>CM072995.1:179581612-182081612 GCA_037038555.1 Rhynchonycteris naso | reverse complement strand
ATTAAATCCAGTTGATCCAGTGTATCATTTACAACCACTGTTTCTTTGCTAATTTCCTCTCTGGAGGATCTATCCTTTGATGTTAGTAGGGTATTAAAGTCTCCTAGTATTATAGCATTGCTGTTGATCTCTCCTTTTATGTCCATCAAAATTTGCTTTATATATTTAGATGCTCCTATATTAGGTGCATAGATATTTACAATGGTTACATCCTCCTGTTGGATTGCTCCCTTTATCATTATGTACTGACCTTCTTTATCTTCTTTAACTATAGCCTTTGTTGTAAAGTCTATTTTGTCAGATATAAGTATTGCCACCCCAGCTTTCTTATATTTTTTTCATTTGCATGAAATTCTTTCATCTCTTCACTTTCAGTCTATGTGTATCTTTTGTTCTGAGGTGGATCTCTTATAGACAGCATATATACAGGTCCTGTTTCTTATCCATGCAGCTACCCTATTTATTTGATTGGAGCATACACATTTAAGGTTATTACTAATATATAGTTATTTCTTGTCATTTTATTCTTTAAATGTACAATCCTCTTTTTCTAGATTTCTTTTCCTTTGCTCTTTATACAGCATGCCCCCTTAACATTTCTTGCAGTACTGGTTTGGTTATAATAAATTTTTTGAGTGTTTTTTGTTATTTTGTTTGTTTATTTTTTTTCTGTGAAGCTTTTTATTTCTCCTTCAAATTTAAATGATATCCTTGCTGGATAAAGAAGTCTTGGTTGTAGGCTCTTGTTCTGTATCACTTCAAATATTTCTTGCCAATCTCTTCTGTCCTCAAGTGTTTCTGCTGAGAAGTCTGATAGCATCCTCATGGGTGCTCCTCTGTAGGTAATTAACTCCTTTTCTCTTGCAGCTTTTAGTATTCTTTCTTTGTCTTTTAACTTTTGCACTTTAATTATGATGTGTCTTGATGTAGGTCTCCTTGAGTTCCTCTTTAATGGGACTCTCTGTGCTCTCTAAACTTGTATGACTTTTTCCTTCATCAATTTATGGAAGTTTTCAGCTATGATTTCTTCAAACAGGTTCTCTATCTTTTGTTCATTCTCTTCTCTTTCAGGAACCCCTATGATGCAGACGTTTCTATTCATGTCACAGAGTTAACTTACAGTTTTCTAAGTTTTATTTGAGCTTCTCTTTTTTTCTGCTACTCTGTTTCTGTGCTTTTGTTTATCTTGTCCTCTAAATCACTGATTCATTCCTCTGTTTTATCCAACCTGCTATTGATTCCTTCTAGTGCAGTCTTTATTTCTGATACTGTCATTGTCATTTCTGATGGGTTCTTTTTTATGATGCCAATGTCCTTTTTGATGCTTGCTATCTCTTTATTTAGGTGCTCATTATGTCCATCCATTGTTGCTCTAAGATCCTTGAGCATCCTAAAAATTATTATTTTAAATTCTGCATCTGATAGTTTGGTTGCTTCCATCTCATTCAGACCTTTTTCTGAGGATTTTCCTTATTGATTCATTTGGGTCGCATTTCTCTATCTGCTCATTTTGTCTGTGTATTAGGTAGCACTGTCTGATTTTTGTAGAGTCTTTATGAAGAAGATGGTCTCAGTGGTACTGACCTCCAGGTCTCCTGTTTTCCTTGTTCTAGAAATGTTTCTTGAGGGTACTTGTTGTATGTGAGTATTATATGCAGTTAGTTCTATTGTGGGTATGTTTATCCCTTCAGGCTGACTGAATCTAAGGGTCAACCTTGATCATGTATATTACACACTGTGCAATGTCTGTCTTGTTGGGGGTATTTATTTTCCACCCTGTTTGGTGCCTTCTAGACTCTACTATTGGGCATGCTGCTTGTGTATGTAGCTGAGTCTAGGGTTAGTGCTGTCTGCCACCCACTTCCAGTTGTGTTGTCTCTAGATCTTTTTGGGTTGGCATCAGCTGTTTTTAGTAACCTGCTGTGGGCTACATGTATGCAGCTACTGCACTTTTCACTGTTGGCATCTGTGTTTTTGTGCCTGGGTAGTATGGGAGGGGCCAACCTGTATATAAGAATCAGCTTCCTCCTGCTTAGAGATGACAGCAGCTCCATAAAAGTCCAAGGCTCTTTAATATTTGTCTTCACTTTTCAGCTGCACCTCCTCCTCTTGAAGCTGCCTGGTCTCCCCACAGAGTCTTCCGTAGAAAGATTGTAGTGTGAGCTCTGACTAGCTTCACCCAACCAACCCTTCTACAGGTTGCACACTTAGTGCGTTAGGGCAGCTGAGGTTGTGAATACAATGTTAGTGGGACCCCCTATGTCAGTTGTCACTTGGTCAAGAGCTTAGTATTATAAGTGTGGCCTCTTCTCCCTCAACCAATGCTGGATACTCAAATTTTATTTCTTTCCAGCAAAGTGAACAGCAGGTTCAGACCAAGTGTGGCCAACAGTCCCCTCTTCAGAAATTTTTTCAGCTAGTGAGACCCTGGTCTCAGGGAGAAAGACTGAGAGTCTTCTCCTGGAGCTGACTGTGCCCCCAAAGGTGGCTAAACCTCTCGACCAGATCCAACAATAGACTCACAGAGACCCACACATTAAGTGTCCATGCTCAAAACCTCTCTCCTTTCCCCCTGTGGAATGAAGCCCAGCAGGGCAAGATATCCAGAAACTATGCCATCTGACTATGAAGCTCCGCCATATCCAATGCACATGAGCTGCTGTTTCAGTGCTGATCACAGAGAGCAGAACTTGCCTAACCTGGGCCAGGTGTGAAGAGCCTTTTCTTAGGATACCACTCCAGCAAGGGTTATTAGGTCCTGAACTGATACTTTCTGCAACTGGACCCTGAATATGCCAAGCCTGGGTCTCTCTGGCAGCAACTCAGCACAAACTAATGGGAGACACTGCCTGTGACTGGCCCTTAACAATCTTCTTGGAGCTAGAAGAAATCCAGAGTTTGTGGCTGCCTCTGCTGAGCCCAGGTTAACATGAACATATCAAGCTGTACACCTAAACTGGCTTTTACCCACACTGGGCCTGGAGCAAGGTTCACTTGAAAGGCCAAGTTTCCATGATTCCTGCCCCCTGGAGCATCTGTCTGCTAGCTGATTTTTGGGCTCAGCCACTGAAAAAAACTCTGTTGAAGTCTATGGCCTCCAGCAATTCAAGGATTAAGAAGGGTGGTGGGTGTGGCTCTGCTTTTTGGCCCCAGGTGTCAGTCTGTCCAGACTTTCTTCACAGACCTCAGTAGGGTGTGACCCCAAGATTCTGGTGGGTGTAGCCTTTGACACCCAGAGGTGTGGTCTGGCCTCTCTCTGGACAATTTCTACTGAGTCTCCTGTGAGGTGGAAGCACCAGTTCTAGAGTTGGACGTGTGTGGACAAACACTCTGGTCTCAACACCAGAAAACGGAGCCACTGATGCACCCCCTGCTTCCTAGCCTCTCAGAATGACCCATCACTATGACTGTAGTAAGAGAGACTCCTGAGGGCAAAGCAGTTGATTTTCACCAGATTGATGCTGCATAAAGGGGATGCTCTGCCCAAGAAATATGGTGACTGCAGTATTGGAGAATAACTCAGCACAGGAGTTCTGGTGGCTGTCCCCCACAGTGTCTCTTTCTGGGCCTCCAACTTTACCCTTTCCTCAAACAACTCTAGTCTTCTCAGCTCTCCTTCCACTGGAGACCTGGGTAAGTGGCTGTGAATAAGATTTTCTGCACAGGTCTTTTAAGATGGAGCCTGCCTCTCAGAGAGCTCCATCACTTTCTCAGAGACAGAAAGCCTGTTCTTTTCATCACCAAATGCTGTCTCAGGGCCTCTTACAGGTTCCAGGGCTCTAGGCTGGGGCTCTGGACCTGAGGCTGAGCACCCACCACCTTAGGGTGACTCTCCCCACAGTGAGAGTCCCTCTGAACTTAGCTGCCCTTCACTCCTGGGAGCAGGGCAGCCCTTTCTGCATCTTCACCCTTCCTACTAATCTCGGTGCAGCTTCTTCTGTGATCCTTGATTATAGAGTCCTCTTCTTTTAGTCCAAAGTTGGTTTTCCAAGATGACTGTTCTTAAATTAAGTTGTAATCCAATTTGGTTCTGGGAGGTGGCAGTTGGAATGTCCGCCTACTTTGTCGCCATCTTCAAATACCCCTACCTCATTTTATGATGCTTTGCTTAATTGTGATTCACAGATACTGTGTTCTTTATCCAACCTTTGATCAGCAAAATGATTACAACTCACTGATGTCTCAGATAATGATTAGCAGTAAATATTTAATGTATTAAATAGTTTTATTAAGGTAAAGTTGATTTACAACACATTGTACAATTTGACTTGTGGTGGCACAGTGGATAGAGCATTGACCTGGGATGCTGAGGACCCAGGTTCAAAACCCAGAGGTCACCAGCTTGATCATGGACTCATCTGGCTTGAATTTAAGCTCATCTAGCTTGAGTGCAGGCTTGCCATCTTGAGCATGGGATCATTGATACAATCCCATGATCACTGGCTTAAGCCCAAAAGTTGCTGGCTTGAAACCAAGGTTGCTGACATGAGCAAGAGGTCACTAATTAGCCTGAGCCCCCCAGCTCCCCTGTCAAGGCACATATGAGAAACAACCAATGAACAACTAAAGTGATGCAACCAGAACTTGATGCTTCTCATCTCTCCTTTCCTGTCTCTCTCTCCCTCTCTCTCTCTCACACTAAAAAAAGTACATATTTAGTGTACAATTTGATGTTTTGACACATGTATGCATCCTTGAAACCACTGCCACAATCAACAGCATGAACATATTAGTCACTCCCCCAGATTTCTTCCTGTCCTTTTCTCTTGCCTATGACCTCTGCTACCCCGTCCCAATGCAACCCCATACCTGTGTTTTTGAAATATATATATAATTTCCATCTACTGATATGTTATTAATATATAATATATGTAAATTTAAAATGTATAATATGATAATTTAATACATGTATATGATGTGAAATGACTACCACAACAAAGTTAGTTACACCTCCATTCCCTCACATAATTACCCTTTTTTTGTGGTGATAACATTTCAGATTCACTCTCTTAACAACTCTAAGTATATAATTTAGTGTGCTTCACTTTAGTCACTATGCTGTACATTTACATCGCTAGAACTTATACATTTTGTAGCTGGAAGTCTGCACCCTTTGACCAATGTCTCCCCTCTGGTAGCAATAAATATTTTTAATTGAGATATGTAACTTGTTCTTTTAGACATAATGTTAATGTACACTTAATAGACTACAGTATAGTATAAACATAACTTTTAGATGCACTGGGAAACCAAACATATATGATTCAATTTATTGTGATAGTAACTTTATTGTGATGGTCTGGAACTCAACATCTCTGAGGTATGCCTATATACTGGGCACTGTCCTAGCCACTGAGGATACCAAGATAAAGGAAATGCAGTGAGACTTGGGAAGTCTTTACAATTATTCTCTCCACACAAACACAGAAAACCTCCCTCCAATTTGCCAACACTGGAAGCCACTACCCTACCCAACAACCTCTTTATACTTGTGGAGACATTATCAGGGCAAGGTGAAGGTAGGGTCTTTGCTCCTCCACCTGCGCTGGGTTTCTTCAGCCATCCCTTCTTGAAGCCACAACAGAGTAATCTCTAGTCAAAGACTGACTCTTAGAGCACAGACAGATAGAAGAATCACAGGGTCTCTTCCTAAATTACCATAATACAAACTAGCATCTCTAAACAGGCAAATTTGAGTTTTCTCTAAGTGGCTTCAGTTTTACTATGTAAAGAGTACTTGTGGCTCCAAGACTGATGAGAAAATGCAATCAACCACAGCTTCAACTGATCAATTTTAAAAAGAGAGTCAGGGTCATAAGAAAACAGGAAGTTACTTGTCTAACTGCTCCTCTTTTCTCAAAAGTTAAAGATAGATTTGTTCTTTTGATGTCTGGGGCAAAACTGGCTACTGCACGACATGGTGGAACAGAGGAAGGGACAGAAGAGATTCCCAGGTGGTGAAAATGGCCAATAAATTTTGAACAGCAGTTTTCTATTCTATTTTTTTATCTTATTCTTCATAGAAGTCATAGTGTGTTTGTGTGTGCATGTGTGTGTGTAATTGTGTGTGTGTGTAAATTGTGTGTGTGCGCAAGCATGTGTGCGCGCGAGTGTGCACAGAGAAAACAATTGAAACAAGCGTTTACAGAGTCTTCATTCCTCCAAACATCTCCCAGTGGAATCAGGGAAGTAGACAAGTAAATGGCAGTAATCACATAACGTCATATCATGCTTTACATTAGAATGTTGTGTAGGCACTGAGGCATGGGAAACACCATGTGAAAGCAGAGAAGGCTTCACCGAAGAGGTGATGGCCAATTGACTCCTAAAGGACAAGTAGGAATTTTCAGGTAACTTAGGGGGTCAAGACCATTCCTTCTCTGCTTAAGTAAGTGGTTCTTAAGCTTTAGCATGATTAAAGTTATGGGGAGTTTATTAAAGCACAGATTGCTGGGCCTCACTCCAGAATTTCTGACTGAACAAGTCTGAGGTGGGCTGATAAATTTGCAGGGCGCTGTTCATAAGTGCTGCTGATGACAAGAACTGGGAGCTTAGATGCAAGGTGGAATAAAATATATTGGGAAACAGGCAGGGCCTGTATCCTAAGGCACCCTGGGGCCCCTGCTGAGACCCTTCTTTATCTGGACAGTAAGGACCCATAGACAGCTTTTAAGCTACAAAGTTTAATAATCATATTTGTGTTGTAAGAGGGCAATTCTGGTGGATGTGTGGAAGAAAAAGGTAGTTATAATCTTGATTCTAGTAAGTCACTTGGGAAATAATAAGTTAGAACAAAAGCCTTCGGGAATGGTGGGGATGTTGAGGATGAATCCAAGGTTGCTTACATGAAAATGAGAACAAAAGCTTCGTCTCCTGAGCTATCCTTTCAATGGGGGAAAATAAAGCAATAGTCTCCTTTGCCTTCAGAAATTTATAGTTGTTCTCATCCCTTATTAAAATATGCATGATGAATCTTTTGGGAAAGGACTCACAGATTTTAGTATCACTTACTTAACAGCTATGGTTTGCTCATTTGTTTTTCCCAAGAAAAAGGGAAGCATTTTTATTTGGTAAAGGTTTCCCTTTGGGTCTTCCACATGAATCTCTGTTATGTGCAAAGCCCTGAGGTAAGGGATCCTGGGAATGTAAGGGGTAAGGTTGGAGGGGTGGAGGCTGTGTGTTCATAGTTTGGGCTAAAGCAAACCAGAGAAGGCTAAAGTGGCACAGATTAGTGATGTAGAGAAGGAAAGAGTGATAGAAATGCCAACAGTTGGTGCAACTTCAAATAATAAAATAAGGATTTCTAGGAAGCCTGAAAAATATTTAATAGGTAGTTGAATTTCCTGTAGAATATGCTAAATGAGGGAAATATAAAATATTAGCAGTAACAGTAACAAGAGCTAATATTTATTTATGGTTACTGTCTTAGCCT
Organism: Rhynchonycteris naso; assembly: GCA_037038555.1. Taxonomy (NCBI): domain Eukaryota; kingdom Metazoa; phylum Chordata; class Mammalia; order Chiroptera; family Emballonuridae; genus Rhynchonycteris; species Rhynchonycteris naso. The sequence goes on along the minus strand of CM072995.1, from coordinate 182,074,180 downwards.
GGGTTCCCCAAGAAACAGAACCTGAGACAAAGGCTCACATGCTGGTTGATCTAGGAATGGGACCTTAAGGAGTAGGGGTGCAGAAGTAGGGAGTTGCTTGGGAGTGGGGAAAACAAATCCCAGGCTAGAGGATAAAAAGACCACTGTCCACTCCATCCTATGGGATCTAGTTTGCAAAACACTTCTCAGAACCACCTTCTCTCCTAGTGATCAAGGGCTGATCTAATGAATATTAAATCTCTTGCACTACTGAGTTGCACACACCAGAGTGTACTTTGCTGGTGTCAGAGAAGCCATGGAGATGTTATGAGAATGGTAAGAACCTTTTAGATGGCACCTGCACCATATGTCAGCATTGGAGGTGAAGCTGAGAGCATATGTGGTAGTATGTAGCATGTCCAGTACACTTCTGATGGGTCAGGTCCTGACCTGAGAGCTTTGCATGCATTCTTTTATTTAACTCATACCACAATGCTTTAAAGCAGACTTTACTATCCCCACATTATGGAAGAGAAAGATGAGAATTAGAGACCCAAGATGAGACAGCTGGGAAGTGGCAGGGTTAGAACTCAAATCAATTTCTTTCTGGCTTTGAAACCCAATCTTACTCACAATATTAGGCTGTAAGAAATACATTAAACTAGAGAGCAACTTGTAAAGTCAGTTGAGGAAGCCCTATCAACAGATTTTAAAATACTTGTTAATGCTTTTGTTTGTATCCTAGAAATCTAACTTAAGGAAATAATCAGAAATATGCACAAATTGATATTTATCTCAGTCTTATTTATAATGGATAAGGTGCTTACTAGTTGATAGATGATAGATGATGCTGATGATGATAATAGATAGATGATAGATAGATGATAGATAGATAGATAGATAGATAGATAGATAGATAAATAGATAGATGATAGGTAGATATAAATAGATAGATGTAGATGCACATATAATAATCATGCAGTTATTTAAAATGATAAACATAAAAAACAATAACATATAGAAATACTTATGATGAGTTTAAGATAAAATATATATAGCCTTCAGAACACATAGTATGAGCTTAACACCATATAACAACCAAATATAAATACATAGAAAAGAAGACAAAGTAAAAGAAAAAAATGTTAAAGTAGCAAGAAACTACTATTTAAATTTAATTTTTTTTCTTTATACTACTCAGAGTTTTCTAAATTTTTGACAAAACCAAGTATTACTTTTCTGATCGATGACATTTTTGTTTAATATGCAGGGAGTGAAGTGACTGTTACACACTGGGGCTCTGCACTGATACCCTAGATCACCTTCCACCACCAAGCTGGTTAGACAGTCCTGTCCTGTACCCATCACAGTATCTGCTGTCACTGCTGGCACTGAGAAAGGTTTCTCTATGGTTAAGAGAAGGCTGTGTGTCTTCACAAAGTCTCTTTCAAAACACTGTGCTTGGAACTGAGAGTTGTGTCTCTACTCCTAAGCTCCAGAAATGTCTCTGCAACCCCAAGCTGGTCATCAGTGCATCCTTACCACTGCTCTCTGTGTCCACAGCAAGTCTAACGTCCCTGGATTGCTTGTGTTTGAGAATAACTTAACTGGGGTCAGCCTTCATTCTGTCCTGGGTGAGGCTAGAACTTCCAAGATACCTGCATTCCCTAGAGACCCTGGCACCTTCCTGGTACCTAGAGAAGATGAGAATGTGGGAGGGAGAAAGGGTATGGATTCATACCTTCTCAACATTTACTAGGTCTGCTAGTGGTGGTTCTACTTTCACACCCTACCTGCCAAGTTTCCTTTGTTCCCAATCAAGAGATTCTTATATCAGCAAGATTTCCTACTTCTGAGACTGTCCCTTTTTCTGTGCTGGTTTGAGGACTAGAGGTGCCCCTTGCTACCTCTCTCCTGTAATTGATGTGCAGCCATTTCCATCATTATTTTATCTTTGAAGTCTATTCTCTCTATTTTCCTTTCAGGAATAATTCCTGGATACCCCAAACTGAAAGAGCACTATACTATTCCAGAATGGTCATGGCCCAGTGCCTCACATTAACATTTCAAAGGCCACATGGTTTCCTTTTGTCCTTTAATACAAACAGAGCTATTTCAGGGAAAACAGAGTTGCATGGCAAGGTATCCAGTGGAAGAAACAAGGCTGTATATTCTAGCTATATCCTGAAGAATATTTGTCGTTCTATCTCACTACACATTATCAGACATCAAAAAGATACTTTGATATGAGAGTCATCTGGAGAAAATATTTAAAACAATGGTTTGCTATTTCAGTGGCTGTACAGCATATTTTAAACAGCATTCCTGTGTATCTAAAGAATTTTACATATTACAAGGTTCACCTTCCCAAAGCAGATGTGGGACCAAACTACCCAGTGCTTTTTTACAATGTATGATCATAAATGTTTCACGATCAACTTTTCAGGGGTATAAAAAGCCCTGGCTTGTAGCATCTGCTGATTTCTATGATGTAAATACTCTTACTAGACTTATTTCAAGTTACCGATAGTTTTAAAATTGGCCTATAAAATCCTTGAAACTTAACAATCAGCTCTCATAAGCTAATTGATCCAGCTTCATTGTACAATTGAGCAGGTGTGTGACTAGACTCCACCTTCAGATGCACCAGTGTGAAACAAGCTTTGAAGAGAGATATATGAGGATGCAAGCTCAACATGGACTCTATCTCTTTGCAAAGTGGCAGAGGAAGTGTCCTATTTGGAGCGCAGAAGACACGATGATTCTAGTGTTTAGTCCTAGCACCAGCATATGAGCTGCTATGTCTGTTCTACAGCAGTGGAAGCAGGAGCATTGTTCTTGAATTCAGGGACTCCTATTCATGTAGAAGTTCTGTGAACGTTTTTACATTCTTAATAAATCACTGTGCTGCATTGACTGAATTAGAATGGACTCTCTTATTTGCAAATAAGAGCCCTAACTGATTCTGTATGACACAGAGATAGATACTTGTAAGCAGAATTAAGTGTTGCTTCCATGAAATCTATCTTTAGAGTTTGATTTTTCCCTTGGGGATGAGTTCAGGTTTTATTCAATTCCCTATGCTCCCCACTGATAGCTGTGGTGGAGAGAAACCACCACAAACTCAGACTACTCTGCAGCTCAAAATATAAGAAGGGTACAGCTTCTATTAAAAGTCCAACAAAAATTCAAGAGAGTGAGAAGTAATTCATTCCACTTCAGCCATGCCAGTTCTCACATCTACTCCTAAAAAATGTAAAAAAAAAACTCTGAAGGGCAACACAGACACAGTACAGATTATCATATATATTTTGATAATCTCTAATAAATAATTAATTATTCAAATTTAAGAAAATATTATTTTGTGGACCACCTGCCTCCAAGATACCTGAACTCTTGGTAAAAATTATTTCTGCTTGGCCAGATCACCTGAGTCAGAGTCACTGGGGGTAGAGACCAGGCACATATACTTTCAACATGTGCTTAAAATGTTTGAAAAACAAACATATTTGATGATCAAAAACCACAGAAGAAAGAACCTCCTAAAAATACATTAAAAGGTTTAACAGAAAATGCTAGATATATAACACAAATTACTACTTGGATCATTACTAACACCTACATCTCTTTGTAAATGACATATTCATTAATTTCTTTTACATAAATTACTTCTTTTTCTGTGTGCCATGATGAGGAATCAAACCCAGGACATCCACACACTACCCAGTGCTCTGCCACTGAGCCAACAGGCCAGGACAATAAAATTTTTGTAATACATAAGTAAATAAATGCAATCTTTCATTAAGAAGTGTCTTAGATATGACATAAGTAATAAAAGAAAACAAATAAAATTGATCAAAATTAAAAACTTTTATACTTCATTTTCACACACTATCAAACAGAAAAACTAAAAAACAATCATATTTACAATATCATAAAAAAATATCTAGAAATAAATCTAAACAAGGATCCAAAGGCCTGTACTTAAAAAATTGTAAGACACTGAAAAAGAAATTGGAGGAGATAGAAATAAGTAAAAATATATACCACTTTATAAATAGGAATAATTAACATGATTAAATTGTCTATACTCCCCAAAGATAGATTCAATACAATTTTATTTTTAAAAAGTATGACATATTTTACACACTAGAACAAATTTAACACAAATTTATAGGGAATCACTAAAGACTCCAAATAGCCTCAGCTATCTTGAGAAAGAACAAAGTTAAAACTACTTGATATCAAACTATATTACAAGGCTATAGTAATTAAAACAGCATGGTATAACATATAAACAGACATATAGATTAATGAAACAGCATGCCAAGTTCAGAAATAAACCTACTCTGCCTTTATGACCAATTAATATTTGAGAAAGGTGGTTAGGACACCCAGTGAGTTAAAGACCTTGTATTCAATAAATGGTCTTAAGAAAATGAAACAGATACATGCAAAAGAAAGAATCTAGACTACCTCCTTACACCACACACAAGAAAAGAATAAAATGAATTAAAGTCTTAAATGTAAAACTCAAAACCATAAATTCCTAGAAGGAAACATAGGCAGTACAATCTCAGACATTTGCTTTAGTATTATTATTTTTCTGAAATATTTTTCACTGCTTAGTGCAGTGAGGTCACTGCTCTTGCCAGGAAGTGAATTCACTGCTCTTGTCTAAGAAGACCCTCAGAGTATTGGACCCAGAGAGTGACCTCAATTTCTGACAATAGAGCCCAACAGCACTTGCACCCTAGTAAGTAAGCAGCCACATTGTAAATCAGCCCCCACATAGCTCACTTTGCTAGAGAGATAGGCAGAGTTGATATGTTCTCTTGCTGTATGTCAGCATCTGCAGGCTGCAGCCTCAAAAGAGATAGAGGTAATAGTATGTTTTGCTGAGGCCACTGATGGGTCTGAGGTCAGGCCAGACATCTGTGGCCCTTTCAAGAGCAGAACCCACAGGTTACACAAGGAGACCTATGGTGGTTTCTTCAGGCCAAGTCACCACTCTAATCCCACCTGAGCAGCCCAATGGTGTGTGTGTGTGTGTGTGTGTGTGTGTGTGTGTGTGTGTGTGTGTAAGGGGTTCATGGGGTGGGTTTGCCCTGATCAGAAACAGGCTGAGGATTGAGGTCATGTTCACATCCCGGGTCATGGCTGGCTGGCTTCACTTGGGGTGGAATATGGGTGGCGCCCTCTGCTGAAAGTTTATTTGGAGCCTTGGAGGAGAATCTCAACTCCCCTGGGTGGAGGTCTGTAAAGACATAGGCCTGGACCTGATCCAGGAGCAGAAGGTCCAGTAGACAGAACCACCAGTGACTAGAATAGAGCAGAACTGAGGTCTACTGACCACCTGCTGCTCATTGCAGAGCTCAACCCACAACATGGAAGAGTCGCAAGCTGCTGATGAAAACCCTATCACTTTCCACCAGTTAGGGACAAGTGGGACACACCACCAAGGCCCAGCACAGGCTCAAATTGAGCGTGGTCACCTGAGGTTCTGGGATCCAGGATCCTGGATGGCCAGAGAAGGACTTCTCGCTAGAGGCCGCCCAGGTTCCCACTGCAGCATATTATTTCAGACATGATTTTGGGAATGCCATGCCCAAGTTAAAGGAACTGGACAGTAGGACCTGGAGTACAGGGAGGCAGAATCCATCGGTGTAAAAGTGGGGAAGGTGGGGTGATATGGGTGTTGGATGTGTACATGAACTTATGGAGAGGAGTCGGTGCCAAATACAAAGGGAGCACCCCCAGAGGCTAGCCAGAAGCAAAAACCTGCCTCAGACAACCCTTCTGCTGGACTGTGGGCCAGTAGGACATCCTATTCCGAGTCCTGGTCTGTGGCCTTTGTGGATGGCTCTGGCTGTGCTCTGTCTTTTGGGGGGAGAATGCAGGCATGTGGGTGTTCTTTTCTCCTCTCACAGCTCCAGCACCAGCCCAGGAGGCAGGGCTGGGCTGGCTGCCCCCACCTCTACACCAAAGGAGCTAGACATAAGCTGCTTCAGACCTGGAGGGGTATCCACCTCCAGTAGTCACTCCAACTGAAACTCTAAAGCCAGGGTTGGCCTGTAAAGCATCTACTAAGTTATGCAAGGCTTCACTGTAGAAGGAGGGGCATGCCCCCTCTTGGCTTAGAAGAAAGGAACAAAAAGAATACAAGGGAAAGGAGCCAGCTGGGGTAACCGAGTTAGCCAGTGATGAATTATCTATATCTCATAGTGACAATACAAAACAAGAACAGCAAGAGCTGTATGTAACTATGACCAGAGATCTGGAAACCCTTTCCCCTTTGCTTACCCCACCAAAGCTTTCCCTCCCCCTCTCCTTGAGTTCCGAGAAACCTTAAACAAAGAAACCACATGCCCATTGCTTAGATACTATAGAGCAGTGATTCTTAACCTGGGTTCTATCGAACCCTAGGGGTTCGATGAGTCGGTCTCAGGGGATTGAAGAAGCCTCTGCCGCAGAGGCCAGAATAAAGTAATACCGTAATTTGTTGTGAGTTCATGCACTTTGTTGGTTTTGTTCTTTGAGCAAGGTGATGTTCATGCATGGCTCATTTTGTGCACCAGTAAAAAAAATATATACCTATGTCTTGAATTTGGAAAAATAAAATGATATTTTATTTATCACTAAAGAAGGGTTTGGTGATTGCGCATATGAAACTGATGGGTTTGTTACCTCAAAAAAGATTAAGAACCACTGCTATAGAGGTATATAACCTGTAAGAAAGTCAACTTCAGGGAGCTCATGTTTTGGATCTACAATTTCCACGTGCTCTGCTGGCTGTAATAAATCCTACTTCCTTCATCAGGTTGTCTGGGTGTTTTTGTCCTTTTTTGATTTCTGCAAAATATGGTGGATTGGCCAGGAACCAAGGAGGAAAAATACCTGCAATTGGCGGCCTTCAGGCACCCCATTGGAGAGCCCTCAAGCTGCCCTGCAGATGCACCTGATGAGCGTGTGCCAGGGATTTCCCTGTGTGGATGCCTCTGTAAGATGGAGGAGGGGATCCTCTTTGCCGGTCCCAACAGGGACCTGACAACAAAGGAACGAGGAAAAAGGGTGCGTCAGAGCCATGGTAAGGAAAATTGGGCAAGGAAAGCTCGGTGGGGTTCTGCCCCACTGGGCAGAAGGGAGGCCTGATCACCCTCCAAGAGTCACTAGTTGCCCTCCATAGGTTAAAAGCAGTGACTCTGCACTCTTCACCGGTGTGGGGAATGGACCCCACAGGAGGGGTGACTGTGCACTCTCCACAGGTATCAGGTTCCCACAGAAGTGGTGACTCATCACCCTCCACAGGTTGTGGGCAATGGGCCCCATGGGGTTAGGAGTAGTGACTTGTCTCCCTCTACTGGTGAGTGGGAGGTTGTGTGAAAGAGAGTGAGTGCGAAGTGAACAAGATGGACACCGGGAAAAGGTTCCGACTCTCCCACAGGGCCGAAGCGAATATTGGGTCCTGAATTGCAGTTCCACAGGGCACCTCATACGGCTAAGAGACTGAATTGCATGCTGATGGTTTATATCAGCCTGCCATAAGCCAAGAGAGTCTGCCGTCTCCACAAGGGGAGCAGCTGGTGACAGACTGAAGCAAGTGGCGTCCCCTCCAAGTTTCCCCTTCCTTTCCCCCATTCCTTCGTGTGGTGTGACTCTTGTCTGTCATGGGAGGTATGGGAGGTTCACAGGGAAAACCTACTTCTTTAGCCACAATGGTCAAGGATTTTAAGAAAGGCTTCTCAGGGGATTACGGGGTTACTAGGTCCCCAGGAAAATTGTGGACCTTGTATAGATTAGAATGGCTCACTTCTGGGGTAGGGTGGCCATCAGAAGGAAGCTTAGGTAAGTCTGTTGTACAGAGGTGTGGCAAGCAGTCACTAGAAACCCAGGCCACCCCGACCAGTTTCTCTACATAAACACTTGCCTTACTCTAGTCCTGCACCCACCCACTTGGCTTACAGATCAGGCTTCTATAGTGTTAGTAGCTGAGGCAGGGAAGCGCTCCACCAGACCCAGTGAGCCGCTGCAGCAGCCAAAGCCAGAAATTTTAACCCCTAGTGAGCCAGAGGAAGCAGAAACTTTGGCTCCTTCAGCTTACATGTGGCAAGGCCCTACCCATCCCTACCCGACTCTCTGTCCACTCCAGAGACTGCCACTGACTCAGGCCCATCATCATCAGATTTATCAGGTCCTAGCATAAGCTTGCCCATACCCAAGCTGGAGGTGACTCCCACTGCATTGCCAGAATCAGGCCCAGGCTCTCCTCCCCTAGCTGGGAGGTTATAGCAGGTGCCTCAGCGAAGGCTTTTACTAACTCTAACCATCCATAGAGAGGAGTGAAGGATTTTTGCTGCTCCATCTGGGAATGCTCCAAGCCAAAAACTAAATAAAAAACACCCTGGATTCTAGGCTGAAGAAAACCTCCTTGGGTTGGCAATAAACCAAGTGCTAGTATGAATAGTGTTAAAACCTAGGTCACTGCCTGTCAGCCAGAAACAATATCCGATTCCTAAGGAGGCCTCGGAAGGAATCCAGGTGCATTTACAAAGGCTGAAGGAACCATGCCAGTCACCCTAGAATACTCCTTTGCCTTCTGCCGTGAACGAGCGCAGCTAGTAATTCCAGGTCCTGAGTGGGAACAGTGTGAAATTAAGAAAATAGGCTTAAAGAAATAAAGGATGGGGTCGGGAGGGCTCTGCAATTGCTGATGGCAAGAATAGAGTGTGCACCATGACTGTTCCTTGCTTTATTTATAAGGCAAAGTGGGCCATTAGCAAATCAATGAGATCTCTGATCATGTTTCCAAGGCAATCCAAGAATTTTACCAACTTCAGAAAACCCCACCATGTATAACATCTTAACTTTACACAAAACAAAGGATAGAAGAAACTTATCTCCAGTCTTTCTGGGGGACATTGGGGCTAGAATGAGTATAAACAATCCAGCACCACAGCTTAACAGCCTTTTGCAACTTCACAGAACAAGTGAAGTGGGGGGGGGGGGTTGGGCAGACTGTCAGCTTACAGCCAGTTCCTCACACCTCTGTCCACCAAAAATCTAAACTGCACAAACCCTGTTGGCTTTTCAGTCCCCAATATATCCCTTTTTCTATTTTTTAAGTTCAGTTCCTGTGCTGTGATTCATACTCATCTGATTTCCCATGTTCCGATTTGGAGGCAGACTGGAAAATTATAAAATAAACACAAAATTAAAATAGCCAACGCTAACAGATACCAAAACAAGTGTCTTAATACAATGAAGGGATTAAAGCCTTTTATATTATCAGGCAAATTCTTAGCTAATACAGCAGGATATAAAATAAAATCTTTGCAGTTTTGAATGTCCTTAACATGTTAATATAATTTCACCAAGTCCATGTTGATACCATCAACAATCCACATTATCTATAAATGCAACCAACCCCACTTCAATTTGAGAACCATCCCAAGGAGCAGGAGTCACACACACTCAGGAAAAGTCTGCAAGGCACTGGAACTGTTGTCACATTTACACACTCTGCAGGTAGCGTCCAAGTCCCAGTGATCACTGCTTCTAGCACATTAAGCTTTTGTCTTAAGCTCAATGTCAATAGTGGATTTCTGGCAATGATTCAGGTAGACCAGAAACATCATCTGCAGGATATTTAAAGATGGAGCTTCTGTTTTCTTTAACCTAGACAGATGAAACCAGTGGGCCTTTTCCTGGAGCTTTGCAGCCATGGGATGGTAAGGAGAACCTTGGGATACATTATGCTGGGTGGTAGAGGTAAATTTGTAACAGAAGTGGGAAAAAGGAGAGAGACAGACAGACAAACAGACAGACTCTGAATTTGGAGAGAAGGTCCTAGCCTAAAATAGGCATGGGGTATTGAGGCAGGAAGAGAAAAGAGTATGTAAAGGAGACACTATGTATATAACAAGGCAGTGAATCTGTGGCAAATGGGGAGGAAAATAAGATTATCAAAATCCACGACAGAGATCATTGAGGAATAAGCAGAACCTGAATATTCAGGCAAGGCAAAGTAAGTGGTCCTCCTGTCTATAAGAAATGAGATCAGCTTACCTGCTACTTAAATGGTTACCCTAGGTTTGTCCACAGTGACGTGAGATGAGCCCAACAGCCCTAGGCACCTTCAGTCTTCAGTGGCAAGTCCCTGCAGGCTGGGAAAGGTTAGGTCATAGGTGACTGGAGCAGGGCTGGAAGAGACTGAACTCTCCATTGGAGGAGTAAGGGGGCAGCCTACCTTCCAGTGTCCCTTTTTCCCACAGCAAGGGCATGGCCCTGGCAGGGGCTGAAAAGCCAGACAGGCTTTAGCTCAATGACCTTCCTTTCCACTCTTGAATCATGGGCCTAATGGAGGCTTATAAGGCCCCTTAGGGGTATTAGAGGCTTTAAGGGTATATGCCAAGAGCTGGTATTTTGACTGATCTCTTTGTGCTCTGTCTGCCTTTTCCTGTTCCTCTTGGTCATTGTAGACCTTAAAAGCCATGCTCAGAAGATCTTGTTGAGGGGTTTGAGGATCTTCCTTTGCCTATATAAACCTTTTCTATGTATCTGGAGTTGATTAGAAAAAGACAGGACAGTGTTATCAGCTGGATCAAATGAAGGAGGGTAGGAATTTGCAAGAGAAAGAGGTTTGGAGTGTGCTAAGAGGATTTGATAGATGGAACTGTTTTGACATAGAAAGGAATGAGAACATAGTAAAATAAGCCTTATACAATTGCTTTTGTGAAGTGAGTTTCTCATCCTGGCTCATGGTGTCTCACCAAATACTCAGGAACCCACCGAGGAGCCTCAGCAGACCTAGGAAAAACACACATATATCCTCAGCTCCATAAGAGAACAGGGGCTGGCACTTGCCAGATTCCTGTGAGTGGGTCTCTCTATCATACATCAGGGAAGGCTTTCCTTATAGGATTCCAGAGTCTCTCGACTGGTGAATGGCCCTGTACATCAGCATTCAAAAAATATTTTTTTTTAATTTCTTTTTATTTATTTATTTATTTATTCATTTTTTTTAGAGAGGAGACACAGAGTTAGAGAGAGGGGGGGGGGGAGCTGGAAGCATCAACTCCCATATGTGCCTTGACCAGGCCAGTGCAGGGTTTTGAACTGGCGACCTCAGTGTTCCCAGGTCGACGCTTTAATCACTGCACCACCACAGGTCAGGCTCAAAAAATATTTTTAAGTAAGATGCATAATAAGGAAGATTTGCAGGAGTTCCAGGATATGACTCCCTCTTTTTTATTTTTTATAATTGACCTTTAAGTGTTTGCTGGGCACACTTTATAATGCCTTGACCCTGAAGATTGTAAGAAAATACCTGTCCTCAGGTTAATTCTAAAAGTCTGACAAAATATAGTAAATACTTTCCCAAGTAACACTCCCATATTTTTCAAAACATTTCTACCCCATTAATTATCAGGCAATTTAAAGAGCACATTAGGCTGAAAAAATCTAGTATGACTTTCATTATTTTCCTATTGTAAAAAAACAAAACAAAACTTACTTCTATGTTAGTCAAATTCACTCTGCTCTAAGCCTCACAGCTTGCAGCTCAGTGACTGCTTTTTGAGTGAGTTAAGAGAGAGAGAAAAAAAATCAAAGTTGCTTAGCAATAACAGAGGCATGAGCTCAACCAAATTAGCAAGTCTTCAGGATTCACATTTCATTTTATTTAAATTTAAATGAGCACACTTTACAAGTTCCAATTTTAAAAAATGTAGCAATGAAACCACTTTATTTTTTTAATACTAGAGCCCGTATTTTTAATTTTTGCATGCAAGAACTTAATTCAGGCCTTAAAAACAAACACATGTTAGACAACATTAAACAAAGACTAAACAGAAACAAGAATTAGATGAACCAGACAAACCAGAGAGAAACCTGAGATTTCAGAGCACAACCAGATTAGAAAGATGCTTACCTAATTTTCATCAGGGCATTTTTTGACAAAGAGACAAAAGATGAATGAGACTAAACAAAATTTCCTCAAGAAAAATCTCAGGCGGCCACATGAAAATTTTGTATAGTCAGTCCCAACAGGTGTCCCCTGCCTTAATTTTCAGGCAAAGAATAAGAAAGAACAAAATGATAGTTCAGAGGATTGTAGCTAAAACATTAAAGAAAATTAGATAATAACAGGAAAAGCTGCAACTTTCCTAATACCTGATTCTTCTATCCATTCTCAATTTCCAATAGCTGCTGCAACTGGCAGTTCAGGTTGATTATGCTGAGATATCTCTACCTCAGTTTTAGCTGAGTGGCAAACTTAGCTGATGGGGATGGGGATGGGGAAGGCTTCCTTGTCCATTTTCCTGAATTACTTGCCTTTCATCAGTATACTTAGACTTACATTCATTCACCCAATGTTTTCCTCTTCCAAAGAGTGGGCAGAGGTCCAGACCTTACGAGCTGGCTGCCCTTGAAAGAGAGGCCGAGACTGATATCTGGGGGGAAGCAGGGCAATTTCTAGCAAAATTTGTCAAACCCTTTCATTGAAAACAAGATCCATGGGAAGAAGTACTTCCCTAACCTTCCTTCTTTCATTTGTTCTGCTGTTTATCAAAGTATTGTCCTGAGAGCTTCCCCTGAAACACTGAGGCAATAGCCAGACCTTGCATATATGAAGGCCCAATTATCAGCATATACTCTAATGTAATCCCCTTTATCTTGAGCCTGATCTAAAGTTTATTAGAACAGGAATCTCCAAAGGTCTGAGACAAAGACCCTGGGAGCCACCCAATAAGCATAAGAAAGAGCAGAGGGTGGCAGAGGTCAAAGGTTAAATCAGCCATAGAGGCAACATCTTCATTATCTCCCGAGTCATTCTCAGGCTCCAAGGTCTTCTCATATTTACATCCCTCTGTTTCTAGCTCACTCTGATCAAGCAACAGCTTCTCCTCAAATAAAAACATTTGTACAAAAAGAAAAAAGTCCCTCACTTTTGACCCTGTCACATAATTTATTACTCCCGATTATACTCTTTCCCAAAACTCTACTCAAAAATGTTACTTACTGCGTGCACCTGGGGAGTTCTGTCATCTGCCTTTAGTTTAGGTTTTCCTTTCTCAAGTCCCTGTCTAGGTGCCACTTTCTGCAAACCAGCACAGCTAGTAATTCCAGGTGTTGAGTGGGAACAGTGTGGAGTTAAGAAAATAGGCTTAAAGAAATAAAGGATGGGCCTGACCAGGCAGTGGCGCAGTGAATAGAGCATCTGACTGGGACGCGAAAGACCTAGGATCGAGACCCCAAGCTCGCCAGCTTGAGCGCGGGGCCCATCTGGCTTGAGCAAAAGCTCGCCAGCTTGGACCCAAGGTTGCTGGCTCCAGCAAGGGGTTGCTCGGTCTGCTGAAGGCCCACGGTCAAGGCACATGTGAGAAAGCAATCAATGAACAACTATTGTGTCACAACGGCAATGAAAGCTAATGATTGATGCTTCTCACTTCTCTCCGTTCCTATCTGTCTGTTCCTATCTATCCCTCTCTCTGACTCTCTTTCTCTGTCCCTGTAAAAAAAAAAAAAAAAAAAAAAAAGATGGGATCAGGAGGACTCTGCAATTGCTGATGACAAGAACAAAGTGCAGTCCATGACCGCTTCTTGCTTTATTTATAGGACAAAGTGGGCCATTAGCAAATCAATGAGATCTCTGATCATATTTCCAAGGCAAGCCAAGAATTTTACCAAATGCAGAAAACCCCCACCATACATAACATCTTAACTTTACACAAAACTAAGGATAGAAGAAACTTGCCTCCAGTCTATGCAGGGGACATGGGGGATAGGATGAGTATAAACAATCCAGCACCACAGCTTAACATTCTTTTTCAACTTTACAAAACAAGTGAGGTGGGAAGTTGGGCAGACTGTCAGCTTACTGCCAGTTTTCCACCCTTCTGTTCGCCAAAAATCTAAACTGCAAAAACCCTGTTGGCTTTTCAGTTCTCAACAGACTTCTGTCAGAAAACCAGGGACCAATGATTATTGGCCAGTACAGGATTTGAGGGTCATAAATGAGGCAGAAGTTACTCTGCACCTGACACTACCAAATTTTTATACACTCCTAAGCGTCTTCCTTGCTCAAGTCTCATGGTTCACTTGCTTAGACTTAAAAGATGCCTTCTTTAGTATAAGACTGACTTCTGAAATCCAGAAGCTGTTTGCCTTCTGTAAAGCCAGTAACCACGGCCACCATCACAGCTGCCTGGCCCATGCAGGTTCGCATTTGATTAGGACAGATGGTAACAAAATAATGGAGCCAAGAACTGGTGGGCCATTAGCTTTAATCCTAGCTTGCACTCAGTGGGCAAGAAATACACATAGTGGTAAAACACTTCCCTTTCTATTCAGGGCTCCCAAAGCCACTGACTTATCCTTCTTTGTATAAGAAAGTTTTCTAGAATCAAAGATTTCTAACTCACCAGCCTTATTCACCTCTGTTTCCTATCTCCTCTTTGCACAAACTGGTTTCTCCCTCAACATTTTGTCATCTTGGCTGCTTCTCCTTTTCTCCACATGGTCTTTCTCTGCTCTCCTCTAGCATGGGCTCCTTTGCCCCATTTTATAGTGTAGAAATCAAAACCTTTAATCCAATATACAAACAAGGAAGTCTCTGATACAGTCACTTATCTGAGGTATAATGTGATTCCTCATAAGAGTGCACCACCCCCTATCATACAACAGTCAAGGGTGTGGGGGAAAGCTTAGTCTTAAAATTAAGCCTTAGGATATAACAACCCTGCCTGCTTACAGCCTGTTCCCCACATTCAATGCAAACTATAAGCGAACAAACATATATTATATTTACAAACTTATTTGACCAACACCTTCCAATAAGAGGACCCAGCTACAGGGGTAAAGGTGCAGTATATCTGGACTGGGCTCCCCTACCATCTTTAGGGAGGCCCTCGCTTGGGACCTCCAGAGGTTTCCAGCACAGGACATTGAATGTGTCCTCCTTCAGTATGTGGATGACCTGTTGCTAGGTCATAAGACTCTCCAAGGATGTGCTCGAGGAATGGAAGAGCTTCTACACCATCTAGAGAAGAAGAAGGCCCACATCTGTCAAAGGCAAATAAAGTACTTGGGATTCATTGTCCAGCAAGGGGAGAGGAGGCTAGGGGTAGAATGGAAACATGTTATTCAGAAAATTCCAACCCCCACCATGAGAAAACAAGTGAGAGAGTTCCTGGGTGCAGTAGAATTTTGCCATTTGTGGATCCCCAGCTTTGCAGTACTGGCCAAACCCCTCTATGAAGTCACTAAGGGGGGAGAAAAAGAGTCCGTGGACTGGGGGCTAGAACAGGACTGTGCCTTTCAGACTATTAGAAAGGAGTCACAAGTTGCCCCAGCGCTAGGACTTCTTAACTTAGCAAAACCTTTTGTGCTGTATGTCTCAGAGAGAAGCAAGACAGCAGTGAGCATATTAACCCAGAATTTTGGGTCATGGCCTAGCCTGTTGGCCTACCTCCCCAAGCAACTAGATAGAGTTGCAAAGGGCTGGCCACCATGCTTGAGAGCCCTAGCAGCCACTGCCATGCTGGTACAAGAGGCAGACAAACTAATTTAGAACAAGACCTAAAAGTGCAGGTGCCACATGCAATAGTGACTCTGATGAATACAAAAGGACATCACTGACTCGCAAACACCCACTTCACTGAGTACCAGAGTTTATTATGTAAAAACTCAAGACTAGTAATAGAGGTGTGTACCACTTTAAATCCAGCAACACAGCTCCCAGTGAATGAGGGAAAGCTGCAGCACAGTTGCTTAGAAGTGCTTGATGCAGTACACTCCAGCCAGCTGGACTTGCTGGATCAATCCATAAGAGATCCAGATTAGGAGCTGTATATAGATAGAAGCAGCTTTGTCAACTCACCAGGGGAAAGGCAAGCAGGGTATGTACTGATTTCTGCTTTGCCTTTCTTACTCTGCAAGCCCATAGAGCCAGAAAGAGGGCTCTTGACAACTGGTCCAAGGACATCAAATATCCAGGAGAAATTATTTAGTTCCTAGAAGCAGTCTAGAAGCCAAAACAGATAGTAGTAATCCACTGCCAAGGACACCAGAAGGCAGGAAAGGTAGAAACCTATCCCATTCAAACTGAAAAGACCAGAGAAGTAACAAGAGCATTGCTCAGAGAAGTTGTTCCTAAGTTTGGACTGCCACTTCGGATGGGTTCCGACCACAGCCCGGCCTTTGTGGCTAAGGTAGTACAAGGTACAGCTCAAACATTAGACATCACCTGGAAGCTTCACACGGCATATAGGCCTCAGAGCTCAGGGAAGGTGGAATGCATAAATAGGACTCTGAAGTTAGGGCTTAGCTAATTATGTCAGGAAACAGGTCTTAAGCAGGTACAAGCGTTGCCTCTAATATTTTTTAAGGTTAGGTGCACCCCCTCCAAGAACACCAGGTATTCATCTTATGAGGTATTATAGAATAGGCCTCCCCCAATATTACGTAGCTTGCCAGGGACTCCCTGAGAATTAGGAGAAACAGAACCACATAGGCAATTAAAAGCTTTAGACAAGGTGGCCAGTATCCTATCCAATTGGATGCTAGACAGGGCTCTGATCAGTTTGTTTACCCCTGCCCATTCTTTTTCCCCAGGAGACCAGGTGTGGGTCAAAGATTAGAATCCAGCTCCCCTCTGACCCAGGTGGAAGAAACCCTACACCATGGTCCTGAGCACTCCCATTGCTGCCAAGGTAGAAGGCATACCCTCCTGGATTCACCATAGCTGCCTAAAGCCTGCGGCCCCAGAGGAGACACCTTCATGGACAGCAGAGACTGACTCTGCCAACCCTTGTAAGTTGATCCTGAGAAGGACAACATGCCCTGCTCCAGCCACAAACTGGGAGCTGGCTGGTCAATGTATGACTGAAGCTTGAGGAATCTCACCATGGGGATCTTTATAATTGGACTCTGGGGAGGGAGAGGCACTAGGGTAGAGGACTGTGAACTGTGTATCCATGTCACCAAGGAAGGCCAAAAGGTCTCCACCACTTTGCTTTTCTATAGCTTCTATGAGTGTAAGGGACCCAGAAAGAAACTGGTACCTATAATCAGACTCAATATTCAGTGTGTGACCCAAGAAATAACCAGCCCAATGTCTGTTATGATCCTAAAAATCCTCCTACTACAGCAATATTTAAAGTAAAAGTAGCAGCAGGAGGATAGAGGAAATAGATAGAAGGGGCAACAATAGCCCAGAGCAAAGTTAAAGGAAACCCCAGTAACATTAAAGGAAACCCCAAGGGGATAGTTCTCAGCCTTTGATAAGTTTAAAACCCTAATAAGAGCAGTCTTATTACTTCTAGGAATTTTCTTAATAGGTCCATATTTGTTGCCACTATTAAACAGCATAAGGAACATGATAGAGGCCACAGTACAGCAATGAACATCAGCCCTTGTATATTTTACCCACCACTATTAGGTCTTCCTCTTAGGATCAGATAAAGAATGAAAGAATCTAGTATAAAACAAAGTCTGAACTCTCAAAGGAGGGAGTGTGGAAGGAGGGGCAGGCCCCCTCTTGGCTTAAAAGGAAGGAATGAAAAGAATACAAGGGAAAGGAGCCAGCTGGGGTAACTGAGTCAGCCAGTGATAAATTATCTATATCCAATAGTTACAATACAAAACAAGAACAGCAAGATCTGTATGTAACTATGGCCAGTGATCTGGAAACCCATTCTCCCTTGCTTAACTCACCGAAACTTTCCCTCCCCTCTCTTTGAATCCTGGGAAATCTTAAACAAAAAGATCACATGCTCGTTACTTAGATACTGTAAAGGTATATAACCTGTAAGAAAGTCAACTTCAGGGATCTCATGTTTTGGAGCTACAAGCATCACACGCTGTGCTGGCTTTAATAAATCCTACTTCCTTCATCAAGTTGTCTGGGTGTTTTTGTCCTCCTTTGATTCCTGCAAAAAAAAAAAAAACAAACCATATCTTACAAGGAATGTTTATCAGAAATAAGGATGTTTACTTAATAACTCCAAGTTTACTTAATGGCATGCCCTCTTCAATATGCTCTTAAGCATCTGGTTAATGCTTCAGAAAGGTAACTTTGGTTTATTATTGGAAGATTTTTCTTATAGAACTACCTATTGGATATAGATTTGGTATCTAAGGAGTTATTATTAGGTACCCTTAAGATGAGAAGTCTTGATTGCTATATGTACCTTTCAGATTTACATTGATAAATTCTATTAAGACTTTATATGCTTGATTAGAGTGAATAAATAAGTTACAAATTAGATCAATAGTGAAAATATTTTTTAAATAAACTTTAGTTTTTAGAATCATTATAAACTTACAGAAAAATTGAAAAGATACTACAGAAAGTTCCCATATACCTCCCATTCCCTTGGCCTTCCAATGTGGTGGCTTTTTCTTCTTTTATTCTCCTCCTTTTTCTCCTCCTTCTCCTTCTTCTCCTCCTTCTCCTCCCTCTCCTTCCTCTCCTTCCTCTCTTTCCCCTTTGTCTTTCCCCTTCTCCTCCTTTTATTTCCCCATTTTTATTTTTTTATTTTTATTTTTGACATTACATAGGCTAGAATTCTATTACTATTTTGAATACCAGTGAGAATGGATATCCTTCTTCAACTTAAGAGAAACCAGTAAGTGTCCCACCGTTAAGTATAATGTTAGTGCTAGGTTTTCTATAGATACTCTTTATCATGTTGATGACCTTTTTCTCTATTCTTTTTTCATTTTGTCTGAGTTTCTATCATGAATGTGATTGAGTATTATCAATTTTTATTCTGCATCATGGCATGTCCTTTTATATATTGATAAATATTATTGCTAATATTTTGATAAGGAATCTTTCATTATTAATAATGAGAGTTATGGGGTATTTTTGGTAATGTCTTTGTCTTGTTTTGGTATCAGAGTAAGACTGATACTCAACTAGTTCATAAAACTAATTGAGAAGTATTTTCTCTTATTCTATTTTCTGGAAGAAATTGTAGAGTTAGTGTTAATTTCTTAAGTGGTTGGTAGAATTCTCCAGTAAAAACTTTGGAGTTGGTGATATATTTGGAGAAAGTTTCTTTTTAATAATTGTAAATTAAATTTTGTTAGTAATTATAAAGCTATTCAAATAATGTTTTATATGGGGTAAGTTGTATTGCTCTTTATTTTTTTTTGAGAAAGTGAATTCTTGCTTCAAAGTTGTCAAATAAATGTGTATAGAGGTGTTGGAAGCATTTTTTTATTACCCTTTTCATATCTTCATGGTCTATACTGATATTTTCTATTTAGTGTCCAATATTGGTAATTTACTTTTCTATTTATCATTGCTAGATGCTTGCTGATTTTATTAATTTCTTCAAAGTGTCAGCTTTTTGTTTTATTTATTTTTCTTCACTTCTTTTATTTTTAAAATGACAAATGATTTCTACTCTCATGTTTAATTTTTTTTCTTTTTGTTCTTCTTGGTTCTTGTCATGGGAGTGCAAGTGTTTTCTTGAGTTGTTTCTTCTTTTGCAACATGTATAATTAGATATAAATTTCACTCTTGGCACTGCTACTACTATGTCCCACAAATTTTTACATTTTATGCTCATTTTCATTCAGTTCATGAAGTTATTATTTTTCCCTAAAATTCCTCTTTGACACCTGGATTATTTAGAAGTGTGTTTTTAGTTTCCAAATATTTAGGAGATTGCTTTGTTATCTTTAAATGATTGATTTCTAGTTTGATTGTACCATGGCAAAACATACACACACACACACACACACACACACACACACACACACACATGCATATTCTATATACTGCAATTTTTTAAAATTTATTGAGGTTTGTTTTATGTTCAATCATATGATAAACATTAGTATATATATAACAGGCACTTGAAAAAAATGCATATGCTGCTGTTGCTGTGTGAAGTATTCCTTAAATGTCAATTAAATCTGTTACTTTAGCCTGACTGGGGCAGTGGCACAGTGGATAGAGCATCAGCCTGGGACACTGAGGAACCAGGTTCAAAACCCTGAGCATGCGGGCTTGAGCTTGGGATAACTGGCTTGAGTGTGGGATCATAGACGTGATCCCATGGTTGTTGGCTTGAGCCCAAAGGTTGCTGGTTTGAAGCTTAAAGTCACTTGTTTGAGCCCAAGGTCACTGGCTTAAGGAAGGGGTCACTGACTCAGCTGGAGCCCCCCTTTAGGTACGTATGAGAAAACATTCAATGAACAACTAAAATGCTGCAACTATGAGTTGATGCTTCTCATCTTTCTCCTTTCCTGTCACGATCTCTTTGTCTCTCATTGAAAAAGAAAAGAAAATATAATCTGTTTAGAGGCCCTATTTTCTCCATTTCGTAGAAGATAAAATTATGTAGAGCTAGACGGGATCCTAGGCTAAAGGTCAGGAGTGATCAAGCATGACTATAGTTTAAACTAAAAGTGAGTCTTTGCTCCAGGAAAAATATCTTCATACATCTTTATACATTTACCTATTGACTCCCAGATTCCCTTCACATCTGGGGAAGGCAGAGCCACCTTCACAGCCTGTGGTCCCCCTCCTGAGCAGGCTTGGACTCAGTCCTCCCATCTCATTGACCGGGACTCTCAAAGGTATTCCAACCTTGTCATGTTTAATTCTGGAACCTTCTTGCATAACCACAGCTAGAGATAAGGGTTTGGGGGCTGTGAGTTCATGTGGTTAATGAGAAAAAGATTGGGGGTCTGATGCCTGGATGAACCTGTGACTTATATGCAGTGAAATCCCCAGACTTTCCAACCCAGGGAAGACCTGGCTTCATGACTGGTCATCAGGTGCTTTGTTCACAAGATGGTGCCTTGGTGCAAACCTCACAAGTGGGAAAACAGCTTGAACAACTTGCTCTGTTGACAGTGTGCAAGTGAAAGGAAGAGTCTCATACCGCATGGACTTTTCAGTAGTTCAGTTTCCTTTTACGTAGACTGAATGGACCCTAAGGGTTGAGTGAGTGACAAACCCACTGCTTGCAAGCCCCTAAACCTAACAAGAAATGCTGGTTGGTTGACGCATTCCCTTGGGACAGTAATTTTAAACCAGTGTCACACGAATTTTTAAAACATGGAATAGCTGACTATTTAGTCAGGGACACGGACTTCTTTTTTCTCAGATTATCAAATAAAAAAACAACAATAGCCAATTCTATAATAGCTGTCTGGTGTGAATGAATCAAAATTATACAGGATTTTTTGCCAGATTGGCAAAAAATATATTTTGGGCGATGCCGCAGAATGTAATAATTAGTTTATGTGTGCCATGAGATGAAAAAGGTTGAATACCAGTGATCTACAAGGAGAAAATCAGGTTTTGACCTGCTTGACAGAGGCCTGTCACCTCTGTGATTTCTGTTGTTGCTAAGGTCACTATTGTTTCAGTAGAATCACCTGAGCAATGCTGTTTATTGCATTTGACAAAAGAGGCTCAGGAAGGATGATCATTTGAACAAACATGCATTTTCAAATATATTTTGATACAATCATATTTGGTGTGAATGTTTATACTCAGTACTTAGTGTTATTTTCAAAAGTTGACCTTTCTGAATTCATTTTAAAGATTCAACTTCTGGAACTTCAACAAGAGGCCATCTGTAGACATGGGCTGTTCATAGAAGTCCCTGTTTCACTGGCATATGGCTTATAGATGCAGGGGTTGGATAGTCATTTTGTTTTTAAGTGGGATTCTTTTATGGTCATTTATCTAAATTTTATTACTTATTTGACCTTGTATGTTTTATAAAAATTCATTTAAACTGTGAAACCTCATTTATTGGAAGAAGAAACACTTAGTTTAGTTTATGGATTCGGCCATAGGTCACCCTGAACCTATGAAATAGGTTTGATGACAAAGTTCTGTTCAGATGCAGGAAGGTACACTCTTATGGTTAGGGGCTAATAATAAATAATGAGTTTCTTACATCAAGGTCTCTTCTAATTTAAGAAAGAAGAATCACATTTGGTACCACAATCATAGAAGGTTATCTGTGTTTTCAGTCATAGACAAAATTGGAAAGAATGTTGAAGATTAAAGAAAACTTTACAATTTTTTATACTACAAACTGTGTTCTAAGAGGAAAAAATTATGTCAGGTTGAGGTAAATTAGCTTAATTCTGTTATCTAGACTGTGTTGACCAGTAGATTTTTTTCTTTTATTTGTTGACTAATTGAATATAAACCCCATTAAATGCCATTGAATTCATTTTTTATTTGAATAAAAGGATCTCAATTTTCTACCAGAACTATTCTGCTGAGAATACCTAACACACCACTCAACAAGCTCACAATCTACAATGGAAAACACAGGCAGAAATGCCAAATCTCATGTGACAGATGTGTGCATGTGACACATGCACACTCTCACACACAAGTTAAATTTTATAATACTTATAAAATGAGTTAATCATTAGCCCTTGCAATTATCTTACTATAACTAACAAACCCTCAGGACAGAAAAGTCTAATTTCAGAGTTTCCTTTTTCCCTCCTAGCAAGTGGTTTAGGATATGCTAAGGAAATAAATAGTCTAAGCATTGATTACTATGTTTAAAACATCTGCAGATTTGGGCAGAAAAAAAAGAAAATTAAAAAATATTTTATAACATAAAAGCTGAAAAGTTAGAATTTGGGGGGGAGTATATTGGAACAAGTGAAGTTTTAGTATAAAGAGTGGTAAATTTAAATTTTAATCTAAAATCAAACACTTTCAAATTATACAGTTACTTGCCACCTAATGCTATTTAATTTAACTTTTTGTTTTACTGTAAAATTTGTTATAGCAAAAATAAATAAATAGCTAAATAAATAAATAAGGTTCCTTCATTCTCCCGTGAAAGTTAAATACATGTCTTTAAATGTGTGTCTCAGGAGCAAAATGTCGACGGAGTAGGCGGACGTACCAACTTCCAACTCTCAGAACCAAAGTGGATTATAACTCAATTTTAAGAACCATCATCTGGATAAACCAACTTTGAACTAAACTAAGTGGACTCTTCAACCAAGGAACGCAGAAGAAGCCACATTGAGACTGGTAGGAATAGCGAAAACACGAAGAGGGCTGCCCAGCTCCCCGGAGAAACGGCAGCCCGGAGAGACCCGAAAGGCTAGAGGAGAGTTTGGCGGAGAGGGAGGGACCTGGGTCCCAGGAACCAAGCCCCAGCCTGCAGTCCCAGAGCCTAGAAGAGGCATTTGGACAGTTTTGAGCTGTGAAACAAGTGAGGGAGCTCCCAGGCTTACAGTGTGGAGTATTAGGTCCCTTCCTACTCTGATGAGGGTTGCTGAAGGGTATGGTAGTGGCAGGATGCTGAAATGCAGTTCTGTCGCCGTGGGCGGAGGCCAAGCTGGTGTAAGCTCTGTCTAGCCCAGCAGGGGCGGAGGGGACGCGAGAAAGCGGTCTAAAAGCTGCGGGCCCGCCTGTAATCCCACCTGAGGGGACAAAGCAGGAGGCCAGGAACGGGAAGAAATCTGCTCTGCAACTCTGCGCAAGCCGGCCCTGACCACGGGGATGGGGCTAGGACCAGGGATGGGCGAGGGGCTAGCGGGGGAGCTCATGCTACCAGCCGCGCCCGGCCAGAGGAACCACAGTTTGCCATTCTACGTGTGCAAGCGGGCTCCGAGCGTGGGGACGAAGTAAACCCCAGGACAAGTGGAAGCTAGCAACTGAGCCCATCCTACAATTCCCGCCCGGCCAGAGAAACTGCGGTTTGCCATCCGACATGCACGAGCCGGCTCTGAACGCAGGAGCAGGGTAGAGTCTGGGACAAGGGGAATTCCGAAGGTGAGCGGAAGCCAGCAAACATACCCGGAACAATAAACCTTGGTTTGCGACCCTGGGCAGAAGGGCCCTGAACTCGAGGGTGAGGCTAAAACTCTGGACCGACAAAGGCTCACAGATAAGAGCACATCAAAAGCCCTGCCCAACACACGAAACTGTGGCGAGCAGGCTCTGACTGCGGGGGCTGGGCAGAAGTCCGGAAACAGGCTGGGTCCGCAGCTGAGCAAAGGTGTTCACCTCTACCCTTGGTGCTGAGGCTTCTGGCTTGAGTGACAGCCTCTCCCACGGAGAAGAGGCAGAAATCACAGCAAAAGCCACAGTGGGCTGGCGCTGGCAACACCCATACGCAACCGCCCTAGGCAGCGGCAGAGGGGGTGGTGGGCCTGCAGACAGACCACACCTAGAGAACACAAAGGCAACACCTACTGGACTCCAGTGGCCAAAAATTGCTTATACACAGATAAAATGGGCAGGCAGAGGAATGCAAACCAAATCAATCAAGAAAATCCCCAGAGAAGGACCTGAATAAACCAGATATAACCAAATTACCAGAAGCAGAATTTAGAATAATGATAGTTAGGATGTTCAAAGAAATTAGAGCAACAATGGATAGTCATTATGAACATCTAAATAAAGAGATAACAAGTATAAAAAATGAAATTGAAATAATAAAAAAGAATCAGACAGAAATGACAAATACAGTATCAGAACTGAAGACCACAATGGAAGGAATTAAAAGCAGGATGAATCACACTGAGGATCGAATAAGGGAGTTAGAGGACACAATAAACAAAGGCACAGAATCAGAGAAGAAAAAGGAAAAGAGACTCAAAAATAGTGAGGAAACTCTAAGGGAGCTCTGTGACAACCTGAAGAGAAAGAACATTCGCATCATAGGGGTGTCTGAAGAATAGGAAAGAGGACAGGAAATGGAAACTTTGTTCAATCAAATCATAGGAGAAAACTTCCCTAAATTAAGGCTGGGAAACACTCCACACGTTCAAGAAGCACACAGAACTCCATTGAAGATAAACCCAAAAAGATCTACACCAAGACACATCATAGTTAAAATACCAAAGCTAATGGATAAAGAAAAAATTTTAAAAGCTGCTAGGGAAAAAATGGCTATCACCTACAAAGGAGCCCCCATAAAGATGACATCAGACTTCTCAACAGAAACACTTGAGGCCAGAAGGGAATGGCAAGAAATAATCAAAGTAATGCAGAACAAGAACCTACAACGAAGACTACTTTATCCAGCAAGGCTAACGTTTAAAATTGAAGGAGAAATAAAGAGATTCCCAGAAAAAGAAAGCCTGAAGGAATTCATGAAAACCTAACCAATTCTGCAAGAGATGATAAGGGGCCTGTTGTGAACAGCTGAAAGGGAAGAACGAATATAGCAAAAGAAGAATACAGCTTTAAAGAATAAAATGGCAATAAACAACTACATATCAATAATAACCTTAAATGTAAATGGATTAAATGATCCAAACAAAAGACATAGGGTAGCTGCATGGATAAAGAAACAAGACCCATACATATGCTGTCTACAAGAGGCACACCTTAAAACAAAAGATGCACATAGACTGAAGGTAAAAGGATGGAAAAAAATATTTCATGCAAATGGAAATGAAAAAAAAGCAGGGGTAGCAATACTTATATCTGACAAAATGGACTTTAAAACAAAGGCTGTAGTAAGAGATAAAGAAGGACACTACATAATGATAAAGGGAACAATTCAACAGGAAGATATAACTATTATAAATATCTATGCACCAAATATAGAAGCCCCGACATACATAAAGCAGACTTTGATGGACATAAAGGGCGAGATTTACAGCAATACTGTAATACTAGGGGATTTCAAGACACCACTAACAACACTGGATAGATCCTCAAGAAAGAAAATTAACAAAGAAACAGAGGACTTAAAGAAGACAATAGAAAAGTTGATTTAATAGATATCTTCAGAACTTTTCACCCTAAAGCAGTAGAATATATATTCTTTTCAAGTGCTCATGGTACGTTTTCTAGGAAGGACCACATGTTAGGACACAAAAAATGGTCTCAATAAATTTGAGAAGATTGAAATAATATCAAGCATTTTCTCTGATCACAATGCCATGAAACTAGAAATTAACCGCAAAAAAAACCTGAAAAATACTCAAACACTTGGAAACTAAATAGCATGATATTAAATAATGAATGGATTAACAATGAGAAAAGGAAGAAATGAAAAAGTTTCTAGAAACAAATGATAATGAGCATACATCAACTCAAAATTAATGGGACACAGCAAAAGCAGTTCTGAGAGGGAAGTTTATTGCACTACAGGCATATCATAAGAAGCTAGAAAAAGCTCAAATTAGCAACCTGACCCTGCATCTAAAAGAACTAGAAAAACAACATCAAATAAAACCCAAGACAAGTAGAAGGAAGAAAATAATAAAGATCAGATCAGAAATAAATAACATCGAGGCTAAGGAAACAATACAGAGAATCAAAGAAACCAGAAGCTGGTTCTTTGAAAAAGTAAACAAGATTGATGAACCTTTAACTAGACTCACCAAGAAAAAAAGAGAGAGGACTCAAATAAATAAAATTAGAAAGGAATGTGGAGAAATAACAACTGACACAACAGAAATACAAAACATTTGTAAGAAAATACTATGAAGAACTATATGCCAAAATATTAGACAATCTATGTGAAATGGAAAAAATTCTTGAATCATATAAACTTCCAAAAATCAATCTGAAAGAATCAGAACACCTAAACAGACCAATTACAACAAATGAGATCAAAACTGTTATCAAAAAGCTCCCCCCAAAATAGTCCTGGGCCTGATGACTTCACAAGTGAATTCTATCAAAAATTCAAAGAAGAACTAACTCCTATCTTCCTCAAGCTATTTCAAAAAATTCAAGAGGAAGACTTCCAAACTCCTTTTATGAAGCGAGCATAATCTGATTCCAAAACCGGGCAAAGACAACCGAAAGAAAGAAAATTATAGGCCAATATCCCTGATGAATTTAGACGCTAAAATTTTAACAAAATATTAGCCAACAGGATCCAGCAATATATGAAAAAAATCATACACCATGATCAAGTGTGATTTATTCTGGAGAGGCAAGGCTGGTTCAATATTCGCAAATCAATCAATGTGATTCATCACATAAACAAAAGGAAGGACAAAAATCACATGATAATTTCAATAGATGCAGAAAAGGCATTTGATAAAATCCAGCACCCATTCATGCTCAAAACTCTCAGTAAAGTGGGAATACAGGGATCATTCCTTAACATGATAAAGGCCATCTACGACAAACCCACAGCAAACATCTTACTAAATGAACAAAAATTAAAAGCAATCCCCTTAAGATCAGGAACCAGGCAAGGGTGCCCCCTTTCACCACTCTTATTCAACATAGTTCTGGAAGTCCTAGCTACAGCAATCAGACAAGAAGAAGAAACAAAAGGCATCCAAATTGAAAAGAAGAAGTAAAACTGTCACTATTTGCAGATTATATGATATTGTATATAGAAAACCCTAAAGTCTCAGTCAAAAAACTACTGGATCTGATAAATGAATTCAGCACTGTGGCAGAATATAAAATTAATACTCAGAAATCAGAGGCATTTCTATATACCAACAATGAACTGTCAGCAAAAGAAATTAAGGAAACAATCCCCTTCACTATTGCAGCAAAAAAAATAAAGTACCTACGAGTAAATTTAACCAAGGAGGTTAAAGACTTGTACTCAAAAAATTAAAAAACATTGATAAAAGAAATCAAGGAAGATACAAACATGTGGAAGCATATGCCGTGCTCATGACTAGAAAGAATAAACATCATTAAAATGTTTCTATTACCCAAAGCAATTTATAAATTCAATGCAATACCTATTAAAATACCAATGACTTAGCTCAACGATATAGAACACATATTTCAAAAAATTATATGGAACCAAAAAAGAACACGAATAGCCTCAGCAATCTTAAAAAGAAAAAATAAAGCAGGAGGCATCACTCTTCCAGATATCAAGGTTTACTATAAGGCCCTTATACTCAAGACAGCCTGGTACTGGCATAAGAACAGGCACTTAGATCAATGGAACAGAACAGAGGACCCAGAAATAAACCCACAGCTTTATGGACAACTGATATTTGACAAAGGAGGAAAGAACATACAATGGAGTAAAGACAGCCTCTTTAACAAATGGTCTTGGGAAAACTGGACATCTACCTGCAAAAAAATGAAACTAGACCATCAACTTACACCATTCAAAAAAACAAACTCAGAATGGATAAAAGACTTAAACGTAAGCCGTGAAACCATAAGCATCTTAGAAGAAAACATAGGCAGCAAGCTCTCCGACATCTGTAGCAGCAGTATATTTGCCAATTTATCTCCACGGGCAAATGAAATAAAAGGCAAGATAAACAAATGGGACTATATCAAACTAAAAAGGTTTTGCACAGCTAAACACAATAAGAACAGAATAAAAAGACAAACCACACAATGGGAGAACATATTCGACAGCACATCTGATAAGGGGTTAATAACTAAAATTTATAAAGAACTTATAAAACTCAACAACAGGAAGACAAACAACCCAATCAAAAAATGGGCAAAAGAAATGAATAGAAATTTCTCCAAAGAGGACATACAGATGGCCAATAGGCATATGAAAAAATGCTCAACATCACTAATCATTAGAGAAATGCAAATTAAATCCACAATGAGATATCACCTCACACCAGTCAGAATGGCGCTCATCAGCAAAACAACACAGAATAAGTGCTGGGAAGGATGCGGGGAAAAGGGAACCCTCCTGCACTGCTGGTGGGAATGCAGACTGGTGCAGCCACTATGGAAAACAGTTTGGAGATTCCTCAAGAAATTAGAAATCGAACTGCTTTTTTACCCAGCTATCCCACTTATAGGAATATAACCTAAGAACACCATAGCACTGTTCGAAAAGAAGAAATGCGCCCCCATGTTTGTGGCAGCATTGTTCACAATAACGAAGAGCTGGAAACAGCACAAGTTTCTGTCAGAAGATGAGTGGATTAAAAAGCTTTGGTACATATATACTATGGAATACTACTCTGCCATAAGAAATGATGACATCGCATCATTTATAACAAAATGGATGGTCCTTGATAACATTATACGGAGTGTAATAAGTAAATCAGAAAAAAAGAAAAACTGAGAACAGCATGATTTCATACATAGGTGGGACATAAAAGTGAGACTATGAGACATGGACAAGAAAGTGGTGGTTACGGAGTAGGGGGAGGGAGGGAAGGGTGGGATAGGGAGGAGGGGAGGGACACACGGAAAACCAGATAGAAGGTGACAGAGGACAATTTGACTTTTGGTGACGGGTATGCAACACAATTGAATAATTAGATAACGTGGAGATGTTTTCATTATACATATGTACCCTGATTTATTGGTGTCACCCCATTAAAATTAATAATAATAAAATAAAATAAATGTGTGTCTCTTTCTTAAAAAACATCTGTTGAGAAGGGCGGCAAGATGGCTATGGAGTAGGCAGATGTACCAATTTCCACCACCCAGAACCAAAGTGCTTTACAACTTAATTTTAAGAACCATTATCTGGAAAAACCAACTTTGGACTGAACTAAGAGGACTCTTTAACCAAGGAACACTGAAGAAGCCACACTGAGACTGCTAGGAAAAGTGGAAATGCAGAGGGGGCTGCCCAGCTTTTGGGAGTGAACAGCAGCCTAAAGGGACTTGAAAAGCAGAAAATGAGTTTAGCAGAGAAAAGAGGGTCTTAGGCCCCAGGAACAAATCCCCAGCCTGCAGCTCCAGAGCCTAGAAGAGGCATACAGCCAGTATGTAGCTGCAAAACAAGCCAGGATACTGTTTGTGAGAAAGAGATAGATTTCTCAGACCCAGGATTCATCTTAAAAGGACCTCACAGAAAACCTCTTTCACAATCATTCACTTGGGACTCTGGGAGACGGGGAGAGTTGAGAGGACTAGAATAGGAGGAAGAGAGAGCAATCTAGGAGGCACAGGAAAAAACACTTTGAGGGACAGCCACCCTAACCGCTGGGCTAAGTCACAACCAAATCTAAAGTGAATATTTCCCCTGGAGCCAGCAATACCAGTAAAGGGAAACAGGTCCCCAGCCAAACAAGCTCTCCTGTGGCACTCAGAGCAGAGTTGCTCAGAAGCAGAAAGCCATCAGGAAGGCAGCATTGAGTGCTAAGGTCTGAGTTACATTGTCCCCACTCACACTGCTAAGGGCTTACTGAGGGAAGGCAGCAGCAGGGATGGGACTGTGGTCCTGTAGGCGAGAACAAAGGCCTGGTGGCCATGACTGGGCCTGGAATGAGTTCAGTCTAGGACAGAGGAGGCGGAAGAAGTGCATGAAAGCAGTCTGACCCAGCTGTGGGCCAGGTGAGCAAGAACAGTCCCACCTGCAGTCCTGCCAGGCAGGGGTAAGGCGAAAGCCAGGAAAATGCAGAGACCTGTGGCAGAGCACAGGTGCGCAGCCCCACCCCCAGAGCCAAGGTTTGCAGCCCCAGCATGCAGCGCAACCTCATCTGTGAGGATGAGACAAAGGCTGAAGGCCGCCAGGGCTTGTAGCCCTGGCACGTGAAAACAGCCCCACCTGTGGAGGAGAGGTGGAAACCACAGTGACAGCTGCAGCGGGCCAGTGCCGGCAATGCCTATTCCTGAACACCCGAGGCAGCAGCAGAAGGGGCAGCAGGCCTGCAGACAGACCACACCTAGGGGACACAGATGCCACACCCATAGAACTCCTGTGGCCATACCCTTTTTATACACAGACAAAATGGGAAGGCAGAAAAATGAAACCCAAATGAATCCCCAGAAAAGAACTTGAATGAGTCAGATATAACCAAATTACCAGATGCAGAGTTTAAAATAATGATTGTTAGAATGCTCAAAGATCTTAGAACAACAAGGAATGGACATAACAAGCACTGCAATAAAGAGATAACAAGTATAAGAAAGGACATTAAAATAATAAAGAAAAGTCAGGCTGAAATGACAAATACAATATCAGAAATGAAGACCACAGTGGAAGGAATTAAAAGCAGAATGGATGAAGCTGAGGATCAAATAAGCAAGATAGAAGAAAACATAAATGCAGGCATGAAAGCAGAGCAGCAAAAAGAAAAGAGACTCAAAAAAGTCTGAAGAAACTCTAAGAGGTCTGTGACACCATGAAAAGAAATAACATTCATATCATAGGGGTTCCTGAAGAAGAAAAGAAAAAATAAGGGATAGAGACCTTGTTCAATCAAATGATAGCTGAAAACTTCCCTAAATTGATGCAGGAAAAAGTAACAGAGGTTCAAGAAGCACAGAGAATTTCATTAAATAGAAACCCAAAGAAATCTACACCAAGTAACATCATAATTAAAATACCAAAGTTAAGATAAAAAGAAAATACTAAAAGTTGCTGGAGAAAATAAAGCTATCAACTACAAAGGAGCCCCCATAAGGATGATATCTGACTTCTCCACAGAAACACTTGGGACCAGAAGGAAATGGCTAGAAATATTCAAAGTAATGCAGAACAAGAGCCTAAAACTAAGACTACTTTAGAGAGGAACTCTATCGTTTAAAATTCAAGGTGAAATAAAAAGTTTCCCAAGCAAAAAAAGAACTCAAAGAATACATCAAAACTAAACCAAAGCTGCAAGAAATGTTAAGGGGCCTGTAGTAAACAGATCAAAAAAAAGGAAAAGAATATAAAAAAGAGAAATATAGCTTTAAAGAATAAAATGGCAATAAACAACTACATATCAATAATAACCTTAAATGTAAATCGCTAAGTGATCCAATCAAAAGACATAGGGTAGCTGCATGAATAAAAAAAACATGACCTGTACATATACTATCTACAAGAGACACAACTCAAAACAAAAGATGCACACAGACTGAAGGTAAAATGATAGAAAAATATATTTTATGCAAATGAAAATGAAAAGAAAGCTGGGGTACCAATACTTATATCAGACAAAATGGACTTTAAAACAAAAGCTATATAGTAAGAAATAAAGAAGGTCACTACATAATGATAAAGAGGGCAATCCAACAGAAAAATATAACTATTATAAATATCTACGCACCTAATATAGAAGCACCTAAATATATAAAGCAGACTTTGATGGATATAAAAGGCAAGATGAACAGCAATACTATAATAGTAGGATATATCAAAACCCCACTAACAACACTGGATGAATCCTAAAGAAAGAAAATTAACAAAGAAACAGCAGACTTAAAGAAAACACTAGATCAATAGGATTTAATAGATATCTTCAGAACCATTCACCCTAAAGTAGCAGAATATAATTACTTTTCAAGTGCTCATTTTATATGCTCTAGAAAAGACCACATGTTAGGACACAAAAGCAGTTTCAACAAATTTAAGAAGATTGAAATCCTATCAACCATTTTCTCTGATCACAATGACATAAAACTAGAAACCAAACACAACAGAAAAACTAAAAAAATACTCAAACACTCGGAAACTAAATAGCATGTTATTAAATAATAAATGCG
Source organism: Rhynchonycteris naso (assembly GCA_037038555.1). Lineage (NCBI taxonomy): Eukaryota > Metazoa > Chordata > Mammalia > Chiroptera > Emballonuridae > Rhynchonycteris > Rhynchonycteris naso. Next base: position 182,041,833 of record CM072995.1, on the reverse strand, counting down.
TTAACAATGAGATTAAAGAAGAAATTAAAAAATTTCTAGAAACAAATGACAATGAGCATACAACTCAAAATTTATGGGACACAGCAAAAACAGTATGGAGAGGAAAGTTCATAGCATCACAGGCATAACTTAAGAAGCTAGAAAAAGCTCAAATAAACAACTTAAACTTGCATCTAAAAGAACTAAAAAAATAACAGCCAGTAAAGTCCAGAGGTAGTAAAAGAAAGGAAATAATAAAGATCAGAGTGAAAATAAATGACATAGAGCTAAAGAAACAATACAGAGGATCAATGAAACCAGGACCTGGTTCTTTAAAAAGGTAAACAAGATCGATGAACATTTAACCAGACTCAAAAAAAAAAAAAGAGAGAGAACTCAAATAAATAAAATTAGAAATGAGAATGGAGAAATAACAACTGACACACCAGAAATACAAATCATGGTCAAAAAATACTATAAAGAACTGTATGCCAAAAAATTAGACAACCTAGGTGAAATGGACACATTTCTTGAAACATTTAATCTTTTAAATATCTATCTGGACTGATTACAACAAATGAGATCAAAACAGGGTAGGGGCACAGGGAAAACCAGATAGAAGGTGACAGAGGACAATTTGACTTTGGGTGATAGGTATGCAACACAATTGAATGATAAGATAATCTGGAGATGTTTTCATTGTACATATGTACCCTGATTTATTGGTGTCACCCCATTAAAGTTAATAAAAAATAAAAAAATAAAAAGACAAACTATAAAAAAAAATTACCAACAAAAGAATCCCTGGGCCAGATGACTTCACAAGTGAATTCTACCAAATATTCAAAGAAGAACTAACTCATATCCTTCTCAAGCTATTTCAAAAATTTCAAGAGGAAGGAAGACTTTCAAGCTTCTTTTATGAGGTGAACATAATTCTGATTCCAAAACCAGGAAAAAACAACACAAAGTAAGAAAATTATAGGCCAATATGCCTGATGAATTTAGATGCTAAAATCCTCAACAAAATCTTAGAAACCAGATCCAGCAATATATAAAAAAAATTATACACCATGATCAAGTGGAATTTATTCTGGGGAGGCAAAGCTGGTACAATTTTCACAAATCAATCAATGTGATTCATCACATAAACAAAAGGAAAGACAAAAACCACATGATAATTTCCATAGATGCAGAAAAACATGTGATAAAATTTAGCATCAATTCATGATCAAAATTCTCAGCAAAGTGGGGAATACAGGGAACATACCTCAACATGATAAAAGCCATCTGTGACAAACCCACAGCCAACATTATACTCAATGGGAAAAAATTTAAAGCAATCCTCTTAAGATCAGGAACAAGGCTGGGGTGCCCTCTTTCACCATTCTTATTCAACATTGTTTTGGAACTCCTAGCCACAGCAATCAGACAACAAGAAGAAATAAAAGGCATCCAAATTAAATAAGAAGTAAAAATATCATTATTTCCAGATGATATGATATTGTATATAAAAAAACCCTAAAGTCTCAGTCAAAAAACTACTGGAACTGATAAATAAATTCAGCAAGGTGGCAGAATATAAAATTAATACTCAGAAATCAGAGGCATTTTTATACACCAACAATGAACAGTCTGAAAAAAAATTAAGGAAACAATCCCCTTCACTATTGCAGCCAAAAAAAATTAAGTACCTAGGAGTAAATTTCACCTAGGAGATTAAAGATTTGCACTTTAAAAATTATAAAACATTGATACAGGAAATCAAGAAAGATACAAACAAGTGGAAGCATATACCATGTTTGTGGATAGAAAGAATAAACATCATTAAAATGTCTATATTACCCACAGCAATTTATAAATTTAATGCAATACCAATGACATACTTCAAAGATATAGAACACATATTTCAAAAATTTATATGGAACCAAAAAAGAACACAAATACTCTCAGCAATCTTGAAAAGAAAGAATAAAGTGGGAGGTATTACACTTCCTGATATCAAGTTATACTCCAGGGTCATTGTATTCAAAACAGCTTGATATTGGCATAAGAACAGGTATATAGATCAGTGGAACAGAATAGAGAAGGAAAAAATAAACCCATACCTTTATGAACAATTGATATTTGACAAAGGAGGTAAGAGCATATAGGAAAATGAGAGTAGGGAAATAACAACTGACACAACAGAAATACAGAGCATTGTCAGAAAATACTATGAAGATCACAATAAAGACAGCCTCTTCAACAAATGATTTTGGGAAAATTAGACAGCTACCTGCAAAAGAATGAAACTAGACCATCAATTTACATCATTCACAAAAGTAAACTCAAAATGGATAAAAGACTTAAATGTAAGCCATGAAACCATAAGCATCTTAGAAGAAAACATAGGCAGTAAGCTCCCTGACATCTCTTGCAGCAATATATTTGCTGATTTATCTCCACAGGCAAGTGAGATAAAAGACAGGATAAACAAATGCGACTATATCAAACTACAAAGCTTTTGTACAGCTAAAGACAATAAGAACAGAATAAAAAGACAAAGTACACAATTAGAGAACCTATTTGACAATAAGTCTAAAAAGGGGTTAATAACCAAAATTTATAATGAACTCGTAAAACTCAACACCAGGAACATGAACAATCCAATCAAAAAAAGGGCAAAAGAAATGAATAGACACTTCTTCAAAGAGAGCATACAGATGGCCAATAGGCAGATGAAAAAAAGTACATCACTAATCATTAGAGAAATGCAAATTAAAACCACAATGAGATATTACCTCACACCAGTCAGAATGGCATTCATCAACAAAACAACACAGAGTAAGTGCTAGCAAGGATGTGGAGAAAAGGGAACCCTCTTGTACTGCTGGTGGGAATGCAGACTGGTGCAGCCACTATGGAAAACAGTATGGAGATTCCTCAAAAAATTAAAAATGGAACTGCCTTTTGACCCAGTCATCCCACTCTTAGGAATATATCCCAAGAACATCATATCACTGATTTAAAAGGAGACCCCCATGTTTATGGCTGCATTGTTCACAATAGTGAAGATCTGGAAACAGCCCAAGTGTCCATCAGAGAACAAGTGGATTAAAAAGCAGTGGTACATATACACAATGGAATACTATGGGGCCATGAAAAAGAAGGAAATCTTACCTTTTGCGACAACATGGATGGACATGGAAACTATTATGTTAAGCGAAATAAACCAGGGAGAAAAATATATATATGACCTTACTCATTTGAGAAATTCAATGAACAATGTAAACTGAGGAACGGAATTGAGACAAATGAGAGATCAAAGGGAGCAGAGGAAAAGAGGACAGAGGGAAGGGGCATAATAGGGTAGGATAAATCTGAAGGGAAGAGGGGAGGGAGACATGGAAAGGGGGGCAAGTGAGATGTTGAGGGAAATATGAGGAAGGGTGGATGCTTTCAGGGCAACACTAGAATTTATGTAAACACAATAAATTAAAATAAATAAAAAGGATTAAAAATAATCTGTCACAAAAAATGTCTGAGTTAGACATGCAATTATCTAAGGCTCTTTCCAAGGGGTCCCCAAACATTTTACACAAGGGGCCAGTTCACTGTCCCTCAGACCTTGGAGAGCCAGAATATAAAAAAAACTATGAACAAATCCCTACGCACACTGCACATATGCACACGCATCATATGACACACTTCTGGAGCCGTGACGCCTGCTTCCCGCGTCACTGGAAGTAGTACTGTACTTTGCATCAGCATCGCTCTCACTGACCACCAATGAAAGAGGTGCCCCTTCTGAAAGTGCAGTGGGGGCCAGATAAATGGCCTCAGGGGGCCGCATGCGGCCTGCAGCTGGGCTGTAGTTTGGGGACCTATGCTCTTTCCCATGCAAAGTTCTTCTGGATCCCCCTCCCCCACTCAAACAATTTAAAAAGTTTCAACTGTACAACTGCTTGTTGGGATCTCTTGTAGTCCCAATCCTGTTCTTTATTTTGCTTCTGGAAAAGTCATCGAAATCAGTATACTCAGGGTGATGAATCTCTGGGTATACACAGGAACTTGGTAGATTTGAAGAATTCGGTTAGGCAGGGTAATACATAAATTGAAACTGTTTTACCCATTATCCTAACCCTGATCTATGGGGAATCCTGGCCTTCTTACCTGAAGGTTGACTGGCAATTTCTTCTCTAAACCGCAAGTTCTCCTCTGCATCCCCCTGAAACCCATGTCATTTTTTCCACCTGATATGTCTTGAACTGCTGGGTCTTCAGGTTTTCCTAGCCCAGACCTTCACTTCAATTAGTTTCTGGCCATCTTAGTCTAGTTTCTCAGAAGTCTTTGCTCCTTTTTTATTTCAATCTTTACAAATAAGATCTTGGGAGCCATGTCATTTGTTTAGATAGGGAGAAGAAAGAATATTCCACTTTAGGCTCAGAGGTATTCACAGTGGTAGCCCTCCTTCCTACTTTCTCTCCAGAAGAAGAGGAGAAGGTTTAGTAGGTGGGTAGGAATTTTACTTGGAAAAGTGAAGAAATTATGAAAGCTAGTGAGGATGTTTTTGGTAAACTCTTTGGAGACTTTTTGGAAAAGGGTCACGGGAGATTGAAATTCCATGGGGCATGTGGGGTTGAGTCTCTGATTGGTGACACAAATAGGAAGAAGCCAATAACACGCTCCTTAGATCATGGGCTCCAGAAATAAGGAGAGTCTTCTAGTTTATATCTTAATGCGCCCCCCTCCCCATTCCTTGAGCCTGGAGGAAGAGCAAGGATCTTGGAAAGTCTGGCCCTGGATCTTCCCACGGGTTTGATTTTTCAGGATCCTTAGCCATTATACATAGTGCTAGAGAGAAAGAAAACCTAATCAGCATAGGGAGGAAAGGTTTTCCTTGACCCTCCTGGGGTTGCTGACTGGGTCTGAAAGTTAAACCAACAAAGACAGATTAACAGGAGAAAAGCATACACATTTATTTAATATAAGTTTTATGTAACATAGGAGTTTCATAAGGAAATGAAAACCCAATGAAATAGTTAGACCTTAGTGTTTTTATGCTAGGTTTGACGAAGAGTGCACAATCATGGAAAAATATGATAGTTGAGGAGTGCAAGCTATAAGTGCAGTAAACTGGGGGAAACTTATGAAGATCTGTTTGTTAGGATTCTTCTCTGTGTCCCCTTGTTTTCAGAGGTTAAGACAGTTCTTTTCTCTGTGTGAATGAAGGGTACCTCTCATGCGAGGGTTTTATGGCTTCTTTTAGAGGAAATGAGAGGGAGATATCAGAGTGATAATCATACTGCTTCCATCATTTTCTCAAACTCCTTCAGCTTTAAATATTCAGCCTGCCAAAGGGTAGTATGTTCTGAATCCCATCAGCAGTAATGACTTCCACTGCCTGATGGTCTGCAGAATTATCAATTCTGTCCCTAAATTCCCTTGGCTTTTCCTATCTGTCAATGGTGTGATTCTTCAAATAAGGTTTTGTCAGGCATTCACTATATTTCATTGTCTCAAACCACTGTCACCATTTAAACAACTATGCCATGCCTACAAATGTCAAGCAAGTCTGTTGGTGAACTATTCTGGCATACCACCTAGCCTGTGAGTCCAAAATTCCATGAGGACCATTTCTGTATCTTTTGTCAGAGGAATAATTTGCCAGGGAAAGTTGAATTTTAGTGTGCTATTCCTAAAGCCAGTCTCAGCTATCTCCAAACTCGCTCAGCTTTCAACCTCCCAAGGGTAGTTTATTTTGAACTTTCACTCAATATAGGAACTCACTTTCATTTCCACAAGAGCTGTTAGAAAACAATGTCAGCAAACCCAAAGGTCCTGGAAGGCTGTAGGGTGGGGCCCACCACTTCATTCCAGCTGTTCTCTGAGCTGTTGCCACAGACTCTCCAGGGAGGAACCCCTTCTGATCTTCCATCTGCAAAACACTTGACCTCATGTTGGTGGGGCTCCCTTTTGCACTCCTAAAACTGTCAGGGCACACCAGCAGGTCATCTGGGGGTATTTAGTAATGACAACTCCTCATGCAGTTTTCATCTCACAGGGCAGGCAAATTAGATTTATGGTAAGCTCAATAGCATTTATGCTTCAGTTCCTTCAGATGAATATGTAACTGCAGAGGCCCAAGAGATAGAATAGATAGCGCATTTCAACTTGCAAGTTGCCAAAAGATATATGAGAAAAGCATCTGCAGATCTTGAACTCTTCACCCACATCAAAGGCATATAAACTTAGGATTGAAGGGAACAGAGACAAGCAGGAGTTGGGAAAGTGGATTTTTGGAAAAGCATTAGTGGTTCACTGAGAGGTTGACCCCAGCAAAGGTGTAAGGATTATTCCCACCTCAAACCCATGCAAAGGGCCTCAGGAGGGCTAGATGAAGTCTCTCATTTGGGTACAATGGTCTGAGATCAACTGTTGCCTGACAAGGATCTTTAGCATTGAGGGGTGGGCTAGCCAAAGAACAGCTTTGGTAATGAGCAAAGGAAGGGTGGTGGTTTGGGACCAGATGTCACTCAAAAACTGTCAGGCTAAGAACAAGAGTTTCCTTTATGCCAAATGTAGGTCACAACATGGAATCATCTTTTGTTCTGTCCCAGAGATCCAAGAAGGGGCAAAAAGAGCTGGCTGGATTCCTAAGTCAGGTACCAGAGGAATTAAGTTGAACACACCCACAGGAAGATAGTTGCAAATTGGATGATCTATGTTTTCTTTTGGAGGGATGGGTAACAAAACTCTCCAAAATGACCACAAGAAAAAGCAATGACTTTGAACACCTGCCAGACTCAGAAAGTCTGGAACCACCAGATGTCAGAAGCAGTCACTTCATAACAGGGGTTGGAAACCTATGGCTCGCGAGCCAGATGTGTCTCTTTTGATGGCTACATCTCACTCGCAGACAAATCTTTAATGAAAAAAATAATAAAATTAAAAATATAAAACAATCTCATGTATCACAATTCATTCATTTTCTACCACTCCTGTTCATGGTTGCGGGTGGCTGGAGCCAATCACAGCTATCCTCCGGGACAACACCAAATTTTTATTGGATAACACGTAGTGTACATGAGTCATTGTGAGGTCAGGAAGTAAATTTCCCTCCATTTAATCAAGTAGTCAGCTAGCTAATTGAAGAAACCCTTTTCATGAAGAAGATGGCTAAAAGAAAAAAAGATGAGGAGTATCATACTTTTCAGCAGGAACGAACAGAAAAATTCATCTTTGTGGAGAGAGCAGGTTCTGCAGTGTGTCTAATATACAATGATAAAATTACATTGATGAAATGGTCAAATATAAAGCAATACTTTGACACACACCATACTACATTTGCATCAAAATATCCAGTGGGGCACAGCAGAAAGAAAGCCAGTCAAGAGCTACAGTGCAGAGTGCAAGCTAGTCAGCAGCAACTCTGTGTTTGGACCCAACAAGGTCACTAAAATTTAGCTAGCTTTACTGGTGCTTTAGCAATTGTGAGAAACAGAAAACCAGTCACAGATGGGGAGTATGCGAAAACATTCATGCTTGATGTTGCCAATGAAAATTTTGATGACTTTTCGGATAAAGACAAGATAATCAAACAAATAAAAGACATGCCTCTGTCAGCAAGAACTGTTCATGCTTGTACCAACATGATGGCAAATCAAATTGAGGAAACATAAGTGAAGGACAAAACTGCAGCACCATTCTTTTCTCTCACTTTGGATGAGTCAACAGACATAAGCCATTTATCCCAGTTCAGCGTGATTGCAAGGTATGTTATCAGTGACACACTACGTGAGGGAAGTCTTGCTGTTTTGCTTATGAAAGAGACAACAAGAGGGGAGGATTTATTCAAGTCTTTCACTGAGTTTGCTAAAGAAAAAAACTACTGATGGATAAACTTATTTCAGTGTGTACTGATGGAGCTCCGTGCATGATAGGAAAAAAAACAGAGGATTTGTAGTGCTTCTTCGTGAACATGAAAAGAGACACATCCTACAGTTTCACTGCATCCTACATCAGGAGGCGCTTTGTGCTCAGATGTGTGGCAAGCAGCTTGGTGAGGTGATGTTCCTGGTCATTCGGGTGGTCAACTCTATTGTTGCCCGAGCTTTAAATGATCGCAGTTTAAAACACTGCTGGATGAAGTTGGGAATAATTATTCTGGTCTGCTTCTGCACAGCAATGTGCATTAGTTGTCAAAAGGGAAAGCAAGGTGCTCGGCCATTTTGCAGCTTCTCTGAGCGAAATTCGGACTTTTCTTAAATTAAAAACATCGAGCATCCTGAGTTAGCTAACACTGAGTGGCTCCTGAAGTTCTACTATCTCGAGGACATGACTGAACATCTGCACCAGCTCAATGTGAAAATGCAAGGCGTTAGAAATACAATCTTATTATTTCAACAAGCAGTGTTTGCATTTGAAAACAAGCTGGAACTCTTTATCGGCGACATTGAAACAGGTTGTTTACTACACTTTGAAAAACTGGGAGAGTTTAAAGATGCATGCACAGTAAGTGACCCTGCTCAACATCTTGATCTCCAGCAGCTAGCAGGCTTCACATCTAATCTCCTGCAGTCATTCAAAGCACGCTTTGGAGAATTTCATGAACACACTCGTCTTTTTAAGTTCATCACCCATCCACACGAGTGTGCACTGGACAGCGCCGACCTGAGTTACATCCCCGGTGTCTGTCAGAGATTTTGAGCTACAAGCTGCTCCTCAGACATGTGGGTGAATAAGTTCAAGTCACTGAATAAAGATTTGGAAAGATTTGCACCATAGCAAGCAGAGTTGGCAAGCAAACACAAGTGGGGAGAAATGGAAACACTTCAACCCTGCGGACCAGCTAATTGTTAAAACTTGGAATGCGCTTCCCATCACATACCACACACTGCTGCGTGTAAGTATTGCTGTACTGACAATGTTTGGCTCTACATATGCATGTGAGCAGTCTTTCTCACATCTAAAGAATGTTAAGACCAACCTACGATCACGTTTAATGGATGGAAGTCTTAACGCCAGCATAAAACTTAACCTCACCACGTATCAACCAGACTACAAAGCCATCAGCAAAACCATGCAGCACCAGAAGTCTCATTAATGGTAAGAAGTACTTTATTCATCATTGGTTAGCAACAGCATAACAGCGTTATTAAAAAGAATTCAGAGACTTATTGTACTTTAAAAGTGTTGGTCTTACATAAAATGAACACATTTACTTCTATTTAATGTTGAACATATTGTATGGCTCTCACGGAATTACATTTTAAAGTATGTGGCGTTCATGGCTCTCTCAGCCAAAAAGGTTTCTGACCCCTGCCATTATGTATCAAATATTTACTCCGATGCAAGATAATTAAAATGTAATTAAGACATCACACTACAGCAGTGGTTCTTAACCTGGGTTCTATCAAATCCTAGGGGTTCGATGAGACGGTCTCAGGGGTTCAGAGAAGCCTCTGCCGCGGAGGCCAGAATAAAGTAATACCGTAATTTGTTGTGAGTTTATGCACTTTGTTGGTTTTGTTCTTTGAGCAAGGTGATGTTCATGCACAGCTCATTTTGTGCACCAGTAAAAAAACATATACTTATGTCTTGAATTTGGGGGAAAAAATCATATTTTGTTTATCACTAAAGAAGGGTTCAGTGAATGCGCATATGAAACTGGTGGGTTCGGTACCTCAAAAAAGGTTAAGAACCACTGCACTACAGCAAAAAGCATTAAGACCCTAAACTGAGAAAAGTTACCAGGGAGATGCTTCCAAATACCCTATTCTGGTGTTTCCCAGTCCTGGTTCACATTGGAATCACTATGGGAGGCTTAAAAATGTACAATGCCCAGGCCACACCCCAACTGTGTCAGTTTTCTGTAACTGTCACCACAGGCACAGTGGCTTAAAACAACAGACCTTTATTCTCTCACCATTCTGAAGGCTGGACGTTTGAAATCAAGGTGTCAGCAGAACCATCCTTCTTTGGACAGCTCCAGGGGAGAAGCCTTGTGTTGGTTTTAGCTCCTGGTTGCTGCAGTTGTTTTTTGGCTTGTGGCTGCCATCTTCACCTCCATCTTCTATCCCTACCCCTTCTTCTCCACGTATCTCTCCTCTGGGTGTCTCTTATAAAGGGTCACTTGTCATCGGATTTAGGGCCTACTGGTATAATCCAGGTGATCTCCTCCCAAGATCTTTAACTTAATTACATCTACAGAGACCTTATTTCCAAGTAAGGTCACATTCACAGATTCTGAAAAGTGAACATACTTTTTGGGGAGCCACCATTCAACTCACTACAAATGCTGGAGACTGAATGTGTGTATGTCCCCAAAATTTGTATGTTGAGACATAATCCTCAATGTGATCGTATTTGTGTGTGTGTGTGTGTGTGTGTGTGTGTGTGTGTGTGTTTCAGGTATACAGTGTAGTGATTAGACAATTATATAATTTACAAAGTGATTTCCCAATAACTTTAGTTTGCCTGGCACCATACATATATATTATAATATTATTGATTATATTTCTGTGCTGTATTTTCTTTGTGATTATCTTGTAACTATCAAGCTGTGCCTCTCAATTCCTTCACTTTTATCACTCAGCCCCTCACCCATCTTTCATCTGCCAATCCTCAGTTTATTCTCTGTACCTATGAGTCTGTCTTGTTCATTCATTTATTTTGTTCTTTAGATCCCACATATAAGTAAAATCACATGGCATTTGCCTTTTTCTGTCTGACTCGTTTCACTGAGCAGCCACTAAAAGAACTGCGGGTGCTACATGAGTTGAGTGAGGCAGGGTCTCAGGGATTGGCCAGGGTGGGGCGGGTAGTGTTTACCAGGTTAATACAGATTTATATTTGGTGTCAGTGCTGAACATGAGGCCACTCAGCAAAGTCTTAGGGTACACTAAGGCCAGCTGGGGACCTTTGCAGTGAGGCATTGTCTCAAGGAGTCATCAGGATGGAGCTAATGGAGTTGACCAGGGTGCATCTAGTGTAGTTTAGGATGTGACGCCCACATCCTAAAGTGACACAACTCAGTTTCTTTCTGTATGTCTCTGACAACCCCCTGTCCCCTGGTCCTGTGGACCTCCACTGGAGCTCAACTGGAGTTGGTGTTCAGGCCCTCTGAATATTCCATCTAACCTGGACAGATGGGATCACTACTGATTTTCACAGCCAGGTGTTATATGGGCTCCTCTTTCCAGCACTGTTGTTCCAGGCTGGGAACTCAGCTGGGGCTGAGACCCCTCATTCCTCAGGAGGGAACTCTGCATCTGAGAAATCCCCCTGGATTTTCAATTACCACACATGGGTGTAGGGCCAGTTCATTTTGTGTCTTTTTCCCTCTTACTAGTCTCAATGAGATTTATTCTTTATATTCTTAGTTATAGGACTTATAGTTTAGCTAGCTTTCAGATGGTTCTACAGGTTGATTGTTTTATAATTTAGTTGTGGTTTTTTTGTGGTCATGGGAGGAGGTGAGTACAGAATCCACCTATTCCACTATCTTGACCAGAACTCTCCTAATGTGATGGTATCTGTAGGTGGGGATTTGCAGAGGTGATAAGGTCATGGTGGTGGAGTCCTCATAAATAAAATTAGTGCTTTTATAAAAACAAGACCTCAGAGAACTGTCTCACACCTTCTGCCACATGAGAACACAGTAAGAAGGTGGCCATATATAAAGCAGAAATCAGGCTCTCACCTGCACTGAATTTGCTGACACTTTGATCTTGGACCTCCTTATATAACAGCCTATGGTATTCTGTTATAAGAGCCCAAACTGACTAAGACAGAAATCAACCAATTAATCAGGCTCTGTAGGGTGGAAGTTGGCCATTAATATTTTTTAAAGCTCCCCAGGTGATTCCATTGTACAACCAAGTTTAAGAATCACTGATCTGCCTGACTAGGCAATGGTGCAATAGAGCATCGGACTGGGACGCAGAGGACCCAAGTTTGAAACCGTGAGGTCACCAGCTTGAGCGTGGGCTCACCAGCTTGAGTGAGGGGTTGCTGGCTTGAGTGTGGGATCATAAACATGACCACATGGTCACTGGCTTGAGCCCAAAAGTTGCTATCTTGAAGTCCAAGGTAGCTGGCTTGAGCCCAAGATCACTGGCTTTAGCAAGGGGTCACTCACTCTGCTGTAGCCCCCCAGTCAAGGCACATATGAGAAAGCAATCAATGAGCAATGAAGGAATGAAGGAGCTGAAAGAAAGAATTGATGCTTCTCATCTCTCTCCCTTCTTGTCTGTCTGTCCTTATCTGTCCCTCTCTCTGACTCTTTCTGTCTCTGTCAAAAATAAAGAAAAAAAGAAAGAAAGAAAAATGAAATAAGGGAAGGAATATAAAGAAGAAAGAGAAAAGAAGAAAGAAAATTAGTTGAGGAAATTGAGGAAAATGAGAACATCTCAGATAACAAAAAAAAGAAAGAAAGAAAGAAAAAAAATCACTTATCTATTTGAACTGCCACCTCTTGTCCAGCAGAGGTCCTTGGGTGGAAACACACAAGAAACCCAAAGAGAAGCCCAGAACATATCCTGGACCCCCAATACACATCTAAAGTTGAGCAAGATGGCCTGACCTGTGGTGGCGCAGTGGATAAAACGTCGACCTGGGAACACTGAGGTCGCCAGTTCAAAACCCTGCACTGGTCTGGTCAAGGCACACATGGGAGTTGATGCTTCCAGCTCCTCCCCCCTTTCTCTCTCTTTCTCTCTCTCTCTCTCTCTCTCTCTCTCTCTCTCTCTCACTCTGTGTCTCCTCTCTAAAATGAATAAAATAAAAACAAAATTAAAAAAAAAAAAGCTAAAGTTGAGCAAGATAAAAGGACTGCCTAATCTCAAAGAGAAAAAAGAAATGTATGGGTGGAATAATGTAAGAAATGCCCAGTGGGAGAAGAGAAGCTCTAGTTTTTAAGATTCAGAATCTGTTCATAAGAGGGAGTGTTCCTAAAGGTTAAAGGCAAAGTCCTTGAAGTCAAACAGGCCTGATTTCAAGTAGAATGACAGGCTTTGGCATGCTCTTTTTGTGTGACCTTAGACAAGCTCTACAACCTCTCTACAGTTTAGCTGTCTCACCTCTCAAACTGAAGGAGAGACAGCAGCTGCACTACCATCAATCCCTGGAGGCAAGGGTGGCCAATAACATTTTGATTATTTCTTGCCATTCCCTTCTGGCCTCAAGTGTTTCTGTTGAGAAGTCCAATGTCATCCTTATGGGGGCTCCTTTGTAGGTGATAGCCTATTTTTCTCTAGCAGCTTTTAAAATTTTTTCTTTATCCATTAGCTTTGGTATTTTAACTATGATGTGTCTTGGTGTAGATCTTTTTGGGTTTCTCTTTAATGGAGTTCTGTGTGCTTCTTGTATGTGTGGAGTGTTTCCCAGCCTTAATTTAGGAAAGTATTCTGCTATGATTTGATTGAACAAAGTTTCCATTTCCTGTCCTCTCTCCTCTTCTTCAGGCACCCCTATGATGCGAATGTTGTTTCTCTTCATGTTGTCACAAAGCTCCCTTAGAGTTTCCTCACATTTTTTAAGTCTCTTTTCCTTTTTCTTCTCTGCTTCTGTGCCTTTGTTTATTGTGTCCTCTAACTCGCTTATTCCATCCTCAGCATCATCCATCCTGCTTTTAATTCCTTCCATTGTGGTCTTCAGTTCTGATACTGTATTTGTCATTTCTGTCTGATTCTTTTTTATTATTTCAATTTCATTTTTTATACTTGTTATCTCTTTATTTAGGTGTTCATAATGATTATCCATTGTTGCTCTAATTTCTTTGAACATCCTAACTATCATTATTCTAAATTCTGCTTCTGGAAATTTGGTTATATCTGGTTCATTCAGGTCCTTCTCTGGGGATTTCTCTTGATTCATTTGGTTTGCATTCCTCTGCCCGCCCATTTTTTCTGTGTATAAGCAAGTTGTGGCCACTGGAGTCCAGTAGGTGTTGCCTTTGTGTTCTCTAGGTGTGGTCTATCTGCAGGCCCCCCACCCCCTCTGCCGGTGCCTAGGGTGGTTGGGTATGAGCGTTGCCAGCGCCGGCCCACTGTGGCTTTTGCTGTGATTTCTGCCTCTCCTCCGTGGGAGGGGCTGTCACTGAAGCTACAAGATTAGCACCAAGGGTAGAGGCGAGCACCTTTCCTCAGCTGCGGACCCAGCCTATTTCCGGACTTCCGCCCAGAACCAGCAGCTGGAGCCTGCTCGCTACAGTTCCGCGGGTTGGGCGGGGCTTTTGACGTGCTCTCAGCTGTAAGCTTTTGCCCGTCGGGAGATTTAGCCCCGCCCTCGAGGCCAGGGCCCTCCTGCGCAGGGTCGGAAACCAAGGTTTATTGGGGCAGGAGTGTTTGCTGGCTCCGCTCAGCTGCGTACTTCCGCTCGTCCCGGACTCTACCCCGCACCCGCGTTCGGAGCCCGCTCGTGCACGTATGAATGCTATCCGGGGTTTCTCCGGCCGGATGGGGATAGTAGCGTGGGCTCAGCTGCGAGCCTCCATTTGTCTCGGGGTCCACCCCGTTCCGCGCTCGGAGCCCGCTCCCGCATATATACTGGCCAACCGCGGTTTCTCCGGCCCGGGGGTGGGGGTGGGGTGGGGGACTGGTAGCGTCAGCTCAGCCGCGAGCCCCTGCCCGTCCCTGGTCCTAGCCTGGTCCCCGCGGTCAGGGCCGGCTTGCGCAGGGCCTGCCCGTTCCTGGCCTCCCGCTTTGTCCCTGTAAGTGGGATTAAAGGCGGGCCCGCAGCTTCCGGACCGCTCTTGCGCTTCCCCTCCGACCCTCTGGGCTAGACCGAGCTCCCACCGGCTTGGCCTCTGCCCACGCCGACAGAACCGCCTTTCAGCGTCCTGCCGCCCCAAAACCTTAAGCAGCCCTCAGCAGAGTAGGAAGGGACCTAATACTCCACACTGTAGGCCTGGGAGCTCCCTCACTTGTTTCACAGCTCAAAACTGTCCAAACGCCTCTTCTAGGCTCTGGGACTGCAGGCTGGGGCTTGGTTCCTGGGACCCAGGTCCCTCCCTCTCCGCCAAACTTTCCTCCCGCCACACGGGTCTCTCCGGGCTGCCGTTTGCTCCGGGGAGCTGGGCAGCCCTCTTCGTGTTTTCACTATTCCTACCAGTCTCAATGTGGCTTCTTCTGTGATCCTTGGTTGAAGAGTCCACTTAGTTTTGTTCAAAGTTGGTTTATCCAGGTGATGGTTTTTAAAATTGAGTTGTAATCCACTTTGGTTCTGGGAGTTGGAAGTTGGTACGTCCGCCTACTCCGTCGCCATCTTGCTCTCTCCGCCAATAACATTTTGATATAAAAGACCCAACTCCCTAACTGTTCGCTTACTGGATAAATTTTTTTAAATGCGAAATAATTAAAAACAAATTAAAATACAATCCCTGGTTATTTTTACTTGTAATATTATAGATAATAACAGAAGATCATCAAAGTTTACATAAAATAGTACCACCTATAATATTAACAGTCCTTGATATGCTATGGTTTCAACATTAAAAATGTACAAGCCTGAGGAGATCGGTACTCAGCGATTGATCTGGCAAATGTTTTTTCTCTTGTTCACAGTCTCAGAATAGAGCCAACCACAGTTCCCCTTCATTTTGGAAGGATTCCAATTTACATTTACTGCATTGTCACAGAGTTATTTTGAATTCACCAGCTTATTGCATAATTTGGTTTGCACTACACTGATGATACCATGATAATATCAGAAACTGAGGAACAAGCCAGGATGACTTAAATTTAGTGGTAACACATGACTAACAAAGGCTGGTCAATAAGTTCAGCAAAGGTCCCAGAGCCCACCCAAATGTGAAATTCTCATGAGTAACTTCTGAAGAGAACTGTAAATAAACACTTGTCATTACTACATTGGGAACTAAGTATGCAGCATGGCATCTGTTGGGTTGTTTGAATTAAAGGACAAGTAGTCCACACCTAGAGTATTGCTAGCTCCTATAGTTAAACTACCTGAGAGAAAGATGTATTTAAATGGAAGTCTTAACAACAGCAAAAAGCTCAATCAAAATGGGCACTTATAATACACACTCAGATATGATTTTGTAAGTATCTGCATGTTGCAGTAATCTAATGTTATAATAATTAAATATATAGAAATATAGAAAAACATGGAAGATATATAAAAGTAATTAAGGTATAATATTAAAATCAATTAAGGAAATTAAATAAAGTTATGCCACCTGGATAGGAATTAATATAGCGTGTAGAAATATGATAAACAGATTCTGACTTTCACACAGGGCTCAGTTAGTGTGTGTGTGTGTGTGTGAAGTTATACATAGATAAGAAGTGGCTTGATGTCATAACTTTGTAAGTTAACATAAACAAGAAGCTTACCTAAGAACACCTTAAAAGTGGCTTGATGTAACATTTCAGTAGATTAACATAAAAAGGGCTCCCTGTGAGGAACTCCCATAAAGGTGTTCTGAGATGATAATCCTGTAGATTGACACCTGTTAGAGCAGGGGTCAGGAACCTATGGCTCGCGAACAAGATGTGGCTCTTTTGATGGCTGCATCTGGCTCACAGACAAATCTTTAATAAAAGAAAATAATAATAACACTAAAAATATAAAACATTCTCGCCTGACCAGGTGGTGGTGCAGTGGATAGAGCGTCGGACTGGGATGCGAGGGACCCAGGTTCAAGACCCCAAGGTCACCAGCTTGAGCGCAGGCCCATCTGGCTTGAGCATAAGCTCGCCAGCATAGATCCAAGGTCTCTGGCTCAAGCAAGGGGTTACTCAGTCTGCTGAAGGCCTGCGGTCAAGGCAAATATGAGAAACCAATCAATGAACAAATAAGGTGTCACAACAAAAAACTGATGCTTCTTATCTATCTTTGTTCCTGTCTGTCTGTTCCTATCTATCCCTCTATCTGACTCTCTCTCTGTCCCTGTTTAATATATATATATATATATATATATATATATATATATATATATATATATATATATATATGAAACATTCTCATGTATTGCAATCTATTCATTTTTTACCGCTCATGTTCATGGTTGTGGGTCGCTGGAGCCAATCACACCTTTCCTCCAGGACAACACCAAATTTTTATTGGATAATGCATAATGTACATGGGTTGTTGTATGGCTCTCACGGAATTACATTTTAGAATATGTGGTGTTCATGGCTCTCTCAGCCAAAAAGGTTCCAGACCCCTGTGTTAGAAGGTGGTTTGAGGTGATAATCCTATAGACTGACACCTGTTAGAAGGTGTAGGCCAAAAAAGCTACTAAAGCTGAGGGCCCCCCCTGCTATGGTAGTCACCCAGACTCCAATGTTAAATTAAATGTGGACTGTCTCCACACCACTCTGACCAAAGACAGCTGAGAAGAGCAGGTTGACAGGGCCCCCTTAGCTGTACCTGGCATACCAAGAGGATTTGTGAGTAATAAATTACCCGTGTGATTATTGCAATTAACTCTGTGTGTCAGTCGTGTCTTTCCTCTGTGTGGCAGTTAGTGTCAGCACTGATTAGTAGCATCCTCATAGCCGCCTCGAGTAGTCTTGAAGAGGCTGCCAGCCCTGCTGATAAGCAGGAGTGTCCCACTGCATGCGGAAGTCAAATAAGGGATGCCTGATTGACATAGAGCCTGGGCTCTACTGGGACACAGCAACTCATACTTAACACAGACTGGAGTTTATGGAAATATCCTGTGAATGCTGACCACTATAATTTGGGGCCAAAAACTATCAAGTGCAGCAGTATGGTACATGCCATTTGAGATACAAGGATTGGCTTGTTATAACTTGGCATTAATTGAAACTGCCATTATGACTGAAGTGCATGAAGAAATCTGAAAACTGAAATGTGCATAATATCTTCAGTGACATTAGAGAAACATCCAATAAGGATGCCAGTGCCCAGAAGAGCTCTGTGATAAAATGAAAACAGTTTATTCAAGAACATGCTACTTAAAGAATACAAGAAAGGTCTGACCAGGCGGTGGCACAAGGATAGACTGTCGGACTGGGAGGCAGAAGACCCAGGTTCGAGACCCGAGGTCGCCAGCTTGAGCGCGGGCCCATCTGGTTTGAGCAAAAGCTCACCAGCTTGGATTTAAGGTCTCTGGCTCCAGCAAGGGGTGGTTTGATCTGCTGAAGGTCCGTGGTCAGGGCACGTGTGAGAAAGCAATCAATGAACAACTAAGGTGTCGCAACGGCAATAAAAAACTAATGATTGATGCTTCTCACCTCTCTCCGTTCCTGTCTGTCTGTCCCTATCTGTCCCTCTCTCTGACACTCTCTCTGTCCCTATTTAAAAAAAAAAAAAGAATTCAAGAAAGTTTTCATCATGTTCATATGTTCATGGGCAGATAGCCTAATGTTCTCTATCCTCCATCATTTTTCTTTAATTAATTATAATGAAGTGACACTGATAAATCAGGGTACATATGTTCAGAGAAAATATTTTCAGGTTATTTTGACATTTGATTATATTGCGTACCCATCACCCAAAGTCAAATTGTCCTCCGCGACCTTCTATCTGGTTTTATTTGTTTCCGTCCCCTCTCCCTACCCCCTCCTTCACATCCCCCCTCCCCCGGATAGACAGCACACTCTTGTCTATGTCTCTGAGTCTCATTTTTATGTCCCATCTATGTATGGAATCATATAGTCCTAAGTTTTTCTGATTTACTTACTTCACTCAGTATAATGCTATCAAAGTCCATCCATGTCGTTACAAATGATCTGATGTGATCATTTCTTATGGCTGAGTAGTATTTCATAGTACCAAAGCTTTTTAATCCACTCATTCTCTGACAGATACTTGGGCTATTTTCAGATCTTCACTATTGTGAACAATGCTGCCACGAACATGGGGGCACATTTCTTCTTTTCGAACAGTGCTATGGTGTTCTTAGGATATATTTCTAATAGTGGGATCGCTGGGTCAAAAGGCAGCTTGATTTTTAATTTATTGAGGAATCTCCATACTGTTTTCCACAGTGACTGCACCAGTCTGCATTCCCACCAGCAGTGCAAAAGGGTTCCCTTTTCTCCACATCCTCGCCAGCACTTATTCTGTGTTGTTTTGCTGATGAGTGCCATTATGACTGGTGTGAGGTGATATCTCATTGTGGTTTAATTTACATTTCTCTAAAGATTAGTGATGTTGAGCATATTTTCATATACCATATTGGCCATCTGTATGTCCTCGTTGGTGAAATGTCTATTCATTTCTTTTGCCCACTTTTTGATTGGATTTTTTTTTCATCCTGGTGTTGAGTTTTATAAGTTTTTTATAAATTTTGGTTATTAACCTCTTATCAGACGTGCTGTCGAATACGTTCTTCCATTGTGTGGTTTGTCTTTTTATTCTATTCTTATTGTCTTTAGCTATGCAAAAACTTTTTAGTTTGATATAGTCCCATTTGTTTATCCTGCCTTTTATTTCACTTGCCCATGGATATAAATTGGCAAATATATTGCTTTGATAGATGTCGGAGAGTTTATTGCCTATGTTTTCTTCTAAGATGCTTATGGTTTCACAGCTTACATTTAAGTCTTTTATCCATTTTGAGTTTGTTTTTGTGAATGGTGTAAGTTGGTGGTCTAGTTTCATTTTTTTGCAGGTAGATGTCCAATTTTCCCAACACCATTTGTTAAAGAGGCTGTCTTTACTCCATTGTATGGTCTTTGCTCCTTTGTCAAATATCAGTTGTTTATAAAGGTGAGGGTTTATTTATTGGTTCTCTGTTCAGTTCCTTTGATCTATGTGCCTGTTCTTATGCCAGTATCAGGCTGTCTTGAGTACAATGGCCTTGTAGTATACTTTGATATCTGAAAGAGTGATATCTCCGGCTTTATTTTTTCTTTTTAAGATTGCTGAGGCTATTGGTTTTATTTTTTGGTTCCATATAAATTTTTGAAATATGTGTTCTTTATCTTTGAAGTATGTCATTGGTATTTTAATTGGTATTGCGTCAAATTTATAAATTATTTTGGTAATATAGACATTTTAATGATGTTTATTCTTCCTAACCATGAGCATGGTATATGCTTTCACTTGTTCGCATCTTCCTTGATTTTTTTTATCAATGTTTTATAATTTTCTGAGTACAAGTCTTTAACCTCCTTGGTTAAATTTACTCCTAGGTACTTTACGTTTTTTGGTTGCAATAGTGAAGGGGATTATTTCCTTTATTTCTCTTTCTGACAGTTCGTTGTTGGTATATAAAAATGCCTCTGATTTCCTTTTTTTAATTTTTTTTTTAGGTTTTTAAAATATTTTTTCCTTAAAAGTTAACATGTGTATGTAATAGGAAACTGAAAAGCACAAGAAACAAAGAACCCAACCATCCATAATCCCAAACTGTTTACAATCTGACATGTCCTTCTATGTCCCGTGTATCTATACATTTAAGCTTACAATTGTTTTTACTTTTGTTCTCTTTATATCTTTATTTTTTTTTATTTTAATGGGGTGACACCAATAAATCAGGGTACATATGTTCAAAGAAAACATCTCCAGGTTATCTTATCATTCAATTATGTTGCATACTCATCACCCAAAGTCAAATTGTCCTCTGTCACCTTCTATCTGGTTTTCTCTGTGCCCCTCCCCTCCCCCCCTCTCCCTTCCTCTCCTCCTTTCCCCCACCACATAACCTCCACACTCTTGTCATGTCTCATAGTCTCACTTTTATGTCCCACCTATGTATGAAATCATGCTGTTCTCAGTTTTTTTATGATTTACTTATATCACTCCATATAATGTTATCAAGGTCCATCCATTTTGTTGTAAATGATTCGATGTCATCATTTCTTAGGGCTGAGTAGTATTCCATAGTATATATGTACCAAAGCTTTTTAATCCACTCGTCCTCTGACAGACACTTGGGATGTTTCCAGATCTTCGCTATTGTGAGCAATGCTGCCACGAACATGGGGGCGCATTTCTTCTTTTCGAACAGTGCTATGGTGTTCTTAGGGTATATTCCTATAAGTGGAATAGCTGGGTCAAAAGGCAGTTTGATTTTTAAATTTGTGAGGAATCTCCATACTATTTTTTACAGTGGTTGCACCAGTCTGCATTCCCACCAGCAGTGCAGAAGGGTTCCCTTTTCTCCACATCCCCTCGCCAGCACTTGTTCTGTGTTGTTTTGCAGATAAGGGCCATTATGACTCCTGTGAGCTGATATCTCATTGTGGTTTTAATTGCATTTCTCTAATGATTAGTGATGTTGAGCATTTTTTCATATGCCTGTTGGCCTTCTGTATGTCCTCTTTGGAGAAATTTTTATTCATTACTTTAGCACATTTTTTGATTGGATTGTTTGTCTTCCTGTTGTTGAGTTTTATAAGTTCTTTATAAATTTTAGTTATTAACCCCATATCAGACGTGCTGTCGAATATGTTCTCCCATTGTGTGGTTTGTCTTTTTATTCTGTTCTTATTGTCTTTAGCTGTGCAAAAACTTTATAGTTTGATAAAGTTCCATTTGTTTATCTTGCCTTTTATTTCCTTTGCCCCAGGAGATAAATCGGCAAATATATTGCTGCTACAGAAGTCTGAGAGCTTGCTGCCTATGTTTTCTTCTAAGATGCTTATGGTTTTACAGCTTATGTTTAAGTCTTTTATCCATTTTGAGTTTGTTTTTGTGAATGGTGTAAGTTGATGGTCTAGTTTCATTTTTTTTTAAGGTAGATGTCCAATTTTCCCAACACCATTTGTTAAAGAGGCTGTCTTTACTCCATTGTATGTTCTTTCCTCCTTTGTCAAATATCAGTTGTCCATAAAGCTGTGGGTTTATTTTTGGGTTCTCTGTTCTGTTCCATTGATCTATGAGCCTGTTCTTATGCCAGTACCAGGATCTCTTGAGTATAATGGCCTTGTAGTAAACCCTGATATCCGGAAGAGTGATACCACCTGCTTTATTTTTTCTTTTTAAGATTGCTGAGGCTATTCATGTTCTTTTTTGGTTCCATATAAATTTTTGGAATATGTGTTCTATATCGTTGAAGTATGTCATTGGTATTTTAATTGGTATTGCATTGAATTTATAAACTGCTTTGGGTAATATAGACATGTTAATGATGTTTATTCTTCCTAGCCATGACCACGGTATATGCTTCCACTTGTTCGTATCTTCTTGATTTCTTTTATCAATGTTTTATACTTTTCCGAGTACAAGTCTTTACCTTCCTTGGTTAAATTTACTCGTAGGTAATTTATTTTTTTGGCTGCAACAGTGGAGGGGATTGTTTCCTTAATTTCTTTTGCTGACAGTTCATTGTTGGTATATAAAAATGCCTCTGATTTCTGAGTATTAATTTTATATCCTGACACCTTGCTGAATTCATTTATCATATCCAGTAGTTTTTTGACTGAGACTTTAGGGTTTTCTATATAAAATATCATATCACCTGCAAATAATGAGAGTTTTACTTCTTCTTTTCCAATTTGGATGCCTTTTATTTCTTCTTCTTGTCTGATTGTTGTAGCTAGCACTTCCAGAACTATGTTGAATAAGAGTGGTGAAAGGGGGCAAGCCTTCCTGGTTCCTGATCTTAAGGGGATTGCTTTTAATTTTTGCCCATTTAGTATGATGTTTGCTGTGGATTTGTCGTAGATGGCCTTTATCATGATAAGGAATGTTCCCTTTTTCCCACTATACTGAGAGTTTTGAGCATGAATAGGTGCTGGATTTTATCAAATGCCTTTTCTGCATCTATTGAAATTATCATGTGATTTTTTTCCTTCCTTTTGTTTATGTGATGAATCACATTGATTGATTTGTGAATATTTAACCAGCCTTGACTCTCCAGAATAAATCCCACTTGATCATGGTGTATGATTTTTTTCATATATTGCTGGATCTTGTTGGCTAATATTTCTTTGCGAATTTTAGCGTCTAAATTCCTCAGTGATATGGGCCTATAATTTTCTTTCTTTGTCTTGTCTTTGCCCGGTTTGGGGATCAGAATTATGCTCGCCTCATAAAAGGAGTTCGGAAGTCTTCCTTCCTCTTGAATTTTTTGAAATAGCTTGAAAAGGATAGGAGTTAGTTCTTTTTTGAATTTTTGGTAGAATTCACTTGTGAAGTTATCAGTCCCAGGACTTTTCTTTGTTCGGAGTTTTTTGATAAATGTTTTGATCTCATTTGTTTTAATTGGTCTGTTTAGGTGTTCTGATTCTTCCGGACAGATTTTTGGAAGATTATATGATTCAAGAAATTTGTCCATTTCACCTTGGTTGTCTAATTTTTTGGCATAGAGTTTTTCATAGTATTTTCTTACAATGCTTTGTATTTCTGCTGTGTCAGTTGTTATTTCTCCACTGTCATTTCTAATTTTATTTATTTGAGTTCTCTCTCTTTTTTTCTTAGAGAGTCTAGTTAAAGCTTTATCAATCTTGTTTACCTTTTCAAAGAACCATCTCCTGATTTCATTGATCCTCTGTATTGTTTACTTAGCCTTTATTTCATTTATTTCTGCTCTGATCTTTATTATTTCCTTCCTTCTACTGGTCCAGGGCTTTATTTGCTGTTGTCTTTTTAATTCTTTTAGATGCAGGGTCAGTTTGCTTATTTGAGCTTTTTCTAGCTTCTTTTGGTATGCTTGTAGTGCAATAAACTTCCCTCTCAGTACTGCTTTTGCTGTCCCATAAATTTTGAGTTGATGTATGCTCGTTAACATTCATTTCTAGAAACCTTTTTACTTCTTCTTTGATCTCATTGTTAATCCATTCATTATTTAATAACCTGCTATTTAGTTTCCTAGTGTTTGAGTATTTTTTAGTTTTTCTTTTGTGGTTAATTTCTAGTTTCATGGCATTGGGATCAGAGAAAATGCTTGGTATGATTTCAATCTTCTTTAATTTATTGAGACCATTTTTGTGTCCTAACATGTGGTCTATCTTAGAAAATGTACCATGAGTGCTTGAGAAGAATGTATATTCTACTGCTTTAGGGTGAAAAGTTCTGAAGATATCTATTAAATCAAGTTGATCTAGTGTATCCTTTAAGTCTGCTGTTTCTTTATTAATTTTCTGTCTTGAAGGTCTATCCAGTGTTGTTAGTGTGGTATTGAAATCCTCTACTATTATAGTATTGCTGTTAATCTCGGCCTTTATATCCATCAAAGTCTGCTTTATGTATGTCAGAGCTCCTTTGTTTGGTGCGTAGATATTTATAATAGTTATATCTTCCTGTTGAATTGTTCCTTTTATCATTATGTAGTGTCCTCCTTTATCTCTTACTACAGCTTTTGTTTTAAAGTCCATTTTGTCAGATATAAGTATTGCTACCCCAGCTTTTCTTTCAATTCCATTTACATGAAGTATTTTTTTTTTATTCTTTTACCTTCTGTCTATGTGCATTTTTGTTTTAAGGTTGTCTCTTGTTGACAGCATATGTATGAGTCCTGGTTATTTATCCACGCAGCTACCCTATGTCTTTTGATTGCATCATTAAATCCATTTACATTTAAGGTTATTGTTGATATGTAGGTGTTTATTGCCATTTTATTCTTTAATGCTGTATTCTTCTTTTGCTCTATTCTTTCCTCCCTTTGAACTATTCACAACAGGCCCCTTATTATCTCTTGCAGAATTGGTTGGTTTTTAATGAATTCCTTGAGGCTTTCTTTTTCTGGAAAGCTTTTTATTTCTCCTTCAATTTTAAACGTTAGCCTTGCTGAATAGAGTAGTCTTGGTTGTAGGTTCTTGTTCTGCATTACTTTGATTACATCTTGCCATTCCCTTCTGGTCTCAAGTGTTTCTGTTGAGAAGTCCGATGTCATCCTTATGGGGGCTCCTTTGTAGGTGATAGCCTTTTCTTTAGAAGCTTTTAAATTTTTTTCTTTATCCCTTAGCTTTGGTATTTTAACTATGATGTGTATTGGTGTAGATTTCTTTGGGTTTCTCTTTAATGGAGTTCTCTTTGCTTGTTGAATGTGTGGAATATTTCCCAACCTTAATTTAGGGAAGTGTTCTGCTATGATTTGATTGAACAAAATTTCTATTTCTTGTTCTCTCTCCTCTTCTTCAGGAACCCCTATGATGTGAATGTTATTTCTCTTCATGTTGTCACAGAGCTCCCTTAGAGTTTCCTCGCATTTTTTGAGTCTCTTTTCCTTTTTCTGCTCTGCTTTTATGCTTTTGTTTATTGTGTCCTCTAACTCGTTGATTCGATCCTCAGGGTCATTCATCCCGCTTTTAATTCCTTCCATTGTGGTCTTCAGTTCTGATACTGTATTTGTCATTTCTATCTGATTCTTTTTTATTATTTCAATTTCGTTTTAATACTTGTTATCTCTTTATCTAGGTGTTCATAGTGACTATCCATTGTTGCTCTAATTTCTTTGAACATTCTAACTATCATTATTCTAAATTCTGCTTTTGGTAATTTGGTTATATCTCGTTCATTCAGGTCCTTCTCTGGGGATTTATCTTGATTCATTTGGTTTGCATTTCTCTGCCTACCCATTTTTTCTGTGTATAAGAAGGTTGTGGCCACTGAAGTCCCGTAGATGTTGCCTTTGTGTTCTCTAGATGTGGTCTGTCTGCAGGTCCGCCATCCCCTCTGCCACTGCCTGGGGCAGTTGCGTATGGGCGTTGCCTGCACCGGCCCACTGTGGCTGTTGCTGTGATTTCCCCCTCTCCTTTGCGGGAGGGGCTATCACTCAAGCCAGAAGCCTCAGCACCAAGGGTAGAGGTGAGCACCTTCGTTCAGCTGTGGACACAGCCTATTTCCCTTCTTCTGCCCAGCCCTGCGGTCATAGCCTGCCTGCCACAGTTTCTTGGGTTGGACGAGGCTGCTGATGTGCTCTCAGCTGTGAGCCTTTGCCCATCCAGAGCTTTAGCCCCGCCCTCAAGTCTAGGGCCCTCCTGCGCAGGATCTAAAACCGTGATTTATTGGACTGGCCATGGCTCCTGGTATGCGCTCAGCTGCAAACTTTAGCCTTACCCCCACCTTCAGAGCCAACTCGCGCATGCAGGATGGCAAACCCCGGTTTCTTTGGCCAGTTGGGGCTCCTGGTGTGAGCTCAGCCACAAGCCTCCGCCCATCCCTGGTCCTAGCCCCGTCCCCGTGGTCAGGGCCAGCTTGCGCAGGGTCGTAGAGCAGATCTCTGCCCGTTCCTGATCTCCCACTTTTCCCCCACAGGTGGGGTTACAGGAGGGCCTGCAGCTGCCCGACCGCTTTCATGCATCCCCTCTGCCCCTGCTGGGCTAGACAGAGCTCACACCAGCTGGGCCTCTGCCCCTGCCAACAGAACTGTGTTTCAGCGTCCCACCGCCACCATCGCTCCAGCAACCCTCAGCAGAGTAGAAAGGGCCCCCACAGTTTAGACCCTAATACCCATACTGTAGACCTGGAAGTTCTCTCCATCTAAGCAGCTCTGTTCTAAGTGCCGCGGGAGAGCTTGTTTGGCTGGTGTCCTGTCTCCCTTTGCTGGTATTGCTAGTTCTAGGGGAAATATTCATTTTTTATTAGGGAAGTGACTTAGCCCAGGGGTTAAGGTGGCTGTCCCTCATATTTTTTCTCCCTGTGGCTTCCAGTTTACTCTCTCTTCCCGCTGCTTTGGTCCTCTCCTCTGACCCCATTCCCCAGAGCCCCAGGTGAGTGGCTGTGAGAGAGGTTTTCTGTGCTGTCCCTTTAAGAATCTTGGGCCCGAGAAAACTGTCTCTTTCTCACTAACAGTATCCTCACTTGTTTCACAGCTCAATACTGTCCAAACGCCTCTTCTAGGCTCTGGGACTGCAGGCTGGGGTTTTGTTCCTGGGACCCAGGTCCTTCCCTCTCCACCAAACTCTCCTCCCACCATGCGGGTCTCTCCGGGCTGCCGTTCGCTCCAGGGAGCTTGGCAGCCCTCTTCGCGTTTTCACTATTCCTACCAGTCTCAATGTGGCTTCTGCAGTGTTCCTTGGTTGAAGAGTCCACTTAGTTTAGTTCAAAGTTGGTTTATCCAGATGATGGTTCTTAAAATTGAGTTATAATCCACTTTGGCTCTGGGAGTTGGAAGTTGGTACGTCTGCCTACTCCATCTCCATCTTGCTCTCCCCTTACATTTTTATTAAGATCGTATAGTTAGGTCATGCTTTTTCACACATCTGAATATTTACCACTTCAAAGTCCCAAAATATGAGTATTCTGATAACCAAGAATACACTATACCAACTCAATCTGGAAGAATAAAAAATTTAAAAAGAGAAAATGTAATCTTGCCTTTCTTGGCAATAAACATTTCATAAAGGACAAAAATAGCAACAGACCTCTAGATAAAGATACTGGCAAAGTTAAAACTGTACTGCATTCCCTTAATGTTCAATTAAAAATGTGACACAAAGCAGCAGAGTACACAAAGTATAATGCTTCTAAGAAAATTATGCTCTACTTTTAGCAAGAAGGCAAGTTTCCACTGAATACTTAATGTGCTCCTACAGTGTGACCAAAAGAGGCACACATCAAGGTTATCACCAGTGTAAATATAAAGAAGTCTACATCCGTCTCACCCTGTCCTTCCCCTGCCGCCAGCCTCATGAACAAGTCCTGCCGTCCTCTTCAGAGATGGTTTAAAATTCCATGTCCAAGATGCCTCTTTTCTATCAATTATAACAAAGATATATTTACAAATTGGTTAATTCACTAGCTCTACATTTTATCATAGTGTCACCACAGGACATCTAAAAAGATGCTGCTGCAAAATAACGAACCATGTCCACGGTAAACACAGGAACTTGACAGCAATGCACAAGTAGACCTATGGTTATACCTTAAAACTTTCTGCTAGATACGGAGATACTAGCAAAGAGCCCTTCCCTTCACCCTTCCTCTTCTCCCTCCGCCATTTCAGTGACTAAATACAGGACAGAAGCTCCAAGAGGTGGACTAACAAAGACACTCCCTCCCAGGAGAGTCCTCCTTCCTAAAAACGAACAAAAGTGCATTCATAAAGGGATTATTTTATTACCTCTGCTTTTAATAGACTTTGGGCATTAAGACTTGTTTACCCTTGAATACATAGCACTATTAACTAAAACACAAATGTTAACAATGGCTAGACAAGTTTAATTTGTCTAAAGACTCGTGGGCACAGAACCCTGCTCTCTTTACTCCCCCTCCCGCAAACAGTCAGCCGGCTCTCCAAGACAACAAGTTTAAAAATTTCATTCCCCAAATAGAACCATTCCTATGAACAGAAAAAAATACTTAAAGGGTGTTACTTTAACTCTTTTACTATATGCTGTGCACATTCGAACATCTAGGAAGACTAGATGTTTCAAATAAGGATTAAGTTTGTTCATTATACAGAATAGTGCTGAACAAATCACACAGAGGCTGTAGTCTGAACGTGTCTGATAAATGGGAAGGAACTTTCTGGCCCAAAACTCTTCCGCTTCCCCTCCTCATCAACCCAGTGAACAAGTAGAATAAGCATCTGTAATGCTAAGGGGATTTTAACAATTTCCCTTCATGTTGTTTTCAGAACAGTTATCTCCTTGGCATTTAAAACAAACTACAATATATTTGTTTACTAACTACTTCTGTCATACACTGGCAACCTCTGGGACATCTAGAAAGACTAGCCGTTGTAAATAGGACCTTTGTCCTTCAGACACACTATATACAGTTAAGTAAAACAAAGTACACAGGACACAGGAAGATGGTTACTCCTGCCTAACTCTAAATCTGCTTGTAAGGCCAGTAGTCAGGGCCACCAACAGGGCCACCTGACCCGTGCAGGTTTGCATTAGATTTGGACAGTCAGTAATGAACCAACGGAGCCAAGAACTGGTGAGCCATCAGCTTTAATTCTAGCTTGCACCTGGCGGGCAAGCAAAAACACACACTGGGTTCCAAAACCCACACATTCAGTGCTCACAAAGCTACTGACTTATCCGAGTTTCCCAGAATCAAAAGGTTTCTAGCTCACCAGACTTATTCACCTCTGTTTCCCATCTCCTTCTCTCTACACGAACTCTGCACAAACTGGCTTCTTCCTCAGCACTCTGCCATCTTGGCTGCTTCTCCTGGCCTCCACGTGGCCTTCATCTGCTCTCCTCTCTTCTAATACTAACCTCAGGAACCCAGAGAGAGAGAGAGTAAGCTCCCAGTCTGTCCCACTTTATAGTGTAGAAATCCCAACTTTTAATCCAATCTACAGACAAGAAAGTGTCTGATACAAAGTCACCCATCTGAGGCATAATGGGATTCCTCAAGAGGTGCACCACCCCACATCATCTAATCAGTCAAGGGTGTGGGGAAAAGCTTACTCTTAAAACCAGGCCTTAGGCCATAATGACCTGGCCCGCTTACATTACAGCCTTTCCCCCACACCTATCCCAAGCATAATAATATCACCTGGGTGACGGGCTTCCATGTGGGCAGCTCCATCTTTAACTAAGTGAGCATAATATATTTTATCTGCCCAACATTGCTGTATAAAGCCCTTTGCACTTTCTCCCTCTTCCCTGAACCAGCACAAATACAGTTACGTGTACTGCTCAGAGTGGGGGTTTGATCATTTTGGTTATCCGATTTCAAAAAAACAAAATTTCATATGAATTGTAACCAAAGGATATCTACAAGATGTGTTATTTTACTACCTCTACTTTTAACATACTTTGTGCACTTCTAAACATCTAGAAAGACTAGATGTTTCAAATAAGGACTTAAGTTTGTCCCCTATATACACAGTAGTGTTGAATAAACTACACACATGTAACAGTGGTTACATCTGAAAGTGTCTTCTCCCCAGGAACACTACAGTCTAGAACCGAATCCTTCTCACAGCTCCTCCTGTCCCCCATCAGCCCAGTGGCTTGAGTAGGCACATGTGTCATTCAGATGACTTCACAATCTCATTTCCCACAGTCCTTTTCAGAAGACGGCCTTCCGGCTGGTTAAGGCCTTAGTCCACAGTTGTCTGGAGGTGCCGCACACTGGCAGCTCCAATGCCGCAGGAGGAGCGAGCTTGTGTGCACATAGACCCGCCTCCTCGGGCGCTGGAGGCCCTAGCGGCCCGCTGCATTCCAGGGGCCGCCATTCTTCTCGCCCGCCATGCCTGCCATGCCCTACGCTCAATGACAACTTATCTGCATCCTCGGTGACTCAGCAGGGGCTTCACGGAGGCCTCGGAGGACTGAGCCTAGAGACCTGGGATGCGGCTGGGAGAGGCCACCGCCATCAGGTCGCGGAGATGAAGGTGGGGGTGGGGGTAGAGGTTCGCTGCTGCTTCAAAGCCTAGGCCAGGACAGTGGCAACCGCAGGGAGGGCTCTGCGTCTCTCTGCAGGAAAGAGTCTGCTGCCTGTCCCCAGCCACCCCCCCTTGCCCACGCTGGGGCCACCCGCCGCCAGAGGCCGGGGGCCTAGAGGGGCCCGATAGGTAAGAAGAAGAAGGCCGTGATCCGCTTCTCACCGCGCTCTCTGCAGGAACTCAAAATGCCTGATTACTGAGTATTAATTTTATATCCTGCCACCTTGCTGAATTCATTTATCAGGTCCTGTAGTTTTTTGACTGAGACTTTAGGGTTTTCTATATACAATATTATATCATCTGCAAATAATGATTTTACTTCTTCTTTCCCAATTTGGATGCCTTTTATTTCTTTTTCTTGTCTTATTGTTGTGGATAAGACTTCCAGAGCTATGTTGAATAAGAGTGGTGAAAGGGGGCACCCTTGCCTGGTTCCTGATCTTAAAGGGATTGCTTTTAATTTTTGCCCATTTAGTAAGATGTTTGCTGTGGGTTTGTCGTAGATGGCCTTTATCATGTTAAGGAATGATCCCTGTATTCCCACTTTACTGAGAGTTTTGAGCATGAATGGGTGCTGGATTTTATCAAATGCCTTTTCTGCATCTATTGAAATTATCATGTGATTTTTGTCCTTCCTTTTGTTTATGTGATGAATCACACTGATTGATTTGCGAATATTGAACCAGCCTTGCCTCTCCAGAATAAATCACACTTGATCATGGTGTATTATTTTTTTCATATATTGCTGAATCCGGTTTGCTAATATTTTGTTGAGGTTTTTAGCATCTAAATTCATCAGGGTTATAGGGCTATAATTTTCTTTCTTTTTGCTGTGTTTGCCTGGTTTCGGGATCAGAATTATGCTCGCCTCATTAAAGGAGTTTGGAAGTTTTCCTTCCTCTTGAATTTTTTGAAATAGCTTTAGAAGGATAGGAGTTAGTTCTTTGAATTTTTGGTAGAAGTCACTTGTGAAGTCATCAGTCCCAGGACTTTTCTGTTTGGGATGTTTTTTGATAACTGTTTCGATCTCATTTGTTGTAATTGGTCTGTTTAGGTGTTCTGATTCTTCCAGATTGATTTTTGGAAGATTATATGATTCAAGAAATTTGTCCATTTCACCTAGGTTATCTAATTTTTTGGCATAGAGTTCTTCATAGTATTTTCTTACAATAATTTGTATTTCTATTATGTCAGTCGCTATTTCTCCACTCTCATTTCTAATTTTATTTATTTGAGTCCTCTCTCCTCTTTTTTTTTTTCTTGGTGAGTCTAGTTAAAGGTTCATTGATCTTGTTTACCTTTTTAAAGAACCAGCTCCTGGTTTCAATGATCCCCTGTATTGTTTCTTAAGTCTCTATGTCATTTATTTCCACTCTGATCTTTATTAATTCCTTCCTTCTACTACTCCTGGACTTTATTTGCTGTTGTTTTTCTAGTTCTTTTAGATCAGTGGTTCTTAACCTTTTTTGAGGTACCAAACCCACCAGTTTCATACACACATTCACTGAACCCTTCTTTAGTGATAAATAAAATTTGATTTTTTTTCCGAATTCAAGACATAGGTATATGTTTATTTTTTACTGGTGAACAAAATGATCCATGCATGAACATCACCTTGCTCAAAGAGCAAAACCAACAAAGTGCATGAACTCACAACAAATTACAATATTACTTTATTCTGGCCTCTGCAGCAGAGGCTTCTCTGAACCCGAGACCGACTCATCAAACCCCTAGGGTTCGATAGAACCCAGGTTAAAAAACACTGTTTTAGATGCAGGGTCAAGTTCCTTATTTGACCTTTTTTCTAGCTTCTTATTGCCTATATTGCTATGAACTTCTCTCTCAGTACTGCTTTTGCTGTGTCCCATAAATTTTGAGTTGATATATGCTCATTATTATTCATTTCTAGAAACTTTTTTATTTCTTCTTTGATCTCATTGTTAATCCATTTGTTATTTAATAACATGCTATTTAGTTTCCAAGTGTTTGAGTATTTTTCAGTTTTTCTTTTGTGGTTAACTGCAAGTTTCATGCCATTGTGATCAGAGAAAATGCTTGATATGATTTCAATCTTCTTAACTTTGTTGAGACCGCTTTTGTGTCCTAACATGTGGTCTATCCTAGAAAATGTACAATAAGTACTTGAAATGAATGTATATTCAGCTGCTTTAGGGTGAAAAGTTATGAATATATCTATTAAATTGAGTTGATCTAGTGTATCCTTTAAGTCTGCAGGTTCTTTGTTAATTTTCTTTCTTGAGGATCTATCCAGTGATGTTAGTGAGGTATTGAAATCCCCTACTATTATAGTATTGCAGTTAATCTCGCCCTTTATATCCATCAAAGTCTGCTTTATATATTTAGGTGCTCCTATGTTCCATGCGTAGATATTTATAATGGTTATATCTTCCTGTTGAATTGTTCCCTTTATCATTATGTAGTGTTCTTCTTTATCTCTTACTACAGCCTTTGTTTTAAAGTCCATTTTGTCAGATATAAGTATGGCTACCCCGGCTTTCTTTTCATTTCCATTTGCATGAAATTTATTTTTCAATCCTTTTACCTTCAGTCTATGTGCATCTTTTGTTTTAAGGTGTGCCTCTTGTAGACAGCATATGTATGGGTCTTGTTTCTTTATCCACGCAGCTACCCTATGTCTTTTGATTGGGTCATTTAATCCATTTACATTTAGGGTTATTATTGATACATAGTTGTTTATTGTCATTTTATATTTTAAAGGTGTATTTCTCTTTTGCTATATTCTTTTCCCCCTTTGATCTGTTTACAACAGGCCCCTTCACATTTCCTGCCCCATTGGTTTCATTGTAATAAATTCCTTGAGTTTTGTTTTTGTTTTTTTTTGTCTGGGAAGGTTTTTATTTCTCCTTTACTTTTAAATGATAGCCTTGCTGGATAAAGTAGTCCTGGTTGTAAACTCTTGTTCTGCATTACTTTGAATATTTCTTGCCATTCTCTACTGACCTCAAGTGTTTCTGTTGAGAAGTCTGATGTCATCCTTATGGGCGCTCCTTTGTAGGTGATAGCCTTTTTTTCTCTAGGAGCTTTTAATATTTTCTCTTTATCATTTAGCTTTGGTATTTTCATTATAATGTGTCTTGGTGTAGGTTTCTTTGGGTTTCTCTTTAATGGAGATCTCTGTTCTTCTTGAACTTGTGAGACCCTTCCTTGCATCAATTTAGGGAAGTTGTTAGTTTTGATTTGATTGAATAAAGTTTCTATCCCTTGTTCTTTCTCTTCTTCTTCCAGAACCCCTATTGTGCTGATGTTATTTCTCTTCATGTTGTTACAGAGCTCTCTTAGAGTTTCCTCAGACTTTTTGAGTCTCTTTTGTTTTCTCTGCCCTGAATCCATGCCTTTGTTCATCTTGTCTTCCAACTTGCTGATTCGATCCTCAGCTTCATCCATCCTGCTTTTAATTCCTTTCATTGTGGTCTTCATTTCTGATATTGTATTTGTCATCTCTGACTGATTCTTTTTTAATATTTCAATGTCCTTTTTTATACTTGCTATCTCTTTATTTAGGTGTTCGTAATGACCATCTATTGTTGTTCCAAGATCCCTAAGCATCCTAACAGTCATTATTATAAACTCTGCATCTGGAAGTTTGGTTATTTCCATTTCACTCAGCTCATTTCTTAAAGGATTCTCTTGGGGTTTGATTTGGATTGCACTTTTCTGTCTTCTCATTATGTCTGTGTGTTTGGGTGTGTTGTTTGTAGAGCTGATTGAGTCTAGGCTTGGTGTTGTCTGTCTCCAATTTTCAATTTTGTGTTATTTCTAGGTCTGCTTGGGTTGGTTTCAGCTGTTGTTTGTAACCCACTGTGGAATTTGGCTTTTCTGATAGAGCCCCTTTGAAGTCTTGAGTTGTTTGTTTTCTCAGTTTTCTTAACTCAGTGGTAGTCTTATTTACTAATCTCAGCAGAGGGCTTATTTAAAACTGTATCCCGGAATGCGGTGGGTATAACCTAAGTCTCTGAAAGCCTGATCTTCCAGTTACTCTCTCTGGGGGCGGGGTGCTTTCTCTGCTTCAGTAGGGAGAGGTATATCTCAGATCTCCATGGAGACCTGTTATGGCTCCTCCTCCCCACTTCTCATTTTCAGCTGTGTGTTTTTGGGCTGATTGGAACTGGAGAGATATCTTGAGATGGTTGACCTGGAACCACTTTAGTCTTGTGTTATGTGGAAGAATCACCCCTTTCCCTAGCTGTGGCTGCCTTCAGCACCTCCCCAAGGTATGGCACTGGATTAGTCTGCTGCTCAGGTCCTCCCATGCATTCCTCTGTTTTTCACCAGCTATCTCTTTCTTCCCTTTCTCTTTTGAAAAACAAGCCTGCTCTTTCAACACACCAGACTCACAGGTCCTCAGGCAAATGGCTGTGAGTGATATTTTCTACTGTTTTCCTTGGATTGAAAGCCTTTCTGGGTTCTCAGCCTCACACACACACACACACACACACACACACACACACACACACACACATTACTGTAAGCAGGGGAGACCCACTGCTTCTCCACACTCCCCACCAGGCTCAGTGTGGCTTCTTCTTTGCTCCTTGGATTTTGAGAGCAGCTCTTGTAGTCCAGAGTTGGTTTATCATGCTGGTTGTTCCTGAATTAATTAGTAATCCAGTTTAGTGGTGTCAGCAGGGAGTCTGTGTGTCTGCCTACTCTGCTGCCATCTTGTGTCTCCTCTATCCTCCATCTTAAGAGCTGCTATAGCCCACTGACACATGGTTAGTGTCTTTGAACTGCTCTAGAACTGACAAAAACTGCTTGGTTCATTAATGACATTTCTTTTTGAAAAAAACTTATTTATTGATTTTAGAGAGAGAGAGAAAGGCAGGAAGCATCAGCTCATAGTAGTTACTTCTCATATGTGCCTTGACCTGGTGTAAGGCCAATGGCCACTGCCATCGTAGCCATGCAGTTTCACATTTGATTTGGGCAGCTGGTAAAAGAACTGAGGAGCCAGAAGATGATGGGTCATTCTTTTTGTTAAAGTCTTGAAATGGTAGATGAGCAAACTGTTAGGGAAGACCACTTTCTTCTCTATCTCTGGACTCATCTGGACTCCCAGACCCCCACAAGCAAAACTGCACTCTCAAGCTAAAACTGGCCAGGCAGAAATACCCCTCCTCTGGCAAACAATAGCAAACAATCACCCTTCCCCATGGAGGCCAGCAGTCCACAATTTGCAATCTGCCAACCTGAGGGCAAGCACCAGCAGTCTTCCATAGACTACACATACATGGCACTGCCCCAACACAAACAAGCAAATCTAAAAAGCACTTTACCCAACACATAGCAAGCCTTGGGTTTTGAACCAGCAACCTCAGTGCTCCAGGTTAATGTTTCATCCATTGTATCTCAACAGGTCAGGTACAGATGGCAATTCTAAGGTGGCATTCTGTTTGGAAGACTGTGTACTGAGACCAACTGATGAGAAAACTCTAATTGAAGAAGGTGAGAAAAAACCATATCAGTGGGCTGGGTTGTATATGTTTTCCTTGCAGTGATGGAGGAATTGAACAAAAATCAGAGCCCCAAATTCAGGTGTACTCTGACTCTTGGCCAGTGGCCAGTCGCTTCACCATATGGTCAGGCAGAAAGTCAATAGAAAATGAATTATTAAGAGGATATTCAAAGAGGGTATGGCCCTATGGAAATCACTATGGAAATTAAAAGGCAACATTAAATCAGACATGTCAATACCCACGGGAAGAACCTATATTCCAGATGGGAAGGTGATTAGAGCCAATAATGACCTATCTAGGAGTACTCACTTGAGGCATTCAATAGCATCCATGAAACGAGTGGATCTGGAAGAGCTACAGCAATGCAGAAATGGGCTAAGAAAATGAACATACCATATTTCCTCGTGTAGAAGATGCTCCAATGTATAAGACACACTTTAATTTGGGGACCAAAAATTTGGAAAAAAGACAACAAAAAAAGTGGAAAATGCAAGTAAAAAAATCTACAACCACTGTATAAGACGCACTCAGTTTTTAGACCACAAATTTTTTGAAAAATAGTGAATCTTATACA
Source organism: Rhynchonycteris naso (assembly GCA_037038555.1). NCBI lineage: Eukaryota > Metazoa > Chordata > Mammalia > Chiroptera > Emballonuridae > Rhynchonycteris > Rhynchonycteris naso. The sequence continues at coordinate 182,005,568 of CM072995.1, read as the reverse complement.
TGGGAAAATATGGTATTCCTCTTGTACCCTCAGAGGCACAAACTGCCAACCAGAACTGTTCTCTCTTGTCTCTGGCCAGCTGGCTCAGTGGTAAAGCATTGGCCCAGCATTTTGAAGTCCAGGGTTTGATTCCAATCCGCTCACATGGGAAAAGCGACCATCTACTTCTCCACTCCTGCTTCTCCTTCTCTCTCTCTCCTCTACTCCTGCAGCCATGGCTTAATTGGTTTGGGGAAGTTGGCCCTACTCTGAGGATGGATGGCTCCCTGGCTTCAAGTGATAAAAATAGCTCAGTTGCTTCTTATTCCTTATCTGTCCAAATTAACTCTTGGGTTCCTGCTGTACAGTAGTATAGAGGCTTGGTTATCTTTGCAAACCTAGGGATCCACAACCTGTAATATCCAACTGCCCCAAGAAGAAATTCTCGAACTTATCTCTTGCTAGTGGAGGTTGGAATTCGAAGGATTGCCTCTATATGACTGGAGGAGAGAGTGTGCTTCCCCAACTTAATATGGTAACCTAGATAAGTCACCGTAGAGGTACAAAGTTGTGCCTTTTTAGCTGACACCTGGTACCCCAGAGTCTGCAGGGTTTGTAAAAGTCCCTCAGTGGCTGTGCAGCAGCTTATCTCCACTTCTGCAGATAGAGGCAAAATATCTATGTACTGCAGCAGTGTGCACTCTGGATATTACTGGTGAAAGACGAGTGGGTTCTGATCAAAGTGGGTCGGTGAATTCTTGAAGCCTCATGGTAATCTGGTCCAGGTTAGTTGTCCTGAAATGCCTGCCTCTGGGCCATTCCACTCAAAGGCAAAGATGGGCTGACTTACAGGGGCCAGGGGAATACTGAGGAAAGCATCTTTCAAATCTAAGACTGTGTAAAATTTCAAGTCTGGCAACAACAGGATTAAAAGTGTGTAGGGGTTAGGCACAATTGGGTGTATTGTCTCAACCCATTTATTTACCTCCCACAAGTCCTGGACTGGATGATAGGATGGTGCCTAGCTTTTGGGCAGGCAGTAAAGAAGCATTCTGTTGGGATTGGCAAGGAACAAGAATACCAGCTTCTAACAGTATTTTAATATGAGTACTTGCTTCCCTGAGAGCAATCTGAGGAGGGCAGTGAGAACAGAGGGAGAAGCTCTAGTGCTAGTGAGGAAGTCTACCGGGTAGCCTTCTGCTTGTAAAGGCTAACAGGTATGGGGCCCTGGCCCTGTCAGTCCTCCTTTAGGTTAAGGACTCTTGGGGTCTGCTGTGACTCTCCTTTCAGCTTTGGACAGTCTTTCTTCCAATGTTCTTCTTCTTTACAAAAGCTCACTGATTTCTGCTTAACATAGGCTACCTTTTTTTCTTATTCTGGTGTTCTAAACCAGCTACAACTACTTTTGTTATTTTCTTAGTCTGTTTCTCCTTGAGGGTGTCTCTGTTATTATAAACTTTCTGAACTACTTCTAACAGTTGGGATATCGCTACTCCCAGGAAGCCTTCTAATTTTTGTAGCTTCCTTCTGATATCTGGAGTGGACTGTGACATGAAAGCTAAGTTAATAACTGCCCTAGCATTTTCTGGTGCTTCAAGGTCTAGAGGTATGTAGACCCTGTAAGCTTCTTGCAGTCTAAAAAAGCTGAGGGAGTTTCCTGGGGGTCCTGGATAACCTCCGACACTTTAGACAAATTTATGGGTTTCTTAGCAGCTCCCCTGATCCCGGCTAACAGAAACTGGCCAAAAGTGTTCAAAGCTTCCCATCCTGCAATAGTGTCAGGGTCCCATTTAAGCCGAACAATGGGGAACACCTTCTCTAAGTGGTCCCAATTTTCCTCCTCAGAGCCATTTCTCCCTAGCCTAACATTTTTTCTAGCCTCTTATTTTATTCTTTCTCTCTCTTCAGTAGTAAACAAAGTAACAAAAAGTGGCTGGCAATCGTCCCAGGTGGGGCAGTGTGTGTACAGCACAAGTTCTAATAGTCCTGTTATAGCCTGAGGCTTCTCCATGGCAGATGAAGCCAATGGAAGAGGAAGATATGGAGGGGGCAATCCTGAACCTTCCTGAACAGTTTGTAAAACAGGGACCTTCTTGTCTGATTTTGGGGCTGTTGCTAGCAAACCATGATGACTGTCTCTAACAGCACATCCTTTCAGCCAGGGAGGGGGATTCTCTACTAGAGCCCCCCCCCCCCAATCTATATATGGGAACTGGTCTGGGTGACCTGGAGGCTTAGCTACTACATTTCATACAGCTCTGACATTTCTAGGATCTAATGAGCCTTGTTTTGGCCACTTTACCCCAAAAGATTGCCATTCTAGGTCACAAAGAGTTTGAAGTCTTCCCTTGCTTAGTTTTACTCCATAATCATCAGAAAATCCAATTTTGAAATTCTTAAGCACACACTCTAGAGGAGTTTGACTCTTACTTTGCCCTTCCCCCATTGTTACAAACAATATGAGTACAAATAAACTTCCCAAGATCACAAAAGGGATCCTGAACCAAGGTTTGTGCCAATTCTCTACAATGTCCCCCATTGGATTATATCCTGGAGAACCAAAGAACAAAAAACTTTCAGAAAAAAGGGAAGGGGTGTCCATGGAAAACCACACACTGGAAACTCAGGCTCAGGTGCCTGAGCTCCATATTCACACATTCACTCAGGGGTTTCCAGCACAGAGACAGAATAACAAAACAAAAGCGAAGAATGAGATCTCGGCAGGAGTAAAATCTGAGAGGGACCCTTGATGTCCTCTATCCAGAGAAGAATGCTGGAAGGAGATCCCAAAGAGGAATCAAACCAGAATATATCTCTAAGGATATCCTGTAAAAATAAATGGAAGCAGCAAAACAGACAGAGGGCAGACATATGGAAGCAACTCCAAATGTGTTCTGGGAAGTTATCCCAGCCTTGCCCCCCCCAAAAAAAAGAAGCACACAGATCGATCTTTCAGATAACTCTGTGCCAATGTCTTGGCCCTGGAGAGCCTATTGGGTGAGTTCGGTCATGTCTGACCCTCAATCACAATAGTACAGATGGCTAGCCATAGACAGACAGATTACAGATTTAGCAGATTGCAAATCTGCTCTGCTTACCTCCGGAGGCTTTCTTGATGACTCCAAATGGGTGGAAGGGCATGCTGATAGTCTAATTGGGTGTTTCTTGTATGTGTCCTGACCAGAGATTAAACCCACAACCTTGGCATGCTGGGACAGCACTCTATCCACTGAGCAGCCCAGCCAAGTCTCCAGTATCTTTTTTTCTCTTAATTTTTGGGTTACATTTACTACAAAAGCTATCATTTGAGTTAAGAATTTCTGGAAAATACTTTTTACTGGGTTATTGGCCATGTAGTGTATATCTTCTGACCAACTAATTACTATGTAACAATAGACGTTGATGATCAAATGCTTATAACAGTTTACAGTCAAAGTACAGCAGAGGCATGCCAGTGTGTCCCAGTGTGCTATGCACAACTGCATGTCCCCCCTGTTCTGGTGGGTGGAGAGCTAATAAACAGCATGTGAAAGACAATGAGTTTCTGATGGGAATAAAGTAGTGGGCATTATGTGGTGGGCTCAAGTTCCCCTGGAGAATGACCCCACCCTGAAGTGAAGAAGGCTATGGTAGGCCTGAGCGCACAGTCAGACTAAACTCTAAGTGTGACTACCACTCTTCTCACATTAGAATGGGGGGTACAACAAACATGTATTCCGATGGCACCTAGGCCAGTAGTAAACCATCACAACAGCAGGCAGGTACAGTCACAGCACTGACCCACTAGACAGAAAAAGGCCATTGGAGAGAAGGCTGCCAGTTCAGGCATCATAGGACAAGTTGCATTTGCTTTTAATGAGGAGCAGTATTCAGAGGGTAACAATAGTTTTCTTGTTACTAGCAAGAAAAGTGCCTAAAGTTATCCAAGTCTGTGACAAAAATCATCCAAGTTACTGATAGCTTAAAACATTTCAATTAAATGCCCAAGGCAACTTCAGAATAAAAATACCACTTCTCGTTGGGCAAAAAGCCAAAGAAATGTACCCTGTAAGTTTATAAGACCAGCAGCTAATTAAACTCGTCTATTGTTTTTAGATTCTGTGTCAAGAACATTCTTATAAATTCTTAATCATATTTGATTTTCTAAGGGTAAGAAACACTGAAATTTCATATGAATCAGACAAAATTCTTTTCATAAAATGTCAACTCCAATTTCCAAAATGCTCTTTCATGGATCTAGGGGTCCAAAAAATTTACCTTGAACTAAGTTTAAATGTCTGTTTCTGTGCCTCTAGTTCAGAATACCCCAACCAGCCTTACCCAGCTCATCCCTGACACTGCTGCTTAAACTAGAGTTTACTGGATTGGGAGGAGACAGAAAGCATTCCAAACCATGAAGCAAATGGTAAACAATGAAATACAGAAGGTGCCAGAAAGAACCTGAGGGAAACCACGAAGGTTCACATTACTGGGAAGGCTTGTGCATTCTATAAAGTTGCTTGGCTGTATAACTAAGGGTAATAAAACACAAACACACTGCACAAACTCCAATTATGAGGAACACTAAATCTTTCAAACAATAAAGAAAAGAAATTAAATTCCGACTTTTAAAATATTTTTGTCATTTTCATCTTTTAGCACCTACAGGCAGATCAATTGAAGAAATATTTAGATTCAAAAGTAAGTGCTTAAAAAAAATACCCAAATTCAGAGCTGCAGACTCTAAGACCAAGCCTCAAAAAAAGATGGATTTGAAACTTTTGGAAAGCATACTTGGAAAGAACTTTAAAATATATTCATTGGGTATTTTAAGTAGCTGGGTTGAGAATAGAACAGTCACATTTAGCTTCTGGAGGAGATTTAAAAAGTATTTTTATTTCTTTAGGAAGTTCAAAGCCAAATAATTTGGGGAATTGCTTAAGCATCTGGAAATTCCAACTCTTTCATTATTTTGGTCTAATTTCAAGAGAGATGCAAACTGACATTGGAGAGTAGCCTAACTTTTTCATTGTTTGTGTATCCACACATAAGCAGATAGAAATATCATGGACGAAAAATGAAAGTAGTTTGATTTATAGGGGTGTATGGTGGGTTTATGGGTAAGTTTTTTTATTTTCTTCTGAGTTATGTTAATGTTCTTACTATTACCATGATTTCACAACCACACTTCATAAATGTTTCCTGCATGATGCTGCCTCTAGAGCCATAAAGATTCAACATTGCACAAAACAGTTGTGGAGCAAGTAGGTTCTTGCCCAGATGTGTACGGATTTTCCCTAGAGACCAAAACGAGAGCCCAGAATTTTAAAGGATCTTAGAATGAAAGTAAAGATTCTCAGCAAAACCCAAGTACCTGGTAACTTTATAAAAATGTAACAAATTGAAGGAGCAGATGAGCTGCTGTGTCTCAGATCTAGCTGCACATGGAATCACCCATATACAGTACAGCGTTTGTCACATAGAGCTGCTCAGTTCCGAGGCACTGTGGTTTGGTAGCTCTGGGGAGGGAAACAAGCATCTGTATATTTTTCAGATCTCCATAGTTTGTAATCAGGAATGAGAGCCTCTGTCCTTACAAAAAAGACAAGTTTCTGAGGCAGGGTGGGGCAGTTAACTTTTCATTTTATACCCAAATGTATGTTTTGACGTGTTTTTAGCATATGGATACATTATTGTTATAAAACAGTTTAATTTACAATCATATATACATATGACTGGCAATCATATACACATTGAAATTTGTCCTTGCTACATGCGCCACAAACATCTCCCTCTTGGCTCCTTCTGGAACAGCTGGTGAATGCTTTCTCAGCTCTGTCCCTCTGAAATCCAAATGCAATATCTCTTGGGACACAGATCCTCAAACCAAACTGTGCATCAGAATCACTTGAGAATATATATATTTCTAAGCCCGCCCCAGGAAAATGTAATTCAGGGTGGCATCAGGAATCTGCAATTCGTACAGGTTCCTCACATGGTGGGTGGAGGGCCGCTCAATCAAGATAGAGTAAGCAGTTCTCTATCAATCACTGACACCGTAGAGTCCGGGTTGCAGGATACATTTGGCCATAGTTGGTCACAGGGGGAGAGGTCAAGCTGAGACCACTACAAGTTGTGTGGGAAGCACAGAGAGGAAAAGACACCACAGACCAGCCCCAACTTGCACACATCTGTTACACTTTCACAGTCTCCCAAGTTATAAAATATAGTAAACTCAGTTGCCCTTCAACCAGTTTTGGCTTTGGGACGATTTTCAAATAAATAATATGTGCAAAAACTATGACATCAGAAGGAGAAGCAGACCTGGTGCTCTAGTTTCCCAGCTCCAGTGGTGCCTATGAAGACCTGGCTGGTGCACAGTGTAGGCTAAGTGCTCGCTACAACTCTAGCAAGCCTTCTCATATTTTTTATTAATTTTAATGGGGTGACATTAATAAATCAGGATACATATGTTCCAAGAAAACATCTCCAGGTTATCTTATTATTCAATTATGTTGCATACCCATCACCCAAAGTCAAAATGTCCTCTGTCACCTTCTATCTAGTTTTCTCTGTGCCCCTCCCTACCCCCTCTCCCTTCCTCTCCTCCCTCCCCCCCCCCGCCGTAACTACCACACACTTGTCCATGTCTCATAGTCTCACTTCTATGTCCCCCCTATGTATAAAATCATGAGGTTCTCAGTTTTTTTCTGTTTTACTTATTTCACTTCGTATAATGTTATCAAGGTCCATCCATTTGTTGTAAATGATCCGATATCATCATTTCTTATGGCTGAGTAGTATTCCATAGTATATATGTACCAAAGCTTTTTAATCCACTCATCCTTTGACGGACACTTGGGCTGGTTCCAGATCTTCGCTATCGTGAACAATGCTGCCAGAAACATGGGGGCGCATTTCTTCTTTTTGAACAGTGCTATGGTGTTCCTAGGGTATATTCCTATAAGTGGGATAGCTGTGTCAAAGGCAGTTCAATTTTTCATTTTTTGAGGAATCTCCAAACTGTTTTTCACAGTGGCTGCACCAGTCTGCATTGCCACCAGCAGTGCAGGAGGCTTCCCTTTTCTCCACATCCTCACCAGCACTTACTCTGTGTTGTTTTGCTGATGAATGCCATTCTGACTGGTGGGAGCTGATATCTCATTGTAGTTTTAATTTGCATTTCTATAATAATTAGTGATGTTGAGCATTTTTTTATATACCTACTGGCCATCTGTATGTTCTCTTTGGATAAATCTCCATTCATTTCTTTTGCCCATTTTTAGATTGGATTCTTTGTCTTCCTGGTGTTGAGTTACATAAGTTCTTTAGAAATTTTGGTTATTAACCCCTTATCAGACGTGTTGTCAAATATGTTCTCCCATTGTGTGGTTTGTCTTTTTATTCTGTTCTTATTATCTTTAGCTGTGCAAAAACTTATAGTTTGCTATAGTCCCATTTGTTTATCCTGCCTTTTATTTCATTTTCCCGTGGAGATAAATAGGCAAATATATTGCTGTAACAGATGTCAGAGAGCTTACTGCCTATGTTTTCTTTTAAGATGCTTATGGTTTCACGGCTTCATTTAAGTCTTTTATCCAATTTGAATTTGTTTTTGTGAGTGGTGTAAGTTGATGGTCTAGTTTCATTTTTTTGCAGGTAGATATCCAGTTTTCCCGGCACCATTTGATAAAGAGGCTGTCTTTACTCCATTGTATGTTCTTTCCTCCTTTGTCAAATATCAGTTGTCCATAAAGCTGTGGGTTTATTTCCGGGTTCTCTGTTCTGTTCCATCGATCAATGTGTCTGTTCTTATGCCAGTACCAAGCTGTCTTGAGTATAATGGCCTTGTAGTAGACCTTGATATCCGGAAGAGTGATACCTCCTGCTTTATTTTTTCTTTTTAAGATTGCTGAGGCTATTCGTGTTCATTTGTTTCCATATAAATTCTTTGAAGTATGTCATTGGTATTTTAATTGGTATTGCATTGAATTTATAAATTGCTTTGGGTAATATAGACATTGTGTGTGTGTGTGTGTGTGCATAGTATTTATTATTTTTTATTTTTCTTTAATTTATTTTTTTTAATGAAAACATCTCCAGGTTATCTTAACATTCAATTGTGTTGCATACCCGTCACCAAAAGTCAAATTGTCCTCTGTTACCTTCTATCTGGTTTTCCCTGTGTCCCTCCCCTCCTCCCTATCCCATCTTTCCCTCCCTCCCCCCACCCCATAACCACCACTATCTTGTCCATGTCTCATAGTCTCACTTTTATGTCCCACTTATGTATGAAATAGTGCAGTTCTCAGTTTTTCTTTTTTTCTGATTTACGTATTTCACTCCGTATAATGTTATCAAGGTACATCCATTTGTTGTAAATGATCCGATATCATCATTTCTTATGGCTGAGTAGTATTCCATAGTATATATGTACCAAAGCTTTTTAATCCACTCATCCTTTGACGGACACTTGGGCTGGTTCCAGATCTTTGCTATTGTGAACAATGCTGCCAGAAACATGGGGGCGCATTTCTTCTTTTCAAACAGTGCTAAGGTGTTCTTAGGGTATATTCCTATAAGTGGGATAGCTGGGTCAAAAGGCAGATCGATTTTTAATTTTTTGAGGAATCTCCAAACTGTTTTCCACAGTGGCTGCACCAGTCTGCATTCCCACCAGCAGTGCAGAAGGGTTCCCTTTTCTCCACATCCTCGCCAGCACTTATTCTGTGTTGTTTTGCTGATAAGTGCCATTCTGACTGGTGTGAGGTGATATCTCATTGTGGTTTTAATTTGCATTTCTATAATAATTAGTGATGTTGAGCATTTTTTCATATGCCTATTGGCCATCTGTATGTCCTCTTTGGAGAAATTTCTATTCATTTCTTTTGCCCATTTTTTGATTGGGTTGTTTGTCTTCCTGGTGTTGAGTTTTATAAGTTCTTTATAAATTTTAGTTATTAACCCCTTATCAGATGTGCTGTCGAATATGCTCTCCCATTGTGTGGTTTGTCTTTTTATTCTGTTCTTATTGTGTTTAGCTGTACAAAAACTTTTTAGTTTGATATAGTCCCATTTGTTTATCTTGCCTTTTATTTCATTTGCCCGTGGAGATAAATCGGCAAATATATTGCTGCTACAGATGTCGGAGAGCTTGCTGCCTATGTTTTCTTCTAAGATGCTTATGGTTTAACGACTTACGTTTAAGTCTTTTATCCATTTTGAGTTTGTTTTTGTGACTGGTGTAAGTTGATGGTCTAGTTTCATTTTTTTGCAGGTAGATGTCCAATTTTCCCAACAGCATTTGTTAAAGAGGCTGTCTTTACTCCATTGTATGTTCTTTCCTCCTTTGTCAAATATCAGTTGTTCATAAAGCTGTGGGTTTATTTCTGGGTCCTCAGTTTTGTTCCATTGATCGATGTGCCTGTTTTTGTGCCAGTACCAGGCTATCTTGAGTATAATGGCCTTATAGTAAACCTTGATTTCTGGAAGAGTGATGCCTCCTGCTTTATTTTTTCTTTTTAAGATTGCTGAGGCTATTCGTGTTATTTTTTGATTCCATATAAATTTTTGGAATATGTGTTCTATTTCTTTGAAGTATGTCATTGGTATTTTAATTGGTATTGCATTGAATTTGTAAATTGCTTTGGGTAATATAGACATTTTAATGATGTTTATTCTTTCTAACCATGAGCACGGTATATGCTTCCACTCGTTTGTATCTTCCTTGATTTCTTTTACCAATGTTTTATAATTTTCCGAGTACAAGTCCTTAACCTCCTTGGTTAAATTTACTCCTAGGTACTTTATTTTTTTGGCTGCAATAGTGAAGGGGATTGTTTCCTTAATTTCTTTTGCTGACAGTTCATTGTTGGTATATAGAAATGCCTCTGATTTCTGAGTATGAATTTTATATCCTGCCACCTTGCTGAATTCATTTATAAGGTCCAATAGTTTTTTGACTGAGACTTTATGGTTTTCAATATACAATATCATATCATCTGCAAATAGTGACAGTTTTACTTCTTCTTTTCCAATTTGGATGCCTTTTATTTCTTCTTCTTGTCTGATTGCTGTAGCTAGGACTTCCAGAACTGTGTTGAATAAGAGTGGTGAAAGGGGGCATCCCTGCCTGGTTCCTGATCTTAAGGGAATTGCTTTTAATTTTTGTCCATTTAGTATGATGTTTGCTGTGGGTTTGCCATAGATGGCCTTTATCATGTTAAGGAATGATCCCTGTACTCCCACTTTACTGAGAGTTTTGAGCATAAATGGGTGCTGGATTTTATCAAATGCCTTTTCTGCATCTATTGAAATTATCATGTGATTTTTGTCCTTCCTTTTGTTTATGTGATGAATCACATTGATTGATTTGCGAATATTGAACCAGCCTTGCCTCTCCAGAATAAATCCCACTTGATCATGGTGTATGATTTTTTTCATATATTGCTGGATCCAGTTGGCTAATATTTTGTTGAGAATTTTAGAGTCTAAATTCATCAGGGATATTTGCCTATAATTTTCTTTCTTTGTGTTGTCTTTGCCCGGTTTGGGAATTAGAATTATGCTCACCTCATAAAAGGAGTTTGTAAGTCTTCCTTCCTCTTGAATTTTTTGAAATAACTTGAGGAGGATAGGAGTTAGTTCTTCTTTGAATTTTGAATAGAATTCAGTTGTGAAGCCATCAGGCCCAGGAGTTTTCTTTCTTAGGAGTTTTTTGATAACTGTTTCGATCTCATTTGTTGTAATTGGTCTGTTTAGATGTTCTGATTCTTCCAGATTGATTTTTGGAAGGTTATATGATTCAAGAAATTTGTCCATTTCACCAAGATTGTCTAATTTTTTGGCATATAGTTCTTCATAGTATTTTCTTACAATGATTTGTATTTCTGTTGTGTCAGTTGTTATTTCTCCACTGTCCTTTCTAATTTTATTTCTTTGAGTCCTCTCTCTTTTTTTCTTGGTGAGTCTAGTTAAAGGTTCATCAATCTTTTTTACCTTTTCAAAGAACCAGCTTCTTGTTTCATTGATCCTCTGTATTGTTTCCCTAACCGCTATGTCATTTATTTCTGCTCTGACCTTTATTATTTCCTTCCTTCTACTTGTCTTGGGTTTTATTTGCTGTTGTTTTTCTAGTTCTTTTAGATGCAGGGTCAGGTTGCTAATTTGAGCTTTTTCTAGCTTCTTATGATATGCCTGTAGTGCAATAAACTTCCCTCTCAGAACTGCTTTTGCTGTGTCCCATAAATTTTGAGTTGATGTATGCTCATTATCATTTGTTTCTAGAAACTTTATTTCTTCTTTGATATCATTGTTAATCCATTCATTATTTAATATCATGCTATTTAGTTTCCAAGTGTTTGAGTATTATTCAGTTTTTCTTTTGTGGTTAATTTCTAGTTTCATGGCATTGTGATCAGAGAAAATGCTTGATATCATTTCAATCTTTTTAAATTTATTGAGACCATTTTTGTGTCCTAACATGTGGTCTATCCTAGAATACGTACCATAATGGCTTGAGAAGAATGTATATTCTACTGCTTTAGGGTGAAAGGTTCTGAAGATATCTATTAAATCAAGTTGATCTAGTGTATCCTTTAAGTCTGCTGTTTCTTTATTAATTTTCTTTCTTGTGGATCTATCCAGTGTTGTTAGTGGGGTATTGAAATCCCCTACTATTATAGTATTGCTTTTAATCTCGCCCTTTATGTCCATCAAAGTCTGCTTTATGTATGTCGGGGCTCCTATATTTGGTGCATAGATATTTATAAAAGTTATATCTTCCTGTTGAATTGTTCCCTTTATCATTATGTAGTGTCCTTCTTTATCTCTTACTACAGCCTTTGTTTTAAAGTCCATTTTGTCCGCTATAAGTACTGCTATCCCGGCATTTTTTTTATTTCCATTTGCATGAAATATTTTTTTCCATTTTTACCTTCAGTCTATGTGCATCTTTTGTTTTAAGGTGTGTCTTTGTAGACAGCATATGTATGGGTCCTGTTTCTTTATCCACACAGCTACCCTATGTCTTTTGATTGGATCATTTAATCCATTTACATTTAAGGTTATTATTGATATGTAGTATTTGTTGCTGTTTTATTCTTTAAAGCTGTATTCTTCTTCTGCTATATTCTTTTCCCCCTTTGAAATGTTCACAACAGGCCCTTTAGCATCTCTTGCAGAATTCGTTTGGTTTTAATGAATTTCTTGAGGCTTTCTTTGTCTGGGAAGCTCTTTATTTCTCCTTCAGTTTTAATCGTTAGCCTTGCTGGATATAGTAGTCTTGGTTGTAGGTTCTTGTTCTGCATTACTTTGAGTATATCTTGCCATTCCCTTCTGGCCTGAAGTGTTTCTTTTGAGAAGTCAAATGTCATCCTTATGGGGGCTCTTTTGTAGGTGATAATCTTTTTTTCTCTAGCATCTTTTAAAATTTTCTCTTTATCACTTAGGTTTGGTATTTTAACTATGATGTGTCTTGGTGTAGATTTCTTTGGGTTTTTCTTTAATGGAGTTCTTTGTGCTTCTTGCATGTGTAAGATGTTTTTCAGTCTTAATTTAAGGAAGTTTTCAGCTATGATTTGATTGAACAAATTTCTATCCTTTGATCTTTCTCTTCTTCTTCAGGAACCCCTATGATTCGGATTTTATTTCTCTTCATGTTGTCACAGATTTCCGTTAGAGTTTCCTCAGGTTTTTTGAGTCTCTTTTCTTTATTCTGCTCTGCTTCTGTGCCTTTGTTTATTTTGTCCTCTAACTCGCTGATTCAATCCTCAACTTCATGCATCCTACTTTTAATTCCTTCCATTGTGGTCTTCAGTTCTGATACTGTATTTGTCATTTCTGTCTGATTCTTTTTTATTATTTCAGTTGTCTTTTTTATACTTCCTATATCTTTATTTAGGTGTTCATAATGACTATGCATTGTTCCTCTAAGCTCTTTGAACATCCTAACTATCATTATTTCAAACTCTGCATTAGGTGGTTTGGTTATATCTGATTCATTCAGGTCCTTCTTGGGATTTCTCTTGATTCATTTTGGTTGCATTCCTCTGCCTACCCATTTTGTCTGTGTGTAGGAAGGGTTTGGCTACTGGAGTCAAATGGGTGTTTCCTCTGTGTTCCCTAGGTGTGGTCTGTCTGCAGGCCTGACACCCCCTCTGCCGCTGCCTAGGGTGGTTGGGTGTGGCGGTTGCTGGCGCTGGCCACTGCAGCTGCTGCTGCGGTCTCCGCCTCGCCTCTGCAGGATGGGCTGTGTTCTCGTGCCAAACTCTATAAGCCTCAGCTGGTCTCGTACTTCACCCCTCTCCCTCGGGTGGGACCATGCACAACACTGGGGTCAGAAGCCTGGGCACCAAGGGCAAGGGTGAATCCTTTTGCTCAGCTGCAGGTCCCTATCAGCCTGTTCCTCTGGCCTGGAGGGGCTTCTGCTGTGTGCTCAGCTGCTAACCCAGGCATCCACTCCACCCCCACCAACCTCGGCTCCTCTGCGGGGTGGGGCTGCAGCTATGCACTCAGTCTCGTGCTGGGCTTCCGCCCTACCTCCACAGGCAAAGCCGGTTCGTGTAGGGCTTCAAGCCTTGGAGGCCGGATGCAGCTGTGTGCCTGCTTGCCCCTGCCCAGCAGCGGATCTCTGCCCATTCCGGGCTCCCACTTTAACCCCACAGGTGGGGTAGCAGGCTGACCCACAGCCGCTGGACCACTTTTGCGCATCCCCTTTGTCCCTGCTGTGCTAGACCGAGCTCATTCCAGTCCGCTCAGCCTCTGTCCCTGCTGGTGGAACCTCGCTTCTGCGTCCCACCACTGCCCGCTCCCCAGCAAGCCCTCAGCAGTGTGGGTGGGGGTACTGCAGCTCAGACCCTAACACTCCATTTTATAGTCCTGAAAGCTCTTTCCCTCTAAGCAACTGTGCTCTAATTGCAGCAGTGGAGCCCGTTTGGCTGGTGTCCTGCTTCCCCTTGCTGGTTCCAGGGGTAATATTGTTTCAGATTTGTGGAGTGACTCAGCCCAGGGTTTAGGGTGGCTGTCCCTCAAAGCTTTTCTCCCTGTGTCTTCCAGATCGCACTCTCTTCCCGCTGCTCCTGTCCTGTTCTCTCTCCCTGTCTCCCAGAGTCCCAGATGAGTGGTTGTGAGAGAGGTTTTCTGCGCCGTCCCTTTAAGAAGAATCCTGGGTCTGAGACAACTGTTTCTTTCTCACAAACAGTATCCTAACCTGTTTCCCAGCTAAATACTGTCTAAACATCTCTAATAGGCTCTGGGGCTGCAGGTTGGGGTTTTGTTCCTGGGACCCAGGTCCCTACCCTTCTGCTGGCCTCTCTTCCCACCACACGAGTCTCTCTGGGCTGTCTTTCACTCCGGGGAGCTGGGAAGCCCTTTCCGTGTTTTCGCTTTTCCTACCAGTCTCAATGTGGCTTCTTCAGTGTTCCCCAGTTGAAGAGTCCTCTCAGTCAAGTTCAAAGTTGGTTTATCCAGATGATGGTTCTTAAAATCAAGTTATAATCCACTTTGGTTCTGGGAGTTGGAAGTTGGTACGTCCGCCTACTCCATTGCCATCTTGCCCCTGCAAGCCTTCTGATTTTTATTTCTAGCTCCACTTCTGTGTCCATGGGGGACCAATTATTCATTCAGGGCCTCAGGGTTTTTTTTCTGGAAAATCAACAAGAATGTCTCTTAAAAAACTTTGTTTGAGGATAAGCCCCTAAACAAAAGTTTCTAGAAAGTGGAAAACTTTGTTTAAAATAATAGAATCAGTTCTGAATATTATTAGGGTTGAGTAAGATATGATGAGTCTAGAATAAAAATAAATTAGAGAAACTTCAGGATAGTTTTAAAAAATCCCAGAGAACCTGTGCAAATTGGGTATAAAATTTTTTAAAGATTTTATTTAATGACTGTAGAGAGAGAGGAGAGAGAGAAAGAGAAGTGGGGAGGAGTGGGAAGCATCAACTTATAGTAGTTGCTTCTCGTATGTGCCTTGACCAGATAAGCCCGAGGTTCTGAACTTGGAGGCAGATTAAGTTCATTTGAGTCCCCGGGCACAGAAGAAAATATTGGGCCCTTTAAAAAGAGAGAGAGAGAGACAGAAAAAATAAAAATACATGTTAACCATATTTTTAAATAAATAAAAATATTATGTACTGTTAATGTTAAAATTGCACATATGAAACCAAACTTGATGTCATTAGAAAAAAGTGTAAAGTTGGGGTTTTCCAGGACCCTTCAGAAGTCAGGGCCCAGGGTGCCCAGCATTCCAGGTCGATACTTTATCCACTGTGCCACCACAGGTGACACAGGTGAATGGTTTTTAATTATTTTAAAAAAACAGTGAAGCTATTCACAATCCTAATAAACTATAAACATGCCATAAGATACTATCAAAGCTTAGAAGAATTTCTTTATGCCAATATTTTGAAGCCATTTTTACTCAAACAGACATAGTGACATCTAGATTGATACACTCACACAAGATTCAGGAAGTACTACGTGTGAAGGTAACACTGGAAGGACATTTACTTTTCCTTCTGCAATGAAGAGCTCTTTCTCTCCTTTAAGCCATATATCATGGTTCCCAGCAATATATTTTCTTTCAAACATACTCACTTGGTTTAATTTTCTTAAAGTGCCTTTCTCTACTAGCTTTCAAATAAATTATTTAACCGTCTGAAAATGTTTTCAACATCAGCTCAGCCAAAACTGATGTAAATGAACCCAAGAGAATTGACAACACATAAAATAATTTTTTTTTCTTAAACAGGGCTATAGAAAAGCAAAGAAAAATAGATCAAAAAATAACCTTAGCTCTCCAGTCACAAGGAGGAAAATAAGTGCAAGACAAATTAAAGCATGATAAGACTTTTCTAGATTTGCTTTTACCACCCAGAGGCAATAAAAACAACCAGTATACCCAGTGCCTGTTACAAATGCGTGAGCTGCTAACTTGCAAAAGTGAATTGTTAGATAGAACAGAGGTAAGGTACTTTTGTCGAAAAAAAGAAATATTGGCCCTGGCCAGTTGGCTCACTGGTAGAGCATCTGTCTGACATGTAGATGTCCTGGGTTTGATTTTTGGTCAGGGCACACAGGAAAAGCAAGCATCTGCTTCTCCACCCCTCTCCCTCCCCCTTTCTCTTTCTCTCTCTCTCTCTCTCTCTTCCCTTCCTGCAGCGATGGCTGGATTGGTTCAAGTGCATCAACCTCGGGTATCGAGAATGGCTCGATGGAGCCTCCTTCTCAGGTGCTAAAAATAGCTTGGTTGCAAGCATGGCCTCAAATAGACAGAGCATTGGCTCCAGATAGGGCTTTCTGGGTGGATCTCTGTGGGGGCACATGCAAGAATCTGTTTTTCTATCTCCCCTCCTTTTACTTGGAAAAGAAGAGAAAAGAAGAAGAGGAAGAAGACGAGGAAGAGGAGGAGGAGGAGGAGGCAAGAGGAGGAGGAAAAGGAGAGAAGAAGAAGAGGAAGAAGAGGAGGAAGAGGAGGAGGAGGAGGAGGAGGAGGAGGAGGAGAAGGGAAAAGGAGGAGGAGGAGAGGAAGAAGAAAGAAAATACTGCAACAGGAAACATAAATATTTGCTGTGATTGAGTTAATATATAGGATCTGATTAAAGAAACTTTAAAGAACAAAAGGGACCAGCAGGCAAACATTTCACCAAGTTTTATTTTGTGGCAAATGACCATAAACACACACAGAAGAAAAAATGAACTGTGATTTTTCTCAGGTTGACAAAGCAAGAAGGAAAATTTTTTAACTCTGACCCTACAACAAATGCCACAATGGGGTCAGCTTTGGTCAAAAAGAGGATTATGTACCAGGTGCATTCCCAACCTGGTTTTTTAAAATGCTTCTGGAGGATGACCAATAAACTGTCTGTCTTTCTCACCACAGCTGGATGCTACAGGAGCAGACAGAGGTGGAAAACATGGGAGAAGTGGAAAACATGGGGAAAATATGACAGCATGGGCAAAGTGAGCTGGGATCTGCTCCCATAGGAAATGCTTATGTCTTCATTAAATCAGAGACTCCAGCCAAAGAAGTGCCTCTACAGACTAGCAATCAAAACTCTTTTTAATGTCGTAGCTTGTAATGAACTCCTCAAGGAATCAAATTGATACAGGAAAAGAGCCTGCTTTATTCTTCTACCTGCAGACCCCAGATCCCTGGTTTAGAGTGAGACGGGACATGGTAATTCAAGGAATTCAATTCCTCCATCCTATTATCTTATCCCCAAGAAAACTGAGGCTCAGGGAGTTTTTCCTAAACTTCCCATCTCCCCTCAAGGCCCTAGCCTGGCCACTGACTAAGGACCCTCTCTTGCTACTTGGTCTGCAGCCCTCTTAGACACAATGTTTTATGTCAGCACAATCCTTAGGTAGAATTAAGGAACTGCCGAAAGCCACTTAGTCCCTTTCCTACAGATGTGCATGCACACCCAAGCACAAAAACTCACCCACAAGCACCAAAACTCACCCACAAGGGACAGACACAAGAACAGATTCCTCACCTAAAAGCAGAATGACAGGCACTTACTAATAGCACATCAAAACAATGGAATTATTGTAAAAACTACTGGCTTGAAGATTTCTGCTATATAGAAACATGAGAATGAAATAAGAAGCAGGAGAAGAAGGCAGTTAAAAAATGTATTTATTTGCAGCAGAGAGACCTGACAAACATCAGCAGTGATACATTCATCATGTTGATGGTATGTACTCTTGATATAATGTGATGAAATTGGAACTTTTTCTCTGCTGGATTTCCCCCCAAAAAAACATATAACTCAACCTAATCATGACAAAAACACCAGACAAGTCCCAAATGCGTGACATTCTACAAAATAACTGACCAGTTATTCCCAAAACTGTCAAGCTCATCAAAAACAAGGAAAGTCTGAGAAACTGTCACAGCAAGTGGAGCCAGGGGGACATGACAACTCAACGTGATGTGGTGTCATGGATGGGATCTTAAAACTAGAAAAAGACAGATGAAAACTAAGGAAATATAAGAAAAATATGAGTTTCAATAATCACATATCAATATCAGGCCATTATTTGTAAGAAATGTACCATACTAACATTGACATTCATAATAGGGAAACCAGGGTACAGAGTATCCAGGTTTCTACATTATTTTTGTGGTTTTTCTGTGAATCTAAAACTGTTCTGAAATAAAAAGTATATTTTAACAGATTCTATTTACATGGTACACATACGATTGGTTTTGAAGTCAGGGAGATCTGCTTATAATCTAGTTTCTGCTTTATAAGCTTGTAACCAGGACAACTCTTGCCTTCCTTTTCTTCATCTTTTTTTTTTCCTTTTCTTCATCTTTAAGGGATGTAAAAACTGAAGTGATCCAAATATGTCATTCCATGCATGCCACTTTGGCATAAGGATTAAATTAAGTATTTTAAGCTAAAGGCTATTGAGAAACAGCAGACATAAAAAACTTTGGCCTTTCCCTTTTTGCCTAAAAGCAGGACATAAATTTCTCTTTGTAAAGGTGACAAATGGAAATTTTATTTCCATTTGTAAAGGTATCCCCCTTACCCATTCCAGGAAGAGAACTAGTTTAGTCATTGCAGATGGCACCTAGCATTGGAGAAAGCATAAAAAATCTGGCTAAAAAACCTTTTCCACCCTACATTTTCTAGTCAGTTTCCTACAGTTTATGGTCCCTAGAAGCCCCAGCCTCTTGTTCTTTATCTAATCCCCTCTCCACAATTTCTTACCTGTCATGAACCAAGTCCAGTCCTGAGTGAGAACAGTGGGAGATGAAGAAATAAACACAGGCTCTGGCCTGTTGACTCAGTAGTAGAGCATCGGCCTGGTGTGTGGAATTCCCAGGTTCAATTCCTGGCCAGGGCACACAGGAGAGGCACTCATTTGCTTCTCCACCCTTCCCTGTCTCCTTTCTATCTCTTTCTTTTCCCCTCCTGCAGCCAACGTTCCATTGGAGCAAAGTTGGCCGAGCCGCTGAGTATGGCTCCATGGCCTCCGACTCAGGCACTAAGGTGGCTCTGGTTGCAATGAAGCAACACCCCAGATGGGCAGAGCATTACCCCTAGAGGGCTTGCTGGGTTGATCCCGGTCCAGTGCATGTGGGAGCCTGTCTCTGCCTCTCTGCTTCTCACTTGAAAGAAAGAAAGAAAGAAAGAAAGAAAGAAAGAAAGAAAGAAAGAAAGAAAGAAAGAAAGAAGAAGGGAGGGAGGGGGAGGGAGGGAGGGAGGAAGGAAGGAAGAAAGAAAGAAATACAGAGAAAAAGAATGGGATCCGGAGGTCTTCTGGTGGCTGATGATCTACCAAAAGCCCAGATACCTTCAAACAGCTTTATTTTATAATACAGAGAACAAAGACATTTGCTGCTTGAGTATTACCAGGAAATTTAGCAAGGAAGTCTCCAAAGTTATGCATAACATCTTAACTAACAATTCCTCGAACAAAGGGTAAGAGGAAGGGAATATAGATTGCCTTTAGCAACTCAATCAGGCAAGATATGTGGGGGAGGGCTGCAATGACTTGATCAGTTTACAGCCTGTCTCCCACAGTTGCCTCTTCTTTTTTATTTTTTTTTTACTTCAGTTTGTGTGTTGTGATTTGCTCTTGTTTGATTTCCAGGGTTACCACCCTGGATATTTCACCTTTGTATCCCCAGTGTGAGGTGTAACTGTATGCTGATTATATGAAGTAAGTCATAACCTATGTTATGAAACACTGAAGAAATTGGAATGTTTGGACTGTTGTTATATACCAACTTAATTGTGCCTACCTCTGTCTATATAAATTCGCCTGGTGACATTAGTTATACTATGCCCTTACATAGAAAGTCAGGCAGCCTGACCAGGCAGTGGTGCAGTAGATAGTTGTAAAGCCAGTAGTCACGGCCACCATCACAGCCACCTGGCCCGTGCAGGTTCTCATTTGATTCAGACAGATGGTAATGAAACAACGAAGCCAATAACTGGTGGGCCATTAGCTTTAATCTTAGCTTATATACAACGGGAAAAAAATACACACAGTGGAAAAACACTTCCCTTTCCATTCAGGGCTCCCAAAGTCACTGACTTAGTCGAGTTTCCTAGAATCAAAGGTTTCTATCTCACCAGCCTTATTCACCTCTGTTCCTCATCTCCCTCTCTCTGCACAAACTGGCTTCTCCCTCAGCACTCCACCATCTTGGCTGCTTCTCTTAGCCTCCTCCATGTAGCATTTCTCTGCTCTCCTACAGCATGGGCTTCTCCTAGAACGTAATCACTCTTCCCCAGAAACCCAGTGATCTCTCTTCCTTTTAAAACCTTTTGGTGCAAGAACCCTCCCTCAACACATAGTAACATAATCACACCCATCCCAAGCAAGAAGGGCAACTAATATTATCACCTGGGCAACAGGGTTTCACATGGGCACTGCCAACTTTAACAAAGTGAGCATAATATATTTTATTTGCCCAACAATAGTCGACTGGGATGCTAAGGACTCAGGTTCAAAACCTCGAGGTTGCCAGCTTGAGCCCAGGCTCACCCGGCTTGAGAACAGGGTTGCCAACATGAGCATGGGATCATAGACATGACCCCATGGCTGCTGCCTTGAGTCCAGAGTCATTGGCCCAAGCTCACTATCATGATTCAAGTTTAATGGCTTGAGGAAGGGATCACTGGCTCAGCTGGAGCCCCCCAGTCAAAGCACGTATGAGAAAGCAATCCATGAACAACTAAACGGCTGCAACTATGAGTTACTGCTTCTCATCTCTCTGCTTTCCTGTCTATCACTCTACCACTGTCTGTACCTCCCTCTCCTTTATTAAAAAAAAAAAATGTCATGCAGGTCCTATGACTTCTCTGTCTATCTTAAGTCACAAACCCAGGGTCAGATTCAGAATTTAACATGTATAGGAAAGGATAAAATGCAGAACTCCAACTGTGATTTAATAGCAAACTGTCCCTCATAAGTATGTGACTGTCAAGGGCCAACTGCAGACAGGAACCATGGACAGACAAGAGAACCTGGGCTGGCTGCAGATGGAAAGCCTCAATTTGAGAAAGAGGCTGTGCTTTATCTTCCCTCTTGTTTCCATTTTGCTGACTTCTGCCTCTTGTTTAGCCTGCTGTGGTTTCTGAACTCTTAAGGGTTCAAAGGCCAGAAGAAAGTTCTGAAGCAGGGATTGGAAAACTTTTTGGCTGAGAAAGCCATGAATGCCACATATTTTAAAATGTAATTCCATGAGAGCCATACAATATGTTTAACACTAAATAGAAATAAATGTGTGCATTTTATGTAAGACCAACACTTTTAAAGTACAATAAGTCTCTGAATTCTTTTTAATAACATTGTTATGCTGTTGCTAAGCAATGATGAATAAAGTACTTCTTACCATTAGTGAGACTTCTGGTGCTGCATGATTTTGCTGATGACTTTGTAGTCTGTTTGATACAGAGTAAGGTTAAGCTTCATACAGGCATTGGGACTTTCATCTGTTAAACGTGATCGTAGGTTGGTCTTAACGTTCTTGAGATGTGAGAAAGACTGCTCACATGCATACGTAGAGCCAAACATTGTCAGTACCGCAATATTCACATGCTGCAGTGTGTGGTATGTGATAGGAAGCGTGTTCCAAGTTTTGACAATCAGCTGGTCAATGGGTTGAGTTTTTACATTTCTCCCCACTTGTGTTTGCTCTCCAACTCTGCTTGCTGTCATGCAAGTCTTTCCAAATCTTTATTCAGTGACTTGAACTTATTCACCCACATGTCTGAGGCCTTCAGGTCAGCAGCTTATAGCTCAAAATCTCTGACAGAGACACCAGAGATGTAACTCAAGTCGGTGCTGTCCACTGCACACTCGTGTGGATGGGTGATGAACTTAAAAAGATGAGTGCGCTTACGAAATTGTCCAAAGCGCACTTTGAATGACTGTAGGAGATTAGATGTGAAGCCCGCTAGCTGCTAGAGATCAAGATGTTGAGCAGGGTCACTTGCTGTGCATGCATCTTTAAACTCTCCCAGTTTTTCAAAGTGTAGTAAACGACCTGTTTCAATGTTGCTGATGAAGAGTTCCAGCTTGTTTTCAAATGCAAACACTGCTTGTTGAAGGGATAAGACTGTATTTCCGACACCTTGCATTTTCACATTGAGCTGGTTCAGTCATGTCCACAAGATAGTAGAACTTTAAGAGCCACTCAGGATGCTCGACATTTTTTATTTCAAGAAAAGTCCGAATTTTGCTCAGACAAGCCGCAAAACAGCTGAATACCTTCCCTCTTTACAACCAATGCACATTGCTGTGCAGAAGCAGACCAGAATAATTATTCCCAACTTCATCCAGCAGTATTTTAAACCAGAAATCATTTAAAGATTGGGCAACAATAAACTTGCCCACCAGAATGACCAGTGACATAACCTCACCAAGCTGCTCGCCACACATCTGAACACAAAGTGCCTCCTGATGTAGGATGCGGTGAAAACTTAGGATGGGTCTCTTTTCTTGTTCATAAAGAAGCATTACGAATCCTCTGATTTTCCCCACCATGCACGGAGCACCATCAGTAAACACTGAAATAAGTTTACCCATCAGTAGATTTTTTTCTTTAGCAAACCCAGTGAAAGACTTGAATAAATCCTCCCCTCTTGTTGTCTCTTTCATAGGCAAAACAGCAAGACTTTTCTCACATAGTGTATCACCCACAGTATACCTCACAATCATGCTGAACTGGGATAAATGGCTTATATCTATTGACTCATTCAAAGTGAGAGAAAAGAATGGTGGTGCATTTTTGTCCTTCACTTGTGTTGCCTCAATTTGATTTGCCATCATGATGGTACCACCATGAACAGTTCTTGCTGGCAGAGGTATTCCTTTTATTTGTTTGATTATCCTGTCTTTATTCGAAAAGTCATCAAAAAGTTCATTGGCAACATCAAGCATGAATGTTTTGGCATACTCCCCATCTGTGCCTGATTTTCCGTTTCTCACTATTGCTAAAGCAGCTAGTCGAATTCCAGTCACCTTGTTGGGTCTAAACACAGAGTTGCTGCTGACTAGCTTGCACTCTGCACAGTAGCTCTTGACATGCTTTCTTTCTGCTGTGCCCCACTGGATATTTTGATGCAAATGTAGTATGGCATGTGTCTAAGTGCCGCTTTATATTTGACCGTTTCAGCAATGCAATTTTATCATTGTATATTAGGCACACTGGAGAACCTGCTCTCTTCACAAAGGTAAATTCCTCTGTCCATTCCTGCTGAATAGTACGATACTCCTCATCTTTTTTTCTTTTAGCCATCTTCTTCATGAAAAGGGTTTCTGCAATTAGCTAGCTGACTACTTGATTAAAAGGAGAGAAGTTTACTTCCTGACCTCACAACGACTCGTGTACATTATGCATTATCCAATAAAAATTTGGTGTTGTTCTGGAGGACAGCTGTGATTGGCTCTAGCCACCCGCAACCATGAACATGAGCAATCGGAAATAATGGATTGTAAGACATGAGAATGTTTTATATTTTTAATGCTATTATTCTTTTATTAAAGATTTGTCTGTAAGCCCGATGCAGTCATCAAAAGAGCCACATCTGGGAGGAAGCAAGATGGCAACGGAGTAGGTGGACGTACCAACTTCCAACTCCCAGAAGCAAAGTGGATTATAACTCAATTTAAAGAACCATCATCTGGATAAACCAACTATGAACTAAACTAAGTGAACTCTTCAACCAAGGAACACAGAAGAAGCCACATTGAGACTGGTAGGAATAGCGAAAACACGAAGAGGGCTGCCCAGCTCCCCGGAGCAAACGGCAGCCCGGAGAGACCTGCGGGGCGGGAGGAAAGTGTGGCGGAGAGGGAGGGACCTGGGTCCCAGGAACCAAGCCCCAGCCAGCAGTCCCAGAGCCTAGAAGAGGCGTTTGGACAGATTTGAGCTGTGAAACAAGTGAGGAAGCTCCCAGGCCTACAGTGTGGAGTATTAGGTCCCTTCCTACTCTGCTGAGGGCTGCTTAAGAGTTTGGGGCGACAGGACGCTGCAAGGCAGTTCTGTCGGCGTGGGCAGAGGCCAAGCCGGTGGGAGATCGGTCTAGCCCAGAGGGTCGGAGGGGACGCGCGAAAGCGGTCCGGAAGCTGCGGGCCTGCCTTTAACCCCACTTACAGGGACAAAGCGGGAGACCAGGAACGGGCAGGCCCTGCACAAGCCGGCCCTGACTGCAGGGACCGGGCTAGGACCAGGGACCGGCAGGGGCTTGCGGCTGAGCTCACGCTACCAGCCCCCCACCCCCTGGGCCGCAGAAACCGCGGTTGGCCAGTATACGTGCGCGAGCGAGCTCCAAGCGTGGGAACGGGCTAGACCCTGAGACAAGTGAAAGCTCGCAGTTTAGCTCACGCTACTATCCCCGTCTGGCCGGAGAAAGCACGGATTGCATTCATACGTGCACGAGCGGGATCCAAATGCGGGGGCTGGGTAGAGTCCGAGACGAGTGGAAGTACGCAGCTGAGCGGAAGCCAGCAAACACGCCCGGCCCAATAAACCTGGGTTTCTGACCCTGCGCAGAAGGGCCCTGGCCTCGAGGGCGGGGCTAAAGCTTCCGAAGGGCAAAAGCTTTCAGCTGAAAGCACGTCAAAAGCCCCGCCTAACCCGCGGAACTCTAGTGAGCAGGTTCCGACTGCTGGTTCTGGGCGGAAGTCCGGAAATAGGCTGGGTCCACAGCTGAGCAAAGGTGCTCACCTCTACCCTTGGTGCTAAGTCTTGTGGCTTCAGTGGCAGCCCCTCCCATGGAGGAGAGACAGAAATCACAGCAAAAGCCACAGTGGGCCGGCGCTGGCAACGCTCATACTCAAACACCCTAGGCACCGGCAGAGGGGGTGGGGGGCCTGCAGACAGACGACATCTAGAGAACACAAAGGCAACACCTACTGGACTCCAGTGGCCACAACTTTCTTATACACAGAAAAAGTGGGCAGGCAGAGGAATGCAAACCAAATGAATCAAGAGAAATCCCCAGAGAAGGACCTGAATGAACCACATATAACCAAATTACCAGAAGCAGAATTTAGAATAATGATAGTTAGGATGTTCAAAGAAATTAGAGCAACAATGGATAGTCATTATGAACACCTAAACAAAGAGATAACAAGTATAAAAAATGAAATTGAAATAATAAAAAAGAATCAGACAGAAATAACAAATACAGTATCAGAACTGAAGACCACAATGGAAGGAATTAAAAGGAAGATGGATGACGCTGAGGATAGAATAAGCGAGTTAGAGGACACAATAAACAAAGGCACAGAAGCAGAGAAGAAAAAGGAAAAGAGACTTAAAAAATGTGAGGAAACTCTAAGGGAGCTTTGTGACAACATGAAGAGAAACAACATTCGCATCAGAGGGGTGCCTGAAGAAGAGGAGAGAGGACAGGAAATGAAAACTTTGTTCAATCAAATCATACCAGAAAACTTTCCTAAATTAAGACTGGGAAACACTCCACACATTCAAGAAGCACACAGAACTCCATTAAAGAGAAACCCAAAAAGATCTACACCAAGACACATCATAGTTAAAATACCAAAGCTAATGGATAAAGAAAAAATCATAAAAGCTGCTAGAGAAAAAAAGGCTATCACCTACAAAGGAGCCCCCATAAGGATGACATCGGACTTCTCAACAGAAACACTTGAGGCCAGAAGGGAATGGCAAGATATAATCAAAGTAATGCAGAACAAGAACCTACAACCAAGACTACTTTATCCAGCAAGGCTAACATTTAAAATTGAAGGAGAAATAAAGAGCTTCCCAGAAAAAGAAAGCCTCAAGGAATTCATAAAAACCAAACCAACTCTGCAAGAGATACTAAGGGGCCTCTTGTGAACAGTTTAAAGGGAAGAATGAATAGAGCAAAAGAAGAATACAGCTTTAAAGAATAAAATGGCAATAAACAACTACATATCAATAATAACCTTAAATGTAAATGGATTAAATGATCCAATCAAAAGACATAGGGTAGCTGCATGGATAAAGAAACAGGACCCATACATATGCTGTCTACAAGAGACACACCTTAAAACAAAAGATGCTCATAGACTGAAGGTAAAAGGATGGAAAAAAATATTTCATGCAAATGGAAATGAAAAAAAAGCAGGGGTAGCAATACTTATATCAGACAAAATGGACTTTAAAACAAAGGCTGTAGTAAGAGATAAAGGAGGACACTACATAATGATAAAGGGAACAATTCAACAGGAAGATATAACTATTGTAAATATCTATGCACCAAATATAGGAGCCCCAACATACATAAAGCAGACTTTGATGGATATAAAGGGCGAGATTAACAGCAATACTATCATAGTAGGAGATTTCAATACCCCTCTAACAACACTGGGTAGATCCTCAAGAAAGAAAATTAATAAAAAAACAGCTGACTTGAAGGATACACTAGATCAACTTGATTTAATAGATATCTTCAGAACTTTTCACCCTAAAGCAGTAGAATATACATTCTTCTCAAGCGCTCATGGTACGTTTTCTAGGATAGACCACATGTTAGGACACAAAAAAGACCTCAACAAATTTAGCAATATTGAAATGATATCAAGCATTTTCTCTGATCACAATGCCATGAAACTAGAAATTAACCACAAAAGAAAAAATGAAAAATACTCAAACACTTGGAAACTAAATAGCATGTTATTAAATAATGAATGGATTAACAATGAGATCAAAGAAGAAATAAAAAAGTTTCTAGAAACAAATGATAATGAGCATACATCAACTCAAAATTTATGGGACACAGCAAAAGCAGTTCTGAGAGGGAAGTTTATTGCACTACAGGCATATCATAAGAAGCTAGAAAAAGCTCAAATTAGCAACCTGACCCTGCATCTAAAAGAACTAGAAAAACAACAGCAAATAAAACCCAAGACAAGTAGAAGGAAGGAAATAATAAAGGTCAGAGCAGAAATAAATGACATAGAGGCGAAGGAAACAATACAGAGGATCAATGAAACCAGAAGCTGGTTCTTTGAAAAGGTAAACAAGATTGATGAACCTTTAACTAGACTCACCAAGAAAAAAAGAGAGAGGACTCAAAGAAATAAAATTAGAAAGGACAGTGGAGAAATAACAACTGACACAACAGAAATACAAAGCATTGTAAGAAAATACTATGAAGAACTATATGCCAAAAAATTAGACAATCTTGGTGAAATGGACAAATTTCTTGAATCATATAACCTTCCAAAAATCAATCTGGAAGAATCAGAACACCTAAACAGACCAATTACAGCAAATGAGATCAAAACAGTTATCAAAAACTCCCAAAAAAGAAAAGTTCTGAGCCTGATGGCTTCACAAGTGAATTCTATCAAAAATTCAAAGAAGAACTAACTCCTATTCTTCTCAAGCTATTTCAAAAAATTCAAGAGGAAGAAAGACTTCCAAACTCCTTTTATGAGGCGAGCATAATTCTGATCCCAAAACCGGGCAAAGACAACACAAAGAAAGAAAATTATAGGCCTATATCCCTGATGAATTTAGACGCTAAAATTCTCAACAAAATATTAGCCATCCGGATATATTCAGCAATATATGAAAAAAATCATACACCACGATCAAGTGGGATTTATTCTGGAGAGGCAAGGCTGGTTCAATATTCGCAAATCCATCAGTGTGATTCATCACATAAACAAAAGGAAGGACAAAAATCACATGATAATTTCAATAGATGCAGAAAAGGCATTTGATAAAATCCAGCACCCATTCATGCTCAAAACTCTCAGTAAAGTGGGAATACAGGGATCATTCCTTAACATGATAAAGGCCATCTACGATAAACCGACAGCAAACATCATACTAAATGGACAAAGATTAAAAGAAATCCCCTTAAGATCAGGAACCAGGCAGGGTTGCCCACTTTCACCACTCTTATTCAACATAGTTCTGGAAGTCCTAGCTACAGCAATCAGACAAGAAGAAGAAATAAAAGGCATCCAAATTGGAAAAGAAGAAGTAAAACTGTCACTATTTGCAGATGATAAGATATTGTATATTGAAAACCATAAAGTCTCAGTCAAAAAACTCCTGGACCTTATAAAAGAATTCAGCAAGGTGGCAGGATATAAAATTAATACTCAGAAATCAGAGGCATTTCTATACACCAACAATGAAATATCAGCAAAAGAAATTAAGGAAACAATCCCCTTCACTATTGCAGCCAAGAAAGTAAAGTACCTAGGAGTAAATTTAACCAAGGAGGTTAAGGAATTGTACTCGGAAAATTATAGAAGATTGATAAAAGAAATCAAGGAAGATACAAACAAGTGGAAGCACATAGCATGCTCATGGCTAGAAAGAATAAACATCATTAAAATGTCTATATTACCCAAAGCAATTTATAAATTCAATGCAATACCAATTAAAATACCAATGACATACTTCAAAGATATAGAACACATATTCCAAAAATTTATATGGAACCAAAAAAGAACACGAATAGCCTCAGCAATCTTAAAAAGAAAAAATAAAGCAGGAGGCATCACTCTTCCAGATATCAAGGTTTACTATAAGGCCATTATAGTCAAGACAGCCTGGTACTGGCATAAGAACAGGCACATAGATCAATGGAACAGAACAGAGGACCCAGAAATAAACCCATTGCTTTATGGACAACTGATATTTGACAAAGGAGGAAAGAACATACAATGGAGTAAAGACAGCCTCTTTAACAAATGGTGTTGGGAAAATTGGACATCTACCTGCAAAAAAATGAAACGAGACCATCAACTTACACCATTCACAAAAACAAACTCAAAATGGATAAAAGACTTAAACGTAAGCCGTGAAACCATAAGCATCTTAGAAGAAAACATAGGCAGCAAGCTCTCCGACATCTGTAGCAGCAGTATATTTGCCGATTTATCTCCACGGGCAACTGAAATAAAAGGCAAGATAAACAAATGGGACTATATCAAACTAAAAAGTTTTTGCACAGCTAAAGACAATAGGAACAGAATAAAAGACAAACCACACAATGGGAGCACATATTCGATAGCACATCTGATAAGAGGTTAATAACTAAAATTTATAAAGAACTTATAAAACTCAACACCAGGAAGACAAACAACCCAATCAAAAAATGGGCAAAAGAAATGAATAGAAATTTCTCCAAAGAGGACATACAGATGGCTAAGAGGCATATGAAAAAATGCTCAACATCACTAATCATTAGAGAAATGCAAATTAAAACCACAATGAGATATCACCTCACACCAGTCAGAATAGCACTCATCAGCAAAACAACACAGAATAAGTGCTGGCGAGGATGTGGAGAAAAGGGAACCCTTCTGCATTGCTGGTGGGAATGCAGACTGGTGCAGCCACTGTGGAAAACAGTTTGGAGATTCCTCAGAAAAGTAAAAATCGAACTGCCTTTTGACCCAGCTATCCCACTTTTAGGAATATACCCTCAGAACACAACAGCACTGTTCGAAAAGAAGAAATGCGCCCCCATGTTCGTGGCAGCATTGTTCACAATAGCGAAGATCTGGAACCAGCCCAAGTGTCCGTCAGAAGACGAGTGGATTAAAAAGCTATGGTACATATATACTATGGAAAACTACTCAGCCATAAGAAACGATGACATCGGATCATTTATAACAAAATGGATGTACCTTGATAACATTATACGGAGTGAAATAAGTAAATCAGAAAAAAAGAAAAACTGAGAACAGCATGATTTCATACATAGGTGGGACATAAAAGTGAGAATATGAGACATGGACAAGAGAGTGGTGGTTATGGGATGGAAGGAGGGAGGGAAGAGTGGGATAGGGAGGAGGGGAGGGACACAGGGAAAACCAGATTGAAGGTGACAGAGGACTATTTGACTTTTGGTGATGGGTATGCAACACAATTGAATGATAAGATAACCTGGAGATGTTTCATTGTACATATGTACCCTGATTTATTGGTGTCACCCCATTAGAATTAATAATAATAAAATATATATATATATATATATATAAAAGAGCCACATATGGCTCGCAAGCCATAGGTTCCCGACCCCTGCATTATGAGAACAGCCAGTATATATAATTTACAATACGGAAATAAAAAGCTTCATGTGCAGGGATACACATGTCTGTATCATAAATACAAACCACGGCACCCAGGCTTTTTTCTCTAAGGCTGTTAAGGCTGTATCTGCAGTGTGTTGTTTGCTACTTCTTTGTCTGCTTAGGAGTCATCTTACCTCTCTCTTCTTCTGCCTTCCTGTCCCCCTCCTGCTGCGTGTTTTGGGGCAATTTAGTCCAGGGCTCCTTGACACCTGGGCCCTGGAAAGATGGATCGAAGAAAGAAAAAGGGATCATATCAGGGCCACACTTGGGGCTGTTCTGCCTGTGGGCTGAGGAAAAGTTGAGTGGGTGAGGAGGAGCTGGTCACCATGAGGTCTCTGGTGTTTTGCCCTGTCTCCATTGTCATAACTGGGCAATACTGTTGGTAATGGACAGTCACTTTTTGATATAAACCTTCAGGGAAATATTCTAGGGAATTTTAAGAGGTATCTGTAGTCAGGTAAAGAGACAAGTTACTCTTTTAAGGAAGTGGGAGATAATTGACATTTCATCATCTCGAAAGCCTATGCTTTCTCCACCATATCTTGTCTCTTCAGAAATATATGTATGTATATTGATGCATGTATATTGATACTTATATATACAACATGGATGACACTCAAAAGCATTATGTGAAGTGAAAGACACTGACACATATCACATGCTTTCATTTATATAAAGTGCCCTAAAAAGGCAAACCTAGAGAGACAGAAAGTAAATAAGTGGTTGCCTAGGGTTGGAGGTAGGAATGGGGTTTAACTATGAATGGGCAAGAGAAATGGCTTTTGGGTGACAGAATTGTTCTAATGGATGAAAATGTGATGGTTGCACAACTTGATAAGTTTGCTAAAAATCATGGATGAAATTGAAATTTTATGGTATGTAAATTATCTCCATAAGCTTGTTTATTATCTAATTTAACCTTTTTCGTGACAGAGCACATATTAAATTTATAATCTTTAGTTTAACGTCTGAAGAGCTTGGACACCAAACCCCTAAATTTGTGAGGTCAAGAAGGCAACATCTGCTAGAGCAGGAGTCGGTAACCTATGACTCACGAGCCAGATATGGCTCTTTTGATGGCTGCATCTGGCTCGCAGACAAATCTTTAATAAAAAAGTAATAACGTTAAAAATATAAAACATTCTTGTGTATTACAATTCATTCATTTCCTACCGCTCATGTTCATGGTTGCAGGTGGCTAGAGCCAATCACAGCTGTCCTCCAGAACAACACCAAATTTTTATTGGATAATGCATAACGTACATGAGTCATTGTGAGGTCAGAAAGTAAACTTCTCTCCTTTTAATCAAGTAGTCAGCTAGCTAATTGCAGAAACCCTTTTCATGAAGAAGATGGCTAAAAGAAAAAAAGATGAGGAGTATCGTACTATTCAGCAGGAATGGACAGAGGAATTTACCTTTGTGAAGAGAGCAGGTTCTCCAGTGTGCCTAATATACAATGATAAAATTGCATTGCTGAAACGGTCAAATATAAAGCGGCACTTAGACACATGCCATACTACATTTGCATCAAAATATCCAGTGGGGCACAGCAGAAAGAAAGCATGTCAAGAGCTACTGTGCAGAGTGCAAGCTAGTCAGCAGCAACTCTGTGTTTAGACCCAACAAGGTGACTGGAATTCGACTAGCTGCTTTAGCAATAGTGAGAAACGGAAAATCAGGCACAGATGGGGAGTATGCCAAAACATTCATGCTTGATATTGCCAATGAACTTTTTGATGACTTTTCGAATAAAGACAAGATAATCAAATGAATAAAAAACATGCCTCTATTGGCAAGAACTGTTCACGATTGTATCAAATTGAGGCAACACAAGTAAAGGACAAAAATGAAGCAGCATTCTTTTCTCTCACTTTGAATGAGTCAATAGACATAAGCCATTTATCCCAGTTCAGCATATTTGCAAGGTATGCTGTGGGTGACACACTATGTGAGAAAAGTCTTGCTGTTTTGCCTATGAAAGAGACAACAAGAGGGGAGGATTTATTCAAGTCTTTCACTGGGTTCGCTAAAGAAAATATCTACCAATGGATAAACTTATTTTGGTGTGTACTGATGGTGCTCCGTGCATGGTGGGGAAAATCAGAGGATTCGTAGCACTTCTTCATGAACATAAAAAGAGACCCGTCCTAAGTTTTCACTGCATCCTACATCAGGAGGCGCTTTGTGCTCAGATGTGTGACGAGCAAAGTGGTGAAGTGATGTCACTGGTCATTCGGGTGGTCAACTTTATTCCTGCCCGAGCTTTAAATGATCACCAGTTTAAAACACTGCTGGATGAAGTTGGGAATAATTATTCTGGTCTGCTTCTGCACAGCAATGTGTGTTGGTTGTCAAGAGGGAAGGTGCTCAGCCGTTTCGCGGCTTGTCTGAGTGAAATCCGGACTTTTCTTGAAATCAAAAACGTCCAGTATTCTGAGTTAGCTAACACTGAGTTGCTCCTGAAGTTCTACTATCTCGTGGACATGAATGAACATCTGAACCAGCTCAATGTGAAAATGCAAGGTGTTAGAAATACAGTCTTATCCCTTCAACAAGCAGTGTTTGCATTTGAAAACAAGCTGGAACTCTTCATCAGCAACATTGAAACAGGTCGTTTACTACACTTTGAAAAACTGGGAGAGTTTAAAGATGCATGCACAGCAAGTGACCCTGCTCAACATCTTGATCTCTAGCAGCTAGCGGGCTTCACATCTAATCTCCTACAGTCATTCAAAGTGCGCTTTGGACAATTTCGTAAGCACACTCATCTTTT
This sequence comes from Rhynchonycteris naso, assembly GCA_037038555.1. Classification (NCBI taxonomy): domain Eukaryota; kingdom Metazoa; phylum Chordata; class Mammalia; order Chiroptera; family Emballonuridae; genus Rhynchonycteris; species Rhynchonycteris naso. The sequence continues at coordinate 181,972,748 of CM072995.1, read as the reverse complement.
TAAGTTCTTCACCCATCCGCACAAGTGTGCAGTGGACAGCGTCGTCCTGGGGTACATCTCTGGTGTCTCCGTCAGAGATTTTGAGCTACAAGCTGCTGACCTGAAGGCCTCAGACATGTGGGTGAAGATTTGGAAAGACTTGCATGACTGCAAGCAGAGTTGGAGAGCAAACACAAGTGGGGAGAAATGTAAAAACTTCAGCTGATTGTCAAAACTTGGAACACGCATCCTGTCACATACCACACACTGCAGCGTGTGAGTATTGCTGTACTGACAATGTTTGGCTCTACGCATGCATGTGAGCAGTTTTTCTCACATCTAAAGAGTGTTAAGACCAACCTACAATCACGTTTAACAGATGGAAGCCTCAATGCCTGCATGAAGCTTAACCTCACTACGTGTCAACCAGATTACAAAGCCATCAGCAAAACCATGCAGCACTAGAAGTTGCATTAATGGTAAGAAGTACTTTATTCATCATTGGTTAGCAACAGCATAACAACGTTATTAAAAAGAATTCAGAGACTTATTGTACTTTGAAAGTGTTGATCTTACATAAAATGCACACATCTACTCTTTTTTAGTGTTAAACATATTGTATGGCTCTCACGGAATTACATTTTAAAATATGTGGCATTTATGGCTCTCTCAGCCGAAAAGGTTCCCCACCCCTGTGCTAGAGTAACCTGAGGCCCAGAAAGTTATGCTCACTGTGTCTTCATGTTCCTTCAGGGCCTTTCTCCTGAAAAATAGTTTGGAACACTGGTTTCCTCACTTGTCAGTGCTGTGCTGGGATGTGTACAAAGGATTTATTATTATCTTCTATAGAAAAATCATATAACCATATAACTACTACAGGCTCTAAGTAGGTGCTCGGTTTCACTTCTATTGCAAGTCAGGATGGACCAGCTTATGCTGCAGTAACAAATGACATTCACATCAAAAAGCTATAAGCAATACAAATGACATCAAAATCTCAGTTTAAGGAAACACACTTCCAGTGCATGACTTTGATGGTTGATCACCAACTATTGATGGGAGTTCTGCTTCAAGTCCTCCTCACTCAAGGACTTAGACTGACAAAGCCTCCACCATCTGTGACGTTGTGAGTGCTAGCACAGGAGGAAGGGAAGATGGTTTTTCAGTGTTTCTACCCAGAAGTCACAAGCATCATTTCCACTTGTGTCTAACGGGCAAGTCACATGATATCACCTAACTTCAAAGGAGCTGGGAAATAGTGGGATCAGGAAGTGGGTGGGCAGTAGGGAATGCCTAATACACCCACCTTCACCAGAAGAGCAGCAGAGTGGTAAAGACTCACGGGCTGACCTCAGCTGGGCAAACACCTTCCCATTCTGCCTGCACTGAGAAGTTTCCCTCTTGATGTGGCACTGTTAAAGCTAAATTTGGGAGATTCATTCCATTTGAGGTGGTTGGTCACCCTAGCTACTTTCTGCCATGGGTTGTACATCCCGCCAATGGTGAATGGAAGAATCTCTCTGCCCATGATTCTTCCTTTAAGAAAGTCTTCCCCAAACTCTTTTTGGCTTTTTAATTAAAAATTGAGGTTACTCCAGAGATTGCCCAGAGTTCTCTGTGGTCCCCACCTCTGAGAGGGAACCAGAGTACTTCTCCCCACTAAAAGGGCCTGGAAACTTACCTTCCTCATTAACAGCCACCACAGCTGTAGCTTTCACCATCTTGATGTGGTTTTTGGTTGGGGAGAGCCACTCTTTCAGTCCAGGGCAGCCACCTCCTGATGGGAGAGGCCACACTATGAATGGAAGGGCTCCTTGAACCACCACTTAAAGGAATAGCCACTCATTTTGGAGTAAATCTGCATCCATAAAAGAAAAAATAACCTGACCAGGTGGTGGCCCAATGGATAGAGCATCGAACTTGACCCCAATGCAAAGGGCTCAGTTCAAAACCCCAAGGTTGCCGGCTTGAGTACAGGCTCATCAGGCATGAGTGCAGGGTCACTAGCTTGAGCAGGGGATCATAGACATGACCCATGGTCACTGGCTTGAGCCCAAAGATCACTGGCTTGAAGCCCAAGGTCTCTGGTTTGAGCCCAAGGTCAGTGGCCTGAAGAAGGGGTCACTCGCTCTGCTGTAGCCCCCCCCCATCAAGGCACATATGAGAAAGCAATCAATGAACAACTAAGGTGCCACAATGAAGAACTGATGCTTCTCATCTTTCTCCCTTCCTGTCTGTTCCTATCTGTCCTTCTCTCTGTCTCTGACACATAAACAAATAAATAAAAAGAGGTCTTCCAAATTCTTTAATAACAATACTACCAGTTATTACACCATGTTCCAGGGGATTACATATGCTATTTTTACTCAAAGGACTTTTTTAAAAATCCCAGTATAGCAAACAAGGAAAATCTGATTAGAGAGGTTTCTTGCCCAAATTCACAGAGTAGGAAGTAGCAAGGCAAGGGTTCGATTTAAGATTGTCTCTTAATCCCAGACTCAAATGCGTGCTGTGCTCCCTCCAGACCATGCGATGAGTTCATCCCATTCCGAGGGCTGCCTGCAGCTGATGGAGCTGGAGCTTCCAGCCCTCTCCCACGCACAGGGCCCTTAATGTGTTTGTGTGGTCATGTGTTTTATAAAATTTGCAAAATTTATATATGTTTGTATCCTTTTCTTAAAGAAGGCTTCCCAAATTATACCCTTTTCAGGCCCCAGATAACCTGGACTGACTCCAGATTGCATCAGAACATGTCCTCTATGCTCTTCTTCAATTCTTCCTCATGCTTCAGATGACAAAATGGCATGACTTGTCTCAGGAAAATCTTCCTTGTCTCCTCATGTACACTTTCCCTCACTGTACATTTTCAGAACACCATGTACCTCTTATTCATAACACCAAAGTTACAATTTTAACATAATTACATAATTAGAGTTCATCACCTGCATGAGACGGTCCACTTCATGCATGCAGGGCCCATGTCTACTTCCGCTTGTCACTGTACCCTTGGGCATAACAGAGTGTCTGGGACATTGTGGTCAGAGCTCAATAAATGTAGCATAAAATAATGTCAGAATATTGTGTATACACAAACATTTATTTTAGTTAAGTTTATTTTGAAGAATTTGTTGGTTACTTAGAAATAAATGGAGATAACTCGAAATTTAGCAAAACTAAGGCTGAGTGTTACTGCTCTAGGTTAATATCTAGATATTATAGGTTAATAATATAGATTAACACATATATACTCTACTGGGGTCACTGTTTCTACCTGGGAAATGAAGCCTCAATTCTCCAAGAATCTGAAAATATCTCATTTTAATACTTGCCCTAGCTTTAAAATTCCCTGAAAGACAGATAAGAGAAAACCCAGTAATTACATAAGAAAGGGGCATGTGCTTCCTGTTCTTACTTCCTCTCCCTCTGGAAAGTAGACTTGGTGGTAGAAATGGAAGAAAATTCCTGATGGTTGTTGCCAAACTCAGTCACTGGGCTTTGAAGCCAGAACTGTCTGATTCTAGAGCCTATGCTAAGTTAGGCTTTCAAAGGCCTTTCAAAGGCAATTGCATTTTAGAAGAATTTTGCAGAACTCAGAGGTAACCTGCTCTTGGGGAGCAAAAAGTCTTTGGCAACAAAACATACATGTGGATGGATGTTGACTCCAAAATTTATTAATTGAGTGACCATACACAAATTTCTTAATATTTCTGTCCCTCATGTCGATGGAATAAATATCCAGCCTCTAGAGAATTTTTATAAGAGTTTATTTGAGCCAAATTGACAACATATACTGGGGAGCAAGACCTCAAGTGCTCTTGAGAATAGCAAGTGTGCAATTTCTTTTATGCAATTGAAATTAAGGAGGGAACCTGGGAAGAGTACATGAAGATGGAAGACCATAAGACAGGGATTAGATTACATTGTAGTTGAGGGTCTGCTTTAGAAGGAGGGGTCTGAAAGGAGCATTTCAACAGTGTGTTAACCCAGATGCACAGAAATAATGGACAGGGACTTTTAAAGACAAAGATATAACTTATAGTAAAGAAGTTATGTGCCTGGGGCATTATTACCCAACAAGACTTGCCCAGTTAGAACTTTAGGATAAGATCATCCTCTGAGGCTACTTTCCATAGACACCCCTCAGGAATAGACACCCACTTCCCTATGCCCAACCCCTCCACACTGTTTCCTTATTTGTAAAATGGGAGGATAACAGTAATCACCTCATTAGGTAGGTGTGGGGACCAAGCAAGACAATGTATGTGAAAGAGCTCAGCACTATTGACAATTGCATTGTGCAAAAAGCAATCAAAATGAATGATTATTATGATGATAGTCAACTGTATGATCAACTGTATAATATTGACAATATTGTTGATATGTTGACAGTGCCAAAGGAGATTTGAAGTAATATATTTAAAATGCATAGAAGAGTTATTTGCCAACAGTAGGTACAATGATATACTTACTATTCAAAAGAGAAAAGGATCCCTTTACCCACAAAACAAAAAATGGCAAATAAGTGAATATAAATAAAGGTATTTCCACTTAGATGGGATGGTGATATTTGTCATCAGATGTTTGTAGAGCAGCGACTTTATAAAGTAAAAAATAAAAAAAAAATAATCATTTCTCCACTGCTCTAGCTGAGAATTTATTTCTTTGGACAGGTTTTGCCAAAGACATTTGACCTTGAGACCTCATCCAGCTTATAAAAAAATCCTGTTGAAAAGTCTTTCACACCTGACCAGGTGGTGGCACAGTGAATAGAGTGTCAGATTGGGATGCAGAGGACCCAGGTTCGAGACCCCGAGCTCGCCAGCTTGAGCGCGGGCTCATCTGGCGTGAGCAAAAAGCTCACCAGCTTGGATCCAAGGTCGCTGGCTCAAGCAAGGGGTTACTTGGTCTGCTGAAGGCCCACGGTCAAGGCACATATGAGAAAGCAATTAATGAACAACTAAGGTGTTGCAACAAAAAACTAATAATTGATGCTTCTCACCTCTCTCTCCTTTCCTGTCTGTCTGTCCCTATCTCTCTCTCTCTCTGACTCTCTCTCTGTCCCTGTAAAAAAAAAGAAAAAAAAGAAAAAAGAAAAGTCACGTGATGTAACATAAATAACAAAAATGAGCTAGAGTTAGTGGAATTCAGAACAGATCATAAAAGAACCTTAGGGTATGACCTACTGTTAAAAGAAAGATAAAAGGAAACTGTTGTTTTTGTAGAGAGAAAAAATAAAAGAGATTATTTAAGAAACCCAAAATAAACATTGATTTTGGAGAACAAAAGACCTGATTTATAGGTTTTATCACTGTCCTTGTCCTTAGCTGGTCTTTAACCTCCTAGAACTGGAGCAGGACTTTGTAGAACTTATCAAGGATGAGGATAAATAATAAACAATTGAAATGGTGGTTATTTTAGTTCTCTAAATAGTTCAAAAGAAACATTTAAGATTTTATTCAGTTACTTTCTGCAGAAGACTCTGAACAAGAAATAGGTAATAGGTTTATTATAACACAGAGAAAGAAAGAGTGTTGCAGATTTGGGGACCAGCAGAATCATGGTGGGTAATTCAATTCAGTTAGAAGCATATTTCAGGGGTGTTACTAGAGTAATAATGGCCTCCTTTCATCAGAAGAACACATTGCAGTTTTTAGTATACTTTCACATACATGAAATCCTTTGACTGTGGGGACAGATTACAGTATAAGGAACATGAACATTTGTGGTCTCCACACTCTTAGGCAAGTCCCTGTGCCTCTCTTCCAAACTGTAAAATGGAGATAACACTACTTGACCAAAGAGTTGTCCTTTGGCTCAAATGAAAACATTGGTATGCATGGGAATGCTTTGCAAATTGCAAAGCTCTATGTAAATAGAATCCATCATTTAAAAATAATATTAAAGATGAGGAAACAGAGCTCTCAGATGTTCATGGACTTGTTAAAGGTGACTGGGCAGAAAATGACAGAGCTGAACTCCAGCATTTTTCCAGAAAGAAGTAGGAAGGGAATAGACATCTGTCATTTATTTTCCCTTTATTCTGTTTTCTTAATCTGGAGACAGAAATGAAGGGAGGAAAGGGACATAGGTTTGCAGAGTGCCTGCTCTGTGCCACCATTCCTACCCTTGAGGAGCCCCTGCCCCCAGCCCAAATGCAGGAAGAAGGAACCAAAGAGTTCAGTGACAACAGTGTGGAGAGTGCTCCAACCGAGTAGTAAAGCAGGCTTTGGGCAGTACAGAAGAAAATAAAACCTTCAAAGAAGAGGAAAAGAGCTTGACCAGAGGTGACTGGTGGTGGCAAGGTGGCGATGGAGTAGGCGGACATACCAATTTCCAACTCCCAGAAGCAAAGCGGATTACAACTTAATTTTAAGAACAGTCATCTTGTAAGACCAACTTTGGACTAAACTAAGCGTTTGCTTTAATCAAGGATCACTGAAGAAACCACACTGAGACTGATAGGAAAAGCAGAAATGTGGAGAGGACTGCCCAGCTCACAGGAGCAAGCAGCAGCCTGGAGGGACTCGCATGGCGGGAAGTGAGTTTAGTGAAGATGGGAATGTTCTGAGCCAAAGGAACAAAGCCCCAGCCTGCAGCCCCAGAGCCTAAAAGAGACGTACGGATAGTATTTAGCTACAAAACAAGCCAGGATACTGTTTTCAAGAAAGAGACAGATTTCTCAGATCCAGGATTCATCTTAAAAGGACCATGCAGAAAACCTCTCTCACAAACACACCCGGGGCTCCAGGGGTCAAGGAGAGATGAGATGGTCAGAGCAACAGGAAGTGAGTGAAATCTAGGAGGCACAGGGAGAGACACTTTGAGGGACAGCCATCCTAACCCTGTGAGGCTGGGGAAGCTGCAGGGGGCTGGCCAGGCCTTGCAGTTCAAATGCACGAGCGCAGTCCAGTCAGTCTGCAGGGGTGGGGTGAAAGCCAGGGATTGGCCAAGGTTTGCAGCCTAGGCAGAACAGCACAGCCCCACCCTCAGGGTGGTACAGAGGCCAGGTCAGCCAAGGCTTGAAGCCAAAGAATGCAAACACAGTCCCATCCGCAGAGGCGAGGCAGAAACTGCAGCAACCGCCAAAGCAGGTCAGTGCCAGCAATGCCAGTTCCCAAACACCCAAGGTGATGGCAGAGGGTGTGGAGGGCTTGCAGGCAGACCACACCTAGAGAACACAGGCCACACCCATTGGAATCCAGTGGCCAAAACCTTTTTATACACAGACAAAATGGGAAAGCAGAGAAATGCAACTCAAATGAATCAAGAGAAATCTCCAGAAAAAGATTTGAATGAGATGAAAATAACCAAATTACAAGATGCTGAGTTTAAAATAATAATTGTTAGGATGCTTAAAGATCTTAAAGCAACAATGGATGGACATAATGAGCACCTAAATAAAAAGATAGCAAGTATAAAAAAAGACTAAAAATAATAGAAAAGAGTCAGTCAGAAATGACAAATACAATACCAGAAATGAAGACCACACTGGAAGAAATTAAAAGCAGGATGGATGAAGCTGAGAATCAAATCAGTGAGTTAGAGGACAAAATAAACAAAAGCACAGAAGCAGAACAGCAAAAAGAAAAGAGGCTCAAAAAGTCTAAGGAAAATTTAAGAGAGTTCTGTGACAACATAAAGAGAAATAACATCCACATCATAGGGTCCCCTGAAGGAGAAGAGAAAGAACAAGAGATAGAAAATATGATTGAAGAAATCATAGATGAAAACTTTCCTAAATTGATGAAGGAAAATGTCACACAAGTTCAAGAAGGACAGAGAGTTCCATTAAGGAAGAACCAAAAAAGGTCAACACCAAAACACATCATAATTAAAATACAAAAATTAAGAAATAAAGAAAGAATACTAAAAGCAGTAAGAGAAAAGCAGTCTATTGCCCACAGAAGAACCTCATAAGGATGACATCTGACTTCTCAACAGAAACATTAGAGGCCAGAAGGGAATGGCAAGATATATTCAAAGTAATGCAAAACAAGAGCCTACAACCAAGACTTCTCTATCCAGCAAGGCTAATATTTAAAATTTAAAAGTAAATAAATAAAAAGCTTCACAGACAAAAAAGCTTTACAGACACAAAAAAGAAAAACTCAAGTAATTCATTACAACCAAACCAATGCTACAAGAAATGTTAAGGGGCCTGCTGTAAACAGATCAAAGTGAGAAAAAAATATCTAGTAAAAGAAGAATGTAAATTTAAAGAATAAAATGGCAATAAACAACTACATATCAATAATAACCTTAAATGTAAATGGATTAAATGATCCAATCAAAAGACATAGGGTAGCTGCATGGATAAGAAAACAGGACCCGTACATATGCTGTCCACAAGAGACACACCTGAAAACAAAAGATACACATAGACTGAAAGTAAAGGGATGGAAAAAAATATTTTATGCAAATGGAATGACAAAAAAGCTGGGATAGCAATACTTATATCGGACAAAAAAGACTTTAAAACAAAGGTTATAGTAAGGAATAAAGAAGGTCACTACATAATGATAAATGGAGCAATCCAACAGGAAGATATAAGCATTAAAAATATCTATGCACCTAATATAGGAACACCTAAATATATAAAGCAGATTTTGATGGGCATAAAGGGAGAGATCAATATTAATACTATAATAGTAGGGGATTTTAGTACCCCACTAACATCCCTAGATAGATCTTCAAGAAAGAAAATTAACAAAGAAAGAGCAGACTTAAAGAACACATTAGGTCAAATGGATTTAATAGATATCTTCAGAGCCTTTCATCCTAAAGCAGCAGAATATACATTCTTTTCAAGTGCTCATAGTACATTCTCTAGTATAGACCACATGTTAGGGCACAAAACTAGTCTCAACAAATTTAAAAAGACTGAAAACATATCAAGCATCTTCTCGGACCAGAGTGGCATGAAACTAAAAATCAACCACAACATAAAACCTGAAAAACACTCAAATACATGGAAACTAAATAGCATGTTATTAAATAATGAATGGGTTAACAATGTGATCAAGAAAGAAATCACAATTTCCTTGAAACAAATGAAAATGAACATACAACAACTCAAAATTTATGGGACACAGTAAAAGCAGTACTGAGAGGGAAGTTCATAGCACTACAGGTATACCAAACAAGCTAGAAAAAGCTCGAATAAACAACTTAACCTTGCATCTAAAAGAACAAGAAAGAGAACAGTAAGTAAAACCCAGAGGAAGTAGGAAGGAAATAATAAAGATCAGAAAGGAAATAAATGACATAGAGACTAAAAAAACAATACAGAGGATCAATGAAACCAAGAGCTGGTTCTTTGAAAGGGTAAACAAGATCAATGAACCTTTAATCAGACTCATCAAGAAGCAAAAGAGAGGACTCAAATGAAATTAGAAACGAGAGATGAGAAGTAACAACCGACAAAGCTGAAATACAAGGAATTGTAAGAAAATACTATGAAGAACTGTATGCCATAAAATTAGACAACCTTGGCAAAATGGACAAATTCCTCAAAACATATACTTTTTCAAAAATCAATAAGAAGACTCAGAAAACCTAACGAGACCAATTTCATCAAATGAGATTGAAACAGTTATCAAAAAACTTCCAACAAACAAAAGTCCTGGGCCAGATGGCTTCACAGGCAAATTTTACCAAATATTCAAAGAAGAATTAACTCTATCCTTCTCAAGGTATTTCAAAAAATTCAAGAGGGGCAGACTTCCAAATTCCTTTTACGAGGCGAGCATAATACTGATTTCAAAATCAGGCAAAGACACCACAAAGAAAGAACTATAGGCCAATCTCCCTGATGAACTTAGATGCTAAAATTCTCAACAAAATATTAGCAAACCAGATCCAACAATTCATGAAAAAAATCATACATTATGATCAGGTGGGATTTATTCTAGGGAGACAAGGCTGATACAATATCTGCAAATCAATCAATGTGATTCAACACATAAACAAAAATAAGAATAAAAATCACATGATAGTATCAATAGATGCAGAAAAGAAAATTATAAAATCCAGCACCCATTTATGATCAATATTCTCAACAAAGTGGTGATACAGGGATCATACCTTAACATGATAATGGCCATCTATAACAAAGCCAAAGCCAACATCATAATCAATGGGCAAAAAATTAAAAGCAATCTCCTTAAGATCAGAAACAAGGCAGGGGTGCCTCCTTATACCACTCTTATTCAACATAGTTCTGGAACTCCTAGCCACAGCAATCAGACAAAAAGAAGAAATAAAAGGCATCCAAATTTGAAAAGAAGAAGTAAAACTATCATTATTTGCTGCTGATATAATACTGTACATAGAAAATCCTAGTCTCAGTCAAAAAACTACTGGACCTGATAAATGAATTCAGCAAGGTGGCAGGATATAAAATCAATATTCAGAAAACAATGGCATTTTTATACACAAACAATAAACTGTCTGAAAAAGAAATTAAGAAAACAATCCCCTGCACTACTGCAACAAAATAAATAAAGTATCTAGAAGTAAATTTAACCAAAGACTTGTACTCAGAAAATTATAAAACACTGATAAAGGATATCAAGGAAGATACAAACAAGTGGAAGCATATACTGTCTTCATAGATAGAAAGAATAAACATCATTAAAATGTGTATATTACCCAAAGCAATCTATAAATTCAATTCCTATTAAAATACCAATGACATACTTCAAAGATATAGAACAAATATTCCAAAAATTTATATGGAGCCAAAAAAAAAAAAAAAAAAAACCACGAATAGCCTCAGCAAGCTTAAAAAAGAAAAATAAAGTGGGTGGTATCACACTTCTTGATATCAAGTTGTACTGCAAGGCCATTGTACTAAAAACAGCTTGGCACTGGCATAAGAACAGGCATACAGATCAATGGAACAGAACAAAGAACCCAGAAATAAACCCACACCTTTATGGACAGTTGATATTTGACAAAGGAGATAAGAGCATACAATAGAGTAAAGACAGTCTCTTTAACAAATGGTGTTGAGAAAATTGGACAGGTACTTGCAAAAAAATTAAACTGGATCACCAACTTACACCATTCACAAAAGTAAACTCAAAATGGTTAAAAGACTTAATTGTAAGTTGTGAAACCATAAAAATCTTGGAAGAAAACATAGGCAGTAAACAGTCCTATATTTCTCATGCAATATTTTTGCTGATTTATCTCCACGGGCAAGTGAAATAAAGGACAGGATAAACAAATGGGACTATATCAAACTAAAAAGCTTGCGCACAGCAAAAGACACCATAAACAAAATAAAAAGACAACCAACACAATGGCAGAATATATTCACGAATACATCTGATAAGGGGTTAATAACCGAACTTTATAAAGAACTTGTAAAACTCAAGAGCAGGAAGATAAACAATAGTAAAGCCAGTAGTCGAGGCCATCATGACAGTTGTCTGGCTCATGCAGGTTCGCATTTGATTCGGACAGACTGTAATGAAACAACGAAGCCAAAAACTGATGGCCCATTACCTTTAATCCTAGCTTGCACCCGGTGTGCAAGAAATGCACACAGTGAGAAAACACTTCCCTTTCCATTCAGGGTTCCCAAAGCCACTGACTTATCTGAGTTTCCTAGAATCAAAGGTTTGTACCTCACCAGCCTTATTCACCTCTGTTCCCCATCTCCTTCTCTCTGCACAAACTGGCTTCTTCTTCAGCACTCCGCCATTTTGGCTTCTTTTCCTGTCCTCCACATGGACTTTCTCTGCTCTTTTATCTAATGCTAATCTCAGGAACTGAGAGAAAGCAAGCTCCCATCTGCCCCATTTTATAGTGTAGAAATCGAAACCTTTAATCCAATATAAAAGCAAAAAGTCTCTGATATAAAGTCACTTATCTGAGGCATAAATGGGATTCCTCATAAAAGTATACCACTCCCTATCCTGCAACAGTCAAGGATGTGGGGAAAAGCTTAGTTTTAAAACTAAGCATTAAGCTATAAGGACACTGCCTGCTACAGCCTGTCCCTCACATCCAATGCAAACTATAAGCGAGCAAACATATATATTATATTTACAAACTTATTTGACCAACAACAATCAAAAAATGGGCAAAAGGCCTGACCAGGCAGTGGCGCAGTGGATAGAGTGTCGGACTGGGATGCTGAAAACCGAGGTTCGAGACCCCGAGCTCGCCAGCTTGGGCGCAGGCCCATCTGGCTTGAGCAAAAGCTCATCAGCTTGGACCCAAGGTTGCTGGCTCCAGCGAGAGGGTGCTCAGTCTGCTGAAGGCCCATGGTCAAGGCACATGCGAGAAAGCAATCAATGAACAACTAAGGTGTTGCGACAGCAACGAAAAACTAATGATTGATGCTTCTCACCTCTCTCTATTCCTGTCTGTCTGTCCCTATCTATCCCTCTCTCTGACTCTCTCTCTCTGTCCCTGTACAAAAAAAAAAGGGAGGGAGGGCAAAAGAATTGAATAGACACTTCTCCAAAGAGGACATACAGATGGCCAATAGGCACATGAAAAAATGCTCAACATCACTAATCATTAGAGAAATGCAAATTAAAACCACAATGAGATATCACCTCACACCAGTCAGAATCGCACTCATCAGCAAAACAACACAGAATAAGTGCTGGCGAGGATGTGGAGAAAAGGGAACCCTTCTGCACTGCTGGTGGGAATGCAGACTGGTGCAGCCACTGTGGAAAACAGTATGGAGATTCCTCAAAAAATTAGAAATGGAACTGCCTTTTGATCCAGCTATTCCACTTTTAGGAATATATCCTAAGAAAAACAAATCACTGATTCAAAAGAAGAAATGCACCCCCACGTTTATGGCAGCATTGTTTACAATAGCCAAGATCTGGAAACAACCCAAGTGTCCGTCACTGCATGAGTGGATTAAAAAGCAGTGGTACATATACACAATGTAATACTACGGGGCCGTGAGGAAGGAAATCTTACCTTTTGCAACAACATGGATGGACCTGGAAACTATCATGCTAAGTGAAATAAGCCAGGCAGAGAAAGAAAAATATCATATGACCTCACTCATTTGAGGAATCCAATGAACAATGTGAACTGAGCAATGGAAGAGAGGCAGAGTTGGGATCAAAGGGACCAGAGGGAAAGTAGAAGAGAAGATGGGATCAGAGAAGGGAAAGAGATTAATGAAATAATATATACATAACACAGCATTATAGAGAACAGGAGAGCAAATCTGGGAGGAAAGGGAGGAAGGCATTTGGGGCACAGAACATGTGGGGAGCTGAGGGGAACATGAGGTGGGGGGAGATATATTCATTGGGACACTTCAATCTATGTAAACACAAAATCATAAATAAAAAAAGAAGAGAAAAAGAAAGAGGTGGGAGAGGTCTGTCATTCTGTTTGGCCACCCAGTAACTGAGCCCCTTGCCTGTTTCAAGGTCTTTCCCCATCTTCCTTCCCCTTTGGAGGCACATTTCTTTTCTCATTACTTATAATAGGGGGAACTCAAGAGTTAAAATTTTAGCTTGAGTAATGGTGGCCTTGGTTATGGTAAGTGAGTATAATGGTTAATGCAAGCAAAATCTTTGTTCCAGGAACAAAGCTTGTACCCTGTACCTTGAACAGGCCTATGGGAACTTAAGGAGATCTGTGAGTAACCCACCGGTGTGTGATCCATCTGTGAGTGCTCCACTCAGGAGCACTAGGTAATACCGTTTTATACCCCAGAAGATCTGTGAGCAACCGAAAGGACGGAACTCTCACTGACTACGATCCATTAACTTTGACTATGATCTGATTAACTCTCTTGAAATCCCAAAATTCTTACTTACCCTTTTCTTCCCGCTATAGAAAGGTTGGCTGGGGAAAGGGAGTTGAGATGACTTGGGAATGCAATCAAAGATTTCTAGCCAACAGAATAAAATGTCCATAAAGACTCAATCTCGGTCTCTGAATTGGTGACAGGAAGCACAGACTCCATTATATTTTTCTGGTTTCACTTAGACTCATTACTTAAGTTGGAAATATTACTCCCTTTCATGGCTTCCAAGCTGGGGAAATGGGCTGTGACCTGAGCCCAGCCTCCTGCATCTACCTGGTGCCTTGCATTGGAAGCAAGAGAAATGAAGGGGCTGGGCCCACAAGGTGAAGTCTGCTGCCCAGATGCAGGCTGAGGTCCTCACTCAGCCTCTCTGTGGGTGATTGGTTGTTGTTCCAGACAATAACCACCCATATCTGGCTCTCTGGGCCTCCTGGAAAATTTGTGAGCCATCAGTCTTTTGTGTGTGTGTGTGTGACAGAAACAGAGAGAGGAACAGACAGATAAGAAGGGAGAGAGACGAGAAGCATCAATTCTTTGTTGAGGCACCTCAGTTTCTCAGTGACTGCTTTCTCATATGTGCCTTGACTGGGGGCCTACAGCCAGACTGAGTGACCCCTTGCTTGAGCCAGTGACCTTGAGTCCAAGCTGGTGAGCCTTGCTCAAACCAGATGAGCCCACGCTCAAACTGGCGACCTCGGTGCTTTGAACCTGGGTCCTCTGCATCCCAGTCCAATGCTCTATCCATTGCGCCACCACCTGGTCAGGCCCATCAGTTATCTTTTAAACCAGTGCCTCTTACACTGTAAGATACAAACAACTAGGAGGTTCTGTTAAAATGTATTATTTATTTATTTATTTTTAATGTTTATTTACTTATTTTAGTGAGAGGAAGGCAGAGAGAGGCAGGAACATTGGTCTGTTACTGTATGTGCTGTGACCAGGGATCAAACCAGAAACCTCTGTGCTTCAGAACAATGCTGTAACCTACTAAGTTATCAGGCCAAGGATGATATTTAATTTTTAAATTAAGGTGACTTCAGATTGTAATGAGCAATGTTTTATTGTCCTGCAGCAGCCTCGAGCCAACTGCAGACACAGGAATGTGTCATAACACTAGATTTGGAAACTCCACTCTGAGGCAGTTACAGCTTCGGGTGCATGATTACAATGAAAGTGTAAAACAGTGCTTCTCAAACTTTTTGAAGTCGGGGCACATTTAAAATCCTACAAATAATTGTAGGCGCACTAAATACAAATTTCTGAAAAATATGTTATAATAATTAAGTCAAATATTAAAGAAAAAATATAAAGTCCAAGTGTGCTTTTATGGTAATTAAATGAAATAAATATAACAAAATTAAATTTATTCTGACATTAAAAAACATTTTTATGTTATAGTTTTGAGTTATGCTTTTTAGAATTCATAAAAAAGAGGGGTTAAAAAATTTTAAAAATGACAAAAACGTTATCTTTTATATATATAGATACATTCTTAGTAAGATTTAGTAAATTCAACAGGTTAAGTTTTTTCATTCT
Organism: Rhynchonycteris naso; assembly: GCA_037038555.1. Taxonomy (NCBI): domain Eukaryota; kingdom Metazoa; phylum Chordata; class Mammalia; order Chiroptera; family Emballonuridae; genus Rhynchonycteris; species Rhynchonycteris naso. The sequence goes on along the minus strand of CM072995.1, from coordinate 181,957,432 downwards.
TATGTTTATGAGAAACATGATCCTGATGTGTCCTAGCAATTTCTTCAATATTTGGGCATATATTTGAAAGGCAAACTCTCATTTCCTTGTCTTTATATTGAAGAATTCCTCTCTTTTTACTCTTAATTGCGTTGAGTACAGAAAACCCCCACCACATATATCATCTTAACTTTATACCAAACAAAGGATAGAAGAAACTTGCCTCCAGTCTTTCCGGGGAACATGGGGGGGTAGTGTAAACAATCCAGCACCACAACGTAACAGCCTTTTGCAACTTAATCAGGCAAGTGAGGTGGGGGTTTGGGCAGACTGTCAGCTTACAGCCAATTCCCCACACCTCTGTCCCCCAAAAATCTAAACTCCGAAAACCCTGTTGGCTTTTTGGTCCCCACAGGCACATATTTCTCTGGAATACCATAGCACACTCTTGGAAATCTCTGGGGCACACCAGTGTGCCTGGTGCACACTTTGAGAACCACTGCTGTAAGGGGTTTGGAAGACAGAAATAGTAACTTCCTAGCTAAATTTAATTTCCCGGAATTTCTTCCTCAGACACTCCCTGTCCCTAAGTAAATGAAGCAAGCAGATAAAGTTGACCTAGGTAAAGACAGAAGCAGAATAGTCCTCCAAAAACATAGTGTAAAGCCACTAGCCACAACCACCAACACAGCCGCCTGGCCCGTGCAGGTTCGCATAGGATTTGAACAGACAGCAATGGAGCCAAGAACTGGTGGGCCGTTACCTTTAATCCTAGCTTGCAATTGGCGGGCAAGAAATACACACACTGGGCAAACAATAGTTCTTCAAAATCAGATAAAAACCAGTATACAGTGAGGGTTACCAACCAACAGTCTAAGCAGAGGTTCTGGCACTTTTCTGCTCATTGAAATTACCAGGGATTTTAGAAAATACTGATGCATACTAGAAACAATATACCAATACAGTAAGGTCACAGGATACAAAATTAATATACGAAAGTCCATTGCCCTTCCATATGCCAACAATGAAACATCAGAAAATTAGCTCAAAAAAACAATCCCCTTCACGGTTGCAACAAAAAAAATAAAATACCTAGGAATAAACATAACAAAGAATGTAAAGGACCTATATAATGAAAACTACAAAGCATTGTTAAGGGAAATAGAAAAAGATATAATGAAATGGAAAATATTCCTTGTTCCTGAATATGAAGAATAAATATAGTCAAAATGACTATATTACCCAAAGCAATATACAAATTTATGTAACTCCCATCAAAAATTTCAATGTCATTTTTTAAAGAAATGGAACAAAAAATCATCAGGTTTATATGGAACTATAAAAAATCCCGAATAGCCAGAACAATCCTAAGGAAAAAGAATGAAGCTGGGGGCATTACAATACCTGACTTCAAATTATATTAGAGTCATGACAATCAAAACAACATGGTATTGGCAGAAAAATAGACACTCAGACCAATAGAACATACTAGAGAGCCCAGAAATAAAACCACATGTATATGGTCAAATGATTTTTGATAAAGGGGCCAACAACACACAATGGAGAAAAGAAAGCCTCTTCAACAAATGGTGCTGGGAAAACTGGAGAGCCACATGCAAAAGAGTAACACTCAACTACAGTTTGTCCCCTTGTACCAAAATTAATTCAAAATGGATCAAAGACCTAAATATAAGACCTGAACCAATAAGTTGCATAAAAGAACACATAGGTACTAAACTCATGGACCTTGGTTACAAAGAGTACTTTATGAATTTGACTCCAAAGGCAAGGGAAGTGAAGGCAAAGATAAATGAATGGGACTACATCAGACTAAGAAGCTTTTGCACAGCAAAAGAAACTGACAATGAAACAAACAGACAGCCAACTAAATGAAAGATAATATTTTTAACTTACAGCACAGATAAGGGCCTAATATTTAAAATATACAAAGAACTCATAAAACTCAACATGAACAAGCAAACAATTCAATAAAAAAATGGTAAGAGGACGTGAACAGACACTTCTCCCAGGAAGAAATACAAATGGCCAACAGATATATGAAAAGATGCTCATCTTCATTAGCTATTAGAGAAATGCAAATCAAAACTACAATGAGATACCACCTCATGCCTGTTAGATTAGCTATTATCAACAAGACAGGTAATAACAAATGTTGGAGAGGCTGTGGAGAAAAAAGAACCCTCATCCACTGTTGGTGGGAGTGTAAAGTAGTACACCCATTATGGAAGAAAGTATGGTGGTTCCTCAAAAACTTAAAAATAGAACTACCATATGACCCAGCAATCCCTCTACTGGGTATATACCCCCAAAACTTAAAAACATTGGTACGTAAAGATACATGCAGCCCCATGTTCACTGCAGCATTGTTCACAGTGGCCAAGATATGGAAACAACCAACTTTCATCAATAGATGACTGGATAAGGAAGATGTGGTATATATACTATGAAATACTACTCAACCATAAAAAATGATGACATCGGATCATTTACAACAACATGGATGGACCTTGATAACATTATACTGAGTGAAATAAGAAAATCAGAAAAACTAAGGACTATATGATTCCATACATAGATGGGACATAAAAATGAGACTCAGGGACATGGACAAGAGGATGGTGATTACCCAGGGTGAGGAGGGAAAGAAAGGGGGTGGGGGAGAGAAGGGGCACAAAGAAAACCAGGTGACAGAAGACTATATGACTGGGTGCTGGGTATTGTTGAGCAGATAAAATATATTATGCTCACATTGTTAAAGATGGAACTGCCCACGTTCAAGTTGGTTCATATTAATGTGTGTTGGGGGACAGGCTGTAAATAGGTCGGGTCGGTATAGCCTAAGACTTAGTTTTAAGAGTAAGCTTTTCCCACACCCTTGACTGATTGGATGATGTGGGGTGGTGCACTCTCATGAGGAATCCTCCCATTATGCCTCAGATAAGTGCCTTTGTATCAGAGACTTCCTTGTTTGTAGATTGGATTAAATGTTTTGAATCTACAGTATAAAGTGGGGCAGACAGGGAGCTTGCTCCCTCTGGGTTCCTGAGGTTAGCATTAGAGAGAAGAGCAGATTAAGGCCATGTGGAAGAGAGGAGAAGCCAAGATGGCAGAGTGCTGAGGAAGAAGCCAGTTTGTGCAGAGTTTGTGCTGGAGAAGGAGATGGGAAACAGAGGTGAATAAGTCTGGTGAGCTAGAAAACTTTGATTCTAGGAAACTCAGATAAGTCAGTAGCTTTGTGAGCACTGAATGAGTGAGTTTGGGAGCCCAGTGTGTGTTTTTACTTGCCCGATGGGTGCAAGCTAGAATTAAAGCTGATGGCTCACCAGTTCTTGGCTATGTTGTTTCATTACCAACTGTCCTAATTTAATGCGAACCTGCATGGGCCACGCAACTCTGATAGTGGCTGCGGGTGCTGGTCTTAAATTTGTTGTAGTCTGTGGCAGATTCGATACAGATCGGTATGGAGCCACCACCACCTTTGAGTGGTGGGGTAGAGGATTGGTTGATGGTATGTTTCCCCATGGCTATCATTTTGGGTACTGTAGGCTGGCTGACTTTTACAGCCATGCATGAGGAAACTGAGAGCTCTGTGAAAGAGGCTGCCCCAAACCTGCAAACCGAGCAATGGAAGGATTTGGAGGAAACATAGGAGAAAGAGATGCCGACCCTGGAGCTGGAGCAAGCACTGGAGGAGGCCGACCAGGTTCCTGAGATTTGCCTGGAAATGGAGCAGATTCTGGAGAAGAAATCACAGGTTCGTGAGTTGAAGATTGCCCTGGATGTTGTGGAGAGCCAGCAGTGGCAGGAGGCCGAGGCTGAGGCCAGGGCTGAAGCTGCAAGGCCTGTAGAGCAGAAGGTGGCAGCAGCCCGGGGCTCAAGCCCAGCGGCAGGAGCTGATATTTCTAGTTTCTCTTTGGAGGATGAGGAGAATCCGGCTGGAGTTGCAATCCACAGTCTCCAGAAGATGAGAGCCCAATTGAAATGGCAGGGTGTACCTGCTAAGCTGCTGGTAGGTCTGCAATTTTGGGACATAGGGGTGGATGCCATCATGCTCACTGGAGCAGAGATGGAAATGCTGACTGCCATTGCCACGTGCTTTTTCTTGGGACCATGTAAAACCTGCCATGATGGCAGGAAAGAGGTGGGAGGCTAACACCCCATGTGCGTGGAGTGATTTTCTGGACTACGACCGGAGTAAGCACTGACTCCTTTGTTGAATGGACTTATGGATTTTGGACAATGTGAAATACCCTGATGGAAGTGGGGGGCAGCTTTGATGGAGGCCCTCCCCCTGCCCTGAAAAGCCTTTCAAATGGCAAGAGAGAAGGCTGAGGACATTTTGCACTTTTGGCAAAGTGCTCAGAGACTGGTGAAGTGTATCTTTGTAATTGTTGAAATTGTATGATGTCATGTGTTTGTAATTAGTGTAATGTGACTAATTTCCTTGTACAGGAATTCCGGTGGTGTAGATTGTGGGTAGTAAAGTGAGCATGGGGTGGATTGTTGGGCAGATAAAATATATTATGCTCATTTTGTTAAAGATGGCACTGCCCACGTTCAAGTTCATTGATATTAATGTGTGTTGGGGAACAGGCTTTGGGCAGGCTGGGTCAGTATAGCCTAAGACTTAGTTTTAAGAGTAAGCTTTTCCCCACACCCTTGACTGATTGGATGATGTAGGGTGGTGCACTCTCATGAGGAATCCTCTCATTATACCTCAGATAAGTGCCTTTGTATCAGGGACTTCCTTGTTTGTAGATTGGATTAAAGGTTTGGATTTCTACACTATAAAGTGGGGCAGACTGGGAGCTTGCTCTCTCTTGGTTCCTGAGGTTACCATTAGAGAGGAGAGCAGATTAAGGCCATGTGGAGAGGAGAAGCAGCCAAGATGGTGGAGTGCTGAGGAAGAAGCCAGTTTGTTCAGAGTTTGTGCTGGAGAAGGAGATGGGGAACAGAGGTGAATAAGTCTGGTGGGCTAGAAACCTTTGATTCTAGGAAACTCGGATAAGTCAGTAGCTTTGTGAGCACCGAATGAGTGAGTTTTGGAGCCCAGTGTGTGTTTTTACTTGCCTGCCAGGTGCAAGCTAGAATTAAAGCTGATGGCTCACTGGTTCTTAGTTCCGTTGTTTCATTACCAACTGTCCGAATCTAATGCAAACCTGCATGAGCCAGGTGGCTGTGATGGTGGCCTTGGCCACGAATACTGGCCTTACAGGTATGCAACATAATCAAATGTCAAAATAACCTGGAGATGTTTTCTCTGAACCTATGTACCCTGATTGATTAATGTCATTCCACTAAAATTAATTTTAAAAATTGTATATTCTGCTAACAGTAGAAATTATTTACTTAACTCTCACTATTAAGTAACCATTAGATTTCTGTCAGTTAAAGAAATGTTGTCAGTTGACCATATACATATATCTAAGTTATGCTGGAATGTGTGGAGTGTTGCTTGGTCTAATACATTTAATGCAATTCATAAATACTTTTTAAAAATTCCTTTAAAAAATTACTGATATATGTGTCCCACTCTATCAATTAAATTGGTATTGGATAACATTTCAGATATCCCAATTAAAAGACAAAACAAAACAACAAAACTCCCTAGCCAGATAGTTTGGTTGGTTAGAGCATCTTCCCAAGTACTGTGGTAAGATGCCAGAGAACTGTAAAACTTAGTATTGGCAATGCCATTTTAAAAGGAAAAGTCAGGCCTTCTGTCCTGTTCTTTCTGTGGAAAATGGAGGGAAAACAATATAGAAGTTTCCTGACTTAAAAGGACGACTGCGGTCATTTGGTTTTAATTTCTCTGAAAGGAGTAAGGTTATCTGAAGAACTCCCTTTCAATAAGAGACAAAATTTACATACCCCCCTACACTGATCTTAGCTATCCCTCCCTTCCTGGAATCTGAGATTAACATGTACTTTTAGGCCAGTGGTTCTTAACCTGGGTTCTATCGAAACCTAGGGGTTCGATGAGTCAGTCTCACGTGTTCGGAGAATCCTCTGCCGCGGAGGCCAGAATAAAGTAATACTGTAATTTGTTGTGAGTTCATGCACTTTGTTGGTTTTGTTCTTTGAGCAAGGTGATGTTCATGCACGGCTCATTTTGTGCACCAGTAAAAAAACATATACCTATGTCTTCAATTTGGAAAAATAATCATATTTTATTTATCACTAAAGAAGGGTTTGGTGAATGCGCATATGAAACTGGTGGGTTCGGTACCTCAAAAAAGGTTAAGAACCACTGTTTTAGGCAAAGGAGGAAAGACAGACACTAAAAGGATTTGTGAATATCTTTAATTGTATTACCTTGAAAGTTTTAACGTTCTTTGTAAATCCTAGACCCCAAACTTTTTACACAGGGGGCCAGTTCATTGTTCCTCAGACCGTTGGAGGGCCAGACTATTAAAAAAACTATAAAGAAATTGCTATGCACACTGCACATATCTTATTTTAAAGTAAAAAAAACAAAATGGGAACAAATACAATATTTAAAATAAATAACAAGTAAATTTAAATCAACAAACTGACCAGTATTTCAATGAGAACTATGGTGCAGATGCATCCTGTGCTTCTCTCACTGACCACCAATGAAAGAGGTTCCCTTCCGGAAGTGCGGCAGGGGGGCGGATAAATGGCCTCAGGGGGCCATAGTTTGTGGACCCCTGTCCTAGACAAATATTAATGTTGCTAATGATTGTGTCATGCTGTCATGCCCCCCCCCCCAAACCTGTATGTAGTCAAAGGGTATATAACCAGCCTCTGTAACATACCCGGGCTGCATGATTTGGTTCTGAGGAATCTCCCATGTATGCTGCCGGCTTAATCAATAAAACTCCTCAAAATTTATTTTTGGACTTGGTATCTTGTTGGGCAGATAAAATATGTTATGCTCACTTTGTTTAAGATGGTACTCCACGTGCAAGTTTTAAGAGTAAGCTTTTCCCCACACCCTTGACTGTTTGGATGATGTAGGGTGGTGCCCTCTCATGAGGAATCCTCCCATTATGCCTCAGATAAGTGACTTTGTATCAGAGACTTTCTTGCTTGTATATTGGATTTAAGGTTTTGAATCTACACTATAAAGTGGGGCAGACCAAGAGCTTGTTCTCTCTTGGTTCCTGAGATTAGCATTGGAGAGGAGAGCAGAGAAGAGTGATTACGTTCTAGGAGTTCATGCTGTAAGAGAGCAGAGTAAGGCCACATGGAGGCCAGGAGAAGCAGCTAAGATGGCAGAGTGCTGAGGAATAAGTCAGTTTGAGCAGAGTTTGTGCTGGAGAAGGAGATGGTGAACAGAGGTGATTAAGTCTGGTGAGCTAGAAACCTTTGATTCTAGGAAACTCGGATAAGTCAGTAGCTTTGTGAGCACTGAATGAGTGAGTTTTGGAGCCCAGTGTGTGTTTTTACTTGCCTGCCAGGTGCAAGCTAGGATTAAAGCTGATGGCCCACCAGTTTTTGGCTCCATTGTTTCATTACCATCTGTTCGAATCTAATGGGAACCTAGATGGGCCAGGCGGCTGTGATGACGACCAGGACTACTGGCTTTACATGTCTCCATGTGAACCCACTGAAGTGAAGTAATGTACTTTTCAGAATCTGGGGTAGAGTACTTTACAACAGCACAAAAGTTGCCAGTTCAATTCCCCAGTCCAGGCACATACAAAAACAGGATGATGTTCCTGTATATCTGTCCGTCTCTTCTTCCTTCCCTTTCTCTCTCACTAAATTCAACAAATAATATTTTTCTTTTAAAGATCCCTGGGTGATTTAATTTGCAGCCAAGTTAGGGAACCACTGGTTTAATCCATCCATCTTGCTCTAGATGCTTGTATTTTATATATAAAATCTGATATAGAAGTTCAGGGGACTTACAGATCTTAAGAAACGAATCTGGGAACCCCTTGGGGGAAAGGGGTGTCTCGCGGTCCCCAGTAAAAATCCCCAGATACCAGTCTTGGGGGAGCTCCAATCACGGTGACGTAAGCTCTCTGTTCCCTCCAGAATGGCACTGGCCCTTCTTTACAGCTGCATGGGCGTTAGTGTCACCAAGCCGGAGTTCCCACAGGGCGACGACAGGGCGGCCGTTGTGCACGACTGTGCCCGCACAGGTCCGCCCGGGAGCTTGCGCTTCCGTTCTGGGAGCCAGAGCCGCCCCTGCTCAAGGCTGCCCAGCGCTGTGGCGCCTCCGGCCCAGTCCTCTCCCTAGGCCGCCTCCGCTGTCCCCTCCCCTGGCCGCCTGCGTCGGCCCTCCTCCTCCTACCCCGTCGGCTTCCGCCGCCTCCGGGGCGTGCAGGGCAGCGTTCCACACACACGCCCTCCTGCAGCCTTCCGGGAGCGGTTTGAGCGCCGAGTCTCAGGCGTGTGCGGTGCTCTCTCCCAGCCGCCCAGTGACCATGAGCTGCGCCGCGGGAGCCGCAGAGAGCAGGTGGGCGCAGCGCGGGGCTGGGGGAAGGGGCGCGGGGAGGCGGTCCCCGCGGGGTGGGGGCTGTAGGGACGAATGTCGCCGCGTGCCGAAGTGCTGTGCTCTTCGGTAACACCCCGACTGCGGGTTCTGCCCAGTCTTTGACCCGGCACGGTGAGGGCTCCACTGTAGCCGGGCATCTCCGCTCTGTCCGCACAAAGACCTCTTCCCCTGCACCTGCTCTGGGTGGGGCGCAGACCATGCGGACGTGAGGCCATCTCCGACTACGACCCCATCTTGGCGGCCTAGGGCCAGGTGGCCGCACCTGGGTAGGGCAGGCGGCTCCGGGGTCGCGCGCAGGTCCCGGGGGCGGGAGGCGGTGGCGCGCAGCTAGCGCGGGGGCGGGGGGGCACGGCCTACGAGCGGGAGGCGGTGGGGCACCGTTGGGGGGGGGGGGGCGCGACCTACGAGCGGGAGGCGGTGGCGTGCATGTTTTGGGGGAGGGCGCGGCCCCTGAGCTGGAGACCTTGGCCGGCAATTGGGGGGGTTTGGCCACCGGGCGGGGCTGCTGCCTGCTGCTGCGGCTGCTTCCCAAGGGGCGGCAGTCATGGTCCCAAGGAGCGTGTGCTTTGTTCACATCCTGGCGGTGGCGGCGGTGGTGGTGGCGGAGGCGGAGACCGAGGAGGGCAGACTGCCGTGCTTGCCTCCCTTACTTTTCGCGGTGGACTTGCGTTCTTCCCGCCTCCGCAAATGACTCCGGGTCGGAAGTCCTGGCTTCTGACGCCCTCATATGCGCCCAACTCTCGGTCCCTGGAGTCCCCACTGTCTCTGTACCTGGAGAAGAAAGTGGGACCCCATGAGCGGACTCGGTATTTTTCTGAACACCATCGGCACTTTGGCCACTGACTTCTAAATAGTTTGGAGAGTGGGAATGGTTTCCTTAGGGACCCCTTTGCTTATGCGTGGAGCCCACCTACACCTCATGTCATCCCCCCACCCCAATGTGGCACTAATGTGATGTCTTGCCCACAGAACTTTTTGCTTGAAGGATTTCTGCAGTTGTAAAGATAGCCAGTGCCGCTGTCATCAGTGTTCCACTGACCTTTAAAAGTGGCTTATTACGTGAAAAAAAATTATTAACTGATTTGGGGAAGCCCTAACTGTTGTGTTAGGGCTGGTCATCTTCCAGAGGTACCCGCTTTCATCTGCAAAAGCAGACTTTCACCATTGTAAGTAGTGTTTCTGCGAAAGATATGTGATGGGTGGTTTGTGAAATCTATCCTTTTCAGTAATCCTGTCATTGTAGTCAGTGCTTGCAGGAAGTCCACCCAGAGCAGTGCAGAAACGCTCAGCAAAGATTATGGTCTGCAGAGAATTTAAGTTTCAACTTTTTATAGGAACAGCTAGAGGAAAAAGGGAATGCCAAGGTTTCAAGTGTCCACGCTAAAGTTTTTCATCTATCATTAACCATTTGGCCTAGCTTCTCTTGGTGTAGGGAGGTTTTTTGTTTGTTTCTTTCTTTAAAACACTGTTGCAAGCAGGAAGATAGAAAAGTCTGTCCTTTTTATTATTATTATTGATGTTAGGAGCATCAATAAAACCACAGTGGAACATGAGCTGAGTCCACTTTCAACATCAAACATGCTTTTGAGAGGTTTCACTCAACAGCAAGACTTCTGAATGATTGTTAAAAAGAATTTGGAGTCAAATTGTGGCTAAAAGTAAAGTTTTTCCCTAAGGAACAATATATACATAAAGTGAATGGAAATACAGGATGTGAAATTAGCACAGCTATTTACACAAACAGAGCTAACCAAACTGCAGGACATTCAGAATTGCCAACTCTTCTGGAACCTGCCCTGGCTGGTTGGCTCAGTGGTAGAGCGTTGGCCTGGCATGTGAATGTCCTAGGTTTGATTCCCGGTCAGGGCACACAGGAGAAATGACCATCTGCTTCTCTACCCTTCTTCTCTTCTCCCTTTCTCTTCTCCCACAGCCATGGCTCAGTTGGTTCAAGCACATCAGCTCAGATGCTAAAAATAGCTTGGTTGCAATCATGGCCCAAGATGGACAGAGCATTGGTAGATCAGGATTGCTGGGTGGATTCTGGTTGAGGTGCATGTAGGAGTTTGTCTCTCTATCTCCTCTCCTCCCCCCTCTCACTTGGAAAAGATGGAAAAAAAAGTGTTGACCCTCCTCAACACTTTCCATCGAAACTTCTTAGTCCACCATCTCATCTTTTGACCCTTTCAGGGCCAAGATGGTTGCTAATGTGTGATTTTCACATTTCAGTGTGGCAACAAAGTCCATATAATTCTGTGTCAGACAAGGGTGAGGTGCCATTCCTTTTTTAAAAAATAATTTATTTTTATTTTTCAGTTACAGTTGATACACAGTGTATTTCAGGTGTACACCCCAGTGATTAGACATTACAGAACTTATTAAATGGTCATCCTAATAATTCTCACACTCATCTGACACCTTACATCGTTATTAAAATATTGACTACATCCCCTGTGCTGTAATTTAAATCCCCATGACTATTCTGCAACAACCAATTTGTACTTCTTAATGAGGTGCAATTCTTAGTACAGGTATTGATCGACTTACGACCTATGCAATTTACGACCGTTCGACTTTACGACCACAATCGCTAGCCACAACTGCTCCACGTTTGGCAGTGCAAGTGTTGCCCAGCTGGGCATACGACAGTGCGGACCAGCTTCCGGCAGCACTACCACCTCTGCATGCACCATTTCAACTGTTATTCCAGACTCGGTACAGCAATTTGTGTTTTGTGTCTTGGATATTTTTCATCAAACCCCTCCCAAGATGTCTACCAAGACACTGTCCATATAGCTTACTCAACTTAAGACCAAATCGTGTTACAACCGCTTTGTTGGAACCAATTGTGGTCGTGAGTCGAGCACTGGCTGTAACTGTAAAGCACCCTCCAGGTGTTTGCGACTGTTGCTTGTAATTTTTGGTAGCTGCACAGTATGCCACTCTTAATACTTAGCCATTCCCACATTTTTTTGCCATTTAAGCTATTATTACAGATTTCTGAAGTATTGAGGAAAAGATCCTTCTACCTTATGTCTAATTACAGACTATATCCGGTCATTTATTTGTACTCCTTCCCCCGCACCCCACCCCACCTCCAGTGCAAGCTGTATACCAAACAATGAATGTGGAATCTTTGGACACACACACACACACACACACTCACGCACACACAGCAGAGCAGTACAATGAAACCATTAATCCAGTTGTATACCAAATGTTGTCTCAGGCTCAGGGAGGGGAATTGAGAGGGCTGAGTGATGGGGTTCCTGCTGCGGTGTAGCCCCAGCCCAGGTGAGCTCTCCTAGCCTTAGGATTTCTTTTTCTTCCCTCTGTCTCTTCCTCCTCTCCTCCTAATCCTCTCACTGCTAGAAATGCTCCTGCTGCCTCCCTCTTCCCTACCAGTCCAGTTCCAACTCTTTCCTTACTGGCCTCATTTCCCTTTGGAGTCCATTATGCAGAGTCAGTAACAGTTACAAAAAGGAAGAAGGGGGTAAACCCTAAAACTGCACGCCCCCCAGCCCACCAATTCCTACCGCCTCACCACTGCCATTTAGGCTGTATCCCCAGTGCAGTCACCTTTGTCACCTTGTCCCATTGCCTCCCAGGGGCATTCTCTGTTTGGCCTACAAAGACAGAGTTCTACTTTTCCCAAGATGCTGAAAACCCTTTGTATGTGTGTGTGCATACGTATGTATACAGGTATTGATCGACTTATGACCTATGCAACTTACGACCATTCGGCTTTATGACCACAATCACTAGCCACGACTGCTCCGTGTCTGGCAGCGCAAGTGTTGCCCAGCTGGGTGTTCGACAGTGCAGACCAGCTTCCGGTAGCACTACCATCTCTGCATGCACCATTCCAACTGTACAGCAATTTGTGTTTTGTGTCTTGGATATTTTTCATCTAACCCCTCCCAAGATATCTAGCAAGAGGAAATTGTCTTTGTCTATAGCCTACTCAACTTACGACCAAATCGTGTTATGACCAGTCTGTCGGAACCAATCGTGGTCGCAAGTCAAGCACTAGCTGTACACGGTCATACAGAAAACACAGAGAAGTGTACAACCTAATGAATTATCACAAAGTAAACACATCCCTGTAATCACCACCCTAGTCGAGAAATAAAACATGGCACCCCAGAAACACCCCTCATATTCTTTTTACTGTCATATTCCTCCTCCCCAAAGCAACCAGAAATTAGTTTTGCTTGCTTGTAAACTTTATCAAAATAGAATCACACAGTGTATATACCTTTTTGTGTGTGAGAGTGATAATGCATGCTGTGTGTAGCCATTCTTTTGTTCCCACTAAATAACTATCCACATTTGGTTCATCTATTCTGTTCTTGATAAGCATTGTAGTTTCCAGCTCTTGCCTTTTACAGATAATGAGGAAGTGAGTCATTTAGCCTTTTCATACCCATAGAGCTACCAATTATACCTGGTGTGACTGCAGAAAGGGAGGAAGAGGGGGAGGTGAAGGAGCCACCCTGGAGAACCCGCCCTGTGACTTTCCCACTTTTGCCAGAGCTAGGTACCTTCAGAAGCATCAGAAGTTGTGCTCATTTAGGGACCCAGACACAGAAGAAAAAAGCCATAGGGGCAGGGTTCTGTCATGGGCAAGTTGGTGGAAGTGGTGATCTTTGGGATGTTTAGTAAAGAAACTGGGTGATGGTGAGAAACCAGCCTGGCTCGGAAAGTGCCCCCTACGGGGATCGATAGCTGGCAGCTCAGGGTACCTAACCTCTTTCCTACTTGCTCCTCCTGCCCACCACCTTCCCGTTGCTGAGACCCTGATCTACCCCAGGCCCTGGTCCCAGAGGGCTTGTCACTGAGGAAGTCCTTCTGTCTTAGGCAATATGGAGGTGACTCCGTTGCTGGCTTCCAGAGTTTGATTCTGAATGAAGGCTGTTTCCCTGAAGTATGCTTTAAAATTACCTAACCTCCTAAGAGGGATTTTTTATCTAGTCTACAACTTCTTGGGTAGGGTAGCCTGGTTTATGTGGCCTGGGAGAGTGAGGTTTTCTTTAGGGAAATGCTTGGGCCTTTTGGACTCAACACAGGCACTGTCTGAACCAGCAGATTGCCAGGGCATCGCAGCGGGGCGGGCGGTCCCCATATGCGATGTTGGAGATAGATTCTGGGGCCCTGCACGATTATTTGACATTCTCTGCTTGCAGGTTTCTGTTAATCCTAGAGACTTCATTTATTCCCACAGACGCAGACCCAGTGGCTGCCATCAGTTTGGTTACACAGCTACGGTTTCTCCACTTCTCTGTCCCTTCTCATCTCCCGCCACTATCCCCCTCACCCCCCACCCCCGACCACACCTGCTTATCTCCTGTTCTTGGATCTTGATCACCTTCTTCCTGCCTCAGATAGAATCCATCCCTGTCTCCCCTCCACCTACCCAGTTCTTCCTCCCTGCTCCATTCTTGCTTGTCCTCTTTGGCTCAGTTTAAATGTGACTTCTGCCAGAGCCCTCCCCAATTCCTCAATCTTAGACAAGCTCTCTTGTTTTTCCTCAAAGCATTCCCTGTTTCTGATACAGAAGGAGTTTCCCCATTGAGCTGCTGGTTCGGCCGGTTTCTCTCTCTCTCTTTCTTTTTTCCTTTTGTCGGTCAAATAAGTTTATAAATATTATATATATGTTTGCTCACTTATAGTTTGCCTTGGGTCTGGGAGATAGGACCCTGCCTGCTTACAGCCTGTCTCCCACACCCAATGCAAACTATCAGGGTCCTTATAGCCTAAGGGTTAGTTTTAAGACTAAGCCTTTCCCGCCCTTTTAATACTAAGATCTTCTCAATGCTAAGCTTTTCCCCACACCATTAACTGTTGCATGATAGGGGTTGGTGCACTCTTGTGAGGAATCCCATTTTATGCCTCACATAAGTGGCTTTGCATCACAGACTTTCTTATTTGTATATAGGCTTAAAGGTTTTAATTTCTACACTATAAAATAAGGGAGTCCAGAGGCTCTCTCTGGGGGTTCCTACCATCAGCATTGCAAGGAGAAGCAGCCAAGATGGCGGAGTGCTGAAAGAGAAGCCAGTTTGTGCAGAGAGAAGGAAATGGGGAACAGAGGTGAATAAGGCTGGTGAGGTAGAAACCTTTGATTCTAGGAAACTCGGATGAATCAGTGGCTTTGGGAGCCCTGAATGGAAAGGGAAGTGTTTTCCCACTGTGTGTATTTCTTGCCTGCCGGGTCAGACCTAGAATTAAAGATAATGGCTGTTGGGCAGATAAAATATATTATGTTCACTTTGTTAAAGATGGCACTGCCCACATGGAAGCCCATCACCCAGGTGATATTTGCCCTTATGCTTGGGATAGGTGTTGGGGAAAGGCTGTAATGTAAGCAGGCCCAGTCGTTGTAGCCTAAGGCTTGGTTTTAAGAGTAAGCTTTCCACCACACCCTTGACTGATTGGATGATGTGGGGTGGTGCACTCTCCTGAGGAATCCCATTGTGCCTCGGATGGGTGGCTTTGTATTGGAGACTTCCTTGTTTGTGTAATTGGATTGGAGGTTTTGATTTTACACTATAAAGTGGGACAGACCGGGAGCTTACTCTCTCTCGGTTCCTGGGATTAGTATCAGAGAGGAGAGAAGATGAAGGCCACATGGAGGCCAGGAGAAGCAGCCAAGATGGCAGAGTGCTGAGGGAGAAACCAGTTTGTGCAGAGTTTGTGCTGGAGAAGGAGATGGGGAACAGAGGTTGTTGGGCAGATAAAATATAATATGCTCACTTTGTTAAAGATGGCATTGCCCACATGGAAGCCCATCACCCAGGTGATATTATTTGCCCTTATGATTGGGATGGGTGTGGGGAAAAGGCTATAATGTAAGCAGACCAGGTCATTATGGCCTAAGGCTTAGTTTTAAGAGTAAGCTCTTCTCCACACCCTTGATTGATTGGATGATGTAGGGTGGTGCACTCTCCTGAGGAATCCCATTATGCCTCAGATGGGTGGCTTTGTATCAGAGACTTTCTTGTTTGTATAATTGGATTAAAGGTTTTGAATCTATGCTATAAAGTGGGGCAGACCAGGAGCTTGCTCTCTTGGTTCCTGGGTTCCTGAGATTCGTATTAGACAGGAGAGCAGAGTAAGGCCACGTGGAGGCCAGGAGAAGCAGCTAAGATGGCAGAGTGCTGAGGGAGAAGCCATTTGTGCAGAGTTTGTGCAGGAGGAGATGGGGAACAGAGGTGAATAAGTCTGGTGAGCTAGAAACCTTTTGATTATAGAAAACTCGGATAAGTCAGTAGCCTTGTGAGCACTGAATGTGTGGGTTTTGGAGCCCAGTGTGTGTTTTTGCTTGCCTGCTGGGTGCAAGCTAGAATTAAAGCTGATGGCTCACCTGTTCTTGGCTTCGTTGTTTCATTACCGACTGTTCGAATCTAATGCAAACCTGCATGAGCCAGGCGGCTGTGATTGTGCCCTTGGCTACTGGCTTTACAGAGGTGAATAAGTCTGGTGAGCTAGAAAGCTTTAATGCTAGGAAACTCAGATAAGTCAGTAGTTTTGTGAGCACTGAATGAGTGGGTTTTGGAACCCAGTGTGTGTTTTTGCTTGCCTGCCGGGTGCAAGCTAGAATTAAAGCTGATGGCCCACCAGTTCTTGGCTCCGTTGTTTCATTACCGTCTGTTCGAATCTAATGCGAACCTGCACAGGTCAGGCAGATGTGATCCTGACCACGACTACTGACCTTACATTTGGCATAGTCTGTGGCAGGATTTGATACAGATCGGTATGGAGCCACTACCACTTTGGTGTGGTGGAGTAGAGGACTGGCTGCTGTTATGGTTCCCTATGGCTGTTTTTTGGGGGACTGTTGGCTGGCTGACTTTTACAGCCATGCATGAGGAAACCAAGAGCTCTATGGAAGAAGCTGTCCGGGACCTGCAAACAGAGCAGTGGAAGGAGCTGGAGGAAGCGATGGAAGAGGAGGCCGACCAGATTTGCGAGATTCGCCTGGAAATGGAGCAGTTGCCTTAGAAGAAATCACAGGTTCATGAGTTGGAGATTGCCCTGGACATTGTGGAGAGACAGCAGTGGCAGGAGGCCGGGGCTGAGGCCGGGGCTGGAGCTGCAAGGTCTGCTGACCAGAAGGCAGTGGTGGCCCGGGGCTCAAGCCCAGCAGCAGAAGCTGATGTTTTCAGTTCCTTTTTGGAGGATGAGAAGAATTGGTCTGGAATTGCGATCTGCAGCCTCGAGAAGGTGAGAGCCCAGCAGCAAGGAGTAGCTACGCTCCTGGTAGGTCTGTGATTTTGGGACATAGGGGTGGATGCCATCATACTCCCCAGAGCAGAGATGGAAATGCTGACTGCCATTGCCACATGCTTCTCTTTAGGACAGTGTGAGACCTGCCATGATGGCCGGAATGAGGGGGAGGCTAAAGCCCCGTGTGCGTGGACTGATTTCCTGGACTATGACCAGAGTGAGCACTGGCTCCTTTGTTGAATGGACTTACGGATTTTGGACAATGTGAAATATCCTGATGGGGGTGGAGTTGCTTTGCTGGAGGCCCTCCTGCTCCGAAAGCATTTCCCATGGCTAGAAAGAAGGCTGAGGACATTTTGCACTTTTGGCAAAGTGCTTAGAGACTGGTGAAAAGTACCTTTGTAATTGTTGAAACTGTATGATTTGCGTTATTGCTGCAATTTGTGTAATGTACTTAATTTCCTTGTACAGGGATGCCGGTGGTGTAGATTGTGGGTAGTAAAGTGAGCATAAGGGTGGATTGTTGGGCACATGAAATATATTATGCTCACTTTGTTAAAGATGGCGCTGCCCACATGGAAGCCCATCACCCAGGTGATATTATTTGCCCTTATGATTGGAATAGGTGTGGGGAAAAGGCTGTAATGTAAGCAGGCCCAGTCGTTGTAGCCTAAGGCTTGGTTTTAAGAGTAAGCTTTCCACCACACCCTTGACTGATTGGATGATGTGGGTGGTGCACTCTCCTGAGGAATCCCATTGTGCTTCTGATGGGTGGCTTTGTATTGGAGACTTCCTTGTTTGTGTAATTAAATTGGAGGTTTTGATTTTACACTATAAAGTGGGACAGACCGGGAGCTCACTCTCTCTCGGTTCCTGGGATTAGTATCAGAGAGGAGAGAAGATGAAGGCCACATGGAGGCCAGGAGAAGCAGCCAAGATGGCAGAATGCTGAGGGAGAAACCAGTTTGTGCAGAGTTTGTGCTGGAGAAGGAGATGGGGAACAGAGGTGAATAAGTCTGGTGAGCTAGAAAGCTTTGATGCTAGGAAACTCGGATAAGTCAGTAGCTTTGTGAGCACTGAATGAGTGGGTTTTGGAGCCCAGTGTGTGTTTTTGCTTGCCTGCCGGGTGCAAGCTAGAATTAAAGCTGATGGCTCACCAGTTTTTGGCTCCATTGTTTCATTACTGTAAAGCCAGTAGTCGGGGCCACCATTACAGCTGCCTGGCCAGTGCAGTTTCACATTAGGTTCAAACAGTCGGTAATGAAACAATGGAGCCAAGAACTGGTGAGCCATCAGCTTTAATTCTAGCTTGCACCCGGCGGGCAAGCAAAAACACACACTGGGCTCCAAAACCCACACATTCAGTGCTCACAAAGCTACTGATTTATCCGAGTTTCCTAGAATCAAAGGTTTCTAGCTCACCAGTCTTATTCACCTCTGTTTCCCATCTCCTTTTCTCTACACAAACTCTGCACAAACTGGCTTCTTCCTCAGCATTCTACCATCTTGGCTGCTTCTCCTGGCCTCCTGTGGCCTTACTCTGCTCTACTCTCTATACTAACCCCAGGAACCGAGAGAGAGAGAGATCAAACTACTGGTCTCTCCCACTTTATACCATAGAATGAAAACCTTTAATCCAATTATACAAACAAGGAAGTCTCTGTATAATGGGATTCCTCAGGAGAGTGCACCACCCCCATCATCCAGTCAGTCAAGGGTGTGGGGAAAAGCTTACTCTTAAAACTAAGCCTTAGGCTATAACGACCCAGCCTGCCCACAGCCTGTCCCAGAACACACATTAATATCAATGAACTTCCATGTGGGTAGCGCCATCTTTAACAAAGTGAGCATAATATATTTTTTCTGCCCAACAATTACCGTCTGTTTGAATCTAACGCGGACCTGCACGGGTCAGGCGGCTGTGATCCTGACCGCGACTACTGGCCTTACAATGACCCACCAGTTCTTGGCTCCATTGTTTCATTACCGTCTGTCCGAATCAAATGCGAATCTGCATGGGCCAGGTGGCTGTGATGGTGGCTGCGGCATCTGGCCTTACACCTTTCTTTCTATTTTCCCATTTATTGTGAAAAAGAGAGAAAGGCTAAGTGAGAGGGGGGTAAAGGAGAGAGAGAAAAACATCAACTCATTGTTCCACTTAGTTGTTCCATTGTGTTGTATACTCACTGATTGCTTCTTGTATGTGCCCTGACCAGGGATCAAACCCGTGACCTCAGTGTGCCCAGATAACACTATCTACTGAGCCACTTGGCCAGGACCTCACTTCTGTTTTCTTGAAGGCACAGACAGATCCAATTGCTTTGGTCACTGGTGCCTAGCACAGAATCCATGCAGTTTGTTAAATAAACAAATTGATACATAAACCAGGATGCTGAGACAAGATGTAAGATTAAGATGGTCTCTGCTTATGAATTGCTATGTATTTATTGGGTATTTATTCACTTGACCTCTCCTGTAGTCCCATCTCTCCCTCTGTAAAGTAATTAATTAGACTTGGAGGATCTTGTAGGTTCCTTTGGTTTCAACTTTTTCTTAACAGAGTATTCTGTTTGGTGTATGGTTGCACTCTGAAAATGCAAGCAAGCCTGTCTTAGCATCCTATGTTATTTGGCCTTGCAGTTAAGTTACATTGTAGCCTGTGTTCTTAGTGTAAGAGCTCACTCAGTTCTTCCCAGTCCTCACAGCCTGTTCTGAGATAATACTGTCAACGTAAAAAAAAAAAAAAAAAAAAAAAAAAACAGCTTTCCAAACCTGTAAGAATTTTTATGTGTTTTTCTTGAGCCAAACTGTCTGTTAATTGCCGGAGAGCAGAGTCTCAAGCAGATTGAGAAAGTGTTTCAGAAAATGGCGGTTTCACCACTTATTTTATTCATCAGAATCAGAGGGAAAGATGGAAGGGGTTAGGGAGGCAGGAGAAAGTAAAGTGGGGGAAATCTCTGGGATTGGATAAAAAGTAAATATATATATACTGAAACTTCTCTTACACAGGGAGGCACAAGATAGGAAGTTAATTAATATGATAATAACAATGAAGGGGTTTGTTGGTTCCTGCTCTGGTGGAATGCCTGCCCTGAGGGGGCAGAAAAAAGGCATGTATGTGATCAGGTACAGTATTGCAGATGCAAAAGGCAACAGACAGGCTTTAAAGCAAGCATAGATCTTAGTTCAGATGGAGAATAACTCCCTAGGACATGACTACCCACCATAAACCGCTTTTAGTTAAAAAGTTTCAATTTCATACCATCCTGTGTGGTTACTTTAGGTCCCTGAGTCTGTAAGGACACCATGTAGGCCAGGGGTCCCCAGACTTTTTACACAGGGGGCCAGTTCACTGTCCCTCAGACCGTTGGAGGGCCGGACTATAAAAAAAACTATGAACAAATCCCTATGCACACTGCACATATCTTATTTTAAAGTAAAAAAACAAAATGGGAACAAATACAATATTTAAAATAAAGAACAAGTAAATTTAAATCAACAAACTGACCAGCATTTCAATGGGAACTATGGGTGTGGATGCATCCTGTGCTCCTCTCACTGACTACCAATGAAAGAAGTGCCCCTTTCAAAAGTGCAGTGGGGGCCGGATAAATAGCCTCAGGGGGCCGCTGGGCCGTAGTTTGGGGACCCCTGATGTAGGCTTTCTCTGAGCTTGTCAGGGTCAGCATGTGGTCCCTCTTTGGTCCACAATACTGTATAGCTTACATTTGTTTTAATTTTGCTTTTCTTGCATCAGATCGTTTATTTTCTGATTTGCCTCCATTAGTGTGCTCTTGGGGGACAGGTTCATGTGTCTTTGTTACTTTTATATCCCCTTCACCTAGAATAGCATGTGTTACATGGTAAATAGGTGTTTGTTAATTTGAGTTGTTGGGCAGATAAAATATATTATGCTCACTTTGTTAAAGATGATGCTGCCCACATGCAAGTTTTAAGAGTAAGCTTTTCCCCACACCCTTGACTGATTGGATGATGTGGGGTGGTGCACTCTCATGAGGAATCCTCCCATTATGCCTCAGATAAGTGCCTTTGTATCAGAGACTTCCTTGTTTGTAGATTGGATTAAAGGTTTTGAATCTACGCTATAAAGTGGGGCAGACTGGGAGCTTCCTCTCTCTCGGTTCCTGGGGTTAGCATTAGAGAGGAGAGTAGAGTAAGGCCACATGGAGGAGAGGAGAAGCAGCCAAGATGGTGGAGTGCTGAGGAAGAAGCCAGTTTTTGCAGAGATAAGGAGATGGGAAACAGAGTTGAATAAGTCTGGTGAGCTAGAAAACTTTGCTAGGAAACTTGGATAAGTCAGTAGTTTTGTGAGCACTGAATGAGTGGGTTTTGGAGCCCAGTGTGTGTTTTTGCTCGCCCGCCGGCTGCAAGCTAGAATTAAAGCTGATGGCTCACCAGTTCTTGGCTCTGTTGTTTCATTACCGACTGTCCGAATCTAATGCGAACCTGCACTGGCCAGGCGGCTGTGATCGTGGCCTTGGCTGCTGACTTTACAAGTTGATAAAAGACATTTGTATTGTAGAGTATTACTTTAATTAACATTATGCTCTGGGAAGTATAGCTACTTGTGATTATACAGATTAACTCTAGTTTGTGACTTTTTGTTGGGCAGATAAAATATATTATGCTCACTTTATTAAAGATGGCACTGCCCACGTGGAAGCCCGTTGCCCAGGTGATATTAGTTGCCCTTCTTGCTTGGGATAGGCATGATTATGTTAATATGTATTGGGGGGAGGGCTTTCGCTCCAAAAGGTTTTAAAAGGCTGAGAGATCACGTTGTTCCGGGAAAGAGTGATTGTGTTCTAGGAGTAGCCCATAGAAGGAGAGCAGAGAAAGACCACGTGGGGGAGAGGAGAAGCAGCCAAGATGGCAGAGTGCTGAAGGAGAAGCCAGTTTGTGCAGAGAGAAGGAGATGGGAAACAGAGGTGAATAAGGCTGGTGAAGTAGAAACCTTTGATTCTAGGAAACTCGGATAAGTCAGTGGCTTTGGGAGCCCTGAATGGAAAGGGAAGTGTTTTCCCACTGTGTGTATTGCTTGCCCGCTGGGTGCAAGCTAGGATTAAAGCTAATAGCCCACCAGTTCTTGGCTTTGTTGTTTCATTACCGACTGTCCAAATCAAGTGTGAACCTGCATGAGCAAGGCAGCTGTGATGGTGGCCATGGCTCCTGACCTTACACTAATATAAACTCTTTCACTTAGCCAATTTACTTTTTTCTTATGACAGAAAGAGAGAGGGACAGATAGGGACAGACAGACAGGAAGGGAACGAGATGAGAAGCACCAGTTCTTTGTTGCAGCACTTGAGTGGTTCATTGATTGCTTTCTCATATGTACCTTGACCAGGGGGCTACAGCAGAGCAAGTGACCTGTTACGCAATCCAGCAACCTTGGGCTTCAAGCCAGTGACCCCACGCTCAAGCTGGTGAGCCTGTGCTCATAGCGGATTAGCCCACACTCAAGTTGGCAACCTTCGGGTTTTGAACCTGGATCCTCTGCATACCAGTCTGACACTCTATCCACCATGCCACTACCTGGTCAGGCACCAATTCACTTCTTATGGCTAATTTCCTAGAAGGTATATAGGGGTATAAGAGGCAAAACACTATTTGGTTTAATTCTGGTGAAAAGTTAGAGGATTTGGGGCTTATTATGGATTTAATTATGCTTGAAAACTTTATTTTAGTTACTGTAATGTAACTATAGTTGATAATTATCTTCATAGGCAGTAGAAGCATTAGGAAGAGAGACTGGTTAGTGTTCTGCTCTTGTGAAATGTACTGGTAAGAGCATGGGCATTGGAATGGATGACCATGGTTCTTGGATGAGTTCCTTAAGATTTTTGGACCTTGCTTCATCATCAGTAAAATGGGGATAATAGTGGTTTACTATCAGGCACCAGAAAGGTTGTTGTGATAAGCTAATTGATATAAGCCAAGTCCTTGGCTTAATTTCAGGCACACAATAAATGCTCAGTAAATATGAGCTACGATCATATTACAGTTTTATTTTTATTTTAAGCATTGTTAAAAAATATTTAACTAGAGAATTATTACTTAGTGAGCCAGATTTACATGAAATCATTCTAACACCCACCTATCCAGGCTGAACAAAGTTGAGACTAGGTGCCGAGATGGGAGAAAAGGCTTCCTCAGAGGTCAGAATTTCAGCATTCTAGTTCCAGCTCTCTGCTTCATCAGCTGGCGTGAGTCTGGGCCACTGATTTAACACGTCTGAGCATCGATGTCCTCATCTGCACAGGGGCATGGCACACCCTGTGTTCCTTCCCGGCCAGTGACTGGGAGGAGCTGGTATACTTGTGGGTACGGGAGTGTTTTGGAAGTGCTAACATGCTCTGCCCAGGCAAGGATCTGCTTCTGCTCTAGGTTTCATTTCATAGCAGCCATGACTTAATTCCAACCACGGTTTTGTTGTTTTACTCATTTGTACCTATTATGATATAATCTACATTTTTTCAACAAATATACAGTAAATACCTGCATTTAATATTACCCCCTTTGAAGCCTGTTCTTTAAGTCCTGTTGTAGCTCAGAGATTTTAGTGTGCCAAAGTGCAACCCCCCACCCCACCTCCATTCTGCTGAGGGAAAGGGGTAATAAGGAAAGCTGACAGGCATGAAGCTATACCTAGGACTGAGGATGAAGTTCTGATTGGATGGAGTAGTTTTAAGTATTATTAAGTGAATGTACATGCCCCTTCCCTACTGATTACACTGATCATTTGGAATGGGTGCTCTCTCTCCAGGCATCCATGGAATAGCAAAGGCCCTATGGTTCCTGTAGCATCTGCTTTCTCTCCCTCACTGTACAAGGGGGCGGGAGTCTGCCCTGTGGGTAGGGCCTTTCTCCATTCCCCTTAACTGTCAGGTGTTCTGTGAAGAGACCTGGCCATCTACCCCACAACCTTACTAATCTTGTCTTGGTCACAACTTTCTGTCATCTGCTTCATGGAGAAGATAAAGGTTTTATACAGAGCTTTCTGGGTTTTAGCAGAAGGTCTGATATCTCAAAAGGTTATACATGTCTGGAAATAGAGATAAGCAGCTGTAGAAAGGAGATTATGAAAGTGCCAGTAAAGAGAAAAATGCGCTTTTGTCATTGAGTTTTAAGCAGAAGTGGGTTATAAGCATAAATATTTTGTAAAATAAGAATGCCTAAATCTCAGTCCATGTTCTCATAATTATTTTAAAATTAAAAGTCATTGTGACTGCATTATAAAAGGTGTGAGTCCAGAGGGGAGAAAGGTGTAATGGTTGGCTTGTTCTTTTATGCATTTCATCAGGACCCATATTTTAACTCCAATTTCAGGTTCATTGCCACTTTCTGACCCTTTGAGCAGTTTAGGACTAAAAGATGAGGATGTAGGTCTGAAAATGAGAAAACATATATGTCCTAAAATCATGGAACTTGGGAAACAACGAGTACTTGGAAAGGTTACTGATAGCAAATCCTGAGCCAGGGAGGCTTACAGAATCGGGGTTCCTGACCTATGCAGGCAGAGAAAGGAGAGATTGAGCACTGGGGCTGTACCTTTTGCTGTTTTCTTCCTCAGTTTACTTTTACGAAACTGAGGAAGGAACTGGGGACCTGGGGATGTAGTGGTGGGGTGAGAGGGAAGACACAGAACCAGGCAAGGGCATGGACTTGGAAGTCATAATGACCTAGGGTCAAAGGCATCTCTTTCTAATTTATTAGCTGTGTGACCTTGAGAACTTAATTAACTTCTCTAAGCATCAGTTTCTACATATGTAAAATAGCCTTCATAGGCTTATTGAGATGATTAAACAAGAAAATAAAGATTTTCAACCCCCATAAATGCAGGTGACACCGCTGTTTTTATTTTTTTCTGCCTTTTCATTTATTCACCAAATATTCTGATTCATTGGGCCCTGAAAAACAATTTTCGTGGGTGTAAAACCAGGAGACAGAGTCAGGATCACAGCCGCCTGACCCATGCAGGTTCGCATTGGATTCTAACAGTCGGTAACGAAACACAGGAGCCAAAAACTGGTGAGCCATCAGCTTTAATTCTAGCTTGCACCCGGCGGGCAAGCAAAAACACATACTGGGCTCTAAAACCCACACATTCAGTGCTCACAAAGCTACAGACTTATCCGAGTTTCCTAGAATCAAAGGTTTCTAGCTCACCAGGCTTATTCACCTCTGTTCCCCATCTCCTCCAGCACAAACTCTTAACAAACTGGCTTCTTCATTAGCACTCTGCCATCTTGGCTTCCTCCTCTCCTCCATGTGGCCTTACTGTGCTCTCTTCTCTAACACTAACTCCAGGAACCAAGAGAGAGATCAAGCTACTGGTCTCTCCCACTTTATACCATAGAATCAAAACCTTTAATCCAATTATACAAACAAGGAAGTCTCTGTATAATGGGATTCCTCAGGAGAGTGCACCCCCCTACATCATCCAATCAGTCAAGGGTGTGGGGAAGAGCTTACTCTTAAAACTAAGCCTTAGGCTATAACGACCCGACCTGCCCACAGCCTGTTCCAGAACACACATTAATATCAACGAACTTCCATGTGGGCAGCGTCATCTTTAACAAAGTGAGCATATTATATTTTATCTGCCCAACAGTGGGCATCTGAACATGTCCATGGAGCACCCAGAGTTGGGGTGTGTAACCTACAAGAGCCAATGGCAGTGACCCTGGGGACTTCACGGAGAGTAGCAAGTGTGTGATAGGCCAGGGAGACACCAAGGTCTTCTACTCTGAGGGAGCAGGCAGGGAGATGGGGAACATGTGGAGGGCCTTGCGTACCATGCAAGGAACTTAGGCTTTAACCTGGAAGCAGTGAGAAGCCACAGGGGGCTTTTGTTTAAGCAAAACCACGATTATGATTATGCCTGCTGATGATCACATGAGGGGTGGGCCCAGAGAGAGACTGCACGCAGGAAATTATCGGCCAAGTAGGTGAGAGACAGTGGGAGAACAGAGGCAGAAACGGTGTACGTCAAGGAGGGGACAGATGTGAGAGGTGTGTTGGAGGTGGTCAGGGACCCCCAGGTCTCAGGCACCTGGGTTTCAGAGAAGAGGCTTGAGAAGGAGGGGAAGATTTGGGATCTGAAGCCTGGCAGAGAGACGAGCATTGAGGCAGTGAGGTGAGGTAAGAGGAGGATGCACACTGATTCTGGGTCGTGTTAGTCCTGAGGAGATGGAGCACATGGAGAAAAGAGAGGCCTCTGAGACAGGAAGATGGGTGGTGGGAGCAGACGAGGAGAGACAGCCCGGTAGCCATGGAGGAGCCATTACCTACTTCAGTGAAATAAAAAGAGGTCACTAATAAGCCCATTGGGTCTGCTGGGCGGGAGTCACTGGTGGTTCTAGCTAGCATGGTTTCAGTTCCATGGGAGACCAGAAGCCCGGTGGCCTTGGGTCTGGGAGAGAGTGGGGATGTGGGGACAGTTCTTTTGGCGACTGGCTTGGAAAGGGCACGCAGGGTGCTGGCAGTGGTAAGGGTGCTGCACAGGTTAGGGGAGGGGCCTCCTAGTTAAATGGGAGCTCTCTGGGACCTTGTGTGTCAAGCATGCGGAGTCTGAGAGAAGAAGTCAGAGAAGCAGAGAGTAGACTTGGGGAGAGGCTCTCAGAGGGAGCCAGGCAGTGGAGGGGCTGGAGGCCAGTGCAGGATGGGCGATTAGGATTGTGTTATGGGGGTGTGACTGAGGAAGGCCGATGGCCAAGCACAGACATGGCAGTGTTGTGCCCCTGGGAATGTACCTGGACAAAGAGTTCAGGGGCACACCAGATAGGTGCCCTGTGTCTCTGTGGTTTGAAGTCAGCCCGTGAAGATTGAGGGGGCAGTGAGAAGATCGAGGGGGGAGAGAATTCTTTCATCTGCAGCATTTCTGGAGAAACATTATACAATGGTCATTTTGAAGACTTTCATAATTATTGTGTGTACAATTGGTATCAGTTTCTAAAATGTTTTATTTTCTTGTTCTAGTGATGGTCACAGTGCCTGTTCAGAAGAGAAAGGTATGGTAAATGTATGGAAAAACTATATGAAACATTTGCAGTTTTAGAAAATGGTATTTCTTTAGCTTATTTTACTTATTGGTCGCAATTGCTTTGTTACATTTCTATTTACTGATACGTAGAAATGTATTTAGTCAGGTTAGAATGATGGGATATGACTTTTTTAGAATTTTAAGAATATTTTCCAACAGATATTAAAAAAAAGTAAAACATAAAGAATTTGGGCCTTTGTAGCTTTTCACCAGTTGATAATAAAAAGTACATACTCTTACATCTCCTTTTAAACCCTGGGTTTAATGTTCTTTTTAATGTAATTATAAATTCAGTAAGGTAAGTTTAATGAAATATTATCAATTGACTTCTATGAATTTTCCATATATTAAAAAGTGTTATCTTTAATACTTAAATGTGATTATCATTTTTTTTACACTTAATGAAAAAAGCAACACATTCTCTCCCTGAATCTGGGTCAATAACAACTCTTCTTATTAAAGGAATAAACTAGGCCTGCATCTGGGTTTAGTGGGGGACTGCTGAGGGTCAAGTCTTTTTTTTTTTTTTTTTTTGTGCTGCTTGTTTTGAAAATCTATAAAACGTGTGTGGACTGCATGTCTTGCTTTGGCCCCTTGTCTTTACCCCACACTGTGTGGCTGAGAGCCATTCTGGAGGATGGTGCCGAGTCCACTTTAAGGTGGTAATCTGTGTCACTCAGCTGCAGTCTGACTTGGAGATTCCTTAGCCCATTGTTGGGCCACTGTCTTACTTTTACAAGTTTTGTATCCCTCTTGTGGTTTTCTTTTTCAGTGCAGAATAATAACATGCCCAATAAAAGTGTCATGATTAAAATGAAGGTTTCTGCGAGGCTTGGCTGGAATGTGCAGTACATGGGCACACCATGCATCTGTCAGGACTCTGGTTAGACCTGGGAGGCTTTCCTGCTTAACAGTGCTGACCTGAACCTCCCACCTGCAGTAAACACATGCCTTGCTATGCCCCTGTTTCTGTCTGCCTGTGATGCCTCTTCTTTTCCTCACATTCTACCCCCAAGACTTGTTCCAGCTCATCCACATTCATGAACATGTGCCAGTTCCCTCATCTTCAGTGATTGGTCTCAGTTTCTCTCCTGGACCAGCAAAACACTGGCCTAATTTCATGTTGTATTGTTGTGATTTCTTGCAGTGATTTGTCTGATGCACAGCTAGCTGCTCTTTGCCCTCACAACTGCATTAACCTGTCAGCTCTTTTCTGGCGCATGGATTTTCTCCTAATTTCTGCAGAGGACCCATCACCCAGTAGACACTAAGGCAATGTTCATAAAAGTGAGGGGACAGCAGTCTCTCTCTACCCAAGGGATATTTGTCAACCAGTAATTAAGTCTCTGTTGTTCACCAGTCCAGTGGATGGCTGCCCCAAACTGATGAGATAGGAAGCTGCCAAGCCCTGTTCCCTAGGACAGTCTGACTGCGCCTGGTGTGCAGACACAGGGTGTGATGACTGAGGAGCTGTCCCTCCTTACGCAGAAATGTTCTTGACATCTTTAATATTGGAGATAACTTCTGCAGCCCCTTCTTTTCCTTCAGCCGTGTTATCTTCATTTCTCTGCCCACTCATTGGCCCTAGGCTCTTCACTTTGTATCTGGGTCTCTGCAGTAGCCTCTTAATGTGAGACTCGCTGGAGTTTGATCAATCCTGAACATCCATGCCCTGCAATAGTCACCAACATCTTGGGGGCCACCAAGGCCCACTCTTATGTCATCTGTGTCTCTGTGTCATTCCTATAGGAGAACCACCAGGATTACCAATTCTTCTCTGGTCTGCTCTCTACTTATCCTGCCAGTTTCAGAACCTTAGCTTCAACCAATTTGTGTCATTTCACTAAATTGTTCCCAGCGATTACCTGGGGAAGAACATTGATTCTTTGGTATAGGGATACAATCGTCTGTCCTTCAGTTACAAAATCTAAAACCAGGTGCTTTTTTTCTTTCTGGTGTCATGTGTACTTAATGGCCAGGGATGTTTTTAGGGAGCTGTTGAGCTGATCAAAGAAATGATACAGCTACTTTGGCAAATATTCAAAGTTTAGCAAGGAACTGACCAAATGTAAATCTCCTGTTCTTGGTTTTCTGTTCTCTCTCTACTTAAAGAGGCTTACCCATTTCTTGGTCTGAATCCTTTTCCTCTGAGAATATGGCATCATTTGCATTAGTTTAACATGCAAGGTTGTTGTGGGTCTAAAGAGGTGCTTCTATTATTTGCTTAGTGACTTTTACAGGAAAGAACATAACTTTTTTTATGCTTGTATTTGCACTTTAAAAAAAATATTTACATTCTTAAACATTTATTTCTTTCTCAAAATTCAGATTGCTCTAGTTCCAACCTAGATACTTCAAAGGACTCTAAATCAGGTAAGAGATATAATTAATATTGGTAAATACCTAAATGAAATTTTTACTAAATAACCAATTGATAGCAAGATAAATTATATTTGATTTTCTGATTCACTTTAAACAATTTGAGTGAAAGTTAGGGACTTCCATCTTTTTACATGAAAAGTTGAATAAAATTTTAAACTATGTGATTACCTATTTGGGTGAAATCTGTTACTTTAAGTTTTGGTGATAAAGCTATACTTAGTGAAATTGAAATTTTTTCTGATGAGGCAGTTGGTTTTTTTTTTTTTAATTTAAATATTTTTTAAAATTATTTTATTGATTTGAAAAAGAAAGAAAGAGAAAGGAGGGAGGAGCAACTGATAGCAGTATGTGCCTTGACCTGGGAAGCCCAGGGTTTTAAACCAGTCGCGTTCCAGGTTGATGCTTTATTCACTGTGCCATCATAGGTCAGGTAGTTGGTAAAGGCAGAAACCGCAGACTGAACCGAAAACACAAGGCTAGTTTGTTCCAAACGGAAAGTTTCTTTTAAAAGTGCCTGGGTGCAGGGGGGCTGAGACCAATAATGGGTGTCAGCTGAGCTACAGGAGGGGGTGTCTGATATAAGGGCTGCTGCAGGCATCTGCTGGCATGGGGTTGCCTGCACCTGGACATATTCAGAGTAGCATACCTTGTTTGTTCCCTTTGGTTACAGACTCTCTCCTTTTCCAAGCCCTCAGGACCCTCTTCTAGGAAATGTCCTTGTCCCTATCTTGCCCCTGCACTGATGTCCTTGTCCCAAGGACATTTCCCAGAACCTCCCCAGGGTGGGGAATTACTTAAGGGGAGGGGGAGGTTGGGTGAGGGAGCTGCTTAATGAAGAAGCTGCCCCAGTGGGGGGTGGGTGAGGGGATTTGAGTTTAAAGGGGCTCTGGATTTAAAGGAGCCCTGAACCCCAACCTAACACCTGGGTCAATTTTAAACTGACCACTCTAACCTAATACAGGGTCCTCTGTGAGGCCAGCTATGTGGTGGACACTTGGCTAGGGTAGTCCTGGGAAGCTTCTGGAGGAGGTGATAAATTGGGGTTACAGGGCAAAGGTGGGGAAGAGTTGTCCTAGTTCAAGAGACTTAGAGATGCGGAGGATCTAATGTAGGAGGTGCACAGTGCTGCTTCCAGGGACTGAAGAAGGTCAAGTGATTGGAATCTGAAAACGCAAGTTCTGCTACCACAGCTCTCCCTTGCACAGACATGGAAAGGGTTTAGTGCTTTGTAATAACAGGGTGGGCCCGTGCTGGTCACAGAAGTTTATGAGTGAGTGACCTGTTAGTGAAAATAGCTACCACTTATTAAGCGCCTATTGTGTGCCAGGCCCTAGGCTGGTTACTCTTTATAGATATCTTAGTTAGTCCTCAGTTTGTTTGTGAGGTAGAAAAAATGGTCCTGGGAGCTTTAGGGAGCAGAGCTAGAACAAGGAGTCCTAGTACCAAAACTAGTGAGCAGTTGAACTGGAGGGGTGACCACAGTCACACACCTCTCCTCCCCCTGAGGAAGACTCCATCTCCCAGCACTTAGGGTAGAAGGCGGCTTCACCAGGGGCTAGACCAGGCGGAATTACAGTCCTGCAGGGGTATCCCTCTTAGAAGGAGCTAGCTGACAGAATAAAGAGGGGCCCTGGTAGGGTCTGCTTGGTACTTTAAAACTGAACAAAGCATTTGTCTATTCATACATGCACTCATTTCTTGAGCGGCTGTGTGGGGAATCAAAGTGGTAAGACAGCCACAGTCCTCTAGGGCTCGGAACGTGAAGCAATGGTATATATGCCACAGGGTGGATTACAAAGGAGGCATGGCAAACATGGAGGGGTGGAGGGAGACTTTCAGCAGAAGTGACATTTGGGCTGGTCTTGGTGCTTACCCAGGAGCTCTGCAGGTGAGTCTGGGGAGAGGGGTTGCAGGCAGTGGGAAGGCATCCCTGCAGGCATGGACAAAGAAGTGGCCGTCATCCCCGGTATGAGTTTGGGGAACCGGGCATGATTAAGATAGGTTGATTCTAGTCCAGTGATTCTCAATCTGGGCTACATTGGAATCACTGGGGGCCTTAAAAAAATTCTGCTGTATAGGCCTCACCCCAGACCAGTTAAATCAGATCCTCTAAGGAAGGGCAGAGTCCCAGGCATTGGTGTGTTTAGATAGCTCCTTAGGTAATTCCAGTGCAGCCAAGGTCCAGAACCACTGACCAGTGCTGCCTGCCAGCCCTGGACGACGAGGCCATGTCTTCTTACCTTGATTTCCCAACACTGGTCCCTACACAGTGACTTCCTCCTGCTCACTGCTCACTTAGACGTCTTCTCACACAGGGACCTTCTCCTACATCACCTCTCTCCCCGCTCCAGCCAGTCACCACCGCCTGGGGGTTGAACTGCCTAAATAATAATAAGCATGCTTGTAAGTGTCACAGCTGGTTAGAGTTGAACCCCAGCTCCAGACTTCCCGGGAGAAGGTAAGGGTGGTAGTGGTGGTGGATGTCTTGGTCGTGCATTAATTGGCCTCAGCTTACCTCACTGGGCAGTTCTGAGAACTAACATAAATACTTGTAAGTCACTATCACAAGTATATGTAGAATATATAGATGTATATGTTAAATGAATGAATAAATTTAAATGAGTAAATACATGTAAATGAGTAAATGTGTATATACAGGGCCTGACACATAGTGAACACTCCAAAAAAGCTTCAGTTAGCTGCTCTTATCCTTTTATTTTATTTATTGATTTTCAGAGAGAATGAAGGTGGGGAGAGGAGTGGGAAGTATCAACTTGTAGTAGTTGCTTCTCATATGTGCCTTGACCGAGCAAGCCCAGGGTTTCAAACCAGTGACCTCTGCATTACAGGTCGACATTTTATTCACTGTACCACTGCAGGTCAGGCAGTTGCTCTTTTTTTTTTTTTTCAAATTGAGAGGATGGGAGATAGGCAGATTCCCTCATGCACCCTGACTGGGATTCACCTGGCAACCCCATCTGGGGCCGATGCTTGAGTACCAGGCTATATTTAGCACCTGAGGCAGATGTGCTTCAACTGAGCTAACCTCAGGACTTGGGGCCATGCCCAAACTAATTGAGCTCTACTGGCTGTGAGAAAGAAGGTATAGGGGTGGAGAAGCAGATAGTCACTTCTCCTGTATACCCTGACTGGGAATTGAACCCGGGACGTCCCTATGCAGAGCCAACACTCTATCCACTGTGCCACCAGGATAAGGCAAAGAATAAGGCAGGAGCTGCTCTTATTCTTTTTCTCATTATTCTCATATCTTTTCCTTCCCCATGTATTTATTGCCAGTCCTTGGTCTGTCTGTCTCTAGTAAAACATAGAGAGGAGAGATTGGGAATAATGCTGATATTCCCTTACTGACTCCTGATCCTGAGGGCACATCAGGGAAAGGATCCCAAAGTAGTTGTGGGAACAGAAGCCTGAGTGTAGTAAGTGGAGGTACGGAGTTGGGGTGAGAAAGGGAAGGGAGCATTCTTGAGGACCACTCTCTTCAGTAGGAGTTGAACAGCATGGACTGAGTTTGTCCTGTGCTTCTGTTAAATGGCCTCTACACGCCAGAGTCCTGCACTGTTGTTTCTATCATTGAACTTGTGCCTGGGAACCTTCCGATGCATCAGTGCAGGGGCAAGATGAGAGCAGGAGGGCAGGTCAAGGCTGGATGGGACTTGGGTGGCACTCATTACAGGGATTGCAGTCAGTGTGAGCTGGCTCCTCTTTTACCTGTGAAAGTTATTTTATCCATTTCCAAAGAAGCCCCCTTTATATGAATCAGATTTATGTTGGAGTTGAGAATTGACTAAAAGAAGAAATTACTTGAATTTGTATCTATTTTAGAATATGTATGATTAAAGTAGCTCCTCCTTTTTAATCGTTGTGTTTTTCTGGCATATGTTTTTATTTAGAAGAAGGCAGCAGTTCTGAAAGCAGTTCTGAGAGTTACTCTGGTAAGTAATACATGTATCTGTTTCTTTAAATCAAGTGAACCATGTAAATCTTTATTTTTATTTCAAAGTAATGCATGCATCGCTCATTACTTGGGGACATAATAATTTCTAGCATGGTTTTGTAAAGTTCTGAAAAGGTACTTGCATAGGAAATAATTCCAGTTGGAAAGCGAAATGGCAAAACAGGATGAGCTGAGGAAGAAAGACGGGAAATGGTTGCTATTTGTGAAAGGCAACATTTTATCTATTTTCTACTATTAGCTTGTGTTTTGTCTTGAATCTAACATAGTCTTTTTTTTTTTTTTTTTTTTTTGGCGAGTAGATAATGAGGAGCCAGAAACAAAAAATATAAGTGAGTACATCCTTCCTCTGAATTTCATCCTATTTTCTTGAAAAGAAGAAAGAGAAAGTTAAGGTTAGCCTTTGGGCTTTTTATTGTTTTATTTTTTATGGGAATGAACATAGTAAACTCGAAACGTCGTATATTGAGATGCTCATTACATGAGGACTCCCTGTGCTACCAAAATTGCTATTTCCACAATTTGTGTGTGTGTCTGTGTGTGTGTGTGTGTGTGTGTGTGTGTGTGTGTGTATTTTTCTGAAGTGAGAAGCAGTAAGGCAGACAGACAGACTTCCGCATGCACCTGACTCGGATCCACCCGGCATGCCCACCAGGGGGTGATTGATGCTCTGCCCATCTGGGGCGTTGCTCTGCTGCAACAGGAGCCATTCTAGTGCTGTCCTCAGCTCCCAGGCCAACTTTGCTCCAATGGAGCCTTGGCTGCAGGAAGGGAAGAGAGAGAGAGAGAGAGAGAAGAAGAAGGGGGAGGGGGGAGAAGCAGATGGGCATTTCTCCTGTGTGTCCTGGCTGGGAATCAAACCCTGGACTTCACACTCTGGGCCAACATTACCACTGAGCCAACCGGCCAGGGTGCCTTTGGGTTTTTTAAGTTGCAAGTTGTCTACTCATGATCTTTTTCTGTGCAAAACTGAGTTAAACATCAGGCAGCATCTGAGCATTTTGAAATTTTGAGCTCTCTCCACTTGGACTTTAAGGGACTGTGTTCTCTGCATTGATGCATAAGTCTCTGCCTGTGAGCTCCCGCTCTCATAGTTTCCCTAAGGAGAAAAGTTTGACAGACTGAATCTGATCTGCAGCGTGGCCACAGGTGGTGCCAGCTTCCTTCCGTGCTGGTCGTTGCTCACAGATTATAGCAGAGCAAACAATTGGCTGCGAAAAATGTTGTGCCATTTGTGGTTTCAAGTTTCTGGCTCGCTCTTCTGGCTGTTTGTGAGCAACTTGGGTATGAAACCATTTTTAAGGTTGTGGATTCTAAATATAAAATAGGATTTTGCATCTCAAGTTTTGTGAGTGACTAAGCTTATATTTTAACTGATTTCATTATACTGTAGGATTTTGTCCCAGTTCTTCAAATATGATTTTCCCATGAGCACAAATAACTTCTTTTGTAACACTTAAAATACATGAAGTCTCTTCACTCAGATGTCCTTCAGTATTTAATCTAATTTTCTCTGTGGTTTCCCAGTGGGGACTCTCTGAAGACAGTTGCAAGTTCCTGGCCATCGCATTATGTATTGATAAGAACCTGTAATTATCTCTGTATTTCCCTTGTGGAATAGATATCACATTCTGATGCCCATACGGAAAAGAAATGGGAACCGGTCCTTCTTCATCGAGTCTTCTTTATACGTTAATGGATTATTTCATTCTTCAAAATGTAGTCAAAAGTCCAGCCTGCACACATTAATTGGGTTAGGGTAGGAATTAAAATAGAAAGTGGCATAGTGGGATCACGTCTTTGTTGTTTTGGCTACTAACTTTGGGTAAGTGGCCATGGGGACCCAGAGTCCAGAGGCAGGACCTTTATGGTCAAGAAGCCAGGTCAGGGCTACGGCAGGCAATCCCTGTGGGAGGCATTTGAGGTCAGTGAAGCTCAAGATGAGCTCAGAACTGGATGGCAAGCTGCAGTCATTGTGGTCAGACAGGGCCTGTGTGGGTCAGGGAACACAGCTGCCCCAGCTGTTGACTGGATTAGACACCTGGATGTCTTTGGCAGTGAAAGTGCTCCGACATCTGCTGGCAAAGGATGCTTGTCCTAGGTTTGCCCAGAGGGCGCTGCCTTCACCCAGGGTTATTCTTTGTAAAAAGGCCTGCCATTCTCCACACTGGCAGAGAGATGGGACAGACACTCTCCTTCTCACCTCCACTCTCAGATCAGATAGAGAAGGAGGGGGGCCACCCCTGGGGCTTGCTCCTGTGTGGGTGAGGGGCAGTACCAGCCAGCCTGGTGTTTGGCCTGAGCTCTGAGATCCTCCGAGTCCTATAGATTGAAGAGAAGCTGTGGCTCTATAAGCTGGGGAGAACTGCATCCATTTCTCTGCTTTGGCTGGGAAGGCCTGGCCAGGGACTGCATTTGCCTGCTGGTTAGGATTCTCTAACCTCTTCTACTTTATCTGCTCCCAGGGTAAACAGCAAGACAGAAAAACGTGGGATTTGGTGGTATACAGTGTAGATGTACACCATTACATAATCTAGAATTTAATGATGCCCTAAAGGACAGTGGCTGAGGAAACCTGATTGGCGGGTTGTGTGGTGCAGGGCTTGAGTCAGTATTCTAGAACCTTTTCATCTGTCGTTTCCTGAATCCAGGATCTGAATACTTTTTAGTCTCTTGCCATTTACTTCAATGCTGATTTTTGAAATTAGTTCTCTCTTCCAGCTCTGGTCCCTGGACACCAGCTGCTCTGATAATCTGGGATATTGGGCAGCCAGGGCTGGAACTCTGTTCTGGGAGCAAGTCTGCACCTTCTGGGCACTAGTGGCAGCATAGGACCTTACATGTGTGTTGAGGCGTGCCTGTGTAACCCCTGGGGTGACCCTTCCAAAGGTAGTTCATACCTTTAAAATATAACACCTGACCCCAACTAACAAGGTGGTTATTTAGAATTCTTGAGTTTTTTAATGATTTGCATAACAAAATAATAGTTACTCACAGGTAACATGCCCTGAAGGCTTGCTAAATGCTAGGCACAATCTCTACCTCTAATTGATTTTTCTAATTTTTTCTAACTTTGTGGGTACTATTTTAACCTCCATTTAACAGATGAGGAAAGTGAGGCACAGAGAGACTTAGTGACATAACTAGAGAGCCTAAGCTTATACACCTAGTGGCCAGTGTAGATAACAGGAAAAGTTCAGTGTTGTTCCCTTTTATAGTACTTTTTTGTATTATGGAATTCTGGTGAGCACTTAATGGGCCTCCTGAAGCTTCGATTCTAGAGGGGAGAGAGCTAGGGAGCAGAAACACTGCTGTAAGGTACCAGGTGTGTGGGAGGGGGGCAGTGCTGAAGGAAAACAAAGGGGGAGGAGGTAGTGTGTCAGGCAGGCCCTATTTCAAGGGGGGTCAGCAGGAAAACCTCTTAGATAAGGCAAGACTTGAGCTGAGACCTCAAGAAATTGAGGGAGTGAGAAACATGAATGGGAGAATGTGGGAAGTGCAAAGGCCCTGAGTCATGAGTGTGCATTCACACCTGGTCCACATCATCTGGCCTGCCGCCATGTGGAAGGAGTCTGTGTGCTGGGTCAAAGAGTTTTACAAACTATGCCTCAATTCAGATTCTGGTTTATGCCTAAATTCAGATGTTAATCCCCTTCTCACTTCCTCACTAATCCTTCTCTAAGTCTGTAATAGCCTGAAGGGCTGGTGCCAGCCAAATCTTATCTGGAGGGTAGTGACTCCAGCTTTTTCC
This sequence comes from Rhynchonycteris naso, assembly GCA_037038555.1. Classification (NCBI taxonomy): domain Eukaryota; kingdom Metazoa; phylum Chordata; class Mammalia; order Chiroptera; family Emballonuridae; genus Rhynchonycteris; species Rhynchonycteris naso. The sequence goes on along the minus strand of CM072995.1, from coordinate 181,920,561 downwards.
CTGGGCTGCAGCACTCCAGTTGAGAAGCTGGCCTGGGTGAGGGATAACTAACAAGATTGTTCATGAGCACCTGTAACCTAAGCCCTTCTTGTCTCCACAGATGGGGAACTGGGAGAGTCTTCCACTGAGGGAGCTTCCACACAGGGTAAGAATGAGTCAGAGTACCTGCCCCTTGTTTTGTCTGATTCCCACCCCCAGCCCCCGGCCAGCTGTCAGAGGAGGAAGTAAGGGTGAGGTTGTAGGATGATGGGAGCTGTGGTTGCTGTATGACATCATCAGATAAAGAATGGTGTGCCCAAATGGGGTGTCGAAACCTGAGTCACTTTCTAACTCATTTTCATGCATGAGATAGACCAACAGTGGGATTCACACAGATGATAACATGTCACGTGTCTTTGAATTGACTCAAGGAGATGTTTCAATATAAGTTTAAAGTTCCTGTGGCTTGTGGAGATGAAGGTACGTGTTTTAAGTATTAGGTAATTAACCCTGTGATTGACTTGTGCCAATACTTGTGTAATGATGTCTTTTACAGATAAAGAATGGGAAGATAAAGAATTGCCCACAGATCATTTTAATTCAGGTATGAGCTTAGGTTTTCCAAAACATTCTTTTAACTATCATTATTGCTGAGGGGCATATACCTTTGAATTTTATAATCTGGACATATATATATTTATTTTAAAATTTTTATTTGAAAATGCCAATCATATTTATATAAATAAAACTTTGTCTCTCTTATTTAGAATTTATTAAAATTGAACCTCACTGTGGACACTGTAATGCTGAAAATGTAAATATCTTTTAATTATAAAATACGGTTTTCTAATTTGCTTTAAGAAAACATTTACTTATATATTATTTATTTATATATTCTGTATGTACTTTTCCTACAGAAACACAATGAACAAGTGACCCCCAGACACCTTTCCAGGGGACAGTTTTTGTAAGTAGTTGTGCATACAGGAGACTTAGAATCATCAGTAATTTAATTTTTTGCATAAACGTAACCCCAATGAGGGGAAACACAAAGCAGCGTAACTAATTTTACATATTTTGTATAAATACTTGGATCATTTTCTTTGATGTGATGACTTCTTCAAGATGCTGTAGAGTTTCCTTAATGCTCTTGAATGAAATTAAAAATATAAATAATTTTAAGATATCCTCATTCTAGCCAAACACTAGGACTAGGTATGTATTTTACCTGTCCAACGCAGACTAAAACTGGACACGGAAGGAGTTTACGAGTGCTCGGAAACTGGCCTGATATTTGAAGTTAACAGAAGAGTTGACATCAAGTACTGCGTTTTGTCCTGGAGCAAATATGCAGACCTGGTTGTTAAGCCTTGGGCTGTTGGGGGACCCTTGTTTGATGTTAAATGTGACCCAACCTGTCTTACCTCCATCCAGTTTCCTCATTCCCTCTGCTTGGGTCGTAAGTACTTGTTTGCTAAAATTTTAATGATTGTGTGCATGTATGCGTGTGGGCAACTCCTATGATACCTGGAACACTAATTTACTTTCATATTTTAACAGGCCATGATGCGGATATGAAATTCAGAGTTTTACATGTCAAAAGTTCTGGGGCCTCATTAGAATGTACTGTGGATCATTCTGCAACCCACGTCAAATGGCTTGTTAGCTCTCTTTCTCCTGTGGGACCTGTTATTCAAAGTGAAGAAATGTTATACCACCATGGGGCCGTGATTCTGTACAAAGTCGTTGACAATAATCCATCCTTGTCATTTCGCGTGTACATAGCAACCAATAACGACTCCTTCATCAAGGTATAGCCAATATAAATGCATAATAAATACTGAGTACTTACTTTGTGGTCAAACATGACACCGCATTTGGATGTGGTCATGTCCTGGTTAAGTACACCCAACCTTGGGTCTGATTTGGCACTCACCTATGGAGGTTATACTGTCAGTGCCTAGAGGTACCCTGAGTCCTCAGATCTGTGTAGTATGGGTGGGTGTCTGCAATTAAAAAGAGCATCGGGAAGACAACAACTGGGAAAACGGCTCTCCAGAGATGGTGTTGACCCAGGCAAGCCAGCCTGGCCTTGGAGACAGTTGTGTGATGGACAGCCGAAGCCTGCTGTTTTCTATAGCATTGCTACTCCAATGTGGTCTGGGAACCAGGGGACCAGGACCATCTGCGCCAGCTGGAAGCTATTAAATGTTAGATCACTTTCAGCTGCACCCCGACCCATGGAATCAGAGCCTGCACTTGGCAGGCTTCCCAGGGGACTCTTGCACACTTTAGAGTGTGGTACACTGGGGAGATGTTTGGGGACTTTGGGTCAAGTGTAGGGTAGCTTGAGATTTTTCCTTGGCCTAGATCTCCTTAGAGAAAAAGGGCCTCCCAGGTTAACTCACTTCATTCAGAGCAATGTTTTGGATAAAAATTGACCTATGGTTTGTGTATTCAACATTCTGGGTTTTATAGCAGCAAATATTTAAGAATCACCTGATGTACTTAAGGGAAAGTGGAGGTTGGTTATTCCTAATGGTTCAGTTTTCCAGAATGTAGAATAAGCCTGTGATATTTAGCCTGTTTTCTGATTAGAAGAATAGAACAGTGGTAATGGGATCTCCTTTCATACTTTTAGCCATTGTCTGTACTTATAATGGCTTAGAGATAGGTGGAGGAAAAATAAAGTCAACAGATCAAACAGTGACTCAAAATTAATTTTGACATAAGGTAAAATAATGCTTATAAAGTCATAAGCATTAAAAAGAACCAAAGGTGTATAATGTAGTGTACTAATTGATGAGTCCTAGTTCGAGTTACACAATTTACATCAGACTACGCCCAGTGTTATAGGTTGTGGTATTTCCTCATCTTTAAAAATAGGTTACATTGCTTATAATTAGCAACATATATGAATGTTTAAAACCTTTAGTAGGTAAAGGGCTTTTAGCTTCTTCCTTACAAGCTAAAATCTGCTTCCTATAATCTCATTAAAGATAACACTTTCAATTGGGAAACTAGTCTTCAAAATGGCATAAAAAAGTCCCATCTAAAGTATAAATAGCATAGTTTTAGAATAACACTCATTTAATGAACTTTTTATTTTTAAAATTAAATTTGGTTCATTAGAAGGGTCTTCCCCGAGCTTGCTGGGAGTGGGGCCAGGAGGATTGTGTCCCAGCTGTGGAGGAGTGCGCTACTGGAACAGCAGAGGGCACCGCACAGTTAAGGCTGGGATTCCCTCCTGGGGGGTGGTTTACGCTTACACTCTGCTGGGCTTGGTTGTTCTTTTCCCTTTGTAGGAAAAGATTTCCTTAAACTTTATTTTCTGCAAACCTACATTTCTGTCCTCTGTACAGCTGCTTCCCCAAGAGAAGCTGGGCCAAAGGTTACCTGAGCCTCTTCAGTCCCTGAGGATAATCCATGCAAAAGCAGTGTCCCCCCTCTTGGACATTGTCAGGGGGACAGGTGTGAGCATGAGGATGGAAACAGTGCTGGCTAGACACAAACTGAGTCAACTGGAACTGAGTGGAGTCAAATAGTCGTTTCTCTCTCCATGGAGTGTGGGCGTGTGACCAGTACTGATGGAGCATACTAGTGCCAACTTCATGCTCTCAGGTCCTTCAGAAGCAAACTGTTGGTGCCCCACGGGCTGCATGTGTTGCATTTGGCTGCAGAGCTTTTGCAAACCTAGGAGCCAGCCACACAAGTGGAAGGCGCCTCGGCCTCTATGGCATTTCTTTTGAGCGCTGTGCCAGGAGGAGGCGGAGGCGGAGGCTGTGGTCCGCACTGTGCAGCCCAGCCCGTCCTGGCCCTCCCGGTGTCGTAGGTGCATTTCAAACCAGGTTCTTTTTGCATCTTTAGGACATCTCCAAGTCTGTAAAGCACTCCTTGAAGAAATTCATGAAAATCGACAAGCCACCTGTTTGCCAGAAGTTGCTGCAGAATGGGAAGAAATATAGACTGGTCAGTGAACCAGAGGCCGATATCACTCCGGAGGTATATATGTATCTTAAATATCAGCTTGGAGTAGCAGGAGGGGATGTGTTCGCTATGGTATTTTGAAGAATCTTCTTTTGTACTCATTTTTTATTTCCTATTTATAAGAAAATAATTGTTTTGCTAATCTTATAGCTTATTCCACAGATTCCATGGAATTTAAGAATTAGTCTGCAACCATTGCAAAGATAGACTGGCCAGTCACTTTTTAAAAGGTGTAAAATTTTCTTGAATGTTTTATGAAATTCTTTAGTGTTAGTGTCAAAGGAGTAAAAAACTGAAGTTTTAAGTTGCAGAGCACTAACAGGTTACTGGGGGCCCTGGCGGTTGGCTCAAGGGTAGAGCATCGGCCTGGAGCATGTGGCAGTCTTGGCTTCGATTCCCGGCCAGGGCACACAGAAGAGCCAATCTGCTTCTCCACCCTTAACCTCTCTCCTTTCTCTCTCTCTCTCTCTTCCCCTCCTGCAGCCAAGGCTCCATGGGAGCAAAGTTGGCCCAGGCACTGAGGATGGCACCCTGGCCTCCGCCTCAGGCACTAGAATGGCTCTGGTTACAACAGAGTAATGGCCGTGGTGGGCAGAGCGTCGCCCCTGGTGGGCATGCGGGGTGGATCTCGGTTGGGCACATGCGGGAGTCTGTCTCTCTGTTTCCTCGCTTCTCACTTTAGAAAAATACCAAAAAAGAAAAAAGGTTAATGGGAAGGAATTGCCAACAAGGTACAGTATTTTGGGCTTTAGGTTTAAACTATTCACTGTACGTGCCACAGCATTTGTAAGTGATTTCAGTTTCTCGTAAATGACTAAGTAATTTTTAAAACTTCATTTTTAGTATGTGCTCTGAATGTGTACAGTAGCTTACCTAGCTTAGCCATCTGTGTGGAAATTAATTTTTACACTTCTTCTCATTTATTTTGTAGTATATGACAAGTTGAAAACATGTTTTAATTGTTATATTAAAATAAAGCAAGAGAGCTAATTGTAACAGTAAATGTAAAATATGGGCATTATTTTATTGTGTTGTCAGGGGCCTCGGACTCTTTGAAGCAATTAAGTTGACCGGTCTTCCCTGTCAGATGTAGACTGTCTTGTTCTGTTTAAAAGGGTCTCTGAACAGTGTCATTTGAGTCTTTCAGGAGGGCAACTGTGGGAACTAGCATGCAGAGCAGGCAAGCGGTCAAGTCACACACTCGAGCGTCGGGAGAGCCCGGCCCTGAGCCCTACCTTTCCTTGACTCCTAATCACTAATTCTGAGACATTGATTCTCGGCCGTGCCAAGCAGATCAAACCCTAGTAGATGGTACATCAAGACAGTCACAGAAATGAACTGCAGCCTCGTCTGGGAGGTGGAGTTCGATTGGAAGGGTTTACAATCTTGGCCTTTGCTGTATAGTGGAATTTTCTGAGGACCTTTAAAGATGTCTGTGGCCTGTGTCTCACCTCCAGAGATTCTGACATAATTGCTCTGGGAATGGCCTGGGTGCAGAGCTTGTTAAAGCTCCCAAGGTGACAGTCATGTGCTGCAAAGGTTGGGAACCACTAAGAAAAGGAAATACACTGTGAATGCAGAAATCTGCCCAGAAAGTCATCGCAATGACCCCAAGAGTTTTTTCTTACAAAGATGGCGGTAGCTGGAAGACTCTGAGTAGTCTAGTTTGGTTTACGTTGTGTGTGCTCTCTTAACCAAGTTTCGGACATTTATAATGAGGATACTCTCCCAGGATTGCCCAAAGGATCATATAAGTGGTTTTGGGATCAGAGCTAAGAATTAAAGAACCAGTAAGTCATGAGCTTTCTCCTCCACAGATACTAGTGTAGAGGAAGGAATGCTGTATTGTGGCACAGAAATAGTTTCTCATGTTTTACCACCGAGATGAGTTCAAAGTGCAGTGGGTTTTGGGGAAGGTTCCGCATATGGTGACATCTGCTGTGGGTTTGAAGGGTAAGGGAGTCACAGGAAGAGGGAACAGCAGGGTGCTTGTGAGGGAATGGGAATGTGCATCCGGGATCAAGGCACAGGGTGGTTCCAGGAAAGCAGGAACATGGGCCAAGGGAGGGCACTCTCTTGGCTTTATAGGCCCTGGTGGCCATTTGGAGGTTGTGAGGGTAATACTAGTGATTTAGAATGGGAAAAGAGAGGAATCAGGTAAGGCCATTGGCTTATGATGGCAATGCCCAGGGCAGTTGAGCGACATCCAGACAAACCTCGGGGATCCCGCAGGTTGTGTTCCAGACCACCACAATCAAGTGAATGTCGCAAGAAAGGGAGTTACACAGTTTTTTTATTTCTCAGTGCATATAAAAGTTATATCTATATTATACTGTAGTCAGTATTAAATGTACATAATTAAAAAATACTTTTTTGCTAAAAAAATGCCAGCCGTCATCAGCAAGTCAAAGTATTATTGCTGGTAGATGGTCCTGCCTCAGTGTTGATGGCTGCTGGCTGAGCAGGGTGCTGGTTGATGAGTGTTGGTGTGGCCTGTGGCAATTTTAAAAAAATAAGACAACAATGAAGTTTGTCATGTAGATCAATTCTTCTTTTCACAAAAGATTTCTGTGTAGCAGGTGATGCTATTCGATACCGTTTTGCCCAAAGTAGATTTCTTTCAAAGTTAGAGTCAAACCTTGCCACTGCTTTATCAACTAAGTTTATGTAATATTCTAAATCTTTTGTTGTCATTGCAACAGTCTTTATAGCACCTTCTCCAGGAGTAGATTCCATCTCAAGAAGCTATTTGCTCATCCGACTCCTCATTCATTAGTCTCTCCATGAGATTGCAGCAATTTGGTCAAATCTTCAGGCCCCACTTCTAATTCCAGTCCTTTGCTATTTTCATCATATCTGCAGTTACTTCCTCCACTGACGTCTTAAAGCCCTTAAAGTCATCCATGAGGGCTGAAATCAGATTCTTCCAAACTTGGTATTTTGATTTCTTCCCATGAATCATGAATGTTCCTAATGGAATCTAGAAAGGAGAATTCTTTCTAGAAGGTTTTCACTTTACTTTGCTCACACCCATCCGAGGAGTCACCATCTATGGCATCTATAGCCTTGGAAATAGATTTCTAAAATAATAAGACTTGACCTGTGGGCTGCAGAACAGATGTGTCAGCTGGCATGGAAACATTGATCTCATTGTGCATCTCCATCAGAACTCTTCTTGAGTGACCAGGTACATTGTCAATGAGCAATAAGATTTTGAAAGGAATCTTTTTTTCTGAGCAGTAGACCTCAACAGTGGGCTTCGAATATCCAATAAACCATGCTGTAACAGATGTTCTGACATCCTGTTTCTAGAGCACAGACAGAGTAGATTTAGCATAATTTTTAAGGGCTCTAGGATTTTAGAATGGTGAATGAGCACTGGCTTCAACCTAATGCTGACAGCTGCCTCAGCCCCTTCCAAGAATGTCAGCTGTCCTTTGAAGGTTCGAAGCCAGTCATTGACTTCTCTCTAGCCATGTCAGTATTAGATGGCATCTTCTTCCAATACAAGGCTGTTTTGCCTGCATTGAAAATCTGTGAAGCTCTGGCTGGACAGCTCAGTTTGTTAGAGTATTATTCCAGAGCACAGGTTGCCGGTTTGTTCCCTGATCAGGGCACATACAGGAGCAGATCAGTGTTCCTGTCTCTGTATCTCCCCCTTAAACTCTCACTAAAATAAATTTTAAAAATATTCTTAAACAAAAAAGAAAGGAGACCTGTTGTTTAGTGTTGCCCCCTTCATTACTTATCTCAGTGAGATCTTCTGGACAACTTGCTGCAGCTTCTTCATCTGCACTTGCTGCTTCACCTCGCACTATTATGTTGTGGAGACCACGTCTTTCCTTAAACGTCCGCCAGCTTCAGACTTTTCTTCTGCAGCTTCCTCACCTCTCTCAGCCTCATAGAATTGAGGAACATTAGGGCCTTGCTCTGGCTTAGGCTTTGACTTAAGAGAATGTTGTGACTGGTTTGATCTTTAATCCAGAGCACAAAAACTTTCATCATAAGGCTGATTCTCTTATTATTCATGTGTTCACTGGAGTGGCATTTTTAATTTCCATCAAAAATTTTCACTTTGCATTCAGAACCTGGCTAATCAGCACAAGAGGCCTAGTTTTTAGCCTGTCTCAGTGTTCAACATGACTTCCTCACTAAGCCTTATCAATTCTAGCTTTTGACTTAAAGTGAGAGATGCAACACTCTTCCTTTAGCTTCAACACTAAATAGCCATTGTTGGGTTATAGTTGGCCTATTTTCAGCATGGTTGTGTCTTAGGGAACAGGGAGGCCTGAGGAGAAGGAGAAAAGTGAGTGAACAGCCAGGTGGTAGAGCAGTCAGAACACACGAGTATCTGCTAAGTTTGTGATGCCCCAAAACAATTACAGTAGTTACATCAAAGATCATCATTGATTGCCAGTCACCATTACAAATATAATAATACTGAAAGAGTGTGAAATACTGCAAGAATTTCCAAAATGTGACAGAGATATGAAGTGAGCAAATGCTGTGGAAAAAAATGGCGCTGATAGGGTTGCCACAAACAATCAACTTGTGAAGGGCATAATGTCTGCAAAGTGCAGTAGAACAACGTATGCCTATCCTTGTTAAAAATTCATTCCCCTAGGCTCACTAGGCAGCCTGGAGAGGAATGGAAGGGAAGGCGGGAGGCAGTCTTTGTCATGGAGATGAGTTCAGTTTGGATCAAAAGGAGCTATTCATGCTGAGTTCTTCCACTTCCTAGATAGGAACTTGGGCAAGTTAGTTTGCTTCTCTGAGATTCTTTATCCAGAAAATAGCAAAAAGGACTTAGTGGGGGAAGGTGGTGTGGTCAATGAGGGAGTATGGATAAAACACTCAGCAAAGTCTATAAATGTTGTTGAGTCTATTCCAGATTGTAGAACAGGGGTGCCCAAACTACGGCCTGCGGGCCGCATGCGGCCCCTGAGGCCATTTATCTGGCCCCTGTCACACTTCTGGAAGGGGCACCTCTTTCATTGGTGGTCAGTGAGAGGAGCACAGGATGCATCCACACCCATAGTTCCCATTGAAATACTGGTCAGTTTGTTGACTTAAATTTACTTGTTCTTTATTTTAAATATTGTATTTGTTCCCATTTTGTTTTTTTACTTTAAAATAAGATATGTGCAGTGTGCATAGGGATTTGTTCATAGTTTTTTTTATAGTCCGGCCCTCCAACGGTCTGAGGGGCAGGGAACTGGCCCCCTGTGAAAAAAGTTTGGGGACCCCTGTTGTAGAATGATTGAAGCAGAAGATGGTGAGGAAGTTTAAAAGCACTTATGGAAGGGCAACTGGTGGGTGAGCACACATTCTAGTTTGGGAACATGAAACATGAAATCAGGGAAGGGCTGAAAAGTTAAGCTTTAGGAACACAAAGCAGAGAAGGAGATTGGAATAAGGGGCAGCAGGGCTAGAAGCAGGAGAATAAGAAGGTGTGTGATTCAGGAGTGGGACTTTCAAGGTCAAGATGTCAGTGAGCATTCAAGCAGTCATCAACCCATCTAATAGACATCATTGGTTGGTTCACATTTTATGTTATAATGAACAAAATGTGTCAATATTTTAAAAAAAATCTCTTCTTTAAAGGAATTTGAATTTCTGGATGGTTCACTTTTAAAATTGAAAAGTTATATTGAAGTTTATTTGGAGAACCCGGTGGAGTTTAAGTTAGTATTGGTGGAAACGGACTCCGATGACGTTGTATGGAAGGCGACGCTGAGAGAGTGTAAGTGTTTGTCTTAAATGGAGACTGCTTTGTGGGCGAGGGGTGGAAAAGCAAGCACACTGTCCCCTCATCATCTTGACTTGTAAAACTCTGACGAGAGAAGGGCTGCAGCTCTGGAACAGAGCAATGGGTGCTGGCTGTCAGGCTGTGGCGCTGGGTCCCTGGGTCAGCTGGAGGTTCCATGTGAGTGCCAAGGCTTCTTGCTGGGGATGGGCTTGGCCAGTCTAGTTCGGTTTTCTTTCTTATTCTTCTGAGGTTTAGATCTCAGGGGATTTGCTTGTTTGTTTTTTTGGTTTTTTTAGTGAGAGAGAGACACAAAGATACAGGAAGGGAGAGAGATGAGAAGCATCAACTCATAGTTGTAGCACTTCAGTTGTTTATTGATTGCTTTTCATACGTGCCTTGACCAGGGGGGCTCCAGCCAAGTCAGTGACCCCTTGCTCAAGCCCACGACCTTGAGACCATGTCAATGAATCCACACTCAAGCTGGTGACCCTGGGGTTCCAAAGGGGACCTCAGTGTCCCAGGTCGATGCTTTGTCCACTGCGTCACCACCAGTCAGGCAGATCTCAGATCATTTAATGTGACTTAGGGACCTGGATGTGAACCTATGTTTTGGCTGGTTACATGTCTCCTTTGCTGGCTGCCTCTTGAGTCTTCAACTGATAGCTCCCGCTTTGTGTGATTACAGCTCTGCATTTCCCATTCAATATTTTGGTGCTGGGAAGCCCTCTGACAACCCTCGTTAGCATCCTCTCCTTCTCTGGGAGAAGTGGAAGAGGGCTGTAACCCATGGGACTCCCTCTGGAGAGGGGCATTTCAGGGGATACCTCCTCCTTAGGCAGATCTGAGTTTGACCTCCAATTCTACTTGAAGGGCGTTTTTAGAACAACAGACAGGTGAGTAGTGATCAATCACATTTTGGAGCCAAAAGGAAGGCAGAAGCAGTGATTTGGGAGTAAGGTCATGTGGTCTCTAGTTTTAGTTCTAGAATTAACTAGCTCCACGTGGTGCTGGGGCCAGTCTTCTCACCCGCTTGTGACTGTAGCACCCTTATCTACAGATGGCACTGACGTCTCTCTTGCCAGTGCCACATGTTTGTTATAAAAATGACCTTTGCATCAATTTCAGTTTGGCCTCTGATGCCCTAACTCTTGCCCAGTATCCCACGTAGTCCGGTGTTGACTACTGTGTCATTCTGAAAAGCAGTGTAAGTGACCCGTGTTAGCAGCTAGGCGGTAAAGAGATTGTAACCATTCTTTTATTTCTTTTGTTCTTCAGATTTTTATTTTGCTGTACCCATGTGATAACATCAAGGATCTGTTAACTGTTCTGTAAATCTCTTTATCACCTGAACAACATTGGGTCCTTTTTTAGTTCTTTTTGTTACATGTGAACTTTTGGGTTACATGTGAACTCTTGTGTTTCCTATCATGTCTTTATACTCCAGAAATGAAACCTGTGGAATCCTCAGTCCTGGCTCAAGCATGAGCCTTTCTTTAGATGTGATTGATTCTTATTCTCCCTTACGTTAACCATTTTGAAACAGGCCCTCTTATTTATCCAAGATAAAATTACCTGTAAAGAGTCCAGATGGACTTTGTGTTGGGAATTGTATTGTTTTTCTTGGTATTCATTAGTTTGTTCAAATAAATGAACCTGAAAGATGTTACTTTTTATTTTTTATTTTTATTTTTTTTTAAGATGTTACTTTTTAATCAAAGCAAATGCTGTAGGGATAGAGGTGTTTAACATGTAGCAACCTGAATAATGGATGTTCTTTGTGACTAAGAATACCTTTCTTGGTTTTAAAGACCTCTTCATAAGGCATCTTGTTATGTATGGTTTTGGGGGGTTCTTTTGGTGAAACTTCATTACTAAATACTTAACCACAATGTAAGATGTTCTGGTCTCCATTATTACTTTTTTTGGCTTCAGCTACTGGTTAATTGATATTAGTCATCACTATTATCAAGGCATCTTCACTAACATAGATGACTCAGATCAGGGGCTAAATTTCACATGAGGAAGGTGGTGGTGAATCTCGGTGGTGTGTCCTGAAAGAACGCTAAGTACAGTGTTCTCCGAAGTACAGCGTGAGAATGTGGGAGATTGTTTTGGTGGAGTATGTATAATTACATTTAAAATTTTTTTAATGTTTATTTTTATGGCTTCTCCATATGGCAGGTGATAACAGTGTTGTTTACAGTAGTTATAGATTTAAAAAAATACTGAGTAAATAACATTCCACTTGGCTTATGGGCATGGCAGAAATCATGACATTGGTATGCAGAGGACTTGAATTGGGAAACATTTGCCCTACAAGACCTGTCAGAAGGACTACTTATTTATCTGAAAAATTCAAGCTCGGTTCATTTGCGTACCTACCAAGTACAACCCCAAACTGATATATGAGCTTTAGGGAGATTGCCAAGACTACAGCCTCACACACTTTCACAAATCGATTTCTTTCATTCTAATTTCATGCCACTTTTTCAAATTATAGAAATGATCCCTGAGAGTATAATCTTCATGCCACTTTTCCTAAGTGATGTTTATTGTACTTTAACAGGTGACTGGGTTCAACATGACCAGAGTCAAAAAAGCAGAATTGGTAAGTGCAGTAACTATAGACAGCAAATGAGTTTTACCCACTCTGCTGTTCCTTTCATCTTCTAGGATTGTTATCTTGCTGCTCAGAGGTGGTCACATTAAGGGTTTGTTAGTTGCTCTGTAACTCTTAATCATCTGAATAACCTTAGAATCCATTTTCAATTGGTTTCTAACTGAATGATGATTTAAAAAAAAAAAATCCAGATTGATGCCCTGGCCAGATATGTCGCTCAGCAGATACATCACTCAGTTGGTTGGAGCATCATCCAAAAGAGCAGAGGTTGCCGGCTCGATCCCCAGGCACATACAGAAACAGATTGATGTTTCTCTTTTTCCCCTGACCTTCACCCCCATCCTCTCTCTAAAATCAATAAATAAATTTTAAAAAATCCAGATTGAAGGTGGGTCAAAAATAATAAACATAATGGAAAGTCAATTTGTTGATTTTATTTTTTTAAGGTAAGAAGCGACCACGTAAAATGAGTATTGCTCAATCTGAAGATGAGGTCGAGGTCCCTGGTAAAAGAATAAAGCAGGTTGGCACTTCAGGTTTGTTACAGTGTCATCAGCGGCTATATATTATTTCCCTGGTCTCCCCTGTCAACGTGAATCTGGATCAGTCTCACCAGAACCATATCCCAGTTGTACGTTCTCTGTGTCCCAGCTCCTCAGCCCTGGGTGAGGGTCTTCGTGGGTTTGCCCCAGCCTGTTTTTCCAGTTTGATGCCCCACTCCACCCCTTTACTCAGCGGCACTGTGGGGGAGAGGGAGCCCTTATAATTGTTAAGGGTAGGGTCGTAGCCTGTCCATCTTGACTTTCCCATAACCTGTCCATCTTGACCTTCCCATAACCTTTATGTAGAGGATGGTGAGTGTTGCTAATGAATGGAAGTGTAATGTCCATGTGTGCATTCTTCGGCTTCATACTTCCTGGCTACTTCCGGGTACAACCCCTCCAACTGGGTTGTTAGAGGCAGGTCTCATCTTAATTTCTTTCAATTAAGTGGCAGAGACCAAGGCTCAACAGTGGTGAAAATACAATAGAGGATTAAAACATTGAACCCTACTCTAAGAAGCCAGAAGATGGTATTTGTAGCTCAAAATGCAAGTCCAGCAAGAATTCACAAATCCAAGTTTAAATTATATGAGACAGTGCCTCAAGCACTTAGAGACCTCACATAACTGTCCAAATTAACCCTTTTGTCAAAATACCTTTTCTTTTTACTGTTACTATAAGAAGGTATAAATCTCTAAAAACAGACACACTGTAAAGTAAAATAAATTCTTTACTTTCTAGAGTAGGAGGCTGTGAGGATGACATACATGTGACTTTACTATGTATCCCTATAGAAATGTTTGTTATTTATTTTCCAGTCAACACAAAAATAAGTGAGGTTCTGGGATTATTTTTAGATTGTAAATTGAGATACAGTTTATTTCCAGTTCTATTGAGCTATAATGGACAGATGACATTGTATGTATTTAAAGTGCACAGCGTGATGATTTGGTATACATATACATTGTGAAATATTTGCCAACCAAGTTAATTAACCCATCCATCATCTCAGAGTTACTTTTTATTTTAGTGGGGAGAACATCTATGATCTACTCAGCACATTTTAAGTGTACAATACAGTACAGTTTTATTAGCTATAGTCATCAAGTTATCTGGCTATTTAAAAATAGCTCCAATATCAAGTAGCTAGAAATAGAATTAAAAGGATCAAGTAGCCTTAGAAGGATTAAGATTTCCAACCTTTTTGGAGTTGACAATATAGGATCTAATTAAACAAATTAATAAAGATTTTTGTTGGTTTGTTTAGGTATTTCTGCAACATTCTTTGAGATACCCAGTCACTAGCCTGGTAGTTTTCAAAATCAGTATATGACATTGCTTTTTAAAATGTGGTCAGCATTCAATCTTCACAGAATCACTTTGAGATCTTGTTAAAGTTTAGGCTTAGAGTCTGATTCAGTGAGTTTAGGGATGGTCTTGAGAACGTCCATGTATATAGGTTTCCTGTGCTGTAGATTCTTAGTTTTAATTTAGTGGTTCTCATTGACAGAAGTTATGAGAGCTAGGAGCAATCGGCCATGTCTCAGCAAACCACTAGAGGGGGCAGGCCATCTTCAAGAACCCACTCTTCAGTCTAGAGTTAGAGGAAACTGAAGTGGGAAAGGGTCAGAGTACAAAAGTTAGATTCACTAATACATCGATGTCTTTAGAGCCAGAGGTGTTGCAGTCCTGAAGGAGTCCTCTAATGTCCTCTCTGGTATTTGTAATGCCTTGAGGATTGTTACCAAAACTCTGCCACCTGTGAGCTTGGCTGCATCATAGCACAAAATGATTGTTGAAAATCTAGTTGAATGGTAGGGCTAACATTTTTTTATGGGGCCAATGGTTTGCATTGACAGATACATGCCCTTCCAAGATTATGACACTGTTTCTTGGAGATGAACAGATCCTACGAATACCATCCCATGACCTTGCTGGGGATTGTGCTTCTCTGTTAATGCCAGGAGATGGCATAATGGAAACTTCAGATCTCTTGCTAACATTTAGAGAGAGACACAGATGGACAAGGGCAAAGTTTGCAGTTTTCTTTTTGAGCCATATAAATTAATTTTGGTATCTAAATTTTTTTATTCCAATTTAATGTGTACTAATTTTAAATGTCTCACTCAGTTATTATGAACTATATAATGCTAACTAATGTTATTATATGAAAGCATTCCCTTTAAGATAGTCCTTAAGATATTTTGGCAAGCAGGGGTTGTTTTTGTGTTGTATTTTGGCATTAAAATATATTTTAAAATCAGTGACAGTTACAAATATAGTGCCCTTTTTAATGGCAAGAGAATACATTTTCATTGTAAGTTATACATGACTGAAGTGTTGAAAGGAGCTCCAGAAGTCCTCATCTGCTTTCAGATGGAACGCAGACCTTGTTAACAGACGCTCAGTTGATCACCCTTGCTGGGAAGCTGGGGAAGGAGTGGATAAGAATTGCCATTGCCAACCTGGAGTTGGATATCAGCGATATTGATGCTATCCGGGAGAAGGAAGATGACATCGTAATTTCTAAGTTTAAGATGCTGAAGAGGTGGCAAGAAAAGAATCAGAGCAATGCCACAGTCCAGAGTTTGTATAACTGCTTGAAAAACGTCTCAGTTGAAGTCCAAGATGTGCTGGAAGGTGAGCAGGCAGTTAAAGTCATTTACTTGGAATTAAGCCATGTCTTTGTGAATAGAAAGTTTCTACTGTGGAGTGTGTTGTTTGCTTATTTATAAGCTTGGGTTCAGGTGATTATGCAGATATGGCAGTAAGCTTGTGGGCTGCCATAACCTGAGTAAAGACGATTTGTGTGTGGAGTCAGAGGAAGCATTCAAATCCTAGCTCAAAGTGCTGGCTGACTTTGAGACTGAGCAAATTCTTAACCTCACTTAAGGCTTCTCTGTTCCCATCTGTCAGATAGATGCAGAAATTTCTATGTCCTGGTCTGTTTAGAGAATAAAAAGAGGTAGTGCATGTAAAGCCTCGGGCAGGCAGTAAGGCTTAGTAAGGAGTAGATAGGAATGTCATTATCCAACTTGAGATGTAACTGGTAGCTACCTATGAGTCTGCTGGGCCTTGTCTGGCTCTGAAGCAGTGCTCGGGAAGTCCACTGGGCGGCACCACTGAACCTCATGTGGCTTAGAGGGGAAAGGAAAAAGCAGAACAGGAGAAGCTGAAGGGTGTTGTTTCTAGTCTCAATCCAAAAAACCACAGGGTTCCTTCCTTTGTTTTTAAGCCCTTCTTTCTTGTGGTTTTGATTCCATTATATCCAAGGTTAAACATTTATTGTTTTATATTGTCACCATCGTTAACAAATTCAGTGTTACTTCATAGAACCCTCGATAAGTCAGAGAAAGGTTTTTATTTGGAATGCTATTTAACTTTTTATTACAAAGAGGGTATAAAAGTTTGTAAAACACCCCAAAAGTTTACATGAAAGCACAAGCGTTTGGTGATCTCTCAGGATACTTTCAGAGATGATGGGAAAGGTTCCTTAACTCCCTCTGTGCACTTTGGATGCAGAGGCCTCGAGCAAATAGAATAGCTAGTTATGTTTTGTTTTGTTTTTTAATTTTATTGTTTTAGAGAGAGGAGAGAAGGGGGAGGGGGCAGTATCTGGAAGCAACAGCTCGTAGTAGTTGCTTCTTGTATGTGACTTAACCGGGCAAGCCTGGGGTTTCAAACTGGCGACCTCAACATTTCAGGTCGACACTTTATCCATCATTCCACCACAAGTCAGCCTAGAATATCTAGTTTCCAGATCAAATTTATCGTTCTTGTTCTTAGATGTGTTGAAATGATGTGAATTACTGAGGCCAGCATGTGTGAATCTGCTTATTTGCATGTGGGCGTTTTTGCCTGTTGACAACAGTGGCCATACTGCACTGTGATAACCAAATATTAGGGTCTTCCATCAAAGGAAGGCTCAGGAAATCTACCTCAAACCTTTTATAATGGGTTGTTTGGGGTCTTTTTTCTTGTGTGTTTTTATCTGCTTCTGACCTCACTGACATTAGAAATACATGAGTGTTGGTGACATTTTTTACCAGTAAAGGGATCATAAAAACTTATTAGCTCAATCCCCTTATTCATTAGGGGAAAAATCTTCTGTGAGTTAAAAACGAACAAACCCCTTAAAATTTACCAATATTTTTGCCCTCTGGGAGCCCAAATACATGGTTAATTGGCTAAACGTTATATTTTTATCAGGATGTTTTGGTATCTTGTAATCATTGTATCTTTATACATTACAGTAGGTTCTCTTAAGCTCAGGAAAGTTCCGCAACGTTCAGGAGTTCTTATTTTAAACAGGTGATTTTATTTCAGAGCTTCTCCTCTTTCCCCCAACAGTGAATTCCTGAATTTATTTAATTTTCTGTTGTGTCAGGTTTCTTATAGGCAATATGAAATTTGGAAGATGAATTGGAAAAGGAAACCTCAGGAACTTTTATCTGCAGAACAGCATTTCAGCCGGTCACTGGATATAGACTTGATGAGACCTTGAACTTCACAGTCCCTGGAAGCGGCTGTCTGCAGGCAGCCACTCCATAGCTCACACTGTCCAGGGGCAAAGAGAATGTAACATTTTGGAAAACTTGAGGAAGAAAACACTTCTATAATATCAAGATTTTTTTCTTTTTTGGCACATCCTGTTGCACCACCCTCTGCCCGCTCCCCAACAGGTATAATTACAAAGCGTGCTTCAGATGATACGACTCAGGGTAGGATATGTTGTAATTTTCTTTTTGGAGTCTGTGGACTATGAAATTCCTATCAAGTCTTTGAAACATTTTTTAGCAATTAAATGATACTATACTTAAACTTGCACCAGTTCAGTTTAGCTTGTATCACATTGACATTAATAATGAGAGGTTTTTGTTCTTTTAGATTCCACAGGGACAGACCCATGTGCCCGGGTGCAATGCATTTTTATGTGGGATATAATCTGTCATTACTAAACTGTCTGGCTAGTGGTCTATTAAACCGTTAACCCCAATCGTGTTATCTGGTCCTAGAGTGGTTAGAACGGAATCCTCTCCTTATCCCAGTGCTGATCAGCACACTCAGAGGGATCTCCTCACCTCACTGGTTGTTAGAGTTGCAGCAGTTTTCTGAAGTCACTGGACTAAACACTATATATTTTTTATTTTCACACTGGTGTCATTTATTTTCTGGAAGGGAAAATCCACTCAGAGATAGCCTTAGCAGGACCAAGGGAAAACTGTCATCTCTTCTTGAAGACTTGCCCTAGGGAGTAATGGGTCACATTGGCTCTTGACAATTGGTGAAGTGTCATGGGTTTTTTTGGTATGTATGTATAGATAGTCATTCTCCCAGAATCATGCATGTGCTGATTAACATTTTGGATATGTTTTGTTAATTTATTTAAAGACAGTATAAATTACCATTAGTCTTTCTGTCTACATTAGCTGGAAAGTAAAATAAATCTCAATGAATTAATCAGAGAAACACACTTTAACTATTGTTTTGCCTGTGAAGAACAAATTTACCTTATAGGGCATAACATTTTTAATTGTCAGGGATCCTGTGGAATTCAAATCTGTGTCACTTTAATGACTTTTTTTTAAATTGTACTATATTTTAGGAAATACATGGAGTTTTTAACATTCAGAAGTGTAAACTACTTAAAGGACTTGAATGTTTAAATGTTTATTTTTTATAAGTTGTTTTTCCAAGAAAAGCATAATTTCAGAGGTGCTTTGTATATAAGCTGTTTTTCTAACAATTTTCAACCTTTTATCATGCTATGGATGAAGGGAAGGAAAATAAATCTGTATCTGTACAGTGTGAATGTGGCTTCTTGTGTTCTTATGAGTAATTTTTGTTTTTTTTGTTTCATTTTTATTTTTTTTCTGTTATTTTTTTGTGTGTGGCAGAGACAGAGAGAGGGACAGATAGGGACAGACAGACAGGAAGGGAGAGAGATGAGAAACATCAATTCTTTGTTGTGGCTCCTTAGTTGTTCATTGATTGCTTTCTCATAAATGCCTTGATGGGGGGTGGAGGGGTTGGGGGGGGGGGCTACAGCAGACCGGGTGACCACTTGCTGGAGCCAGCGACCTTGGGCTCAAGCTGGTGAGCCTTGCTCAAACCAGATGAGCCCACACTCAAGCTGGCGACCTCGGAGTCTCAAACCTGGGTCCTCCGCATCCCAGTCCAACACTCTATCCACTGTGCCACTGCCTGATCCAGCGAGTAATTTCTTACAGCATCATATTTCTCAATTGCTGTTACTTTAACTGGATATTGTTTTGTGTCAAGTTCCTGAGGCTGTGTGCATATAACTGCAGGTAAACTAGTACACCCCAAAGTTTGCACAGGTTCAGGAGAACCCTTAACCCATCTCACTATGGGAGTGCTTTAGTTTCCACTCCTGGTAATGGGAAAGGTGTATTTTTTGGGGGGGTGGGGTAGGAAGAAAGGTGTATTTTTATGTTAAACCAGGTGGACTCACATTAGTTCCTTGTCTGTATGGCTCCACTGGGATTTTTCTGCACATTGGAAACTCATTTTGTTCTTTTACTGTATTGCTTTAGGGCAGAAGTTTCCTCCCCTGCGTTGTCATGAAGAAGCACTATTTCACTCTGTTTCTGAAAAGGCCACTGTATATGCCGATTTGTGCCCGAGTTCTCACAAGGGTGGTGGTTTTGGCAGTTACTGCTGGGGCTGCGTCTTTTCCAGCCGCAGCGTGAGCAGAGATAATGGCTCTGTAGCTATTGCCACTGAAATAGAGGCCCTGAGGTTGGATTCAGAGTGCAGTTCTGAAGTTCTTCCTGCTCCTGACCAATGGCGGCTCTGCCATTGGGCTCTCCCAGGGACTTAGATCCAGGTGGTCACTGTACGGTGTGGTTTCTGTGAAGGTTGTCCCTACTGTCTGCTGTGACCTCTGGCATGAGTTTCATTATGGAAAGGGGTACGCTGTCTGTGTTGAGAGCAATGTGTAATTTTTAAGCAAGTTGGGAAATCTAAAAGATGGCTTTGTTCCTTATAAAAACCTAACTGCAAGGAGGAACTTGGACAAGTTCAGGAGATGTTTAACTTTTCCTTTGCTGTAGAAGCCATTTGTGAAAGGAGATCTAACCTAGAACCTGTACTGGCCAAGCATTCAAAAGGGGTGCTGCTCTCGTGGTGGGAGCAGTTCTGGGGGCTACTGAGGGGTGACTGAGGTGCCTAGCTGACCCTGACCCATTCCTATCAGGGACAGTGTGGGAGCCAGGTGATGAGGTGATTGCTAGGGTCTCCCAAGATATCATCCAGAAGATTGTTCCTAAGACATCTGGTGATTACATCCTGGCTCCCCAGTGTGGTGTGTCGGTACATTGTTCCTGAAGGATAACAACCCCATAATCCTAAACTGTAGATACATCAATTATTTAAATCAACAGGCTTATGAATTTTGAATGCCCCCCTCAATGTAATTATGTTTGTTTTGAACCAAACAAACACGTACATTTTACAATTTTTAATGTGGATTTATTTGTCTTTTGCTTTTGTTTTGTTTTGTTTTGCTTTTTGAAAGAGTGGAAGGGAGGGGAGAGAGAGTAAGAGAGAGGCATCAACTCGCTATTCCACTCAGTTGTGGACCCACTGATTGCTTCTCATACGTGCCCTGATTAGGGATCAAGCTGGTGACCTCAGGATCAAACTGGCAACCTTAGCACTCTGGGATGATGCTCTGTCCACTGTGACACCAGCCAAGGCCAATTTTTTTTTTTTATTATTAATTTTAATTTATTATGTTTACATAGATTCTAGTGTTGCCCCGAATGCATCACCCCTTCTTCATATTCCCCTCAACATCTCCCTTGCCCCCCTCCCCATAGCACACGACACCTTTCCCTTCAGATTTATCCCATCATATCATCCCCCTTCCCTCTGTCCTCTTTTCCTCTGGTCCCTTAGATCTCTCCTCTGTCTTAATTCCATTCCTCAGTTCTCATTGTTCCTTGGATTTCTCAAATTAGTGAGGTCACATGTTATTTTTCTTTCTCTGCCTGGCTTATTTCACTTAACATAATAGTTTCCAGGTCCATCCATGTTGTCGCAAAAGATAAGATTGCCTTCTTTCTCATGGCCGCGTAGTATTCCATTGTATATATGTACCACTGCTTGTTAATCCACTCATCCACTGATGAACACTTGGGCTGTTTCCAGATCTTAGCTCTCATAAAAAATGCTGCCATAAACATCGGGGGGGGGGGTGCATTTCTTCTTTCGAAACAGTGCTGTGGTGTTCTAGGGATATACTCCTAAAAGTGGGATAGCTGGGTCAAAAGGCAGTTTGATTTTTAATTTTTTAAGGAATCTCCATACTGTTTTCCACAGTGGCTGCACCAGTCTGCATTCCCACCAGCAGTGCAGGAGGGTTCCCTTTTCCCCACATCTTCACCAGCACTTATTCTGTGTTGTTTTGCTGATGAGCGCCATTCTGACTGGTGTGAGCTAATATCTCATTGTGGTTTTAATTGCATTTCTCTAATGATTAGTGATGTTGAGCATTTTTTCATATGCCTATTGGCCATCTGTATGTCCTCTTTGGAGAAATTTCTATTCATTTCTTTTGCCCATTTTTTTGTTTGATTGTTAATCTTTCTTATGTTGAGTTTTACAGGTTCTTTATAAATTTTGGTTATTAACCCCTTATCAGATGTATTGTCGAATATGTTCTCCCATTGTGTAATTTGTCTTTTTATTCTGTTCTTATTGTCTTTGGCTGCGCAAAAGTGTTTTAGTTTGATATAGTCCCATTTGTTTATCCTGCCTTTTATTTCCCTTGCCTGTGGAGATAAATCGGCAAATATATTGCTGTGAGAGATGTCAGAAAGCTTACTGCTTATGTTTTCTTCTAAGATGTTCATGGTTTCATGGCTTACATTTAAGTATTTTATCCATTTTGAGTTTAATTTTGTGAATGGTGTAAATTGGTGGTCTAGTTTCATTTTTTTGCAGGTAGCTATCTAATTTTCCCAACACCATTTGTTGAAGAGGCTGTCTTTACCCCATTGTATGCCCTTAGCACATGTCAAATATCCTTTGTCAAATATCAGTTGTCCATAAAGCTGTGGGTTTATTTCTGGGTTCTCTGTTCTGTTCCATTGATCTATGTGCCTTTTCTTATGGCAGTACCAGGCTGTTTTGAGTACAATGGTCTTGTAGTATAACTTGATATCCGGAAGTGTGATTCTTCCTTTTCAAGATTGCTGAGGCTATTCGTGATCTTTTTTGGTTTCATATAAATTTCTGGAATATGTGTTCTATATCTTTGATGTATGTCATTGGTATTTTAATTGGTATTGCATTGAATTTATAAATTGCTTTGGGTAATATAGACATTTTAATGATGTTTATTCTTCCTAACCATGAGCACGGTATATGCTTCCACTTGTTTGTATCTTCCCTGATTTCTTTTATCAATGTTTTATAATTTTCCGAGTACAAGTCTTTAATCTCCTTGGTTAAATTTACTCCTACGTACTTTATTATTTTTGTTGCAATAGTGAAGGGGATTGTTTCCTTAATTTCTCTTTCTGACAGTTCATTGTTGGTGTATAAAAATGCCTCTGATTTCTGAGTGTTAATTTTATATCCTGCCACCTTGCTGAATTCATTTATCAGGTCCATTAGTTTTTTGACTGAGACTTTAGGGTTTTTTATGTACAGTATTATATCAGCAGCAAATAATGATAGTTTTACTTCTTCTTTTCCAATTTGGATGCCTTTTATTTCTTCTTATTGTCTGATTGCTGTAGCCAGGATTCCCAGAACTATGTTGAATAAGAGTGATGAAAGGGGGCACCCCTGCCAGTTTCCTGGTCTTAAGGCGATTGCTTTTAATTTTTGTCCATTGAGTATGATGTTGGCTGTGGGTTTGTCATAGATGGCCTTTATCATGTTGAGGTATGTTCCCTGTATTTCCACTTTGCTGAGACTTTTGATCATGAATGGGTGCTGGATTTTATCAAATGCTTTTTCTGCATCTATAGAAATTACCATGTAGTTTTTCTCCTTCCTTTTGTTTATGTGATGAATCACATTGATTGATTTTCGAATATTAAACCAGCCTTGCCTCCCCAGAATAAATCCCACTTGATCATGGTGTATGATTTTTATCATATATTGCTTGATCCAGTTTGCTAATATATTGTTGAGGATTTTAGCATCTCAATTCATCAGAGATATTGGCCTATAATTTTCATTCTTTGTGTTGTTTTTGTCTGATTTTGGAATCAGAATTATGCTTGCCTTCATAAAAGGAGCTTGGAAGTCTTCCTTCCTCTTGAATTTTTTGAAATAGCTTGAGAAGGATAGGAGTTAGTTCTTCTTTGTATATTTGATAAAATTCACTTGTGAAGCCATCTGACCCAGGGCTTTTGTTTGTTGGTAGTTTTTTGATAAGTGTTTCGATCTCATTTGTTGTAATCAGTCTGTTTAGGTGTTTTGATTCTTCCAGATTGATTTTTTTTTAAGATTTTTTTTTAATTATGGTTTTTTAATTTCTTTTTATTTTATTTATTTTTAGAGAGGAGACACAGAGTGAGAGAGAGATGGGGGGGGGGGAGGAGCTGGAAGCATCAACTCCCATATGTGCCTTGACCAGACCAGTGCAGGGTTTTGAACTGACGACCTCAGTGTTCCCAGGTCGACGCTTTATCCACTGCACCACCACAGGTCAGGCCAGATTGATTTTTAAAAGATTATATGTTTCAAGGATTTTGTTCATTTCATCTAGGTTGTCTAATTTTTTGGCATACAGTTAGTTCTTCATAGTATTTTCTTACAATCCTTTGTATTTCTGTTGTGTCAGTTGTTATTTCTCCACTCTCATTTCTAATTTTATTTATTTGAGTCCTCTTTTTATCTTGGTGATTGGTTAAAGGTTCATCAATCTTGCTTACCTTTTCAAAGAACCAGCTCCTGGTTTCATTAATTCTCTGTATTGTTTCTTTAGCCTCTATGTCATTTATTTCCACCTGATCTTTATTATTTCCTTCCTTCTACTACCTCTGGGCTTTACTTGCTGTTATTTCTCTAGTTCTTTTAGATGCAAGGTTAAGTTGTTTATTTGAGCTTTTTCTAGCTTCTTAACATATGCCTGTAGTGCTATAAACTTCCCTCTCAGTACTGCTTTTGCTGTGTCCCATAAATTTTGAGTTTTTGTATGCTCATTATCATTCATTTCTAGAAACTTTTTTTCTTCTTTGATCTCATTGTTAACCCATTCAGTGTTTAATAACATGCTATTTAGTTTCCAAGTGTTTGAGTATTTTTCAGTTTTTCTGTTATAGTTGATTTCTAGTTTCATGCTATTGTGATCAGAGAAAATGCTTGATATGATTTCAAATCTTCTTAAATTTGTTGAGATCGCTTTTGTGCCCTAACATGTGGTGTATCCTAGAGAATGTCCCATGCACACTTGAAAAGACTGTATATTCTGCTGCTTTAGCGTGAAAGGTTCTGAAGATATCTATTAAATCTATTTGATCTAATGTGTCCTTTAAGTCTGCTCTTTCTTTGTTAATTTTCTTTCTTGAGGATCTATCTACTGGTGTTAGTGGGGTATTGAAATCCCCTACTATTATAGTATTGCTGTTGATCTCGACCTTTATATCTATCAAAGTCTGCTTCATATATTTAGGAGCTCCTATATTAAATGTGTAGATATTTATAATGGTTATATTTTCCTCTTGAATTGCTTCCTTTATCATTATATAGTGACCTTCTTTATCTCTTCCTATAGTCTTTGTTTTAAAGTTCATTTTGTCTGATATAAGTGTTGCTACCCCAGCTTTTCCCTCATTTTCATTTGCATAAATTATTTTTTTCCATCCTTTAACTTCAGTCTATGTGCATCTTTTGTTTTAAGGTGTGTCTCTTGTAGACATCATATGCACGGGTCCTTTTTTCTTTTCCACGCAGCTACCCTATGTCTTTTGATTGGAAGATTTAATCCATTTACATTTAAAGTTATTATTGATATTTAGTTGTTTATTGCCATTTTATTCTTTAAAGCTGTATTCCTCTTTTGCTATACAGTGGCACCTTGAGGTACGAGTTTAATTTGTTCTGTAACTGAGCTCTTAAGTCAGTCAACTCGTATATCAAACAAATTTCTCCCATTTAAAATAACTCAAATAGATTTAATTCATTCAGCCCTGTGAAACATCCTCAAACCATCCTAAATTATGAAAAAAAACATGTTTTTAATTAAGAAACATACATGTTTACTTTCCTGGCAGGGAAGATACCATGATCACGAAGGTGGTTTCCCCAGGGTGAGGCTTATCCCTTGCACTCCGGATGTGTTGACCCTTCAGATTTCCCCAAATGTGGGAAACTCAACTGCATTAAATTTAAATAAAATTTATTAATAAAGAAAAAGAAAAAAAACATACATGTATACTTTACGAATGCATAACAAAATATATGAAATAAAATAGTTATTTAGTACTGTATTCTTACCTTGGAGACAAATGAGTGCGGCTAACGGAGGTGAATGGCGGAGGAGAAGGGAGGGAGGAAGGGATGCAGGCACTGTAGACACATAAACTAAAACTGCACTTTCTTAACACTAACTGTAAACAACTGCATTTTCTTTACTTTAAACAATACGAAAACTGCACTTTCTTTACTTAAAATGAAACCATAAAGACTTAATTGTAAAAAAAGAAAATGCACTTTCTTAACTTTAAACTTAACCTAAGCTTAACATTACGTATTTTTCATTTAATCATCATTGTTTTTTGCCTTTTTTGCCTGCACTTTTGGTACTTTCACCTGCAGGACTTTTGAATAAAAATCTATCCAAGGAGGTTTGCTTTTGCCTGCCTTTTAAAATGTTATGGAAATGTGACAAGTGTCATTAAAAAGTGCTGAAGCATGACCAGTTGAAACTTTTTCTGGGTGGTTTTTTTTTTTTTAATTTTTAATTTTATTTTATTCATTTTAGAGAGGAGACACAGAGTGAGAAAGAGAGAAAGGGGGGAGGAGCTGGAAGCATCAACTCCCATATGTGCCTTGACCAGACCAGTGCAGGGTTTTGAACTGGCGACCTCTGTTCCCAGGTCGACGCTTTATCCACTGCGCCACCACAGGTCAGGCTCTGGGTGTTTCTTTTTAATGAAACTTGAAAGCTTGTCTCACATTGCCAGCATGTCTTTAATTTCACTTGTAGAAATCACTTCCCCTGACTCTACCTCCTCCTCACTACTAATCTCTTGCAGGAGCTTCATATGTTGCATCATCTGTAGCTCCTTCTACTCCTCAGTTGATAGTTCTTCCTCATGTTCCTCAACGAGCTCGTTTACATCATCCTTATCTACCTCCAGACCCATCAACTTTCCGAGGGACACAATCTCCTCCAACACTTCTACCTCGGTTTTGGTCTCTGGTTCGAATCCTTCGAAGTCCCTGTCTGCAACAACATCAGGCCATACTTTTTTCCATGCCGAGTTCAAGGTTCTTCTTGTAACCTCTTGCCATGCCAAGTCAATAATGTGTAAACATATTACGATGTTGTAGTGATCTTTCCAAAACTCTCAAAAAGTTAGATTTGTATTCTCAGTCACCTCATAGCAGTGGCGGAATAAGTGCTTTGTGTAAAGCTTTTTAAAGTTGGAAATGACCTGCTGATCCATAGGTTGAAAGATTGAAATCATGTTGGGTGGGAGGTAGAGGACTTTAACGAATTTGAACTCATCGAGAATGTCATCTTCAAGACCAGGTGGGTAGACTGGAGCATTTTCAAAGATTAGTAATGCTTTCATCTGGAGTTTATTTTCTTGAAGAGATTTCTTCACTGCAGGACCAAAGACGAGATTTACCCATTCAATAAAAAACTGCTGAGTAACCCATGCCCTAGCATTGGTGTACCACATAACCTGCAGTTTTTCTTTAAGAGTCTTGTGAGACTTAAAGACTCAAGGATTTTCAGAATGATACACTAGCAGTGGCTTTACTTTACAGTCACTGCTTACATTTTCACACAATGCAAGGGTCAGACGGTCCTTCATGGGTTTATGGCCTGGCAGCTTCTCTGTGGTGATGAAAGTGCTCCAGGGCATTTTTTGCCAAAACAATTCTGTTTTGTCACAGTTGAACACTTGTTGGGGGATGTAGCCTTCCTTTGCAATAAGCGCAGCAAAACGTGCGATGTACTCCTCAGCTGCCTTAACGTCAGCACTCACAGTTAACCATGCCTCACCACCAAGTGGGTACCAGATCTCTTCTTGAAATTTTCAAACCAGCCGTGACTTGTCTTAAATGTATCTTCTGCTTCCTCTTTGAGGTTGATGGTTCTTTCTTCTTTAAGTCACTGTAAATAATACGTGCCTTTTCACATATTACAGTTTCTGTCACTGTATCTCCTGCCAGCTCTTTATCTTTCACCCACGCCAACAGAGGCTTCTCTATTTTTTTATGGATATTTATCCTTAAAGGGGACAGAATTGTAATTCCTTTCGCTGGATTTGTGCTTTTGATGGCATCCTTTTGTTTAAGGATGGTACAATTTGTAGATGTATTGCGGTCGTACAGTTTGGCAGTTCAATCACTCGTACACCATGCTCATGTTTTTCTGTTATTTCTTGCTTTACTTCTATCGACATCATTCTCTTCTTCTCACCACTGTCCTTTACACTCACTTTCTTCGGCTCTATGATAGCACACCATAAAAGTTAGTAAAAAAATGCAAAAATGATGCAAGAACGAGTACAGCGCACAAAATTTGACTTGATCTGCGGGTAACACGTGAGAAAGAATGAGATGCTGGTGTTGTGCTGCCGATACTGGACCCTTGCACCAACACGCCAACTAGCGGCAGCTTCCCAAATCATGACTCATATCTCAGAATTTCGCTCAGATCTCGAACAAAAATATGGACTGAGTAGCCACTCGTATCTTAAAAAAAAAAATTGTATGTTGGTCTGCTCATATCTCAAGGTACCACTGTTTTGTTTCCCCTTTGATCTGTTCACAACAGGCCTCTTAGCATCTCTTGCAGCATTGGTTTGGTTGTAATGAATTCCTTGAGGTTTTTTTTGTTTGGGAAGCTTTTTATTTCTCCTTCAATTTTAAACAATAGCCTTGCTGGATAAACTAGAATTGGTTGTTGGTTCTTGTTCTGCATTATTTTGAATATTTCTTGACATTCCCTTCTGGCCTCGAGTGTTTCTGTTGAGAAGTCGGATGTCATCCTTATGGGGGCTCCTTTGTAAGTGATAGCCTTTTTTTTTCTACCAGCTTTTAATATTTTCTCTTTATCTCTTAGCTTTGGTATTTTAATTATGATGTGTCTTGATAGATTTCTTTGGGTTTCTCTTTAATGGAATTTTCTGTGCTTCTTGAACTCATGTAACTGTTTCCTGCATCAATTTAGGGAAGTTTTCAGCTATGATTTGATTGAACAAAGTCTCTAACCCTTGTTCTTTCTCTTTTTCAGGAACCCCTATGATGCGATGTTTTTTCTTTTCATGTTGTCACAGAGCTCTCTTAGCGTTTCCTCAGACTTTTTGAGTCTCTTCACTTCCGTGCCTTCGTTTATCTTCTCCTCTAACTCGCTGATTTGATCTTTAGCTTCATCCGTCCTGCTTTTAATTTCTTCCATTATGGTCTTCATTTCTGATATTGTGTTTGTCATTTCTGATTCTTTTTTATTATTTCAATGTCTTTTTTTATACTTGCTATATCTTTATTTAGATGTTTGTAATGTCTATCTATTGTTCTAAAATCTTTGAGCATCCTAACAATCACTATTTTAAACTCTGCATCCAGCAATTTCGTTATATCTGACTCATTCAAATCCTTGTCTGGGAATTTCTCTTGATTCATTTGGGTTGCATTTCTCTGCCTTCCCATTTTGTCTGTGTATAAGAACATTGTGGCCACTGGAGTCCAATGGGTGTGGCCTCTGTGTTCCCTAGGTGTGGTCTGTCTGCAAGCCCACCACCCTCTCTGCCGCTATCTCAGGTGTTCAGATATGGGCATTGTGGGCGCCAGTCTGTTGTAGCAGTGTGATTTCCACCTCTCCTCCATGGGCGGGCTATGTTCACCCTGGCTGGTCTCGGCCTTTGCCCCACCCCTTCAGGTGGGGCTGTGCTCCACACTGAGACCACAAGCCTTGGCACCTTGGGTGGGGCTGCACACCTATGCTCAGCCGTGGGTCTCTGCAGTTCCCGGCTTTCGCCCTTCCCCTGTAGGTGGTATTTTAGGCAGGACCGCTCTTGCTCATCAACCCTGCAGCCGGGTTGGACTGCTTTTGTGCGCCCCTTTTTCCCCCTGCTGGGTGGGACTGAGCTGATGCTGGGCCAGTCATGGAGGGCCCGGCTTCTGCCCCAGCCCACGGGAAGGCGCTTTCGCATCCTGCCACTGCCCCAGTGTGGGTGGGGATACTGCAGCTCAGACCCTAACACTCAATACTCTATTCCTTAAGGCTCCCTCCTCCTCAGTGACTCTGCTCTGAGTGCCAGGGGAGAGCTTGTTTGGCCGGTATCCTGCTTCCCTTGCTGGTATTGCTGGTTCCAGGGGAAATATTCACTTTAGATTTGGGGGGTGACTCAGCCCAGGGGTAAGGATGGCTGTCCCTCAAAGTGTTTCTCCCTGTGCCTCCTAAATTACACTCTCTTCCCGCTGCTCCAGTCCTCTCCTCTCTCCCTGTCCCCCGGGGCCCCAGGTGAGTGGTTGTGAGAGAGGTTTTCTGCGCTGTCCCTTTAAGAAGAATCCTGGGTCTGAGAAATCTGTCTCTTCCTCACAAACAGTATCCTAACTTGTTTCACAGCTAAATACTGTCCATACGCCTCTTCTAGGCTCTGGGGCTGCAGACTGGGGCTTTGTTCCTGGGGCACAGGACCCTCCCCTCTCCGCTAAACTCACTTCCCGCCATGCAAGTCTCTCCCGCCATGAGAGTCTCTCCGGGCTGCCATTCGCTCTGGGGAGCTGGGCAGCCTTTTCCGCGTTTCCGCTTTTCCTACCAGTGTCAGTGTCAGCCAGGGCAAATTTTTAACATTTTTGAAGTTGGAAATAATTTGATTCTAAAGACCATGGAAACTTTCTTCTTCAATTAGAAAAAGAAATGATAAATAAGTGGGAACTTATGAGATTAGCCTTTCTCTACCTTTCTTGAGTGCCAGCGCCTGAGGACACATGCTTGTATTGCATAACGTTTCCTACCCTTGAGGTTAGTGAGGAAGAGGAAAGACACAAAAACTGATGGCATTTGTACAGTTATGATGAAAGTGTCCCATGACATACTGTGACCTTAACACGAGAGACCAAAGGGCACAGTGTTGGCATCTACAGGCTGGGACACTCCCGATTTTATGAAAGCCACTTTGTCACTGTGTCCTCACAAGGTGGTGGGTGAGGGACATCTCTATGAGTATCTTCTGATAAGGGCACTAACCCTATCATGATGGCTCCATGTTTATGACTTAACTAACAACCTAAAGTTCCCATCTTTAAATACCATCTCTTTAGGGATGAGGGCTTCAACAAATGGGTTTTAGGGGGACTCAGACATTCAGTCCATAGCAATATTTAATGCACTTTGCCTTAAACTAGGAAACCAAAATTTTGCTCTCTACCACCAAATGTTTTAGTTCTGAGACATGTAAAAGAACTAAATGGCCCAGGGTGATACACGTCTGCAGTGCTGGCCTGGGTCAAGCCGGTGCTCGTCCCTTCTTGTCCTTATGTCCTTCTTCTGCCTTACAGTATTTAAGGCCTTTTGTGTGTCTTGAGTTGTTCAGCACCCACCTTTTGCTGTCTGGTCAGATCCCTCCCTAGAACTGTCCCTGTTCCCCAATGATCTGGGCCCTCAGTGGAAAGCTGCCAGCTGGTTTTCATGTTAAGTTTCTGATTAAGTCATTCTCATGTTTGAGAAACACTCACTGTTTACTTTTTAAAAATAATTTGTCAATCAAATGTATTTCTAATAGGCTAGGAGTGGGAAATATTTTTAGGGGACCTCCATCTTACTGAGTGACTTTGGTCCCCACCCTTTGTTCTTTGTTCTGTGAAGGCAAGGACTCTGCCCCTTTGCCCCTGTATCTTGCCACAAACAGCCTACTATCAAGTCCCACAATAATGCCTAGCACTGTGGAGGGGCGTCCTGGTTACTCAGGGCTTGAAGCAAACGGTCTTAATTAACAATTTATAACAGTCACTGTTTGAGTACTGACTAGATGCCCACACTGGACTGTCATTTAATCCTCACAAGAGCACTGGGAAACAGGGGCTACAATTTTCTGAATTTCACAAATAATAGTAGCAAAAAGGTTTCAACCAATTTGGCCTGGTTAGCAAGCCCAAAAACAAGTAAAATTTTCCAGAAATCCCTCACATTTATTGTGCACATTTTACTTGCCAGGCCAGTGAGAGTAGTTTGGGTAAGTTGTTCCATTTAACCCTCATGCTGGCCTTTGAGGCGGGTTCTAGTATTACCTTTCATTCTTAGAAATGGAAATGGAGAAGTTGAAACAACGTGGTCACATTATACAACTTATAAATTGCAGTCCCAGATGTAGAGAAAAAAGTGGAAAACTGACCATGTAATGAAAGCTGATTAGTTGTGAAGACATTTCTTGGCTGATCATGTTTGTGAAGTATATGCCATGGTACTTTTTATAGGCAATAGTAACCCTTGTATTCTTCTGTATAAACCCAATCCATAGAAAGGGCCATCTGCTTGCCTCTCCTCATTTTTTGTGGGGTGGAGCGGGAGAAAGAGCCAGAGAGAGAGACAGGAACATCAAGCTGCTCCTGTATGTGCCCAGACCAGGGAATTGAACCAGCAACTTCCACGCTCTGGGATGACGTTTCAACCAACCAAGCTATCCAGCCAGAGCTTAATTTTTATTGATTTTTAGAGGGAGGGGTGGGGACGGGAAACATTTGTTGTTGCACTCAATCATGCATTTTTTGCTTGCTTCCCATGTGTGCCCTAAGTGGGGATTGAACCCTCAACCTTGTTTCAGGATGGCACTCTTAACCAACTAAGCTAACTGGGCCCAGATAAGAAACAAGTCACCATTCTGTGTGAGGGGTGGCAGCAACTCTACAGTCCCAGCCCCATCAAGCCATCAAGCTCTTCTTCCCACAATCAAAGCCGCTGAAATCCCAAACCCTATGTTTAAAGGCAAGGAACTCTTGTCTGAATCACCTGTGGCTCACGTAGTCCCTGAAGAAAAGGAGGTATGTGATGGGATCTAGTGTCCAGTGATTTCTATCCAGTATAGTGAGAATCTGAAAAATAAAAAATCCACACAAATGAGGACCTGGATAGCCAAACGCATCTCCTCCCAGTTCATTCACAAGGATAGGAATTGGGATCACATTGGGGGGGGGGGCACTCTAAATATTTTGTTGCTTAGGGACTTTTCATATTAGGGAGAAATATGATTATCAGAGTACTAAAATGATGCATTATTCTGACAGGTGAATCTTAAAATTCGCATGGTTTAGAGAATTAAAAGATGGAATTTAATATTTGGGTCATTCAGAGTACATCTGTTCAGCCAGAGCAAGGCAATTACTCATTAGTCTAGGCAGAAGCTCTATAGAATTTAAAGGTAATGGAGAATTTTTCTCATTGTAATTTAGAAACAACTTTTCCCCTGAGAGCCCAAAGGGTTACGAAAATGAGAATAATTTAACTGGAAGGCCTCTGAATGACATTTTTCCAAGTTGGAGGATATTATGTATTTATCTAACGCACAGCATGTTATTAGGGCTGTGGCTAATGGGAAAACAAGTTTATGAAATTTAGATTCAGATGTTGAACAAAACTAAAGTAACTTACTCGAGGACCTCAGCATTAAAACATATGTATCCCAACGAGACCCCCTTTAAAGTATTTAATTAATTAGGAAATGGGTAAGAATATTGTTCCAATCTTTCCAAGGTAATTTTGTTCAAATTTCATCAGAGTTTTCAGTTTTTCTATAATGTGTATATTAATACTTAAAATGTCCCACTGATGTCAGAGAAATACGAGAATGACTTTAATTCAACCATTTTATTTTTAGAGCATAAGGTACTTCTTAAATCCATTGGAAAATAAATAATAAATAAACAAATAAATATAAGTTTACATGCCATCATGCACACAAAATTATATAAATAAATATTTCCAAATAAATTATGCTTAAGTGTTTCAACAAACACTTTGGTATAGAAATAGCTTATAAATTCTTGCTCATCCATTATAAAAGAAAAACATTCAGTGAAGAAAATTTCCCTCCTTAGCAATTTGCTCATGAAAACTTTAATTTATCCATAGTAAATATGAACTGTAAACAACATGAACACTACTAGCTTAAGTAGAACCAGATCAAGCCATCACCTCCCCCACACCCTATAAAAATTTCTTTGGTTCATATTTTTATAAAAAATGACTTCAAGGTTGGGAGACAGCTCCGTTTTTTTTTAGGAGGAACTCAGGTAGCTCATCATCCTATCGATAGTCACTGCACGAATTCTGAAAGCTTGAAGAAGGATGCAGAGCTTGACTTTCGTCTTATAAAAATCCAGGTCTTCAATGGCAGGTTTTGGTGGCACAGTCTCACTGTTGAAATTCAGTGCCTAGGAGAGCAAGTAATGAACATGACATGTATAGTATTCCAAAATTAAAACATTCACCCATAAAAATGGGGAAAGCCAACACACATCTCAGAGCGGGCAACCCCACTCCCTTACAACTTCTCCTAAACCAGTGGTTCTTAACCTTTTTTGAGGTACCAAACCCACCAGTTTCATATGCGCATTCACCGAACCCTTCTTTAGTGATAAATAAAATATGATTATTTTTTCCAAATTCAAGACATAGGTATATTTTTTTTACTGGTGCACAAAATGAGCCGTGCATGAACATCACCTTGCTCAAAGAACAAAACCAACAAAGTGCATGAACTCACAACAAATTACGGTATTACTTTATTCTGGCCTCCGCGGCAGAGGCTTCTCCGAACCCCTGAGACCGTCTCATCGAACCCCTAGGGTTTGATAGAACCCAGGTTAAGAACCACTGTCCTAAACCCAACCCAGTCTACTCCCAGCCAGAGGGCCAGGCAGAACCCGAGAGGAGAAATTCTCATTATCCAAGCTTATATATCTTTAGTGAGCACTGAAGAGACCCTTAAAGTTGTTGAGATAATCATCAGAAGTTGCATTTTAAAAAGGGACAATTCTGTTAAGATGACATCTGCTGTGATATTTAATTCTTAAATGTTATATTAGGAAGCTACGCCCTTTTTAGAACAAGGATGTGATGGATTTCTATTGATCAAAACTCTATCAGCAACAGACCTGTTTACTCCAGAGATTGCTTTGTGTCTGATAAATAAACCTGACAATAGACCTCCCAGTTTTAGCCCTTTGATTTGATAACTCAAAGTAAGTAACCTTATATTTTCACAATGATCAATAATTCTATTTGTTCTAGAAAGCCTAGAAGAAAGGTAAGATGGATAAAGTCCTCCCATTTTACAGAGTGAGAAACTGAGGCACAGAGGAACCAATGGCTTGGACATAGTTGTCTGATTACTGGTAGAATTGATTCCAGGGCCCAGACCACCCAACTCTATCCTGAAAACAAAATTATTATCTATAGCTCTGTAGGTAGATAGGAACATTCTTTGATACTTGTAGCGTGACATTCAGTGCCTTCCAAATAAATAATTTGGTGAAAGGAAGGAAAAAAGAAAAGGAGGGCGGGGAGGGGAGGGAAGGAGGGGGAGGAAAGGAGGGAGGGAGGGAAGGAAGATGTAAATATTTCTATGTTTTGTATTAGCACTGTGTGCTCAGATGATTTAGAAATTATAAAGCAAGTTCTTGTCTATGAGTGACATTGTGGCTATCCCCAGGTGAGAAGTCATTCTTTTATTTCATTCACATTTGGTTCAAAATGGGTTATACCTAGGCACTAGCCTGCTTGTCTCTAACAATATTTGCAGATGTGCATGCTGATCCCCAACATGCACATCTAGGAGACTTTAGAAGTGAGCAAGAAGTGTAGTGGAATCCCTTTGATGGAGACTTCAATCCTGGCACCGCCACTTACACAAGCTGTGTGACCCTGGACAAGTGGCTAACTCTAAGCTTTGGTTTCTTCTTTTGTACAGACCTGATATGGTTGCTGTGCAGACAGTGGAAGAAAATGTATGAAAACATTTGCAGAGAGCCTGGTACATAATACTTGGTCAACAGATGGATGGCTGCTTTTCTAAATGTGATCTGCTCATGTTTGCTTTTGCTCTAGAGGACACCCTCAAGGCCATAGCTCCACAGAGGCTTTAAAAGAGGGATTTCAGGCCTCTTCCAGTCCAGGAAGGGCTTACTGTCTACCTTTCCATCAGGGGCCCAGGTTGGCTATCTCAGAATAAGAAAGATGCTCTCACTGATAGGAAGGTCTTACCTGCATCAGCTCATCAATAGCTGCCAGCATGTTTTGATTCAGAATGATTTGCCTCTTAGGATCCATCAAAAGCTTTGCATTCATGGCCTTGAACTCCACCTGGTATATCTTCAAGTCCTCATAGATACTACTAAAGCACAGAGTCTGAGCAATATGACAAAATAGGGAAGAAACTATTAAGATGAGTTAAAGATGTTTTCTTCCACACCCCCTCTCCCACCCATTGCATTTGAGGAAAGAACTTGTGTCTCACCATCATAAAAGAGGCCTTACTGGAGGCCAGGCAACTCCCATTCTAGAAGAAAAAAAATAATCAGACATCAATGATATAAATTCATAAAATAGGCTAAAACTTTTAATTTTCCCACTTACAGTTATGAAAGAGATCTCTCTGGAACCCAGACAACTCTCATTCTAGAAGGAAAAAAATATCACAGATCAAAGATACTCTTAATATAAAATTTTTTGGCTTTTCTTTTCAAACATAATCTTTTTTATTGAGGTTAAAAAACATAACAAAATTTTCCATCTTAACTATTTTTTTTTTTACAGGGACAGAGAGAGAGGGATAGACAGGAACAGAGAGAAATGAGAAGCATCAATCATTAGTTTCTCGTTGCGACACCATAGTTGTTCATTGATTGCTTTCTCACACGTGCCTTGACCGCGGGTCTTCAGCAGACCGAGCCACCCCTTGCTGGAGCCAGCGACCTTGGGACCAAGCTGGCGAGCTTTTGCTCAAGCCAGATGGGCCCGCGGCTCAAGCTGGCGACCTCGGGGTCTCGAACCTGGGTCTTCCGCATCCCAGTCCGACGCTCTATCCACTGTGCCACCGCCTGGTCAGGCCCATCTTAACTATTTTTAAGTGGCCAGTTCAGTGGTATTAAGTATAGTCCTATTGTGAAAAACCATATCAGTACTTATAAATTTTTTTCACCTCTACCTTTGAAGTGGAACCTGTTAGTTTCATGACAGTAAAGACCAGAAACATGCCCATTTTTGTAAGAAGATAAAGTTTGAAACTCAGCTTTTAACTGTATCTTGCTTTGGGAGGAGTATCACCCATACCATGGTTAATTCCAGTGGTAAACAGGCCTCTGCTGTGCTGGTTTTGTCTTTTGTGATATCTTCATGATCGATCTCTTCAAAAGTGCAGGAGTAAAATTCTAGAGTCTCACTGACCTGTATGAAACATAAGAAACCCAGTTTATAATATTAATAAGACCCCTGTTTTCCCCATTCCCTGAGGGGCCAGCAAAGCCAGAGCTGGCTGCCCTTGACTTCTCTATCTTTGATCTACAGGAAATTCAGGCTCTTCAGAAAACAAAAGGAAACAGATAATTTACCCTCTCTGTCCCTCCCTCCTCTCCCTTTGCTTTTAGGATGTGTTTCCCTGGATAGCATGTCTTTCCATTGTGTAAACTCTATAAACCATTTCAACAGGCTGTGCTAATCAGCATATATACCACACTATGATACCTGCTTTCTGGTGAAAATGTTTTCTCTTTTGCCAATGTGCCTGTGGCTTATGGCTATATATTTCAATTATAATTTCTAAAGGGGAACCGTTAAGGTCACAAATTAATGGATATGACAAACAGGCAACCCTGAGGACAAGTCAAGATTTAATTTGTGGTACACACACAAAAATGTCATCTTGTGTAAACCTTGTACAGCACTATTGAGTATAATTATGAAATTCATCTTAAGAAGTTGATGACTTTTTGATTGAAGATCTAGATCAGGGGTCCCCAAACTTTTTACACGGGGGTCCAGTTCACTGTCCCTCAGACTGTTGGAGGGCCGGACTATAAAAAAAAATATGAACAAATACCTATGGATACTGCACATATTTTAAAGTAAAAAAACAAAATGGGAACAAATACAATATGTAAAATAAAGAACAAGTAAATTTAAATCAACAAACTGACCAGTATTTCAATGAGAACTATGGGTGCATCCTGTGCTCCTCTCACTGACCACCAATGAAAGAGGTGCCCCTTCCGGGGTGGGATAAATGACCTCAGGGGGCCGCATGAGGTCTGCGGGTGGGCGATAGTTTGGGGACTCCTGATCTAGATTGTTTTTCACTCAATAAGTCTGATGTGTGCCAGACACTGTGTTAAGTACTGAGGAACATGACAAAGAGGAGGACTGTGTTGTGCCCTTCAGAACTCCAGGTTCATCTGAGCTGACAGGCAAGCACCCGAGTGACTGGGAGACGTGTCATCAGGTGTGGAGAGCTGAGAGGGTGTGACAGGTCTGAGGAGGGAGTGGGAAACAAGCCAAGGCTGCCCCAGAGATGGGACATGGGCCACTGGGGGGTTAGAGTGCTGGCAGGCAGGGGTTCAGGCCAAGGGCACTGCAGGTGCCAGCCATGTGCGGCAAGGCTTGAGAGTGCAGAGTATGTCTGGGAGCAGGGGTAAAATTCATGTCTGCAGTGGGCAGAATAATCCCCCGACACACGCTACCAAGTGGGTCTGCCAGCCCCTGGAATCTGAGAATCTGTACGTCACACTGCAAAAGGGAATTAAATTTGCTAGTCAGCTGACCTTAAGATAGAAAGGTTATCTTGGATCATCTGGGTGGGCCCAATGTAATCACTTTAGTAGTGAAAAAAGGAGGCAGAAGAGTCATGGTCAGAGTGATGCAGCATGAGAAAGACTCAACTGGCCATTGCTGGCTTTGAAGATGGAAGGGGGCCACATGCCAAGGGACATGGACAGACTCTAGAAACTGGAAAAGGCAAGAAAACACAATCTACTCTAGTCTCCAGAAAGGGACACAGCTCTGCTGATAACCTTGATTTTAGCTCAGTGTGACCCACTTTGGATTTCTGACCTCCAGGGAAGTAAGATAATAAATTCATGTTGTTTAATTTGTTAGGGTAGCCACAGAAAACAAATACACTGTTTATTCCTGGAAGTTTTCACACAGACCTGGGTAGCCACCATATTCAGCAGATTGTAAAAGTTAGGTTTGGAAATGTGGGCCCACGGCTACAGCTCTTCAGATCTTTTCAAGAGAAGCTGGAAATCTAGATTCTTTTATGGAAAATTCAGTTCCATAAAATAGCATCAAACTAAAAAATCAAAAGACCCTGGCCAGTTGGCCCAGTGGATAGAGCGTCAGCCTGGCGTGTGGACGTCCCAGTTTGATCCCTGGTCAGATGATGATACCTCGTTGATTCAAGCATCGGCCCCAGCTGGGGGTTGCCATGTGGATCCCTGTTGGGGCGCATGCAGGAGTCTATCTCCATTCCTGCCATGTGGATCCCTGTTGGGGCGCATGCAGGAGTCTATCTCCATTCCTCTCACTTTAAAAAAAAAATCAAAAGAAAATATAAAAGACATGGGCCAAATGACAAATCCGTGTGCTGGGTGTATGGCTTGCAAATGGCACGCACTTGCCACCTGTTTTCTGCAACGGCCAGCTGTTTCTTTTGGCAAACTTGACACGGAAATTATATATATAATTGAATTCTGCAATCCCTTGACCTTTAAGTTCTTCATCTGGGACTAGAAGAGTCAGTTTTTTTATCTAAAGCACCTATTTAAACTGGAGCTCCTAAATTTTATCCACATTGAACCTTCAGGAATCAAAGCAATTATCTGCAGTTTTCCTTTGGTGAGTCATCTTTTTAATTAAGATTGATTGCACTGTAAGGGGCAATTGGCAGCACATTATGAAAGATAAGGGAAAAAAATGTTCTTTCAGGAGGCCTTGTGGCTCTGAGTTTAAGATACTCATAAAACAAAAAACTAAAAATATTCAAGAAAGATTTACTAGAGAGCAGGAAGGCAAAAGGACATCTTTGAAAACATCAGTCTTAGCTCATTGCAGCAAAAGCAATAGCTATGGGAACACTTTTAAAAGGAAAAAACATTTTTTTATTTTATGAAAGGAAAATGAAACCTAAAAAATGAATGAAACTTTAAATAATATTAGATAATCCTCTCCCTAGAAAATGAAGGCTGGACTGGCATTGTCCCAGGCTCTCTGAACTGCATTGTACTGACCGCACTGTGTCCTCGGCTGGATGTCGGTGACTGGCTAAGGGCAAGTCTAATTCATTGTAGCCCCTGGAGCACAGAGGCTACACCTAACCACAGTTTCCTGAATTGATCGGTGTCAGAAACTATGAGCCTCACACAGTTCCATCTTTGTTGGCAGGCTACAGGGAACACTAAATATCCACTGTCCTCTGTGTAGACACAGCCCAAAGGAAAGCCATGATTTATTACCACTCTTGCTTTCTCTGGAGACAATTTCATTGAGACTTCTTAGCTAATAGTTGGGCCATTTGTAAAGTACCCTCTTCCTCTCTTGGCAGCTCCTGATAAACTTCCACAATTTCCCTGTAGTTTCTTCAGGTGACCAGGGGTTTGTAAAAGCCCCTTCTCTAGAGAGGCTGCAATGTGGGAACAGGCCTTTGAAAAGCTCACCTTCTGAAGCATTTCGCTGATGGCCCTCAGCAGGTTCTGGGAGCGGCTGAGGCACTGGAACATTCCTGGGCCTGCTGTGGCTGTGGGAAGGCTCCTGGCCAAACTGAAGTGGTGTAGGAGGACCAGGGTGGCCAGAAGGAGGAGGTCTGGGTGGGAATGGGGGACTGGCTGAGGTCGTCCACCTGATTTAGCCTCTCTCCACCGTCCATCTATTCTGTTTTTCTCCACCCATCTGACTCTCTGGATGCCAACCTCCCACCACCGTATAAGAATCTTCCTTAAACATCTGAGAGATGAATTAAGTTCTTGCAAGGCAGTGCTTTGTGCTAGAGTTAGAAACCAACTCATGGCAAGGAAGTCCCAATGAACTCAGACAAGGGTGCTGGACTCAAAGCTCAACCAGAAATTTTCTCCACTTCAATGGGAAACTGAGGCCAGGTGGTAAAGTGATTGGCCCAGTGTTTTGGAAAGAGTGGAGTATCAAAGCCTCATTTTGAAATTGGCTGGGATCTGCCCTCTTGGAGCTGCAGCTTAAGGATCCAAGAAACCATCCCGGTGGGACCTCAGTTTCTCACTTGTGAAGTGGGTGTAATAATGATACTTATAGCTCAAAGGGCTGTTTCAAGATCAAAAGAGACGATGTCCGTTTTAACATATAGAAAGCAAGCAATTAAGTCTCCCTCCATCCCCTTCTTTCTCCTCTACTGGAACCAGCTGATTGTTTTCAGCTTCTCTTTAGCTGTAGCAAGTTTCTGCCTCTTCTTCCCAGGCTGCCGGCCCTCCCCACTCGAGCCGCGTTTGGGCTGCGGGGCTACTCACTGCGCGGGGGACGCATGCTGAGCCTAGCGCTGCGCGGACACCAATCCAGCAGATGGACGCGGACCGCTGGACGCCGCGGGTGAGGGCGGTGGTTGGGAAGCGGCCCGGGGAGTCACATATTTATAATTGTCCAGAGGCGCGGCAGGACTTTCCCCGGACTCTGGTCTCTGGCTTGCTTTCTCTCTCTCTACATCAGCCTCTCGGTGACACGTGGAGAGCAGCCCGTGGGGCTTGCGGCGATTTCGGATGAACTCCCCGGCGCCCGCTGCAGGCGTTCGGGACGGCCCCGACACCTCCGGCCTGGCCCAAAGCGAAAGCGAAATTCGCGCAGGATCGCCGCTAGGGCCAGCGGGCACGCCCGATGCGATGCACACCCTCTTGGTCCCCGGCCTCTGACGTCCCCCACTTCTAACTCCCAGTTACCCTGCCCTCACTCTTCCTCCCTGCAGTGCCCTCTTCCCACGGAGCACCGAGTACTGCCACCCACTCATCTAGCATATCCAGATATACCCTGATCGTGACCTACCACTTAGTTCTGGACTGGGTTGGACAACCGATTTATTCGTTCTTTTGTTAGTCTGTATGTCGTTCTGTCCATTCATCTGTCCGTCTGTCCATCCATCCATCCATTCATTCATTCATATGGTCCACAATGTGCCCAGCAGACATTGTGCCAGCCATGGGACACCCAGTGGGGAACAGGACCTTTGGAGTACTCCTACACCAAAGCTGATTCAATGTGTGTTGCTCTCGGGCACTGTCTTAAACATGAAAAGGGAAAAAACCAGACCATATAATAACTACTGCCATCGAGAATCTAGTTTATTAGAGAGTCCAGGGGAGAATCGTGACAATTTAATTTTTAAATATTTTATTTATTCATTTTAGAGAGGAGAGAGGGAGAGTAAGAGAGGGAAAGAGAGAGAGAGAGAAGCCGGGAAGGAGCAGGAAGCATCAACTTTCATATATGCCTTAACCAAGCAACCCCAGGGTTTCAAACCAGCAACCTCAGCATTCCAGGTTGACGCCTTATCCACTGTGCCACCACAGGTCAGGTGAATCGTGACAATTTAGTGGGAAGGATGCACAGAGTCCTGGGAGAAGATCAGAGGAATGGTGTCTCAGTAGGAGCCATCAGGGTGAAGAAATGGAAAGGCTTCCAGGAGCAAGGCCCTTGGCCAGACTGTTGAGGGATGAGCAGGCATTAGACAATGTCCAGTTGGAGGATATGCAGGTTCTCAGTAGGGGGAACAAGGATCAGAATGCTGTCAGGGAGGGGGCAGGGAGATGGTTCTCTAGAGGTCCTGCTGTCAAGGTGTGAGGTTGGACAGGATGACAGGGCTGTACCAGAAGGGTAGTAGATACCATGCTAAGGAGTGTACATTCTGCTGAGTGTGGTGAGGAGCCTTCTAGAGTTTTAGACAGGAGATGTGGTTTGATATGCATGATGCAAAGATTTCAGCAGTAGTATAAAGGATGGATCTCTGGGGTCAGGAGCTGAGCAGAGGAAGCATTTGGGAGGGCAAAGGGTGGACAAGAGGGATTCTCAGGACAGGAAGGGGCCAAAGCGTGGTAACTCTTCAGGTGTGAGAGTCAGAGGGGGTCTGAGAATACTTGAATGGAGATTGTTCCAGTTTCTGCACAGGGGTTGATGTAAGAAAGCAGTGAGTTTGGAGGAGACAGTGAGAAGTTCCATTTTGAGTGTGTTGGGTTTGAGGTTCCTATGGGACTTTTCAGGTCATTCATTTCTACCACAAGCATTAGTCACCCTGGATATCTATGAAAGGGACGGGTGTGTTTGGTCACCCATTTAAAGCTTCTGAAAGGTCGTACTGCAGTAAGGCCTCCAGGACGCTGGAACTTCCAGTGTCCAGCCTTGAGCAGATTTACCAATCTTGGACAGGGATAAGCCTTTTGGAATACAGGAGAGAAGAGGGGGTGCTTCCTCTTTCTCTCCTCCAGGTCCACATTGACAGCTGGATAGATGGGAACATTGTAAGCCCTGGGATGCTACCATGAACACTTGACTGAGCCAACCTCTACTGAAGATGGGGTAATGAAGCCAATTAGGAAGAAGCTGTGTTGGCCCTTGGTCTAATTCAAGCTCTCTCAGTTGTTGGCATCACTACTGCTTGATGATGATGAGGCACCCACCTTAGGGACTTTTAGATGTATATAAATAAGAGCACTAGTTGACCACTAAGGCTCCTTTCAATGCTACTGTCTGTGAATTTCCCCATAGAAATAGAGAGCATAGGTTGTCAGAAACAATTACATCTAACAGATTGTGTGAAGCAAATTACAGGTACAGAGCTGTGTTGTTGCCATAGGGGTTTAGGATGGAATTAAATGTACTTTAAGTCAGAATGGAGTCAAGTCTATCACAAGATTTCTCCCTGAAAGGCCATCTCCTTTGGAAAAGTAGTTTCTGTGGCATAAGTAAGCA
Organism: Rhynchonycteris naso; assembly: GCA_037038555.1. Lineage (NCBI taxonomy): Eukaryota > Metazoa > Chordata > Mammalia > Chiroptera > Emballonuridae > Rhynchonycteris > Rhynchonycteris naso. Next base: position 181,877,548 of record CM072995.1, on the reverse strand, counting down.
CAGACCCCTTCTCAGACATAGTTTCTAACCTATACTTTTGTACAACAATTCGCTCATGTGCTGCATATACTGTAGTCAAGTTAAAATGAAAAACTTCTGGGACAACATTACTTTTCTACAAGAGGCATTATTTGACCCATGATCACTACTACATAGTGTCTGGCATTGTACTGGAAGTCTTGGCCAATGCTGTAAGGAAAGGAAAAGAAATGAGAGGTTTACAAATTAGAAAGAAAAAACAAAATTGTCATTATTTACAGTTGATATATAGAAAAGCAACAGAAACAATAGAGCAAATAGTAGAACTAATCAGAGAATTCAGCAACTTCATTGGATACAGTATCAACTTTCAAAAATCAAATGGTTGTACATCTGCAACTACCAATTAGAAAATATAATAAAAATAATATGCCAGATAATAAATAAATAATGAAAAGAAGATAGTATTCACAGTAGCAGCCAAACTACATAAAGTAACTGCCTGTATATAGAGAGGCAGTACAGTAGTTGAGTATGGACTGAATCCAAATTCTGTTACTTGTATTGTCACTGTGTGTTCCTGTGCAAGTTACTTATCTTTCAGGGTTCAGTTTCCTCATCTGAAAAATGATAATAAAAGTACCCATATTTGGGGTTATTGCATTTATTACATGAGTTTGTATAAGTACAGAATTGTCTTTGAAGAAAAATTTAAAAGTCTAACCAAGAACATAGAGTGGATTAATTGAAATGGAAATACATTCTCTAACCTTGTGTGAAAAGCCTTAAAGAGCTCAAAATAGTCTCCTTAGTTAATCTGCATATTCAATGTAATCTCAATACTAATTAGAAATAAATTTTCTGAGGAACTTAATAATAAACCTACTTTAAAATATGTAAGAATAAAAGCCTTTGGCTATCTAATATCTAAGCTCAACTTGTAAAGGAATCATAAAGATGTGGTAGTAGCACTTCCAGATATAAAGACATAGTTCAAAGCAATGGTAATAAAAATAGTGTTTGACAAATAAAAAACAGCCAAATGAGCCTGACCAGTAGTGACACAGTAAATAGAGCATCAACCTGGGATGCTGAAGTCCCAGATTTGAAACCCCAAGATTGCCGGCTTGAGTGCGGGATCATCGTCATGATCCCACAGTTGCTGGCTTGAGCCCAAAGGTTGCTGGCTTGAGCAAGGGATCATAGGCTCGGCTTGAGTCCCCTGGTCAATGCTCTCAAGGCACATATGAGAAGCAATCAGTGAACAATTCAATTAAAGTGACACAAATACGAGTTGATGCTTCTCATCTCTCTCCCTTACTCTCTGTCTCTCGCTCACTAAAAAAATTAAAAATAACAGCCAAATGATGAACTGTTGAAGCAAAATAGAAAAACTAGAATAGACTCATATATATGGGTATTTAGTATAAGATACAGAGGGCATCCAGATTAATGAGGGAAGCATGAGTTATTTATTAGAAAGTGCTCACTGTGTGATAAAAAAATAAAACAACTCCAACCTAAAACAAAATACAGAGTTGAAGACATTTGGAAGTTGATTAAAGACTAAATTATTAGAGGACTAGAAGAAAATGTAGGAAACTATTTTGTGATTCAAGAGTATGAAGGATTTTTAAAAAACATCAAAATCCCAAGCCATACAGCAAAACACTGATAAATTTGATTACATAAAAATTTTTAAATTCTATAGTATGATTTCCTGTTAACCATGATCAAAGTTAACAGACAGCTGACAGATTAGGAGAAGATATTTTGCAATGTCTAAAACCAATAGGGAAGTATACAAGGAACTCCTGTAAATCAGAAAGAAAAAGACAGAAATCCCAGTGAAAATGGACAAAGTTTGTAAACAGGAGGTTTACAGAGAGGAAACCCCAAAGGCTAACCAGCATCACAAGATGCTCAGATATATTATAATCATAAAAATGCAAATGAAACAAGAATAAGATATCATTTTATAAGTCTGAGACTGGCAAAAATAAGTACATTACTGACAAATGTTGGTGGAAATGTAGGACTCCAGTATTCTTGGTATAATGCAAGTAAGACAGATACAGCTGTGCTGGCAGGCATTCTGGCATGGTGTGGGCAGATTCAGTCTACGCACATCTAATGATGAAGAGTTTTACCTTGGGTATATATCCCAAAAAGATTCTTATGAAGGGTCCTAGAGAGACATGTGAAAGTGCTCATTAAGCCAGTATTTGTAGTGCAGGGGAGGGGGGTTGTTGGAGGCGATCTAATTCCCCAGCACTGGGGGAGTGAGTGAGTAAAATGTGAGGGACCCATTCATGGCATATTCTGCAGCAGTTATGAGTAATAGACTGGATGTACATGCAGTAACATGGATAGATCTTATAAACATAATACTAGGTAAAAATATAAGGTAAAAACAGAATAAGACCTGTATTTAACATTAGAAGTAGATAATTAAATCCCTTAGAGTCAGATTTGGTTTGGAATTCAAAAAATTTGGATTTTAGAAAGGGAAGAGGCAGCATCTCATGATCAAACACAATATTTCTGCAGCAAAATGCAGGAATGGTTATACAATGTGGATGATGACTACAAATAAGCCCCTGTCCTTTGAGTTAGATTTTGCTGCTGAGTTTAAGAAATCACTTTTGGTGTCTAGAGCTTTTTCAGTTTCAGAATTGTGAATAAGTGATTGTGGACTTCTATTTACTTAAATAAGAAGAATATATTCATAGTGATGCACATCACACAAGGACACTTACAAACAAAAAGATGCATGTTAAATATATTAGGCTAGATCTCACTAAGGAGAGAGGGGGGATGAAAATGAGAAATGGGGGTAAAGAAAATATTTAGATACTTGCATGCACACATATAAGAGAAGGGACTGATGATGTCATCGACTGATGAATGTAATCAGTTTAATCCTCTATCTGAAGTCCTTATTTTGCCCAAGATAGAGATAGGTAAAGACATCCTTTGGAAACAGGTAAATGACATACTTGTTTACAAACTTCAATTATAATTATTGGTGCATTCAGATAGTTTTTTCATTAGTTATTTCTATCCCATTCACTTTGAGCAATGAGCCAATCTGAAGGCATTCTTGTTCCCCATTGTATGGAGACATTTTTGGTTGTCAAAATTGGGGGGGAGGGGAGGGTTGCTACTAGTATCTAGTGGGTAGAGGAATGCTGCTGAATGCTGCTAAACATCCTACAGTACACAGGATAGCCCTGCCCCTCCCCCAACTACCAATACTGCTGGACTGAGAAACAGTGGCTGATATGAGGCTGCTACCTGAGCTATCTGCCTTCCTCCTTCTTCTTCTTTCTCTCTTCTTCCTCCTCCTCCTCTTTTTCTTCTTCTCTCCTCCTCCTCCTTCTCCTTCTTTCCTCTTCTCTTCCTTCTTCTCCTCTTCCTTCTTTTTATCCTCCTCCTTCTCCTCCTCATCTTCTTCCTCCTTCCTCCTCCTCCTCTTCTTCTTTTTCTTTCTTTCTTCTTTCTTCTTCTCTCCTCCTCTTCCTCCTCCTTCTTTCTTCTTCTTTCATCTTCTAGTAGAGAGAAAGACTCCTGCATGCGCCCTGACCAGGGTCCACCCAGCAACCCCTGTCTGGAACCGATGCTCTGCCCATCTGGGGCCATGCTCGCAACTCAGCTATTTTTAGCACCTGAGACAGAAGCTCTACAGAGCCATCCTCAGCACCCAGGGTCAATGTGCTTGAATCAATCAAGTCATGACTGTGGGAGAAGAAGAGAGAGAGAATGGGGAGGGGAGGAGAATCAGATGGTTGCTTCTCCTGTGTGTCCTAACCGAGAATCAAACCTGGGACTTCCATATGCCAGGTCAACGCTCTACTGCTGAGCCAACCAGCAAGGGCCATTCTTATTCTTTATATATAGACAATTCATAGTCATAGGCCCTGAACAGAAGACTTTATCCTGTATCTTTAGTGTCATAATTTAGAATGGCAGCCCATCTGTGGAAGAAGTGAGATCCCAAAGAGGCTTATGATCAATTGAAACTGTAAATGTGAATCTGCAAGTAAGTACTATAAACACTAGAGTCCTTTCTAACATAGCAAGGACTTAACTGGCAGTTTGCCCACAGTTCTAGTTCACATGTGTCATTAAATTTGAGCATAGATCAGCTGGTGCTTTAATGCCTTCTGACATTCTAGGGTCCGGTATAGCTTTAATCCTGTGACCTCTTAGAATAAGTAGCAGAGCTTTAGATGCCTTGTTGCATACCAACCCCAAGTGTGACATGCTGACGAGACTGGTTCCATGGAGTAAGTTCTTTGTTAGTGAAATGTTTCAAAGCAGTGAGAAGAATAGTGAGTTGAGCCAAAAAGACTTGTAGAGTAACTTTGAATTTATGATCAAAAGGCCTAAGTTCTGGCCACTTTTTGCTCTCTGGTAGCTGTATGAGCTTGGACATACCTCTGCCTTTTCTAATTTTCATATCTACAAAGTGGAGAGAGCAATCCCTGGTTGTTTACTTTGTCTTGTGAGTCAGATTGTATAATGAACAGTTTATAATTTTGTAAAGTGATAGTGTGTCATTGCTATGAGATATCACTACACAATGAGAGATGTAGTGTTGGGTTTTTTTGGATTAAGACACATGCACACCAGCTTCTTCTACAACTGCCTCTTTGCAATGTTAAGTGGCAACTTCCCAATGAGGGGGAGGGTAAATCCTAAATAGTCACAAAAATGTTTCTATAGGCAACATCCATATGTTAACAATACCGTCTTGAAGAATCTCACAAATATTAGCAATGGGCTTCAAGAAAAAATTCCAGGAAAGGTGCCATTATTGCTTATTGATACTCCAGTATAAAGATTTTATTAATACTGTTGCAAACTTTTCTGCATCTTAAGACAGTTTAACAAACTTCCTGAATATGATGCACATACAGGAGCAGCTCCGTGTTCCTCTCTCTCTCTCTCTCTCTCTTTCTCTCCCTGTCTTTCTCTCAAAAAAGAAAGAAAGAAAGAAAGAAAATGACAAATGATAATTTACTCTGTTTCCTTGAAAATAAGACAGTGTCTTATATTAATTTTTGCTCCTAAAGATGTACTACGTCTTATTTTCACGGGAGGCCTTATATTTCTAAGCTTGAAAAAAATTGCACTAGGTCTTATTTTCGGGGAAACAGGGTAGGAAAAAAAAAACACTTGCAATAGCTTATGAAAGAACAAGGGTTAATGTCATTAGTATGTAAATATGAATATCACCAAGCAAAAAGCCAACAGTCCAATGCAAAAATGGGCAGAGGATATGAAAAGATAGTTCAAAGGAAGAAAAATACAAATTACTTATAAACATGAAAAATACTCAACTGCACTAAAAATTAAAGACGCAAATGAAAACTACTAGGATTTATAACCTATCGTTTTCAAAACTAAAAGGTTTGATGACTTACAGACTGTGTGTGGGTGTGTGGAGACAGGCTGCCACATTCTCTGCAGGGGTGCAATCTAGTGCCATGTATTTGGAGGGTTAGTTGACAACAGCTGTCGAAATAAAAAATGCACATAAACATTTTCTCAGTAATTCCACTTCTAAAAATTTATTCTATAAAATTTTTTGTACATATACATAAAGATTGGGTATATTTTATTTTTTTTGTTTAGTGAGAGGAGGGGAGGCAGAGGGACAGACTCCAGCATGTGCCCTTATTGGAATCCACCTGGCAAGCCCACTAGGGGGCAATCTTCTGCCCATCTGGGGCTGCTGTCCCATTGCAACTGGAGCCATTATTTAGTGCCTGAGGCAGAAACCATGAAGCTATCCTCAGAATCCAAGGCCAACTTGCAGCAATTGAGCTATGGGGGCAGGAAGAGAGGAGAAGAGAGAGAGAGAGAAGTGAGAAAGGGAGGGGTGGAGAAGCAGATGGGTGCTTCTCCTGTGTGCCCTGACTGGGAATCAAACCCAGGACATCCACAATAGGCCAATATTCTACAACTGAGCTAACTGGCCAGGACATAAAGATTGTTTTTCATTAAAAAGTATCACTTTTAACATCAAAAGACTAGAAACACCTGAAATATCCATTAATAGGGGATTGTTTAAATAAAATATTATTGATCTTTCCAATGGGCTACTATATACCTATTAGAAAACATTGAATTAAATTTATATGCATTACAGAAACAATCTTCATTATGTGAAAAATCAAGGTTCAGATCAGTGTATAGTATAATTCTATCTGTGCAAGGAAAAGTGTGCACACATACATACACACATATACACACATAGATATAAGTATAGTATAGAAAGAGCTTTACACTCGTAAGAAAATAGAAAATAAATAACCATTTCCTCTGGAGAATGAAATTGGATCTTTGAAATAGAAAGAAAAGCTGCCTTTTATTGAAAAAGCACTGTTTAAATTATTTAATATGCAAATATATCAGTTTTATTGATCTTTGTTTTGCTTTTCTAATTTGCATTTAAAAAAAACCCCACTTATTGGCAGGTGACAGTGAATTGCTAAGACAGCTGCTGGGCTCATTCTGAGTTTTTTACAGAGAATTTCTTATAAATTGAAGCATTCTTGCTGGGTTTGCAGTACAAACATTGAATCTGTGGGTTGAGGCAGGGGCTTCTGTGTCTGATTCACTCCATCTATCCATCCATCCAATTTACCCACCCATCTTATCACTTTATTTTGAAGACTATTTTACATGTCTGCTATGCACATTTAGATCATCCTTTTTTTATTGATTTTAAATTACTGTGTTTATATAGATTCAAGTGTCCCACTGAATACATCCAAGATCATCCCTTTTAATTATTATGTGCACTGACATTATTATTTCACTGGCTAGAACCTTTGTAACCTGTGGCCTCATGGAGTGGAAAGACCATGGGTTTTCTAGTCCCAGGTTAAAATCCAGCCTCATCAATTTCTAACAGTGCAATCTTGGGCAATTTCCTTAACTTTTCTGACCTCTGGTAAAACAGAGAGAAAATTACCTGTCTGGTGGGTTTGTTGGGATGATTTGTTGGGATAATGTATACACAGTGAGACAGAGCCCAGTAGCACAGCAGCCTTGCCCTTAACAGGTTGCTGGTTTCCTTTTGTGGCATTGATTTTTTTTTATTATTATTAATTTTAATGAGGTGACATTAATAAAGTAGGGTACATACATTCAAAGAGAACATCTCCAGGTTATCTTGGCATTCAGTTACGTTGCATAACCATCACCAAAAGTCAAATTGTCCTCTGTCACCTTCAATCTGGTTTTCTTTGTGCCCCTCCCCTCCCCTCTCAACCTCACTCTCCTCCCTCCCCCACCCTGTAACCACCACACTCTTGTCTATGTCTCTTAGTCTCTTTTTTGTGTCCTACCTATGAATGGAACCATGCAGTTCTTAGATTTTTCTGATTTACTTATTTCACTCCGTATAATGTTATCAAGATCCATCCATGTTGCTGTAAATGATCCGATGTCATCATTTCTTATGGCTGAGTAGTATTCCATGGTATATGTGTACCACATCTTCTTTATCCAGTCATCTATTGAAGGGCTTTTTGGTTGTTTCCATGTCTTGGCCACTGTGAACAATGCTGCAATGAACATGGGGCTGCACGTTTCTTTACGTACCAATGTTTCTGAGTTTTGGGGACTCAACAAAATGGGTATTGAAGGAAAATATCTCAACATTATAAAGGCCATTTATGATAAACCATCAGCTAACATCATATTAAATGGCATAACTGAGGACTTTCCCCCTTAAATCGGGCATTGATTTCTAAACAGTGACTGATGAGGTCTTAAATAGCCCCTCAAAGGCCCATCACATGTCTTATTCATCAATGAGCAGAATGGTTAGGATTAGTATTATGATGCAGTATGGCCTCAAATGTGGAAGGAAACAATATTCTGAGTCAAGATCATCCTTTTTGGCTTCTTGAGAAACAATGAAAATTTCTCAACAGATGAGACCTGAAAGGCAGGCTGGTTGGCATTAGCTTTTTAAAGTCCCCAAATAGCCATTTTATTGCTTTATTCATTTATGCTTAGTTTCCAGGATTCTTCATTACTCCACATGTATATGAAGAACCCCTTTTTAGTCTGTTTTTTAAAGTACTGGTTTGCTGGCAGCGAATTCATTCACCTTTTGTTTGTCTTTATGTTTAATTAATTTTTAAAATATGTGTTTGCTTAGAGTTATATTCTTTCTGCACTTTTAAAGATATCATTTCAATGTATTCTGGCTTCCATTGTTTCTGTTTAGAAGTTGCTGTCTTTTCATTTTTTTTTTTTTAACTGTTGCTCCTTTGAAGATAATTTGTTTCAGAAGATAGTCTGACTGTTTATAAGAGTTTATTCTTCTTATTTTTTTTCACCCTGAAAATTTGGTTATGACATTCCTAAGTATGTTTTTCTTTGTATTTATCGTGCTTGAGGTTTGTAGCGCTTCCTGAATCTGTAATTTGATCCTTTTAAATTGGTTTTGGAAAATTCTCAGTCATTACCTCTTCAAATATTGTTCCTATTGCTCTCCACTCAGTCTTCCTCTGGAACCTTTCTGAAACTCTAATCATACATGTTTAGACCTTTTCATAATACCCTACATGTTTTTTATGCTATTTTCTGTTTTCCATCTTTTTGTGTGTGGGCGGGGAGGGGCAGGATCTGGTTCTGTCCATCTGGTTATTTTCTGGCAACCAATCTTCCCAGACACTAATGTTTTTGTCACTCGTGTCTAAAACTGTTCTTAAATTCACTTATTGAAGTTTTTATTTGTTACTGTATTTTGTAGTTTTAGAGTTTCTACTTGGCTTATTTCATACATGAATTTTGATTCTCTAATAAAACCCTCCATCCTGTCATCTCTTTCTTGAGTGTGTTAGTCACAGCTATTTTCCACTCTGTGTCTGATAGTTCTAGTATCTGGATCATTTGTGTATCTTTTTCTATTGTATATTTTTTCTCTTGTCCTCATCCCTTTGTGTGCCTGGTAATTTTGGATCAAATGCCATAAAAAGTTGTAGAGCCTTTCAATGATGTTAACTCTGGCAGGCAGGTAGGTTAAAAGCAAAACAGCTTCAACCAAGCAGGGAGCACATTGATTTGAGGTTGGGTTCCCGTCCTTACAAAGGTTGGTCTATACAGGTATTAATTGACTTACAACCTATGCAACTTATGACCATTCAACTTTACGACCACAGTTGCTAGCCACGACTGCTCCGCGTCTGGAGCAGTTTTTGTATGCACCTGCATTTTGTAATTTTGTATGTTTTGCAAATATTAAACCAGTTGTACTGGTAATGCAGTGTTTTACTTAAACCTGACGAATGTAAAAATAAGAAACAAAATGGAGTAGAGATGATACAAATGGCATAAAATGAACAAAGAAAATTATGATATATAACAATAATGAAAGAAAATTATGATAAAATATGACTTAAAGATTTTTATAACATCATTTCACAGTACTGTACATAGAGCCTACTCAACTTACAACCGAATCGTGTTACGACCCATCTGTCGAAACAAATTGTGGTCATAAGTCGAGCACTAGCTGTATTTGTTTGCCTTTATTTCTAGGGTGTAGTCCCATGAGTTCTACCTAAAAGCAGGTGGTATTTACCAAGGGCACTCTGCTTTGGAAGGCTCTGAATGTTCACCTTTATTTATCTAGCACTGTAGCCTTGTTGTCTACATTAATGTCTCGGCCTCTTACAGCTACTTTTCCTTCTGCTTTTCTAACTCTTAGCCTGTTCTGTTTACCAGTTGTAAAATATATGTATAGAGGCAAAAAGCAGCTCAGTCTATTTGAATCACTTCTCTGCACTTTCTGTCACTCCAAAGTCTTGGCATCTCAAGTCCTGATTGCTTTGGTGGCCCCGAAAGTCAACATTTGATGCTCCACTGAGTCTGCCAAAATCTCTACTCACCTTCTCTGCTTTTTAACAGCCACTTTCTGCTCAGCTACTAAGTCCTATATTCATTCTGCTTATGAGTCAGCAAATGACTCAGTGGGAAGTGTAGACTGTTAGACTTCTCTCAGTGAGTTTTCCTTATTTCAGGGATCTTGACCCTTTGAGTCCTGGCCACCTTGGTGGCTCTTCAGTCTTTTCATATATGTATTTGAATTTTATTTGGCTTTTCTAGTTGTTCTCATGGGAGGATTTTCTTTCTATAAGCTAGCCTGTCATGGCTAGAAATAGAAACCAAATTGCCATTTTAGAAACAGAGTTTGCTCAGAGTTCCAAAGTGGAAATTCAACTTCAGAGTGATTATGATAACTGATGGTGTCCTACTTTTTAAGATAATATACTGGCCCTGGGTGGTGTCTCAGTGGATAGAACATTGGCCTGGCATATGGACGTCTCAGGTTTGATTCCTGGTCAGGGCACACAGGAGAAGCGACCATCTGTTTCTCCACTCTCCATCTCTACCTTTTCTCCCTCTTCCCCTCCTGTAGCCAGTGCCTTGATTAGTTCAAGTGTGGTTCTAGGCGCTGAGGATAGTTCAGTTGTTCCAAGTGTATTAGCCTCAGGCACTAAAAATAGCTTATTACTCAAGCATCAGCCCAAGATGAGTTGTCTGGTAGATCCCAGTTGGCATGCATGTGGGAGTGTGCCTCAATATCTCCCTTTTGCCTGACCAGGTGGTGGTACAGTGGGTAGAGTGTCGGACTGGGGCACAGAGGACCCAGGTTTGAGACCCCAAGGTCGCCAGCTTGAGTGTGGGTTTATCTGGTTTGAGCAAAGCTCACCAGCTTGAACCCAAGGTCGCTGGCTTGAGCAAGGGGTTACTCTATCTGCCGTAGCCCTGTGGTCAAGGCACATATGAGAAAGCAATCAATGAACAACTAAGGTGTCTCAACAAAAAACTGATGATTGATACTTCTCATCTCTCTTCGTTCCTGTCTGTCTGTCCCTATCTCTCTCTCTCTCTGACTCTGTAAAATATATATATATCCCCCTTCCTCTCACCTATTAAAGAAAGATAATATACTGTCCTTGCTACTAGAAGAGCTATCATGAACATAGAATAATAGCAATAACCAACAAAGTAGCTATTATTATTATCACTCTCATTTTTACAGATGAGAAAACTGAGGAAGAGGTCACCTAAGTCACTGAAAATCATATCGGTAGTAAGCAGAGGTGCTAGGATTTGAATCCATAAGGTCTGACTCTTGAGGTCACTCCTAACAGAAGGGTAGTTTACACAAGTTTTCATTATTGAGAAAGTAATATAACAATCAATGAGAAATATACAAAGAGGCCTTTACACCATCATTATCCTTCCAAAACTCATGGAATCCTTATTTTGCATTTGTATCCCCTAAAGACCTTGCACAGTGCTTGGCATGTGCAGATTCACAATACAAACATTTTGATTTCTGGATTAGAACTGAGATCTGAAGTTATATTTTATTGTTTGCCCCTGCTGCTTTTCTTATGTTACTGTAGGAATTCAATCCATATAGCATTTGTGAAGATGAAGTTTAGGGTGCAGGCCAAAAAGGCCATTTGGGGCAAAATCTAGGCAATGCTTTGCTTGTCAAAATCTTTATTGCTGCCCTAGCTGATTAGCTCAGCAGTAGAGTGTGGGCCTGGCGTGTGGAAGTTCCAGGTTTGATTCCCGCCCAGGACACACAGGAGAAGCACCCATCTGCTTCTCCACTCTTCCCCCTCTCCTTCTTCACTGTCTCTCTCTTCCCCTCCTGCAGCCAAAGCTCCGTTGGAGCAAAGTTGGCCTGGGCACAGAGGATGGCTCCATGGCCTCCACCTCAGGTGCTAGAATGGCTCTGGCTGCTACAGAGCAACGCCCCAGAAGGGCAGAGCATTGCCCCCTGGTAGGCATGCTGGGTGGATCCCGGTTGGGTGCATGCGGGAGACTGACTGCCTCCCTGCTTCTATCTTCGGAAAAATACAAAAAAAATCTTTACTGCAGTGTGAAGGAAGGGATTCCTTTTCCTTATTCAGTTTCTGGACAACTCTAAATTAGAACATTTTGTTAATCCATCTCACAGGAGGAATTACCCATCTTTTCTGGCCAATATAGTTGGACAGAAAGAGGTCTAGACCTAACAGTTTGTTATCACATAACTCTGTTTATTTTGTGACTCACTGCATGGGAAATTTACAGGTCTGATAATGCTGATCTCAGAGTAAGGAGAAGGAAAACAGGACAGGAACACACTAGGCTTATTGGTACTTCAGAAAGGGAAGAGTCGAATCAGTTTTCTGTTTCCAAATGCTGCCTTTGGCGTCAGAATGCAAGCTTTTAAGTTAGTAGATTTCTAGAGAAGAAACTCCAGGTGAGAGCAGCAGCAACAATTTCATTTCCTCTGTCATTCTTACAGCGTGAAATGCCCCAGTGTTTCTCTACTAATGACGCAAACTTACCCAAAGAATTTAGAACCAGTTCTGTGTGTTCATCTCACTGGTGTTAATATCCTTTTAGACAACAGAGGCAAAACAGTTCTGAGTGGTTTCTCTCCAGAAGTTGAATATTAATGTTCCCATACCTAATAAATATCTAGCTTTGTAAAAAGATTAAGCAAATGTCTTTCATAAAGCACTGAAAACTGTCTATTTGTATTTAAATAGAACAATAACGGATTTCATGGAACAGTTTTAGGGCTCCCATCTGCCAAACAGCTTTCTGTAAATGATTTCTCTTTATATTGGAATCATCTCAACCAGAATTCCATCGTCTCAACCAGAATCCCAGGACAGTCAACCAAAACTCAACACATTCTACACAAAGTTCTAGCAGACCATTGGAATGACTTTTTCTTAGTTAAGTTGCTTAGGGACTTTATATTATTATTATTATTATTATTATTATTATTATTATTATTATTATTTTGTATTTTTCCCAAGTTAGAAGCAGGGATGCAGTCAGACTGCCCAACTGGGATCCACCCAGCATGACCACCAGGGGGCGATGCTCTGCCCATCTGGGACACTGCTCCATTGCAACCAGGGCCATACTAATGCCTGAGACGGAGGCCATGAAGCCGTCTTTAGTGCATGGGCAAACTTTGCTCCAGTGGAACCTTGGCTGCAGGAGGGTAAGAGAGACAAAGGAGAGGGGGAAGGGTGGAGAAGCAGATGGACGCTTCTCCTGTGTGCCCTGACTGGGAATCGAACCCAGGACTTCAGCACACTGGGCCAATGTTCTACTGCTGAGCCAACCCGCCAGGGCACTTAGGGTCTTTTTTTTAAAAAGCATCGATCTCTTTTGAGTAAGCTATGGCCAAAATGTACAAGGTGCCTATGAGTCCTATTTGTCATGATCAAGTACAAAGCTATTATGTTGACTTCTTCTCTTTTTGGAAAAAAATATTTTTTAAATTGGGGCCATTGCCCCTTAAACAATATTTCCCTTAAAATAATATAAAACAATATATCATTAAAATAATGTATAAAGGACAGAAAAACACCTTTTAGAAAATTCTCTTTGCTTCCAGGTGGTAACCAAACAGGTTACTATTTTTAGAATACTGAGGCTTTGTGTGTGGACACAATAATTGAATGACATCAGGTATTGAACAGTGTTCTTAAACAGAGAAGCTTAGTACTTTTCCAGACTGTGTACAGGGGATTCTTCACCCATATACTATTCTGGCTAGGAGAGACTTAGGGAAAGACTGATCTCACTGGTTACTGGTAGCAGTAGCTGACGTTTTTTGAGTGTGCTGTATGTCTTGTGCCCAGGACGATACTAGGCAGTTCTATATTATCATCTCACTTAACCTTCATAGCAGCCCTATGGGATAGATGCCCATTGCTATCCCGATTTTACAGATGGGAAAAGCAGGTTTTAGTGAGACTAAGTAACGTTCCTAAGACAGTAGAGGTGATATCAGAACCCAATGTATCTTTTCTACGCCCTTAAAATATAATGAGGAGAAGCTGCGTTAGTAGGAGGGGACTGTAAAACACAGTTTTTTCGGAAAGCAGTTGGAAATACTTATCAAAAATCCCTTTTAAAATATGGATATTTTGACCAAATCACTACACTTTGACTTCTGAGACTGTCGTTTAGAGTATTGATCTGAGATTTTGACAATGACTATGTAAATTTTCACTGTAACACTGTTTACAAGAGTTTATGATATAGGTTGAAAACAACTGGTTGTCCATAATAAGTCACATAAATATAAATTATGACAGAGGCGTAGTTGGGACATTATGTATCTTTTAAATAACTTTCTTTTAAATTTTTATTTATTTATTTATTCAATTTTAGAGAAAGGAGAGAGAGAGGAAAGGGGGGAGGAGCAGGAAGCATCAACTCCCATATGTGCCTTGACCAGGCAAGCCCAAGGTTTTTAACCGGCGACCTCAGCATTCCAGGTCAACGCTTTATCCATTGCGCCACCACAGGTCAGGCCAACATTATGTATCTTTTAATAATAACATTAAATAACATATTATTGGAGAATTGTTCAAAATTTTTGTCAGGTGAGAAAGAAAGATATAAAATCATATGTTTATAATATGATCATACTTATGTTTAAAATGGAAGGAAATCCTGCAAAATGTCAACAGTGGCTATCTCTGCATAATGGATAATGGGTAATTTTTGTGTTTTACTTTATGCTTTTCAGTGTTTAAAACTGTTTCTGGAATGAGTATAAATTACTTTTATAATCAAAAGAAAATATCATTAATATTGTTTAAAGTAAGAAAAAGTAAATTAACCAACATTATAATTTCCATTGTCAACAAATCACTTTTATCCCTGGGGTTAATTTTTTTTAACATTTATTTTTCTTTTATTTAGTCTTTATTTTTCCTATGCAACTTCTAATATATCACTGGAGAGGAAGTGGTTATCTCAAGCAGATAGTGTGTGGCAGAGTGAAGCAGTATGTTTACTCAAACCCGAAATGCTGTCTGTAGGCGCTCTCATTTGGCACATTTAAATACCTGGACCCTCCCAGCAGATGGAAAGAAGACACTCAAAGTCTCGCTCAGGAAGCTATGCTTAAAGAGCCTTGTGGGAGAATGTGGTCAGAATGTAGCCTCTGACATTGACCCTAATGGAATGAACAGAAAAGAGCATCTACCAAGTAAAGGGATCTTGAGAGAAGATTTGGGAATACATTCTTTTGTTCATCCATCAGATATGTATAGAATCCCTTCCTTGTTAACAGTTCTGTGTTAGATGGCTGGGAGAAAGTTTATATATCAGCTATGATGAACCCATGTTGTTGCCTGAGTTTTTATTAAGATACCAGTGGGTTTCCAATCTGGGAAGCAGAGATTCCCTTAGTTTAGTGAAGAGGCAGGCAAGAGAAGCTTTCAAATCTGACTATGATTAGGTCATAAGACCTCATAATAGTACCCACAAGGAGAGCGTAAGAGACCTCCCAGACAGTCTTACTTGTGCTCCATCCTTGCCAGGCCCCAGGTATATGTGGGAAAGGTGGGGAGGAACAGACATTCATTAAGCTGTCTCTGATGAATAGAAGACTGAGCTGTGGTGATTAAACAAATGAAAGCAGATCTGGTCCCATCTGTCTCCTCCTTTCAATATTCTCGAACTAGAAGCTCCAGTTCCTTTGGCCCTCATCATAGGTAACCCAAACACTTCTACAAATTGCCGTGAAGCCCCTCACAGACATGCTTTCCCCTCATGTGCACCCTCTGGTCTGACTGACTACTTCTTTGCCTACATTTCCCAAGACTTCCTGTTGTTCGAGTGTCCAGAGACACTGCTATTCTGGCCATGAAACATGCCTGGCATGTTCCCAGGTCAGGTGTTTTTACACTTCCTGTCCCTTCTCTGTACCACTGTTCCCTGGTCATCCACATGTCTCATTGCATTCCTCTTCCTCCTAGTCCTTCCCCACCACCTTGTGTAACATATGCTATTTCTTCTCCTCCCCTGTGACTCTCTAGCCCCTACTCAGTTTTATTTTGTTTTCTTAGTTAACATTTACCATTTGACAGTACAGTATATGTTTACTTGTTATTTTATTACCTGTTGTCCTGCATTACAATATACACTCCCTGAGGGCAGGGATTTTGTCCACTTTATTCACTGTTGCGTATAGAACAGTCCTTGGTACATAGTAGACGCTTGAGCAATAATTACTGAGTAAATCAATGAATGGACGTACTTTACTAAAATGCAGTTTGGGTATCTACATCAAAACAGAAAATGACACCTAACTCTGACCTAGGCAACTCAGCTTCTTAGGTTTGTACTGAGGAGATACTTTTGCAGGTGAGAAATTATATGCATTATAAGGTTAAACACGGATTGTTTGTGATAACATATACAAAGAGAGAATCTAAATATCGATTTATGGAACATTGTGAGGTAGGCAGATTGACATGAAGATCAATACTTACCTACAAAAAAAAAGACTTACAATATATTAGAGAGTGAAGAAAGTTGATTCTGGAACTGCATATATGGAGTGATTGCACTTTAATAAGATTCTGTTAAGCTCTGTATGTATTTGTGCATATAAGAATGTGTAGAAAGGGGTCACCACAACTAATAACAGTAATATTGGGTAGGAATGGGATTTGGGATGATTTTTACTTGTTTCTGTATACTACTGTGTATTTCTTTAAAATGAACTTATTTTTCTGAATACATTTTAAACTAAGCCAATAGAGTTATTTTATAAGGAAAATACATTTTTCTCTACTTTTGAATTTATTCTAGTCCATCCTGTGTTAAAGCAGCCCACAGTTAACTGACGCACTTTCTGCAGTCCTAGCAGAAGGTGTAGGCTTACCAACCATACCCACGGGGTGGTTCACTGTGCTTCTCACTGTTAAAATTTCTTTGTCCTTTGCCTCATCCTGCCATAACTTAGAATCTTATCTGGCCATGCCAACAAGATAGAATTGCCTCCTAACTGGTTTTTCTGCCCCCTCCTGCCTGTCTCCTTCAACGGCACAAAGCACAATGGTGGCCTATGACCTGGAGGAGAGTCTGAGCTCTCAGCTAGCCATCCCAGGCTGTCCACACACAGCCCCGGCTTCTTTTCCCAACCTCATCCCCAATCTCTCCCTTTTCCTCCTGGCATTTCATCTGCCACTGCCTTTGGCTATCCCATACACATTGATGCTTGTCTTTCTGTTTTTCTGGAACTCCTTACTGTCTGCCTCTTTGTCTCCTAGGTTCCATTTCACCTTTGACTTTTTCATTTAATTCCTGGAGAACTACCTAACTTCCAGAACAGTGACAGTACTAATCCTTTGCTTCTTAAAACACTGGTTTCTTTTAATTTATGTATTGTGTTGTATGACTGGTAAACTCTTTGAGATCATGAAATATTTCTTGTGCTTCCTTGCATTATCCATAGAATCCATTTACTTATTTATTCAACAAATATTTGAGCACCTGCCATGCACCTGATCTCGCACACGGTACTTGAAAAGAGTAATGACTACACCAGCTTCTAGTCCAAGAAGTCATGGTGAAGGGCCTTACTTACTTGAAATATGTTTATTGATAGTCTTTCTTCCAAACTGTTTTTACATCTATTGGTAAAGTTTTCTCTGTTCCTTTAGTAAAGGAATGATTTGTAAGAAAGAAGGGCCACTAACTAACACTTTGATTCTCTCTGTTATCAATATGAACTAGCAAAAAGTCTTCAAAAGAAAGTCTTCTTTTGGTCCTTTAAGCACCTCAAATGCTAGGCTCTTGTAGGAAGAGGAAGCCTTCCCCAATTTCTGATAAACAGTGACTGACTTGAGAGAACAAAATGAAAGCATGCCTATGATGGGGAGCAAGCACTGACCAAGTCATTACAAAGAGATTAGTGACAAAATGAGGAGCATGGGGGGAGCCTGGCAGCACAGAAGTGAGCACCCAGCTATTCTGGAGAGAGAATACATTCTCATATTAAATTTCTTTCTGAGTAAGATATCCACAGAAGCCCATTAGAAGAAGAATTACTTTTCTGGACTGCATTGATCCCAAGAATACGACACAAGAAGCTCAACAGCAAGGATGGAAGAGAGGCCTTGGTAAGGGGCTTCTTTAGGCTGAGCATCTGGCTGGATGTGGGGGGCAGGAAAACCACAGTGGGAAGAAGACTCTGAGGCTTGAGCCTGAGTGACCAGGAGGGTAATGATGACACTAAGTGGTTTAGAGAAAAAAGGAAGAAAGCTGCCTAGTTGCCTATAGACACTGCTGGTTGTCTGTCCAGCAGCCACATCCCTGCTTTTTATAGAGCCCTGATTTTCTCAAATGTTTAATCCAGGGGTCCCCAAAGTATGGCCCATGGGCCGCATGCGGCCCCTTGAGGCCATCTATCCGCCCTGCTGCACTTCCGGAAGGGGCACCTCTTTCATTGGTGGTCAGTGAGAGGAGCACAGGATGCATCCACACCCATAGTTCCCATTGAAATACTGGTCAGTTTGTTGATTTAAATTTACTTGTTCTTTATTTTAAATATTGTATTTGTTCCCGTTTTGTTTTATTACTTTAAAATAAGATATGTGTGGTGTGCATAGAGATTTGTTCATAGTTTTTTTTTTATAGTCCAGCCCTCCAACGGTCTGAGGGACAGTGAACTGGCCCCCTGTATAAAAAGTTTGGGGACCCCTGGTTTAGTCCATCCTCGGCCTCTGAGGTGGTTCCTAAGCTACGATCTGGGTAGGGGAAGCGTGGCACTCAGCCAAGAAAGCCCAAGGGAGAAAGTATTGACATTAATAAAAGAGTGAAAAGGATGCTCTAATATATAAAAGATACATACACATACAAAGATAAATATCTGAAAATTACTGCTTTTGCTATATATATAACCAGAGAGCAAACATAATGGAAAAACATTTTGCATTCCCAATAGTAACTAGAGAGATGAAATGCCTAGGAATAATTTAACAAGAATTATGAAAGATTTATATAAATTAATGACAAGATTTTACTACAAGATATAAAAAAAGGATTGAATAAATATTATAGAACCATACCATATACTTGGATGGGAGAACTGAATATTATAAAGATGTCAATTCATATCAAATTAATTTATAGTTATAATATAACTCCAATTAAAATCCTAATAGTATTGTTTTGGAATATGATGAAATCATTCTAAAGTCCATCTAGAGGGCAACAGGCCATAGTAACTAAAGCATTTTGAGGGGAAATAAAAGGGAGGGGGATTGGCAGGGAGGAATTAGCTTCCCCGGAGAGTAAAACAGAACAGAAAAGAACAATAGTGTTATCAATTTGTTTCTACTAGTAGTGTAGATTTGCAAAACAGAGAGATAGACCAGAAATAGCCCCATAGGGTATATATAATACTGATAAAGAAGGCATCACACAACAGGACAGAAGGGAAAAGAAGGAAGGGGGAATGTGAGTGGCACTGGAGGAAGGAATGGAGAGAGACTGTTTCCCTGACTAGGAGTTTCTGTGTACAGGGTCTTCCACTAGACTCATGTTCCCAACTTCCTTCCCAAGCTCTCGCCTTCCCCCTCTGCCCTCTGCCCTCTGCCTTCTGCCTTCTGCTCTGTGGTCCCTCACTGAGTCCCCCGTTTCTGCCCTTCCAGGAATTGCTCAGAGTCAGGCATAGCCTGGGTTTGGGTGGCTGAGACAGCTTAATTCAGGGTCAGGGTGCATTAGCAGACTATTTTGGCTGTTTATCTAACATTACATGTTTTAATCTAATTCTGAGCTTTACTCAGAAATAAAGACACCACCAGGCCACATTGTATCTTTATCTTTTAATTGGTTTCTAAATCATGAGGGAGAAAAGGTGTTATATGTTGGTTCAGCTAAAATGCCTAAACTGGGACAACTAGTTGGCTCGTTGGGGCAAAAAAATTATAACTCATGACAATCTATGAAGAATAATTTTTATAAATGTCAAACTGTTGAAAACAAAAACAAGAAGACAATATCCAATTTCTTTTAATTTATTTATTGATTTTAGAAGGAGAGGAAGAAAGAGAAAGAGAGACAGAAACATTGATCTATTTCTATATGTGCCCTGACTGGGGAAGAAACCCGTAAACTATGTACTGGGGCCAGTCAGGTGACAATTTCAAATTTCTCATTCAGGAAAGACCCTCTAAGGCAAAATTGAGGGCAAATGCAAAGATCTCAAAGTCAAAGATACATTACTCTAACAAGACTGAAAAACTGCGTAGGTGAAGGAGATAGCCAAAAAACATATACATAACACATAGACACAGATAACAGGGTGGCAATAGCCAGAGGGAAAATGGGGGTAGGGACTTGGTGGCAGTGGGCAAATGTGTGTGTGTGGGGGGGGGAATGGAGATGGAAGGAGACCTTGCTTGGGGAGAAGGGCACATGTGCAGTGTGTAGATGGTGTTATATTGAGTTGTATGTACACTTGAAACCTGAACAATTTTGTGAAGAATGTCATCCCAACAAATTCAATTTGTAATAAACAGTGTGTACATATAAAAAAAGCAAAAATGAATAAAAAGGCAGTTATCAAACTGGAAAATTATTTTCAGTTTATGTTACACATAATTATTACACTAAATTTATCAAGTACACTGACAAACTAATCAATGACATGAATACCTCAATAGGTAAATGAGGAAAAATATTAATAAGTAATTCACAAAAAGAAAGGTACAAATAGCTAATGAATATGTAAAAAATGTCATATACACAAATGATGAAAGAGAAGCAGTTAAAATAAAACACCATTGTTTGTCTATTCAGTTTGGAAAAGGATGATAAAACAAAAACACCTAGTCCTAGTGAAGGTATAATGAAATAATCACTGTAACTGGTAAAAACTAAATCAGTACAACTTTTCTGAGAAGAAATGTGGCAAAATTTACTATGTCTTAAAATGCTTATACCTTTTGATCCCAGTAAATCTAGCAATCTACTATAAGAAATTTTCAGAAATG
This sequence comes from Rhynchonycteris naso, assembly GCA_037038555.1. Taxonomy (NCBI): domain Eukaryota; kingdom Metazoa; phylum Chordata; class Mammalia; order Chiroptera; family Emballonuridae; genus Rhynchonycteris; species Rhynchonycteris naso. The sequence continues at coordinate 181,856,708 of CM072995.1, read as the reverse complement.
CAAAATAAAGATTTATGTCCCTAGGTTCTTACAATGGGAAAATATATGTATGTCCAACATTGGTAAAGGTTAGGTACATTATTTTATTATTCCATCATTAAGATTAAACAAGAACGAGATTTTAAAAATCTCCTAAGAATATAAAAACCCTCTCAGTTAAAGTAATTTAAAGCAGCTTGTGAGATTATTTAAAATTCAGCAAGATTGCCTAAATTAGAAATAGTCAGGGAGAAAGGCCAACAAGATTAGGGACAACATAAGAGCTAGAAAGAACCTATTGCAGAAATGAAAAGCTGTTGCTCAAAGCCTGAACCTTGTCTGTGGGTGAGCCACAAATCTGACCCCACACAAATGCAAAGAGAAAGGTGTTCTATAGCATCACAGCATGGAATTTGTGAGGAAGGCAATGAGATAAATATAAAGGCTGTGTTAGGTATGATTACAGGCACGTATGAAGTTTAGCAATATGACTTTCTGGTGGATCCACCTGGCAGATACCGGTGACTTTCCCCAGCAACTTTCAGCAGCTGAAAATAGAAGCCACCGCATCAGAGGCTGAGAAAATGAGTGTTTGGTACATTCAGGTTGAGAAATTAATACAGGGAGGATGAGAAAAAGTTAGGGTGATAGAAGCATCCCATGTGCTTCTTTGAGCAATCATTTATTCATTCAGCAGTAAGTTAAGTTATTGACACCAGGTACCATCCTAGTCATTCATGGACTACATCAATGAACATAACTAAGATCTCCAAATTTGGGCGGGAGATGGGACAGAATAAATAATAAACACAACAGATTTGTGTAATTACATATAAAAAAAAACCCCTCAAGCAAGGTATAGGAATGGAGAAATCTGTGTGCGTGTACGTGTGTGTGACACTGGTTAATAAAGACAGAGAGGGTGAGGGACTGAGTCACAAAGGTATCTTGGGGAAATAGGTCAAGGGATGATGGCATGTGAGTCACTAGGATCTAGAATGGGCTGTGAGAAAAGAAAGGTGAGGCAGGGACTTGAATCTAAGATGAAGAGAGTAGACAGGATCTGGATACAGTTAATGAGAGAAAGAGGGACAGAGAAATCACGAAGTTATGCCAAAAGTGGGGAATTCCTGAGCCTAGAATCTTAGAGATTCACAACTCTTATTTTAAACTCACTCCCTTTCCTCACAGAACTATTTTAAGTTTCCAATTCCACATATCCTCAAGATGCAGCCCTTTCCCTGCCTTAATTTTAGAGCAAGTGCTATATGGACACACTGAAAATTAGAATATTAAAGGAGAGAACTTCTTGATAAGAAACTTGAAAAAAGACGTTAGTGAGTCATTTAAATGTGCCTACTTTAGAGGTTTAAAAATATAGAGCCTGACCTTGTGGTGGCACAGTGGATAAATCATCAGATTGGGATGCGGAGGACCCAGGTTTGAAACCCTGAGGTTGCCGGCCTGAGCACAGGCTCATCTGGTTTGATCAAGGCTCACCAGCTTGAGCCCAAGGTCACTGGCTTGAGCAAGGGGTCACTCACTCTGCTGAACCCCCCGGTCAAGGTAGATATGAGAAAAACAATCACTGAACAACTAAGGTGCTACAATGAAGAATTGATGCTCCTCATCTCTCTCCCTTCCTGTCTGTCTGTCCCTATATGTCTCGTTGTTTTCTCTCTCTGTGTCTCTGTCACACAAATAAAAAATAAATAAAGATAGAATTATAAGGCACATAATTGTACAAATGGAATGACCATAGTTTTGTCAGATAACATTATGATCCCCAAACCAAATGCATAGAAAAAAAAAAAGAAAAAGAAAGAAAAGAAAAGGATGGAAGAAAACACCAAAATGTCTACTGTCTTTGGGTGATGGGACTACATAGGCTTTTTTCTTTCTTTGTTTTTTTCTTTTACTTTTTATAATGGCTGAAGACTCTTTTACTTAAAAATAGGATTCGTTTTTCTCTCAGTTTTGGTTTAACTCTTGTCCTACTAGAAAAAAAAAGGGAATGCAATAGAGAAAGGTTTAGAAAGATAATACACATAAAAAATAAAAATAGTGAAGATGGTATGAAAAGATACTGAAGATGACTAGTAACTGAAGAAATGAATGTTGAAACTTGTAAAAATTTATTATTTTTGCTCATTACATTGGCAATTAAAAAAGAAAAAGGTAGTCCTACCTGTGGTGGCGCAGTGGATAAAGCATCAACCTGGAACACTGAGGTCGCCAGTTCAAATCCCTGAGCCTGCCTGGTCAAGGTACCTATGGGAGTGGATGCTTCCTGCTCCTCCCCCTTCTCTTTCTCTCCTCCCTAAAATGAATTAGAGGAAGGAAGGAAGGGAGGGAAGGAGAGAGGAAGGAAGGAAGGAAGGAAGGAAGGAAGGAAGGAAGGAAGGAAGGAAAAGGTTTGTAATGTGAAATTGAGGCAAAGAAATCATCAAGGAAATGGTTCAACAAAATTGCCTAGAACTGAGGAAACAGAGCCCACTGAGTGGCTATCAGCATGGATGAATGCAGACTTACATCAAGGTGGCCTCAGGAGATTTCACAGCACAGGGATATAAGTAAGATTCTATAAGCTTCTAATCTAGAGAGAAAACAGCTTATGTAAAAAAAAAAATTAAAGAAAAGGATTGCTGATCAAAACAGTTCTAGATTTTTCAAAGGCAAACTTGAATCTATAAGAAGATGAAGGAATGTTCTCAAAAATGTTAGAAGCAAATGATCTCTAACCTGTAATTTTATACCCACCAAACTATCAATCAAATGAAAACACAACAAAGACATTTTCAAGATTGTATAAATTTACCTCTGATCTATTCCTTTTAAGAAGGCAACTGGAAGGTATGTACCATGAAAACTAAGAAGTAAACCAAGAAAGAGAACTGCTGAAAGAAGAGGCAGGGAAGGAGAAAATGTAGGGTGATGTTAAAGAATGATCCCAAATGGCAGCCAGCCCAGATCAGAACAGGCCAGAAGTATCCAAGAGATAATTTTTCTGGAATAGGATTTAATAAACACCTGATGTTTCTAAACATCTTGAAGGAAATTTAGATGATTAAAAGGGGCTTTGCTGTTGAATAAGTAGTACTTTGAAAAATAAACAAAAATAGGTATAATTATTGCCTGACCAGGTGGTGGCACAGTGGATAGAGCATCGGACTGGGATGTGGAAGACCCAGGTTCGAGACCCCGAGGTCACCAGCTTGAGCGCAGACCCATCTGGCTTGAGCAAAAGCTCGCCAACTTGGACCCAAGGTCGCTGGCTCCAGCAAGGGATTGCTCTGTCTGCTAAAGGCCCGCGGTCAAGGCACATAAGAGAAAGTAATCAATGAACAACTAAGGTGTCGCAACGAAAAACTGATGATTGATGGATTGATGCTTCTCATCTCTCTCTGTTCCTGTCTGTCTGTTCCTATCTATCCCTCTCTCTGACTCTCTCTCTGTCCCTGTAAAAAAAAAAAAAAAAAAAAAAAAAAAAGGTAATTATTAACTCCAGAAAAATACAAAAACAAAGTTGCACAGGAAAGGGATTATGAATCATAATATGAGTTTTAATAATGTCTAACTAGTCCTCAGAATGTCAACACATCTCATTCTTTTTTTCTTTTGTGACAGAGACAGAGAGGAATAGATATGGACAGATGAGCAGGAAGGGAGTGATGAGAAGTATCAATTCTTTATTGCGGCTCCTTAGTTGTTCATTGATTGCTTTCTCATATGTGCTACAGCAGTGTGAGTAAACCCTTGCTCAAGCCAGCAAACTTGGGCTCAAGCCAGTGACCATAAGGTCATATCTATGATCCCACGCTCAAGACCCCACGCTTAAGCTGGTGAGCGCGCTCAAGCCGGCGACCTCAGAGTTTCAAACCTGGGTCCTCTGCTTTTCAGTCTGATGCTCTATCCACTCTGCCACTGCCTGATCAGGCTAAACACATCTCTCTAAACAAAGCTGTGGTGTGACTGTATTGGGAGGATGGGGGACTGGGAAGAAGCATGCGTATAGTGGGGGAAAGAAAGCTAAATCTTTTTTCCTCATAGAGGGAAGTTAAAAATATAATCAGATACTTCTTCTCCCTTCAGACACTCTTTGTCTGGATGGGAAGTTATCAGGAAGCCAAATAGCTTGAGGATAAAAGTAACACACTAAGGATAGCTGAATGGAAAGACAGAATCTGGGTCTTTGGTGATTTAGCATTAAATTAACCAATACTGGAATCTATTGCAATCTACCTGGTGTGCAAGGACCTCAGGGAAGACACTGTGAATGTCCATGGTTTCCACATTCAAGTTCTTTACACAACTATCCAAGTTGGTACATCTTCTATGTAAGATTTTCTATAAAACTAAAAGCAAACAAAAAGTCAATGTTAATGATAGGAAATATCATTAAGCACGGACAATGTGCCATGTCCTTTGGCTACCTGAAGATCGTAGCCCTTACAAATGATGAATTTTATGGTCTGTGGTCTTAAATCTTTTCATACACAGAATTATTTAAAGAAAAACAGACTTTACTTAATTAAAATAACCCCTGATATTTGTATAAAAGTTTATACTTTTAAAGAATAATTTCAGCCTTCCTGGCTGGTTGGCTCAGCAGTAGACCATTGACCCTGTGTGTGGAAGTCCCGGGTTTGATTCCTGGCCAGGGCATACAGGAAAAGCACCCATCTGCTTCTCCACCCTTCCCCCTCTCCTTCCTCTCTATCTCTCTCTTCCCCTCCTGCAGCCAAGGCTCCACTGGAGCAAAGTTGGCCCCGGCGCTGAGGATGGCTCCATGGCCTCCGCCTCAGGTACTAGAATGGCTCCAGTTGCAACAGAGCAATGCTCCAGATGTGCAGAGCATCGCCCCCTGGTGGGCATGCTGGGTGGATTATGGCCGGGTGAATGTGGGAGCCTGTCTCTCTGCCTCCCTGCTTCTCACTTCGGAAAAATACAAAACATACAAGAAATAAATAAAGAAAGAAAGAAAGGAAGGAAGGAAGGAAGGAAGGAAGGAAGGAAGGAAGGAAGGAAGGAAGGAAGGAAGGAAGGAAGGAAGGAAAGAAAGAATAATTTCGCACATGACAAGTTACTTTTCTGAAGAATCCCATTATTATATGGTAGCTACTTCAGAAATACTAAACTAAAAAAATAAGGCCAAGACTTGGACACTTAGCTAAGTGGTAGAGCATCCGCCTGGCATGTGAAAGTTCTGGTTTCGATTCCCAGTCAGGGCACACAGGAGAAGCGGCTATCTGCTTCTCTACCTCTCCCCTTCCTTTCTCTCTCTCTCTTTCACTGTATTTTCACCTCCTGTAGCATGTCTCAAATGGTTCCAGTGAGTTGGCACAGGGCACTGAGGATGGCTTCATGGCCTTACTGCTGGTGCTAAAATAGTTTGGTTGCCAAGCAACAGAGCAGTGGCTCCAGATGGGCAGAGCATCCCCTGGTAGGGAACTTACCAGGTGGATCCTGTTTGGGGAATATGCAGGAGTGTCTGTCTCTCTGCCTCCTTGTCTCTCACTTAAAAGAAAAAAAGAAAGGAAGAAATTTGGTCATATAAATTTCTACAAGGACTTTCAAATATATAGAATTATTTTAAAAATTGTCCTCAACTTCACCAAGTAAATACATAAAAAAATATGAAGATAAGTGGATTTTTTTAATCATGAAATTTACCTTCAGAATAAACAAATTGTAATCACAAATATTGGAACTAATCTTATCAATATGTTTGCTGGTATTGGTGGATATTCAAGAAACTGACTCGATCTTTGTTTATCTCAAATAGACAAAAAGGAATTCACCTATAACCTAATATACAGTGACGGTAGTTTATCATTAAGTTCTCTGGATGGTAGACTCTATATTCTGTATTTTATGTGCATCTTTTCATTTAATTTTTATAATTACCTTTGAAAAGGGTATTATTATTGTTCCTATTTGGATTGAGAAATATATAGGTCATAGAGTAATATTTGAATCCACTTATGCTTGGTTCCAGAGTGAGTCCTTAACTATTGCCCTATATGCTCTTTCATTATATGTGAGAACACTTAGTATCAAGTACAAGAATGATGCCTCAACCATTTTGGAATAGATTTCTATATTAAATATTCAGTATGAGTATGTTAAGGTAGGCCAAGTGTTGTCAGGGTGCAGGTACACACAGCTGGCATTCCTCTTAGCTCTCGATCTCTCTTTCTGCTCAGATGTACTTGACCCTGCACTGGATGTACCACATGAATACTGCTTTCATATTTGTTTGGGATTTTAGTATTCTGTCCACTTACTCATCATTATCGCAAGATCTGGTATTGATTTTATGCTCCCGTAGACCAAGGAATATGTCTGTCTCACTTAGTTACTACAGAGTTCTGTCACAGTCCTGAATTTGCTAATCATTCATGCAAACTGCAAGTGAGGAAAATGAGTGAGCAGGAGAGGTTCAGTAAGGGGGAAGCAATGATCAAAGCCCACTCAGGCATGGAGCCTGGGAGCCATGTAAACCACGTGTATGGGGAGCCTAACACCCCACCAAACAGAGTCACAGAGTCTGAATTCTCCTGATCTGGCCTTCCATGCTCCAAAGATACAGTTCATTTGCTTGCCAAGAAATTGCTATGAAATGGCAGTTTCTGCACAATGCCCCAGATGCTCCTGACAAAACACAAAATGGAATTGGAAAGCATTAAACAGGATTGAATTGTCAATAAATAATATGTAAGAGCATCAACATAAAAAGCTTTTATGTCCATCTCAATTATTTAATCTCTGCCAGTTCAGATGTGCACGTTCCCTGCCCTGTCATTAATAAAAACTAGCAGCTGAAGTGAAGCAAGCTGTTTCCATAACCTTAGATAATAGAAATGGAGGTGTCAGGGGAGCTTACAGAATAAACATGGGGAAATGCTGTTCATCCTAATGGCCACTAATTAAAAATGCTGAGTAATACCACCAGGGCCATGAATTTGTACAGCAGGTCTTCTGGGTGACAGAAAGTATCTGTCAGATTGACCCTTCTGTGCTGATAGTGCCAATAGCCCAGCTATGGAGGCTGTTGTCTCTGCAGATGTTTTCTGAGGCTGGATGTTTCCCCAAATTTCCCTTTTATGGCATTTTTAGAAATAGGGAAATTTCATACTGGAAGGAATCTTAGACGCCATAAAGTCCAATGCTTTTGTTCTGCAGAGGAGAAAATGTAACTCAAAGAGAGGAGGCAACTTGCTAAATTCAAAGTGAAGGTTAAGTCCATGTCCAGAACAGAAGTCAGGCTTTCTGAGCCCCACCTGAGTTCTCCCCTCTGCTCTGCAAGGCCTTTCCTAGTAAAATACTTTGTTGTCTATTAACTCATTCATGAGAGACATCCTCACATGGTGCAGACAAGTGTGTGTTTTAGTCGAGGGGACATGTCCATCCTATGAAAGACAGATCCAATCTTTGTCTCAGGCACCCAAACTCTAGGGAGCACATATACACAGCCATGTTTTGCTATTTCTGGAGGGTAGAACTATGTTTGATATTAATTTTCTTTTTGTTTCCTTTATTAAAACGTTAGTCCTGGCCAGATAGCCACATATGCAGAGTTTGCTGGTTTGAATTTCAGTCACGGCACAGACAGGAACAGATCAATGTTCTGTTTCCCTCGCCCCCTTTCTCTCTCTCTAAATTCAATAAAACAAAAATGTTAACAGTATTTACATTGTTTCTCCTGAATCTGTATTGCTTTTGTGCTTTAAAAATAAGACAAAAAATGTTTGAAGGATTTTATGGTCGAGGATATCACCATGGGAAAGGGTTGTTGGATCGGAGCAAAGAGCTTTGTAACTGGGGGTGAGGGTGGTGTCAGCAATTTAAGGCCAGGTTGTCAGCTGATTTGGCTGTGTAGATGTTGAAGTCACTCATGATGATGGTGTAAGATGGATCAGAGAGAAAGCTGAGAGTCAGGGACCAATGTCTTCAATAAAAAGGCAGAGGTGGGGGGCTATTGTAGAAATTAAGACAAATAGTGAGTGACTTAGCTAGATGACATGGACTTAAGTGGAAAATAAAAGAGTTATGCTCTGGAAGCAGCAATAAAACCCTAAAAGGGGAAGAGCAATTGTGAGTGAGAGCCAGAATATCCCCAAGGCAAGAAGATTGAGTGAATAGTTTGTGAAAAGGTTGAAGGTGTAGGGGATTTTTTTTCCAGATTCTTCTCTTTTTATTATGAAATATAACTCATATAGACAAAAGCACATCAAAACCTAAATAAATTGGTGTAACATATAATTATAAAGCATATGAATGGCCATGTAACTGCCAATTTATTGGGGGAAAAAAAAGATTATTGCCAGCACTTTAGACACACTCTATGGGTGTTCCTTCCTCATCACATCCCCTTCCCTTATTCCTGGAATTTACTACTATCCTGACTTTTCAGGTAATTACTCGTTCTTTTTCTTTATAATTATTGAGAATTTTTATAATACTCTTTTCTTCTATTTGGGAGTTATACATTACTTTAGACATGACAACTTATATCCTTAATGTATCGAAGTCTAATATTACTTTCCCCAAGGACAATAAAATAAAAAAAACGAGGAGCCTGACCATGCAGTGATACAGTGGATAGTGAATCAGACTGGGATGTGGAGGACCCAGGTTTGAAATTCTGAGGTCACCAGCTTGAGTGCAGGCTCTTCTTGCTTGAACATGAGCTCCCCAACTTGAGCATGGGGTCGCTGGCTTGAGCGTGGGATCATAGACATGACCCCATGGTAGTTGGTTTGAGCCCAAGATTGCTGGCTTGACGCCCAAGGTCGCTGGCTTGAGCAAGGGGTCACTCACTCTGCTGTAGCCTCCTGGTCATGGCCTATATGAGAAAGCAATCAGTGGACAAGCAATCAATGAACAACTAAGATGCCACAAACAAAGAACTGATGATTCTCATCTCTCTCTCTTCCTTTCTGTCTGTCCCTCCCCCTGTCTCCCTCTCTCTCTCTCTCTGTCTTTCTGTCTCTGTCACACACACACACACACACACAAAATGAGGATACTTTAATTTCACTTACCATTTTTCCTGACCTATCTGCTACTGTTATGATATATTTTAATTCTATGTATTTTAAAAGCATTAAGACATTATGATTGTCTTATACTGACAGTGTTTTAGCTTTACACACAACCGTATTTCCCCAGGTATAAGACACACCTTTTTTCAAAAAATTTGGAGTCTAAAATTTTTCTTCTTGTAGTGCAGACCTCTTATTTGTGATTAATCTCCTACTGTGCAAAGCATATTTTTTAGAATTTCCTTTTCAATGAGTGTATTGGTGCTACCATCTACTGGGTTTTATTTTAGAATGTTTTTATTTCATCTTTCTTATTTTTAAGGTAAATATTTGTTGGATACAAAATTCAAGTGGCAGTAATCTTTTGACACTTTGGAGATAGCATTCTAGTATCTTCTGGTTTCCATTATTGCTGTTGAATAATTATCTGTCAGTTTAATTGATGCTGCTTTGAAGTTAATGTCTTTTTTCCTCTGTATGTTTATAAGGTTCTATTTATCTTTATCTATAGTTTTCTGTACTGTAAATATAATATGTTTAACATTTTTATCTATATTGTTTGGGGATTATGTGATTCTTGAATCTTTGGATTGGTATCTTTCACCAATTCTGGAATATTTTCAACCATTATCTCTTCAACTATCTCTGCCTCATTATATCTAGCTTCTCCTAACACCAATTAAATATAAGTTAGACTTTCTCACTCTTATCCTTTGTTTCTCTTCTAAAATTTTTGTTATTTTGTCTTTTTATGCTGCACTGTGAATAATTTTCCTGATACATATTTCAGTTCACTAATTCTCTCTTCAGCTGTGCCTAAACTCAGCCACTGAATTTTTACTTGTTATTGCATTTTTCTTTCATAGAGTTTTATTTCATCCTTTTATAAATATGTTAGAGTTCTATTTAATTCTCTTTTAAATATGTTATGTTGCTTTTTATGGTTTTCTGTTCCCTGAAGATATTTTCAAGCTTTCATTCATTACTTTATCATAAACAAAATTATTTTCTAGTCTTTAACTAATAATTTTAATATCTGAAGTTGTACATGTGAATTTTTATTTATTTTATTGCTTATTGCTCTAGAGTTGTTAGTTGTGATTGTGTGCATGCCATTCATTGTCTTTGAGAAGAATATTTATAAAAACAATTCAAGGCCTATGATGAATCTTCCAGAGATAATTTTGTTTGTTTGTTTGTTTTTGCTTGGGTTCTTGGGCCACTGATAGTCTAGAACCGCCATTCAAGTGTAAGGGTTGAAGTTCCCAGGGTGAGCCAGCTCAGCTTCCCTCTGATGTTCACTGTGGTTTACTATAGAGTGTATCTGTGTCTCCGGTTAGACCCTCTGCCCTATGCAAATCCTGAGGTTGATTAGTGTTCCCTTCACCCCACAAGGCCATTAAAACCAAGTTGGAACTTTTCTGAATTGACAAATGTGCTCAGTAGCTTTCCTGCTTATTTAACTCATTGGGTAATTTTATTTTTAGTTTTATAATTTTCTACTGCCTCCTTAACTCTTTGTAACCTTTAAGAAGACTTAAAAGTGAATTCAGCTCTCTTTTAGTTGTTTCCAGCAAGAAGTTGTTCCAAATAACCCATATTACCAGAAATGGGGGGGGCGTAGAAATTTCTTTACATGGAGGGATAATTTCAGAGAAAATGGTAAAAAGTTTTCTTTAAAAAAATTATAATGGAAGAGGATGGAGAAAGAAGTGCTAAGGAATATAGAATTAAGAATATATGGGATACCAGAAACCAGAGAGGCTTATCTTTTGTACTATGGTTTAGGGATAAAAGGAATTATGGGATTAGACGACTTCTAGCTTCCAGAGAGTAAAGACAAAGACCTCAGTGATATCAGTGCAATAACTGGTCGGATTTGGGGACTGGGGTGGTGGGCACCAGCTTTGTTGATAATACTATTGTTCTGGTGATCTTGGAGATTTCTTTTCTTGGAAGGTTGAGAAGGGAAGTCTTTAGTTCTAAAAAATTAATAGCAGTACTTAGTGTCATGGAAGCCTCTGTGTCCTCACTGTAATTTGGAAAACTGTCTGTGGTAGGAATTCTGAACATTACAAATTTTTAAAAGCTAAGTATTCATTTATAATTTTAAGTGGTTGCAGATGTTTGTAACTGTAGTTATGTTTTATGCACATCATTGTGACCATCTCATTTCAACATTTCATACAGAATGAGCCTGACCAGGCGGTGACGCAGTGGATAGAGTATAGGACTGGGATGCGGAAGACCCAGGTTCAAGACCCCAAGGTTGCCAGCTTGAGCACAGGCCCATCTGACTTGAGCAAAAAGCTCACCAGCTTGGACCCAAGGTCGCTGGCTCAAGCAAGGGGTTGCTCGGTCTGCTGAAGGCCCACAGTCAAGGCACATATGAGAAAGCAATTAATGAACAACTAAGGAATCGCAACAAAAAACTGATGATTGATGCTTCTCATCTCTCTCTGTTCCTGTCTTTCTGTCCCTTTCTATCCCTCTCTCTGACTCTCTCTCTCTGTCCCTGTAAAACAAAACAAAACAAAACAAAAAAACACATTTTATACAGAATGAAATCACGTACTGTGATGTATAGAATGCTGAAACCCAGATCAGAAGGCAATCTCAATTATAACTTTTCCTGTGGGAAAATAAGCCTTGCTTCTTCATGTTTTCATTGCAAGTATGTTAACATATGTACAGAAGAAAAAATCCTTAAGAAAACACATCAAATATTGACAAGGGATTTTAATTTCTTTATTTAGCCTTTTCTAGGTTTTCTAAAACTTATACAATATATATATATTATTTGTGTAATCAAAAGATAGCAGAAGTCATATTGGAACAGAAACAAGATGCTGTCTACTCTGAAGCTGAATCAGAAAAATCCACAAATCCTCTGTAATGTGGGATGCAATTATACCATCATTTAAATAGAATGCACTAAAGAGTAAGCACTGGGGAGATGGGAGAAGGTCTCTTCACTTCTCAGGTATAGGGAACAAGGTCAGAAGCAAGCAGTCACTCATTAATTTAAAGCTCCTCATGGATCATCTATGGAGTCCAGGAAGACCTCTGATGATTTCTCTAACCTTGATCTTATCTCAATGAAAGTCACAGAGAGACTCAGCCTTGCTTGTAGCTGCACTTGATGGAAACATCTGTTCTTCAGGTAAAGGTTGAATATTTTAACTGCTCCTGGGTTTAACCCTGCCACTGCTTTTAATTCAGCTTTTCAAAGTCTCATTTGTCAGTTTAGAGGATCCCACTTTGGTTCCCCCAGCAATTCAGCGAACAGTTAAGTCAAGAGTTGTGTTGTGGATATACTTTGCTAGACTTTTGCTTTGCCTTGCTTGACTCACCCCAATGACTTTGAAAACTTCACCTCTCCTGGTGTCTCCTGACATCTGCTCCAAGAGCTCTGTGCTAGCTCTCTCTAGCATGCTGCATTACTTCCATTCTTGCAGTTGTTACAAAATACATGGTCAGTTACAGGTTTGTTACTGGTGGCCACAATGGACTCCAAAGTAGGGACACTCATCTTTGAGTTCTGTTACTTAGCCTAGAAACAAGGAGCTAGTGTGTGAAGGTGAGACCTGCTTTGGATTCTGCTCTGAAATTAGCTAGGGAAAATATTTTGTATTCTTGTTTTCATTCTGTTCCAACCACAAGCCATACACTACCCATGGTTGTGGCATCACTACAAGGTTCTCTTCATTGTGTGACTATGAAGCAAAACAAAAAACTAATTTAAAAAATATTACTTTAAAATCTTTCCCAGAATCATCATGTAGTTGGTTCTTGTCCTTCCAAGGGCCATCCAGATGACTATACATTTATTTTCAAGATCTTACAGTTCCTTCAATCATTTTGAGAAGAATTCTTTCTGTACTGTCTTTTAACAAACATGAGATAAGTCAATCCCTACTCCACAGTCATTTGTTGGTTGAATGTCTGTGGACTTAGAGCAAAGTAGATTGCTTTGCTTGGTCATCCACCTAATTCACCAGACTTGAGTTCTTAACATTTTGGCTGTGTCAGAATCTCCACTGGATTTTTGTTGTATCTGATATAAGAAGTTACAACTTCTTAGAATGGTATAAAGCTTGTTCAAACCTGACTTCAACCTGTTGTTCTGCCATAGCTCTTGCTCCCTCCCAACTTCACGATCTCCTACATCCTGCTATTGATACCCTATGTCCTATCTTCAAAGACGTCACTCTTCCCTAAATGTGCCACGTTCTTTTGTACCTTTGCTCCTCTGCCAAAAACAACTTTGCACACATTACTGGCCTCCTCATTCTTCAAGGTAAAATCAGATATCACCAGATCCCAGTTGTTTCTTTCTCTAAGCTCTCTCATCTCCCTGAAAGTATTTCTGCTTTAACCTTTGTGCTCAAGGGGGATGATGATGATGATGATTTTCTAAACTAGTCTGGCTCCCCTGCTGGAGTGTATGCCCTTTAGGACTGGCTCCAGGGTTGTGTTGATAGTGCCAGAGCTTAACACTGAGTTGGGCACATGGAAGGAAAGAACAATCACAACATTAAGCTTCCTTCAAAGGATCAGAGATGGTTTTAAACATATGCTGCAGACTCAGAAGACATTAAGACATGTGTGTATTATATGCATGTGACTCCAGGTACTGGGCTTACTACAGGGACTCAGAGATGAAAGGACCTGGGCCTTACACCTAAAGAGGTACAGACCAGAAGATGAGACAAAGAAGAAGCCAACAGAAGCCAGGTGACAGTGGCATATTGTGTGAAAGAGCTGAGGAAGAACGGAGTCAGTGTGACTGTGCCACCTTATGAGATGGTTTCATTGATCACTCACATGATTGATAAATACTGACTCTGTTGTTGAAACAGTAGTCTAATTACATAGAGTTTTGGCGAAACCATCTTGGTTATTTTGCCCTCAGATAATGACCCATCACTGCCTATCCCCCATTGCCTGAATTTCCATTACAAGCTACTCCTTCAGAGAATAGCCTTATATGCCCCAGAGAGTTCTATTAAAATATGCATGTGGCCCTGGTTGGATAGCTCGGTTGGTTAAAGCATCATCCCAAAGCACGGAGTTGCTAGATTGATCCCCGGCAAGGCATATACAGGAATAGATTGATGTTCCTGTCTCTCTCTTCCTTCCTCTCTCACTAAAATCAATAAATTTAAAAACAAACAAATAAACGACTAAATTCTACATTTAAAAAAATATGCAGGTATATTAGTAAGATGATCTAACAGTGCCTCAGATCTTCCTGACACCTAACCTTCAGATCACCCTGATGACTCTATTTCCCTCTACTCACAACCCAAGTCAGAATCCTGGGTGTTCTTCTTCATCCTGTCCCTTACACCTGGCAAACCCCACTGTCAGCATTTTAGTTCAGGGAATAGCCTCTGGAAGTATCTTCTCATTTCCATCTCTCCTCACTGTTATTTAATTTCATTGTCTAGTTAACCAACCAAAACCAGTTACTTACCTTTTCAAAATTCTTCAAAGGTTTGCCCAAACTTTTCGTCTACTATTTAGAGATCTTTGTGAGCTGGTTCCAGCTGACTTTTCTAATTTACTGTGACAGTGAATTAGCTAAGAGGTAGATCAGGTAGCTGCAAGAAAATGACCCCAATTGTGGTAATATAAACAAAATGGATGTTTCTTTCTTTCTCAGGCAAAAAATCTAAGTAGTTGCTCTAGGACTGATTTGGTGGCTTGATAATGATAGGGACTATGAGAGGCTGTTTTCAAGATGGCCCCAGTAATTCCTGTCTCTTCCCATACCTTGTGTACTTTCCTCCCACCTGCATCAGAGTAAATGAGGGAAAGTATTTTTATTTACCTTGTACATATAAGAAACTTATACTCAAAGAAGTTAAGTGCGGTGATTTAGTAATGGATGAAAGAAACAAGAATCAGGTGTCCTGATACCAAATTCAAGTCTTTGTTCACTTTCCTATGATGCTATTCCTTAGGAGAGGATATTGAAGGAATGGAATTAAACACTTTGAATTCATTCAAATGGTTGTTCACAATGTTAAGCAGAGCCCTCACAGCCAGAGGTAATAATGCATAAATATATACTGCTTAAAAAATTAGGGGATATTTCAAAATGAATATGAAATGATAAAAAAAAAAAGCATTTGATTTTTTTGTTAAACAAAAACATCAGAAAAGCAAACAAGTCAAAGAAAGTTGTTCGATTATGCAAATGAGATGCAAACTCAATTATTGTGATGGAGTAGAATGTGACATATTGGTGGGGGTGAACAGAAACATGTCAAACTAGATGAGAAATATCCTCTAATTTTTGTGAGCAGTGTATATTTACCCTTCAAAATTCTCTTCAGTTAAATACATCAATAAGTGATGAGTAACATCAAAAGTGATGTGAACCCCTCTTTCTTCCTCTATTATTTTATTTTTATTTTTTAGTGACAGAAGGGGAGGCAGATATAGACTCTTGCATGCGCCCTAACCGAAATCCACCAGGCAAGCCCACTAGGGGGCGATGCTCTGCCTATCTGGGGCCCTTGCTCCATCCATTGCAACTGGAGTCATTTTATTTTAGCACTTGAGGTGGAGGCCTTGGAGCGTCCTCAGCGCCCAGAGACAACTCGCTCCATTGAACCATGGCTGTAGGAGGAGAGAAGAGAGAGAGAGAGAAGCAAGAAGGAGAGGGGTGGAGAAGAGGATGGGCGTTTCTCCTGTGTGCACTGGCCAGGAATCGAACTGATACATCCACATGCTGGGCCGACGCTCTACCACTGAGCCAACTGGCCAGGGGCTCTCCCTCTATCTTTTTAATCAATCAACTTACCCCTTTTCTGTTGGCTCAGAGATAGAAAGATTTGCATAATAACTGGGTTGTCATGGCTGTTAACATACTTTGTTATCTAACTCTTAAAGGAGGAGTCATGTAAAAGCCTGTAAATGACTCCATGAATTATGCATAAGGGACTCAATTAAAGTCATGCATAGAAAATGGGCATTAAGAACACAAACTTGAGTCTCTTATTCTTCTATTAAGACCCCTGCACAGGGCTTGCTAACCTAGTCTGTAGCCCCCTTAATGAATAAAATGAAATTTAATTTACTGGTTTGAACATATTTATAAAATGGACACCATTAGCCAAGAAAATTAAGTTTTATAAACATAGTTGGCATCTGACAAGTAATAATAATATGTCTTCTCAAATTTCTTCATAGCTTGTAGAACATTATATAATCTTCTGGGCACACAGTGACTGATAAAATCTAACCCTGTCTTCTCATCCAGCCAAGAAGAAGCAGTTTTAGACTGGCAAGTGGTTTGTTGGAGAGCCCAGGAGGTGTCAGAAGGGATTCAAATCCCATCTCCTGCTCTCCAGACTTATTCTCAGTGGAAATCATCATACCCAAGAGGATCAGACCATTGCTAATTTAGGAAGATGGGGATGCAGGGGCGACCCTGGTCTCTACCACCAGAGCCAAACTCCCTTTCAGTTTCAGCTGTCCACGGCCAAGTCCAGCTAGTTCAAATCCATCTTTTCACCAAAACCCCAGCTATTCAAGATATAAAGACAGCTCAAAAGGGATGTATAGTCTGTCATTTTTTCTAGCATGGTATGGAAAAGAGCACCCCTATGTGATTTGACTGAATCTTATTTGGGAGAATTTGTTTTTGTGTTTTAACCACATGTAACTTAAGAACAGCTGGCTGATCCTTTCCCATGGAGATCAGGGAGAAATCAAGATTTGGGTCAGCTGGCATGCACGCCCATTCCAAATCATAGACATCTTTCACCAGACTACTGTGGTGGCCCCTGAGGTGGCCTCCATGCCTCCCCTCTCACTTCGAACAGCCCATTTTATGCACAGCAGCTGAAACCACCTAGCACTGCTCATCACACTTAGACCAGATGCCAAGCTTCTCCCTGCCTACTAGGTCTTCTGTAACATGGCACTTCCAAGCTTTCCTAACTAATTTTGTTCTACCCTCTTCCTTGGGTGCATTAAGCTTGCTAATGATAGGGTCGCAGGTGGGGCCATGAACCCTTCCTCCCTTAAGTAGACAAAGAGATATTAAAAAACTGGACATTCCAAGTCACTCCCCCCCGCCCAAGAAATCCGGATTGACTCACCTGGGTGTGGAAGGTCCCCTAGCTTACTTATGGTTAATTCTTTCTTCCCCCTTAATGACTACCAGCCCCCCACCCTCGAATCCCCTCTTTAACCCTACCTATTAGAGAACTGGTTGGGTTGCTGACCTCCACCTTAGGAGTCAGCCCAGCAGGTAACCCCCTAATACACTTTCCTTAACCTGAACTCGGGTGTCATCCTTCAGAGGACCTTTCATTTTGGTGCCGATACCTGGGAAGAGTGCCTGCCAGGACGTGCTGGATCGCCTTTCTCTCCCACTTCCCTTTCCCTGGGCTCCATCCGCCTCCTGGCCATCCATCCTGAATATGCAGAGAGGACGCCCTTCTCTGGGGCTTTCCACCCTTGCCATTGCTGACCCTGCGAACATCACCAGCTTGGTTTCTTCTATCATGGGTGAGTAACGGGTCCTCCTAGCTCTCAGGTCTCCTGCCTCTCTCTCTCAGCTCTGGCCTCTCGAAAGCCCTAGCACTAGACCAGGCAGACTCTCTTGGCCTCCGGTCCTGATCCTCACTGATGTGGGGACACCCAATGTTTGAATGATCCTCGCATTTGCTCTTGGAGACTGGCCTTGCTTTTGCTATCTCAGACTGGCCGGGGAACAGGGACACCTTTTCCCTTGGCCTTTCCTCCTTCTAGGATTTCTTGCACTCACCTTTTATAGCCTCTAACTTTATATCATGAGAGCCTCACAACTGTAGTACTGCATGACCCCAATATCAACTAGATAACGGGTCTCAATGGGCTGAAAATGAAACTTTTGATTTTAATACACTCCAATATCTCAATAATTTCTATCAATGCAATGGAAAATGGATGAAAATCCCTTACATCCAGGGCTTCTTTGCTCTCCACTCTCATTCCACTCTCCGTCAAATCCTCTCAGCACACTTCAAACCTCCTCCTCCTGCAGATTCCAACCCTCCTTCTTTCGATCCAGATGATCACACTGTCCTTCCATCTGCTCCCTCTCTGCCTCTCCCCTATGCTGACAAACCCTCTGCCATTTGAGGATTATTCAAGCTCAAGATCAGATATTGAACCCCAGACCTCTCTTCCCTTCCCTCATACTTGCTCCTGTATAAGGTGACATACCCCCCAGGATCCTCAGGCTCCCCTCCTCCCTCTCCGTAAAGTAGTATGGTTCCAAGGAAATTGTTAGAGTCCGTGTCACAGAGAGAAGAGATTAGGCTCCTTCTCCACAGATCCGGAATTTACATAAAGGAATTTAAATACTTAACCCAGTCTTATGATCTGACCTGGTATGACCTCTATATCATCCTTTCCTGTACTTGACTACCTGAGGAGAAGGGGCGAGTCTGGTTGGCCACACAGGCGCACACTGATAACCTCCACTGGATGGACAATCAACACCCCGTGGGAGCAATGGCTGTTCATTGGGAAGACGCTAATTGGGACTATCAAATTGGCAAATCTGGCAAACACCTTTGTAACCGTATGGTAGCCTGTTTAATAGTGAGACTTCAAAAGGCCACTCACAAGGCAGTTAATTACAAAAAACTCTGAGAAATTATACAACGGATGAAAATCCAGCCCAACTCCTGTCCTGCCTAATGGAGGCACTACAAAAATACACTAAAATAGATCCCAATTCTGTTGAGCAGGCCATAGTTCTTAACACTCATTTCATTTCCCAATCAGCCCTGAATATATGGAAAAAGTTTAAAAGGCAAAGGAGGGCCCTCAAACACCTCAATGAGATTTCCTGAGCATGGTTTATAAGGTCTATAATAACCGAGAGGAACAGGAGAAGGCTGACAGAGCCCAAAGAGATCAGGCAAAATACCAGCTCTTGGTGGCTGCCCTTAAAGCCTCCAACATTCTTAAGGGGCCTCATAAGACTCCACCAGGGTCCTGCTTCAAGTGTGGAAAAGAAAGTCATTGGGCTAAAGCCTGTCTGACTCCTCGGTCCCTGCCAGAGCATTGCTCTCGCTGTGGGAAATAGGGACACTGGAAGGTAGGCTGCCTCCTCACTCCTCCAAGGGAGGGTGCAGTCTCTTCCAGCCTACCCCAGCCAACTCTGACCTAACCTTACCCTGCCTGCTGGAACTCACCACTGAAGACTGAAGGTTTCCAGGGCTGTTGGACCTATCTCACATCACCGTCAAAGAGCTTAGGGCAGTGGTTCTCAAACATTTTGAAGTCGGGGCGCATTTAAAATCCTACAATTAATTGTAGGTGCACTAAATACAAATTTCTGAGAAATATGTTATAATAATTAAGTCAAATATTAAAATACATATATAAAGTCCAATCACGCTTTTATGGTAATTAAACAAAATATGACAAAATTAAATTTATTCTGACATTAAAAATCAATTTTAGGTTATAGTTTTTGAGTTGTGTTTTTAGAATTCATAAAAATGAGGGGTTAAAAAATAAAAAAATGACAAAATGTTATCTTTTTTTATATATATAGATACATTCTTAGTAAGATTTAGTAAATTTGGCAGGTCCCAGCACAAATGTGTTAAGTTTTTTCATTCTTGTGTTTATGAGAAACATGAACCTGATGTGTCCTAGCAATTTCTTCAATGTTTGGGCATATATTTGAAAGGCAAGCTCTCATTTTCTTGTCAATACATCAAAGAATTCCTCTCTTTTTACTCTTAATTGTGTTGAGGATAGAAAACTCTAATTCACATAAATAGGATGTTGAAAATTGTAATAAAATGTTCAAAGCTTTTTTAGATATTGCCACATATTATTCTTTTATAAAAATCTAAAAGGCTTCAAGAGACAATTCTTTATGTTTAATTATCAATCCAAAACCCCCACCATACATATCATGTTAACTTTACACCAAACAAAGGATAGAAGAAACTTCCCTCCAGTCTTTCCGGGGAACATGGGGGGGGGTAGTGTAAACAATCCAGCACCACAGCTTAACAGCCTTTTGCAACCTAATCAGGCAAGTGAGGTGGGGGGTTGGGCAGACTGTCAGCTTACAGCCAATTCCCCACACCCCTGTCCCTCAAATATCTAAACTCCAAAAACCCTGTTGGATTTTTGGTCCCCAACAGGCACATATTTCTCTGGAATACCATAGGGCACACCTGGAAATCTTCTAGGGCACACCAGTGTGCCCTCACGCACAGTTTGAGAACCACTGGCTTAGGGTAACATCAAAGTGGCAGGTAAGTCAGTCTCATTTTTTATAGACATGGGAGCCACTTACTCTGCCTTAATCAAATATTTAGGTCTTGCTCATCCCTTGAAGATCTCTGTTGTGGGTGTTGATGGTCTTATTTCCTCCCCACTTGCCACAGATCCACTGCCTTGTCTAATGCATGGTGTCTGCTTTGCACACTCTTTTCTCCTCCTACCTCAATGCCCTATGCCTATTTTAGGCCAGGACCAAATTCAGAGCCTCTCACTATTTCACCTCCCATCCTTGAAACCAGCCCTGTTACTGCTTCTCAGCCAGCTAGATTTGCCCACTTCTTTTACAAAATTACCTCTACCACCCAGCATAGTGAATCCCAGGGTTCTCTTTACCACCCCACGGCTGCAAAACTCCAGGGAAAAGCCCCCTGGTTTCATCTTTTCAGATTAAAGAAAACAAAAGCTCCATCTCCACACATGCCTATAGATGGCCCTTCCTGCCAACCTGAATCATTGCCCAGATAGGCCTGCTCCCCCTTTCAGCCCACCAAGGTCAGACTGACTAAAACTCCAGAAGAAGAAGAAAAACCTGAGCCATGAGTACCGATGATTATCCCCTGGCTACAGACAGGACGAAGATTCCAGCTTGCTCTATTCTTTTTTATCTCCTTACCCTTAAAGGCATACTTTGCCCCCATACCATCCCCTTTGGAATCCTCACATCTAGAATGCTCTCTTAATCTTACACAAAATCTCCCCCCCCGCTTTTTTTGTATTTTTCCAAAGTGAGAAGGGCAGGGGGGGACCAGGATCCACCTGGCATGCCCATCATGTGGCAGTGCTGGCCCCTCTGGGGCGTTGCTCTGCTACAATTGGAGTCATTCTAGTGCCTGAGGCGGAGGCAATGGAGCCATCCTCAGTGCCCGCCTCTTATTTGCTCCAATGGAGGCTTGGCTGAAGGAGGGGAAGAGAGAGACAGAGAGAAAGGAGAGGGGGAAGGGTGGAAAAGCAGATGGGTGCTTCTCCTATGTGCCCTGGCTGGGAATCGCACCCAGGACTTCCATACTCTGGGCCATCACTCTATCACTGAGCTAATCGGCCAGGGCCCACAAAATCTCTTAATCAAGACTAATTCCTCCTATGCAGCTGACTGCTGGATGTGTCTGTCCATGTCATCTTCAGCTTACTCAGCTCTCCCTATTCCTCTTAATAATACTCATCTCTTTCATACCACTCTTATGTACAAGATTCAGAAAGAGGCCACTTTCTTCAAGAGAGCCAACACTCTCATAGGAGATTACCCCACCTCAGCTTCAAACCGAGCAAACAAGCTATACCAAACCTAGTACTCCCAGCTAGAGAAATTAAAACCCTAAACCCCTCCTGCTCAAGGACCAGTCACTCTTAATACCCCCCTCTTTTCACCTGCACCCCTATGCTTTGCTCTCAAGGTACTGTCCCAGTAGGTCACCTTCCTTCTGAACTCTGCAACGTCACAATAACTATTAAGTTTCCTAAAGACCATCAAAACAACTGAGTTGACTATTAAGTTTCTCCAAAAGCAAATGGGTTGTTTTCTAACCCTGTTCAATTCACAGGACCCCCTATTTTTACAGCTTCACAACATAAGAGCTCCTATCCCACCGACCAACTCTATCCCTGGCTCACTACTTCTTCCTCGACAAGATTACAATGCTCAAAAATATCCTCTACTCATTTCTCCCCCTAATTGGGACAGCTTTTTCTTCCGCCCTGACCAACTGGAGCTCAGAAACAGAAGGACGAGAACGACCCTTTGTCCATCTATTCTCTCCTCACCTCTCAACCTGTGTCACCCGGTCACGGGCTTTCTACATGTGTGGGACAATGTTGGTCAAATAAGTTTGTAAATATGATGTATATGTTTGCTTGCTTATACTGTACTGTAGTTTTCATTGGGTAGGGGGGACAGGCTGTAAGCAGGCAAGGACCTTATAGGCTAAGGCTTAGTTTTAAGACTAAGCCTTCCCACCCTTTTAATTCTAAAATCTTCTCAACACTAAGCTTTTCCTCACACCCTTGACTGTTGCATGATGTGGGGTGGTGCACTCTTATGAGGAATCCCATTATGCCTCAGACAAGTGACTTTGTATTAGAGACTTTCTTGTTTGTATATTGGATTAAAGGTTTTGATTTCTACACTATAAAATGGGGGAGAGAAGCACATGCTGGAGGAGAGCAGAGAAAGGCCACATGGAAGAGAGGAGAAGCAGCCAAGATGGCGGAATGCTGAAGGAGAAGCCAGATTGTGAAGAGTTTGTGCAGAGAGGAGGTGGGGAACAGAGGTGAATAAGGCTGGTGAGGTAGAAACTTTTGATTCTAGGAAACTTGGATAAGTCAGTGGCTTTGGGAGCCCTGAATGAAAAGGAAAGTGTTTTCCCACTGTGTATATTTCTTGCCCGCCGGGTGCAAGCTAGGATTAAAACCCACCAGTTTTTGGCTCTGTTGTTTCATTACCGTCTGTCCGAATCAAATGCGAACCTGCATGGGTCAGGTGGCTGAGATGGTGGCCATGGCTACTGGCCTTACAGCCCCTGGTAGGTCTGCAATTTTGGGTCATAGGGGTGGATGTCATCATGCTCTCCAGAGCAGAGATGGGCATGCTGACTGCCATTGCCATGTGTTCCTCCTTGGGACAGTATTAGACCTGCCAGAATGGCAGGGATGAGGTGGGTGGCTGAGGCACCATGTGCATGAACTGAATCCCGGACTATGACCAGAATGAGTACTGGCTCCTTTGTTGGATGGACTTACAGATTTTGGACAATGTGAAATACCCTGATGGGGGTGAGGAAGAAGCTTTGCTGGAGACCCTTCTGCCCTGGGTCTTTTCAAATGGCTAGAAAGAAGGCCGAGAATACTGGCTTTACAGACAAACACCTACATGTGCCTCCCAACTTGATTGGATGAACCTGTACCCTAGTCTACCTCACCCCTAACATCAATGTAGTTCCACCCAATGAGCCTCTTCCCATTCCTAGAACTCTTCTAATCAAGCAGAGGAACAAATGGGCAATATGGATCTTCAAAACTCCCTAGAGGAAATTGCCTTCACTCTGGTAAGACCAACTTGATTCCCTGGCCGCTGTTGTGCTCCAAAATCGCTGAGGCTTGGACCTCTTGACAGCAGAAAAAGGAGATATCTGTTTTTCTAGAACAGTGGTTCTTAACCTGGGTTCTATCAAACCCTAGGGGTTCGATGAGTCGGTCTCAGGGGTTCGGAGAAGCCTCTGCCGCGGAAGCCAGAATAAAGTAATACCGTAATTTGTTCTGAGTTCATGTACTTTGTTGGTTTTGTTCTTTGAGCAAGGTGATGTTCATGCACGGCTCATTTTGTGCACCAGTAAAAAAGCATGTACCTATGTCTTAAATTTGGGGAAAAAAAATCATATTTTATTTATCACTAAAGAAGGGTTCGGTGAATGCGGATATGAAACTGGTGGGTTCGGTACCTCAAAAAAGGTTAAGAACCGCTGTTCTAGAAGAACAGTGTCGCTTCTACCTCAACCAGTCGGGGCTAGCTAGAGATGCAGCAGCAAAGCTAAAGCAGTGGGCTCGACGAATCTGAAAGACAAGAGGGGTCCTGGGATCAGTGGCTCTGCACAAACTGGATGTCTTGGTTATTACCATTTATTGGCCCGCTCACTCTCATTTTTGTCATTCTAGCATTTGGTCCCTTTCTCCTGTACCTTTTCTCTAATTTCCTCCAGGACCACCTGAAGGCTTTCACTAACCAGACTGTCCATGGCTCCTGTTACTTCAAGCCACCTACCAGAAAGTCCCTACTTTGTCACCTCAGCTCAAGGCCAGCTCTCCCTTCCCATAACTCGTGACCCCTAGTCAGCAGGAAGCAGTTACAGAAAAATGATCATCACCCCTCAACCATATAACAAAAGGCTGGAATAATAAGGTTGCAGGCAGGGCTCATGACCCCCTCCTCCCTTAAGTAGACAAAGGGATGTTAAAAAACTGGACATTCCAGGTCACCTCCCCCCAGACATCCGGATTGATTCACTGGGGGGTGGAAGGTCCCTTAGCTTACTTACTATTAATCCTTTCTTCCCTCTTAATGACTACCAGCCCCCACCCTCGAATCCCCTCTTTAACCCTACCTGTTAGAGAACTGGTTGGGTTGCTGACCTCCGCCTTAGGAGTCAGCCCAGCAGGTGACCCCCTAATAATACACTTCCCTTAACCTGAACTTGGGTGTCCTCCTTCGGCGGACCTTTCAGCTTCTACCTTAGGTCCTTTACACATGTTTCTGTTGCCTGAAATTACCCCACCACCCTATCCCTGCCATTCCAGCTCCTTGTCATTTCCATTTCTTTTTTTTAAATTTTTATTACTTTTTAATTTATTGTGTTTACATGGATTCAAGTGTCCCACTGAATATAACTCCCTCACCCTCCACCCATGTGTCCCTTTTTATACCCCCTTTGCTCTCCTCCCTCTAACTCTCTCCCCCCTTCCCTTTAAGATTTGCTGTCCTGTTATCTGAATCTCTGTGTTATGTATATATAATACCACTAATCCCTTCACCTTCTCTGATCCTATCCCCTCATCCCACTTTCCTCTGACAGCTGTCCCTCTGCTCCCTGTGACCCCACCTCTGCCTCTATTCTGTTCCTCAGTTCACTTTGTTCATTAGATTCCACATATAAGTGAGATCATATGATATTTTTCTTTCTCTGCTTGGCTTATTTCACTTAGCATAATAATCTCCAGGTCCATCCATGCTGTTGCAAAAGGTAAGATTTCCTTCCTTTTCACGGCTGCGTAGTATTCCATTGTGTATATGTACCACAGCTTTTTAATCCACTCGTCCACTGAAGGATACTTGAGCTGTTTCCAGATCTTGGCTATTGTAAACAATGCTGCCATGAACATGGGGGCACATTTCTTTTGAACCAGTGATTTGTTATTCTTAAGATATATTCCTAAAAGTGGGATAGCTGGGTCAAAAGGCAGTTTGATTTTTAACTTTTTGAGGAAACCTCATACAGTTCTCCACAGTGGCTGTACCAGTCTGCATTTCCACCAGCAGTGCAGGAGGGTTCCCCTTTCTCCACACCCTCACTAGCACTTATTGTGTGTTGTTTTGTTAATGACCACCATTCTGACAAGTGTGAGGTGATATCTCATTGTGGTTTTAATTTGCATTTCTCTAATGATTAGTGATGTTGAGCATTTTTTCATATGCCTATTGGCCATTTGTATGTACTCTTTGGAGAAGTGTCTATTCAGTTCTTTTGCCCATTTTTTAATTGGATTGTTTACTTTCCTGGTGTTGAGTTTTACAAGTTCTTTATAAATTTTGGTAATTAATCCCTGATCAGATGTATTGGTGAATATGTTCTCCCATTGTGTGAGTTGTCTTTTCTTTTTTTCATGGTGTCTTTTGCTGTGCAAAAGCTTTTCAGTTTTATGTAGTCCAATTTGTTCATCCTGTCCTTTATTTCACTTGCCTGTAGAGATCAATCAGCAAAAATATTGCTACAAGAGATATTGGAGAGTTTACTGCCTATGTTTTCTTCCAAGATGTTTATGGTTTCAGAACTTACATTTAAGTCTTTTACCCATTTTGAGTTTGTTTTTGTGAATGTTGTAAGTTGATGGTCTAGTTTCATTTTTTTGCATGTATCTGTCCAATTTTCCCAACACCATTTATTCTTAAATTAAGTTGTAATCCAATTTGGTTCTGGAAAGTGGCAGTTGGCCCACTCCATCCCCATCTTTCTTCTCTCTCCATTTCTTATTAAATGTCACTTCCTCAGACATTCTTCCCTGACCATCCAAGCTGAATGAGAAGGTCTAGTGCATGATTTTGTTTTCTTTTCCTCTTCTTACTTCCTGATCTTTCCTTATTTCATTTGATCTGTTTTACATTATGGCTTCCTCCTTCCAAAGTGTAAGCTACAAAGGCAGGAACTTTCGGTGTCTATTTCTCCACTATGTCTCTAGTACTAGGACACTTGGCTGGCACTAGGATGCACTCAGTATTTGTTGATGAACAAATGAATAAATAAATGTCTTTGTTTTAATTTGTATCAATCACATTAGAAAAACATGTTATTTCCATTTGAACTGACTCTGGCATTTCACAGAAACAAATCTTTCGCAGCTAATGTCAATGCATAGTTGAATAAAAATTTACCATGCAGCCAGCTCAAGCTTTAGGAAGTTAGTGTGCTATTCTCCTCACAGGTACAATTCAAATCCCTGGCTCAGACACCCGGAAATGTTATTTAAGTTACAATGACTGGTCCTAAAATTCTCTTACTTTACCTTTCTCTGGGCTCCAAGGAGCCAGCACAAGTCTTGTGTCTGCCATAAGTTTCTTTGACCCTCCTCCCCACCCCCACCCTGAACTGTTCTCTCTCTGGGCTCCTTCATTCTTTCATAGCACTTGTTATTTTAGTTGCTCATCAGGACTCATCAGGCATGGGGATAGGTGGCTATTAGATAATCTCTGTTCTTTGGGGTGAACTGCAAGTGGCTGTTAACTCTTCAAAGGCAGGCTGAGGGGTGATGTGCTTTATTTCTCCTGGTCTCCTGTCTTGGACTTTTTCACACAGCATTTGTCCTATGGATATTGTGTTGTCCTGCAGACTCAACTCCAGCGGCTTTTTCTCCAGTTTTGTTTAGTTTTAAATGAGTGTCTGTTCCTAGCAGGGATAGGGCCCTAGAACAGTCTGGCCCTAGTTTTGGTGGAGGTCAGTGGCAGTGGGCAGGGCAGACTTTAAAGGGGGCTCTTTCCAGGATGCCCAAAATGTGTAGGGTGCTTCCCCTTTTTCTTTCAGTTGAGATCATTCAGTGAAGTCATTCTTAGCCAGAAATAAATTGTAAAAAGGCAAGAACTAGATCCCTTTACCTCCCATAATAGGAAGATCCTCCCAGCTGAGATAAAACCTCATTTTAGCTAATGCCACTGGACAGCCCATGATAATCCCCTTCCATGGCCAGGAACCCATTAACATCTCTTCAACAGATAAGTGATGATGCATCAGCAACAGACACCCAATGTGTTCTTCCCCTGTAAAGGGAGTTGACTCCTGCAGAAATTATGACCTTCACATAAAGAGAGGGTAGAAATCCTACTTCTCTTAAGAGCAGACAAACCTACTCCTCTCCCTCAAGAAAATTCTTACTATCAGATGATTCTTTTAATAACACCCTTGGAATGAGGTTGGGGCACCTAAACTAGTTTTGGGTCCTGGGCTGCCTTCTAAGGAAAGTGTATTCAGATGATTGAAAGGTACCAGGAAATTTCTGCCCCCATATCTCTCTCATTGGTATGGAGATTAGTTCCTTTTTTTTTTCCTTGAAAGTCTTTCTGCCTTTTAGAACTTTCATTAAAACATGACTGTCCCCAACATGAGTAAACTCTAAGCCATCCATCAGGCAGTGGGTTACAGTACAGACCCTCATGTACACTCCATGGAGACCTATAATGATATAATAATACTACAGTATAGAATTGACCATGTTGCTTCTTTTCATGGTTGTGACCCACCAGGGGACAGGAACCCTGGAGAGCAATCTATTTTATCCGTCTCTTCTCTCCCAGGGCCTAGTACAGTGACTGGCATGCGGTAAGTTCTTGATAAATATTACTGAATAAATGACCACCATTGCTAGCTGCTTCCAAGTCTGAACAGCAGCCGAGCTGAGGGGTACACAACAGATGCTGGCACAAGAATGGCTGTGGGGAGAGTCTCTGTAAAGAAGGGGAGTGGAGTCGGACTAGGTGGTGGCGCACTGGATAGACTGTTAGACTGGGATGCAGAGGACCCAGGTTCGAGACCCTGAGGTCATCAGCTTGAGTGCAGGCTCATCTGGCTTGAGCAAAAAGCTCACCAGCTTGGACCCAAGGTCGCTGGCTCGAGCAAAGGGTTGCTCGGTCTGCTGAAGGCCCGCAGTCAAGGCACGTATGAGAAAGCAATCAATGAACAACTAAGGTGTTACAACAAAAAACTGATAATTGATGCTTCTCATCTCTCTTCATGCCTGTCTATCTGTCCCCATTTATCCCTCTCTCTGACTCTCTCTCTCTTTCCCTGTAAAAAAAAAGAAGAAGAAGAAGACGAAGAAGGGGAGGGGATACTGAGATTTCTGAATCTTTCCCTCTTGGGCACACAAAATGAAGAGGGTGACAAGGAGAGCTGTATCAGTGGGCAGAACGTGGGAGTTCTCAGAGGATGCCGGGCACATGTTTTAAACATTTACCTTCTCTGTCCTCTGTGGCTGTGTCAACTCAGTGAGGCCATTTTATCTGCTCACTAATCA
Source organism: Rhynchonycteris naso (assembly GCA_037038555.1). Classification (NCBI taxonomy): domain Eukaryota; kingdom Metazoa; phylum Chordata; class Mammalia; order Chiroptera; family Emballonuridae; genus Rhynchonycteris; species Rhynchonycteris naso. The sequence continues at coordinate 181,828,098 of CM072995.1, read as the reverse complement.
GAAGTTTTCTCCTTGCTGTAGCATTTAGAGGGTGAATTCTAAAGATAACCCTAGAAACTGCTCCTCCCATCCACCCAGTAAATTAATGAAGGCTTCAGGTCACTCTACCTGAGATAATGGTAGTTTATTATCCCAGGTCACATCTCCCCCTGAAAAGAGAAAGTAGTGATTCCTTACCAGCCACATGCTGAAGACTGAGGCTTGCAGTGGCTGTGGGGTGTGGCAGAGTGTGGGCTCCAATCCTGGGAAGTTCCCCATGGCTTTCCAAACAGACAATGGAACAGGACTGCAGCTGTCAGGACCTGGAGACTTGGCCAACATGTACCAGCCCCTAACGCAGGGGGTGAGGGCCTCAGCATAGCAGAATGCATTTTGAAAGAGTAGCTAGCATACTGTCAAGAGATGTATTGGTCATGAAGTGGTGTGTAGGTTCCTCTGACAACCTTCTTTCTAGCAGCTATTGCTGCTTCTGTCCAAGATTAGAAACAACAGCAAAAACTAATACTTATTAAGCACCACCTTTGTGCTAGGAAAGCATACCTCTAAGTGGGGTTATACACATATAAATTCTACTAATATTCATAACACCCTATGAGGCAAGTATGATTATCACTCCCATTTTATAGATAAGAACTTTGCCGCCCTCTTCCCATGTGGAATGATCTTTTACAAAAGGTCCCAGATTTTGAATTTGTCATCCCAGAGAGTCTCTGGCCTGCTGGCTGTGTCTCCTCCTTCTTCACAGCCCCTCACCCTGAGCCCCCATCATACTTCTGGAAGTTGATTCTGACCTGCATCTGAGTGTCCTGGGTCCTGTACTCCCCAGCCCACAAGCAGCATTACCTTACCCCAGCACCCAGCTGGCCTCTGAAACCCCTACCTGGGGTCAGATGGGTAGTCCCACAGGCTGCTGGGGGTTGGCAGTCGAGCGTGTGGTTAGTGGAAACAGCACGTCCTCTTGTGAAAGCAGGCACTTGACACCAGGCAGTTCTCCACACATACATGTAAGAAGCACAGGAATGTTCCGTTTTCATCACCAAGAGTTTTCTTCATTTTCTAAGCCTTTAGAGAGTAAAATTAAGTTCATAGATAGTAATTTCTTTGAAAATTCATGTTCAGTAACCCTCCAAAACATCACTCAGAATTCAGCTTCTCTAAGATGCCTTTTCTCAAATCCTCATTTAGACGACCCCTCCCCGCAACAAGTCTGCACCTTTTCTCTTTACCTGTGTACCCTGCATGTTTCACCACCACCTCAGCCACTGCTTCTCATTCTCTGTCTTACCCAGCCCTCCACACCTGACCTCATGCCACACTTTGTAGAGCCATACCATCCTAGGTTGTATTAGTTGCTCCTGTCTACCCTCCTCTTTGTGTATTGTGTTGTTTCCTTAAGTAGATCCTAGATCTGAGAAGTCATCTGGAACTTCTCTCTTCCCAGCATTGAGCCCAAGGCTGAGCAGAAACCACACAACTCAGACCTGGCTGTTGGTGAGGTGCCATATTGGCTCCTCAGTACAAGGGCATCAAGCATTCTGGTGTTAGATGGAGGTCCCCCCCTTAAAATTGTGGCCTCCTCCAATGCTATCTGCCTCTCTTCTATACAATCTATGATCTGGACTAACTTCCTACATTTATTTAGAATTTATATTTTAGTTTTTATAGCGTTTTAGATTTACAGGAAATTCAGTAGAAAGTACTGAGAGTTCCTAAACAACCTCTATACCCACAGTCATGCTGTTTCCTCAATACCACACACTGGACTGGGACACTGTCATAATGTGAAACGACATTGACACATCATTAGCACTCCAACTTCATAGTTTTCATTAGGGTTCACTCTTGATGTTAGACATTCTGTGTTTGGATGAGTTCATAGTATCATGTGTCCATTATTACAGTGTCATACAGAATAGTGTCACTGTTCTAAAAACCCTCTATGCTCTGCTTATGCATTCCTCCCTTGCCCCTAACCCTTGGCAACCCCTGATCTTTTTATTGTCTTTCTAGTTTTGCCTTTCCCAGACCAAAATGGGTAGGCTTTTCAGATTTAACTTCATATTTTTTATTTCTCAATCACTTCATTTGTTGGACCCTTTTCAAATCCAGAGTGTGGATGGCTAAGTGCTTTGGATAATCACATGGCCTATAGAGTGTCTACATAGAAAGAAGGACCAGGGAATACTACGAGTGTGGTTCTAGGGATCTCCAAGGGCAGAAATTCCCTTGCCACTCTACCAAATATTGCAACTTCCCTTTAGGTTAAGTTGTTGAGTTGCCTGTTAAAATAAAAACATAGCATGTGAAAGAGATGATACCCATTATTAAACATTAACATGCTAACTCAATGTTAGCATCGCCTTTAGCATGTGAGATGAGCATAAAAGCTAACAGATAACATGAATCTCAGAGAATGTGCCCTAAAGGTAGGGCGTTGGGAAGCCAAGGAACAGAATAAGGGTTCCCTGTGCTGTCTGCACTTGTACAGTCTGGACTCCTGGAAAAGTGGAGAAAGGTAGAAAAACATGGTATAGTGGAAAGTATACACAGAACGAAGTTTTCTTAGTCTATTCTTTATCTATTTCTGTGTATCAAGTTACCCCCTAAACTTACCGATTTGGAAGAGTAACTACGTCTTTGTTACCTCACAGTTCCTGTGTCAAAAACGTGAGTGTGGCTTAGCTGGGTGATTCTGGCTTAGCCTTTCATGAGGTTGGAGTCAAGATGTTAGCCAAGGCTACAGCCATCTCAACACCTGGCTGGTCTAGATCCCCTTCAGGATGGTTCACTCACAAGGCAGGAGCCCTCAGTTCTTGGCTTTCTGTGGGAAGGGGCATAGTTCTCCCCATAGGGCTGCTTGAACAACCTCTCTGTATGGCTGCTGGCTTCCCCCAGAGTGAATGATTTAAGAGAGAACAAAAAGAAATCCATGATGTCTTTTATGGCCTGATCACTACCCAGTCATTTCTATCCTGTTCTACCTGATCTAAGAGAATCTCATGCTAAAGAAAAGGCTCTCTCTTTTTTAAAGAAGACGTTTTAAAGAATTTGTGGATGTATTTTGAAACCATGATATCTATGCTATATAGACTTACACAGTCTGGACCCCTGAAAGAGTGGGAGGAGAGAGAAACATGTTGGAAAAGAATAATCCATTGGGCATTGAAGACCTGGCTTGTGCTGGCTCTTCTCCTCACCAGTTGGTGGCTCCTGGAAAAATCTCAAGGGCTCTAAACCTCAGTTTCTTTCCACTGTCGGCATCATATGGCAACATACCGCCCCCCCTGGAAGTAGCAAAGACCCTGACAGAGGGTTAACGTGATGCTTATGAAAACCTATTTGTATGTCACAAAATGCTATGCAGACTCACACTTTTATATTTACGCTAGTTTTTTAAATTTTTTATTGTGGTCAAAAGAAGCATCATAGTAACATTTCTCCTCACACAAACACCTCCCCTTCCCCTCTGGGCAGAACTGAAAATTCTGCCCCTTTCTCCTCCTAAAGTGCTGGTCACAGAGCTCCTGTGGAGTCCTATTTCTGGATCAGGCTTTTAGATTCCAGGGAGGAAGTCACAGGGTTAGGCTTCTGTACATACTCTTTCCTGAGCTCCACTGGAGGTCTGGGGAGCATTCCACACAGGCTGCAGTCCCATTTCTTGCAGAAACAAGTCGAAGGCATCTATAATTAAGGTCAGAGAGACTCCAATTCAAAAAGCAGATTTTGCATTTTGTGCCCTTTCTGCGTGTTGTTAAGCTACACTTCATTTTCTGTTTTGTTTATTTCATGGTGGTCAATTTTTTATAGAAATGATGTGGAGACAGATTTGTGTGTTGGGAATGCTGTGTTTTTCCTTCCTTTACTCCCTTTCATTGGTTATTATTGAACTTCATGTCCCTTCTTTAAATAATTCTTTGTGCTTGAGTTATCAAGCACTGAAAAATGTATACCTCTAGGCATGTAATGAAGTCAGAGAACATGTCTTTTCCAAGGGACTCTGTGATGTTCACCTCCACCCACCTAAATGTTTTCTATGTTGGAAAGGCTCTTTGAAATGTCAGAGAGGAGACATTTAAATTTTAGGGCACATCAGTGAAATCCTTGTGTAAGGCCATTTGCCATCCCCATGGCCTTGCAGATTCTCATTGGATTCAGGCAGATGGTAAAGGAACTGTGAAGCCATAAAATGGTGGGCCATTCTGTTTATTAAAGTCTTGTAATGGTGGATGAGCAAGAAGGCAAGGAATATCACTTCCCTCTCTCTCAGCACCCACCAACCTCAGCTGTCCCCAGGCAAAGAGGCCAGGAGGAAATCTCAGGGTTTCCAAGCCCCTCAGCACTCCCTCCCTCTCCCTTGACTCTCCAGCCAAAACAGACTGGGAAAAACCCCTTCTCTAGCAAACAATAGCAAACAATCACCCTGTCCATGGAGACAAACAGCCGGCTACCCTGAGAGCAAGCACCTGCAGCCTTTCATAGACTGTACACATAGGGCACTGCCCTGCACCAATGCAACAATTAGACAAAATATAAGTGAGCAAACCTAACACACATGCTACAAACTTTAAATACATTGGTTTGGCCCACACCGTGTCAGCAGTGTAGCTCTCTGAGCAGCATCCTCTGACATATTTTCTACTGAAGAGGGAAGAGAATAAACCTTGCCACCTGGTAGTGGGCTCCTGCAAGGTTCACTGAAACCTTTAGTGCTCAACGAGGCCAGCTGATCCTGTTTGTCTCTGGGTGAATGATTCAAGAGAGAACAAAAAGAAATCCATGAAGCTTTTTATGGCCTGATCACTACCCAGTCATTTCTATCCTGTTCCTTGGCTTCCCCAGAGTGAATGATTCAGATCATTCACTGAACCTGAACACAACGCTATCTTTTTAGGTTCATGGTCTACCCAGCATTTCCTGTCTTGTGGAGCATGAAGGACCATAATGGAGTGTACCCACATAGTCTTCAGGACAATTCTCTCCTTACAACACAGCCAGGGGGTTCCTATTGTCTTGGGAAATTCAAAACTCTTAGAGCAGTGGTTCCTAACCTTTTTTGAGGTACTGAACCCCCAGTTTCATATGAGCATTCACCAAACCCTTCTTTAGTGAGAAATAAAATATGATTTTTTTTCAAAATTCAAGACATAGGTATATGTTTTTTTACTGGTGCACAAAATGAGCCGTGCATGAACATCACCTTGCTCAAAGAACAAAACCAAGTGCATAAACTCACAACAAATTACAGTATTACTTTATTCTGGCCTCCGCGGCAGAGGCTTCTCCGAACCCCTGAGACCGACTAATCGAATCACTGGGGTTCAATAGAACCCAGGTTAAGAACCACTGTCTTAGAGTAAAGTATGTTTAAATTCTCTAGAAAATATGAAATAATAGATGATTACAAAAATAAAAGGTTGGGGACATTATTAGAATTAAGGAATTGACCTGGCTTCATTTCCTACCCAATCACCTTTCTTTCCTGTGGCAGAGATTGTCAGTTGTCTGTATATCAGCTGTTCTCTTCTTTTACACTCCAGAACCATCTAGTTTTCAGATGTCTACAAGCTCACCCAGCATCTCTTGCAGCTAGCTATACCATGTGACTGAGTTCTGGACGGTGGTATGATACACAGAAATAGTGTCTGCAGCTTCCAGGAAGTTTTTGTAAAAAAAGTGGTGCACACTCGCTCTTCTCTTTTTCTTCCCAATGATTGGAATACAGGTATGAGGGCTAGAATTGGAGTAGCATTTTTGGATCAGGAGATGATGTTGGAAATGGGAACCACACGTAGCAAGGCCACAGGATAAAAGGCACTTGGGTTAACACCATGGAGCCTGATTCCAGCCCTGGCCCATGATCAACTCTATACAGCAACTGCAAGGTGGCTCAGCCGGCATCTTCATCTGACCATGTTGCCTCTTGGCAGTCTCACCTGATGGTTAAGAGCGCTAGCTTTCAAAATCAGGTGATTTGGTTGAAGTCTTGGCTTCACCACGTACTAGCTGTATTACCTCGGGCAAATTGTTTAACTTCTCTGTTATGATCATGCATTGTCATGTAACAAGTGTCCTCTTAATTTATATATGCATAAGTTTTGGGGTCAGAAATTTAGACAGGGCACAGCAGTTTTGTCTCTGTTCCCTGATGTCTTGGGCCTTAGCTGGAAGACTCAAAGGCTGAGTGGTATCTTGACAGCTGGGGGCTGAAATAGTCTAAAGGTTAATTCACTTGCACATCTGGCTGTTGAAGCCAGCTGTCAGCTGGGACCTCAACTGGGATTGCTAGTCAGAGCACCTGCACCTGCCTCTTTCCATCGTTGTTCATAGTGGTCGTATTCCAACAGTGTGTGTCCTGGGAGAGAGCCCAGTGGAAAGTATCTCCTTGGATAACCTAATTCCAGGTTCTGGGGGTGGGAGATAGGTGCCAGGCCTTGATGGGGAAGCAACAAAATTCTTGAAGAGCATGCACGACTGAAAATATTGTCCTAGCCAGTTTTGGAAAAGAGAGACTGTCATATGTTCTAAAGCTTCCAGTTATTCATCTGCAAATGAAGATAACTATATCTACCTCCTAAGACAGGGGCAGCATTAGGCATATCTAACTAGTGTGGACACTGCCTCATGACAGAAGTCATTGATATTATTAACACTTTAGTCCTAGATCATGAAATAGTTGTGGGTGGTCCCCAGGGGAGAGGAACAGGTGCATGAGGAAGGAGGTGGCTATCACTTAGTTGTCTTAGAGCAATAAATACACCAGAAAAGAAGCAGGTGAGTAGCTTAACAACTGACTGTCAAATATTGGCTGAATGTCAGCTCTGCTTATATCATTTTGGGTATTAAATAAGACATATAAAGCCCTTAGCACATAGTAGATCAGAATAAACAACAATTATTGTTATAGATCTTTCTGGTAATTTTCCATTCAAACACACAGAAAAGAAATGAAAATATTAAAAACATGAGACCCCTAATGTTTTCTCTCTCTTTGAACATGAGGACACATATCTCTGCTTCTCCAAGAACCCAGAGACCATGTGAGCATCAAAGTTTTTTAATGAAACCAGTGGATGACTTTTCAAATGAATAGGTTGTTTTTAAGAAATAAGAAGTCTGTTTTTTCCCCCTCTTATTGGAAACCATGAGTCAGTGTATAAGTCTCTTCAGCAATTGTACAATACTTGAAAATTTCCTAGATGTTTGGTACACGTTGTCAGTGAACTGGTATCATAAAGGAATAGAAACAAGAGTACTGCCCAGCTGTAATTTCAGAAGGGGTTTCTGTGGCTTCATAGAGAAGTGTTCTTAGCACCATGGAACCCTATATCCTAAAATTAGAATAGGCCAAAAGGGACAGCTCTGTAGTTCCTCATAGAATAGGAACCTTCTTTAATAATGAAATTATGCAGATATGGCCTGAGTCACTAGCTCATTTCCTGTACATGAATGAGCCCCCCAGGGTTGGGCAGGCAGATATCTGAATTCTCTGGAAAAAGGCTGATTGATATTGAAGAATTTCCCACAATTCTGCCAAGCCACATCACCTGGGAAAGATCAGACAAAGGGTGGGCTAATAATGGGGACAGAAACAAAAGCTAAGGCTGGCATTGAGCAGCTACCCAACAATCTGGGTCAGAATGCCCCTCAGGATTCTCCTTTTCTGTGTCTCTAAGTGATTCTGCAGTTCTCAGAGGTGTGGTGTCTCTGCTGCATGTGTGGGCCCCACACTTGGCTCATGCTGAAGGGTCCCAACAGGAGCAATGCAGCCATGATCCCCTCCACCCTGGACACCGAACTGAGGCTCTCTCTGTGACGCCATTACTGTTTGGAGGTTGCTCTGTGTGGACAGAGGTGGGGCATGGTCACTCCCTGAAAGTGACATAACCTGAATCAGGTGCCATTTCATCTGGCACTAAATTCCCTGTGAGAGGTGTCCTATGGGGGGCTCCTGGAAATGTCTCCTTCATCAGCCTTCACATGGTGTCCCATATGGCCTCTGGGTGAGTTCCTGATTCCCCCTGATTCTCTTCGAGAGGCTGGACCTGCTGTCAACCCTCCCTCCTTTGGTGAGTGTTCTCCTTCCCAAAGAACAGTCCTTTTTCTTCTTGCACATATTCTTCACCTTTTCAGGTAAATAACTGGCCTCCTGGCCACTTTCACGGGGGGGCCACCATTTATGAGACAGGAACACATGTCTCCTAGATCCTCTACTGTGATTTGGAGGCCTTCACTTAACCCCGGTAATCAGTGGAAGATAAATTTTGATTGGTTCAAAGCCAGACATTTACTATGCAAGCAAATCTCATTAACCCCTTGGTTAACAAGAGCCCTTAACCTTTTGAGTAGTATGAATGTTCATGTATTTCCTCATGCCTCCTGACCATCCAGAGTATGATTGATTTATTTTAAAAATGTGTAAGGCAACATTAAAAAGAGGCAGATGGATGTTCTTTTTGTTTCCATAAATTAGTTATCAAACAAACATGATTTTAATTTAATAAAACTGTAACTGTAACTAATTTCATTTTTTGAAAAAAAAACTCACTCCCAGGGGTCAGCAAGCATGAAAGAAACTCACTACTCAAAGGGTTAATAATAAGGTTAAATGTGGTACTTCAACTGACTGATCTGAAGTAATAGCAGATTCACTCACAACCAAGTGCCTATTGTGTATGAAGCACTGGTGGTTGGGGCACAGCAATATTAAATACCATATTTCTCCATGTATAAGATGCTCCCATGTATAAAATGCACCTTAATTTTGGGGCCCAAAATTTTGAAAAAAATAATGTATCACATAAAGGTATTGAACTCAAGTTTTATTAACCGTAAAATTCATGCAACTCCTCATCACTATCAAAAAAGCAGGAAGTACAAGTAAAAAAAAAATCTATAACTACTGTATACGACACACTCAGTTTTTAGACCCCAAAATTTTCAAAAAAGGGTGCATCTTATACCTGGGGAAATACAGTAGTTCTCAGCATAAACTGCTAACAATTTGGTGAGGGAGAAATGAAGAAGCTGTGAACATTACTCATTCAGTGTGGGCTCACCCAGATTCTTTGTCCCAAACTCAGTGGCCAACCCAAGAAATGATCAGAAATGTTAGAAAGCTTGAAGCCTTCTCAGGCGGTTAGAGAAAAGAGTTCAGGAAGTAGTCCCTTGTGTTTTCTTCTAGCTTCTGTGGATGGAGAATAGGGAGGGAATTTTGGAGACACAGTAAGCAAACCTGTAAGGTTCTCAAACTTCTCCAATGAGCTAAGCTAGGATAGTAGGAAGCAAAACTTGGGAAGTGTATCCATTTATTCTAGCAATTGTGGAAATTCACCTGTTTGTATTTTGAAGAAAATTTTTACTTCAAGGATCAGGGCCAGTGTTTCTCAAGTGCTTTTAGATTTTACATTATGTTCCAGTAAACATATGTATTTAAAAATGATTTCCAACAGAAAATTGATTTACATACTGTGTTGAATGCACTTTATTTTCTCTCTTGGTTTTATCCGCTTCTACATCCCTCCCTCCCTCCCTCCCTCCCTCCCTCCTTTCCTTCCTTCCTTCCTTCCTTCCTTCCTTCCTTCCTTCCTTCCTTCCTTCCTTCCTTCCTTCCTTCCTTCCTTCCTTCCTTCCTTCTTTCTTTCCTTCCTTCGTTCCTTCCTTCCATGCTGTTTACTAGCTACTAAATTGATTTAACAGATAACTAATACATTTAAAATGCACAACCCTAGAACACTGAACATAAAGCCTTGACTTGGCCAATCATTTTTCCCCATCAGCTGAATGACTAAGGTACCTTCAGCCCTGCCCATCATGTCTACAATAAGGGCAATTAGAGATCCAAGGTCAGGTGGGACCCTTGGCTGGGTCACGATGGCTTGCCTAGAGCTAGAGCACTATTCCACTCTGCACTATTGGGAGAATTTATTTTTTACCTGTGGTTGCTGAAGCTCTCAGCATTGGTCAGACTAGGCAGTTAGGCTTGCTGCATTGTATAAGTACTTTATTCTGTGGTGTTCAGAGCTTTAGTAACACATTAAAACTAAACACTTGGAAATTACTTCAAATGTATCTGGAGCCATTTTATTAATTTATTGTTTTGGTTTTGCTTTTTAACTTTTTAGTTACAATTCACACATAATATTATACTAGTTTCAGATATGCAACATAGTGATTAGACATTTATATAACTTATAGTGAACACCCTGATAAGTCTAGTACCCATATGACCCAGCACATAGTTATTCCCTAGGCTGTACTACTATACATTTTCAATAACTGGCAATTTCTTTTCTCTAACTTAAATTTTTTTTATTAATTTTAATGGGGTGACACCAATAAATCAGGGTACAATGTTCAAAGCAAACATCTCCAGGTTATCTTATCATTCAATTATGTTGCATACCCATCACCCAAAGTCAAATTGTCCTCCGTCACCTTCTATTTGGTTTTCTTTGTGCCCCTCCCCTCCACACTCTCCCACCCTCACCTCCCTCCCCTCACCCCGTAACCACCACACTCTTGTCCATGTCTCATAGTCTCACTTTTATGTCCCACCTATGTATGAAATCATGCTGTTCTCAGTTTTTTTTCTGATTTACTTATTTCACTCCGTATAATGTTATCAAGGTACAACCATTTTGTTGTAAAGGATCCGATGTCATCATTTCTTATGGCCGAGTAGTATTCCATAGTATATATGTACCATTGCTTTTTAATCCACTCGTCCTCTGACGAACACTTGGGCTGTTTCCAGATCTTCGCTATTGTGAACAATGCTGCCACAAACATGGGGGTGCATTTCTTCTTTAAGAACAGTGTTATGGTGTTCTTAGGGTATATTCCTAAAAGTGGGGTAGCCGGGTCAAAAGGCAGTTCGACTTTTAATTTCTTGAGGAATCTCCAAACTGTTTTCCACAGTGGCTGCACCAGTCTGCATTCCCACCAGCAGTGCAGAAGGGTTCCCTTTTCTCCGCATCCTCGCCAGCACTTATTCTGTGTTGTTTTACTGATGAGTGCCATTCTGACTGGTGTGAGGTGATACCTCATTGTGGTTTTAATTTGCATTTCTCTAATAATTAATGATGTTGAGCATTTTTTCATATGTCTTTTGGCTATCTGTATGTCTTCTTTGGAGAAATTTCTATTCATTTCTTTTGCCCATTTTTTGATTCGATTGTTTGTCTTCCTGGTGTTGAGTTTTATAAGTTCTTTATAAATTTTGGTTATTAACCCCTTATCAGACATGCTGTCGAATATGTTCTCCCATTGTGTAGTTTGTCTTTTTATTCTGTTCTTATTGTCTTTAGCTGTGCAAAAACTTTTTAGTTTGATATAGTCCCATTTGTTTATCTTGCCTTTTATTTCATTTGCCCATGGAAATAACTCGGCAAATATATTGCTACTACAGATGTCGGAAAGCTTGCTGCATAGGTTTTCTTCTAAGATGCTTATAGTTTCACGGCTTACGTTTAAGTCTTTTATCCATTTTGAATTTGTTTTTGTGAGTGGTGTAAGTTGATGGTGTAGTTTCATTTTTTTGCAGGTAGATGTCCAATTTTCCAAGCACCATTTGTTAAAGAGGCTGTCTTTACTCCATTGTATGTTCTTTCCTCCTTTGTCAAATATCAGTTGTCCATAAAGGTGTGGGTTTATTTCTGGGTTCTCTGTTCTGTTCCATTGATCAATGTGCCTATTCTTATGTCAGTACCAAGCTGTCTTGAGTATAATGGTCTTGTAGTAGACCTTGATATCCAGAAGAGTGATACCTCCTGCTTTATTTTTTCTTTTTAGGATTTTTGAGGATATTCGTGTTCTTTTTTGGTTCCATATAAATTTTTGGAATATGTTTTCTATATCTTTGAAGTATGTCATTGGTATTTTAATTGGTATTGCATTGAATTTATAAATTGCTTTGGGTAGCTTAGACAATTTTTTTATATATATTTTATTATTATTAATTCTAATGGGGTGACACCAATAAATCAGGGTAAATATATACAATGAAAACATCTCCAGATTATCTTATCATTCAATTATGTTGCATACCCGTCACCAAAAGTCAAATTGTCCTCTGTCACCTTCTATTTGGTTTTCCCTATGTCCCTCCCCTCCTTCCTATCCCACTCTTCCCCTCCTCCCCCCATCCCATAACCGCCACTCTCTTGTCCATGTCTCATATTCTCACTTTTATGTCCCACCTATGTATGAAATCATGCTGTTCTCAGTTTTTCTTTTTTTTTCTGATTTACTTATTTCATTCCGTATAATGTTATCAAGGTATATCCATTTTGTTATAAATGATCCGATGTCATCGTTTCTTATGACTGAGTAGTATTCCATAGTATATATGTACCATAGCTTTTTAATCCACTCGTCTTCTGACGGACACTTGGGCTATTTCCATATCTTCGCTATTGTGAACAATGCTGCCACGAACATGAGGGCGCATTTATTCTTTTCGAACAGTGCTACGGTGTTCTTAGGGTATATTCCTAAAAGTGGGATAGCTGGGTCAAAAGGCAGTTTGACTTTTAATTTTCTGAGGAATCTCCAAACTGTTTTCCACAGTGGCTGCACCAGTCTGCATTCCCACCAGCAGTGCAGAAGGGTTCCCTTTTCTCCACATCCTCTCCAGCACTTATTCTGTGTTGTTTTGCTGATGAGTGCCATTCTGACTGGTGTGAGGTGATATCTCATTGTGGTTTTCATTTGCATTTCTCTAATGATTAGTGATGTTGAGCATTTTTTCATATGCCTATTGGCCATCTGTATGTCCTCTTTGGAGAAATTTCTATTCATTTCTTTTGCCCATTTTTTGATTGGGTTGTTTGTCTTCCTGGTGTTGAGTTTTATAAGTTCTTTATAAATTTTGGTTATTAACCCCTTATCAGACGTGCTGTCGAATATATGTTTTCCCATTGTGTGCTTTGTCTTTTTATTCTGTTCTTATTGTCTTTAGCTGTGCAAAAACTTTTTAGTTTGATATAGTCCCATTTGTTTATCTTGCCTTTTATTTCATTTGCCGATGGAGATAATTCAGCAAATATATTGCTGCTACAGATGTCGGAAAGCTTGCTGCCTATGTTTTCTTCTAAGATGCTTATAGTTTCACGGCTTATGTTTAAATATTTTATCCATTTTGAATTTGCTTTTGTGAATGGTGTAAGTTGATGGTCTAGTTTCATTTTTTTGCTGGTTGATGTCCAATGTTCCCAACACCATTTGTTAAAGAGGCTGTCTTTACTCCATTGTATGTTCTTTCCTCCTTTGTCAAATATCAGTTGTCCATATAGGTGTGGGTTTATTTCTGGGTCCTCTGTTCTGTTCCATTGATCTATGTGCCTGTTCTTATGCCAGTACCAGGCTGTCTTGAGTATATCTTGATATCTGGAAGAGTGATACCTCCTGCTTTGTTTTTTCTTTTTAGGATTGCTGAGGCTATTTGTGTTTTTTTTGGTTCCATATAAATTTTTGGAATATGTTTTCTATATCTTTGAAGTATGTCATTGGTATTTTAATTGGTAATGCATTGAATTTATAAATTGCTTTGGGTAGTATAGACATTTTAATGATGTTTATTCTTCCTATCCATGAGCACGGTATATGCTTCCACCTGTTTGTATCTTCCTTGATTTCTTTTATCAATGTTTTATAATATTCTGAGTACAAGTCCTTAACCTCCTTGGTTAAATTTACTCCTAGGTATTTTATTTTTTTGGCTGCAATAGTGAAGGGGATTGTTTCCTTAATTTCTTTTGCTGACAGTTCATTGTTGGTATATAGAAATGCCTCTGATTTCTGAGTATGAATTTTATATCCTGCCACCTTGCTGAATTCATTTATAAGGTCCAGTAGTTTTTTGACTGAAACTTTATGGTTTTCAATATACAATATCATATCATCTGCAAATAGTGACAGTTTAACTTCTTCTTTTCCAATTTGGATGCCTTTTATTTCTTCTTCTTGTCTGATTGCTATAGCTAGGACTTCCAGAACTATGTTGAATAAGAGTGGTGAAAGTGGGCAACACTGCCTGGTTCCTGATCTTAAGGGGATTGCTTTTAATTTTTGTCCATTTAGTATGATTTTTGCTGTGGGTTTGTCATAGATGGCCTTTATCATGTTAAGGAATGTTCCTTGTATTCCAACTTTACTGAGAGCTTTGAGCATGAATGGGTGCTGGATTTTATCAAATGCCTTTTCTGCATCTATTGAAATTATCATGTGATTTTTGCCCTTCCTTCTGTTTATGTGATGAATCACATTGATTGATTTGTGAATATTGAACCAGCCTTGCCTCTCCAGAATAAATCCCACTTGATCATGGTGTATGATTTTTTTCATATATTGCTGGATCCGGTTGGCTAATATTTTGTTGAGAATTTTAGCGTCTAAATTTATCATGGATATAGGCCTATAATTTTCTTTCTTTGTGTTGTCTTTGCCCAGTTTTGGGATCAGAATTATGCTCGCCTCATAAAAGAAGTTTGGAAGTCTTCCTTCCTCTTGAATTTTTTGAAATAGCTTGAGGAGGATAGGAGTTAGTTCTTCTTTGAATTTTTGGTAGAATTCAATTGTGAAGCCATCAGGCCCAGGACTTTTCTTTTTTGGGAGTTTTTTGATAACTGTTTCGATCTTATTTGTTGTAATTGGTCTGTCTAAGTATTCTGATTCTTCCAGATTGATTTTTGGAACATTATATGATTCAAGGAATTTGTCCATCTCACCTAGGTTGTCTAATTTTTTGGCATAGAGTTCTTCATAGTATTTTCTTACCATGCTTTGTGTTTCTGTTGTGTCAGTTGTTATTTCTCCACTGTCCTTTCTAATTTTATTTATTTGAGTCCTCTCTCTTTTTTTCTTGGTTTGTCTAGTTAAAGGTTTATCAATCTTGTTTACCTTTTTAAAGAACCATCTCCTGGTTTCATTGATCCTCTGTATTGTTTCCTTAGCCTCTATGTCATTTATTTCTGCTTTGATCTTTATTATTTTCTTCCTTCTACTGGTCCTGGGCTTTAATTTTTATTTTTTTATTTTTTTTAATTTTATTCATTTTAGAGAGGAGACACAGAGTGAGAGAGAGAGAGAGAAAGTGAGAAAGGGGGAAGGAGCTGGAAGCTCAACTCCCATATGTGCCTTGTCCAGACCAGTGTATGGTTTTGAACTGGCGATCTCAGTGTTCCCAGGTTGACGCTTTATTCACTGTGCCACCACAGGTCAGGCTGTCCTGGGCTTTATTTGCTGTTGTTTTTCTAGGTCTTTTAGATGTAGGGTCAAGTTGCTTATTTGAGCTTTTTCTACCTTCTTTTGGTATGCTTGTAGTGCAATCAACTTCCCTCTCAGTATGCTTTTGCTGTGTCCCATAAATTTTGAGTTGATGTATGCTCATTATCATTCGTTTCTAGAAACTTTTTTATTTCTTCGTTGATCTCATTGTTAATCCATTTATTATTTAATATCATGCTATTTAGTTTCCAAGTGTTTGAGTATTTTTCAGTTTTTCTTTTGTGGTTAATTTCTAGTTTCATGGCATTGTGATAAGAGAAAATGCTTGATATGATTTCAATCTTCTTAAATTCATTGAGACCACTTTTGTGTCCTAACATGTGGTCTATCCTGGAAAATGTACCATGAGCGCTTGAGAAAAATTTATATTCTACTGCTTTAGGGTGAAAAGTTCTGAAGATATCTATTAAATCAAGTTGATCTAATGTATCCTTTAAGTCTGCCGTTTCTTTATTAATTTTATTTCTTGAGAATCTATCCAGTGTTCTTAGTGGAGTATTGAAATCCCCTACTATTATAGTATTGCTGTTAATCTCGCCCTTTATGTCCATCAAAGTCTGCTTTATGTATGTCGGGGCTCCTATATTTGGTGCGTAGATATTTATAATAGTTATATCTTCCTGTTGAATTGTTCCCTTTATCATTATGTAGTGTCCTTCTTTATCTCTTACTACAGCCTTTGTTTTAAAGGCTGCTTTGTCAGATTTAAGTATTGCTACCCCGGCTTTTTTTTCATTTCCATTTACAAGAAATATTTTTTTCATCCTTTTACCTTCAGTCTATGTGCATCTTTTGTTTTAAGGTGTGTATCTTGTAGACAGCATATGTATGAGTCTTGTTTCTTTATCCACCCAGCTACCGTATGTCTTTTGATTGAATCTTTTTATCCATTTACATTTAAGGTTATAATTGATATGTAGTTGTTTATTGCCATTTTATTCTTTAAAGCTGTATTCTTCTTTTGCTATATTCTTTCCTCCCTTTGAACTATTCACAAGAGACCCCTTAGTATGTCTTGCAGAATTGGTTTGGTTTTAATGAATTCCTTGAGTCGTTTTTTGTCTGGGAAGCTCTTTATTTCTTCTTCAATTTTAAACGTTAGCCTTGCTGGAAAGAGTAGTTTTGGTTGTAGGTTCTTGTTCTGCATTATTTTGAATATATCTTGCCATTCTCTTCTGGCCTCAAGTGTTTCTGTTGAGAAGTCAGAAGTCATCCTTTTGGGGGCTTCTTTGTAGGTGATAGCCTTTTTTCTCTAGCAGCTTTTAAAATTTTCTCTTTATCCATTAGCTTTGGTATTTTAACTATGATGTGTCTTGGTGTAGATTTCTTTGGGTTTCTCTTTAATGAAATTATCTGTGCTTCTTGAATGTGTGAAATGTTTTCCAGCCTTAATTTAGGAAAGTTTTCTGGTATGATTTGATTGAACAAAATTTCTATTTCTTGTTCTCTCTCCTCTTCTTCAGGCACCCCTATGATGCGAATATTATATCTCTTCATGTTGTCACAGAGCTCCCTTAGAGTTTCCTCACATTTTTTGTGTCTCTTTTCTTTTTTTCTGCTTTGCTTCTGTGCCTTTGTTTATTGTGTCCTCTAACTCGCTGATTCAATCCTCAGCGTCATCCATCCTGCTTTTCATTCCTTCCATTGTGGTCTTTAGTTCTGATACTGTATTTGTCATTTCTGTCTGATTCTTTTATATTATTTCAATTTTCTTTTTTATACTTGTTATCTCTTTATTTAGGTGTTCGTAGTGACTATCCATTGTTGCTCTAATTTCTTTGAACATCTTAACTATCATTTTAAATTCTGCATCTGGTAATTTGGTTATATCTGGTTCATTCACGTCCTTCTCTGGGGATTTCTCTTGATTCATTTGGGTTGCATTTCTCTGCTGGCCATTTTGTCTGTGTATAAGAAGGTTGTGGCCACTGGAGTCCAGTGGGTGTTGCCTTTCTGTTCTCTAGGTGTGGTCTTTCTGCAGGCCCTCCACTCCTTCTGCCACTGCCTAGGGCAGTTGGGTATGGGTGTTGCTAATGCCGGCCCACTGCGACTGTTGCTGTGATTTCCGCTTCTCCTCTGTGGGAGGGGCTGTGTTCTGGTGCCCGGCTCTATAAGCCTCAGCCTGCCTGGGCCTTCGCCTCGCCCCCACAGGTTAGGTTGTGCACTGAACTCAAGCCACAAACCTCAGCACCAATGGTAGAGGTGAGCACCTTTGCCTAGCTGCGAACCCAGCCTGTTCCCAGGCTTCCGCTCAGCCCCCACAGTCAGAGCCTGCTCGCCACAGTTTCTTGGGTTGGATGGAGTTGCTAACATGCACTCAGCTGTGAACCTCTGCCCATCTGGAGCTTTAGCCCTGCCCCTGAGGCCAGGGCCCGCCTGTGCAGGATCATAAACCGCAGTTTATTGTGCCGGGTGTGGCTGCTGGCATGTGCTCAGCTGCGAGCCCCCGCTCATCTGGGGCTCTAGCCCCGCCCCCGTGTTCAGAGCCAACTCACGCAGACAGGGTGGCAAACCTGGCTGGCATGTGCTCAGCTGCAAGCCTCCGCCTGTCCCTGGTCTTAGCCCCGCCCCTACGGTCAGGGCTGGCTTGCGCAGGGTCCAGGGTCACAGATCAGATCTCTGCCCGTTCCTGGCCTCCCGTTTTTTTCCCACAGGTGGGACTGCAGACGGGCCCGCAGCTGCTGGACCGCTTCCACATGTCCCCTCCACCCCTGCTGGGCTAGACCGAGCTCACACCGGCTGGGCCTCCACCCCGGCTAACAGAACCGCGTTTCGGCGTCTGGCCGCCACCGCCCCTCCAGTAAGCCCTCAGCAGTGTGGGTGGGTGCACTGCAGCTCAGACCCTAACACTACATACTGTAGTCCTGGAAGCTCTCGCCATCTAAGCAGCTCTGCTCTAAGTGCTCCGGGAGAACTTGTTTGGCTGGTGTCCTCTCTCCCTTTGCTGGTATTGCTATTTCCAGGGGAAATACTCATTTTTGATTAGGGAAGTGACTTAGCCCAGGGGTTAGGGTGGCTGTCCCTCAGAGTGTTTCTCCCTGTGCCTGCAGTCCACACTCTCTTCCCGCTGCTCTGGTCCTCTCCTCTGTCCCCATTTCCCGGAGCCCCAGGTGAGTGGTTGTGAGAGGGGTTTTCTGTGCTGTCCCTTTAAGAAGAATTTTGGGTCTGAGAAAACTGTCTCTTTCTCACAAACAGTATCCTCACTTGTTTCACAGCTCAATACTGACCAAACACCTCTTCTAAGCTTTGGGACTGCAGGCTGGGGCTTTGTTCCTGGGACCCAGGTCCCTCCCTCTCCGCCAAACTCTCCTCCCACCACGCGGGTCTCTCTGGGCTGCTGTTCGCTCCGAGGAGCTGGGCAGCCCTCTTTCCGTTTTCGCTTTTGCTACCAGTTTCAGTATGGCTTCTTCAGTGTTCCTTGATTGAAGAGTCCACTTAGTTTAGTTCAAAGTTGGTTTATCCAGATGATGGTTCTTAAAATTGAGTTATAATCCACTTTGGTTCTGGGAGTTGGAAGTTGGTACGTCCGCCTACTCCATTGCCATCTTGCCATCCTAACTGGCAATTTGTACTTCCTAATTCTTTTCTAATTATTTCCTAAACCTATTTATTTCCATAAATACCCTCTGGAGCCATTTTAGAAAAATCAACTTCAGAATCACCTCATTCTCATAAAGAATACTTAGCTCATATTTAACACATTTTTATTCATTGGACTTGAGATTTTCAGTATGGTGTAGTGGTCGGGTTTATGCTTGATAGTCTGAGTCTCAGTTTGTTCATCTGTTAAATGGGGGTAATACTAGTCCTGTTTTCATGAGAAGGTTGTGAGGATTAAATGATAGTGTGACTGTAATGACCTTTGCAGAGTGCCTGGCTTATGGCAGATGCATGGTGGCAGTGGGGGTTCATTGGCATTACCAGCCTGCACTGCTCCAAACTTGTAGCCTTCTTTATCTCACTTAAGTCAGCAGTCACTGCTCATTGCCCTGGGAGATGGTTTCACTGAATATAGATACTTGACATGTTGAAACTTCCTTTTTTATATCTCACTTGGTTTTTCTCCAGGTTACCTTCTTCACTTATTGAAAGATAGGAGAGAACTTTACAATTACAAGGAAATGAAACTCACTGCTCTTCGAGAAGACACATAAGCAAGGCCAGGTTCAAACTTCCCATGTATTTATATCAAATAAATATCTTTATTTGAATTTTCACCAGGCTGTCCTCCATGCAGGAGACTCACCCCTAACTGAGAGATACTGAGAGAAGAATCTAAGTGTGCCTGAATTTGGATTAAAACGTGACAATAATGATATATGACTTGGGGAGAGGGAGAATGGGGCAAGAAAGGGACCTATGAATGACTAAAATCTGAAAAATATTTAAGGTAAAACATTTATTTTGCACCTCTTATGCACATTGCATTGAACCAAAAACACAGACTCAGACCTCCAGGAATTTACAGCTTAACCGAGAGTAAACTATATTTATACGTTAACTTCTCTTTAGTGAGAAAGAAAGAGACACACAGGAAGGGAGAGAAATGAGAAACATCACAGTTGAAGCACTTTAGTTGTTCATTTATTGCTTTCTCATACCTGCCTTGATGGGGGGTGAGGGGAGCTCCAGCTGAGCAGTGACCCTTGCTCAAGACAGCAACCCTGGGCTTCAAGCCAGCAATCGTGGGGTCATGTCTATGATTCCATGCTCAAGCTGACAACCCTGTGCTCAAGCTGAATGAACTATGCTCAAGCCTGGAACCTTGGGTTTCCAAACCTGGGTCTTCAACATCTCAGGTTGATGCTCTGTCCACTGAGCCACCACCTGGTCAGGTGTATATGTTAATTTTTATAAATCATGGGCCATTGGATAATGGCACTCCATATCTCTTACCTGACACAGTGGGTTATGAGTTCTAGACATTTTCCAAACAGACCCTGTAGAGAAGGCCAGACTGAAACTGGGGTAAACTCTAGATTACATATTTGGTGAACAAATAAAGGAGTGACTGAGGAACACAGAGATAGGTAAAGAGGAGTATGCAAACTCCGGGGGAACAGATATGCAGCCTAGAGAGAGAGCTCATCATTTATACTGAGTTGTGAACACAGGGATACACACTGAAGAAGCTAGTCTTGACCTTGGCTGCATTGCTGTTGTACGTTCTGGTTCCCGTGTATACTGGCCTGGTAGAGAACTAGTTAGGGAAATACTTGGGTTGGCCTATTGACAGAAACTTCAAAGAACTACAAAAGTATAAGGTACCTATGCTTGACAACAATACAGAACTACTGATTTTATAGATCTCATCTATTTATTCATATCTTTTTAAAATTTTTTTAATTTTAATTTCTTTTTATTTTATTCATTTAATAGAGGAAACACAGAGTGAGAGAAAGAGAGAGAGAGAGAGAGAGAGAGAGAAAGAGAGAAAGGGGAGAGGAGCTGGAAGCATCAACTCCCATATGTGCCTTGACCAGACCAGTGCAGGGTTTTGAACTGGTGACCTCGGTGTTCCCAGGTCGACGCTTTATCCACTGCGCCACCACAGGTCAGGCTATTTATTCATATCTTATATCTGTCATATATATGTATATTCTTCATGTATAAATACTTTGTTATAAGAGCAGTGTATGAAGCAATAGCAAATCTTCTCTTGCCCCGTTCTTCCTAAGCTGAACTGTTTGCAGAGCTGGGAGACCAGCCAGACTTCTGGATAGAAAGCGGTTGTCCCAGGAAAGAGTCAGTATAAACACAGCAGGCTCAGAAAATGAGTACATGTTGCTTTCCTATATTACCCTCTACTATTTACTTTATACTTTACTTTCTCTCCTCAGGGGGTAGTTGTGGGCTAGGGGGGCAGAGATCTAGGACAGGCTGAGTCTCTCTCACATCCTGCCCAGGTCAGGGTGGGCCTTTCTGCCTTTAAGGATGAGGCAAGAGTGGCCTTCAGAGGCTACCTAGGGGTCTTTGTCCCTAATCTGACCACATTTACCATGGTGTTTAGCTGTGATACCTTCCCCATTGGTAATAATATGCCTTGCATTTTTATGGATCCTCTCAAAGCACTAGCAATCATATTCTCTCATTTGAAACTAACAGTAGCCCTTGTCTCAGGTTTTGTTTTTACAAGGAGACAATGCAGCTCAGATCTTCAGGTTGTAAAGGCTTCTGTGTCGAACCAGTCTATTTGACTTGGCCAGGCACCCATCCGTCTTCACCATGTAGGAAGACACCTAGACCTATACACAGAGCAATGAGCTACTTTTTCTTTTCTTTTTTCATAAAGAAAACAGGTTTCATTTTTCCTAGTGCCACAGAAACTAAAATGCTTGAGCCAGTTTTTATATGTAAAAATATCCCCATAGCACAGAGAAATAAAGTTATTTCAAGAAATAAATATGTCTACATGAAGGCTATAGGACTGTAAGGCCAGTAGCCACAGCCACCATCACAGCCACCTGGCCCATGCAGGTTCACATTTGATTTGGACAGACGGTAATAAAACAATGAAGCCAAGAACTGGTGGACCATTACCTTTAATCCTAGCTCTCACCCTGCGGGTAAGAAATACACACAGTGGGAAAACACTTCCCTTTCCATTCAGGACTCCCAAAGCCACTGACTTATCCAAGTTTCCTAGGATCAAAGGTTTCTACTTCACCAGCCTTATTCACCTCTGTTCCCCATCTCCTTCTCTCTACACAAACTGGCTTTTCCTTCAGCATTCGGCCATCCTGGCTACCTCTCCTCTGCAATGCTGATGACAGGATCTGAGAGAGCAAGAGCCCCTGGTCTGCCTCATTTTATAGTGTAGAAAATTAAAGCCTTTAAGCAAATATACAGATAAGAAAGTCTCTGATACAAAGCCACTTACCTGAGGCATAAATGGGATTTCTCATAAGAGTGCACTACCCCCTATCATGCAACAGTCAAGAATGAGGGAAAAAGCTTACTTTTGAGAAGACCTTAGTATTAGAAGGGAGAGAAAGCCTTAGTCTTAAAACTAAACCTTAGGCTATAATGACTTTGCCAGCTTACAGCCTGTCCTCTCACACTCAAAGCAAGCAAACATATATATCATATTTACAAACTTATTTGACCAACACCACAATAAGGAAAACTGGGCCAGGGAAGCTAGCTGGGGTCCTGCCCCACTGGGAAGAAGGGAGGCCTGATCACCCTCTGGAGAGTCACTAGTTACCCTCCATGGGTTAAGAGCAGCAACTCTGCACTCTTCACAGGTGTGGGGAGTAGTTCCCATGGGTTAGGAGTGGTGACTCATCACCCTCCACAGACTGTGGGGAATGGGCCCCACAGGAGTGGTGACTTGTCACCCTGCATAGGTGTGTGGGAGGTTGTGTGAAAGAGTGAGTGCAGAGTGAATAGGACAAACACCAGGGAGGAGTTTTGACTCCTTCCTACAGGGCGAAATGAGTGTTGGGTCCCAAACCACAGTTCCATATGGCGCCTCATATGGCTAAGAGGCAGTATTGCATGCTGATGGTTTATATCAGCCTGCTGTAAGCCAAGAGGGCCCGCCATCTCCACAAGGGGAGCAGCTGGTGACAGACTGAAGCAAGTGGCGTCCCCTCCAACTTTCTCTTATCCTTCCCCAATACCTTCTTGTGGCATGACTAGTGCTTATCGTGGGAATCATGGGAGGTTCTCAGGGGAGTATAGGGTTACTATGTCCCCAGGGAAATTGAGGATTTTGTGTGAACTGGAATGGCCTGCTTTTAGGATGGAGTGGCCAGAAAAAGGAAGCTTGGACAGGTCTGTTGTGTGGAAGGTGTAGCAGGCAGTCACTAGAAATCCAGGCCATTCCAACCAGTTTCCCTACATAGACACCTGGCTCACCCTGGTATTGCATCCTCCACCTTGGCTTAGAGGTCAGGTTTTGATAGCAAAAGCAGGGAAACATTTCACCAATCCCAGTGAGCGCCACCACTGGCCAGTGCCAGAAATTTTAACCCCTAGTGAGCCAGAAGAAGCAGAAACTTTGGCTCCCCCACCATGCATACCAGCAAGGCTTCATTCACCCTTCCACACCTGGTTCCCCGTCCACCCCAGAGGCTGCTACTGACTGAGGCCCATCATCACCAGGTCTGTCTAGCCCTAGCATAAGCTTGCATAGGCAGGAGACACCTCTCACTGCCCAGCTGGAACAGGTGTAGGCGCCCCCACTCTCCTCAGCTAGGAGGCTGTGCTAGAAGACAGGGCCCAGAGTACAGATGCCTTTGGGAGAAGTAAGGAACACAGTGAGGAAGCCAACAACATTTATGTCAACAAAAAGGTTGCAAACAGGCAGGAAATGCTGAATGAAGAAAAATAGCTCATAGCTGCTACCCTTCAGCACAACGGCAAAAGAAAGCCCCCACTGCATTTGAAAACAGGGAGAAGACAGGCAAGAGAAAGAACAGACAGTCAGGCAGGGCCCTGCCCCAGTAGAAACCAAGCTCTATGTCAATTAGGAATTCGCTATTTGATTTCACAGTGGGACACTCCTGCTTAACAGCAAGGCTGGCAGCCTCTTCAAGACTACTCTTGAGGCGGCTATGAGGATTCTACTTATCAGTGCTGAGACCAACTGCCACTGGAGGAAAGACATGACCAGCACACAAGTTAGTTGCAATAATCACACAGGCAGTTTATTACACACAAATCTTTTTGGTGTGCCTGGGTACAGCTTAAGGGGGCCACATTGGCATGCTCCTCTCAGCTGTCTTTGGTCAGAGTGGAATGGAGACGGTCCATGTCAACATTGGAGTCTGGGCGACTACTGCAGCAGGGGGGTCCCTTAGCTTTAGTATCTTTTCTGGCCACAGCCTTCTAACAGGTGTCAACCTACAGAATTATCACCTCAAACCACCATTTTGGGAGTTCCTCACAGGGACCCCCTTTTATGTTAATCTACTGAAATGTTTACATCAAACCACTTTTTAAGATGTTCTTATTTACGTTAATTTACAAAGTTATGACACCAAGCCACTTCTTATCTATATATAACTTCACACACACACACACTAACTGTGCCCTGCACAAAAGGCAGAGTCTGTTTATCATATCTGTATATACTATGTTAATTCCTATCCAGATGGCATAACCTTATTTGCTTTTCTTAATTGCTTTTAATATTATATCCTAGTTAGTTCTATATATCCTTCATATTTTTCTATATTTCTATATATTTAATTACTATAAGATTATATTATTGCAACAGGCCCCTTGTGATCAGTGTGCCATCTGCCAGAAAACTGGTCACTAGAAAAATAACTGTCCCAGGTGGGACAAGGGGGAGGTGTGCTTGACGGCCTCCTCCAAAGGGGAAGATACACTGTTCAATGTAGCTAGGGAATTCTTCTTGAACTAAGGGCAACCAGACTCAGGGGCCCCAGTGAGTCCATGGTCTGCATGGTGGTAGGGGGCCAACAGATGACATCCTGATTAATACAGGGGTTGAACACTCAGTGGTGACTTGGCCTTCACAGCGCCACTCTCCACCTGCAGGGTGGACATTGTAGGAGCCACAGAAAACCAGGCTGAGCAGGCGTTCTGCCTGCCCCCTAAATGTACAATAGGAGGTCTTGAGGTTATAAATTAGTTTTGTACATGCCTGACTGTCCAGTTCCCCTGCTGGGGCATGATCTGCTAAGCAAACTGAGGGCTACTATCTCTTTTGCTGACGATGGCTGGCTAGACTTGCAGGTGGCAAAGCCTAGGCTTGTTTTAACTCTAACCGTTCCCAGAGAGGAGGAATGAAGAAAGTTGCTCCTGAGCCTGGGAAGCCACCCAGTCAGAGAGGCTAAACCAGAAAAGGCTGGGGGTGCAGGTAGAAAACAATCCCCCCCACACACACACACACAGGCTGGCAATAAATCAAGTGCCAGTATGGACTGCCTGTCAGCCAAAGACAACATTCAATTCCTAGAGAAGCCTTGTAAGGAATCCAGGTGCATTTACAGAGACTCAAGGAGCACGGCGCTGTTATTCAGTGCCATTCACCCTGGAATACTCCTTCGCTCCCCATCAGAAAACCAGGAACTAATGATTATTACACTGGGGAACAATTTTTTTTCCCATTTTTTGTTGCATGAGGTTTTAGAACTGTTTCTATATAACTCTGCATCGCTGATTCCAAATATGAAATCCGTTTTGAGTTGCATGCTCTAATTATTATGCAATTTTGATTTCTTTCTTTTACAGTTAATAGCATGCATTGGTTTTTAAATTGGAGTTAAAGGGCAATGACTCTTGGATTGAACATAACCACAAGGCAATTAATGTTTTATAAACATCACTTTTACATAATAGTAGTTGTTTTTAAATGTAAAAAAATTATTTTCTCATAAAAACACCCTCATATTTTGTTTTAAGATAGAATCATGGCTTCTTTGAGTAAGGGTAAATGTAAGAATAGTCCTGACACCTTCTGTTATATATGTGGCTGTTACACACATCAACATCAAAGGTGCAATATTTCATTTTTTGTGACACGTGTATATATCGCCTATTTTCAAGTTCCCTTGGTGATCAAGACAAGAATTGGGCTCCTCATATTGTGTGTCATCATTGTGAGGAAATGTTTTATGACTGGACAAAAATAAAAAACGCAAAAAAATGCCTTTTGGTCTTCCCATGGTTTGGCGTAAAGCTAAGGACCACAGCAGTGACTATTATTTCTTTCTGATCCAGACAAAAGGCATCGGCAAAAAAAAAACAGCATATGATCGCATATCCTAATATTCCTTCAGCAATACGACCTATCCCACACTCTGAGACACTCCTGGTTCCAGTTTTCAATGGTTTTATTTCTTCTAAGGATGAAGAAAGTGAACATGGTGATCAAGTGTATTTTAATAAGATGCATGAGGAAATGGTTGTAGAATCTGAAGGGTCTTCTTCTGATGACAAGCAGTTATTAACCAGTCAGCAGTTTAGCCAACCTGAATTAAATGACTTAGTAAGAGATCTGGGCCTATCAAAAAAAGCAACTGTGTTATTAGCCTCCAGGCTTCAAGAAAAGAATATACTTCACCGGTCAGCTAAAGTATTCCATTTCAGGAAGCGTTAACAAATTTTTGTGGACTTTTCCCCCAAAAAACAAACATTTTGTTTACTGTCATGATATCAGTAGCCTTCTCAGCCAGCTAGGTGTTATCACTTACAGTTCAACAAAATGGTG
Organism: Rhynchonycteris naso; assembly: GCA_037038555.1. Lineage (NCBI taxonomy): Eukaryota > Metazoa > Chordata > Mammalia > Chiroptera > Emballonuridae > Rhynchonycteris > Rhynchonycteris naso. The sequence continues at coordinate 181,801,625 of CM072995.1, read as the reverse complement.
GATATTTCTTGACAGCTCTAAACAAAGTCTGAAATGTGTTCTCCTATACAACGGTAATGTTTATGCAATGGTTCCAATTGGTTATTCAATTCACCTGCGAAAAGATTATAATGACATAAAAATTGTCCTCAACTTTCTGAAGTATGAGGAGCATAACTGAATCATTTGTGTGGATCTTAAAGTGGTAAATTTCCTGCTAGGACAACAGATAGGTTTCACGAAGTATTCTTGCTTTCTGTGTTTGTGGGACAGCTGAGCTTGGAAGAAACACTGGACACATAAGGAGTGGCCAAAACATGAAGCTCTGGAAGTAGGGATGCAAAATACTGTGAATAAACCTGTAGTTAATCGAGACAGGATCATTTTTCCCCTACTTCACATCAAACTTGGCTTAATGAAGCAGTTTGTTCAGGCTTTAAATAGAGAAAGTGAATGCTTTCAACATATTATTTCTGCTTTTCCTGCCTTGTCTTTCGAGAAGATAAAAGCAGGAACCTTCATACATGACAAAGAATTTGCCAGGAAGATGAATAAGGAGGAGAAAGCAGCATGGCAATCTTTTGTGGCAGTTACAAAGAACTTTCTTGGCAACAAAAAAGAAGAAAACTTTAAATTTCTGGTACAAAGGATGCTGTTGGCTTTCTATGACATTGGATGTAACATGAGCGTTAAGATTCACTTCCTGCACAGTCACCTTGTTAAGGTTCCCGAAAATCTTTGGAACTATTAGTGATGAGCAGACTACTGCTGGTGCATCAAACAAGAATGTCCTAAACAAGTACAAAAACGCAAGAGCTACAAATGCAAATTTTTGCCTGAATAGAATTTAAATAAGTTTTGCGCAAATTTTATGATGAAAATAAATGTTTTAATATGTTCTATTTTGAAATTGTAGGCAAATTCTGATGCAATCATATCTTTTAGTGTATTAGTGTATTTACTGCATTATATAATTATATTTTCACAAAGATGATACCCAAGAAGACATTCTACTTCATTATGTTAAACTAAATGTTGAATATTTTACAATAAGATGAAAACATAAAATTTGGAATTGCAAAAGAACTGTAGCTTACAGAAAGAAAACTAATGTCAGATTTGAGATCAGCACATTAATTAGGTAAGAATAAGTGGTTTTGTGGATGCAACAAAAATTTTGTTCCCCAGTGTTATCGGCCAGTACAGGACATGAGAGTAATAAATGAGGCAGCAGTGACTCTGTACCCGAAAGTACCAAACCCATACACTCTCCTAAGCCTCCTCCTGGTCTGACTCTCCTGATGCACTTGCTTGGACTTGAAAGATGCCTTCTTTAGTATAAGACTGGCTCATTAAAGCCAGGAGCTGTTTGCCTTCCAATTGGAGGATCTAGCTACAGGGACAAAGGGATAATACACCTGGACTAGGCTGCTACAAGAGTTCAAGAACTTCCCTATCATCTTTGGGGAGGCCCTTGCTTGAGACCTCCAGCAGTTTCCTGCACAGGACATAGGGTGTGTCCTCCTCCAGTATGTGGATGATCTGTTGCTGGGTTATGAGACTCTCCAAGGATGTGCTCGAGAAACAGAAGAGCTTCTACACTATCTAGAGAAGAATGGATACAAGGTATCAAGGAAGAAGGCCTAGATCTGCCAGAGGCAAGTAAAGTACTTGGGATTCATTCTCCAGGAGGGGAGAGAAGGTTAAGGGTTCCTGAGTGCAGTAGAATTCTGTTATTTGTGGATCCCCAACTTTGCAGTACTTGCCAAACCCCTCTATGAAGTCACAAAGGGGGGAGAAAAAGAGCCCATGGACTGAGGGGCAGAATAGGACTGTGCTTTTCAGACTCTTAAAAAGGAATCAGAAGTTTCCCTAGCGCTAGGTCTTCCTAACCTAGTGAAACCTTTTGTGCTGTACATCTCGGAGAGGAACAAGACAGACATCGTGGTCTGGACCAGTGGCTTGAGTCTTCAGACGGTTGACTTGGGGTTGGAAGCCATGCTTGAGGGCCTTGGCAGCTGCAGTGGTGTTAGCATAGGGGGCAGAAAGGTTGACTTTGAGACAGGACTTGGAGATGTGTGCCTCGTATAGTGGTAGCTATGTTAAGTACAAGAGGGCATCATTGGCTCACAAATGTCCATCTCACTAAATACTAGAGTTTACTATGTGAAAACCCAAGGCTGACAATAGAAGTATGTACCACTTTAAACCCAGCAACACTGCTCCTGATGGAGGAGGGAGATCAGAGCACAACTGCCAGCCAGTCAGGCCTGTAAGATCAACCCATAAAAGACCCAGATTGGGAGCTGTATGTAGATAGAATCAGCTTTGTCAACTCACCAGGGGAAAGGCAAGTAGGGTGTGCAGTAGTGACTCTAACAGAGACTGTGTAGGTTCGGCCTCTGCCCCAAGAAACTTCTGCTCAGTGGGCAGAACTGCTTGCGCTGACTTGGACCCTAGAGCTTAGTAAACAAATAGAGTGAATGTTTTTACTGATTCCCACTTTGCCTTACTTACTATGCAAGTCCATGGGGTCATATATAAGGAAAGAGGGCTCCTGACAGCCAGGGGCAAGGATGTCAAATATCCAGGAGAAATTTTCCAGCTACTGGAAGCAGTCTGGAAGCCAAAACAGATGGCAGTAAACTACTGCCAAGGACACCAGAAGGACAGGATATGTAGAAGCCAGACTGAAAAACCTAGAGAAATAACAAAGGCATCACTCAGAGAAATAATTCCAAGGGTTGGACCACCACTTCACGTAGGCTCTGACAATGGCTCTGCTTTTGTGGCTAAGGTGGTCCAAGAAACAGCACAAGCCTTAGGCATCACCTGGAAGTTTCATGCAGCATCTGACCATAGAGTCTGGGGAAGGTGGAATGCATGAATAGGGCTCTAAAGTTAGGGTTTAGCAAGTTATGCCAGAAGATAAACCTTAAATGAGTGCAAGGTTTACCTTTAATTCTGTTAAAAATTCGGTGTACCTCATCCAAGAACACTGGATATTCACCTTATGAGATATTATACAATAGGCCCCCTCCAATATTACACTGTTTACCAGGGACTCCCCCCCCTCAAGAACTAGGAGAAACAGGTAACTTAAGGCTTGAGGTAAGGCAGCCTGTACCATATTCAAGTAAGTGCAAGATAGGGTTCTGATCAGTCTGTTTGCTCCTGTTCATTCTTTATTTCCCAAGTAACCAGGTGTAAGTCAAAGATTGGAATCTAGCACCCCTCCATCCCAAGTGGAGAGGGCCCTAGGCTATGATTCTGACCAGTCCAATGGCCAACAAAACAGACAAAATGCCTATCTAGTTTCACCATAGTTGACTGAAGCTGGCAGCTCCCATAGAGACCTCCTGTGGATGGGGCAGACTGATCCTACCAACCCCTGTAAGTTGATCCTGAGAAAGACAACATGCCCTGCTCCAGCCACAAGCTGAAAACTGGTTGGTCCAGACATCACCGAAGCATGAGGAACCTTGCCTCAGGGCTCCTTATAATTAGACTCTGGGAAGGAAGGGAAACTAGGGTCAAAGAAAAGCCAGAACATTGCTCTGCTTCAACTGGAGTCATTCTAGCACTTGAGGTGGAGGCCATGGAGCCATCCTCAGTGCCTGGGCCAACTTTGCTCCAATGAAGCCTTGGCTGCAGGAGGGGAAGAGAGAGATAGAGAGAAAGGAGAGGGGGAAGGGTGGAGAAGCAGGTGGGCAATTCTCCTGTGTGCCCTGGTCAGGAATTGAACCCTGGACTTCCACATGCTAGGCCAATGCTCTACTACTGAACCAACTGGCTAGGGCCCAAAAAGAAGTATATTTTAAGAGAGGATTACTTATTACTTAGTCCTCACTGAAAGTTAAAGTTTTTGGAAATTAAGACTTCTGATTAATTGGAAAGGAATTGCATGGTTTTAATGATAAAAGAAATAAGGTATAGAGGTACTTTTGAAAGGAAAAAAATAGTAAGCTGTTGTGAAAGCTGGTTATTTATAAATAGTAAAGAAAGTTTCTGAAAATTAAAGGTTTGTGTAAGTTGTAGGAAGTTTGTACAGGTTGTAGAAGTTTTGTTCACAGGGGGAAAAAAGTGGGTGAAAAAAGAAGTTCAGATAGGAGACTAAAAGAATGATGGGTGGCCTCTAGAGCAGATAAACCAATAATATGGACATGCCACGTGGGCAGAGGATGGCTCCTGGGGATTACATGTCCTCATTTACATGTTAAACTGGATTGCACTGGGAAACAAAATTTTTGTTGCATCTACAAAAACACTGTGCTTACCTAATTCAAGTGTGCAGATCTCAAATCTGACATTAGTTTTTCTCTATAAGCTACAGTTCTTTTGCAATTCCAAATTTTAGGTTTTCATCTTATTGTAAAATTTTCAACATTTAGTTTAACATAATGAAGTAGAATGAATGTCTTCTTGGGCATCATCTTTGTGAAAATATAATAATTTATATAATGCAGTAAATACACTAATACATGAAAAGATATGACTGCATCAGAATTTGTCTACAATTTCAAAAAAGAACATATTAAAACGCTTATTTTAATCATAAAATTTATGCAAAACATATTTAAATTCTATTCAAGCAAAAATTTGCATTTGTAACTTTTGCGTTTTGTACTTGTTGAGGAGAATCTCGTTTGATGCTCCAGCAGTAGTCTGCTCATCACTAATAGCTCCAAGATTTTCGGGAACCCTATCAAGGTAACTGTTCAGGAAGTGAATCTTAACACTCATGTTACATCCAATATCACAGAAAGCCAGCAGTATCCCTTGAACGAGAACTTCACAATTTTCTTCTTTTTTATTGCCAGGGAAGTTCTTTGTAACTGCCACAAAAGATTACCATGCTGCTTTCTCCTCCTTATTCATCTTCCTGGCAAATTCTTTGTCACATATAAGGATTCAAATCTGAGGTTTATCGAATATACCTGCTTTTATCTTCTCAAAAGACAAGGCAGGAAAAGCAGAAATAATATGCTGAAAGCATTCACTTTCTCTACTTAAAGCCTGAACAAACTGCTTCATTAAGCCAAGTTTGATGTGAAGTAGAGAAAAATTATCCTGTCTCAATTAACTACACGTGCATTCACAGTATTTTGCATCCCTACTTCCAGAGCTTCACGTTTTAACCACTCCTTCTGTGTCCAGTGATTCTCCCGAGCTCGGCTGTCCCACAAACACAGAAAGCAAGGATACTTTGTGAAACCTCTCTGTTGTCCTAGCAGGAAATTTACCATTTTAAGATCCACACAAATGATCCAGTTATGCTCCTCATACTTCAGAAAGTCAAGGACAGTTTTTATGTCATAATCTTCTCACAGATGAGTTGAATAACCAGTTGGAACTGTTGCATAAACATTACCGTTATGTAGGGAACACATTTCAGACTCTGTTTAGAGCTGTCAAAAAAATAGCCGCCTTCCTTTTGGTCTGTAAGTGGTAACACCTAGCTGGCTGAGAAGACTACTGATATCATGACAGTAAACAAAGTGTTTGTTCTTGGGAAAAAAGTTCACAAAAATTTGTTCACGCTTCCTGAAATGGAATATTTTAGCTGACCGGTGAAGTATATTCTTTTCTTGAAGCCTGGAGGCTAATAACACAGCTGCTTTTTATGATAGGTCCAAATCTCTTACTAAGTCATTCAATTCGGGTTGGCTAAACTGCTGACTGGTTAATAACTGCTTGTCATCAGAAGAAGACCCTTCAGATTCTACAACCATTTCCTCTTGCATCTTATTAAAATACACTTGATCACCATGTTCACTTTCTTCATCCTTAGAAGAAATAAAACCATTGAAAACTGGAACCAGGAGTGTCTCAGAGTGTGGGATAGGTCGTATTGCTGAAGGAATATTAGGGTATTTGATCATATGCCATTTTTTCTTGCCGATACCCTTTGTATGGATCAGATAGAAATTACAGTCACTGCTGTGGTCCTTAGGTTCACACCAAACCATGGGAATGCCAAAGGCATGTTTTTGCGTTTTTTATTTTTGTCCAGTCATGAAGCATTTCCTCACAATGATGACACACAGTATGAGGAGCCCATTCTTGTCTTGATCGCCCAGGGGAACTTGAAAATAGGCAATATATGCACTTGTCACAAAAAAATGAAATATTGCGCCTTTGACGTTGAAGTGTGTAACAGCCACATATATAACAGAAGATGTCAGGACTATTCTTACATTTATGCCTGCTCGAAGAAGACATGATTCAATCTTAAAACAAAATAAGAGTGTGTTTTTTATCAGATAGTAATTTTTACACTTAAAAACAACTACAATTATGTAAAAGTGATGTTTGTAAAACATTAACTGCCTTGTGTTTATGTTCAATTTAAGAGTCATTGCCCTTTAACTCCAATTTAAAAACCAATGCATGCCATTAACTATAACAGAAAAAAATTTAAATTGTATAAAAACTAGAGCATACACCTAAAAATGGATTTCAGATTTGGAATCAGCAATGCAGCGATATATAGAAACAGTTCTAACACCTCATGCAACAGAAAATTTAAAAAAAATTGGTCCCCAGTGTTATCTGACTACAGAGGCAGTCTTAGAAATTATTACTAATAAGACTGGAAGAGCCCTAACCCTCCTTGTACATTAACAGACTTGATGAGAAATGCCATCTACCAAAGCAGGTTGGCACTAGATTATCTATTAGCAGCCGAAGGAGGAGTATGTGAGAGATTCAATCTCACCAATTGTGTAAATAGATGACCAAGACCAAGCAGTTAAGGACCTTGTCAAAAAGATGACAAGACTAGCACATGTGCTTGTGCAAGTTTAGCATAGATAGGACCCCAACAGCCTTTTAGGGAATAGTTTTCAGCTTTTAGTAGGTTTAACACTTTAATAGGAATGGTTTTACACTGTCAGGAATTCTCCTAGGAGTTAAACAAAAAAGGTGAGACTCCAGTAAAATAAAAAGTTCTGGAGGTCTCAAAGGGAGAAATGAAGGAGGAAGAAATTCAAAGAATGCAAGGAAAATGGGCAGCCAGTTTTTAATTAACTACTTCCTATAGTTCTCTGAAAGATTGCCTGTAGCTAGTTGTAAAACAAAGCAAAAAGAATGAGTAACAGGATTATCAAGGAACCAAAAAATTAACAGGGTTTTTAGAGTTTGGATTTCTGGGGGACAGAATTATGGGGAACTAGCTTAAGCTGACAGTTTGCCCAACCCCCCACCTCACTTGAAAAAACCTAGGCCCTTTTCCACACCTCCATGTTAACTGTGATGCTAGTCCTTCCTCCCACGTTTGCCCAGAAAGACAGGCTTCTTTGTGTATGTTTATGTATTGGTGCGTGTTGGGCAGATAAAATATATTATGCTCACTTTGTTAAAGATGGTGCTGCCCACGTAAAAGCCCACTGCCCAGGTGATATTAGTTGCTTTTATGCTTGGAATGGGCATAATTATATTATTGTGGGGAGGGGGGGACAGGCTGCAAGCAGGTAGAGTCATTATAGCCTAAGGCTTAATTTTAAGACTATGCTTCTCCCCACAGCCTTGACTGATTGTATGTAGAGTGGGGCACTCTCATGAGGAATCCCATTATACCTCAGATAAGTGGCTTTGTATCAGAGACTTTCTTATTTGTAGATTGGCTTAAAGATTTGGATTTCTACACTATAAAGTGGGGCAGACCAGGAGCTTGCTCTCTGGGTTCCTGAGATTAGCATTAGAGAGGAGAGTAGAGAAAGGCCATGTGGAGGCGACCAGAAAAAGCAGCCAAGGTGGTGGAGTGCTGAGGGAGAAGCCAGTTTGTGCAGAGGTTGTGCAGAGAGAAGGAGATGGGGAACAGAGGTGAATTAGTCTGGTGAGTTAGAAACTTTTGATTCTAGGAAACTTGGATAAGTCAGTAGCTTTGTGAGCACTGAATGAGTGGGCTTTGGAGCCCAGTGTGTGTTTTTACTTGCCCACTGGGTGCAAGCTACGATTAAAGCTAATGGCCCACCAGTTCTTGGTTCCATTGTTTCATTACCATCTGTCTGAATCTAATGCGAGCCTGCATGGGCTAGGCAGCTGTAATGGTGGCCACAGATACTGGCTTTACAGTGCGGTTTTCTGCTAATGTCCAACTTTGCCCTGTAAATAAAGAAAGATGTGGTTTTTGAGGGGGCCCATGTTTTCTGCTAGGGTGGTCTTGTTTTGCCAGCAGTAATTGCAGAGTCCTCCTGACCCCATCTTTTATTCTTTAAATGAATTTTTTAATTCTGCACTGTTCTCACTCAGAACATGAAGATACTAGGCGCACTGTTATAAAGTAGCCTACCTCAATTCCATGGGTTATGTAGAAACACCAAGGCAAGATACAGAAGAATCTTTAGGAGAAGATTTATTAATAAGCTGGCTGCATATGACTTACATGGGGTATAGCTAACCCAAATTGTGTGTGTGCAAAATGGCCCTGAAGCTAGTTATATAGACTTGATCACATATAAGTTGGAGGATAAAGAGGGGGAGCATGACACAATAAGCTTACAATATTTGTCTATAGGTGTATGGCCAAGAGCTGCCATTGTGACCATTCACATGCAGGTTCCCATTGGATTCGGGCAGATGGTAAAGAAATGGCGGAGTTGAAGGATGGTAGGCCATTCTGTTTATTGGTGTCTCACCAAGACAGGCAAACCACAAGAGAAGACAAGGGAAAAGCAGAAAACCTGCTTTTCCTGTGGAGGGCAAGGAATCAGGGAGGCCCCTGCAATGGTGATAGCAGGAACTGAGAGAGCAAGCTCTCAGTCTGCCCCACTTTATAGTATAGAAATCTAAACCCTTAATCCAATCTACAAACAAGAAAGTCTCTGATACAAAGTCACTTATCTGACATAAAGTTACTCATCTGATGCATAATGGGATTCCTCATGAGAGTGCAACACCCTACATCGAAAAGGGTGGAAAAAGCTTAGTCTTAAAACTAAGCCATAAAAGAAAATAAACTAAGACTTGGGGTATAATGACCCGGCCTGATTACAGCTCGTCCCCCACACCCAATACAAACTATAAGCGAGCAAACATATATATCATATTCACAAACTCATTTGACCAACATTCCACCCCTTTTGCTCACTTCACAATTTAACCCACAGATATTTTCTATGATGGTCACTGGGCAAGGAGTGGGATACAATTGCATAAACAGAAACAATACCAACTACAGCAATAGAATTAACAAATCAGAAGCTATGGGCGAAATGAGAGAGCTGTAAACAGCTCCAAGAGAAGTAAATCTTTTCCCTCTGGCAGAATACAGGCCAGAGTTTTGTCTGCAGACAGCACCGTAGCTGGTACCAGAGGCTTCCCTGAGCAGGCATACCAAACCTTATTGGCCAATACACCAGCATCTGCTGGTTCTATGTTTGTAAAATAGGAGAACTCATTATTGGCCATAAAGAAATTACAAGTTGCCCTTCATTATGCTGTCCCCCTGAGCACTCAAGTGATAATACACTTCTACCTTAGGTGGCCAGGTGCTGGTTGCCCAAGAAGTTAACTGGAGGTCTACCTCTAGCTCCTTTCCCCATGGTGCCAATAAGGCCACCCATCTCAGATGGGGGCCTGGACAGTCCAGGGCCAAGTCCATCGAAGCCATTGGCCTTTAAAAAGGGCTGTTGGGGCAGGCAAGAGCATGTTGCCCTGCTGTCCAAAACCCAGCTTGAGTAAAATGTCCTTGGTGCGTATCTGCAACTGAATGGGGGCAGCTGCCCGATGCAGGAGGGCCTCTACTGGAGCTGGGCTCCCACGTCGAGGTCTCTCATTCAAAATCTGGAGTACTGTCCATAAGCAGTGTGTCCATCCAGTAAGGGAGCTGGTGTCCCCCTCCTGTTGCAGTCCCTGCTTTAAGCATCCATTATACCACTCAGTGATACCAGCAGCCTAGGGGTGGTAGAGAACATGGACCTTCCAGTCCACCCCCAGCTCTTGAGTCCATTGCCTCACCATTGAACCAGTGAAGTGGGTACCATTATCACTTTCAAGGACCAGCGGTCGCCCATATGCAGCACTCAGGCGGTCCAAAGCCTGTATGACTGCCCTCTGGTCAGGATTATGGGCGGGATAAGCAGCAAGCAGACCGGTGGCAGTATCTACACAAGTGACTGCATACTGGTACCCTTCTGATTTTGGTAAGGGTCCAGTGATGTCTATCTGCCATTGTGTGAGTGGAACATGACCCCTCTGGATCTGTCCAGGTGACACCAGTGGTCTCTGAGGGTGCTCCTTGGAACAACTGCACATTGCTCACAAGCTGCAAGTACCTCTGCATAGGACACAGACAAGTTCCACGCCTTAACTATAGCCCACAAAGTTTTCTGTCCTGCATGGAGCAGCTGCCGGTGGAGCCACTGCACCACATCACCTGCAGGTGCAGTCTCCAATCATCACACCTTTGCCAACGTATCTGCCTCATCATTCCCAGGATGGGCTAGAGGGGCATGACCCATGACATGATATACCATCTCCTGCTTCTGGTGTCCTATTTCGCATAAGTCCTGCCACATGGCCTGACCCCAAGGTGGACGATGCATTACCATTCACTGGTTAATGTGCCAAGTAGCAAACCAAAGGGTCAGTCTACGATAGACAGCCCAGCTGTCAGTGCAAATCACCAGAGGTGAAGGTTCATTATGGGCAACGAGCCAAACAGCTCTTAATTCTGCCCATTGGCTGCTTTGGCCTGTACCTGTGTCCATCCAAATGGTCTCAGTGGCCAGATGGAAAGCTATGGCCGTCCACTTGGCAGGTTGGCCCCTGCAAGAACCATCAGTATGTCAGGCATCTTTGGGGATGGGCACTCGCCCCTCCTCGTAAGGACTGACTTTAGGTTCTGCCTCCTGAGCCCCAACTGCACCTGACTCTAAGGTCACATAGGTGACTGGACCCAAGACTTCCTGCAGTTCTGCCCTCAACGGGCTGGTGCTAAGAGCACAGCGTTGCTGCAGGCAGGCACCCCACTTGGCCAGGGTGGACATTTGGGCCATACCACTACGTGGTTTGGTCACCCAATCTCTTACCCATCCTGCAATAGGGTATGTTGTCTTGACTGTAACTGGTGTTGTAGTTATAATACTTTCAATGACCAGGAGGACAGCATACACAGCTGTCAGCTGCTTCTCTACCAATGAGAAACAAAATTCAGCACCTTTCCACAATTGGGACCAAAACCCAATAGGTTGCCTTAAGTGCTCTGTTCTTTGCCACAAGCCCCATCCAAACCCCTTCGAGGTTACATGAACATCCAGCTCACAGAGCCTGGCAAAATCAAACATTCAAGGCCTGTGCCACCTTCACAACTCTCCTTTTTTTTTCTTTAATTTTAATGGGGTGACATTAATAAATCAGGGTACATATGTTCAAAGAAAACATCTCCAGGTTATCTTATAATTCAGTTATGTTGAATACCCATCACCCAAAGTCAAATTGTCCTCTGTCACCTTCTATCTGGTTTTCTTTTTGCCCCTCCCCTCCCCTTTTCCCTACTTCTCCTTCCTTCCCCCACCCCGTAACCACCACTCTTGTCCATGTATCATACTCTTGTTTTTATGTCCCACCTATGTATAAAATCATGACGTTCTCAGTTTTTTTCTGTTTTACGTATTTCACTTCGTATAATGTTATCAAGATCCATCCATTTTGTTGTAAATGATCCAATGTCATCATTTCTTATGGCTGAGTAGTATTCCATAGTATATATGTACCAAAGCTTTTTAATCCACTCATCTTCTGACGGACACTTGGGCTGTTTCCAGATCTTCGCTATTGTGAACAATGCTGCCATGAAAAGGGGGCGCATTTCTTCTTTTCGAACATTGCTATGGTGTTCTTAGGGTATATTCCTATAAGTGGGATAGCTGGGTCAAAAGGCAGTTCGATTTTTAATTTTTTGAGAAATCTTCATACTGTTTTCCACAGTGGCTGCACCAGTGTGCATTCCCACCACCAGTGCAGGAGGGTTCCCTTTTCTCCACATCCTCGCCAGCACTTATTCTGTGTTGTATTGGTGTGAGGTGATATCTCATTGTGGTTTTAATTTGCATTTCTCTGATTAGTGATGTTGAGCATTTTTTCATATACCTATTGGCCATCTCTATCTCCTCTTTGGAGAAATTTTTATGCATTTCTTTTGCCATTTTTAGATTTGATTGTTTGTCTTCCTGGTGTTGAGTTTTATAAGTTCTTTATAAATTTAGGTTATTAACCCCTTATCAGACGTATTGTCGAATATGTTCTCCCATTGTGTGGTTTGTCTTTTTATTCTGTTCTTATTGTCTTTAGCTGTGCAAAAACTTTTTAGTTTGATATAATCCCATTTGTTTACTTTGCCTTTTATTTCATTTCCCCATGCAGATAAATTAGCAAATATATTGCTGGAACAGATGTTGGAGAGCTTACTGCCTATGTTTTCTTCTAGGTTGCTTATGGTTTCATGGCTTACATTTAAGTCTTTTATCCATTTTGAGTTTGTTTTTGAGAATGATATAAGTTGATGGTTTAGTTTCATTTTCTTGCAGGTAGATGTCCAATTTTCCCAACATCATTTATTAAAGAGGCTGTCTTTACTCCATTGTATGTTCTTTCCTCCTTTGTCAAATATCAGTTGTCCATAAAGCTGTGGGTTTATTTCTGGGTTCTCTGTTCTGTTCCATTGATCTATGTGCCTGTTCTTATGCCAGTACCAGGCTGTCTTGAGTACAATGACCTTGTAGTAAACCTTGATATCTGGAAGAGTGATACCTCCCGCTTTATTTTTTCTTTTTAAGATTGCTGAGGCTATTCGTGTTCTTTTTGATTTCATATAAATTTTTGAAATATGTGTTCTATATCTTTAAAGTATGTCATTGGAATTTTAATTGGTATTGCATTGAATTTATAAATTGCTTTGGTTAATATAGACATTTTAATGATGTTTATTCTTCCTAACCATGAGCACAGTATATGCTTCCACTCGTTTAAATCTTCTTTGATTTCTTTTATCAATGTTTTATAATTTTCTGAGTACAAGTCCTTAACCTCCTTGGTTAAATTTACTCCTAAGTACTTTATTTTTTTGGTTGAAATAGTGAAGGGGATTGTTTCCTTAATTTCTTTTGCTGACAGTTCATTGTTGGTATATAAAAATGCCTCTGATTTCTGAGTATTAATTTTACATCCTGCCACCTTGCTGAATTCATTTATCAGATCCAGTAGTTTTGTTTTGTTTTGTTTTTTTAGATCCAGTAGTTTTTTGACTGAGACTTTGGGATCAGAATTATGATTGCCTCATAAAAAATATTTGGAAGTCTTCTTTCCTCTTGAATTTTTTGAAATAGCTTGAGGAGAATAAGAGTTAGTTCTCCTTTGAATTTTTGGTAGAATTCACTTGTGAAGCCATCAGGCCCAGGACTTTTTTTTGTTGGGAATTTTTTGATAACTGTTTCGATCTTATTTGTTGTAATTGGTCTGTCTAGGTGTTCTGATTCTTCCAGATTGATTTTTTGAAGATTATATGATTCAAGAAATTTTGCCATTTTACCTAGGTTGCCTAATTATTTGGCATAGAGTTCTTCATAGTATTTTTTTTTACAAGGACAGAGAGAGAGTCAGAGAGAGAAATAGACAGACAGGAATGGAGAGAGATGAGAAGCATCAATCATTAGTTTTCCATTGCCATTGCAACACCTTAGTTGTTCATTGATTGCTTTCTCACATGTGCCTTGACCATGGGCCTTCAGCAGACCCAGAAACGCTTTGCTGGAGCCAGCAACCTTGGGTCCAAGCTGACATGCTTTTGTGCAAGCGAGATGGGATCACGCTCAAGCTGGCGAGCTCAGGGTCTCGAACCTGGGTCTTCCTCATCACAGTCCAACGGTCTATCCACTGTGCCACCGCCCAGTCAGGCCATAGTATTTTCTTACAATACTTTGTATTTCTGTTGTGTCAGTTGTTATTTCTCCACTCTCATTGCTAAGTTTATTTGAGTCCTCTCTCTTTTTTTCTTGGTGAGTCTAGTTAAAGGTTCATCGATCTTGTTTATCTTTTAAAAAAAACAGCTCCAGGTTTTATTGATCCTATGTATTGCTTTTCTAGCCTCTATGTCATTTATCTCTGTTCTGATCTTTATTATTTCCTTCCTTCTACTAGTCCTGGGCTTTATTTGCTTTTGTTTTTCTAGTTCTTTTAGATGCAGGGTCAAGTCGCTTATTTGAGCTTTTTCTACCTTCTCATGGTATTCTTGTGATGCTATGAACTTCCCTCTCAGTACTGCTTTTACTGTGTCCCATAAATTTTGAGTTGACGTATGCTCATTATCATTCGTTTCTAGAAACTTTTTTATTTCTTTGTTGATCTCATTGTTAATCCATTCGTTATTTAATAACATGCTATTTCGTTTCCAAGTGTTTGAGTATTTTTCAGTTTTTCTTCTGTGGTTAATTTCTAGTTTCATGGCATTGTGATAAGAGAAAATGCTTGATATGATTTCAATCTTCTTGACTTTGTTGAGTCCACCTTTGTGTCCTAACATGTGGTCTATCGTAGAGAATGTACCATGAGCGCTTGAAAAGAATGTATATTCTACTGCTTTAGGGTGAAAAGTTCGGAAGATATCTATTAAATCGAGTTTATCTAGTGTGTCCTTTAAGTCTGCTGTTTCTTTGTTAATATTCTTTCTTGAGGATCTATCCAGTGATGTTAGTGGAGTATTGAAATCTCCTACTATTATAGTATTGCTGTTAATCTCGCCCTTTATATCCATCAAAGTCTGCTTTATATATGTTGGGGCTCCTATGTTTGGTGCATAGATATTTATAATGATTATATCTTCCTGTTGAATTGTTCCCTTTATCATTAGGTAGTGTCCTTCTTTATCTCTTACTGCAGCCTTTGTTTTAAAATCTATTTTGTCAGATATAAGTATTGCTACCCCAGCTTTTCTTATTTCATTTCCTTTTGCATGAAATATTTTTTTCCATCCTTTTACCTTCAGTCTATGTGCATCTTTTGTTTTAAGGTGTATCTTGTAGACAGCATATGTATGGGTCCTGTTTCTTTATCCACGCAGCTACCCTATGTCTTTTGATTGGATCATTTAATCCATATACATTTAAGGTTATTATTGATATGTAGTTGTTTATTGCCATTTTATTCTTTAAAGCTGTATTCTTATTTTGCTATATTCTTTTCCCCCTTTGAACTGTTCACAACAGGCTTCTTAGCATCTCTTGCCGAATTGGCTTGGTTTTAATGAATTCCTTGAGTCCTTTTTTTCTGGGAAGCTCTTTATTTCTCCTTCAATTTTAAACGTTAGCCTTGCTGGATAGAGTGGTCTTGGTTGTAGGTTCTTGTTCTGCATTACTTTGAATCTATCTTGCCATTCCCTTCTGGCCTCAAGTGTTTCTGTTGAGAAGTCAAATGTCATCCTTATGGGGGCTCCTTTGTAGGTCATAGCCTTTTTTTCTCTAGCAGCTTTTAAAATTTTCTCTTTATCTCTTAGCTTTAGTATTTTAACTATGATATGTCTTGGTATCGATATTTTTGGGTTTCTCTTTAATGGAGTTCTCTGTGCCTCTTGCACGTATGAAACGTTTTCCAGTCTTAAGTTTTCATATATGATTTGATTGAACAAAGTTTCTATCCTTTGATCTTTCTCCTCTTTTTCAGGAACCTCTATGATGCAGATGTTATTTCTCCTCATGTTGTCACAGAGCTCCCTTAGAGTTTCCTCACATTTTTTGAGTTTCTTTCTTTTTTTGGCTCTGCTCCTGTACCTTTGTTTATTTTGTCCTCTAACTCGTTGATTCGATTCTCAGCTTCATCCATTCTGCTTTTAATTCCTTCCATTGTGTTCTTCAGTTCTGATACTGTATTTGTCATTTCTGTCTGATTCTTTTTTATTATTTCAATTTCCTTTTTTATACTTGCTATCATTATTTAGGTGTTTGTAATGACTGTACATTGTTGCTCTAATCTCTTTGAACATCATAACTATCATTATTTTAAAATGCATCAGGTAGTTTGGTTATATCTGATTCATTCAGGTCCTTCCCTGGGGATTTCTCTTGATTTATTTGAGTTGCATTTCTCTTCCTTCTCATTTTGTCTGTGTGTAAGAAGGGTTTGACTACTGGAGTCCAATGGGTTTTGCCTCTGTGTTCTCTAGGTGTGGTCTGTCTGCAATCCTGCCATCCCCTCTGTTGCTGCCTAGGGCGGTTTGGTGTGGGTGTTGCCGGCATGGCCTGCTGCGGCTGCTGCTGCTGCTGCTGAGGTCCCCACCTCGCCTTAGCAGGAAGGGCTGTGTTCTCATGCCAAGCTCTATAAGCCTTAGCCAGTCTCGGTCTTTGCCCCTCTCCCATGAGTAGGACCATGCACCACACTCAGGTCATAAGCCTGGGCACCAAGGGCAATTGTGAGCACTTTTGCTCAGCTACGGATTCCTGTCAGCCTGTTCCTCCAGCAGGGAGGGGCTTCTGGTGCATGCTCAGCTGCCAGCCCGGGTTTCTGCCCCGCCCCCGCCAACCTTCGCTCCTCGGCTGGGTGGGGCTGCTGCTATGGCACCAGGCTTCCGCCCCACCTTTATGAGCAAAGCTGGTTCAGGCAGGCTTCAAACCTCGGAGGCCAGGTGCAGCTGCATGCCTGCTTGTCCCTGCCCAGCAGCGGATCTCTGCCCATTTCAAGCTCCCACTTTTATCCCACAGGTGGGGTCATAGGCAGGCCTATAGCTGCTGGACCACTTTCACATGTCCCCTTTGCCCCAGCTGGGCTAGACTGAGCTCACGCCAGCCAGCTCGGCCTCTGCCCCCACCGACGGAACCGCATTTCTGCATCCTGCCACTGCCCGCCCTCCAGCAAGCCCTCAGCAGTGTGGGTGGGGGTACTGCAACTTAGATTCTAATACTCCATACTGTGGTCCTGAAAGCTCCTTTCTTCTAAGCGACTGTGCTCTGATTGCCTCAGGAGAACCTGTTTGGTTGGTATCCTGCTTCCCCTTGTTGGTTCCAGGGGAAATATTGTTTCAGATTTGTGGAGTGACTCAGCCCAGGGTTAGGGTGGCTGTCCTAAAAGCTTTTCTCCCTGTGCCTTCCAGGCCATACTCTCTTCCCGCTGCTCCAGTCCTCTCCTTTCTCCCTGTCTCCTGGAGTACCTGGTGAGTGGTTGTGGGAGAGGTTTTCTACGCCGTCCCTCTAAGAAGAATCCTGGGTCTGAAACAACTGTCTCTTTCTCACAAACAGTATCCTAACCTGTTTCCCAGCTAAATACTGTCCAAACGCCTCTTCTAGGCTCTGGGGCTGCAGGCTGGGGCTTTGTTCCTGGGACCCAGGTCCCTACCCTTCTGCTGGCCTCCCTTCCCGGTACAAAAGTCCCTCTGGGCTGCCTTTCACTCTGGGGAGCTGGGCAGCCCTTTCCGCATTTTCACTTTTCCTACCAGTCTCAATGTTGCTTCTTCAGTGGTCCCCGGTTGAAGAGTCCTCGCAGTCCAGTTCAGCATTGGTTTATCCAGATGATGGTTCTTAAAATCAAGTTATAATCCACTTTGGTTCTGTGAGTTGGAAGTTGGTACATCCACTTACTCTATTGTCATCTTGCCCCTCTCTGACAGCTCTCTTACCTGCTGCAAATGAATCTTGTGCCTGCTCAGTCCAATCCCAATGAAACCCCTTCTGAATAAGGTTGTAAAAGGGGCATAGTAATTGAGCCCAATGGGGTATAAATGCTCGCCAATACCCCAACAAACCTAAGAATTCCTGTAACTGTTTTACCATAGTGGGCACAGGGTATGCTTGGATCTTATCTATAACTGCATCAGGGATAACTTTTGTCTTACCTGACCAGACAACTCCCAAGAATTTAATAGATAACCCAGGTCCTTGTAATTTGTTTTTGTTGACTGCCTAGGCACATGCTGTCAAATGGGATGGCAGGGTAGGGACTGCTTGCTCCAATTTTGGAAAAGAATCACTAGTTAACATAATATCATCAATATAATGATACATGCAAACTGCCTCTAGCTGTTTCCATTTAGCCAGGTCAGCAGCCACTAGCCCACAGCACAAGGTGGGGCCATGCAAATAGCCCTGGGGTAATACTGTAAAGGTCCATCGTCTCCCTTCCCAACTGAAGGCAAATTGGTCTTGGATCTGCAGCTATATCAATAGAGAAAAAGGTACTGGCCAAGTCTGCTACAAAATGGTATGTCCCCAACTCATAGCTTAGCTGATCCATCATGTTAGCTATCGAGGGAATAGCAGCGTGCAAAGGGGGAACAACTTTGTTAACTTCTCTGTAATCTACTGTCATTCTCCAGGTTCCGTCTGGTTTGCTCATAGGCCATACCAGGGAGTTGTACTGATTGTGCTGGCTGGATGATCCCCATGTTTTCTAGTTCGAGGATTGTCCCTGTGACTTCTTTATAACCACCTGGCAGGTGGTATTGCTTGGTGTTAGTCACACGTCGAGGGATGGGCAATAGCAATGGGGAATGTGATGCATGTCCTCGCAACACTACCTTCACAACCCTGATCTGCAGCTGGAACTCCTTGGCTGTAGTTTCCAAACATAGTCCTTGCAAGACATCTACCACCAAAATATATTCAGGAATCAGAGATACATATACCTTATATGGCTTAGGAGGCAGTCTTCCTAACACCAATGGAATAGTTATTGGCTTCACTTGAACAGTTTGGCCCCCATAGCCGTCAATGGCCACTGGGGTCCCAGCAAACCGCTCTGGGTTCCCATAGAGGAGGGAATATTCTGCATCTGTATTCACCAAGGCCAACACCCATTGTACATTGGAACGGGACCAGTGGATAGCCAGTTTCACATGTGACCTCCTGTCCCCGCCCATCCCTGTTAGATGTGTTCGGCAGATAAAATATAATATGCTTACTTTGTTAAAGATGGTGCTGCCCACATGGAAGCCCGTCACCCAGGTGATATTATTTGCCCTTATGCTTGGGATGGCTGTGGGGGAAAAGTTGTAATGTGGGTAGGCCGGGTCGTTATAGCCTAAGGCTTAGTTTAAGAGTAAGCTCTTCCCCACACCCTTGATTTATTGGATGATGTAGGGTGGTGCACTCTCCTGAGGAATCCCATTATGCCTCAGATGGGTGACTTTGTATCAGAGACTTCCTTGTTTGTAAATTGGATTAAGGGTTTGGATTTTCACAATATAAAGTGGGACGGACCAGTAGCTCTCTCTCTCAGTTCCTGAGTTCCTGAGGTTGGTATTAGAGAGGAGAGCAGAGTAAGGCCACGTGAAGGCCAGGAGAAGCAGCCGAGATGGCAGAGTGCTGAGGAAGAAGCCAGTTTGTTAAGAGTTTGTGCAGGAGGAGATGGGAAACAGGTGAATAAGTCTGGTGAGCTAGAAACCTTTGATTCTAGGAAACTCGGATAAGTCAGTAGCTTTGTGAGCACTGAATGTATGGGTTTTGGAGCCCAGAGTGTTTGTTTTTGCTTGCCCGCCAGGTGCAAGCTAGAATTAAAGTTGATGGCTCACCAGTTTGTGGCTCCTGTGTTTCATTACCAACTGTTCGAATCTAATGCGAACCTGCACGGGTCAGGCTGCTGTGATGGCGGCCTCGGCTACTGGCTTTACAGATGTGTCCCTTGGCCTTTTTCCTTTTCAAACTGGTACAATGGGTCTTGGGAGTTCTCTTCCTTGGCTGTCTCTATTATATAATCTTGTAACCAAGCTGCCCCCGCACCAAACGTTTTATTGGTGCTGGTGCCTTTTGTCCCAGTGGCTGGAACTTCTGTTCTGGTTTAAGCTGCCGCCAAAGCTCCAAAAGAATTTTATTACACTGGCCATCCAATTTCCTTTTATCTGCTCCAGCCGCAATCAAATCTACCCACATCTGTGTTTGGTAACCTTTATAGGCCCATTTCCCTTGTTAGTTGGGGGGGCAACATAGTCAGCAGCCCTCACTGCTTTATGATCCCGAGCAGCCTCCAGCTCTTCCAAATCTGCTACCATCTGTGTAACTGCATTGATGGGCTGCCACACATAGGGACCTAAGATAGCCATAAGTGACCCAAAAAGGGCTGACGGGGCACTAGCAAGGATAAATTCCCTCATTTTTGCATAAACACTTCCTCGTCAGGCCCATGGGACTCAGGGTTGAAAACAGCATTCTTCATACCTAGTTCCCAAAGGAACTTTACTAACTTGCTGTAGCACTGCCACCAACTCATTGCCCCTGGCAATTCTCCAGCATTCTGCCGGACCATACAAATGGTGGCCATCACCCATTCTAATAGGGTATGGTCTCCTGGGTTGCCATGGCAGTTCTGAAGATGTTGTCTCAAGGAGGAGTGTGTTGTAATGGTGGCCAATTTCTCCATCTGTGTTCTGGAGAGCATAATGCCATGCACCCCTATGTCCCATAATCATAGCAACCAGGCTACAAGGGATTCAGTAGGTTTCTGCCTAAATTGTGACCCCCAACTTCATCAGCTCTACCTGGGAATAGGGCCAGACCACAGAGTGTTCCATTACCTGGGCAGGAGGCTGTGGCTGCCCCTGAGGGACTCTACGCTGCTGGGTTTTTACCTTCTTGGTGACCACTGGTCGGGCTCTCAGTGTGCATATGGCAGATTCAGCCTGAGCCTTCTCATCCTCAGAAGAGGAGTTGCAAGCACCTGCTCCCGCTGACTCAAAGCCAATCCACCGGCACGGGTGCTGCTGCTCCTTTGGCGACCGTTTAGGCTCTTCTGGCTGCTGGCTTTTGGCTGGAAGCAGAGACTCGAGCTCTTGAATCCACAGTTGTTGCTCCAACAACTGCCAGTGCAAACGTTCAGCTTCCAGGGCAAACTGCAAATCGCGAACCTGTAATTCCTTCTCCAGGGATTCCTCCAATTCCAGCCTTTTCTGCCATTCCATTTGCAATTCATACTGAAGCTTTTGACCTCTGGCAGCTTCTCACACAGAATTTTTGGTTTCCTCTTGAGTAAAAAACACACAGCCCACGACACCTAAAAGAACAGCCATGGCGAGCCAGAACAGCAACCAGTCCTCTACCCCACTCCTCAAGGGTGGTAGCCCCATGCCGATCTCTGAATCCTGTTACAAACGATGCCAGTTGTATGGCCAGGAACCACCATTGTGGCCATTCACATGCAAGTTCCCATATGATTCGGGCAGACAGACATTGAAGAAATGGTGGAGTTGGAGGATGGTAGGCCATTCTGTTTATTGGTGTCTCACCAAGACAGGCAAGCCACAAGAGAAGACAATGGAAAAGCAGGTTTTTTATGGAGGGCAAGGGATCAGGGCAGCCCCTGCAATGATGATAGCAGGAACCAAGAGAGCAAACTCTCAGTCTGCCCCACTTTATAGTGTAAAAATCCAAACCCTTAATCTAATCTACAAACAAGAAAGTCTGTGATACAAAGTCACTCACCTGAGGCATAATGGGATTCCTCATGAGAGTGCACCTCCCTATATCAAAAAGGGTGGAAAAGGCTTAGGCTTAAAACTAAGCTTTGGGCTATAACAACCCGGCCTGTTTACAGCCCGTTCCCCACACCCAATACAAACTATAAGCGAGCAAACATATATATCATATTCACAAACTTATTTGACCAACAACAGGATCTATAAAAACATTCCTACATATTAAAACTTACAAGGTAACACAATAGTGATGTCATTTTACACATTAAACACATTCATAAATCTTTTAGTGTCTACCTCCCATTCCTTTGTTACTCTCAGGATTCCAAAAAGGGAGAAAGAGTTAAAAATCAGTGTAGGATATGTAAATATTGTCTCTTATTGAAAGGGAAAGAAAGTTCTGTTGATAACCTTTATTCCTTCAGAGAACTACAGTTAAACTAAATGACCCAGTCGTCCTTGTGAGCCAGGAAGCTCCCACATCCTCCTCCCTCCATTCTCTAATGAAAGAAGGGGGCAAGAATCCTGACTTTTTGTTAAGCAGATAAAATATATTATGCTCACTTTGTTAAAGATGGCGCTGCCCATGTGGAAGCAATCACCGTAGCCCAGGTGATTGCTTGGGATGGGCATGATTATGTTAAAATGTGTGTGGAGGACAGGCTGTAAGCAGACAGAGTCATTATTGCCCAAGGCTTAGTTTTAAGACTAAGCCTTTCACACTTTTTGATGTAGGACTCTCATGAGGAATCTTCCCATTATGCCTTAGATAAATGACTTTGTATCAGAGACTTTCTTGTTTGTATATTGGATTAAAGGTTTTGAATCTACACTATAAAGTGGGGCAGACCTGGAGCTTGCTCTCTCTTGGTTCCTGAGATTAGCATTAGAGAGGAGAGCAGAAAAAGGCCATGTGGAGGAGGCCAGGAGATGCAGCCACAATGGTAGAGTGCTAAGGGAGAAGCCAGTTTGTGCAGAGTTTGTGCTGGAGAAGGAGATGGGGAACAGAGGTGAATAAGTCTGGTGAGCTAGAAACCTTTGATTCTAGGAAACTTGGATAAGTCAGTAGCTTTGTGAGCGCTGAATGAGTTGGTTTTTGAGCCCAGTGTGTGTTTTTACTTGCCCACTGGGTGCAAGCTAGGATTAAAGCTGATGGCCCACCAGTTCTTGGCTCCATTGTTTCATTACTGTCTGTCCAAATCTAATGCAAACCAGCACAGGCCAGATGGCTGTGATAGTGGCCATGGCCACTGGCTTTACACTTTTCCTCTTTAAAATAGCATTGCCAATACTAAGTTTTTCAGTTCTTTGGTACCTTATCACAGTGCAGGTTTGCAACTATCAAGGACAGACCCTCCCTCTGGCTTCCTCTTTTTTTCCCCTCCTTAAAACACTCACAGAGGCCTGCAAACAAAGAAGTCATAGAAATCAGGCATTTCTCATGTGAAAGCTAAAGCTGTAAGGGTACTGTATTTTTTGCTTCGTAAGACCCACTTTTTCCCTTCAAAAGTGGAGGGGAAAATGCCCATGCATCTTATGGAGCAAAAAATATAGTGTTTTATTAAATATTTTAACACACCATTTGGTTCAGAATATTTATTTTCCTCCTTAAAACCTTAGGTGTGTCTTATGGAGCGAAAAATATGGTATATAAGGTATAAGAAATCTAACTTTGGAGAGCACATGTTTTGTTGCCTCTTTTGGGGTCACATTGCTCTGCCAGCTATTAAAATCCTCCTTCCTTTATCTAGTTGTCTGGGTGTTATTTGTCCTCCTTTGATTCCTGCTACAGAATGAGAGGGCTAGAATCCAACTTTAATGCAAGAGAAGCCCAGAGAGTTCTTGAAATCTTTGAAGCCTGTTTATCATCATTTTTATTAAGGCACCAGTGACATTGGCCATGAGTAGCAAGGGGACTTTAAAGGACAGAAGTGATAGTTAAGATATGTGTTTACTTATATAAAATTTTATATTTTACTAATGATCTCATATTCTGTTAAACAGTGATTAACAGTTGTTAGGTAGTCATTCAGAAAAAAATAGCTGCAGAACTAAAGCCATAAAATGAGCTGAGCATATGTGGTCTTGAAACACACACATTTCAAGGTTCTCTGAATGGCTTTTGGAGCAGAGGATAGTAGTTGGGGGATGAAAGTGGGGCTCTGAATGGCAAATTAAGTGCATTTTCTCTCTTTTTTTTCCTGTGGATTTTCAAAGACCTCATTGACCATTTTCACATAACTTTTTATATATCTGATGACTATTATCAAGTGCTCTCATTCCCAAAGACCCACCATCTTCCCCAGGCTTTTCTTCTTCAACATCCTTCTCCAAACAAACAAACAAAAAAAAACTCAATTTCTATAGTCTTCCCACAGGATGATCAATTTTCCAGCCCATTTATCATTTTCATTGATTAATGGAAGAATCTCGTGGTTTATAAATGTATTGTAGAAGCCAGACTTAAGCCAAGCTGATCCATGCTAGGCCAGGTGAGTCTCACTCACATTAAGAAAAACTCTCCTCTCTGAGTCCAGAGCCTTCACTACAAGGAACTTGGTCTAAAAAGACTCCTGACTCTGCTGCTGCTTTGAGGACCCCACACTTGCTTTCAGGCCATCATCTGTCCCATATTTGGGTGGACCACTAACCTTGAGTTGTGGTATTAGAGATGGAATGATTATTCTTTTATACATGTCTGTAAAATAACTGCTAGTCTCTTGCATGAGAATTGCTCATCATTTAAGACATGGTTAATATTTACATTTGTCAAATTTTCATCCATCTTTTCAAAATGGCCTTTCCAAAGTAAAGACAAAGAGAAACTTTTGAGTAGTAAGGCTTCTGGGTGTGGTGCTGGGCACAGGCAAAGGCAGAGTGTGATGGCCATGAATTACTGCTTTCTGTCTGGTCCAGACATCCACCTAGCAAAACCCGAAGAATTTCCTCTCACCTTGGTTCCATTCACAGAGCCGCAGCTCACATTTGTGGGATTTTTAGTTTCCTTCTTTGTGAGCTGACTAGCTTTCTTCCATTCAACTCTGTGTTGATGCCTCTTCTTTATTTTGGTTTCCAAAAGGAGTGCCAGGTCCTGTTTCTTTCTTTTTTTTTTTTTTTTCCAGGGACAGAGAGAGGAATAGATAGGGACAGACAAGAATGAAGAGAGATGAGAAGCATCAATCTTCAGTTTTTTGTTGCAACACCTTAGTTGTTCATTGATTGCTTTCTCATATGTGCCTTGATCACAGGCCTTCAGCAGACTGATCAACCCCTTGCTCGAGCCAGCAACCTTGGGTCCAAGCTGGCAAACTTTTAGCTCAAGCCAGATGGGCCTGCTCGAGAGCGTCTGACTGAGATGTGGAGGACCCAGGTTCAGGTCCTGTTTCTTTGGGAGGCTGAGCACCATCCTGCAGCAAGTTCCTACCTGGGATGAGCTCAAGGCTTTCACCCCTCCTCTCACAGCTATGCTAAGCCCTATGGGGGTTTTAAACCATTAATTAGAGTAATGAGATTCTAGCTGGATGGTTTGTTCTGTGAAAATAACCCCATTTCTGGAAAGGAGGCTCCCTGTTGTGGTGTTGACGTTCATACCTGCCCCAAGGCTCAGAGAAAATGAAAAGTTCCTGCTTGTTCTTTTACGTGAAATGCCCACACCCTCCTCAGCTTTCTTCCTAGAAGGCCTGGCTTTGGTTCCTCTGCTGTTTGCTACTGCAAGGGTACTACTGGACAGTTCCCGACCTTGCGGAACTAATTTGGGTGACGCACCTCAATTCATTGATTAGAAGTTGGAAGGTGTTGGGCAGATAAAATATATTATATTCACTTTGTTAAAGATGGTGCTGCCCACGTGCAAGTTTTAAGAGTAAGCTTTTCCCCACACCCTTGACTGATTTGATGATGTGGAATGGTGCGCTCTCATGAGGAATCCTCCCAGTATGCCTCAGATAAGTGCCTTTGTATCAGAGAGTTCCTTGTGTGTAGATTGGATTAAAGGCTTTGAATCTACACTCTAAAGTGGGGCAGACCAGGACCTTGCTCTCGGTTCCTGAGGTTAACATTAGAAATGAGATCTGATTAAGGCCACGTGGAGGAGAGGAGAAGCAGCCAAGATGGCAGAATGCTGAGGAAGAAGCCAGTTTGTGCAGAGTGTGTGTATAGAGAAGGAGATGGGAAACAGAGGTGAATAAGTCTGGTGAGCTAGAAACCTTTTGATTCTAGGAAACTCGGATAAGTCAGTAGCTTTGTGAACACTGAATGAGTGGGTTTTGGAGCCCAGTGTGTGTTTTTTCTTGCCCGCTGGGTGCAAGCTAGAATTAAAGCTGATGGCTCACCAGTTCTTGGCTTCGTTGTTTCGTTACCGACTATCCGAATCTAATGGAAACCTGCACGAGCTAGGCGGCTGTGATGGTGGCCACGACTACTGGCTTTACAGAAGGCTTCATTGTTTCCCAGAGCTGTGACTAACTGAGCACATTTATCCCCCCTTTTGAACTGACAAAAAGAAATAACTCTTTATAACTGTATAGAGATTCAGTTTTCTTTTTATTGACAGGATTCAGCCCAGCCAGATCTCATAACTTACCAGTCATGGTCTATCTATGTCAATCAAATCTTCAACCTTCACTCAAATCAGAGCTTACGTCTCTTCTCCCCAATTAAGCTAAGCAGTGGTTTTCAACCTTTTTACACTTGGGGACCAGTGTTAGAGATGAAATTAAGCAAGACTAGTAGAGACAAAATACCTCGGCAAGGCAACTTGAATAACTTCTGTAGAAAGGCATGCTGCCACTATTGAAAGCCAGCCAGCAAGCTCACAAGCAGAGAGAAAACTCTGTCTTTATCCCTAACACAGGCCCTAGGATGCTGAGTCTTGCTTTATTGGCTGGAGTGTTGACCGTACAATTTTATCTTTTCCCGATTGGCTAGTTTAAATGGCTGCGCCAATGTGGAAAGGAGAGATGGGGATATCATTAACTAAGTAAAGGGGTTGAAAATGGTCAGGGAAAAAAACTCAGATGACCAGACAAAGGGGGCTGGGTGATTGGTAAACAAGTTAGTTATTTCTCATTCTACTTCCTGGTCAGAAGAATCTTAATGAAGGGAGTTGGAAATTAATCAAAGAAAAGAACATGAGTTAAAACATTTCCTTCACTGGTGAAAACAGGAGAATTATTTTGGGGACCACTAAGGCAGAAATCACCTTGAGGATAAGTGAATTTGACTAAGATCATTCAGTCTAATCTTCATACAGCATCAGGGTGGTTAACTCTATTGCAGGCTAGCACGAAATTTCTGACAGACCAACACTGGTCTGCTGACTGGTGGTTGAAAAACACTGGGCTAAGTTGCTTAGGACAGGCCCTTAGGAGGAGGTGACATGTGGGCAGAAGGGCCGGATCACTGAAAAGACGTTAGCCATGGCCTGCGATATGATGCAGGGTGCCATACATTCACGACCTTGATTACAAAACATCCAGTAATTTCTTGTGGGGCCAGTGGCTGTCACTGCTGTACTCATGCACATTCAGGTTCTCACTGAATTTAGGCTGCTGGTAAAGGAACTGTGGAGCCAGATGATGGTGGGTCCTTCCGTTTATTAAAGTCTCCTAATGGCGGATGAGCAAGCAGGCAGGGAAGACTGCTTCCCTCTCTCTCAGGGCTTCTAAGCCCCGACTTGGTCTCTGGTTTCACACCCCGGACTCATTCTCCAGACTCATTTTCTGGATTCGCCCTCCATACTCCTCTAAGCTCCCTCTCTGCACTCCCCAGCAAAACAGCCTGGGGGAAATACCTCTTCTCCAGGAAACAATAGCAAGCAATAGCCTCTCCCAAGCAGAAAGGCAATCCGCAATTTGCAATCTGCCTCCCTGAGGGCAAGCACAGCAGCCTTCCACCAACTACACACATGTGGTGCTGCCCCATGCCAATGCACCAATTTAGGCAAAATATAAGTGAGTAAACCTGTTCTAAACTTGTCTGCCTGACTTTATAGTTATAAAATTGTCTTTATAAACCCAAACTTCACTGTGGTCTCCATACCCTTGGTAAACACCCAGCCTTTCTCCACATTCCATTGTCCTCTCACTGTAAGGTATTTTTCCTGCTGAGGAAGAGAGCGTAGCCACCAAGTGTGGTTAAAGGTTTTATTTGGTACAGAGAGCTTCTCGGACGACACTCACTGGCCTGAAAGATGGAGGCCAGGAATATCGCACCGAGGGACCACGTGGAGCCAGATTTAAAGGGGTCCTAGGGGTCCTTCTGGGTCCTTTGGGGTTGTTCAGCTAATATGATGTAGTGAAATCTCACTGGCTGATGGACGGTTGCTTTATTCCCAAAGGATTTCTGGGGAGCCCCTCTTGGTGCGCTTAGTTGTGTGGGTGGTCCTAGTCAAAGTTTCCGGGCCTGGGTTCCCCACATGACCGTCCCCCATTAGCCACTCCACATTCCAGCCTTTTTTGTTAAATAGAAAAGGGGCACCATTTAATCATCTGGCTACTTCCTGCTGATTAGGGGCATCGTGGGGAGGGGAGGTCGGCTGGTGGTGGCTTTGAGGGGTGGTAGGAGGAACATCTATTTGGCCGTGAGTTGAGAAACTTTGCAGATGCACTTCTGTAAGAATTTAAAAAAGAAACACATATGAGTTATATGCTGATAATTAGAAGATTTAGGATAGGGGCAACCCAGGTAAGAATGGGTGGCTGCCAATAGGAGTTAAGCGGGTTGTAGGTGGAGAGATTCTTGCTTAATTTTGGGCAGTGAAAATTAAGAGGACAGAGTGGTTGTGGGTGATAAGAAAAGCATATTTAGAATCAGTATACATGGTTAGGTGTTTTCCTTGGGCCAGGGTGAGTGCCCACATGAGGGCAATTAGCTCTGCTTTCTGGGAGGTGGTGCCCTCTGGCAGCTGTTGAGCTTCTACTGTGGAGGAGGTGGTGACCACTGTGTAGGCCACCCGTCGTCGTCTGTCAGGTCCCTGTACAGAACTTCCATCCACAAAGAATATTAGATCTGGATTTTTTAAAGAAGAATTTGATAATTCATCTCGAGGTCTGTTGAGAAAATCTATTAGTTCTGGACAAGAGTGGGTGGGTTCTGGAAGTGTCATTGGAGCTGGCAGTAGAGTGGTTGGGTTGAGTCAGGGAGAGGACAAAAGAGTGATTGAAGGGTTTTTGATGAATAGGAGGTGAAATTCTTGTAGGCAGAAAGGACTTAACAGAGAAAGAGACTTGTGTGAAAGGAGGTCAGTGAGCCTGTGGGAGGAGAAGACAGTGACGGGTTGGGAAAGACTGAGTTTTGTAGCCTCCTTGGTGAGTTCAGCTGCTGCGCCCAGTGCCTGGAGGCAGGGCTGCCAGCCTTTGATGGTGGTGGTGTCCAGTTATTTAGAGAGGTATGCCATAGGGGGGTATGCAGGCCCTACAGGTTGAGTTAACATGCCAACAGCATTACCGTGCTTTTCATCAGTGAAAAGATGAAAGGGGCATCTAGGGTCAGGTAAAGAGAGAGGGGGAGAGGAGATGAGGGTATCTCAAAGGGTAGAGAAAGCCCTTTTGACAGTGTTGGGAGATGTGAGAGGTCCCATGGGAGTCTCTTTTGTAGCCTCGTAGAGGGGTTTGGCTAAGAGAGAAAAATTGGGAATCCAGTGTCTAAAGAAGCCTATTAGACTGAGGAAAGAAAGAATTTGATCGGCAGTGGTAGGTGGTTGGAGACTGCGGAGAGTCTGAGTTTGATCTAGGGTGAGACCTCGAGTAGTGGGGGTTAAGGCGATGCCTAAATAGACTACAGACTGAGAGTGAAGTTGAGCCTTAGTAGGGAGACACGATATCCCTTCACAGCAAGGAAGTTGAGAAGGGTGGCAGTGTGTCTTCTTGAGGCAGATAAGGAGGGGCTGCAAAGGAGTATATCATGTACATATTGGAAGAGAGTACTTGTCTTGAGATCACATGCAGCTAAATCCTCAGCTAGTGCCTGTCCAAACACGTATGGGCTGTCTCTGAACCCCTGGGGTAAGACAGTCCACGTAAGCTTCTGGGCTGCATTAGTGTCTGGGTCAGTCCAAGTAAAAGCAAACAGAAAGTAAGAGTCGGGGTGTAGACAAATGGTAAAGAAGGAATCCTTGAGATCCAGGACTGTGAAGTGAGTGGTGTCTGAGGGAATGTGTGACAATAATGTATAAGCATTAGGGACCACTGGATGGAGGGGAACTACTGCCTCATTGATTAGGTATAAATCTTGTACGAGGCGATAAGCTCCTGAAGGTTTTCAAACAGGAAGGATGGGGGTATTGCAGGGAGAATCCGTGGGGATGAGTAAGCCTTGGTTTAAGAGGTGGGTAATTATTGGTTTAAGGCCCTGTCAGTGACTTGCTGAAATAGGGAATTGGGATCTACATGGGAATTGGGAGGAATTCTTTAAGCGGATGCGTACAGGTGGGTGATGGGTTGCTACCACAGGGGTAGAAGTGTCCCAGACCTGAGGGTTGACAACATCTGGTGGAATAAGAGGCATGATTGAGTTAGGGTGATCTGTAGTAGCAGGAGAGCCTTCAGTCAGGAGTCGTAGGAGTAGGTGGGTAGATGCTGTCAGGTGGATAGTGGCTCTGAGACTGTGTAGAATGTCTTGACCCAGAAGGGGTAAAGGGCATAATGGTATGAAAAGAACAAGTGTGAAAAAGGGATTCCATCCAGACTGCATGTCAGGGGTAGTGTACAAAGAGGAGAAGGAGAGGTCCTATCAATCTCCATAACTGAGACCTGTGAGGGAACTAGAGGTCCAGAGTATGATTGCAAAACAGATAAGGTAGCGCCTATGTCCACAAGAAATGAAATAGACTTACTCGCTACCTGTAGCTTCAGCCATGGCTCAGAGAGAGTGAGGGGGGGTCTTTAAGTCGGGGCTGCGTCAGCTGCCCATGAGGCCTAGGAGTTCCAATGATGGGTTCACTTGGCTAGCTTGGCCTCCCATCTGAACGACCTGTCCTCCATGCTGAGACACCAAGGATGTTCCTGCTGTTCAGAGGAGGCAATTACTTCACCAGTGACCAAGCTGCTTGCACTTAGGACAAGGCTCAGTGGGCAGCCTCGGGCAGGGGCAGTGCCGGGACTAATGACCCTCCTTGCCACACTTAAAGCAAGCTCCTGGTGGGGATCCTTTTTGCTGCCCAGACTTAGGTTGAGCACCTCCTGTGTCTTGCCTCTGTTGCTCTGGCCTAAGGGCTGCCACAATAGCCTGTGTTTGGAGTGCTATCTTCTGCTGCATGTGGGCCTGGTGAACAGCTTCGGCCTGTTCCTCTCGACCACTAAAAACCTTAAATGCCATGTTCATCAGGTCTCAGATAAGGGTCTGTGGGCCCTCCTCTGCCTTCTTAAGTTTCTCCTGAATGTTCTGGGCCGATTGGGAAATAAAGTGAGTAGCTAATACAGTGTCCCCAGCACTGGAAGGAGGGTCTAAACGAGTATGGAGGACCATAGCATCAGAGAGGCGATTTAAGAAGAGAGCCGGATTTTCCTCAAGTCCTTGAGTAATTTCTCTTAATTTGTCATAGTTAACTACCTTTAGTGCTGTATCCTGCATGCCAGCTATAAGACATTCAACCATCTGATCACGTCATCTCCTACCTGGTTGTTCCTTCTGGTAATCCCAGTTGAGGTCCATGTCAGGGACCACCTCTGGGCCCACCGGCTTTTGAGCATTTGAGGCGTGGACCTTATCTGCATGAGCTCATGTTGCTGTCTGGATCCGGTCTCGTTCATCGGGGGTGAGGGTAGAAGACATAATAATATAGAGATCATGCCAAGTGAGGTCATATGTCTGAGTGAGATATTGGAATTCCTTGGTATAGTTGGTAGGATTAGAAGAATAGGAGCCCAAACGCTTTTTAATTGCAGACAGATCAGAGAGGAAGAAAGGCACATGAACCCGAACGACACCTTCCGTTCCAGCCACCTCGCGGAGAGGGCATAGGAGGTCGGCTCCCTCTGGTGGCCTGGAGTGGGATTGGGTGTGAGCGCTAACAGGGGAGGAGAGAGAGGGATTAGCATTTGCAGGCAGAAGAGAAACAGGATCCAGCTAAGAGATGGGCTGGGACCGAGGGAGTCAAAGCAGTCATGCAGGAAGGAAAGAGAGTTCCTTAGGGGAGTCAGCAAAGGAGGAAAGATCTGGAGCAGAGAGTTTAGCTGAGATTTCTCTGGCCAGAAGGACCTGCGTTGTAGAGCAGCCGACACAGAGATTAGTACGAGAACATAAATAAAGAAACCCCTGTATATAAAGAATCTCTGTCCATTTTCCAACTTCTTGGCAATAGTTCTATAAATCAGTAAGGGTGTTAAAATCGAAACTTCCTTCCTGAGGCCACCTGGCCTCATTATCCAGGGGTATTGTGGCCAGGCTACGCTGCAGAAGAAAATTAGTTTCTTCTTTTTTAGGGAAGGATCAATGTTTGGGAGGTTTTGAATAAAGCACCCAGGGGTGTTTTAAAGTCAGGCTTGGATCCCTTTGCCCCCATGGTCACCCTCAGTTCTCAAAGTGGTCAGAAATGAGTATCAGCATCCCAAAACTCAAACTCTGCCCATGGACAGATAGGGAAAGTGGGTGTGCTTGGAATGTCTTCACAAACACACACGCACACGGATGGAAAAAAACTTCCCTGACACAGCTGTGGTTTCGGACAGGGAGTCTCGGCAGAGAGAACTTAAGGGAGTTTGGAAGCAGGGGGCTTACCACACTGTGAGCCGAGGTGGAAGGTTGGAAATCCTGGGTTCTAGTTCTTTCTCAGAGGGGACGGAAAGAGAAGCAGCCCCGGCAGGCTTTTACTTCTCCTGGGTTTTCAGCACCAAAATGTAAGGTATTTTCCCTGCTGAGGAAGAGAGCGTAGCCACCAAGTGTGGTTAAAGGCTTTATTTGGTGCAGAGTGCTTCTCGGACGACACTCACTGGCCTGGAAGATGGAGGCGAAGAATATTGCACCGGGACCATGTGGAGCCAGATTTAAAGAGGTCCTAGGGGTCCTTCTGGGGTCCTTTGGGGGTCGTCCAGATAATATGATATAGTGAAATCTCACTGGCTGACGGACGGTCGCTTTTTTTCCAAAGGATTTCTGGGGAGCCCCTCTTGGTGCGCTTTGTTGTGTGGGTGGTCCTAGTCAAAGTTTCCGGGTCTGGGTTCCCCACGTGACCATCCCCCATTAGCCACCCCACACTCACCCTTTATGCTTTTCACAGTTTTCATTCTTTTCCTTTAACTTCTGCTTGGTTAAACCCCACTAATGCTTCAGACCTCAGACTAGCTATCACTTGCTCTTGCAAGCCTTTCCTCACCACTTAGATGAAGCTTGGTTTTCTACCCCTGTAATGGCTAGTCCTGACTCCCCATGTCCCCATTGGACCATAAGCTTCTTATGCACAGGAACCATATTTGCCTTATTCACTATTTAATCCCTGGGTCTGGGCACAATGCCTGGCACATAATAGATGCTCAATGAATATGGAACAAACGATGACCTAAAAGCAACTGAGAGGTCACAAAAGCAGCAGGAGAGTCACAGGTTCCTTGTGTTGCAGGGGTGTGAAAGGGGCTGATGCTGATCCAGTGGGGACCTGGAAACATCTGTGCAGAGCAGACCAGAGTCTGTTCTCCAGCATCAGGAAGGAGCTGAAAAAATGTACTGATGGGGAGGAGAGAGTATTTCTGCAGCAAACATTCAGGGCTGGCAGGCTCGAGGCCTCTGTCTGGATTCCATAGGCCTACCTTGCCCAGGGCCAGCTGAAGCGCTTTGCCTGGGAACCCCCTGAAGGGAGCTTGGCCACCATATCTTGTGAGTCCCCAGATCCCATCAGCAGATCTGCCTCAACCCATCTGTTGAGATTCCTGCACTCAAATGTCAACCTAATTGGAGATTGTCAGGTAAAGGGCAAAGGAGCCTAAACGATGTGCAAGAGAAGAGTGGAGAGGCCACAGCTAGATGAATAGGGGCTACTTGCATGGTCCCACAGTGTCTTGGGCCTTTCTGTGTAACTAGAGAGATACTGGGAAAACATTCTCTCCAGCTGACTGAAAGCTAGACAGAACAGAAGAGAATAACTCCCCTCTTGTCCTCTTGTTTATTTCCTGGAGTGTCACTAACAGCATCACTGCTCTCTGGCTCAAGACCAGGCCATGTCTGACCTGCTAGATGATAGGTAGAGTGGGAAGCATCTGGCAGAGGGACCCAAGGCCTGCAGCTTTCTGTGGCATCTTACTCTTTACTCATTAAGGTAGACTGAGGGTGAGAATGCCAGAGAAGGATTGTCTGTGTTTCAATCCCAGCTCCACCATTTATGCCTGGCTCTGTGATCTTGGGCAAATTCCATGACTTTCTCACATTGTAAAAGTTTTTAGAATACTGCCTGGCACCTAGCAAATACTGAAGCAGCATTTTCATCCCTAAAATAGAAGGATTGGACCCAGTGAACTCTAAGAACTCTTTCAATATAAAATTCATGGCCTGTCTGGGTTCAA
Organism: Rhynchonycteris naso; assembly: GCA_037038555.1. NCBI lineage: Eukaryota > Metazoa > Chordata > Mammalia > Chiroptera > Emballonuridae > Rhynchonycteris > Rhynchonycteris naso. Next base: position 181,767,767 of record CM072995.1, on the reverse strand, counting down.
ATCCTGACTCCACCATTGTTTTAAGATGGATTTGTGCTCTTGAGGAGTACTAAAGCCATGGAGAAAAAGGGACAACTGCATTTGGGCGGCCCAGACTAGAGGAGTATGTGAAGAAACCCACTATTTTCTATGCCTTTACCTCCTGCACAGGCTATCTGACCTGGAGTTCAGCTGCCCAGCAGAATGGAAAACCAGTGGACTCAGAACCCAGAGCCCTGAGTTTGAGTCCAGCCCTGCTTTGCTCTATTGTGTGCCTTGGGGAAGAGCACATACAATGTCAGACAGTCAATTTTAATAAAGTAGGCAATGAATTTTAAAGCACTTCTCACAGTATGGAGAAAATGAATGACTAGAAGTATCACTAAATTCAGTGTTTTCTCTTCCTTTCTTATGATGCCAAATTATATGACTTTTTCAGTTTCCAAAGTGTTTAACATGGCTTCCCCTACACAGAGCAACCCTGCAGGGCAGGGACATTCCTTAAGCCCATTGCAAAGATTTGATTCACAGTGTCTGCCAAGGTCACCTACCTAGCTGACCCCAAGTTTGCAGTCTGCAAATATGCCTCCCAGCATGCTGTGCAAATCTCTAGACAAACATGAGATCTTATTGAGTAGAAACCGGGGGAACATGTACATGGGATAATGTGATTATGGCTCAAATACTTGAACTGGTACCACCAATCCTAGGGACATGACAGAGCACAAGGACCCACAAGCCAGCTGGTTCAGAATGAACCCTGGAGGGTGTTCAGTTTGTGTATGGAGGAGGGGCCCGGGAAGGCACATGGATAACCTGGTCACTGAGACAGGTAGATGCCCAGCTCACAGTACAGAAATTCTTCTCAAGAAAGGAAAGCACCAGTTATTTGACTTATTGCAAGATCTTGATATTTAATGAGTTAATTAAAATTTTTAAAAAACCAGATAAATAAATCACAATTTGTTTTTAACATACATTTCCTAATTCTATCTCAATATAGTTTTTTTTTTATAATGCTATGTATTTTATGCATTTAAAAAGCAGGAAGAGATACATAACTTTTATTAGACTATCAAATGGCACAAAAATTGTTCATAACCCTGAAGTCAGAGGCAGATTTAAGAGAAGCTGATACTGTTTAAGCTCACAGTCCCTCACTTTTCCCTTCCAAGACTCTGTTCTGAACTTTGTATTTTATTTTTCTTAAAAAATTCCAGTATTTATATTCTACATCTCATATACAAAACTTGGGTCCACCAGGACATTTAGCTTGATATGGCGCATGTAGTAGGCTTTCAATAATTATCATATTTTTTGCTCTATAAAACATAATTTTTTTCCTCCAAAAGTGGAGGGAGAAATGGCTGTGCATCTTACGGAGCAAATGTTCATTTTCTTTAGCTGCTGCCGGGCATTGCACCAGTAAACATATGTAGAATGAGAGTCAGCAAGAGTGTCATCATACCCTCAATGGCTGCATGTGGAACCCCGGCATCTGCTGAGTGATCTCCTGGTTCCAGTTTCCACAGTTGCATGCAACGCAGGAGGGATGGCAAGGGACGTTGTGTGGGCGCATTCATCTGGCATCATGGAGGGCAGACGTGAGAGGCATGCTGCAGTGGTGGAGGGCTGTGCTGCAGCTGCTGGAGCTCTGTGTGAAGTGCTGACGTCACTTGCTGCCAGCCTCATAGCATTTCATTGGCTGGCTGGCTGGCAGATAGGGGAGGGGCCAAGGGTGCGAGGCACGTGCAGTGAGCTAGGAGGCCAGTGCGAGCACAGGCAAAGCACTGGCAGATGGAGCAGGCTATGCTGCTCATCTCCATCAGTTTATTCCAGCTGTAATCCAGATAGTTTACCTGTGTAGGGACATTAGAGTAAAAAATAACAGGACTTTCCCTAGTGCAGCAGCAGGGGATATCCTGAAGTAAATAATAACCTGAATGGGCGGTCCTGGGGTTTCACACAGCATCTTCGCAGCTAAATTGCACTCCTAAACCCAGCCATTCAGATAGGCCAGATGCCTGAGCATGCCGCAGACTGCAGTGGTTTCGGGGATCTGGTCATTCACTCCAAATACTGGAGCTCTGTCTGATACAGGGCCTTAAGGCATGCACAATATGCATGGCATAAAGCGCAGATTGGACCAGAGCCCACACATGTGCCAGGGGAACATGGGAAAGGAACATTTTACGAACAATCCAGGGGTTTTCATATGGCTGGGTATCCCGTTTCAGGATGCCAAAACAATCTGGACCCAAACTCCGTATTTGGTCTACTTTAAGTCGCCCCCTTGTGGCACTGGTCCTCTGTATGACTAGGAACTGCTGATACTTACAGTAACTCTTCTAAAAGCATTCTATACCAGCCACAGAGCAGCCCATCAGGCTTGCAGGGTGCGCAGTAATGTGCACAGCTGTACAGCGAGCATGATTTAACTGTCTGCGGGCATATAGGGCACAAACAGCAAAGTGGTAAGTATCAGCCACCCTGTTCTAGTGGTACAGAGGTCCAGTGTACATCGGGGAGGGGGGGGGCATCCCAAATCCCAATTTGGGATGGCCCCTGCTGTGGACTAATGGGAAGTCAAGTCATTTTTTACTGGATTTCATCTTTAAAGCAAAGAAACACCAATTTATAAGAAACGGGTCTTAGTACCCACGCGCTTGGTTCAGGGGGGCATCCCGATTGCGAGGAACCGCTCTCCTCAAAGGCTAGTTTCACTTACCTGCACCACGCTCCCCCAGCGAAACTGCACCTGCACACCTGCAATAGGCCTGCCATCGCCCAATTACAGATGCCAGTTTTTAAGGGGGGCTAAGTGCAAGTAAACCTAGTACACCAGTACCAACACCCATTTTCCTAAAAAGCATAATTCTGGGACACACAGCGGCCTCACGCATGTACCATACATATAAAAAAATGATGCTCATAGATCAAAAAATAGGATGGAACTGTAAACTGCACTCCCCAAGCCCACCACTGTGTTTCATCCTGCAGCTGCTGAGCCGAACCTGCTGGATGGTGTGACAGCCTGCCGGCACCTCACCAGCCATTGATGCAAACCCTCACCTAACCCCAGGCCCCGGCTTCTGACATTAAACCCCTCACCTACCCCCCTCCCTGGCTTCTGACATTAACCTCCTCACCTAACCCCCAGCCGCTGACCAGAACCCCTCATATGTCCCCCCTCCCCAGTCTGTATATGGTGCTCTGTATATTAATGTTTGGATCAGGGGATAGGATTTAGTGGTGCTCCGTATATTATCATTTGGGTCTGGGAACAGGATCTGATGATGCCCCCCTAAGGGTCCATTCACATGACCATATCCTTGAGAATCCAAAAAAAAAAAAACCACTAATGACATCCATGTTGTGTCCATTTTTTTCAAGACCCATTGACTGTGAAACCAAATATGGTCGTGTGAATGGGGCCTAAGAAAGTGTCCTTCAATAACGTGTCCCCTATGTGGGTATAACCCTAATGGTGTCCCTCATAACAGTGCGTCAGCAGCTAGTTCATCTGCATACAGTGCATCAGCAGTAGACCCACTCCATAACAGTGTGTTATTACTGTATTTTCTTGCACAAAGATACCACAGTCTTTTGTTACTTACACAAATGTCAAAGCGGAAAAGGCTAGTGTATAATATTCCCTTTGAACTGGGGGTAGCAAAATATGCTCAGAAACATAGAAACAGAGCAGCAGAGAGACATTTTGGGCCATCTCCTACTGAAAAAATAATAAGGGAGTGAATAAAACAGGAGAATCAGCTGCAAAGAGCAGATAAAAGTATGCATACTCTTCGTGGGCATGCTGCAAAGTGGCCAGAGTTAGATGTGGACATGAAAGAATAGATCACATGTCACAGGAATAATGGTTTTTCAGTCTCTACAAAAATAATAATATATGAAACCAAACACATAGCTGTAGAGAAAGGCATTCAGAATTTTACTGGATCACTATCATGATGTTAGATTTATGAAGCGATATGGCCTTGCTATGCGTACCAAAACTAGAATTGCACAAAAAATGCCAAAAGAATATGAGTCAAAGATTCTTTCTTTTCACAAATTTGTAATTGATGCTAGGAAGAAAAATGATTTTGAAATAGGCCAGATTGGAAATATTGATGAAGTCCCGCTAACCTTTGATGTGCCATCTAACATGACTGTTAATCTGAAAGGTACCAAAACCAAAACTGTGAAAACATCAGGACATGAGAAAACCTATTACATGGTTGTGTTGTCCTGCTGTTCAGATGGCACAAAACTGCCACCGATGTTAATATTCAAAAGGAAAAACATGCCAGAAGAAGTGATCCCATGAGGAGTTGTTGTGCATGTTCATGAGAAAGAATGGATGACGAAAATGGAATGAGAGTGTGGATTGAAAAAGTTTGGTCCAAACATCTTAGAGGGCTTCTGAAAAAATCTGTCCTTTTAGTGCTTGACCAGTTCAGAGCACATATTAGCAAAACCACAAAAAAAACTTTGAAAAATTGAAGACTCATCTAGCTGTAATTCCTGGGTGTCTTACCAGCCAGTTGCAACCTCTCCACGTTTCCATAAACAAATCGTTTAAAGTCTTTATGCGAGAAGAGTGGAACAAGTGGATGGCTGCTGGTGATCATGACCTGCCACCAGCTGGATGAAGGAGGAGACCCACTATCACTCAAGCTTGTGAATGGGTGAAAACATCACGGCAGTCAGTGAAGAATGAAACTGTGGTTCAGTCACTCAAAAACTGTGGCATCAGCAATGCCTGAGATGGCACTGAAGATGGTGTCATATATGAAAATAGTGAAGAAAGTGACACCAGTGATTGTGAGCAACTGAGCTTCTTAAATTCTGACACTAGTGATGATGAGTTCCTAGAGTTCCTGGACAACTGGAAAAGTCTTTGAACATTAAAGTCTCTTCTCATTTGTTAATAACAGTGCTAATTGTTGTTAATACTGCTGTTGAGTTTACATTGTTGAAATATTATAGTGGTATATTTTATTAAATTTTTTTTAATTATTTTATTTATTCATTTTAGAGAGGAGAGAAAGAGAGAGAGAGAAAGGGGGGAGGAGCAGAAAGCATCAATTCCCATATGTGCCTTGACCAGACAGTACAGGCTTTTGAACCTGCGACCTCAGCATTCCAGGTCGACGCTTTATCCACTGCGCCACCACAGGTCAGGCCTTTTATTAAATATTTTAACACACCATTTGGTTCAGAATATTTTTTTTGTTATTTTCCTTCTTAAAACCCTAGGTATGTCTTATGTTCAGGTGTGCCTTATGGAGCAAAAAATATGGTAATTTCTGGTTGAAAGGTTCTGGGAAATTTAAACAATATTTGATGTGTATGAGATCCCACAGACTGTTCCTTGACCTTCTTCACTTGCTCTGGGGGGCTGGAGCATTGGCTGTTGAGGTCGGGAAGGAGGGGATGGCTCTGCAGAAGTGAGCTTAGAGGGCTGGGATGAGAAAAAAGTGTTGGGGGGTGCACTGGGGCCTTCAGCAATATCTGGTATATGTCTCTGGAGAGTATTATCTCAATTTAGGGAGAAAATCTGAGGACTTGGTTTAGGAATTCTAAGTCTGGCATGAAAAATAAAGAAAGTCTTTTATGTCTCTTCACAAGAGCTTCACATTCATGCACATTCTTTTATTCTAAATTTCCTGAGTACCTACTCTGGGCCAACCACTGTCTCAGACACTTTCAGAGTATAGTTATCTGGATGTAGTCTTTGACCTTGAGGAGTTCCCATCTGCTGGATGATGTAGTCAGTATTTGAACCCTGCAGTATGACCCCATATAGTGTTCTAAATTAATAATACTATGTTGTCTCAGTTAGAAAACACCCCCAACTTAGCCTGAAACAATCAAGGAAGGTTTCTAAGAAGAGGTGTCACTTCTGAACTGAGTTGAGTTCAGCAAGTGAATGAAGAAAGAAGGCTGTTCTAGGGAAAGAAAATAATATATTAAAAGGCTGAAAGGAGAAAAAAAAGTTTCTAGAAACAAATGATAATGAGCATACATCAACTCAAAATTTATGGGACACAGCAAAAGCAGTTCTGAGAGGGAAGTTTATTGCACTACAGGCATATCATAAGAAGCTAGAAAAAGCTCAAATAAGCAACCTGATCCTGCATCTAAAAGAACTAGAAAAACAACAACAAATAAAACCCAAGACAAGTAGAAGGAAGGAAATAATAAAGATCAGAGCAGAAATAAATGACATAGAGGCTAAGGAAACAATACAGAGGATCAATGAAACCAGAAGCTGGTTCTTTGAAAAGGTAAACAAGATTGATGAACCTTTAACTAGACTCACCAAAAAAAAAAGAGAGAGGACTCAAATAAATAAATTTAGAAAGGACAGTGGAGAAATAACAACTGACACAACAGAAATACAAAGCATTGTAAGAAAATACTATGAGAAACTATATGCCAAAAAATTAGACAATCTTGGTGAAATGGACAAATTTCTTGAATCATATAACCTTCCAAAAATCAATCTGGAAGAATCAGAACACTTAAACAGACCAATTATAACAAATGAGATCGAAACAGTTATCAAAAAACTCCCAAAAAAGAAAAGTCCTGGGCCTGATGGCTTCACAAGTGAATTCTACCAAAAATTCAAAGAAGAACTAACTCTTATCCTCCTCAAGCTATTTCAAAAAATTCAAGAGGAAGGAAGACTTCCAAACTCCTTTTATGAGGCGAGAATAATTCTGATTCCAAAACCGGGCAAAGACAACACAAAGAAAGAAAATTATAGGCCTATATCCCTGATGAATTTAGACGCTAAAATTCTCAACAAAATATTAGCCAACCAGATCCAGCAATAAATGAGAAAAATCATACACCATGATCAAGTGGGATTTATTCTGGAGAGGCAAGGCTGGTTCAATATTCACAAATCAATCAATGTGATTCATCACATAAACAAAAGGAAGGACAAAAATCACATGATAATTTCAATAGATGCAGAAAAGGCATTTGATAAAATCCAGCACCCATTCATGCTCAAAACTCTCAGTAAAGTGGGAATACAGGGATCATTCCTTAACATGATAAAGGCCATCTACGATAAACCGACAGCAGACATCATACTAAATGGACAAAAATTAAAAGCAATCCCCTTAATTTCAGGAACCAGGCAGGGATGCCCCCTTTCACCACTCTTATTCAACATAGTTCTGGAAGTCCTAGCTACAGCAATCAGACAAGAAGAAGAAATAAAAGGCATCCAAATTGGAAAAGAAGAAGTAAAACTGTCACTATTTGCAGATGATATGATATTGTATATTGGAAACCCTAAAGTCTCAGTCAAAAAACTACTGGACCTTATAAATGAATTCAGCAAGGTGGCAGGATATAAAATTCATACTCAGAAATCAGAGGCATTTCTATATACCAACAATGAACTGTCAGCAAAAGAAATTAAGGAAACAATCCCCTTCACTATTGCAGCCAAAAAAATAAAGTACCTAGGAGTAAATTTAACCAAGGAGGTTAAGGACTTGTACTCAGAAAATTATAAAACATTGATAAAAGAAATCAAGGAAGATACAAACAAGTGGAAGCATATACCGTGCTCATGGATAGGAAGAATAAACATCATTAAAATGTCTATATTACCCAAAGCAATTTATAAATTCAATGCAATACCAATTAAAATACCAATGACATACTTCAAAGATATAGAACACAGATTCCAAATATTTATATGGAACCAAAAAAGAACACGAATAGCCTCAGCAATCTTAAAAAGAAAAAATATAGCAGGAGGTATCACTCTTCAGATATCAAGGTTTACTATAAGGCCATTATACTCAAGACAGCCTGGTACTGGCATAAGAACAGGCACATAGATCAATGGAACAGAACAGAGGACCCAGAAATAAACCCACAGCTTATGGACAACTGATATTTGACAAAGGAGGAAAGAACATACAATGGAGTAAAGACAGCCTCTTTAACAAATGGTGTTGAGAAAATTGGACATCTACTTGAAAAAAAATGAAACTAGACCATCAACTTACACCATTCACAAAAACAAACTCAAAATGGATAAAAGACTTAAATGTAAGCCGTGAAACCATAAGCATCTTAGAAGAAAACATAGGCAGCAAGCTCTCCGACATCTGTAGCAGCAGTGTATTTGCCGATTTATCTCCACGGGCAAATGAAATCAATGGCAAGATAAACAAATGGGACTATATCAAACTAAAATGTTTTTGCACAGCTAAAGACAATAAGAACAGAATAAAAAGACAAACCACACAATGGGAGAACATATTCGACAGCACATCTGATAAGGGGTTAATAACTAAAATTTATAAAGAACTTATAAAACTCAACACCAGGAAGACAAACAATCCAATCAAAAAATGGGCAAAAGAAATGAATAGAAATTTCTCCAAAGAGGACATACAGATGGCCAATAGGCATATGAAAAAATGCTCAACATCACTAATCATTAGAGAAATGCAAATTAAAACCACAATGAGATATCACCTCACACCAGTCAGAATGGCACTCATCAGCAAAACAACACAGAACAAGTGCTGGCGAGGATGTGGAGAAAAGGAAACCCTTCTGCACTGCTGGTGGGAATGCAGACTGGTGCAGCCACTGTGGAAAACAGTTTGGAGATTCCTCAGAAAATTAAAAGTCGAACTGCCTTTTGACTCAGCTATCCCACATATAGGAATATACCCTAAGAACACCATAGCACTGTTCGAAAAGAAGAAATGCGCCCCCATGTTCGTGGCAGCATTGTTCACAATAGCGAAGATCTGGATCCAGCCCAAGTGTCCGTCAGAAGACGAGTGGATTAAAAAGCTATGGTACATATACACTATGGAATACTACTCAGCCATAAGAAATGATGACATCGGATCATTTATAACAAAATGGATGGACCTTGATAACATTATACGGAGTGAAATAAGTAAATCAGAAAAAAAGAAAAACTGAGAACGGCATGATTTCATACATAAGTGGGACATAAAAGTGAGAATATGAGACATGGACAAGAGAGTGGTGGTTACGAGATGGGGAGAGGGAGGGTAGGGTGGGATAGGGAGGAGGGGCGGGACACAGGGAAAACAGATAGAAGGTGACAGAGGACAATTTGACTTTTGGTGACGGGTATGCAACACAATTGAATGATAAGATAACCTGGAGATGTTTTCATTGTACATATGTACCCTGATTTATTGGTGTCACCCCATTAGAATTAATAATATATATATATATATATATATATATATATATATATATATATATATATATATATATATATAAAGGCTGAAAGGTGTAAAGAGAGAAAAACATATTCAAGCATCTACATATTATATGGAACAAAAAAAAGTGACAATTATGTTGATGAAAGGTGGTTTGAAAGTGTATAAGAAGTAAGAGAAATGAGGCTAGAGAATAAAGTTAAAGCCAAACCATAAATCCCTTTCAACTCCATGCTAAATTGTATTTTGTCTCAGCAGTACTGATAAGCGATTGACATGTTTCAAGCTGGGCAGTGACATCAGCACTGTGATATGAGACATTGTGTTCAGGTGGTTCTTATAGGACGATATTTTCCAAGCCCAGATATTTATTACTAATGCAACATTTTTGAACTCACTCTTTCTCTAGCCTTTTCCATTGAGGTAAATGGTACGCCACAAATGTCTTTGTCTCACATCAGAATCTAGGGATCATCTTGATTCCCCCCTTTCCTGTACCTTCTGCCTCCCCCATCAGCATGTTCTCTATCTTGTGTCACTAAAATGTATTCTCAGTCCATTCACTGTCTTCTGTCAGGATTTGAGATGTCTGTAATCTCTGGCCTAGGTGATGTATCTGCCTCCTAATTAGGTTTCTCCTTCCCTGTAATCCAATCTCCATGCAGCATCCAGAGGGATCTTTCAAAAATCAGATTATGTCACACCACCACCACCCTCTTAAAAACAGCTTTCTTTTGCCCTTGAGATAGAATCCGAACTCCTTATAACAGCCATTGGAGCCCTGGCTGCTCATCTAGCTAGTTCAGACTCCATTTACACATCCCCTTATTAGCAGGCTCTGACAGTTTCTAGTACTTGCCAAGCTCTTTCTTACCTGACTGGCTCCTATTCCTAAAACACCTTTTCCTGAGCAGTTTCAATGACTTGCTCCTCCTTCACCTTCAAGCTTAAATATCATTTTCAGGGAAAGCATCTGCAAATCTGAAGTTAGTCTTTTCAGAGCACATGGTGCCTTTCTTTCATAGCTTATTAACACATCTATAAATTATGTAATCTTTATAGTCTAAATTTAGTTTATCATGCTTAATTATTTGATGTCTGTCCTGTATTAAGAGAACAGGAACTTCTTTTTATTTCCCCAAAGGTGTATTAATTTTTTTTAGAGAAAAGAGTGTGTTTGTGTTTGTGCATGTGAGTGTGCGTGGCAGGGGGGAGGTTGTTGGTAAGGAGTGGGAAGCAACAACTTTTAGCTGCTTCTTATATGTGCCTTGACCCGGCAAACCCAGGGTTTCGACCTCAGCATTCCAGGTCAACGCTCTATCCACTGTGCCACCACATGAGCTTCTTGAGGGCAGGAGCATCTAACTTTCTGTGTGTTCCCAAGTCTTGCACAGGGACCTGCAGGCTCTCAATAAGAATTTGAATAAATGATAGAATGAATAAATGAGTGCAGTTTGCTCCTCCAGAGCAAGACTTTTTAAGTTGTCTCTCTTATTTTAATAAAAGAAAGGATGATGCAAAACAAAACCAGAAAGACCCAAACAGATAATTCCCTTTAGTTTTGTCATTCTTTTTTGCCAAATTTTACTTAGCAGTTATGAAGATCAATTTCTGACACTGTTTTACTTCCCCCGCAAGGTGCTGACTGGTTGATTCCTTTGGCCACAGTTTTTCATCAAGTCAAAGAAGTGTTACTTGTTCCCGCCAGTCAGAAAACAACACTGTGTCAAAGCAATGGAGCAAAAATGAATTCAGATCATCCCACTCCATCCAAATTGCAGAGTGGAAGGGGCTGGAGAGAGGGTTCAGGTTCAACCCCTTTGTTGTATAAATGAAGGGATTCAGCCTTGTGAAGAGGTCAAGGAAACTGAATCTAGCTCTGTTTTTTTCTCACTCTCTTGCCACCCCAACCCTCATCCTAGTGAGGGCCCGGTTCCAGGTTGATGAGTGACATTATCATCACCCTGTGTGTCATTCCTCACCAAGATCTGTTCTGATGAGAGTCACAAAAGACTGACTCTCAATAGCCTGCTTGTCATTGTGGTTATATTTCCCATGAATTTAGTGAGACTTTAGGCCAGTGGTTCTTAACCTGGGTTCTATCAAACCCTAGGGGTTCAATGAGTCGGTCTCAGGGGTTCGGAGAAACCTCTGCCGCGGAGGCCAGAATAAAGTAATACCGTAATTTGTTGTGAGTTCATGCACTTTGTTGGTTTTGTTCTTTGAGCAAAGTGATGTTCATGCACGGCTCATTATGTGCACCAGTAAAAAAACATATACCTATGTCTTAAATTGGGGGAAAAATCATATTTTATTTATCACTAAAGAAGGGTTCCGGTGAATGCGCATATGAAACTGGTGGGTTCAGTACCTCAAAAAAGGTTAAGAACCACTGCTTTAGGGGAAGCGTATATTTATTCTCAACCTCAATCATGCCCTAGGGGTTCATGGGATTCCTAACTTTATGACTTAGTATGTAGTAGTAAGATCTTTCTTCATTTACCATTCATTTGCTTCTTGCAAGATCTAAGGTGGATCCCTCAGCAGAGAATGCCAGTCTCAGTTGGTGCAAGTGTCTCACGGCTCTGCAGGGAGGTTGAACTCCTACAACTAATTTGAGTTAATTGCCAACACTAAAACTGGGCAGGTTTACATAAGTTTCTGAGGTTATGGCTTCTCTTGGAAAATAGAAACAGCCAGCAATTCTGAGCCATAATCCTTCTGGCACCAGTTTGCTGGACCTGATTAGAGGTTGTCCCATTTAGACCAAGGGAAAATGCTCTTGTTTAAGGCAGTCACCACCATTGTCATTGCCTTACTCCTTTATTATAAAGACAGACAACTGTGACATCTAAAGCAAGTTTAGTGTAGGGAGATCTGGAGGAGGACGCAGGGAAGGTCAAGGTCAGGAGGAACTGTTTTAAGTTAGAAAGGGGGTGAGTAAAGTGTTCATTGCCAATTGTAAGTAGAAACTCTCATTCCTTATGCCTTTCAATTAGCTTCTTGTGGTAGGTACTATGGGACTAGTTTCCCATGGCTGCTATGACAAATTCTGAAAACATGATGGCTTAAAACAACAGAAATTTATTCTCTCACAGTCGCAGAGGCCAAAGTGCAAGGTCAGTATCACCTGTCCAAAATCCGGCTGTTGGCACAACTTGACTCCCTCTGAAGGTTCTAGAGAAAAATTTGTTCCTTGCCTCCTCCAGCTTCTGGGGCAGGTGTGGCCAACAGTTTTTGCCCCCGGGTCAGATTAGAAAGAAAACTATTTCACGGGCTGGATGAAATATTAAAATTAAAAAATGTTAAATACAAAAATGATTTAAGTAAACAAAATTTTATTATGTAACTTGTTTATGACTAAATGTAAGTGAGTGAAAAAAATTTAATATACAATATTATTTTAATAAAATATATTTTAATAAAAATATAATTATATACCATATAAATATCCAAACTGTGTCACAATCAACTGAAACAATATTTAATCAATGAATGAGCTTGAAAGGGTTATATTGCAAATAAAACAATTATTTCGTTTTACAGACAGCCTGGACACGTTTTCAGTTATCAACTGCAGCTATTGTCTATGCGACAATGCCACTTGATTCAGCACACTTGACCACAAAAATAACGAATTGTTTGACCGTGGGTGCGCACTGGCAAACTACTCCTACAAGAATGCGGGTTTCACATTGCTGCTAAATGTCAAACAGTTCATATCGAGTGCAGATGAGTACAAACGTTGTAAATCTTTGTAATGGAATTTTTTTAAAAAATAAAGAAGTATCACGAATCTATTCAACCAATTATTGGAAGTTAACCCTAGATTAGTCACACACGGAATTCTTTTCCACATATCACTATCTTTTTAAGTATCTCGATTTCCAATAATCAAAGACACTTCCGCTTCTGAGTAGCTGAGATTTTTAAAGTAGCGAAGAATATTAAAAATTTAATCGCAGGCCGCATAAACTAATTACACGGGCCAGATCTGGCCTGCAGGCCGTATGTTGGCCATGCCTGTTCTGGGGTTGCCTGTGTTTTTTGGTTTGTGGCTACATCATTCTAACTTTACAAGTAAACCTTTAAATCTTGCTCTGTTCTCTCTTCACATTGCCTTCACGTGTTTTTCTCTCTCTCTGTGTGTGTGTGTGTGTGTGTGTGTGTGTGTTTGTGCGTGTATAATCTTCCTTGTATGATACATAGGATTGCTCTTAAGGTCTATCCAGATAATTCAAGATGATCTCATTTCAAGAACCTTAAACTAATCACATCTGCAATGATCCTTTTTTGAAACAAGTCAGCATTTATTAGATCCCAGGGGATAGGACCTGACACAACTGGGACCATTATTAGACCTACTGCAGACTGCTATTGATTCTGGTGTGCTAACCTTGATTCACCAACATTTAAAAGTTGTCCAAAGGGTCAACTTTTGTATATACACAGTTGTATCATAAATAACAATATGTGTTTACTTACTGATTAGAAGAAGTTCTCACTGTTTATTCTCTCTCCCTCTCCCCCTGTACCCCCCCTTCTTTGCATCTTCTATTCTTTGTAAATTTTTGGTCTTAATTATTTTTAAATAAACTAAGCAATTTTGGAACAATACTTCGTGTGTTTGTAACATCTTTATTAAGACATAATCCACATACTATACAATCCCTGTTTAAGTTGTAAAATTCAATGGCTTTTATTATATTTATAGTCATGTAACTATTGTCACAATCGATTTTATAATATTTTATCACTCCATAAAAACTGCATGCCCCTAGACCATCAACCAACTACTCCACTCCTTCCCTGAGCCCTAAAGAACCACTCATCTGCTTTATGTCTTTATAAAGTTGCTTATTCTGAAATTTTATATAAATGGAATCATATACAATAATAACTGACCATTTTGTGACTGGCTTTTTTCACTTAACATAATAATTTCAAAGTTCATTCATATTGAAGCATGTATCAATATTTCATTTTATTGTGGTAAAATATATATCATAATATTTTTGTTGTGGTAAAATATATATCGTAATATTTATCAGCTTAACCATTTGTAATTGCATGATTTGGTAGCATTAAATGCATTCACAATGTTGTATAACCATCACCACTATCAATACTCAAAATATTTTCATTATCTCCAACAAAGACTTTATATCCATTAAACAGTTACTCCCCTTTTTACTTCCTGTCTCTTTGAATTTGCCTATTCTAGGTATCTCATGTGAACAGAATCATAAAATACATGTCTTTCTATGTCTGGCTTATTTCACCAAATATAATGTTTTCAAAATCTGTCCATGTTATAGCACATATTAAAATTACATTCCTTTTTATGACTAAATAATATTTCATTGCATGTTTATACTGCATTTTGTGTATCAAGTCATCTGTTGATGAACACTTAGGTGTTTCCCCCTTTTAGATATTGTGAATAATGATGCTACGAACATTAATGTGCAAATATCTGTTTAAGTCTCGACTTTTTAATTCTTTACACTCTGCAAGTCTCTGGAATGAAAGTGAGGGATCATATGGTAGTTCCACATTTAACTTTTTGAGAAATCACCAATCTGTTTTCCACAGTAGTTGCAAAGGATGAGGGTTCTGATTTCTCCAAAACCTCATCAATACTATTTTCCATTTAAAAAAAATCATTATTATAGACATCTTAGTAAGTGTGAAGTGGTATCTCATTGTGATTTTTATTTCAGTTTCTCTAATAACTAATGATTTGGGGCATCTTTTTATGTGCTTATTGGCCATTTTTATATCTTCTTTGAGAAAGTCTATTCAAGTAATTTACCCATTTTTGAATTGGGTTTGTTTATTTTGAATTATTGAGTTTAGGAGTTTTCTATGTATTCTGACTATTAATCTCTCTTAATGAGTATATGATTTGCAAATATTTTATCCCATTCAATAGGTTTTCTTTTTACTTTCTTGATAGTATCCTTTTATGCACAAATGTACTTAATTTTTATAAAGTCCAATTTATATATTTTTTCTGTTGTTGCTTGTGCTTTTATTGTTATATCCAGGAAGTCATTGCCAATCACTTTCTTTCTTTATATTGCCAACTGATATTCCATTAAATAGGTATACCACATTTTACTTACCCATTCATCAGCTGGTAGACTTTAAGATTGTTTCTACCTTTTGTCCATTATGAATAATGCTATGAATGTTCATAAATTCATGTTCTTTTTTTTTAAGTGAGAGGCAGGGAAGCAGGGAGGCAGGGAGACAGATTCCCACATGTGCCCTGACCAGGATTCACCTAACAAGCTCATAGGAGGTGACACTTTGCTCATCTTGGGTCGCTACTCTGTTGCTCGGCAACCAAGCTAATTTAGCACCTGAGGCCAAGGCCATGGAGCCATCCTCAGCACCCAGGGCCAGCTTCCTTGAACCATTTGAGCTATGGCTGTGAGAGAGGAAGGGGAAAAGAAAGAGATAAAGAGAGAGAAAGAAGGGGGAAGGATGGAGAAGCAGATGGTAGCTTCTCCTGCATGCCTTGACCAGGACTTCTACATGCTGGGCCAATGCTCTACCACTGAGCCAACTGGTCAGAGCCTTAAATTCATGTTCTTGTATGGACATGTATTTTTCTTTCTCTTGGGTTAAATCTAAAGTAGAATTGCTGTGACATATAGTAATTGTTTGAAGAACTGTCATGCTATTTTCCAAAGTGGCTGCACTATATAACATTCCGAACATTAGTGTATGAGGATTCCAGTTTTTCTACATTCTCACTAACAGTTCTTATTACTTAACTTTCTGATTCTAGCTATTCTAGTGGATTTGCAGTAGTCTGTCATTGGGGTTTTGTTTTTCATTTTCTTAATGGCTAATAATTTTGTACAGTATTCAAATGTCAAAGTACAAAGTATGTGAAACTTATTTATATATATAAAGTTTTAATTATAAGTGATCTTAAACACCCACAAAAGCAAATATATATATGTGTGTGTGTGTGTATATGTATACATATATATACATTCATGTGTGTATATATATATGTATACATGTGTATATATACACACACATATATACATATACAGTGTGTCCGTAAAGTCATGGTGCACTTTTGATCGGTCACAGGGTCAAAAGTGCACCATGACTTTACGGACACACTGTATATAATAAACACTCATGTAACTCTTACCTAGATCAGATTATTTTCAATCTCACTTACTGAAGATTTACATACTAATAAATGCACTTAAGACTATACAGTTTTGTATAAGTACAACATTTATTATATCTTACAATTCTTGATTTGTGGAGCTTTGGTTATTTTTTAGTTCCCAGCGCATTGACATTTTTATTGTAATTTCTACTTTCATTCATACATTATTAGAATGATGCTTTTAAAATCCCAAATGTGTTTTTCCTTCTCTTCCCATATTGATTTCTAATTTTATTGCTCTGTGAAAAGAGAATATTAAATCTATTCTTTTAGATTAGTTGACATTTCTTTCATTGATTTGGAAAGATTTGGAAAGAAACTCATGACATACTGTTGAGAAAAAATATCAAGTTAAAAATTATTGCAATGTGAAACCTGAAGGGAAGGAGGAGGGCGCTGTTGGGAGGGGGCAAAGGAGATGTTGAGGGGAATACGGGGAGGGGGGATGCATTTGGGGTGGCACTAGAATCTTTGTAAACACGATAAATTAAATAAAAAATACAATAAAAACCACTATGTTTAAAGGCTAATTTATGATTAAAAAACATTATTGCACTGAGGGAAAAAAGCACGTGCACGCTTACAGGGAGGAAAGCTGAAGGGGATATGGGCTGAAATGTTTATCTGCTAGACAGTTCTCACCAAAGTGAAAGGTGACTATGAGTGTTCTCTTTAATTCATTTTGCTTCTGGAATTTCCAATCATTTTTTCACTGATCTGTATTCTCTTAAAAAATTAAAAATTAGTTTACAAATTAAAAAGAATATTTTTCCATGTAAAAATAATATGTTTTTAATAAACTTAAAAATGTAGAAATGTATCCTATGGAAAGTTGTTGCTTGACTTCTAAAGACAGACCCTGCATTTATTAATTTAGAATGGTAAAGAAATCTTATAAGTTATGTAATTTAGTATTCAACATCAGGCCACAGCCTCCCAGGGAATCCTAAAATAAAATTTCTGGGTCACAATCAATATTATTTTATTAATTAAAAAATTTAAATTGACTAAGAGACAAAAACAAAAAGTATTAGAGTAGACTGTATATAAAAAGGTTATGTATCTTACTGGGAAACTGTGTTTTACAATATGGTTTGTGTCTAGGCATGTGTGGCTGAGTGTGGTTTGTAGTCTGTATATGAATGGATGCACTTTTGTGTACGCATTTTTCTGTGTGTTGTGGGCTTATGCATAGATGGGTGTGCTTTGTGCTTTAAATGTATTTTTTACTGTGGGTCCTGAACTAAAAAGTTTTAAATTCATTGTCCTAGTTCAGAATACCTTACTTCATGGATAAGGAAATGGGACAGGCAAAGTGACTTGCCCACAATGAGAAGTGGAGCTAGAACTCAGGCATCTAGACTTACATATTTTACCCAATTTCATAGATGCCTCGGTTGCCAGAGCCACTAAGGGACTTTAAGGAGTAAAAAGGTAGATAATTGGATTATCATTATTTTACTTTTTAAATTGAAAACAATCTTTTTTCTTTTTTAGAGAGGGACAGACAGACAGGAAAGGAGAGAGATGAGAAGCATCAACTCAGTTGTGGCAGTTCAGTTGTTCATTGATTGCTTTCTCATATGTGCCTTGATGAGGGGCGGAGGGAGGCTGTACTATAGCACAGCAAGTGACCCTTTGCTCAAGCCAGTGACCTTGGCCTAAGCCAGCAACTTTGAGCTTCAACCCAGCAATCTTTGGGCTCAAGCTAGCGATTATGGGGTCCTGTCTATGATCCCATGCTCAAGCTGGTGAGACTGCACTCAAGCTGGATAAGCCTGTGTTCCAGCAACCTCAGGGTGTCAAACCTGGATCCTCAGCATCCCAGGCTAAGGTTACATTCACTGTGCTCTTGCCTGGTCAGGTAGATTTTCATTTTTGAAAGACCATGAGAAAAAATGTGGAGAATAGACTAAAGTGAAGCTGGGGGCTCTGGAAGGAGGTTTTTTTGTCAGCCCAGGTGAGAACTGATGACTCCCCTAAGGCACTGGCCCTAGACCTGCTGAGGGGCAGAAGAGTATGAAATATATTTGAAGGTAGAAACTACAGTACCTGGCAATGACTAAATTTGAAGTGGTGCTGTAAAAGGAGTCAAGAATAGGTCCTAAGTTACAGACTTGAGCGCCTGGATAATATGGTAGGGTTGTTTGCTGAACCAGAGAAAATGATAGAAGGAACAGTTTTTCAGGGACAAAGATAACAAGAATAGACATGAGATGTCTTTAGAACTTTACAGTAGAGACTGCCAGAAAGGAGTGAGGAACTTAGCTGAGAATGGAGACAAGAGCTCAGGGATGGAGCTGATGGTGTGGGAGTCATCTGTGGAGGTTGAAGGACAGCTATGAAATGATTTCTTCTTCTGGGTTCTTTTGGTCCTCACCCCCAAGTGTGGTTTCCAGGGTTTCTTATTCTAAGGCCTCCAGCAGAAACTTCTCAAAGCACCTCACCTCAACCAAATGCCACAGAAATGCAAAGTGAAACTGTTGGGGACTGACTCAGAAACCAAACCAACAAATTCTCCTCTCAGAAGCTCTATATTTACTCATTTGGTTTCCATTTGTGCCAGTGTAACTAAACAACCCTTTTTTTTTTTTTTTTTAACTTGGAGCTTCTTTATTTGGCCACTGGGAGCCTTCCTCTGGTACCGGCAGCAACCACTCCAAGGGCTTACCCCAGAGACCTCGGAACAAAAGCAACTGCCTTTCCACTTGAACTCTTTGTTATTTTTCTGCCTAAAAAAATCTTGCTGACCAATAATCCTGCTTACTGTTTATGGGAAATTTGGCTTCTGAGCACTACAGATATTAAATTTACAGTGAAACCGTGAAAGACTCCCATTCATTAAAAATTCCATTCATACTCTCCAAGCTGAAAACACAAAACCACATTTTGGGTTGTAGGTATAGCCACTCTAAATAACCCAACCAACTGATTGTTTTCTTTGTGATAAAGTATATGTGTTCTGTGAAGTCCAAGGGGATTCATGAAATTAAGAAAGAAGTATTTTCTTCACTTTTTATGTAGATGTTGAGAGCTTTGTTATATATGTATGGGTCAGGGACATGTCTGAATGACAGCTATCAAAATTGAGCAATATTAAAAGACACTGGAGGCAGAATCTGCCTGGTTGGAAGGTATCTAAACATTTTCCACTGGTCACAAATGCTGGTGGTCATGGAAAAGATTCATGACCTTGACAAGTCACTTCACCTTTCCAGCTTCATTTCTTTTTGTTCAAGAAAAGGAGAAATTGGATCAGGTGGTCACTAAGTTTCTTTCTGGATTTAAAAATGTTATGATTTTATGAGTTACTTTACCCTAGTCCTCATTTAAAAAACAATTGCATCGGACACTTTAGAAAGATAAATACAATTTTCTTTGACTTCCAACTTCACTCAATCAGGTAAATATATATGGACAACCTATTATGTGCCTGGCATTCTGCTTGGTGCAGGGAAAACTTGGGCCAGAGGTCATGATACCGTGTCCTCACAGCTGCAGGGGAGACAGGACAGCTGATTTCCAGGGTCATTTTAGCCTGAGCTTCCCATTTCTGAGTCTGACATGACTTAGTGTGCTAAATATAAAATGCAGTCAGAGTCTGATAATGTATTGTCTCTCTCTTCCACTAGTGTGAAGGGCAGGAACTTAATATTTTTTCCTTTTTGTTCTATTTCCAGGACTTAGGAAAATGCCCAACACGTTGTTGGTGATTGATGTTTATTTAAAAGTGGTGGAAGCAAGAGCTAATATAATTGTCTTCAGACTGAAGCATGCTTATCTCAAAAGAATTTTCAAAGACTTTTCAAGGGGATAGCTTTAGGGGAATCAAGTTCCAGATCCTCAGCTTCCATATGAATCATTTTCTGAAGCTGATCTGCCTGAGAGCCACTGAGACAGCTTTCCTGCTGGACCCTTGCCCACCTTCCCTTGTACAGTGCTCTCTTACTGGACAACGAATGGCTTTTCTCTCCAGTCTTACTGAGATAGAACCATATGGTCTCAGGAAACTTGTAAAAATTTAAATTCATATTATTGTACGTTTTTATGTATAGAAGTTTGATAGGGTGATCAATAACATTGCTAAAAATGAAATAAAGTTACATATTATTAAATTCTGAGGGGAGGTAAAATGGACATATAAGTTCAAGAATAAATAAATGATGAAAAAATTTTCAACAGTTGAAGAAGAGCTTGCTCATTTATTTTTATTTATTTATTTAGAGGGGGGAAGGGAGAGAGATGAGAAGCATCAATTTATCAATTTGTATGTTACTTTAGTTGTTCATTGATTACTTCTCTCTCTCTCTCTCTCTCTTTTTTTTTTTTACTAAGTGAGAGGCTTAGAGGCAAAGATAAACTCAGCCTCCTGCATGTGCCCTGACCAGGATCCACCCAGCAAGCTCCTCTACCAGGGGATGCTCTGCCTGTCTGGGATGCTGTTCTTTTGCTTGGCAACTGAGCTATTTTAGTGCCTAAAGCAAGGCCATGGAGCCATCCTCAGTGCCTGGGGCCAACTTTGCTCAAACCATTGGAACCATTGGAGCCAAGGATATGGGAGGGGAAGAGAGAGAGAGAGATGGGAATTGAACAAGGGACTTCCACACTTCTGGCCAACACTTGACTACCGAGCCAACTGGTCAGGGCCTCAATTGCTTCTCATATGTGCCTTGACTGGGGGCTCAAACTGAGCCAGCAGCCTTGGGTTCAAGCAGGCTACCTTGGGCTCCAGGCCAGTGACCTTTGGTCTCAATCCAGTGACCTTGGGATCATGTTGATGATCCCACATTTAAACCAGCAACCCAGAGCTCAAGCTGGCAAACCTGTGCTCAAACCAGCAACCTAGGGGTTTCAAACTTTGAGATCTCAGCATCCCAGGTCAGTGCTCTATCCATTGCATCACCATTATTCAGGAAACTTGTAAAAATTTAAATTCATATTATTGTACTTTTTAATATAAAGAAGTTTGATAGGGTGATTAATAACATTGCTAAAAATGAAATAAAGTTACATAGTATTAAATTCTGAAGGGACTTATTTATTTACTTTTACTGAGACAGAGAGAGTCAGAGAGAGGGACAGATAAGAACAGACAGACAGAAAGAGAGAGAGATGAGAATCATCAGTTCTTAGTTTGTGGCATCTTAGTTGTTCATTGATTGATTTCTTATGTGCCATGACCAGGGGCTAAAGCAGAGCAAGTGACCTCTTGCTCAAGCCAGTGACCTTGGGCTCAAGTCAGAGACCTTGGGCATCAAGCCAGTGACCATTGGGAGGCTCATTTATTTTTTAATAAATGGATACTAAAGTTAAATTGCTTTGGTATTTAAATTCCACTGGCTACAAGAAAAAGATATGTTCAGTTGGATATACCAGATATATTTTAAATCTTTTTATTCTGGAGATGACTTTTTTTGCAGTTCTTTAAAAGTATAATGGACACATTTTGAAGTCAACTTAGGTCTGTATGAGAGATACATAGTTTTAAACATTATTCTGAGGGCTGTGCTGGCCCTGTGAAGGCCCTGTGGCTGATAAACAGGTCTGGCATTGTAGTCCTGCTTCACAGTTACTCTCAGCCTTGGGAAATGCCCTTCTTACTCCCTAGGCGTTCGTCCATTTCTCTTTCAGAATGAGAAGCACACCTGCCTGCTTTGCCTTATTCTCAGGAAAATTCTGAGATCATACAAGATAAGGAAGTAAGGTGAAATGTCTAGATTATTTCCTGGGGGTAAGTTGACCACCTCTGGGAAGTTTCAATAACTTTTTAAAGGTAACAGGATACTGGCTAGTTCCACAGAAAGTATAAATGAAAGCTATTCTTATTCCTACCTCTACTTTACTGTGGCCTCCCATTTCCCCTAATTTTGATTCAGCCTTTGAAACATCACAAAAAACAACTAACACTGAAAGGTTAGTTTCTGTATTAGCAAATAAATAAATAAATCCCCTCAGAATTTAATACTATGTAACTTTATTTCATTTTTAGCAATGTTATTGATCACCCTATCAAACTTCTTTACATTAAAAAGTACAATAATATGAATTTAAATTTTTACAAGTTTACTGAATAGTGGTGGTGCAGTGGATAGAGCACTGACCTGGGATGCTGAGGCCTTAAGGTTTCTGTATTAGTTTGTAGTCAGCAAGCAAGATGTAACTGTAGTTCAGGTCTCTGTTCAAAGTTCTTCTGCTCTGATGGTCAGTAAGAGAAATCTCAGAAATGGCTGTGGAAACACACTTCTTAACCCAGAAAATATTAACTCAGGTCTAAGTATTGTCACTGTTCACACCTATTCGGTTAACTGACGACGGTCAGTGCACGTGCATCCCCTCAGCTTGGTCAATCATCTGATGTATCTTATATTCACTTCCTTTCCTCTTTAAGATGTTTATAATTTTGTAAACAATTAAAGAAAAGTGAGACTGGAGCCTCTCATCCCAGTTCATAACGCATATGAGGTTGTGGTGCTAAGCAAGTCTAATATACTTCAGAATTGGCTTTTGCCTTACAGGCTATATGAGTACATTGACTCTCAAATGAGGACTTTGAAGACATCTGCAATTTTGAAAAGACATAAAATTTTTAATTAATTTTAATTTATTGTGTTTACATGGACTCAAGTGTCCCATTGAATATAACACCCTCACCCCCCATCCCCATGTCCCTATTTATACCCCTTTTGCCCCCCTCCCTCTAACTCCCTTCTCTCTTTCCTCTGGGATTTGCTGTTCTGTTATCTGTATCTATCTGTTATCTACATATAATTTCACTAATACCTTCACCTTCTCTGACCCCATCCCCTCATCACCCTTCCCTGTGACCCTGCCTCTGCCTCTATTTCCTTCCTCAGTTCACTTTGTTCATTAGATTCCACATATAAGTGAGATCATACGATATTTGTCTTTCTCTGCCTGGCTTATTTCACTTTAGCATAATAATCTCCAGGTCCATCCATGCCATCACAAAAGGTTCCTTCTTTTTCATGACTGTATTCCATTATGTATATGTACCACAGCTTTCTAATCCATTCGTCCACTGATGAACACTTGGGCTATTTCTGAAAAGACAAACTTTTAAGTTGTTTCATAAGTCTAAGAACTTGTGGGTAAATTGGGTAGTGAAGAACTGTATATAAAAAGAGAAATTAGGAGTAGGATTTCTCTAGGAGATGGTATTGAACATTCATTTATTTGTTCATTCACTCATTCGACAGATATTTATTTAGCTCCTATTGAGTGCCATTTGCTGAGCTGGGCATGAAGAAACACAAATCAATTACCCTTTACTGTTCTCAAGGAGCTATACTTCCGTTGCAGAAAGGCTAAAACAATGACAATACTAAAGAATTACCTAAATGAGGACACTGTGGGAGCCAAGGAGAAAAAAATAGCAAATTCCAGCTAAGGAAGCAAAGTAAGACTTCTTAGGGAAGATAACATTTGAGCACAAAGAAGGGGGAGGGCATTTCAGGAATAAAATAATTCCATGTACAAAGACCTGGAGACCAGAGAGAACTAGAGACCAACAAGGAGCTCAAATGTCACCTGCTCAAAATCTGAGAGAGGAGTGAAAAGAGTTATGCTGGATGGGAAGACAAGATTAGACCATAACATGTCTTCAATGTCATGCAGTTTATATTTTATCCTGTGGGTGATAGGCTTTTAGGACATTGAACAGGGTCATGTCCAGACCAGATCAAATGTTTGTTAGACACATTACAAGATCACTTAGCTCTATGGAGGGTGGATTGAGGTGATAGAGCCAGGGCCACGAGATTAGAGATAAGGGTACAGTTAAGACTTTCAGTCCTGACAGGAACCCAATTTAAACTAGCCTAAGCAAAATGGGACATGATTGGTTGCCAGAACAAAATGTCGAAGGAAGTATCTGACTTCAGACTAAGTCCAATAACTTGTAGAATGTCATCAGGGCTTTGCTCCCTCTTTCTGGCTATCTCTGAGCTTAACAGCACTTGTTAGCTTCTGATGCAAACTTTCCACATAGTAGATGAGATGGCTGCCAGGCTCTCATTATCTCAGGTTAGCAACTCTAGTATTTATATACCACTCCAGGAAAGCTTCTGATTGGCTCTGCTGGGGTCACATAAACATTAACGAACCAATTATTTATGGAGGTTAAGGGGATAGATATTTCATTCTGGGCAACTGCCTTGGTCACTCCTACGAAAGAAGGGGCAGGCACCAAGTCTGACAGCCCCAGCAGAACCTCATGTGCAAGAGACGCTCAAGGACACCAGAAGAAGAACAGGAACATGGGCGCACACACTGAGGATATAAAGACTTCAGCTACCACTGACCACAGATGAGAATCAGATTACAATGTGAGAGTGGAACTATGGAAAAAGGACAGACAAAAAGGGTTGGGTGGTTTAATTCACATCAGGACTTGTATTTTATTCACTTGATCTGAAACAAAGTAGATTTCTGTCTTTGGAAGGTACATGGATGCTGTCATCCATTATGAGAAGATTCCAGGTGTTGGTAACCAGAGAGGACTAAGTAAATATATAAAGAGATGTATAAATAAAAATATATAGATAAATATATATATATATATATATATATATATATATATATATACACACATAGAGATATTTATTTGCTTATAATACTTTTCTTGGTTCCCCAAAAGAATTTAAGGCAACTTAAAGGGATAATACAATAAACTAGAAATGACATTACCCCAAGCTTTTATCCAATTTGTCATAGGTGGGCTGCAGATTTACTTCTTTGTTTCCTGGAAGCCAATGAAAAAATGCAACATTATGAGACAAAAAATTTGCAAGAGAAACTTGAGTATCATTGGCACTGACCACTGGAAGGAATCTCTCCCCACGCATTCATAAAAGTTATTGCATATTACTGTAGTAATATTCTGTCTGTAAACATAATGTATTTTGTGAGGCTCTTTCTTGGAATGGCTTTCAGTGATGGCTATTGAAAAATTAGTTAATAGAAATAATGAATTCTATAACAAATGCAGACTATTTTGAAATCTTAGAAAAGTCTTAAAGAAGCCAGGTCTGTCTACTCAGAAGATAAATGAATAGTTAGTATTAGAAGATAAATGAATAGTTAGTATTTACTTAGCTGTGAATACCTCTAGTCAGGGCATGCACCTCTTATTTTCTTAAACCCACTTTGTTTCTGTTACTTGTATTACCAGCCTGGTCCCTAAATGCATTTGCATATGTAGCCTGTGGAAAAGACACAGATAACCAGTGGTGCAACTCCTTCCCCCTCTACACATCTCCATCTACTGCCTTTGGGCTTCAGGACCTGGAAGATAAAGCTACCTCCTTCCATGAGACCCGACATGCCCACATGCAGTGTGGTAAGACTGGCCCATGTTTTTGGATGGTTGGCATGATTGGCCTGGAAACTGAAGCTTAGTGAAAATGCTTTCATTTTGAGCCTAGAAGCCAGGGGTAACTTTGAGTTGGGAATGACCATGAATATTAGCCTGAGAAATTTGCAGTGGCTTGAAGATTTGGCTTTCACTTTCTGGTGTGGCATGAAAGCCATGCCGTCAGCCCAGAGACCTGCTGCCAGAGGAGGGGCCATGTGTGCCCCTGGAATGCACATCCTGCGTGTGGGAACTGCCTGCTTGCTTTATTTTTTAAAAATCTTTTTTATTATAGTTTACATTCAGTATTATTGTTTCTTTGTTCCAGGTGTACAGCATAGTCTGCTTTCATTAAAGTTCAAAATTCTGAGTGCGAGTGTGTCCGGCCCCAGCTAGTAAGTACAGAGGCCCAAGATAGGAAATGAAGGTAACTGTGATGTTTGAAGGGAGCTGCTGGCTGCCTCAGATAAACACCAGCTCTTGGGTAACTTTATAGCCCAAAATCCTTGGCAATGAGTGAAATTTAGGAAGTGATACGTGTGTGTGTGTACTTTTAAAAAGAGGAAGTGGGCATTTAGACTTTTTATTTTAGTAGGTTGGGGAGGGCATTGTTAGTACTATATTGGCACACCAGCTATGCAAACTGAGGGACTGGGCTTGTATTTAAAAACAACAACAAGAGATAGAAAATAAGACTTGAAATACAATTTAGATATCAAAACCATGATGGCAGAGCTAGGACTCTTTCTTGTAGGGAGCAAGTAAACAACACATTTCAAACGTGGCCCAAACGGCATGGTTCAAAACTTTTATGGTTATTTTTATCGTTGGATTTGCCCCTCCTATGTAAACTCCATTAATGGATATTTCTTGATTCTTGCCCAAGTATTTGGAGAAGGGGGTCACCTCAAGAGCAGCTCGAGAAGTAGAGGAAACTCTGAAGAGGTTTTTGATTATTTCTACATTTGCCTACAGAATTTATAAAACCTCAGCTATTCAGCTCCTTCGAGGTTGCCTTTGTAGAATGCCCTCTTGGCCTCAAGCCTCCTGAGGATGGGCCTGGCTCTGAGCTTCCCAGGTCCCCCTGTGGTGACTGAAGAGCAGTCTCCTGAGGGAAGCACAGCTCTGACTCCCACAGAGGCAGCGCCCCCAGCTCACCACTTGACTAGTGGGTCCCAGGCACCAGAATGCATTTTGGAAAGTAGCCATGGCAAGGCCTGCTGTGAAGTCTCAGATGCCATCCTGATTCTCTGAGACCTCTTAGTGACAACACCTCCAGTCTCCATAGTCCTCAAGCTCTCCGGCTGTGGGCCTCAGGTACAGGAAATGAGAGCTACTGTCTCCCTAAAAACCAAGTGCCCCTTTTGCAATGTGGTGAGACTGCTTTGGGAACTCTGAAAAGGCCCATGTTCTGTTTCACTCCCACTCTTGATTTAGCCAGAACTGCAGGGAGATGGATGTCAGTCCCATACAAAACATCCCACACCCAACTGTTCTTCCTGAGGCACTTATGACTTCCCCGAAAAAATTAGTAAGCTCAATAGAATTGCCTGGGGCTTGATTCTCAGACTGATTTGCATTTGAGACAAAGATTCATCTGAAAACTGGCCTCCTTAAGCCACATGGACAAGAGTTCTTCACATCACTGGAAAGAGAAAAGGAAAGCTTTGTAATAAATTAGTAAAATCTTTTCTTCCTTTTGCCTAAAAGAGCAAACACTTTGCGTCCTTAATCCTCACATCTAAATTTCTCCTAAAGTGAAGTATGGGCTCCTGATATCTTTCAAGTGCCATTTCTAACACGTGGGGATGCTCTGTGACCTAAAAACCCCCTCACAAGGTGAGATGACACATCATTGCAGACTGTAATTTCTACTGAGAACTAACAGACATCTGGAAGGAAGTAACTTCATGAGGCAGAAAATTAAAGAACTCATTACCAGCCTTGTCTGTACTTTAGCAGAGCCAGGATCCATGCCACTATTTTCTGCAAAGTCAAAAAACAAATATTGATATTGATTGACTATAAGAGAAAAGAGACTGTGGTAGTAAATAATCACCAAGAGTGTTTGACTGCCTAATCTAGAGGGTAGTGTCAGTCAGATACTTTTTCTCACTCTTATTGATAAAGATGGCCACTGCTCTCCTGTGGTGATACTCTCACATGATACAGCCAATTATCCTTCTTGCTTGGGAAGGAGGTTGGTTATGCTAATGTATGTTGGGGGAGGGCTTTTGTGCCAAAAGATTTTAAAAGGAGGGCCTAGGAGGCCATTTTAGGGAGAGAGACCATGTTCTTGTAGGGAGGAGGAACCCATGTTGTAGCAGGGCAGGGAGGCCATGTGAAGGAGGTAGCCCAAATGGCAGAATGCTGAAGGAAAAGCCAGTTTGTGCAGGAGAAGGAGATGGGGAACAGAGGTGAATAAGACTGGTGAGGTGGAAGCCTTTGATTCTAGGAAAACTTGGATGAGTCAGTGGCTTTGGGAGCCCTGAATGGAAAGGGAAGTGTTTTCCCGCTGTGTGTTTTCACTTGCTTGCCAAGTGCGAGTCTAGAATAAAGGAAAATGGACCTACAGTTTTTGGCTTCACAGTTTCTTTATGATCAGTCTGAATTAAATGTAAACCTACATGGGCCAGGCAGCTTTGATGGTGGCTGCGGCTATTGGCTTTACAGGTGAAAATAAAATCATTTTCCCATAAACATCACTTTCCCTACCTCTACTCTTGTATATTGGTGCAAGGAAGTTCATTCAATAGTTTTTGAGTCAAGGGCAGTCATACAATCATAGGCAGAACATTGTTCTAGAACAGAGAAATGTGTGAAGAGAAGCATATTACAGGAAAGAATTTCTTACAACTAACTAATGCATCCTGGTAAATTGTTTTCTACTAAATGAAAGACTTTTTTTTGATTCTCACTCAGAAATCAGGAGGACACTTTCATTTGGCATAGCCAAACCATTAAATAATAATATTTAATATAATATTAATTTACACTGACAATGGACTATATACTTTAATTAAAATATCCTGATAAACTCATTACCTATCAACCTCTTTCATAATGAATGAGTCATGTCTTATTTAGAAAAAATAAACATCAGTTAAAAAAATACTTGCTTTTTTCTAGCAACAGAACTTAGTTGGGTAGCAATAAAGTATGTTCTTGAGGGTTGTAGAAACCTAAGACTCTTCCAGGTAGGTACCAAAAAATGTCTCCTGGAGTCACTTGATAAATACTTATGTTTATGGCATTCTAATAAAATCTATATACTTGTTTCTGGCATGAGTTATTTGTTTGTGACAAGTCTCATTCTGATTCAATGGCTAAAGGAAAAGACAGAAGGAGGGTAGGACTTAAATTGAATCAGTTCATAAACTGAGAAAGGGAAACTTACTGACCTAGAGGAAAGAGGTTAGCTCTGTAAAAGCAAGGGAACATGCTGGTTAACAGCACAGGGTTTGTTGTCAGAGACCAGGATTTGTGTTTTAGCTCTTTCTTAAAAGACTGCGGCTTTCCTTGTTAAGGACTTGCATCAGTTATGGTAATGCTAGCTGTTGTAACAAAAAGATTTGGTGCAGTATAATGGCTCAAATAAATCATAGTTTATTTTTCACCCCTGTAACTCTCTGAGGCAAATTCTGCTGGATGGCAGGCAGCTCTCCTCACAGTAGACTCAAGGACCCAGACTTCTTCCATATGGTTGGCTCTGTGTCCCCTAGGTTCTCATGATTGCAGCTTTTATAAGAAGGAGAGGGCATAGAGAAGGCAAACTCCTTCTTCAAAGGCTTGGTTAGAATTAGATACATCATACATACTCACATTATATTGATGAAACTTAGTCATGGATCACATCTAAATGCAAGGGGATGGTGGGAGAGAGATATAGCCCCTGTTTAGCCACTTCCCAGGGGCACCTCCCTGTGAACATGGTGTAGAAGCATGAATCTTAGCAGATGGCTAGCCATATCTGCCATAAGGCTGTTTAATTAGAGACAGCAGAGATAACATTTTGTGGAAGGTAATTATCTGGACTATAGATAAAAACTTTGGAGAGATGAGGGACCTACGAAAGAGTCAACAACTCATGAGGAATCAAGCTTGAGAACATGAGATTAATTAAATCTGAGTGAAGCTCATCTTTCAGCTGCGAGATGGGGCGTAAACAGTGCCACCTATTAATGGAAGTGTCAAAAAGGCAGGTCTCAATGATCATAGTTTCTCTTCAGCAGAAGACTCTGCTTGGTTCTGTGCTGAGGGCTATAGTTACAAAGGTGGTTGAGGTTTGCCTCTCTCCTCAAACAGAAAATACAGAAAAATCTGTATTCAGGAGGCAAATGATGGTCCTTGAAGGGTGTGTGTGTGTGTGTGTGTGTGTGAGAGAGAGAGAGAGAGAGAGAGAGAGAGAGAGAAAGAAGCAGTTGCATCAAGAAAGTGACACCCATACTTTTTAAAGATGGAAATGGATTTGACAGGGAACCCAAAAGTTAGAAATTTGGCTTCAGTAATAGTAGCTTTTTAGTTATAATGAATAAGAGATTATGTAAGGATTAAATTACAATAATTTCTTATAAGGGCTCAGTCACAGAATTTCATGTAAGGGGTTAAGGCATTGTAGATAACTAGAAGCTTAGTTCATAAACCTTAATATTTATTTTGTTGCCTAAGAAATACAGGGAGTTTTCTTGCAGAAAGTTTGCAGAGGTGCCAGACTCTGGCTCTTCTAAAGCGACATCAAAGGACACCAGACAGACCTGTGTCGGTGTCAGAAGAACATTCCGGGAGGCATACTTGCCAACTGAACTCCTGCCTCCCACATCTTGTTAAACAACTAACTGCATGGACTATTTTCCCCCCTTACAGCATCATTAACAGCCCCTGAACCCTATAAACACCACCAGGAAAGTATTAAGGCAGTTCTTTGGACAGGAACACCCTGCCTTCTCAAATTGCTGCAATTTGAATTAAAGATGCTCTTATACTTACTCAGTCCGTCTCTCATGAAATTGGCAAAAACAAACAAACAAACAAACAAACAAAAAACAGCTGGAAAAAGAGCACAAATCTCAGCTTGTTCTGGTAACAAGTTTGTGTTTTTTGGACAAGGGGGGTTGGCCCAATTTTATTGCAAGGAATCAAACTTTTCTCCAATGGCTTCACTTGGTATTCCCTACCTTAATTTGTTCTCTGTACTCTGAAGTATCTAAACATTATACCAAGTAAGGCGTAAACAAAAAAAATAAGGTTATCACAGAATAAAAGCACAAGTAGATGTAAGTATAAGCATATTTATTGCATCACTGTTTTTAGTGGGAAGAATCTGGAAAGATTGTTAATGTCCCTCATGAAAGGAAATAGCTGAATAATGTATATCCCATCATACCAGGGATGATTATGCAGCTGTTAAAAAAATGACAGATCTGTATGAACTCACCTGGAAGGGTGTACATAGACAAAGCAGGCACCAAAGCACTATGTCACTATGTTTTATGCAATCCCACCTTTGTACAAATGGAAACACAAAACCTATTTGTTGTATCTGTTTGTAGAAGCATGAAGAAAGGTGTGTAAGAATATATTCTGAGTTTTAACACTGATATTTAGAGGAGTGACGGGTTTGAAGACTGACACTATTTTTCCCTTAAGCATATGTTTTGTAAATTAATGATTAATAAACAATAAACCCATAAAGATGTGTTAAGTCTCAGAAACTGGTACCTGACCTGTGGTGGTGCAGTGGATAAAGCGTCGACTGGGAACACTGAGGTCGCCAGTTCAAAACCCTGCACTGGTCTGGTCAAGGCACATATGGGAGTTGATGCTTCCAGCTCCTCCCCCCTTTCTCTCTTTCTTTCTCTCTCACTCTGTGTCTCCTCTCTAAAATGAATAAATAAAAAGAATTTTTAAAAAATCTCAGAAACTGGTAAAATACAGAATGCATCCTTCAGCCAAATCTGCACAAATGTTTCAGGGCTTGGGAAGAACTGCTCTACTTTTAGTTGGCTTTGACCCCAGAGATGTTTCCGGGGATTTGTGTGATGTAATCTCTCTTTCTTCTTGAGTTGAGGACTCTTTAGTTATGACTCTGTGAGTCAAACAGCTGAAGAGTTCAGAGGACGTGGATTTCTTCAGATCACATTTCTAGCCAGAGAGAGATTGCATTGCTTAAGACAAAACAAAAATACCCCTCCCCCCCAAAAAAACCCCAAACAAATTTTTAACTTTTTATTGAAATTGTGCAATTCTGGCTTGACTGGTGGTGGTGCAGCAGATAGAGTGTTGACCTGCGACGTTGAGGTCCCAGGTTCGAAACTTTGAGGTTGCCAGTTTGAGCGCAGGCTTATCTAGCTTGAGCACGTCACTGGCTTGAGCGTGGGATCATTAACATGACTCTATGATTGCTGGCTTGAAGCCCAAGGTCTCTGGCTTGAGCAAGGGGTCACTGGTTTGGCTGGAGTCACTGGTCAAAGCACATATGAGAAAGCAATGAACAATTAAAGTGATACAACTACAAGTTGATGCTTCTAATCTCTCTCCCATCCTGTCCCTCTCTCACACACACACAAAAATTGGTTAATTATGTTAAGGATTTTAAAAATTAAATCTTGGTGGGCTGTTTTAGCGCCAGTACTCCAGGTTGTGGAAGTCACTCAAGGAGGTTTTTGGGTCACACCACTGCTCTTACTTGGGCAGAGGAATTTTTTGTAACACTTTCTAGATCGGATCTCTCAAAAGTCCACAATAATAGTAATACATTTTAATTAGAAAAAAAAACTAGATACTAAAAAAATCATTAAAGAAAAGCTAAAAAGGAAGAAAGTCTGAAGCAGTGGTTCTCAGTATTAGTATTATCTAGGGTCCTTTAACAAAAAAGAATCCCGATACCCAGGGACCCAAGCCAGGCACTTGCTAAATTGCCCAGGTGATTCCACTATGCAGCTAAATGTCAGAATCACTACTTATGGATCAATATTCTCACCTAGCTAAAGCAGCACAGGTCCCCATCTGGGCCTGGGTCCTTAGGGCAGGATCAACCCAGATCACTGACCACTGATGCAGGATTTGAGGGCCCAGTTAGAGATCTCTGGGCAGAGAAGGCTTTGGGCCTCACTCTTTAGCCCAGTGGTGAGCAGCCTGCCCTATGCTATAACCAACTCACAAAATCAAATATATTTACAAGCTGCTTTTTCTTTTCCAAATGAAAACTTGATTGAGGTCCATTAAAATGACTAGTGTTACAATTGAAGATAATAGAAGGCTATAAAAACTGTCCAGTCTTTATTACCAGCATTTGAAATATTTAGCTGGGTATTTTAAGGAAAGGGAAATGTAGACAGTTATCTAAATTTCTGTTTTCAGATTACATCTTGGCTCTTGAGTGAAAGCAGGTGGTCTGTGGGGGTTCTGGAATGTCAGCTGCTCATCTGTGCTTTAGTGTATGGCTCCTTTGCCCCTGTACGGACATTGGCAAACTGATTTTCTCAGTTCTCCAATGAGGCTCTCTACTTATTGTAGAATAACTTGCAATCCACTTCTTTAGATTGGGCATTTTTCTTTTTTTTAAAGTATAGTTTTTGTTATTTTTATTTTCTCTTCTCTTTGGACTCACACACCCTATGACAGAGCTCGGGATATAGAACACACACAGCATGCTCAGAAAGTATCTGTCAAATTCTTCATTTTTATTAAAATATTTTTGGGAAAATTTTTTCTAAAATTTAAATTAAAGTATTAAATATTATTTATTGTGTTAACGTGGTTTCAAATGTCCCACTTAATATAACACCCTCAACCCTCCACACCCTGCCCCCATGCCCCATGCAGTCTTTTCATCCCCATTCACTCCTTTGCCGCCCCCCCCCCCGGGACTTTCTGCCCTGTTATCTGTATCTATGTGTTATATACATATAATTTGGCTAATTCCTTCATCTTCTTTGGTCCCATCCTCTCATTCCCCTTCTGACCGCTGCTCACCTGTTCCTTGTGATTCTGCCTCTTTTTCTGTTTTGTTCCTCAGTTTGTGTACATTAGATTCCACATAGAAGATCAGCCTGACCAGGCAGTGGCACAGTGGATAGAGCATCGGACTGGGATGCGGAAGACCTAGGTTCGAGACCCCGAGGTCGCCAGCTTGAGTGCGGGCTCATCTGGTTTGAGCAAAAGCTCACCAGCTTGAGCCCAAGATCACTGGCTCCAGCAAGGGGTTACTCAGTCTGCTGAAGGCCCACGGTCAAGGAACATATGAGAAAGCAATCAATGAACTAAGGTGTCGCAACAAAAAAACTGATGATTGACGCTTCTCATCTCTCTTCCTTCCTGTCTGTCCCTATCTATCCCTCTCTCTAAAAAAAAAAAAAAAAAAAAAGATCATATGAGATTTGTCTTTCTTTCTCTGGCTTATTTCACTTAGCTTAATAATCTCCAGGTCCATCCATGCCATTGTAAAAGGTAAGATTTCCTTCTTCCTCACAACTGCATCATATTCCATTGTGTATATGTACTACAGCTTATTAATCCACTCGTCCTTTGATGGACATTTGGGCTGTTTCCAGATCTTGGCTATTGCAAACAATGCTGCAATAAACATAGGGGTGCTTATCTTCTTTTGAATTAGTGTTTTGGGATTCTTAGGATATACTATTAAAATTGAAATAGCTGGGTCCTAAGGCAGCTCCATTTTTAATTTTTTGAGGAAATGCCATACTGTTTTCCACAGTGGCTGCACAAAAGGCTTGGTACTTTTCTTCATGAGACCAATGGAAGTGGTTAAAATTGAAAAAATGGCAACTGGCCTGAGAAAAGCATACATGCAAACATCACGTGTTCATATGGCGAATTGGTAAACGGAGTTTTGAAGCAGTAACAGGCTCTAACAAGACCATCTGCTATTAAGTGGTACAGCACCAGAATCCCAGACTGTTGACTCTGAGCAATATCAGAAATGATAGCTTGGATGTAGCTGATATTGTCTTTTTTGGATCACACACACACACACACACACACACTCTCTCTCTCTCTCTCTCATTCACATACACTTTTACTCACACATCCTCACACACGATTCCCCACCTTCTTGGCAATTCACTGCATTGCTTGTCCTCTGTAAAGAACTTTTTTTTTCCACTGATGAAATAACGTTTAATCTACTTCTTTAGACATAGCATTTTTCTTCATGAGACTAATAAAAGTGATTAAAATTGGGAAAAATTCCTGGTGCGGAATTCAGTTGAGGAGGAGGAGTGAAAGGGAAACAATATAATTTAGGGCTCGCTAGTGAGCAAAAAGACATATCATATGAAACAAAGTTTTCATTTTTATTTTACATACTTATATGTAAAACTTTCAAGGAAACCTCTGAATCCAACAGAATTTTAACAGCCATCTAAAAATGAACTTCAGGTAGTCAACATTCACAAAATGTTGAAAACTGATTAAAATATACATATATGGAGAATTATGAATTCACTATGAGGCAGGCATGTATGTTTGACTTGTATAGCACCATCATTTACAGTTCTTCTTTTAAACTACAGTGAATCAAAGTAATCAATGGCAAAATACTGCTCCAATTTAAAATCTCTAAACCAGTGGTTCTTAACCTGGGTTCTATCGAACCCTAGCGGTTCGATGAGTCGGTCTCAGGGGTTCGGAGAAGCCTCTGCCTCGGAGGCCAGAATAAAGTAATACCGAAATTTGTTGTGAGTTCATGCACTTTGTTGGTTTTGTTCTTTGAGCAAGGTGATGTTCATGCATGGCTCATTTCATGTACCAGTAAAAAACCATATACCTATGTCTTGAATTTGGAAAAAAAAATCCTATTTTATTTATCACTAAAGAAAGGTTCGGTGAATGCGCATATGAAACTGGTGGGTTTGGTACCTCAAAAAAGGTTAAGAACCACTGCTCTAACCAAATAAAAATAAAGTTAAAACTACCCTCTGATTAATCATGAGTTGTGATGGTGTAAGTACTGTACATTTTTGTAACAATATTTTATTAAAATGCCTAATATTTAATGGCACAGTAAAAAAATTAAGATAAATTAAGAAGCAAAGACCAATCACTGGACATTAAGCTTCAGACATTATCAATGACTAACACTGATATTTATTTGTTCTGTGCCGTCGTTAGCAACAGCATTTTTACAACCACAGAAGGAGAATGAAGTCTAGCTTGTCCTCTAGTTGGATGGCTTCTTTTCACTTTGCAGGCATCTTTTCTGCCATGTGTTTCTGCTGACTCTCGGCATGTCTGTAAAATTAATAATATAATTGATTAGTGCTAAGGAGAAACATCCAAGCTGCTTTCCGATCCACAGCTGAAACATCCCCCAAATTGAGGTTCAGAGTTCTTCACAGTGAAATCAAGAGAACCAATAGAGTTCTTAATTTGAATGGATTTTCCCTCTTCCATTTTTATATGCTATGCATGATTCCTTTTATTTAATAAGCCTCTGGTTAAAGCAGTGTGTGTAGAAATGAAGAGAGAAATCTCTGGCATCCGTTAGTTAACAATGTTTCCTGCTTGCCTGGCACTGCTGTCGGGAGAGGTTTGCTGGTGAGTAGACAGTGAGGTCTTTGTTCTCACGGAGCACATACTCCAAAGGAGAGACAAGAAGGAACAAACAGCAAATGAGCAGGGAGCAGACAGAAAGTAAATGCTAACCAAAGTCAAAACTGGGTCGGGTGATAGAAAGTAACTTTGTGACTACTTTATCTAAAAACATGCGCATGTGCACATCTAAATATTAGCCAGGTTCCTGACAGAAGTCAGAGGCCAGTAATCTAAAGTCATTCTTACATAGTTACTGTCTTCCTAGCAAATGGTAGCTTTTGTGGATATAAAGAATTTCCATGTTTGCATGCTCCCCTCAACAGTCTCAAGGGCTCGATCATGATAGTGAGGGTGATAGGGTGGGGTGAGTCTTCATATTCACTCAGCTCTATCATAGCCTGTGAGCCCAGAGTTTGACCAATACGTGGCTTGTGAAGATAGTGAGAGGAATGGCCAACCTGCTTATATCACCCGAATGGGCGTTAATTAAATGTCTTCTCAGAGAATGGTAGGGGGTCTGAAGGCTGCGATAAACAAATGTCTTAAAGAAGGATATTAGGAAATCCTAAATTTGGCAAGAGAAAAGCTTCTAAGGATGTGGTTTCCAGATGTACTCAAAGGGCCAGAGGCAGTTTTCGTGTGCTGCCCTGTCTTGGGTAGTCAATGACAAGTTTAACAGATCGCTTTTATGCAGAATGTCTCATATCTATGGTACAGAGAAGACAAACGACAAATACTTTCAGAAATAGGGAAGTGACAATAGTGTCTTTGCCACATTCAGCAGCCCACAAATAACTAGTGAAATATTCATTTAACAATAAAGGAACTCAAGAAAAAGACATCCTCCATTCCTAAAAACAACAACAAAAAAATGCTCTTTAGCAGATCACCTCACAGCCCTATTTATGTGCATTAAAGAATCTTGATCATATTAATAAAGCAGCTCATGGGCCTCACAAAAGTTCAGCTCAAGAAATATTTTGATGCCCAGTGGGCTAAGTTTCACTGTAGCTAATTAAATCCTAGTCCTTATAGCAGTTTTAAGATATGTATCTGTGTGTGCATGCACTGAACACAAATGCATGTGTTAGCACACATACAGCAAGGGATTTTTCTGAGAGAAGGAAAGAACAGAGAGGATATTGCTTTGGGAAATATTGACAATTGGGTGTTACTTTGAGACATACATACAAGGGTGAAAACAGGTTTACCATACGATCCAGCAATTCCACTTTGAGTATTTTTCTATAGAAAATGAGGACACTAATTTGAAAAGATATATGCACCCTTATGTTCACTGCAGCATTATTCACAATAGCCATGATATGAAAGCAACCTAGATGTCCATCAATAGATGAATAAAGAAAGATGAGGCGTGTGTGTGTGTACACACACACACACGAATATTATTTTTTAAAGTTTTTTTAATTGTTTTTACATAGATTCTAGGGTGACCCCGACTGCATTCCCCCTCCCCCATATTTCCCTCAACATCTCCCTTACCCGCCTCCCTGCAGCGCCTTCCCCCTTCCCTTTAGGTTTATCCCATCCTATCATCCCCTTTCCCTCTGTCCTCTTTTCCTCTGGTCCCTTTGATCCCTCCTCTGTCTTAATTCCTTTCCTCAGTTCTCAATGTTCCTTGGATTCCTCAAATGAGTGAGGTCATATAATATTTTTCTTTTTCTGCCTGGCTTATTTCACTCAACATAATAGTTTCCAGGTCCTTCCATATTGTTGCAAAAGGTAATATTTCCTTCTTTTTCATGGCACCATAGTATTCCATTGTATATATGTACCACTGCTTTTAATCTACTCGTCCACTGATGGACACTTAGGCTGTTTCCAGATCTTCGCTATAGTGAACAATGCTGCCATAAACATGGGGATACATTTCTTTTTCTCAGTCGGTGATATGGTGTCCTTGGGATATATTCCTATAAGTGGGATAGCTGGGTCAAAGGGCAGTTCCATTTCTAATTTTTTGAGGAATCTCCATACTGTTTTCCACAGTGGCTGCACCAGTCTGCATTCCCACCAGCAGTGCAGGAGGGTTCCCCTTTCTCCACATCCTCGCCAGCACCTATAATGTGTTGTTTTGTTAATGAGCACTATTCTGACTGGTGTGAGGTGGTATCTCATTGTGGTTTTAATTTGCATTTCTCTAATGATTAGTGATGTTGAACATTTTTTCAGATGCCTATTGGCCATCTGTAGGTCCTCTTTGGAGAAGTGTCTATTTATTATTTTTGCCCATTTTTTGATTGGATTTGTCTTCCTGGTGTTGAGTTTTATAAGTTCTTTATAAATTTTGGTTATTAACCCTTTATCAGATGTGTTGTCGAATATGTTCTCCCATTGCGTGTTTTGTCTTTTTATTCTGTTTATATTGTCTTTAGCTGTGCAAAAGCTTTTTAGTTTGATATAGTTCCATTTGTTTATCCTGTCTTTTATTTCATTTGCCTGTGGAGATAAATCAGCAAATATATTGCTTCGATAGATGTCAGAGAGTTTACTGCCTATGTTTTCTTCTAGAATGCTTATGGTTTCACGGCTTACATTTAAGTCTTTTATCCATTTTGAGTTTATTTTTGTGCATGGTGTAAGTTGGTGGTCTAGTTTCATTTTTTTGCAGGTAGCTGTCCAGTTTTCCCAACACCATTTGTTAAAGAGACTGTCTTTACTCCACCATATGCTTATACCTCCTTTGTCAAATATCAATTGTCCATAAAGATGTGGGTTTCTTTCTGGGTTCTCTGTTCTGTTCCATTGATCTATATGTCTGTTCTTATGCCAGTACCAAGCTGTTTTGAGTACAATGGCCTTGTAGTATAACTTGATATCAGAAAGTGTGATACCTCCCACTTTATTCTTCTTTTTCAAGATTGCTGAGGCTATTCGTGTTCTTTTTTGATTCCATATAAATTTTTGGAATATTTGTTCTATATCTTTGAAGTATGTCATTGGTATTTTAATTGGTATTGCATTGAATTTATAAATTGCTTTGGGTAATATCGACATTTTAATGATGTTTATTCTTCCTAACCATGAACACAGTATATTCTTCCACTTGTTTGTGTCTTATTTGATTTATTTTATGAAGGTTTTATAATTTTCTGAGTACAAGTCTTTAACCTCCTTGGTTAAATTTACTCCTAGGTACTTTATTTTTTTGGTTGCAATAGTGAAGGGGATTGTTTCCTTAATTTCTTTTGCTGACATTTCATTGTTCGTGTATAGAAATGCCTGTGATTTCTGTGTGTTAATTTTATATCCTGCCACCTTGCTGAATTCGTTTATTAGGTCCAGTAGTTTTTTGACTGAGCCTTTAGGGTTTTCTATATACAGTATCATATCATCTGTAAATAATGATAGTTTTACTTCTTCTTTTCCAATTTGGATGCTTTTTATTTCTTCTTCTTGTCTGATTGCTGTAGCTAGGACTTCCAGTACTATGTTAAATAAGAGCACACACGAATATTATGCAGCAATGAAGAAGAATATAATCTTTCCACATGTGACAACATGGATGGATAGAGAGGATAGGCTAAGTGAAATAAGTCAGAGAAAGACAAATACTATATAGTTTCACTTCTATGTGGAATCTGAAAAAAACAACAAACAAAATAAAAATAGACTCATAGAAACAGAGACAAAAAGATAGTTACCAGAAGGAAGGGGTAGGATGGATGAGTGAAAAGGGGAAAGGGAATAGAGCCAACAACATTGTGATCAATTTACATGGTGACAGATGACTACTAGAATTAGTGGGGTGATCACAATATAAGGGATGCAAATGTTGAATCACTATATTATATGTCCAAAATAAATATAATCAATATATAGTAAGACTGTATACCAACTATACTTAAACAAAAATAAATCTTAAGAAGGGTGAATTTCATTAAATTTTTAAATGAAGGAGAGAAAAGGGTGTCAGTCCATAAAACTAAAATGTTCCTATCAACTATTTATATGAAAGCCCATGAGGAAGGATTCCTTTTTATCAACAATCATTATTGAAGACCTACTGTGTACCTGGCAGTACCTGTGCCAGGTGCTGGGGGTTTATAGCTAGGTGGGGACAGACAGCAACAATGCTGCAGAGTGACTGGACCCTCCTTGGGAAGGGTGCCATGTTGCCAGGAACACAGGAAGTGTCCAACCCAGTCTCGGGGAGTCAGGAGTGGTCAACATTAGGCTGCACATTGAGTTCATCTGGGGAGCTTCAAAAACTCCTAATACCCAGGTTGCTCCATAGTAATAATTAAATCAGAATCCCTGAGGGTGAGACCTAGGCATCAATACTTTATAAAGTTCCTGGGTGTTCCAATGTGCAGTCAAATTTGAGAACCACTGATCTGAACTGCCCCCAGGATGGCAGGAGTTGGATAGGTGAGGGTAAGAGGAGCCAGAACTTTGGCAGCCCTATAGCTACTCTCTCAGCCCTCTTGGATCTGGCGGCAAAGCTCTAGACTGCTACCTTTAGTGATGTTTAAATATCCTGAGTATCCTCCATGGTAAAATTACATTCTTGCAACAAGGAACAGACATAGAAACATCTTCCAACCTACTCCAATTGAAAGGGTTCCTCAACACCTTTAAATTAGTGACTCCTCTCCTTTTAATGCCATGGTTCTGCCTGCCTGGCTTCCCATGATTACACCATCTGACAGGTATACACAAAAATTTTACTACAATCCTAAGTAATAACTTAATCCATTGAAAGAAGGAAGGAGCCTCTCAATGTCCTCCTCATAAAGAGTAAGGCCAGTGTTGCTTAGAGAGGCAGAGAAAAAGTCTCTGCTCCCATAAGAGGATCACAGACATTTATCAGAGTTCATATAGTTTTCAAAAATGGCTCTCCTGGCTGCTCCAGGCCTGGCTCTCCTGGCTGCTCCAGACCTGGCTCTTGTGGCTGCTCTAGGCCTGGCTCTCCTAGTGGCTCCAGGCCCGGCCGAGGAGCCGAGGTTGGTAGGGGCAGGGAGGAAGCTTGGCTCACAACTGAGCGCACACCAGAAGCCCCTCCCGGCTGGAGGAACCAGCTGACAGGGACCCACAGCTGAAGTGCTCACCCTTGCCCTTGGTGCCCAGGCTTGTGGTCTGAGTGTGGTGCGCAATCCCACTCGTAGGAGAGGGGCAAAGGCCGAGACGGGCTGAGGCTTGTAGAGATTGGCATGAGAACACAGCCCCTCCCATGGAGGCGAGGCAGAAACCACAGCACTAACAGCAGCGGCTGGTGCTGGCAACACCCATATCCAACCGCCCTAGGTAGCGGCAAAAGTAGTGGCGGGCCTGTAGACAGACTACACCTAGAGAACAGAGAGGCAACACCCACTGGACTCCAGTAGCCAAACCCTTCTTAAACACAGATAAAATAGGTAGGCAGAGAAATGCAACCCAAATGAATCAAGAGAAATCCCTAGAGAAGGACCTGAATAAATCAGATATAACCCAATTACCTGATGCAGAGTTTAAAATAATTATAGTTACAATGTTCAAAGAGTTTAGAGCAACAATGGATAGTCATTAAAAAAACCTAAATAAAGAAATAGCAAGTATAAAAAAAATTGAAATAACAAAAAAGAATAAGACAGAAATGACAAATACAGTATCAGAACTGAAGACCACACTGGAAGGAATTAAAAGCAGGATGGATGAAGCTGAGGATTGAATCAGTGAGTTAGAAGACAAAATAAACAAAGGCACAGAAGGAGAGCAGAAAAAAAAGAGACTCAAAATATCTGAGGAAACTTTAAGGGAGCACTATGACAACATGAAGAGAAGTAACATCCACATCATAGGGGTTCCTGAAGACGAAGAGAAAGAACATGGAATCGAAATTTTGTTCAATTAAATAATTGCTGAAAACTTCCCTAATTTAAGACTGAAAAACGTCTTACACGTGCAAGAAGCACAGAGAACGCCGTTAAAGAAAAACCAAAAAAAATCGACACCAAGACACATGATAGTTAAAATACCAAAGCTAAGTGATAATGAGAAAATTTTAAAAGCTGCTAGAGAAAAAAAGGCTATCACCTACAAAGGAGCCCCTATAAGGATGACATCCGACTTCTCAAAAGAAACACTTGAGGCCAGAAGGGAATGGCAAGATATATTCAAAGTAATGCAGAACAAGAACCTACAACCAAGACTGCTTTATCCAGTAAGACTAATGTTTAAAATTGAAAGAAATAAAGAGCTTCCCAGAAAAAAAGCCTCAAGGAATTCATTAAAACCAAACCAATTCTGCAAGAGATGATAAGGGGACTATTGGGAACAGTTCAAAGGGAGAAAAATATATAGCAAAAGAAGAATACAGTTTTAAAGAATGAAATGGCAATAAACAACTATATATCAATAATAACCTTAAACGTAAATGGATTAAATGATCCAATCAAAAGACATAGAGTAGCTGTGTGGATAAAGAAACAGGACCCATACATATGCTGTCTACAAGAGACACAGCTTAAAACAAAAGATGCACGTAGACAAAAGGTAAAAGGATGGAAAAAAAATATTGCATACAAATGGAAATGAAAAAAAGAAGCCGGGGTAGCAATACTTCTATCTGATAAAATGGATTTTAAAACAAAGGCTGCAGTAAGAGATAAAGAAGGACACTAAATAATGATAAAGGGAACAATTCAACAGAAAGATATAACCATTAAAAATATCTACGAACCGAACATAGGAGCCCCGACATAAATAAAGCAGACTTTGATGGATATAAAGGGCGAGATTAACAGCAATACTATAATAGTAGGGGATTTCAATACCCCACTAACATCACTGGATAGATCCTCAAGTAAGAAAATTAATAAAGAAACAGCAGACTTAAAGGATACACTAGATCAACTCGATTTAATAAATATCTTCAGAACTTTTCACCATAAAGCAGTAGAATATACATTCTTTTCAAGCGCTCATGGTACATTCTCTACGATAGACCACATGTTAGGACATAAAAGTGGTTTCAACAAATTTAAGGAGATAGAAATCATATCAAGCATTTTCTCTAATCACAATGCCATAAAACGAAAAATTAACCACAAAAGAAAAATTAAAATATACTCAAACACGAGGAAACTAAATAGCATGTTATTAAATAAAAAATGGATTAACAATGAGATCAAACAAGAAATAAAAAAGTTTCTTGAAACGAATGATAATGAGCATA
Organism: Rhynchonycteris naso; assembly: GCA_037038555.1. NCBI lineage: Eukaryota > Metazoa > Chordata > Mammalia > Chiroptera > Emballonuridae > Rhynchonycteris > Rhynchonycteris naso. The sequence continues at coordinate 181,724,235 of CM072995.1, read as the reverse complement.
CATCAACTCAAAATTTATGGGACACAGCAAAAGCAGTACTGAGAGAGAAGTTCATTGCACTACAGGCATATCATAAGAAGGTAGAAAAAGCTCAAATAAGCAACTTGACCCTGCATCTAAAAGAACTAAAAAAACAATAGCAAATAAAGCCCAGGACTACTAGAAGAAAGGAAATAATAAAGATCAGAGCGAAAATAAATGACATAGAGGCTAAGGAAACAATACAGAGGATCAATGAAACCAGGAGATGGTTCTTTGAAAAGGTAAACAAGATCGATAAACCTTTAACTAGACTCACCAAGAAAAAAAGAGAGAGGACTCAAATAAATAAAATTAGAAAGGACAGTGGAGAAATAACAACTGACACAAGAGAAATACAAAGTATTGTAAGAAAATACTATGAACAACTCTATGCCAAAAAATTAGACATCCTAGGTGAAATGGACAAATTTCTTGAATCATATAATCTTCCAAATATCAATCTGGAAGAATCAGAACACTTAGACCAATTACAACAAATGAGATCGAAACAGTTATCAAAAAAGTCCCAACAAAGAAAAGTCCTGGGCCTGATGGCTTCACAAGTGAATTCTACCAAAAATTCAAAGAAGAACTAACTTCTATCCTCCTCAAGCTATTTCAAAATATTCAAGAGGAAGGAAGACTTCCAAACTTCTTTTATGAGGAGAGAATAATTCTGATCCCGAAACAAGGCAAAGACAACACAAAGAAAGAAAATTATAGGCCAATACCCTTGATGAATTTAGACGCTAAAATTCTCAACAAAATATTAGCCAACTGGATCCAGCAATATATGAAAAAAATCACACACCATGATCAAGAGGGATTTATTCTGGAGAGGCAAGGCTGGTTCAATATTCGCCAATCAATCAATGTGATTCAGCACATAAACAAAAGGAAAGACAAAAATCACATGATAATTTCAATAGATGCAGAAAAAGCATTTGATAAAATCCAGCACCCATTCATGCTCAAAACTCTCAGTAAAGTGGGAATACAGGGAACATACCTTAATATAATAAAGGCCATCTATGACAAAACCACAGCAAACATCATACTAAATAGGCAAAAATTAAAAGCAATCCCTTTAAGATCAGGAACCAGGCAGGGATGCCCCCTTTCACCACTCTTATTCAACATAGTTCTGGAAGGCTTAGCCACAGCAATCAGACAAGAAGAGGAAATAAAAGGCATCCAAACTGTAAAAGAAGAAGTAAAACTGTCATTATTTGCAGATGATATGATATTGTATTTAGAAAACCCCAAAGTCTCAGTCAAAAAACTCCTGGACCTGAAAAATGAATTCAGCAAGGTGGCAGGATATAAAATTAATAATCAGAAATTAGAGGCATTTTTATATACCAGCCAAGAAATGTCAGCAAAATAATTAAGGAAACAATCCCCTTCACTATTGCAACCAAAAAGTTAAAACACCTAGGAGTAAATTTAACCAAGCAGGTTAAGGACTTGTACTCAGAAAATTATAAAACATTGATAAAAGAAATCAAAGAAGATACAAACAAGTGGAAGCATATACTATGCTCATGGTTAGGAAGAATAAACATCATTAAAATGTCTATATTACCCAAAGCAATTTATAAATTCAATGCAATATCAATTAAGATACCAATGACATACTTCCAAGATATAGAACACGTATTCCAAAAATTTATATGGAACCAAAAAAGAACACAAATAGCCTCAGCAATCTTACAAAGAAAAAAGGAAGCAGGAGATATCACTCTTCCGGATATCAAAGTATACTACACGGCTATTGTACTCAAGACAGCCTGGTACTGGCATAAGAAAAGGTACATAGATCAATGGAACAGAACAGAGAACACAGAAATAAACCCACACTTTTATGGACAACTGATATTTGACAAAGGAGGAAAGAGCATTCAACGGAGTAAAGACAGCCTCTTTAACAAATGGTGTTGGGAAAATTGGACAGCTACCTGCAAGAAAATGAAACTAGACCAGCAACTTACATCATTCACAAAAACAAACTCAAAATGAATAAAAGACTTAAATGTAAGTCATGAAACCATAAGCATCTATAAGAAAACATAGGCAGTAAGCTCTCCGACATCTGTCGCAGCAATGTATTTGCCAGTTTATCTCCACGGGCAAATGAAATAAAAGGCAAGATAAACAAATGGGACTATATCGAACTAAAATGTTTATGCACAGCTAAAGACAATAAGAACAGAATAAAAAGACAAACCACACAATGGGAGAACATATTTGACAATACGTCTGATAAGGGGTTAATAACCTAAATTTATAAAGAACTTATAAACCTCAACACCAGGAAGACAAACAATCCAATTAAAAAATGGGCAAAAGAAATGAATAGAAATTTCTCCAAAGAGGACATACAGATGGCCAATAGGCATATGAAAAAATGCTCAACATCACTAATCATTAGATAAATGCAAATTAAAACCACAATGAGATATCACCTCACACCAGTCAGAATGGTGCTCATCAGCAAAATAACACAGAATAAGTGCTGGCGAGGATGTGGAGAAAAGGGAACCCTCCCTCCTGCTTTGCTGGTGGTAACGCAGACTGGTACAGCCTCTGTGGAAAACAGTATGAAGATTCCTCAAAAAATTAAAAATCAAACTGCCTTTTGACCCAGCTATCCCACTATTAGGAATATACCCTAAGAACACCATCGCACTGTTCGAAAGAACAAATGTGCCCCCATGTTCATGGCAGCATTGTTCACAATAGCAAAGATCTGGAAACAGCCCAAGTGTCCGTCAGTGGATGAGTGGATTAAAAAGCTTTGGTACATATATACTATGGAATACTACTCAGCCATAAGAAATGATGACATCGGATCATTTGTAACAACATGGATGGACCTTGATAACATTATACTGAGTTAAGTAAGTAAATCAGAAAAAAATTAAGGACTATATGAGTCCATACATAGATGGGACATAAAAATGAGACTCAGAGACAAGGACAAGAGTGTACTGGCTACCCGAGGGGAGGTGGAGGTGAGGGAGGCGGTAAAGAGAGGGGAGGGGCACAAATAAAACCAGATAGAAGGTGATGTAGGACAATTTGACTTTCGGTAATAGGTATGCAATATAATCAAATGTCAAAATAATCTGGAAATATTTTCTCTGAACATATGTGCCCTGATTTATCAATGTTACCCCATTAAAATTAATAAAAATAAATAAATTAATTAATGAAACAGCCCACACCAGCAGGGATTAGGTGAATTACTCCTGAGAGAAAGGGAGGAAGTTTTCTAGACTTCAATCTTGCCCTAATTCTTAAGGCTTCTTTCGTTTTTTGGTAAGGGTGAAGCATCGTAGACCTGGTCAAGTCTTCAATGTCCACGAGCATGGCATCTTGTTCCGTGTGCAGCTCATCTCGGATGAGAAGCAGCTGGACCAACTCTTCATTCAAGCCTGGGGCAAAGAAGAGTGCATCCAAGTCAGAATGAGTAACTATTTGTGGGTGCGCGCGCGCGTGCACACACACACGCACACACACACACAACACACACACACACACACGGGAAAGCCATAGATTTGAGAGCATGACTAGTTTGCATGATTATAGGAATGCTGGAAGAAGAGGAGTGAAGTACAAAGTATTTCCCAATACATTTACACTGAAGTGGAAAAAGAAAGTGTTAACTGTTAGGCAAACAGCTTGTTAGGAAAAGTGGGGTTTTGCTTTGAAGAAATATGAGCAAAAACATCTGGGGTTTATGAAGTTTCCCACTATTCCTGCTGTCCTGAGAGTCAGAAAAGCCTCCACACCCACCCAGCAGGCCACCTCAGATGCCCTGCAGAGAGGAAGGTGTCCCAGGGATGTTCGGGGATACTTGAAGGCTTCCTGTGTCCCAGGCAGGGGACAGCCCTATGGGCGAGCTGTTCTGGAAAAAAGGATTCACTCAATACATTGGAAAGCCAGATGTCTAAGACCTAAAGATAAACCCCTGAAGTCTCTGGACAATAGGTGCCAATGCAAATACATACTGGGAATAAGATAGAAGGCAACATTTCTAATCCTCCCCAAATCAGTGCACTGGGTCAATTTGTCTTCTGCCTCTGAAAAATACAAAAAAATCAGGGGCTCTGTCTTGTGTTTCTCCATGAATTGAGCTAAGAATGAAAGCTTCTAAGTCTGGGTGCATGGTCACATGGGAGAGAATACTCGTTCAGCAAGGGCTCTGGGCCCAGAAACAAGAGAAAGGAAGTGGGAGACAACTATATCATCCTTGCAAATGCTTTCAGAGATCTTGACTTCAAATGGTGCATCTGTCTGCCTTTAGTTGAGACTAGTTCCCAATTTTAAAGAGAGAGGAAAAGAAATCACACAAAGAGGTCTAAAACTTCACCTACCCCTGAAAAGAATGGATTGCCTATTTTATTATTTAAAGATCTAAGGAAGATGTTTCCTGGTAAAATATCACTTGAAAGAATAACACTCCTAGTAATTTATTCTCCACTAAAATTAAAATGTAAAATTTTTAAAAATCCAGTGAATCTATGGTTTCTTAATTAAAATGTTAAACTCTTTCTCTTAGTTTTAAAACAGTGCTGAATGTATTCATTGAAATTGAATATATCCAGTTCTATTTTTCCCCAAAGTGTTCTTGGTGTAGCTGTTTCTACTAGTGCCCAGTCAAGTGCCTGCAGAGTGCATAGGAAACATTTTTCCTGTATAAAGTTTTTATTGTTTTATTATGGAAATTGTTAAACAAAAGCCATGGGCATAGTTTAAGAATGTCACATGGATTCAACTAGCTAATCTTGACCTTTCTACCTCCCCTGCGCCTAGATTATTTTAAAGCAAATTCTGGACAGCATTTATTTCATCAGCCAGTGCTTCAATGTGTATTTCTAAAGACACGGCTCCTTTTTTTAAAAAAATTAAAATAACCACAATATCTTTATTGTATCTGAATCAATAAATCTCTAATAAAACATTTAATCAGTGTTAAAATTTCCTCATTTGGCTGCTAAAACATGCTTTGGGTGGGCACATCTCTTAGGTGGCATTAGGTGTAAGTGCTCATAATTTTAACAAATGGCACGTTCCTGGGGGCTTGTGAACCCACGTGGCCTTATCACACTACCGAAGTGAGCATATCTCTCTTCCATGGGCCAAACGAGTGACCATCCCTAACACTGCAGAACAATTTTATTTTCATTTTCTGTTGCATAAGGTTTTAGAACTGTTTCTATATATTTCTGCATCGCTGATTCCAAATATGAAATCTGTTTTTTGGTGCATGCTCTAGTTTTTATGCAATTTTAATTTCTTTCTCTTACAGTTAATGGCATGCATTGGTTTTTAAATTGGAGTTAAAGGGCAATGACTCTTGGATTAAACATAACCACAAGGCAGTTAATGTTTTACAAACATCACTTTTACATAATTGTAGTTGTTTTTAAATGTAAAAAGTTATTATCTGATAAAAACACCCTCTTATTTTAAGATTGAATCATGGCTTCTTCGAGTAGGCATAAATGTAAGAATAGTCCTGACATCTTCTGTTCTATATGTGGCTGTTACACACTTCAACGTCAAAGGTGCAGTATTTCATCATTTGTGACACATGCACATATTGCCAATTTTCAAGTTCCCCTGGGCGATCAAGACAAGAACTGGGCTCCTCATACTGTGTATCATCATTGTGAGGAAATGCTTCGTGACTGGACAAAGGAAAATGCAAAGGAATGCCTTTTGGTATTCCCATGGTTTGTCGTCAACCTAAGGACCAGAGCAGTGACTGTTATTTCTGTCTGATCTATACAAAGGGAATTGGCAAGAAAAAACGGCATATGATCGCATATCCTAATATTCCTTCAGCAACAACCGAGCCCACACTCTGAGACACTCCTGGTTCCAGTTTTCAATGGTTTTATTTCTTCTAAGGATGAAGAAAGTGAACATGGTGATCAAGTATATTTTGATAAGATGCATGAGGAAATGGTTGTAGAATCTGAAGGGTCTTCTTCTGATGCCAAGCCATCATTAACCCCTCAGCAGTTTAGCCAACCCGAATTGAATGACTTAGTAAGAGATTTGGGCTTATCAAAGAAAGCAGCTGAGTTATTAGCCTCTAGGCTTCAAGAAAAGAATATACTTCACCAGTCAGCTAAAGTATCCCATTTCAGGAAGTGTGAACAAATTTTTGTGGACTTTTTTTCTGAAGACAAACACTTTGTTTACTGTCATTATATCAGTAGTCTTCTCAGCCAGCTAGGTTTTACCACTTATAGTCCAACAGAATGGCGGCTATTTCTTGACAGCTCTAAATGGACTCTGAAATGTGTTCTCCTACACAACGATAATGTTTATGCAGCAGTTCCAACTGGTTATTCAAATCATCTGTGAGAAGATTATAATGACATAAAAATTGTCCTCAACTTTCTGAAGTATGAGGAGCATAACTGTATCATTTATGTAGATCTTAAAATGGTAAATTTCCTGGTAGGACAACAGAGAAGTTTCATGAAGTATCCTTGCTTTCTGTGTTTGTGGGACAGCCGAACTTGGGAGAAACACTGGACACAGAAGGAGTGGCTGAAATGTGAAACTCTGAAAGTAGGGATGCAAAATATTGTGAATGAACCTGTAGTTAATCGAGACAGAATCATTTTTCCCCCACTTCACATCAAACTTGGCTTAATGAAGCAGTTTGTTCAGGCTTTGGATAGAGAAAGTGAATGCTTTCAACATATTATTTCTGCTTTTCCTGCCTTGTCTTTCGAGAAGATAAAAGCAGGTATATTCAATGGGCCTTAAATTCGAACCCTCATATACGATGCAGAATTTGCCAGGAAGATGAAAAAGGAGGAGAAAGCAGCATGGCAGTCTTTTGTGGCAGTTACAAAGAACTTCCTTGGCAACAAAAAAGCAGTAAACTGCCTGACCAGGCGGTGGCGCAGTGGACGGAGCGTCGAGTTGGGATGCGGAAGACCCAGGTTCGAGACCTTGGGCTCGCCAGCTTGAGCGCAGGCCCATCTGGCTTGAGCAAAAGCTCGCCAGCTTGGACCCAAAGGTCGCTGGCTCCAGCAGTGGGTTGCTCGGTCTGCTGAAGGCCTGCGGTCAAGGCACATGTAAGAAAGCAATCAATGAACAACTAAGGTGTCGTAACGGCAATGAAACACTAATGATTGATGCTTCTCACCTCTCTCCATTCCTGTCTGTCCCTGTCTATCCCTCTCTCTGACTCTCTTATATCCCTGTAAAAAGAAAAACAAAAAAGGCAGTAAACTATGAACTTCTGGTTGAAAGGATGCTGTTGGTTTTCCATGACATTGGATGTAACATGAGTGTTAAGATTCACTTTCTGAACAGTCACCTTGATAAGTTTCCCAAAAATCTTGGAGCTGTTAGTAATGAGCAGAGTACTGTTGGAGCATCAAACGAGATTCTCCTCAGCAAGTACACAAACATAAGTGGTACAAACGCAAATTTTTGACTGAATAGAATTTAAGTAAGTTTTTCGCAAATTTCATGATTAAATGTTTTAATATATTCTATTTAGAAAATGTAGATAAATTCTGATACAACCATATCTTTTAGTGTATTAGTGTATTTACTGCATTATATAAATTATTATATTTTCACAAAGATGATGCCCAAGAAGACATTCTACTTCATTATGTTAAACTAAATGTTAAAAATTTTACAATAAGATGAAAACCCAAAATCTTGGATTGCAAAGAAATTGTAGCCTACAGAGAAAAGCTAATGTCAGATTTGAGATCAGCACACTTGAGTTAGGTAAGAACAAGTGTTTTTGTGGATGCAACAAAAATTTTGTTCCCCAGTGTAATCAGTCTGTGTGAGTGCTGTGCATGCCCCACCCCTCTGCACTCCAGTTATTCTAGGGAAAAAGGCCTGCATTTTATCACCCTGTAGTTTTCTCATAATGGCCATGCATACTCTCCCCACCTAGACTACCACAAAATACGTTAAATTTGATTTGATGATATAAAGTGAATGTATGTACCAGTAAAGGGGAAGGCACAACTGAATCAAAACTGACCTGTAATTACTAACTTGTATTCTAGAAACAGATGTTGCAAGCCATATGTGCTGAGCACTTGCTAGGAGCTGGTGATTGAAACTGCATAAATATAAATGTCCTAACTGTGAAAAATTCTTAAAATTTCTGAATATTTCACAGTAATGGGTGTGGTGGGGGGTTTTAATTCTCCTCCTTTCCTAACACAGGAGGAACCCAGCAAAATGCTGTCCAGAGGAACTGAATCAAGGAAGTGTTACTACTCTATATTTTCCACTCATTACTACATTTCCAGCACACCTTCCACTTACTTTCTATCTGTGAGTGCAGATCATTGACTATCACCTGCAGCTGCCCAATAGTCATGTCTCTCAGGTCGGTGGGCTTCAGACTTCTTTTCATCAAGCACTCACTTATATGAGGCATGTGTGGCAGCTGTGGACACACAGGGGAGAGAGGGAAGTGTGAGCAGCGCAGCAAGTGCACTGAACCCAGACCTGGCTCCCCCTAAAGGAGCCACCTTCACTCATTTCGAGTTCTGGGCTTAAGGGCATCCCCGGTCTCACTTTCCAAATGTGAAGCCTTACTGTCTAAAACACTACCAGCACCAAAATGCTACACTACTCAAATCAAAAGCTTTCAGGTGGGTTCTTAACACAAGCTGTGACAACCATGACTCAATTATCATATCCATGAATGAATACCTAGGCAGCTCAAATAATATCAATGACAGGGGTAAAATTAATAACACCAGCTATTTGTCAATTTATACTGTGCTACAAGCACTGTGCTATGTACTTTGAATGTTTTGTTCACTGAGTACTCACAATGGTGCTCTAACACAGGGTGTTATTCCCATTTCATAGACAAGAAGACCGAGACATATGTAACTTGCCTAGAGCCGCACAACAGGTCAATGGCAGAGCCAGACTTAAACTCCAAAGTGCAGGGCTCTTATCCACCATGCTATACTGTCTTTGCTGAAAGATGGGAATTATGGCTATAGCAGCAGTGAGTGTGCCACAGTCAATAGGTTCTTAACCTGAGATTGCTTTAAAGGAATTTAAATATTCCCATGGCAGCTAATGCTGCCCTTATGAAGCACATTAGATACCAATCAAGAGCAAAGTTTACTTTTGTGAAACATGTTGCTTACGTATCTTTCAGAGACACAGTAGAAAGGAAAAAAGAAACAAGTATTTCTCAATGGCAGTACTTTTTACAGACTGCCTTGGAGAAACCCAAGTTTGCGTAACTCTGCATAAAGGACTCGGATGGCATCAACTATTTGCAGCCACCAAACACTCTCTTGCGTGTCAGCGCTTGCTGCTTACGAGATCAGCGACGGGAGACTTTTTCCTGTTCTGTTTTTCCACTTCTACTTGCATTTTGGCCATGGGTTTGGCCATGGCGAGGGCCATTTTGGCTTCAGCTTGTAATTTCTTTTGTCTTGTGAGGAAGTCCATGTCATCTAGGGATTCAGATTCCTCTTCAGTAGTGTCTCTATCGGAATAGGAGGAACTCTGCTTGCTCTGTGAAGGGAAAAAGAGCAGCCCTGAGCTTGGCATGCCAGGCACCATCTTGGGACAGGGGCTGGTGCTTCCCCTGAGCCGTCCCGAGTCTCCCTACATCAACTCAGCTTGCCGCTTGATTTGATCTGTACTGATTTTCAAGTAACATTTAAGAAAGCAGTTTATTTCCTCAGTGTCAATAACAGATTATGATTTTAGCATAAAGAGCAGTATAATGCATAAACAGGAGAAGCAGATTTATGACAAACTTGAGGCATTTTTTTGCTTTTTGGTCTGAGACCAGACTCAGCAAAATATTTAACCCAGAGCTAAGGCATCATGTAGCCTTGTGGCGTGGACAGGCTCTCAGGTATCCAATGAGAAACAGTTTCCTTGGTAAGAAAACACAATTGGTTAGTGAGAAAAGTGATGCACAGACCTCACAGAGTGGCAAGAATCCCAGCAACAAGCACCCGTGCTCAGTAAGCCATCTTTTATAACAAGCGTGTGAGGGGTGAGGAAGGAACACTGCACACACTTTCTCCTGCTGGTTTCTCTGAGCAACAAACACCTCTGTGTACCAGCTTTCCCACCCTGCCCTGCCCCCATCCTTTTCAAATGTGTCCTACTGCTAGACTGGGTCCGTATTTCTCAATCCAGGGGGGAAGGACTGGCATTTAGTATATATTCCTTTAGAATTTTTTAGGGCACATGGTTTAAATAAGAAAGTAGTTGTTTACTTTAACAAAGTTTATGTATTGTTGCTGTTCCACAGTTTTCATTTTTCAATCACTGTCAAATTTTAGAGCATACTACACCAAGATATGCAGAGAGACATTTCTCTCAAATCTGTGTGATGTTCATTCTTGACAACAGAAAAGAAGCAAAATGACCAGGAAAGCACACATGGTGAGCTTAGTGGCCGCTTCTGAACTCACCATGGGTGACAAGGGGGTGTCCAGGCTGGTCTCAGTCTTACTGTCATCCGCATCGCTGTCCTTATCACTGCTGCTGTCGTTGACAAAGCAAATCTGCAGGTTCATCCCACTCTGTAGGCTGGGCAGAAGCAAACAGGACCCTGAGTCCACTCAGCTATGTGTAATCTGGCCACACCCAACAGCACTGTCTGGTTTTGCTAATAAAAAGCAATTTTATGTATTCTTCACAGAGAACAGTGAGTGACCAATATTTCTCTTAACTTATAAGTGATAACAGAGGATAATAATGATCATCTGATGACTGTACAACCTGATAAATGATAAAATAATAACTTTTACTAACATTGTATTAGTTTTTTCCATACTCGTTTCAGGTTAAGTGAAATATTATTTAAGGCCACATACTCTAGTATCTAGCACATAGTTGGTGTCCCATCAAAATGTGTTGAGTCATTGAATTTATATTCCTGTTGATAAAGCTGCATGGTGTTCTCTAGTGACTGTCCCATGGGGACAATCCAAAGAAGCTCTCCAGAGCCAGCATCCCAGGGACACAGCTCTTTGAAGATCCTTTTCCCCCTCAAATATACAGAATAGGGTCATCTGGAGGAAATTTTTATTTAAGGCAGTTGCCAAAAGCCAACCAAGGGAGCTCATTGATGTCATTAGAAAAAGAAACAAACCAAAAACACAGCACAGGTTCACCCTAGAGAAACGTAAGGAAACCCCAAGCCCAGTGGGAAAGGTGCAACCTTTGAACCCAGTGAGACTGTACAGGCTGCCCTGTGCCCAGTGGAGATTTCTGGGAGCTAATTCCATTTGTAGCAAGTCCCGAAGCCCCCAGGAGGGGAGTGATGGGCTGCTGCTGGACATGTGGTCACAGAGGGTTGCCCAGCTGTGCGGCTGCCGCACACAAGGCCAGACAAGGAAGGACTCCAACTCTTTTGGAGCTGAACACACTTCACGGCCATTTGGTGATGAAGAATTTTTAAAGAAGTAATTTTCTTAGCATCCCCAGTAACGCCAGTCTGTGGACAAGAGAAGAGAAAGAAAAGGCAGAAGAAGGCTACTAAGCAGCAGGGACTGTGAAGCTTATCAAAACCAGCTTGAGGACAGTGCACACAGGGCTCAGTCATTACTGTCACAAGGAGAAGAACAAAGAACTATGTGCTTGGCAGTTGACATTTGCATTTTATTTTATTCTGATGGGTAGAGATCCTTTGTACAAATTGCTCTGAATACTCATACAAAGTACTTCTTTGAAAATCATACAGAAGCTAGAAATAGGAATCTGCTGATGTAGTGCAGGCACTGCCTTTGTTATGTGTATGCACTGCCATCTACTGTAAGTTTTTATAGTTACTGAATATTCCAGCTTATTTCCGCAGTAAGGAAATGAAGCCTTTCCCCCTTGTTCGGTTCCCTTCCTGCTCTCCTGTGCGGCTAGGAGAGCCAGGCCTGGAGCAGCCAGGAGCAGCCAGGAGAGCCAGGCCTAGAGCAGCCAGGAGCAGCCAGGAGAGCCAGGCCTGGAGCCGTTAAGAGAGCCAGGCCTGGAGCAGCGAGGAGAGCCAGGCCTGGAGCAGTGAGGAGAGCCAGGCCTGGAGCAGGGTGCAGAAGCCCAGTGTGATCAGCTCGGGTTGCTTGGGTTCAGTAGGACTTGGGTTCTGAATCCTCACTTCTATCCTTAGGCACATTACTCTATGACCCTCAGTTTCCTCAACTGTAGGATGGGTGAATAATTTGGTGTTTTGTAGAAAGAATGGAAAGAGCTGAGAACTGGGCAAAAGGCAGTTGCTCTGACACGGTAATGACCCTCCTCCCTTCTCTACTTTCTGAAAACCTAGACGAAGGAACACAGAATTGTAATCATGATGTGACTTTGTAAAGGGACCTCGAAAGTCGCTCACTAGAATACCTCCCCTGGTCAGAGCAATTCCCTGATGTATACTCAGCTCTCTGAGCTGTCTCTGTTAGGCAGCTTTCCTTCTACGGAGCCGGACTTTGTCTTCGTTTAACTTTCTTCCACTGGAATATATTTTCCCCTGGAGAAATCTAGTATGTTTAGGTTACCCTTTGAGCCCACAGAAATTAAGTTTTAAATTTTATAATCTGTTGGTCAAAAACCAAACACACCCATATAAACTCATTATTAATAATAAAACTCAAGATCTGTGGATTGGGAGATAATGGAAAATAAAACTGCAAATTAAAAACAGACATAATTTAAAGACACACACATATATATTTTTTTAGGTGAGAGGATGGGAGATAGTGAGACAGACTCCCACATGTGCCCCGGCCAGTATCCACCCGGCAACCCCATCTGGGGCCAATGCTCAAATACTGAGTTATTTTTAGTGCCTGAGGCTGAACCATCCTCAGCACCTGGGGCTAATGTGCTCAAATCAATCAAGCCATGGCGTGGAAAGGGAAGAGAGAAAGGAGAGGGAGGGGGGAGAAGCAAATGGTCACTTCTCCTGTGTGCCCTGACCAGGAATCAAGCCCAGGATATCCATAAGCCGAGTTGACACTCTATCCACTCCACTGAGCCACTGGCCAGGGCCTAAAGACATATTTTTAAAATTAAAAGATATTTTAAATTAAACCTATTTCAAATCTAAGATTATGTAGCATTTTCTATTTATTGAATAGCTGAAGTTTTGAAAAGCAGTGTCTGGCCATTGGATACACAGGTTATAAAAATATTGTAATGAGACCATTGCAAAATAGGATTTAAAACATATATTCTAAAGAAAGTTTGATCGTAAACTCTACTGTTCTGCCCCCAACTGACCTTTGTGCTAGGATAAACTCAGATTAAATCAACCTTCCCATACAGCATTTCTAACTTAGGAAAAGCAAAGAGAAAAGAAGGGCGGGGGCAGGGGCACTCAGTAGTCCGAGTAAATTGGAAAAAAAAACCAGCTCAGGTAGAAATTCCGAAAATCGCCTTAGTACCACATTATCACCGTGGGAGACTAACAGAGCTTCTTACAGGGTGAGACTTATAACTTCTTATATTGGTAATCACCAAGAATGCTACTCTCAGGAAAAGGAAATTATATGACATAGCAGCTAATGGTTCAGAGGGGATTTTTGTAAAGACATTAAAATGAACTCAAGTTTCAAAAACAGGATATTTTTGCCTTTAGCTCTTCAGCGGGTTTTAAGATGAAGGTGGCTTTGGAAAACTCAGCCATGGCTCCTACGCTGCAGCCTGGCTGTGGGGTGAGCAGGGTGGCCTGGTGCGCTGAAGGCCTCTGGGTCCAGTCATGTTAGATAGCCCCTGAACTGGCCCCATCCACCTGGGGAGGCCTGGCTGAGCTGAGGCTCACTCCTGGAACCTGGAGCCCCTGGCCTCACAATACACTGCATCCAGCCTCACTTACTAGCCTCTCCTGTCCTGCAAAGTCCAAGCTGCTAGTGATCTAATTTGTCTGGACCTCCCAAGAACAGTCTAAGGTGAAAATAAAGCACAACCCTCATACTGTTAATTAGTAATATAATTTAAGGTATCCAAGTCGAGGTTACTTGATGTTTCTAGTGGCACTTAGCAGAGTGTTGCCTGCAAAAGGTTATGTAACTTCTACCTCACCTGTGGATTTTAGTTCTGAAAAGTCTGTATCCTGGTTCTCCCAGAACCCTCTTTTCCTCATGTACCATGAAGCAGTGAAAAACAGCACTGCTGACCAGAGCTACCAACAGGAAGCCCCAAGGATCTGCAAACCGGCTGTTCTCGAGAATGCTCAGGAAGATAAAGAGGTAAAGAAGAAGTGTCTGCTGGACATCTTCGTGAGAAGAAAAATGGTTTTCTGTGTGACAGTGCCTACTGGCCAGGAGTGGGAAGGCATTTAGCTAAAAGGTTTTTCAGCACCCACTTCTGGGAGGCATTCAGTGAGGAAGACTTGTTACAAAGAAAATGCTTGTGCTGACTTCTAGCTACTATTACCAGAGATGTTACTAAAACATGCACAAAATGGAGAGGATGGTAGAGATGAAAAGTTATTAACTACAGACAGGATACCTCAAAAACTCAGTCAAATGGTAACAAGATTTGGTATAAAGATGACACTTTTTTCAAAATACAAGGGCAAGACCAGTTTGTTTCCTGAGACAAACAATGCAGTGGTCCTAAAGTCTGCTGTGACTTCTAGTGGGGCAGCAGCCATTGTGAATGGGGCCTTTGCCCTTGGCCTTGAATGTGGTGACTTGGACTGGGCTAGTCTGCAGCCAGCTCTGAACCCCAGAACTATTTGGTGTTTTCTGATTCTAACATTAGGAATCTCTCCATACCAACTTGGACCACTAGCACTGTCATATGCATATCAAAAATCTTTGATTTTACCTCCTCTATGCTGCCTTAGTTTACTTCACTTAAATGGTGCATTGGATTTGAGTTTAAAAGCATGTTCAGATAGTCTCTCCTTGGGCTGAAGACCAACCACCTGTGGATTCCAGGCAAGGTAGAGGTTACTCAGAGAGGTTAAGTGACGTGGCCCAGAACTGTGACAGCCTGATTATATAAATGGTCCCAATTCTTCTCTTCCTGCTATCTGCCCCTTCTGTAACAGGACTCTGCAGGCTCGCCCATCAAGAGGTAGAGTCTATTTCTGTCCCCCTGAGCTGGCCTCCTGCCTTGTGTTGGCCAACAGAGCATAGGGAGTGACTTCATCCCAACTCCAAGCCTCTCTCTGGGGAACCCTGCCACAAGTCCAGGCTAGCCTGCTGGCAGACAGTGACTGCAGCACAGACCTCAGTCAGCAGTTATGCCAACGGAAGCTGGGGATACAGGAAGAGCTCAACTAAAAGCAGTAGAGGCACCTCACCAACCCGTAGCTGACCATAGATACACGGGCAAGCACAGGCAAGCCCAGCTCTGGTCAGCAAAAATACAGCTGCCATATACAGGCTCCAAAGCAGAACAGTGCTTATCACTGTATTTATTACGCATTATCATTGTGGCATCAGATGACTGGTACAATGTCACAAAGCAAGAGACGAGAGGCTGAACCTTTGCTTTTGGCTTCCAGTGGCCTTTACCCACATCACACTTAACCTTAGGTATAGATTTATTAGATCTTGCGAGAGACAGAGTCAGAGAGAGGGACAGACAGGAAGCGAGAGAAATGAGAAGCATCAAGTCTTCGTTGCGGCACCTTAGTTGCTCAATGATTGCTTTCTCATATGTGCCTTAAAAGGGGGCTACAGTAGAGCCAGTGACACCTTGCTCAAGCCAGCAACCTTGGGCTCAAGCCAGCGACCATGGGGTCATGTCTATGATCCTATGTTTAAGGCAGTGACCCCGCACTCAAGCTGGATGAGCCCGTACTCAAGCTGGAGACCTTGGGGTTTCAAATCTGGGTCATCTGGGTCCCAGTCCGATGCTCTACCCATTGCACCACTGCCTGGTCAGACTGGCTTATAATTTCAAGGCACTTGGAAAGTTTCTGCAAGAAAGAGAGTGAGAAGGAACTCCACAGATGCCCATGAATTTCAGACACACCTTGCTCATCGCTGGCCCACAGCCAGTGTCCCTAGAACCACGAGCCCTGCTGTGCATTCATTACAATATCCATAACTAGTGTGTGAATTGGGCTGTTCAGATATATTATTTCAATTTATTTTATGGCTCTTTGATGCATTATTCAAAGACTTTACATAATGAATAATCACCCATATTTTTATGCCCTATCTTTTCTCTGTTTCATGAGAATTTCAACAGGGAAGGAACATAAAATGTGAGTTATTACTCAAGGGTAGCTGTAAACACATTCATTTTTCTAAGGATTCGCAATGAAGAAAAGATGTGATAACTGGGCTCTGGACAAGTTTCAGGTGTGTCACACGTGTGATGGTCTCTATGGATGGTGCTGTGGTGGGCTGACAGCTTATAAAACACTTTCCTAT
Source organism: Rhynchonycteris naso (assembly GCA_037038555.1). Taxonomy (NCBI): domain Eukaryota; kingdom Metazoa; phylum Chordata; class Mammalia; order Chiroptera; family Emballonuridae; genus Rhynchonycteris; species Rhynchonycteris naso. Next base: position 181,707,838 of record CM072995.1, on the reverse strand, counting down.
CCCCCAAATCCTGAATCTTCTTCTTTCCCCTAATGACCATTCCATATTGATATTTATCATGACAGAGAAATACCTATTACTGTTAAAAAGAAAGAGAGAGAAAGCAAGTTTTTTGCTCCCTAATAATTGTCATTGTGAAAGTATACTGCTGTTTCTTAGTTTCCTTTAGTGGGATTGTGTTAACTCTCTTTGCTACAGTCTGTATGACGCATGGGATGATGTGTGACTTTTTAAAAAGGGGTGGTAGTCATATCACAGGTGAGAATATCACTGGTTCAATATATATCACCACACACACAAAGAAAACCTATGATGATTGAATAATTGTATTAGATAGAAAAGGGGGTGTTTAGCTGTTCAGCCATTCAAAGATCAGGCAATGACATCTCTGCAAACTCCATGGCACTGGGAGGCCAGCACAGAGCAGTTCTGTCTGGGGCACACAGTTCCCAGGTTGCTACAGTCTATCTATTGCCTTTTATCTGGGCTACTTCACTCATTTATGTTTTTTGCACTTTATAGTTCACCACCCATATATTAAGTGGATGCACAGTAGTAGTTGAATCAATAATAACAGAAACTGTGCTCTGGCTGGGTCACTCAGATGGTTAGAGTGTCATCCCAATATGCCAAGGTTGTGGATTCAGTCCCTGGTCAGGGCGCATAAAAGAATCAACCAATGAATGTATAAATGGGCGGAACAGAGATTTGATATTTCTCTCTCTCTCTCTCAAAGAAAGAAAGAAGAATCACAAAAACCAGGTCTTCTAATAGGTATCAATGATCAGTAAATCATGATGTACAAATAAAAATGTGTAATATATAGAGCATTGAAAGAGAACTAAAAGAAATAAACATTTAGTAGACACCTATCTTATATATGAGAAACTACACATATCAATAACCTGGACATTAATTACTAAGGTGCTAACCAAGAAGATTGAGTGTGCAGGGAAGTGCAGAGGAAGGACGGGCCTGATGAACGGGGGGTGGGGGATATAAATGTGGAGCAGAATGGAAAAGCTACCTTCCAGTAGTTCTGAGCCTACAGATGTTAAGGGTAGTTTCAAATTATGTGCTAAAGACTGGAAGAAAGGGGACCATTTTGCCTCTTTATGGCTTGTCCTGGCCCCACATCTTACAGGACTCAGGCTTCCTCCATAGAAAACATGAGAGGCAGCTACAGAGATGCTAGAGTGTGAATGGCCTTCTCTGGGTTTTCTCCTCCTAATCCTGAGCATACTCTTTTCCTGCTCCCTTTCCTAAGGCGAGATTGAAATCCTTCCATCTGCACATGGTCACATGATGGCTGGTAGGCGTCCACCATCCATGTGGCCACAAAACCTTCTCTGTTTAAGAAACAAATGGGAGAGGGGAGCTGGCACTTCCCAGCTTTCCTCAGGTGAAGCATCAGCCTCTTTATCCTAGCCCGATCTTGAAAATTATAAATACTTACACTCGTTAGACAGCTGCTGGGTCTAATTCCACATCAGTATCTGGTTCCTTCACTGATGACCACTTACACATAATTAAATTTGGAATTATGGGGTCTTACTGCTGGAAAACGCATTTTTACCACAACTATTTTTTAGCATTCACTGAAGACCAGAATGAGGTTCCTTCTGCCAGGCACTGGATATGGCCCACTTCCATCTTAATGCAAGCCTAGTGATTTTTAAGCAATCTACATTCTGAAATAAAAAGAATGACCAGTTTTGAGCATCTCTTATGTGCTAGGTTCTTTAGTTACCTCTAATCTTCAGCTATATATAATGTATTCTGACCTCATTTTACCTATGAGAAAACTAAGGTTCGCAGATTAAATTATACAGGGTCACAAAACTGGTATTTTACTCTAGAAGCAGAGTCTTTCTTGAGAAGGCCAGGGCACTTCAAGAAGGCTAGAATAAATTCATGAGAGAAAGAAAAAAGAAGAGAAGACAAAAAAGAAAATCACAACTAAAACAAAACAGAAAACTTGGAAACCACGCCAATGTCTAACAATGAGAGACCGATTAAGTACCTTTTGGAGACATACAAGCTGGGCCATCGTGCAGCTAGTAAAAATATATACAACAGTAGAAAGTGAGAAACATGGGAAAATGTTTATAATATCTATAAAAAAAAAACAGCCCATGGAACAGTAGGTATAGCATGATTTCAACTTGGTAGACAAAAATTGTGCAGATATAGGCCCTGGCCAATTGGCTCAGTGATAGAGCATTAGCCCGGCATGTGGATGTCCTGGGTTTGATTCCTGGTCAGGGCACACAGGAGAAGTGACCATCTGCTTCTGTACCATTCCCCCACCCCCTTCTCTCTCTCTATTCCCCTCTCATAGCCATGGCTTGATTGGTTTGAGCACAATGGCCCCAGCCGCTGAGGATGGCTCTGTGGAACCTCCACCTCAGGTGCTAAAAACAGTTCGGTTGTGAGCATGGCCCAGATGGGCAAAGCATCAGCCCCAGACGGGGGGTGCCAGTTGGATCCTGGTTGCAGCTCATGTGGGAGTCTTTCTATCTCTCCTCCTCTCACTTAAAAAAGAAAAAAGATTTTTTTTTAAATGTGGAGATATATGTAATAAAAAGGAAATATACCTAGGTATTTTTGGTGCAAGTAATTGAATTGACTTTGAATTTTTCTCTTCTGAGTGCTTCTGAGTTGCCTGTGTGGGCATTTAGCAGGAGTTACAAAAGGAAGAGAAGAGAAAATGGGCAAGCTGATTAGCACTTATGTGTTGGAGAAAAAGTGAGAAGGATTCAATGTTTGACAGCTGGACAAGGATGGCTGCGTGTCTGACTCAGATGGTGTCAACGCAGGGAACATGATTCACATATGAGTCAGACTGGGCTTTTGTTTTTAGCAGGGTACTAGGATGGGGGAGGTCATCTTGGAGAACAGCAAGAAACATAATTTCTTACAAGTGAAAATTTCTGTGGATGAGCTCTTCGATGCAACTGCTGACATCTGTCCAACCAGAGTTTCAATTCTACTCTCTTCCCTGAACCTGCAGTAGATAATAGACTCTAAAATAATTGATATACATTGAACCGTTTGTATATTTAACGTCAGCCTTTCTATTTATTCTGTTCATCCCAGAGAGAATTTAAATTTGTGCCTGCCCGATCTGCAGCTGAGTTTCAGCTGCCGAGGCTTAAGAAATGCTCATTCCCATCCAGACCCCTGATGAGGGGCTGGGGTAAAATTATGGCACTTGGAGAATCAGTTCCCTGATTTTGTGAAAATGGCAGTCTTTTTAATCTCTTGAACAATGAATCACTGCTTTCATCAGTTTTTATATCCATGTTTAAAAAAAATGTTGAGGCTGTCATTTAGGCTTGGTGGTACTATAAGCTTCATCTCAAAGGAATTCTCTGTTATGATTTAATTTGTGGTCATCTGCATTCTATAAAGCCATTAAAAAGAATGCAGTAGATCTACTGAACTACCTTGAGTCTATGAAGCTCAGTTATGACTATTTTGCCATCTTTAAAATTAGGATGTGCCTCACAGTCTCGGCCATGCAGGCAGCTGGTGGCAGTTCTGCTCCACTGCACTGTAACCCCGCCGGCCAGCGAACCAGTGAAGAACCACTGAGGAAGAGGCAGGCCCTGGTCGTTGACCATTCACATCTTCTGATGACAACAAAGCCCCAGCATCAAAACCTGCAGAACGGGGACAGTGGCTTAGATGGTGATGCACAGCAAATTTCACTTCTTCTTTTCTGCATGCAGAAAAGATGTGTGATAAAAGCATACATCCAAATAAGTCTAAAAGGACTCTATTAATAACGAATGTAAAAATTCTAGGAGGAATGGATCACTTAATTGGCAATGGTGTTTTGAAATATCTTCCATGGGTTTTTAATGCATGTGATAATCTGAATGAGATTAATCTGAGGGGCACAGAACATTCTGTATAATTGAACAAAAGGATTGTGTTAAACTTCCAGATGACACACTCACTGAAAGTCAGTAAGGGTGTTTTCTCAGCGCAGTGAATGCTTTTGTACACTCTCAAAGGAGCCCAGTCTTCATATGCGCTTCATATGCACTCTCACACAAGTGGGAGCACTGTCCACGCAGCATGCAAACCACAGTAATAAAGTCATGACAACTTGTCAAGTATGACGCACCAATGAAAAATCATTCCTCGAGCTCTTTTAATTAAACATTCAGCTGTACACTGCAGCAATTTCTAACTATAAAATGTAGCCCTGTGGCCTTTTTCTTTCTGCTTCCCACTCTTTCGCAATAGCTCTGACAATGACTTCTCATTGGTGATTAAAAAAAAAATTCCTAAGGCAGGGTACAGCTGGTTATGCCTCTAGCAAGATGTCAAATCTTGCTTGCACAAAATTAATTGCAACTAATTAAACTGGGGTCATTGGCATTACTGTAAAGCGAGGCTATTTATTAGACAAAGAAAATTTCTCAAATACCAATTTGCTTTTCTTTCAGGTTTGTAAAAAAAAATTGCTTACATAATTAAATTTGTTCTGCAATTTTAATCTTATTGATCCTAAATAGATTCAGTTCAAATCTTGCTTCACTTATTGAACTGTGTAACATTTTAGAATATTAGAGGTAATTTTTGGAGGAGGACATAAAAAATGATAGATTTTCTGTAGATCACCCAATGACTTTTCAAATAATATTTTAAAAAAGAATTTATAAACTTCCATTTGCAATGATGCATACCTTAGAATTGCTAATACAAAGGGTTTTAAAGCAAGTTATTAGTATTCATGTATGAAATTAATATAAAGTTAAAAACATGTTGCATGTTATAAATAGGTTGCTATTGTATGCACCTATTACAGTGGGGTTGGGAACCATTTTGGCTGAGAGAGCCATGAACGCCACATATTTTAAAATGTAATTCCGTGAGAGCCATACAATATGTTTAACACTAAATACAAGTAAATGTGTGCATTTTATGTAAGACCAACACTTTTAAAGTACAATAAGTCTCTGAATTCTTTTTAATAACGTTGTTATGCTGTTGCTAACCAATGATGAATAAAGCACTTCTTACCATTAATGCAACTTCTGGTGCTGCATGGTTTTGCTGATGGCTTTGTAGTCTGGTTGATATGTGGTGAGGTTAAGCTTCATGCAGGCGTTGAGACTTCCATCCGTTAAACGTGATCATAGGTTGGTCTTAACGTTCTTTAGATGTGAGAAAGACTGCTCACATGCATACATAGAGCCAAACATTGTCGGTACAGCAATATTCACATGCTGCAGTATGGAGTATGTGACAGGAAGCGCATTCCAAGTTTTGACAATCAGCTGGTCCGCAGGTTAAAGTTTTTTCATTTTTCTCCACTTGTGTTTGCTCACCAACTCTGCTTGCTGTTGTGCAAGTCTTTCCACATCTTCATTCAGTGACTTGAACTTATTCACCCACATGTTGGAGGCCTTCAGGTCAGCAGCTTGTAGCTCAAAATCACTGACTAAGAAACCAGGGATGTAACTCAGGTTGGCGCTGTGCACTGCACACTTGTGTGGATGGGTGATGAACTTAAAAAGACAAGTGAACTCACAAAATTCTCCAAAGCATCTTTTGAATGGCTGCAGGAGATTAGATGTGAAGCTCGCTAGCTGCTGGAGATCAAGATGTTGAGCAGGGGCCCTTGCTGTGCATGCATTTTTAAACTCTCCCAGTTTTTCAAAGTGTAGTAAACGACCTGTTTCAATGTTGGTTATGAAAAGTTCCAGCTTGTTTTCAAATGCAAACACTGCTTGTTGAAGGGATAAGACTGTATTTCCAACACCTTGCATTTTCACATTGAGCTGGTTCAGATGTCCTGTCAAGTCCATGAGATAGTAGAACTTCAGCAGCCACTCAGTGTTAGCTAACTCAGGATATTCGATGTTTTTCATTTCAAGAAAAGTTGGATTTCACTCAGACAAGTCGTGAAAACGGTTGAACACCTTCCCTGTTGACAACCAATGCACATTGCTGTGCAGAAGCAGACCAGGATAATTATTCCCAACTTCATCCAGCAGTGTTTCAAATTGACGATCATTTAAAGCTCGGGCAACAATAAAGTTGACCACCCGAATGACTAGCGACATCACCTCACCAAGCTGCTTGCCACACATCTGAGCACAAAGCGCCTCCTGATGTAGGATGCAGTGAAAACTTAGGATGAGTCTCTTCTCATGTTCACGAAGAAGCACTACATATCCTCTGTTTTTCCCCACCATGCACGGAGCACCATCAGTACACACTGAAATAAGTTTATCTATCCATTGGTAGATTTTTTTTCTTTAGCGAACTCAGTGAAAGATTTGAATAAATCCTCCGCTCTTTTTGTCTCTTTTATAGGCAAAACAGCAAGACTTTCCTTACGTAGTGTGTCACCCACAGCATAACTTGCAATCACGCTGAACTGGGATAAATGGCTTACGTCTGTTGACTCATCCAAAGTTAGAGAAAAGAATGGTGCTGCATTTATGTCCTTCACTTGTGTTGCCTCAATTTGATTTGCCATCATGATGGTACGATTGTGAACAGTTCTTGCTGACAGAGGCATGTCCTTTATTTGATTATCTTGTCTTTATCCAAAAAGTCATCAAAATTTTCATTGGCAACATCAAGCATGAATGTTTTGGCATACTCCCCATCTGTGAATGGCTTCTTGTTTCTCACAGTTGCTAAAACACCAGCAAAGCTAGCCGAATTTCAGTCACCTTGTTGGGTCCAAACACAGAGTTGCTGCTGACTAGCTTGCACTCTGCACAGTAGCTCTTGACAAGCTTTCTTCCTGCTGTCCCCCACTGGATATTTTGATGCAAATGTAGCATGGTGTGTGTCGAAGTGCTGCTTTATTTTATTTGATTGTTTCATCAATGCACTTTTATCATTGCATATTAGACACACTGTAGAACCTGCTCTCTCCACAAAGGCGAATTCCTCTGTCCATCCCTGCTGAAAAGTACAATACTCCTCATCTTTTTTTCTTTTAGCCATCTTCTTCATCAAAAGGGTTTCTACAATTAGTTAGCTGACTACTTGATTAAAAGGAGGGAAGTTTACTTCCTTACCTCACAACGACCCATTTTCGTTATGCATTATCCAATAAAAATTTGGTGTTGTCCCAGAGTACAGCTGTGATTGGCTCCAGCCACCCACAACCACGAACATAAGTGGTAGGAAATGAGTGGATTGTAATACATGAGAATGTTTTATATTTTTAATGTTATTATTTTTTTATTAAAGACTTTTCTGCGAGCCTGATGCAGCCATCAAAAAAGCCACATCTGACTCACGAGCCATAGTTTCCTGACCCCTGACCTAGGAGAAGATAGTAGCAACACATACAACATATTAAGGATTAGTATCATGACTACACAATTTTGATAAGTCAATTTAAAAAAGCAGAGAACCCAATAAGACCCAAATAGACATTTCAAAGAGGAGCAAACAAAGATAGCTAATAAACACAATAAAATACCATATTAAATCCACTCAATTAACAAAAATTTAAAATAACTTGTCAATATTAAGTGCTAGAAAGGTTATAGATGCAAAGAATCTCTGAAATGTTGTTCAGAGGCATGAAACTTATTGCAGCCATTTTGGAAAACAGATTGTCATTATCTTCTAAATGTGAGCATTCAGGAGTTTTCCACCCTATGTACACACCAAAGAGAAACTCTTGTGCACACAGACAGCAAAAGATATGCATAAGCACATTTATAAGCAGCACTGTTTACAAGGGTGAAACCTTTGCAGCCCAATGCCATCATTGGAGGAGTGGCAGAAGAAACTGATCATAGCCACACAGTGGAATATAACAGAGCACTCAAAAATCACAAAGCATCAAAATAAAGGAGGGGGGCAATTTTAAATTCAGAACAAACAACATAATTTCTCAAGTAATGACATTTACGTCATGGTTCAGTATGAATAACATGATCTTAAAAATAGTTATTTGACCCTAAATTGTGAAATAATTATGAAGAAAACAGGGTTTGGAATACATATGTGTGTGAGAGAGAAGTAAAAGAAAGTAAACTCCAAAATGTCTCCAGTAGGTGTTCAAAGGATGGTTATTTAAAAGTAAATGCTAAGAAGATAAACATTTTACTGAGGTATGTAGGTAAATACCAGAAGAAACATCTAAGAAGTTAAAAGTTTCTGGTGAGTGAGACAAAGACAGAGAGGGATGGGACAGGAGACTATTACTTTTATTTCGTGTTATTATATACCTTGCAGTTATTATTAGTTATATTTCACTTTCACAGCCATATATAAATGTATGTGTGCATATATGTATATATCTGTTTCTATATCTATCTAACAAACTTTGACTTAAAATACAAAAACTTCCCATTTGGACAAGATGGATATGAATGACATTGCTGAGCAGAGGAATATTTTCTAGTAAGAAGCTTTTTGGTGTTTTGGGGAACATTTGAGAGCAGTAGCAGAATTCTGTAAGACTATACAGTCAAATCACCTCATTTTATGAAAGTAAGGAAACTGAGGCATGAGAAAATCAAGAAAAGTATCCCAGTCTCAAGACCAGAAGCTCAGTAAGACTAACCCTCAGGCCTCCAGATGCCCAGGCCAGAGCCCTTCCTTTCACTGCCCTCTGGGAGGGGAAAAGGTGCTTCTACAGCAGAGGGAAAGGCTGACTTTCCAGCTCAGGAGACTGAGGAAGAGATGCCTTAACTCGGCGTGGTCGAATTGCAGCTCCTGTCTTGACATGCTGACTCACCTGCAGTGACCCTAAATATGCAGACATGTGAGTCTGTGTGTGCTTTCTGACTTCTGCTGATTTAGATGACTTGCTAAGGATAAGACTAAAGCACAAGGCTTACTGAAAGCCAGTTATAAATAAATATTAATGTGTCTAATTCCAGGCCTCACATGAAGGAGAACGTAGAAATCTACTGGATGAATGAATGCATAAATGCTGTAACATGCCTCCCACACCTGGCCTAAGATAGTAAATAGTGTATATCAAGTATTTACACAGGGAGTATTTACTTTTATTAGAGAGCCCAGAGGAAGACACAGCCATTCTCACCATAAATAGGCATTTGCAAAGGCATCAAGGGAAGCCTGATGGGTCTTCAGTCACTACCATCTTTATTAAAACAAAGCTCCATGTGTTTTAAATACTTGGGATATCTATATTCAGACAAGCTAATTTTTCACATTGTCTATACCCTCACTAAGTGAAGTGTGACCTATGGATTGGTAGGCCCGACATCAGCCAGGAGTTTGTTAGAAATACAGAATCTTGAACCCTACCTAGATATAGTGAGTCAGAAAGAGAATCAGTATGTTAACAAAATTAGCATTTTACATGCACATTAAAGTTTGAGAAGCTCTGGTCGACAGCCTAATCTTCTAGGTAAAATTATAATTGTAATTAATATATTTTAACTGGAATTGAAAGATATGCACATAGCCAGTGATATTCTGAGATAGCGAGAAATGAGCAATGATATCTTGAAATGAATTAAGATAAAGAAAGACCACCTGAAGGATAGGTTTAGCTCAGTAATAAACATGAAATGATCAAAGTGGGAACGGTATTATCTCAGTTAATGGTATTCATTGCAATCAAATGTATGAGGTGACAGGTTGCTGGATGCTCTGGGACTGCTTAATGGGAAACCTGGTGGTCTGCCACGCGTCCCTAAGTACCAGTCAGCTTGGTGTGGCATGTGCTTGGATTTCCGATCACAGTGCAAAATCAGTGCTGCGTCTAGAAAAAAATGTAAACTAGAAACCTGACCTCAGGTGACTGGGCAAATGTGCCAACACACACACACACACACTCACACCACACACAGTCACACACACACACACACACTCACACCACACACAGTCACACACACACACACACACTCACACCACACACACACACACACACACAAAAAAAAAAACACCCCAAACTAAAACCCTAAAATAACCCCCAACAAACGAGAAGAGGTCTGTCCAGAATCCAAATAAAGGTGAAAAAAAATACTCATGGATTTAAAGGATATCTTTTTTTAAATGGGTAGTCAGATGACAAAATCCATTAGTTATGACCTATGCAACTTACGACCATTTGACCTTACGACCACAATTGCTAGCCACGATTGCTCCGCGTCTGGAGTAGTTTTTGTATGCACCTGTATTTTGTAATTTTGTATGTTTTGCAAATATTAAACCAGTTGTACTGGTAATGCAGTGTTTTACTTAAACCTGATGAATGTAAAAATAAGAAACAAAATGGTGTAGAGATGATACAAATGGCATAAAATGAACAAAGAAAATAATGATATATAACAATAATAAAAGAAAATTATGATAAAATATGACTTAAAAGATTTTTATAACATCATTTCACAGTACTGTACATATAGCCTACTCAACTTACGACCATATGGTGTTTCGACCGGTCTGTCGGAACAGCCGTGGTCGTAAGTCGAGCACTCGCTGTACCTACATATCAGAAGATCAATTCAAAAGAACACTCACCGAGAAGAAAGGCTTGGCTTCCCACTTTTGCTACAGCTGGTATAAATGCCTGGGCCATCATCAAAGAAGCTCCCGAGAGCCAACTTCTGTCGGATAGATTCTCTCTCATTTTTCTGTGCCTAAAATTTCAGGAAAATAAAAAATGCTGATAAGTGTGCAGATACATCACAATCATTGGTGGTCTAATTGCTACATTTCTTAGAACTGTAATATTAGATAAAAATAAATGCCTAGGCCACAGCAAAAAGGCACCTGAATTATTAAGAGCTGGAATCAAACCAGTCTCTCCTGGCTCCACCTCTGCAAAAGATTTCAATTCCCCAGAGCTCTTTATGAGGGTAAGTGTGGGAAATCGTCGTTGTGGTACTAAACAATTGCCACCAGGACAGATCTAGATTTCTTGGAGCTGTAATCTTTTTTCTTACTTGCCAGAAATTACCGAGTAAAGCTGTGTAGGGCAAGCATTTTGTCCTAAATCAAATTGCTTTTATCTCAGATGTGGCTTTTCCCTGAATTCTCATTTTTTCTCTTCCTTATACCATCCCTTCAGCACACTTTCTCTATGGAAAAAACATTAATTTATTCAACCAACATGCACTGAAGCTCTGTAGAAATGGCAGGTGCCACACTCGGATGCTGGAACAGAGCCCTGGGCGGGCAGACACAGCTTCTGTGACACGTGGCTCTCAGTCTTGTGTGTGGCTGGGGACTGTTGTTTCTGTTCTGGAGCTGTACTGATCTTACCAGGTTTAGAATATGTGAAATCCTCACATATTGTCTGGAATAGCTGGAGAATTCTAATTGAGCCCATCTGTTTCATATTTTTGAAGGGAAATCAGGTTGGTGTGCATAGGAAGGGATCTGGTAAATGACACTACTGAGATAATTTGAGTATGTTTACAACATGCAGCTTCCCATAAAAGTCCCATAAAAATTGACCATGCTGAACTCCTAAACCCTTTAAACAACAGGAGAGAAGATTAGGAGTGATTTCTTTAGTTAAAAATAAAACAGCTATAAAAACAAACGTTAGGAGTTAGAAATCCTGGGGTGAGAATGAGATTTTAGTCTTCCATTTTGTGGGATGAAGAAGGCTGGGAGAGGCATCCTTTTATATTCTGAGCTGTGGGCTGAAGACTACATTGAGCAAATTAGGTTACCAAACCTAGCTCATATGACTGGATGTGGCTACAGAAGGCACGCCGGCCCCTGGATCCTTCCAGTAGGGGGTTCCAGAGCCATGTCTGCTGCCACCAGAACCCAGAAGTTAGAGTGAAATGACTAAGGCATGATTTGCATCAGAGTGATGAAATGCACAACCTGTTGGAAGGGCAATAAGCATTCTTCCAACTTTTACACTTAGCAATTACATATCTATCTATCAATAGTCTATTTTGGCATATACTAAGGGAACTAAAAGATACAGTGTGTGTATATGTGCCTGTAGACAACTTATAGAATCTGATGCTATCTCTGGGCAGACAGCATCAGACTTGAGTTGAATACTTGGACACCCTGCTGGTGTCCAGAATTTTTTGTTGGTATGAGGAGAATTCTCCCATATTGGAATCAGGTCTGGAAATGCTAATTTAATGTATAATGTAGCTACAAAGTGAAAGATTACTTTTACACAGTTACAGATATGCTACTGATTTCACACTGTTTACTGGGCTAGCACAGCATTGCGCCCTGCAAAAGTACCTGGGAGGCTGGAAAGGGAAGCAAGACCGCCCTTTCTCATTTAGCACTTGTACCTGCCCGCTCCTCCAAACAAGGCAGGGCTGGAGCTTGTGATGTCCCTGCCAGAACAGAGTCCTAGCACTGGACACCTTTATTTAAAATCATTTCATTCTGCCTGACCAGGCAGTGGCAAAGTGGATAGAGCGTCGGACTGGGATGCGGAGGACCCAGGTTCAAAACCCCAAGGTCACCAGCTTGAGCTCAAGGGTTGGTGGCTTGAACAAGGGGTCACTCGGTCTGCTGTAGTTCCCCTAGTCAAGGCACATATGAGAAAGCAATCAATGAACAACTAAGGAGCCGCAACAAATTGATGCTTCTCATCTTTCTCCCTTCCTGTCTATCCCTATCTGTCCCTCTCTCTGACTCTCTGTCTCTGCCACAAAAAATAATAATTTCATTCCAAAATCCCCAAATCTGCCACACAGATTGAATATAGTCAGTGAATCTATTTCTTAATTTATATAACAGACAAAAAAGAGTCTCATTCAATGTCCTATAGTCAGAAAACTGTTAATGTTCAACAGTACACTGGTGTTCAGTGTCAGCCTGGGTCCGGAAGAGGTTTTATTTAAGGAAAATCCCTATCCCAGGTGTGGCTGTGTGAGTAAACCCCTCATTCTATGCCTATCTTTTCTGACTTATTTTGGTACATTAGAGCTATAGACATTGGAGAAGTGCTTAATTATAGTCCTATTTATATTAATTGTAACTCTTTATACCTAAATACTTCATTAACAGGTGAAAGAGGACTGTTTTATAACATGCAATCTTTCCCTCTTCTCTATCTCTGGATCACAATGAACAAATCAAAAAAAGTATCAAGACTATAAATGTCACCCACAATTCCACCACTTAGACACAGATCATTGCTAACATTTTGGTATAAAGTTTTTTCTTGTTTTTAATCTTATGTATGTATTCTTTTCTTCCTATAAAATTGAGACCACATTATATTTTGGGAACTTCCCTCCTATCACTTAAAATTCTTTAAACACAATTTTAAAGGGCTGCCTATCATTTCTACCCTATGTTAGCCATTTAGGCTGCATCCAATTAAACACAACATAAGTTAGCATTTTTACATAAATTTCTGCCTACATGTCTTATTATTTCCTCAGTATAAGTTATTAGAAGTGGAATGATCAGATCAGCTAGGTGTTAACATTTGTTGAAGCACTTGACATTTTGTCACATCCCTGTAGAGCAAGCTGTCCCAGTTCACATGTCCATCAGCAATGGTAAAGGGGAGAGCTTTCACTGGACCCTGGCTAGCACTGAGTACTTGCACTTAAATAGCTGTAGTTGCTTTAAATTTGATAGGCAAAAAGTATTTTTTTTTATTTCTTTACTAGTGAAATTAAATATTCTTCCATTACTGTACTTGGTTTTCTCTAAATTTACTTACTCTTAGCTTTGCTTGTTTTTCTATAAAGGTCTGAGAGTTTTAAAAATTTTAGATATTAAAGTTCTTAGTCCTTTTGAGTTTTGAGTCTAACTATTATGTGGGTTACATCTATAGCTTGCACCTCTGTCCTGTCTTTGATGGCTTTGTGCTTGGAAAGCCCTTCCCAGTCCAGAGGTAAAGGATCTCACTTGATACTGGAGGGTTAAATAAGAGAATGTATGTAAGTTTTTTAGCAGCCATACCTGACTCATGCAATTGTAAATCTATCATAAGTGGTAGCTGTTAGAGTCAATCCTCCCACAATTCCTGCTTTGAAGGTGAGCAAACGGAGGGTGATGGAACATTACCTTATGGATAGAGAAGAGCTAGGATTCAAGCCCAGCGCGTTCTGGTTATAAATCTTTCTGCTTTTCTACACTGACAAGTAGAGTATCCAGGCTACTAATGGTGGACGACACCATTGGGGATACAATATGAGAACAAAATTCTCTCCTGAGAGGGGTGCGATGCTTCTCGGGACAGGAGAAGGCCTCACTCATCACAACCTCAGGTACTCACACTGTGAATGCCTTCTCGTCTGAGCCGCTCTCCGCAGCTCCGCTGCTCAGTCTTCCTTTGGGAACAAGTATGATTCCCATTGTTTCAAGTAATGATTCAACTGACTAGTAAATAGTTTTTCTCTTAAAATTCACCAGTTGGAACTTAATTTCCTTTTGGTTGCCCATATGTATAAAGTGTGTGTGTGTGTGTAGTTTTAAAGTTCTTTTATTTTCTAAGAAATTATACCTACAGGACAATTATGTCCTCCAAGTCCCCAAAACACAAAGATATCCCAGGGGAACGAATGACGAGGTGAACAGGAAAAGAGAGGCTGACTCAAAACCACACTGTTTGGCTGTTTATGACAAGCGAGGTCCCATTCCCTTCTAAAACAGCCTTGGGAAACACCCTCAGAACACAAAAGTGAAATGTGATATTGCCAGCAAAGGCAGGAGAACAACTGAGGAACAGTGGCTCATTGCCATGAGACAAAATTGTGCTTAGAAACTCACCACTGTCCAACCACAGGCAGTTTTTGTCCTCGTTCATAGCTGAATTCCCTACTGCCAGCCCCTGTGCCCAGGCAGGTAAGGCTCACAATGGCTTTTGAGGGCACCACGTGAGCCGCTATCTCAGAGCACAGATGGCAGAGCACCTGCAGACCCCAACATAGGTGTTCAACCTTTCCCATGGCCTCATGCTTCTACAGCAATTTCCAAAACTTGACAAGAACAGAGAGGTTTTTGATAAAGAAAGAAAAAGCAAGAAGTTCTGCTTGCATAGATATCGCCCATCTCCAAATCTAGTATGTCCCCAAGTCCCTTCCACACTTTCTTCAAGACCCGGAGTGCACCCATCTCTTACACACTGATACTGTCCCCCAGTCCCCTCCTTCTGTCTCGCCTTCATCCCTCTAGCCCAGTTCACCTGCTGGCAGCATTGTGGTGACCCCAGCCTCTGAGGCAGGGCCACCCAGTCTTTCTCATCTGCACATCAATTTATAGGCTGAATACTGAGTATCTGCTGCATTTTAAAATTTAATTGACAAATTACTTCTGTAAGGACAGCTGCAGGGCCACTACGGTTCTCAGTAGCACACTTCAGGAAATAACCTCCTAAACCTAAAGCCAGCTGGTACTCAGGACACTGCAAACAGTTGCCTCCTCTGGCTTCTGCACAGACAGTGGAAACCATGGAGCTGGAAAGGGCCTGCCTGACCAGGGGAAAGGGGTGCCTTCAACTCCCCAAAGGAGGAGGGTGTAAAGAAATTTGTCACAGGGGACCCGACTGATATAAATGGCACAGAAGTGCTGTGTGACTAAAGGCAGATGTGAGCTTTGGAGCAAGAATACTCTGGGTCTGGACAGGATCTGGTTGTGGGAACAGGGAGTAAGTGAAAGAAAACCATTTTCCCCAAATTCCCTGTCTCACGTCTCTTCCTTAGGCTGCCTTCCCTCCCCAACCCCCTACCCCCCAGCTCCATTTGCTTCTGACTTTGTCTAGTTATTGGATATGCTGGTGTCATTACGCTGTCTCAGTACTCAATTCACTATCCATCCTGGAGGACAGCACTGCTAGCATTCTCCTTTCTGCATTGCTCAACTGTTACCTGCTCTGTGCTTCACACACAGTGGGATGCATATGAAGGACCCAGGGCCACACTCTCCACCAAAGGGAAAAAGGAAAACCATGTACCACTAAGGAGAATCCTCCTAAGGGCTGAGCCTGCATTATTCCAGAAGTCATGAACACCCTGGGCTCCCACAGTCCAGCAGGAACTCAGGATGCCAGGAGGTTGCTGGGACACAAGTGGAGAATGGTGCTGTGGGCAAACAGAAACAAAATAGCCCTCTCTTTGTCACACACTTTTTAAAACCAGTAGGTCTCAAATTTGACGGTATAAACATGAACTGTTCTGCTGATAACAGAAAAGCTGGGGTGGGGCAGAGGGTGCATTTTGAACAGGTTCCCAGATGCTGCTGTTTGAGACACTTTGAGAACCATGGCTTTGACCAACTGAACACATCAAGGAGCTAGAAGACACAGTTGGTTATTCTTTTACTGAGCACAAATCTTTTCCATGTGGAATGGCCAGCCTCCGTATCCAGGGGGAGTTCATTCGTGGCCACCTGGCCTTTGCCAAGGCCTTGCGAGCATGCCTGTCTAGAAGCAATGAATGACCCCCTGGCCCCAGAGCAGTCTACTGACTAGTGATATCTGGCATCACCATCATTAGCAGCATACATCGGGGAATGCAGTTGGGATTCTGAGCTCCCCTGTGGAAAAAAGTACTCTTCCTTTAGGAGAATAATAGTCTCTCTTCTCTTCACAGCCTGTAAGAAATGTAGCTTTACTCTAATATTTAGAAACAGCATTCCAGTCTATAGGAGTCCTTTTAAACATTAGGAACGAGAAGTACAGAACTCATTTGTTCATTAGGCAAATTTTCTTTAAAATAGAAAACTAAAAAACAAAACCCAAATATACTGCTGGTACTTTCTAATTATTTTCTCACTGAAACAACCATGGGTTTTGTCACTAGATCAAAATATAAAAACAGCATTTTATAACAAAATAAAGCATATGCTTTTTTTTTTTTTTTGGTATTTTTTCCGAAGTTAGAAGTGGGAGGCAGTCAGACTCCCACATGCGTCCGACTGAGATCCACCCGGCATGCCAGCAGGGGGTGATGCTCTGCCCATCTGGGGCATTGCTCCATTGCGGCCTGAGTCATTCTAGCTCCTGAGGCAGAGGCCATGGAGCCATCCTTAGTGCCTGGGCCAACTTTGCTCCAATGGAGCCTTGGCTGTGGGAGGGGAAGAAGAGATAGAAAGGAAAGAGGGAAGGATGAAGAAGCAGATGGGTGCCCTGGCCAGGAATCGAACCCGGGACTTCCACACACCGGGTCAATGCTTTACCAGTCAGCCAACTGGCCAGGGTATATGCTTTTGAATGGCTCAAGCATAATTATTTGCACTGTGTAGCTTATTTCAAGTTATTGTATCTTATTTTATCTTCCCAGACAGACTGGGAAGATTTTGATTAATAGTGGAAACATAAGTTAAATAACCTAGAATCTTCCCATTCTATCACCAAATGGATATCAAGTTTTTCTTTTCAGTTTGTATTTCTGATGTTTTCCATTTGACACTTACACTGACTAAACAGTCCAGAAAGGTTTCCTAAAAGGCTGCTGAAGTCTTTTAATTTTGTAACATTGTACCAATGTGCCCAAACAAGTCCTCTGGAATAGATGTCAGGCCAGACGGTTGGGTAACACTGAGACTTGGCCTTGGCCACCTCAAGTCCAAGAGGAAGGACCATAGGACATGTTTTCCTTGAGAACTGACTGACATCAAGTATTGGGATGCCTGTCCAGAGAGTGGAAATGTTTGTTTATAATTACTAGTTACCCTCGAGGATGGTTTTGCCTGTTGACTGTATTCCTTGTCCTCATGCTACAGGGACGATATAAAGAGGCAGGCAAATTGAAGTCTCTAAGACTTGACTGCTCTAGTTGTCAAGGACCAGAGCAAAGGTATTTAACAACATCTAGTCTAGAGCTGAAGTTTCAGGAGCCACTTTCTGGTAAAGGACCCCAACGTTTAAGCGACAAAAATCGACCTTACATCCTACAGGGACGCCACTAAAAACTAAAGTCTTCCTCCCTTTGAAGCAGCACGTACCAAACACGAACGACTGGGAGCATCTTGGGCTCTTTCTGCTGCTCAGATGATTGCCTACAGAGACGACATTGTCACCCAGCACTGCTACCTGGGAGCTTTCTCCTTAACAGATACCGTGTCAGAGGTCTGCAAAGCTATTGCACTCGTTCCGTGTCACTGTCAGGACATAGCGGTCTAAAATACCTACTGTGTGGTTATGCAACAGCCAGGCCTCAGTCAACCACAGGAAGCCAGTGTCCCCAGTGTCTCGTGTCAGGGTGCACTTAGGGTCTGGGAGAGCTGGACACAGGCGTATGACCAGAACAAAAAGGGAAAGTGGGGTAGTCAAGAAGAGTCAAGTTCACATCTTGACTCTCACACGTCCTACTGCAAGTTATAGAAACTCCTTAAGTTCCAGTTTCCTTTTCTGAAAAAGAGGCATAGTAAAAGATACATCCATAAAGACAGAAAGTAGATTCACGATTTTAGAGCAGGGGAGAACTGGGAGTAATTACAGGTGAACAGTGTTTATTTGGGGTGATGAGAATATTCTGGAACTAGACCGTAGTGGTTTGCACAATCTTAAAATATACTAAAACCCATCAAAATTTGAAATGGTAAATTTTATGGTATGTGAACTGTAGCTCATATGATATGTGAATTATATCTCAGTATGAAAAATAAACTACATACACATATGTGGTTTTATTTATTTTTAATATTGAGATATAATTCACATACCATATACCCAGAAAATCTATTGTAGTTACTTGAAACAACCCACTCTCTGACCATGCTGGTGAGCCGAGATGCACCAACAGGGTGATATGAAGGCAAGAACCCAAAGTAGGAGCTGAAGCTTCATATTGATATCATCTGAACTCAAGCCACAATTCCTCCCTTGGAGGAAAAGGAGACCCAGCACAGAAAGCGGAAAAGATGGTTCCTAGGTGACTGATGGTGGTGGTGGGGGACAGGGGGAGGTCAGGCTCCAGGGCTCAGTGACAAAACAGAGTCCTTCCAACACACTCAGCCCTTACACACAGGAAGACGGAATGGTTAATGGAGGATGGCTGTTTTTCCTCAATAATTGAGTGGGAAAAGTAGAGCTCTTGTCTGGGATAGCAGCTGGCGTCCCATGTTCCTGTTTATTATTATTTATCTCAAGCAGTCATCCCCATTTACCTTAAAAAAAAAAGAAGAGGCACAGCTGTGGCTTCACTTTATATATTGTTTCTTCCATCCTTTTAATTTTTACACAGCTCTTCCCTAATCTTTCACTATAATTGGATGTGCAGCACTAGAGATGGCACCTTGGGGGGACAAAGCCAGGCGAGTGGCCTTCCCATCTTGGACCACACACAAATGGTTCTCTGTCTTTCCTCTGCGAGGAGCCACCTGGGACCTGGAGGCAAGACCTGTGTCCCGGTGTTTGCTCTGCCCTGGGACAAAGTTGGAGCCAGCCTTCTGCAGAATGTGATGTTAAATTTCCTTGATCTCCTTTCTTTCTCTCCATCAGTGTAATTTGGATTTTTCCAGGCTCTGAGATGAGGTGGGCTGCATGCTCTCCAGGTTCATATGAACTAGCTGGACACTTTCCCAGATAGCATCATCACATCAGCTTAGTTGTTTGTGTGCTCCTCCCCCCATTCAGACTGTAAACCCCTTGAGGGAAAGCCCAGTTTCCCTTTGGTGATCCTGGCCCTGCACACAATGCCAGGGACAATGGAGGGCTCTTGGAGAGTGATGGCTGAAGGAATCAGGACATTGCTTGCTCAGTGCTTGGTCCTAAAGACAATCCGCTGTGTGGGTCTTTACCAGAGGGTCAGAGGTTGCTCAGAGCAAGGCAGAGCAATAATGGGCATGTTGGATTCAGCCAAGTTGCAGGCCTTCCTTCCCAAATCCTAAGATCTGTGTTCTGTTGAGTATAAACCAGAGGTCCTTAAGGAGCCACCTTTCTTACCATCAGGACCTTCCCCAATGAAAAGGGACACTCTCTTCCTTCCTTTGCCAGGGTGGAATCTAACTATAGTCATCGGAAAGTGACCTTACCCTCAGAGGCTCTTTGCATGACTTTATAATAACCTTGTAAAATAATCCTTATACGCATGCAGCATTTGTTAGTGCAGCTGGTATAGGAATTTCTGTTGTGTCTAGGCAGGGGTATACCAATTTTCCAATTGTCTTTGACAACTGACCTCGTAGTCAAAGGAAGCCAAAGAAGAAATTATTAAAACTCTTCATAGTTCAAACATTTAAAAATATCTATTTGTGTATGTTTTATACATACATAATATTTTTTACAGTAAAATGTACATGTAACTTATGAGTAAAATATATATGTATCAGAAGCATGGGCTCAAAAACATTTTACTGATGGTACAAGGTCAAAAAAACTTGCAGACCACTTGTTTATAGCATCTAATTTAATGTTTTACTTAGTCAAACAAACAGCAAAAACAAAACATTTAAGGAAAAAACTTAGAAAAAGGAAGATTCCAATTAGGAAAAGTGATTTTTATACTAGATAATTCCTTTCCTATCTTTGTATTTTTTAAAAAAGTATATGTTGCCCTGTTTCACTAGAAGTTCTTAGTGAAATTACGAGTAGTATTCTTTTTAGCATAATGAAGTCTTCATAGTAAACACGATATGCATAAATTTGAAAGCATTTGCCTGAGAAAGGCAGTTAAAAGAACTGAAATGACAAGAGAACTCTGACTTTCAGGGTCCAGAACAATCTAAACTGGCCTTTGGCATCCTACTCATCTAGAAGTTTCCTCTAGTGGTCTTTTGTGCTTGACCTATAAGACACCATGTCTCCTGAAATCACATGTGGCATTCCACTGCTTTATTTAGATATGGGTTAAACAAGGCAATCCTGCATTGTTGTTGTTGATATTTCAAAGCTACTTGAGCCTTTCAGTCTGTGGCGTTATAGTCAGTGCTGTATCAGGTGCCTTCCCACCATTGCTACTCATTCCAGGCATCTGGGTTCTCTCAGGATCTGAGTTATAAAACTACAGGGGCCATTATTGTTATTGCAATGGTATGTCTTTCATTTTTTCCTCAGTGCCAATTGACCCCCATTCTTCTATCTGAGAAACGGTGTGACAAAGAAAACTGTGGCCTGTCTTTTGGCACTGAATACAGGAGCAGTGTGAGCACTGTGCACCTGTTCTGGGTTGGTAAGTGACCGACCCTGATTGCTGAGTTTCCCAAGCATCTCTGGCACACCCACTTCCTGCAGGAAGGAACAGCTGAGAGGTGTTAGGGTTTCAGGACTCTGTGCACTCATTCCCTCTTTGGTGATCACAAGGGACAAAACATACTCAGGGCAACACAGCAGGTCATTTAAATCTTTTACATCAGGGGTGCTCAATACCTTGATCGCGATCTACTGGTTGATCGTGAAGGAAGTGTGGGTAGATCGCACGGCATTAAAAAGACATTTGTCTTTTGATTGGCATACAGGGTAGCCAATCTGACGTCTGAACTTTTGATACCCTACGCATGTGCGTTAAACCGCGCTAACTTGTTCAGTTACATTGCTGCGTAGTTAGCCTTCAATTTACTTAAACTAAATACAACAAAGGATATAAAAATGAGTGCCGTAGCTGGTCTGAGTAAGAAGCCTAAAACCTACCACTTTTATACAGAATGGGAGGGGATTTTTTTCACTATGTCATATTCTAAGTGTGTTTGCCTCATCTGTCTGTGTGCCATTGCTATTCCAAAGAAGGGAAATGTGGAGCGGCTTTTTCGGACTGTTCATAAGAACTATGACATTGACTTTCCTCTGAAAAGAGAGCTGAGAAGGAGAAAGGTGAAAGAAGAATACACAGTATTAAATAGTAATAATAGTAACTTAAATAATGATAATATAGAAGAAATAAGTTTATGTTTTTCATTTTTATTGTAGGTAGATCATTTTGACTTCGTCATCTTATAAGTAGCTCACAAGCTAAAAGTGTGGGCA
Organism: Rhynchonycteris naso; assembly: GCA_037038555.1. Classification (NCBI taxonomy): domain Eukaryota; kingdom Metazoa; phylum Chordata; class Mammalia; order Chiroptera; family Emballonuridae; genus Rhynchonycteris; species Rhynchonycteris naso. The sequence continues at coordinate 181,686,015 of CM072995.1, read as the reverse complement.
CCCCTGTTTTACATATTTAAGTTTTAGCTTCTGGAGAAAGAATATAAATTATTCTGAACTGCTCTAAGAAATAAAGTATTTACTTAAAACATCCCCACTACTCATACACAGTTATGCATATAAGATACAAATTGCCATATTTTACACTATGTAAGTATCTACCAAGATAGAAGCTTCTTAACATAGCTCACTCTGGGGAAAAAAATAGTGACGTAGTTGATCAAATTAAAATTTTCAGCTACAAGATTACTGTTTTAGGAGTCTGTAATAACTGATATTTGCCTCTGAGGGCAAAGAGATGTCAATTTCTGGGTCCATGATAGGAGGGCCCTTATTTTTCATCCTGTGCTATGTTGTTGACCTACATTTGACTTACGGAAAATAATGAGGAGGAAAGGACATAGTATGTGATTAGGCTTCTGTGGACAGATAAGTATATACTTGTAGTTTAATTTCATGACCCAACCCATATAACTAAAGCTATTTTTACTTGGGCCACTTATTACCAGACAATTACCATATAAAGCATTCCAAAAATATGCTATATTTTCTGACTTTCAAAAGAACAGGTAAGCAAAGAATTAGTAGATACTGTTATCAATTTTTTTTAAACCCACACTTCTCTTAGAACTTAACAGTTTTTATTTTTAAAAAAGTCAAAATTAGAAAGATAGGTTAAATATTCTAGCATTTTTTAATTGCAGGTAAATTGTTAACGTGATACTAATTAAAAAAAAATTCTTCCTTTACATAAAAAACCTGCCTAGCAACGAAGTACATAATAGAATTCTTTTCAACATCAGAATAACAACATGTGTATTCCAGTTACTGCTAAAGTATATTAAAGAGCACGAGCTGGGAAAAGCAGAGAGAACTCTGTCAGCTAAATGCATTCAATTCTGTGCATTTAATCTTTCCTGAATATATTATGGCAATGGCCACTGAGTGTGGAATTCAGGCACTTCTCAAGGGTGAACTTTCTCCCAGTTAGAAAAATGGTCCAATTGTTCACAAACAAAAGAACTCCCCCCCCTTTACCTTTTTATAGTTCCCCTCCATATCCAATGGAGATTCTTGACTGATGATGTCATCCGTTCCATCACTGTCTAGATTCATCCTTTAACTCTTTAGAATTTCACTTGAGAAAGAACCTTTCATGAATTCTGATAGGCTGAAATGCCAACTGCTCAGTCCCCTGATTACTGCTCATGCTGACGTCGAAGCAGCCAGAGGAGTCTGTGCCTGGCTGTGCTGTTCTTGTTCTGCTTGGTCTCAGAAACACCACCCTGCCTGGCTTGCCTGGTCATTCCTGTGCTCTGGCACAGGGCAGCTGCGGTTTTCTGAGGCTCCCTCTACACTGACACTTTAGTTATTGGAAGTACAGCCTCCCACCATCTGCTGTCACCTTCGCCTGAAAGATCCCACCTGGATGACTCCTGTCCACAGCACCTTTCCTGTTCCCAGTCAAGGACAAGCTGATTGAGCTCCCTGACTCCCAGGTCAGGGCTGACTGTGGGTAGAAGCACTTGGATAAAACTAGTAACCTTATTCTGAACCCTGGGTAGAGTGGATGGGATAAAAATAGATGCAAAAAGCCAGCCTTGCACACTTCACCAGTGAGTTAAAAGCCGGGTATCCCATGACAAAATGAAACAGTATAATTTTAAGGCTAACCTATAAGACAGATGTTTACTCTTTCTTTTTTCTTTTCCCCTGTAACCAATCGTGTCTTAGAATCAGATGTAAATGTCTCATCTTGTGGAAGAAGCCCCAGCACAAAGATGAAATTTATTTGCCAACACAGAGAAGGTCCCCTCCACCCCCATGATCAGTGCTTTGTTCTATTAATATAGTCAAGAGAAAAAGACCCATCAGCTATTCTTTAACATTCAGCCAGTGGCGGTCTTTTTTCACAAAATAGAATGTTTCTTTCTGTTGCTCTCTTGACCCTTTCCCCATGGTTTTTGGTTTCATTTACTAGCTTTACACACAGAGAAGGAAAAGGGCACAGCTGGAGGACGTTTGCGTGCAAGAAGCAGAGAAGAATACACAAACACACACTCATCATCCCTGAATGACTACCACCATAAACTAAAAAATATACCTTATTTCATAATAAGTAAATAAATAAATAGAGTTACTGTTTGTAGGAAAAGTGGGCTGAAGAACTCAAAGGGCAAGCTTCTGTTTAACAACACCATCTTACACCCTGACATGCTCACACAGAAAGCAGCAGATGCACTAGTTAATATGTTTTCCAGTACAAATTCTTGATCAAGTTCAATGCTGTGAAGAAGACACTAATAAAACAAAAATGCCATTCAAGGTAGCCTTTTGGTATCTGAACCTCTGCTGACATGCTGTCTATTGCTACAATTTTAAAAAATTTCAGTTTGTTCAAGACTATGGCATGCATGTGTCTTAATAGCTGAGCATAACCTTGCTTTTGTAAAGAGAATATACCCTTCTGCAGCCCTGACCCAAATCCAGATCCTCCCTGAACCCTCCAACCTCAGTTCCCAAAAGAATTACTTGCATATTGGCTAGACAGCATAATGACAGATTGTGTCTTACATGCCATACTTGCATTTGGGCAGGGCTTCTCCCTAGCAGATATCTCCCTTGTCTTATGCTCTTCCAGGTCCCACGACCTTAGTGCTAAACAAGAGTCCCACTATCTGCACGCATGCCACCCCCAATGTGGGTGTTCCCAACACTAGAGAGTTCACCAAAGCTCAGTAAGGCTTTGTGGTTAAAATGGAGTCTCTATACCATAAAGGATCCCGTGTGTGTTTATTAAATCCTGCCGAAGAGGTTACTGGAAATGAAGGAAGCATCCATTTCATTACATGACATGTATTAACATAATAATAATGGTTACCTTTTCCTGAGGGGTTGCTATGGGCCAGGTGTACAGACATCTTCCATCCTTACAGTAACCCTTTGAAGTAGACACTATTCACAATTGCATTTTACAGCTGAGGGAGAGCTTAGTGAGGTTAAGTAACTGGCCCGAAGTGTGGCCCCTTGTGAAAGGTCCGGCCAGAATTTGAACCTGGGCCCACATTAGAAATGCCAGGCCATCTCCCACTGGCTGCCTTGGTAAGATACAATGGCACACACTAAAATAATAAAGCAGATCTTTAAAAAATCAGGATTTAATACAAAGAGAATTAATTCCAACAGCACTCCTATAACAGTATCACATACTGACTATAAACTGCACATCTGGAACACCCAGGTACCACCACTATCCCCCCTGCCAGTTAGACCTCAAGGAATCAGTGATAGCTCTTTGACAGATGATCATAACCTCACACAGTGAAGAGTGAGTCTGCAGCCCCTTTCCACTGGCCTGGTTTCTGGGCTTTTTCTAAGGGAGCAAGTTATCTAAAGTGCTTACTCATCTTGTTTTCCCTACAGCATCCCGACACTGCTTACACAAAGAAAGGGGACATAAACACAGGAGACATACATGTATGTGTTGCTTATGATGTTTCCTCTAAATGCTTCACATGGTAGAAAATATTAAAAGTTCATGCTTTTCAACTGAAATTTTCTGTGGAAACCACATATGTTCAAAGTTAAAAATGAATCTGCTCTGGTTGGAGGGGTGGTGGGTACTGTGAATTTCAGCCTCTGACCTTGGTCAGCATCCTGGTCCACTTAGCAATCTACCATTACATGACATGTATTAACATAATAACATAAAGTGTGCTGGCTAAACATGGGCCCAGATACTAATGCTGTTCCTTGGAAAACATACACATAGCCACATACAGTCCTGAGGCTGTAAGAGCCTCTTCTCACACACCCTGCTCCCCACCCTGAAATTCAAAGACTAGAATAGAGAACTGCAGTTTCCTGTCAACCCATGACCTGAAGCGCAAGGTGCATTGATCACGCGAGCCAACATGGATGAAATTATAAAAACTTAGAGATTACAAGACTTAGTAAAATACATAACACTATAAGCTTAATTAATATCATTTTACTTTAACAAGGTGGGCTTAAATATACAGTAAAATGACTGAACTCTCATTATTAACTATGTATATTTATACACATATTTAAATGAATATAGTAATGATATATTGACTGTATACATACTTATATGCACACAAACATACTTTATTGATATATTATTTTTTGGAGAAGGGCACCTCAAAATCCAAGATGGAATTTCCCAGCCAGACAACAGCCACAAGGATTAGTACTACTAAGAGAGTGCTGAACACCATTCTCCTCTGACCACTATGCTTTTTCTTGTCGTAAGTGATTCTCTAATAATCATTATAAGCTTATTAGAGACAAGTGATGGAACTTCCCCTCCTTAAATATGGATCCAAGAGCTTGCAGGGTGGTCCCCAGTGGTGAGAAGTTTTCTTTGTCCCCCACCTAATGATGCTCATCACACAGACAGGCTCAGAGCCAAGAGCCTTTCCAGAAGGAGCTGCACCCCCGCTCACTGTGTGGCTTGCGCCAGTTTAAGATAATCCTGTAATCTGTCGTGTGGACTGATCTTTCATGTCTTCTAGAGCTTTGCTACTCAAAGGGTTCCCTCTGACAAGAGTATACACATCACTTGAGAGCTTACAGGAAATGAAAACTCTGAGGTCCCACCCCAAACCTACTGAATCAGAAAATGGATTTGTAAAAGAGCTCTAGGATTTTGGGACACACCTTAAATCTTAAAAGCACAGCCCTAGACCTTGAAAAAAATTTATTACGAGCCATTATCCTATTTTAGGTAGTATTTCTGGGCTTGGCAGCAAGATAATGACTTCAGATGTTTGGGATCAATACTGTAATTAATTTCACTTTCAAGTGGTCCAAATGAATACAGGAAAGGAAACAAAACAAAACTCCACATTGGAAGATGAGCGGATCATAACGTGCGGTGATTCAGCAGTCGCTGTGTAAACCGGGGGATAAGAACCACTCATGTCCTTTCTACAGAGAATTTCCTCCGGTTTCTTCTCCTCTGCCACCCTCTCCAAAATGAAGTGTGCTGGCTAAACATGGGCCCAGATACTAATGCTGTTCCTTGGAAAACATACACATAGCCACATACAGTCCTGAGGCTGTAAGAGCCTCTTCTCACACACCCTGCTCCCCACCCTGAAATTCAAAGACTAGAATAGAGAACGTCAGTTTCCTGTCAATCCATGACCTGAAGTGCAAGGTGCATTGATCACGCGAGCTAACGCTTTTAAATAATCATAATCAGGCACTGACTTTGAGAACACTGACCATATGACTGGGAAATCACTCTGCTTTCACAGATGGGTGCTTTAGTTCATCCTGACCAACCCTCAGCATCCCACTGCCTTCCCTTTAGCTTGAACATCCAGATTCCATGTGCTACACACACTGACACTTGAGCTGTAATCTTTTTTCAAACTACCTTTTCTTCTGTGGAAAGCTCATTTAAATTTGCATCACTTTTCATTAAGATAGTCTCATAGCTTTATAAGCCATGAAAATACACAGGCAGTATTTACTTTTAAACCTTATGACTTCATTGGGGTGACATTGGTTAATGAAGTTATACAGGTTTCAGGTGTACAATTCTACATCATCTACATATTGTATTGTATGTTCATCACCCCAAATCAAGTCTCCCTCTGCCACCATTTATCCATCCCCTCTCTATCCCCTTCTTCCTCTCCTTACCCCCTTCCCCCAACAGCAAATCCTACACTATTGTCTGTATCTGTTAGGTTTTTTTTTGTATCTGTTAGTTTTTTTCTTTGCTTAATCTCTTTATCTTTTCCCCTCAGCCCTTTAACTACCATCTATGTAGGCAATTCCTTCCCCCCATGTTTATTGTATTGATTTTAGAAAGAGAGAGGGGAGGGGGAAGAGAGAGACAGGGATATCTATCTGCTCCTGTATGTACCCTGACTGGGGATCAAACCAGCAATCTCTGCACTTTGGAAAAATGCTCTAACCAACTGAGCTATCTGGCCAGGGCTATGTAGGCAATTTTTAAATGAACTTTTCAGTGTACGTTAAAAAATTAAAATAATGACATTGGGAAAGTGGGGTACAGGAGGTAGAAGTGCTAGGAGCTGAGAAAATGCCAAACATTCAGGCACATCAAAAATATTGAGGACCACAGACAAATCTTTCTGCTCAACTGAAAATCTGAGTACAAGAAACTCAACTGCAGTTGGCTCAGCAGTAGAGACTAGCCCAGTGTGTGGATTTCCTGGGTTTGATTCCCGGCCAGGGGACACAAGAGAAGTGCCCATCTGCTTCTCCACCCTTCCCCCTCTCCTTTCTCGCTATCTCTCTCTTCCTCTCCTGCAGCCAAGGCTCCATTGGAGCAAAGTTGGCTGGGGTGCTGAGGCCGGCTCCATGGCCTCCACCTCAGGAGCTAGAATGGCTCTGGTCGCAACAGAGCAATGGAGCGTCGCCCCCTGGTGGGCATACTGAGTGGATCCTGGTCTGGTGCATGCAGGAGTCTGTCTCTCTGCCTCTCCACTTCTTACTTCAGAAAAATGCAAACGAACAAACACAAACAAATAAATAAATCGCTTTAAAAAAAAGAAACTGCGGTCACCTTGGTGCTTATAGCACAGCTTCTGAATGAGACTGGTATTAATGCCCTCATTACAATTCTCTGAATTCTCTGCATTCTTTCCCCATTAATGGCACTCTTATGCTGATTGTCATTAGGCCTTTTTGATAGTTGTTTTCTTCTGAATTCAAGCAGTTTTGTCAAAGTACTTTCTACTTCAGGAAGCTCGGTAATTTCTGATGCTTCCAGATAGTGCAGAGGAGAACACTAAGTATGCCAAGATTTCAAATTTTCCCTTGGCATAGAGGACATAAATAAATAATAGGATAAAGTTGTATTAATGTTGAGCTTCTTCATGAGAAATTGTGATTAGTTAATCCAAGATTGTATTTGTTTGTGTGCTTGTGTGTGAATGGGGGTCTCTACTCCCCCAAAACCATGAGTGCACTGATATATACCAGACAGATGTTTCCGTTTTCTGTCCTTCCCCCATCACCATCCTCTTTCCAAGAGAAAATACTAGATGTTTGGTTTAAAGTAGGTGTTGCATATGTATGTCTTAAAATCACTTGATTTCTGAATCATGATGTTGGAGGCACCAAGTTCTCCTTTAAATAGAAATGTTGGTGCTTCTACTAAATTTCTACTTCAGATCACGTCTACAATGCAGTTCTTTTGAGATGATTGTTTGTTTGTTTTCATTTGGGCACTTATCGCTGTGCTCCCTTCATCTTAAAACATGTAAATTAGATTTTCAGATATCTTTCTTGGCTAAAAACAAGCACAGGATTATATATTCAGAATTATTTTCTTTTTCTTTCTTTTTTTTCTTTTTTGTGACAGAGAGAGGGACAGATAGGGACAGACAGACAGATAGGAAGGGAGAGAGAGGAGAAGCATCAATTCTTTGTTGCAGTACCTTAATTGTTCATTGATTGCTTTCTCATATGTGCCTTGACCGGGGGCTACAGCAAAGTTAGTGACCCCTTGCTCAAGCCAGGGACGTTTGGGCTCAAGCCAGTGACCTCATGCTCAAGCTGGCAACCTAAGGGTTTTAAACCTGGGTCCTCCATGCCTCAGTCCAATGCTCTGTCCTTGAGTTACCGCCTGGTCAGGCCTAGTTTATTAATTATTAAGGTGATAGATATGTTACTGCCTCCTCAGAAAAACACTGCATCTTAACAAAACAAAGCACAACTATAACCAGGCAAAACAACAAGAAAAAAATATTCTTCAATGCTATTGACTAAGGGAGAAATGTTTCCAATAAAAAAAAGTATGGAATAAGACAGAAAATTATTTCAATGAATTTAAATTTAAAAGCCTGTATCGAATAGTATGCTAAAATGCTTTGAAATTCCCTTTTCTGTTAGGTCAATATATTTTCCGCTGCTGTGAATGGAACAGGTTTAAATAGGACAGAATCTTAAACGAATTCAAATTTGATACTTTGTTTTCTCATTCACAGGAAGAAGGCGTTGGAAAATGAATCCACACTTGGCCTGGGGTCAATAGAAATAGAAGATATTTTCTTTCCTCTGTTAACAATTAAATAACCCACTAGAATCTGGGCATGAAGGCTGTTTACTAGCTTCTCCAGCAAGAAGTTTCAAAACATCTTGATATACTACTTAAAATAATACACTTCCTAGTTTTATCATTTCAAATCAATAGAGGCCATCTTTAATTTTATGTTGTGGGTATGATACGTTCATTGAGCTGAAACATTTTGCCCAAGAGAGATTTGGTGATTCAGAAGGCAATAAAGTTATCCCTTCATTTGGTAAAGAGATTTATTATAACTTAGCAAATGCAATACATTAAGACAGGCAGCCTGGATATGGCTGTTTACCTCAACCTGTTGCAGGTATTTTGAAAAAGTGCTTGGGGTAGAGCGTGAGGCTCACCTCGGGAAAATTCACTGAGGAAGGGTTAGTGGGCAGGAGGGATATGCTCAGTGCATTGTCTCTGGGAAAGCTGGGATGTCTCTGTCTCATTCATTTTGTTCCTTGCTCTATGGCCCCTCTTGTACCACATTTTGGCTGATGGAATGTCTGAAATGCTGGCCACTGGCCAAGGGGCTTATAAGCCAGATACTTGGACTGCTGGGGTCAGCTTCACCAGCTCCCTGTTTCAAAGCACAGATCAGAGCTTCTCTCTGGTATTACAATGGGAAATCCTGGTCCTGGGAACTCAGAACAGCACCAACTGAAGAAAATACAATTCAACCCAACGAACAGTTCCATTTCCCCCTCTGTGGGAGAGGAAATGGAAATAAGGCCTTGTCTTCAAGAAGCCTGCCATCTGACGAGCAAGACAGATTTACACATCACTAGCCACAAGTGGAGTCTAATAGAGGGAAAACCACAGTGCGCTGAGGAGAATTTCTGACTGGGGACAGGAGGGGAAAGTTTCCTGACAAAAGAGACACATGTGCCTTGAAGGTTGCATCAGCCTGCAAGAGGTCTCAGCAGGTGGATGGAGTATGAGTAGGAGGCAGTCTGGACTGAGGCACCAAAGCAAAGAAAGTATGGTGGCAGCGTGGGGGACAGGGGTGTCAGGTCTGGAGGGAGCAGCACTTCTGCCCAGGGGTCAGGTCATGGCTACACCTGGAAGGCTGCACAGAGGGGTGTGGGAGGAACCCCAGGAAAATAGGAGGCTTTGGGGATCTCTACTGCGCTCTCTCAGGGCCAGGTGCATGTCTGAGGAAGAGGCTCCATAAGATTTCGAGGGAGAAAAGAGATGAGAATCATTCACAGATCACTTTACTGTGTTTTCTTTCAAGTCTCCATTCCCACAGTAGCAAAGAATGTGAGGGTGTGATGTATATCTGAGGTGGTCGTAAGAGAATTTAAGCAATGGAAAGAAAGGGATGAAAGCATGTCATTGTTTTTTATAGACACACAATCCCCGCCTCCAAAACCAATTGCTGGGAAACAGGAGAAAATATTTGGCAGCTCTGAAGCAAAAATGAACCCTCTGACCTCAAGTTGTGCTGTCAAGTTAACAATATCTCAAAGCTTTCTATCAGAGGCTGTTTAGAAGAATCTGGCCCCTTGAAGGCTTCCAGGCCCCTCAAGCTGTGGGCAAGGTTCGTTCTTGAAGAGGCTGGCTTCCACCCAAGTCTGGAAAATGGAGGTCGATAGCTCTAGCTTTAAACATGGCTACAACTGAAAATGACAACGCACGCCTCAGTAACCCCTTCGCTAATGTAAATTCTGAGGGAGAAAAGTACATGCAGATGATGACAACGTGAGAATCTTCAAAAACAAAACCACCACAAAAAATTATGCCTGAGAATTTCTCTCCAATTACCACCCTGCCTCGGATTCAGCTGCTCTGAGGGCAATGCATGCAAACAGAGGTTCTCAGGCTCTTGGTAGCAAAACTCTCTTTTTCAAAGCAATCATGTTTGGAAAAAACAATATAAAAAAATCAATTATAGTTCCCTATATTAGCAACAAACCATTAAGAAATAAAGTGGGGCAAGGTTTTCCTGAGCTGCTTCTCCATCTTTCCCCAGCTGTGCACCAGAAGAAGGAGTTAGCTCTTAATTCCTGGTTACTGACTTGTTTATGCAAAAAGATGGCCCCAGCAGGGGACCTGTCAACTTTCCTGCCAGGAAAACTCCCATTTCACAGATGAGGAAGGTAACAAGAACTAAGAGGATAATTTGACCCACAACGGAAAACTTGCAGGTGAATGGCAGATGTGGGGGGAAGGAGTAGCATTGTCACAGTCACACCAGTGGCTATCAAAACCTAAGAACCAATGATACAGTCATGTTTTATATAGAGTAGGCGTGTCCATCTATATGTCTTCAGGGTTTGTTCTAAGCTCTGGGAGAGCAGATGGATACAAATATAGCATGAAAACCCCCACCCTCACGGTGCTTACACGGGGTGGGGGAAATGGCAAATACACAAATATGTACTCTGATAGATGGTAACGAAGACCAAATATACAAAATAAAGTACAGAAGTGTAATAGAAATACAAGGATGGAATTGGGGAGTTGGAAGTTGACATAGTAAGTCTACTGACAGTGAACAATTTTTTAGTATAAGCATGCCTCAAAACTGTCAAGTATGTGCAAAATCTGGCAATCCTACGCAGGGAACATATGCCAGGTAGAAACATATGCTGGTGGGAGGGGAGTGATAGGAAGTGGAAATGTGAGAGAGAGCTCCAAGGAAACAGGGCCCTGGGAGGCTGACTTTTATCCTGAAGAGGATTTGGAGAGGGAAACAGGGCCCTGGGAACCTGACTTTTATCCTGAAGAGGATTTGGAGAGGAACATGCTAGCAGCCTTAGGTTTTAAAAGAATGGTCAAGCAGCCTAACCAGTTAAGAGGCAATTATTGCTGTAATGATAATGACAATGATAATAACATAATAATATATATCTAAACATATGCACCAAAACAAGCATGTAATTTTTCTTTTGTTTTGAGGGGTAATGTACCCTGAAGCTTTATTCATGATTCTCCATTAAGAAACATTGGTCTAGCCTGACCTGTGGTGGTGCAGTGGATAAAGCGTCGACCTGGGAACACTGAGGTCGCCAGTTCAAAACCCTGCACTGGTCTGGTCAAGGCACATATGGGAGTTGATGCTTCTAGCTCCTCCCCCCTTTCTCTCTCTCTCTCTTACTCTGTGTCTCCTCTCTAAAATGAATAAATAAAAATAAATTAAAAAAAATTAAAAAAAAAAAGAAACATTGGTTTACTTTTGTGGGAAGAGAGAAATCAGTCCTACAAATAAATTCTATCTAAACATTAACAGTGCTAACCCAGAGAAGGTGCTTTAACCCATGATATGATCATCTTTAAAAATAAATAAACAAATACACCCTCATCCAAAAAGGAGAAGTTTCTGAAAAACAAGGACTTAGAGAAACTGCCTTTGTGAGGCCAACCCTGTGGTGCCATCTGGGTTCTAAAAGTAGGGTTTCTAAGTGGGCTTGAGACTCTGCTTCCAGGTTATCGGTTTTGTTTTTACTGAGTTTTATCTAGGTAAAGGGAGAGCTTTTCAAAAGAATATACAGATAAAGGTAGTTCTACAATGAAACCCATGGAGAGGAAGAATCTTTTGACTATGATTGTGTGCCTGATAATACTTAATTTTATTGTGAAAATAAACCACAAATACTTCAAAACTATTAAGCACACAATGACAGTGTTACATGCTACAGTTCATATAAAATAAAATCAATCTGTCTTCCTTTGGAAAAGGGAGTAGTAGGCTACCAAAATCCCTCCTCCTCTCCAGATGAAATTGTGATATTTCACCAATTTTTGACCTATAAAAACAGTGATTGCTTGTTCAACTTAATGAAAAGATATAGAGAATAATCTTGGAGTAGTTTGCCTTTCAAAAATGAGATTACATAGTTTCTCTGAGAAGAGAAGAATAATTATCTTAATTATGATAGTCATTTAATCATCTGGAGCCCTGCCAGAGTGGGTTAGGCTCTGCAGAGATGCTAACATTCTCCACTCCCAAGCTCTGTATTATGTGTAAGTGAGGATTTAGTTGTTTCCTCAGCATCTTAACCCCTTTTTCTTGGGAAGAATTTCTATGAAGCACAAATCACAACATTCAAGATCTATGGACCTGACAGTACTATAAAATGAAATACTATGAAACAATCCAACAATTACAAAATTGCAATTATCAAGCAGAGAAAAAAGTGTGTATAAAATATATTATACAGGAACACTTTCCTTACCTGGGAAACAGCTGCCTTAAATCTGTGAAATGTACTATTTCTCCTGCATACATTTACCACAGAGAAATCCGACCTTAGGAGAAACACCTGCTTGTCTCAGGTAACCTACCTCACACAAGGAAGAGGTATTGTTAAGTTAGAGAACCGACCTCTCAGAGCTCCTGAACTCAATCAGTTAATACCCCAACATTAACTATCCAGGACTGGGACTAACCATGCCTGCCACTGCAAGGAGCAATATATCTGAGAACATTCTTGCTATCTGTTTACAACAAGGATACTTTCAGTGCTGCCCCAACTGCGGAAGTGGCAGGAAGGATTTATTAACACTCTAGAACTGGTCTTTTGAAATCAGTTAAGTGTTTAATTTATAGCTCCAGACAACATATTAGCATATAGATAAATATGTATTATAAAACATTTTCTATTTAGAATTATTTATGCAGGCTACTTGGTATATTAATTCTTTATTAACCATTTATAAGAATACATATAAGTTTGAAAAGACATACAAGTGCAACTTTAAATGTCAAGTGCATGATGGCTGATTCTTTAACATCTCTAAGATTATCAATTACTTCCTATTTATGTAATTTCCTTAATGATGATCCTAAAAACTAGACATGAAGCAATTCACATCCTATACAACAAGCACATTCCTCGATGTGATCCATATGAAATTCTGACCAGATTGTCCTCTTCTAATTTCCCTTAAATTCAATTACAGTTCAAAACAGTTCCTCTTATTTGCACATACAGAATACGCAAAGCACAGATCACCTCAGCGGATCTCACATATGCTTTACAGGCCAAGGAAGCAGTGTTTTCTGCCCCATTAGTGCCCAGAAAACCTAATAACAATTGCGACGAAGGCCAGCAGTGGAGGTTGGCAAAATCCCTTGAAAATACGGAGAGAGGCAACCTGCTGCTTTGGAAGAGAAAGGCCTCCTCTCCCAGAGGATGCCGGCCTCACAATCTGGCTTTAAATCTTACCTGATACGAGCAGTTCTCCTGATGAACCATCTCAGTGCATCGTAGGGCGCAGACCCCAAAGCAGGAATGCTCAGCGAAGCTGCCGAGGGGATGCGCAGAGCATCCACGGGCCGAGAGAGCGCCCTGGGAAGGCAGGAGCTCCCCGCAGATTAAAATGGATGCTGTTTCGCTAATCAACCTGCGCAATGGCACTGCCTGTGCCGGGAAGCGCGCAGGGAGCTGACCTGCTCTCCTCGGAAACCAGCAGTGAGGCTTACAAACATGGAGCTGGGACCGGGCTGGGGGAGGGGGCGCGCTCATCACTGGCACAATCAGCCAATTATATTATAGGCACAAAGAAAAGGATCAGTCTGGGGCTGGTGTGACCTTCTGGTGCTTTATGAAGGCAGTTAACTGATGTGGAAACATTCTAGTCCTCATTAAAAGGAAAAAGGCCAGTGAGGGAGAGGGAGAGAGACAGACACAAATCAATGTTGCAGCTGCACATCTCTAACCTCCGGCATCATCCTTCCTACCCGCAGATGCTACTTATAAAAAAAAGGCCTTAAGGATCATTTCAGAACTTTTAACGTGCAAAAGGGAAAATGACCCATTCTGAATACTGATGTAGAAAAGATGTTTTCTGTGGTGTTTTTGAAGTGTTTTTTGTCAACTTTATAACTAAAAGAAGAGTCTTTACTGTTTAAAAAATATTTTGTAATTCTTTTGATTCCTCTCTTTTAGCTCTTAACTCAAACAGAAATAAAGTGAAATAATGATTCCTGTAGGGCTTTTTTGGGGGGAGGGGCACTTATTAAAGTCAGAATAATTCATTTAATGAAAATAACTAAACTACAAATTTTTAAAAAGTAAGGCTGTGTGTATCCATTTATCTACTCTATCTATCTATCTATCTACCATCTATCATCTATCTCTATATACCAATGCTGTGACTTGAACAGACATTCCCAGTATAACATACATGGTCTTTGAAACCAACTACTGTACATACTTATCAGACAGTAATGGAAAGAGCTCTGGACTTGCAAATAGTGGTCAAAGGAAATACAAGTTGAACCGTACATGTTTCTGGGGATAAAAGGATCCAATTTCTGAACTGCATGAGGGCCTTCAGAGGGTTTTAAGATTTATAAAGGCGAATAACCAGGCCTGTGCATTTTTGAAGCTAATTTAATGACAGAAAATTAAGACAATAAAATAAAATTTCCTTATCTATTTTCCTCAGTTGCCACAGGCAATTTATCTGGTTTCTTAATAAAATGGCCCTGAGCACATTTTATTAAGGGTGACTACATAAAAACTTTACTGAATTTAAATAATAATTTTTAAAAAACATTAAATAAGGATATTATTTTTAAGCTATGTTAACATATCACTTTACTATCTCAAAAAAATCTTATTAATAACTGCACAGTCTTCATTATGCATGTGATAGAGTAAAACCAGTGCTTTCTGCCTGAGGGATAATATCAACATGTTTTACAAGCTTTCGTATCAAGCTCTAACTTAAGGAATGGTAAGAGTTCATGTTAGGAATATTTGGTGATACATTTTTAATTGTATAACAATGTCTCTGTTGCTTGGAAAGAGAAAAAAAACATTTTTATAACTGTTCTTAATTTTTGCTATTTGAGATTAAAACAGAAGAGTTTGCTACCTCAAAGTCCACTGACACTCACATGCATGGCTCCAGTTGTCCCAGTCAGGGGAGTGAGAAGGTTGCAGGCAGGCTCGCGTTTCAGCCCTGGGTCCGTGGGGTTAAATGGAAAGTCTGCTGGAGATGTGCCCTGCAGCTCTCTTCCCTCCCCATAATACAGGACAAAGACAGGGCACATACTGGACATCTTAGGCCCACTCATTGGTAAGAGGGGCACAGTTAGGTGAAAGCCTAAACTAGGTCACCACTCTTCTTAGATAGAGGATGAAGACCATAGAGTTTTCAGGGAAAGGAAACAATATGCTACATATCTCACCCCAACCTCCATCCCTCCCTACTGAGTAATCCACACAGGACAGAGAAATAGAGATGGCTGAGTGGAGTGCCTTATTATATACAACCACTTAAAGGTTCTGGAATCCCAAGTATGTGCAAGAAAAAGTAAGCCAAAGTAAAAGCTTATTTTGCAAAGTAGCAAATAAGATGAAGTAGAAAGCTTCTGCCTAATGTCAAAGGCATAATCCTAACTTTCCAAGACAGAACAACTTTAAATTCAAAGGCTGTTCAACCTTTATTCAAGTTATTATGTTGACAATCTATGACCTTAAGACTCAGGAACATGCTTTCAGAGCTGTATGAGGCCACTTCCTGGACTCTGTTCTCTTCTGAAAACTGAAGGTGCTGGGATATATTACATAAACTCCTAAGTACATTTATCATGTGTTGTTAAAAAAAAAAGGCCTAAACATGATCCCAATCTTCACAGTTGCTGTTCCATAAATAGTGGAAGTGACTCAGAGGTGGCTCTGGAGAACAGATTTCTGACAATTATATCCAAATCCCTGTCAAAGAAATCTTTTCGAGTGGTATAAACAAGATTAAAATAAAATAAATATAGCCTGACCTGTGGTGGCGCAGTGGATAAAGCGTCGACCTGGAATGCTGAGGTTGCTGGTTCAAAACCCTGCACTTGTCTGGTCAAGGCACATATGGGAGTTGATGCTTACTGCTCCTCCCCCCTTTCTCTCTCTCTCTCTCTCTCTCTCTCTCTCTCTCTCTCCTCTCTAAAATGAATAAATTTAAAAAAATTAAAAGAAAAGAAATATATCAAGCAAACTTCCCTTTATAGTCATTCATTGGGAAGGACTTAATTTAAATTATAATTTACTAGTACAAAAACTTCAAACAGAAACCAGCTGTTCCAAGAACATTTAAGCTAGAATAATTTATTGAACTACAGTAATGTTTCTTATTTTTGAACTAAAAAATATTGATGAACTGTTTAAATATGGGCTATGTAGCACTGAGATACTCTCTCCTCAAGTCTTCTCAATTTCCCTTCCATTAAAAAGTATTGAGTTTCAGATTAAGGCAGGACCTCAAAAGATACACTGTTATTTTCCAAACATTGAAATTGAGGCCTAAGAAAGCTGTTCAAGAACATAAATCCTCCTCCAACCACAAAAAAAGCATCAAAGAAAAAAAAAAAAAAGCCCAGATTTTCTGGCTCATACCTTTTGAGTGTGTTCTTATGAAACAATGCTAAATAAGGACCAGCAGACTCACAGAAATGAACCCCCTTTGACTGAGCCAAGGTGGGCTGGTCCTAAAATCAAAATCTATCATCAAGTAAAAGTGAGGTGTAGCATGGTTCTTCCTCAATCTGAACCCAATTTAAGTCTCAAGGATGAAAAATTAAAATATTTACTGACTATTGGGAAAGTAAGTTTGCAGACGTTGTGTTAGTTGGTTTTGCTCACTTTTATTGTTAAAAATGGTCGCTGACCACATGAGTGTGTTGCCCAACTGATACTGTTAATTACCTTCAGGCTTGGAAAGGGACTTTGTTATGCTGATGTGTGCTGGAGGAGGGATTGTTGGGCTGAAAAGTTTTGAGAAGAAGGAAGAAGGAAGAGTTAGGTGGCCATTTTGGCAGAGGCCACGTGGTTGCAGAGGAGCAGAGGAGGCAGGCAGCTAAAATGAGGCATGCAGATGAGGAAAAGGAGGTGGCTGAGGCTGGTGGGGCCTTTGATTCTAGGAAAACTGGGATAAAGTCAGTGGCTTTGGGAGCCCTGAATGGAAAGGAAAGTGTTTTCCTGCTGTGTATATTTACTCACCAGCTAGTTGCGAGCTAGAATAAAAGAAATGGCCCACCAGTTCTTGGCTCCACAGTTTCATTACCGTCTGTCCAAATCTAATGTGAACCTGCAAGTGCCTGGCTGCAGGTGTGATGGCGGTGGCGGCCCCTGACCTTACACTGACTATGCTATTGTTTTTAGTTCTGCCAAGCAAACTATTGTGTCACTGTTGGGCAGATAAAATATATTATGCTCACTTTGTTAAAGATGGCGCTGCACACATGCAAGTTTAAAGAGTAAGCTTTTCCCCACACCCTTGACTGATTGAATGATGTGGGGTGGTGTACTCTCATGAGGAATCCTCCCAGTATGTCTCAGATAAGTGACCTTGTATCAGAGACTTCCTTGTTTGTAGATTGGATTAAGGATTTGGATTTCTACACTATAAAGTGGGGCAGGGCAGGAGCTTGCTCTCTCAGTTCCTGAGGTTAGTATTAGAAAGGAGAGCAGATTAAGGCCACGTGGAGGAAAGGAGGCAGCCAAGATGGTGGAATGCTGAGGAAGAAGCCAGTTTGTGCAGAGTTTGTGTAGAGAGAAGGAGGTGGGAAAGAGAGGTGAATAAGTCTGGTGAGCCAGAAGCATTTGATTCTAGGAAACTGGATAAGTAAGTAGCTTTGTGAGCACTGAATGTGTGGGTTTTGGAGCCCAGTATGTGTTTTTGCTTGCCCGCCGGGTACAAGCTAGAATTAAAGCTGATGGTTCATCAGTTCTTGGCTCCGTTGTTTCATTACTGACTGTCCGAATCTAATGTGAATCTGCACGGGCCAGACTGCTGTGATCCTGACCCTGACTATTGGCTTTACAGTCACTAAATACAAAAAATTATGGCAATTAATAGCAACAGAATGAGGGATTTTTTTTCCTTTGGACAGTAAATATAGTAATAAAGTCACATCTGCAGGTCATCTGAGCCTACAGGGGTAGTGAGTTATGGGGTCATGAGCTGACCCAAAATGGGAACAGAAAGCATTCTGGCACAAGCTGTATGACTTGATAAGGATTTGACTTATCTTTGTCAAAAACACCTTGAATAGTTTGTTAAAATCTGTGCCTTTCGTTGTATGTAAAATTTATCTTAAAAAAATAAAAAAGATCTGCTTAACAAATTTTGAACTCTAGTTAATGATATGCAAGCTGAAATACCTAGGGAAAGGTTTACTGATGCCTGTAATTTACTTTGAAACTAATCAAATAAGTGCGATAAATTGATGGATGGATAGAGGAATAGGTTGATGGAAAGCCATGACAAAGCAAGATTAGTAAACCAAATTCTTCCATCTAAATGGTGCATAAATGGGTATTCACCTAAAGACTTTTCAGTTCAAAAATATTCTTAATAAAAAATTAGGAAAATTAAGTTATTCGGAGGTAGGAGAGATGAACAAGGAAGTCATTGTCTTTAGCAATACCTTTTAAACTTTTCTTAGAGCCTGACCTGTGGTGGCGCAGTGGATAAAGCGTCGACCTGGGAACACTGAGGTCGCCAGTTCAAAACCCTGCACTGGTCCGGTCAAGGCACATATGGGAGTTGATGCTTCTAGCTCCTCCCCTCTTTCTCTCTCTCTCTCTCTCTCTCACTCTGTGTCTCCTCTCTAAAATGAATAAAATAAAAATAAAATAAATTTAAACTTTTCTTAGAAATTTTGGAAAAGCAGAAATTTTATATAGCTTTAAGTTTTTGCTTCTTTACAGGGCAACAGAAGGAATGGAATTGTAAAGAATATTAATCATATCTACACCAAGGAGAACTAGGTCCTTGAATGATCCACTCAATTAGCATCACCCGTGACAACAAAGCTCAGAAAACAGCTCTGCAGTTTACAAAGTACTTTCTTCAACATCTGCCTTAATTCTTACAACCCTGTAGTTCAGACAAATCCCTATTATGTGCCATGTGAAGAAGTACTGTGTTTCTGTCCTCAAAGAATTCAGTAAGAAAACGAGGCAATATACAAATAACTGTATATAATGATGAGTGAATGAATTAAGTGCCTTCAAAGAGATTTTGGTGTTTGCTCACTAGGAATTCAGAAGAGGAGGAAAACTCTTGGCTAGGGTAAACCAGGAGACTGCAATAATCTTGTTTCTTTGGCTGGCCATATCCTAAATGTCTGTCTTTTCTATTTCTAGATTAATATAAGTCTCCTCAGAACTTGTATCTTGGTTGGTTTATTCAGTGAAATTATCCCAGCATTAAAAATAGTACCTGGCATATAATAGGCTCTCAATAAGTATTTTTTTAATGAATGAATGAATAAATGATTATGATCTTCAGAAAGTTACCTCATTGCTCTTAGCCTCAGTTTCCTCATCTATAAATGAAGGATGCTAATTCCTTGTTTACTTGGTTGGTGACAGGATGAAATGAGAATGACATGTAAAACAGCTCCTAGGAAAGGATCAGAAATGGACCCCTCCCCCAATTAAAGGCAAGAACAAAAGTTTAAGGAACAAAGAGAGGCATGAAGGGTGAAGATGACAGTGGGAATGAAAAGGAAAAGATGGCGAGATGCAATCCACGGAACACTGCAATAAATAATCAGAAGGCCCCTGGCCACCGTGACAAGACACAGAGGAATGAACAAGACAAGGAGTTAGAAGACACTCACACCAGGGCTAGAGCAACAGACGCTGTGAAAATGAGGGAGTTAGAGGAAGGAACTAATTCTGAGGGATTGGGTAGTAGTAATAAGGTCTTTTATTTTTCCTCATAAAGTTATGAGTTGAAAGTGCAGGAGGTAATTGGGGGTCATAAGAGAAGTTGGGCCAACTGATAGAATTAGGGGGTCTTTTTCAAGGAGAGAACAGTTGAAGCTGTAGAAATGGTTTAGATTAAGGGAGAGATTATAGGGAAAAAACGAATGAGAAACAAAGATATCATCATGGTAAGCAAAATAACGACACCTCAAAATATCCACATCCTAATCCCCACCCAAGAAAGGGGAATTAAGGTTGCTAATCAACTGACCTGGAGATGAGGACATTATCCTGATTGGCCCAATGTATCACAATAATCCTTATCAGTTAAAAGGAGACAGCAGAAGAGGAAGAACCAAAGAGATGGCAGTATAAGAAAGACTAGGCACAATAAGGTTGGTTGGCTTTGAAGGCAGGGAAAGGGATCACAAGCCAAGAAATATAGGAGTCCTTTAGAAGACAGACAAGGCAAGGCACTCTATTGAGGAGCCAAGGAGACAGAGAGGAGGCTGACAGAGCTCAGTGGCTTCAAATACTGCAAGGAAGCAAAAAAATACTAATAGGTTGAAAGGAAAACACGACTAGGAGCCATTAGTTTTGACTATTAGAAAGTCATCAGTTTCTCTTAAATAAATAATTTTTGAAGTCATGTGTTAGGGGTAGAAGCCAGGCTATAAGTATAAGTGGTTTAGTAGTTGAGGGATTGAGTAGAGAACAGTTTATAGAGTGTAGATGAATTAGAGCATTAGGGTGGTAGCATGAGTGTGTAGTAGAATTAGAGAGTTTGTGATTGTGGCTGATTTTTAAGACAGGGGAGATCCAAACATATATATGGGCAGCAGGAAGAGAGCCAGCCAGAAGGGAGAAACTGATGGTAGTGGGTGGAAAATAACTGAGAGGGCCAGGTCCTGGCAGAGTGAGGTCAGGAACACATGATAGGGGTTCATTCAGCAATGCTCGGTAAGGAAGAGGCTGCAGGAAAATGGGGAAGATGCAAGAGCACAGACAGGTGAGTCTCCTTCATTGGGTCTTTGAAAGAGCAGTGGTGCTATAGACCTCAGGGCAGGGAGGCTGGCTAGGATGGCATCAGAGAGGCTAGGCCAGTGTGGAGAAGCTTTTCCAAGAAGACTTGGTAGAGGCTGTTGCTGTATTACTTCAGAATATTTAATTAATGCTATGGAAAAACATGATAAATAAGTGGGATGGATGAAACTTATAAAATGTGTTTCTACAGATAATATCTAGTAGCTTATCAGACACACATAGCTATGTTAGATTTAGACAATGAGGAAGTAGACAGAGGCAGAGTTCATGAGATGTGTTGAGTACTGAAAAGTTAGTAACCTCGATGTGTTAGACCTAGAGCAGTGATGGGCAATCTTTTGAGCTTGGTGTGTCAAAATTCGCCAAAAATCCGAGCATAACTTGGGTGATGTGTCACTTCGAGAAAAACGGCCTAACCGGAAGTCCCAGAACTAGACGGTTTGGGCCGGATTTCTGTTGTTTTGGCCTACAGACCTCCGGCACAGAGTGTCTACACTACAGCAAATGTTTTATCCTTGGCTACTGCACCTGGCTGTGCAGAAGCCGAGGATGAAAAATCCTTCTCGGCATGCGGCCCCATACTTCTCTGGTATGCGGCCGCATGCAGCTGCGTGTCATTGAAAATGGCTATGTGTGTCAGTGCTGACACACGTGTCATAGGTTCGCCATCACGGACCTAGATCAAGCATGTGTACCAAGCATAAGCGCACAGAAAGTGATAGAAAGACTAGAGTCCTCTAATATTCATGGCACACTAAATAACCTGAGACAAATAAGGCACTCAATATTCATTAGATGGTACACTGACTGCCCATTGGTGACACCCATTATGGCCCTCTGTTCCAAAAATACAATCCATAATTGCTCATCAAGTGAGGGAGCAAGTGACAGAGGAAGCCAGAGGGACTTCCCTTGTGTCTCTGACAGAGCAACTTGTGTGTCATTAGCAGGTACCTCTTGTCTAACTCACACCTCAACTCTTAGATTCATAACCATATCATTGACAGAGAAGGTGGTGGTGGCAGAAAGGCTAGACACACGGGTACTGCTTAACCCAAGATTCAAGTGGTGTGGTCCTTCCACACTCCTATACCATGTCCTCAGTATGATTCTGGTGAGGCAGGACGGAAGGAAGTTAGGGAAAAATCTTGACACGTGGAGTGAGGAATTAGGAGATAACATCATGGGTTAGTAAACCACTAGCTCCTGTCACCAGAGCCCCACCTAGATGTGTGATCAAAGGGAAAGTTTATGGCAGGAAACCCCTGTGGTGCTCACAGAAATCAACAAGGACTGTTGGAAACCAGATCATTCTAACATGAAAGAAAAACTGACCAGAGACGGACCCCAAAGCTCATTATACCATTGTTATAATGAAAACTGACACCACAAGTAGAAGGGCCCCCAGAGGGACAAACAGCAGGACACTTCTGAAACGGGCCACTTTAGGAACAAGGTCCCCTCCCAAACAGAAGACTGTCAGAATTTGGCACTGACCACAGTGCACAATTCACTCACGAGTCCACCTGGACACATACTTTTGTGTCTTTCACAGCAGCACCTGTGTGTCCTGGCCTTTTTTTTTCTCTCTTCCTGAATAAAACTTGCTTTTGTTTTCACTCTGACTCATTTTTGAAATCTTTTCTGCATGAGTTAAGAGCCCAGATGTTGCCAACACACAAAAGGTCCATCAGGTGCGGGGCAGGGCCAACCCTTGGCAGTAAACTGGTCGGTGACACTGGGATCAATTCCAGTTCATGTGGAGGAGGGGGTTTTCTGTATCGCCAAGCAATTTGTAGACACTAGCTGGGTGTGCTACAATTCAACTCGGTTTTCACACTGTCTTCCTGGAGGAAGCATCAGCTTCCAGATTCCACCAGGTAAGGGTTCAATCCACAAGACTGTCCTCCCTCCCCAATTCAGATGCCAATTGCAATCCGGGTTGTCACCTGTGCTTCTACAACTCAGGAAAAGCCAGATGGAAGAGATGCAAAGGGAAGGTAGGGGAAAGGGAATGGAGTTTCCATGCTTTCTCTCCCAGGGCTGCAGCCTTCTCAAATCTCCACATGTTCACCAACCCAGCAGCTCTCTGAAACCCATTTTTTTTTATCTTGACTATTTTTTTTTTGAGACTGTTATTTGATGCTTCATTTCATAGGCATGGCTGATTGAATCACTGGCTATTGGTGACAGATACAACTGCCAGACCCTCTACCCTCACCAGCGGTCTGGGGGGTAGGAATCAAAGTCCCCACCCTCTAATCAAGTGGTTGGTTCTCCTGACAACTAGCCCCCAAACTGTGTTGCCTTCCAAAAGTCACGTCATTAACATAACAAGAGATACTCTCACTTAGGAAATTCCAAGGGTTTTATGAGCTCTGTGCCAGAAATGGGGACTAAGACCAAATCAGAATATCACGTGAAGTATGTCAACTCATTCCATCTCTCACCCTTGCTTCTTGTTATGCACTGATTTGTTGAACTATGATTTAAGCATCTTATTCTAGTCTGTGACTTCTGGGAGAGTGCCTGGTAGTGGACTTGGAGGTTACAATTGCATCCAGGTCATTTCTCATTTACCACAAAATGATTCTTGGTATCAGGACATTCACTTGCATTTTTCACATACTCTGAGCCCAAAAAATGGGAAATGAGGGAAGGATAAAAATTAGTTGTAATATTTTATCTTTATATATAAATAAGAAACTTATGTGAGTTTTACATACTATGTAAACTTGTTTACTTAGAGTTTTGAGTATTCTACCCCAGGTTATACTTGTGTTTATTAATTCAGATATTAAAATTATAGTTTCATTAAAAAAAAAGTTTCCTGAGCAAATTATTAGTGTGACTCCATGGCTGTCACTCTTCCTTTTCTTTAAGTATTAGAATCTGCTTTTAAACTGAAAGTCAATATGTGAAAAATCAAGTGTTTTGAATCAAAATAAAATAGTTCAAATTTATATTATTTACTTATTATATATCCTTCAATGAGAATATTAGGCTGTTTTGTTCTACTTACAAAAGTCAGTTCCAGCTTTCTTCCAACTGTGTTACTTTATTTTGTTTGTGCCACATCAAGAGAATGCTATTTTACACAGTTTACATTTGGAAATGCTAACAGTCCTTTTGAATAGCTTATACTGCAGTTTCTCTAGATACTCTTTTTAAAAAGTTATTTATTGATTGATTTGAGAGAAAGAGAGAGATGTAACCATTTGTTGTTCTACTTAGTTATGCATTCTCTTGTCGCTTCCCACATGTGCCCTGACTGGGGATCAAACCCACAACCCTGTAACTGAGCTAACCAGCTATGGCCATCTCAGGATATTCTTCATTAAATATATCCAGAGGCTTGAAAACAAAGATAGCAAGACATTTATTTCAAAATAGATTTACTCAAATTATGTATCAATTGCTCACGTTTCTTATTGTAAACAAGATACGACAGAGTACCCAAACCTATAATAGGTCATCAATGTAGAACCAGAGCTTCTCATTTGATATGATGAGCATTTACTAGTTATCGCATGATCCACCTATTATGCTAGGTGAGAGAATCTGCCAAACAGACGCTCCCAGCCCTAACCTGCCATGTTACCAAGCTGGGCCTCTCAGACAACTCAGATCTAATTCTTCCTGCTTGAACATGCCTATGCAGGGTTTTCAGCAAGGCAAGTACAGAGCTCTCATGTTCCTTAACACATTCACAAGGACTGAAGAAAACTTCTTAACTTGTCTGTACAAATTAATATGCTCAAATCAAAAGGGGTGGTGGTGGATAAAAACACTTTGCACAGATACAAGGGAATAAATCATTATAAATTGAACTGAAATGTTATATTCTTCTTTCCACAGCTTTACAGGACATTTCTCCAAAAGCCCAAAGTCTCACTGCCATTCTCAACTGTATTTATATTTTGAATTATTTTCACATTTCAGAACTCCTGAATTTCCAATTTGATTGGAGCAGGGGGACTGAGCCCCGAGATGTTTAGCAGCTCAATATAATAGGTGTAAATGAGCCTCTAAAACTACCATGTGCAAACCTGGGTTTCTATAGACACAGTTTGAAACCTGATGCATCAGGCAGTGCTATAGCCGGCAGCCTCCCTCTCCCTCTAGAATAATGAGATGTTTTATATTTGAACAGAATCTGCCAAACAGCTTGTTTATTGGACACCATCTTAGTCCGCTCCCTGTAGTATTTTCTGGCCAATGTTGACTAAAATTTGTACACTATAGAAAAACAGTAACTGACTTAAAGATAAATTTGGGTGAAGCCTACATGGTTTCATCTCAAATTTATGTCAGTGTTTAAGGACCATTTCTTTTGGTCTCAATTCAGTCTCTGACTTTGGAGTCAGAAAGAACAATGGCAGGAATAGTGAGGGCAGTATAATCTGCCAGGGCTAACACAAGACTTTCCAAGCAAAGATAAGTTAGTGATCTGTCAAGAGAGGCCAAGCTAGAACTAGCACAAAATGTGTGTGTCTGTGTGTTTGTGGGAGGGAAGAGGGGGCATCCCTCCCCTTCATTCCTCCAGGGTTTTTATATTATTATTCATTTTAGAGAGGAGACACAGAGTGAGAGAGAGAGAGAAAGAGAGAAAGGGGGGAGGGGAGGAGCTAGAAGCATCAACTCCCATATGTGCCTTGACCAGACCAGTGTAGGGTTTTGAACTGGCGACCTCAGTGTTCCCAGGTCGACACTTTATCCACTGCGCCACCACAGGTCAGGCCCTCCAGGGTTTTTGTAGACCAGGAATCCTCACCAACAATACATGTGCATTTAGTAAAGTAGTATTTGAAATCCCCAATGGCAAAAAACAAACAAAAAAATGTTTATTTCTCCAAAGTGGTGCTGGTTTATTTAAAACCAGATTAGAAAAGGGGACTGACCTTTATCTTGAAGAAAGGTGACCTCTAGTGGACAACTGTTTTTTCAACAAGTTGAAATCTTAATGAATAGGATCAGGTAACAAAGTACTATATGTTAAGAGTATGCTCCATTGTTTGGCATTTCAATAATATTTTAATTTCAGTTATAAATATTTTTATTTATTTATTTATATTTATATAACATCCTAAGTTACATTAACAAAGGAATATAAAGGTTTCCTGCTTTTCCCATGGAGGGCAAGGGATGAGGGTGGCCCCTGCAATGCTGATAGTAGAAACCGAGAGAGCGAGCCCCCAGTCTGTCCCCATTTTATAGTGTAGAAATCAAAACCTTTAATCCAATATACAAATAAGAAAGTCTCTGATACAAAGTCACTCATCTGAAGCATAATGGGAGGATTCCTTATGAGAGTGCACCACCCACATCATGCAACAGTCAAGGGTGTGGGGAAAAACTTAGTTTTAATACTAAGCCTTAGGCTATAATAACTTTGCCAGCTTACAGCCTGTCTACCACACCCAAAGTGAGCAAACATACATGTCATATTTAAAAACTTATTTGACCAACACCACCCCAACCGGTACTTGATTTTGTATAAAAGAAGATTCAGAACGGTAAGAGGGCCTACATGATTTGGGACCATGCCCGATGTAGCTAGCTAGCCGGCTAATTAGTAAACTCCTCAAATTTCTTCTGTAACCTGCCTGGGGTCTCTATGTAACCCGTGGATTGCAGTACTTTATAACAGCTCCACCACTTAGGCCAAAATCAAGTTGACTTTATATAAGGTTTTCAAATAAGCAACAACCAACATAAAAAAAAAAAGAAATTAATGTTATTACATACTACCATTGAGTGAGTCTGCAAAAAACTATTAGATTTAAATTTAAGGTCTTCCTTCCTTAGATAAATGCAATGAATATAAAGCACTGATTTTTTCCTTTTCTTTTTACATTGCCTGTGGAAAAAGTATTTCCAAAACTAAATACACTAGATCACTAGTTTATTATAAAATTTTATTTTATTATAAAAGAGCTACTATTTTGGAAAGATTTATTTTATAGAATAAAGCAAAATAATGATGAAAAGAAGAGAAACAAAAATTTATGTAATATAATTTCTTCTGAAAACTAGCTGCTCATCAACTGATGTATTTTCTTAGTTCATCACTGAACTCAGGAGAGATGCATAATAAGTTATGATTAAACTCAACATAATCTCTAAGAAACTATGAGAAGTCTTTAGTGGCCCTTAACTCTTTTTCTCCACCTTCAATATAAGAGTAGTGTTGAAATGTCATTAGTCATAATAGGATTTATTACTAAGAGCTTTCTCAGGTATATTCTCTAACCAGCTTTTCCGGGGCCAGTTAAACTGCAAAATGGAACGAATTTATAATCTTTCTCATTTCACCCCTCAAAAAAAGGTGTTCAAATGCTTTTAATTGCTGAAGGATAGGAGAGAAAACACTGATCTAAAAAATTTTCTGAAGTACAATAAAAATGCAAGAATACCATTTAATAATTTCATTAACTTGCTTGATCTTAAAATTATTGGATTAAAGAGGTTTCTCATCTTTTAAAAATAAATTCTTTCAGATTATAATAAAGATACTGGCTAGGAAATTATACTACTCCAAAAACAGGTGAACTCATTTTTAGAGAAGAGGGATAAAATCAGTCATAAGCAGCAAAATTAATCTGCAGATTAGTATCAATTCTACTAAAACAGTGGTTTTTAACCTGGGTTCTATCGAACTCTAGGGGTTCGATGAGTTGGTCTCAGGGGTTTGGAGAAGCCTCTGCCGCGGAGGCCAGAATAAAGTAATACCGTAATTTGTTGTGAGTTCATGCACTTTGTTGGTTTTGTTCTTTGAGCAAGGTGATGTTCATGCACGGCTCATTGTGTGCACCAGTAAAAAAACATATACCTATGTCTTGAATTTGGAAAAAAAAATCATATTTTATTTATCACTAAAGAAGGGTTCGGTGAATGTGCATATGAAACTGGTGGGTTCGGTACCTCAAAAAAGGTTAAGAACCACTGTACTAAAACTTTGTAGCAAACCAGTTTTCCTATGCGAAGGGCAAAGACAGCCTCTTTCAGACACACACTGCACCAACAAAATGTTCACTTATTGTAAGTGCTTGGGCTTTTTAATTATTTACTAAGAAAGCCAAGATAGAAGTGAGCTGTCCTTTCAAGGTCCTAGTGCCTTGCAGAACTCCTAGCTACCTCACCCCAACCTCCCCTCTCTCCTCGTCTGAGATGATGCTGAGAACAAAAGAGTTGGCATGTTTTCATTTTTTTTTTTTTTTTTTACAGAGACAGAGAGAGTCAGAGAGAGGGATAGATAGGGACAGACAGACAGGAACGGAGAAAGATGAGAAGCATCAATCTTCAGTTTTTCGTTGTGACACCTTAGTTGTTCATTGATTGCTTTCTCACATGTGCCTTGACCGCGGGCCTTCAGCAGACCGAGCAACCCCTTGCTGGAGCCAGCGACCTTGTGTCCAAGCTGGCGAGCTTCTGTTCAAGCTAGATGGGCCCACGCTCAAGCCGGCGACCTCAGGGTCTTGAACCTGGGTCTTCCACATCCCAGTCCGATGCTCTATCCAGACCTGGGTCTTCCACATCCCAGTCCGATGCTCTATCCAGTGCGCCACCGCCTGGTCAGGCGGCATGTTTTCATTCTTGACACTCAAAGTAAAAGAAAAAAACTAGAAAAATAAACACAATCTATTTTGCCCAGATGTCAACTGCTTCCCTTTCTCACCCTCACTGCCTCTGACCCCCAGTGTAGCCAAGAGGAAGAGCAGGCAGCAGGAAAGGCACACACCTGCTTGGCAAAGGGCAGTGTTTTGTTTCGTGGTTTTAAAAAACAAATTCCCAAAGGACGTAAGTGATTTCTTCAGCAGAGCTGTCACTACTGCTGAGTCAATCAGACCTCTGACCCTCATTTTAGATGGCATACATTTATTAAACACCATTTTGAAACAAATTCAGCCTCATTCACTCACCCAGCACCCCCTGATTTGCTAGTTTTGATAGCTGCATGCTTCTTGATTGATTTCCCAAATTGTGATAAAAAACTTAAGCACTTGCAGCCCTTAGTATTCTTTGTGAATAAATATACGTCTACTAAAAACATAAATCAGATTATGTCATATCTTGGCTTAAAAATTCTGGTTTTCTACAACGTTTAAGATAAAATCTTAAGTCCCTGCAGGCCCTGACCTCCCCGCAGGCATTCTTCACACCTCTCACAGCTGGCTGCCTTGCAGATTCCTAGTGAGGCCAAGAGGCTGACCTTGGGCCTTCCCCAGTTGTTTGGCCATCTGAACATCCCTCCCTTTCCACCCCAGTTATCTTGCTTACAGTTGGAGACCTTTCTTTAGCCCCCATAAACAATGTCCTGCCTCAATTTCAGTTAGCACACACAGTTTCCTTTCTTAGCATTTAGCACAGTTTCTAACTATCAGTTAATTTGTGGGGTTTGTCATGTTGATTTGTTCCACTGGGCTGTATGCTCCTCCCTTGTACATCCAGCATTTAGCACAGCCCCTCACATGTAGTAGATGCTCAATAAACATCTGAATGCATAAATGAAATTCTTGAGGTTTTCTAACACCAGGGCCTTGGGATTCAGGTCGGGAGTGTACCTACAACCAGATGCTATTAGTTCAGTTCGCCACTGTGGCAAAGCTGGTCAAGGGGCGACTTCCTTGTCTCAAGACCGCAGGTGGAGCCTCACCAGGACCAGGTCATGGCTGACTGCCAGCCTGTGAGTGAAGCAGTGAGGCCTTTGGCTCCATGTCCCTCCTCACCGAGAACTGTAGCTTTGGCAGGCTCACAAGGGCCCTTCTCCTTGCAGCCTGCCTCAGGGGTAGGACTAACTGTGCTAGCTGGACCTGAGGATAGATAGTGCCCCATGGAAGGCCTACCTTTTCCAAACTGTGTCCACTCCATCATTGTGCCCAACTGAATAGAAAATTAGTTGAAAAGAAAACAAAAAAACCCAGGCCCATGTGTTTACTCTTCTCCATTTGCTACCTTGTATGATGGATTTTTGGTTCCAGGGGACAGCCTGGCAGAATAGGATGCAACATAATGGGGGTGGGGGGGAGGGTGAACTAGGTTTCTGAGACTAGCTTTTAGATTTTTAAAAAATTTATTCATTTTAGAGAGAAGAGAGAGTGAGTGAGAGAGAGAGAATGAAGGGGGAAGGAGCAGGAAGCATCAACTCCTACATGTGCCTTGACCATGCAAGGCCAAGGTTCAGAACTGGCAACCTCAGCAGCATTCCAGGTCGACACTTTATCCACTGCACTGCCACAGGTCAGACTTTTTCATTTTTATTATTTTATTCATTTTAGAGAGAAGAGAGAGTGAGTGAGAAGGTTTAAGCTAGAGAAAAAAAAATCAAAAAAGGAAACATTCAGAATGTTTGCTTTCTTAGAGGAAAGCAAGGACACAGAAATGACAACTAAGAACCAGCACCAACCTGCAATTTAGGCTGTGGCTTTGCAAGCAGTATTGTAATGTTCGGAGAAGAGATGCTGGATGAGGCTTGAGTCTAGAATCCAAATGGTCTCCCTCTATAAAAACTGCTTACTACTCCATATTAAGACATCTGACTGGTTGTGATTTCTACAGAAAGAGAATTACTGAAGTTTCAATTCTCCAGGTACTCACTTGCCCCGTCTCAATGATAAATTAATCCTGAATCTGGTCAAGAGTACAGGGTGGAGGTCTGGCATTGCTGAATCCAGAAAACCCTCAAGGAAGCCTGTTTTAGCGCTGGTCCCCATAATCTGGGTTTGATGGCTAAATCAGCACAGTGACTTTGCTGTTCCTAGACAGTGAGTGGAATGAGGCAGGTATGCCATCTATCTCCAGATAAATGGTGATTCAGTATGCAGTGCACCCTGGCCCTCTCCTGCCTATGTGATCATTCTTCTACCCCATGGCTACTGCTCTGAGATATGCACTAAAGAAATGGATGTCTCCTGTAGAGAAAACAAGAAATTTTCTACAAGCAGTGGAATGTGCTCTCAAGGGAGGATTCAGTGCTCTGTTTGGCATGACTAATGTCATGCTTCATTTGCAGTTAAAAATCACTTTCACATTTTCAATGTATTAATAAATGGGAAGGGTAATGATAAGAAATAAAAGATCCTTCTGAAAGTGATGCTCACTTTTCAGGTTGGAAAAATGTGATTAAAAATTGGGAGTTCATTAAGCTTAAGATGCACTCAATTTACAAGTGATATGGGTAAGGTCTTTTCATTATTTTCAAACCACCCTTCTTTACTGACATGTTGACACATGGATGGGATAATAAATCAAATGCCCTGATTCCTCCATGTTCATGCTGTTGTACCAGAACAGCGAGAAACAGACATCTTGCCACACACACAATCAAGAAGCCAGATTAAGGAGTCTGTAATGCCACTGACTGCATGGAGACCTAAGTCATTCAAATCAATGCGGTCCTAAACACAGGTTGGGGCTGGCTTTTAAAGACAAAATTACATACTGACTGAGGAATGGGGAGGAGAGAAAGCGTAGCAGTAAAACAGAGCAGTGAAACAAGCTCTCTTACAATGTTTATCTATAAGGTTAATCCTGGGAGAAACATTCTGGGAACATCTGCAACCTTGCAGAACTATCCAAGACCACAGCCTGGGGACCCAGCCTCAAGGCCAGGAGTAGGGAATCTTTTTAGAAAAAGTAAGTTCTGCTAAAAGTTTCCTTGTTTTAGAGAAAGTAAGTCCTGCTAAAAGTTATTCATGCTAAGAGCCTTTCTTTTCTATATTTCATTCCTAACTAATTTTAATTAAATTTTAATCAAAGCATTGATTTATTGTTGTTGCTATATTCTTGTATAGGTATATATTGACTTCTTATTACTATTAATTTGCTAGAGTTTATCCTTCCTCGAACAGCCCTTGTTATGAAATGAATTAAACATGGTCGTAATATTAGACAAGATAATATTAGAGTAAGAGGACTGATTGAAGTAGGCAATAGGGTAGTTAGCTATGGTGACCAATTAAACATCCTAATGCCACACATCAGCCACCTTGTTGAAGGAAAAGTAAATCTAAGCCTGTTCTATTTTGTGAAACTATTTCCTCTATATAAATAAATTTGAAGCATAACATATACTAGAATATATAATAGAGAGAGGCTTATTCTGTTCTTTAAACCTGAATTTTTCATTGTACAAACCTCCTACAACCTGTACAAACCTTCCGCAACTTATATAAATTCTCTACTATTCAGAAATAACTAGCTTTTATAACAACATACTTTCTCCTTTTTTTTGAAAAATATTACTGTACCTTATACCTTTTATTATTAAAACTGTACAATTCTTTTCTAATTAATCAGAACTCTTAATTTTTAATTTATTTTATTTTTATTTTATTCATTTTAGAGAGGAGACACAGAGAGAGAGAGAGAGAGAGAGAGCGAGAGAGAGAGAGAGAGAGAGAGAGAAAGGGGGGAGGAACTGGAAGCATCAACTCCCATATGTGCCTTGACCGAACCAGTGCAGGGTTTTGAACCGGCGACCTCAGTGTTCCCAGGTCGACGCTTTATCCACTGCGCCACCACAGGTCAGGCAAGAACTCTTAATTTTTAAAGATCTTAACTTTCAGTGACAACCAAGCTAGCAATAAGCAATTTTCTTTTAAAATATGCTTCCTTTTGGAGACGTCCTCCCCCTAAGTAGCCTGTTGGACACATGACTATTATTCATAGGTTACTCTACAGGGGTAGCTATGAGTACACATATACTTTTCTTTTGTTAATTGATTTTAATTTGTTGTGTTTACATAGTTACAAGTGTTCCCCGAATATATCTCCCTCCTTTCCCACCAAATTCTCCTTGATACCCCCTTTACCCTCTCACTCACCACCTTCCCCCCTTCCCTCCATGATTTACTATCCTTCCCTCTATTGCTCTATGTTATGTATATATACTTTAACTAATGTCTTTCCTTTCTTTGATCCCCTCCTCTTTTCCCCTTTCCCTCTGGACTCTTTGACCCCTTCTCTGCCTCTCCTCCGTTCCTCAGTTCACATTATTCTTTGGATTCCTCATATGAGTGAAGTCTTATGATATTTTTCTTTTTCTACCTGGCTTATTTTGCTTAGCATAATAGACTCCAGGTCCATTCATGTTGTTGCAAAGGGTAACATTTCCTTCTATTTCACAGCCACATAGTATTCCATTGTGTATATGTACCACAGCTTTTTAATCCACTCATCCACTGATGGACAGTTGGGCTGTTTCCAGATCTTGGCTACTGTGAACAATGCTGCAATAAACATGGGGTGCATATCTTCTTTTGAATCAGTGATTTGTTATTCTTAGAATATATTCCTAGAAATGGGATAGCTGGGTGAAAAGGCAGTTCAATATTTAACTTTTTGAGAATTCTCCATACTGTTTTCCACAGTGGCTGCACCAGTCTGCATTCCCACCAGCAGTGCAGAAGGGTTCCCTTTTCTCCACATCCTCTCCAGCACTTATTCTGTGTTGTTTTGTTAATGAGTGCCATTCTGACAGGTGTGAGGTGGTATCTCATTGCAGTTTTAATTTGCATTTCTCTAATGATTAGTGATGTTGAACATTTTTTTTCATATGCCCATTGCCCATCTGTATGTCCTCTTTGGGGAAGTGTCTATTTAGTTCTTTTGCCCAATTTGTAATTGGATTGTTCACTTTTCTGGTGTTGAGTTTTACAAGTTCTTTATAGATTTTGGTTATTAACCCCTTATCAGACATGTTAGCGAATATGTTCTCCCATTGTGTGGGTTGTCTTTTTATTTTGTTCATATTGTCTTTTGCTGTGCAAAAGCTTTTTAGTTTGATATAGTCCCATTTGTTCATCCTGTCCTTTATTTCACTTGCCCGTGGAGTTAAATCAGCAAATATATTGCTGCAAGAGATGTCGGAGAGCTTATTGCCTGTATTTTCTTCAAAGACGATCATGGTTTTACAACTTACATTCAAGTCTTTCATCCGTTTGAGTTTATTTTTAAGAATGGTATAAGTTGGTGGTCTAGTTTCATTTTTTTGCGGGTAGCTGTCCAATTTTCCCAACACCATTTATTAAAGAGACTCCATTGTATGCTCTTACCTCTTTTGTCAAATAGCAATTGGCCATAAAGATGTGGGTTTATTTCTGGGTTCTCTGTTCTGTTCCATTGATCTATATGCCTGTTCTTATTCCAGTACCAAGCTGTTTGAGTACGATGTCCTTGTAGTATATCTTGATATAAGAAGTGTGATACCCCCCACTTTATTTTTCTTTTTCAAAATTGCTGAGGCTATTTGTGTTCTTTCTTGGTTCCATATAAATATTTGGAATATTTGTTCTATATCTTTGAAGTATGACATTGGTATTTTAATATGAATGCACTGAATTTATAGATTGTTTTGGGTAGTATAGATGTTTTAGTGATGATTATTCTTTCTAGCCATGAACACAGTATATGCTTTTACTTGTTTGTATCTTCCTTGATTTCTCTTATCAATGTTTTATAATTTTCTGAGTACAGCTCTTTTACCCCCTTGGTTAAATTTACTCCTAGGTACTTTGTTTTTTTGGTTGCAATAGTGAAGGGGATTGTTTCTTTAATTTCACTTTCAGACAGTTCATTGTTGCTATATAAAAATGCCTCTGATTTCCGAATATTAATTTTATATTCTGCCACCTTGCTGAATTCATTTATCAGTTCCAGTAGTTTTTTGACTGAGACTTTAGGGTTTTCTATGTACAGTATCAAGTCATCAGCGAATAATGAAAGTTTACTTCTTCTTTCCAATTTGGATGCCTTTTATTTCTTCTTCTTGTCTGATTGCTGTGGCTAAGACTTCCAGAACTATATTCAATAAGAGTGGTGAAGGGGGCACCCCTGCCTTGTGCCTGATGTTAAGGGTATTGCTCTTAATTTTTGCCTATTGAGTATGATGTCAGCTGTGGGTTTGTCATAGATGGCCTTTATCATGTTGATGTATGATCCCTGTATCCCCACTTTGCTGAGAGTTTTGATCATAAATGGGTGTTTGATTTTATCAAATGCTTTCTCTGCATTTATTGATATTATCATGTGGTTTTTATCCTTCCTTTTGTTTATTAAGAATCACATTGATTGATCTGTGAATATTGTACCAGCCTTGCCTCCCCAGAATAAATCCCACTTGATCCTGATGTATGATATTTTTCATGTATTGCTGGACCCTATTTGCTAATATTTTGTTGAGAATTTTAGCATCTAAGTTCATCAGGCCTAGTTTTCTTTCTTTGTAGTGTTGTTGCCTGGTTTTGAAATGAGGATTATGTTCACCTCACAATTGGAGTTTGGAAGTTTTTCCTCCTCTTGAATTTTTTGAAATGGCTGGAGAAGGATAGGAGTTAGTTCTTTGAATATTTGGTAAAATTTGCCTGTGAAGCCATCAGGCTCAGGACTTTTGTTTGTTGGGAGTTTTTGATAACTGTTTCAATCTCTTTTGTTGTAATCAGTCTGTTTCTTCCAGATTGATTTTTGAATGATTATATTTTTCAAAGAATTTATCCATTTAATCTAGGTTGTCCCATTTTGGGGCATACAGTTCTTCATAGTATGTTCTTACAATTCTTTGAATTTATGCTGTGTACGTTGTTACTTCTTCACTCCCATTTCTAATTTTATTTAAGCCCTCTCTCTTTTTTTTCTTAGTGAGTTTGGTTAAAGGTTCATCAATTTTGTTTAGGTTTTCAAAAAACCAGCTCTTGGTTTCATTGATTTTTCTGT
Source organism: Rhynchonycteris naso (assembly GCA_037038555.1). NCBI lineage: Eukaryota > Metazoa > Chordata > Mammalia > Chiroptera > Emballonuridae > Rhynchonycteris > Rhynchonycteris naso. The sequence goes on along the minus strand of CM072995.1, from coordinate 181,650,519 downwards.
TTTTTGGTTTTTTTTTTTTTTTTTTTTTTTTTTTTTTTTTGCCTCTATATCATTTATTTCTGCTCTGATCTTTATTATTTCCTTCCTTCTACTTCTTCTGGGCTTTAATTGCTGTTCTTCTATTTCTTTTAGGTACAGGGTTAAGTTGTTAATTTGAGCTTTTTCTTGCTTCTTAAGGTATGCCTGTAATGCTATGAACTTCCCTCTCAAGACTGCTTTTGCTGTGTCCCATAGATTTTTAGTTGTTGTATGTTCATTTTCATTTGTTTCAAGGAAGTTTTTGATTTCTTCCTTGATCTCACTGTTAACTCATTCATTATTTAATAACATGCTATTTAGTTTCCAAGTGTTTGACTGTTTCTCAGTTTTTCCATTGTAGTTCATTTCTAGTTTCAGCCTGTCGTGATCAGAAAATGTGCTTGATATGATTTCAATCTTCTTAAATTTATTAAGACTTGTTTTGTGTCCTAACATGTGGTCTATACTAAAGAATGTACCATGAGCACTTGAAAAGAATGTATATTTTGCTTCTTTGGAGTCAAAGGTTCTGAAGATATCTATTAAATCCATTTGATCTAGTGTGACATTTAAGGCCGCTGTTTCTTTGTTAATTTTCTGTCTGTAGGTTCTATCATGATGTTAGTGGGGTATTAAAATACCCTACTATTATAGTATTGCTGTTGATCTCGCCCTTTTTGTCCACCAAATCTGTTTTATATATTTAGGTGCTCCTATATTAGGAGCATACATATTTATAATAGTTATATCTTTGTGTTTTAATGCTCCTTTCATCATTATGTAGTGACCTGCTTTATCTCTTAGCCTTTATTTTAAAGTTTATTTTGTCAGATAAAAGTATTGTTACCCCAGCTTTTTATTCCTTTCCGTTTGCATGAAATATTTTCCCCCATCCCTTTACTCTCCGTCTATGTGCATCTTTTGTTCTGGGGTGCATCTCTTGTAGACAGCATATGTACGAGTTCTGTTTTCTTATCCATGTAGCTACCTTATATCTTTTGATTGCAGCATTTAATCCATTTACATTTAAAGTTGATATTGATATAGTTGTTTATTGCCATTTTATTCTTTAATTCTATAATCCTCTTTTTCTCGATTTTTTTTTCTTTGCTTTTTTAACAGCAAGCCCCTTAACTTTTCCTGCAGTACTGGTTTGGTTGTAATGAATTTCTTAAGTTGTTTTGTTTTGTTTTGTCTGGGAAGCTTTATATTTCTCCTTCAATTTTAAACAATCGTGCTGGATAAAGAAGTTTTGGTTGTAGGCTCTTGTTTTGCGTTACTTTGAATATTTCTTGCCATTCCCTTCTGGCCTCAGGTATTTCTGTTGAAAAGTCTGATGTCATCCTTATTGGGGGCTCCTCTATAGGCAATTGACTTATTTTCTCTTGCTGCTTTAGTATTTTTTCTTTATCTATTAACTTTCGTATTTTAATTATGATGTGTCTTGGTGTAGGCCTCATTGGGTTTCTCTTAACCAGGACCCTCTGTGCTTCTTGAACTTGTGTGACTTTTTCCTTCATCAATTTAGGAAAGGTTTCAGCTATGATTTCTTCAAAGAGGTTCTCTATCCCTTGTTCTTTCTCTTCTTCTTCAGGAACCCCTATGATGTGAATGTTATTTCTCTTCATATTATCACAGAGTTCTCTTATAGTTTCCTCAGACTTTTTGAGCCTCTTTTCTTTTTGCTGCTCTTTTTCTGTGTTTTTATTTATTTTGTCCTCTAATTTGCTGATTTGATCCTCTACTCCACCCAGCCTGCTATTGATTCCTTCTAATGTAGTCTTCATTTCTGAAATTGTAATTGTCATTTCTAATTGATTCTTTTTTATGATTTCCATGTCCTTTTTGATGCTTGCAATTTCTTTATTTAGGTGCTCATTAAGTCAAACTATTGTAGCTCTGAGATTCTTAAGCATCCTAACAATCATTATTTTAAACCCTGCATCCAGTAATTTGGTTACTTTCATCTCATTCAGTTCTTTTCCTGGGGATTTCTCTTCTTGATTCATATGGATTACATTTCTCTGTCTTCCTACTTTTTCTGTGTGCGGTTTGTAAGCTTTTTGGGGTTGTGCAGCTGAGATTGGTATGTAGAATGTGGCCCCTCCTCCAGGGCTTAATCCCTCAGCCTCTGCTGATGGCTCGGATTTTAATTCTCCTTAACAAGTTGGACCATTTAAAAATCTTAATTTCCCTGCTGTTTTTTGCTGAGCCTGGCAGGGAACTTCTGTGTTTAGAATTGAGGTAGTGGGCGTATCTTGCTCTTTGGCACCAGCTGAAACTCTATCCAGGAATGCAGTGGGTGTGACCTCTGAGAACCAGAAGGTGTGGTCTATCAAGTTACTCTCCAGGGGTGAGGAGCATTCTCCATATCAGAAGGGGAAAGTGTAGCTCAGGTCTCCCCAGAAACCTGAGTCACTGCCCCTCCCCTTTACTTCTTCCTTTCTGAATGCCTTTCATGCTAATTGGAGCCGGAAAGTTTTTTGGAAGTGGGTCAATTGGCTTTATGCTTGGCTTGTGCTTGACTAAGGGAGTGACCCTCCTGCTAGCTATGGCTGCCTTGGTATTGGAGAATGACTCAGCTCAGATATTCTTCTCCCCATCACCGTTTGTGTCCCCATGCCTCGATCTCCCCACTCTCCTCACACAAGACCAGTCCTCTCAGCCCTCCTTTCCCACATAGGCCCAGGCAAGTGGCTGTGAGTGAGATTTTTTGTGCTGGCCCTTTAAGGTTGCAACTTATTCACCAACCATTGCCCACGGACAGAAATCCCGCTCTTCTCCCCACTCAATGCTATCAGGTTGTCTCCTCCAGTCTCTGGGCTTCTAGGCTGGGGCTCTGGTCCTGGGACTGAGGACTCCCGCCTCTCAGGGTCTCTCTCCCCACAATGAGAATACCTCTGGATTCTCAGCTGCTCCTCACTCCCAGGAGTGCCCATGGTGTTCCCGCACTTCCTACCAGGTTTGGTGTGGTTTCCTCTGTACTCCTTGTTTTCGAGTCCTGTTTCTTTTAGTCCAAAGTTGGTTTTTCACGATGATTGTTCTTAAATAAATTTGTAATCTAGTTTGGTCCCGGGAGGTGGTAGTTTGTATGTCTGCCTACTCTGCTGCCATCTTAGAATCTAGCAGTATACATAAACTTTTCAATTACCTCGTAGCTCCTCCCTTAATGAAGGGACCTATACCCCCTTCTGTATGACCTACAGCGACACATGCATCTAACCTTAAGATGAATTGCTCTGGCTTTCTCCCGATTCGTTTCTCCCTCCACCCCTTTCTAAAGTTCAAGTATAAGGAGTTCCACGGTGAGGTTCCTCAGGCTTCTGTCATACGTAGACCAGTCAGCTTCTGGTTTGTGAATGGAGCAGGGCATGTTGTCGTTCTTAGGGTCAACTTACAGGGGTTGGTGGGATCCATCTGCACCGTCTTTGAGGGAGTCTCCAAGGTGTTTAGGGAGAAGGTGTGTTACCCTGCCTAATACAATTTTATACGAGGTGAATCCTGCTCAGTAGGAGGTGCATTTTGCTTTCAGTAGAACTAGGGGAGTAAGTTGGTCCAGTTTTCACCTGTTTCTAAAATGAACTTAGTTAGGACTTCTTTCAGAGTTCGCTTAATTCTTTCGACCTGTCCCAAACTCTGAGGCCTGAAAGCACAATGTAATTCCTAATTAATATTGAGTGCCTTTCTTACTAGCAGTGAGATCTTGGATACAAATGCAGGTCCATTATTAGACCCAATATTAATGGGCAAGCTAAATCTGGAAATAATTTCATATAGTAATTTCTTAACAACTGTTACTGCAGTCTCATTTCTAGTAGGAAAAGTTTCTACCTATACTGAAAATGTGTCAATAAAAACTAATAGGTACTTATATCCCTGTGCTGGTGGCTTTACTTCAGTAAAATCTATCTTCTAATATTCTCCTGAGAAAGCTCCTCTTTCCTTATTTCTTTATACAACTTATCGGGCAGTTCTATCTGCCCTTAACTTTAGACCAGTGGTTCTTAACCTTTTTTGAGGTACCGAACCCATCAGTTTCATATGCGCATTCACCGAACTCTTTAGTGATAACTAAAATATGATTTTTTTTTTCCAAATTCAAGACATAGGTATATGTTTTTTTACTGGTGCACAAAATGAGCCATGCATGAACATCACCTTGCTCAAAGAACAAAACCAACAAAGTGCATGAACTCACAACAAATTACGGTATTACTTAATTCTGACCTCTGCAGCAGACGCTTCTCTGAACCCGAGACCGACTCATTGAACCCCTAGGGTTCGATAGAACCCAGGTTAAGAACCACTGCTTTAGACATTCCTTTATTGTCAGCAAAATCTTCTAGTTGGTTATTAAAAGGAGCCTCTGGCAATAAGGGTTCCAGTAAAGTCACTAAAATTTCTAAAGACCCTACTGGTTTAGAGCTACTTTTTTTTTGCTGTTTGATCAGCTTCCTGCTTTCCGCTTGCCTCTAGTGAGTTTCCTTTCTGGTGTCCTGGGCAATGAATAAGGGCTGCAGTCTCTGGTAACCAAATGGCTTCTAGTAAGGCTAACATTTCTTCTTTGTTTTAATGTTCTTACCAGCAGATGCCAGAAATAGTCTCTTTTTAGATTGCTACATAAACATGGCAACAGCAAAAGCATACCCACTGTCAATGTAAATGTTGACCTTCTTTCCTTTGGCCCATCTCAAAACCTGGGTTTGAGTGATAAGTTCTGCCCACTGAGCCAAGGTCTAGTGGGGCAAGGCTTAGGCTCAGATGACCTTATCAAGAGTCACTACAGCCTGACCAGGCGGTGGCGCAGTGGATAGAGTGTTGGACTGGGAACGGAAGACCCAGGTTCGAGACCCCGAGTTCGCCAGCTTGGGCGCGGGCCCATCTGGCTTGAGCAAGGGCTCGTCAGCTTGGACCCAAGGTTGCTGCCTCCAGCAAGGGGTTGCTCGGTCTGCTGAGGGCCCGCGGTCAGGGCACATGTGAGGGAGCAATCAATGAACAACTGGGGTGTTGCGATGGCAACAAAAAACTAATGATTGATGCTTCTCACCTCTCTCCGTTCCTGTCTGTCTGTCCCTATCTATCCCTCCCTCTGACTCTCTCTCTGTCCTCTGTCCCTGTATAAAAATAAAAAAAAGAGTCACTACAGCTGCTCCCACATGTCAAACCCCATCCAAGACAAAACTGCTACCATCTGTAAATAGCTGTTCTTCTACATCAGCTAGGGGTTTATCAGTGAGGTCAAGCCTTGTAGTTTGAACAAAGTCTAGTATCTTAGAGCAGTCATGTAAGGGGATTTTTGGATCCTTGTTAGGCATCAGGCTTGCTAGGTTCATAGCCTGTGTCTGGACAAACTTAATGTGAGGCTGATCTATGAGCAGGGTCTGATACTGCGTTATCCCAGCATTAGACATCTACCTTTCTGGAGTTCCTGTAAGCAAAGTTTTTACTGTATGTGGGGCTGTCAGAAACAGTTCTTTCCCTATAGTCAATTTATTTGCCTCTTTTACTAGTATGGTATTGGCTGCTATGTCTCTGAGACAGTTTAAAAGCTTCTTGTTCCTTATCTGTCCAAATTAACTTTTGGATTTCTGCTGTACAGGAGTATAAAGGCTTGGATATCTCTGCAAACCTAGGGATCTACAACCTGTAGTATCCAACTGCTCCAAGAAATTCTTGAACTTATCTCCTGCTAGAGGGTGTTTGGATCCAAATGATTGCCTCTATACAACTGGAGGAGGGAGTACACTTCCCTGCCTCAATGTGGTAGCCTGGATAGAGCACCTTTGAGGTGCAGAGTTGTGCCTTTTTAGCTGACACTCAGTACCCCAGAGTCTGCAGTGTTTGTAAAAGACGCTTGGTTGCTGTGCAGCAGCTAACCTCTGTTTCCGCAGCTATAAGTAAATAATCTACATACTGTGGAAGCGTGCACTCCAGATGTTCCTGGTGGAAGGTGAGCAGGTCCTGATGTAATGCATCATCAAAGAGGGTCGGTGAATTCTTGAAGCCCTGTGGTAATCTGGTCTAGGTAAGTTGTCCTGAAATGCCTGCCTCTGGGTCATTCCATTTGAAGGCAAATATGGGCTGACTTATAGGGGCCAGGGAAATACTGAAGAAAGTAGCTTTCATATCTAAGATTGTGTAAAATTTCAATTCCAGTGACAACAGGCTCAAGAGAGTGTAGGGGTTAAGCACAGTGAGGTATATTGCTTCAACCCACTTATTTACCTCCTGTAAGTCCTGTACTGGACAATAGTCTTTGGTGCCTGGCTTCTGAACAGGCAGTAGAGGAGTATTTCATTGGGATTGACAAGGAACAAGAATACTAGCTTCTAACAGTCTTTTAATATGAGTACTTGCTTCCCTGGGAGCAGTTTGAAGAGGGCAGTGAGAACAGAGAAGCTCTAGTGCCAGTGAGGAAGTCTATGAGTAGCCTCCTACTTGTAAAGACTAACAGGTATGGAGCCCTGGCCCCATTAGTCCTCCTTTAGATTAAGAACTCTTGGGGTCTGCTGTGACTTTCCTTTTATTTTTTGGACAGCCTTTCCTCCAATGTCCTTCTTCTTTATAATAAGCATACTGATTTTTTTCTTCACTCAGGCTTTTCTCCTTTATGATTCCTTTTACTTTATTCTGATGTTATAAAACAGCTACAACTACCTTAGTCATCTTCTTAATCTGTTTCTCCTCAAGGGTGTCTCTTTCTGAGCTACTTCTAACAGTTGGGAAATTACTATCCCTGAGAAGTCTTCTAATTTTTGTAGCTTCCTCCTAATATCTGGAGCTGACTGGAACACAAAAGCTAAGTTAAATGCCCTAGCATTTTCTGGTGCCTCTGGGTCTAGAGGTGTATAGACTCTGTAAGCTTCCTGCAGTCTCTCTAAGAAAGCTGACGGAGTTTCCTGGAGGCTCTGGATAACTTCTGACACCTTAGACAAATTCATGGGTTTCTTAGCAGCTCCCCAGATTCCAGCTAACAGAAACTGATGAAAAACATTCAGAGCTTCCCATCCAGCTATGGTCTTGGGGTCCTATTTAGGCCAGACAATAGGGAACACCTTTTCAAGGTGGTCCCAATTGTCCTTGTCAGAGCCATTTCTCCCTAGTATGACAGCTTTTCTTGCCTCCTAGTCCATCTTGATAATGGCTCTGGGCTTTCTGAGGTGGGTGGAGCCAACGGAAGAGGAAGATATGGAGGGGGCAACTCTGAGTCTTCCTGAGCAGCTTGTAAAACAGAGACCTTTTTTTCTGATTTTTGGAGCTGTTGGTAGCAAAATATGATGACCATCTCTGACTGTGCAGCCTTTTAGCCAGGGACGGGGATTCCCTACTAAAGCCCCCCACTGATCTATATATCGGAACTGGTCTGGGTTGCCTGGAGGTTTAGCTATTACATTCCATACAGCTCTGACATCTCTAGGATCTAATGAGCCCTGTTGTGGCCACCCTACCCCAAGGGAGGGAAACTCTAATTCACAAAGAGTTTGAAGTCTCCCCCAGCTTAGTTTTACATCATAATCATCAGAAAATCCAATTTTGAAATTCATAAGCATACATTCAAAAGGAGTTTAACTCTTACTTTGGCCTTCCCCCATTGTTACAAACAATATGAGTACAAATGAGCTTCCCAAAATCACAAGAGGGATTAAAAACTGAGGTTTGTTCCAATTTTCTAAAATGTCCCCCGTTGGGTCATACCCTGGAGAACTAAAGGGCAAAGAGCTTTCAGACAAGGTTTCACGTACAAGGGAAGGGGGTGTTCGTGAGGAGCCACGCACTGGAAACTCAGGCTCAGGCATCTGAGCTCCTCATTCACATACTATTCACTCAGAGGTTTTCTGTGTAGAGACAGAATAACAAAGCAAAAGCAAAGAATGAGATCTCAGCAGGAGCAAAATCAGAGACGGACCCCTGATAATAAAGGTCCTCTAGGACAGCCTGTAGAAATAAAAGTGACAAACAAGCAGAGGGTAAACATGAGAGAGCAAATCCAAATGTGTCCTCATACTCTTCTACCAAAACAGATTTCAGATTACTCTCTGCCAACGTCTTGGTCCTGGAGAGCCTATTGTGTGAGTGTGATCAAGTCTGATCATCAATCACAATAGTTCAGACTGGCTAGACACAGAAAGATTACAGATTGAGCAAATTGGAAATCTGCTCGGCTTACCTACAGAGGCTTTCCTGATGACTCCAAATGGGCGGGTGTGCAAGCTTATTGTCTGTGGCTGTGGGCCAGACAGAAAAGACCAGAGGGGCCCTGGAACGGCTCAGGTGGTGCCTCCCCTGCTGGGTTTCTGTTCCTGGCAGTCAGGCTAAGAAGGCCAGTGGCCCCACTCGTGTGTGTGTGGCAAAGACAAATGTGTCCAGAGAACACAAATATTGCTGGGGCCTATAAAATGTATCAAACAGTGAGAAACAGATGTCTTGCCATACACACAATTAAGTAGCCAAATTAAGTAGTCTTTACTGCCAGTGACCGCATGGAGACCTAAGTCGTTCAAATCAATGCGGCCCCAAACACAGGTTGGGGCTGGCTTTTAAAGACAAAATTACATACTGATTGAGGAATGAGGAGGAGAGGAAGCATAGCAGTAAAATAAAGCAGTGAAACAAGCTCTCTTACAATGTTTATCTATAAGGTTAATTCAGGGAGAAACATTCTGGGAACATCTGCGACCTTGCAGAACTATCCAAGACCACAGCCTGGGGACCCAGCCTCAAGGTCATGGGGAGGGAGTCTTTTTAGAAAAAGTAAGTTCTGCCAAAAATTATTCATGCTAAGAGCCTTTCTTTTCGATTATATATTTCAATGTTTTACATGTTATTTGTAGTTATGATTTGAGTTTTACATTTAAGTCTTTAATTTCATTTTGAGGTTATTTTTGTATATTGTATAAGAGGGTTGCCTATTTCTTTTTGCATGTCATTGTTTGATTTTCCCAACACCTTTTATTGAATAGAATGTCTTTACCCTGTTGTATATTCTTGCCTTTTTGTGTTCCTCAGAATGAGTGGTCTCTTTGCTGAATTCCCCATCTAGCACCTAACAGCATCTGTATAGGATAAAGCTGATAATGACATTCTGTCTCTCTACACATTTGTGTTTGTGACCCTGGCTCTGAGTAGCTCTGAATCAGTCAATTTTTTGTATCTGTCAGTGGAGGAGGGGACAGCTGCATGAAGAGCTCCTGGATATCAGAGAACTCTGGCTCTTGGGACTCAGGCACAACATTATTGTGACTGTGGTCAGTAATAGCACTGCCCTATGCGCTGGGGGCTGGCCTGAGAAATGCTGGCTCCACTGGACTTGACTTCTGTTTCTAGATGTAGAATCAGGAAGCTTAGCATTGACATGGTCATAACATTAGAGTAGTGTGTGTTTCATTCTACCCACCTGTGTCATGTGCTGACTGCAGCCCCACAAGGTAGACTCTCCTCACTACCGCACCCTTGCAGTTACAACAGTGCATGACACTGAACTGGTGCTCAATTAACATGCATGGGGAAGTGATGCATTGTGGCAGCACTTTTTCTTCCGTGAAGCCTCATCTTCCCAGGACCAGGCCTCCATCACCTCACACCTGGAAAACTTCCACTGCTTCCCAATGAAACTGGAATCCAGGTCTCAGTACATCACATCTCCACACAAATCAGATAGCTACATAAAACCCTGAAGAAGCTTTCTCATCTTAGGATGCAACCCAATTTTTTTTTTTCATGAGGCCCCGCCCAATACCTCCTGCCCCGGCAGCCTCATTGAACTTATCTGCATGCCTGACACTGTCCTGCATGCGCCTCCTTCCCATCGCCCAGCGGACTGGGTAGCACTCTCCTCACTCATCTCTCATGTCTCAGCTGGGTTTTCCGTGTATTCTCACTCTGCCTCCTCTCCTCACTGTGCTTCCTGTGCAGCTCTACCTCATGCTTTGAAGAATCACTTTGTGATGTGAATCCTGTTATAATTCCTGGGAATTTTCATACCTGCTGGATGGTCCCTCCAGTTTCTTGGCCTGCAAATTCCTTCACTTCCAATTACCATTCTATCTCAGTTATACCCAGTCCTTTGGTCATGCCCTGACCGTGCCACCACCATCAACTCAATCACCTCCAAAATTTCATCTTCAAACCTATTCTCCAACAACCTCACCTGATTGTTCCAGCTAACTCACTCCAGTATTCTCATTCTGCTAGTTATTCTACTCTCCTAGCCCCTACACTTCATATACTGCCCACCTTTCTACCTCACTTCCATTATGTTCTCCCTTCTCTCTTTACACATCATAGATTTCATGGCCCATCATTCTAATTAGCAACTCCCTCACTTCCTACTCACTTGGTTAAATCTTAAATGTGGATAAATTCAGCTCTTTCCTACTCTGTGCCTGTTTCCAGGCCGATATATGGGACTGTAGAAAAATACACAACTGTACTAACAGGTCACACTCTAAATTTATGCCCACTATTCCCAAGTGCACCCTTGGCAATACCAAGTCTTCCCTGTGTTTCTCCAGTCCATTCACTCCCATACTCTCCTAGACAACCACAACACACCACAGAAGAGCAGTGTAGACTTAGTGTCTATAATTTCTCTCTGCCCTTTATTCTCTTTGGAATGCCCTCCAGTCAGGTTTTTGTCGACCCTATGCCACTGAAATGGCTACACCTTTCTAAGTCCCAAGATCAGTTCTCAGTTTTCCTCACACTAGATCTATGAGCATATTCAACACAGACGGCTTCTAAGACAACATTCTCTCCTGATTCTTTTTGTGCATTATAGACCTGTCCTCCACTGATCCCTCCTTCTTTCTCTCACTTTTACTTACGGGAGCTGAGCTGTCCAGTATTATAGCTGTGAGCAATATACAAAAAAATTAGCTCTTTTTTTTTTTTTCTCTGAAGTGAGAGCGAGGAGGCAGAGAGACAGACTCCTGCATGCGCCCAACCGGGATCCACCCAGCATACCCACTAAGGGGTGATGCTCGGCCCATTTGGGGCATTGCTCCACTGCAACAGAAGCCATTCTAGCACCTGAGGCAGAGGCAATGGAGCCGTCCTCAGTGCCCAGGCCAACTTTGCTCCAATGGAGCCATGGCTGCAGGAAGGGAGGAGGAGAGATAGAGAGAAAGGAGAGGGGGAAGGGTGGAGAAGCAGATGGGCACTTCTCCTGTGTGCCCTGGCTGGAAATCAAAGCTGGGACTTCCACATGCTGGGCCAACACTCTATTGTTGAGCCAACCAGTCAGGGCAAAAGTTTAGTTCCTCTTAGTGCCACTATTCATGTATTAGGTGTTCAACAGACACATGTGCCTAGGGGCTATTATACTGCACAGAGTGGATACAGAACATTTTAATCATCACAGAAAGTACTTGGGCAGCACTGTACTGCAACATCCAAGGCCTAGTCCTTGGGTTTCTTCTCTATTTGAACTCACTCTCTTGGAAGAGTCGTCTCTTGATTGGTTACTCCAAAACTTACACCTCTAGTCTGGATCATTCCTTGAACTTCACGTTCCTTTATTTGAGTGCTTACTCACCATTCTACTTGCATGTTTAACAGGTATCTTAACTTTGTCATGCCAAAAATGAACTCCTCTTTTTCCCAATCTTTGACACCTATAAACTCTTCTACCCAGTCTTTCTTATTTAAGAAATGACAGCTCCATGATTCTAGTTGATCAGGTCTAAACTCTGGTGGTCACTATTGACTCTTCCTTTCCTCTCACATACTACAATCCACCAGCAAGTCCTCTTTAGCTGAACCTTCAAATATATTCAGCATCTGCCCACTTCTCAGCACCTCTATGGTTATCATCCTTTTCTAAGCAATCCATCACATCTTACCTGGATTATTGCAAAGGTCTTCTACCCAGACTTTCTGCTTCTGTCCTTCTGACTTCTACCACCTTGGCCTACTCTCAACAATATAGCCATAGAAAGTCTTCTAAAAGATAATCTGATTACATCACTTCTCAGGTCTTTTTAAAACCCTCTTATAGCCTCCGTCTCACTCACCATAGAAGCCAAAGCCCTGATAAGAGCCTGCAGCAACCTCTACCACCTGCTATTGGCATCTATATGACCTATTCCTCCCTCGTTCACTCAGACCCTGCCACAAAACCCTCATCGTTAGTTTTTGATCAAGCTAAACACTACTTGCCCCTATGCTTTCTCTCGATCTCTCTTCAAATGTTGCCTTACCAGCAAGGCCTTCCCTGACCACTCTGTCTAAAGTTTTAATCCTTTCTCAGTGCTTCTCCCTACCCCTCACCCCCACCCATACCCTTGCTTTACTGTCTTCCATAGCACTTATCACATTTAAAATACTATGTATAAAATTTAAGAAGATTGAAATTATATCAAGCAACTTCTTTGACCACAAAGGTATGAAACTAGACATCAATTACACACACACACAAACACACACACACACACACACACACACAATAAAACAAAAAACTGAAAAACACACAAACACATAAAGGCTAAGTAACATTACTAAACAATAAATGGGTTAACAATGAGATCAAGAAGGAAATCATAAGATACCTTGAGACAAATAAAAGTGAAAACACAGTAACTTAAAATCTATGGGACACAGTGAACACAGTCCTAAGAGGGAAATTATAGCAATGCTAGCCTACCTCAAGAATAAAAAAAAAAAAATCTCAAATAAAAGTAACCTTAAACCTTAGGAAACTAGAAAAAGAACAACAAATGCCAATGTGAGTAGAAAGAAAAAAATAATAAAATCAGAGCAAAAATAAACAAAATAGAGTTAAAAATCAATACAAAAGATCAATAAAATCAACGGCTGTATTTTTTTTGAAAGATAAATAAGATAGATGAGCCTTTAACCAGACTCATCAAGAAAAAAAGAGAAAGAACCCAAATAAATAAATAAAATTAGAAATGAAAGGGAGAAGTGACAACTGACACTACAGAAATGCAACGGATTGTAAGAAAGTACTATGAACAATTATATGCCAACATATTTAACAATCTAGATGAAATGGATAAATTCTTAGAATTTTCTAAGACTGAATCAAGAAGAAACAGAAAATCTGAACAGACTGGTACAGAAAAGTACTGCTCCATAAAGTTGAAGCAGTAATCAAAAAACTCACAATACAAGTCTTGAACTGAATGATTTCACAAGTGAATTTTATCAAACACTTAAAAAAGAATGAACACTTATACTTCTCAAACTATTCCAAAATATTCAAGAGGAGGGAAGACTTCAAGCTAATTTTAAGAGGCCAAGATTCTAAAACCAAATAAAGGCATTACAAAAAAATTAATAAAATCATAGGCCAATGTCGTTAATGGACATAGATGCAAAAATTCTCAACAAAATATTAGTAAACTAAATTTAGCAATACATTAAAAAGGTCATACACCACAATCAAGGGGACATCTTTCTGGCATATAAGGTTGGTTTAATACTCACAAATCAATTAACATGATACATTTAATACTCACAAATCAATTAACATGATACACCATATAAACAAAATGAAGGATAAAAACCAGCTGATCATGTCAATAGATGCAGAAAAACCATTTGACAAAATCTAGCACCCACTTATAATAAAAATTCTCAGCAAAGTGGGAAGAGGAGAAAGATACTTCAACATAATAAAGGCCACATGCGACAAACCCACAGCTGACATCACACTCACTGGGGAAAACTAAGTGTTTCCCTAAGATCAGCAACAAGAAAGGGATGTCGACTTTTACCATTCTTATTTAACATAGTACTGGAAGTCCCAACCAGACAAGAAGAAATTAAAGGCACCCCAACTGGAAAGAAATAAGTAAAACTGTCATTACCTGCAGATGACATAACACTAAATTTGGAGAACCCTAAAGATACCATCAAAAAACTACTAGAACTAATAAATGAATTCAGAAAAGTAGTAGGACACAAAATAAATATTCAGAAATCAATTGCATTTTTATATACCAATAATAACAATCTGAGAGAAAAACTAATAAAACAATCTCATTTACAATTGCATAAAAATAATAAAATACCCAGAAATAAATTTAACCAAGGAGGTAAAAGACATGTACTTAGAAAATTCTAAGACATTAAAGAAAGAAATAAAAAAAGAGACAAATAAACAGAAACATCTACCATGTTCTTGATAGGAATGTTGTTAAAATGTTTATACTACACAAAAGAATCTATAGATTCAAAGAAATTCCTATCAAAATATTAATGGCATTTTACACAGAACTAGAGCAAATGATCCTAAAATTATATGGAATCCCAAATAGCCACAGCAATCTTGAAAAAGAACAAAGTTGGAGGTATCACAAGACTTGATATCAATCTATATATACTACAAGACTACTGTAATCAGAACAGCATGGTACTGCATAAAAATATGTAGACAGATAAATGGAACAGAATAGAGAGCCAAGAAATAAACCCATGCCTATATGGTCAATTAATATATGACAAAAAAGGCAAGAATATACAATGGGGTAAAGACAGTCTACTCAATAAAAGGTACTGGGAAAATCGAACAGATACAGTAAAAAAAACAAAACAACAAACCTTTTATATCACATGCAGCAAAATACACTCAAAATGGATTAGAGACTTAAATGTAAGACTCAAAATCATAAAACTCCTAGAAATAAACATACATAGTCAATAAAATCTATGGCATTTACCTTAGCAATATTTTTTTCTGGCATTATCTTCTCAGGCCAGATAAATAAAAGAAAAAATAAAAACAAAGGGGACTATATCAAACTAAAATGTTTTTGCATAGCAAAGAAAACCACCAACAAAACAAAAATAAAATCTGACAATACTGAATGAGTCTGCCCATATACATCCCATAAGAGGTTAACATTAAATGTTTTTTGAGAGAGAGAGAGAGACAGGAACATTGAGCTGCTCCTGTATGTGCCCTGACCAGGGAATTGAGCCTGCAACCTCCGCGCTCTGGCACAAAGCTCCAAACAACCAAGCTATCTGGCCAGCACTTAATTTTTATTTATTTTTATTTTTATTTTTAGAGAGACAGAGAGAGAAGTGGGGGGAAGGGCAAAGGAAAACATTCATTTGCTGTTCCACTCAGTCGTGCATTATTTGGTTGCTTCCCATGTGTGCCCTGACCAGGGATCGAACTTGCAACCTTATCATTTCAGAATGACACTTTTAACTAACTGAGCTAACTGGCCAGGGCCAATATTCAATATTTTAAAATTAAATTTATTGGGGTGACATTTTTAAATAAAATTACACAGGTTTCAAGTGTACACTTCTATGATAAATGTATACTACCCTTTATGCCCACCACCCAAAATCAAATCTTCTCCCATCACCATATATTTGGTTCCCTTTACTCTCCACTACTCCTCCCACCCCTTAATATCCAAATTTTATAAAGATCTCACACAACTCAATGCCACAAAACCCCCAAAACAATCCAATTAAAAAATGGGCAGAGGATCTGAATAGACACTTCTCCAAAGAGGACTACCAGCAGACATATGAAAAAATGCTCAACATCACTAATCATCAGAGAGATGTAATTTAAAATCACAACGAGGTATCACCTCACACCTGTCAGAATGACTATCATAATAACTCAACAAATAACAGTTGGCAAAAATATGGAGAAAAGGAAATCCTCATGCACTGTTGATGGGAATGCAGACTGGTGTAGCCACTGTGGCTAACAGCATAAAGGTCTCTCAAAAAATTGAAAATGGAACTACCTTACGACCTAGTGATTCCACTTCTGGGTACATATCCAAAGAAACATGAAACACTAATTAGAAAGGATATCTGCATCTCTATGTTCATCGCAGCATTATTTATAATAGCCAAGATATGGAAACAACCCAAATGCTCTAAATAGATGAGTGTATAAAAAAAGCTGTGGTACATATATGCAATGGAATACTACTTGGCCATAAAAATGAATAAAATCTTACCATTTGCAACAGCATGATGGACCTAGAAGGTATGAAAAAAGTCAGACAGAAAAGGACAAATGCCATATGATTTCACTTATATGCAGAATCTAATGAACAAAATAGAAACAGACTCACAGATATAGAGAACAGAGTGATGATTACCAGAGGAGAGGAGGGCCTGGGGGACTAGGTGAAAAAGGTAATGAAATTAAGATATACAGATTGGTAGTTACAGTCAGGGGGATGTAAAAGTGCAGCATAGGGAATATAATCAATAATATTATAACTATGTATGGTGGTGGATGGATCCTGGAAATACTGGGGGGTACACTTTGTAAAGTATATGACTATCTACCCATTATGCTGCACACCTGAAACTAATATGAAGTAATTTCAATTGCAATTGTAAAATAAACTAAAAAAATACAATATCTGCACTTTTTGCCTATTGTTTAACTCCCAGCGTCAGATTAGCCTTAGGGTGGCAGGGACTTTGTTTTGTATACAGCTGTCTCCAGCACCTAGAAAACTGCCTAACCCAATCAGTCACCTCAGCAAACATTTGATGAATGAATGATTAAACAGATATAATGTTTTCTTTCTTTTCTTCAGGTTTCAGTTACTTTGCTCTAGTTACTACCTCCATCCCTTTAGGGTAAAATTAATTTCAGACAGAATGAAAGCTAGAGGTTTAAAAATATTCTATACTGATAAACTCATTTAAAAATTTACACATATATATTTCTCTTTAAGAATAACTTGTCTGGCCTGATCAGGCGGTGGCACAGTGGATAGAGCGTCAGACTGGGACGCAGAGGACCCACGTTCGAGACCCCGAGGTCGCCAGCTTGAGCAGGACCCATCTGGCTTGAGCAAAAGCTTACCAGCTTGGATCCAAGGTCGCTGGTTCCAGCATGGGGTGGCTCGGTCTGCTGAAGGCCTGCGGTCAGGGCACATGTGAGAAAGCAATCAATGAACAGCTAGGGTGTCGCAATAAAAAACTAATGATTGATGCTTCTCATCTCTCTCCATTCCTATCTGTCTGTCCCTGTCTATCCCTCTCTCTGACTCTCTCTCTGTCCCTGTAAAAACAAAACAAAACAACAACAATAACAAAAAACACTTTAAAGAATAACTTGTCTGTAATTACAATTTCTAGGAATTTTAATCATTTCTTCTCAGAGGAAAAAAATGATAATTTCAAGTATTTAGTCTGATTTATCTTTAAGTGGCAGAAGCTCCTAATACCTATTGTGATTAAGGTAGGTGCAGGGGGAAAGGTAAAAACACTTTGATTCTAAAGCTGATTCTATTCTCTCAGAGAAAATCACTTTAAACTCTAGAATTAACCTTCTAGAGCCAGAAAGTCTTTATAGAATGTCCACCTGGGGTCTGGTCAGACAGCTGGGAGTGGCCAACAGTAGAATTCTCCAGGTTTCCAGGTGTTTAACCCTGGTTACAACCTTTATTCAACCTGGAAATACCTGATCAATTCCAACTAAGATCACCTGGCCCAGGAATGGATGGCTTCTGGGCCCTGATTCGCTGAGCCACTGGTCCTGAGGCTAGCTAGGGCCACTATCTGTGGACTAAACCGCACTCCAAGGCCCAGGCCTCACCTCAGAGACAGGAAGAGAAAAGCATGTGGGGAGGAATCAATGGGAGTGACAAGGCACCATCTCAGGCTCCTGGTGGCCTCCTATATGCCACTGACCTACAGAACAAATAGCAGGAGCAGACTCCAGATGATTGCCTGCCTGGTCCAAAGTCAGGGCTTAATCAAGAAGACACACTATTTTGTCTCTACTTTTACTAGTCTCTGTAAATTCATTGGAAAAGTAAAATTTGTCTCTTGCCATATCGTGGTTCACTTTTCGTGGTCTCACTCTATGCGGATTTTAAAATTGTATATATCTAATTTTGTATCGTGGATTTTTCACTATATTGTGTGATTTTGTGGCATAAAGGTATTTTTATATATTTATTATTTTAATTATTTTTGCAGTAAAATAAACATTTTCTAGCCTAAAATACTGAAAATATAAAAATATAAAAAATACTAATTAAAACATTAAAAGAATATTAAATCAAAATAAAGCCTTAAAATATATATAAATAATAAAATAAATATAAGGTTGCTACTTCGCGGATTTTCGCCTATTGCGGGGGGTTCAGGACCACTGTTATACAAACAACCATTTACTTAGGGAGCAGTTCAGGAATGTGGAAATATTTTCTTAACTGGAGCCTCTGGGTGGCCAGAACATGTAAGTCACACTTAAACAGAAAAAGAGGAAAGCAATTGACTTGGAGTGATGGTGGGTTTTTTCTGTTTTGTCTTGTTTACCTCAGAGATGTACGGATAAGAGTCAGAAAGAGTAAAAGTTGTTTTAAAATATGTCCACAAATTCTTTGACACTCTTCCTTTGAAGAAGTGGAGGCTAATTCTCTCTGCTTTGAGTATAGGCTAAACTTAGTGACTTTGTTCTATAGAACAAAACGAAAAATAAAGTGGAAGTGACATACCAGTTACTTTGAAGACTAGGTTAATAAAAAAGATGCATCCTGTGTCTGACTGTCTACTTGTCTGTCTGTCTCTCCAATCATTTGCACTAAGAAAAGTTAGCCACCAAATTGTAAGGACACTCAAGCATCCTCTGGATAAGGCCATGTGGTAAGGAATTGAGGCTTCTAGTCATGTGTGTGACCCATCTTAGAAGCAGACTCTCCAGCCCTACTCAAGCCTTCAGAGGACTATAACCCCAATGCACATCATAACTGAACCTCATGAGAAACCCTGAGTCAGACCACTCAGCTAAGCAGTTTCCAGATTCCTGACCATCAGAAACGGTGAGATAATAAATGATTTTGTCCTATTATCATTATTTTTATTAAGTGAGAGGCATGGAAGCAGAGAGACAGACTCCTGCACGTGCTCTAACTGGGATCCACCTGGCAAGTCCCCTACTGGGTGATGCTCTGCCCATCTGGTCCATTGCTTTCTTGTTCAGCAACTGAGCTATTGTAGCACGAGGCAAGACCATGGAGCCATCCTCAGTGTCCAGGGCCAACTTGCTTGAACCATTTGAGCCATGGCTGCAGGAAGGGAAGACAGAGAAAAAGAAGGGGGAGGGTGAAAAGTGGAAAAGCAGATGGGTGCTCCTCCTGTGTGCCTGCTCTGACTGAGAATAGAACCTGGACATCACATGCCAGGCAGACACTCTACCACTGAGCCAACTGGCCAGGGCCTAAATGATTGGTATCTTAAGCTGTTAAGTTATATAGTAAGATCTTACAAAGCAACTGGTGACTAAGAGGTTAAGAGCCACACAGTTAATTAAGTTCATCAATTCTTAATGAAACATGTAATTTTATTAATGTAAAGAAGTCCCGAGTTGCCAGAAAGGAAAGGGCCTACTATGTTTCAAAATTAGGGTAGGGTCTCTAGGTAGTCACACCTAACCCTCACTCTGTGACCTTGGGCAGGTTACTTGGCTTCTCTAAGCCTCAAGTGCCCATCACAGTGTGGTTACAAGGGCTGCAAGAGATCTTGAAAGCCAAGCCCTTGACAAAGCTCCTGGCACTGAGAAGGCTGATAGCAGTGACAGTGACCCCCTACCTCAGGTTGCCCCAGGTAGACTCCCAGCCAATGCTCTGCCCAAAGAGCAGCATGGCACTTTTCTGGGTAAGAGGATATGAAGGTAATTGGGAAATAAGAGGGGTTGATGATGTCACGTTCAGGTTTATAAGTGATTGGACTTACTACTCTTTTCCACTTTGATTTTGAATCTCAGATTGTGATCATTCCTGCTTTACAGTATCCAACTATTGTTTACAGACTTTTGACTGCTTTTTGTTTCTAAATTTTAGCATTAGATAAGGCACTTTGACTGGGGGCTTCCATGTAAGAGCATCGAAGGAACTGCCTTAGTATATGATGCTCTCTTCCTTTAGCATTATTTGACGATCAATGAAATTTCCACACAGCCTCAGCTTACTCCTGTATGCACACTCCTGTCCTATCAGAGTGTAATATATGTGGGCTTTGTAAACACTCTTTTGCTGATTACTACTGAGTGGGCTGTTTGACTTTAGTGTGTACATCTAGGCTTCAGTTTACTACAGCTGCTAAAGATCTCACCACCAGATGAGCAAGAGGGGACTGCATCTTTAACTTCAGGTTCCTGGATTGTAGCACACTGTGGTTTGTTGTATATATTTAAAAAATGAGGGCACTAGAGAGTTTGGAACATTGTGTTTCTAAGGACATGCATAACCAAGGTTTAGAGGCTATAACTGGTGGAAGTTCTGCATAGTAAAAATACAGTGACAAAAGGACAGTGAAGAATTTAACTGGAAGGTGACAGGTTACACTCAATTCCTCCTCTGCTGTCATAGAAAAGCTTCAGTTGAAAAGATGTATTAATCCAGTCAGTACTACACCATAGAGTCACATGGGTCAACTTAAATCTAATCTAATCAGCAGTAATAAAGTGTTCTTTTTATAGTAACCCATGAGAATAACAAGCCAAACTGTAGGCATTTTAAGTCAGGCAGAGAGGTGTGGATATGGGCAAACACCCAAAACGGCCTCACAAAAGTGGGAAAATTACTTTTCACTTGGCTAAGCACTTCTTAGAGTGATTTTCTTTCCCCAGAAACCAGACACAACTCTGGGCCACGTTGCTCTGGAAGACACTTAAGGTTATTAGAATCCGCTCAGTGCGACTCTCACTGATGGCACCCCTTGGCTTGCTTTTTCCTTTCAGACCTCACCAGCCGTGCATGGCAATTATTTTCAATCTGCAAAGAAAATTCTTTACTTGAGCATAGGTTATATTCTTGATGTCCATGAGATGCTGTGAGCCTAATTTTATTTATCACAGATATTTAATTCCTTCACTTGGTCCATACATATCCATTAAATGCTTAAGATAAAGCAGGCATGTTAACAGGTGCGAAGAATAGAAATGAAATAAGACACATCCCCACTCTCAAGGTGCAGAGAGCCAAGTGAACAGGCAATTATACTATACATTACAGATTTATACTATTTACACATAACATAATTATATCACTGGTTAGAGCTCCTAAGCAAGTCTGAAGGAAAAAGGGGTCAGGAAAGATTATCTGGAGCAGATGATGGCTGAGCTGATTTCGTGATGAGGAGGCATTAACTGGGCAGGTAAAGGACAAGAGTGGGTAGGGTGGAGACAACATTTCAGGCAGAGGGTACGGCAAAATCAAAGGTGTGGGAACAAGAAACAGTGTGAATTGGGCAATTCAGCAGGTTGGTTTTGGCAGGTAGAGCATAGGGGATAGCAAGGAAGAAGAGCAGCGTTAAGTGGGGCCCAGATATTGGAGACGTCTAATGTCAAATTTAGAAGCTTAGGCTTTACCCCAAGAAAACAGGTAAACAGGTAGGTCAAACGGGGGAGAGGCTTACACAGTGCAGGACTGGAAGCAGGAAGACCAGGTGAAAAAAGCTGTATTGGTGAGGATGAGGGTTAAAAGCTTTTGGAGAACTGGGGTGGTAGCTGTGATGGGGAGAGGAATAATTTGAGACAGCTGAAAGGTAAAATTAGCAAGACTTCGTGACTGATTGCTTATAGAAAATGAAGACCAGAAAGGAATCACATATATGTTGGTGGAGGCCACTACTATTACCTGAAATAAAGGTATTGGCACAAACATAAGTTAAAGAAGAAGATGATGATGAGTTAGTTTTGAACATTCTGCACTTGAGATGGTTTATGTAATTTACTTATATAGGCCCTGGCTGGTTAGCTCATCCTCAAAAAATCCTGCCTGCCCATTGACAGTTAATTCCAAGTCCCACTCTTAAACCGTAGGAGATTACGGATCTACTTTCTGCCTCTATAAATTTGCCTTTTCTGGGCATTTCATATAAGTGGGACCATACAGTATGTTACCTTGTATCTGGCTTCTTTACTTGGCTTATTGTTTTTAAGGTTCATTCAGGTTGTAGCATGAATCAGTAGTTCACTCCTTATTGCTGAACAATATTTCATTTTATGGGTATCCCATGTTTCGTTTATTCAGTCACCAATGGATAAACGTGTGGATTGTTTTGACAGTATAAATAACGCTACTGTGAGCACATACACATCTTTGTGAGACATGTGTTTTCATTTCTCTTGGGTAGATGCTTTAGAGTGGAATTGCAGGTTCATATGGTAAATTCAGGTTTAATTTTTTTAAAGAAACTGCCACGCTGTTTTTCAGAGTGTCTGCACCATCTTAGCTTCCCGTCAACGATGTGTGAGGGCAACAGGTTGTCCATATTCACACTAATAATTTGTCTTTTCTCCACTCTGGTAGGAATAATGGTATCTCATTGTTCTTTTAATTTGCGTTTCCTTAATGATTAATGATACTGAACATCTTTTCATGGGCTTATTAGACCGTTTTAAAATTGGTTTGTCTTCTCCTTAACTTATAAGAGATCTTTATATATTCTGGATATAAATCCAGACTATAGTTTATCTTTTCATTTTATTATTGTTAACTTTTAAAGCACACAAGTTTAATTTTTATAAAGTATGATTTATTTCCTTTTTTTTTTTCCTTTTATGGGTCATGCTCTTGGTTTGTGTTTAATAACTATCTAATCCAAGGCCACAAAAAATCTTCTAGCCTGACCAGGCGGTGGTGCAGTGGATAGGGCGTCAGATTGGGATGCGGAAGACCCAGGTTCGAGACCCCGAGCTCGTCAGCTTGAGCGCGGGCCCATCTGGCTTGAGCAAAAGCTTGCCAGCTTGGACCCAAGGTCGGTGGCTCCAGCAAGGGGTGGCTCGAACTGCTGAAGGCCCGCGGTCAAGGCACATGTGAGAAAGCAATCAATGAACAACTATAGTGTTGCAATGGCAACGAAAAACTAATGACTGATGCTTCTCACCTCTCTCCATTCCTGTCTGTCTATCCCTCTCTCTAACTCTCTCTCTGTCCCTGTAAAAAAAAAAAAACAAAAAAAACAAAAAAAACCTTCTATAGTTTCTTCTAGAATTTTTATAGTTTTAGCCCAGAAATGACGAGGTTGCAGATTTGATACCCAGTCAGGGCACACGTGGGAAGCAACCAATGAATGTACGACTGAGTGTATTAATAAATGAATAATTTTGTTCCCTCTCCCTTCTTTGTCCCTTCCTCTTTATGTCTCTAAAATAAAAAAAATTAAAAACCAACACATGGAGACCGCTGGCTCAATTCCTGGTCAGAGCTCATACAGGAGCAGCTCCATGTTCCTGCCTCTGTCTCAAAAAGTAATAATATTACTTACATAATTAGTGTATTTTCCCATTGTCTTCTAAAAGTAAAGAAATATATAAGTGAAATTAAACTGGACTAAAATAAAGGTAGCAAATGCTGTGTTAATGGACAAGTTTACCAATCTATTACCAAGAGCACACTAGCTCACACAGCCCAGACACAGCTTCAGGATCCTTCTTAACACACTGCTCCGTCCCCACAAGTGGCCACTGCACATTTCAGCACAACAGGGTGGCTGCCACCAGGTCCATGGAGAGTGCATGCATTGGATATCCATGTTTTCCCCTAATCTAAAAGCTTGAGAGAGCATCATTCTTTATAAGACTATGTCATGATTTGGAGGTATCCTTGAAGTGAGTTATACCTTCCCAAATTTAAGTAAGCAAGACCACATTGATCCTAAGTACCACAGTCATTGGAAGTCTTAACATATTTCTGAGAGGTCCTTAACTTAGTATAAGGCCAAGGCAGGGCAGACCATGGTGATCACTGGACTCTAGTTTATCATCTGTTAACTACCTACTATGTGATCAGCCAGAGTTTCTCAGTGTGACTTCAGCAGGAAACAAGCCTATCAGATGCTCACTGGAGAGTGCGGGAAGTGAGGAAACATCTTCTTGATGAGTAAAGGTTAAGATGATCTTGATTACATCCCCTTCTCTGAGATCAAAGGCACAGCAGTGTATTAAAGACGGAGAAATCCTATAGGAAAGACATCTATTTAACTGAGTCTAGCCCAGTATTAGCCAGCATTATTTTCACCATGGAATCCTCTTATCACATGATACCAAAGATATGCCCCTACAATTAGGAATATTTCAGTCCTTAAAATATACCCACTTTCTAAATGGGGAAGAGAAGCTCTAAAATCACACAGGTAGAAAGTTAACAAGGGAGATCTCAAATTCAGGTCTTCACTTTCCAGCTTTAGGGTCCATTCCCCAGGATCCCTGATGGATGGGCAAAGGTCACGGCTGACATATCTGGGACACACATTTACTTTACAAAGAAAGGTCAGGGTCAGCGCCATTATTCTTTCTCACTAGGCAACACCCACATCATGGGAGTCAGCCAAGGCTTTCTGCGTTCTCAAGGCATCTTGTCTCATCTTGTCTCTCAATGTAAACTAACATGAGCCCCATTTTTCTGGACATTTTTATTTTAAAGTGCCTCTATTTTGTTTATTTCCTGCTACAGCCTCAAGAGGAATTCTGGCCTCTAGTCCTTTGTTCATGCTGCTGGAAACCTCAGAGCTCATCTGGTGCAGGCTGGTACCCAAAGAAGCAGACCATGAGGTGGACCACCAGTAGAAATTAACTGAGAAGTGCTCCAGGGATGGATGACATATTTAAAGGAATAAGGGCAGTAACAGGGCAGGGGGGAGCTGGATTCTGATGCTGCTGCTGCAAAGACCTCAGCAGCTCCTGGAAGGGAGTTCTTGGGCCCAGCTGCCCAAGCTGGGAGAAAGAGGCCAGGCAGGCACTGGATGCAGGCTGCCCCTGAGAAGGGGGCATAACCTTGGGCAGTCTCCAGAGAGGATCTCAGCTAAAAACTGTCAGTTGCCAACATTCTCAGTAGCTTGGGAGAATGAGTGCTTCACTTCTGAATGGGCATAGGGGGAAAGGGGGAGTCATGGATCTGGGCTGCCTGACAGTGCGTGTCCTTTCTCGACCTTGTTCAGCCATGCTTCCTATTCAATTACCCAGGTCCATATACTTGTCTGCATTCTGCACATGCCAACAGAGCTTAGTGTCTGTGTTGTGGGCTTGGTTATATTAACTTTCCTTTCAGCATGTTTCATGGATTTTATCTCCCTACCTAGACTACAAAGCCCTCCAAAACCTTTATATTTCACTTGTATCTTTAACAGGGTATAAGAAAGTGATCAAAACTATATGTAGTGAAAAAAGTAAGGAATTTAAAGCCTGAAATCCTAATTTTAAATCCTAGAATTACCACATATCAATGAACAAACTTATATACATCATTTAATATCGGTGCATCTCAGTGTCATCATTTATAATGTGAGAATATAATAAAAATCCTTATTTCGCCCAAGCTGCAGGGTTGCTGTGAGGACATTAAGATGGTGAACTGAAAATAATAAACCAGCCCTCGACACAAGAGTTTGTCGTTCGTTTGTTTGTTCCTTCCTCCCTCCCTCCCTGCCTCACCCCCGGGTGGGGTGGCGAATGGTGCTGGGGAAGGGGGGGGGGGGCGCGGCGTCAGTCCTCGCTAGCTGCGCCCTCCGTGGCATGTCCCCACGCCTTCCGCGTGGCCTGTGCGTGGCCCGGGGCCGCCCAAGCCGGCTGGGAAGTCGGGGGCTGCGCGGCCCCCTTCTTCCTCTGAAAAAATAAAAAAAATAATAAACTAAAACCAATGCTTTTCAATATTGAGTACTAGATACGCATTAAAGGAAAAAATAGTGTAATAATGTTAAACTGGGTATATTATGCTGATAATACTTATATTCCACGTGCCATATAATAATTCTGTTTTCTCAATACCTGTCTCCATTTACTCCTCTGTGAAACTGATCGCTTATACAATGCACCACAACATCATTTGAATTTCACATAAAAATATAATCTATGCATTTAAAATTCACTTCTATTTCTTTTTTTTTTTCTTTAAAGGGACGGAGAGAGAGAGAGAGAGAGAGAGAGAGAGTCAGAGAAAGGGATAGATAGGGACAGACAGATAGGAATGGAGAGAGGTGAGAAGCATCAATCATTAGTTTTTTGTTGCCGTTGTGACACCATAGTTGTTCATTGATTGCTTTCTTATATGTGCCTTGACTGCAGGCCTTCAGCAGACCAAGCCACCCCTTGCCAGGGTCAGCGACCTTGGGTCCAAGCTGGCGAGCTTTTTGCTCAAGCCAGATGGGCCCGCGCTAAAGCTGGCAAGCTCAGGGTCTTGAACCTGGGTCTTCCGCGTCCCAGTCCGACGCTCTATCCACTGCGTCACCGCCTGGTCAGGCTCACTTCTATTTCTTTAATTTGCTATTTTATGTGACAATTACAACATATATCAGGATGTTAATTTAGAAAAATGTCCATAAAACGGTAACCTTAAACCACAAAGAACAAAAGAAGTATAAGGCTCATACACTGAAAACTAAAATATTGCTGAGAGAGATGAAGTAAGATTTAAATAAATGGAGAGACATTCAATATTCATAAATGGAAATATTCAATGTTATTAAGATGTCAATCTTTCTCAAATTGATGTACATATTCAAAACAGTTCCTATGAAAATTCTATTGGCAGATATTGACAAGCTGATCCTAAAATTTATATGGAAAGCCAAAGAACCCAGAAAAGCCAAAACAATCTAGAAAAAGAACAAAGTTAGAGAACCTACCATTCTCAAATTCAAAGCATAATATAAAGATATATTAATGAAGAGAATGTGGTATTGGCATCCAGATAGACATATAGATAAATGGAACAGAATTGAGAATCCAGGAAAAAAGCCATTACATTTATAATCCATTGATTTTTGACAAAGATGCCAAGGTAATTCAATGGGGGAAAGGAAAGTCTTTTCACAAATAGTGCTTGAACAACTTGATATCAGCATGTAAAAAGATGAATTTAGCCTGACCAGGTGGTGGCGCAGTAGATAGAGCGTCAGACTGGGATGCGGAAGACACAGGTTCGAGACCCCGAGCTCGCCAACTTGAGTGCAGGCCCATCTGGCTAAAGCAAAAAGCTCACCAGCTTGGACCCAAGGTTGCTGGCTCAAGCAAGAGGTTACTCGATCTGCTGAAGGCCCGCGGTCAAGGCACATGTGAGAAAGCAATCAATGAAAACTATGGTGTCGCAATGGCAAATGAAAAACTAATGATTGATGCTTCTCACCTCTCTCCGTTCCTGTCTGTCTGTCCCTCTCTCTGACTCTCTCTCTGTCCCTGTAAAATAAATAAATAAATAAATAAATAAATAAAACATTTAAAACAAAACAAAAAAGATGAATTTAGATATTTAACTCATACCACATATAAAAATGGACTCAAAATTGATGATAAACTAATGTCAGGGCTAAAACTATAAAAATTCTAGAAGAAACTACGGAAGATTTTCTGTGGCCTTGGATTAGACAGTTATTAAACACAAACCAAGAGCATGATCCATAAAAGGAAAAAATTTGGAAAAAAAACATACTTTATAAAAATTAAACTTGTGTGCTTTAAAAGTTAACAATAATAAAATGAAAAGATAAACTATAGTCTGGATTTATATCCAGAATATATAAAGATCTCTTATAAGTTAAGGAGAAGACAAACCAATTTTAAAACGGTCTAATAAGCCCATGAAAAGATGTTCAGTATCATTAATCATTAAGGAAACGCAAATTAAAAGAACAATGAGATACCATTATTCCTACCAGAGTGGAGAAAAGACAAATTATTAGTGTGAATATGGACAACCTGTTGCCCTCACACATCGTTGACGGGAAGCTAAGATGGTGCAGACACTCTGAAAAACAGCGTGGCAGTTTCTTTAAAAAAATTAAACCTGAATTTACCATATGAACCTGCAATTCCACTCTAAAGCATCTACCCAAGAGAAATGAAAACACATGTCTCACAAAGATGTGTATGTGCTCACAGTAGCGTTATTTATACTGTCAAAACAATCCACACGTTTATCCATTGGTGACTGAATAAACGAAACATGGGATACCCATAAAATGAAATATTGTTCAGCAATAAGGAGTGAACTACTGATTCATGCTACAACCTGAATGAACCTTAAAAACAATAAGCCAAGTAAAGAAGCCAGATACAAGGTAACATACTGTATGGTCCCACTTATATGAAATGCCCAGAAAAGGCAAATTTATAGAGGCAGAAAGTAGATCCGTAATCTCCTACGGTTTAAGAGTGGGACTTGGAATTAACTGTCAATGGGCAGGCAGGATTTTTTGAGGGTGATAAAATTTTTCTAAGTTTGCCTTGGGGGGGGGGGATATGTGCACATCTCTGAAAATCTGCTATAAATCATTTAATTGTACACTTAAAACAAGTGAATTTTAAGATAGGTAAATTATATCTCAATAAAGTTAATTTAAAAATCAGGGAACTATTATTGTTCCCATATAATGTGGTATCTGTCTATAGACAGCCAAATACAGGGTTGTTAGAAATTCTTTCTTTTTATTTTTATCATCATTAGAAACACTAAACTGGCCCTGGCCGGTTTGCTCAGTGGTAGAGCATTGGCCCAGCGTGTGGGAGTCCCGGGTTCAATTCCCGGTTAGGGCACACAGGAGAAATGCCCACCTGCTTCTCCACCCTTCCCTCTCTCCTTCCTCTCTGTCTCTCTCTTCCCCTCCTGCAGCCAAGGCTCCATTGGAGCAAAGTTGGCCCGTGCACTGAGGACAGCTCCATGGCCTCAGCATCAGGTGCTAGAATGGCTCATGCAGCAACAGAGCAACACCCCAGATGGACAGAGCATCGCCCCCTGGTGGGCATGCTGGGTGGATCCCGGTTAGGTGCATGCAGGAGTCTGTCTGACTGCCTCCCCGCTTCTAACTTTGGAAAAATACAAAAAAAAACAAAACCCACAAAGAAAAAATCCCACAGTAAACTGAACAAATGTTTACTGTTCACATTTTTTCTAAGACAGAAACTGTAGAACTGAACCATTGTGCATAGTAGAAAGGGTCCTTGAGTTTGGAAACATCTGGATTCAAAACTTGACCTCACCCTTTAGTAATGATGCTTCGGACAAAATCCTTAACTTATCCAGGACTCAATTTCTTCGCCTGTACATGGACAATAATAACACTTGCTTCAAATGGGGGTACTTACTAAGAAAGCAGGCGTGGAGCACTGACTGCACAGGACTCACACCTTTATCAGTCACACTGAAGAGTGGTGCGCGATGTCCAGATAACCAACAAAGAAGTCCTATTATTTTTTTCTTGTCAAAATTAAACAGCCATCTCAGAGTACTCAAGACAGTTTTCCCCACTGTTCAAGCTGATACTTTTTGTCAAGAGAACTCTTAATTATTTATCATCTATTCAACACACACACACACACACACACACACACACACACACAAATTATAATATGGGGTGGGGGTGGGAGAGGAGGGACAAACAAAACAAAACAAAAGAATACACACTGAAAATCAAAGATGACCTGTGGAGAACAAAACTCTAAAAACACCTTTATTTTTGCAGCCAATGTTGTAACCTTCCTAATGGCTAACTCTTCTTTTACAGGACCAGACAGAGCATTTAGGAAAACACACCAACCAAATGTATGTACTTGGCACACTGAAAAACTGTAGGGGCTGTATGAAAGTGCTTGTGAAAACAGGTGCGCAGCTGGGTCTGCTGGCACAGACCCCAGGTCACCCATTACTTGCCCATTATTCATAAATCAGTTTGATGAGGCCACTATGGGACCTCCTCCAGCACTTTCTCCCTGAAGCACAAATACAGCTTAAAATAGGAGACTCTTTAAACTGGGTGATTGGGACTGGTTTGCAACTTTAACAGCTTTTAAAGTCTAAGACACTGACTGAGTAAAATCTGTATTTCTGTAAAAACACTATCAATCTCAAAGGAAAAGAATGAACCCAAAGCAAATTGTGAAATATGTCAGCCGAAAGCCAGAATAAATATTTAGTTTATGTCTTCATTCTCTATAAAATACCAAAATTGTATTAATAAAGATGATAAGAAACATTGTTTTACAACAAATAGACAACTTACAGAAAATAAACAGCATTTCCTGTGCTTAAGAGAAAAGAGCAGGCGGGCAAAAATACCTCAGCATACAATAAATGATTCAGTTGTTTTTTTCCAGTTTCTTTGTAACAGTGATTTAATTTTTTCCTATTCCATGACTCATCTGGCTGATCTATTATAATACCTACCTGTTCATTTTTCTTCTCCCTGCAAAAGGGTTTGAGAAAGATGGTGTGTGACTCCTTTCCCGGGGGGGGGGGGGGCTCAAAGGCTGCTTGTCCCGAGAGGTCCCAGATAGAGTGGCTCTCTTTCTTCAGTGAACAGCAGCTCAGCCTGCCAACACTGAACAGCTGTGGGGCCTTCTATAGCAGTGGCTGCCACTGGTCCCCAGACCACCCCCACCCATTTTAGATAGACTGAGAAATCTTATCTGTCCTTCCATGCTCTCCACAGCTAATGGTAGCTCATTTCAACTTATGGGTTTGTGCAAAATCTCTTATCCTGTGAGCTGCCACATTTACACTCAACTCAGAAGTAAAAGCAAAATTAACACAAAAATCTTATTCTCTATTTTCTTGACAGTCACCTATATTATAATTACCATTTTTCCGCCTTTCCTCCTCACACCCACCAAAATGTATGAACATAGGAAACGTCCTATCATCCTTAAAGCACAGACCAAAGAAAGGCCCTACCAAACAGCTTCACCCAGAGCTGCAAGCAGAGCTCATGGCAGCAGAGCTGGCTTATTTGCTTATAATAAAACGACATGCCCAATGAGTGCCTTCTCTGCTGTCCCACCCTGTGGTGGCTATTCTGCATCACAAAACATATATTTTGGGTGGTTGAAATAATTTCATATTTATATGCATGTATTCTAAACATGTTGTTTGTTTTTTACTTTGAGAGTAGTGGCTAGGGAAGGAGACAGGAAAGCTGAGCAATGTCTGGGCTCTTCAACAAGCGCTCACTAAGCATCCAGGTATGTGGGTGCGGGTGTGAGGGCTCGGGGTTGGGAGCTCTGCACAAAGACCACAGGCTCAGAGATCACAGCTTCTGTCCAGGGAGAAAGACACACTTAAGATGACTATTTACAGGTGTGACAAGTTATGGAGAATGCTCTGACAGTACTGGCCTGCAAGGTCAAGGGAGGCCTGTGCATTGGGTCTAGGAGGTCTTTGGAAGGTTTCTAATTAAACTCATGTATTCATTAAAGCACTTCCAGAAGTTTCATTCTACTCCCCCTCTCATTGTGTGCAAGGGATGGCACAGCTCTTGTGATTTTCATTTCAAAGGTTATCCCAAATCTCTGGATTCTCTGTCTGATGCTGCACTCTGAATACTAGGGGTCAGCAGCCTTCCAAAAAGTCGTGAGTCCAGCTAAGAGCCTTAGTTCTGGGGTGATGCTCGGAGCAGGCAGGGGCTGACCCTCACAATAGGGAGAGTTTAATAGACACAGTGGAAGGTTCCCCAACTCCTCCTTTTCTTTTAGTACAACCTTAACTTTTCTTTAGGTATCCTAGCTGCTCTTGCAAAGTCCAGCTGCTTGGGGGAAGTTGATCTGGGGATGGGATTTGTGGTTCAGCCTAAATTAGTCTGCATTCTCTTACCCCCTGGCTTCATGTATTGGTTCAGAGATAAACGCATGATCCTATTTGGACAAACAGAAATTGAGAATAAATTTGCTGAGGATGACTTGAAAAGTAGTCACTCCCTCCCCCAAAGCCCTAGAGATACACACAGTCATCTGGCAACTGACAGGTGTAGAAGGACAGCTATAAAGTGAAGGTGACTGCAAAATTAAACAAAAATAAAACACCAAACAAAAAACCCCTGCAGAGTGGTGAAAGCAGACATACAAAAAAGCAACAACCTGGGGCGAGAACAGGGCTTCGGCTTTTTGCTCCTGACCTCCCTCATTTGCTCGACCATATAGCAGTATACATCCTCACAGATTTAACGTCATGACATTTCCTATAGCTCGCTGTATGGTTTTACCTACAGTCCCTTAGTTCAGTAAGGAACCAATGAGCAGGTCAAGGCAGCCCACATACAACTCCAAGGACCAGGAAAAGTTGACTCCACCTTTCCATTTTCCTTAGGCTATTACATAAAAAGAAACATTGAAGGGACCCTTGTACCTTTTCATATATTTTATAAATGAGAAGCTATGGTGATAAAGGGTATGAATTTTAGAGTCTATCAGAGCAAGTTCAAATCTCAGCAACTTCCTCTACTAGTTACAGAATTTTGTCTCCGAGTTTCTATGGAAAATGAGAATGAATAAAGCCTACCTTTCATAGTTGCTCTGAAGTCTAAGTGTAATGACACATGTAATGAGTTTGCCATTCAAAGAAATTGCTATTAGGATTACTATTTCAATATTTCTTAGGAGAAAAGAGCACTGAGACAGAAAAGCTGTCAGCTCCCTAAAGACTCTTTCCAATGTATGTATCAACTTCTACCCCATGACAAGATTCCCTGAGTGTGTGCTGATGAGAGCAGGTCACAAGAACTTTGAAATCCACGTCCCTCATGTAAAGTCTTTATCTATGTCAGGTTGCTCCAACCTTCAAATGGAAGTTGCAAGCTTCTAAAAGGAATTGCAGGTTTGGAGCTAGTAATCCAGTCATGATGTAATTTTACAGGTAGGTCCTATATGTAGTGATGCAGTGTGCAAAGGAGTCACTAAAAACATGTAGGTTATTGTCATTTTTGCAATCATTTTGCAGGTATATATATATGTGTGTATACATACATGGAATCCTAAACATTTCTATTATTCACGCTGTTGGGCAGATAAAATATAATATGCTCACTTTGTTAAAGATGGCGCTGCCCACATGGAAGCCCATCACCCAGGTGATATTATTTGCCCTTATGCTTGGGATGGGTGTGGGGGAAAGGCTGTAATGTAAGCAGGCCAGGTCGTTATAGCGTAAGGCTTAGTTTTAAGAGTAAGCTTTTCCCCACACCCTTGACTGATTGGATGATGTGGGGTGGTGCGCTTTCCTGAGGAATCCTATTATGCCCCAGATGGGTGACTTTGTATCAGAGACTTTGTTTGTAGATTGGATTAAGGGTTTGGATTTCTACACTATAAAGTGGGACAGACCAGTAGCTTGCTCTCTCTCAGTTCCTGGGATTAGTATAGAGAGGAGAGCAGAGTAAGGCCACATGGAGGCCAGGAGAAGCAGCCAAGATGGTGGAATGCTGAGGAAGAAGCCAGTTTGTGCAGAGTTTGCGTAGAGAGAATCAGATAGGAAACAGAGGTGAATAAGTCTGGTGAGCTAGAAACCTTTCTAGGAAACTCGGATAAGTCAGTAGCTTAGTGAGCACTGAATGTGTGGATTTTGGAGCCCAGTGTGTGTTTTTGCTTGCCCGCCAGGTGCAAGCTAGAATTAAAGCGGATGGCTCACCAGTTCTTGGCTCCTCTGTTTCATTACCGACTGTCCAAATCTAATGCAAACCTGCACGAGACAGGCGGCTGTGATTGTGGCCGCGACTACTGGCTTTACATACAGAAAGGCAGGTACTTAGATGAACAGTTTAGGACCCATATCTGCACATCTGTTCCAGGATTTCTGTCCTGGGCAAGGTATACATAAAAGTATTCTAGAGTGAAGGCTGGACAGGAGGCAATCTTTCTGTCACTTGGTTATCTCTTGTACATTCTTCCTGTGGTCGACTTTACTCCCCCACCCCCGCCATATCTGTTCTCTCCCTCTTTTTTATTGGTGGACCCCCAGAGCCTAGAATAAAACTATGTTTTTCAGGCTTCCCTGCAATTGAATGTGTATGGTCACAACTATGAGACTGCATTCCGGTTAACTAGCTCTAAGTAAAGATTTCATGGGTGATTTCTAGACAGTGTCCTTAAAGGAAGGGCAATATGTCTGCCCATCCCCTTATTCCTCCTGGCTGGATTACAATGTGATAGTAGGTGTTTAAGCAGCCAGCCTGGACCAGGAGGCAGAAGGCCATGTATCAAGGATGATGGCACAGCAAAACAGAAAAAAAATCTTCATTTTGAAACTGTCTTATATGCCTGACCTCCACCCTAACTTTCCCTTCCTTTCCTTTCCCTTCCCTTCCCTTCCCTTCCCTTCCCTTCCCTTCCCTTCCCTTCCCTTCCCTCCCCTCCCCTCCCCTCCCCTCCCCTCCCTTCCCTTCTCTGCTCTGCCTTTCCCTTTCCTTCTTTCTTTTTTGAGGGGAGTGGGTGGAAGAAAGAGAGATGCAAAGCATCAACTCATAGTTGTGTCACTTAATTGTTCACTGATTGCTTCTCATATGTGCCTTGACAGGGTGGGGGGCTCCAGCCAAGCTAGTGACCCTCTTTGCTCGAGTCAGCAACTTTGGGTTTCAAGACAGAGATCATGAGCTCAAACCAGCAATCATGGGATCATGTTAATGATCCCACACTCAAGCCAGTGACCCCACACTCAAGCTGGATGAGCCTGTGCTCAAGCCAGTGATCTTGGGATTTTGATCATGGGACCTCAGCATCCCAGGTCGATGCTATTCACTAAGCCACCACTGGTCAGGCTCCACATTTCTCTTACATATATGAAAAGTAAAATTTTACCTGGTTTGAGGCATTGGTATTTGTTGGGCAGATAAAATATATTATGCTCACTTTGTTAAAGATGGCGCTGCCCACATGGAAGTTCGTTGATATTAATGTGTGTTCTGGAACAGGCCATAGGCAGGCCGGGTCGTTATAGTCTATGCCTTAGTTTTAAGAGTAAGCTTTTCCCCACACCCTTGACTGATTGGATGATGTGGGGTGGTGCACTCTCATGAGGAATCCCATTATGCCTCAGATAAGTGACCTTGTATCAGAGTCTTTCTTGTTTGTAGATTGGATTAAAGGTTTGAATTTCTATACTGTAAAGTGGGGCAGACCGGGAGCTTGCTCTCTCTCGGTTCCTGAGGCTAGTATTAGAGAGAAGAGCTGATTAAGGCCATATGCAGAAGAGGAGAAGCAGCCAAGATGGCAGAGTGCTGAGGAAGAAGCCATTTTGTGCAGAGTTTGTGCAGGAGGAGATGGGAAACAGAGGTGAATAAGTCTGGTGAGCTAGAAACCTTTTGATTCTAGGAAACTTGGATAAGCTTTGTGAGCATTGAATGAGTGGGTTTTGGAGCCCAGTGTGTGTTTTTGCTTGCCCGCCGGGTGCAAGCTAGTATTAAAGCTGATGGCTCACCAGTTCTTGGCTCCGTTATTTCATTACCGACTGTCCGAATCTAATGTGAACCTGCATGGGCCAGGCAGCTGTGATGGCGGCTACGACTACTGGCTTTACATTTGGCGTAGTCTGTGGCAGGATTCGATACAGATCGCTATGAAGCCGCCACCTCCTTTGAGCGGTGGAGTAGAGGACTGGCTGCTGTTATGGTTCCCTATGGCTGTCCTTCTGGGGACTGTAGGATGGCTGACTTTTACAGCCATGTGTGAGGAAACCGAGGACTCTATGGAAGAGACTGCCCAGGACCTGCAAACCAAGCAGTGGAAGGAGCTGGAGGAAACATGGGAGAAAGAGATGTTGACCCTGGAGCTGGAGGAAGCGCTGGAGGAGGAGGCCGAATAGGTTTGCGAGATTCGCCTGGAAATGGAGCAGACGCTGGGGAAGGTGTAAAACCAGTAGTTGCAGCCACCATCACAGCTGCCTGGCCAATGCAGGTTCGCATTAGATTCGAACAAACGGTAATGAAACAATGAAGCCAAAAACTGGTGAGCCATCAGCTTTAATTCTAGCTTGCACCCAGTGGGCAAGCAAAAACACACATTGGGCTCCAAAACCCACTCATTCAGTGCTCACAAAGCTACTGACTTATCCGAGTTTCCTAAAATGAAAGGTTTCTAGCTCAACAGTCTTATTCACCTCTGTTCCCCATCTCCTTCTCCAGCACAAACTCTGCACAAACTGGCTTCTCCCTCAGCACTCTGCTATCTTAGCTGCTTATCCTGGCCTCCACGTGGCCTTTATCTGCTCTCCTCTCTGATACTAATTCCAGGAACTGAGAAAGAGCAAGCTCCTGGCCTGCCCCACTTTATAGTGTAGAAATCCCAACCTTTAATCCAATCTACAAACAAGGAAGACTCTGATACAAAGTCACTGATCTGAGGCATAATGGGAGGATTCCTCAAGAGAGTGCACCACACCACATCATCCAATCAGTCAAGGGTGTGGGGAAAAGCTTACTCTTAAAACTAAGCCTTAGGCTATAACAACCCAGCCTGCCCACAGGCTGTCCCCAAACACACATTAATATCAACGAAGTTCCATGTGGGCAGAGCTATCTTTAACAAAGTGAGCATAATATATTTTATCTGCCCAACAGAAGGAATCACAGATTCATGAGTTGGAGATTGTCCTGGATGTTGTGGAGAGCCAGCAGCGGCATGAGGCCGGGCCTGAGGCCGGGGCCGGAGCTGAGGCTGGGGCCGGAGCTGCAAGGCCTGCTGAGCAGAAGGCAGTTGTGGCCAGAGCTCGAGCCCAGCTGCAGGAGCTGGTGTTTTCAGTTCCTCTTTGGAGGATGTGGAGAATCAAGCTGGAGTTCCAATCCGCAGTCTCCAGAAGTTGAGAGCCCAGCAGCAAGAAGCTCCTACTGCACAGCAGGTAGATCTATGATTTTGGGACATAGGGGTGGATGCCATCATGCTCCCCAGAGCAGAGATGGAAATGCTGACTGCCATTGCCACATGCTTTTCTTTAGGACAGTGTGAGACCTGCCATGATGGCAGGAATGAGGGGGGATTCTAACACCTCGTGTGCGGACTGATTTCCTGGACTATGACCGGAGTGAGCACTGGCTCATTTGTTGAATGGCCTTACAGATTTTGGACAATGTGAAATACCCTGATGGGGCTGGGGGGCGGCTTTGATGGAGGGCCTCCCCCTGCCCTGGGAAGCCTTTCAAATGGCAAGAAAGAAAGCCAAGGACATTTTGCACTTTTGGCAAAGTGCTCAGAGACTGGTGAAATGTACCTTTGTAATTGTTGATATTGTATAATTTGTCATGTTGTTGTAATTTGTGTAATGTGCCTAATTTCCTTGTACAGGAATGCCAGTGGTGTAGACTGTGGGTAGTAAAGTGAGCATAGGGGTGGACTGTTGGGCAGATAAAATATATTATGCTCACTTTGTTAAAGATGGCACTGCCCACATGCAAGTCCGTTGATATTAATGTGTTTTGGGGGACAGGCTGTGGGCAGGCCGGGTCGTTATAGCCTATGCCTTAGTTTTAAGAGTAAGCTTTTCACCACACCCTTGACTGATTAGATGATGTGGGGTGGTGCACTCTCATGAGGAATCCCATTATGCCTCAGATAAGTGACCTTGTATTAGAGTCTTTCTTGTTTGTAGATTGGATTACAAGGTTTGAATTTCTACACTGTAAAGTGGGGCAGACCGGGAGCTTGCTCTTGCTCGGTTCCTGAGGCTAGTATTAGAGAGAAGAGCAGATTAAGGCCATGTTCAGGAGAGGAGAAGCAGCCAAGATGGCAGAGTGCTGAGGAAGAAGCCATTTTTTGCAGTTTGTGCAGGAGGAGATGGGAAACAGAGGTGAATAAGTCTGGTGAGCTAGAAACCTTTTCATTCTAGGAAAGTCGGATAAGTCAGTAGCTTTGTGAGCACCGAAAGAGTGGGTTTTGGAGCCCAGTGTGTGTTTTTGCTTGCCCGCCGGGTGCAAGCTAGAATTAAAGCTGATGGCTCACCAGTTCTTGGCTTCGTTGTTTCATTACTGACTGTCAGAATCTAATGTGAACCTGTATGGGCCAGTAGGCTGTGATAGTGGCCCTGTCTACTGGTTTTACAAAACCATTTAAAATTCATCTGGACTTGGTGTCTAGGTAAACCCGCAGAAGTGAAGTATGGTACTTTCAGCATCTGGGGTACGGTACTTTACAACATTTGGCACCCAACTCGGAGCTCCAGTGTATTGCATCACCAGGTTGAGACTCCGTGAATCAGCTGGTCTCTCCAGGATGCTGCCCGACCCTGCTGGAATCTCGATGAGAGGAGGCACCTGAGATGTTCCAGGGCTCCCGGTTTTCTTGTGGGTCTGGACAGTTCTTCGGCACACGCCTCCCGGTTCCCAAATTTGACAATTTGGCAGGGAAATCAAGGAGGTAGGTAAAGTAACTTTATTGCTTTACTGAATTCTGGCTTTCCTCTGAATTCTTGCTTTACTGAATTCTGGGACTAGTGCTGGTCAATTTGGGACTAGGATGTAGGTAGGGTAGATTTGTGGCTTTGCTGATTTGTAATTCCGGAGATATGTAGGTAAGGCAGATTTTCTGCTTTGCTGTTTGGAACTCTGGAGGTGTAGGTAGGGCCAATCTCTGCTTTGCTGTTTGGAACTAGTCTCTTGTTTGGATGTACTGCTAGAGGATCAGACGGGGTCACACTCTCGCAGTGGTCTCTTCAAAGACCAAGATGTCTGTGGAGAGTTTTGGGTCCTGCCTTAGGATTATCTGGGATGCATCTGGTTGTACTTTGGAAAGTGGACTTCCAGAGGTGTTTATTTCTGTTTGTACATTTAGTCATGCCCTAGGAAGACAATTAGTGGAAACTGAGTTGACCAGGTTGATTAGTTCTGCCTCAGGCTTTCAGAGATGTCTATTTTTCTTTGCACATTTTTTTATGCTCTAGTAAGACAATTATTTGGGACTGAGTTGAGACCCCTAACTTCCAGAGGCATCTAGTTATGCTCTCAGAGAAAGACCTGAGTGGGGACATTTGGTGGTACCACATTGGTGGTGATCTTGGAAAGAGACCTGAGTAGGGACTGAGTTGATACTGAGCTGATCAGTTTCGTCTCAGGACTTCCATGGGACACCTTTGTGTTTGTTGAGATCTCAGTCTTTGCTTTTATTGTTTCTGTCTGAAACCCCTGAGTTTGAGTCTAAAGTCCTTCCAGGAACGCAGCCTGTGAGCACCAGAGAGGCCACTAGAGGGAACCATTCCCTCATTTACTGAGCTTTGTCTATGTCAGAAAAATTAGAATAAGTAAAGCATGCTCATTTAAATTTCTTGATTTGTGATTTGTATATGTAAAGTCTTTGTTTAATGTCTAAATGTGTCCGTTTCTAAGGCCTGGCTTGAGTTCTTGTGTCAAAAATTGGAAGTTTCTGACTAGAAGGCAATCTTAAATGGTGAATTGTTTATTCTCTTTGTTCTTGGATCCAGGACCTTTAGCTTCAAGGCACTCAGTCTAACTTCTCCCCTGAAGAAATTATATTCTTCTGTTGGCTCTTTCCCCTTATCTTGTATAATAATTAATACCTCTATAGTCAAACATCCTTTATTCTGGGTGCTAGTTAATTACCTGTCTTATCTTTTTGCTTTTACTAGTGTGGTAATTCTTGGATTTTCCAGGACAAATTTCAATATTGTAAAGAGGTGGCCCTAGCTATTAAATATGGGAGGAGGGCCCAGTTCACAGAGGACCACCTTAGGTGGTCTTTTAGAGCACTTTCAATAAGCTTATGGAGACAGCCGTGAATACGAAATTAAAGTTCAAGAAAAGGCTTTGCTTTATCTGTGAATCAGTATGGCCCACCTTTGGAGTTGGGTGGCCAGTGGCCAGAACTTTAATCCCTGGATAGTAAGGGCAGTCTGGAATATTGTGACTAGGAATCCAGGCTGTCCCAATCAGTTCCCATATATTGATCAATGGCTAAATTTAACAATGAATCTGCCACAATGGCTAAAAGCATGCTCTATACAGAAAGGGAGCTACGTCTTCCTAGTCTGGCCAGATTCATACCTAGGACAGAAAGGGTATTTGAGAGAAAAACTTAAAATTCCGCTAGGGAAAAAAATCAATGTGCATATTGCAATAGGGAATATGCCCAGGAAGGTGTTTCTCCAGCACCTGGGGGGAAGGGCTGGCAAGTAAGTGATTTAGGTGAAAGAAGAGTAAAAAGCCAAGCAAGGACACAAGGTGGGGGCACGGTCGTGGAGAGGCAAATGTCCCCCTACTCTCCCCCCTGTGCCTTCCCTCTCCTCCCCTCCCCGCTGTGCTCCTGCCTCAGCCATCACACTGAACCTGAGCAGAAGGCAAACAACAAACAGCAAACCAAGCACCAAGAGACGAGCTCTGCTGTCACTTCTTGGTGCTCGGCTAGGCTAGGATTCAGCCTGTGCCGGGTTATACAAGGAAACAGGGCCAGGTGAAAGGATTTAGAAATTAACAAACCACAGGTGTGGACCTTGCTAGTTATCAGTTCCTTGAAATAAACTGCAGCTCCAGAACGAGTAATGAAATCATGAGTAACAGGATTACAGGGAATTGTGGGAAAAATTAAAACCTCACACAGGCTAAAGCAACCCACTATTGGGAAGGTAATTTTGTGAAATTTGTATTTTAATTAGCTGCTCAAAGCAAGGCAGTTAGTTATAGGTAGTGGATTAGATTATGCAGGACAAATGGCAGAAAAGAAAAAGAAAAAGGTAAAAGCAGAAGGCTCCTCTCCCAGTTCCTGGAGTCTGCTTCCCCTAGGGCACCCCGAACCTCATATTGACTTAATAGTGTAAATTAGTGTGGGTCAAAAGAGGGTTAGCATCTCTTTGCCAGTTGGGTAATTTGTACCAAGGATCCCTTATTATGTAAAACGTATTTTCCATGTTAAAAATGTATATATTACTTCAAAGACCTTTTGTTAATTCTCCTTTTTATTTACTGTTTTATAGCCCTATGATATTAAAATCTTGGTTTAGCTATTAGCCTGACCAGGTGGTGGTGCAGTGGATGGGGCGTTGGACTGGGATGCAGAGGACCCAGGTTCGAGACCCTGAGCTCGCCGGTTTGAGCGCGGGCCCAGCTGGCATGAGCTAGGGCTCACTAGCTTGGACCCAGGGTCACTGGCTCCAGCGGGGGGTTGCTCCATCTGCTGAAGGTCCATGGTCAAGGCACATGTGAGAGAGCAATCAATGAACAACTAGGGTGTTGCGATGGCAACAAGAAACTAGTGATTGATGCTTCTCACCTCTCTCCCTTCCTGTCTGTCTATCCCTCTTTCTGACTCTATGTAAAAAAAACAAAAAACCCCCAAAAAAACCTATTTAAAAAAAATCTTGGTTTAGATATTAGAAAATATATAATAATTGTTAATAATGTCTTATGTAATGTTTAGTTTATTATCATTTTGAAACAATAGTTAAAAATTTCTTTTAAATGCTAATGTACTGAGTTATTCAGCAGTGGGGAGACTCTGGAATCCTAAAGGAGACGTCAAAGCTGTTTCTCTTGCAAACTTCTACCCTCTTTTATTGATCCAGCTAATAACGCTGTTTTTGTCTTTTCCAATCAGTTCCAGATATATGAAAAAAGTTTATATAGACAGAAAAGGGCCCTCAAGCCCCTCAGTGAGATCTTCTGAGCATGGCTTTTAAGGTCTATAATGACCAAGAAAGGAACAGAAAAGGCAAATAGAGCCCAAAAGAGATCAGGAAAGTACCAGCTCTTGGCACATGCCCTTAAGGGCTACAATGCCCCGAAAGGGCTTTATAGAATTCCATCAGGACCCTGCTTCAAGAGTGGAAAGGTCATTGAGATAAAGCCTGCCAAGTTTCTCGGCCCCAACCAGGGACATAAATCAAATCGTAAAGGAAATGTAATCACTCCTTCTTTGAGTACTTGCAGAGTCTGCAGGTTACTCAGCAGACTGTTCAAAAGACTGTCCAAAAGCCACTTCCAGCATTGCCAGGAGATCCAGTACATCCTTTTCAGCCTGAGGACTCAGTTTGGGTAAAGAAGTACATCACGCAAGGACTGACTCCCACGTGGATGGGTCCACATACTGTAATCCTGACCACTCCCACTGCTGCCAAGGTAGAAGACATGCCCTATTCCAACCACAAACCGAAAGCTGGTTGGTCTATGTACGGCTAATGCATGAAGAAACTCACTAAGTACTCCCTTTTTAATCAGACTTTGGGAAAAAGGGAAACTCGGGTAAAACGAAAGCCAGTTAATTTTATGTAAGTTGCAAAAGGTTTGTGCAGTTTATAAGAAATTGATCAGTAACATTTATTTCTTTAGTGAACTATATTGCTATTAATGCCGTCTGTTAAATATCTGTTACATGTTATAAGTTAATATTCCTACACAACAGCCTCATGCTCTTCAGTAAATTAATTAAGTCAAGGATTTGACTTAGGATATAAAACCAGTGGGGATTGTAGTAAGGTACCAAAAAGCTCTGCAAAATTAATATTGATATTCTAGGAGGAAAGGTCAGGATTTCCTGTCCCATCCTTTCTTTAGGGAGGGGAGGGAGAAGAATGTAGAAGTTTCTGGCTTGCAAGAACAATGGGTCATTTAGTTTTAAAACTAAAATAAAGGTTAACTGAGAAACTTCTTCTCTTTCAATGGGAGACAGAATTTCTATACCACCCTGCATTGATTGTAGTTCCTCCCC
Source organism: Rhynchonycteris naso (assembly GCA_037038555.1). NCBI lineage: Eukaryota > Metazoa > Chordata > Mammalia > Chiroptera > Emballonuridae > Rhynchonycteris > Rhynchonycteris naso. Next base: position 181,608,137 of record CM072995.1, on the reverse strand, counting down.
CTTCCTGGAATCCTGAGAGTAACATACCTCTAGGCAAAGGAGGGAAGATGAACCCTGAAAGATTGTAAATGTCTTTGATTGTGTTACCTTGAAAGTCTTAATGTTCTTGTGAATCCCCTAAACAAATGTTGTAAGCTTGTGCCATCATGTCATGCTCTCCCGGCCTGTGTAGGATCAAAGGTATATAACCAGTCCGAGATGTATTTGGCACATAATTCAGGTCTGCAAATGCCCCAGGTCAGCCATAAGCAGCTGGCATATTTAATAAATCTCCTCCTTAAATAAAACTCCTCAGAATTCATCTGGATTTGGTGTCTCTACATGAACCCGCAGAAGTGAGGTGCAGTACTTTTCAGCATCTGGGATGCGGTACTTTACAACACTTTCCTATATGCATCATTTATGTTTTCTCCATTCATTTGTGATATCAGAATTATACTGTTTTTGGTGTGACAGGCCATTTCTGAAGGAGGCATGGACTCATCAGTCATTCCCACCATAGTTCCCAAACTCCACTCAAGTCCTGCAGAATGAATTCTGCCCACAGTGTAATGTCAGACATGAAAAGAAGCAGAAATCTTTTTAAACCAAGAATAGAACCTTTTGTTTATTTTACAGAAAACCTCATCTATTTAAGATGCCTTTTTCTCCTACTTTAGCTGGCAATTTTATAAAATGAAGACTATTTTCTTAGTGACAAAAACTCTCAAATGCTTACTATGAGTTAAAAATGAAATACTTGCTCCTTGAAAGCATCAATTAGATACAATGTAGTAAAAGACTATACTCTGAAAGAAGGTCAGGGGCCTTGGCTTCAAACCTAGGAGCACTTTTTAACTTTGCCACTTAGTTGCAATGTGAACTTGGTAAGTGATTTAACCCTTACTAGTTCCAGTTTCTTCATCTATGAAATGAAACCTCATACAGTACTTGAAAATATCAAATGTGCAATGCAGTCAGTACATAGATAAGTGGTCCAAAAACAAAGGGTTCTTTTGTTTTTTCCTTTGCTTTTTATTATTAATCAAAGGTTATTGAGTTTAGAGCTGCAGAACTGTATCTAAGTGAGTTTTAGGTCTCTAAAATGTAATAGTTTTATAACCATAGTAGACTTAAGTTATTCTTTTTTAATTAAGTGATAGGTGGGGAGGCAGACAGACAGGTTTCTACATGTGCCCCATCCAGAACTGACCTGGCAAGCCCCCTACTGGGAGATGCTCTGCCCATCTGGGGTTGCTGCTCCATTGCTCGGCAACTAGGTTTCTTAGCTCCTGAGGTGAGGCTATGGAGCCATCCTCAGTGCACAGGGCCAACTTGCTCAAACCACTTGAGCCATGGCTCCAGGATGAGAATAGAGAGAGAGAAAAAGAAGGGGGAGGAGTGGAGAAGCAGACGGTCACTTCTCCTGTGTGCTGTGACTGGGAATTGACTTCTACATGCTAGGCCAAAGTTCTACCACTGAGACAATCAGCTAGAGCGTGCTATGATTATTAATATCACTGTTATTGTTATAACTCTGATTGACAGTTGAAGAAACCAAGTTTTAAATAACTTAGGTCAGCCTGGCTAGTTGGCTTAGCAGTAGAACGTAGGCCTGGTATGTGGAAATCCCTGATGGATTCCTGGTCAGGGCACACAGAAGAGGCAACCATCTGCTTCTCTACCCTTCCCCTTCTCTCTTTCTCTCTCTCTTGCCCTCCCACAGCCGTGGCTTGATTGGTTCGAGTGCATTGGCCTGCAGTGCTGAGGATGACTCCATGAAGCAAAGCCTCTGTCTCAGGCACTAAAAATAGCTCAGTTGCTAGATGGGCAGAGCATTGGCCCTAGATGGGGGTTGCCAGGTGGATTCCAGTCGGGGTGCATGGAAGAGTCTTCCTCTCTACCTCCCCAGCTCTCACTTGGAAAAGAAGAAAAAAGAAATAATTATAGCAATAACAATTATTAACATGTTACATGATTATCAAGTTTTAGGCATTGTGCCAAAGTCGTTCATTTTTATTATTTAATTAAAACCTGGTTTTTTTCCTACCGCTTAGAGATTCTTTAAAGAATGTAAATAAAAATTAGAAAGTGATCATGATACTGTGTGTAAAAAAATTTTACAAAATTGTAAGGTACAAATTTAGTAATATTATTGATTGTTGGGCAGATAAAATATATTATGCTCACTTTGTTAAAGATGGCGCTGCCCACGTGGAAGTTCGTTGATATTAATGTGTGTTCTGGAACAGGCTGTGGGCAGGCCGGGTCGTTGTAGCCTAAGGCTTAGTTTTAAGAGTAAGCTCTTCTCCACACCCTTGACTGATTGGATGATGTAGGGTGGTGCACTCTCCTGAGGAATCCCATTATACAGAGACTTCCTTGTTTGTATAATTGGATTAAAGGTTTTGATTCTATGGTATAAAGTGGGAGAGACCAGTAGCTTGATCTCTCTCTCTTCGTTCTTGGTTCCTGAGGTATTAGAGAGGAGAGCAGATTAAGGCCATGTGGAGGAGAAGTAGCCAAGATGGCAGAGTGCTGAGGAAGAAGCCAGTTTGTTCAGAGTTTGTGCAGGAGGAGATGGGAAACAGAGGTGAATAAGTCTGGTGAGCTAGAAACCTTTGATTCTAGGAAACTCGGATAAGTCAGTAGCTTTGTGAGCACTGAATGTGTGCGTTTTGGAGCCCAGTGTGTGTTTTTGCTTGCCCGCCGGGTGCAAGCTAGAATTAAAGCTGATGGTTCACCAGTTCTTGGCTCTGCTGTTTCATTACCGACTGTTCGAATCCAATGCGAACCTGCATGGGTCAGGCTGCTGTGATCCTGGCCTTGACTACTGGCTTTACATTGATCAAATAGAGTACTTCTTTTAGAAGAAAATATTCTGGTATTTAGAAAGCAAATGATTTCAATCATAAAAGAAGGTACAAAAAATCTGTTTCTTCTTAAAATTTGTATTTAATTTAAATAGTAATATAGAGCTATATAATGCCAAAACAGAGGCACCTGCTTATATAATTGCTCACTATAATATAATGACAAATATTCATGTGGAAAATATTAATTCTTTTTGAACTTTAAATACTTTTCCCTTGGTGCAGGAAAAAGTAAGTATCTGATCATTTCTAAGAGAAAAATATATGCATGGTGTGTAATATACATGTAAGACACTTGGATGCACGTTTTAAATTTTACTTTTAATAAAATAAATACTAGTGTTCCACAACGTGTTTGTAAGCTGCTTGGAGTCCAGAAATTTGTCCTCTTAGAGCAGTGGTTCTTAACCTTTTTTGAGGTACCGAACCCACCAGTTTCATACGTGCATTCACCGAACCCTTCTTTAGTGATAAATAAAATATGATTTATTTTCCAAATTCAAGACATAGATATATTTTTTTTACTGGTGCACAAAATGAGCTGTGCATGAACATCACCTTGCTCAAAGAACAAAACCAACAAAGTGCATGAACTCACAACAAATTACGGTATTACTTTATTCTGGCCTCTGCAGCAGAGGCTTCTCTGAACCCCTGAGACCGACTCATTGAACCCCTAGGGTTTGATAGAACCCGGGTTAAGAACCACTGTCTTAGAGAAACAACATTTACAACAGCATTTTACTTACAGCAATTACTACTTCCCCCAACTGAAAATTTTTCCTTAAAAAAATCCTGTGTATATGAACTTATTTTTGTATATAACTTTTCTATAAATGCAAAGGCATTTTGGCCAATTTTTAGTCACTTCCATTGGTCATAATGAGGGACTATTGTACTCAGGAGGGACTGAAAAGGGAAGAGAAGCAGATAACAGAAGTAAAAGTGTTGCAAAATAGCCTTGGAAAAGATAAAGAATTCAGCCCACAGAAGAGTACAAATGACACCTTTTAAAAAAATAACTTGGCTTAGCCCTGGCTGGTTGTCTCAGTGGTAGAATGTAGGCCTGGCGTGTGAGTGTCCCGGGTTCGATTCCAAGCCAGGGCACACAGAAGAAGTGCCCATCTGCTTCTCCACCCTTCCCCCTGTCCTTCCTCTTTGTTTCTCTCTTCCCCTCCCACAGACAAGACTCCATTGGAGCAAAGTTGGCCCGGGCACTGAGGATGGCTCCATGGCCTCTGCCGCAGGTGCTAGAATGGCTCCAGTTGCAACAGAGCAACACCCCAGATGGGCAAAGCATTGGCCCCTGGAGGGCATGCCGGGCCTATCCCAGTCAGGCACATGCAGGCGTCTGTCTCTCCGCCTCCCCTCTTAAAAATACAAAGAAAAAAAAAGACTTAGTTGCCATTTTATGTGGAAATCCCAACATTTAAAAATGGGAATTTCTAAATAAAAATCTGATTACCTGCATTTCAGCACTGTCACAATCAACTGACCTTGCACAGGGCCATCTAGGTCCCCTTAGAGTAAGTCCACAGTCTCTCTCCATTAGCAGGGGGCTCCCCTTATTTAGAACTTTGAGCCTGTGTTTAAAGCAGTGGTTCTTAACCTTTTTTGAGGTACCGAACCCACCAGTTTCATATGTGCATTCACCGAACCCTTCTTTAGTGATAAATAAAATATGATTTATTTTCCAAATTCAAGACATAGGTATATGTTTTTTTACTGGTGCACAAAATGAGCCGTGCATGAACATCACCTTGCTCAAAGAACAAAACCAACAAAGTGCATGAACTCATAACAAATTACGGTATTACTTTATTCTGGCCTCCGCGGCAGAGGCTTCTCCGAACCCCTGAGACCGACTCATTGAGCCCCTAGAGTTTGATAGAACCCAGGATAAGAACCACTGGTTTAAGGCATAGACATGTGCATATGTGCATCTAAGGTGTCTGAGTTTGCACACACACCTCTGCCCTGTGTAAATATGAAAGACAGATCATGCGCCTATAGAAATAAAATAAAGATCTGCCATGGTTATCTTCTTTTTCTGTCACTGGAACACCACACGTGCAGCATCACAGCCACACAGCTGGCAATCACTGTGCAGGCCAGTGTTTCTCAGAATGGATGGTCTCTTTGAATTCCCCATCTAGCACCTAACAGCATCTGTATAGGATAAAGCTGATAATGATATTCTGTCTCTCTACACACTTGTGTTTGTGACCCTGGCTCTGAGTAGCTCTGAATCAGTCATTTATTTTGTATCTGTCAGTGAAGGAGGGGACAGCTGCATGAAGAGCTCCTGGACATCAGAGAACTCTGGCTCTTGGGACTCAGGCACAACATTATTGTGACTGTGGTCAGTAATAGTACTGCCCTATGTACTGGGGGTTGGCCTGAGAAATGCTGGCTCCACTGGACTTGACTTCTGTTTCTAGATGTAGAATCAGGAAGCTTAGCATTGACATGGTCATAATATTAGAGTAGTGTGTGTTTCATTCTACCCACCTGTGTCATGTGCTGACTGCAGCCCCACAAGGTAGACTCTCCTCACTACCGCACCCTTGCAGTTACAACAGTGCATGACACTGAACTGGTGCTCAATTAACATGCATGGGGAAGTGACGCATTGTGGCAGCACTTTTTCTTCCGTGAAGCCTCGTCTTCCCAGGACCAGGCCTCCATCACCTCACACCTGGAAAACTTCCACTGCTTCCCAATGAAACTGGAATCCAGGTCTCAGTACATCACGTCTCCACACAAATCAGATAGCTACATAAAACCCTGAAGAAGCTTTCTCATCTTAGGATGCAACCCAATTTTTTTTTCATGAGGCCCCACCCAATCCCTCCTGCCCCGGCAGCCTCTGTGAACTTGTCTGCATGCCTGACACTGTCCTGCATGAGCCTCCTTCCCATCGCCCAGCGGACTGGGTAGCACACTCCTCACTCATCTCTCAGGTCTCAGCTGGGTCTTCCGTGTATTCTCACTCTGACTCCTCTCCTCACTGTGCTTCCTGTGCAGTTTTACAACAACATGTTACAGTGTCCACTGGTGTGTAGACACTGGCGGCCTTGTCTGTCTTGTCACCTGGGTCACCTATGTCCCTGGCACCTGACTCAATGAAGGTCTGGCACAAAGGAGGTTGTGAAGACTCTCTTACTGGACAAACTTGTCTTATTTTGTGGTAGATTCAGCGCCATGCTCTTTGTGTCTTTTGTTTCATGATGTCACAAATGAGACAGCTGAGGTTCAGAGAGGCTAACTAATTACCCAGGGTTAGGGTTCACATTCAAGTCTGTGCACACACACCCCCACGCCTTGAGCCTGCTGCCTCCCACTGTGCCAGATGGTATCTCTGAGCCTTCCTTTCCCATGGGAGCAGCCAGGGCAGCATACCCGTGTCTGAGCGACCTTGCCAGTGTCTGCATCTGTTACCTCAGGGAGAAAGAATGCCTGAGGAGATGGCATTTTGGGTGGTTACTCAAGGCTGCTCACACAAATATGAACACCAGGGGAAAGGAATGTAGGTCAAATCTATTGCCCAGCCCACTGATTCCCTTCTATTACCCAACTGTTCTTTTCATGGCGTGTGTGAGGGCACAAGTGGAAGGTAACTCGGTGGAAAATTCCAGGAGCTTTGCAACTATCTTTAAAAAGAAAGCTCAAGAAATCTAGGATAGGCTTTTAACATCACTTTTGCTTAGCTCACAATCATTATAATTTGAAAGTTCAGAGTCATTAGGTTGTTAATTGACAACCTGCTATGGAAAACTGCAGTAGGTTCTAGAAAACCAAGACCTGCTAGGTTGTTATGAAAACACAGTAAAGGACGATGGTGATGAGAAAGAAAAATGACATCAGTTATGAGCTAGGTATGCAGATTACCATTTAACCCTCTTACAACACTGCACATACAGTAGGTACTGTGAACACCCCATTTGACAGAAGTGGAAGTGGAAACTCAGAAAGGCCAGGACTTTGCTCATGGTCACCTAGCTAGAAGGGACAGAGAGTATTAGAACCCCAACCAACTAGCTCCAAACCTGTTCTTACCATGCACCACCAGCTTTCCAGTTTGTGTAAGACTAACAGAAATAATACTTTCTAAGAGATTTATGTTTTTTAGAAAAATGTAGTACAGAATTAGTCTAACATTTCCATACTAATTTGTCTCTTACAAATGTGTTGTTTATAATAAGAAACTTCATAACACGGGTGAAATGCCCTTTTATTCTTTCAACCTGTAAAGGTAACAATGGAAGGGGAAAAGAAAAGAGAAAATCCACTGGGGGAGAATCTGAAGGGAAGACTTAGCAAGTAAGTGATGTAGGACTTCCACAATTTAACCTAAAAGAAATTTAAGGACATCCTGTAAAATTAAATTTTGCAATGACCTACTGAATATCATATCAACTTATCAATACCATCCTGCAGAAATGAGTACCAGTGCCTCCCACCAACTTAGAGGACTAATGTCAATCATTTTGAAGGGTCTGAGAATAAACAAGTAGATGTGGATCTCCTGAGCAGCTGAAAGCCAGCCAAGACCAAACAACAGGAAATGCTGGGTACTCACAGAAAAATGTGTAATTCAGCAGTGAGGTCATTTAAGTCCTTGATCTAACTACATGACATCATCTGGACGAAAACCACTGGGTGCTTGTCCAGAGTTTCAGTCATTTCCCTCCCTGACATACAGAGTGCATGGTCTTAGTTTTTATCTCCCTTTCATGATGTGTCCTTGGTAAGCTCTCCACATGATAATGACCTCATTCTCCATGGTCAATGTAAGGCTTCTTTGTCACCAAAGTATTCTCACAGGTCAGCACTTGGCAACTTACGTTCTGTATCAAAACTGCAAATCTCCTTTTACCATTATTATCATTACCTAAGAAATGTCACAAAAGAGGGGGGACCATAGCTATGCAGGTGGCTTTTGCCCTGTTACTTTCAGATGTTGTCACCAGGTCATGCTGTTTACATCTCTGCATTTCTCTGGGGAACCTAGGAAGAAGGGGTGCACAACCACTGCACCCTGGCAGATTTCTGCTGCAAGAAGTAGCACATCAAAGACTTGCTGGATTCCAATAGTCACTTTGTGCCAGCCCTACAACCTAGACTCCTCTCTGATCTCCACACATACTCCCCTCCACACTCCCCCCAGCCCCAGACCATCTCACACTAGCTATATAAAGCATGATTCAACATGCTTTATATAGCTAGTGTTTCTGCCCTTCTTTCTTCCACTGACATCCTCCATCTCAGTTCAGTTCAGGAGAGTTTTCACTTAGGACCAGGATCTCGCTGCTAGAATGCACTCTGACCACCACCAGATGCCACCCCTGCACATCCCTTTCCTGCCACTGTCCAGAGTGATCTCTGAAAATCTGTGCAAGTCTCAATACCTCAGATAATACACAAGACCCTCTTATGAGCTATCATTTCCTAAATCTTTGTCTGTCATTCACCAAACTTTAGTCTTCATACATTCATATGCATTGCTTCACTTAAAATGCAGATTACCAGGCTTTAACCTCAGTGACTTTGATTCATTATGCCTGGGGAAAGCCCCAGACTTTGCAAATCCAATACTTCCAATATATATCCAATGCAGCACAACTCTGGAGAAACACTCCTCTACAGCCGTCCTCTTACTGGAGGTCTGGCTTCCCTGCATACATCCTGTTCTGTGGCAGAGGATCCTCAATGCAGCCTCCTTGCCATGGCTCTGTGGTTTCACGTGTTGTTCCCTCTGCCTGGAGTGTCTTCTGCCATGTCCTCCTGGGTTTCCTAGGAGGACCCAGCTCAAGATTCTTTTCTTTCGACATATTCAGATGAAATGAATCCTTCCTTTGGACCACCATTGTGCTTAGTATGTATTTTTATCACATATGTTACTCAATGCAGAGACAGTCTGCATGTTAGGCAACTGTGAGAATCAAAGATATGGTTTCCAATCCTATCTTTTCCCTCATGTCAGCTTAGTTCTTTTGAGCTATTATAACAAATTATCATAGACTGGGTGATTTAAACACAAGACATTTATTTCTCACAATCCAGAGGCTGGGAAAGCCAAGATCAAGGTGCCAGTAAATAGGGTGCTTAGTGAGTACCTTCTTCCAGACTTGCAGATGGCTACTTTCTTTCTATATCCTCATGTGGTGGTCTCTCTTCCTCTTATAAGACCACTAATCCCATCACTAGACCTCCACTCTCATGACCTCATCTCCTAATTACCTCCCAAAAGTCCCCTTCCTAATACCATCATACTGAGGGGTGGGGGTAGGGTTTTAATGTCGGCATTTTGAAGGGACACAAACATTCAATCTATAACAACAGCTGCAATATCTTAGACAAGTTACTTAACATCTCTAAGTCTCATCTATAAATGGAATGATAAAAGTACCTGCTCTATTCAGCTGTTGGTACTATCTTAAGAAGTACAATTATTTGTGAGGAAATTGAAGTGAAGAAATTAAATAAATTTCCAAAGATCACTTACCCAATAAGCTGAATTGCTGGGGTTGACCCCAAGCAGTCTGGCTCAGGCCTGGATTCTTTTTTTTCTTTTTAATTTTTCCAAAGTTAGAAGTGGGAAGGTAGACAGACTCCCGCATGCGCCCAACCGGGATCCACCTGGCATGCCCACCAGGGGGCGATGCTCTACCCATCTCGTGCATTGCTCCATTGCAGTCGGAGCCATTCTAGCACCTGAGGCGGAGCCCACGGATCCGTCCTCGGAACCATCCTCATCACCGGGGCCAACTTTGCTCCGGTGGAGACTTGGCTGCAGGAGGGGAAGAGACAGACAGAGAAGAAGGAGAAGCAGATGGGCACTTCTCCTGTGTGCCCCAACGGGAATCAAACCCAGGACTTCCACACACAGGGCTGATGCTCTACCACTGAGCCAACCAGCTAGGGCCTCATGCCCACATTCTTAACTACTGGAAACCGGTCGCCCACTAGGAAATGAGCGGGCCAAAGAAACAACAGAAGTTTGTTGAGTTGCCAAGTGTCTAAGTTTCGTTCTATCTGGCTTCAGCAGACTGCAGAGGAACAGCGGTGTGGGCAAAATGAGCAATTGGACTTATTGCCCATGCCTATGTCCCAGCTCTATAAAATTATTCACAACTCTTTTACAGAGCCCTTGACCTCTGCCATAATCTGCTAGGTCTTGCCATTCTAGCTCTTCTACAGGACCAAACTCAACCTCACTTCTGTGACAGCTGTTAGAGCCCTCCCTGGAACTATCATTTCAGAATTTCTACTGGGGGATCCCAGGCGCTGGAGTTTTTAAGGGACACCATCTACCTTCTGCCTATCATCCCAATAAAGAGCTAGAGTTGGAAAACCATGACTAGGAGCTCCCATCTTCCTTGGGTAGTTTTCTGCACCATGTAATTATCTTTTTGATGAGACTTACCATTCTGTTAGAAACCTGATTGTTGGCCTCTCATAGACATACTTAATAACCTTTATGCCATGAGGACCCCTTTGGTACTCTGGTGAAGCCAATAAACTCCTTTTTAAAACAATACTTTAAGATGTATATAGTAAAAAACATAAAATTATAAGGAGATCACTATACTGAGATAAAATAAATATAAAGAACTCACTATGGTTGAGTTCTTTAATACTAACCTTGAAGTCAGGAATCCAGTATTCTTGTGTTTAGGGGCCAAACACACACTTGGAGCTCAATAAATGCTTTTTGGAAGAACAAATTAAAAAACTAGCCATACCCTGCTGAGAATCACTGTTTTACAGAAAAAAGTACCCTACCTGCAGAACACTTTAGCAATGTACCATTTCAGAGCTGATGAGAATGAAAAGTTATGCAATCTATTTCTGAAACATGTTCCCAAGGCAAAGGAAAATTTAAAAATTGGTAGCCTTTAAAAAAATCAGTAAAATCAAATTCTGAAGATGTAGTCATCACTTCCTGCTTTTGCAAAATATTCTCTTGCTTACCAGAAGCGGTGGAAAAAGGAAACTACGGCTGACTGAAAGAGTTCTGGACTTAAATAAGAAAAATGGGGGCACTTGACTATGTCTCCTTTTGTGGCAGGCAGAATAATCGCCTCTCCCAGATATGTTTCAGTCCCCAGAACCTGTAATTATATTTCCTTCCATTTCAAAAGGGACATTGTGGATGTGACTAAGTGAAGGATTTGGGGGTGAGGAGATTATCTGGGATCATCCAGAAGGCTCCAATGTACTCACAAAGGCTACTGGGACAGGTAGAGTCGGAGCAGACATGATGACAGACCACAGGCAGGAATGTGGGGGCACAATGCAGGATGTGCAGTGGCCTCTACGAGCTGGAAAGGTGAGGACACAGAGTCTCCCTTAGAGCCTCCAGAAGGAAGTAGCCCTGCCAGCACTGGATTCTAGCCCTGAAAACCATTTCAGACTTCTGGCCCCCAGAACTGTAAGATAATAAATACGCAATGTTTTAAGCTACCAAGATTTTGGTAATTTCTTATAGTAGCAATAGAAATCTAATACATCGGCCCATATCCAATAAGCAACAAAGTGGCCAATAGGCACAATGTACCAAAAAAAAGCAAGCAGGCAGGTTGGCTTTATCCTTTATGTCAATGTTTTTTAATCCTGGCTGCATGGGGAAGGTCAGATAGATAGATGATATAGATAGATGATAACAGATAAATAGATAGATAAAGATAGATAGACAGACACCAAACACACACACACACACACACACACACACACACACACACACACACACACACACACACACACGCTCTAGGGTCCAAAATGAATCAGAATCTTAGGGTGGGAATGTAATGCCTTGGATTTGAAAATGTTAAAGGTGGTAAAGGATTATGAAACACAGGGAGGGTTAAAAATGCTACCCCGTACCAACAAAAGTAGGGTAAGGCAAAGATATAGTTTATATATAACCCCTTTTCCCCGAAGTTAAATATATGCTATTTATAAACATCCTCATTAATTCTTAAAAGACAAATATGACTCAAGGAGATGGCAAACATAAAATGAAAACAAAGAAAATCAAATAGTTTACCTACAGTTTTGGGCAAGTCTATGACACAGTTCAAAAAAGAATCCAGGTTCCTCCTAAAATTTCAATTCAGTACTCTAGTCACTAGACAGACTACATCTCCCCAGCCAATCCCACATCAGATCTCCATTTTGATTAACAGTCAACCTGTAAGTATGAAAATCAAAGGCCTGAAAAATAATTAAAGCACTTGAGTTATTTATTTTTAATGTTCCCATTAAAACTTTATAAATGGCAAGCCAACCACCTCAAATCATATTTGGAGGTAGGAAAGAGAGTTGTATAAATCTTAAATAAACTAATAATTTTATTAAAAACTTTTTATTAATTTTAGCGAGAGAGGAAGAAAGAGAGAGAGAAACATCAATCTGTTCTTGTATTTGCCCTGACTGGGGATCGAACTGGCAATCTCTGCACTTTGGGACAATGTTCTAACAAACCAAGCTATCCAGCCAGGGCTTAAACAAACTATTAATTTTATTTTTTAAATTAATGTATTTAGTTTTTATTATTAATTTTAATATATTGTGTTTACATGGATTCAAGTGTCTCAGAGAATACAACTACCTTACCCCCCCCCGTGTGTCCCCCCTTATACTTCCCTTGCCCTCCTCCCCTCAACACCCTCCCCCCCTTCCCTCTAGGACAGTGGTTCTTAACCTGGGTTCTATAGAACCCTAGGGGTCCAATGAGTCGGTCTCAGGGGTTCAGAGAAGCCTCTGCCGCGGAGGCCAGAATAAAGTAATACCGTAATTTGTTGTGAGTTCATGCACTTTGTTGGTTTTGTTCTTTGAGCAAGGTGATGTTCATGCACAGCTCATTTTGTGCACCAATAAAAAAACACATACCTCTGTCTTGAATTTGGAAAAAAAATCATATTTTATTTATCACTAAAGAAGAGTTCGGTGAATGTGCATATGAAACTGGTGGGTTCGGTACCTCAAAAAAGGTTAAGAATCACTGCTCTAGGATTTGCCGTCTTGCTATCTATATCTCTGTGTTACGTATATATAATTTCACGAATCCCTTTACCTTCTCTGATCCCATCCCCTCTTCCTTCCAACTGCTGCCCTTCTGGTCCCTGTGATCTCTCCTCTGCCTCTATTTTGTTCTTCAGTTCACTTTGTTCATTAGATTTGTTCATATAAGTGAGATCATATGATATTTGTCTTTCTCTGCCTGGCTTATTTCACTTAGCATAATAGTCTCCACGTCCATCCATGTTGTCACAAAAGGTAAGATTTCCTTCTTTTTCATGGCCCCATAGTATTCCATTGTGTATATGTACCACTGCTTTTTAATCCACTCATCCACTGATGGACACTTGGGCTGTTTCCAGATCTTGACTATTGTAAACAATGCTGCCATAATCATGGGGGTGCATATCTTTTTTTGAACCAATGCTTTGGTATTCTTAGGATATATTCGTGAAAGTGGGATAGCTGGGTCAAAATGTAGTTCCATTTTTAATTATTTTGGGAAACCCCATACACTTCTTCACAGTGGTTGCACAAGTGTGCATTCCCTGCAAACTATTAATTTTAAAAGAAAAATTCCCCTCCAGGCCAATGACAACTAAAATGCTAATTAAGTGTACAAATGGGAAACAAATATCCAAGCAATGAAAATTTTACTATTAAATTTAATAACGTCTAACACTGAAGAAAGAAATCGAAGAAGACACAAATAAATGGGAGCACATACCATAATCATGGATAGGAAAAATTAACATTGTTAAACTGTCCATACTACCCAAAGTAATCTATAGATTCAGCAAAATTCCTTTCAAAATACCAATGGCATATTCCCAGAACTAGAACAAATAATCCAAAAATTTATATGGAACCATAAAAGACCCTGAAGAGCCACAGCAATCTTGGGAAAGAAGAACAAAGTTGGAGGTATCATGCTACTTGATATCAAACTACAGTTGTCCCTCGCCATATCGCAGTTCACTTTTCATGATCTCACTGTATCGCAGATTTTTAAAATTGTATATATCTAATTTTGTATCACAGATTTTTCACTATATCATAAGATATTGTGGTACATAGGTATTTTTATATATTTATTATTTTAATTATTTTGGGGGTAAAATAAGCATTTTCTAGCCTAAAATATTGAAAACTATAAAAAATATAATAATATCAATTAAAATATATTAAAAGAACAAATAAAAATAAAATATATAGCGTACAGCAGAAGAGCAGACAAAGACTTACACATACAGAAAACACAGCTACAGCCACTTTTGCTTGAGCTACTTTGCCCACATGAGATCATACACAGCACACTATTGGCTGATGGATGGAATGCAACCAGCCAGAGTACTGTGTTCTGTATCCTGGATGCTGATTGGCTCAGTGACTGTAGTTTTAAAATATACATAAATAATAAAATAAAGTCACTGCTTCGTGGATTTTTTCCTTTCACAGGGGGTTCTGGAACCTAACCCCTGCGATAGACAAGGGACCACTGTATACTACAAGGCTATCGTAATAAAAAGAGCATGATACTGGCATAAATACAAGCATGTAAAAATAAAAGGCATGTAGATTAATGGAACAGCATAGACAGCCCAGAAATAAACCCATACCTATATGGTCAATTAATATATGACAAAGAAGGCAAGACTATACAATAGGGTAAAGACAGTCTAGTCAGTAAATGATGTTAGAAAAACCAGACAGATACATGCAAATAAAATAAAACTAGACCACCTTCTTGCACCATATATAACAGTAAACTCAAAATGGAATAAAGATTTATATGTAAGACTCAACACCATAAAACTCCTAGAATAAAACATAGGTAGTAAAATCTCTAACATTTATTTTTTTCTGACATATCTCCTTGGACAAGAAAAACAAAGGAAAAAATAAATAGATGGGACTATATCAAACTAAAATGTTTTGCACAACAAAGGAAAAAGACAACTTATTAAATGGGAGACAATAGATGCCAATGACATATTCAATCTGACGTTAATATCCAAAATTTATAAAGAACTCACACAACACCCCCCAAAAACCGAACAACCCAAATAAAAAGTAGGCAGAGAAGCTGAATAAACACTTCTCCAAAGAAGATATACAGATGGCCAACAGACATATGAAAAGATGCTCAATGTCAATAATCATCAGAGAAAATGCAAATTAAAACCACAGTGAGGTATCACCTGACACATGTCAGAAAGGCTACACTGGAGAAAAAAATTTTTGTTGCATTCACAAAAGCACTTGTTCTTACCTAATTCGAGTGTGCTGATCTCAAATCTGACATTAGTTTTTCTCAGTAAGCTACAGTTTTTTTGCAATTCAAAATTTTAGGTTTCCATCTTATTGTAAAATTTTCAAGATTTAGTTTAACACAATGAAGTAGAATGTCTTCTTGGGCAGCATCTTTGTGAAAATATAATAATTTATATAATGCAGTAAATACACTAATACCCTAAAAGATATGGTTGCATCAGAATTTGTCTACAATTTCGAAATAGAATATATTAAAACACTTATTTTAATCATGAAATTTGCGCAAAACTTATTTAAATTCTATTTAGGCAAAAATTTGCGTTTGTAGCTCTTGCGTTTATGTACTTGTTGAGGACAATCTCGTTTGATGCTCCAGCAGTAGTCTGCCATCATATTTCTGTTCCATTGCCCCTGATAATGCTCTTCCATTGTCTTCAGATCTTGATGAAAGCATTCTTCCTGCTCATCACTAACAGCTCCAAGATTTTTGGGAAACTTATCAAGGTGACTGTTCAGGAAGTGAATCTTAACGCTCATGTTACATCCAATGTCACGAAAAACCAACAGCATCCTTTGAACCAGAAATTCACAGTTTTCTGCTTTTTTGTTGCCAAGAAAGTTCTTTTTAACTGCCACAAAAGACTGCCATGCTGCTTTCTCCTCCTTATTCATCTTCCTGTCAAATTCTTTGTCATGTATGAGGGTTCGAATTTGAGGTCCATCGAAATATACCTGCTTTTATCTTCTTGAAAGACAAGGCAAGAAAAGCAGAAATAATATGTTGCAAGCATTCACTTTATCTATTTAAAGCCTGAACAAACTGCTTCATTAAGCCAAGTTTGATGTGAAGTGGGGAAAAAATGATCCTGTCTCGATTAACTACAGTTCATTCACAATATTTTGCATCCCTACTTCCAGAGCTTTACGTTTCAGTCATTCCTTCTGTGTCCAGTGTTTCTCCTGAGCTCGGCTGTCCCAAACACAGAAAGTAAGGATACTTTGTGAAACCTCTCTGTTGTCCTAGCAGGAAATTTACCATTTTAAGATCCACACAAATGATCCAGTTATACTCCTCATACTTTAGAAAGTTGAGGACAATTTTTATGTCATTATAGTCTTCTCACAGATGAGTTGAATAATCAATTGGAACCGCTGAAAACAGGCAATACATGCATGTGTCACAAATGATGAAATATTGCGCCTTTGACACTGAAGTGTGTAACAGCTACATATAGAACAGAAGGTGTCAGGACTATTCTTACATTTATGCATACTTGAAGAAGCCATGATTCAATCTTAAAATAAAAGGGTGCTTTTATCAGATGATAATTTTTTACATTTAAAAACAACTACAATTATGTAAAAGTGATATTTGTAAAACATTAATTGCCTTGTGGTTATGTTCAATCCAAGAGTCATTGCCCTTTAACTCCAATTTAAAAACCAATGCATGCCATTAACTGTAACAAAAAGAAATTAAAATTGCATAAAAACTAAAGCATGCACCAAAAACGGATTTCACATTTGGAATCAGCAATGCAGAAATATATAGAAAGAGTTCTAAAACCTCATGCAACAGAAAATGAAAAAGAAATTGTTCCCCAGTGTTATCTATATATATATATCAACAAACAAGTGCTACTGAAGATGTGAAGAAATTGGAACCTTTTGTTGCACTGTTGGTGGGATGCAGATTGGTGCAGTCACTAGGAAAAACAGTAAGGAGATTTCTCAAAAATTTAAAATAGAACTGCTTTATGGTCCAGTGATTCCACTTCTGGGAATTTATTTGAAAAACCCCAGAACATAATTTGAAAGAATATATGAATCCCTATGTTCACTGCAACATTATTTACAGTAGCCAAGATATGGAAGGAACACAAGTGCCCATCAATGAACAGCTGGATAAAACAGCTGCTGTACATATATAAACAATTGACTATTACTCAGTCATAAAAAATAATGAAATTTTACCATTTATAACAGTATGGATGAATCAAGAAGGTATTATGCTCAGTAAAATAAGCCAGACAGAGAAAGAAACATACCATAAAATCTCACTTATATGTAGAATCAAAAGAACAAAGAAATAAAATAGAAACAGACTTACAGATACAGAGAACACACTGAAGGATGCTGGAGGGGAGGGGAATTAGGGGACTGGGATACAGAACTGAAGGGATTAAGAAATACAAATTGGTAGTTAAAGAGCAGTTATGGTGATATAAAGTAAAGCAGAGGGAGTATAATCAATACTATTGTAATAACTATGTAGGGTACCAGGCGGGTACTGGAAATATCAGGGATCACTTTCTAAGGTAGATGATTGTCTAACCATTCTGCTCCACAGATAATACTAGTACAAATTAATGTTGAATGCAAGCTGAAATTGAAAAATAAAATTCTAAAAATAGTGCAGAAAAATTTTAAACCTATTAATAGTTTTTCTTTCAAAAATGAAAATTTATATTCTTTTAGGGATCCATTCTGTCTCTAGATACAGAAACAATAATGAAAATTTGTTGAAAAAATAAACAGAAAGACTCAAAAAATTAACAATGTCTAAAAAGGCCTACTAAAACTACAAATGATTATGATAATAATAATAACAGCATCTTACCATTCATTGATGGAACATTTACCATGCCTCAGACATGTCAAGTGCTTTACTACATATAATCCTTTAGCAACCCTGTGACACTAGTATTTATGCTCACATCATAGATAAAGAAACTGAGTTTAAGGGGGTAAGAAACATTAGTGGTAGAATGCAAAGCCAAGTCTGTCGTAGGCCCAAAGCTATGGCATTTGACAGGGTTATTGATTTGAGCTGAATATGACACAAGAAAGACATTATTATTACCAATGCCATCATCCCTAGAAATGAACAATGGAATTGTTGCAAAAAGAGATGCCCGGGGAATTTTAATCTTTAGGAGAAAATGAGTCATTATTTTCTAGCCACAAAACAGATATAGAGAGAAAAGAATGGTTGTTATAAGAATGCACTTTTATACAGAAATGTGAATGTGACTTCAAATAAAATCTCAAAAGTGAAATCAGACTATGTTACAGCCTTTTATTCTCTTGGAAACTAACATGTGATATTAAAAACATACTGAGATTTTTGTTTCTTTCATTAATATTAAAGTATCTACTAATAACAGCTGGTAAACAATCTATGGGATAATCTAAATAGATTAATATATCCCCTCCCTCATTCCTTACAAATAGGAGATCCTTTTATCACTAAGTTTGTTATAGACTAAATGCATAAACCTGATAGTAAAGACCAAACAGGAAGGAAGGGAAACAAAGAAAGCCATTGGCCTCTGCTCTATGATGCTGAGGCTGACTCTGCAAACCTCATTTCTCAGGCTCCTTGGCATCTGGCTCCCTGTTAGATCCTGGCCAGTGGGAGCAGAGGAGGGATATGCTTCACAAGGTCCAGCTCCTACAGGGTACTACTCCTCTAGCAGCTGTGGAGGGCACCAGTCCCAGGACAGCCCTTCTGTGACTTGACTGTGGCTGCCAGATGCCCATAGAGCAAAACTATGTTCCCTGCTTCCCTGCCCTGTACCCAGCCATTGGAGGCACCTCCAGGATTCTGCAACACCATCTCTTCCCTTTGTTATTCGCATTCTAGGTGAGGTGATTTCTGCAGTTACCGGTTTCTGTGTTACCTCAGTGTCCGATTTTAGTACTTTCAGCCTTCCTTCACTTGTGTAATAAAGTCTGTGTATTAAATCTGTGCCCTGAAGTTAGTACGATGGTGTATGGCCAGTAGCCAGGGCCACAATCACAGCTGCCTGGGCCAGTGCAGGTTCGCATTAGATTAGGACAGTTGGTAATGAAACATCGGAGCCAAGAACTGGTGAGCCATCAGCTTTAATTCTAGCTTGCATCTGGCGGGCATGCAAAAACACACACTGGGCTCCAAAACCCACACATTCAGTGCTCACAAAGCTACTGACTTATCCGAGTTTCCTAGCATCAAAGGTTTCTAGCTCACCAGACTTATTCACCTCTGTTTCCCATTTCCTTCCCTCTACACAAACTCTGCACAAAGTGGCTTCTTCCTCAGCATTCCGCCATCTTGGCTGCTTCTCCTCTACTCCGCATGGCCTTAATCTGCTCTCCTTTCTAATACTAACCTCAGGAATCAAGAGAGCAAGCTCCCGGCCAGCCCCACTTTATAGTATAGAAATTCAAACCTTTAATCCAATTTACAAACAAGGAAGTCTGTGATACAAAGTCATTTATCTGAGACATACTGGGAGGATTCCTCATGAGAGTGCACCACCCCACATCCAATCAGTCAAGGGTGTGGGGAAAAGCTTACTCTTAAAACTTGCACGTGGGCAGAGCCATCTTTAACAAAGTGAGCATAATATATTTTTTTTGCCCAACAACCACCCCTATGCTCACTTTACTACCCATAATCTACACCACCGGCATCCCTGTACAGGGAAATTAGGTACATTACACAAATTACAAATATATGACAAATCATACAATTTCAACAATTACAAAGGTACATTTCACCAGTCTCTGAGCACTTTGCCAAAAGCGCAAAATATCCTCAGCCTTCTTTCATGCCATTCGAAAGGCTTCCAGGGAAAGTAGAAGAGCCTCCAGCAAAGCCACCCCCCAACCCCATCAGGGTATTTCACATTGTCCAAAATCCGTAAGTCCATTCAACAGAGGAGCCAGTGCTTACTTTGGTTGTAGTCCAGGAAATCAGTCCACACACATGGGGTGTTAGCCTCCCCCCTCATTCCTGCCATCATGGCAGGTCTTACACCATCCTAAAGAGAAGCAAGTGGCAATGGCAGTCAGCATTTCCATCTCTGCTCTGAAGAGTATGATGGCATCTACCCCTATGTCCCAAAATTGCAGACCTACCAGGAGTGTAGCAAGTCCTCCTTCCAGCTGGGCTCTCATCTTCTGGAGACTACAGATTAAACTTCAGCCCAATTCTCTTCATCCTCCGAAGAGGAACTGAAAACAACAGCTCCCGCAGCTGGGTTCAAGCCCCAACTGCTGCTGCCTTCTGCTCTGCAGGACTTACAGCTCTGCCCCCGGCCTCAGCGCAGGCCCTGGCCCAGGCCCCAGCCTCAGCCCCGGCCTCCTGCCACTGCTGGCTCTCCAAAACATCCAGGGCAATCTGCAACTCACGAACCTGTGATTCCTTCTCCAGCATCTGCTCCATTTCCAGGCAAATCTCGCAAACCTAGTCGGCCTCTTCCTCCAGCGCTTTTTCCAGCTCCAGGGTCAGCATCTCTTTCTCCCACATTTCCTCCAGCTCCTTCCACTGCTCAGTTTGCAGGTCCCGGGCAGCCTCTTACATAGAGATCTCAGTTTCCTAACGCATGGCTGTAAGTCAGCCAGCTTACAGTTCCCAATAGGATAGCCATGGGGAACCATAACAACAACGAGTCCTCTACTCCACCGCTCAAAGGTGGTGGTGGCTCCATACGGATCTGTATCGAATCCTGCCACAGACTACGCCAAATGTATGGCCAGTAGCCCGGGCCACAATCACAGCCGCCTTGCCAGTGCAGGTTCGCATTAGATTCGGACAGTTGGTAATGAAGCAACAGAGCCAAGAACTGGTGAGCCATCAGCTTTAATTCTAGCTTGCACCCGGCAGGCAAGCAAAAACACACACTGGGCTCCAAAACCCACTCATTCAGTGCTCACAAAGCTACTGACTTATCCAAGTTTCCTAGAATCAAAAGATTTCTAGCTCACTAGACTTATTCACCTCTGTTTCCCATCTCCTTCTCTCTACACAAACTCTGCACAAACTGGCTTCTTCCGCAGTACTCTGCCATCTTGGCTGCTTCTCCTCTCCTCCACGTGACCTTAATCAGCTCTTATTTCTAATTCTAATCTCAGGAACCGAGAGAGCAAGCTCCCGGCCTGCCCCACTTTATAGTGTAGAATCCAAACCCTTAATCCAATCTACAAACAAGGAAGTCTCTGATACAAAGTCATTTATCTGAGGCATAATGGGAGGATTCCTCATGGGAGTCCTACATCATCCAATCAGTCAAGGGTGTAGGGGAAAGCTTACCCTTAAAACTTGCACGTGGGCAGAGCCATCTTTAACAAAGCGAGCATAATATATTTTATTTGCCCAACAGAGGGTTTCTGTTTGTTAACTGAACCTGTACAGATATAACAATGAAACCGGAAGATGAAATGCAAGAATACGGCTGCCTTGTGCCACCTCACTGAGACTGGAGCGGATCTACTTTCTATTTGCACCAAGATCCACTTACAACCCAGAGGCAGCTCTAGGCAGAGGCAGATTAAGGTCAGTTGAGGTACCAGGTACAGAAGAAAATATTGGGCCCCTTTAAAAAAAAGAGAGAGAGAGAGAGACAGGAAAAATATAAATACATGTTAACCATATTTTTTTTCATGTTAACCATATTTTTAAATAAATAAAAAATATTGCGTACTATTAATGTTAAAATTAAACAAATGAAACCCAACTTGGTGTCATTAGAATAAAGTGTAAAGTTGGGGTTTTGCAGGGCCCTTCAGAAGTAGGGGCCCAGGATGCGTGCCTGGTGCACCTGCCGTTAAAATCCACCTCTGGCTCTAGGGCCACCAGTCCCCATGTGATAAGGCTGTACATTCAACTGTCTTTCACAAGAAGTTCCACGCAGGTAAGATGTGAGAGGTTAAGCAGACTCAGCCCATATCCTGGTTTCTTACACCCCATTTAATTGTCTATCTTTATTAAAAAGGCTAAATTTTCCATGTTGACGAAGACAACAGTAGTATTCAAAAAAATGAACACTAAAACAAATAATATAAACAACTTTTTGCAATACAATTCGTTTTAAAGATCTTTAGTAATAAAGATATCCCAGGCCCTGGCAGGTTGGCTCAGTGGTAGAGTGTTGGCCTAGCATGTGGATGGACCAGGTTTGATTCTTGGCCAGGGCACACAGGAGAAGTGCCCATCTGAAGACACCTCCATGGCCTCAGCATCAGGTGCTAGAATGGCTCATGCAGCAACAGAAAAATGCCCCATATGGGCAGAGCATCGCCTCCTGGTGGGCATGCTGGGAGGATCCCAGTCGGGCGAATGTGGGAGTCTGTCGGCCTGCCTTCCGGCCTCTCCCTTAAGAAAAATACAAAAAGAGCCTGCCCAGGTGGTGGCGCAGTGGATAGAGTGTCGGACTGGGATGCGGAAGACCCAGGTTCAAGACCCCGAGCTCACCAGCTTGAGCGTGGGCCCATCTGGATTGAGCAAAAGCTCATCAGCTTGGACCCAAGGTCGCTGGCTTCAGCAAGGGATGGCTCGGTCTGCTGAAGGCCCGCGGTCAAAGCACATGTGAGAAAGCAATCAATGAACAACTATGGTGTCACAACGGCAACAAAAACTAATGATTGATGCTCCTCATCTCTCTTTGTTCCTATCTGTCTGTCCCTATCTATCCCTCTCTCTGTCCCTGTAAAAAAAAAAAAGAAAAAAGAAAAAAAAAAGGAAATCCCATTCTTAATATAAAATCTAAAAATAGCATGAGAGGAAGAAAGCCCACATTCAGGAGATAAATGCCCTCTAAGTGGACATGAAACACTCTGAGAATATGAAAGGTATAATTCTTTTTTCAAAGTTGTTGGTCAAATAAATTTGTAAATATGATATATATGTTTGTTCCCTTATAATTGGTATTGGGTGTGGGGAATAGGCTGTAAGCAGGCACCCTCATTATAGCCTAAGGCTTAGTTTTAAGACTAAGCTTTTCCCCACACCCTTGACTGTTGCATGGTGTGGAGTGGTGAACTCTCATGAGGAATTCCATTATGCCTCAGATAAGTGACTTTGTATCAGAGACTTCTTTGTTCGTATATTAGATTAAAGGTTTTGATTTCTACACTATAAAGCAGGGCAGAGAAAGGCCACTTGGAGGAGAGCAGAGAAACAGCCAAGATGGTAGAGCGCTGAAGGAGAAGCCAGTTTGTGCAGAGTTTCTGCTGAGAGGAAATGGGGAACAGAGGTAAATAAGGTTGGTAAGGTAGAAACCTTTGATTCTAGGAAACTATATAACTTAGTGGCTTTGGGAGCCCTGAATGGAAAAGGAAGTGTTTTTCCACTGTGTGTATTTCCTGCCTGCTGGGTGCGAGCTAGGAATAAAGCTAATGGCCCACCAGTTCTTTGCTCTGTTGTTTCATTACCATCTGTCTGAATCAAAACCGAACCTGCACGGGCCAGGCAGCTGTGATAGTGGCCTTGGCTACTGGCTTTTTACAAAAGTCAAGTTCCCTTACAGAAATATGTAAATAGTCTTTTAAGAGGAGATTGGAACTTATATGCAAGAGAGAAAACCCATGTGCACACATTAACAAATTCTAATTGTAAAGCCAGTGGCCAAGCTACCATCACAGCCGCCTGGCTCATGCAGGTTCGCATTAGAATTGGACAGTTGGTAATAAAACAACGGAGCCAAGAACTGGTGAGCCATCAGCTTTAATTCTAGCTTGCACCCGGCAGGCAAGTAAAAACACACACTAGGCTCCAAAACCCACTCATTCATTGCTCACAAAGCTACTGACTTATCTGAGTTTCCTAGAATCAAAGGTTTCTAGCTCACCAGATGTATTCACCTCTGTTCCCCATCTCCTTCTCCCGCACGAACTCTGCTCAAACTGGCTTCTTCCTCAGCACAATGCCATCCTGGCTGCTTCTCTTCTCCTCCATGTGGCCTTTCTCTGCTCTCCTCTCTAATGCTAATCTCAGGAACCGCCAGCAAGCAAGCTCCAGGTCTGCCCCACTTTATAGTGTAGAAATACAAACTTTTAATCCAATCTACAAACAAGGAAGTCTCTGATACAAAGTCCCTTAGCTGAGGCATAATGGGAAGATTCCTCATGGGAGTGCACCACCCTACATCATCCAATCAGTCAAGGGTGTGGGGAGAAGCTTACTCTTAAAACTTGCACGTGGACAGTGCCATCGTTAACAAAGTGAGCATAATATAGTTTATCTGCCCAACAATCGACTCCCATGCTCACTTCACTACCTACAATCTACACCACCGGCATCCCTGTACAAAGAAATTAGGTACATTACACAAATTACAACAACATGACAAATCATACAATTTCAACAATTACAAAGGTAAATTTCACCAGTCTCTGAGCACTTTGAAAAAATTGCAAAATGCCCTTGGCCTACTTACTAGCCATGGGAAAAGGTTCCCGGGGGCAGGGGAGTGCTTCCATTAGAGCCGCCTCCACCAACATCAGGGTATTTCACATTGTCCAAAATCCATTAGTCCATTCAACAAAGGAGCCAATGCTCACTCCCGTCATAGTCCAGGAAATCAGTCCACGCACATGAGGTGTTAGCCTCCCCCCTCATTCCTGCTGTCATGGCAGGTCTCACACTGTCCTAAAGAGAAGCATGTGGCAATGGCAGTCAGCATTTCCATCTCTGCTCTAGGGAGTATGATGCCATCCACCCCTATGTCCCAAAATGTCAGCGAACCCACCAGCAGCTTAGCAGGCACGCCCTGCCATTCCAGTGGCCACTCGGTGATGCATGCCTGGCTCTAGGGATGTCCGTTCATCCTCCCACCGCAGCTGCCGACGTTTACCTTCTGGAGTCCGTGAATCACAACTCCAGCCCAATTCTCCTCATCCTCCAATAAAGAACTGAAAACACCATCTTCTGCTGTTGGGCTTGAGCCAAGGGCCACCACCTTCTGCTCTGCAGGCCTTGCAGCTCCGGTCCCGGTCGTAGCCCCGGCCTCCTGCCGTGACTGGCTCTCCAAAATGTCCAGGGCATACTGCAACTCATGAACCTGTGACTCTATTTCCAGGCGAATCTTGCAAACCTGGTTGGCCTCCTCCTCCAGTACTTCCTCCAGCTCCAGGGACAGCATCTCTTTCTCCCACGTTTGTTCCAGCTCCTTCCAATGCTCGGTTTGCAGGTCTCAGGCAGCCTCTTCCACAGAGCTCTCGTTTTCCTCACACATGGCTATAAAAGTCAGCCAGCTTACAGTTCCTAAAAAAACAGCCATGGAAAACCATAACAGCAGCCAGTCCTCTACTCCACCACTCAAAGGTGGTGGTAGCTCCATACCAAACTGTATCAAATCCTGCCACAGACTACGCCAAATGTAAAGCCAGTAGCCACGGCCACCATCACAGCCGCCTGACCTGTGCAAGTTCAAATCTGATTCGAAAAGATGGTAATGAAAAAATAGAGCCAAGAACTGGTGGGCCATCAGCTTTAATCCTTGCTTGCACCAGCAGGCAAGAAATACACAGAGTGGGAAAACACTTCCCTTTCCATTCAGGGCTCCCAATGCCACTGACTTATCCGAGTTTCCTAGAATCAAAGTTTCTACCTCACCAGCCATATTCACCTCCATTCCCCATCTCCTTCTCTCTGCTCAAACTAGGGCAAACTGGCTTCTCCTTCAGCACTCGGCCATCTTGGCTGCTTCTCCTCTCCTCCACATGGCCTCTCTTTGCTCTCCTCCAGCATGGGCTCGTCCTAGAACATAATCACTTTTCTTCCAGAACAACGTGATCTCTCTTCCTTTTAAACCCTTTTGGTACAAAAGCCCTCGCCCAACACACATTAATATAATCACGCTGTTTGGCAGATAAACTATATTATTCTCACTTTGTTACAGATGGCACTGACCACATACAAGTTTTAAGAGTAAGCTTTTCCCCACACCTTTGACTGATTGGATGATGTGGAGTGGTGCACTCTCATGAGGAATCCTCCCATTATGTCTCAGATAAGTGACTTTGTGTCAGAGACTTCCTTGTTTGTAGATTGGATTAAAGGTGTGGATTTCTACACTATAAAGTGGGACAGACCGGGAGCTTGCTCTCTCTCGGTTCCTGAGGTTAGCATTAGGGAGAAGAGCAGATTAAGGCCATGTAGAGGAGACTAGGAGAAGCAGCCAAGATGGTGGAGTGCTAAGGAAGAAGCCAGTTAGTGCGGAGTTTTTGCAGAGAGGAGGAGATGGGGAACAGAGGCGAATAAGACTGGTGAGCTAGAAACCTTTGATTCTAGGAAACTCAGATAAGTCAGTAGCTTTGTGAGCACTGAATGAGTGGGTTTTGGAGCCCAGTGTGTGTTTTTGCATGCCTACCGGGTGCAAACTAGAATTAAAGATGATGGCTCACCAGGTCTTGGCTCCTTTGTTTCATTACCGACTGTCCGAATCAAACGCTAACCTGCACTGGCCAGGCGTCTCTGATGGTGGCCTCGACTACTGGCCTTACACACGCACATCCCAAGGAAGAAGGGCCACTAATATTATCACTTGGGCGATGGGCTTCCACGTAAGCAGCACCATCTTTAACAAAGTGAGCCTAATATATTTTATCTGCCCAACAGATGGCTACTTTTATGGCAACTTGGCCAGGCCAGTGCCCAATTGTTTGATCAAATTCCAGTCTTGATGCAGCTGAGAAGGTATGTTTAAGATGTATGTAAGGCCAGGGGCTGCCGCTGCCATCGTGGCCATTCACATGCAGATTACCATTGGATTCGGGAACACAGTAAAGAAATGGCAGAGTCAGAGGATGGTGGGCCATTCTTTTTATTGGTGTCTCACCAAGACAGGCAAGCCACAAGAGAAGCAAAGAAAATGCAGAAAATCTGTTTTTCCCATGGAGGGTCAGGAATCAGTGAGGAGAGAAAGAAGAAATCCTCCTGCACCTCTCAGTGGTGGGGCAGAATCTTTCTTTCAGTAAGCATTAGCAAGACAATGTCCTCTCCCAATCCGGAAGGGGACCTGCTGTAGTAAGGTACCAAATGGCTGCAAAATTAATATTGATATTCTAGGAGGAAAGGTCAGGCTTTCCTTTCCTGTCCTTCCTTTGGGGGAATGGCAGGGAGAAGAATGTAGAAGTCTCTGGCTTGCAAGAACAATGGGTCATTTAGTTTTAAAACTAAAATAAAGGTTAATTGAGAAACTTCTTCTCTTTCAATGGGAGACAGAATTTACATACCACCCTGCATTGATTGTAGTTCCTCCCCCTCCTGGAATCCTGAGAGTAACATACCTCTAGGCAAAGGAGGGAAGATGAACCCTGAAAGATTGTAAATGTCTTTGATTGTGTTACCTTGAAAGTCTTAATGTTTCTGTGTATCCCCTAAACTCCTGATGGTGAACCTATGACAGGCGTGTCAGCACTCACACGCGTAGCCATTTTTGATGACACGTGGTCGCATGTGTCCACATACCAGAGAAGGACGGGGCCACATGCCCAGAAGGATATTTCATCCTGGGCTCCTGCACGGCCAGGTGCAGTAGCCGAGGATAAAACATTTGCTATAATGCCTAACCAGGCGGTGGTGCAGTGGATAGAGCGTCGAACTGGGATGCAGAAGACCCAGGTTCGAGACCCCGAGGTCGCCAGCTTGAGCGCGGGCCCATCTGGCTTGAGCAAAAGCTCGTCAGCTTGGACCCAAGGTCACTGGCTCCAGCAGGGGGTTGCTCGGTCTGCTGAAGGCCCGCGGTCAAGGCACATGTGAGAAAGAAATCAATGAACAACTATGGTGTCACAACAGCAACGAAAAACTAATGATTTATGTTTCTCACCTCTTTCAGTTCCTGTTTGTCTTTCCCTATCTATCTATCCCTCACTCTGTCCCTGGGGAAAAAAAAAATTAGCTGTAGTGTAGACACTCTATTCTGGAGGTCTGTAGGCCAAAACCACAGAACTCTGGCAAAGAGCATCTAGTTCTGGGACTTCTGGTTAGGCCGTTTTTCTTGAAGTGATATACCACCTGAGTTATGCTCGGTTTTTTGGCGAATTTTGACACACCAAGCTTAAAAGATTGCCCATCACTGCCCTAAACAAATGTTGTAAGCTTGTGCCATGATGTCATGCTCTCCCCAGCCCGCATGTGATTAAGGGTATATAACCTGTCCCTGATTCGGATTTGCAAATGCCCCATGTCAGCCATATGTGGCCGGCATATTTAATAAATCTCCTCCTTAAATAAAACTCCTCAAAAGTCATCTGGACTGGGTGTCTCTACATGAACTCGCAGAAGTGAGGTGCAGTACTTTAAAACACTGCAACCTCACAGACCACTATATCTCGCGTTGCCCAGCCCCCAATGCAAACCACAAGTGAGCAAACATACACTTCATATTTACGAACTTATTTGACCAACAGTGTGAATAACAGTTAAACCCACAGACTTTGAGTAAAGCAGACTGCCTTCCACAGTGTGGGTCAGCCTCATCTAATCAGCTGACAGCCTTAAAGCTCCCTGGAAGCGGGAGATCAGCCTCCAGACTGACTGTCTTAGACTCAAGACTGCAGCATCAACTCTTTCTAGAATTTCCAGTATGCCAGCCTTCCCTCTAGATCTCAGACTTGCCAGTCAAAAGAAGAGCCAATTCCTTCAAATAAATTCCTCTTTCTCTCGTGTTGGGCAGATAAAATATATTATGCTCACTTTGTTAAAGATGGTGCTGCCCACGAGCAAGTTTTAAGAGTAAGCTTTTCCCCACACCCTTAACTGACTGAATGATGTGGGGTGGTGCATTCTCATGAGGAATCCTCCCATTATGTCTCAGATAAGTGACTTTGTATCAGAGACTTCCTTGTTTGTAGATTGGATGAAAGGTTTGGATTTCTACACTATAAAATGGGGCAGACCGGGACCTTGCTCTCTCTCTCGGTTCCTGAAGTTAGTATTAGAGAGGAGAGCACAGAGAAAGGCCACGTGGAGGCCAGGAGAAACAGCCAAGGTGGCAGAGTGCTGAGGAAGAAGCTAGTTTGTGCAGAGAGAAGGAGATGGGAAACAGAGGTGAATAAGTCTGGTGATCTAGAAGTCTTTGATTCTAGGAAACTCGGATAAGTCAGTAGCTTTGTGAGCACTGAATGAGTGGGTTTTGGAGCCCAGTGTGTGTTTTTGCTTGCCCGCCGGATACAAGCTAGAATTAAAACTGATGGCTCACCGGTTTTTGGCTCCATTGTTTCATTACCGTCTGTTCGAATCTAATGCAAACCTGCACTGGCCAGGCGGCTGTGATGGTGGCCGCAACTACTGGCTTTACATCTCGATAGACAGATTCAGTTATAGAGAAACATTCTGTTGGTCAAATAAGTTTTTAAATATGATAGATAGGTTTGCTCGCTGATAATTTGTATTGGGTGTGGGGGACAGGCTCTAAGCAGGCCAGGTTAGACTAAGGCTTAGTTTTAAGAGTAAGCTTTTCCCAATACCCTTGACTGATTGGGTGATGTGCAGTGGTGCACTCTCATGAGGAATCCTCCCATTATGCTTCAGATAAGTGACTTTGTATCACAGACTTCCTTGTTTGTATACTGGATTAAAGATTTTGATTTCCACACTATAAAATGGGGCACACTGGGCGCTTGCTCTCTCAGTTCCTGAGATTAGTGTAAGGTATAAAAGACGGAAGGGGCTCACAAAGTGTGGAATAGTAAAGGCTTTACTGAGCTGCTTTTGAAGGAATTACTTGTTTCAGATTATGTTCTTCCATTGTAGTCCTCATATTTGACACTGCATGTACAACTCACAACATGGAGCTCCCTACTTCACAGCAAACAGCCAGGGCCCCTGGGTGATGGCCCTGTGTTTACATTTTGCATGGCACCTCAGCATTGACCCAGGTGAGACCTCTGGCTGTCACTCCTGGCTCTCTGTCAATATTTAATCACTGTGCAGTTATGTAGGGAGCAGAGAACATTCCATCTCCCAATTACATGGTTTTCATATAGAAAAAAGCTTTCATGACATTTATGAGAGCATGATGACACTTTTTAGAAAAGCTATCAAACTGAGGAGTTACATACTGTTCTGAGAGAGGGTTTTAGATGTATGGCCATTATACATATGTAAAGTCAGTCACACACAATTGTCATTGTTTTCAAGTATTATAAACCTTTGGGTTCACCCTAAAGACTTGTTTAACAATAATTTTATTGATTTTAGAGAGAGGAATGAGAGAAGAGGGAGAAGTGGGAAGCATCACCTCATAGTAAAGCTCCCCCCACCCCTTATTTTAATGGAGAAGAATGTTTACAAAAAAATCCATTCCATGCAATTTTTATATATTACATATTCTCTACCCCTAGTTAAGCCTCTAGGTCACATAGCAAAGTAACTATACTAAATAGAAAATTCAGATTTCTTTTTTACTTCACCATTTTGTTTTTGATAGAGATTTGTAAGTAATTTTATTCATGGTATGTGGCCATTTACTTTACCATTTATTCTATAGGATAACTAAAAGGATAGGAGTCACCGGTCAAAAGAAAAGAGCAATGGAAACTTATGGGAGATACCCACCCTACAGGGAGTCCTTAGACTCCCATCTGCCAAAAACATTTGGTGATTCTAGTGTAGCAAATGGCTCTCCTAAAGAGCTGATCATCCTGAGCCAGAGATGGTCCCACCATTTCAACAAGATCGGCAATGTTCCATAGGAAAGGCTCTGGCATTACTTACAGTGTCAAGCTTAGAGAAAGACCGCAGTGCACGTGCGTGCAGGAATCCCGAGCTGTGTAAGTACTGAAAATGCCTTCACTCTAAGGCACACGGTTCTTCTCTCATTCCTTATGCTAACCAACAACCAGGTGAACAGGGATAAACTTGTTCAGCTGGATGATGTGTGGCAGGAAACATTTTTCCCTTCACAGTTGCAAAGCATGTTTGACCTTCAATGGCTTTTCATTGTGGGTAAGTAGAGGAGAGAATTAACCTTTACCTCACTCAGCTTGTGCCCGTCATTGGTCCTAATGACAGAGTGATTACCTGTTGGCTTCTAACCCGGACTCCTGGTGCAATCATAACTTGGATGGGTGGGGGAAGGGTGGCGTTTCTCTAACCTCCTTGGACATGCCTGCAAAGTGTTGGGTGCTTCTGAAAGGCAGTCCCAAGATGGGGTGCTCAAGCAGCTGGCATTAGCATGCCTGACTTTCTGCCCCCAATCCTGTCAGCATCTGGCACATCAACATCTCTGCCCCATCAAAGTGTGCCTAAGGCTTCAGGTAAAGTACAAATAACTCATTAGGGAAAAAGGCTGGAGCATCTGTTATAACACCTTCCCAGCCCACAATATCTAGTAGACATGAGCAGAAAAACTCATGAATCTTCAACTCCCTTAATTCAAAATACTCAAGAAGTTCCTGGAGCCTAGGAAATTGAACACTAGTTCACTACTAAATTCAAATAGCTTCTTCCCATGAAATTCCCTAAAAGGTGCGATTTCCCACAGCACCCCAATTCTCTGGATACAAAGAAACGGCATTTCAAACATTGTGACTATCATTAAATTCCTTGCAGAGCGCGCGCACACATACACACACACACACACACACACACAACACTTTAAATTTACTACAAGAAAATTACAAGATTATTATATTGTGTGAAAGATAACTTTTAGGAGCAGTGGTCAAAGTTCCATAAGCAAGGTGCCAGCTCAGATGCCTGGGGTGTGTTTACTGAAATAATAGGATTGTCATCAGAGGGCACTGGGGTAACCCCTGCAACTGCAGATAAAAGTTGATGTGTCAGCTCAGTGTTTGAACCTTGGTATTAACACCATGAGCCATAGGCTGAATTCCTCTGGGGTCCAGGTAGCTCTGATCCTTTCCAAGGTCACTGATGCCAGCCACCCTTAGTTTTGCACAGTCATCCCATAAGTGGAAACCAGTTGTGACAGGGGCAAAGGAACAGAGTGAGGGAGTGTCGACAAGGTGCCCTGGGCAGAAGGGCCATGAGGCATCCATGGAGGATGTCAGTGTGGTGTGTTCCTTTTGTGACACCTCGAGGGTGTCTTTTGCTGTCACTTATTTCCTCACCAGGAAAGTGAAAGGGATTGGGTCAGATGAGCTCTAAGGGCCATTCCACTTTTGATAGTGATTCTGTGACTCAAAAGCCTTGCAGACTTCTATGTAGTATTTTTCAGCCTAGGACTGTCGTGTCTAAACTTGAACCCTAAGTCAAGCCAGTGCCTGCCATTCACAGTTAGGGTTCCTGACTGGAAACCAAGTCTGGTTTTAAGCTCACCGAATCGGCAGGAGATGAACACGGAGCTGCAACTCAAAACCCAGGAGAACCCAGGTAACCACAGGGAGATCCAGAGAAACCCAGGGAAGTTGGGCAGC
Source organism: Rhynchonycteris naso (assembly GCA_037038555.1). Lineage (NCBI taxonomy): Eukaryota > Metazoa > Chordata > Mammalia > Chiroptera > Emballonuridae > Rhynchonycteris > Rhynchonycteris naso. The sequence goes on along the minus strand of CM072995.1, from coordinate 181,575,834 downwards.
AGGAGCGGTGAAAGGGCTCAGCCTGCTCCTGAGGGTCTCCAGTGAATGTCAGACTTCAAGTCCAGGGGTAGGAGGGAGGGGGGACCTGGGGCTGAGGCTCCTAGTATGTGAATCACACACGACGGGAAAGGAGGAATGCCCTCAAAGGGACCAGGAGTTATCAGGAAGGGTAACTCATGCTGGATGCAAAACATGTGAGATAAGAATGTGGAGGTCAGGATGCCCACATGCCCCATCCTTGTACACAGCCCCTAATGAACATCAAGAGACTGTATAAACTGAAGCAGCTTTTTAAAACAGTTTGGTCCAGAAAGCACAGTTTTCAATAAGATTATATGGGTTTTGCTTTAGCACTTAGTCAGTAGTATCATAATCCACAATACACTGAACATGTAATTAGTGAAAGAATTCTGGGAAATTTTAACAAGCCTTAAGAGGAAACCACTGATCCTGTCAGCCAAATCTCACCATCCAATGGCAGAGAATGAGTAACTGGGAAATCCTTTCTACAAGGATTCACTGAGTCATGGGGACATCCTTCCATTGCTCACAAAACTATGCCTGTGTCCATTAGTAGCTTAGTTTTTCAAATTTGGATCACTCAGTCAATCAACACATATTAAACCTCCCAATATGCCAATTTGCATTTTTTTTCCCACTCCTACAGGAATCTCAAACCTCTTTCCTCAGATTTCCTAATCTGAGAAATCTCCCAGATGTGTTCCTCGTGACTTAAAACTCACTTAAGATCTTGAGTGGCATTTGTACCATAGGTCACTTATAGCTCTATGTAGTCAATTGTCATTCACTCCCTCTGTCGCAACTTTCATCCTAAACACTCAGAACCTTTGTGATCCCACCAGAAACCGACTTGAAAGAAGCAAACGAGGAGGAGCAAGATGGCGATGGAGTAGGTGGACGTACCAACTTCCAACGCTCAGAACCAAAGTGGATTATAACTCAATTTTAAGAACCATCATCTGGATAAACCAACTTTGAACAAAACTCAGAGGACTCTTCAACCAAGGAACACAGAAGAAGGCACATTGAGACCGGTAGGAATAGCGAAAACGCAAAGAGGGCTGCCTAGCTCCCTGGAGTGAACGGCAGCCCGGAGAGACCCGTGTGGTGGGAGGAGAGTTTGGCGAAGAGGGAGGGACCTGGGTCCCAGGAACAAAGCCCAAGCCGGCAGTCCCAGAGCCTAGAAGAGGCATTTGGATAGTATTGAGCTGTGAAACAAGTGAGGATACTGTTTGTGAGAAAGAGACAGTTTTCTGAGACCCAAGATTCTTAAAGGGACAGCGCAGAAAACCTCTCTCACAGCCACTCTCCCGGGGCTCCGGGGAACGGGGTCAGAGGAGAAGACCAGAGCAGTGGGAAGAGAGAGTAAACTGGAAGCCACAGGGAGAAACACTCTAAGGGACAGCCACCCTAACCCCTGGGCTAAGTCAATTCCCTAGTCAAAAAGAAATATTTCCCCTGGAACTAACAATACCAGCAAAGGGAGACAGGACACCATCCAAAAAAGCTCTCCCGTGGCACTTATAGCAGAGCTGCTTAGATGAAGGGAGGTTCCAGGTTTACAGTATGGAGTGTTAAGGTATGAGCTGCAGGGCCCCTTCTTACTCTGCTGAGGGTTCCTGGAGGGATGGTGGCAGTGGGATGCTGAAATGCAGTTCTGTAGGCAGGGGCGGAGGCCCAGCCAGTGTGAGCTCGGTCTAGCCCAACAGGGGTAGAGTGGACGCCCGAAAGTAGTCCGGCAGCTGCGGGCCCGCCTGTTGCCCCACCTGCGGCGGAAAAGCCGGAGGCCAGGAACGGGCAAAGATCTGCTCTGCAACCCTGCGCAAGCCAACCATGACAGCGGGGATGGGACTAGGACCAGAAATGGGAAGAGGCTCCCGGCTGAGCTCATGCCAACAGCCCCAACCGGCCCGAGAAACTGCAGTTTGTCATCCTGCATGCATGAGTTGGCTCTGAACGTGGGAGCGGGGCTAGAGCCTGGGACCAGCGGAAGTTCGCAGCTGAGCGCAAGCCAGCAGCCACACCAGGCCCAATAAACCGCGGTTTGCGATACTGCGCAGGAGAGACCTGGCCTCGAGGGTGGGACTGAAGCTCGGGACGGACAAAAGCTCACGACGGACAAAAGCTCACAGGTGAGAGCACGTCAGCAGCACCATCCAACCCGAGAAACTGTGGCAAGCAGGCTCTGACCGAGGGAGGGGGCTGGGCGGAAACCCGGAAACAGGCTGGGTCCGCAGCTGAGCAAAGGTGCTCACCTCTACACTTGGTGCTGAGCTTTGTCCCTTGAGTGACAGTCACTCCTGTGGAGGAGAGGCGGAAATCACAGCAACAGCAGCAGTGGGCCGGCGCTGGCAACAGCAGAGGGGGTGGCGGGCCAGCAGACAGACCACACCTAGAGAACACAAACGCAACACCTACTGGACTCTAGTGGCCACAACCTTCTTATACACAGACAAAATGAGCAGGCAGAGAAATGCAAACCAAATGAATCAAGAGATCCCCAGAGAAGGACCTGAATGAACCAGATATAACAAAATTACGACATGCAGAATTTAGAATGATAGTTAGGATGTTCAAAGAAATTAGAGCAACAATGGATAGTCACTATGAACAACTAAATAAAGAGATAACAAGTATAAAAAACAAAATTGAAATAATAAAAAAGAATCAGACAGAAATGACAAATACAATATCAGAACTGAAGACCACAATGGAAGGAATTAAAAGCAGGATGAATGACACTGAGGATCAAATCAGCGAGTTAGAGGACACAATAAACAAAGGCACAGAAGCAGAGCAGAAAAAAAAAAGAGACTCAAAAGGTGTGAGGAAACTCTAAGGGAGCTCTTTAACAACATGAAGACAGACAACATGAAGAAAAACAACATTTGCATCATAGGGGTTCCTGAAGAGGAGGAGAGAGAACAAGAAATAGAAACTTTGTTCAATCAAATCATAGCAGAAAACTTCCCTAAATTAAGGCTGGGAAATACTCCACACGTTAGAAAAGCACACAGAACTCCATTAAAGAGAAACCCAAAAAGATCTACACCAAGACACATCATAGTTAAAATACCAAAGCTAAGGGATAAAGAGAAAATTTTAAAAGCTCCTAGAGACAAAAAGGCTAACACCTACAAAGGAGCCCCCATGAGGATGACATCCGACTTCTCAACAGAAACACTTGAGGCCAGATAGGAATGACAAGATATATTCAAAGTAATGCAGAACAACAACCAACAACCAAGACTACTTTATCCAGCAAGGCTAACGTTTAAAATTGAAGAAGAAATAAAGAGCTTCCCAGACAAAAAAAACCTCAAGGAATTCAATAAAACCAAACCAATTCTGCAAGAGATACTAAGGGGCCTGTTGTGAAATGTTCAAAGGGAGGAAAGAATATAGCAAAAGAAGAATACAGCTTTAAAGAATAAAATGGCAATGAACAATTACATATCAATAATAACCTTAAATGTAAATTGATTAAACGATCCAATCAAAATACATAGCGTAGCTGCGTGGATAAAGAAACAGGACACATACATATGCTGTCTACAAGAGACATACCTTGAAACAAAAGATGCACATGGACTGAAGGTAAAAGGATGGAAAAAAATATTGCATGCAAATGGAAATGAAAGAAAATCCGGGGTAGGAATACTTATATCTGACAAAATAGACTTTAAAACAAAGGCTGTAGGAAGAGGTAAAGAAGGACACTAAATAATGATAAAGGGAATAATTCAACTGGAAGATATAACTATTATAAATATCTACGCACCAAATATAGGAGCCCCAACATACATAAAGCAGACTTTGATAGATATAAAGGGCGAGATTAACAGCAATACTATAATAGTAGGGGATTTCAATACCCCACTAACAACACTGGGTAGATCCTCCAGAAAGAAAATTAATAAAGAAACGGCAGACTTAAAGGATACACTAGATCATCTCGATTAAATAGATATCTTCAGAACTTTTCACCCTAAAGCAGTAGCATATACATTGTTCTCAAGCTACCATGGTACATTTTCTAGGATAGACCACATGTTAGGACACAAAAATGGTCTCAGTAAGTTCAAGAACATTGAAATCATATCAAGCATTTCCTCTGATCACAATGGCATGAAACTAGAAATTAACCACAAAAGAAAAACTGAAAAATACTCAAACACTTGGAAACTAAATAGCATGATATTAAATAATGAATGGATTAACAATGAGATCAAAGAAGAAATAAAAAAGTTTCTAGAAACAAATAATAATGAGCATACATCAACTCAAAATTTATGGGACACAGTAAAAGCAGTACTGAGATGGAAGTTCATTGCACTAGAGGCATACCAAAAGAAGCTAGAAAAAGCTCAAATAAGCAACCTGACCTTGCACCTAAAAGAACTAGAAAAACAACAGCAAATAAAACCCAGGACAAGTAGAAGAAAGGAAATAATAAAGATCAGAGCAGAAATAAATGACAAGAGGCAAGGCTGGTTCAATATTCGCCAATCAATCAATGTGATTCAACACATAAAAGGAAAGACAAAAATCACATGATAATTTCAATAGATGCAGAAAAGGCATTTGATAAAATCCAGCACCCATTCATGCTCAAAACTCTCAGTAAAGTGGGAATACAGGGAACATTCCTTACCATGATAAAGGCTATCTACGACAAACCCACAGCCATCTACGACAAACCCACAGCAAACATCATACTAAATGGGCAAAAATTAAAAGCAATACCCTTAAGATTATGAACCAGGCAGGGGTGCCCCCTTTCATCATTCTTATTCTACAAAGTTCTAGATGTCCTAGCTACAGCAATCAGACAAGAAGAAGAAATTAAAGGCATCCAAATTGGAAAAGAAGAAGTAAAAATGTCATTATTTGCAGATGATATGATATTGTATATAGAAAACCCTAAAGTCTCAGTCAAAAAACTACTGGACCTTATAAATGAATTCAGCAAGGTGGCAGGATATAAAATTCATACTCAGAAATCAGAGGCATTTCTATATACCAACAATAAACTGTCAGCAAAAGAAATTAAGGAAACAATACCCTTCACTATTGCAGCCAAAAAAATTAAGTACCTAGGAGTAAATTTAACCAAGCAGGTTAAGGACTTGTACTCAGATAATTATAACACATTAATCAAAGAAATCAAGGAAGATACAAACAGTGGAAGCATATACTGTGCTCATGGCTAGGAAGAATAAACATCATTACAATGTCTATATTGCCCAAAGCAATTTATAAATTCAATGCAATACCAATTAAAATACCAATGACATACTTCAAAGGTATAGAACACATATTCTAAAAATTTATATGGAACCAAAAAAGAACACAAATAACCTCAGCAATCTTAAAAAGAAAAAATAAAGCAGGAGGTATCACTCTTCCGGATATCAAGGTTTACTACAAGGCCATTATATTCAAGACAGCCTGGTACTGGCATAAGAACAGGAACATAGATCAATGGAACAGAACAGAGAACCCAGAAATAAACCCACAGCTTTATGGACTACTGATATTTGACAAAGGAGGAAAGAACATACAATGGAGTAAAGACAGCCTCTTTAACAAATGCTGTTGGGAAAATTGGATATCTACCTGCAAAAAAATGAAACTAGACCATCAACTTACACCATTCACAAAAACAAACTCAAAATGGATAAAAGAGTTAAACATAAGCCATGAAACCATAAGCATCTTAGAAGAAAACATAGGCAGCAAGCTCTCTGACATCTGTAGCAGCAATATATTTGCCGATTTATTTCCACGGACAAATGAAATAAAAGGCAAGATAAACAAATGGGACTACATCAAACTAAAATGTTTTTGCACAGCTAAAGACAATAAGAACAGAATAAAAAGACAAACCACACAATGGGAGAACATATTCGACAGCACATCTATAAGGGGTTAATAACCAAAATTTATAAAGAACTTATAAAACTCAACACCAGGAAGACATACAATCCAATCAAAAAATGGGCAAAAGAAATGAATAGAAATTTCTCCAAAGAGGACATACAGATGGCCAATAGGCATATGAAAAAATACTCAACATCACTAATCATTAGAGAAATGCAAATTAAAACCACAATGAGATATCACCTCACACCAGGCAGAATGGTGCTCATCTGCAAAACAACACAGAACAAGTGCTGGCCAGGATGTGGAGAAAAGAATACCCTCCTTCACTGCTGGTGCGAATGCAGACTTTTGCAGCCACTGTGGATAACAGCATGGAGATTCCTCAAAAAATTAAAAAGCGAACTGCCTTTTGACCCAGCTATCCCACTTATAGGAATATACCCTAAGGACACCATAGCACTGTTCCAAAAGAAGTAATGCGCCCCCATGTTCGTGGCAGCATTGTTCACAATAGCGAAGATCTGGAAACAGCCCAAGTGTCCGTCAGAGGATGAGTGGATTAAAAAGCTTTGGTACATATATACTATGGAATACTACTCAGCTGTAAGAAATGATGACATCGGATTATTTACAACAAATGGATGGACCTTGATAACATTTACAAAGTGAAATTAGTAAAACAGAAAACAACTGAGAACAGCATGATTTCATACATAGGTGGGACATAAAAGTGAGACTATGAGACATGGACAAGAGAGTGGTGGATATGGGTGGGGGGAGGGAGAAGAGGTTGGGATAGGGAGGAGAGGAGGGGCACAGGGAAAACCAGATAGAAGCTGACAGAGGACAATTTGACTTTGGGTGATGGGTATGCAACATAATTGAATGATAAGATAACCTGGAGATGTTTTCTTTGAACATATGTACCCTGATTTATTGGTGTCACCCAATTAAAATTAATAAATAAAAAAAAAGAAGTAAACCCCTAAGCAGAAAAGCTGCTCCCTAGTTAAAAAACAAACAAATATCCAAAGGAGGGTGATGACCTGTGGCTGTCTATGGAAGTAGACAGTGGGCAAGCATGTAGTTTACTTCTACACTTGGGCGCTCAAACACAGCTCTTTCACTGCCACTTTCCTGCTTAGAAGAGTAGCACCCTCACAGGCACATATGCGATGTGTACCATGTCCCTCTCTTTGCCTCGCTCTCTTTCTTCTGCCCCTTTACAGACCTTTCCCCACAGAGTACCTGCAACTTCCGCAGAGGAGGCACCAAGGGAATGCAACCTGCCTGGAAGAGGAGCTGGAGGACTTGCCTTCAAAATGCATTTACAAAGCAAACTCACTCGCAGGAGTTTTGCTTAGATTTTCTGTTCGCTTGGAAGACTATGGGAACGTGCTGGGGAATATGGAGGAACCCTCCCCTCCCTCTTCGAGCCATAGTCCGTGAGGATACATTACTATTACCTACAGATTCAATACCACCTTTTTAACTTGAAAAGCTAATATAAATCCATATAAAGCATGTAGTTTAGGTAATAATATTGTACCACTCTGCATTTCTTAGTTTTGACAAATGTACCACAAAAAAGATGTAACATCAGTGGAAGCTGGTGAAGGATATTCAGAAACTCTGTAATGGCTTCATAACTTTTTGGTAAATCTAAAGTTACTCCAAAATAAAAAGTTTTTTGTTTAAAATTTTTTTTTAAAAAAAGTGAAGTGAACAATATTTCCTACTTTTAAAAGGAAAGTGTAGCCTAACCAGGCAGTGCCGCAGTGGATAGAGCGTCGGACTGGGATGTGGAAGACCCAGGTTCGAGACCCCAAGCTCACCAGCTTGAGCGCGGGCCCATCTGGCTTGAGCAAAAGCTCATCAGCTTGGACCCAAGGTCACTGGCTCCAGCAAGGGATGGCTCGGTCTGCTGAAGGCTCATGGTCAAGGCACATGTGAGAAATCAATCAATGAACAACTAAGGTGTTGCAATGGCAACGAAAAACTAATGATTGATGCTTCTCACCTCTCTTTGTTCCTGTCTGTCCCTATCTATCCCTCTCTCTGACTCTCTCCCCGTAAAAATAAAATAAAATCAATAAAAGGAAAGTGTAAAAACACCCCAAACTTGTCTCATTTTTTTGAAATCTACACTGACTTTGTAGTTAGAGCCAGTAATTCTCAAGAGGAAAAAAAATAACTTCGCAACCTCTATACTTTCCATAAGCCCCATTCAATATTAATGTAGTAATAGCTGCAATTAAATAAAGTCTCAAAATGATTCAGCAATACACTGTAAACTGGGTAACGACTCTAAAAGGAGACCACAGATTACATAATTTTAAGTATTCACTAGATGCCATAAAACAACAAGAAATTTTATCAAAACTCACCCCTACCATCACTCTTTTGAACTAAAATGTTCCCAGATGAGTTTCCAGAATATAAAAGAACTGAGGTTACACATCATGCAGTGTGATCTCTTTAAGATAACCTGTTCTTAAAGAGATCTTCCCTCTTCATTATTCATAAATAATTAAAATAACTCATGATATAATTCCTTGAATCCAAATAACAAGTCAATTTTTGAACTGCTCTGAAGATGAAAGAGGCAAGTAAGTTCTAAGAAATGAGATGCAAATAAGAATTCACTGAAATAGAGTTGTGGAAGGCAGCTCTTACTTGTTCCCCTTAATGCTATTGTTTCAAATTATGGTACTATAAGCACTTGAAAGGAGGAGGTGGGGGACAGCTACTCTGTTCTCTGTAAATAAGAACATTCCATGCATTTTCTTCCCTTAAGTCTCTCATTTCTAGGATCTCACCAGACCTCTCAGCAAGCCACCCCTACCTTGCCCTACCTCACCTCCACTTCAGTTAAGTCATTTAACCTTTTTGGGTTTCAGTGTTTTTCATGTGTAAAACTAGAATATAGGGTTGGGTGTGGGATGAGTAACTGGTAGCCCAGAGGTCATATTTTGAGCCACGGATCAGTTTGTTAGCCTCCAAATTGTGTGTATTTAAAGTTAGTTGTCAAAATTACATATTTTATTTCTCATAAAACCCTGGCCTGGGTCTTAGGCTTCTCCTGACATATTGGAAGGCTGCGACTACATTCTGACATGGTGACAGGTCACCAGTCTTCCTATCTCCTGGCTCACTGCTCTCATTAGTTACCTAGGTGGCCTCTGCCAGCATCTGGCTTTGCTATCCTTGCCATCTTTCCAGCTCTAATATTGATTCCCAGGGTTATTGTTTACTAGTAAAAGAAAGTATTAATTACCACTTCCAGTTCCCTGGGGTCTTACTCATGTGGTAGTACAAGCACAACAGTGATATACATTCACTTTGCTGAGTATTTCTGTATAAAATACTAGAACACTAAACCTAATACAGAAACCACCATACCATAGTAAAGTAGGCACTCAAAAAGTTTTAAAATTACTGCTGCCTAAAATTGTTCTACAACGAGATCTTATTTTAATGGCTATTTGGGTCATATTGTGGAGTCACTATAAACTGGGTAACGACCCTAACAGGAGATCACAGATTACATAATTTTAAGTATTCAAGGAAAAAAAAAAAAGAAATCCCAGGAGTCTTCTCTCTTACTCCTTACAGAACCAATGTCAGGGTGAAAATAAAAGTGACAGAGCCCTTAAGATGCAGTTGTGCTCCTGATAAAATGTCAGATCAGGTCAAAATGGACCAAAAATTATGTGAGATTGCACAAAGAAAAAGCTGTACTTTTCATAAGAGTTATAGTTTTAGCCCTTGGTGCCATGAGGAGAAAAACAGAAGGCTAAACTAGTTTCAGAACTATTTGAAAACATGTTCTTTTTATAGGAGTGGAGATTAGCCTTTAAGTTCTTTGCAACTAAGACACTGTGCCAGGCTCCCACAGGACCAGGCCCTTCTTCTTTTGGAAATAAGTTTAATGTTATACTTTCTTTGGATGGGAGAAAAGGGATACAAGCTCTTATGCTGCTGGATTTGACATTTTTAATGTCAAAAATGACCCAGCATTTCATAACACAGCAGCTTTCTGGGTTTTGTTTTTATTTCTTAATGTTCTAACTTCAAATCTAAATTTATAACACTGCTGAAGATCTTAGGAATGATGAGGAAATTACCTCATTATCTTTAAACTTGTTTAGATCACAAAGTTCCTTCCCTTTATGGCAAACCAAGAAGGAAAAAGAATCAAGTTACATTGATTTGGTGCCTGCCACAAGTTACCTGCTGTTTTGTCCGGGGCAGGCCTGCCACCTATGTGGGAGCAAGCTGTCCAGGGATAGTGACTGCCTGTCCTGATCTGCCTCCCACCAAGCAGCCCATGAGGGGGCCTGGCAAGGAGCCCTGACCCCCAGAGGTGCTCAGTACTAGGTAAGTTACTTTCTTTTTTTTTTTAATTTTATTAATTTTAATGGGGTGACATTAATAAATCAGGGTACATATGTTCAAAGAAAACATCTCCAGGTTATCTTGTCATTCAGTTATGTTGCATACCCATCAACCAAAGTCAAATTGTCTTCTGTTACCTTCTATCTGGTTTACTTTGTGTCCCTCCCCTCCCCCTTCTCCTTCCTTCTCCTCTCCCCCCACCTCCCCTTCCCTGGTAACCATGTCCATGTCTCTTAGTCTCTTATTTCTGTCCCACCTATGTATGGAATCATGCAGTTCTTAGTTTTTTCTGATTTACTTATTTCACTCAGTATAATGTTATCAAGGTCCATCCATTTTGTTGTAAATGATCCTATGTCATCATTTCTTATGGTTCAGTAGTATTCCTTAGTATATATGTACCACATCTTCTCTATCCAGTCATCTGTTGAAGAGCTTTTTGGTTGTTTCCTTGTCTTGGCCACTGCTAACAATGCTGCTATGAACAAGGGGCTACATGTGTCTTTACATACCAATGTTTTTGAGTTTGGGGGGTATATACCCAGTAAAGGGATTGCTGGGTCATATGGTAGTTCTATTCTTAATTATTTGAGGAACCACCATACTTTCTTCCATAATAGTTGTACTACTTTACATTCCCACCAACAGTGAATGAGGGTTTCTTTTTCTCCACAGCCTCTCCAACACTTCTTGTTACCTGTCTTGTTGATAATAGCTAATCTAACAGGCGTGAGGTGGTATCTCATTGTAGTTTTGATTTGCATTTCTCTCATAACTAGTGAAGATGAGCAACTTTTCATATATCTGTTGAACATTTGTATTTCTTCCTGGGAGAAGTGTCTGTTCATGTCCTCTTCCCATTTTTTTATTGGATCATTTGTTTGTTTGTTGTTGAGTTTTGTGAGTTCTTTGTATATTTTGGATATTAACCCCTTATCTGAGTTGCTGTTTGAAAATATCATCTCCCATTTAGTTGGCTGTCTGTTTATTTTCTTGTCGGCAAGTTACTTTCTTATAGAAACTGAACTGGTTCTCTACACATACAGGTAAACCTGCACAGGAACAGAAGGGGAAACAGAGGCTGGCCAGGGACCTCAGCGTGGGGTCCTAGAGGAGGAAGTGAGGGGTGTGCACTCCTGAGGGTATAACAATCTGTGGGCGTGTGCTGATGAAGGTGCTGACTGACACCGCTGCCTGAAGGCCTGACTCGGTGGCTGGGCCGTGTTTGTTCTGTGCCCTTTCTCAAGCACCCTGAAAATAAGCCCTGTCTACCTGGCCAACAGAACATCAACTGGAAAAGCCAAACCCACACACTTTCTTGTTAGAAGCTTTTTGTAATATTTTGTTTAAAAAAGAAAGGAAAGAAAGAAATAAAACTCCAGGAATAACTAATATATTTATTGCTACAAGAAAGAATTTTGAAGGATCAATCATCTCTATTAGGACATTGGTAATAAAACCCTCTGGAATTGATAGAGTTTGTAGAAATCATCTGCCAACTAATGCATTGCTTCTGGTAATCCATAAAAATCGAAGCTTTTACTATTTTGGTATACTATGCTAATACTTCAAGGCAGAAAGATTCACAATCACTTTCATGAACCATAAATACTAAGGAGAGACTATGAAATGGAAGGAAAAAGAAGAATGTGATAGTGCCAATGATGGATGTACTATAAAAGGTCACTCAACTTACAGATAGATATAAAATATTTGGGTAGAGATGTAGGGGTATCAGTAAAATGTACAGATACAGTGGCAATTACTAGAAAATCAGATAAACAAACCAGACTAAAGAAAACTAATAACTCTTTTAGCTTCCAGTAAGCTTTGTTTTAATACAACCCCATGTCAGTTGGTGTAACTAAAAAATATTTTATGAGTACTTTTGAAAAACCATCAACCCAGGGCTGCACAAGCACTGACTGAATTCATTCTTATCACCTCGGCACTTCCTAGTCTAAGCTCTACCTTTTAAGTTATATATACTTTGTGAAGAAAATACCGTAAAAGTAGGAAAAAAGAGGGAATACCCTAAAATGACACAACAAATATTGAAGAGAATAAAATTAGGCTGACTATATGCAAGAATGAAAACAGACAAGTGATAAAAATTGGTGATTGAACATGCATAACACAATTATTTAACAAATATATAAGAAAAATAACAAAATTTTTCACAAAAGCAGCCAAAAACAAAACAAAGGAAACAAACAAACCGAGAATCTCTGGGAAAATGAGGGCTCTGACAGGTCTTATGAGACTTGGTAAGTGAAGGAGAGAGACTATTACAGCTACCCTGGACCTGTCAAGAAGAGTACTGATGACTTAGCTAAACGAATTTAACGGGGAACTCAGAAACATCACATGGGGAATATAAAAACCCAAACCATCACTGGTTCCTGATGGCCCTTTTTCTGCTCCTTGTTCTCACCCACATGCCAATGGTGCCAGGTGTCCTAATGGAGACTAGTTTGTAGGTTGTTTCTGAGATCCACAAATATCTTTCTAGTCTTTTTGTCTTGGTTTTGTTATTTCCCCTTTTGAGGGGGGCTTATAAGAAAATACTCACTTAAAACTCTGTCTAGATGGAACAAAATCTGTTTCCAATTGTGGGTTGAACCACACAGAGATCTTTTCTCCCCTATCTTTCTGAATCCAGCACCCCCTCAAGGCCCCGACAGTCAGTGGATGGGCTTGGTAAAATGAAGTGATGCAGAGAGGTGTCCCAACCCTCCCTCTTCTGCATTCCTGCCTCCTGGAACTCTGGTGGCTCCTGGCAAAGTTCTCAAGTGGCAGTCATCCCCTGGCCCTGTGACAGGAAAGGAAGATTGCCTGGTGCCTAAAAGGAGGGTGGACAGGCAAGAATAGTTGTTTACAGATGGGAAAGAAGCAATGACAGAAAATAAAAAAAACTGTCAGCCCAAGCGGAAAACTGTTCTGTTGGTAAAAATACACAGTATTGAGCTTAAGTCTGAATGAAAGAAAGCAAGTTTGCAATAGTCTGACTATGTGGATTAAAAAACAAAACGAAACAATAAATTGAAAATTTTTCTATCTGGTGATAAAAATTAAGAGATCCACTTCCACTTTTGAAGATCTTAAATAATGTAAATGGATCTGTTCTCCAAACTAAGTTTTAAAATCATGTGTTTAAAATAAGTGTGGCACTAGTTAAAGAGGGACAGAACTCATTAAAAGTGGGACTAGTGAGTCAGGTGACTTGAGGCTGGATCAGGCTGGGCTGAGAAAGTTGGGTGAAGAAGTTTAATTTCCCTAGATTTGTTTCCACCATTGAAAATGGTGAAGATTTGATGAGGTGACCTCTCAGATAATTTCTATCTTTAAAATCCTATTACTTTTCTACTAAAAATGCTCAATTTTATAATTGACACTTGAATGTCGACAGAAGTATATGCAAATAATCTCCCATTCACTGACTATATAAAGTATCACCTTGTCCTAACAGCTTAAGGGAGCATGAAGCAGCTAAAGAAAAGTATTTGCAAAAACCTTTTTTGTTAAAATACTTAGGACTAAAGTTCAGATGTAAGAAAACAAAACCATTCATGTCTTCAAGGGCAAAGGTCCAGAAGTAAAAACAAATTTCTATTTTAAAATGCAAATGTAAAATTACAGAGTTTCGATAAACTTTTAAGAAAAGACCTGGAATTATTATTATTGGCATAAATAAAAAATTCCAGAGTGTAGGCGTTTTGAGTCCATTTTAAAACTAAAGGGTATTACAAAATACATTAACCAACCAGATAACAAGCATTCATCAAAGGTCTATTCCTCAGGAAATACCTGAACCTATATTATGTATGTTTCTGATGGAGAGGATGGTAAATAGGAGAAAAACCCACAAAAAGATAATCTAGAGGCCTGACCAGGCGGTGGCGCAGTGGATAGAGCGTCGGACTGGGATACGGAAGACCCAGGTTTGAGACCCCGAGCTCACCAGCTTGAGCGTGGTTCCATCTGGCTTGAGCAAAAAGCTTGTCAGCTTGGACCCAAGGTCGCTGGCTCCAGCAAGGGATGGCTCGGTCTGCTGAAGGCCCATGGTCAAGGCACATGTGAGAAAGCAATCAATGAACAACTAAGGTGTTGCGACGGCAACGAAAAACTAATAATTGATGCTTCTCATCTCTCTCTGTTCCTGTCTGTCTGTCCCTATCTAACCCTCTCTCTTACTCTCTCTCTGTCCTTGTAAAAAAAAAACAAAAAAACAAAACAACAACAACAACAACAAAAAAACAACAACAACAGAAAAACGATAATCTAGAATAGAAGACAATGTCACTGAAAGAGCCTGGAACCAGAGCCAGAAAGTGACTTGTTTGATCTGAGTTTTGTCAGGCAGGAAAGTTCAGGCAAATTCCTGAACTTCACTGAGCCTCAGTCTTGTTTCTAAAATGGAAATAATAACTGTCTTCTCCAATTTCCAGGTGTTATTAGGAGCAAATGTAATAATTAACATGAAAATAGTTAAAATTAAAATTAGAAAGCTTTTCAGGACCAATTCTGAGGAAACAGTACACAGTAGATCAGAGGTTCAGAAGAGAGGCTGTTTGGATCTGAGATGATCAGGTAGTTTCCTCAAAGAGGTGACTCTGATTCAGAGCAGGCGTTGGGAAGCAGGTGCCTGGTGGCGTGGTGGACATCAGCAGCAGCACCTGAACCTGACTTAGCAAAGGGCTTGAGCTGGGTCATCTGGAGAGTGAGAAAGCAATGCCAGGCAGGTCCTGGGAATAAAAATGCGAGCAGAGCCAGAAAAGGACAGAGGAAGGTGAATGATGTCAGTGGTGAGGTGTTCAAAGGACTCAACAAATTGGTGATAATATCTGATTCTATTTTTCAGATATGCACCCTGAAAATTTTCCTTAGAATGTCTAAAGGGACCACTATATACAAACCAACTAGTAGGCAAAGATTTCATTTAATCCAATTACAGCATTTAAAAGGCTGTTTGACAACAGGGTGAATCATCTGATGGTAGCTTAAATACACACACACAGCCCCAAAACTTGTGTTTATTACCAATCTACTTTTTTCTTTCTTTTTTATTTTTTTAGAGAGGAGGAAAGAGAGAGAGACAGAAACATGAATCTGATTCCTGTATGTGCCCTAACTAAGGATCAAACTGGCAACCTTTGCATATCTGGATCATGCTCTAATCAGGCCAGGACAGTGCAACCTATTTTTTTAAATCCGATCATATTTCTTTGAAATCTTGATTACATATGAACAAATAAAGCAGCTTTTGCAGCTCTTAAACAAAAATCAACCTAAACTAGAAAAGCATGCCTAACCAGGCAGTGGTACAGTGGATAGGGCGTTGGCCTGGAACACTGAGGACCCAGGATCGAAACTTGGAGGTTGCTGGCTTGAGCGCTGGCTCATCTGGCTTGAGCATGGGGTAGTGGGCTTGAGTGTGGGATCATAGACATGAGCCCAAGGTTGCTGGCTTGAGCAAGGGGTCACCGACTCAGCTGGAGCATCCCCCTAACCCTTCTCAAGGCACATATAAGAAAGCAATCAATGAACAACTGAAGTGCTACAACTACGAGTTGATGCTTCTCATCTCTGTCCCTTCCTGTCTGATTGTCTCTCTCCCTCTAAAAAAAAAAAAGTTAGAAAAGCAGGGCAAAGAAGGAACTAAACATTTCAAGGACAAAGATGGAAGCAAAGAATACATTTAGCCCTAATAATTTCTGGTGATGATAAAGAAACAAAATGATTTTACTGCTGTCGCAAAGTGCTCCTCAACCAACAAGAAGTGAGAATTGCACACCCCACTTCCACTGCTTTGTCCCAGGCTGCCAAATCACATCACTTATTAAACTTATAAACTACTTTATTTTGTAGTAGTAATAAAGACCTCTTAATTCAGTCTATAAAATGGGAACTAATGTAATTTAAATATAGCCCAAGTCACCAAGGAAACAAATTACTCAGCCATTCAAGCTCCTTCAGTAGTGTCACTGATGGAGAAGGAGTAACTGGGCTGTAATTCTTACAGAATAATATGCTGAAAATAATCTGTAATTGGTACCATTCTAGGAAGAAAGGTAGGTAGTTTAAAGTTTGCTACTAGTTAATAGTACAAACAAATAAAAAAACATTATTTTCAAGTACTTTGGAAGTAACTTCATCAGGAGAATTTGCTTTCAATTAACATATTGATTAAAATTTTTCTTATTTTCTCATTAAATGGCAGGAATTGCACCTGTAGGGTGGTTAGCAATGGGAATGGTCACTTGGGGAAATCAGAGCCCGAGTCTTTGTCTGGGATGGCCCACATGGCCAGGCTCGCCGGAACTACACTTCCCAGAAACCTTTGGGAGAAATGCGACTGTCCGTCACCCAATGAGACTTCCACTATGTCATATTAGCTTGCCCACCCTAGAGGGCCCCTTTAAATAGCTCCATGTTGTTTAATCCTTGGCGACTCATCAGCCCGGGACTGGAGGACATTGTCGGGCGAGATATGCGGTACTTAATAAAGCCTTTATTCCACACTTTGTGACTCTCGGCCTGCCTGTTCCTTCTTTCTCAGCAGGGAAAAATACCTTACATTTTTGGTGCCGAAAACCCGGGAGGAGTTTGAAGTCCACAACGGACCACTCCTCTCTCCCTGTCCCCTCTGAGAAAAAACCAGGACCCAGGATCTCCAACCATCCACCAACTTCAGTGCACAGTGCGGTAAGTCCCATGCCTCCAAACCCCCCTCAGGTTCTTTCCACCGAGGCTCCCTGTCTGAAACGGGTAGCTACGTCAGGAAAGCCTTTTCCGTCCGAGTGTGTGTGTGCCCTGGAGACGTCCCGAGCACATACCCACTTTCCTTATCTGTCCGTGGCCAGAGCTTGGGTTTTGGGACGCCAATCCTCAACTCTGACTACTCCGAGGACTGAGGCTGGCGGTGGGGGCACAGGAATCCCAAAACACTCCGGGAGTTGCCTTATCCGAAATCTCTCCCTCCCTAAAGAAGAGGAAACTGTTCCTTTTCTCCGCTGTGGCCAGGACACAGAACCCACTGGATAATCGCACAAGGTAGCTTCCTGAGGGGACTTTCGGTTTTAACACCCTCACCAATTTAACTATTGCCGAAAAAGCTGGGAATTTGTTGGAGATCCCTTACAGGGCTTCTAATTATTCACGCACCCGTCCTTAATCTCTCTGTGCCACCTGTGTCATTGGGCAAGAGTTTTTTTGGCCAGAGAAACCTCCATTCCTAATCTTTACTTCTCCATGGACTCTCAACTTTCTCTCTCTCCTGCCTGACCCCCGAGGGCACCCCTCTCTCTGTTCCCTCTGTGGACCTCTTTTGCTCTGGTCTCTTTCCTCCAGAGAATCTCCCTTCACTAAATCCTGTTTCTCATTCACTTGCTAATTACCTCTCTCTCTCTTCCCCTGCTGGCCTGGGGCCCCTCCCTTCTCCACTGCGTTCTTAAGTCCCTCCTCCATCAGGCCATTCTCTGCCTGTCATTGGCTTTTACACCAGTTTGCAGGACGCCCAATCCCCTGACCCCTACCCGAGACCTGTGAACATGGCATTTAAAGTTTTCCATGGTCGCGGCTAGTAAGAACAGGCCAAGGCTGTTTGCCAGGCCCGCATGCAGCAAAAGGTAATGCTCAAAACCCAGGCACAGGAAGTGCCCAACCCAAGTCTGGACCACCAGCAGCTTGCTTTAAGTGTGGCAAGCAGGACCACTGTGCCCGATAGGGCCCCTGCCCGCAGCTGTCCACTGAACCCTGCCCTTGACTGCAAGCAGCCCAATCACTGGCAGAGCGATTGCCCCTTTGGGCAGCAGGCTCATCCTCAACACCTCTACATGTAAGATGAGGCAGCCACGGGGGCCCATTGCTCAAACTCCTAGGACACGACCTGGACTCGGAGAACCCAGGGTATGCTGCAACTAGTGGGTAAGTCCATCTCATTTCTTGTGGACACGGGAGCTGCCTTCTGTTTTGCCATCACACTCTGGACCTCTAATTCTGTCACAGGTCTCAGTTATGGGAATGGATGGGACCTCTTCTTTTCTTCTTTGCACACCACCCCTGACATGCAGTTTGGACAAAATCCCCTTTTTTGCACTCCTTCTTGGTTATGCCATTGTACCCTGTACCCCTGCTGGGTTGAGACATTCTACACAGCCTCGGAACCACTATCCAGCTGACAGCACCTTCCCACTTACTCCTACCATTCCTCACTACCAAGGGCTCCCCCATAATCAATGCTACCCTCATTTCTAACCATGTCTCTTGCCTCAAGCTTGCTCCCATGTAGAACAACTAGGCCCTACTCATCTGCAGCTCACAAAAAGGATAGGGCCTGCAAATCCTGTTGCTCCTGTCCCTCCCACTAAGAACCTGCCACCAGAAAGCACATCCCTGAAGTTTCTCAACTCACGGCCAAACAGATGTTCCTCCTGACACACCTCAAAGTCACCACCAACCAAACCCCCCCGCACAACACCCCTAATAAGCAGGAAGTAGTCAGACGAATAAACGGCACCCCTTTTCTATTTAACCAAAAAGGCTGGGATGTAGGGTGGTTAGGAATGGGAATGGTCACTTGGGGAAACCAGAGCCCCAGTCTTTGTCTGGGATCGCCCACATGGCCAGGCTCGCCGGAACTACACTTCCCAGAAACCTTTGGGAGAAATGCGACTGTCCATCACCCAATGAGACTTCCACTATGTCATATTAGCTCACCCACCCTAGAGGGCCCCTTTAAATACCTCCATGTTGTTTAATCCTTTGCGACTCCTCTGGCCTCTGAACCCCAGGACCAGAGGACCTCGTCGGGCGGGATGCACGGTACTTAATAAAGCTGTTTGTTATTCCACACTTTGTGGCTCCCGGCCGCCTGTTCTTTCTTTCTCGGCGGGGAAAAATACCTTACAGCACCTATCATTGGCCCTAAAATATAATAAATCTAGAATTAGGACGTGTTGAGTCTATAACTAGAACTCTTCTCTCATTTAAAAATGAGTGCTTTCCTCTTTGAACAATGGATGTAATGACTTTGGTTGAATGCAAGACATAGTCCAGGTGCTTTCTTGTATGTTTAAGAGAGAGGGCAGCAGTCACCTTAAGAGAGATGTCCCGCAAAACTGAAGGATACAGACGGACTGGACTAGAGCAACCAGTGGGAGATAAAGCCATGGTTACAGTGACTGTATTAAGAATCATGACAATGGTAACATTTTTGGAAAACAGGCAACTTCTTAAACAGTTAAATACACACCCACTGTATGATCTAGCCATTCCACTCCCAGGTATTACCCAAGAGAAATGAAAGACTGTCTCTACAAAGACCTGAATGTGAATGTTCCCAAAACTTTCATCTCTAATAGACAAAACTAGAAACAACTGAAATGTCTACCAACAGGGGACTTGGGTATATCCATAAAATGAAACACCATCTAGCAATAGACAGTATGGAGCCATAAACATATATAGAAACTCACATAAGTTACAAAATATCTATCTGCTGAGTAAAAGAAGAAAAAATAAGAAACAAAATTACATATATATGCCTATATTTACAAAAAGAAATACAGGAAAGAAACCAAGAAACAGTAGAGTTGCTTGTCTACCAGGAATGAGAACTGAAATAAACAGAATATGGTTTTCTGTGTAATTCTGACTAATGAAAGTATGTTAATGTTCTACATATTAAAACAAAAAGCCCAACAAATATTGAGTATGTATTGTATGATTCCACTCGCGTTCATTTTAGAAACTGCAGGCAAACCTACAGTGATAGAAGTAAGATCACTGGTGGCCAAAGAACGGGATTACAGAGGGGCACAAGGATCCTTTGGGGGCTGAGAGATATGTTCATTATCTTGACTTTAGCAATGGTTTTAAAGGTGTATACATTTGTCAGAACTCATCAGACTGTACACTTCAAGTATGTGCAGTTGGTTATATGTTAATTCTACCTCCATAGAGCTTTTAAAAGGAGAAGTGCGAGAAAAAAAATGGGAGTGAGTTTCCAGAGACATAAGTGGTTAAACATGAAAGACCACAGACCTCAAAGGAAAGAAAACTGCATGGAAAGATCATTGAGATAAAGAGGCAAAGTTATACTCCATTTAAGAAAAGTAGTATAGTGAGATCTCGGGGACCCCCACCACACTTGGTGATGTGTGGGGAAGCCCATTGAATTGGCAGAAAGAGTGATCCTGGAACAAACTAAAGTCCTGGACAAAAAGAAAGAGAAACTATGGGTTTCCCTCAGGACAGTCCAAGCCAGTTCACCAGAGTCAGAGTAGGCAGGGAGGTGAGAATTCAGGATGAATACAAACATATAGGAACAGGACTCCCTTAAACTGGCCTCCCTGGTTCTAAATCTGACATCAAAAGCACCAAGTCCCAGTATCCTTCGTTACTGCTTAGCTGTGTGTGGCCCTTGAGCATTTACATGCCTGAGGTGATGCAGGCCTAGAACAGGACTGTGAAAAACACGTAAATATCATGAGAATGGCTGGCCAACGGGAGGGGGCACTGCTGTGGGGAGTTCCAGTGGTTGGGTGGAGTGTCTCCCCCTCCCAGCCTGCATCAGACATTCATGCCAGGCTCAATAGAGCGGCTGGGGAAAAGGAAGTGAAATAAGGGAAGCTTGCTGCCCTCAATGCTCTAACATCTAGGTAGGAGGTTAGGGTATCAAGGAGGGTTTGGCCACCTGCGGTTACACAGCTTTGCCTTGCAGTAGCCAGCTCTGAGAAGATAGCAGGAAGTTAGGTCACCAAAGCATTTCCTTCAAGATTCCTCAAGCCTGACCAGGTGGCGCAGGGGATAGAGCGTTGGATTGGGATGCGGAAGACCCAGGTCCAAGACCCTGAGCTCACCAGCTTGAGCATAGGTCCATCTGCCTTGAGCCAAAGCTCACCAGCTTGGACCCAAGGTCGCTGGCTCCAGCAAGGGGTGGCTCGGTCTGCTGAAGGCCCATGGTCAAGGCACATGTGAGAAAGCAATCAATGAACAACTAAGGTGTCGCAATGGCAACAAAAAACTAATGATTGATGCTTCTCACCTCTCTCTGTTCCTGTCTGTCTGTCCCTATCTATCCCTCTCTCTGACTCTCTCTCTGTCCCTGTAAAAAAAAAAGACTCCTCGAGCAGCTGTGTGTTCTGACACCAATAGTAGTCCTGGACAGCATCCCATCCCTCCCCTTCACTGACTAGCACCTGGCACCAAGGGAGCGATTGGCTGCTTAAGCCCTTCGAGAACAAAAGGTCAGCCCTAGGTTTCAGATGCCACCTAAATACTGGGAGTTTTTCAATATGCCTCTAACTTTTCCCTGATTGACAACACATTTTGAATCTCAGTCCTCCCTCTGAGTGTTGCTACAGCCGCTAGGGCAAAAAAGGAGACCTGGATAGGAAGTGAGAAGAAGACCTTGAATGGTCATGGTTTCCCTTTGCAAAACTCAATGTTATTCCACTAATACAAACCCAAACCAACCCCTGTCTTGAGAAGAAATTTGTAAGTAAAGGGATTCTGATTATTTCCTAGTTTACTTCTATTCTTAATACTAATGAAGCAGAAGAAGGGACTACTTATTAAGAAATCCTTTAACTTACTTTAGGGAGATAAGAGGAGATCTTTCCTTTCATTTAAGATTATTTTAAGAATTAGCCTGATTGGTAGTGGCAGCACAGTGGACAGAGCATCGACCAAGGACACTGAGGTCCCAGACTTGAAACCCAAGGTCACCAGCTTGAGTGCAGGCTTATCTGGCTTGAGCACAGGATCACCAGCTTGAGCAAGGGGTCGCCAGCTTGAGTACAGGATCATACACATGACCTCATGGTCTCTGGCTTAAGCCCAAAGGTAGCTGGCTTGAAGCCCAAAGTCTCTGGATTGATCAAGGGGTCACTAGCTTGGCTGGAGCTCCCCCACACCCCCATAGCATGTATGAGAAGCAATCAATGAACAACTAAAGTAATGCAACTACAAGTTAATGCTTCTCATCTCTCCCTTCCCCTCAAACAAACAAATAAATAAATAAAATTATTTTAAGCATTAAAAAGAGAAAACAAAAACCCAGTCTGATGTCAGCAGGAAGGACAACACCGCTTCCATAGATTTCTCTCTGGGTCCTCAGACAAATCACTAAACAACTCCAGGCCTCAGTTTTCTCAATAGTAAAATGAAAGGGACGGTTTAGGTCTGTGGTGTGTGGACCATATAAGGCCTTCATTCATTCATTCAGTTGATAATTGAGAGCATACTATATATACCCCAGGCACTGTTGCAGGCAATAGGTTACAGGCAATTAAAAAATAGGCAAACTGCGCCATCACTGGCCTGACCAGGTGATGGCACAGTGGATAGATCATTGGACTGGGATGCAGAGGACCCAGGTTCGAGACCCTGGGGTTGCCAGCTTGAGCACAGGCTCATCTGGCTTGAACAAAAAGCTCACCAGCTTGGACCCAAGGTTGCTGGCTCCAGCAAGGGGTTGCTCAGTCTGCTGAAGGCCCACGGTCAAGGCACATGTGAGAAAGCAATCAATGAACAACTAAGGTGTCACAACGGCAACGAAAAACTAATGATTGAAGCTTCTCACCTCTCTCAGTTCCTGTCTATCTGTCCCTATCTATCCCTCTCTCTGACTCTCTCCTGTAAAAAAATAAATAAGTAAATAAATATATTAAAAAACCCAAAAATATAGGCAAACCCGATGCACTCCAGATTCTAGAAAGACTGAAAATGAAAGTGAGCTGAATTAGTTAACGCCAGGTAATCATAAGTACTAAGAAAATACACCAACCAGGAGTGCAAAGAAGGGAGTGAAGTGCCTTAGTTTATTTAGAGAGTGTGGTCAGGGACAGCTGCTCTGAGGAGGTGAGAACTGAATAGAGCCTGGAATGATGAGAAGGAACCAGCCACTAGATATCAAAAGAGAATGGGCAAAATGTGGTGGGAATAAGCTTCAGTGGTTCTCTTCAAAGAAAACCTATCTCCTCACTCTCATGGATACCCCTGCTCCCAGTAGTACAGAGCAATTTTATTTACACATAACTTTTAAAGAATAACAAAAATATCATTTGGTTTCAACAATTCTTTCAAGATAGGCTTTCCCACCTGACCAGGCAGTGGCACAGTGGATAGAGCGCTGGTCTTGGATGAGGAGGACCCAGGTTTGAAACCCGAAGTTGCTGGCTTGAGCGTGGGATCATAGACATGAACCCATGGTCACTGGCTTGAGCGAGGGGTTACTTGCTCTGCTCTAGCCCTCCATCTCCCTCAAGGCACATATGAGAAAGCAGTTAATGAACAACTAAGGTGCCACAAGTAAGAATTGATGCTTCTCATCTCTCTCCCTTCCTGTCCGTCTGTCCCTCTCTCTGTGTCAAAAAAAAAAAAAAAAAAGACAGGCTTTCCTTTCATACATAACTCCATTATTCCTAAAATTCTGTCCTCATGGTTATAAATTCTCCCACTAATTCCAGACAGAAATAAAGAAGATTTAAACAGGGGTTTCCAAACTGTTATGATAGAGACACACAGTGAGAAAAAAAATCCTACTTCATGACCCAATGTATACATAAAAGTGAAATAAAAGTTTTTAAAGGCCGAGCTGACCAGGACTACCTGAAATTCTATTTCATTGTTCCTAAATGCTAAGATGATTTCAAAGGTAACTTATACTTTGAAAAACACCATTCTAAACTAACATTGGTTAGTGATTTTGCTCAAAGACAAACCAAAACATGGAAAAATTCAATATTGCAATAAGCTCAAAGGCCACCTCCCCTTCCCCTTTATCTCTGTACTCATACTTGCTTTAAAGCAATGGAACCCAAATTTCACTGTAACTTGTTGTAGAAATGCCCAGAAGGGACATTTTCAGGAAGGTTAGAGGTCAGGTGAGGGGGACAGAGGAACTCAAATGTGCAAATTGTTCACTGGTTAAGGACATACCTATGGTTTCAAAGATTGCCCAAAAATATAAGGCTTTATAAAAATGAGAAGGGGTGTCTGTGTGCGTGTGCATGTGTGTGTCTCGGCAGAGGGGAAGCTGTTGGCAATCCATTAAATTTTAAGTGCCCAGAGAGGTCTGTCTTCATTCTTACCTCCCTCCCCACAATTCCAGTTTCTTATTTCAAACTTAGCACATAACACAAGAGGTGCTCAATAACATTTTAGTTACTTTTGAATAATGGAGCTCATTGTCATCATCCAATCCTCATTTCATGTGTATACCGAGTTATCATATTTTCCTGGAATATAAAAATGTCACACAATAGTAAACGAAACTTATTTATCTTCAGGTCATGATTTAAGTCCAAGGAGCTTAATGAGGTATTTTTCTCAAGCACTAGGAGAAAAAAGGATGTTTTCTATTGCAAGGTACAAGAGATATATTGGCTGCAATGGAAAGATTTCATGTCTGCTAGTGGCCATGATAAAACTGGGATTAAAACGAGTGTGTTAATTTAATAGATAGTTTCTCAAGCGGGAATAACCCTTGGGTTCTGTCAACTCAGAGCTCTCGCTAATAGAAACCGGGCCAATTTCTCTGTGAAACGCAGTTACCATCCTCACCCCTGAAGTAAGAAGTGCATGCACTCAATTTCCAGTAGCCCCAGGGCCCTGAAGCGGAAAAATGACACCTGCAAACAAGCATTTTCCCACACTGCCACACAGCTGCCACACGCAGAAAGCAAGCTCATTTAAACTCTGCCCTTCGAGCCCTATTTAGAGACATTTAGTAATTTCAAATGACAACTGTTGCTTTTATCTCAAAACAGTGATACAAAGGGGCGCTGCATTCCTGATGCTTTCTTTTAAGCCATTTATCTGTCCTCCTCTCTCCTCCCGGGGCAAAAAAGATGTGGAGATAAGTCCAAAACTGTCAGAGCTTCTGATTATGGACGTAGCCCTCCCGCCCTTCCCTTCCGGTCCCAATCCCGCAACCCTCCCTCTCTGGGTTCCCAGCATTAAGGCAGTGACCTTCGGCGCGGAAGTGCAAGAGGCTTCTAATCAAAACAAGGATTCACCTGAGAGGGAGCGAGTCAGGCCGCGGATGCTAGAACACCTCCCTGGTTTTAGCAGGCCAATTCACCTCCTTCCCCAGGTTAACAATAGGCCGGTTTCAGAAAGGAAGAAAGTCTCAGAGGAGGGCGGCCGGCCACC
Source organism: Rhynchonycteris naso (assembly GCA_037038555.1). NCBI lineage: Eukaryota > Metazoa > Chordata > Mammalia > Chiroptera > Emballonuridae > Rhynchonycteris > Rhynchonycteris naso. The sequence goes on along the minus strand of CM072995.1, from coordinate 181,550,370 downwards.
CATTCAAATACAGGATCATCCGTTTACTCGACGGAACCAACCCCGCTGCTAGACCAGAGGTGTGGGCAGGCGAGTGTGTGCCTGTACACTGGCGAGACATCAGTGGGAACGACGGAAGACCCACCACGGCTGACAAAGCTACAACTATTTGGATTTGAAATAATCACCCGCAGGCACTGGCTGCGGTGCCAAAATCTCCCCGGATATATTTTCAGGCAAGTGACTCACAATCTCGTCTCCCTAAGAAATTCCATTAAAATGAGTCGCCAGTTCCACTAACCAGACTTTCCGCTGCTCCCTGGTTGCCCCCTCCCCCAACCCTCACCCCCAACCCTTCAAACCTAGACAGCTCGCAGACGGAGCAACCGTAGCCCAAGGGGAGCAGAAGGCAGGCTCTCCCTCCCGGCCCCCAGCTGCGGGGAAGTATGAATGGGGCCGCAGGCGGGTGGGAGCGCCAGGAGGGCGCAAGCGGGCTGCGCGCAGGCTGTGTTCGCTTGTATGTGCTAGCGTGGGCACGCACCCCGGCCAACTTACTGAGGTGGAGTTGGTCCTCCCTTGGCTCTGGTTCTGCACCTCCTGCTCCTGGAACTGCAGCCCAGCCAGATGCTTTTCCAGAGCCTCCCAGTCCATTGGGGGCATCGGGTGCTCCTCCAGGATGCAAGTCCTAGGGTCCGCGGTCCGGACCCCCGCCGGCCGGGGCTTCTGGACCGCCCGGCGGGGGCCTCGAAATCCGCTGGGCCAGCCGGCAACCACCACGTTGCCATTGTGCCAGAGGTCATGGGGGTCGTGCAGGTGGAGGTTACCGTTGGGAACCGGGGGCGGCATGGCGGTGGTGGCTTCTGTACCGCCGCCGCCGCTGAGGGTCCTGGCGCTCACGTCCCCCGGCTCCTGGGCGGGACAGCGGTCATCCTGGTACCCTGGTTCGTCGCGATCGTCGTCCTCCTCTGGCGCCCATTCATCAATCACCTTCTTCTGGTAAACCGGGAAGGGCTCCTCATAGTCCTCCAGGGCAGACACCAAGTCCAGGCTGCACCCCGGCGACGACGAGGATTTGCACTCGGAGCAAGGGGTCACTTTGGTGGAGTTGGTCTGCGAACTAGCACGGCTGCTGCTGCTGCCGGCGTCACTGCCTAGATCCATCCCATCCTCTCGGTAATCCTGGGGAGGGGAGGGGGACAAGCATAGAGAGTTAGCCGCCAGACCGAGCCTACTCCAGCCGCCCGCCACCCACCGCTAATACCCGGGTCCTGCGCCCGTCTAGCCGGAGGTGCGCCCCGCCAGAGGCCTGGGGGCGGGAGCCGGTACCAGCCTAAGGCATCCCGTATTTCACCATCTTCCTCTACCACGACCAGACTTACTCCAGGTAACTAATCCTCAAATCAGCAAAGGGGTTGCCCAGCCACTGGCGTGCACACTTTCCCTGCGAGGGACCGCATGACACGAATGGACTTTGCTTTAACCATTTTGTGCCAGGCGCGCCCCTGTACCTCGCCCCAAGGATTCTCCGAGAACCAGCTACTTTCCCAGAGAATTAGAATTCCGTAGGGGTTGGGACTGAGAAGCGGGTGGGCGGATACTAAATCTGCACCTTGTTCAACCCGCGGAGACCACCATTCAACCCGCCCTGACCCGCCCCGCTCCCGCGCCGGTCGCGGCGAACCCGGCTCCGCTGGCCAGCTGAGCTTTACTTTCTAAGGAGCCGCGGGCAGCTCGGAGGTCTGTCCCTCGCCTCCTCGCCGCCCCTTCCTCTGCTCGCCGGAAGGCTCAGGGCAGGTGGGTGCTCTGGGCTCCGGCAGCGTGGGTCGGCGCCCCCTCTCCGTCCCCCGAGGTGCGTGGGGACGGGGCGCCGAGGCAGTCGAGTGGGGGGTGTGGGGACGCGCCCTCCGCAGCGGAGCCGGTCCCGCCACCGAGCATGCCCAGAGGATGTCGGGCGTGGCGCAGTCCGTTCTCCCGGTTTTCGCGGCAACAGCTTGGGGCTGGAGGCTGGGCGGGGATGGGGTTGGAGAGGCCGCGAAAAGGCCTGAAGAAACGGGGCGCGGGGGGTATTAGGGGCGCAGACCCGGCTCGTTAGCAGGGGCGGCATCCTGAAGAGGGTGGTGAATTTGAACCCCCGGACACACTCACACTTTCTAGGCGCTCCCCAAGCCCTCTCTGCGGGGCTGGTTACCGCGCCTAAACCTCCCGTCACCCCAAAGCACAGGCGAAAATCCCCGAGTGACCCCGTGAGGAATTTCCCTCCCCCACACGCGCACAAACACAAGCCCACGTGAGAGTCCGAGTGACGTGTGCGCGGTGTAACTGCACCGTCATTTCCCTCCCACCTTCCTCTTTGCTGCTTCCTCTCTCCCGCGGCTCAGCTCCGGTTGCCTAGCCGTCTTCGCGTTCAAGTTCAGACTGGGTGGGACCTGTTGCTTTAACTCAGTTTCCTTCCCTCCCGGCTGCATGCGGAGGATGACGACCTCAGAGAGTGGGGGGTGGGGCATGGGGGGGGGGTAAGTGTGAAGGGGACTGACACCTGTCTGTCATGATGGTGGAGAATCTGTTCAGACAAGCCACCAAAACCCCCTTCGCCACTTTCACCCAAGGAGATATTAAAGAAGGGGAAGAGGTTATATGGTAACGCTGCTGGCACATTTGACTACTTTGCCTCTTTCAATTTTTCAGGAAACCGAGTTAAGGAAACCTATGCTGCGTTTTTCAACTAGATGGAGGTTGGGGAGAACCTTTCACGATGTGTACATATACCAAATCACTATGGTGTACACTTTAAATGTCTTAAAATTGTATGGGCGGCGAGGAGAAGAGAAGTGAGACAAAAGAAAAACAGCACTTAATTTTACAATAGATTCAAGAAACCAGTTTCTCTGAACTTCCAACTTTGGGCTTGTTACTAATTGTTCCCAGTGAAGTCTAGCCTGGACCAGGCCACCGCCCTGATGCCAATGGAGGGGGATGTTTCGAATTCTTCAGCAGGGAGTGGCTGCCACGCTGACATTTCCGACTCCTGGGGTCTTGGTGCAGATACCCTTTGTTTCAGTGAAGTGAGACACTGTCTCCTAGGTAGGCCTGAGCCAGAAAGATAAGCTAATTTTCTGGGAACAGCAATTTTAGGAATAACAGGAAAAGGGCCCTTCTGTTCTGAGGCTTCTTACAGGGCTGATAACTTAAAATGTCTTTTACAGTAAAGTCTTTAAAGAGCCTGCCTTGGTGTTGGGCAGATAAAATACAATATGCTCACTTTGTTAAAGATGGCACTGCCCACATGGAAGCCCGTCATTCAGGTGATATTATTTGCCCTTGTGCTTGGGATGGGTGGGGGGAAAGGCTGTAATGTAAACAGGCCTGGTTGTTATAGCTTAAGGCTTAGTTTTAAGAGTAAGCTTTTCCCCACACCCTTGGCTGATTGGTTGATGTGGGGTGGTGCCCTCTCCTAAGGAATCCTATTGTGCCTCAGATGGGTGACTTTGTATCGGAGACTTTCTTGTTTGTAGATTGGATTAAGGGTTTGGATTTCTACAGTATAAAGTGGGGCAGGCCGGGAGCTTGCTCTCTTGGTTCCTGAGATATTAGAGAGGAGAGAGCAGATTAAGGCCACATGGAGGCCAGGAGAAGCAGCCAAGATGACAGAGTGCTGAGGGAGAAGCCAGTTTGTGCAGAGTTTGTGCTAGAGAAGGAGATGGGGAACAGAGATGAATAAGTCTGGTGATCTAGAAACCTTTGATTCTAGGAAACTCGGATAAGTCAATAGCTTTGTGAGCACTGAGTGAGTGGGTTTTGGAGCCCAGTGTGTGTTTTTGCGTGCCTGCCGGGTGCAAGCTAGAATTAAAGCTGATGGCTCACCAGTTCTTGGCTCCGACTGTCTGAATCTAATGTGAACCTGCACGGGTCAGGCGGCTCTGATAGTGGCCTTGGCCCCTGGCTTTACATTTTGCAAAGTCAGCAGGATTCGATACAGATTGGTATAGAGCCAGCACCCTTGAAGTGCATGGTAGAGGACTGGCTGCTGTTATGGTTCCCTATGGTTGTTTTTTGGGGGACTGTTGTCTGGCTGACTTTTACAGCCATGTGTGAGGAAACCGAGAGCTCCATGGAAGAGGCTGCCCGGGACCTGCAAACCGAGCAGTGGAAGGAGCTGGAGAAAACGTGGGAGAAAGAGATGCCGACCCTGGAGCTGGAAGAAGCGATGGAGGAGGAGGCTGACCAGGTTTGCGAGATTCCCCTGGAAATGGAGCAGACGCTGGAGAAGGACTCACAGGTTCGTGAGTTGCAGATTGCCCTGGACGTTGTGGAGAGCCAGCAGCAGCAGAAGGCTGGGGCTGAGGTGCGGGCTGTAAGGCCCATGGAGCAGAAGGCAACGGCAGCCCAGGGCTTGAGCCCAGCAGCAGGACCTTATGTTTTCAGTTCCTCTTTGGAGAATGAGGAGAATCAAGCTGGAGTTACAATCCGCAGTCTCCAGAAGGTGAGAGCCCAGCAGCAAGGAGTAGCTTATACTGTTGGTAGGTCTGCGATTTTGGGACATAGGGGTGGATGCCATCATGCTCCCCAGAGCAGAGATGGAAATGCTGACTGCCATTGCCACATGCTTCTCTTTAGGACAGTGTGAGACCTGCCAGGATGGCAGGAATGAGTGGGAAGGCTAACACCTCATGTGCATGGACTGATTTCCTGTGCAAGAACTGGTGATGGCTCACCAGTTCTTGGCTCCATTGTTTCATTACAACTGGAGTGAGCACTGGCTCCTTTGTTGAATGGACTAATGGATTTTGGACAATGTGAAATACCCTGATGGGGTGGGGGTGGCTTTGCTGGAGACCTTCCTGTCCCTGGAAGCTTTTCCCATGGCTAGAAAGAAGGCTGACGACATTTTGCACTTTTGGCAAAGTGCTCAGAGACTGGTGAAATGTATCTTTGTAATTGTTGAAATTGTTTGATTTGTCATATTGTTGTAATTTGTATAATGTGCCTAATTTCCTTGTACAGGAATGCCAGTGGTGTAGATTGTGGGTAGTAAAGTGAGCATAGGGGTGGATTGTTGGGCAGATAAAATATAATATGTTCACTTTGTTAAAGATGGCACTGCCCACATGGAAGCCCGTCATTCAGGTGATATTATTTGCCCTTGGGATGGGTGTGGGGGAAAGGCTGTAATGTAAGCAGGCTGGGTCGTTATAGCCTAAGGCTTAGTTTTAAGAGTAAACTTTTCCCCACACCCTTGGCTGATTGGATGATGTAGGGTGGTGCCCTCTCCTGAGGAATCCTATTATGCCTCAGATGGGTGACTTTGTATCGGAGACTTTCTTGTTTGTAGATTGGATTAAGGGTTTGGATTTCTACAGTATAAAGTGGGGCAGGCCGGGAGTTTGCTCTCTTGGTTCCTGAGATATTAGAGAGGAGAGCATAACGCCACGTGGAGGCCAGGAGAAGCAGCCAAGATGGCAGAGTGCTGAAGGAGAAGCCAGTTTGTGCAGAGTTTGTGCTGGAGAAGGAGATGGGGAACAGAGATGAATAAGTCTGGTGATCTAGAAACCTTTGATTCTAGGAAACTCGGATAAGTCAGTAGCTTTGTGAGCACTGAGTGAGTGGGTTTTGGAGCCCAGTGTGTGTTTTTGCTTGCCTGCCGGGTGCAAGCTAGAATTAAAGCTGATGGCTCACCAGTTCTTGGCTCCATTGTTTCATTACCGACTGTCTGAATCTAATGTGAACCTGCACGGGTCAGGCGGCTCTGATAGTGGCCTTGGCCCCTGGCTTTACACTTGGCTCCAAATGTGGTTTGTTCTCAAGGTTTGCTGCAGAGCCCAGGGTCAGCTGGCTGCCCCACAGAGATGAAGGTTGCCCTATAAGTAGTCAGTGGGCAGAAAGCATTGAGTGCTGAACTAGATAGCTACTTTTCAAGTCACAATGGGGCATAGCTTGGGTCAGAGAAAGCTCCCTACTCTGTGGCAGGACACAGGTAGACAGGTAAGTATTCGTCAACTGGAGTGATAAGAGAGACTTGTGGCCTCCATCAAAATTTCAAATATTTAGGACTTCCTCTACCATCTACCTGGACTCCCTCCAGAGTTTCAGCTCCTCCCCCTGCTGCGTAGATGGTCTGTGTTCAGGGAATGCCAAAGTAGGACTTAAGGAAACATTTGGCAAGGTAAATCCACTGCCAAAAATGCATGGCATTTTAAAACCAAATATAAACATCTTTGAGTGATCTGTCCTTTTAAATTGTTTTTGACCAGCTATTCTGGCTCACATGGGAAACTACCAGGTTTCCTTTCTTCTCTTCTCTTCATGCAAAGTGCATGACTAGCCCAGCCTCCATTCTGTTTCCATTTTCCCATTGCCTGCCAGGAAACATCCCACTCTGGAACAGGAAGCCCTGCCAACTCCTAGGCACCCACCTGTCTACAGATATGCCCAGCAGGATGGAGAGATGATTTGAAAAGTGATTGAAAGGTGCTGTCTTCTGTAAAACGGTCCAGACTTTCTGTCTACAGAAAGTCTTCTCAAGTTAGGGGCTCAGAGCTTACATACTTAGATTTGTTCCCTGCAACCTTTGTAAATTAAACATCAGAGATATGAGTGAAATGGAGGCCAACCCAGACCAGCACGTTCCCCCATCAATCACCAAGTCCTGACCCTCTCAAATATCTACTGCCCTCGCCCTGGTATAGACCCCATGTCCTGCAATTACTGAACAATCTCCCAGTTCTCTCTGACCACTTTCCTCAAGCAGTTAAGAGTGGCCTTTCTCAAATGAAAATCTCAGCAACTCTCTCCAAGGCTTCGTTAAAACTCCCCAAAACTCATGTCCCTTAAAGGAACAGTGTGCTGCCCAACTTCTTTTGGAAAGTTTCTATTCATTCTTTAAGTCGGGTTAAATGTTACCTCTTAGAAGGCTTCCCTGATTCTCTATGCCCACTGGGGTAAGGTGACCTTCCCAAGCTTCAGTGACACTGCACTTACCACACCTGCTGTTTAATTGCTTATCTTCTCTACTAAGTAAATCCATTTTATATAAAGACCCAGGCCAAACATATATATAAACATATGTAACTGGTCTTACTAGGTGGTGGTGCATTGGATAGAACTTCAGACTGGGACGCGGAGGACCCAGGTTCGAAACCCCAAGGTTTCTAGCTTGGGCGCGGGCTCATCTGGTTTGAGCAAGGCTTACCAGCTTGAACCTAAGGTCGCTGGCTCAAGCAAGGAGTCTCTTGCTGTGCTCTATTTCCCCCTTACCCCCCCTCGTCAGAGCACATAGGAGAACGCAATTAATGAACAACTAAGGTGCCACAACAAAGAATTGATGCTTCTTATCCCTCTCCCTTCTTATCTGTCTGTCCCTATCTGTCCCTCTCTCTGTCTCTGTCACACACAAAAAATATGTAGCTGAAGAAAAGTTTATAAAACTCCTATTTTGTAAAATTCTATCCTACTTCATTTAAAACAAAATCTAGTCACACCTTATTACATTTCATAACTCTTAAATGGTCTGGGCTCCTAGTGTGAAAAAATACTCTAAATTCCATAACAGGTGGGGCCATTTCTCTCTTATCCACGGTAACTGGAATGGAGTAGGTCCTTCATCAATATTTGTTCCTAGATTTATTAATTATAATAACATTTAGCCTGACCAGGCAGTGGCTCAGTGGATAGAGCATCGGACTGGGATGCGGAAGACCCCGGTTCGAGACCCCGAGCTCGCCAGCTTTAGCACGGGCCCATCTGTCTTGAGTGAAGGCTCGCCAGCTTGGACCCAAGGTCACTAGCTCCAGCAAGGGGTTGCTTTGGTCTGCTAAAGGCTCACAGTCAAGGCACATGTGAGAAAGCAATCAATGAACAACTAAGGTTTCTCAATGACAATGAAAAGCTAATGATTGATGCTTCTCACCTCTCTCCATTCCTGTCTTTGTCTGTCCCTATCTGTCCCTCTCTCTGACTCTCTCTCTCTGTCCCTGTTAATAAATAAATAAATTAATTAAAAAGAACCTATACTTAAAAAAAATTATAATAACATTTAATCCTCAGAAACCTTATGAAGAAACTAGCATCCCCATGTGTAGGTGAGGATGCTAAGACAGTGAGGTAGTGTAACTTGCCTAATGTAAAATAGTGGAGAAGCTAGGTGGCAAAGCCAGGATTTGAACCTCAGTAGTTTGGCTTTATCATCCTTGCTCTTAGTCACTCAGTTGGTCCAGATACATATGGATGGATGTAGCACGTGAAAATGTCAGAAGGGGCTTCTTGCTGCAACCTCAAACTCCTTCCCAGTCTGCTGTCCTGCAGGGGCTCCTTAGGCAGCATTTGTATCTATGCAGAGAAAAAGGCAGCTGGCAAGAGCAGCTGCTCTCCTCTGCTCACATGTGCTCGACCTCCTCACTGTCAAGCTCAGCAGTGTTGAACAAATTAGGAGATTTCAATGTGCAAAGGCAGAAGACAGACAAAACCAAAATGAAATTTCAGTTAGGAACACATGCCTTAAATGTGTTCCTAAATCCTTTGAGGAGTTAGCCACCTTGAGATCGAGTTATTTTTGTCATGGATAAGAAAGTGCACTAATACTAATACTCAAAGGGTAGAGATGAGAGCATGTTCCTTGGAGATCAAGGCTATTTATAAGATTTTAATCTGTAAAGACAATGTACTAGAAAAGACATGATTGAAATATTGAAATTATAAGGAGTATAAGTAGGTTGGAAACATTTATTTGCAAAATTTCCAAATTCTGAAATTATTAGCCCTGGCACTTAAGAGTAATAAAGAAATGGCTGGCAGTTGAGGTTTGTATTTCATCTTTGTTACAAGAATTGCATACAAGTCACTTGCAGTACACAGCTGCTTTTCTATTTCAGCACCTGAGTGTAACCACTGGGAAATATTTAACAGCATGACGGGCAGAGGGTCCTGGGTATAGAGCATCGGGCTCAGTTTCCAGCCCTGTCTCAAAACAGCTTTGTGACCTCAGTTTCCTCATGAGGGAGGCAGGACTACATGATTATGGTGTTAAGCAAATAGTAAGAATTAACTGAATGAATGAGTGAATGAACTAAAAGCTTCCAGCACAAAGACCCCTGGGATTTCATCCTAGGGTATACCCCATTCTATGGGATGTAGAGCAATAAAATGTCTCTGAATTGTTTCGTCACTTTCCTTGTTAGGAGATGCAAAATCCGTTCCTGTACTAATTCGAAAACCAAAGTCTCTCCGTAAACCAAAGTCTCTCCGTTAGGCAGGCTGAATGCATAATAAGTGCATGGGTTGATCTTAACATTAGTCTATAGGTATAGATACTTTGTAAATGAAAGGAAAAAATGTTAGTTGTATATTGGATCCATTTCCTGAGCTATATGTCAATGAAAAAAACGCTTTAAAAATGTTAACATCTTAAATGTTTTGATTCTCTAGAAAACCATGAAACTGCATTTATTTCCTACGTTTTCCTCAATAAAAATGAAATGGCAACATCTAGGTAACCTCAGCCCATAAAAGACAGCACCGATGACCTATTTTCTAAACCTGAAACCAGGACACTTGGCTTGATAAATACTAGAGTGCTCAGGTAAATGTGTTTTAAATGAAGATTACCTTGAAAATTTTGTAGGCACTGGTAAGGCAACTCGAACTGCAGACAAAAGTCAGAGAGGGGTGAGTTTGGACCTGAGCATATGGCCACACAGAATGTGCCCTGTACAAAGCCAGGAGGACTGTAACCTGCACCACAGGTCCCTGCGAGGAGGAATGACCTGGCTGCATTCTTAGAGATGTAACTTAATGTAAATGGTGTCCCCTGGAGTTGTGCAGGGCACAGCGTGCACACAGACACAGAAGTTCTGTTTGTAATTTCACTGGTAGGAAGCTTGTTCCTGCTGACAAGCTGGGGGAGGAACGCTGCTGTTCTCTTTCCTGATAAAGTCATGCCTCTGCTTGGATGGCACGGACAAAAACTCAAATCAACTCTCCCAACCATCCTTTTTCCAGAAGTTTTCCATCATCATATTCTACTTTTCTTAGTTTCTAACAGTTTTTGAAAATGCAAGTCTAAGCAACTCTTGAGTTTGTTTTCTGAGCTTCACTGAAGGGTGTGAATTACATAAAAGGACATTTAGGAAAGGCTGGAAAAGTTGCTAGATGTTCTGCATGAACTCAGTGCACACAACACCAGTCCAAGATGAGCTGCCTCAGCAGTCACGGGCCTTGTGCTCTGATGTGTTAGGCTTGTTGAAGAGGAACATCCTTGCAGGACACTTGGAAGCATTAGAAAATCAGAAAGTAGTTCTGGTGCCTGACCAGGTGGTGGCACAGTGGATAGAGCATTGGACTGGGATGTGGAAGACACAGGTTCAAGACCCCAAGGTTGCCAGCTTGAGCAAAAGCTCGTCAACTTGGACCAAAGGTCGCTGGCTCCAGCAAGGGGTGGCTCGGTCTGCTGAAGGCCCGTGGTCAAGGCACATGTGAGAAAGCAATCAATGAACAACTATGGTGTCACAAGGAGAAACTGATGATTGATGCTTCTCATCTCTCTCTGTTCCTGTCTGTCCCTATCTATCCCTCTCTCTGCCTCTGTCTCTGTAAAAAGGAAGGAAGGGAGGGAGGGAGGAAATAGTTCTGGCATTGTCAGTGCAATGCAAGCAGGAAGAATGCACCTGGAGGTGAAGAGTGAGGCAGCATGTGCAAAAGCAGGGAGCCTCTAAGGCTCTGCCTGTCTCCTTATAAAAGGAGAGTTGTAGGAAATTGTCAGATGCTTCCAAGAGTCAGTTAGGTAAGGTAAATGAATGAAGTAGGCAACACTGGCAACAGGGAGTGCCAGGGTGAGTGACCAAGCCACTGAACAGAACAGCACAGCACAAAAGCATACATATTAAAATGCTGAATAAAAATCAGACTTCTCTTCAGTTTATCCCTGTATCACCATGTGGACCTCTGCTGAGCTCCAGATCCCCAGAGTTCTAAGTATGCATGAAAATGACTGACTTAGGAGATCGTATGTCTTGGTTTGTACAGGACGATGCTGCTTTACTCCTGTTGTCTTGGCATAATTATTAATCATGCCCTCCTTCATTCCCAAAAGTGTTCCAATTCACATGATAAATTATCACCTTAAGTAAAGGGAAATCATCAAGGACTAAACATAAACCTTGGTGAGCAGTGTTTTCCAAGTCTGCCTACATGTTCAGCTGGAGTTACATAGGTTTGGTGGTGCTATTTTATAGGTAGAAAGATAATTAATCTATGTAAAGTTCCAAAATTTCCCAACCAAAATGGTTCAATAAAAGCAGTATGTCATGAACTTAAACACCACAGAAAAATATATGAGAGCCTATCAATTTGTGAGCAATGTTCATCTTCGCTAGAAATAAAAGAAATGCTATTTCAATAATTAGGTAATATTTTTCCTGTAAAAATATTTTTAAATTATTTAAAACTATAATAGTGTCAGGATAGGTGTGTTCAAAGGAACAGTCATATATAGCTGGTGGTTTTATAAATTGATAACAAACTTTCTGGTTTTATAAATTGATAACAAACATTGAATACTATGTGATAATAGGTTTTAAATGTTTACAAAGTTTATGCCCATGACCTGTTACAAATTCAACAAATTTATTGATCCCCTACTATGTACCAAGCACTGGGAGACAATTGTGGTGAAAGGTTGCCCCAAATGGAATTTTAGTGAAGAAACAAGCATTTCAGGGAAACAATACAGGGTAGAACAAAAGTAGGTTTACAGTTGTTTGTATGGAAAATAATACACTAATCAGCAAATAATAATACAAGAATAAAACTTTCATGTACTCACAACTGTAAACCTACTTTTGGCACCACGTCTATGACAATTTAGATTACAATTTGTAGCAAGTACCCAAACAGTAGGCTCCTAAGATGCCAAGAGCATGCAGGTAGTGTGCCTGTTGGGAGAGGCTCCCAGAAAGGCTTGATCAACTGAAGAGGGGGAAGGGTGTTACAGGCAGAGGGAATATCTTGAACAAAGGTTTTGAGGCTGCAAGAAGCAGAGCACAGTGAGTATCTGAGAGGAAACCACTAGGTTAGAGCAAGAGAGTAAGGGAAAAAGTGGTAGGAGGAGGGATTGCATTAACGTGTTGTAAAAATGGATTGACATTTTTAGAAACTTTCTCCATGGTGGAGACTTGTAAAATGGATAGAAAGAGCAGGACTAAAATAGAAACAGACCAATTAAGAAGCAAGTATAGTAAGTCCAGGAAAGAGATGAATGTGGTTTAGGAGGGTTTGGGGAGATGGAGAGAAATAGAAACATTAATGATATATTTAAATGGTAGAATCAACAGGCCCTGGTGACTGAATAGATGGGGCTGGTGAGGGAGAGAAAGGTGTCCCTGATGGTTTCCTGATGTGTATCATAACCAACTTAGTAGAAAGATGATGCCTCTTAACTGACATGGGCAGTGAGTAGGAGTGGGGTTTCATAGCAGAGCAGAAGGAGGGAAGATATGGAATCCTATTTGGCCATTTTCTTTTTTTTCTAAAGTGAGACGCAGGGAGGCAGAGAGACAGACTTCCCCATGCGCCTCACTGGGAATGCCCACCAGGGGGCGATGCTCTGCCCATCTAGGTCACTGATGCAATGCAGGGGTCCCCAAACTAAGGCCCGGTGGGCCACATGTGGCCCCCTGAGGCCATTTATCCAGCCCCCACTGCACTTCCGGAAGGGGCACCTCTTTCATTGGTGGTCAGCGAGAGGAGCACAGGATGCATCCGCCAAAAGCAGGCCCATAATTCCCATTGAAATACTGGTCAGTTTGTTGATTTAAATTTACTTGTTCTTTATTTTAAATATTGTATTTATTCCCGTTTTGTTTATTTACTTTAAAATAAGATACATACAGTGTGCATAGGGATTTGTTCATAGTTTTTCTTTTATAGTCCGGCCCTCCAGTGGTCTGAGGGACAGTGAATTGGCCCCCTGTGTAAAAAGTTTGGGGACCCCTACTCCAATGCAACCAGAGCCATTCTAGTGCCTAAGGTGGAGGCCATGGAACCATCCTCAGCACCTGGGGCCAGTTTGCTCCAATGGAACCTTGGTTGCAGGAGGGGAAGAGAGAGACAGAGAGGAAAGAGAAGGGGAAGGGCAGAGAAGCAGATGGATGCTTCTCCTGTGTGCCCTGGCCAGATTGCCAGGACTTCCATGCACTGGGCTTTGGCTCTACCACTGAGCCAACCAGCCAAGGCTTGGCCATTTTCTCTTTGAGATGGTATAAGACAAGTGGAGGTGACAAGTAAGGACCTGTATGTGTACGTCTGGGCTGGAGTTGAAAATATGGGCATCACAGCACATAGATGACATTTGAAATCTGGATATAATAGACTCATCTGGAACCAAATACAGAGAGTAAGAAGAATAGGCAAAGTTTCTCACCCTTAGGAATTCCACCATTTATAGATCTTGGAAAAGAAGAATGAATTCGTAATAAAGACAAGGAACAGAAGTGGGGAGGAGACAATACTTAGTCTTTTAAAAACTCTAGCCTCAGAACACAGAAATGATCTTGATTTATGCACAAAGATGGTCACTGTGGCATTTATAACAGTTAAAAATTAGCTTCAACCTAAATGTCAAAAAATGGAAAGATGTTTAAATAAATTGTGACATTCATTCTGTGAAATAGATGCAGATAAATGAGATGTTTTGAAAATTATAACATTAAGTGAATAAAAGAGGGCATACTATTATACATATGATGTGATCCACTTTTAATCATTAAATGGAGATGCCCTGAAAAATGTGTAACTAAATGTTAACTATGGTTAACTATGGATGATAAGATTTTAGATATTTTTTTTACCTTTGTATCTATCTACTTGTGTTTTTCAATTTTATTACAATAATTGCAAGATAGGTGCTAATATTTTTATGGAACAGGGAATAAATTATGCATATTTCCTTAAAATGAATGATTCTGAATTTGTTGAAGAATTGCATCAAAAATAATTATTGGTAAAAAATAAAATAGAATAAAAACATAAAAATAATTGTTGGTATGTTAGAATTTACTTATATAAATTCTGTGATGTAGTCTTTCATAAAATAAATAACTTTGTGGCTCCATAAATTACTTACTAATTTTAAGTGTTTGAATGTCACATTTTCTCTCAAAATATAGGTTGAACCATATACTTCTGAAAGAAAGTTTAAGGTTATACTGGACTGATGCAGAGGTTGGCAAAGTTTTTCTGTAAAGGGCTAAATCATAAATATTTTCAGCTTTGTGGGTCAGTCTCCTGCACATATATTTTTAAAACTTTTAAGCAACCATTTACAAATATAAAAACTCTTTTAACTATCAAGTCATCCAAAAACAAGTTGTCATCTGGGTCTGGCCCATGGGCAAGTTTGCTGATCTCCAGACTGAAGGATGAAAGCATAAGAACCAGGCCTGATAGCTTTTTCATTTAAGTCTAACATAGCATAGGGATTGTATCCAATTAAAAATGGGCAAAAAGAACTTAATAGACACTTCTTCAAAGAGGACATACAGATGGCCTATAGGCAGATGAAAAAATGTTCAACATCACTAATAATCAGAGAAATGCAAATTAAAACCACAATGAGATACCACCTCACACCAGTCAGAATGGCTTTCATTAACAATTCAACACATAATAATTGCTGGTGAGGGTGTGGAGAAAAGGGAACCCTCCTGCATTGCTGGTGGGAATGCAGTCTGGTGCAGCCACTGTGGAAAACAGTATGGAGATTCCTCAAAAAATTAAAAATGGAACTGCCTTTTGACCCAGCCATCCCACTTTTAGGAATATATCCTAAGAACACCATATCACTGATTCAAAAGAAGAAATGGAAACATTGTTTACAATAGCCAAGATCTGGAAGCAGCCCAAGTGTCTGTCAGTGGATGAGTGGATTAAAAAGCAGTGGTACATATACACAATGGAATACTATGCAGCTGTGAAAAAGAAGGAAATCTTACCTTTTGTGACAACATGGATGGACCTGGAAACTATTATGTTAAGTGAAATAAGCCAGGCAGAGAAAGAAAAATATCATATGATCTCACTTATATTTGGAATCTAAGGAACAAAGTGAACTAAGGAACAGAATAGAGGCAGAGGTCGGTGATAGATACATGAATTTACCAGAACTTCTAACTGCCCTTTTGCTGTTTTGCTTGTCTATCTGACCCCACCCTTACTGGACTATCGCCCCAAGGTAGAAAAGTTCCAAGAAGCTGGTCAACAGCCCCAAGGAGGAGAGTTCCAGGACCCCAAAATCATAAAACCACAGAAGGGAGCATACCAGAACTGTTGACTCAGCGCCCACCTGCTCAAGGCTCCCCCACCCTATAAAATCTTGCCCCAGAATCTGTTTGATGCCCTTCTCCCAGAGAAGTATGCCCAGCAGGTCTCTTTCTCTTTTAATAAAGTCTGCACTCCTGGTATTCAAGTGCCATCTCATTCTTACAGTGGGGTCACAGGGAGCAGAGGGACAGCTATCAGAGGGAAGGGCGATGAGGGGATGGGATCAGAGAAGGTGAAGGGATTTGTAAAATTATATATACATAACACATAGATACAGATAACAGGACAGAAGATCCCAGAAGGAAGGGGGAAGGGGGCAAAGGGGGAGTAATGGGGAACAAAGGGGTGGGAGTGAGGGAGTTATATTGAGTGGGGCATCTGAATCTATGTTAACACAATAAATTAAAATTAATAAAAATTACAAAAAATATGTTAGGATTGTAGCTAGGTAAATCTTTGATTATTAGAGTTCTGAATCTATTTTCAATAGGAAACAGAATAAATGGAAAAGTTCTAAAGAGCAAATTTTTAAACTTTTATATGTTTAATGAAAAGTTGATCCAATGCAAGTCCATCAAGAAGTTGATATATTTCATCCCAAAAGGAAAAGTGAAAGGAAAATTTATTTGTAAAATGAAGGATCTTTTCATATTTCTTCTTATTAACTTTAGATTTTTGGTATTATAAGGGGAGTGTTGTTCTATTCAAGAATCTATTCACTGATGGACACTTGGGCTCCATCAGTGGACGAGTGGATTAAATAGCAGTGGTACAGATATACAATGGAATACTATGGGGCCATGACAAAGAAGGAAATATTACCTTTTGCAACAATATGGAGGGACCTGGAAACTATTATGTTGAGTGAAATAAGCCAGGCAGAAAAAGAAAAATATTATATGACCTCACTCATTTGAGGAATCCAAGGAACACTGAGAACTGAGGAAAGGAATTGAGACAGAGGAGGGATCAAAGGGACCAGAGGGAAAGGGGATGATACGCTGGGATAAACCTGAAGGGAAGGGGGTACGGCACTGTAGGGAGGGGGGCAAGGGAGATATGGAGGGGAATATGGGGGAGAGGTGATGCAGTCGGGGTTACCCTAGAATTTTTTTTTAAGACTTTTATTTTTTTTAATTTCTTTTTATTTATTTATTTTAGAGAGGAGACACAGAGTGAGAGAGAGAGAGAGAAAGTGGGGAGGAGCTGGAAGCATCAACTCCCATATGTGCCTTGACCAGACCAATGCAGGGTTTTAAACTGGCGACCTCAGTGTTCCCAGGTCGACACTTTATCCACTGCGCCACCACAGGTCAGGCTACCCTAGAATTTATGTAAACAAATAATAATATGACAACCATTCTAGATAAAATAAAATAAAAAAATAACCTATTCACTCACCGATTTATGCCAGGAACCTGGGAGTTACCCTTGTCCCCCATCTTTGTTTCCGTCTCCCCCTCCCATCCCCATCATCAAATATGCTTGCTGTAAGTGTTCCAAGCAAATTTCTGTTTCTGTTCGCTACACCCACCCTCAACTGCTATGCATATTGGCTACAAAAGCTCACAGCTCTCCTCTACAGTGCAATTCATCTCGCTGTCTTCCATCAGGCCAAGGAGAGACTATCTGATCAATATCTTACTTGGCATTTCCCCCTTTTATCCTACTTCTCTTACTTTCTTACCTGTTTATTCCTCAATAAACGACATGCACCCAAATCCCTGCCTCAAGCTCTGCTTCTAGGGAACTGACCTAAGACACCAACTCCCAGGAATTCTATTTCCTCAGAATCCTTGGCTTTCTGACCCATATATATGCTTGGAGAAAGGGTGATGAACCAGTTTGCACTTATAATTTTATTGTAATCTTGGAATACATTTCAAAACTTAGTGTTAGTGTATGGTGTCAATAACTTTTATAAATACCAGGAAATAGTTCTTATAAAATATGCAACAATGTTCTGATAAACAAACACGTCCATAAGGATAAACAAGGACTTGCAAGAGCTTTAGCTTTCAATGGACATTACAAGAGAGAATTACTAGTATTAGTACCAGTGACTGGAAACAGCTGCATCTCCAGTATTATCAATTTTGCTAATTATTACTGGTTATATTTTTAAAAGTATACCAATTACTAATAGCCTGTAAATAATCCTCTATTACAAGGTTTGGGAACCTTTTTGGCTGAGAGGGCCATAAATGCCACATATTTTAAAATGTAATTTTGTGAGAGCCATACAATATGTTTAACGCTAAATACAAGTAAATGTGTGCATTTTATGTAAGACCAACACTATTAAAGTACAGTAAGTCTCTGAATTCTTTTTAAAGCTGTTGCTAACCAATGATGAATAAAGTAGTTTTTACCATTAATGCAACTTCTACTGCTTCATGGTTTTGCTGATGGCTTTGTAGTCTGGTTGATATGTGGTGAGGTTAAGCTTCATGCAGGTGTTGAGACTTCCATCCGTTAAACGTGATTGTAGGTTGGTCTTAACGTTCTTTAGGTGTGAGAAAGACTGCTCACATGCATACGTAGAGCCAAACATTGTCAGTACAGCAATTCTCACACGCTGCAGTGTGTGGTATGTGACAGGAAGTGTGTTTCAAGTTTTGACAATCAGCGGAAGTTTTTACATTTCTTTAGCAAACTCAGTGAAAGACTTGAATAAATCCTCCCCTCTTTTTGTCTCTTTCATAGGCAAAACAGCAAGACTTTCCTCATGTAGTGTGTCACTGACAGCATACTTGCAATCATGCTGAACTGAGGTAAATGGCTTGTCTGTTGACTCATCCAAAGTGAGAGAAAAGAATGGTGCTACATTTTTGTCCTTCACTTGTGTTGCCTCAGTTTGATTTGCCATCATGATGATATGATCGTGAACAGTTCTTGCCAACAGAGGTATGTCTTTTATTCATTTGATTATCTTGTCTTTATCCAAAAAGTCATCAAAAAGTTCATTGGCAACATCAAGCATGAATGTTTTGCATACTCCCCATCTGTGAATGGCTTTCCATTTCTCACAATTGCTAAAGCACCAGCAAAGCTAGTTGAATTCCAGTCACCTTGTTGGGTCCAAACACAGAGTTGCTGCTGACTAGCTTGCACTCTGCACAGTACCTCTTGACATGCTTTCTTCCTGCTGTCCTCCGCTGGATATTTCAATGCAAATGTAGTATGGCATGTGTCGAAGTGCCACTTTATATTTGACCATTTCATTGATGCAATTTTATCATTGCATATTAGACACACTGCAAAACCTGCTCTCTCCACAAAGGCAAATTCCTCTGTCCATTCCTGCTGAAAAGTACAATACTCCTCATTTTTTTTTTAGCATCTTCTTTGTCAAAAGGGTTTCTGCAATTAGGTAGCTGACTACTGGATTAAAAGAAGGGAAGTTTACTTCCTGATCTCACAATGAACCGTGTACATTATGTATTATCCAATAAAAATTTGGTGTTGTCCCGGATGAGAGCTGTGATTGGCTCCAGCCACGCGCAACCATAAACATGAGTGGTAGGAAATGAACGAGTCGTAATACATGAGAATGTTTTATATTTTTAACGTTATTATTTTTTTTATTAAAGATTTGTCTGCAAGCCAGATGCAGCCATCAAAAGAGCCACATCTGGCTCCCGAGCCATAGGTTCCTGACCCCTGCTCTATTATAAGACCTTTCCCTTCTATTATACTGTAATAGGTTCATTGATGCTTAATCTGATGTGACTATTTGCTAGCTTTAAAAAATACCTTTCTTGGGTCTGAACAGGTGGTGCTGCAGTGGATAGAGCATCAGAATGGGATGCCAAAGACCCAGGTTCGAGACCCCAAGCTCGGCAGCTTGAGCGCAGGCCCATCTAGCTTGAGCAAAAAGCTTGTCAGCTTGGACCCAAGGTCGCTGACTCCAGCAAGGGGTTGCTTGGTCTGCTGAAGGCCTGATGTCAAGGCACATGTGAGAAAGCAATCAATGAACAACTAAGGTGTTGCGACGGCAATGAAAAACTAATGATTGATGCTTCTCACCTCTCTTGTTCCTGTCTGTCTGTCCCTATCTATTCCTCTCTCTGACTCTCTGTCCCTGTAAAAAAAAAAAAAAGAAAAGAAAATACCTTTCTTGGTATATGCGTATGTGTTCAGTTTATCTTCTCAATTACACCTACAATAAAACCTTCAAACTTAAGTTTGCAAAAACAGGCCCTGGGTGGTAGTGGAGCCTATATGCCTTGTGGCCCCCTGCTCTATTGCATTCTGGTTGGTGATTCACTATAACCTTCAAGCAGAAGAATCAAGTAAAGCCAAGGGTTTTGGGTGACCCTTGAGGAAATGTCACACACAGTCAGTCCCTAGCAGTCTGAGATTGGACCTAGCACTGCTGGGAGTAGAACACACAATGCACACAAATCCACTGTGACAGCCAGGGAGATGGTAGACAGAATCATATTGTTTCCCAGTGGAAATGCCACAGTTTTCCCAACTCCATCCAAAATAATTCTCTGTACATGTCCTGTTCTGAAAATAGGTTAGACACTTTCACATGTTCTCATGAAATACACTTTGTTTCGGTTATTCATAATTATTTTCAAAAAGTAAATCTATAATGAAAAAAAAGTAAACCATTCTTTGGGTTGATAATCACTGAAACTAGAGTGCAGATAGCCATCATTAGTAGAAATCACTCAGCAAGAGAAAGACTAAAATACTCTTTTTCTCTCTTTACTTCTTGGAGAATGGGTTCAAAACATAACAGAAACCTCTGAACATACTTTTATTTAAATTGAGGGAAGTCCAAACTCTTCCAATACCTGTAATGAGCCTAGTTCCTGGGAATTTCTTCTCTCCTAAAATGACTTCAGTGTAGTAAGTATAAACACATTCTTTACTGTGAGCATTGGTACAGTTGCCAAAATGCCTCCCCTCGGCTCAGTGGAGGGGTGAACTCTGCCTCAGGTGGGGCCTGGCCCAGTGTGGGAGGACTGGGATTGGCCTAAGCTGGCAACTGGGCTACAGGGCAGTGTCTGGGCCTTGACCTTGGCAAGAAGGCCAAGGCGTAGTCACTCGGCCGCTTCCAGAATTTTGTCATGCTGTATTCCACCACCACTACTACTTGTGTAATCTTTTTCTTTAAATCAACTCACTTTTAAATTAAATTTATTTAAAATGGAAACTTTATACCATTATGATAAATGGAATATAAGTATCTGCTAAAATAGAAGTGTACATAGGCTGCATTTCATCAATTCTGAGACACTTTTAAAAATAATTTTACACCTCTGAAATTGGTATGTGTTTTTGAATCAATGGCATATTGCAATTATAATTGGTGACGTCTCTGTTATTTTTAGTAACTCATAAAGTAATTATGTGTTTTATATATCAGTGGCATATTAGGTTTGAGAAGATATAATAAAGTCTATAAAAACAATGTTATTGAAATTTTAAAAATATAAAGTAAAAATGTCAAACAAAAAAATAAATTATTTTATAAAATGTATGGCTGAAAATAAGTTTCTTATTGAGAAGAGTGGAACTTTTTTAATCAAAAAGGCTAGATGTCCTAATTGATAGTTTTAGACAAAGATGAGGGTCCACATCAATGAGACACATGTCAGTCCTTGTATAACACACATTAAAATCTGAACTCACATGAGAATGTGGTTGGACAGCTGAAAATGTATTTAACTGTTATATTTAAATGTATATATACATTTAAAGCAAGTTTCAGACGTGACATTTCAACATCACTGAATGAAACAGTCTCTGTTGGTGTGATTCCTGGCTATATGCTTCTAATGGGCCAGGGCAAGGGTTCAGTTATTGAGGGCTTGGAACATTTATGATTAAACCTGAGCACCTCACTCCTGATTTATGAGATCCAGGTAGGCTGATTACCATGGCACTACCTACATTCGCCTCATTCTAAGCATCAGTCTCTGTAAAATTATAGCTTTTATGTGTTCATTTTCCTCTGCCTGCTGAATATATGTGAATATAAATACAAGACCATCAAAAGACATATATCTAAGTATCGCCTAAAAGTTATTTTGTGTCACACTTGGGAAACACTCATCTGGATGAAACACCAAGTAGGAAGGACTCAGCAGAGACAGGGACAATTGGGTTAAAGCTAGGCTGAGATGGGTCAAGCAGGTTACGTACAGTAGTTAGGAGGCAGCTGGAGGGGCTTCCCAGGACCAGGAGCACTGCCTTAGTTCCTGGAGAAGACCATTGGGTAGGAAGGTGCTGCCTTAAGGAGATAATAACATTCATTTACCCATTCCTCTGTTCTTTCAGTAATTCATTTAAATACCTATTGTGTGCCAAGCACCGGGTTGGGTTCTCAGGAGAAAGAATTGAAAGAGATCAAGGAGCTCACGGTCTAGAAAGGAAACAATATCATTGATTACAATTAGGTTTCAAAGTACTAGAATGGGTATAATCTAAGAGTGCTATGAAGAAAGGTATAGAAGGGAACATTTAACTCAATGTGGATAGCTCAGGGAAGCCTTCCAAAGAGAGTAATGCTTGAATTGAACCTTGAAATATAAACAAAAGTTGTTAAAGTTCCCCAGAAGCAGAGTGACAGAATGTCATTCCAAATTTAGAAAACAAATGTTTGGAGGTGTGAGATGGTATTGTCTGTTACCCACAAATGAAGGAAGTTTGGTATAGCTGGAAAAAAGAGGGAATATCTGAGGACAGTAAGGAAAGAGGCTGGAAATGGTAGGAAAACGAGCTGAGTTGCAGTAATATAAAGTCATAGTAATTAAATATATAGAAAAATATAGAAGATATATAAAATAATTAGGATATATTCAAAGCAATTAAGGAAATTAAATAAAGTTATGCCATCTGGATAGGAATTACTATAGTGTGCACAGATATGATAGACAGCCTTTTGTGCCAGGATCAGGTAGTGTGTGTGTGTGAAGTTATATATAGATAAGTAGCTGGATGTCATAACTCTGTGGGTTGATGTAGACAGGAGGCTTCCCTAGGGACATCTTAAAAGTGGCTTGATGTAGCATTCCAGTAGATTAACATTAAAAGGGCTCCTTGCAAAGAACTCCCCAAAAGGTGGTTTGAGATGATAAACTTGTAGATTGACACCTGTTAGAAGGCCTTGGCTAGAAAATGTACTAAAGCTGAGGGCCCCCTGCTGCAGTAGTCGCCCAGACTCCAACGTGAACATGGACTGTCTCCACACTGCTCTGAGCTCTGATCAAAGACAACCAAGCAGAGCATGCTGACAGGGCCCCCTTAAGCTGTACCCAGGCACACCAAAAGGATTTGTGAGTAATAAACTGCCTGTGTGATTCTGGCAACTAACTTGTGTTTTGGTTGTGTCTTTCCTCCAGCGGCAGTTGCTCTTGGCACTGATAAGTAGAATCCTCATAGCTGCCTCGAGTAGTCTCGAAGAAGCTGCCAGCCCTGCTGATAAGCAGGAGTGTCCCACTGCATGGGGAAGTCAAATCAGGGACGCCTGATTCACGTAGAGCTTGGGCTGTACTGGAACAAGCTGGATGTGAAGAATATTGAACTTGAATTTGAACTTGAAATTGATAGACCTGAAGGATTTTAAACCAGAAATGGCTGGATATGTTGACTAATTTTGAGGAAAAAAAAATTCAGTGACAAAACATTACTTGAAGGTGTAAGGTCAGTGGATAATGGGGGAAGGTCATGTGAGGAACCCAGATACAGAAACTTTGGCTAGAGCCGCCCACAATCAAGCACGCCAAAATAAACTTCCCAGAAGTACTTGGGAAAAGAGCGACTTCTGTCAGCTAGTGAAGTTTCGCTACGTCATATTAGCTCACCCATCCTACAGACCCTTTAATTATCTCCCACGCTGATCATCCCATGCGACTTCTCTGACCGCTGCCCTCCAGGACCAGAGGACATCATCCAGGCAGCATGATACTAAATAAAGCCTTTACTATTCCAAACTTCATGGCTCCAGATCCTTCCTTTTATCTCGGTGGGAAAAATACCTTACATTTGGTGCCGAAACCTGGAAGGAGTTAGAAGTTCACAAGGACCACTCCTCTTTCCTTCCCCTCTGAGAAAGAACCAGGATCTCCAACTTTCCACCCACTTTGGCACACGATGCGGTAAATCCCCTGCTCAGTTCTTTCTGCCTGTCTGAAACCACAGCTGCATCAGGAACCTCTTTTCCATTTCAAGTGTGTGTGTGCTCGTGGAGACGTCCCGAGCACATCCACTTTACCTATCCATCTGGTGGCCAGAGCTTGAGTTTTGGGATGCCAATTCTCAACTCTGACCACTCCGAGGACTGAGGGTGGCTGTGGGGGCACAGGAATCCCAAAACACTCCAGGAGGTGCCTTATCTGAAATCTCTCCCTCCCTAAAGAAGAGGAAACTTCTACTTCTCTGCTGTGGCCAGGACACAGAACCCAATGGATAATCAGACCAGGTAGCCTCCTGAAGGGACTTTCGGTTTTAACACCCGCACCAATTTAACTATTGCCAAGGAACTGGGAAATGGTTGGAGATCCCTTACATTCAGGGCTTCTAGTTATTTGTGCTCCCGTTCTAATTTCTGTACCACCTGCTACACGGTGCAGGCCCTTTTTGGCCAGAGAAACCTCATCTAAACCCTTCACTCCAAATCTTTCCTCCTTAGCTGACCCCCAACTCTCTCCCCCTCCTGCCTGACCCCCAGGGGCACCTCTATCTTGGGATCCCTCTCTGGTCCCTCTGCTCCCTCCAAGAGCCCCCTCTCCTCTTTTTGAGGTCCTGTTTCTCATTCACCTGCAAATACCAGTCTTTCTTTCTTCTCCCCTGCTGGCCAGGGGCCCCTACCTTCTTTACTGTGTTCTTAAACCCCTCCTCCATCAGGCCATTCTCATCCTGTCATTGGCTCTTATGCCAGTTTGCACTGACCCCACAGCCCAACCCCAATATGCTTGCAGGAATTTCTGGCCCTGTCCTGACTCTGGTTCCAGCATTTCCCTAGGAGCCATCTTCCTCTTATTCTCAATCTCCCAAACCCCTATCTGGGAGCTGTGAAGATGGCATTTAAAGTTTTAAATGGTCATGGCTTGTAGGAAAAGGTCAAGGCTGTTCACCAGGGCCGCATGCAGAAGAAGGTAACTCTCCAAACCCAGGCTCTTGTGGCAGCCCTGAGGCTGGCAGAACAACAGGAACAAGACACAGAAGGTGCTCGACCTAAGTCCAGGCCGTAAAGAGGAATCTCAAAAGCAGCTTGCTTTAAGTGTGGCAAGCAGAGTCACTGTGCCAGACAGTATCTCTTCTTGCGGCTGCCCACTGAGCCCTGCCCTGACTGCAAGCAGCCTGGTCACTGGTGGAACAATTGCCCCTTTTGGACAGCAGGCTTATCGTCAATGTCTCTATGTGGGGGACAAGCCAGCCAGGTGGGCCCATCACTCAAACTCCTAGAACTGACACCCTGGACTCAGAGACCCCCATCAGCCTCAACAAACCCCAGGGTAATGCTGCAGAAACTGGTGAGTCCATCTCATTTTTTGTGGACACGGGAGCTGCCTTCTTTGTTTTACCATCACACTCTAGACCTCTAGTTCCCTCACAGGTCTCGGTTATGGGAATGGATGGGACCCCTTCTTTTTCCCTTCACACTCCACCCCTAACATGCAGTTTGGACGGAATCCACTTTTCACACTCGTTTTTAGTTATGCCATTGTATCCTGTACCCCTTCTGGGTCAGAGACATTCTACACAGTCTCAAAGCCACTATCCAGCTGACAGCATCTTCCCACTTACTCCTACCATTCCTCACTACCAAGGGCTCCCCCATAATCAATGCTACCCTTATTTCTAACCATGTCTCTCGCCTCAAGCTTGCTCCCATGCAGGACCGCTGGTTGTCAGAACCACTGGGCCCTACTCATCTGCAGCTCACCAGACCCTCCTATTGCTCCTGTCCCTTCCACCAGGAACCTGCCACCAGAGTGAGCTGAAGCAGGGAGCAATTCTGTTCAGTAAGACTGACCTGATGAAAGAAGCTTCAATCTCCTCAACCATCTGCGAGAAAATTAAGCAAGAATCTCTCCTTCTACAACCTGCTTAACTCCTGATGGCAGTCACCCATTCTTACCTGGGCTGCCCCTATCCTAAATCTTCTTCGAATTATCAGCATATAACTCATATTTGTTCCTCTTTTCTAAATTATTACAGAACTGCATCTGCAAAATTTCTCAACTCACAGCCAAACAGATGTTCCTCCTGACACCCCTCAAAGCCACCACCTTCCAATCTCCCCTTCTCACAACACCGCTAATCAGCAGGAAGTAGCCATACAAATAAGTGTCACCCCTAATTAACACAAAGGATTGGAATGTAAGGTTGGTGGATAATGGGGGAAGGTCCCGTGAGGAACCCAGATCCAGAAACTTTGGCTAAAGCCATTCACAACCAAGCGCGCCAAAAGAAACTTTCCAGGAGTCCTGGGGAAAAGAGCCACTGTCCATTAGCCAGTGAGATTTTCTACATCATATTAGCTCGCCCATCCTACAGACCCTTTAAATATCTCCCACGTGGATTATCCCATGAGACTTCTCTGCCCCCTGCCCCCACCCCCTGGGACCAGAGAACATTGTCTGGGAAGCGATGTACTAAATAAAGCCTTTACTATTCCACACTTTGTGGCTCCGGCCTCTTCCTTCTTTCTCGGCAGGGAAAAATACCTTACAGAAGGTCTTAACCACAGCGCTAGACAGTCAGTAGATAGAGATCTGCATCATTTAAAAAATGGTTTAAAGTTTAATCAAGGGATAGTGGGCTGGTGAAAGGGAGTAAAAGTGCAGGCGATTAGCATTGCAGAGGTAAGGCATCAGACCGGCCAAACAGCAGCTTAGATTCTCCCCATGAGGAAGAGTTAGGGAAGAAAGGAAGAGAAGGAGGAAGTGCTAAGCTTCTCAATGAATGTAGAGGAATGGCTGGCCACTGATCAAGGACAAGGACAGCTGGAGGATGATGGAAGGGGCTTTTTTTCTCTAATGCCTACCTAAAATAATCCACGGATCAACTTTATATCTACATTTTTTTTTTGTTTTAAAAAAGTAACTTTATATTATAGAACCCTTCAAACATTTATATAGTTGAATATTATATCCAACCCCCACATACCCATTATGAAACTCTGGCAGATCAACTCACAGCAATCCCATTTCACCTATAACCCTCCATAACCCTCCCATGCCCACTAGATTATTTGGAAGCAAATCCTAGATATCACGTCACTTTAGGACGATGGTCTTTATTCTCAACCTTACTTAGCATGTGTCAGAATCCTAGAGAATGATAAACCTTGTACTGAGGAAAAAAATGAACAACGATAGAAAAAAAAGTCCACTCTCCAATAAAGAGAAATTAAAAGTAAGACAATATTGACATAATTATCAGTTACTTGGAGAAAGGGGCCACATAGAATAATTTATAAATAATGCTAATCTGGAAACAAGGTTACTAGCAAAATCCTAGGTAGGACATAAATTTAAAACTAATGAGGTTAAATATTTGATCAAGAAACTGAATTTAACTTAAAAATGTGTAAACTGAAGCAGCAAAGAAATAAGCTATGAAATAATTATTAGCCTGGAACAAAAAACCTGACAGCAGAGACAGATCTGGGCTGATGGTGAGCTGGGAAAGCAGGAAGTATAAATTATAATATAGTCCTGCCCATTTAAAGGAGATCCCATCAATCCTTTCATTCAGAAATTACTTACTGAGCTCCTGCCATGTGCAGGGTACTGTTCTTGTCTTCAGAGCATCTTGTGCCTGTAGTAAACCTCTTTTGTTTGAAGAAGAGGCAGCCAAGACCTAGGGGCAAATAGCTGCATCTACCTGATTCTGCCTGAACTTTGTCCAGACTCTTATTCAACACCTGGCTCTTTGAGAATTGAAAGCAACTGAAAAGGGTTTAAAGAAGTGGAACAGAAAATAATTAGAGGAAGAGATTAAAGAAATCAAAGGCAGGGAATTTGGCTAATTGAGGGCTGGGGGCAAAGAGGAGGAATGAACCATTTGAGGCATGTGATGTGTTAGGTCAGGGGCTGCCACAGTGGCCATGCATTTCCATTGGATTTGGGCAGATGGTAAAGGAACAGTAAAGCCAGAAAATGGTGGGCCATTCCATTTATTCAAGTCTTCTAAAGGCAGATGAGCAAACAAGCCCCCCTCAGCATTCTGAATTAAGCCCACCTCCATCAAAACAGGGCTCCCCAGCCAAAGTCAACAAGGCTCCCAAGCCCTTCAACTCTCTCTCTCTCTCTCTCTCTCAACTCTCCAGCCAAAACCAACCGTGGGAAGAAACTACTTCTCCAGCAAACAATAGCAAACAATGGCCTCTTCCCAAACAGGCAGGCAATCCCAATTTGCAATCAGCAGCTGTGAGGGCAATCACGCACAGCCTTTCATAGACTACACAAAGGGTGCTGCCCCAATACAAACTAGCAAACATAAAAAAAACTTGTTACAAACTTGTTTGCGCAACACCATGTAAAGAGTGAAACCAAATAAAAACTATTGAGCTGGTGAAATGAGCATAATGGAGATCCCTTGAATGGAAACCCACACAGGAGAAGGCAGGAGACACACATTCTGGGATGTTCCAGTCAGGTGGCTATCTTGGACTAGAATACTAGCTTCCAGAGAGTAGGTATAAGCCAGTAGTCAGGGACAAGGCTACCATCACAGGCACCTGGCCAGTGCAGGTTCTCATTTGATTCAGGCATCAGTAATGAAACAACGGAGCCAAGAACTGGTGGGTCATCAGCTTTAATCCTAGCTTGCACCCGGCGGGCAAGTAAAAACACACACTGGGCTCCAAAACAACTCATTCAGTGCTCACAAAGCTACTGACTTATCTAAGTTTCATAGCATCAAATGTTTCTAGCTCACCAGTCTTACTCACCTCTGTTCCCCATCTCCTTCTCTCTGCTCAAACTCTGCACAAACTGGCTTCTCCCTCAGCACTACGCAATCTTCTCCTTTCTTCCATGTGGCCTTAATCTACTCTTCTCTCTAGTGCTAACCTCAGGAACCAAGAGAGCAAGCTCCCGGTCTCCCCCACTGGTGAGGAGGAGGCCTTTGATTCTAAGAATACTTGGATGAGTCAGTGGCTTTGGGAGCCCTGAATGGAAAGGAAAATGTTTTCCTGCTGTGTATTTTTACTTGCTTGCTGAGTGCAAGTCGAGAATAAAGAAAAATGGACCACCAGTATTTGATTCCATGATTTCTTTAAAATCGATTCGAATTAAATGCGATCTATATGGGCCAGGTGGCTGTGATGGTGTTCCTGGCTACTGGCCTTACACCCTGTAAAGCCAGTAGGCAAGGCCATCATCACAGCCATCTGGCCCATGCAGGTTTGCATTAGATTTGGACAGTCGGTAATGAAACAACGGAGCTAAGAACTGGTGAGTCATCAGCTTTAATTCTAGCTTGCACCCAGCAGGCAAGTAAAAACACACACTGGGCTCCAAAGCCCACTCATTCAGCACTCACAAAGCTACTGACTTATCCAAGGTTCCTAGCATCAAAGGTTTCCAGCTCACCAGACTTATTCACCTCTGTTTCCCATTTCCTTCTCTCTACACAAACTGGATTCTCACTCAGCACTCCGCCATCTTGACTGCTTCCCCTCTCCTCCACGTGGCCTTAATCTGCTCTCAGTCTGCCCCACTTTATAGTGTAGAAGTCCAAACCTTTAATCCAATCTACAAACAAGAAAGTCTCTGACACAAAGTCACTTATCTGAAGCATAATGGGAGGATTCCTCATGAGAGTGCACCACCCCACATCATCCAATCAGTCAAGGGTGTGGGGAAAAGCTTACTCTTAAAACTTGCACATGGGCAGCACCATCTTTAACAAAGTGAGCATAATATATTTCATCTGCCCAACAATCTACCCCTATGCTCACTTTACTACCCACAATCTACATCACCGGCATCCCTGTACAAGGAAGTTAAGTACATTACACAAATTACAAATACATGACAAATTATACAGTATCAACAATTACAAAGGTACATTTCACCAGTCTCTGAGCACTTTGCCAAAATTGCAAAATGTCCTTGGCTTTCTTTCTTGCCATTTGAAAAGCTTCCCAGAGCAGGGGGAGGACCTCCATCAAAGCCGCCCCCATCAGGGTATTTCACATTGTCCAAAATCTGTAAGGCCATTCAACAAATGAGCCAGTGCTCACTCCGGTCATAGTCCAGGAAATCAGTCCGCATACGAGGTGTTAGCCTCCCCCCTCATTCCTGCCATAATGGCAGGTCTCACACTGTCCTAAAGAAAAGCATGTGGCAATAGCAGTCAGCATTTCCATCTCTGCTCTGGGGAGCATGATGGCATCCATCCCTTTGTCCCAAAATTGCAGACCTATCAGCAGCTTAGCAGGCACTCCCTGCTATTTCAGTGGCTACTTGGTGATGCATGCCTGGCTCCTGGGATGTCTGTTCATTCCCCACCACAGCTGCCACCATTTACCTTCTGGAGTCTGTGAATCACAACTCCATCTCCCACTGTTGGACTCGAGCCCTGGGTTGCCGCTGCCATGAGCCTTGCCACCCCAGCCCCAGCCTCAGCTTCAGCCTCCTGCCACTGTTGGCTCTCCACAACATCCAGGGCAATCTGCAACTCATGAACCTGTGACTTCTTCTCCAGCGGCTCCTCCATTTCCAGGCGAATCTCACAAACCTGGTTTGCCTCCTCCTCCAGCGCTTCTTCCAGCTCCAGGGTCAGCATTGTAAGGTCCCACCCACATGAAATGAGACAAAGTACCAAATAGTTAAAAAGTCCAACTTTATTGGAACCTTCGGGCGGGTTCAGTGACTCGGAGAGTAGTGAGCCAGAGAAGCTGCGCCCAACTGGTGGGGCTCGAGATTTTTATACCCCTTCAGGCTGGCTGGGGAATTTGGTTTGCGTAACTAGGGACGCTAATGGTTGAGGAATTTATATTGTGTTTTCTGACAGGGTGTGTGTGCTAAAGGTTAGTAATTGCAGAAGTGCCAAAAGCATGAGGGATTTTCCAGCCCCTGCCCCAGGGATGCTACCGGACAAGCATCTCTTTCTCCCATGTTTCCTCCAGCTCCTTCCATTGCTCGGTTTGCAGGTCCCAGGCAGCCTCTTCCACAGAGCTCTCAGTTTCTTCACACATGGCTGTAAAAGTCAGCCAGCCTTTACAGTCCCCCAAAAAACAGCTATGGGAAACCATAACAGCAGGCAGTTCTCTACTCCACTGCTCAAAGGTGGTGGTGGCTCCATACCAAACTGTATCGAATCCTGCCACAGATTATGCCACATGTAAAGCCAGTAGTCGAGGCCACCATCACAGCCACTTGGATCATGCAGGTTCACATTAGATTTCGACAGTCAGTAATGAAACAACGGAGCCAAGAACTGGTGAGCCATCAGCTTTAATTCTAGCTTGCACCCGGCAGGCAAGTAAAAACACACACTGGGCTCCAAAACCCACTCATTCAGCACTCACAAAGCTACTGACTTATCCGAGTTTCCTAGAATCAAAGGTTTCTAGCTCACCAGACTTATTCATCTCTGTTCCCCATCTCCTTCTCCAGCACAAACTCTGCACAAACTGGCTTTTTCCTCAGCACTCCACCATCTTGACTGCTTCCCCTCTCATTCACATGGCGATAATCTGCTCTCCTTTCTGTAAGGGAAAAACAAGAACAAGGGAAAATTCCATATGACCTTTCATATGACCTTTAGGGTTTGTGTGACAGAACTAGATAAACTGCACCCTAAATATCTTGTGTGACAAGAACTAGATAAACTGCACCCTGCTGTAAACAGATAAGGACTGCTCAAACCCACCTAATGGGAAACCGCTTGCTCAAGGCAAATACCTAAATCCCCTGCCCCGGCCCTTTCCTAAAAAGTAAAGTATAAAACTGCTGTGAGAGTGCTGTATAGGGTGCCTGGCAGCCTACCTGCCTAGTGCCCGCTCGCGAGTGTACTAAACTCTTTCTTTTGTTTGTAATAAACTTTTCCTTTTACTTATACTCCTGGTCTTAGAGTCTTAGTGGTGCGTCTTCAGTTAACATTTGGAGGTTCCACCGAGATCCAATCTCCTTGGAAATCACCGGACGGATGCCCACTTCTGGTAAGTGAAACTGGCGGTGGCTGTCAGGCAGGGACGTGAGTCTCTCCTGACTGCGACAGACAGACGTGTCAGGGGGTCGCAGGCCACAACTCCGGGGGACGCCTCAGAGTGTGCGGACGACCAAGGACGCTTGGAAGTCCATCTGCTGTCTCAGACAGAATCTGTAATTTCGTTGCCAGTTTCTAACCGAGCTCATAGGTCCGGACCAATATACTTAGTTTTCTTTTTATTTTGCCGTTCGCGGCGCAGCCGGCTTTGTCTGTCTGTCTCTGTTACTGTGTCTCTGTTACTGTGTCTCTGTTACTGTCTTCTTTGTTGCTTTCTTTTTCTCTCTCTATTTCTTTGAGACTAACATGGGACAAAGGTCGTCGACCCCACTGTCCCTGACTTTGTCTCATTGGTCTGAAGTTAATGCCCGAGCCCATAACTTGTCTCTCCTAGTTAAGAAGCGCAAGTGGCAGACTTTCTGTACCTCCGAATGGCCCACCCTTGGAGTAGGTTGGCCAACCACCAGAACTTTTCATAAGGACACCATACAGGCGGTCAAAACAATTGTCTTCAGTCCAGGACCTCATAGTCATCCGGATCAACAGCCTTATATTTGGGTTTGGGAAGACCTGGCGAACGACCCTCCTCCTTGGGTCCAACCTTTCCTCCCTCCCCCTACGCCCTCCCTTCCAATAACTCTCTCCACCACCCTGGACCCCTCTAGACCTGCTCCAACTCATCCGAACAGCTGCTCTATGCTCCCACTCAAACCCCCAGTGCCAGTGGCGCCTGCTCCATCCCTATATCCCTCTCTCCCCTCCCCTGTTCTCCCTGAATCTCAAACTGACCTTATTCTTTTTGATTCAGAGTTCCCGCCTCCCTATCCTAGGGGTGCTCCCACCGGTGCTGCTGGTCCTCAGCCTGGGGCCTCACATCAGGGTGATCAGGGACCATCAGTAGGAGGTCCTGCCCAGGGCACCCGGAGCCGGAGAGCACAGACTCCAGATGACGTGGCCATCACCCTGCCCCTCCAGTCTTTCGGACCCCCTGTCCCTGATGGACAAGGAGGGAACATGCCGGCACTTCAGTATTGGCCCTTCTCTTCCTCAGACCTATACAATTGGAGAAACAATAATCCACCTTTTTCAGAGGACCCTGTCAAACTTACTGACCTTCTCGAATCTCTTATGTTTTCCCATCAGCTCACTTGGGATGACTGCCAACAACTTTTAGGTATCCTCTTCACCTCAGAAGAAAGGGACAGGATTCTCCTTGAGGCCAGAAAATTAGTTCCTGGACCTGATGGTCGCCCTACTCAACTCCCCAACCTTATAGATGAGGCTTTTCCCCTGAGGCGGCCTAACTGGGACCCTAATACGCCTGAAGGTAGGCAGCAACTCTTACTCTATCACCAGACTCTGATGATGGGTCTCCGAGCGGCTGCGAGACGCCCCACTAATTTGGCTAAGGTAAGAGAAGTAACTCAAGGGCCAGAGGAATCCCCATCCAGATTCTTAGAAAGACTAATAGAAGCCTATAGGAGGTACACCCCTTTCGACCCTGACTCTGAAGAACAGAGAGGGGCACTGGCTATGGCTTTTATAGGGCAGTCAGCTACTGACATTCGGAGGAAGCTCCAGAGAATAGATGGGTTACAGGATATGGCTCTGAGAGACTTAGTCAAAGAAGCTGACAAAGTTTATTACAAAAGGGAGACAGCAGAAGAAAAGGAACAAAGATTAGAGAAAGAGCGTGAAGAATTAGAGAATAAGAGAGATAAACGAAGGAATAAAGAGTTAACTAAAATTTTGGCTACCGTAGTAGGAAAACAGGACAGAAAAGGAAAGAATAGTACCTCGGGCCCGCGCCAAAGGCCAAGACTGGGGCCTAACCAATGTGCCTACTGTAAAGAAGAAGGGCACTGGGTAAAAGACTGCCCCGAGAAAAAGAAGAAAGCTGAAGAGGTTCTTGCCTTAGGAGATTAGGAACGTTGGAGTTCGGACCCCCTCCCCGAACTCAGGGTAACATTCAACGTGGAGGGGACACCAATTGACTTTGAGGTAGATACAGGAGCAGTTTACTCCGCCTTGCAGAGCCCGCTGGGACCCCTTTCAAACAAAAAATCCTTAGTCCAAGGGGTAAATGGATGCCAGCATAGGTCATGGACGACTAAAAGGACAATGGACCTGGGGAAAGGAAAAGTACAGCATTCCTTTCTGGTCATACCAGAATGCCCCGCCCCGCTGCTGGGGAGAGATCTGCTTACCAAGTTAGGGGCAAGTATTGACTTCAAACCTCAGGGGCCAAAAGTAAGATTCAGTAACCCTCTTGTCAGTCAGCCTGTTGTGACCATGCTGACCTTGTCTGCTGAAGATGAATATAAACTATATGAAGCCCCTACCCCCGGACCCCATTCGACAACAGACAGATGGCTCCAGAGCTTCCCAGAAGCCTGGGCAGAAACGGTAGGGCCAGGGTTAGCAGTACAAAGGCCTCCGATAGTAGTATATTTAAAGCCCTCCGCCACCCCCGTAAGGGTCAGACAATACTACATTAGTAAGGAGGCCCGGGAAGGCATCAGGCCTCATATCCAGAGGCTGCTAGGACAAGGGATCCTAAGGCATTGCCAATCAGAATGGAACACCCCCCTGCTGCCAGTGAAGAAACCAGGGACGGGGGATTATAGACCAGTCCAGGACTTAAGAGAGGTTAACAGTAGGGTGATAGACATACATCCAATGGTCCCAAATCCTTACAACCTCCTCAGTACCCTCAGTCCTGACAGGAAGTGGTATACGGTGCTGGACCTGAAGGATGCCTTCTTCTGCTTGCGCCTGCATGAGGACAGCCAATCCCTGTTTGCTTTCGAATGGACTGACCCTGAGAATGGACTCAGCGGACAGCTAACATGGACACGGCTACCCCAGGGCTTCAAGAACTCTCCTACCATCTTTGACGAAGCGCTGCATCGGGACTTGAGTGCCTACCGGGCCTCCACCCCTGAGGTAACTCTGTTACAGTATATTGATGATCTGTTACTTGCAGCCACCACCATAGAGCAATGCAAACAGGGAACTGAGAAGCTGCTGGTCGAACTGGCCAAACTGGGATACCGAGCATCTGCCAAGAAGGCCCAGATCTGTCAACCCGAGGTCACCTTCCTGGGCTACTCTCTCCGAGACGGTAAGAGATGGCTAACTGAGGCCAGGAAAAAGACTGTTACTCAAATCCCGCCCCCGAAAAACCGGAAGGGCCTCAGGGAATTCTTAGGCACAGCAGGTTTCTGCAGACTGTGGATACCCGGCTTTGCCGCATTAGCTGCCCCTCTGTACCCCCTGTTAAAGGATGGAACTGAGTATACATGGGAAAATGAACAGCAAAAGGCCTTTGACCAAATCAAAAGAGCACTGTTATCAGCCCCGACCTTGGCACTCCCCAACATAGAGAAACCATTCACTCTCTATGTAGATGAAAAAGAAGGGATAGCTAAAGGAGTACTGACTCAGTCTCTGGGACCCTGGAAGCGACCAGTAGCCTACCTCTCTAAAAGGTTAGACGCAGTCGCAAAAGGGTGGCCAGGGTGTCTACGGGTGATTGCCGCTGTAGCCCTACTGGTAAAAGATGCTGACAAACTGACTCTGGGCCAGAAATTGACTATTGTCACCCCCCATGCTCTGGAGAGCATAATCAGACAACCTCCGGACCGCTGGCTAACTAATGCCCGCATTACTCATTACCAGAGCCTCCTGTTAGATAAAGACAGGATCACCTTTGGCTCTCCAACTGTTTTGAACCCAGCCACCCTGCTACCCAGGGAAGAGGGGGAAACTGTCCACCATCAGTGCAGGGATATCCTAGCCGAGGAGACTGGGATTCGAAAGGATTTATGGGACACACCATTGCCACAATCTGACTTAATTTGGTACACTGATGGAGCAGTTTTCTGTGCGAAGGAGAACGCAGAGCTGGGGCTGCAGTAGTAGACAAGGAAAAAGTAATCTGGTCAGAGAGACTTGCCCCAGGAACCTCAGCCCAAAAAGCAGAGCTAATAGCTCTAACAAAAGCCCTAGAACTGGCCAGTGGTAAACGGGCCACCGTCTACACGGATAGCAGGTATGCGTTTGCCACTGCACATGTGCATGGGGCAATTTACAAAGAAAGGGGCCTGCTCACGTCAGCAGGTAAAGATATTAAACATAAACAAGAAATCCTAGCCCTCTTAGATGCTGTCATGCTCCCACGGGAGCTGGCCATTGTCCATTGCCCTGGGCACCAGAAAGGGCAGGACCCAGTAGCCAAAGGCAACAGGAGGGCGGATGAAGAGGCACGAGCAGTAGCCATGAGGACTGCCTCCAACATCCTCGCCATAGAAGCAGAGCCATCCTCCACCTCGACCCACCTAAAGGAACCTGAGGATATTCGAACGTTCCTCCAGATGGCCCACCATCTCACCCACCTTGGGACTGATAAACTAGTACAACTGCTCCAGGATGATAAGACATTAACCTCCTCTGAAAAGAGGCTAATGGCAAAGGAGGTAATAGAAGCCTGCAAGGCCTGCCAGATAGTAAATGCCTACCCAGCCAACGGAACCAGTGGAACTCGTCTCCGAGGCACCAGACCGGGCCAATATTGGGAAGTAGACTTCACCGAGGTAAGACCTGCCAAGTATGGACTAAGGTATCTCTTAGTGTTTGTAGACACCTTTTCAGGATGGGTAGAAGCCTTCCCTACCAAACATGAGACGGCGGCGGTAGTAATTAAGAAGATCATGGAAGAAATCTTTCCCAGGTTTGGCCTTCCAAAGGTAATAGGGTCTGACAATGGACCGGCGTTTGTGGCCCAGGTAAGCCAGGGGGTAGCCAAAATATTGGGGATTAATTGGAAACTTCACTGTGCTTATAGACCCCAGAGTTCAGGACAGGTAGAGAGAATAAATAGGACGATTAAAGAGACCCTAACTAAATTAGTCATAGAGACTGGCCATAGAGATTGGGTAATGTTCCTACCATACGCTCTTTTCCGGGCACGGAATACCCCTTCTGCCAAAACTAACCTGACTCCCTTTGAAATACTCTTTGGAACCCCACCACCCATTCGGGATTTATCCCCCTCTGACATGAATATCCCGAATACACCCTTGTCTGTTAGGTTACAGGCCCTAGCCAAAGTGCAACATTGCCTGTGGAAGCAGTTATCTGACCTTTACCAGCCGGCAGGAGACGGAACCCCGCATCGTCACCAGGTTGGGGACTACGTCTACGTCCGGAGACACCAGCACCGTACACTCGAACCTCCCTGGAAGGGACCCTACCAGGTCCTCCTCATCACCCCCACTGCTGTAAAGGTCGATGGCATCGCTGCTTGGATCCATGCTTCGCATCTCAAGCCTGCTCCTGCTCCTGATGACCAATGGACAGTGGAGAAAACGGACAGCCCCCTCAAGCTGCGTGTTCGCCGCCGCAACGAATCCTCATCAGCCAACCCGGCAGACATGGCAAGTGATATCAGGGACTAGTGACATAGTATGGGAAATAACTTCTGATAATCATCCCCCTTGGACTTGGTGGCCATCCCTGCATCCAGACCTCTGTCAGTTAGCAGCAGGGTTAGAGACCTGGGACATCCCAACCACAGACCCGGGTAACCCCCCCTCCTTGTGAGTCCAGAAAATGTGAATACCCAACTAGTGGAATAGGAGCTGTAGGCTTTGGATGCTCTCACCCAGAATTCCACTCGACTCTCAGGACGACTGACTTTTATGTCTGTCCCCAGGACGGTCGTAATAAGAACATTGCTTGGAAATGCGGAGGACCAGAAGCCTTCTATTGTAAGGCTTGGGGTTGTGAGACTACTGGGACGACTCACTGGAGGCCTGCATCCTCCTGGGATTGGATCAGGGTTGTGCGAGTAACTCAAAAAGAAGCAGGAACCAAAAACTCCCGGTGTCTACCCAGAGGGGTCCCTAGCCAGAGACCAGGGATGGGTAATAGACGACCAGGCATTTGGATAGGTGAAGTACCTTGTCTTAACTTTACCTGCAACCCGTTAAATATTACCTTCACTCAGCACGGAAGAAAACAGGACAATACCTGGATAAAAGGTAGACAATGGGGGTTAAGGATGTATGTGCCAGGTCCAGACATTGGTGTAACATTTAAAATCAGACTTCAGCTAAGTACTACCAAGGGAAGTCCAATAGGACCTAATAGAGTACTTGCCAATTAGGGAGCCCCCAAACCTGGAAAAGCTCGTCCAATTCCTGCACGAGTCACCCCATCGCCAACAAATACAGCCTCCAACTCAGCCAGTGGTATACCCCTGCCTACAGATCCGTCAGAATTAGAAACTACGGGACAGCAGTTGCTAGATTTAGTAGAGGGGAGTTACAGAGCTCTAAATCATACCTACCCCAACCTAACTGACTCATGCTGGATCTGCTTGCAGGCAGAACCTCCCTACTACGAAGGAGTTGCAATTAATGGGAGTTATCATGAAAATAGTAGTTCTTCCCAATGTAATTGGAATAAGTGCCATATGCTCACTCTTCCAGAGGTAACAGGACAAGGAATATGCCTAGGAACTCCATCTGCCTTAGACAAGGCACGATGTCTCCAGACCATTTCAGTCTCCCCCAATAATTCTTATCTGATCCCAGAACACGGTGGGCATGCAGATGCAGAACAGGTTTAACCCCCTGTGTGTCCACCCAAGCCTTTAATAACTCTCAGGATTTCTGTGTAATGGTCAGGGTTTTTCCCCGCCTGACCTACCATGGGAATGAAGACTTTGAAGAAGCAATCGAGGGGCGAGCTAGATATAGAAGAGAGCCTGTTACCCTCACTTTAGCAGTCCTGTTAGGAGCAGGAGTACTAGCAGGAGTAGGAACAGGGGCTGCGGCCCTAGTTGAAGGACCTCGACAGATGGCGCTACTTGAATCTGCCATTACACAGGACTTAAAAGCTATAGAGCAATCTATAGAGGCTTTAGAGAAGTCACTAACTTCCTTATCTGAGGTAGTATTACAGAATAGGCGAGGCCTAGACTTGTTATTTCTGAAAGAAGGTGGACTATGTGCTGCCCTAAAGGAGGAATGCTGCTTCTATGCTGATCACACCAGAGTAGTACGAGATTCTATGAGTAAGCTGAAAGAAAGGCTGAAAGCAAGGGAGAAAAGTCTACAAGATCAGCAAGGATGGTTTGAAGGGTGGTATTCTAAATCACCCTGGTTAACAACCCTCATCTCCACCTTGGCAGGGCCCCTTATAGTATTACTTCTAGTTGTCACTGTCGGACCCTGTGTCCTGAATAGGCTAACCACTTTCTTGCAAGGGCAGATAGGAGCAGTAATATTAATGATAGTACGACAGCATTATGAAAGACTAGTTGAAAACACTAATCTCTAGGATTAGAGATATACAGAACAAGAGGGGGAAATGTAAGGGAAAAACAAGAACAAGGGAAAATTCCATATGACCTTTAGGGTTTGTGTGACAGAACTAGATAAACTGCACCCTAAATATCTTGTGTGACAAGAACTAGATAAACTGCACCCTGCTGTAAACAGATAAGGACTGCTCAAACCCACCTAATGGGAAACCGCTTGCTCAAGGCAAATACCTAAATCCCCTGCCCCCGCCCTTTCCTAAAAAGTAAAGTATAAAACTGCTGTGAGAGTGCTGTATAGGGTGCCTGGCAGCCTACCTGCCTAGTGCCCGCTTGCGAGTGTACTAAACTCTTTCTTTTGTTTGTAATAAACTTTTCCTTTTACTTATACTCCTGGTCTTAGAGTCTTAGTGGTGCGTCTTCAGTTAACACTTTCTAGTACTAACCTCAGGAAGTGAGAGCGAGGAAGCTCCCGGTCTGCCCCACTTTATACTGTAGAAATCTAAACCTTTAATCCAACCTACAAACAAGGCAGTCTCTGATACAAAGTCACTTATCTGAGGCATAATGGGAGGATTCCTCGTGAGAGTGCACCACCCCACATCATCCAATCAGTCAAGGATGTGGAGAAAAGCTTACTCTTAAAACTTGTACTTGGGCAGCGTCATCTTTAACAAAGTGAGCATAATATAGTTCATCTGCCCAACATGCCCTCCCCTTTCCTTATATTCATACTGTAAGATATTGTCGATAGCTACTCCATGCTATTGGTGCCGCCTCAGTATTCATTTTTTTGGCCAATAGGCCTCATGCAAGCTCATAACCTAGAAAACAACCTGCACAAGCAAAGTGCGCTCCAGATAGACTCTGAGCCTTTGATAAACTGTTTTTCCCACCTCCCAGATCCCTTAGATAAGACCCCATGAAGCTTACCAAAGCCCACATATTTTAGGTTCGAATAAGGTTTATTATTGTCATTAAACCTATATATATATGATGCTCTTATGACAGTCCCTTCCTCTGCTCCCAGGACAGCACTAAGAAGGGCCAAAGGGGCTTGCTTCTTTTTACAATGGACAAGAAAAGTAAAGAATAATGGAGCCCATTGTTATAAAGTACTGCACCCCAGATTCTGAAAGGCACTGTACTTCATTTAATTGAGTTCACATAGAGACACCCACTCCAGATAAATTTTGAAGAGTTTAATCAAAGTAGGAAATTTTAAATATGCTGGCCGCATATGGCTGACACAGGGCATCAGACCCAAATCGTGCATTCCCAAAAATAGTTCAGGGGCTGCTTATATACCCTTGATCACATGCGGGTGGGGGAGAGCATGACATTATGGCACAATCATTAACAAGACTATAACATTTGTCCAGGGGATACACAGAAACATTAAGACCCTCAAGGTAACACAATCAAAGATGTTTACCAATCTTTCAGGGTTTCTCTTCCCTCACTAGCCTAGAGGAATGTTACTCTCAAGATTCTAGGAAAGGGAGGAACTACAATCAATGCAGGGTGGTATGTAAATTTTGTCTCCTATTGAAAGGGAAGAAGTTTCTCAGTTAACCTTAATCCTTTCAGAGAATTTAAAACCAAAAGATCCTAGTTGTCCTTGTAAGTCAGGAGACTTCTACATTCCTTTTCCTCCATTTTCCAAGGAAAGGACAGGAAAGCTTGACCTTTTTTCCCCAGAATATCAATATCAATTTGCAGCTTTTTGGTACCTTACAACACCACGACACTGGCTGCTCACTTTGCAAAAGGGCTTAGCCAGAGGGAAGAACCATACTCAGCTCAGCACTGTGACAAAGCGGGAAAGGTGTGCTTACTGTTTGAAGTGGAGACAGTGTTTTGGAAGAAATGCTCACTCAGTGTCTCTCGGGGAGTCTCCAAGTGATTGCACACCGTTGTGGGCAGCGTCTCTCCGTCTCAGTCCTGCAGAAGTTCCCATTGCAGCATTGTTGGGCAGATAAAATATAATATGCTCACTTTGTTAAAGATGGCGCTGCCCACACGAAAGCTCGTCACCCAGGTGATATTATTTGACTTTATGCTTGGGATGGCTGTTGGGGAAAAGCTGTAATGTAAGCAGGCCAGGTTGTTATGGCCTAAGGCTTGGTTTTAAGAGTAAGCTCTTCCCCACACCCTTGACTGATTGGATGATGTAGGGTAGTGCACTCTCCTGAGGAATCCCATTATACAGAGACTTCCTTGTTTGTATAATTGGATTAAAGG
The DNA here is from genome assembly GCA_037038555.1 of Rhynchonycteris naso. Classification (NCBI taxonomy): domain Eukaryota; kingdom Metazoa; phylum Chordata; class Mammalia; order Chiroptera; family Emballonuridae; genus Rhynchonycteris; species Rhynchonycteris naso. Next base: position 181,509,326 of record CM072995.1, on the reverse strand, counting down.
TTTTGATTCTACAGTATAAAGTGGGAGAGACCAGTAGCTTGATCTCTCTCTTGGTTCCTGAGTTCCTGAGGTTAGTATTAGAGAGGAGAGCAGATTAAGGCCACGTGGAGAGGAGAAGCAGCCAAGATGGCAGAGTGCTGAGGAAGAAGCCAGTTTGTTGAGAGTTTGTGCAGGAGGAGATGGGAAACAGTGGTGAATAAGTCTGGTGAGCTAGAAACCTTTGATTCTAGGAAACTCGGATAAGTCAGTAGCTTTGTGAGCACTGAATGAGTGGGTTTTGGAGCCCAGTATGTGTTTTTGCTTGCCCGACGGGTGCAAGCTAGAATTAAAGATGATGGCTCACCAGTTCGTGGCTCCATTGTTTTATTACCGACTGTTCAAATCTAATGTGAACCTGCACGGTTCAGGCAGCTGTGATGGTGACCTTGACTACTGGCTTTACAAGCATCCTTCTTGCAGAGGGTCTGGCGCTAGGAAGAGTCACAACCCACTGCATTTCCCTTTTCTTTTTGACCCCCTTTCCTGAAGCTGAGATCACTTATGCATGTGTAGTCCTCCCTGACTAAACTAAAGCTCATCAATCATGTGGCCACTGCCCAAAAATTTTGATGCTCTATCCTTTCTCATTCCTCTCAAATCTAAACTCCTGGAACTGTACCAGGATTGGATTTGTCCTATCCTGCTACCTCTGCTGTTAGTCCCCACTTCCTTCCCCCTTCAACATCACATCAGCAAGTCTTGACCATTTTTGGTAACTTGGCTACACAGGGCAGAAGTTTGCATCCCTGTGTGTGGCCTTTTGTTGGGCAGATAAAATACATTATACTCACTTTGTTAAATATGGTGCTGCCCATGTGCAAGTTTTAAAAGTAAGCTTTTCCCCACACCCTTGAGTGATTGGATGATGTAGGGTGGTGCACTCTCATGAGGAATCCTCCCATTATGCCTCAGATAAGTGACTTTGTATCAGAGACTTCCTTGGTTGCAGATTGGATTAAGGGTTTGGATTTCTACACTATAAAGTGGGGCAGACTGGGAGCTTGCTCTCTCGGTTTCTGAGGTTAGCATTAGAGAGGAGAGCAGATTAAGGCCACATGGAGAAGAGGAGGCAGCCAAGATGGCAGAATGCTGAGGAAGAAGCCAGTTTGTGCAGAGTTTGTGTAGAGAGAAGGAGATAGGAAACAGAGGTGAGTAAATTCGGTGAGCTAGAAACCTTTTGATTCTAGGAAACTCGGATATGTCAGAAGCTTTCTGAGCACTGAATGAGTGGGTTTTGAAGCCCAGGGTGTGTTTCTGCTTGCCCGCCGGGTGCAAGCTAGAATTAAAGCTGATGGCTCACCAGTTCTTGGCTCCGTTGTTTCATTACCGTCTGTTTGAATCTAATGCGAACCTGCACTGGCCAGGTGTCTGTGATAGTGGCCTTGGCTCTTGGCTTTACATTTGGCATTGTCTGTGGCAGGATTCAATACAGATCGGTATGGAGCCAGCACCCTTGAGGTGCATGGTAGAGGACTGGCTGCTGTTATGGTTCCCTATGGCTGTCCTTCTGGGGACAGTAGGATGGCTGACTTTTACAGCCATGTGTGAGGAAACCGAGAGCTCTATGGAAGAGGCTGCCTGGGACCTGAAAACCGAGCAGTGGAAGGAGATGGAGAAATTGTGGGAGAAAGAGATGCTGACCCTGGAGCTGGAGGAATCGCTGGAGGAGGAGGTCGACAAGGTTTGTGAGATGCGCCTGGAAATGGAGCAGATGCTGGAGAAGGAATCATAGGTTCATGAGTTGGAGATTGCCCTGGATGTTGTGGAGAGCCAGCAGCGGCATAAGGCTGGGCCTTAGGCTGGGGCCGGAGCTGAGCCTGGGGCCAGGGCTGAGGTTGGGGCTGGAGATGCAAGGCCGGCTGAGCAGAACGCAGTGGTGGCCTGGAGCTCGAGCCTAGCAGCAGGAGCTGATGTTTTCAGTTCCTTTTTGGAGGATGAGGAGAATCAAGCTGGAGTTGCAATCCACAGTCTCCAGAAGGTGAGAGCCCAGCAGCAAGGAGTAGCTATGCTGCTGGTAGGTCTGCGATTTTGGGACATAGGGGTGGATGCCATCATGCTCCCCAGAGCAGAGATGGAAATGCTGACTGCCATTGCCACATGCTTTTCTTTAGGACAGTGTGAGACCTGCCATTATGGCAGGAATGAGGGGGGAGGCTAACACCCCATGTGAGTGGACTGATTTCCTGGACTATGAGTTAAGTGAGCACTCACTCCTTTTTTGAATGGACTTATGGATTTTGGATAATGTGAAATACCCTGATGGGGATGGGGGCGGCTTTGCTGGAGGTCCTCCCCCTGCCCGGGGAAGCCTTTCCAACGGCAAGAAAGAAGGCCAAGGACATTTTGCGCTTTTGGCAAAGTGCTCAGAGACTGGTGAAGTGTATTTTTGTAATTGTTGAAATTGTATGATTTGTCATGTATTTGTAATTTGTGTAATGTACCTAATTTCCTTGTACAGGGATGCCGGTGGTATAGATTGTGGGTAGTAAAGTGAGCATAGGGGTGGATTGTTGGGCAGATAAGATATATTATGCTCAGTTTGTTAAAGATGGCACTGCCCATGTGCAAGTTTTAAGAGTAAGCTTTTCCCCACACCCTTTACTGAAGGATGATGTGGGTGGTGCACTCTCATGAGGAATCTTCTCAGTATGTCTCAGATAAGTGACTTTGTGTCAGAGACTTTTTTGTTTGTAGATTGGATTAAGGGTTTGGATTTCTACACTGTAAAGTGGGGCAGGCCAGGAGCTTGCTCTCTCAGTTCCTGAGGTATTAGAGAGGAGAGCAGATTAAGGCCATGTGGAGGAGAGGAGGCAGCCAAGATGGTGGAATGCTGAGGAAGAAGCCAGTTTGTGCAGAGTTTGTGTATATAGTACGAAATGGGAAACAGAGGTGAATAAGTCTGGTGAGCTAGAAACCTTTTGATTCTAGGAAACTCGGATAAGTCAGTAGCTTTCTGAGCACTGAATGAGTGGGTTTTGGAGCCCAGTGTGTGTTTTTGCTTGCCCGCCGGGTGCAAGCTAGAATTAAAGCTGATGGCTCACCAGTTTTGGCTCCATTGTTTCATTACTGTCTGTTTGAATCTAATGTGAACCTTCACTGGCCAGGTGGCTCTGATAGTGGCCTTGGCTCTTGGCTTTACATCTTCCCTAAGCTCTTTAGCAATCCTAATTATGAGGCCATACTGGTTATGGGTTTTAAATAAATGAAAGAATCAAGGCTTAAGAAGATTGTATGTAGTGAGTTTTAAAATTTTTGATTTGGGTTTGTTTATTCCTCCCTGGGAGTGGCTTAAAGAGATATGAGTTCATGGAGTAAGAAATCTGAAAATTTCTACTCACCAATTTTATACTAGCTCTTTACAAGGTATTTTATGAAGGTTCAGTAAAATTATATAGTATTTCTAAGATCCTGTGAAACAGGTGTATCTCAGTGAAAACACAGTGTAGTAGAAACTGTGATGTCTGAAAATTGTTGCTATAAAATCTAAAATTCCCTTCTCTGTCTCTTTCTCTGTCTCTCTCTAATTCTAAGAAGTTCAGGGTCTATGGGTAGAATACAGTGTGTCCGTAATGTCATGGTGCACTTTTGACTGGTTGACTGGTCAAAAGTGCACCATGACTTTACGGACACACTGTATACAGTTTTTTGCAAACGCTGGCTCTTGAGCTTTGAATTGTTTGGGCTCATTTTTATCTATTTTTATATCTCTCCCATACATTCATTCAACAATAAATATTTATTGAACTTCTAATAAGTGTCAGGTATCGTGCTAAGCAGTGGAGAGTTAAAAAACTGGCATGGGTGCCTCCTTTTGGAGGAGCTGCTGGGGGCGTTTTCAAGAGCCAATGTTGACGGCGGCATAAAGAAAGTTATTAGTTTAGAGCAAGAGAGAGGAATATGAGTTGGCTGGGGTTTGAGGCTTGGTTTAAGATAGGCTTTAGGGGGACAGTGATGATCTTGAGCTGAATTAGGAATTACAGCCTTAAAGTATGTCAGTCTAAAAGAACTTTTGAGCAATTCAGTTTCCGAAGCCTGAGATGGTGACTGTAAGGCCAGTGGATAATGGGGGATGGTCACGTGAGAAACTCAGACCCAGGACTTTTGGCAAGGGCCACCCACAACCAAGTGCACCAAAAGAAACTTCCCAGAGGTCCTTGGGAAAGGAGCAGCCGTCCATCAGCCACTGAGATTTCACCACGTCATATTACTCACCCACCCTAGAGGACCCCTTTAAATACCTCTCACATGGTTTAATTTGTGTGACTCCCCTAGCCTCCTCTGTCGCCGGAGCTAGGGCACCTCATCAGACGGAAAGCACAGTACTTAATAAAGTCTTTGCTATTCCACACTTTGTGGCTTTGGCCCCTTCCTTCTCTCTCAGCGGGAAAAAATACCTTACATTTGGTGCGGAAAACGAGGGAGGAGTTAGAAGCCCATTGGGCTGCTCCTCTCCTCATCCTTTCCGAGAAAGAACCAGGATCTCTGACTTTCCACCTACTCACTTTGGTGCATGGTACAGTAAGTCCTGCCTCCAGCCTTCCCCTCAGTTCTTTCTGTCGAGACTCCCTGTCCGAAACTGTAGCTACGTCAGGGAAGTCTTTTTCATTAGATTGCATGTGTGCCCTGAAAACGTCCTGAGCACATCCACTTTCCCTATTCGTCTGTGGCCAGAGCTTGAGTTTGGGGACACCAATTCTCAATTCTGACCACTCTGAGGACTGAGGATAGCCGTGGGGGCACAGGAATCCCAAAACACTCTGGGAGTTACCCTATCTGAAACCTCTCCCTCCCTAAAGAAGAGGAAACTGTTCTCCTTCTTTGCTGTGGCCAGGCCACAGAACCCACTGGATAATGGGACCAGGTAGCCTTCTGAACGGACTTTTCTTTTAACACTCTCACCAATTTAACTATCGGCAAAAAAGCTGGGATCTGGTTGGTGATCTCTTCCATACAGGGCTAATTATTCATGTGCCCGTCCTTAATCTCTGTGCCACCTGTTCTATGTGCAGGCCTTTTTTAGTCCAGAGAAACCTAAACCCTCCACTCCTAATCTTTCCTTCTCCACAAACTCCCAACTCTCTCCCCCTCCTGCCTGACCCCTGGTGGCGCCCCTCTTTTTGGTCCTTCTGCAGACTTCTTCTGCTTGACTCTTTTTCCTCCAGAGAGCCCCCTCCCCATCCCTTTGCAGGATCCTGTTTCTCATTCACTTGCAAATACCAATCTCTCTTTCTCCTCCCCTGCTGGCCAGGGGCCCCTCCCTTCTCTACTGTGTTTTTAAGTCCCTCCTCTGTCAGGCCATTCTCAACCTACCCTTGGCTCTTAGGACCCTGTCCTGCCTCTAGATCCAGCATTTCCAGCTGGATTTGGGTGCCGGGCTCCCTAGAAGCCCTCCTCCACTTATTCTCAAACCCTAAACCCCTATCTGGGACCTGTGAACATGGCATTTAAAGCTTCAATGGTCACGGCTAGTAGAAAAGGCCAAGGTTGTTTGCCAGGCCCGCATGCAGCAGAAGGTAATGTTCCAAAACCAGACTCTTGTGGCAGCCCAGAGGCCAGCAGAGCAACAGGGGCAAGGCACAGAAAGTGCCCGGCCTAAGTTCAAGCCACAAAGAGGAATCCCATCAGCAGCTTGCTTTAAGTGTGGCATGCAGGACCACTGTGCCCAACAGGACCCCTGCCCACAGCTGCCCACTGAGCCCTGCCCTGACTGCAAGAAGCCTGGTCACTGGCAGAGCGATTGCCACTTTGGGCAACAGGCTTTTTTCTCAATGCCTCTACATGGAGGATGAGCCAGCCATGGGGGCACATTGCTCAAAGTCCTAGAACACGGCCTGGACTCGGAGAACCCAGGGTATGCTGCAACTAGTGGGTAAGTCCATCTCATTTCCTGTGAACATGGGAGCTACCTTCTCTGTTTTGCCATGACACTCTAGACCTCTAATTCCCTCACAGGTCTCGGTTATGGGAATGGATAGGACCCCTTCTTTTCCCCTCCGCGGTTCACCCCTGACTTACAGTTTAGACAAAATCCCCTTTTCGCATTCGTTCTTAGTTATGCCATTGTCCCCTGTACCCTTTCTGGGTCGAGACATCTGCACCATCTCGGAGCCACTATCCAGCTGACAGTATCTTCCCACTTACTCTTACTATTCCTCAATACCAAGGGCTCTCCCATAATCAGTGCTACCCTCATTTTTAACCATGTCTCTCACCTCAAGCTTGCTCCCATGCAGGATCATTGGCAGTCAGAACCACTGGGCCCTACTTGTATGTGGCTCATCAAAAGGTTGGGCCCTGTAGACTCTCCTGTTGCTCCTGTCCCTGCCACCAGGAACCTGCCACCAGAGTGAGCTGAAGCAGGGAGCAATGCTGTTCAGTAAGACTTGCCTGATGAAAGAAGCTTCAATCTTCCCAATTGTCTGTGAGAAAAATTAAGCAAGATCTCTCCTCCTACAACCTGCTTAACTCCTGATGGCAGCCACCCATTCTTACCTGGGCTGCCCCTATCCTAAATCTTCTAATTATCAGCATATAACTCATATTTGCTTCTCTTTTTTAAAATTCTTACAGAACCACATCCACAAAATTTCTCAACTCACAGCCAAACAGATGTTCCTCCTGACTCCCCTTCAAAGTCACCACCTTACGACCTTCCCTCCCCATGACGCCCCTAACCAGCAGGAAGTAGCCAGATGAATAAATGGCACCCCTATTCTATTTAACAAAAAAGGTCAGAATGTAAGATTGGTGGACAATGGGGATGGTCATGTGAGGAACTCAGAGCCGGAACTTTGGCTAGGGCCACCCCCACAACCAAGCATGCCAAAAGAAACTTCCCAAAGGTCCTTGGGAAAAGAGCGACTGTCCGTCAGCCAGTAAGATTTCACCATGTCATAACTGTTCGCCTTCCCTAGAGGACACCTTTAAATACCTCTCACGCAGTTTAATTCATGTGACTTTCCTTGCCTCTGTCCCCAGGGCTAGGGAACCTCATTAGGCGGGATGCGCGGTACTTAATAAAGCCTTTGCTATTTCACACTTTGTGACTCCGGCCCCCCTTCCTTCTTTCTCGGCGGGGAAAAATACCTTACAGTGATCTTGTCTGAATTTGCCCAGTTAGTTGGTAGCCAGGACAGGATCTCCAAATGCTTTCTTTCTGATATATGATTCTGGTTCCCCTTCACACAAGGCAGCCAAAGGGCCTGCCTCTCGCCAGACAGACCTGACTGTACTGATGCCCAGATGAGAAGGCCAAACTACCTCTTCCCTGGTGTTTACAGTTAGGTGAGATCACTTGCTCTTTAACTTCCTGGGAGTTCAGTTTATATAGATTGGGTAATGGGTTTTTTGTTTTGTTTTTTTTTACAGGGATAGGGGATAGAGAGAGAGTCAGAGAGAGGGATAGATAGGGACAGACAGACAGGAACAGAGAGAGGTGAGAAGCATCAATCATTAGTTTTTCATTGCCATTGCGACACCATAGTTGTTCATTGATTGCTTTCTCACATGTGCCTTGACAGCGGGCCTTCAGCAGACCGAGCCACCTCTTGCTGGAGCCAGCGACCTTGGGTCCAAGCCGGCGAGCTTTTTTTTGCTCAAGCCAGATGGGCCCGCGCTCAAGCTGGCGAGCTTGAGGTCTCGAATCTGGGTCTTCCGCATCCCAGTCCTATGCTCTATCCACTGCGCCACCGCCTGGTCAGGCGGGTGATGGGTTTTAAAAACTTAATCTGAGTTTTCAGGATGGTTCTATCCACGTTGTTTCTCTGTGTCAGTTTCATCCAGAAAGTGGGAGACAGGATGTGGGTCAGTGAGTACTTGTCTCTATCAGTTCCTGCTGGAAGCTGTGGTGTGTTGTTCTGCCTCACCTGCATCCTGTCTCCCATGTTCCTTTGGTGTCTGAGCCCCACTGCTATCAAGATACAAGATTCAGTTGGGAAGACCCACTGCCTAAGTTCTAAGCTCAGTGGAGTCACCCACTAGTGTGGAGATGGTCTGAAGCCAGCTGCCTCCTCTCTCTTCTTCTCCTTCTCCCTCTCCCCCTTCAGCTCAGTCTGGGGTCCAGGATGTTCCTCATGCCCAAGTATGTGAACAGTGCCTTCTTCTGCAGGTGAACACTGAGGGTAGTCTGGGGACCACTTGCTATGGGGGTGCAGTAAAACATGATGATTTTAGAGAGAAGACAACAGTGAGGGGAGTCTAGCATTTGGGGAACTGAATTGCCTTTCTGGGGGAGAAGCTTTTGTACCAGAAAACTATTTGTTTTAATGTGAGAGTAAAATTAGTCCTAAAATGTTTACAGTCTCTTCAAGAGATTTTGATGTTCACTTAATGTTCCTCTCTCAGCGAAATAACTGCAGACTTGGTCCCTCTTTATTCATATGAAGAGGCACTGGTTTTGTAAAATGGTATCTGTAGTCTAATTTATATTGACCCTTCAGAGAGAGAAATCATATTTTATTATTCAGGAAGCACATGTAATTTTATCCCTTTTACAAGCCCAAATCAAGTAGATTTCCTTTCTGAGCTGTGACCAGCTGAAATGCACTCAGATCTACAAGGTTAAAGAGCAAGAGGATAAGAACTTGCATTTCAAAGAGCAGTCTTCTGTCATTTGCTGCTGAGATTTCTTCAATGAATACAGAGGAAACCAGCTGATTCTGAAACTGAAAATTCTCTTGAGAAAAAAAAAGATAACATGAGGGTGCAATGGAAAACAATAGTTTATATTTATCTAGCGGTATTTATTATTATTATTTATTGATTTTTGAGGGAAAGGGAGAGAGAGAGAAACATTAATTTGTTATTCCACTTATTTATGCATTGATTGGTTAATTCTTATATGTGCCCTGACCAGGAATCCAACTTACAGCCTTGGCATATCAGGATGATGCCCTAACCAGCTGAGCTAGCTGGCCAGGGCCTAGTAGTCTTTCTTCTTGAAGGTAAAAGTAATTCTCAAAACCTTCACGAATAGTCCCCTGCCCAGGTCACCATCAACTCTGTTTCAGACTGCTAAACCAGCTGCCTACCAAATTTCCATGCTTTCACCCTGTCCCTTTACAACCCACTCTCCACTCAGTAGCCAAGTAATCTCTTAAAGCTTACCACTCTGACAGATTCCCCATTTTAGGGTAGGATTCAAACTTCTTATCCTGGCCTTAGGGCCTCTTAGGATTTCTCAAGAACAGTGTCTGCAGGGCAGTATGAGTAGGACAAGTCTTGTGTGTGCCAATCTCTGTTCCCTATCCACTAAAAGCCAATAGTGCTCTGTCCTCAACTCCATTATTTTGCATCAAAATCATTACCTGCATTTCTTCAAATACCTTTTAGGCAGGGGTAGGGGGTTGCATCATCCTCAGTTGAAAACTCCTACTAGTCTACTTGATCTGGCCCCTGTCTACTTTCAACCTCAGGATCTTTGGACAGGCTGTTTTTTTGGCCTGGACTCCTGCAATCTTAGACTTTATTTGTTCACTTATTTATTGTCTGTCTTTCCTCCCTAGAATATATGTTCCTTGAGAGCAGTCTGTTTTGTTGGCTACTAAGTCCCCAGTTCCTGGGATACATTTTAAAAATATCTGTTGATTAAATAATAGATGCTATAAAATTATGTCATTTAATCACAACATAACAAATGTTAGGAAGAAGTACAAAAGCATTATCAAACTAATTTTTCAGATAAATACAAAGACACTGAAAGTAAAAAATCCCACATTGAATATTAATGACAGAGGGAGGAAGAAAACTGGAAATGTCATCGTCTCCTCTTTAAGTCACAGTGACAGTGGCAATCCATTAGATAGGTCATACCAAAAGACATATAACACATAAAGTCTATAATTAGTATAATTCTCTTGTCCCCATCATTCTATGGCTAAATGTCCTTGGTGGTTACTTCTATTTATATACCAATTGCATTTATTTTACTTTATAGGTTATGACACTTTCTCAAATCTAGGCTCAAAAACATAGATTTGTCCTTCAGAGAAGGAGGAGGAAAAGTAAATATGTTTTCTTGTTCCCCGGGAAACAAATTTGAATACCCATCTCTCACCTGATTCCAGTAGCTAAAGAAATTTGGTCCACCAACAGGGCATAGTGTGGGGACAGCAAATACATGGCATCCTCTCTCCACTCTCACACTTCCCACAGGTACAGCTCACCAATTCCAGAACTCCCTCATGCTGAGCACCCATTTCACCTGGGACTCCTCAGCTCAGAGCGCTAGGCAGCTGCTACCAATCAATCAGAGTTGACTTACACGTTAAACAGCTATTTGCCAGACCTGGAAGAATGGACAGGGCAAATCTTTCCAGCTAAATATGAATTTGAATACCATATCTGCTCTTTGTATTTTATGAGATATTATTTACTCACCCCTTTTCTGCTTGTTTCATCATACCAAACTTGTAGGGTTGCTGGAAAAAAATTATAAACAATGTATGTAAAGTGTTTAGCATAATGTTTGTTACAATTAGAATTCAAAAAACATGGAACATATAACTGTGGTGAAGAGAAGGCTCTATTTTCCCCAAAAGAATGGAAAAGGTGTGATTATGGAAGGTGGGAGAAGGTGAGTGAGCAAAGGGTTAGACTAGAGGAGTGGCCCCCAAAGTGTGGTCCCCACACCACCTGTGAACTCATTACAAATTGCAAATATTCAGGCCTAAGCCCAGACCTACAGATCAGAAACTCTGGGGGTGGGTCCCAGCACCGAATTAATGAACCTTCCAGGTAATTCTGATGCAAACTCTCCAGTTTGGGAGTTACTGCAGTGGAGAGGGGTGGTGGTGGAGAGGGGAGGAATGGAAGTGATGAAATGAGGGGAGAAGAATGTCTGCTTCCCTGGTGATTAATCAGAGATGAGACTAGAAGTGCTGGCCTTCACAGGGGCTGTGGCCATACCAGGACTTCTCACTCCAGTGGCTACTTCCCACAGGCAGAAGAGCAATTTGTCACAACATAAAGAGCAGACCCAGAATATACAAGAAAATGGGCTTGTATTATAAGGTTAGGTGGAGGGATAACTTCACAAATGCAGTCCCAGTGCAGGAAGATAACAGAATGAACCTGAAAGGCTCTTTCTCTGGGTAGAGGTAGGTGGCCATTGTTCTTGGTTGTTTCAAGCTTCCTCAAGCTTCCTCAAGCTTCCTCAGCTCGGTGACTTCACAGATGAATCACATCTGACAAGATCAAGGTAAATAATGGGAAGGGGGGAGTGTGTCAAAGATGTGTTAGAAAAGGCAACCCCACCAGGATTTCTCTACTCCACTGGTTCAATCAAGACCACTTGCTCTCAGCCTGACCAGGCAGTGGCACATTGAATAGAGTATCGGACTGGGATGTGGAAAACCTAGGTTCGAGACCTCAAGGTTGCCAGCTTGAGTGTGAGTTTATGGGGATTTGAGCAAGGCTCACCAACTTGAGCCCAAGGTTGCTGGCTCGAGCAGGGGGTCACTCAGTAGCCCCCGATCAAGGCACATATGAGAGATCAATCAATGAACAACTAAGGAACCGCAATGAAGAGTTGATGCTTCTCATCTCTCTCCGTTCCTGTCTGTCTGTCCCTACCTGTCCCTCTCTCTGACTCTCTCTGTCTCTCCCACAGAAAAAAAAAGAAAAAGACCACTTGCTCTCCCCTACTCCCACTCTTTCTGCCAACAGACAGCACACAGAAGTATGTCCTGTGGGGTCAAAAGTTAATAAATATTTTAAAAGAATACAATCATCCTAAAGCCCTGTGTGACCCAGCAGATTTTAAACCTGTTTCCAAAGTTAAGCCATACCAAGAGAGATCTATAACCACCTTAGTACCTCCTTCTCTTTGGTTCCACCTAATTAGATGCTTACATTTTTATTAAAAATTTAATTTACACATTTTTAGACACATATTCATGCTTGCAGATTGTTCTAAAGGGTATAGAAAAAAATCTAAGGCTAGTATTTTCCTACTAAAGTACAATGATCCAACATAATTCTTGAGCACCTATACTGCCAACTTTCCTGCCTTTCCCATAGCATGTACAAAGCTGTTATTAGTATTTCCACGAGGCAGACCACAGAACTGAAGCTCAGACACTATAAAGTGGGGCAGACTAGGAGCTTTCTCTCTCTCGGTTCCAGAGGTTAGCATTAGAGAGGAGAGCAGATTAAGGCCACATGGAGACCAGGAGAAGCAGCCAAGATGGCGGAGCATTGAAGGATAAGCCAGTTTGTGCAGAGTTTGTGCAGAGAGAGGGAAATGGGGAACAGAAGTGAATAAGTCTGGTGAGCTAGAAACCTTTGATTCTAGGAAACTCGGATAAGTCAGTAGCTTTATGAGCACTGAATGAGTGGTTTTTGGAGCCCAGTGTGTGTTTTTACTTGCCCGCCGGGTGCAAGCTAGAATTAAAGCTGATGGCTCACCAGTTCTGGCTCCATTGTTTCATTACCGACTGTCCAAATCTAATGCGAACCTGCATGACCCAGGCAGCTGTTATGGTGGCCATGGCTACTGGCTTTACAGTTGGCATAGTCTGTGGCAGGATTCAATACAGTTTGGTATGAAGCCACCACCACCTTTGAGCAGTGGAGTAGAGGACTGGTTTCTGTTGTGGTTCCTCATTGCTGTCCTTTTGGAGGCCACAGGCTGGCTGACTTTTACAGCTATGCATAATGAGACTGCGAGCTCTGTGGAAGAGGCTGTCCAGGACCTGCAAATCGAGCAGTGGAAAGAGCTGGAGGGAACATGGGAGAAACAAATGCTGACCCTGGAGCTGGAGGAAGTGCTGGAGGAGGAGGCCGACCAGGTTTGCAAGATTGGCCTGGAAATGGAGCAGATGCTAGAGGAGAAATGACAGGTTTGTGGATTGCAGCATGCCCTGGACGTTGTAGAAAGCCAGCAGTGGCAGGAGGCTGGGGCTGAGGCCAGCGTTGAGGCTGTGTCCGGGGCCGGGGCTGAGGCTGGGGCCGGAGCTGAGGCCGGGGCTGGAGCTGCGGCCAGGTCTGGAGTTGCAAGGCCTGCAGAGCAGAAGGCATCGACAACCCGGGGCTCAAGCCCAGCTGCAGTAGCTGTTGGTTTCAGTTCCTCTTCGCAGGATGAGGAGAATCCGTCTGGAGTTGCAATCCGCAGTCTGCAGAAGATGAGAGCCAAGCTGGAAGGAGGACCTGTTTACTCCTGGTAGGTCTGTGATTTTGGTACATAGGGGTGGATGCCATCATGCTCTCTGTACAAGAGATGGAAATGCTGACTGCCATTGCCACATGCTTCTGTTTAGGATAGTGGGAGACCTGCCATAATGGCAGGAATGAGGGGTGAGTCTAACACCCCATGTGCGTGGCCTGATTTCCAGGACTACAACCGGAGTGAGCACTGGCTCCTTTGGGGAATGGACTTATGGATTTTGAACAATGTGAAATATCCTGATAGGGGTGGGAAGACAACATTGATGGAGGCCCTCCCCCTGCCCTGGGAAGCCTTTCAAATGGCAAGAGAGAAGGCGGAGGACATTTTGCGCTTTGGACAAAGTGCTCAGAGACTGTTGAAATGTACCTTTGTAATTGTTGAAATTGTATGATTTGTCATGTATTTGTAATTTGTGTAATGTGCCTAATTTCCTTGTACAGGGATGCAGGTGGTGTAGATTGTGGGTAGTAAAGTGAGCATAGGGGTGGATTGTTGGGCAGATAAAATATATTATGCTCAGTTTGTTAAAGATGGCATTGCCCATGTGCAAGTTTTAAGAGTAAAGTTTTCCCCACACCCTTGACTGATTGGATGATGTGGGGTGGTGCACTCTCATGAAGAATCCTTCCATTATGCCTCAGATAAGTGATTTTGTATTAGAAACTTCCTTATTTGTAGGTTGGATTAAAGGTTTGGATTTCTACACTATAAAGTGGGGCAGACTGGGAGCTTGCTCTCTCTCGGTTCCTGAGGTTAGCATTAGAGAGGAGAGCAGATTAAGGCCACGTGGAGACCAGCAGAAGCAGCCAAGATGGTGGAGCACTGAAGGAGAAGCCAGTTTGTGCAGAGTTTGTGCAGAGAGAGGGAGATGGGGAACAGAGGTGAATAAATCTGGTGAGCTAGAAATCTTTGATGCTGGGAAATTTGGATAAGTCAGTAGCTTTGTGAGCACTGAATGAGTGGGTTTTGGAGCCCTGTGTTTATTTTTACTTGCCCGCTGGATGCAAGCTAAGATTAAAGATGATGGTCCACCAGTTTTTGACTTCATTGTTTCATTACCAACTGTCTGAATCTAATGTGAACCTGTATGAGGCAGGTGGCTGTGATGGTGGCATTGGCCACTGGCTTTACAGATAGTAATGGAGGAGGCTTGACGTGGGGTGGTGAGCATACACTTCAATATACAGATGATGTATTATAGAACTGTACACCTGAAACTTATATAAATTTATTAACCAATGTCATTCCAATAAATTCTATAAAATCTTTTAAAAAATAAGAATAAAAATGCTTTCAAACTTACTTTTGGATAGACCACCCTTATTAAGATTCTAGGATTGTTTACTGTTGTTCTTCAAGCATATGAAATATCTTTATACCAAAGAAAAACAACCAACTGTTCTTCATGTCTTTGAACATAAAATAAGTGGAAGTGGGTTTGGTTTAAAAAGAATTTCTAAACAATAAGCCTGGTTAATTATTAGGAGTGTGTTTCTCATGGATAGGGGTCTGTAAAGCCAGTACCTGCAGCCACCATCACAGCCAACTGGCCCTTGCAGGTTCACATTAAATTTGGACAGATGGTAATGAGACAATGGAGCCAAGAACTGGTGAGCCATCATCTTTAATCCTAGCTTACACCCGGCAGGCAAGAAATACACACAATGGAAAAACACTTCCCTTTCCATTCAGGGTTCCCAAAGCCACTGACTTACCTGAGTTTCCTAGAATCAAAGGTTTCTAGCTCACCAGACTTATTCACCTCTGTTCCCTACCTCCTTCTTCCTGCACAAACTCTGCACAAACTGGCTTCTCCCTCAGCACTCCATAATCTTGGCTGCTTCTCCTGGCCTCCTCCATGTGGTCTTTCTCTGCTCTCCTCTCTAATGCTAATCTCAGAAACCCAGAGAGAGAGCAAGCTCCCAGTCTGCCTCACTTTATAGTGTAAATTCAGAACCTTTAATCCAATATACAAACAAGAAAGTCTCTGATATAAAGTCACTTATCTGAAGCATAATGGGATTCCTCATGAAAGTGAACCACCCTACATCAAAAAGGGTGAGAAAGGCTTAGTCTCAAAACTAAGCATTAGGCTATAAAAACCCTGCCTGCTTACAGCCTGTCCCCAACCCACATTAATATAATCATGCCCATCCCAAGCAAGAAGGGCATCCAATATTATCACATGGGCAATGGGCCTTCATTTGGGCAGTGCCATCTTTAACAAAGTGAGCATACTATATTTCATCTGCCCAACAGGGATATATATATATATATATATATATATATATATATATATTAGTTTTTATATTTATTTATGAATATTTACACATGTTTATAGATTTTCAGTTTACTCTAACAGATGACAAGACAGCTTGTTGGGCAGATAAAACATGTTACTCTCACTTTTTTGAAGATGGCACTGCCCACATGAAAGTCTGTTGATATTAATATGCATTGGGGAACAGGCTGTGGGCAGGCCAGGTCATTATAGCCTAAGGCTTAGTTTTAAGAGTAAGCTTTTCCCCACACCCTTGACTGATTGGATGATGTGGGGTGGTGCACTCTCTTGAGGAATCCTCCCATTATACCTCAGATCAGTGACTTTGTATCAGAGACTTTCTTGTTTGTAGATTGGATTAAAGGTTTGGATTTCTACACTATAAAGTGGGGTGACTGGGAGCTTGCTCTCTCTTGGTTCCTGAGATTAGCATTAGAGAAGAGAGCAGAGAAAGGCTATGTGGAGGAGAGGAGAAGCAGGAAAGATGGCGAAGTGCTGAGGAAGAAGCCAGTTTGTGCAGTTTGTGCAGAGAGAAGGAGATGGGAAACAGGTGAATAAGTCTGGTGAGAAAGTAACCTTTGATGCTAGGAAACTCGAACAAGTCAGTAGCTTTGTGAGCACTAAATGAGTGGGTTTTGGAGCCCAGTGTGTGTTTTTACTTGCCCGTTGGGTGCAAGCTAGGATTAAAGCTGATGGCTCACCAGTTTTTGGCTTTATTGTTTCATTAGCGACTGTCTGAATCTAATGTGAACCTGCATAAGCCAGGTGGCTATGATTGTGGCCGCGAATACTGGCTTTACAATGTATTTCAATTAAAATGAGAGTAAAGTATATCTCTAGACAAAGGGATCACAAGCCCCCTCCTTACCTACCCCAGCCAGGATGTGATTTGGTCTATAAAATCAGCCACAGAATTGTAGGGGCTTTCTACATGATTTGGAATTGTGCCCCGTGTAGCTAGCCAGATAATTAATAAACTCCTCAAAAATTCATTTGGACTTGGTGTTTCTATGTAACCTTCAGATTAAGGTACAGTACTTTACAACACCTGGGGCCAACTTGCTTGAACTTTTCTAGCCATGGCTGTGGAAGAAGAAGAGGAAGAAGGGGGAGGGGTGGCGAAGTACATGGTTGCTTCTCTTTTGTGCCCTGACTGGGAATCGAACTCAGGAATTCTACCTGCTGGGCTGCTGTTCTACCACTAAGCCAACCAGCCAGGAACTAGTTCATTTCTCAAAATTCATTTTCTTGAGTTTTGATAGGAATGATATAGTTTTTTAAGTCATAGAGGAAGACTGAAAATAAGGTTTATGGGGATTCTACTGGGCTTTCGTTTCTTTAATTCTAATGACATTGTTATTTACTTTTTCTACAGGTGAAGAAACTGAGGTTCACAGACTGGCTGTGTAACTTGCCTAAGGTTATGAAATAAACGGAATGAAATTTATCTCCAGATCTACTCAATGCCAGGCCAAATTGAAAAGTACCCCCTCAAAAAAGAATACAGAATTTTAATAGTGAGAAAACTAAAGCACAGATAAAATAAGTAGCTTGCATGAAGTTGTACGGTCACATGTGACTAAGGGTCACTCCGTAAATTGTTTAGGCAGCCACATCTTTTTTTTAATGCCTTGATTTACTATAAAAGATCACATACATATAAAAGATCATTTTGATATTTTCTAGCTTTGGGAATGGGACTTTGTTGGTCAAATAAGTTTGTAAATATGATATATATGTTTTTCTGGCTTGTGGTTTGCATTGGGAGTGGGGGACAAGCTGTAAGCAGGCAGGATTCTTATAGCCTAAGGCTTAGTTTTAAAACTAAGCTTTTCCCCACATCCATGACTGTTGCATGGTAGGGGTGGTGCACTCTCATGAGGAATCCCATTATGCTTCAGATGAGTGACTTTGTATCAGAGACTTCCTTGTTTGTGTATTAAATTAAAGGCTTTGATTTCTATACTATAAAATGGGGCAGAGGAGCCCATGCAGGAAGAGAGCAGAGAAAGGCCACATGGAGGAGAGGAGAGGCATTCAAGATGGTGGAATGCTGAAGGAGAAGGCAATTTGTGTAGAGAGAAGGAGATGGGGAACAGAGGTGAATAAGGTTGGTGAAGTAGAAACTTTGATTTTAGTAAGCTCGGATAAGTCAGTGGCTTTGGGAGGCCTGAATGGAAAGGGAAGTGTTTTTCCACTGTGTGTATTTTTTACCACAGGGTGCAAGCTAGGATTAAAGCTACCAGTTCTTGGATCCATTGTTTCATTAGTGTTTGTCAGAATCAAATGTGAACCTGCACGGACCAGGTGGCTGTGATGGTGGCTGTGGCTACAGGCTTTACATTGTTTTTCTTGGCAGCATTCATATTGAAGGCAGTATATTTGACATCGCTTTTTGGATTTAGCTTAAGAAAAAAATGAAGCAAAGGTATACCCACGCACTCTACTGTCTTCCAAATTGTGCATGTATAAGTTAACTTTTTTGCTCAGGACTCAGCTTTTCTGAATGGGTAAGACCTGAGTGGAGTCTTTTATGAGTTTTAGAGTCAAGAACAGATCATTCTATTCAGCAAGCCATAATCAGCACTTTGCCCACCCATCAGAAGTGAGAATAGAGGGACCTTTGCACTAACAAATCCCTATTGATAAAACAAAATCTTTTTCCATGGACACCTTCTTTTTAAAAAGCAAGTGGTGTTGGTCAAATAAGTTTGTAAATTTATATATATGTTTGCTAGCTTAGAGTTTGCATTGTGTGTGGGGGACAGGATGTAAGCTGGCTGGATCCTTATAGCCTGAAGCTTAGTTTTAAGAGTAAGCTTTTCCCCACACCCTTGATTGATTGCATTATGTGGGGTGATTCACTCTCATGAGGAATCCCATTATGCCTCAGATAAGTGACTTTGTATCAGAGATTTTCTTGTTTGTATATTGGATTAAAAGATTTTGATTTTTATACTAAAAAATAGGACAGACTGTGAGCTTGCTCTCTCTCAGTTCCTGCTATCAGCATTGCAGGGGCCTCTCTGATTCCTTGCCATCTAAGAGAAAAGCAGGTTTTCTGCTTTTCCCTTGTCTTCTCTTGTGACTTGCCTGTCTTGGTAAGACACAAATAAACAGAATGGCCCACCATCCTCTAACTCCGCCATTTCTTCACCGTCTGCCCAAATCCAATGAGAACCTGCATGTCAATGACCACAATGGTGGCTCCTGGCCATACAACTGGCATAGTTTGTGGCAGGATTCGAAGATCGGTATGGGGCTGCCACCCTTGATGGGTGGGGTAGAGGACTGGTTGCTGTTCTGGCTCCCCATGGCTGTCCTTTTAGGGGTGTGGGCTTTGTGTTTTTTACTCAAGAGGCAACCAGAAGTTCTTTGCGAGAAGGCACTGAAGGTCAAAAGCTTCAGTATGAATTACAAATTGAACGGCAGAAATGGCTGGAATTGTAGTGAGGACTGGAAAAGGAACTATGGGTTTGCGAGTTGCAATTTGCCCTGGAAGCTGAATGTTTGCACTGGCAGTTGTTGGAGAAACAATTGCGAATTCAAGAGCTTGAGTCTCAGCTTCTGGTCAAAAGTCAGCAGCCACAGGAGCCTAAACAGTCACCAAAGGAGCAGCAGCATCCATGCTGGTGGCTTGTCTTTGAGTCAGCGGGAGCAGGTGCTTGCAACTCCTCTTCTGAGGATGAGAAGGCTCAGGCTGAAGCTGCCATATGCACACCGAGAGCCCGACCAGTAGTTGCAAAGAAGGTAAAAACCCAGCAGCGTAGAGTCCCTCAGGGGTAGCCACGGCCTCCTGCCCAGGTAATGGAACACTCTGTGGTCCGGCCCATACCCAGGCAGAGCTGATGGAGTTGGGGGCACAACTTAGGCAGAAACCTACTGAATCCCTGGTAGCATGGTTACTACGATTATGGGACATAGGGGTGCATGGCATTATGCTCTCCAGAACACAGATGGAGAAATTGGCTGCCATTACCACACACTCCTCCTTGAGGCAGCATCTTCAGAACTGCCATGGCAACCCAGGAGATCAAACCCTATTAAAATGGGTGATGGCCGCCATTCGTATGGTCTGGCAGAATGCTGGAGAATTGCCAGGGGCAATGAGTTGGTGGCAGTGCTACAGCGAGTTAGTAAAGGTCCTTTCGGGAACTAGGTATGAAGAATGCTGTTTTCAACCCTGGCTCCCGTGGGCCAGATGAGGAAGTGTTTATGGCAAAAATGAGGGAATTTATTCTTGCTAGCGCCCCATCAGCCCTTTTTGGGTCACTTGTGGCTATCTTAGGTCCCTATGTGTGGCAGCCCATCAATGCAGTTACAGAGATGGTAGCAGATTTGGGAGAGCTGGAGGCCGCTCGGGATCATAAAGCAGTGAGGGCTGCTGCCCATGTTGCCCCCCCAACTAACAAGGGAAACAGGCTTATAAAGATTACCCAAACACAGATGTGGGTAGATTTGATTGCGGCTGGAGCAGAAAAGGGGAAATTGGATGGCCAGTGTAATAAAATTCTTTTGGAGCTTTGGTGGCAGCTTAAACCAGAACAGAAGTTCCAGCCACTGAGACGAAGGGCCCCAGCAGCTACCAATAAAACATTTGTTGCGCAGGCAACTCAGTTACAAGATTATATAATAGAAACAGCCGAGGGAGAGAACTACCAAGACCCATTGTACCAGTTTGAATAGGAAAAGGACCGAGAGACCCGTCTAACGGGAATGGGTGGGGATTGGAGGCCACATGTGGAACTGATTATCCACTGGTCCCCTTCCAATGTACAACAGGTGTTGGCCTTGGTGGATACAGGTGCAGAATGTTCCCTCCTCTATGGGAACCCAGAGCAGTTTGCTGGACCCCAGTGGCCATTGACGGTTATTGGGGCCAAACTGTTCTAGTGAAGCCAATAAGTATTCCATTGGTGTTAGGAAGACTGCCTCCTAAGCCATATAAGGTGTATACGTATCTCCTATTCCTGAATATATTTTGGAGGTATATGTCTTGCAAAGACTGTGGTTGGAAACAGCCGTGGAGTTCCAGCTGCGGACCAGGGTTTTGAAGGTAGTGTTGTGGAAACACGCATCACATTCCCCTTTGCAATTGCCCATCCCTCAGTGTGTGACTAACACCAAACAGTACTGCCTACAAAGTGGTTATGAAGAAGTCACAGGGACAATCCTTGAACTAGAAAAGGTGGGAATCATCCGGCCAGCACACAGTCCTTACAACTCCCCGGTATGGCCTGTGCACAAACCAGACGGAACCTGGAGAATGACAGTGGATTACAGGGAACTTAATAAAGTTGTTCCCCCTTTACACGCTGCTGTTCCCTTGATAGCTAACATGATGGATCGGTTAAGCCATGAGTTGGGGACATACCACTTTGTGGCAGACTTGGCCAATGCCTTTTTCTCTATTGCTATAGCTGCAGAGAGTCGAGACCAATTTGCCTTCAGTTGGGAAGGGAGACAATGGATTTTTCCAGTATTACCCCAGGGCTATTTGCATAGTCCCACCTTGTGCCATAGGTTGGTGGCTGCTGACCTGGCTAAATGGAAACAGTCAGAGGCAGTTCGCATGTACCATTATATTGATGATATTATGCTAACTAGTGATTCTCTTCCAGAATTGGAGTAAGTAGTTCCTACCCTGCTATCCCACTTGAAAGCATGTGGCTGGGCAGTCAATGAGAACAAATTACAAGGACCTGGGTGATCTGTTAAATTATTGGAAATTGTCTGGTCGGGTAAGACAAAAGTTATCCCTGACACAATTATAGATAAGATCCAAGCATAGCCCATGCCCACTGCTGTAAAACAGTTACAGGAATTCTTAGGTTTGTTGGGGTACTGGCAAACATTTACACCCCATTTGGCTCAGTTACAACTCCCCTGTACACAACCTTATTCAGAAGGGGTTTCATTGGAATTGGACTGAGCAGGCAAAGGTTCATTTGTAGCAGCTAAGAGAGCTGTCAAGGTCGCACAGGCCTTGAATGTGTTTGTTCCTACCTTGCCCTGTGAGCTGGATGTTCATGTCAACTTGGAGGGGTTTGGATATGGCTTGTGGCAATGGACAGAGCGCTTATGGCAAACCATTGAATTTTGGTCCCAGTTGTGGAAAGGTGCTGAAGTTCATTACTCAATAGTGGAGAAGCAACTACCAGCTGTGTATGCTGCCCTCCTGGCCACTGAGAGCATTACAACCACAACACCAGTTACAGTCAAGACAACATACCCTATTGCAGGATGGGTGAGAGATTAGGCGATCAAACCACGTAGTGGTATGGCCCAAATGTCCACCCTGGCCAAGATGGGTGCCAGCCTACAGCAATGCTGTGCTCTTAGCACCATCCCACTGAGGGCAGAACTGCAGGAAGTCTTGGGTCCAGTCACCTATGCGACCTTAGAGTCAGGTATAACTGGGGCTTAGGAGGCAGAACCTGAAGTCAGTCCCTACCAGGAGGAGTGGGTGCCCATTCCAGAGGATGCCTGATATACTGATGGTTCCAGCAGGAGCCTGCCTGCCAAGTGGATGACCATAGCCTTCTATCCAGCCACTGAGACTATTTGGATGGATACGGGTACAGGCCAAAGCAGCCAATAGGAAGAATTAAGAGCTGTTTGGCTAGTTGCCCATAATGAACCTTTGCCTCTAGTGATTTGCACTGACAGCTGGGCTGTCTATCATGGACTGACCCTTTGGATTGCTACTTGGTACACTAACCAGTGGATGGTAATGCACTGTCCACTATGGGGTCAGTCATGTGACAGGACTTATGGGAAATAGGACACCAGAAGCAGGTGACAGTATATCATGTCACGGGGCATGCCCCTCTAGCCCATCCTGGGAATGATGAGGCAGATACCTTAGCAAAGGTGCAATGATTGAAGACTGCACCTGCAGGTGATGTGGTGCAGTGGCTCTACCGGGCGCCTGCTCCATGCGGGACAGAAAACTATGTGGGCTACGGTTAAGGCGTGGAACTTGCCTGTGTCCTATGCAGAGGTACTTGCAGCCTGTGAGCAATGTGCAGTATGTTTCAAGGAGCACCCTCGGAGACCATTGGTGTCACCTAGACAGATCCAGAGGGGTCATGTTCCACTCACATGATGGCAGATAGACATCATTGTACCTTTATGAAAGTCAGAAGGGTACCAGTATGCAGTCACTTGTGTAGATACTGCCACCGGTATGCTTGCTGCTTATCCTGCCCATAAACCTGACCAGAGGGCAGTCATACAGGCTTTGGACCACCTGAGTGCTGCATATGGGCGACCACTGGTCCTTGAAAGTGACAATGGTACCCATTTCACTGGTTCAATGGTGAGACAATGGGCTCAAGGGTTGGGGGTAGACTGGAAGGTCCATGTTTTCTACCACCCCCAGGCTTCTGGTATCATTGAGCAGTATAATGGACTCTTAAAGCAGGGACTGTGACAGGAGGGGGGCACCAGCTCCCTTACTGGATGGACATACCGCTTATGGACATTACTCCAGATTTTAAATGAGAGACCTCAACGGGGGAGCCCAGCTCCAGTAGAGGCCCTCCTGCATCGGACAGCTGCCCCCATTCAGTTGCAGATACGCACCAAGGACATTTTACTCAAACCAGGTTTTGGACAGCAGGGAAACCTGCTCTTGCCTGCCCCAATGACCCTCCTTAAAGGCCAAAAGCTTCAATAGACTTGGCCCTGGACTGTACAGGCCCCCTACCTGAGATGGGTGGCCTTGTTGGCACCATGGGGAAAGGGGCTAGAGGTGGACCTCCAGTTAACTCCTTGGGCAACCAGCATCTGGCCACCTAAGGTAGAAGTGTATTATCCTTTGAGTGCTCAGGGGAACAGCATAATGAAGGGCACCTTTGTAATTTCTTTATGGCCAATAATGAGTTCTCCTATTTTACTACACATAGAACCAGCAGATACTGGTGTATTGGCCAATAAGGTTTGGTATGCCCGCTCAGGGCAGCCTTTGGTACCAGCTACAGTGCTGTCTGCAGACAAAACTCTGGCCTGTATTCTGCCGGAGAGAAAAGATTTGCCTCTCTTGGTGCTGCTGACAGCTCTCTCATTTAGTCCATAGCTTTTGATTTGTTAATCCTATTGCTGTAGTTGGTACTGCTTCTGTTTATGCAGTGTACCCCACTCCTTGCACAGTGACCATCATGGCAGATACCTGTGGTTTAGATTGTGAAGTGTGCAAAAGGGGTGAAATGTGGGTCAAATACTTTTGTAAATACACACACACACACACACACACACACACATTTGCTCACTTATAGTTTGCATTTGGTGTGGGGGACAGGCTGTAAGCAGGCCGGGTCGTTATAGCCTGAGACTTAGTTTTAAGACTAAGCTTTTCCCCACACCCTTGACTGATTGCAATATGTGTGTGGTGCACTCTCATGAGGAATCTCATGCCTCAGATAAGTGACTCTGTATCAGAGACTTCCCTGTTTGTATATTGGATTAAAGGTTTTGATTTCTACACTATAAAATGTGGACTGACTGGGGGCTCGCTCTCTCAGTTCCTGCTATCATCGTTGGAGGGGCCTCCCTGATACCTTGCCCTCCACAGGAAAAACAGGTTTTCTGCTTTTCCCTTGGTTTCTCTTGTGGCTTGACTGTCTTGGTGAGACACCAATAAACAGAATGGCCTACCATCCTCTGACTCCACTGTTTCTTTACCGTCTGCCCGAATCTAGTGGAAACCTGCATGTGAATGACCACAATGGCGGCTCCTGGCCATTCAAGTGAATAGAGCACTTGTTATTTAATAATAAAAAAAATTTTCAGGGACTACTCAGATGAATGAATACTTTAAAGGCACTGGAGGATGTACAAAATTTTAATCCCACCTCTGTGTTCACTCCCCTACACTATTGTAGAGAAAGCACTGGGCTCTGAATGTTGAATGGGCCAGACTCAACAAGGATGAAGACAACTCCAAGCCCTATAATTTTGCATCTCTTTTTTAAAATTCCTGAATAGTCTTCTTTTTCTGGCTGTAGCTGGTGAATGGGTTTAGTTAAAGAGCTTTGGACGCATTGTAAAATGACCATTAAATTTTCTCTTTTGGGTTGTGCTCACCTCTTTTTATTCTCTCAATAAAATTTCAATCCTAACTGTATTCATCTCAGCTTTTTATGGACATATACTTCTGCTAGCACATCTTTTAACTGTTAAAAAGGGTTTTTTTGATTTTTTTTTACAGGGACAGAGAGAGAGTCAGAGAGAGGGATAGATAGGGACAGACAGAAACAGAGAGGTGAAAAGCATCAATCATTAGTTTTTCATTGCTGTTGTGACACCATAGTTGTTCATTGATTGCTTTCTCACATGTGCCTTGACCGCAGGCCTTCAGCAGACTGAGCAACCCCTTGCTGAAGCCAGTGACCTTGGGTCCAAGCTGGCGAGCTTTTGCTCAAGCTAGATAGGCCCGCGCTCAAGCTGGCAACCTCAGGGTCTCGAACTTGGGTCTTCTGCATCCCAGTCCAATGCTCTATCCACTGCGCCACCGCCTGGTCAGGCTGTTAAAAAGTTTTATTAGTTAATTTTAAATTAATATCTTTGGAGGCTCCAGGCCATGGGAAAAAAGGAATTAGTTAACTGAATTTGTAAATGACAGAGCAATAATCAGCTTAAATGAGAATTCTTCCAGCCCTTTCTTGTGGAAGACACAGAGTTACAGGAGTGTAGAGAGCTCTCTTCTCTGCAGGTGGTACTGTGGGGATACCAGTAATTCATTTCTACAATCACAGCCTGATTCATTGATTTAGTCTCCTACTGCAATACTCTATACAGGCACTCCCACCCTTACCCCATGCTTTGTGCTCACCACCCAGCAAACCACCCAGGCTGCATGAAGGGTTAAGGCTGCAGTCTTCTATGCCAATAGCTGCTGTAAACATTCGCATACACTTTCTCAGCTGCAGTCAGTCCTGTAGCTCCAGCTCCTGCAGAGCCATCAGCACTTGCAGAAACATTATTTCATCACAGCTATGTTTGGTTTAAACTTGCATTTGACCAAGTTCTATAGCTCAGGATTCTAAATTAACCTCCTGCAGGTCTGACCTAAAATCAGTTCCTCTTCCGCTGCTGAATTTGCCTTCCCTGCCCTCTCCTGGAACACCTTGGGACCTGCTGTCACCTTGATGTCTTCTCCCCATTGGTAGTTAGAAGCATATTCACTGGCTGCATTACTGTACATTTCCATAGTAACCTTGTTTTTTTCTTCAACTCAAACTTCTCTAAACAACTATCTGTCAACCTTCACCTTCTCTAGTCCTCTATAACAGCATTTTCAACCCATCAAGAGACAGAGGGATTGTAGAACAAAAACTAGGGAGAGATGTGGGAACTCACCTGCAAGGCTCTCAGGATCAGATACAGGATGGGGTTGCTGGCAAACTTCCCAGTGACCTTCTGCAGCCAAATCTCTTGGCCTTAAAGCGACAGGGCGCATTTCACCATATAAGGAAGACAGTTTCACTTATCTGCTTTGAAACCTATTTGGGCTAACCAGTTCCTGCTCTTGATATTCCTGGGGGAATCTGGAGGCTGTCAGTTCCAGAGGATGTACACATAGTAGACAGTTTAATAACTACTGGATAAGGCACAAAAATGATGTTTTGCAGGCTCTTTTCAAAGGCCTGGAAACGCTTTATATAGAGCTAGTTCCCCTTCAAAAAGCATGTGGTGGTAGTAAACCTGGTTCCTACCAACCACTAGTGGGCATTCCAGCTTTCATGGTGGGCAGTAGTGGAGCAACCAAAGTATAAATAAAAAGATAGAGCCTGACCAGGCGGTGGCGCTGTGGATAGAGCATCTGACTGGGATGCGGAAGACCCAGGTTCGAGACCCCAAGCTCGCCAGCTTGAGCGCGGGTCCATCTGGCTCGAGCAAAAGCTCGCCAGCTTGGACCCAAGGTTACTGGCTCCAACAAGGGGCTGCTCAGTCTGCTGAAGGCCCGTGGTCAAGGCACATGTGAGAAAGCAATCAATGAACAACTATGGTGTTGCAATGACAATAAAAAACTATTGATTGATGCTTCTCACTTCTCTCCATTCCTGTCTGTCTGTCCCTATCTATCCCTCTCTCTGTCCCTGTAAAAAAAAAAAAAAAAAGACAGATTTAATTATAGAAAGTTGTTTTATAAAGATTTATTCTGCCAAACTTAGCAAAAATTCAACATAAAGTACTTAAAGTACTTGGTAAGTAATTATTATTATATGCTTTAACTTGCTGTAACTCTGCTTTATAAATTTTATAAAGTATAGTTACTTCCCTACTTTATAAATCAGCATTACTGTGGAACCGGTGGGCGGTTAGAAAATTTTACTACTAACAGAGATACAAACGTGGGCGGTAGGTATAAAAAGGTTGACTACCCCTGGAACAGGGAAATCTTCCTCAATTACATAAAGCGGCTTCTGTTTCCAGTTCAAGTTCGGCTTCTTGAATACCAGTGATCCTGCTCATCTCATAGAGGAAAGGCAGTTTGAACCCCTGCCTCCCGACATTGAGACAAAAGAGAGTGGACAAAGGTGAAGCTTGTGCTGAGGTTTGGATTGTTTAAGACACGTTAGTTAGCCTTGCACCTCAAAAGCAGCAGAAGTGGAGATGACTTTGTTACTTGGGCTGGCGGAGGCCCTTCCTGAACAAATAAACAGACACAGTTCTCCACCAAGGCTATATCCACTCCTCAGCACAGCTTTTGGGATCACTGACCTAAAACCTATAGCTGAAGTTGGAGGACAGCTTTTATCTTCCAAGAAGCAGGGATGAAAGTGGATTTTAGTAAGAGCAAACATTTTCTCCTAATGACATTCAAATACAGGTCTGGTCTGTTGGTTGGTTTGGAATGGATTAGAAGCAATCAAAATCTCAGATTCTAAGAAAAAAATTAGAGCTAATTTAGTTATCACTTTTGGGCGGTCACACACTTTTTTCTTCACTGCCAACTGGGTATTTTCTTTTTATTGCCTCGCTAATTATGCCTAATATTTGATATCTGAACCATAGATTTGGGTTTTTTTTTTTTTTTTCGGGAGAGACAGAAAGTGAGAGAGATGAAAAGTGTCACTTTAGTTGTTCAGTTGTTAATTGATTGCTTCTCATACCTGCCTTGATGAGGTTGAGGGGCAGGGCTCTACCTAGTGACTACTTGTCAGTGAGCTTGGCTCAAGCCAGCAACCATGGGATCATGTCTATGATCCCATGCTCAAGCTGGCAATCTTGAAGGTTGGAACCCAGTGTCTCAGGTCAACACTTTATTCACTACACCACTACCTGGTCAGGAAGATTTGAGATGTCTTTAAAAATGTAATTGGCACTTGATTATATAGTTTCATACTACATTCATCTTACCTAAGCACATAGATTTTGACTCTTTAAAGACAAGACCAGGTCAGAAAAATGGCACCGTGAGGGGTGCTCACAATATTTCCCCTTGAAATTTCAACAAATTTAACAACTAAAGACAGAAAAAGTCTCAGGAGCACCTGAAATATACACACACCAGGAAAAGGCATGATTGGGTGAAAAGGTGGCTGAATATACAATCCACTCTGAAGGAAATAAGATGGAGAATGGGGTATTTTGCTTTCTTCACTGATCTGAGGAAGGAAAGCTTTCATCTGAACCCCAGCAAAGTGGAGGATCAGAGGCAGAGAGAGAAAGCTGGGTTAGGGTGGATGATCAAGCAGAAGAAAGGACATGCCAGCTCTGCCTGAGTTGTGGAGGCGGGGCAAGCACTGGCAGGAGGCTCTGACAAAGGTTACAAGGGCAGGTGCCCATGGATGCTGGCATTGGCACCAGCAGCTCTGTGCACTCCCAGCTCTGCAATCAAGGGCAATGTGCGAGTGGCTCTACCTGGCACCACTGGTGCAGGCGTGTGCCTGCGCATGGGCTGGAGGGCTTAGCCTGAGATTATCAGCGATAGACATCTGCATGGGCTGTTGCCAGTGTCTTTGTGCATTCCCAGCTCCACCACCAGCATGGGATATGTGCAAAGCCAAAATCCCTGGGCCTGAGACTGTCCAGGCGAGGCACCTTTGCAGGCCTGCATTCCTGGCTCTGACTGAGATCACAAGCGCTTTCTGCATAAGTGGACAGGTACAGACCTCCCTCTGCACTGCTAAAATTGTGGGGGCTGGGCATATACATGGCTTGCTGTGGATTTCCAGACAGTGCACAAGGGAGAAGCTTGTGGAGATTAGACCTTCGGAACACTGAGGCATACTAGACATGCCTGGGGGTTCTTAGTAAAGCTCTTGATCTGCAATTGGCTCCCAGCCCATGGCATTCTGAGATGTAACAGACCTGTCCGCCAGCTTTTAGAAAGGCACTAGATTGCTTCTCGGCCTTTTGGCTAAGATCAAGTGTAGAAAGGCACTAGATTGGCAATTGGCTCTTAGCCTTGCCTGCTCTTGCTGGCGGCTCTGGTTGGCACCATCTTACCCAGAACTGTGTTTTGAGTGGTACTGGAGGAAGGACCTGTCTGCTCTTAGAGCCTCTTTCTTTGCAAGTAGTGGCTGGGGCAAACCTCACAGCTAAGTCCCCAGGCTGCTAGCTCAGGTAGGAGAAACGTGGGAAGAGGCACCTGGAAAACTGAGTCTCCCATTGTCAGAGTCTCCAAGTGATACAATAGCAAACTCCTGTCCAAGAGTCCTACAGGGGAAAAAACTGTAGTATAGTGCCACCTGCCAAAAAAAAAAAAAAAAAAAAGAAAGAAAGAAGGCACCTCAAAACTAAAAAAAAATGACATTTTTATAATTATTTTTCTTTTTTTTCATTTTGGTCATTTTATCTTCTTTCCCTTTTATTCTTTCTTTTCCCTTTTGAACTTCATTATCTATAGTTGTGACATTCTTTATTCTTTTTTTTTCTTATTCTTCTTTTTAAGAGGGTTTCATTTCAAAAACCTTTACTTTTTTTTCTTTTCCTTTTTCTCTCATTCAATTGTTACTGATCAACAAATTATTATATTTTGGTTTCATAGTTTTCTTTGTGGTATTTTGTGTGTTTTTTACTTTATTTTTTTATCTCTTTTGCCATATTTCCTCAGCTCCTTCTCTTTGTTCTTTGTAGTTTTTGTTCTATTTATTATTATAGAATTTTTGTTTTATTCACTGTATCTATTCAATTTTTATTTTATTTTTTAAATTATTTCTTATTAGTGTTATTAACAATACCACTCTCAAATGTCATTAAGGAAAAAGAAATAAATAAAATATTATAAATACAAAATACAGAGATGTAGGTCAGATAGATGATGAAAAATCTCTAGAAAAAAATTCTAATGGCTTGGAAACCTTGGAGTTAAATGACAGATAATTAAATATTGCAGTCCTAAAAATACTCAGGGAAATATAAGAAAGCACAGAAAGGCACTTTAGAGAGCTCAAAAAACAATTTTTTTCATTAAAAGGTAATTTATTATTTCATGAATTTGATACCTAAATAACAATAAAAGAGGTACACAAAACTAAATTATGTTATGAGAGTTTTAAAATATTAATAAAAATGTTAAATAATACTTGATAAAAAACAAACTTTTAAAAGATATTTTCAAATTGCATAATACGAAGCTGAATAAAATAACAGCTTGTCACCCCCTGATTGTTTGGCATTTTTTCTCTTTACATTATGTGTTTGTTTACTGAAATCACAAATGCAAAGAAATTAAAATGTAGTGCTCACTAAAATTAGGGGATATTTTATCACTTCATATTCCTTTTGAAATATCCCCTAATTTTGACAGCAGTGTATTTTATCAAAGGTATAATGAGTTCTTTTTAACATGAAATTTATTTTAACTTATTATGTTTACAAGATTCTAGTTTCCCCTGAATACATCCTCCCCTCCTTTGTGTTCCCCAGTACATTTGAAACACAATTTAATGAACAAAAAGAATACTTCACCAACAAAATTGAAACTATAAAAAAGAACCAAACAGAGATGAAAAACTCAATACATAAACTGAAGAATGAGGTAAGAAACTTAGCTAATAGGACAGTCCAGGTAGAGGAGAGAATTAGTGACAGAGAAGACACACAACTAGAGACACTACAGAGAGAAGAGAGACTCACAAATTTAAAAAAATTGAGAAAGCCTTACAGGAATTATCTGACTCCATCAGAAAGAGCAACATAAGAATAATGGGTATATCAGAAGGAGAAGAGAGAGAAAGTGGATTGGAGAACATATTTAAACAAATAATCAATGAGAACTTCCCAAGCCTGTGGAAAGAATTAGAGCCTTGAATCAAAAAAGCAAACAGAACACTAAGTTATCTTAACCCAAACAGACCAACTCCAAAGCACATTATAATGAAATTATCACAAACCAATGACAAAGAAAAAATTCTCAAGGCAACCAGGGAAAAGAAGAATACAACATATAAAGAAAGGCCCATTAGACTATCATCAGATTTCTCAGCAGAGGCTCTACAAGCCAGAAGAGAGTGGACCCCAATATTTAAAGGACTGAAAGAGAGGAAGTTCCAGCCAAGAATACTATATCCATCAAAGCTGTTCTTCAAATACGAAGGTGAAATAAAAGCATTCACAGATATAAAAAATATGAGAAAATTTATCACCAGAAAACTCCCACTTCAGGAAATACTAAAGGGGGTTATCCGACCAGAAACAAAGAAGAAGAAAAAAAAAATTACAAGTAAAAGCTCCAAAAAGATTACAATAATAAAAAAAACATTAATCTGTGACAACAAATACAAAAAAGAGAAGAGGACAAAGATTAACAGTAGCAAAAGAGGGTGGAGTGCAGAAGCACTAATGAGATAGTGTACTATAATGAATATAATATATATCCTTTTTGTTACTTAATAGCAACCACCCCTGAAAAAAACACTACAGAAACACATGGCTTAAAAAAAGGAGAAATAGAGGAAAGAAGTATGAAGTACAATGAAACAAAAACAAATGATAGAAAAGCAAAAGAGAAGAATGAAACAAGATACAAAGCTATCAGAAAGCAATATATAAAATGGCAATAGGAAACCCTCATGTGTCAATAATTACATTAAATGTAAATGGATTGAACTCACCAATAAAGAGACACAGAGTAGCAGAATGGATCAAAAAAGAAAATCCAACTGTATGCTGTCTTCAAAAAACACATCTAAACCACACAGATAAAAATAAATTCAAAGTGAAAGGTTGGAAAAGCAAATAATATCCAAAGAAAAGCAAGCGTAGCCATACTCATATCTGACAATGCTGACTACAAGACAGCAAAAGTAATCAGAGACAAAGATGGTCATTTCATAATGATAAAGGGGACATTGAATCAAGAAGACACAGGGGAGAGGGGATATATTTTGGGGGAAACTAGAATCTATGTAAACACTATAAATTAAAATAAAAAAAGACATAACATTTCTTAATATATTTACACCAAACCAGGAAGCACCAAAGTATATAAGACATCTACTAACTGATCTAAAAACAAAAACCGACAAGAATACAATCATACTTGGAGACCTCAATACACTGCTGACAGCTTTAGATCATTCATCCAAACAGAAAATCAATAAAGAAATATTGGCCTTAAATGAAACACTAAAACAATTGGATATGATAGACATCTACAGGACATTTTATCCCAAAGTGCCAGAGTATACATTTTTTTCTGGTGTACATGGAGCATTCTCAAGAATTGACCATATGTCGGGCCACAAAAATAACATCAACTAATTCAGAAAGATTGAGATTATACCAAGCATATTCTCTGATCATAAAGCCTTGAAACCAGAATTCAACTGCAAAAAAGAGGTAAACAAACCCACAAAAATATGGAAACTAAACAACATACTTTTAAAAAATGAGTGGGTCAGCCTGACCTGTGGTGGTGCAGTGGATAAAGCGTCGACCTGGGAACACTGAGGTCGCCAGTTCAAAACCCTGCATTGGTCTGGTCAAGGCACATATGGGAGTTGATGCTTTCAGCTCCTCCCCCCTTTCTCTCTTTTTCTCTCTCTCTCTCTCACTCTGTGTCTCCTCTCTAAAATGAATGAATAAAAAGAAACTTAAAACAATATATATCCATTTAAATAAAAAAAATAAAAAATGAGTGGGTCAAAGAAGAAATAAAAGCAGACATAAAAAGTTAGATACAGACAAACGAAAATAACAATACAACATATCAGAATCTGTGGGATGCAACCAAAGCAGTAATAAGAGGGAAGTTCATATCACTACATGCTTATAAGAACAAACAAGAGAAAGCCCAAGTGAACCACTTAACTTCACCTCTTAAAGAACTAGATAAAGAAGAACAAAGGCAACACAAAACCAGCAAAAGAAAGGAAATAATAAAAATCAGAGCAAAAATAAATAAAATAGAGAACAGAAAAATGATAGAAAAAATCAATAAAACAAGAAGCTTGTTCTTTGAAAAGATCAACAAAATTCACAAACCCTTAGCAAGACTCACTAAGGAAAAAAAGAGAAAGGACTCATATTAACAAAATCCAAAATGAAAGAGGAGAAATCACCATAGACACTATAGATATACAAAGAATTATTGTAAAATACTATGAAAACTATAGGCCACCAAATTTAACAATCTAGAAGAAATGAATAAATTCTTAGAATACAATCTTTCTAGACTGAGTCATGAAGAAGTAGATAGCACAAACAGACCCATAAACAGGGAGGAAATCAAAACAACTATCAAAATCCTACCAAAAAGTAAAAGTCCAGGGCCAGATGGCTATATTAGTGAATTCTATCAAACATTCAAAGAAGATTTGGTTTCTATTCTACTCAATGTCTTCCAAAAAGTTGAAGAAGAAGCAATATTTCCAAAAACATTTTAGGAGGCCAACATAACCCTCATACCAAAACCTGGCAAGGACAATACAAAAAAAGAAAACTGCAGACCAATATCTCTAATGAATACAGATGCTAAAATCCTAAAGAAAATATTAGCAAATCGAATACAACACATTAAAAATATAATTCATCATGATCAAGTAGGATTCATTTCAGAATCACAAGGATGGTTTAACACTCGTAAAACAGTTAACGTAATACACCATATCAACAAAACAAAGAACAAAAACCATATGATCTTATCAATACATGCAGAAAAGGCATTCAATAAAATACAACATCATTTTATGTTTAAAATACTCAACAAAATGGGTATAGAAGAAAAATATTTCAGCATAATAAAGGCCATTTATGACAAACCATTAGCTAACATCATATTAAATGGCAAAAAACAGAAAACTTTTCCTCTAAAATCAGGAACAGGACAAGGTTGCGCACTCTCTCCACTCTTATTCAATGTAGAACTAGAAGTTCTAGCCAGAGCACTCGCACAAGAGAAAGAAATAAAAGGCATTCATATTGGGAAAGAAGAAGTAAAGGTTTCACTTTTTGCAGATGATATGATCCTGTACATCAAAAACCCCAAAGACTCCACAAAAAGACTACTAGGAAACAATAAGCCAATACAGTAAGGTTGCAGGATACAAAATTAATACACAGAAGTCTATTGCCTTCTTATATGCCAAAAATAAAACATCAGAAAACGAGCTCAAACAAACAATCTTTTATACAGTTGCAACAAAAAAATAAAATACTTAGTAATAAACATAACAAAGAACGTAAAGGACCTATATCGGGGGTCCCCAAACTATGGCCCACAGGCCTCATGCAGCCCCCTGAGGCCATTTATCTGGCCCCTGCCACACTTCCGGAAGGGGCACCTCTTTCATCGGTGGTCAGTGAGAGGAGCACAGGATACATCCGCACCCATAGTTCCCATTGAAATACTGGTCAGTTTGTTGATATAAATTTACTTGTTCTTTATTTTAAATATTGTATTTGTTCCCGTTTTGTATTTTTACTTTAAAATAAGATATGTGCAGTGTGCATAAGGATTTGTTCATAGTATTTTTTTATAGTCCGATCCTCCAATGGTCTGAAGGACAGTGAACTGGCCCCTTGTGTAAAAAGTTTGGGGACCCCTGACCTATAAAATGAAAACTACAAAGGAAAAATGAAAAAGATACAATGAAATGAAAAAATATTCCTTGTTCTTGAATAGGAAGAATAAATATAGTTAAAATGGCCATTTTACCCAAAGCGATATGCAAATTTAATGCAATTCTCATCAAAATTTTATGTCATTTTTTAAAGAAATGGAACAAAAAATCATCAGGTTTATATGGAACTATAAAAAAACCCAAATAGCCGAAGTAATCTAAGGAAAAAAGAATGAAGAAGGGACTTTACAATACCTGACTTCAAATTATATTATAGAGCCATGATAATCAAAACAGCATTGTGTTGGCAGAAAAATAGACACTCAAACCAATGAAATAGAATAGAGAGCCCAGAAATAAAACCACATATATATGGTCAAATTATCTTTGATAAAGGGGCCAACAACACACTATGGAGAAAAGAAAGTCTCTTTAATAAGTGGTGCTGGGAAAACTGGAGAGCCACATGCAAAAGAATGAAACTCAACTACAGTTTTCCCCTTGTACCCAAATTAATTCAAAATGGATCAAAGACCTAAATATAAAATCTGAAACAATAAATTACATAGAAGAAAACATAGGTACTAAACTCATGGATCTTAGCCATAAAAATACATTTTATGAATTTGACTCCAAAGGCAAGGGAAGTGAAGGCAAAGATAAATGAATGGGACTACATCAGACTAAGAAGCTTCTGCACAGCAAGAGAAACTGACAACAAAACAAACAGCCAACTAAATGGGAGATATTTTCAAACAACAGCACAGATAAGGGCCTAATATCCAAAATATACAAAGAACTCACAAAACTCAACAACAAACAAGGAAACAATTCAATAAAAAATGGGAAGAGGACATGAACAGACACTTCTCCCAGGAAGAAATACAAATGGCCAACAGATATATGAAAAGATGCTCATCTTCACTAGCTATTAGAGAAATGCAAATCAAAACTACAATGAAATACCACCTCACACCTGTTAGATTAACTCGTATCAACAAGACAGGTAACAGGAAGTGTTGGAGAGGCTGTGGAGAAAAAGGAACCCTCATTCACTGTTAGTGGGAATGTAAAGTAGTACAACCATTATGAATGAAAGTATGGTGGTTCCTCAAATAATTAAGAATAGAAGTACCATATGACCCAGCAATCCCTTTACTGGATATATACCTCCAAAACTAAAAAATATTGGTACGTAAAAACACATGCAGCCCCATGTTTATCACAGCATTGTTCATGGTGGCCAAGACATGGAAACAACGAAAAAGCCCTTCAATAGATAACTGGATAAAGAAGATGTGGTACATATATACTATGGAGTATTACTCAGCCATAAGAAATGATGACATCGGATGGACCTTGATAACATTATACTGAGTGAAATAAGTAAATCAGAAAAAACTAATAACTATGATCTCATACATAGGTAGGACAAAAAATTGAACTCATGGACATAGATAAGAGTACAGTGGGTACCAGTGAGAGGGGAAGAAAAAAGACAGAGGGAGTGGGGGAAGGAAAGGGGCAGAAATTTAAATAAAAGGGGACTGAGGGCAATTTGACTTTGGGTGATGGGTATACAACATAATCAAATGTTAAAATGATATGGAGATGTTTTCTCTGAATCTATGTACTCTGATCAATGTCACCCATTAAAAGTAATTGTCTATATAAAATTAAAATTGAAAAATAAATAAAATAAAGACAAGATCACTTCCTATTCTTTTACAATCTGTTTAAAACCTAGTATGGTACAAGCACACAGTAGATTGGAAAATACTAGTTGGATTAAATCAGCTCAATTGAACTCAAGGTTTTTTGTACAATGTCTAAATAAATATATAAATAAAATGAACTTTTACTAAATTACTGTTGTTATCAAATAAATCCATAATTTCTTTGCTTTATCAATCTCTATAGACAGTCATGTCATCACATTTTCTTTAAGGACAGAGGTTAAAGGACTGTTTTTAAAATGTAGTCATTGTGATAAAATCTTTGACTCAGCAATCTGATTCCTAGGGATTTAATCTTAGGAAATGATTAACCAAGCACAATATTATATAAATGAAGATGTTCATTGCACCACTATCTGTAATAGCAAAAATTAGAAATGCCTTCAAGGTTCCTAGGTCATTTATGCACCATTACTAACAGCTCACATTCACTGATTGCTCCCTGTGTACCAGGCACTATTCTAAAAACTGTATGCAAATAGCTCATACAATTATGACAAACCAGTGTGGTAGGAATTGTCATCACCCCCACTTTATGGACCAGAAAACTAGGACACAAAGGTTAAAAAACTTGCAAGTGAAATATTTTGGCACCAGCACTCAGAGTCTCCGTATCATTCTGTTGTCTCTTCAGGACTTCGTGAGCATTGTCATAGGGGACAGACAATATAACAAAATTAATAAAATCTCTCTCATGCAACCAATTTATAATAATAATAATTAAAATTATATACAAACATGGAATAACAGAGGCTTCAGGAAAAGAGAAAGACCAAATATGAAAATGGATTGACTCCATAAAGAAGCCATAGGCACGAGTCTACAGGAGCTGAGCAGGGCTACTGAGGACAGGACATTGTGGACATCACTCATTCTTTGGGTCGCCAGAGTAGGTGTTGACTCAACGGCCCTTAATACACAGACATGAAAATATGTTTATGATATAAAGTTAATTGAGGAAAGCAGAATATAATATCTATGATTGCAACTAGCTAAATATAAGAAAGAAAAGGCAATATGCAAAACTGAAAATTGTTATATACCACTATTACACTATGATATGATTTCTCTAAAATTATCTTTAACATTACTGTTATTTAAAAATAAATAAATTCATCCTTGATATGAAAACTTTAACCTTGACATTCTTATTGCTTTTAGGTTTTTCATCCTGCTCGAGTACTCTAAACAATGCTATGGACCTACCTAAGTTAAGTGGGCTTCAGGAGGTTCTTGTGGGGTTGGTGGCTAATGGAGAGGGTCACATGAGGAACTCAGACCCCAGACTTTGGCTAGGGCCACCCACATTCTTGCGCACCAAAAGAACCTTCCCAGAGGATCTTGGGAAAAGATTGACTGACTGTCCGTCAGCCAGCGAGATTTCACCACGTCATATTAGCTCGATAACCCTAAAGGACCTCTGGGACCCCTTTAAATACCTCTCATGCAGTCTAATTCGGCAATTCCTCCGGCTTCTGTACCCTGGGACCAGAGGACATCGTTGGGCGGGATGCACGGTACTTAAATAAAGCCTTTGCTATTCCACACTTTGTGGCTCCTGGCCCCCTCTTTCTTCTTTCTCAGCGAGGAAAAATACCTTACAGTTCTCTCTCTCTCTCTTTTTGTATTTTTCCGAAGTGAAAAGTCGGGGGGAGGCAGACAGACGGACTCCAGCATGCGCCCAACCGGGATCCACCCGGCATGCCGACCAGGGGGCGATGCTCAGCCTGATGTTTCTCCACCACAATTGGAGCCATTGTAGGGCCTGAGGCAGAAGCCATGGGGCCCGGGCCAACCTTGCTCCAATGGACCTTGGCTGTGGGAGAGGAAGAGAGAGAGAGAAAGAGAGGGAGAGAGGAAGGAGAGGGGGAAGGATGGAGAAGCAGATGGGCACTTCTCCTGTGTGCCCTGGCTGGAAATTGAACCTGGGACTTCCACACGCCAGGCTCTACTGCTGAGTCAACTGGCCAGGGCCAGGAAGTTCTCTTGATGTGCCATTATCCCAGGGGAGCCATCAGCTGAGTGACTCTCTGTACTGGGGGCGGGCCCCAATTCACCACACACTGCACATCTGCACAACCATTTATTTGCCCTCAAATTGACTGTACATCAAAGTGACATCTTGCAATGTCCATTTTCACATAATATATTTTTATTTGTGGACCTGGTGAAGATGAAGCATTATGTGATAATGATTTTCAGGGAAAGATTTTTCACCAATATTATTCTTTAAGTGGAAAGGCTTCCAGCAAGGGGTTCTAAATCTAAAAATGTTTATCAGTAAACAAGCAGGTACATCTCAGGAGATAAGCTTGCCTTATGAATAAAGGGGAAAACTTTGGTGTAAATTAACTAGCAATTAAAAAGGTATAGGTAATGCCTCAAGCTGTTGAGGGTTATTAAATTAATGTGTTTATATCTCATAGGGGATTGCAAAATCAATGAAGTTAAGCTATAAAAAGCAAAATGAACACTGGCAATAGAGACTTTAATATCTTAATAATCTTTGATCCAATAATAACATTTTTCTCTCTAAAATTATTTCAGAGATCTTCTCTCATAGGAGAAGAAAGAGGAAAGGGAGAGAAGGCCAAATGAATGAGTAAATAAATTAAAATTTTAATAAACTGAATAAAATGTTTTTAAAAAAGTAATAATGTATTTGCTTGATAAAATGTTAACAATATGAAGTAAAATGTACATAGTAAAAATACAGTTTGACCTAATTTATTTATTATTTTTAAAAGTAAACACATATCATATAATAGTATGTTATTTATTTGGGGAAACTAAAAAAGAATATAACCAAAACTAACCAAATAAAATAAAATAAAATAAACATCACGTTTACTACAGTGATGATTTATTCTTTTGTAGTCATTGATCCTGACCCTTTGCATATTATGGTGAGAGGCATCAGTAAAGATATAGCATTTTATGTGATATTTTTATGTTCATTTTTAAGGTGAAATTTATTCTTATATAAGTCATAGTTTCACTTTTTGGCACATTTACATTTATTCTCTAAATTTATAAAGTTAAAAAAATACACAGGTGCCAATATTTAAAAGTGTAAAAAATAAAAAGAGAATGTTCTCCCTAGGTAGCTGGAAGTAGCTGTTAGGGGTTACGGTGGGGCCACAGGGACACATCAACCCCATCAGTTCTCCCTTGTACAAAATTCCCCAGAAGCCAATACACACAATGGAAATTCAGAATTGGAAACAGAATAATGAGTCTAGTGGCTGTAGGAGAGCTCTACACCCCAATGAAGAGTTTGCTAAAGGCCAGATTGAAGCCAGGACAACATCAGTGATCCAGCTCACTAGTATTCATGCTCCATCAGAAACCTCTAACTCCCACAAGTAGGCACGCAGGAGATGAGGAGAAGCAGGCGTGGCTTGGTGGAAGTGAATAAAACAATGTCTTTAGGATCTACTATTTATATTTTGATGTTTCCTTCCATACATTGTTCATGCTTATACATAAAAACTACATATATGGTTTTACAATTTAATTTTTCACTTAAAACATTACAAATAACATCTTTTCATGTTATATATGAACTTACTGCATTCCCTTTAACTGCGGACTATTTAGCTGTACAAAAATTTATCAACCATCTTTCTGCTGATGAATATTTGTTTCTAATTTTTGGTTATTATAAATATTTACTCATGTTCTAAAGAGTGGGTACTAGTAGGAAGATCATTGAGTTGCTCTTTCCATGCCACGCCCCTCTCTCCTTGTACATTTATACTTGTGCGCATGGGCGAGAATTTCTCTAAGAACTGGGTAGAAGTGACTAACACGTAGATGGGAATGCGTTTTTATGTTTTAATAAATACTGTTAAATTGAAAAAGTACTATTTTTAGGTCTTTTTATTGTTTGCAAACAACTACTTTTTTCTCTTGGAAAGCTAAGACACACAAATATCAAATGGCATAAAAGGAGTATATGGTAAAAAGGTAGGTCTTTTTTACCCTATTTCTTATTCCTCATCTCCAATGGCAAATTTTCTTGGATGCTCTTTGAAGTGTGTGTGTATGTGCATGTGCATGTATGTGTGTGTATTTACACAAATAACATCATAATATACCTATGTGTGTGTATCTATATGTTTGTGTTATATCTATATACACACACACATCTGCACCTTGGTCTTTTTACCAATATATCTTAGAGATTATTCCACATCAAGGCCTGCAAATCTCTCCCTTTTTTAAAAAATAGCATGATATCATAATGTCATCCTCTATACCTTGATTTAACCAATCTTTTATTGACAACATTCAGATTGTTTCCAGACTATTGCATTTATAATAAATATGAAAAATATTTTTATTTTCCACCTTTGATATCAACAATAACCAAAAAAAAATCTGTTGACATTTTTATTGGCATTACATTCTATCAATAATTTAATTTCAAGAAAGTTGGCATCTTTATAATATTTAACTTTTAATACAAACATAGGGAATGCCATTTTATTATTTTTAAAACTT
Source organism: Rhynchonycteris naso (assembly GCA_037038555.1). Classification (NCBI taxonomy): domain Eukaryota; kingdom Metazoa; phylum Chordata; class Mammalia; order Chiroptera; family Emballonuridae; genus Rhynchonycteris; species Rhynchonycteris naso. The sequence goes on along the minus strand of CM072995.1, from coordinate 181,468,583 downwards.
TTAAAATTTTATTTATTGAAATAAGCAAGAGAGGAAGGGAGAGAGAGACAGATAGGAACTAGTATATGCCCTGACTGGAGATTGGGCCAGCAACCTCTGCACTTCAGAACAGTGTTCTAAGCAACTGAGCTATCATGCCAGGGCATTTTGTTCTTTCAATATTCAGTCTTATACATCCAGCATGCTCATTATTTTTAATTGTAAGGTATTTTATTATTCTTATTACTCTTCTAAATGGAAATTTTCTCCTTATATAGAAAAGGTATTGGTTACTGCATTTTGTGTGTGTATGTGACAGAGACAGAGAGAGGGACAGAAAGGGACAGATAGGGACAGACAGACAAGAAGGGAGAGAGATGAGAAGCATCAATACTTCGTTGCAGCTCCTTAGTCTCTTTAGTTGTTCATTGATTGCTTTCTCATATGTGCCTTGACCAGGGGACTGCAGCAGAGCGAGTGACCCCTTGCTCAAGCCAGCGACCCTGGGCTTCAGGCCAGTGACCTTGTGTTCAAGCCAGCGACTATGGGGTCATGTCTATGATCCCATGCTCAAGCCAGCGAATCTGTGCTCAAGAGGTGAGCCTGCACTGAGGCTGGATGAGCCCGCACTCAAGCTGGCGACCTTGAGGTTTCGAACCTGGGTCCTCCATGTCCCAGTCTGACACTCTATCCACTGTGCCACCGCCTGGTCAGGTGGTTACTGCATTTTATAACCAGTTTTCCTTTTGGCTTATCTTCTTATTTCCAATAGTGTTCACACTATGTAACTATACCATATGTAAATAGTCACCACATTGGCTCATTTTTAAAAATTGTTTATACATTGTTTCTTTTACTTAATTGGGTAGTAGTTAAATAATATGAGTCAAATATGTTAACAATATTGTCTTTTCCTTACTTTAATGAAAAATCTTTTTTGTATTTCACAGTTCATCAATATGCTGCCTTAGAAAAAAGTTACAATAAATGGATAATTCCTTACCACTATGAAAATAATTTATGTATAAATTTTCAATTTTCATAAAAATTTTTCTGGAACAAGTTTATTCTTAATGACTAATCTTGGTAGCTCAAATACCCCTGGCTTGATTGCCATGGCTGATTCTCTCTCTAATTGTCCCTGCTATCTCTCCAGGTTTCTGGGTGCTTTCATACCCAAGATGGGCAGTATCTCTTTATTCTCTACCTTGCGTTCCAACTGCAGGTGACTTTCAAGAGAGGTTTTTGATCCCAGCTGTTCTCTGCTGATGCCCACTACTGCAAACCCTATTCTGGCTTGATCTGGGATGAGACAGAAAGAAAACCATTCTCTCTTTTGTCACTCCAACCAATGTGTGACAGATTCTCTTCTTTACTTCCCAGTAGCTGATGCCAGGATAAAACTCAACAAGACAGTATTGAAAGTTGGAAGTGAATGAAAAAGAAATAATCCAGCACATTCCCAGCGGGGCTGATTACCCATCTCAGTCTCCATCTGCCTCCTGATGTCAAGAGAACCTCCACCTCTGACAGATTGGACAATACCAACTATCCATCCAAAAAGAGGAGAAAGATAATTTCTGACATAAGTGTAAGGCCCACTTCAAGAGTCCTTCTCTGTGCAGGATCGATAACTTCTAGAAGGATCCATTCCCTTCTGAAAAGTGCTCATGGACCCACCCCAGGCACCTTTGTCCCTAAGGCACCAACAAGATATTCACAGCATAATTTGACCTCCTGCTCTTGGGAGCTAACATTAGGTGGAGGCTTCTTTACCCTTAGATTCTATGGGAAACAATTATTTTTTTTAAATTATCTGTTGCATGAGGTTTTAGAACTCTTTTTATATATGTCTGCCTCACAGATTCCAAATCTAAAATCCGTTTTTTAGTGCTTGCTGCTCCTTCCTGTCACCTCTGCTCATTGTATTCCATGACCCCATAGTTAAGTGTCACAGCACACAAATCTGAAGAGTTATATTTTTCCTTAGCAGGTTTGAAAGAATGCCTAGCAGATAAAGGGTCAAGTCTTCTGATTCAGCACAGAAAGCCCTTCACTCTTTGCATGACTTTACCTTTCTTACCCTATGTTATTTCCCTCTTTATCGATGGTACCTGGCACCTGTGGTTACCCAATAAATGTTAGGTGAATTACTTCTGTGTGGCCTGAATGATTATCACTGGGGAACAATTCTTTTATTTTCTGTTGCATGAGGTTTTAGAACTGTTTCTATATAGGTCTGCATTGCTGATTCCAAATCTGAAATCCGTTTTTCGGTGAATGCTCTAGTTATTATGCAATTTTAATTTCTTTTTGTTACAGTTAATGGCATGCATTGGTTTTTCAATCGGAGTTAAAGGGCAATGACTCTTGGATTGAACATAACCCCAAGGCAATTAATGTTTTACAAGCATCACTTTTACATAATTGTAGTTGTTTTTAAATGTAAAAAATTATTATCTTATAAAAATACCCTCTTATTTTGTTTTAACATTGAATCATGGCTTCTTTCAGTAGGCGTAAATGTAAGAATAGTCCTGACAACTTCTGTTCTATATGTGACTGTTACACACTTCAATGTCAAAGGCGCAATATTTCATCATTTGTGACATGTGCATATATTGCCTATTTTCAAGTTCCCCTTGGTGATCAGGACAAGAATTGGGCTCTTCATATTTTGTGTCATAATTGTGAGGAAATGCTTTGTGACTGGACAAAAGGAAAACGCAAAGGAATGCCTTTTGGTATTCCCATGGTTTGGTGTGAACCTAAGAAACACAGCAGTGACTGTTATTTCTGTCTGATCCATACAAAGGGCATCAGCAAGAAAAAACGGCATATGATCGCATATCCTAATATTCCTTTAGCAATACGACCTATCCCACATTCTGAGACACTCCCGGTTTTAGTTTCAATGGTTTTATTTCTTCTAAGGACAAAGAAAGTGAACATGGTAATCAAGTGTATTTTGATAAGATATATGAGGAAATGGATGTAAAATCTGATGTAAAGCAGTCAATAACCCCTCAGCAGTTTAGCCAACCCAAATTGAATGACTTAGGAAGAGATTTGGGCCTATCAAAGAAAGCAACTGAGTTATTAACCTCCAGACTTCAAGAAAAGAAATGTACTTCATTGGTCAGCTAAAGTATCCCATTTTAAGAAGCGTGAACAAATTTTTGTGGACTATTTATCCGAAGACAAACACTTTGTTTATTGTCATGATATCAGTAGTCTTCTCAGCCAGCTAGGTGTTACCACTTACAGTCCAAGAGAATGGTGGCTATTTCCTGATACCTCTAAACCAGTGGTTCTTAACCTTTTTGAGGTACTGAACCCACCAGTTTCATATGCACATTCACTGAACCCTTCTTTAGTGATAAATAAAATATGATCTTTTATTCCAAATTCAAGACATAGGTATATGTTTTTTTACTGGTGCACAAAATGAGCCGTGCATGAACATCATCTTGCTCAAAGAACAAAACCAACAAAGTGCATGAACTCACAACAAATTATGGTATTACTTTATTCTGGCCTTCACAGACGAGGCTTCTCAGAACCCCTGAGACCAACTCATCAAACCTCTAGGGTTTGATAGAACCCAGGTTAAGAACCACTGCTCTAAACAAAGTCTGAAATGTGTGCTCCTACACAACGGTAATGTTTATGCAGCAGTTCCAATTGGTTATTCAACTCATCTGCAAGAAGATTAGAATGACATAAAAATTGTCATTGACTTTCTGAAGTATGAGGAGCATAACTGGATCATTTGTGTGGATCTTAAAATGGTAAATTTTCTGCTAGGACAACAGAGAGGTTTCATGAAGTATCCTTGCTTTCTGTGTTTGTGGGACAGCCGATCTTGGGAGAAACACTGGACACAGAAGGAGTGGCTGAAACGTGAAGCTCTGGAAGTAGGGATGCAAAATATTGTGAATGAACCTGTTGTTAATTGATACAGGATTATTTTTCCCCCACTTCACATCAAACTTGGCTTAATGAAGCAGTTTGTTCAGGCTTTGAATAGAGAAAGTGAATTCTTTCAACATATTATTTCTGCTTTTCCTGCCTTGCCTTTCAAGAAAATAAAAGCAGGTGTATTCAATGGACCTCAAATTTGAACCCTATACGTGATGAAGAATTTTCCAGGAAGATGAATAAGGAGGAGAAAGCAGCATGGCAGTCTTTTGTGGCAGTTACAAAGAACTTTCCTGGCAACAAAAAAAGCAGAAAACTATGCACCTCCGGTTCAAATGATGCTGTTGGCTTTCTATGACATTGGGTGTAACATGAGCGTTAAGATTCACTTCCTGAAAAGTCAGCTTGATAATTTTCCTGAAAATCTTGGAGCTATTAGTGATGAGCAGACTACTGCTGGAGCATCAAACAAGATTGTCCTCAACAAGTATACAAACACAAGAGCTACAAAAGCAGATTTTTACCTGAATAGAATTTAAATAAGTTTTGCACAAATTTTATGATTAAAATAAGTGTTTTAATATGTTTTATTTTGAAATTGTAGATAAATTCTGATGCAATCATACTCTTAGTGTTAGTGTATTTACTGCATTATATAAATTATTATATTTTCACAAAGATGATGCCCAAAAAGACATTCTACTTCATTAAACTAAACGTTGAAAATTTTACAATAAGGTGAAAACCTAATATCTTGAATTGCAAAAAAGCTGTAGCTTACAGAGAAAACTAATGCCATATTTGAGATCAGCACACTCAAATTAGATAAGAACAAGTGTGTTTGTGGATACAACAAAAATTTTGTTCCCCAGTGTTATGGATTGCCTGCCTTTTAATACTGAAACTTTTTATCTGGAAATGCTATGGGTGTGACCTGGGCTGAGAGGCAGTCCTGGAATCATCACTGGTTAGCCCACTGGAGGAAGGACTGACCGTGATGATGTAGGGCACAGGAAACACGTTGAACAAAGGTGTATTCGTTTTTTACTCTCACGAAGACTTTGCTAGAACTCTTTATTCATATAGCGTTACAGGCATGGAACCAACATTCTCTACGGCACTCTATAATTTTCTCTGTTCCCCAGCCTGATGCTAGCCTAAGAAATTGAAGGCCAATCTACTTCCTGTAAGAAACTTGATTCTTTCTATAAAATAGGATCCTTCAATTTTTCAAGCCCCTATTGCTTTGTTTGAGTTCTTTTTTACTGAATAAATACATGAATATCATTGATATTTGCAGTGTGTTTTCTGTCCCTGTGAGTCCATGCTCTTCCCGAGGGTAGAAATTTACTCCTTCTTAGGCAAAATTTGTTGAAAGTCTATAACATGCTGGGTTGTGTTCAGAACCCTGGGGCTACAGCAGTGGACCAAATGAACCGTGTCTCAACATTGATGGAGCTTATGTTCTTAAGAGAGACAGACCAATGAAGAACTGTAGGTGAAAATGTCAGGTAGTGGTAAATTCTGTGATGAAGATAAAACAGGGAACGTGAAAGGGGTGACCGAGGCTGACGGGGGGTGACAGGAAAGTACTTTCTAAAGTCTTGACTTTTAAGCTGATTATATGTTTCTTCTTTGTTTCAGTAGCATGATTGGTGTTAAGTATTATAAAACTGTTAATTTAGTAATTTTTTTGAAACCCGGCAAAAGTTTATTTTTCATAGCTTTTTAATTTCATTGGTTCAAGAGAGTAGAATTTTATTTTTAACCTCCAAATCAGATGGCATTCAGTGGCCTTTTCATGTAAGCCTCCTCTCCCATATTTCCAGCATGTCATCAGTTGTCACTTAACGCCAGTTACAAAAAGAACAATGGCAGGAATAAAGTGATCTCAAATTCTGGTAAAGAAATATGTGCTAACCAGTTGGCATTCTCCTGAGTCAACCTCTTCAAGTGGTTTTGGAAACTCCCTTGTTGTACTTGTGTAGAAATTTGCACCTGCAAAATGGCATGGAGGCTTTTATGAGTGCTGTCACCCTGAGCTGGAAGAGGAGAGGCTGGATAGAGTTAGCTCTATTTTATGGCACAGTGAGGTTAACCATTTACTATTCCCCTAAGCTATTTCGCTTGCAATAAAGGTCAATGAGCCTTTTTAGGGAGGAGAGCTAGACCTCTGTCTAAAACTGCCATCTGCAGCAGTCAAAAAGACAGGCTACTTTAGATTATTCTGGAAAGTGGCAGGATGTTTATTTATTCAGGAGAGTGGTTCAATATGACCAGCTGACAAGCAAAGCTGTAAGCATTCACCTGCTTCAGGGCAGAAGACTTAAATCTGAAGGTAGCTTGACCACGGAGCCAGGCAGGGTGTGGCTGACAGTGGGTCTGGTTGTTAACCTGACACATGAACTCTGCCAGGAAGTGTGGTTCTGTACCTGGAACTCTGTTCCTGGACTTCCTAGGAAGTTGTGTCATCTGTGATGGGTGTGCAGCACATGGCAGATACAAACCCAGTATAACAGAAGTAGGTTCACTTACTGTTTTCCTATCTTGTTAATTTTTTAATAATGAAATTAAATTGGATGGGTTGTTTTCCTAAAGATAGTGTAGGACACTGGGCTTCAATATTTCTGTACACTTATTCTAAAGGAATTTTGAAAAGCTGCTGACCATCCTTCAGTTTCATGTTGTAATGTAAATATATTTCATTAAAAACTTGAATAGTAGTATAGAATTTAATTTATAGTTTTTTATAAATATTGGCTTTAAAAAGTGATTAAATCACTCATTATAATACATCCAATAGAATGTACTATAGCAATGATACCTGCCATCCTCCACTAGGTAACAATTGCAAATTTTACAACTTTTTGCTCTCCCTTTGAATTATTTCTATTTTTTAATATAATTTTATCCTAATAAAATGGTTTTTTGTGCTTAAGAGCATTTGACTATTTATTATACCTCTCTATAAAGTGAATTTAATTTCACTTTTACCTATAGCCATGAGACTCTGTTAAAAATCCTCTGTTAAAAAAAATCTATCTCTTTAGGTTGTCATTACAATTATTATTGGAAGAGTCTATGGCAGAGACAATGCTGTGTTCACACCACCCTTCTTCCTGGAGGTACAGGAAGTTTGTATCTCTCAGTTTCTCATTGGGAGTGTTGTTTTCCACCCAAATGTTTAAGAATGGGTTGAGTTCTAAAAATCTAATTCATCCACCCTTCCCCCCCCCTTGCCTTTTCTTGTCTTCTCAGTGGCGCCTGGAACTCTGAGATGACAGAAGTACAAGACGGAAGCAGTTACTTAGAGTTATCTGGGTCCCCCGTGGCAAGAGTCCCCAAGGAAAACCTCCTCAGCTGCACTAGACTGTAATGTGAACAAGCTGTCAACTTTTGTTGTGTTAAGCCATTAGAGGTTGACATTAGCTGTTACTGTGAGGTAGCTTGCACTATTCTGACTAATAGATGGCATACCTGGTCAAAACCAATACAGACCTGTTACAGCTTTAGCCCATATAGCAATAAGAGGCCATTATTAAGAAAAATATTTTTTAATTCTTGAAAAAGCATCACTTACCATATTTCCCCATGTATAAGACACACCCTTTTCCAAAAAGTTTGGGGTCTAAAAACTGGGTGCATCTTATTCAGTGGTTGTAGATTTTCCTTTACTTGCATTTCCCACTTTTCGTGTGGATGAGGAGTTGTATGAATTTTATGATGAATAAAACTTGAGTTCAGTAACCTTATGTAATACATTTTATTTTTCAAATTTCGGGCCCCCAAATTAAGTTGCATCTTATCCATGGGGAAATACAGTAATAAAAACACTGAAAACTCTTGTTCATGTAGATGAGAATGAAGGCAATTATAGTAATGTCATCCAGTTCCCACTGAGTTATATGCAATGCTACCCCTCCCCGCCGCCCCGCACCCGGTCCAAATCACTACAGTGAGATTTTCCAATTTGGGATAAACACTATTAAAAAGGGAGGTAGGAAAGGCTTTCTTTCTCAGGCAATTAATTTTAGGAGTAACTTATATGAAATGTGAATATCTGAAAATTAATTCCCTTAAAAAATTCCTATTTGTAAAAGCTATTTTGGAAGTCTCTATGATTACTCATTGACACTTGTGCCCCACAGTTACAGACATATTTAGGGAAGAGGAAGGAGAATCAAGAGATGTAATGCTGCTGACCTGATCCTCTTTTGGCTGGAAACCTTCGCCCAAACCCTTTGTCCATCTTTTCCTGCTCTTTCTTCTAAGTTCCACTAGCTCACAATAAAAAAAAAAAAGATCCTCATCAAGATTAAAGTCTATAACACAAAAAGAGTTATTTTGGATCCATAAGAAAATATGATGACTTCAATAGAAAAAGAATGATCAAATAATATAAATGGGCAATTCACAAAAGAAGTACCAATGGCCAATACCCATGGGAAATGTTAAAGCTCACTTGGAAATCATAGATGTGCAACTTAAATAATGAGATACCATTTTGGAAACCAAATAGAAAAAATAAATTAATAGTGATTTAGTTGTGGTTGGGAAGAGAATAATCTGGTTTAACATTTCTAGAGCAATCTGGCAGTATGTATCAAAAATCTTTTTAAAAAATCTCTAAAGTTGAGCCTGAGCAGGCGGTGGCGCAGTGGATATCACGTTAAGGAATGTTCCCTGTAGTCCCACTTTATTGAGAGTTTTGAGCATGAATGGGTACTGGATTTTATCAAATGCTTTTTCTGAATCTATTGAAATTATCATGTGATTTTTGTCCTTCCTCTTGTTTATGTGATGAATCACATTGATTAATTTGCGAATATTGAACCAGCCTTGCCTCTCCAGAATAAATCCTACTTGATCATGGTGTATGATTTTTTTCAAATATTGCTGGATCTGGTTGGCAAATATTTTGTTGAGAATTTTAGCATCTAAATTCATCACAGATATTGGCCTATAATTTTCTTTCTTTGTGTTGTCTTTGCCTGGTTTCGGGATCAGAATTATGCTTGCCTCATAAAAGGAGTTTGGAAGTATTCCTTCCTCTTGAATTTTTTGAAATAGCTTGAGGAGGATAGGAGTTAGTTCTTTGAATTTTTGGTAGAATTCACTTGTGAAGCCACCAGGTCCAAGACTTTTCTTTGTTGGGAGTTTTTTGATAACTGTTTTGATCTCATTTGTTGTAATTGGTATGTTTAGGTGTTCTGATTCTTCCAGATTGATTTTTGGAAGATTATATGATTCAAGAAATTTGTCCATTTTACCTATGTTGTCTAATTTTCTGGCATAGAGTTCTTCATAGTATTTTCTTAAAATATTTTGCATTTCTGTTGTGTCGGTTGTTATTTCTTCACTCTCATTTCTAATTTTATTTGTTTGAGTTCTCTCTCTTTTTTTCTTGGTGATTCTAGTTAAAGGTTCATTGATCTTGTTTACCTTTTCAAAGAACCAGCTCCTGGATTCATTGATCCTCTGTATTGTTTACTTAGCCTCTATGTCATTTATTTCCTCTCTGATCTTTATTATTTCCTTCCTTCTACTAGTTCTGGGCTTTATTTGCTGTTGTTTCTCTAGTTCTTTTAGATGCAGGGTCAAGTTGCTTATTTGAGCTTTTTCCAGCTTCTCATGATATGCCTGTAGTGCTATGATCCTCTTTCTCAGTACTGCTTTTGCTGTGTCTCATAAATTTTGAGTTGAAGTACGCTCATTATCATTGGTGTATAGAAACTTTTTTATTCCTTCTTTGATCTCATTCTTAATACATTCGTTATTTAATAACATGCTATTTAGTTTCCAAGTGTTTGAGTATTTTTCAGTTTTTCTTTTGTGGTTAATTTCTAGTTTCATGCCATTGTGATCAGAGAAAATACTTGATATGATTTCAATCTTCTTAAATTTGTTGAGACCACTTTTGTGTCCTAACATGTAGTCTATCCTAGAGAATATACCATGAGGACTTGAAAACAATGTATATTCTACTGTTTTAGGGTGAAAAGTTCTTAAGATATCTATTAAATCGAGTTGATCTAGCGTATTCTTTAAGTCTGCTGTTTCTTTGTTAATTTTCTTTCTTGAAGATCTATCCAGTGATTTTAGTGGGGTATTGAAATCCCCTACTATTATAGTATTGCTGTTAATCTTGCCCTTTATATCCATCAAAGTCTGCTTTATGTATGTTGAGGCTGCTATGTTTGGTGCATAGATATTTATAATGATTATATCTTTCTGTTGAATTGTTCCCTTTATCATTATGTAGTGTCCTTCTTTATCTCTTACTACAGCCTTTGTTTTAAAGTCCATATTTTCAGATATAAGTATTGCTACGCCGGCTATTTTTTTTCATTTCCCTTTGCATAATTTTTTTTCATCCTATTACCTTCAGTCTATGTGCATCTTTTATTTTAAGGTGTGTCTCTTGTAGACAGGATATGTATGGGTCTTGTTCTCTTATCCACACAGCTACCCTATGTCGTTTTTTAAATGTTTTTATTAATTATAATGGGGTGACATTAATAAATCAGGGTACACATGTTCAAAGAAAACATCTCCAGGTTATCATATCATTCAATTATGCTGCATACTCATCACCCAAAGTCAAATTGTCCTCTGTCACCTTCTATCTGGTTTTCTCTGTGGCCTTCCCCTTTCCTTATCTCTCCATCTCTGCCCTCCACACACCTCGTAACCACCACTCTCTTGTCGATGTCTCATAGTCTTGTTTTTATTTCCCACCTATGTATGAAATCATGCTGTTCTCAGTTTTTTTTCTGTTTTACTTATTTCACTCCATATAATGTTATCAAGTATTTTATTTGGATCATTAAATCATTTACATTTAAGGTTATTATTGATATGTAGTTGTTTATTGCCATTTTTTTCTTTAAAGCTGTATTCTTCTTTTGCTATATTATTTCCCCCCTTTGAACTGTTCACAACAGGCCCTTTAGCATATCTTTCAGAATTGCTTTGGTTTTAATGAATTTCTTGAGTTTTTCTTTGTCTGGGAAGCTCTTTATTTCTTCTTCAATTTTAAACATTAGCCTTGCTGGATAGAGTAGTCTTGGTTGTAGGTTCTTGCTCGGCATTACTTTAAATATATCTTACCATTCCCTTCTGGCCTCAAGTGTTTCTGTTGAGAAGTCAGATGTCATCCTTATGGGGGCCTCTTTGTAGGGGATAGCCATTTTTTCTCTAGCAGCTTTTACTATTTTCTCTTTATCACTTAGCTTTGGTATTTTAACTATGATGTGTTTTGGTGTAGATTTCTTTGGGTTTCTCTTTAATGGAGTTCTCTGTGCTTCTTGCACGTGTGAAACGTTTTCCAGTCTTAATTTAGGAATGTTTTCAGCTATGATTTGATTGAACAAAGTTTCTATCCCTTGTTCTTTCTCTTCTTCTTCAGGAACCGCTATGATGCAGATGTTATTTCTCTTCATGTTGTCACAAAGCTCCCTTAGAATTTCCACAGATTTTTTGTGTCTCTTCTTTTTCGGCTCTGCTTCTGTGCCTTTGTTTATTGTGTCCTCCAACTCGCTGATTTGATCCTCAGCTTCATCCCTCTTGCTTTTAATTTTTTCCTTTGTGGTCTTCATTTCTGATACTGTATTTGTGATTTCTGTCTTATTCTTTTTTATTATTTCAACTTCCTCGCACCTGCCCAGCAGTGGATCTCTGCCCATTCCAGGCTCCTGCTTTTCCCCCACTGGTGGGGTCGCAGGTGGGCCTGCAGCTTCTAGACCACTTTTGCGCATCCCCTTTGCCCCCGCTTGGCTAGACCGATCTTACGCCAGCTGGCTTGGCCTCTGCCCTTGCCGACAGAACTGTGGTTCCGTGACCCACTGCTGCCTGCCCTCCAGGAAGCCCTCAGCAGTGTGGGTGGGGGTGCTGCAGCTCAGACCCTAACACTCCATACTGTATTCCTGAAAGCTTTCTCCTTTTGAGCGACTGTGTTCTGATTGCCATAGGGGAGCCTGTTTGGCTGGTGTCCTGCTTCCCCTGCTGGTTCCAGGGGTAATATTGTTTCAGATTTGTGGAGTGACTCTGCCCACGGTTGAGGTTGTTCCTCAAAGCTTTTCTCCCTGTGCCTTCCAGACTGCACTCTCTTCCCACTGCTCTGGTCCTCGCCTCTCTCCCTGTCTCCCGGAGTCCCGGATGAGTGGTTGTGAGAGAGGTTTTCTGTGCCATCCCTTTAAGAAGAATCCTGTGTCTGAGACAACTGTCTCTTTCTCACAAACAGTATCCTAACCTGTTTCCCAGCTAAATACTGTCCATATACCTCTTCTAGGCTCTGGGGCTGCAGGCTGGGGCTCTATTCCTGGGACCCAGGTCCCTACCTTTCTGCTAGCCTCTCTTCCTGCCACACAAGTCTCTCTGGGCTGCCTTTTGCTCCAGGGAGCTGGGCAGCCCTTTCCATGTTTTTGCTTTTTCTACCAGTCTCAATGTGGCTTCTTCAGTGTTCCTTTGTTGAAGAGTCCACTTAGTTTAGTTCAAAGTTGGTTTATTCAGATGATGGTTCTTAAAATCAAGTTATAATCCACTTTGGTTCTGGGAGTTGGAAGTTGGTACGTCCGCTTACTCCATTGCCATCTTGCCCCCCACCTCTGGGTTTTGAACCTGGGTCCTTCGTATCTCAGTCTGATGCTCTACCCACTGCACCACTACCAGAAGTATTTTGACAGCCTAATCAATCAAGGATATAAAGTAAACTCTGACACTATGGAATGAGATAATCATTAGAAGATGTTCTTGTCAAACAATAATAACATGAAAACATATTTCTGGTATGTTACTATTTATTGAGGGAAAACACATTGTAAAATAAAATAAAAGATAAAACCTCATTTAAAAAAATGTTTACATTTATAAAGTAAGAAAAAAAGTGCTGCAGCTAAATTCCAGTTGCAGGGACTGACGTTTGTGTGTGTCTCCTGCCCCAAAATTCTTATGTTGAAGCCGTACCCCCTGACGTGATGGTATGTGGGGTTGGGGCATTTGGGAGGTAATTAGGTTTAGATGAGGTCATGAGTGTGGAGCCTCCATGCTGGTATCAATACCCTTATAACAAGGGGAAGAAACCAGTGCCCACCATGTGAGGATGCAGTAAGAAGGTAGGTATTTCCATAGCACTCTGAATCTAGTGGAACATTGATCTTGGACTGCTAGCCTTCAGAATTGTGAGAAAAAATAATGTTGTTTAAGCCACTTGGTCAATGGTGTTTTGTTATAGTAGCCCAAAGTGATTAAGACAGAAAAAGTGTATATCAAAACTTCGGTGATAAAAATATTTGGGTTGTGGAATTACTGATCATTTCTCATTTTTTATCTTTTTGAAAACATTTTCTGAATTAATTAGTAAATATATAAAAGTATTTTAATAAGAAAAGCAACATTAAGTTTCAGGGGTAGTACTCCAATTTCTCAAAGGACTGAAACGAAACAAATTGGAACCTAAATTCTGGATGAACTAAAATCAGACTTAGACAAGTGGTTGCAAAATATTTCCCTAGTTTGGGGAGCACTGGACATACACTGCCCTCAGAAATGAGCAGCAGCAGGTTTAAACTATGCGAATGAGGAGAGGAGCTCTTTCTGCTCCCCGCTTTCCTCCGGGAGTATGATTGTGAACTCCTAGTTTTCCATTACATATTACTATCTCTAGAGGAAGACTTATAGTTTAGGAAAAAGAGAACCAGATGCAGAAATAGAGGACTCAATGTGGCCTGATGGTACTCTAGTTGAGTCATCTTAATGAAGCTACTAAACTTCCTTGAGCTTCTTTGAGATAATAAATAATAGGTAATTTACTTTTCCCCATCTGGGTGCTATGACAAATGAGACAGTATGTAATAAAAAGTGCTTGAAAAATGATATTCTTACAACATTGCATGTGTGTACACATGTATACACACACAAACACTGTTCTCTCTCTCTCTCTCTCTCTCTCTATATATATATATATATATATGTACATAGATATATAGATATATACACAAACACATACACACATACACATCATATATATAACAAGTATCTCAATCTAGACATAAGAACAGTAGTTGTGGTCATAAAAATTAAAAGCCTAAATTCTTGATGTGACCTTGGCTAATTATAAATACAAGGATAGCTTACTGTGGATTTGATGAGATGCCTTGAGAAGGAAATGTCCTGTTGGCCCAAGTGCTTTGGTAAGTGCTGATTAGCATTCTTTTCCATAGGATAAGAAAGGGGAGGTTAGAGAATATTTACTTTCTGGTGAAAACATGAGCTGATAAGCAAGCAATGTCGTTAAAAGACAAGCTAGGGGAACAAAGTTGTTATTTACACTTAAATATTTGCCTATAGTGTTTTAGACTACCATAATTTAGAGCTTCTCTCTTTTAATGTTTACTGAGAAGGGAAAGACACTCTCTAAGAGACACTCTCTAATATTCAAATATTAGCAATAAATATAACCATTAACCACAAGGTTTGAAGTTAGCACAAAGCCTGTAAAATACGTCTGATACAGAAAATTGTATTTGTTCACTTGGCTATAAACTATATTATAGAAATTATAGTTGTTCCCAGGTTGAATATAAACTCTCTGCTTTGAAGAGCTAGCTTACTCTTTAGTCAATGGACTCGCTAGCCTGCTTAAATCCCCTTAACATATATCAGACAGGTCCTCGAATGAGTTCAAACATTTCAAACACTTTGGCTTAGCTTCCCCTCAGTAGACAGGGTTGACACAAAGGGTGCTTCCAGAAGATTTAACTTCAGACAGTGCAGTCTGATTTATCATATTTCCCCATGTATAAGATGCTCCCATGTATAAGACGCACCTTAAGTTTGGGGTCCTGAAAAAAAAGATGTATTACATAAAGTTGTTGAACTCAAGTTTTCTTAGTCATAAAATTTATACAACTCCTCATCACTGTCAAAACTCACATCTGTTAGCTTGTCCTCATCTGTGTCTGATGATGAATCACTGTCTTCAACAATGAGAGCAAAAACAAGCATGGAAAAGCAGGAAATACAAGTAAAAATCTACAACCAGTACATAAGATGCACCTAGTTTTTAGACAGCAAAATTTTTGAAATAAGGTGCGTCTTATACACAGGGGAATATGGTATTTCACAATGTTATTTGAGGTTACATCTGTGGAGTGTCAATGGGAAGCAAAAGAAATTTTTTTTTTTGCTGTATGAACATGTGTTGGAATATTATTTTTTCAAGTATTTAGAACTTTTTAAATAACCAGCACAATTTTTTTGGTTTTTTTTACAGGGACAAGAGAGAGAGAGTCAGAGAGAGAGAGATAGATAGGGACAGACAGACAGGAATGGAGAGATATGAGAAGCATCCATTAGTTTTTTATTGCCATTGCGACACCTTAGTAGTTGTTCATTGATTGCTGTCTCACATGTGCCTTGACTGCAGGCCTCCAACAGACCAAGTAACCCCTTGCTGGAGCCAGCGACCTTGGGTCCAAGCTGGTGTTCTTTGCTCAAGCCAAATGGTCTCGTGCTCAAGCTGGTGACTTTAGGATCTCAAACCTGGGTCTTCCGCATTTCAGTCCAAACTCTATCTCCTGCGCCACAGCATGGTCAGTCACCAGCACAATTTTTAATTGCTTTGAATATAGCACAGCACTATAAAAATTGTTATTCACATATAGGTTGTGGAGGGCCAGGGCTTAGCCTTCTCTTTTACCACTTGTTAAGTGGACAAAAAACTAGACTCCATTTACATGTCATGAAGCTGACACTGTTCACAGATGTTTTTTATTGAGTCCACATTACTGGCCTGGCTTTAGTTGTTTTTAAAAATATTAATTTAATTACCAGCATTAAAAAGCTCAGGTAGGATTCTGAAAATGGCAGCAGAGTAGGCAGATGCATGGACTCCCAGCTCACAGCACCAAACTGGATTGCAAATTAATTTAGGAACAACCAGCGTGAAAAAACCAACTCTGGATTATAAAAACTGCTCTCAAAATCCAAGGAGCAAAGAAGAAGCCACACCAAGCCTGGTGGGGAACACCGAGGAGTGGTGAGCCTCCCCTGCTTACAGAAACAAAGGGGTGGGGTTCAGGATGAGAGCCCAGAAAGACTCAATCTAAGAAAAACAGTATAAAATATCACTCACAGCCACTTGCCTAGAGACCTAGGAATGAGGTGTGTTGAAAGAGCTGGCTTGTTTTCCCAAAAACAGAGAGAGACAGCCAGGGACAAACAAAGGAATGCATGGGAGGACCTGAGCAGCAGACTAATCCAGTGCCATACCTGGGGGAGGTGTTGGAGGTGGCCATTGCAAGGGGAGGGATTGATCCTTCCACAGAACACAAGACTAAAGTGGTTCCAGATCAATGTTCTTAAGATATCTCTCCAACTCCAATCAGCACAAAAACACACAGCTGAAAACAAGAAGTGGGGAGGACAGGCAGTAACTCAGGTCTCCATGGAGATCTGAGATATACCTCCCCCTACTGAAGTGGAGAAAGCACCCCACCCCCAGATAGAGTAACTGACAGACCAGGTCTTCAGAGTCTCAGGTTACACCCACTGTATTCCTGGATACAGTTTCAAATAAGCCCCCTGCTGAGATCAGTAAACAAGACTACCACCAAGTTAAGAAAACTGAGAAGAAAATAAACAAATCAAGACTTTGAAGGGGCTCTATTAGAAAAGCCAAATTTCATACTGGATTACAAACAACAGCTGAAGCCAACCCAAGAAGATGTAGAAATAACACAACTGAAAATTGGAGGCAGACAACACCAAGCCTAGACTCAACCAGCTCTACAAACAACACACCCAAACACACAGACATAATGAGAAGACAGAAAAGTGCAATCCAAATGAAACCACAAGAGAATCCTCCAGGAAATGAACTGAGTGATATGAAAATAACCAAACATCCAGATGCAGAGTTTAGAATGATTGTTAGGATGCTTAGGGATCTTAGAACAACAATGGATGGTGATTACAAACACCTAAATAAAGAGATTGCAAGTATAAAAAAGGACATAGAAATATTGAAAAAGAATCACTCAGAGATGACAAATTCAATATCAGAAATGAAGACAACAATGGAAAAAATTATAAGAAGGATAAATGAAGTTGAGTATCGAATCAGCGAGTTGGAAGACAAGATAAACACAGGCATGGAAGCAGAGCAGAAAGAAAGGAAAGAGACTCAAAAGTCTGAGGAAACTCTGAGAGCTCTGTGACAATATGAAGAGAAATAACATCCACATAATAGGGGTTCCTGAATAAGAAGAGAAAGAACAAGGGATAGAAACTTTATTCAATCAAATCATAGCTGAAAACTTCCCTAAATTGATGCAAGGAAGGCTCTCACAAGTTCAAGAAGCACAGAGATCTCCATTAAAGAGAAACCCAAAGAAACCTACACCAAGAAACATCATAGTTAAAATACCAAAGCTAAGTGATAAAGATAAAATAGAAAAAGCTGCTAGAGAAAAAAAGGCTATCACCTACAAAGAAGCACCCATAAGGATGACATTCGATTTCTCAACAGAAACACTTGAGGCTAAACGGGAATGGCAAGAAATATTTAAAGTAATGCAGAACAAGAGCCTACAACCAAGACTACTTTATCCAGCAAGGCTATCATTTAAAATTGAAGGAGAAATAAAAACCTTCACAGACAAAAAAAAAAAAAACAAAAAACTCAAGGAATTTATTACAACAAAACTGGTGCTGCAGGACATGTTAAGGGGCCTGTTGTAAACAGATCAAAGTGGGAAAAGAATATAGTGAAAGAGAAATAAACCTTTAAAATATAAAATGGCAATAAACAACTACATATCAATAATAACCTTAAATGTAAATGGATTTAATGATCCAAACAAAAGACATAGGGTAGCTGCATGGATAAGAAAATAAGACCCATACATATTCTGTCTACAAGAGACACACCTTAAAACAAAAGATGCACATAGACTGAAAGTAAAAGGATTGAAAAAAATATTTCATGCAAATGGAAATGAAAAAAAAAGCTGGGGTAGCAATACTTATATCTGACAAAATGAACTTTAAAACAAAGGCTATAGTAAGAGATAAAGAAGGACACTACATAATGATAAAGGGAGCAATCCATCGTGAAGATATAACCATCATAAATATCTATGCAACTAATATAGGAGCTCCTAAATATATAAAGCAGACTTTGATGAATATAAAGGGCAAGAACAACAGCAATACTATAATAGTAGGAGATTTCAATACCCCACTAACATCACTAGATAGATCCTCAAGAAAGAAAATTAACAAAGAAACAGCAGACTTAAAGGACACACTAGATCAACTGAATTTAATAGATATCTTCAGAACATTTCACCCTAAAGCAGCAAAATAAACATTTTTTCAAGTGCTCATGGTACATTCCCTAGGATAGATCACATGTTAGGACACAAAAGCAATCTCAACAAATTTAAGAAGATTGAAATCATATCAAGTATTTTCTCTGATCACAATGGCATGAAACTAGAAATCAACCACACCAGAAAAACTGAAAAATACTCAAACACATGGAAACTAAATACCATGTTATTAAATAATGAATAGGTTAACAATGAAATCAAAGAAGAAATAAAATAATTCCTAAAAACGAATGATAATGAACATACAACAACTCAAAATTTATGGAACACAGCTAAAGCAGTCCTGAGAGGAAAGTTGATAGCAATACAGGTATTCCTTAAGAAGCTTGAAAATGCTCATATAAACAATCTAACACTTCATCTAAAAGAACTTGAAAAAGAAAAGCAAGTAAGGCCCAGAGGTAGTAGAAGGAAGGAAATAATAAAGACCAGAGTGGAGATAAATGACATAGAGGCTAAAGAAACAATACAGAGGATCAATGAAACCAAGAGCTGGTCCTTTGAAAGTGTAAACAAGATCGATGAACCTTTAATGAGACTCACCAAAAAAAGAAGAGAGAGGACTCAAATAAATAACATTAGTTATGAGAGTGGAGAAAAAACAACCGACACAACAGAAATACAAAATATTGTAAGAAAATAGTATGAAGAACTGTATGCCAAAAATTAAACAACCTAGGTGAAATAGACAAAATCCTTGAAACATATAATCTTCCAAAAATCAATCTGGAAGAATCAGAAAACCTAAACAGACTTATTACAACAAAAGAGATTGAAACAGTTATCAAAAAGCTCCCAAAAAACAAAACCCCTTGCCCCGATGTATTTAGTGGTGAATTCTACCAAATATTCAAAGAAGAACTAACTCCTATCTTTCTCAAGCTATTTCAAAAAATTCAAGAGGAAGGAACACTACCAAGTTCCTTTTAAGTGGTGAGCAAAATTCTGATTCCAAAACCAGGCAAAGACAACACAAAGAAAGAAAATTATAGGCCAATATCCCTGATGAATTTAGATGCTAAAATCCTCAACAAAATATTAGCAAACCTGATCCAGCAATACATGAAAAAAATCATACATCATGATCAAGTAGGATTTATTCTGGAGAGGCAAGGATGGTACAACCTTCATATATCAATTAATGTGATTCACCACATAAACAAAAGGAAGTTGAAAAACCACATGATAATTTCCATAGATGCAGAGAAAGCATTTGATAAAATCCAGCACCCATTTATGATAAAAACTCTTAGCAAAGTGGGAATACAGGGAACAAACCTTAACATGATAAAGGCCATTTATGACAATCCCACAACCAACATCATAATCAATGAACAAAAATGAAAGGCAATTCCCCTAAAATCTGGAACAAGGCTGGGCTGTCCCCTTTCACCACTCTTATTCAACGTAGTACTGGAAGTCCTAGCTACAGCAATCAGACAAGAAGAAGAAATAAAAGATATCCAAATTGGAAAAGAAGAAGTAAAACTATCATTATTTGCAGATGATATGATACTGTATATAGAAAACCCTAAAGGCTTAGTCAAAAAACTACTGGACCTAGTAAACAAATTCAGCAAGGTGGCAGGATATAAAATTAACACACAGAAATCACAGGCTTTTCTATACACAAACAATAAAATGTTAGAAAGAGAAATTAAGGAAACAATTCCCTTCACTATTACAACAATAAAAAATAGAGTACCTAAGAGTAAATTTAACCAAGGAGGTTAAAGACTTGTACTCAGAAAATTATAAAACATTGATAAAAGAAATCAAGGAAGACACAAACAAGTGGAAGGATATACCGTGCTCATGGTTAGGAAGAATAAACATCATTAAAATGTCTATATTATTCAGAGCAATTTATATATTCAATGCAATACCAATTAAAATACCAATGACATACTTCAAAGATATAGAACAGATATCTCAAAAACTTATATGGAACCAAAAAAGAACATCAATAGCCTTATCAATAGCAATCTTGAAAAAGAAGAATAAAGTGGGAGGTATTACACTTTCTGATATCAAGTTATATAACAAGGTCATTGTATTCAAAACAGCTTGGTACTGGCATACGAACAGGCATAGAGATCAATGGAACAGAACAGAGAACCCAGAAATAAACCCACATCTTTATGAACAATTGATATGTGACAAAGGAGGAAAGAACATACAGTCGAGTAAAGACAGTCTCTTTAACAAATGGTGTTGGGAAAACTGGACATATACCTGCAAAAAAATGAAACTAGGCCACCAACTTACACCATGCACAAAAATAAACTCAAAATGGATAAAGGACTTAAATGTAAGCCGTAAAACCATAAGCATTCTAGAAGAAAACATAGGCAGTAAACTCTCCAACATCTATCAAAGCAATATATTTGCTGATTTATCTCCACAGACAAATGAAATAAAAGATAGGATAAACAAATGGGACTATATCAAACTAAAAAGCTTTTGCACAGCTAAAGACAATATGAGCAGAATAAAAAGACAAACCACACAATGGGAGAACATATTTGACAACACATCTGACAAAGGGTTAATAATCAAAATTTATAATGAACTTGTAAAACTCAACACCAGGAAGACAAACAATCAAATAAAAAAATGGGCACAAGAAATGAATAGAAACTTCTCCAAAGAGGACTTACAGAGGGCCAATAGACATATGAAAAAGTGCTCAACATCACTAATCATTAGAGAAATGCAAATTAAAACCACAATGAGATATCACCTCACACCAGTCCGAATGGCGCTCATTAACAAAACAACACATTACAGGTTCTGGCGAGGATGTGGAGAAAGGGAAATCCTCCTGCACTGCTGGTGGGAATGCAGACTGGTGCAGCCACTGTGGAAAACAGTATGGAGATTCCTCAAGAAATTAGAAATGGAACTGCCCTTTGATGCAGCTATCCCACTTATAGGAATATATCCCAAGGACACCATATCACCCACTGAAAAAAAGAAATGCACCCCTATGTTGATGGCAGCATTGTTCACAATAGCGAAGAGCTGGAAACAGCCCAAGTGTCCATCAGTGGACGAGTGGATTAAAAAGCAGTGGTACAGATATACAATGGAATACTATGGCGCCATGAAAAAGAATGAAATATTACCTTTTGCAACAATATGGAAGGACCTGGAAACTATTACGTTGAGTGAAATAAGCCAGGCAGAAAAAGAAAAATATTATATGACCTCACTCATTTGAAGAATCCAAGGAACATTGAGAACTGAGGAAAGGAACTGAGACAGAGAAGAGATCAAAGGGACCAGAGGAAAAGAGGACAGAGGGAAAGGGGATGATAAGATGGGATAAACCTGAAGGGAAGGGGGGAGGGTGCTGTAGGGAAGGGGATAAAGGAGATGTTGAGCGGAATATGGGGTAGGGGGATGCAGTTGGGGTCACCCTAGAATCTATGTAAACACAATTAAATAAATCAATAAATAAACAAGTAAATAAATAAATAAAAAGCAGGGTCAAAAGCTAGCAGGTAAGATCTTTTCCCCACATTCTGAATGTACATTCTCTTGAGCAACATGGTGCAATGGAAATTTCTGCATTGATGGAAATGTTCTATACCTGTGCTGTCTGATTTTGTAGCCACTCACCTCAGGTGATTGTATAATTTAAATTAATTAAAATTTAAAAGTTTTTTTTTTTTTTTTAAAAAAAAAGCTTAGGTGATTTTTGCATAAAAATAAAATAGAGAGAAAAATTAGATACTTTCCACCTGTCTCCCTTTTTTCACACTTCCAGAGCTTGGGCAGCTAAAAATGGCTTTTCTAAATTGGGCATATGAAAATGAGTCAGGTTTTGCTTTGACCAATCAGATGCAGTCAAATGACATTTCAAAGACTGAAGTCCCTGCTGCCATGGTGACAGACACCAAGAAGGAGTCTTTGTGTTTTTCTGGAGCACCATTATTGCCACCAGCTTTAGTGGTGTCTTTTAAGCTACTTTGATTTTGTTGCCAGTATGGACCTAACAGGTGAGGTGTGGCTCTGGAACCAACAGTGGCTGACTCAGGAAGTTCTGCATTCCTACACAGTTCCCGGAACAAACCATCCAGGACGGCTTCCTGATTCTCCACCTTCCAGACTGAGCCAAAGCTGATGGCTTCCTTGGGGGCAGGTTCTGCATTGTTTTCTGGCCGCCAGTCCTGGAGGCCACCGAGTTCATTTTTTGAAGACTTTTTCCCTCTGTGCTTAAAATAGCTAGAGTTGTTTCTGTTTTCTATAACAGAACTGTAATACACAGGAAAAATGATATCCGCTAACATCCGTCAGATTTTGATTGTGGTAACAACCGTCTGTTAATGAGCAGTAGGCTCAGGTTGCGTAGACCTGACTATACCCTAGTGTATCCCCCGAATGGAGGCGAGTTTGTCCAATGACGTTTTCATCATATTTGTGGTCTGTGTTTGCATTTCAACAGGCAACTCACTTTTCTTAGTTATTTCACCTTCCTACACCCTGTGGGAATTTGAATTTGTCACCCCATTAATATTTACCTAAAGCTTGGTTGCAAACATTTTTTAAAAATTTCTTAAAGGATATGATTATACCAATTTGAATATAATCCCAAATTACCCCCAAATCAGACCCAGAAAGCTGTATACCCAAACTGCATTATTTAGGACCCTAAAAGAACTGTTCTTAACAAACTATGAAACTAGTTACTAACCCTATGGATGTTATTGAGTAAATTGTAATGTCACATTTATAAAGACACAGCAAAGAGGTTTCTTTCAAGTCAAGTTTTATCTTACAGCCATATAGTAGATCACATTTTGCTTTTTTGCACTGGCTGTTGGAAAGGTAGGGTCAGAAGTCGTCTGAGTGATTGACTTCTCGTAGTGTAAATGAGCTTATATGACTTCAGGCACGTATATGTGTAAATAACTTCTGACTGGGTCTCATTATTACTACCCTCGCTTTCTCTTCACTCAGATTTTTTCATGTACTAAACAAGTCCTATTGTACTATGTTTGCAACCCATTTTAAATCCTTCTTGTGCTATGATGGAGAATGAATAGATATTTAGATAAATTGTCTTTACTTCCCCTGTTCTATTCCTTTTATGATGTCTAACAGATAGCTGTTCCTTAGTTCTCTCTGACTTCGTGTGCTTGGACGTGTATTTCTGCAACTATCTTAACAGATCAAGGTTATTTATGGGTGTACTCAGGATTTTGCAATCTAACAATAACAAACTTTCAGCAAAACCTGAGTAAGAATGCCAGGAACTACAGATTTCTTGTCAACCAAATGAAAGACTCAGTCTAATCTAACCTGCTTCTTTTTCCTTCTCTTTCTCTCTCTCTCTCTCTTCCTCCTTTCTTTCTTTCTTCCTTCCTTCCTTTCTTTCTTTCTTTCTTTCTTTCTTTCTTTCTTTCTTTCTTTCTTCCTCTCTCTCTCTCTTCTTTCTTTCTTTCTCTTTCTTTCTTCCTCCCTCCCTCCCTCCCTCCCTCCCTCCCTCCCTCCCTCCCTCCCTCCCTCCCTCACTCCTTCCTTCCTTTCTCTTTCTTTCTCTCTCTCTTTCTCTCTCTTGCTTTCTCCCTCCCTCCTTTCTTTCTTTTTTCTTTTCCTTTCTTTCTTTCTCTCTCTCTTTCTTTCTCTCTCTCTCTCTTCCTCCCTCCCTCTTTCCTTCATTTCTTTCTTTCTTTCTCTCTTCCTCCCTCCCTCCCTCCTTTCTTTCTTTCTTTCTTTCTTTCTTTCTTTCTTTCTTTCTTTCTTTCTTTCTTTCTTTCTTTCTTTCTTTTCTTTCTTTCTTTCTCTCTCTCTTCCCTCTTTCTTTCTTTCTTTCTTTCTCTCTCTCTTCCCTCTTTCTTTCTTTCTTTCTTTCTTTCTCTCTCTCTCTCTCTTTCTCCCTCCCTCCTTTCTTCCTTCATTTCTTTCTCTTTTATTCTCTCTTCCTCCCTCCCTCCCTCCCTTCTTTCTTTCTTTCTCTCTCTCTTTCTTTCTCTCTCTTCCTCCCTCCCTCTTTTCTTCATTTCTTTCTTTCTCTCTTCTTCCCTCCCTCCCTCTCTCTCCCTCCTTCCCTTCTTTCTTTCTTTCTCTCTCTCTTTCTTCCTCCCTCCTTTCTTCCTTCATTTCTTTCTTTCTTTTTTTCTCTCTTCCTCCCTCCCCCCTCCCTCCCTCCCTTCTTTCTTTCTTTCTTTCTTTCTCTCTCTCTCTTCCTCCCTCCCTCCTTTCTTTCTCTCTCTCTTCCTCCCTCCCTCCTTTCTTTCTTCATTTCTTTCTTTCTTTCTCTCTTCCTCCCTCCCTCCCTCTCTTTTCTTTCTTTCTTTCTTTCTTTCTTTCTTTCTTTCTTTCTTTCTTTCTTTCTTTCTTCTTTTTCTTTTTCCCTCCCTCCCTCCCTCCCTCCCTCCCTCCCTCCCTCTCTCTTTTCTTTCTTTCTTATTTCTTTCTTTCTTTCTTTCTTTCTTTCTTTCTTTCTTTCTTTCTTTCTTTCTTTCTCTCTTTCTTTCCTCCTTTCGTGAGAGGTTGGAGATGCAGAGACAAACGCCTGTATTTGTCCTGACTGGGATCCATAACCCAGCCCCCTATGGGGTGCTGCTCTGTCTGGCCTGCTTCTCCATTGCTCGGCAACTGAGCTATTTTAGCACCTCAGGCGAGACCATGAAGCAATCCTCAGCACCCAGAGCCAACTTTTGCTTGAAACATTCAAGCATGGCTGAGGGAGGGGAAGAGAGAGAGATAGACGGGGGTGGGGTGGTGTGGTGAAGCAGATGGTTGCTTCTTTTGTGTGCCCTGACTGTGAATTGAACCCAGGACATCCACATGCCAGGCCAACTGGCTAGGGCCCTAATCTATTTTTTCTTCTTTTTTAAATGAACATTGTATTTTGAGATAATTATAATTCACATGCTGTTGTAGGAATAATATGATCAATCTTGTGCACCTTGTACTTTTTATGTAGTTTCTCTTAATGGTAATATATTGTAAAACCATAGTCCATGACCGCAGACAGAATGTTGACATCAACACAGTCATGATGCAGAATGTTTCCATCACTACAGGAATCCCTCCTGCTGCCCTTTTATGACCATACTTCTTTCCTTCCCAGCCCCACCCTCTCCCTAACCTCTGGAAACCACTAATATTTTTTTCATGTCTATACTTTGTTTTATTTCAAGACTATCTCGTTTCTTTTGATGGCATAAATCTTCTCTGCAGGTGTCTACACTGCATTTATTATCACTCTCCCCTCACTTTTATTCATTGTCTGCCCTTCTCTCGCCTCTTCTGTGCCTGAGAACACCAAGCTCTGAGGAATATATCTCTGACTTCCAATTAGATCAGCCATTAGAAATGCAGCTGAAGATGGAAGGAGTGAGAGAAGAGAGAAGTGAGGGTAACCCTTTAAGCACACCCCTCAGGTTTCATGGGAGGGTGGAGGTGGAAACAGCCACTACCACTAGGAGAGGAAAGAATGCCACAGGTGAGGAAATGAATAGACATTTAGCTAGTAGAGTTGCCTGCCTGCTAGGGGTCAGGCTATCTTGGGACAGTGTGTTGATCACTAATGACCTTGATGGACTGAAGATTAGGGAAGGTGAGGAATTCAATGGTGATTGAGGTCAAATTCCTAATCTAGCACAAGTCTCCGAGCTAGCAAATATGTTCTGAATATGTGTTCTTCATGCTCCAGACACAGGGTAAAGACCTGAACTTTAAATATATTCTCACCATATTTATTAGATCTTTTTAAATTTTTTTTTAGAGTTTTAAAAAATTTATGTACTTTAGAGAGAGAAGGAGAAGGGGGGGGGGAGGAGCAGGAAGCATCCACTTTCATATGTGCTTTGACCAGGCAAGCCCAGGGTTTCGAACTGGTGACCTCAGCGTTCCAGGTCGACGCTTTATCCACTGTGCCACCATAGGTCAGATCCAGATTTATTATATTTTAAACTAACATTATGCCAACTTAATCTCACCCCTAATTTATATAGAGTTTGAAGAAAACCCCAACTTCCATTTAAAATGTGTATGATGGAGGTAATTATTTGATCCTGATCCACTGTTTCCCAAGTACCTGTGCTGGGCCTTTCTCTTCTACGGTAATCTGTTCCTCTAGTCTCACTGGAAGAAAAAGATTCTCATTCACATGGTTTAAGGGGCTGGTAGGAGGCTGCTAGGTTATTCACATGGAGCAATATACGTGAAATTTATTAAAGCCTGTGATAAAAAAACAAGTTCTTAGGCTAAACAAATGACAAGTGGCGTGAGCACACCTGCTGAGAGAAGGACTAGTGAAGCAGCTTTGCCTGTGCCTTGTGCAGTGATCTTTCAGGTGGTGACAAGTTATCTCTGCTTCCCCAGAACCCCAACCCTGCACTGAACTCCAGTAGTGCTAGGCAGTTCCATCTCTACATCTGCTTGTCTTCTATAGGGGAGGGAGGCTGGCCTTGGTTTTTCACCTAAGCTCTTTCTATTTCTGTGTCATGGTCTCTGAGCTCCCTCATGATGTCCCTCTGATTCTCAGAAGCCTGCGTCAGTCTCACGTACCATTCTTTTGTACTCTCAATGTACTTTTCCCACTCTTCTTGAGATAATGTGGCCACACAAAAAGAAAGTTGGAAGAAGAAAAGCACAAAATTAATTTTTAAGGATATTATCTTGTCACAATTGTACTACGGCTACACCCTATCTGTACACGTGCCATTGGTTCTTTTGGCCAGAAGAACAATATCCAAATATTTTTCAACACAGTTCTTTCTGGAGCTAAAGAAAAATATTATTTTCTATAAAGAAAATTACCATTTTAATTTCCAATTTTTAATACAAAATAGCCTTTCTTTAAAAATATATATTCATTTAAGAAACATTTATTATGTTACTGCTAGATGCCAGAAAGTTTGCTTTCCTGCTTCCCTCTTTTAAAGGAAAGGTAATTGAGAATCACAGGAATTAGCATGCTGGTTGGTAATAAGACAGTCTCTGTTCTAATGAGTTAATATGCTAGTGGGGTTTTAGTATGGATGTATTTATTCATTCAGTTGATCATTTGACATATTTTTTGAACCCCACTTTAACCTTTGGCACTAAACCCAGAAAAAACATGGCACCTATTTGTGCAGTGAATAGATAGGCAGATAAAACAATAATTACTTTAAAATGTATTTAAGGTTATTTGACGCAGACAAAAAAGGACCTGTGTAGAAGGAGTCATGGAGGATGTGAGGTTTGGGTTTTACTTGTGGGGATCAGTGGGAACTTATGAAGTGAGGAAGCATGGGATGGCTATGCTAGAATATGTAAAACAGAGGCAAGAGCACAAGAGTATATTTGGAGGACAAATTGCATGAATTTAGTCAAGTAGAAAGGCTTTTGTCTCAATGCAGCTCAACACACAAGAAAGAGCTCAAGTTCTCCGGATTCCTATGTTTCTTCTTTCCTCAAAATTAAGCTTGACTGTAAGTGGATGCCATTCAGATGTCTGCTACTCTGGATGAACTGCATCATGGTGAGAAACTCTGGTACCTGAGCAATATTTCAGGGCGCTGGAATGCAGAGAATGGGCAGGGGTTGACTCCAGGAATGAGATTACTTGGGAATCCAAATTTTCTAAAATATTGTGGGAAGTCTGTTCTGGGAACTCTAGTTCAATCCTGCAGTTGTTTGCAACATAATTTGCCCCTATCTCTGTAGCCGATCAGCTGTTCATGTTTGGTGAACTCCATCTCAGGTTACTGGCAAGTATCACTGTCACGGTTTAACTCAAGGTTTCCTCCACTAATGAGGAAATGCTTTTGGAAAGAGAATGCTTGTGAAAGAAAACTTTGAAAAACCATTTCCTTCAAAGAAAATGGTTAATGAAATATAGTTTTATTTATTCACTCTGTAAGTACCTTAGGACTCTATACCAAAGCTCAAGTTCTTGAATCATGTGATTCTTTATGGGTTACTTTCTTTCCCTGGCCCAGTCCATGAAGAAAGGTACTAGAAAGGTTTCCAATAGTTGGCTGGCTTACGGTCAAAGTTATGAATTCAGCTCAAAGTCCCAAGCAACAGCCTCCTTCCTTTACACCTCAGTGCTCAGAGCATGGCAAACAGACACAGAATGAATGCATATACTCTGTCAATTATCCTTACAGTTGTTTAAGGAAGAATCATCATATCCATAAATGGAGATGCAAGAAAAATGGTAGCATGGGCTGTTTTTAACCTACAAGTCTACTTGTTTCAAAAGGTCATCACAATCTCTTGCTATACTTTGGTTTTGAAAATTAATCTTTTCATTGAACTGAAAAACTATTTTTTTTTGAACTGAAAAACTATTTTTGAAGTTTAAAAGGTAGAACACACATACAATAAAGTTTGCATAGCTGAACCTGGGAAAGGAAGGGCAGAAATGTAATTGAGCTGTCGGCGTCAAAGGCTGTGCCTACTTTCTGAACATTTCAGTTGGGAGCTAACATTGGTTTCTAAATTCATCTGCTAGGAGAAATCCGGGAAATTTATTTTTAGAGTGCATTTTTTCTTTGCAGAATTCAGCTTAGCTTTTGCTCCTGGTGGCTGGCTTTTTAAAGTAGAGAACTCTATGCCAAGCATTGGAAGTCAGGGTGTAAATAGATGGGCAATTATTTTACAGAAGTTCTCTGTTTAATAGCAATTTCCTCCTCAGGTACAACGCTTACAGGTTATTTGCTAGAAATATCTTTAAAAACATTATCAATGTGTAAGTTGTCTTTATGAACAAACACCAATTCAGGAATTGCTTTCTAGAGTAATCTGGCCTAACTCAATATAGATAGTTTTACTTATTTAGTACCTTTCCATGTCAATCAAAGAAACCTTAAGATCATCCCTTGCTGTCCTAGGGTCTCCTGAAGTCTTATTAACAATGCTGTATGGGTTTTTGCATTTATTAAAATAATTTTACTTAGAATCTTGTCTTTTATACATAAACAAATATCAAGACACAGCTTGTAGGTAATCATTGTTTATTCAGAAAACCACCTTGTTTGTGATTATTTGGCACAGGACAAGGGTCACAAGCTTCTGCTTCTGCAGCAGCCAGCAGATAACTCAAGTATATGAGACATGCTGGGTGCAGGCTGAGGCCTCCAGAGGAATGCATGTCTTTTCTAAGGACACCAGAGCTTCTTAATTCTGGTTGACTGCAGTCTACAGGAAAGTGAGTCCAAAAGGCTGCACTTTCCATAATTGCTGGTTCTTCTAGAGAGCTCCCAAACTTCTGTTTCTTTCTGAAATCTTTGGATTAAAAATGAAAATTCCATGGGGGCCAAATATCTGTGGGCTACCTGTTTTCAGTCTCCGATATAAAAAATCTGTATTAATTCATTGTTGTGCTTGTTTAATAAACAGAGTAAGACTCCCTTCACCATGGACCATGTCTCACATATTTGGTTTCCCCAAAGCCTAGAATTGTGCTCGGCACATTGGAGAGGCACAGATATTATTAGTTACTAAGCTGAACTGGGCTCTTAACAAATGAGGGCCAGAGGAAGGTGTTTTTGTTTGTTTGTTTTAGGGCTGGATAAAACTATTAAATCCAGACACTTTGAAAAGATAAACATTTACAACTATTATAACATGTCCATTCTGGACAGAACATTCTTTTTAACTATCTCTAGACTCTGAAGCTTCTTTCTTTCTTCACATTTTGTGAGAAGGTTAAGTATGGCTTTCTGTACTTTCATGGAAGAAGAGATGCACGGAGGGTCTTAAATAATTTATATAAGAAAATAAAAGAAATAGGTATTAAGTGAAATCTCATTATTACTTGATTTACTATTAATTTCTTGAGACATTATAAATATTATGACTGCATTAACAATTACTTTGGTTTGGTCAGAGTTTACTCACAAGGTGAGAAGTGAGGGAAGAGTTCTTGTGGCCTTTGGGACATGCACTGACATAAAGAACTCAAGGAGCTTCTCCTTTACCTTGGGCTCCTCTAGTGCTCTGAAAATTGAAATGATCAATCAGTGATTCAGAACACTAGAAATGACAGTAAAATCTATCTAAAATAAAAATGGAAAAATCTGTGATTTCCTCTCTAGATAACCATGACCACCAGAGAAAGTCTGGTACATATTCTAGAAGAGTGTATCAAATGTTTATTCTGCCAGGCTTAGTGCCTTAACATCACTATATTTAATTCTAATAGCATCTCATTAAAAAAGAATCTATAGTCATCCTCATTTTATTTTATTTTTTTGTGACAGAGGCAGACAGAGTCAGAGAGAGGGACAGATAGGGATAGATAGGAAGGGAAAAAGATGAGAAGCATCAATTCTTTGTTGAGGAACCTTAGTTGTTCATTGATTGCTTTCTCACATATGCCTTGATTGGGAGGCTCCAGCACACTGAGTGACCCCTTGCTCAAGCCAGCGACCTTGGGCTCAAGCTGGTGAGCCTTGCTCAAACTAGATGAGCCTGTGCTCAAGCAGGCAACCTCTCGAGCCTGGGTTCTTCATGTCCCAGTCCGACACTCTATCCACTGCGCCACTGCCTGGTCAGGCAGTCATACTCATTTTAAGATGAGCAAACCAAGTCTCAGAGAGGTTAAATTGCTCAGGATAGAGCAGTGGGAACTAGCCTTATGTTTTTGATTACCATACCATTCATATACCTTTAACTTACTTCTCCCTTCTTCCTTTTAATTTACTTTTCTTTCTCAATACTGCATCTTTTTCAAGGGATACATATACTAATCACAAAAATTAGGGGATCAGGGATCGTGCAGATAGTCCAGTATTTTCAGCCTTTTGTATAGTGTATTTTCACCAATGAAATAAAAGTTGGTTTTGCATCTCATCTGCATAATCAAGCAACTTTCTTTGACTTGTCGTTTGCTCTTTTGATGTTCTTGTTTAATAAAAAAATCAAATGCTTTTTTTATTGCTTTACATTCATTTTGAAATATCCCTTAATTTTTGTGAACAGTGTAGTATTTCTCCCATTACAAACAATTGAGCAATGGATACCCACATACATACATGTGAACTCTTGTCCAATTATTTACTTGAAATGCCTAGAAGTTATATTATTGCATCAATTACTTTAATTATTTTTATTTATTCATTCATTCATTTTAGAGAAGACAGAGAGAGAGAGAGAGAGAGAGAGAGAGAGAGAGAGATATGGAGAGAGAGAAGTGGGAGAGGAGCAGGAAACATCAACTCCCTTATGTGCCTTGACCAGGCAAGCCCAGGGTTTTGAATCAGCAACCTCAGCATTCCAGGTCAACACTTGATCCACTGTGCCACCACAGGTCAGGTGCATCAATTACTTTAAAAATTTATTTTATTTTATAATCCATCTGCCCTTATTTCATGCCATTAATTTGTCAGAGAAATTGGGTCATTTGTGGTCGGAGAACTGTATCCTTTGTCTTATAAAATATTTCATCTTCAGGATTTGGCTGATATGATTTCTTGTGATATTATTTAACTTATTTCTTTCTCCCCTCTATTTATAGAAAACTAGTAATTAATATGCACAACAACACATAGAGAATTGAGTTTGAAACATAAATAAATCAATAAGAGTTCAGAGTTTTTTATTAGATTCAGATTACTGTTTTGAAGCAAGAAGACTGTATAAGAGCCACTGTGTCTTTCTGATGAAAGTAATATACTTACTTCTGATGTTTCACCTTTGGTTAAGATTGAAAAGTTTCTAAACCATGGGCATAGTTCTGTCTGAAGTCTTCATCATGACACAAGATGAACTGGCATTGTAGAACACTAGCAGTCACAAAGACATGTGTTGTGTCTCCCTTTTGTAAGTATCAGGCTCATGAGATTTCTGCCCTGGACATGCTCACTACCTGTCCTTTCTTTTTTGGCTGATCTGGGAAGCCTCTGCCATGTGCCTTTTACGAGGCACCAAGAGAAGCTCCGGCACAAACTCCTTGAATCTGTTTTCTGGGATCCATCTCCATTGTCTTATAGCCATTTTCACTTTGCTTCCATATGCCACCATGAGGACTGTGTGAAGAAGAATTTCCAAATAATCCTTTAGTGCCTGGCCTTAGTGATGAATACCTAGAGAACATCCTAGTAAGAGTCTACAGGCTACCAGATCATCCTTGCCTTTCCCCTTGAATACAATACTTCATGCAGCCTGATAACTACAATTCAAACAGCCCTCCAGCACAATTTTGGTTCTCCCTTCCTTGCTCACTTCTTAAGTCTGTGTTTTCATAGCTAAATATTCCTGCTGGCCCCATTCAACTCTCCTCCCTAAATGCTACCTGCTTCTAATAGGTTCCTGCCAACCCTCAGAGTGTGACCCAGACAGAAATCCAGATATAACATAATGGTAAGAGCACAGGCTCAAAAGGCAGGCAGGCCTGGGATTGAAATCAAGCTATATAGCACTTTCTAGCTGTAAAGTTATCAACATATCCAAGTGTAAGTTTCATCTACTGTAAAATGGCAATATTAATATTTACTCTATAAGGCTATTGTGAAGATTAAATGAAACAGAACAAATGCCTAGGCCAATGCTGGGCCCATGGCAAATGCCCAAAGAAAGAAGAATTATTTTTGGTGTTATCATATTCCCACACTCACGCTAGATCTCAGACCTTTAGTTTCCACTGGTACAGAGACATAGTTAATATATCAAAAATTGATATTTAATAGTGAATAGATATAAAATAATGAAGCAAAGTGAAATTTAATAAAGCCTACATAGTTTAAAGTAATAAAATGTTCCTAGGGTAAAATAATGAAACTACGAATCTGGAAGGAGTTTTAGGAGTTATTAAATTCAATCTTTCACCTTATAGATGAGAGGACTGAGGCACAGAAAAGCCGGCCGATCTTCTCCAAGCTCCTCCACCAACCAAGCAGGTACAAAGCAATGTGAACCTACATCTGACTTTGGTCAGGCTGTTTTCCCTTGCAATGCACTTATCTGATGATGAATCACTTGAGATTTATCTTTTGGCCTTGTACTAATAACTGGGATTATGATGCAAGAATTGGGGAGAGGGGAATCTGAGTTGTATTTCTTGTATCTCCTAGGTTTACTAATGAAATGCAAGAATCAAGAGAGAAAAAAGACATGTTTGAAGAGTAATGGGACATATTCTTTGATTCTTTGATATGTTGAGCCAATATCCATTACCATTGCTGGCAGACACTGTTATGTTCCAAAGAATCTATTCCTACATTTAAATGTTATGTTCAATAAAAGAACAAAAAGACTCAGAGTACCTTTGAAAATAATTACAAAATTACCATGATAATACACAAGAGGAGTTTTGTTGTATCCCCACATTTGTGCTCTGTGAGGGGAGCAAGTGGAAAATGGAAAGCAAGCCACCATGACAGGCTGTTGCTGAAAGATTGCTCCCATGGTGCCAAATGGACGCTTTAAAGGTTGGTTGTTTTTCATTTCTGTTAACTATCTCTTTAATCTCTTTGTTTCTTGCTAATTATTATGCATAGACAAATATGATTACCAAATTTTAATTGTATCATCACAGACACTATAAAAATGATGATAATAAAACAGCATTTGCAATCTGCTTTGGTAATTTTTGAACTGTAACTGTGCCTTAATTTGTACAAAGGAAATGCACTTCATTTGTTTTCAAAGTAGTTATTATTCTTCCCAACTTTATTTTGTTGTTGTTAGATTATCCATTCCAATGCTGTTTTTCTAAAATCTTGGTTGATGTGTATCAGTGCCATGCCAATTTTAATATTTTATATTTAGGCAAGTTTTCAAATTAGACTTGGTTGTATTTCACACTGTTCATTCATTTGTTCATTCATTCATTCATTCACTTGTTTGTTCAATAACTCTGATCCGGCACAAATTTAAACCTTAGAGATATAGCAGTAAATAATGTATGACCCTTGACTTACATTTATGGTCGTGTGATCATATCTACCTTCTTGGCAATAATTACAGTTTATATGTTAATGACTATCAAATCTCTGTTTCCAGACCTGTCTCCACCCTCTCCAAACCTTAGATCCATGCATATTCAAATAAATACAAGACCACTCTGTTTGTTCGTTTTAAAGACACCTCAAAGTCAATGTCCTAATCTGAGTTTATAGTCTTTTTTTTTTTAAAGATTTTTTTTTTTTTCAGGGACAGAGAGAGAGTCAGAGAGATGGACAGACAGGGACAGACAGACAGGAACGGAGAGAGATAAGAAGCATCAATCATTAGTTTTTTGTTGCGACACTATAGTTGTTCATTGATTGCTTTCTTATATGTGCCTTGACTGTGGGCCTTCAGCAGACTGAGAACCCCCTTACTGGAGCCAGCGACCTTGGGTCCAAGCTGGTTAGCTCTTTGCTCAAGCCAGATGGACCCATCCCAGTTCGACACTCCATCCACTGCGTCACCGCTTCGTCAGGCGAATTTATCATCTTTTTAAAACTGCCTCTTCATCAGAACATTCTCAATCCTGAGAATGGTGCCCATAATCATCTAAAACCAGAAATGTGACATTATCCTTTACTCTTCTCCTTCATGTCTTTTTTCTAAGAAGTTAATAGATCCTGTCAGTTTGCCTCTTATGCAGCTTTAAGATTTGTCCAGATTTTTTCATTCTTGCCGGTTACTATTGGGTCCAGTGTACTCTCCTTTCTCACTTGGATTGGTAACAGTGTCCCAATTAGTGACCCTCTGTGTAGTCACTCTCTGTTCCCAGACACTGCATCCTCAGGAACAGCCATACTGATCCTTCCAAAAGGCAAATCTCATTTTCTTCTTATAATCTTTCAATTGCCTTCCCATCATTTTGAAGATAAAAATCTAAGTTCCTAACAAGGCTTCCACAACCCTTCCCTTGCCAGCGCCTCCATCACTCCCCATCTTGGTGATTTGCCAGCCCTTGCGTCTCCATTGGTAATGAACTTTTTTCAGTTACCTGAAGAGAGGCTCCATGCATGTGTTCTCTCATTTCTCGGCCTTCGACAGGCTCCTATCTTTTCTGGAAAATGCCTCAATATCAACTGAAGGATGGTCCCTAGGAAGGCATTTCTCCACCTCCTGGGTGGGGTTAAGAGCCCCATTACCTGAAACACTTTAAATTTGTATGACACATAGTAAATAAATATTGGTTGAGTAAATTAATGACACTTACAAAATAAATATTATTTATGATAGATGCTCTAATAAGAGATACAGAATGCTGCAGAATCCAAATAAGAAACACCTAAATTGGAGTTGGGTTTCAAGGTACACATATGCTCTTAGCACCATGCACAACAACACATAGAGAATTGAGTTTGAAACATAAATAAATCAATAAGGATTCACCTGACTCTTTATGGTGGAGGGTGGCAAAATATGTCACCCATCATGTGCCTTTTTGGCATAAGAGCTGATGAACTGATTATTTTGAGCTGAGTATTTTGAGGTACAGGAGAAGCTTTGAAAACAGAGTAGGAGTTATCCTTTATTTATTTATTTATTTATTTATTTATTTATTTATTTATTCATTTTAGAGAGGAGACACAGAGTGAGAGAGAGAGATAGAGAAAGAGAGAAAGGGGGAAGGAGCTGGAAGCATCAACTCCCATATGTGCCTTGACCAGACCAGTGCAGGGTTTTGAACTGGCGACCTCAGTGTTCCCAGGTCGACGCTTTATCCACTGCGCCACCACAGGTCAGGCAGGAGTTATCCTTTTGTAAAGGGAAATTTATATTTATAAAGGGACTCTCTATTAGTAAGGACCCTCTTTCCCCCACCCCCACTCTCTCTCCCAGGAAGAGAAGGACAACTTTAAATCTCCAAAACTCTTATTAAAGAAGAATTAAGAGAACTTAAATCTATATAACAAACTTTACTTTTCATTTTCATCTCCCCAAAACTGACCTCCCCCACATATTTATTTTTATTTTATGTTGTTTTCTCAAAATGCTATTTTGGCCTGAATTTAAATTACTCATTTTGCCCTGGACATTTTCCAAGTATACATGAGGTATGGATACTAATAAACCTCTGTTTGTTTTTCTCTTATTGATCTATCTTTTGTTACTGGGGCCCTATTTGGAGAAGTTAGAAGGTTGGACAAAATGTTACTGTTTTCTTTCCTACAATGGGAAGGGAGACATTCCAGGAGAGAAAATAGTTAGTTTGCATAGAATAATGGATGTGAAAACCAGCAGGAGAAGGTACAGGTGTTACACACTGTCCTGTACAGCGAATAAAGAGTACATGGATAGATGGCAGGCAACTGGGAAATCAAATCATGAATATAGGCAGGACCTGTTCATAAACTATGTGTCATGAACTAAGGAGTTTGAATGCTACTCTGGAAGCTATAGGACTTAGGTCAGGAAGTGACATTCATTTTAGAAAAAATATTATGGTTGCATTTGGAGAGGTGAACTTAATGGATAGAAGTGGAAGTGAGGTGTGTTGTGTGGTGACGGGTGGGTCAATTTGTGTAACCAGTGGGGCTGGGGTAAGACAACGATTCAGACCTACAGTGATAAGAACCTAAATAAAGCAGTGGCAGTAAAGAAAGGGCTTGGTGATGGAGGGGAAAAAGAAAGGTTAGGGGGCAGGAAGGGTTTCGAGTTATTCCTAAGAGTTTTGTTCAGGTGAGTGCCCAGATGGTGGTCTCCTCACCGAGAGTTCAGGCTGGTTTGGTGGGAAGGTGAAGAAGGTAATGGGTTGTTTGGAGCATAGAAACATTTACCATTTGAAGCAATGAGACAAATAGAGGTTCTATCCTTATACCAATACCACACAGTTTATATTTCCAGAATGTGGCCCTCAGCCTGAAAGAAATACACACCTTAAAGAAGAAAGAACACAACTTTGGTGAGAACACTCATACACATAGCTTTGAGTTTCCAAAGCCAGAGATTTAAACCGTGATAGCAAAGCTCTTTATGTGAGAACATTTTCCTTTATGTTACTTTTTTTTTTTAATTTCAAAAGCTTAAATATTGAGATAAAATATGGAAATTTCAGAGCATGGAGTTGAAACGACAAATGTAAAACAGGAGAGTTATTTAACAAACCAGGATATGGGATGGATGAGAGGCTTGACATAGAGTGAGAAGAAAAAAGCAGAGTTCATTTTGCTTGAGTTTTGGTGGAGAGGGCAGAGGGATCATAAAAGACAAAGCGCCCAGACAAGCTGGTGGATCTGATTGCCAAGAAGATTTCTGCTGTACTTCCTGTCTGAGAAAATATAGCTTCCTAAGTGAGATTTCAGGCAGAGAGAACAAGAGGCAGTCCCATGGGGAATCATATGACCCCAGAGGGTAGCCCCATAGCTGAGAACTTTCCCTGTTTTCTAGAAGGCACAGGTTGGGACTAGGAGTAGGTTAATGGACCTAAAGAAATCTTAGAGTTGAGATGAACAAGATTTAGAGGAAGTGCAGAAGAGAGTGTGGGCATTTTCATAGTGGGTACAGTGAGGAGAGAAGCCAATGAATGCCTAATGGGAGAAAGTAGGGTAAGTATCCAGAAGAGCACAGAAGATCTCATGGAACAAGCCACCTCCAAAGATGTGCAAAGCCTTGGGATTTACATTAGTTTTGAGTTCTTGAGTACTGAGTTAATGAGTATTTACCTGCCTTTCCCCCCCACCCCCCAAAAAAAACAACCATTGGAACCTAGAGGTGACTGAGCTAACGTTAATCAGTATATTTAAAATTCCCACATCAGCAGATATAAGGACCTAGAACACTGATCAATGATAGAAATAAAGACATTTATCTTTTTATATTGATTATTGTCTTTTTAAAGTCTAAAGTGTCTCTTCGACTTTATAAAAATGGATTTTACATATTTTAAATCACTCCTTTCAGAGAGTTTCAAGTTTTAAAAACTTCTTCCGATAAAATAAGCATTTTCTTTCAATAATCTGAGTGTGAGAATTCTACAGTCTTTAGTTCCTCTGATTCTGCTATTCCTCCTGCTGCTTCTTACTCATAGTACCTTATTCCCTTGCGCGCTGGTTACCTTTGATTCTTCTGTGCTGCTCATATCATTTCAGAATGTGAATGTGAGAATTCTTCAAGTCCTAATGAGATGAAGTTACCTTCCTCTGAAAAAAGTTTGCATTTGCCTCTTTGGGGAACTTGGGCACAGTTATCAGTCTGGTACTAATCTAAACCTGCTTTTTGGCAGTATCCATATTTGGAGCTGCATATTTGGGCTTCAAACATTTTTATGGTTACAACCTCTCAGGGCTGGGTTTGCTTTTTCTTTTCCTCCTGCCTTGTTCTGTTCTGGGCAAAGTAAGTCTTTCTGTGGCTGCCTGAGGGTGATGACCTCTGTTGTAGCTCTTTGTGTTCCCTTTAACACAGGGTTCTCCTTGCTGGGTAGACCTAGGGATCTGATTGCATGCCACATACCTCAAGAATCCGTGAAAGCCACAGCTCAGTTTCATAGTCCAAATAAGCAAATGGCCTTGGAACTAAAGCAGCTTCTAGTGTTTGGCCTACATTTTGGTGTTCTCATTTATTCTAGGTTTGGGCCTGGCAATGTCTTACTATGTTTTGGCATACTAATATTTTTAATAAAGATAAAAGCATATTTTATTCTGTAATTTTAGTAATTTTCAGTGGGAGGATTGGTTTGAATAAATTAGCTCAGCATTGCTAAACATCGAAGTCACCTTAGTTATGAGAGTGTGAAATTTATGCTCACTATATCTATAGTCAGGTGAGAAAAAAAAAGTGTTCTAAACTCCAGAAGGAAAAGAGAACTGATAGAATAATATTTTCCCTTTAAAAGTTCTTTACAGTTTTTGCAAGTAGAGCAAATTGGTTAGGTAATTTTGGGAATTTAAACAAGCTCTTTTCATAAGAATGGTAGAGCTATTTAAAAACAAAGTATGAGAAAAAATAGAATGGTA
Source organism: Rhynchonycteris naso (assembly GCA_037038555.1). NCBI lineage: Eukaryota > Metazoa > Chordata > Mammalia > Chiroptera > Emballonuridae > Rhynchonycteris > Rhynchonycteris naso. The sequence goes on along the minus strand of CM072995.1, from coordinate 181,429,444 downwards.
TCAGGTTGAATAAAGAATGAAAGAATTATATATAATTGTCATTTATTCCCCACCCCCCTGAATTTTGGGGTTTTGATTCTAGACAGAATCTGAAACATTGGAAACAGAAAAAGAAACTATTTATAATAGTTTTAAATAACTCGGAAAATAAAAACCCTTTACTCTAGATTTTGAGTTTAACACATACCATAACTTTCTTTTTTTTTTTTATTTTTATTTTAATATATATTTTATTATTATTAATTCTAATGGGGTGACACCAATAAATCAGGGTACATATGTACAATGAAAACATCTCCAGGTTATCTTATCATTCAATTGTGTTGCATACCCATCACCAAAAGTCAAATTGTCCTCTGTCACCTTCAATCTGGTTTTCTCTGTGTCCCTCCCCTCCTCCCTATCCCACTTTTCCCTCCCTCCCCCCATACCATAACCAACACTCTCTTGTCCATGTCTCATACCCTCACTTTCATGTCCCACCTATGTATGTAATCGTGCTGTTCTCAGTTTTTCTTTTTTTCTGATTTACTTATTTCACTCCGTATAATGTTATCAAGGTACATCCATTTTGTTATAAATGATCCGATGTCATCGTTTCTTATGGCTGAGTAGTATTCCATAGTATATATGTACCATAGCTTTTTAATCCACTCATCTTCTGACGGACACTTGGGCTGTTTCCAGATCTTCGCTATTGTGAACAATGCTGCCACGAACATGGGGGTGCATTTCTTCTTTTCGAACAGTGCTATGGTGTTCTTAGGGTATATTCCTAAAAGTGGGATAGCTGGGTCAAAAGGCAGTTCGACTTTTAATTTTCTGAGGAATCTCCAAACTGTTTTCCACAGTGGCTGCACCAGTCTGCATTCCCACCAGCAGTGCAGAAGGGTTCCCTTTTCTCCACATCCTCGCCAGCACTTATTCTGTGTTGTTTTGCTGATAAGTGCCATTCTGACTGGTGTGAGGTGATATCTCATTGTGGTTTTAATTTGCATTTCTCTAATGATTAGTGATGTTGAGCATTTTTTCATATGCCTATTGGCCATCTGTATGTCCTCTTTGGAGAAATTTCTATTCATTTCTTTCGCCCATTTTTTGATTGGGTTGTTTGTCTTCCTGGTGTTGCGTTTTATAAGTTCTTTATAAATTTTAGTTATTAACCCCTAATCAGATGTGCTGTCGAATATGTTCTCCCATTGTGTGGTTTGTCTTTTTATTCTGTTCCTATTGTCTTTAGCTGTGCAAAAACTTTTTAGTTTGATATAGTCCCATTTGTTTATCTTGCCTTTTATTTCAGTTGCCCGTGGAGATAAATCGGCAAATATACCGCTGCTACAGATGTCGGAGAGCTTGCTGCCTATGTTTTCTTCTAAGATGCTTATGGTTTCACGGCTTACATTTAAGTCTTTTATCCATTTTGAGTTTGTTTTTGTGAATGGTGTAAGTTGATGGTCTAGTTTCATTTTTTTGCAGGTAGATGTCCAATTTTCCCAACACCATTTGTTAAAGAGGCTGTCTTTACTCCATTGTATGTTCTTTCCTCCTTTGTCAAATATCAGTTGTCCATAAAGCTGTGGGTTTATTTCTGGGTTCTCTGTTCTGTTCCATTGATCTATGTGCCTGTTCTTATGCCAGTACCAGGCTGTCTTGAGTATAATGGCCTTATAGTAAACCTTGATATCAGGAAGCGTGATACCTCCTGCTTTATTTTTTCTTTTTAAGATTGCTGAGGCTATTCGTGTTCTTTTTTGGTTCCATATAAATTTTTGGAATATGTGTTCTATATCTTTGAAGTATGTCATTGGTATTTTAATTGGTATTGCATTGAATTTATAAATTGCTTTAGGTAATATAGACATTTTAATGATGTTTATTCTTCCTAGCCATGAGCACGGTATATGCTTCCACCTGTTTGTATCTTCCTTGATTTCTTTTATCAATGTTCTATAATTTTCTGAGTACAAGTCCTTAACCTCCTTGGTTAAATTTACTCCTAGGTACTTTATTTTTTTGGCTGCAATAGTGAAGGGGATTGTTTCCTTAATTTCTTTTGCTGATATTTCATTGTTGGTGTATAGAAATGCCTCTGATTTCTGAGTATTAATTTTATATCCTGCCACCTTGCTGAAATCATTTATAAGGTCCAGTAGTCTTTTGACTGAGACTTTAGGGTTTTCAATATACAATATCATATCATCTGCAAATAGTGACAGTTTTACTTCTTCTTTTCCAATTTGGATGCCTTTTATTTCTTCTTCTTGTCTGATTGCTGTAGCTAGGACTTCCAGAACTATGTTGAATAAGAGTGGTGAAAGTGGGCAACCCTGCCTGGTTCCTGATCTTAAGGGGATTGCTTTTAATCTTTGTCCATTTAGTATGATGTTTGCTGTCGGTTTATCGTAGATGGCCTTTATCGTGTTAAGGAATGATCCCTGTATTCCCACTTTACTGAGAGTTTTGAGAATGAATGGGTGCTGGATTTTATCAAATGCCTTTTCTGCATCTATTGAAATTATCATGTGATTTTTGTCCTTCCTTTTGTTTATGTGGTGAATCACATTGATTGATTTGCGAATATTGAACCAGCCTTGCCTCTCCAGAATAAATCCCACTTGATCGTGGTGTATGATTTTTTTCATATATTGCTGGATCCGGTTGGCTAATATTTTGTTGAGAATTTTAGCGTCTAAATTCATCAGGGATATAGGCCTATAATTTTCTTTCTTTGTGTCGTCTTTGCCCGGTTTTGGGATCAGAATTATGCTCGCCTCATAAAAGGAGTTTGGAAGTCTTCCTTCCTCTTGAATTTTTTGAAATAGCTTGAGGAGAATAGGAATTAGTTCTTCTTTGAATTTTTGATAGAATTCACTTGTGAAGCCATCAGGCCCAGGACTTTTCTTTTTTGGGAGTTTTTTGATAACTGTTTCTATCTCATTTGCTGTAATAGGTCTGTTTAGGTGTTCTGATTCTTCCAGATTGATTTTTGGAAGGTTATATGATTCAAGAAATTTGTCCATTTCACCAAGATTGTCTAATTTTTTGGCATATAGTTCTTCATAGTATTTTCTTACAATGCTTTGTATTTCTGTTGTGTCAGTTGTTATTTCTCCACTGTCCTTTCTAATTTTATTTATTTGAGTCCTCTCTCTTTTTTTCTTGGTGAGTCTAGTTAAAGGTTCATCAATCTTGTTTACCTTTTCAAAGAACCAGCTTCTTGTTTCATTGATCCTCTGTATTGTTTCCTTAGCCTCTATGTCATTTATTTCTGCTCTGACCTTTATTATTTCCTTCCTTCTACTTGTCTTGGGTTTTATTTGTTGTTGTTTTTCTAGTTCTTTTAGATGCAGGGTTAGGTTGCTTATTTGAGCTTTTTCTAGCTTCTTATGATATGCCTGTAGTGCAATAAACTTCCCTCTCAGAACTGCTTTTGCTGTGTCCCACAAATTTTGAGTTGATGTATGCTCATTATCATTTGTTTCTAGAAACTTTTTTATTTCTTCTTTGATCTCATTGTTAATCCATTCATTATTTAATAACATGCTATTTAGTTTCCAAGTGTTTGAGTATTTTTCAGTTTTTCTTTTGTGGTTAATTTCTAGTTTCATGGCATTGTGATCAGAGAAAATGCTTGATATGATTTCAATCTTCTTAAATTTATTGAGACCATTTTTGTGTCCTAACATGTGGTCTATCCTAGAAAACGTACCATGAGCGCTTGAGAAGAATGTATATTCTACTGCTTTAGGGTGAAAAGTTCTGAAGATATCTATTAAATCAAGTTGATCTAGTGTATCCTTTAAGTCTGCTGTTTCTTTATTAATTTTCTTTCTTGAGGATCTATCCAGTGTTGTTAGAGGGGTATTGAAATCCCCTACTATGATAGTGTTGCTGTTAATCTCGCCCTTTATATCCATCAAAGTCTGCTTTATGTATGTCGGGGCTCCTATATTTGGTGCATAGATATTTACAATAGTTATATCTTCCTGTTGAATTGTTCCCTTTATCATTATGTAGTGTCCTCCTTTATCTCTTACTACAGCCTTTGTTTTAAAGTCCATTTTGTCTGATATAAGTATTGCTACCCCTGCTTTTTTTTCATTTCCATTTGCTTGAAATATTTTTTTCCATCCTTTTACCTTCAGTCTATGAGCATCTTTTGTTTTAAGGTGTGTCTCTTGTAGACAGCATATGTATGGGTCCTGTTTCTTTATCCATGCAGCTACCCTATGTCTTTTGATTGGATCATTTAATCCATTTACATTTAAGGTTATTATTGATATGTAGTTGTTTATTGCCATTTTATTCTTTAAAGCTGTATTCTTCTTTTGCTCTATTCATTCCTCCCTTTAAACTGTTCACAAGAGGCCCCTTAGTATCTCTTGCAGAATTGGTTTGGTTTTTATGAATTCCTTGAGGTTTTCTTTTTCTGGGAAGCTCTTTATTTCTCCTTCAATTTTAAACGTTAGCCTTGCTGGATAAAGTAGTCTTGGTTGTAGGTTCTTGTTCTGCATTACTTTGATTATTTCTTGCCATTCCCTTCTGGCCTCAAGTGTTTCTGTTGAGAAGTCCGATGTCATCCTTATGGGGGCTCCTTTGTAGGTAATAGTCTTTTTTTCTCTAGCAGCTTTTAAAATTTTTTCTTTATCCATTAGCTTTGGTATTTTAACTATGATGTGTCTTGGTGTAGATCTTTTTGGGTTTCTTTTTAATGGAGTTCTGTGTGCTTCTTGAATGTGTGGAGTGTTTCCCAGCCTTAATTTAGGAAAGTTTTTTGCTATGATTTGATTGAACAAAGTTTCCATTTCCTGTCCTCTCTCCTCTTCTTCAGGCACCCCTATGATGCGAATGTTGTTTCTCTTCATGTTGTCACAAAGCTCCCTTAGAGTTTCCTCACATTTTTTAAGTCTCTTTTCCTTTTTCTTCTCTGCTTCTGTGCCTTTGTTTATTGTGTCCTCTAACTCGCTTATTCGATCCTCAGCGTCATCCATCCTGCTTTTAATTCCTTCCATTGTGGTCTTCAGTTCTGATACTGTATTTGTCATTTCTGTCTGATTCTTTTTTATTATTTCAATTTCATTTTTTATACTTGTTATCTCTTTATTTAGGTGTTCATAATGACTATCCATTGTTGCTCTAATTTCTTTGAACATCCTAACTATCATTATTCTAAATTCTGCTTCTGGTAATTTGGTTATATCTGGTTCATTCAGGTCCTTCTCTGGGGATTTCTCTTGATTCATTTGGTTTGCATTCCTCTCCCTGCCTATTTTTTCTGTGTATAAGCAAGTTGTGGCCACTGGAGTCCAGTAGGTGTTTCCTTTGTGTTCTCTAGGTGTGGTCTATCTGCAGGCCCCCCACCCCCTCTGCCGGTGCCTAGGGTGGTTGGGTATGAGCGTTGCTAGCGCCGGCCCACTGTGGCTTTTGCTGTGATTTCTGCCTCTCCTCCGTGGGAGGGGCTGTCACTAAAGCCACAAGATCAGCACCAAGGGTAGAGGTGAGCACCTTTCCTCAGCTGCGGACCCAGCCTATTTCCGGACTTCCGCCCAGAACCAGCAGTCGGAGCCTGCTCGCTACAGTTCCGCGGGTTAGGCGGGGCTTTTGACGTGCTCTCAGCTGTAAGCCTTTGCCCGTCTGGAGCTTTAGCCCCGCCCTCGAGGCCAGGGCCCTATGCGCAGGGTCGGAAACCAAGGTTTATTGGGGCGGGCGTGTTTGCTGGCTTCCGCTTAGCTGCGTACTTCCGTTCATCCCGGACTCTACCCCGCCCCTGCGTTCGGAGCCCGCTCGTGCACGTATGAATGCTATTCGCGTTTTCTCCGGCCGGATGGGGATAATAGTGTGGGCTCAGCTGCGAGCCTCCACCCGTCTCGGGGTCCACCCCGTTCCCGTGCTCGGAGCCCGCTCGCGCACGTATACTGGCCAACCGCGGTTTCTCCGGCGGGGGGGGGGGCGGGACTGGTAGCGTCAGCTCAGCCACGAGCCCCTGCCCGGTCCCCGCGGTCAGGGCCGGCTTGCGCAGAGCCTGCCTGTTCCTGGCCTCCCGCTTTGTCCCCGTAAGTGGGATTAAAGGCGGGCCCGCAGCTTCCGGACAGCTCTCGCGCTTCCCCTCCGACCCTCTGGGCTAGACCAATCTCCCGCCGGCTTGGCCTCCGCCCACGCCGACAGAACCGCCTTTCAGCGTCCTGCCGCCCCAAAACCTTAAGCAGCCCTCAGCAGAGTAGGAAGGGACCTAATACTCCACACTGTAGGCCTGGGAGCTCCCTCACTTGTTTCACAGCTCAAATCTGTCCAAACGCCTCTTCTAGGCTCTGGGACTGCAGGCTGGGGCTTGGTTCCTGGGACCCAGGTCCCTCCCTCTCTGCCAAACTTTCCTCCCACCACACGGGTCTCTCCGGGCTGCCGTTTGCTCCGGGGAGCTGGGCAGCCCTTTTCGCGTTTTTGCTATTCCTACCAGTCTCAATGTGGCTTCTTCTGTGTTCCTTGGTTGAAGAGTCCACTTAGCTTTGTTCAAAGTTGGTTTATCCAGGTGATGGTTCTTAAAATTGAGTTGTAATCCACTTTGGTTCTGGGAGTTGGAAGTTGGTACGTCCGCCTACTCCGTCGCCATCTTGTTCCCCCCCACATACCATAACTTTCTCATGAATTTAGTGTCATGCTTCATATAATATACGTAATTATTTTATTAATTAAAAATTAGTAAATTTCCAGTCTGTGGAAGGATGTAAAACTAATGAGAACAAGTTCCGACTGTGGAACTTGTAATGTCTTCAGGGCAGACACTCACATTAAAATGTCAGCTCCACGATGGGCAGGGACTTTTGCCTGTTTTACTTCATATGTATATCCAGAGCCTCGTGCAGGTCCTGCTATGTAGTGATGGCTTCACACATATTTGTTGAGTGAAAGAAATAACTGAGATGGGGATGATTTAACAAGTGAGGAAGGAAACTGGCCACACTTGCACCTGTGTGTCTTGAGGAGTGCTCTGAAATTTAATAGCTGGACCAGAGCTTGCTGACAAGAAGCCTTGAAGTGGGCAATAGGTGAAGGGGTTTTGTTGCAAAGGAAATAAAATGTTTGCCAAAGGGAGAAACTATAGTAGATCTTATCTAGGACAGTGTTTTTTAAAAATGTATTCTATGCACCAGTCTTATCTTCAAATGAATGTTCGGAGGAAGCATAGGTGGAGCTCTGATTGAAATGGAGGCAGGAGCCTGGAGCCAGTCGCCTCCATGCCTCCCCCAGGGCAGCCCCTACAGCTCTTTACAGAACCTCAGGGCTCTGCTGAGCACAGTCTAGGTGGACAATTGGGTGGGGGAGGAGTTAGAGAAAAGCCAGGGAGAAGTCTATGGGAGGGCAGGTGGAAGGCCTGTCATCATCAAAAGGTGGGTGCAGTGCTGAAATTCAAATAACTTGACAACCGGTTCTTTGCCCTAATGACATTTTTAAGTGTAAAAAAAAAAGATATACCAAAAGGTAGTTTATTATTTCATGCATTTAATACTTAAATAAGAACAATAAAAGAGTACACAAAACTGGATTATGTTATAAGAAAGAGTTTTAAAATACTAAATAATACCTGAAAAAAACAAAACTGTTATTTAAGATATTTTCACATTGTTTCTTGATTGGCTTCCTCACCTGCAATCTTTTTTCACCTAATGATGGAACGAACATGACTACGGGCATTTAGAATATGCTGTTGCGCAGGTGAATGTTAAAAAAGAGTAAGGAATGTAAATTTGTGATTTTCACATTGGATGGCTGGCCCAGTGCCCCCCTTAGAGAGAACCCTGATTACAATCCATTTTAACAACTGGTTCACCAAACTCAACAAAACATTAGGTATTGATTCTGCTGAACCAGTGTGAACTGGCTAAATTCCACCACTGGATAGATATAAACATACTGAGGTTATCCAAAGCAACCATGCTAGGTTTTCATGGAAAGAATGACACAATAAATCTAGAACCTTGAGGAGAAATATTCCAAAAATGGTTAAAGGAAAACACAAGGGCAGAAAACCAGCTAAGATACAGTTGTAGTGATCCAGGTATGAGCTGTGAGGGTCTGAATTTGAATGTTCAAATTAATTACTAGGTAGCTTATTTAAAATGCAGATTTTTAAAAGCTACTTGTAGAAATTCTAACCAATAGGTTTGAGGTGGGGCTCAGGAATATGAATTTGAGCAAGCATCCTTGATAATTCTGATGCAAGATCCAACTCATAGAAATACAGTATAATAATAGTTCTACTCTCCTTCTCTTGGTCATTTTTACAGGTAAAAGTATAACAGGGCCTGACCAGGTGGTGACACAGTTGATAGAGCATCAGCCTGGGACGCAGAGGATCCAGGTTCGAAACCCTGAGATCGCCGCTTGAACATGTGGTCATTGGGCCTGAGTACGGGCTCACCAGCTTGAGTGCAGGGTCACTGGCTTGAGCATGGGATAACTTACATAACCCCATGGTTGCTGGCTTTAGTCCAAGGTTGCTGGCATGAGGAAGGGGTCACTGGCTCGGCTGGAACCCCCAGTCAAGACACATACGAGAAGGCAATCAATGAACAACTCCGGTGCCACAATGAAGAACTGGTGCTTTTCATCTTTCTCCCTTCCCATTTTCCCTATCTGTTCCTCTCTCTGTCTCTCTCAATATATATATATATATATATATATATATATATTCAGGAATAAGGAGAAAGAACCTATTTAAGTCAATACCATCTTAAATTGAAGGCATTGACTTGAATGTCAATTTTGATATTTGAGCCCCAAGGAAATTTTATGGGGTGTGTGTTGGTAGAAACAACCCAGGTGCCAAGGGACCCAGAACAAGTAAGGTCATGTTCAGAGGCCATATTTTGTCTGGTGTGTTTAGGTTATGAGATGATCAGTCCATTCCAGTCATTTTTCTATAATAATACCCTCAGAGGATGTCTAGAAGTGCATAGCTTCCCTTTAGATGTTCAAAGATTTAGTACATAATTTGGCCAGTCTCTGAATTGAATTTATCATTCACAAATTCATTTTTAACTCTTCTTGATTTATTGCTTTTTGTAGTTCATTGACATCACTATAACCCACATGTAAATGGGCATGAAGTAATTAAGGAGCTGAACTTTGATGAAATGTACCAGTCCTTTTCTCATGTATCTGAGCTGGAGTTGAGGTAATTTCATGCTCAACTGGCTTTTCTGGCAGCAATTACTGAACTTTGGCCACTGTTCTCTTTAGACACTTGGTATTTATTTAACATGGGAAATTAAAAGGGAAAGAGAGAAAATTAAATATTTGCTGAATACTTACTATGTACTAGGTCTTTTAAATACTATCTCATATAGAGGTTGGATTATTTTTATTTTATTGAATTTATTGGTTGGAGCAGAAATCAGACCTCTTACCTTGACCATCTGTCCTGTTATCAACCTTTAAAAGAAATCCAAGACAACATGGGTTTCCATTTGTTCCCTGAAAGTCTAGTTATGAAGTCAATGGGTTGCATAGGAATTTTTCTGAACAGGAAAGAAAGGACTAGCAGGACTCTGGCTGGAACAGAGTCATGCTTCTTTGCCAGGTCCTGGTGAACACAAATGCTCCCCCAGATGTTTACAGTGTGCTCCAGGAAGAGTTCTGAGATGATTGGCATTTGGGAAGGTGAATTAAAGTTAGGTAATCCCCTATAGACCTCTCAGAGCCTTCAGTCTATTAGTGTAATGCTCAAAGATGTATATTTCAAATATGGCACTTTCCAAACACATTGCTGGATGGGCTCCCCCCTCCCAGCCCCAGTATCCCTGCTCCCCACTCCCACCTTAGTACAGAACACCTATTAGTAGCTGGCAAGGTCTGGATAAGACCAAATCATGCCACGTCAACCAATTAAACAGAAAAATTTTTTAAAGTCCAACTAATGACAGGTCCAATGAGAAGAAATAGGGCAAGTAGACTAGAAGGAAGGAAAACTAGATCTAAACAAGTAAACTGTGGGACATCAGGGATTTGATATAATATTCTTCAGGCACAAAAATATGATAATTTTGAAAATACTAAAAGAATGCAGAAAATGCTTCTAGGCTATCATTACTTAAGAAAAAAATCCCTAAAAATATGAAAAATTACCTGCACATGCATGTGAGCAAAAAGGGAGGGAAATACGAAATAATGAAATCAAATATTTCTGAGGGCTGGAGACCCACTGAAGTCTTTAAAAAATTCTATTGCTTGTCATAATGTTAGTTTTACAATAAAAAATAAAATAAAAAAATGTCGCCAGAGAATTTAATTTCTCTTTATCATTGAAAAAGATTTTTCTTCTTCTTCCTTCTCTGGAAACCCAAATTTTCTACAGGCTAATAATAAGTTTGGGGAAACACTGCTGTGCTTACTTCCTGCACCAAACCATAGCAATAATAACAACAACAAACCTAAAAAGCAATTTCTGATTAAATTGTGCAAACCTCACATGCTGCAGATAGGAGATTAACCCCCTTGTGCATAGACCACGTATGGCACGTGATAAAAATGTGGTTCCCACAGATCAAAAGACAGTGAGAGGTCAGTGACCATTTTTTGATGTATGCAACACTTTGCTCCCTTCTTCCAGAAAAACTGGACAAGCGTATTATAAAACCTAAATTCTGAGAGCTGATATTTGGGACACATGCAGCTATCTACTGGCTTCAGGATCTTTCATCATAATGACACAAAATAAAAATACATACTTTTAGACTGAGCATTCAGAAGAGAACCAGGCTTACTATGCTCCCCAAATCATGCTGTTCACGCTATTCTGTAGAACTCCCCAGAGAATATTAATAATTGTGATAAATAAATTATGTGTGAGGCAAAACCTACACTAAGTATTTTAACACATTTATCTAAAACCATTGCATGCCTACATGTGCCAGGTGCTGGGGACACAGTGGGAAAAATCCCTATCTTTCTGGTGTTTGTTCTAAGAGAAAGACATGGACTAAAGCAGGGAAATAAGAGCATAGTGTATGTCGCATCGTGGAAGTGCCAAGGAGAATAGTAAAGCCAAGAAGGGAGGTGGGCAGCATGGGAGGAGGGTCTTATGGGAATGTGGCATCTGAGTAAGTATCTGAAGGAGGATGGGTCGTGGATCTGTGCGGTGAAGCTCTTGGGCAGGAGGACCAGCAAGTGCGAGATCCTGGAGTGACAGTGCCTAGTGCGCTGGAGAAAGACAGCGAGGCTTCTGAGGGCTGGGCTGAGGGCACGCTGTTCTCCAGAGTAGGGAAGGATGGCGGCAAACAGCAGTGTGTTAGGAAAATGTATACACTTTCACAAATGGGAGCACAATGTGCACTTCCCTGGAGCCCTGAACTCCTGGAATAGTTAAAAAACACCCTTCCCCTTTGTGTTCTGGAAAATGGCTTACTGCAACAAACCACAATTCCTTATATAACTTGGCTAAGAACCATGGATGACTCCCTAGTGTACCTATGACAGAAGGACCCTCCAAAATTTCATTCTTGTCGCATAAATGATTAGCTCAACTGTTCCCTCAAAACTAACTAGACAGAACACTCCTTGTTCCTGACTGCCCTAGACTTCCTTAATGACAGAAGAAACCCAATTGGAAAATCACTTCTTTATCACATGTCTACTTCCCCCTATACAAGTCCATGGCAAAAACGACACAGCCAAGATGCTCTAATTTTTGGATCTGGGGTGCTCTCCTGATTGCATATTACATAATAAAATCAGTTTCCTTCCTTGTTCTATTTTTGTCTTTGACAGAGTATTAGATATACATTGTTTCTGTAAAGTCATGGTGCACTTTTGACCAGTCAAAAGTCAAAAGTACACCATGACTTTATGGACAGACTGTATTATAAACCCACTCAAGGGATTTTAAAAAATTTTAATTTAATTTAATTTATTTTTATTTTTAATTTTTTTTCTGAAGTGAGAAGCAGGGAGGCAGAGAGACAGACTCCTGCATGCACCCAACTGGGATCTACCCGGCATGCCCAGCAGATGGTGATTCTCTGCCCATCTGGGGCATTGCTTCATTGCAACTGGAGCCATTCTAGCACCTGAGGCGAAAGCCATGGAGCTGTCCTCAGCGTCTGGGCCAACTTTGCTCCAAATGGAGCCTTGCCTGCGGGAGAGGAAGAGAGAGATAGAGGGGGAAGGAGAGGGGGAATGGTGGAGAAGCAGATGGGCACTTCTCTTGTGGGCCCTGGCTGGGAATCGAACCTGGAACTTCCACATGCCGGCCGACACTCTACCATTGAACCAACTGGCCAGGGCCTCAAGGGATTTTTTTCTCCCCTCATAACATATGTTTGCCAACAAGCCTTCTCTAAATTTAAAACTCTCGGGTTGAAATCACCTTCATGCAGGCTTGAAGAGCAGAGACAGTCATAACTCAAACTTAATTACTAAGTTCTAAAGTTATATTCTGTGAGAATTAAACTGGGAGTTAGAGGAAATACTAGTTTATCAATAGAATTCTCTGGGCAACGTTCACCATTTAGAATATCAGTTTATCCTCAGCTTTGCAAGCCAGTACCATTGATTTAATAAATATCAAATTAAGTTTAATTAGTTTATTTTCTGTTATTAGGATATTTATTACATGAGGTATTGCAGTGGTTTTCAACTTTTTACACTTGGAGACTGGTGAAAATAGGAGAATTATTTCATGGACCACTAAGGCAGAAATCACCCTGAATATAAGCAAATCTGACTAACACCATTGAGTTTATATCTTCATACTACATCAGGTTGGTTAACTCTCTCGTGGATTGTCACAAAATTTCTGGTGGATTGTCACCTGTCTGCATACCAGTGGTTGAAAAACACTGGGGCATTGTACTATATTGGTTCTCATTATAAATAAATTATGAAATTAAAAATACATTTTATCATTGTAAATAAATTTTTGCTGATAAAAATTTTTGCCAATAAAAAGTAAAAATTCTTACCTATCTTGTTTCTAAAATATGGCCACAATATTTGGCAGCAGAAATAACTTCGTTCAACTAAAGTTTTTTGAAATAGTCAATTGTATTTATGAATCAGTGCGCACTTTCTTTTTTAAAACTTTTTATTAGTTTTAATTTATTGTGTTAACACGAATTCAAGTGTTCCACTCAATATAACTTCCTCCCCTCTTCCTCTGGGATTTGCTGCCCTGTTATTTGTATCTCTATGTTATGTATATATAATTTCACTAAACCCTTTACCTTTTCTGATCCCATCCCTTCATCCCCCTTTCCTCTGACTGCTGTCCCTCTGCTCTGGGAGACCCTGCCTCTGCCTCATTCTGTTCCTCAATTCACTTTGTTCAATAAATTCCATATATAAGTGAGTTTATATGATATTTGTCTTTCTCTGCCTGGTTTATTTCACTTAGCATAATAATCTCCAGGTCCATCCATGTTATCGCAAAAGGTAAGATTTCCTTTTTTTCATGGCTGCATAGTATTCCTGTGTGTGTGTGTGTGTGTGTGTGTGTGTGTGTGTGTGTGTGTGTGTGTATACCACATCTTCTTAATTCACTTGTCCACTGATGGACACTTTGCACTTTGGCTGTTTCCAGATCTTGGCTATTGTAGATAATGCAGCAATAAGTAAGGGGGTGCATATCTTCTTTTGAATCAATCAATGATTTGGTATTCTTAAGATACATTCCTAAAAGTGGGATAGCTGGGTCAAAAGACAGTTCCATTTTTAATTTTTTAAGAAAACTCCATACTATTCTCAACAATGGCCGCACAAGTCTGCATTCCCACCAGCAGTATAGGATGGTTCCTTTCTTTCTACACTCTTACCAGCACTTATTGTGTGTTGTTTGTTAATGAGAACCATTCTGACAGGTGTAAGGTGGTACTTTATTGTGGTTTTAATTTGCATTTCTCTGATAATTAGTGACAAACATTTTTTCATATGTCTATTGGCCATCTGTATGCCTTCTTTGGAGAAATGTCTACTCAATTCTTTTGCCCATTTTCTAATTGGATTGTTTACCTTCCTGGTGTTGAGTTTTTTAGAAGGTCTTTATAATTTTGGTTATTAACCCGTTATCAGACGTATTGATGAATATGCTCTCTCACTGTGTTTGTTGTCTTTTAATTTTGTTCATGGCATCTTTTGCTGTGCAAAATCTTTTTAGTTTGATATGGTCCCATTTGTTTATTTCACTTACTCATGGAGATATGTTTTCTTCCAAGATGTTTATAATTTTGTAACTTACATTTAGATCTTTTATCCATTTTGAGTTTATTTTTGTGAATGGTGTAAGTTAGTGGTCTCATTTCATTTTCTTTGCATGTACCTGTCCAATTTTCCCAACACCATTTATTAAAGAGACTGTCTTTACTTCATTGTATGCTCTTATCTCCTTTGCCAAATATCAATTGACTATAAAGGTGTGGGCTTATTTCTGGGTTCTCTGTTCTGTTCCATTGGTCTCTATGCCTGTTTTAATGCTAGTACCATGCTGTTTTGATTACAATGGCCTTATAATATAACTTGATATCAGGAAGTGATATCAAGTTAAACTTCCATTTTATTCTTCATTTTCAAGATTGCTGAGGCTATTCATGTTCTTTTCTGGTTCCATAAAAGTTTTTTTTTTGTTGTTGTTGTTTTTTTACAGGGACAGAGAGTCAGAGAGAGGGAAAGATAGGGACAGACAGACAGGAATGAAGAGAGGTGAGAAGCACTAATCATTAGTTTTTCATTGCCTTCGCAACACCATAGTTTTTTATTGATTGCTTTCTCACATGTGCCTTGACCACGGGCCTTCAGCAGACCAAGCAACCCCTTGCTGGAGCCAGCAACCTTAGGTCCAAGCTGACAAGCTTTTTGGTCAAGCCAGATGGGCCTGTGCTCAAGCTGGTGAGCTTGGGGTCTCGAACCTGGGTCTTCCACATCCCAGTCCGACGCTCTAGCCACTGCGCCACTGCCTGGTCAGGCCCATATAAGTTTTTGAAATATTTGTTTTATATCTTTGGTATTTTAATAGGAATTGCATTGAATTTATAGGTTGCTTTGGAAAATAAAGACATTTTAGTGATGTTTATTCTTCCTATCCATGGACATGGTTTATGCTTCCATTTGTTTGTATCTTTTTTGATTTCTTTTTACAATGTCTTATAATTTTTTGAGTACAAGTTTTTTACCTCCTTAGTTAAATTTACTCTTAGGTATTTTATTTTTTTGCAATAGTGAAGGGGATTGTTTCCATAATTTCTCTTTCAGACAGTTTATTGTTTGTGTGTAAAAATGCCACTGATTTCTGAATATTAATTTTATATCCTGCCACCTTGCTGAATTCATTTATGAGGTCTAGGAGTTTTTTGACTGAGACTTTAGTGTTTTCTATGTACAGTATCATGTCATTGGCAAATAATGATAGTTTCGCTTCTTCTTTTCCAATTTTGATGCCTTTAATTTCTTTTTCTTGTCTGATTGCTGTGGCTACAACTTCCAGAACTATGTTGACTAAGAGTGGTGAAAGGGGTCACCCCTGCCTTGTTTCTAATCTTAAGGGGATTGCTTTTAATTTTTTCCCATTGAGTATGATGTTGGTTGTGGATTTGTTATAGATTACCTTTATTATGTTGAGGTAGGTTCCATATATTCCCACTTTACTCAGAGTTTTTTTTTTTTTTATCATAAATGGGTGCTTGATTTTATCAAATGCTTTTTCTGCATCTATCAATATAATCATGTGATTTTTACCCTTCCTTTTGTTTATGTGTTGAATTACCTTGATTGATTTGTGAATACTGTACAAACCTTGCCTCCCAGAATGAATCCCACTTGATCATGATGTATGACTCCTTTAATGTATTGCTGGATCCGGTTTGCTAATTTCTGTTGACAATTTTAGCATCTATGTTCACCAGGGATATTGGCCTATAGTTTTTTTTTTTTTGTAGTGTTTTTACCTTGTTTCGAAATGAAGATAATGCTTGCCTCATAAAAAGAGCTTGGAAGTCTTCCCTCCTTTTGAATTTTTTGAAATAGCTTAAGAAGAATAGGTATTAGTTCTTCTTCAAATATTTGGTAAAATTTACCTGTAAAGCCATCCAGTCCAGGATTTTTGTTTGCTGGGAGATTTTTGATAACTATTTCAATTTCATTTGCTGTAATCAGTTTGTTTAGGTTTTCTTAATCTTCCAGATTAAGTTTTGGAAGGTTCTCTGTTTCTAGGAATTTATCCATTTCACCTAGGTTGTCCAATTTTTTGTCATATAGATCTTCATAGTATCTTTTTATAATTCTTTGTATTTCTGCGGTGTCAGTTGTTACTTCTCCACTTTCATTTCTAATCTTATTTATTTGAGTCCTCTCTCTTTTTTTCTTGATGAATCTGGTTAAGGTTCATCGATCTTGTTTACCTTTTCAAAGAACCAGCTCTTGGTTTGATTGTGTTTTTTTGTATTTTTTTTAGCTTCTATTTCTTTTATTTCCATTCTGATCTTTATTATTTTCTTCTTTCTACTTCCTCTGATCTTTATTTGTTGTTCTTTTTCTAGTTCTTTTAGATGTAAGGTTGTTTACTTGAGCTTTTTCTTGCTTCTTAAGCTATGCCTGTGATGCTATGAACTTCCCTCTCAGGAAGGTTTTTTCTGTGTCCCATAAATTTTGAGTTGTTTTATATTCATTTTCATTTGTTTCAAGGAAATTTTTGATTTCTTCCTTGATCTCATTAACCCATTTATTATTCAATAGCATGTTATTTAGCCTCCATGTGTTTGAATGTTTTTCAGTTTTTCTATTCTTGTTGATTTCTAGTTTCATGCCATTGTGATGAGAAGATGCTTGATATGATTTTAATCTTCTTAAATTTATTGAGACTTGTTTTGTGTCCTAACGTGTGGTCTATCCTAGAGAATGCATCACAAGCCTTTGAAAAGAATGTATATTCTGCTGTTTGCAATGAATGGTTCCGAAGATAAAAATTAAATTCAGTTGATCTAGTGTGTCATTTAAGGCTGTTGTTTCTTTGTTAATTTCTGTCTGGAAGATCTTATCCAGTGATGGTAGTGGGGTATTACAGTCCTCTACTATTATAGTATTGAGGTCGATATTGCCCTTTATGTCCATCAAAATCTGCTTTATATATTTAGGTGCTCCTATATTAGGCACATAGATATTTGTAATGTTTATATCATCCTGTTGGATTGTTCCCTTTATCATTTGGGTCTCATTTCTCTGTTGGTCCATTTTGTTTTTGAATTAGATAATGCTGTCTGATTTTGAGATTCTAGTTCTCTCAGCCCTCCTCACTCAATTCTCAGTTCTCTCAGTGCCCCAGGTAAGTGGCTGTGAACAAGATTTTCTGCACAGGCCCTTTATGATAGAGCCTGTGTCTCTGAGAGTTCCATTTCTTTCCTGCAGACAGAAACCTGGCTCTTTTCTCAGCTAAATGCTGTGTGAGCACCTCTTCTAGGCTCTGGGGCTCTAGGCTGGGGCTCTGGGCCTGAGACTGAGGACCTACACCTTCAGGGCAACCCACCCAGCTGTGAGAGTCCATCGGGACTCTTAGCCGCGGCTTGATCCCTGGAGCGGGGCAGCCCATTCCACATCTCCACCCTTCCTACCAGTCTTGGCATGGCTTCTTCTGTTTAGCATACTTTCTTTCAGTTGGATAAAGTCATCTTCAGTGAGGAAATGGGATTTTGTAACAAAGTTGTGTGAGAGGAGAATAAGACAGTTCATGGTATTTCAGGCTTGGGTGAGAATGTTATTGTATAATGGAAATGTTGGGTGACTAGAAACAGCACAAATGCTAATGGTTCAAAAGATAAAATGAGACAATTTATTCACTAATGTTCCTTCCCAATTCCCAGGGCTTTCAAGGTTTGTGAAATAATCAGTTAACGGAAACATATCTGTTAAAGGTCCTTCTTTCAAAGATGGACTTTGAGCAAATACACATATGCACTTTGAGAGGTCTCTGTGTTCAGTATAACTGACAGCCTGAGGTGTGATCAGGAAGCAGAGCAGCAGGTCATTCCGACCCTGTGATGCTGTGAAAAGAGGATCTCCACCAGAACTGGACATTTGCATGGCTACTCCCACTCTCAAACACTGGTGGGCCCCAGGACATGAGTACAGATGGCAGGCCCACATACCATATGTCAAAATCTTTAGAAGTTGTCAGTTAACCTGGAACCAGTGAGTAGGAGGTGCAACTCAGTAAAAAATGAGGTACTGGTTCTGCCAAACCAGTACAAACTGGATGAATCCCACCACTGCTTGGAGGGTAAAAGTGTTCCTAGTTAATAATCACTGTTCACAGAGTAAGTCACTAACCTGAACTTTGAACCCTTAATTAGAAGCAAAATTAACATGTAAACATCAGCATGCATGTAAAGAGACCTCCAGACAGAGCTGCAGAATGTGTCGATGTACTCTGATTAGTACAGAAGGTAATATCATTTCATAATATAAGAGCACATAACAATAATAGTTAAGCTTTACTGAGTGCTTACCATGTCCTAAGATGTATGCCAAACAATTCCTGCATGTCCGCTCATTTAATTGTCTCCACATCTTGTGAGGAATAATATGGCTGCAGACTCAGTGTATAATAAAACAGATTCTAAAAAAGAATTTGGCCATTGCAGCCACACAAGAGTATTCTGTGATAGCTAATAATTTTCAAAGTTCAATCCTGGAGTTCTTGTGAGATACTAAATTTTAATGACATCTGCAGTTCCAGTTATCCCCAACTATGGAATGTACCCAGTCAAATTTGAGCTGTCAAAAAGGATTGTTCTGAACAATTTTCATGGAGTCAACCAATTAATTCATAGGATCACAGATCTTTTTTTGGTTCCTGTTGTGGAACTGCATGTCACCCCTTTCAGGGGAGTGCAGGGAGCCTTCTGGGAAAATGAAATCAGTTCAAAACTGGTTTCTTGCATCTTACAGACTTGTGGTTCCTTAATACTGTCTCTCCTAAAAAGCTATCCATTTTGAAAGTGTTTCCTAAGTCAAAGTGACTGTCTCAGGAAAAAAAAAGCAATTGGGATCTCATTAGTTTGAATTAAACCGATGACTTAATAATGATTTTCTCAGAGGGAGAAATTAAAGTCCAGCACCAGCAGAAGAAAGCATAGGAATCAGCCCACCATGCTCCAAGTAAATGAAGGCTGGTCCAGAAATTGGTCTAATAACTTGGTAATACACCAATCTATACCATGGTTCACGAAAAGACAAATTCTGACTTACACATCAACTGCTAATGCTGAAAATCTTTACAGAGTGTGCTGTGGAGGGTTGGTTTATGGAAGAAAATGATCTGAACATGGGATGGGGAGAAAGAAGAGCCTGGGAGAGCAGAGCAGGGTGCTAATTCTAGCAGAAGCTACTTGGGCTGGGGAGAAAGAAATAGGGGCACATAAAGAGGAACCAATAAGGAGATGCAACCAAACTGCCTGGGGCTCAGAAAGGGGGGCAGACAGTCCCCAGATCTGTGCCTAGAGGGTCCCATGGCTTCACTCTTCCCACAAGATCTTTTCCACCCTTTCTCGAGACTGAGTGAGTTAATTGTATATATGTAGAATTCACAGGCTGTGCAAAATGTAGCGATGGGGATGAGGCTGGGGAAGTAAGTGTCAGTGAGGGAAGTTTTGAGGGAGTGTGAGGATTTATGGTGTTTTGAGCACAGCACAGCCCGGTCCATTGGCCAGGGGTAGGCCACTTTATGTACATGGAAGCTGGAAAGATGTGCAGGGTGCATGCTCAGAGGGGTCCACACTTGGGTTAATGCTCTGCTGTCACTATGTTGAAATTCTTAACTGTTTTTGAGCCAGGGGCTCCATAATTTTGTTTTACACTTGGATCTGCAAATTATATAGCTGGTCTTGGGCAGCAGTCACCATGTTGTCCTGATATATCTCTGTAATGTGGCATTTCCACATCACTCTGGGGACTCAGAGGGAGTCACACAAGGCATTACTGAAGGTTCATACAGGAAAAATAACCTATTTCTTTAATTCTAAGGGAACATCAAAACTCTGACTTGAAAGGAGTCCTCACTGCTTCCTCCCAGGGCTCACACACACTCCATTGACTTTTTTTTTCTGAGAAAAATAAACATATTAGGTGTACATATACAAGATATAACCTATACTGGTCTAAGAAACACTAAATTGTAAAACAAACACCAAAAAAGGACATCTTAGAGCAGCAGATGTAGAGTTCCAGGCTATTTAATCCAACTGAACATTACTATATTTTGTAAAAGGGCAATGAAGATGCTCTTATGTGCATGATTACTTGAAAGATGAAAACAACACACACTCAGGCTCTGAGATCTGACTTGGATGATGGTGACAATCAGTGAGGAGAGACCATCTGAGCTTCTCCTTGTGACAGGCTTACTTATTCTGTTTAGCTTAAGCAGATGTAATCATTTGAATGCCTTGAATGCTCTAGTCCAGCTAAAAGCAGACAGATATGTCAATATACCCAAATCTTGTTGGCAAGTGAGGCATAAAAGTCCCTTTTGCAGATACAAACTCTCCCTATTTCAGACAATTTTCTTAGCATTTTTGCAGACAACCTCCCTCAAGGTGAATGCTCAGAGTTTGTGGCCTGAAAAATCTCTCTTCCCCAGGGAGCTCCTTACCAAGAAGCTAGCTGCCCACAATAGACACCGACTCACTCAGGCTCACTCAGACAATCTCAGGCACCCCTGCTTGCCACATGTCTCTTAAAAACTCTGACTTAAAAGGAGTCCTCACTGCTTCCTCCCAGGACTCACAGACAGGGGACAGTGAGCTCCCTCGGGAGGGGGCCTCAGCATTGGCTCTCTACCTTAGTCACCAAGAATACATCCACACTAAATCTGACACAGTGTCATAGGACAGTCTACTACTTTGTTCACTCTCCTGAGAGAGCTCTGCTAAATACCTGCTACATGCACGGAACCAAAGACCTGCAATGTGCAAGGTGAGGGGTAAGGAGAACCTGAAGATAGATGAAACTGAGCTCTGGGCCTGGGGTAGAGCAGAGATGTCACTGCTTCCTGTGATCTTGTCATCTCTTCATTTTACATCATTACACAGAAGCTGTCACCTCACATCCATGTTACTCCCCTTAAAGAACTTCCCGGTGGACTGACACTGGGTCTGACATCTTTATAAATGATGGGGGTTGAATGTTGACATCACCATTTAACAGTGGGGGCAATGGTGGTGATCTATTTCCTACTTGGTGGCAGTCAAAATGAACCTAGCTCTCTTTGGGTCCACCTAAGAAGAAACTTACTGTAACTACGATGATGGCAACAACTGTAACTACATGACTGCTATTTCAACCACTACTTTTCAGGGTCTCCAACGTGGCTCAGGCACCCTGCCTTATACATACACTCTTTTCTACCTGTACAACTACAGCGATGTGGATTATTATTCTAGTCCCCTCCTCCCTACCCCCAGGAGAAATGAAATGTCAGAGTGTTAAGTCTCTTGCCCCAGGGGGTGGAGCTGGTGTTCCCCACAACCTGCCCTCTTTCAGGGAGCATTCTGGTCCCAGCATCGCCCTCCTCCCAGGGGAGCAGCAGGATGAAAGCTCATGTCCTCTAGGAGGTAGTGCTAGGGAGAGGGCTGAGGGGAGAACTGGGACTGCATTGCTCTAATGCAGTGGTTCTTAACCTTTTTTGAGGTACCGAACCCACCAGTTTCATATGCACATTCACCGAACCCTTCTTTAGTGATAACTAAAATATGATTTTTTTTCCAAATTCAAGACATAGGTATATGTTTTTTTACTGGTACACAAAATGAGCCATGCTTGAACATCACCTTGCTCAAAGAACAAAACCAACAAAGTGCACAAACTCACAATAAATTACGGTATTACTTTATTCTGGCCTCTGCAGCAGAGGCTTCTCCGAAACTCTGAAACCAACTCATCGAACCCCTAGGGTTCGACAGAACCCAGGTTAAGAACCACAGCTATAAACGTTTTTATTGGAAAAGTTTAGTGGCACAAAAGAAGAAAGAGGAAGAAAGATGTTTTTGATTGCAGAAAAAGGAAGAAGTAGAAAGAAAAACATTTCTAGAAAATTCATTAAGTAGCCTGAACTATTTTAAATAGCTATTCAGCTCCTACAAGCTGATGGGAATGGCTGAACTCTGAGTGTCCTGAGGAGAGGATCTTCAGAGAAGACCCTACCAGAGCTTTTAACATCTGTTAATCTGTTATCAAGGCCTCTGTGCAGGCCCTGTTGAGAAAGGGCATGTTTAAAGAAGATAATGGGACATGCCATCCAGCTACTTTTTCTAAGTCCCATCAAGCTATCAAGTCTGGTCATTGGGAGGCAAATACTTGAGGCAGCTAATTTCAGTTTTAGTTAAGACAGATCAAGTTTGGTTTTTGCCACTTTTTTGAAGTTAAATAAACAACCTTGGGAAGCTTACTTAATTCCCTGAAATCTCTGTTTCTTTATCTGGAAAATAAGAAAATAGTGATAATAATAATATCTGCATTATGGGCTTGTGATGATTATTTAAAGAGATACTGCATATAAAACACCAGCGCAAAGCAAAGGGCAAAATGCCATCCCACTCGGTAAGCAATGGGAGGCTGGAGATGTGGTCAGCTGAGAGCATGAGGACTTGTTTCCTATGTGCTTCTTGTATGTCAGCCATTAAGGGATGTTCAAAGGTAATTCTGACTATTTGAGTTTCAATTTACCTACTGTCTTTAGATCTAAACTGCCTCCCCCAAGATGTGATCCCATAGTAAGCACTCAAGGAATGATAGTTATCGTTAAAGATTGTTCAATTAACAAGTGTCCGAGGATTTGTGACAAGTGAAGACAATATTTGAAATAGAAGAAATAGCTGCTGGTTAGGCCAAAGGGACTGTGGCTACTTCATTTACTTAATTCATAAGGCAAAGTACAAATGCTATTTTTTCTTTCATAGATGCTTGTGTTCCTCCCTCTTTCTCACTCCCCCCTCCCATGCTCACCCCATCCTCTCCTTAATAATTGCTCTGTAAATTTAATTTTAAAACTCTTGTTACTTTAGACCCAGCTCTTCATTTAGTTGATGATTTAGTCTGCAGTATATGGAAGATTTTCTCATGCTATCTATCTATACAGAAAGGACTTTCTGTATTACGTCTCACAGAAACAAAATTGCTAAGGGCATAGTCAGTTTGGTATGGGCCATTAGAAGATGGATAATGTTAATTACAGGTCAATGTTACCAAGAGAAGGTTGTTATCAATGAGTTTTCTTGAGTAGAACTTCTTCTCTTAGGACATTTTAGATCACAAAATCTTAAGTTTTAGACCAGTGATTCTCACCCTGGCTCCATGTTGGAGTTAGCTGGAGGACATTCAGAAAACACCAATGCCAGAGCCTGACTTCCAGATTTAACTGGCCTGGCATTGGGATCAGATATCTGTATTTAAAGCTTCCCAGATGATTCCACTGGGTATGCTGAACCTACATTCCCGGTTTTCAAACCATGAGAATTCCAGCCCTATACTCACCTGCAGGACTTGTTAGACACAGATGCCTGAGTCCCAGCCCCAGAGTTTCTGATTTGGTTTATGTGAGATAAGGCAGAAAATGTGCATTTTTAACAAGTTCTCAGGTATGCTGATAATGCTGGTTCCAGAAAGCAAGTGCAGTTGTCTTCCAGAAGCCCTCAGACACACACAGAGATAGAGTCCCACCAGCTATCTCGGCACCCCTTTGGTCAGTGAAGTTGAACACTAACCAGCACAAGCCTTATTTTTGCCTGACACCAGTTTTACACCTTTCCCACGTAGAACTCCTTATGTCCCTCTGGTAAGTACACTGTGCTGCCACTGCCCAACAGGTCTCAAACACGACTTTCCTTTTGCCTGCAACACCTTCCCAGGTCACAAAATGCACTTCCGGAAGAAGAGACTGTAATACAATTTTCACTAATGGGAATTAGGCTTCCTCCAGCAAACATAAATTAGGGAACTCACACTAAACTTGTTAATGTGAATCTGTACACTTTTATAACATGTAGTTTTTCATGAAACAAGGTTTTATTGGCAAGTGAGTACAAAAATAAACTATGACTGTACTTCTTTTGTTCACACTTGGGATGTTTTAATACATTTTGCATTGTCATGAGCCTTTTTTAAAATCACAATCTGTAAGGGAAAAATAAGGAAATTGAACTGCTATAGTATTAACAATAGAAACACAGTTACATTGGGTGAGTATTTGTCAGTATAAGTCAATATAAAATAGATTCTAGGCATTTCCATCCTCAGTCTACAGAGCCACTCATTTCTCGTGGGATGATTTTACCTCTGGGGAAAGGGCACAGAGCTGGTGGGGAAGAAATGAATGAATGGCCTTTTCTCCTGCAGCTTCCTGTGTGAGCTTCCCTGGTCCATCATTGCCTTATGCAGCTTCTTAGCTTCCACTAAATCACTTCAGAAGGTCCAAATAAAAAGAAAGAAGCAAATAAACCCCAAAGGAAGGGCTAGGAAATATTGCCCAATTTAAACCTTGCTTTTTCCCACGAAGTTAGTAATTTTTAAAGTAAGGAAATCTCCTATAAGGCCTGTTACACTGAGGTCTAAAGCAATTCTTTTTGTAACCTTATATCCCAGTATAGCTTGTTGAAATGAATAATTTTTCCCTCCCTCCCTCCTCTCTCTGTTTCTGCTTCTTTCTTTCATCTATCGGTTGCAATGAAACTGGCTTTAATTCCCCGGTCCCAGGGTTTCTGTACCTAGAAAGAAACAATCTGAAGTAGAGAATTACAATTTGAAAGACTGTCCAAGCAATCAAATTAGCTACAGCCCATAGAATTAATGTGTCATCATTGTTCTAAGTGCTATGCATGTGTGTGTGTGTGCATCATACATACACATATACTACCATATTTAAGCTTCACAAACCATGTAATATAGGTACTGTTATTATACTGTTATTATCCACATTTTACACTTGAGGAAATCGAGGTACACAGAAGTTAAGCAACATACTCTATCGAGGTCAAGCAGCTAATAAATAGCAGAGCTGAGACAGGAGCTTAGACACTCCATTTCTAGAATCTACGTGCTGTACTATCGTTCTAAACTGCTTCTGTGGTTAACTTAATCTTTTTACCCAAATAATCACTTAATGAAAAGAAAAATACATAGTGGAATGACCTAGATAACAGAATCTGAACTTTCCATTGAACTGAGTTGCTTTTATCTAGATCTAGCATCAGGTGGACTCCTTTCTATCGTTGGCTAAAACAACATTGGAGCATTGCCACAGGGCACGTGTGTCTTGGATAGAAAGGCTATAATAGCTTCTTGATGAGACCTTCCCTCCTGGGATCTACTGGAAGGCGGGAACTAAGAGTGGCATGTGTTGTGTGTGTGTGTGTGTGTGTGTGTGTTTGCTATTGTGATGTTCTTGGTCAGAAAGATCTATCTGACCTATAAGAATTCTAGGTCTCTAGTGACTTGTGCAACTCAGGATCTAATAATGCAGAGAGATGGTCCTTGTTGATGTGAGTTTATATTAATGTCTTTGAGGTCACTCACTCACATTCATCTTAGTCAGAGCTGAGGCAACCTTTTGAAGGTGGGGAGAGGGGGAAAAGCTTGACTCATCTTTGGCACATGAATGTGACTTAGTGTTGCTAGTATAAAGAGGTTCAGAGGAAAGTTCTGAGATGAGTTTTTACTAGAAGAAACAAGGGCTGTGAGGACAGCTGAGTGAGAGAAATCCTCACAGCATGTGACCATGATCTCTGCTTCCTAGGAGTCTGTTTTTCATATAGTTGAGGAAAACACCTTTTGCACCTGAATCCTTCTAAAGAATCCACTGTGTATTTAATTCCTGATAGTACTCAAGTTCCAAGCTATTATCTACCCCAAAGGTCCCTCTCACAACCCTCATCTCCTCCATCTCTGAACTCCATGGAGGTCCAGTCTGGCTACCCTGAAATCCTACTAGAGATTTTCTCTACAAGTCTGGATTCTCTGTTCTCATCTCTTGTGCTTGATTCTATAGGCCTGGGCTGGGCCCCACCCTTTAAAAACCTCCACAAATGAGTGGAAGTTATCTTTACAGGCAGTGATGTGCTGGTAAACTGATTTGCCATAAAAAATAAATAGCTCAGATTTTCATGGCATAACTACTCCTACAATGTCTGATTTCAAGTTATAAGCAATTTAATAGCTGGCTCACAATATTCTTGAATATTATCAATTGGCTTGTAAGCTAATACAGACTGGTTTTAATACATCAATATTTGGCAATTTAAAAATCTCTGTCAAAAAGCTTTTAAAAACTCTTATTCCCTTTAATTCAGAAATTCTGAAATATTATCCTACTGATGTTATATATTTACATATTTAGATATATTATAAAGGTATATGAGGTAATAAAATACTGGAAGTAATAACCTAGATGTCTGTCAAAAGGGTTGCATAAATATTTAAGGAACTCTCAATCAGTGAAGTACTATGCAGCCATTAAAAGAGTATATTTGTATGTTCAGCCATAGAACCTTATAACTATTTACAAGGAGCAGTAAGTGAAAGAAGAAAACATAGTGAGTGTCGTCATTTTTGTTTAAAGAAGTGGGGGAGACCTACATACATGTTTATGTATGTTCTTTATGTGTGGACATTTTTCAGAGAGATGCAAAGCACTTGTTAATATACAGTTTTGACCTAGAAGATAGAAAATTAGGATTTTGATTATATTCTCTTTTGAGCGGTTTGATTCTTTGAAAACAAATATAGATATTACCTTCGCCCTAATACAAAGCAATCAGAGTGTCCTCCTGATTTCATTTTTAATCAGAAAACAAAAAATAGTTGCTCACATGACTGATGTGTCCTGGGTTCAGAGCCCCACAGGGTTGCTTGGTTATGACGTTTGTTTGAGTTAGGTTGTCTCCATATCCAGGTGCCAAAGTCCTGAAGCAAGGCCCATGGAGCCACTGAATGCTGTGACTTTGGGAAGTGAATTAACTTCCTTAGGCATCATTTCCCTTACTCATACAAGGAGAAGCCTACGTCAGGATTCAGGGACTGTTAATTCAAAGTCTTCAGGACTGGGCTATCAGTGGGTTACCTGAAAACTGTAGACATGCTGCCTCATCCCCACCACTCTCCCTCTCCCTGCACACACACCTAAGAGAAACGTGCAGAGCCAGTATAACCAAACAAAATACTATGCTGGCCAACAAGACAGTTCACTTTTAGGCCTCTTTGAATTAGGCAATTTTTAATGTCTTTCCAGACTAACAATACTTGTAATGTGTGTTATTATGTTACAAGCTGTTAGTGACTAAAAAATATATATGTTCTATACATTATGATATACATGATGATGGTAAGATAATAAAAATGGTAACAATAAAAATAGGAATGACTTGAAATCAGAAGCTCTGAGCTCAAGTCTTAGTCTTCTTAACTGAATGTGTGTGGGTAGACATAATGTACACACACACACACACACACACACACACACACACACACAATAGAATAAGGATCAAAATGTTTTCTTCATAAGATTTTAGCAATACCACACAAAGGTTCACACAAGGTTTACTTGGTACATACATGTGCTTAAAATACGCAAATATTATTTGATCATGAACGTGGTCTATTTTTAAACATGTATAAGATATTTAATAAAATTTATTTTTATAATTTATACACAGCTGGGCATGAGTTTGAAAAAATTTATTTGTGTCAGTTCTTAAGATGTGAAGAGATACTGTACTTACATAAAAAGTGCCTCTAAAACACCAAGAAAGGATCAGAGAAGTTGTGTGGTGTCAGTAAAAAAATTAAATAGGAAACTCAGCTTTGTTGTAGTTTGTTCCTTACAGAAAAGAACTACTTTCTGACCGTAGAGAGTCTGAAATCTCAGATGGCTTTTATTTTATTTTATTCATTTTAGAGAGGAGACACAGAGTGTGAGAGAGAGAGAGAGAAAGAGAGAAAGGGGGGAGGAGCTGGAAGCATCAACTCCCATATGTGCCTTGACCAGACCAGTGCAGGGTTTTGAACTGGCGACCTCAGTGTTCCCAGGTCGACGCTTTATCCACTGTGCCACCACAGGTCAGGCTCAGATGCCTTTTAAAAGTGTAATAGTTACCTTCTCTCTGTATATCTCGAGCCTCTTATTCCTGTCTCATCATAGTTCAGCAAATGGCAGCCGGGCCTGGGTTTCCTTGCTTCTCTTTCTCACTCACCAGGCTGAGAGCTCAGTGCAGGGAAGCGTTCGGTGTTTGCTATTCACATACTTCCTACAGTGCCTGATATTACTATACATTCTATATCAATGAATGGGTGGATGGATGGATGGATGGGTGGATGGATGGATGGATGGATGGATGGATGGATGGATGGATGGATGGATGGATTGCCCTTGCTCCAGCTGCATTCTGCTACCTGATCCTGTAGGTTTATTTTTCTGCTTTTCCCTTCGTTTGAGTCCCTTTGGGCCAGCTTCTAAAGACAACCTGCAGTAGATAATTTATGGATTGACTCAAGTGCTTATTGATCCATCTTCTCTATTGCACCTTTAAAAGAAAACTTTCAATTCATGGTCTTCTTGAAGTTTGGTCTTGCCCTAATCACTTAAATCCTCATCCTTTATTAATCTGAGCCTTGAGCAAATTCACAGTAGTTTTTTTAAAAAAGCATGTTTTTCCTGCACTGTTAAAATATATTTATTACATGTGTGTATATGTGATGTGTATGTGTGTATGTTTATGCAATATATATTATAGAGATCTAATAGAAGTTTAATCTTGTACATAGTCACGACTATGCACAGCTGCAATAGACTTCAGCACACTATGGCTATATATATTTTCAAAGGTAGTTTAAGGAAAAGAGACAATGGAGAAAAGGTACATATTAAATAAAAAAGATAGCTATGCTGGCTTTTACTCCTGCCCTCTTCACAGTCATCAACTGTCCTGTGGGATTCCCTGCCCTCAGGACTTTCACTTCCGACTCCCACTGAGGCTTGTGCAGGTCAGGTTAGGAGCCAAGGCCAACTGCCCCAGCATTGCTTCCCGCTTCCTTTCCTCTCCATGACCATCCTTCAGGATCTGGAGATTTGACTTCAAAAATAGACTTTAATTCACTGTGCATCAGACATTTAGTCTTAACTCTCCCCAGCAGCTGCCAGAGTCCAAGGGAACTAAACGTGGTGTCAAAAGATATCAATATAATTCCCGCAAAATGACTAGATGGTGTCCTATGTCACCTGAATCTGTGCTAACCTTCTGAATGCAAGGAGATTGCTGGACAACACACTACATAATTCTGTTTTTCCAGAATCCCTACCGCCATTTTTCATGCTTTAGCCTTTGCAAGAAGGAAAAGAAATTGGTGTCTTATTTAAATTATTCATGTTGCTTGCTGTTCTGCCGATTCCAGCACACATTTGAAATCATTAATATGTCATGACTTTCTCTCATCTTGCCTTCTCAGATTTTTTTAAAATTGTGAAGTACCACAAAAAGACATTAGGATTCATTAACAAAGATATTGTATTCATATTTTTAGTTTGCTATTTCCAGTCTTCTTAATACCATTTTGAAAGCACTGAATGTTTGGTAGGTAGGCACTGAAAATGCACCTGTCAGGGAGCTGTTGTGAACTCGCCTGTTCAGCACACAGTGGCACTTTTAATGAAGCTGCATGGTTTGACAGAGCTTGGGGAAGTGCCATGTGAGTAAATATCTCATGCACTTGATACAGGCACCATTTGGATATGCTGATGCAGTCTCCTCCCAGTGACCTTTCTACTCACTCACTAGCAATTTTGTTTCTCTGTGGGCTTCTTACCTGCTCATTCTTGGCCAAGCCTTGCACAGGCACACATCAGAGAGCAGGGCAGGCATGAGCTCTGTCTCCATCCGTCCTTTTACTCTAATCAGCTTGATCACTGCACAGTAAGGAGTCTTAAATCGAGCCCAAAGGCATGAGGTAGCAGGAGATGCCAGCTAGGAACAAGGTAGTTAGCTCACACCACTTACTTGGAATTGTTTAGTGAGGTGGAAAAGATGATAAGAACAAATGTGTAAGGGGAAGATTAGGAATTCGGAGCCGGGCCTGCTTGACATGCCAGATAAACATCCACATGGAGCTATTGAGTAAGTATCTGGATATGAGAATCTGGATTTGGGGGATGTCTGGGAGGCTCAAGGTTTCTGTGAAAGTAATCAGTCCGTGGAAAGGTTTAGAGCTATCGGAGGGATTCTATCTCCCAGGAAGGGATTGTGGACAGCTAAGAACAGGGGCTCCAAGACTTGCCTGGGGCAGTCCATCTTAGAAAGATTGGGGAAATGAGAAGGAGCCAAGGGGCTATTAGAAATAAAGAGTCCTAGAAGTAAGTGAAGACAGGACATAATTTTTCCCTTCAGTCTAGCTCAGGCACTCTCAAACTTTAATATTCTTAGGAATATCTGAATAGAATATGGAAAACTGGGTGCACTGTACTTGATTTGCAATTTTCAAAATGTTCAATAATTATGGGTAATGTCTGCCATTTTTTACCTTTCTCACTGAGTTAAGAATATAACCTTGCTCCTCAGCCTCTGATTCCAGGCACCACTCCTGCAACATCTGCCAGACCTCAATGGCACTCGTCCATAAGCTGCTGGTTCTGCCAAGGAAATGCTAGAAGCCAAATGGCCTTTCATGAGGTCCTGGAAGCTTCCCAGCTGTAGGTCAGGGTGAAAGGCTTCACGCGGACAATGACATCCTGATTTCACATGTCTATCCTGGGTTCCAGCTTTGTCTCCTGGAGAAAAATCCCATCACCATAGTAACTGCATCTATATAATGTCCATTCCAGGGGCCCCCTAAAAACTCTTTCAGCTGCCTCTCCCCAGTTGATGGCACTTGTTAATTTAAAGTCAGATCTCACAATTAGCTTGTCTTTAGGACACTCGGGTCTGTAATACCCACTGTTGCACTTATGACTAGAAGGCTGAGAACCCTCAGCACTCTTTCCTGAAGAGTTAAATTATATTCAGGCAGCAAGAAATTTCTTCAAATAAAATGGAAATCTAAACTAGTTGCTTTTTATTATCACTTAAATTATTCTCTCCACCTGGTATGGATTTATTGGTCAGTTTAGCCTCTGTAACAGATTTGGCTTTGGTCACACAGAGCATGACTAACAGCCTGAACTACAAGCCTATAAACGGAGTATGATGTACGGTACATTATCGCCATCTAATATTATCTGTGTGCGAATTATAGAAAGGCTAAAGTCAACGAATGCCACATGACTGCCACGCATGAGTCCGGGGAGGGCTGTCAATGCACTTCAGCAGCTGAATTGGGCCTTCAGGGGGAGTGGGGTCATTGTTGGAGGTCACTGATCTGTGTCTCTCACCATTTATTAGCAGCATCTCTGAGGATGGTCATTTGCATCCCCTTCTTGGTAATACTTAATCTCTCCATAAGTTTATTTTAGCCGAAATAGTTGATGTAAGGTTTCTGGCACTTTGAACACATGCAGTCTTGTCAA
The DNA here is from genome assembly GCA_037038555.1 of Rhynchonycteris naso. NCBI lineage: Eukaryota > Metazoa > Chordata > Mammalia > Chiroptera > Emballonuridae > Rhynchonycteris > Rhynchonycteris naso. The sequence continues at coordinate 181,397,928 of CM072995.1, read as the reverse complement.
AGCACATGTGGAAATGTAAGGGAAGCCCATGTTTCTAGTCGTTTATTTGTCATACATTCAAGATTGGCTGGGTGCTCCGCACTCACACACTGTGGGCACAGTGAATCAAAGGTCCCAGACATGAACACAGGGGACACAGTGCCAAAGGCTGTGTGGTGGGAGGCAGCTCTGGAATCTGAAAGCAGAATACCTGGCTTGGAAACCTGTCCCTGATGTTCTGAGGCCATGTGACTGGGCAGTTCCCAAACATCTCTGCACTTCAATCTTTACATCTGTGAAATAGAAATAATACCTTATATTTGAGATGTGAATGAGCTAATAAAAATAGTTTTATGCCAAATGTTTTTTATTCAATTTTCATAAAACCTATGAAGAAGGTCCATCCATATTGTTGTAAATGATCCGATGTCATCATTTCTTATGGCTGAGTAGTATTCCATAGTATATATGTACCATAGCTTTTTAATCCACTCGTCCTCTGACGGACACTTGGGCTGTTTCCAGATCTTCACTATCATGAACAATGCTGCCACGAACATGGGGGCGCATTTCTTATTTTCGAACAGTGCTATGGTGCCCTTAGGGTATATTCCTAAAAGTGGAATAGCTGGGTCAAAAGGCAGTTCGATTTTTAATTTTTTGAGGAATCTCCACACTGTTTTCCACAGTGGCTGCACCAGTCTGCATTCCCACCAGCAGTGTAAGAGGGTTCTCTTTCCTCCACATCCTCGCTGATGAGCGCCATTCTGACTGGTGTGAGGTGATATTTCATTTTAGTTTTAATTTGCATTTCTCTAATGATTAGTGATGTTGAGCATTCTTTCATATGCCTATTGGCCATCTGTATGTCCTCTCTGAAGAAATTTCTATTCATTTCTTCTGCCCATTTTTTGATTGTATTCTTTGTTTTTCTGGTATTGAGTTTTATAAGTTCTTTATAAATTTTGGTTATTAACCCCTTATTGGACGAGTTGTCAAATATGTTCTCCAATTGTGTGGTTTGTCTTTTTATTCTGTTCTTATTGTCTTTAGCTGTGCAAAAACTTTTTAGTTTGATATAATCCCATTTGTGTATCCTGCCTTTTATTTCATTTGCCCGTGGAGATAAATCGGCAAATATATTGATGTGACATATGTCAGAGAGCTTGCTGCTTATGTTTTCTTCTAAGATGCTTATGGTTTCATGGCTTACATTTAAGTCTTTTATTAATTTTGAGTTTGTTTTTGTGAGTGGTGTAAGTTGATGGTCTAGTTTGATTTTTTTGCAGGTAGATGTCCAATTTTCTCAACACCATTTATTAAAGAGGCTGTCTTTACTCCATCGTATGCTCTTTCCTCCTTTGTCAAATATCAGTTGTCCATAAAGGTGTGGGTTTATTTCTGGGTTCTCTGTTCTGTTCCATTGGTCTCTATGCCTGTTTTAATGCCAGTACCAGACTGTCTTGAGTACAATGGCCTTGTAGTATATCTTGATATCCGGAAGAGAGATACCTCCAGGTTCATTTTTCCTTTTTAAGATTGCTGAGGCTATTCGTGTTCTTTTTTGGTTCCATATAAATTTTTGGAATATGTGTTCTATATCTTTGAAGTATGGCATTGGTATTTTAATTGGTATTGCATTAAATTTATAAATTGCTTTGGGTAATATAGACATTTTAATGATGTTTATTCTTCCTAACCATGAGCATGGTATATGCTTCCACTTGTTTGTGTCTTCCTTGATTTCTTTTATCAATGTTTTATAATTTTCTCAGTAAAAGTCTTACCCTCCGTGGTTAAATTTACTCCTAGGTACTTTATTATTATTATTTTTGCAATAGTGAAGGGTATTGTTTCCTTAATTTCTTTTGCTGACAGTTCTTGTTGGTATATAGAAATGCCTCTGATTTTTGAGTATTAAATTTATATCCTGCCACCTTGCTGGATTCATTTATCAGGTCCAGAAGTTTTTTGACTGAGACTTTAGGGTTTCCTATATACAATATTATATCATCTGCAAATAATGACAGTTTTACTTCCTCTTTTCCAATTTCGATGCCTTTTATTTCTTCTTCTTTTCTAATTACTGTGGCTAAGACTTCCAGAACTATGTTGAATAAGAGTGGTGAAAGGGGGCACACCTGCGTGGTTCCTGATCTTGAGGGGATTGCTTTTAATTTCTGCCCATTTAGTATGATGTTTGCTGTGGGTTTGTCATCGATGGCCTTTATCATGTTAAGGAATGTTTTCTGTATTCCCAGTTTGCTGAGAGTTTTGATCATGAATGGGCACTGGATTTTATCAAATGCTTTTTCTGAATCTATTGAAATTATCATGTGATTTTTGTCCTTCCTTTTGTGTATGTGATGAGTCACATTGATTGATTTGCGAATATTGAACCAGCCTTGCCTCTCCAGAATAAATTTGACTTGATCATGGTGTATGATTTTTTTCATATATTGCTGGATCCGGTTGGCTAATATTTTGTTGAAAATTTTAGCATCTAAGTTCATCAGGGATATTGGCCTATAATTTTCTTTTTTTGTGTTGTCTTTGCCTGGTATCAAAATCAGAATTATGCTTGCCTCCTAAAAGGAGATTTGAATTCTTCCTTCCTCTAAATTTTTTGAAATAGCTTTAGGAGGATCGGAATTAGTTCTTCTTTGAATTTTTGGTAGAATTCACTTGTGAAGCCATCAGACCCAGAACTTTTCTTTGTTGGGAGATTTTGCTAACTGTTTCTATCTCATTTGTTGTAATTGGTCTGTTTAGGTGTTCTGATTCTTCCAGATTGATTTTTGGAAGATTATATGATTCAAGACATTTGTCCATTTCGCCTAGGTTTTCCAATTTTTGGCATAGAGTTGTTCGTAGTATTTTTTACAATACTTTGTATTTCTGTTTTGTCAGTTGTTATTTCTCCACTTTCATTTCTAATTTTATTTATTTCAGTCCTCTCTCTTTTTTTCTTGGTGAGTCTAGTTAAAGTTTCATCGATCTTGTTTACCTTTTCAAAGAACCACCTCCTGGTTTCATTGATCCTCTGTATTGTTTCTTTAGCCTCTATGTCATTTATTTCTGCTCTCATCTTCATTATTTCCTTCCTTCTACTAGTCCTGTGCTGTATTTGCTGTTATTTTTCTAGTTCTTTTAGCTTCAGGGTCAGGTTGCTTATTTGATCTTTTTCTAGCTTCTTATGGTATGCCTGTAGTGCTATATGAACTTCTTTCTCAATACTGCTTCTGGTGAGTCCCATAAATTTTGAGTTGATATATGCTCATTATCATTCATTTCTTGAAACATTTTTATTTCTTCTTTGATCCCATTCATAATTCATTTGTTATTTAATAACATGCTATTTAGTTTCCACATGTTTGAGTATTCTTCAGTTTTTCTTTTGTGGTTAATTTCTAGTTTTTTGCCCTTGTGATCAAAGAAAATGCTTGATGTGATTTCAATCTTCTTAAATTTGTTGAGACCTCTTTTTTGTCCTAACATGTGGTCTATCCTAGAGAATGTACCATGAGAGCTTGAAAAGAATGTATATTCAACTGCTTTAGGGTGGAAAGTTCTGAAGATATTTATTAAATTGAGTTTATCGAGTGTATCCTTTAAGTTTGCTGTTTCTTTGTTAATTTTCTTTCTTGAGTATCTATCCACTGATGTTAGTGGCGTATTGAAATCCCCTACTATTATAGTATTGATGTTAATCTCACCCTTTATAGCCATCAAAGTCTGCTTTATGTATGTTGGAGCTCTTATGTTTGGTGCATAGATATTTATAATGGTAATATCTTTCTGTTGAATTGTTCCCTTTATCATTATGTAGTGTCCTTCTTTATCTCTTACTACAGCCTTTGTTTTAAAGTTCATTTTGTCAGGTTAAGTATTGCTACCCTGGCTTTTTTTTTTCATTTCCATTTGCATAAAATATGTTTTTTCATTCTTTTACCTTTAGTCTATGTGCATTTTTGTTTTAAGGTGTGTCTCTTGTAGACAGCATATGTATGGGTCCTATTTCTTTATCCACACAGCTACCCTATGTCTTTTGATTGGATCATTTAATCCATTTACATTTAAGGTTATTATTGATATGTAGTTGTTTATTGCCATTTTATTCTTTAAAGCTGTATTCTTTTGCTATATTCTTTTTCTCCTTTAAACTGTTCACAACAGACCCCTTAGCATCTCTTGCAGAATTGGTTTGGTTTTAGTGAATCCCTTGAGGTTTTCTTTTGTCTGGGAAGCTCTTTATTTCTCCTTCAATTTTAAACATTAGCCTTGCTGGATAGAGTAGTCTTGGTTGTAGGTTCTTGTTCTGCATTACTTTGAATATATCTTGCCATTTCCTTCTGGCCTCAAGTGTTTCTGTTGAGAAGTTGGATGTCATCCTTATGGGGACTCCTTTGTAGGTGATAGCCTTTTTTTCTCTAGCAGCTTTTAAAATTTTCTCTTTATCCCTCAACTTTGTTATTTTGACTATGATGTGTCTTGTTGTAGATTTTTTTGGGTTTCTCTTTAATGGAGTTCTGTGTGCTCCTTGTACATGTGATACGTTTTCCAGCCTTAAATTATGGAGGTTTTCAGCTATAATTTGATTGAACAAAGTTTCTATCCTTTGTTCTTTCTCTTCATCTTGAGTAACCCCTATGATGCGGATGTTATTTCTCTTCATGTTGTCACAGAGCTCCCTTAGAATTTCCTCAGATTTTTTGAGTCTCCTCTTTTTTCTGCTCTGCTTTTGTTCCTTTGTTTATTTTTTTCTGTAACTCGCTGATTTGATCTTCAGTTTCATCTCTCCTTCTTTTAATTATTTCCATTGTGGTCTTCAGTTTTGATACTGTATTTGCCATTTCTGTTGGATTCTTTTCTATTATTTCAATTTCCTTATATATAGTTGTTATCTCTTTAGGTTTTTTTTATGACTATCCATTGGTGCTCTAAGCTCTTTGTACATCCTAACTATCATTATTTTTATCTCTGCATCTGCTAATTTGGTTATATCTGGTTCATTCTGGTCCGTCTCTGGGTATTTCTCTTGATTCATTTGGATTGCATTTCTCTGCCTGCCTATTTTTTCTGTGTATAAGAAGGGTGTGGCCACCAGAGTTCAATGGGTGTTGCCTCTGTGTTCCCTAAGTGTGATCTGTCTGCATGCCCACCACCCCTTCTGCTGTTGCCTAGGGCTGTTTAGTATGGGTTTTCCCAGCGCTGGCCCACTGCGGCTGTTGCTGTGATTTCTGCCTCTCTTCTGCGGGTTGGGCTGTGATCTCGTGCCCAACTCTACAAGCCTTAGCCTGTCTGGGCCTTCGCCTCGCCTCCACAGATGGGGTTGCGCACCACACTCAAGCCACAAGCCTCAGCACCAAAGGTAGGGATGAGCATTTTTGCTCAGCTGCAGACCCCTCCTGTTCCTGGGCTTCTGCCCAGCTCCCGCAGTCAGAGCCAGCTTGCCGTGGTTTCTCGGTCGGGTGGGGCTGCTGGCATGCACTCAGCTGTAAATTTCCGCCTGTCCCCGGCTTTACCTTTGCTCCTGTGGTCAGGGCTGGCTCGTGCAGGTTCGCAAACCTTGGAGGCCAGATGATGCTGCATACCCACAGGCCCCTGCTCAACAGCAGATCTTCATCTGTTCCTGGCCTCCCGCTTTTCCCCCACAGGTGGAGCTACAGGCGGGCCCGCAGCTGCCAGACCATTTTCGCGTGTCCCCTCCACCCCTCCTGGGCTAGACCAAGCTCATGCCGGCTGGGCCTCTGCCCCCACTGACAGAACCTCGTTTCCACATCCCGCTGCCCCCATCCCTCCAGCAAGCCCTCAGCAGTGTGGGTAGGGGCACTGTAGTTCAGACCCTAACACTCCATACTGTAGTCCTGGAAGCTCTCTCCGTCTAAGCAGCTCTGCTCTAAATGCCGTAGGAGAGCTTGTTTGGCTGGTGTCCTGTCTCCCTTTGCTGGTATTGCTAGTTCCAGGGGAAATATTCGTTTTCGATTAGGGAAGTGACTCAGGCCAGAGGTTGGGGTGGCTTCCCTCAGAGTGTTTCTTCCTGTGCCTTTTAGTCCACACTCTCTTCCCATTGCTCTGGTCCTCTCCTCTGTCCCCGTTCCCCAAAGCCCTGGGTGAGTGGTTGTGAGAGAGGTTTTTTGCGCTATCCCTTTAAGAAGAATCCTGGGTCTGAGAAAACTGTCTCTTTCTCACAAACAGTATCCTCACTTGTTTCACAGCTCAATAGTGTCCAAACACCTCTTCTAGGCTCTGGGTCTGTAGGCTGGGGCTTTGTTCCTGGGAGTCAGATCCCTTCCTCTCCACTAAACTCTCTTCCCGCCACACGAGTCTCTCCAGGCTGCCGTTCACTCTGGAGAGCTGGGCAGCCCTTTCCATGTTTTTGCTTTTCTTACCAGTCTCAATGTGGCTTCTTCAGTGTTCCTTGGTTGAAGAGTCCACTTAATTTAGTTCAAAGTTGGATTATCCAGATGATGGTTCTTAAAATCAAGTTATAATCCACTTTGGTTCCAGGAGTTGGAGGTTGGTATGTCCGCCTACTCCATCGCCATCTTCCCGTCCTATTATATTTTCACAAAGATGATGCCAAAGAAGACATTCTACTTCATTATGTTAAACTAAATGTTGAAAATTTTACAATAAGATGAAAACCTAAAATCTTGAATTGCAAAAAACTATAACTTACAGAGAAAAACTAATGTCAGATTTGAAATCAGCACACTCGAATTAGGTAAGAACAAGTGTTTTGTTGATGCAACAAAAATTTTGATCCCCAGTGTAGCCTAGGGGGACTCTAGACCTAATTACCACTCTTTTTCAGGTTCAGTGCTTACTCACCTGTACATCACCCCACTGAAACGAGAAGGACTAGCCTCATCCTCAGCACCTCCCTAACCCATCAAAGAACATTTATTCTTCTGAGTGTTACAGAAGGATGTATAGGCTCCTCATACTCTTCACTGCAGACTTCACACTGCCGTTTCTGTTCCTGAGTTCTTTTATTCATAGTCTCTGTCATCTTCTAAGTGTCCTTGGCTCACTGACTTTCATAAGATGCTTCACAATACCATTTCTTCTATTAACTTTATAGTCTGTAACCCATGGGCAAGTGGTGCTCTGTCCCTGTGTCCTACCTAATATTTTATATCCTCAGAGATTATTTGTTTTTTTATCTCCAGCTACACCTTAGAGCAGGGGTCCTCAAACTATGGCCTACCGCCGCATGCAGCCCCCTGAGGCCATTTATCCGGCCCCTGCCACACTTCTGGAAAGGGCACCTCTTTCATTGGTGGTCAGTGAGAGGAGCACACGATGCATCCACCAAAAGCAGGTCCATAGTTCCCATTGAAATACTGTTCAGTTTGTTGATTTAAATTTACTTGTTCTTTATTTTAAATATTTTATTTGTTCCTGTTTAGTTTTTTTACTTTAAAATAAGGTACGTGCAGTGTGCATAGGGATTTGTTCATAGTTTTTTTTATAGTCCGGCCCTCCAACGGTCTGAGGGACAGTGAACTGGCCCCCTGTGTAAAAAGTTTGGGGACCCCTGCCTTAGAGCTTCTGCTCCTTGTTTGTCTGGGATAACTGATTGAGCAATGACCTCTACAGAGCCTTGTCCATGGTAGTCCTTTACCTGATGTTTGTTCATTGACTGCATAAATTAACTACATCATTTGACTGAACAATACATATTTTGGAGAAAATTAAAAAGAGATGAGGAGGCTTAGGGACATGTCATTGAAGTATTCATGTAGTGAGCATTACACTGTGTGAAAAAAGAATTCAGTTTTTTAGGCACTGAACCTGAGGGAAGAGTAGATAGAAGTGACATGGAGATAGAGATGGGTATAAATATACGGGCTCAGGTTTGGACTAGACCATCCTTCCTTAGAACAGAGAGATGCAAACAGCTCGGTACGAGGCATGTGATGATTACTAGTAATATTAGTACACTGACATTAATTTTGTTTAGCATTTGACAGTACATACAGGGATATTTATAGGTATTATCTCATTGAGTCGTCCTAATACACCACGAGGTCATGTTTATTGTGCATTCCATCTTAGATGCAGGGAAACAGAATCTCCAACAAGCTAGCAATCATTGATCAAACAGTCAGGGAATGGCAGAAAGGAGGTTGCAGACAAGGTTCTCTGGCTCTAAACCCACTCCCTCCATCTTCGTCTGACCCTGGCCACACTGCTTACACCATAAAACTACAACAGTCAAAAATCATTTAATGTAAACATGTAACACAATCGTTTCATCCTTCTGCTTTAATATGAACTTCCTTTGTGCTACAATAAAGTATCCATAAAAAATTAGTACCAATATATTCTTTTCTTAGAAGCTGCCATTTGTCTCTCTTTTTGGCAGGCTATCGACTGCAGAGCTTGGCCTCTGAGTATTTCCCGGCATGCTGCCAACTGCACATAGTCTTCAAAATCTATCTTTGCTGCTGCCAAAATCACTAATACTGAATAATTAGTCATCCAAAAGAATGCAAATACAAATTAATAATAAGTGTTTCTAAAAAATGAACTTAAAATTTCAGTCAAAATTCTAGGTTGGAAGGATCAGAAAGAGATAAGATATAAACCAAAACAAGAAATCTTATTTCATAATTTGATGTAGCCTCAACAACACTTACCGAAATGGCTACTGTGTGCCAGGCACTGTCTAGACATTTTTTTACATTTGTCCTCTCAATCAGTCCTTGCAATAAATCTGTGAGGTAGGTATTGTTTCCCTTGTTTTATATATAAGAAAGCTGGAGCTCACATTTTAGATATCTTTTTCAAGGTTACATAAATAGTAAGTTAAAAGCACCGAAATCTGTCTGACCTGTGGAGTCACAGAGGATAAAGCATTGACCTGGAACGCTAAGGCCACTGCTTTGAAGTCCTGGGCTTGCCCAGTCAAGGTACATAAGACAAGCAATCAATGAACAACTAATGTGAAACAACTATGAGTTGATATTCTTGCCCTCCCCCCCTTCTCTATCTGTAAAATCAATAAATAAAATTAAAAAACAAAACAAAACACCAAAATCTGATTCTGAGTCAAATATCTATCCACTATGATATGCCACTTTTCAAACAAATTATTCAAATTTAATCATTGCCTTACTAATAATATTAGCAAGAACTGCTTCAGAGGAGATGAATTTGATACATACTTCTGCTCAGAGGGAGCTGTCAGCTGGAGAGGCTAATCTTTTCCCAGCATTTTTCAGTCCCCACTGAAGAGGAAGCGTGGGTCTTTTTGGCCATTCAATGGTAAGGGAATCAACAGCCAGGTCGGTTGTGTATCTTTCTTGGGTTAGGGCTATTAATGAAAATTCAGACCCAGGTTTTTTATACATGAAGGGAGAGAGCTGTAGAAGAGTCAGTTGACAATTCCTGTTTTTTTTTTTTCACGTATAAATACATACTGTCAAGCAGAATCTAATCTAGCCATATATGGATAGAAAAACAATGTTTCCTGCTTCCCTCTCAGAGATTAGGTAAGGTTTAGCCTCAAAGATGGAGGCCAGGAGATTACCCAAATCACCAAATGGAGATTAGACTTGACCTCCTCCAGATACAGAGACTTGCATTGTGGAATTGATCCTGAGTAATGATTTGTGGATCTATCACAGTTGTAGAGTCAGGAATAAAGGACCTCCATTTCTCATTTGTACCTTAGCTCTTGGGAATCAATGCCCCATACAGTGGCAAAGTGGACAGGACTGCACACTCTTTGTCGTTTCTGTTCTATCATTGTCATACTATTTAGTCTTTTGTCTCCAAAATAAAAGAAGCATGATTTACTTCTATAAATTAGATAAAACTATGGTATAGAAAATTATAGGTATTACAGGTATTAGTCAATAGAAAATATTAAACACTAACTACAGCAAAGATACTATGCTAGAAACCAAACAGGAAAAAAAGAGATACAAAGCATAAACTTTAAAGATTTAAAAAATTAAGAAAAACATTTGCCATTTAATGGGTATCTGTTATGTTCTGGGCACTGTAATAAGAATTAACAGACTTTCCATCTTTACTGCAAGGTTATTAGTGGCCTATTTTGTGGAATAAGAAACTGAGACTCAAAAGTTAACTGTTGAGGTCACACAGCTAGTTAATAATGGGGTGCAGACTAGCACTCTAGTTTAAAGTCCTCCAAAGGGTCTGTCCAGCATACCACACTGCTTTCCAGCCAAGGTAGAATGACTAACGTCTATGAGGAAGATCTATAATGAAATAAAATTTATTTCTAAAATCCATAGATTCATATGGTTCTCTTTAATACAAATGCTTTGTACACCAATTCTAAAGATGCTGTCAATCTTTAGACAAAAAATTCACCTTTTATATGGGTCTGATTTTTAAAAATAGTCAAAAATTATTAATGGTTCAATTCAGGGAATAAATTGACTGATACAGTTGGGTGATAGAATTAAAAAAGAAAAAATAATGTGATCATAAAATAATAATAATGCAATTATATCTATGTATTATGTACACTCTCTGGAGTGTTTACTTCTAAACCAGCATCACTATCTTATTATCTCACCTCATATGCATGCAAAACAAGGATTTTTATAATATGAAGGATAACATATTCAAAATTCAGTGAACAATAAAGAAAACTGAGAAACGAGGGCAAGATTTTGGAGGGCTGGGTAGATGAAGACTCTTACTGATATAGAATGTCATGTTTGGGATTCCAAGCAAGAAATAAAAAGGTTGCAGAGTGACTATTAGAGCTGAAAGACCTTAGATGCCATCTGGTCTACACTCTCATTTTACAGTAAGGAAACTGATGTCCACAGAGTTAGCGTCAGAATGTTATATGATGTGACATAAGATTCTGTCTCATGAATGAAGAAATGAAGGAAGGACAGGCCAACATCTTCTGAGCCAGCCCAACTCTTCTTAGCTGGGCTCAGAAGAAAGACTTTGGTCCTTGAGAACAGGAAAACATTTAACTTTATAAGGAATGCAAATTCCCCATGACTCAAGTTAGCATTTTTATAGGGAAACTACTATATGTTGATGTTATAAGGAGACAGTTTTGAAAAATACATGTTATGATACTTGGTTGAACTATATGGAACTCTTTAAAAATATTCACATATAGCAAGTCTTGGTCTTATTCTACATTTAGCATTTGATCTATCTTTCAGGGACAGGACTATTAAATATTATAGAAATGTCTTATAATGGCTAATATTGGAATGTTCCCAAGCATTTTTATGGCTAAGTCTTGAAAAGTTTTCCATCATTTTTTTATAGAGAACAACTAAGAACACAATGCAATAATAACTTGGAAAAGGAAAATGTTAATTATTTTACTCTGTATGACTTTTCTGGAAGGAGTTTTTAGCCTCCTTGTGTCCTGTTAATTTAAATATTAGATTTCCTCTAAGGATTTCCAGTCTGAGCTTGTGCTTCTGCCACTGCATATGCGTTTCCTGCATTTCCATTTTCCCTGTCTAGAATGTTCTTCCTGCTTGGCTAATGTCTCTATTTTTTACAGACTTTGCTCAGATGTTGCTTAAGAAACCTCCTTGCCTACTTCTGCCTTTCCCTTCAGCAGAGAAAAAGGAGTCTTTTTCTTTTAGGGTACTTTTATTATAAAACTTCTCAAGCTCTGCTAAAATGCTCTGTATTACAGAGTATCTTCTTTATATCTTTCTACATTTTCAGTGCCTACCAAGAGTCTACAGCACAAAACCTTCTGAAATGAGTTATTAGAGAAACACAAATTATTTTCAGAATCTTATTAAAGAATAACTAAAAATATCTACAAGTCTAATATAGACTGCTTATAGTAATTTACTCTTTACTTCAAATCGCTGATAGCTCTTGTGTTAAATAAACCCATGCAATTGCTTCGAAAGGAAAATCTTGCATTTGCTTCATTATCAACAGTATGGTATCACTGAGTTAACTCTGCCCAGAACTTCAGATGAGCAGAGATAATTCTAAGTAATTATCTTTTGAGAACACAAGTAGCTAAAACTACAACCAATAAAGTACTAGAGAGGCAAGATGATATTCTGGCCTCCATCCCTTCTTTGAAAATTGTTTATTTTGGTCCATTTTTATTATCTTACATTAATACCAATAGTTCAAAAGGAATTATTACTTTAACATATTAGAACTCTCTTTTTGTTCTAGGCAGCCATGCAATTCATGCTTTAACAATGAAGTCCTTTGATAAATTTAATTCATGCTAATTTCTCTCTGAATGAAAAATAAATGGTTTAACCTATGAGTCCATGTTTCTGATCTTGTTGGGTTGTCACATTATAGATGCCTATTATTTCCTATTATTTCTACATTTAAATCAAGGGAGCAAAACAGCTGTAAATTTTATGAACTAAATCAAAATCATATTCCTTTACACATCCCTTATCATATATATATATATATATATATATATATATATATATATATATATATATATATATATATATATAAAATTGATCTCAGAGAGAGGAAGGGAGAGAACAGGAGAGAGACAGAAACATCTGTTCCTGTATGTGCCCTGACTAGGGATGAAACCTGCAATGTCCATGTTTTGTGAATACGCTCTAACCAACCGAGTTATCTGGCCAGGGCTACATATCCCCTATCTTTATAGCTTGATAACTTCTTAGGTTCTGAGAATTGATCTTAAAAAACAAACAAACACCTAATTTTATTTATTTATGAATTCCTCTGCCTTTTTTGTTTTTCAACAAGCTTTGTTAGGGAAAAAATAAAGACTTGCCAGTGTAATCTTACGGTCTGATTTTCTAATATTAACTTAAACCTAAACTATTGCAAAATTAAAACACTTCCAATGTAATATCCATTTTCTTCAAAAGAAAAATTTTGAGCATGAAGTCTTTCCCACTGGACTCCCCATCCACCTACAAAAGTAACAAAAAATACATTCTCATCTTTTCCCCAAACATCCATTATGCCAGTGATAACTTTTTCAAGAAAAGAAAGTTTGATTTTTGCATGTTTACATCTAAAACCCATCATCCTCCCAAAAGACTTGATCTGTGATTATAAGAAGTCTTTCTCTACCTAAGTTTTGGCATGTTTAATTTCAATAGGGAACACTTTTTAAGTCAAGAGTAAAGAAGCGAGACCCAAATAGAAAAAATAATTTGTTATTCATTTATGTATTTATCCACTCATCTAGAGGAAGTTCTCTAAAAAACTCTGATTCCCAATCTCTTCTCCAGGATCTTATAAGGTAGTATAGTAAAAGAGAGACATGTACAAGAGTAACTACAGTATATTATAGACTGGGAGTGAATCATGCAGGGGTGATATTTCAGTATGCATAGATATAGCCTTATTACGCACTTAAATATTCCCCTATAAATTAGTTGAAGCTGCTTCCCACATCTCCCAATCACCTGTCTTGTCCCTCAGCTCCTGGTCAAACAGACACCCTTCCTAGAACCTTTTCTATGTACCAGTAGCTAAAGGCTGAAAGCTTGTGCCAACCGGGAGCTCTACTGCTGCTCTGATTGGCCATTGCCTGGTTTGTTACAGTTGTGACATACTTGGCTTTTCACCCTTGGATAAATGATAAAGTGACCAACGTTTTTACAATGAAAAGGAGGACAAAAATAAATTGAAAAAAACAATATTGTAAATAAAAAAAACATTTTATTCAGTGCAACAATAATACACTATAATATGATAAATGCATAATAAAAACATTTGCAATATTTTATATTGTAATTATGCTGACATGCCTATTAATTTTTAATAATAATTGTAAGAAAAAGGTACTCATTTAGATACAAATATGTCACATCACATGCAATGGATCAACTCTGCATTGATTGAATATGGACTTTTACAGATTAGTCTTCCAATATCAAAAAGGAGAACATGTAGGAGGACACTTTTTGAGGGAGGACAGAACTTACAAAAGAAGAACTGTCTTCCCTAAAGGAGGACGATTGGTCATCTTATATGATGCAAAGAGGAGAACAGATTTATTGGAAAACATAGTCTCCTGCAAAGTTATAAAACATCCACTAAGAGGAAATAATTAAGACTTCGTTTGGAGCTTATGTCTGGAGAGTGTCTTCAGAAAATTCTGGCTCTTCTCATGACACAGTAGCCAAGGTTGTTTGCTAGGCTTACTACTAAAACGTGCCTTCTTTTTACAGATCAGGTGGAGCATCTCAAAACAGGCATGGACATTGTTTTTTGTTTGCTACCCATATGTTCAGTTTATGTTGTCAAATTTGATGCTACTATTAAACCACAACATCCCAATAATGATGACAGTTGCTGCAAAACATAAGAAATCAAAAGAAAAGAAAAAATGCCCAACCTCTGCAGAGAAGAGCAGCTCCAAATGCAGTAATTATGCAGAGCTGTGAAGAGCAGCATTCCCATATAAAGTGCACTTCACGCGAGGACGGAAGTGCTGTGGAAACAAATCTGAGCAGACCCGCAATTTCCATTTGCCCAGCGCTGTGCAGTCTAGACAAGAGTGACTCAGAAAAAGAATCTGTAGTGGAGTGCAGGCACTCAGGGAAATTTGTCAAAATCAGTGTGGAAGTTGTAACAAAAGGAAGATAAATTTGGTTTGTTTGTCTTTGTTAAAACTACTAGACAGAGAGGTGGGACTCTTGTTTCTAATTGTTTAACATTTCTTGTTTGTTTATTGTGGCTGGAAAAACTTTAATTGTTACAGATTTTTATGAAATCTGATATACCAGTTTAAAAAATATCTTTCAAACAAAACTAAGACATTTACATAGTTTCTTTTTCCTTCCTTCCTCCCTCCCTTCCTTCCTTCCTTCCTTCCTTCCTTCCTTCCTTCCTTCCTTCCTTCCTTCCTTCTTTCCTTCCTTCCTTCCTTCCTTCCTTCCTTCCTTCCTTCCTTCCTTCCTTCCTTCCTTCCTTCCTTCCCTCTCTTCCGTTTCTTTCTTCCCTTTCTTCCTTCCTTCCTTTCTTCTTTCTTTCTTTCTTTCTTTCTTTCTTTCTTTCTTTCTTTCTTTCTTTCTTTCTTTCTTTCTTTCTCTTTCTCTCTTTCTTTCCTTTCTTTCTTTCTCTTTCTTTCTTTCCTTTTCTTTCTTTCTACTCTACCAAACAGTGTGAAAAGTAACCAATCTTCTTTCTATTCTCATTTCTATCTCTGAGGCAACCCATTTTAACTCTTTCCCTTACCTTTTTCTTTTGGAATATATAGTTTCTACACATTTTTTTACTAGCATGTTAATAATGCTATTTTTTGGCCAATTTTAAATGTTATTTCTTTACTTTCTGTTATTAAGCAATCTAACCTACTTCCTCCCTCCCAAACCCTTGAAAAACAAATACCTGAATTTATAGATTTGGTTAAGTCAACAATCAGTGTCTACATTAGTTGTGACTAAATATTACTTACTACTGAGCTGAGGCGTGGTCTAAAACGATAGGTTTATTTTTTCAGGAGCTAGGAGATGCTCTCCTGCCATACTTATGAGTAGGTGCATGTATGTATTATAGTTCTCCCCAATCCAAAACATCTCAAAAGACCTAACAAATAGTCTACCACTAATATTTCACCCATATTTAATCACACCAGATGATCAAATTGTTCTAATCTTGTCTCTTTAATGAAAACTTTTCTCCCATATCCCTCATTCTTGCTGTTTCAACTTTGGCTTTTTTTTTTTTTTTTTTCTTGTAAGTCTTTATATACTAACGTCCAGGTCTTCCCTACACCTATCTTCTGACTTGGATCCCTTGTTCCTTGTGCTCCATGTTTCCCCCTCTTTTTTTGGCTTACTCTTGTGTGTAATCAACAATGGATTCTTAATATACTTCCTAATTAGGAATGCATGGAAAGGAATGTTTTGGCCCCTTGAATCTGGAAAAATATCATTTTCTTGCCCTCACACGTGAGTTTTAGTATGTCCAGTTTCAAATTTCATGTTAAAATTACTTCCTTCAGGACTCTGAAAGCATTATCCATTCTCTTTTAGTTTACAGAATTGCTTTTGAGAAGTCTGATTACATCTTTTTATTTTTGATTCATTGTAGCTGATCTATCTCACCTCTTTGAAAACCAATAGGATTTTCTTTTTACCCCTAGTGTTCTGGAGTTTTATGGTGCTGTACTTATTGACAGGACAGGGTTCTTTTTTTTTTTTTTCTCTTTCTATTTTCTATTTGTTGTGGTGGTCATCAGTGGCACCTTACAATCTGAAGACTCATGCTATTCAGGTCTGGGGTAGATCTTTGACACACTTCCCTCCTTTGTTTCTTTTAGGTCCTTCTATTAGTTAGATGTTGGGTCTCGTGAATTGGTCTTCTAACTTTTTTTTAATCCTTTGTTTCCTATTTTAAGTTTCCTTTTGTTGTTGTCTTTATTCTCTTTTGGAAGATTTCCTCAACATTACCTTCTAACTCTTCTCTTTAATGCCTTCATTTGGGGATTAAAAATTTTAAGATCTTCCTACTCCTCTGATCCTTTTCCATAGCAAGTATAGCAGATGTACCCTAAAGTGACCCAATGAACCACCTTCTAATATAATCTCCTGTCCTTGAATTGGGGCAGATCTTTTGACTTGCTTCAGTCCAATCACTTATGACTAAGCTAATGAGATAGCCATTCCCTTAATTAGGTTATGTTGTACTGTAAGAGTACAGTGAGTGATTCTCTACTAGCCTCCAAAAAGGAAACTGCCATATGTGAGTGAGCCCGTGAGAGCACCACCTGGCAAAGAACTCTGCTGGCCTCCAGGAGCTGAGTGCAGTCCCTGCTGACAGCCAGCAAGAGAACAGGGACCTACAACCTCTTGCAACCACAGGCAACTGAGTTCAGCCAACAACTACAGGAACTTGGAAGGGAGCACCAAGCTTCAGAAGGGAACATAGCTTTGCTGACACCTTGACAGCAGCCTGCTGGGATCCCAGCAGAAAATCCAGTTAAGGCAGGCCTAGAGTCTTAACCCAAGGAAACTGTAAAATAATAAATAGATGCTGTTCTAAGCTGCTAAATTGAGGGTGATTTGTTATGTAGTAAAGATAACCAATATAGAAACTTACTATTCTATTCTATGGTTGCAATAGTGTCCTTAATTTTTCTGAATATTTCTTTACTTTCCTAATTATTTGTTTCCTCCATTTAAATAATATGTTTTCACAGCTTTCATGTTGGGGGTTTTCCACAAATCTCTGATAAACATTGGATGAAAGTTCATGATTAAAATAAGGAATTATAAAGCTACTCAAAAGTCTTGTTGGACTTACTGACCATGAGTGATCAGAAGAATGGCTCCAAATGCAGTAATTATGCAGATCTGTGAAGAGCCGCGTTCCCATTTAAAATGCACTTCGCATGAGGACACCTTGGATAGTAACTATCGATCTTTATCTCTGGAACCATTTTGTTTTCTAGAAATAAATTTGTAATCTCTGTGAAGTGCTTCGATGCTGCATTCTGAGGCAGAGGAAGGGGAAGAAGTTGGTTTGAGGGTCCTATCATCAATACATTGATTTATACATAATCTTTCTATTTCTGACCTTTACACTTGAACTCCAAAAATAAACAAGCAAACAAAAAACTCAGCCTAATTTCTTGTTTTTGCTGATTTCTAAGTGTAAATACCTTCCCCTGGGCTGATTTCAAGCTACCAATATGATGTAAATATATGGACAGAATTGGGGAAAATGCACAAAATTGGCTCTTACAACCCCTTATACAGTCTCTCTAGCACACCACTGGGTCCCAGAGCCCACAGAGTCTCCACTCCGATTTCTTTAGAGAATGAACTTCTCTATACAGTCTATGTGTATAAGTCGCTATAATTGAAAGTTGGAGATTTCAAAGAAAAAAATACATAGAAAATGAGGGTTAAATTCAGAAATCACAAGACCTCAGAGGCTAAAAACAAAAGAATAAAATGAATTTCCTAAACCATAAGAGACATTTTTCACACTGGTGCTTGTTTTTTGGGGCCATACTGGATGACTGAACTAAATGCAGACGTAACCTTCTGGGCATAGTTCCAAAAGAAATGGAATTGCTAATCCTTGGCACCTTAATTAGAAGTTGCATACATGTGCCCTTTCATAGTTAAGGGTTTTTCAAATTAAGGGTGCATGTTGGGCCAATGAGTTTATAAAGTTTGTATTTTTTAGTTTGCTCACTTTTATTGTTAAAAAATGGCACTGGGCAATGCTAGGTATATGTGGTCTGGGAAATTTCAAATTATCTTCCTGCTTGGGAAGGACCATTTTTTTTTTCTAATGTTTGCTGGAGGAGAGGTTTTCGCACCAGAAAGTTTTTAAAAAGAGAGCAGAAGGAGAAGGAGAAAGAAGCCATGTTTGCAGAGTGAGAGCAGAGAATGCAGAGTGCTGAGGAAGAAGCCATGTGCAGAGAGATAGAAGGTGTGCAGATGGGGAACTGGAGATGAGGGGCTTTGCGAGCTCCACTGAGACTGGTGTGGCCTTTAATTCTAGGAGAAACCAGAGAAGATTCTCTTGGTTGTGGAACCAGATAATGTGTCAGGGCTTTGTGAGCTCTGAATGAGAAGAAAGTGTTTTCCTCATGTGTTTGCTCGTCAGCTGGTGCGAGACTTTAATAAAAGGATGGCCCACCATTTTTTGGCTCCGCTGTTTTTTTTTTACCGTCTGCCTGAAATCAATGAGAACCTGCTTGTGTATGGCCACAAATGTGGTGGCCCTGGCCTTATAGTGCACATCTCTGACTTGTGGTTCAAACCCGTCTTCCTGAAATACAGTGAGTGTGACCAGCCTAAGTGATGGATCTGCTGGGAGCTCATCACACTGCCCTCCTTCCAAGAAGTTCAGTTGATCTCTCAGTCAAACCATATCAGGACAAAACCCTTGTGAATGAGCAAATGCCCCAGGTCCTTGCATGATAATCCAGTTTCAAGATAGGGCCCAGTTCTCAAACCTTCATTCTAAGTTTGAGAGGTATGGCTACAATACTGTTTGTGCTTTACCAAAGGGAAGGGCAGCAGGGGCCAGAGACCTGTTTACCAAGGCAACAAAACTAGCTTCTCTCCTTTCTCTGATGTTCACCTAATATTTTATGAAAAGATCAAGTGAAGGAAGTAAAAGGGGGGAAGCCTTGCTGCAAGGCAGCACTCTGAGGGAGAGGGCGTCCTGGAAAGGGATTGGTGTTTCCATTGCTTCTCCTTTCTCTTGGAGGGTGTCTACCTAGCTCTTCTCATCTCTGCAGAGTACACCCAGCCACTGGGCAGCTTCTTTGCAAGGCAGTGCCTTTTTTATGTTGGAGGCTAGGTATGTCCTGTGGTATGCAGGGCTGCTGCACAGAGCTAAAGATCTGTAGAATAATTGGAACAATTGAGACCCAGGTTCTGTCCCTTCCAGGCGAGATTTCCTAGGGCAAGATGATACACAGCCACATGCTATGAGCCCTGCAAACAGGCCCTCCAATCAAGGCTATTGCTGGGACTAGTAAAATCTTGTTGGTATTTTCTGTATTCCCAAGGTACTTTATGCATAGATATAGCATAGATTTCTTTAATCTTACCACATTTGTTTTATCCCTTCCTTTATTTGAAAAGTGAAATTTAGAGTTTGAAAAATTATGGAATACATATGCATTAAGAAAATTTAAAGAATGAAAATAAGTAAGGCGAGAGAGACAGAGAAAAAGGGAGACAGGAGAGGGAAATGGAGAGAGAGAGAAAGAGAGAAAGAGACCCAGAGAAGGTTACTATTAAGATTTGGCATACCCTGGCTGGGTAGCTCTGCTGGTTAGAGTGTCATCTTGAAACACCAAGGTGGGATCAATCCCTGGTTGGGTACATACAGGAAGTAACCAATGAATGCACAACTAAGTGGAACAACAAATGAATACTTCTTTCTCTTTCTCCCCTTTTCTCTCTCTGTCTCTCTAAAATCAATCAATTAATCAATAAATAAAAGATTTTGAAGCATTTTTTCAATCACATTTTTTACTGCTTAATCTTTTGAAAAAAGTTATTATTTTATTTAGTAAAATATACATAAAATAAAAGTTACTATTTTAGTTATATTTAAGTGTTACCATTCAGAGGCATTAAGTACATTCACAATGTTGTGTTACATTCACCATCATCTTATTCTAGAATTTTTCCATCATCCCAAACAGAAACTCTGTAATCATTAAGCAATAACTCTCCATGCCCTACTACCTCCAGCCCCTGGTAACCCCTATTAACCCCTATTCTAAGAATTCACCTATTCTAAAAAATTCATATAAGTGGAGTCATACAAAATTTATCCTTTTGTGTCTAGATTATTTTAGTTTGCATAATATTTTCAAAGTTTACCCATGCTGTAGCATGGATCAGAAGCTCATTCTTTTTTTTTTATGGCCGAATCATGTTCTTTTGTTTGTGTTTACCACATGTATGGCCAGTAGTCGCTGCTGTCATGGCTGTTGTGACCATTCACATGCAGGTTCTCATTAGATTTGGGAAGATGATAAAGAAACAGTGGAGTTGAAAAATGTTGGGCCATTCCTTTATTAAAGTCTCACACAGGCCGATGAGAAACACACAGGGGAAAACATATCCTTCTTTATTCAGAGCTCACAAAGCCACTGACACATTCTCCAGTTCCACAACCAGGAGAATCTTCTCTGGTTTCTCCTCGAATCAAAGGCCTCACCTGTACCAAAGCCCCTCACTCTGGTTCCCCAGCTTTTCCTTCAGCACTCTTCCCTCTCTCTGCTGTCACTCTGCAAAAATGGCTTCTTTCTCTTTTTTTTCCCCTGCCATCTTGGCTTCCTTCTTCTTCTTCTCTCCTTTTAAAACTTTTCTGGCACCAAAACAATGGCCCTTCCCAAGCAGAATGGTAATTAACAATTTCACAGATCACATACCTGGTGCTGCCCAGCAGCATTTTAACAATAAAAGTGAGCAAACATAAAAATCATATTTTACAAACTTATTAGACCAGCATCACATTTTGTTTATCCATCTGTTGAAGGATACTTGAGTTGTTTCCACCTTTGACTATTGTATTTACTATAATGCTGCTATGAATGTTGGCTTATAAGTATCTAAGTTCCCAGTTTCAAGTTCTTTGGGTGTACATCTAAGAGATTCTACATTCTTCTAGAATGGCATTCAGCTTGTCAAGTTGTTCTTTAGATGAGTATTGCTCTACTACAAGGCACCTTTAAGAGTGGAGTAGCAGTCCTGGTTCACACAGATATTACCTGCTAAAGGCCAGCTTCTTCTCCATCAAAGGCATTACCTGGCATCACTGGTAATGAACACTAAGACAGGCAGAATAGCATACCTTAGTGGGAATTCTGTGCCAGACGGTCCAAGGTACAAATCCTGGCTTAACCACTAACCAACCAGTAGTCAGCTCATGGGATATTATTTCAGTTCTTTGAGCCCTGATTTGTTGATCTGTAGAATGGGGAATGCAACACTACTACTTAAAAACAAGAAGTATCTATTTAGTTTTCTTTCCTAGTTCTGGCCCAAAGCATCTAAAACCTTTGGAATTTCCTAAGTGGTAAGAGCAATACCAGTGAGAGAAGCATCTGTCTTTTATTATTATAATAAGCCCTTTCCAACAACCAGAGTTAATTTATGAGGCAACTTGTGCAAAGCCCTTAAGACAGTGATTCTCAAACTTTTTGAAGTCTGGGCGCATTTAAAATCTTACAAATAATTGTAGGCATACTATATACAAATTTCTGAGAAATATGTTATAATAATTAAATCAAATATTAAAAAAATATAAAATACAAACATGCTTTTATGGTAATTAAAATTAATACGACAAAATTAAATTTATTCTGACATAAAAATCATTTTATGTTACATTTTTTGAGTTATGCTTTTCAGAATTCATAAAAAAGGTGTTAAAAAATGACAAAAAAGTTATCTTTTTTATTATTTATATATATATTTTATTATTATTAATTCTAATGGGGTGACACCAATAAATCAAGGTACATATGTACAATGAAAACATCTCCAGGTTATCTTATCATTCAATTGTGTTGCATACCCGTCACCCAAAATCAAATTGTCCTCTGTCACCTTCTATCTGGTTTTCCCTGTGTCCCTCTCCTCCTCCCTATTCCACTCTACCCTCCCTCCCCCCCTCCCGTAACAACCACTCTCTTGTCCATGTCTCATATTCTCACTTTTATGTCCCACCTATGTATGAAATCATGCTGTTCTCAGTTTTTCTTTTTATCTGATTTACTTATTTCACTCCGTATAATGTTATCAAGGTACATCCATTTTGTTATAAATGATCCGATGTCATCATTTCTTATGGCTGAGTCATATTCCATAGTATATATGTACCATAGCTTTTAAATCCACTCGTCTTCTGATGGACACTTGGGCTGGTTCCAGATCTTTGTTATTGTGAACAATGCTGCCAGGAACAAGGGGGTGCATTTCTTCTTTTCGAACAGTGCTATGGTGTTCTTAGGGTATATTCCTATAAGTGGGATAGCTGGGTCAAAAGGCAGTTCGATTTTTAATTTTCTAAGGAATCTCCAAACAGTTTTCCATAGTGGCTGCACCAGTCTGCATTCCCACTAGCAGTGCAGAACAGTTTCCTTTTCTCCACATCCTCGCCAGCACTTATTCTGTGTTGTTTTGCTGATGAGTGCCATTCTGACTGGTGTGAGGTGATATCTCATTGTGGTTTTAATTTGCATTTCTCTAATGATTAGTGATGTGGAGCATTTTTTCATATGCCTATTGGCCATCTGTATGTCCTCTTTGGAGAAATTTCTATTCATTTCTTTTGCCCATTTTTTGATTGGGTTGTTTGTCTTCCTGGTGTTGAGTTTTATAAGTTCTTTATAAATTTTAGTTATTAACCCCTTATCAGACGTGCTGTCGAATATGTTCTCCAATTGTGTGGTTTGTCTTTTTATTCTGTTCCTATTGTCTTTAGCTATGCAAAAACTTTTTAGTTTGATATAGTCCCATTTGTTTATCTTGCCTTTTATTTCATTTGCCCGTGGAGATAAATGGGCAAATATACTGCTGCTACAGATGTCAGAGAGCTTGCTGCCTATGTTTTCTTCTAAGATGCTTATGGTTTCACAGCTTACATTTAAGGCTTTTATCCATTTTGAGTTTGTTTTTGGGAATGGTGGAAGTTGATGGTCTAGTTTCATTTTTTTGCAGGTATATGTCCAATTTTCCCAACACCATCTGTTAAAGAGGCTGTCTTTACTCCATTGTATGTTCTTTCCTCCTTTGTCAAATATCAGTTGTCCATAAAGCTGTGAGTTTATTTCTGGGTCCTCTGTTCTGTTCCATTGATCTATGTGCCTGTTCTTATGCCAGTACCAGGTTGTCTTGAGTATAATGGTCTTATATAAACCTTGATATCTGTAAGAGTGATACATCCTGCTTTATTTTTCCTTTTTAAGATTGCTGAGGCTATTCGTGTTCTTTTTTGGTTCCATATAAATTTTTGGAATATGTGTTCTATATCTTTGAAGTATATCATTGAAGTTTTAATTGGTATTGCATTTAATTTATAAGTTTCTTTGGGTAATATAGACATTTAAATGATGTTTATTCTTCCTAACCATGAGCATGGTATATCCTTCCACTTGTTTGTATCTTCCTTGATTTCTTTTATCAATGTTCTATAATTTTCCGAGTACAAGTTCTTAACGTCCTTGGTTAAATTTCCTCCTAGGTACTTTATTTTTTTGGCTGTAATAGTGAAGGGGATTGTTTCCTTAATTTCTTTTGTTGACAGTTCATTGTTGGTATAGAGAAAAGCCTCTGATTTCTGAGTATTAATTTTATATCCTGCCACCTTGCTGAATTCATTTATAAGGTTCAGTAGTTTTTTGACTGAGACTTTAGGGTTTTCAATATACAATATCATATCATCTGCAAATAGTGACAGTTTTACTTCTTCTTTTCCAATTTGGATGCCTTTTATTTCTTCTTCTTGTCTGATTGATATAGCTAGGACTTCCAGAACTATGTTGAAAAAGAGTGGAGAAGGGGGGCATTCCTGCCTGGTTCCTGATCTTAAGGGGATTGCTTTTAATTTTTGTCCATTTAGTATGATGTTTGCTGTGGGTTTATCATAGATGGTCTTTATCATGTTAAGGAATGATCCCTGTATTCCCACTTTACTGAGAATTTTGATCATGAATGGGTGCTGGATTTTATCAAATGACTTTTCTGCATCTATTGAAATTATCATGTGATTTTTGTCCTTCCTTTAGTTTATGTGATGAATGACATTGATTGATTTGCGAATATTGAACCAGCCTTGCCTCTCCAGAATAAATCTCAATTGATCATGGTATATGATTTTTTTCATATATTGCTGGATCCGGTTGGCTAATATTTTGTTGAGAATATTAGCGTATAAATTCATCAGGGATATAGGCCTATAATTTTCTTTCTTTGGGATCAGAATTATGCTCACCTCATAAAAGGAGTTAGGAAGTCTTCCTTCCTCTTGAATTTTTTAAAATAGCTTGAGGAGGATAGGAGTTAGTTCTTCTTTGAATTTTTGATAGAATTCACTTGTGAAGCCATCAGGCTCAGGACTTTTCTTTTTTGGGAGTTTTTTGATAACTGTTTCGATCTCATTTGTTGTAATTGGTCTGTTTAGGTGTTCTGATTCTTCCAGATTGATTTTTGGAAGGTTATATGATTCAAAA
Organism: Rhynchonycteris naso; assembly: GCA_037038555.1. Classification (NCBI taxonomy): domain Eukaryota; kingdom Metazoa; phylum Chordata; class Mammalia; order Chiroptera; family Emballonuridae; genus Rhynchonycteris; species Rhynchonycteris naso. The sequence continues at coordinate 181,373,279 of CM072995.1, read as the reverse complement.
AGTTTGTCCATTTCACCAAGATTGCCTAATTTTTTGGCATATAGTTCTTCATAGTATTTTCTTACAATGCTTTGTACTTCTGTTGTGTCAGTTCTTATTTCTCCACTGTCCTTTCTAATTCTATTTATTTGAGTTCTCTCTCTTTTTTTTTTTGGTGAGTCTAGTTAAAGGTTCTTCAATCTTGTTTACCTTTACAAAGAACCAGCTTCTGGTTTCATTGATCCTCTGTATTGTTTCCTTAGCCTCTATGTCATTTACTTCTGCTCTGATCTTTATTATTTCCTTCCTTCTACTTGTCTTGGGTTTTATTTGTTGTTGTTTCTCTAGTTCTTTTAGATACAGGGTCAGGTTGCTTATTTGAGCTTTTTCTAGCTTCTTATGATATGCCTGTAGTGCAATAAACTTCCCTCTCAGAACTCCTTTTGCTGTGTCCTATAAATTTTGAGTTGATGTATGCTGATTATCCTTTGTTTCTAGAAAGTTTTTTATTTCTTCTTTGATCTCATTGTTAATCCATTCATTATTTAATTACATGCTATTTAGTTTCCAAGTGTTTGAGTATTTTTCAGTTTTTCCTTTGTGGTTAATTTCTAGTTTCATGGAGTTGTGATCAGAGAAAATGCTTGATATGATTTCAATCTTCTTAAATTTATTGAGACCATTTTTGTGTCCTAACATGTGGTCTATCGTAGAAAACGTACCATGAGCACTTGAGAAGAATATATATTCTACTGCTTTAGGGTGAAAAGTTCTGAAGATATTTATTAAATCAAGTTGATCTAGTGTATCCTTTAAGTCTGCTGTTTTATTTATTAATTTTCTTTTTTGAGGATCTATCCAGTGTTGTTAGAGGCGTATTGAAATCCCCTACTATGATAGTATTGCTATTAATCTCGCCCTTTATATCCATCAAAGTCTGCTTTATGTATGTTGGGGCTCCTATATTTGGTGCATAGATATTTTTAATAGTTATATCTTCCTGTTGAATTGTTTCTTTTACCATTATGTAGTGTCCTTCTTTAAATCTTACTACGGCCTTTGTTTTAAAATCCATTTTGTCAGATATAAGTATAGCTACCCCGGCTTTTTTTTCATTTCCATTTGCATGAAATATTTTTTTCTATCCTTTTTCTTCAGTCTATGTGCATCTTTTGTTTTAAGGTGTATTTCTTGTAGACAGCATATGTATGGGTCTTGTTTCTTTTTTTTTTTTTTTAAATTTTATTTTTGTTAATGAAAACATTTCCAGGTTAACTTAACATTCAATTGTGTTGCATACCCGTCACCAAAAGTCAAATTGTCCTCAGTCACCTTCTATCTGGTTTTCCCTGTGTCCCTCCCCTCCTCCCATTCCCACCCTTCCCACCCTCCCTCACCCCATAACCACAACTCTCTTGTCCATGTCCTACAGTCTCACTTTTATGTACCACTTATGTATGAAATCATGCTGTCTCAGTTTTTCTTTTTTTCTGATTTACTTATTTCACTTCGTATAATGTTATCAAGGATCATCCATTTTGTTATAAATGATCTGATGTCATCATTTCTTATGGCTGAGTCATATTCCATAGTATATATGTACCATAGCTTTTTAATCAACTTGTCTTCTGACGGACACTTGGGCAGGTTCCAGATCTTCACTATTGTGAACAATGCTGCCAGGAACAAGGGGGCGCATTTCTTCTTTTCGAACAGTGCTAAGGTGTTCTTAGGGTATATTCCTATAAGTGGGATAGCTGGGTCAAAAGGCAGTTCTATTTTTAATTTTTTGAGGAATCTCCAAACTGTTTTCCATAGTGGCTTCACCAGTCTGCATTCCCACCAGCAGTGCAGAAGGGTTCCCTTTTCTCCTCAACCCCGCCAGCACTTATTCTGTGTTGTTTTGCTGATGAGTGCCATTCTGACTGGTGTGAGGTGATATCTCATTGTGGTTTTAATTTGCATTTCTCTAATAATTAGTGATGTTGAGCATTTTTTCATATGCCTATTGGCCATCTGTATGTCCTCTTTGGAGAAATTTCTATTCATTTCTTTTGCCCATTTTTTGATTGGATGTTTGTCTTCCTGTTGTTGAGTTTTATAAGTTCTTTATACATTTTAGTTATTAACCCCTTATCAGATGTGCTGTCGAATATGTTCTCCCATTGTGTGGTTTGTCTTTTTATTCTGTTCCTATTGTCTTTAGCTGTGCAAAAACTTTTTAGTTTGATATAGTCCCATTTGTTTATCTTGCCTTTTATTTCATTTGCCCGTGGAGATAAATCGGCAAATATACTGCTGCTACAGATGTCGGAGAGCTTGCTGCCTATGTTTTCTTCTAAGATGCTTATGGTTTCACGACTAACATTTATGTCTTTTATCCATTTTGAGTTTGTTTTTGGGAATGGTGGAAGTTGATGGTCTAGTTTCATTGTTTTGCAGATAGATGTCCAATTTTCCCAGCACCATTTGTTAAAGAGGCTGTCTTTACTCCATTGTATGTTCTTTCCTCCTTTGTCAAATATCTGTTGTCCATAAAGCTGTGGGTTTATTTCTGGGTCCTCTGTTCTGTTCCATTGATCTATGTGCCTGTTCTTATGCCAGTAGCAGGCTCTCTTGAGTATAATGGCCTTATAGTAAATCTTGATATCTGTAAGAGTGATACCTCCTGCTTTATTTTTCCTCTTTAAGATTGCTGAGGCTATTCGTGTTTTTTTTTGATTCCATATAAATTTTTGGAATATGCATTCTATATCTTTGAAGTATGTCATTGGTATTTTAATTGGTATTGCATTGAATTTGTAAATTGTTTTGGGTAATATAGACATTTTAATGATGTTTATTCTTCCTAGTCATGAGCACGGTATATTCTTCCACTTGTTTGTATCTTCCTTGATTTCTTTTACCAATGTTTTATAATTTTCTGAGTACAAGTCCTTAACCTCCTTGGTTAAATTTACTGCTAGGTACTTTATTTTTTTGGCTCCAGTAGTGAAGGGGATTGTTTCCTTAATTTCTTTTGCTGACAGTTCATTGTTGGTATATAAAAATGCCTCTGATTTCTGAGTATTAATTTTATATCCTGCCACCTTGCTGAATTCATTTATAAGGTCCAGTAGTTTTTTGACTGAGACTTTAGGGTTTTCAATATACAATATCATATCATCTGCAAATAGTGACAGTTTTACTTCTTCTTTTCCAATTTGGATGCCTTTTATTTCTTCTTCTTGTCTGATTGCTGTAGCTAGGACTTCCAGAACTATGTTGAATAAGAGTGGTGAAAGGGGGCATCACTGCCTGGTTCCTGATTTTAAGGGGATTGCTTTTAATTTTTGTCCATTTAGTATGATGTTTGCTGTGGGTTTCTCGTAGATGGCCTTTATCATGTAAAGGAATGATCCCTGTATTCCCACTTTACTGAGAGTTTTGATCATGAATGGGTGCTGGATATAATCAAATGCCTTTTCTGCATCTATTGAAATTATCATGTGATTTTTGTCCTACCTTTAGTTTATGTGATGAATCACATTGATTGATTTGCTAATATTGAACCAGCCTTGCCTCTCCAGATTAAATCCCACTTTATCATAGTGATTGATTTTTTTCATATATTGCTGGATCTGGTTGGCTAATATTTTGTTGAGAATTTTAGAGTCTATATTCATCAGGGATATTGGCCTATAATTTTCTTTCTTTGTGTTGTCTTTGCCCGGTTTTGGTATCAGAATTATTCTCGTCTCATAAAAGGAGTTTGGAAGTCTTCCTTCCTCTTGAATTTTTTGAAATAACTTGAGGAGGATAGGAGTTAGTTCTTCTTTGAATTTTTGATAGAATTCACTTGTGAAGCCATCAGGCCCAGGACTTTTCTTTTTTGGGAGTTTTTTGATAACTGTTTCGATCTCATTTGTTGTAATTGGTCTGTTTAGGTCTTCTGATTCTTCCAGATTGATTTTTGGAAGGTTATATGATTCAAGAAGTTTCTACATTTCACCAAGATTGTCTAATTTTTTGGCATATAGATCTTCATAGTATTTTCTTACAATGCTTTGTATTTCTGTTGTGTCAGTTGTTATTTCCCCACTGTCCTTTCTAATATTATTTATTAGAGTCCTCTCTCTTTTTTTCTTGGTGAGTCTAGTTAAAGGTTCATGAATCTTGTTTACCTTTACAAAGAACCAGCTTCTGGTTTCATTGATCCTCTGTATTGTTTCCTTAGCCTCTATGTTATTTATCTCTCCTCTGATCTTTATTATTTCCTTCCTTCTACTTGTCTTGTTTATTATTTGTTGTTTTCTTTTTCTAGTTCTTTTAGCTGCAGGGTCAGGTTGCTTATTTGAGCTTTTCCTAGCTTCTTATGATATGCCTGTAGTGCAATAAACTTCCCTCTCAGAACTGCTTTTGCTGTGTCCCATAAATTTTGAGTTGATATATGCTCATTATCATTTGTTTCTAGAAACTTTTTTATTTCTTCTTTGATCTCATTGTTAATTCATTCATTATTTAATTACATGCTATTTAGTTTCCAAGTGTTTGAGTATTTTTCAGTTTTTCTTTTGTGGTTAATTTCTAGTTTCATGGCATTGTGATCAGAGAAAATGCTTGATATGATTTCAATCTTCTTAAATTTATTGAGACCATTTTTGTGTCCTAACATGTGGTCTATCGTAGAAAATGTATCATGAGCGCTTGAGAAGAATGTATATTCTGCTGCTTTAGGGTGAAAAGTTCTGAAGATATCTATTAAATCAAATTGATCTAGTGTATCCTTTAAGTCTGCTGTTTCTTTATTAATTTTCTTTCTTGAGAATCTGTCCAGGGTTGTTAGGGGGGTATTGAAATCCCCTACTATGATAGTATTGCTATTAATCTCGCCCTTTATATCCATCAAAGTCTGCTTTATGTATGTTGGGGTTCCTATATTTGGTGTATAGATATTTATAATAGTTATATCTTCCTGTTGAATTGTTCCCTTTATCATTATGTAGTGTCCTTCTTCATCTCTTACTACAGCATTTGTTTTAAAGTCCATTTTGTCAGATATAAATACTGCTACCCCGGGTTTTTTTTTCATTTCCATTTGCCTGAAATATTTTTTTCCATACTTTTTCGTTCAGTCTATGTGTGTCTTTTGTTTTAAGGTGTGTCTCTTGTAGACAGCATATGTATTGGTGCTGTTTCTTTATCCATGCAGCTACCCTATGTCTTTTGATTGGATCATTAATCCATTTACATTTAAGGTTATTATTGATATGTAGTTGTTTATTGTCATTTTATTCTTTAAAATTGTATTCTTCTTTTGCTATATTCTCTTCTCCCTTTAAAATGTTCACAACTGTCCCCTTAGTATCTCTTGCAGAATTGGTTTGGTTTTTATAAATTCCTTGAGGCTTTCTTTTTCTGGGAAGCTCTTTATTTCTCCTTCAATTTTAAACGTTAGCCTTGCTGGAAAAAGTAGTCTTGGTTGTATTTTTTTTCTGCATTACTTTGATTATTTCCTGCCATTCCCTTCTGGCCTCAAGAGAAGTCCGATGTCATCCTTATGGGGGCTCCTTTGTAGGTCATAGCCTTTTTTTCCCTAGCAGCTTTTAAAATTTTCTCTTTATCCATTAGCTTTGGTATTGTAACTGTAATGTGTCTTGGTGTAGATCTTTTTGGTTTTCTCTTTAATGGAGTTTTGTGTGCTTCTTGAACGTGTAGAGTGTTTTCCAGCCTTAATTTAGGAAACTTTTCTGCTATGATTTGATTGAACAAAGTTTCCATTTCCTGTCCTCTCTTCTCTTCTTCAGGTACCCCTATGATGCGAATGTTGTTTCTCTTCATGTTGTCACAGAGCTCCCGTAGAGTTTCCTCACCTTTTTTTGCGTCTCTTTTCTTTTTTCTTCTCTGCTTCTGTGCCTTTCTTTATTGTGCCCTCTAACTCGCTTATTCGATCTTCAGCGTGATTCATCCTGCTTTTATTCCTTCCATTGTGGTCTTCAGTTCTGATACTGTATTTGTCATTTCTGTCTGATTCTTTTTTACTATTTCAATTTCGTTTTTTATACTTGTTATCTCTTCATTTAGGTGTTCATAATGACTATCCATTGTTGCTCTAATTTCTTTGAACATCCTAACTATCATTATTCTAAATTCTGCATCTTGTAATTTGGTTATATCTGGTTCATTCAGGTCCATCTCTGGGAATTCTCTTGAATCATTTGGTTTGCATTCCTCTGCCTGCCCATTTTGTCTGTGTATAAGCAAGTTGTGGACACTGGAGTCCAGTAGATGTTGCCTTTGTGTTCTTTATGTGTGGTCTGTCTTCAGGCTCCCCTCCCCCTCTGCCGCTGCCTAGGGTGGTTGGGTATGGGCGTTGCCAGAGCCGGCCCACTGTGGCTTTTGCTGTAATTTCTGCCTCTCCTCCGCGGGAGGGGCTGTCACTCAAGCCACAAGCCTCAGGACCAAGGATAGAGGTGAGCACCTTTCCTCAGCTGCGGACCAGCCTATTTCCGGACTTCCGCCCAGAACCTGCAGTTGGAGCCTGCTCGCTACAGCTTCGCGAGTTAGGCGGGGCTTTTGACGTGCTCTCAGCTGTAAGCTTTTGCCCGTCTGGAGCTTTAGCCCTGCCCTCGAGGCCAGGGCCCTTCTTCTCAGGGTCGGAAACCAAGGTTTATTGGTCCGGGCGTGTTTGCTGGCTTCCGCTCAGCTGCGGATTTCCGGAAGTCTTGGACTCTATACCGCCCGCACTTTCGGAGCCCGCTCGTGCACGTGGGATGGCAAATCACGGTTTCTTCGGCAGGGCGGGGATATTAGCGTGGGCTCAGCTGCGAGCTTCCACTTGTCTTTGGGTCTACCACGTCCCCGCGCCCGCTCGCGCACGCAGAATGGCAAACCTCTGTTTCTCCGGCCAGGCGGGGCTGGTAGCTTGAGCTCAGCCACAAGCCCCCTGCCCATCCCTGGTCCTAGCCCGGTCTCCTCAGTCAGGGCCGGCTTGCGCAGAGTCGCAGAGCAGATTTCTGCCTGTTCCTGGCCTCCCGCTTTGTCTCCGTAAGTGGGATTAAAGGCCGGCCCGCAGCTTCCGGACCGCTTTGGTGCATCCCCTCCGACCCTGCTGGGCTAGACCGAGCTCCCACCGGCTTGGCCTCCGCGTTTCAGCGTCCTGCCGCCCACCATGCACTTCAGCAACCCTCAGCAGAGTAGGATAGGACCCAATACTCCACACTGTAGGCCTGGGAGCTCCCTCACTTGTTTCACAGCTCAAATCTGTCCAAACGCCCCTTCTAGGCTCTGGGACTGCAGGCTGGGGCTTGGTTCCTGCGACCCAGGTCCCTCCCTCTCTGCCAAACTCTTCTTCCGCCACGCGGGTCTCTCCGGGCTGCCGTTTGCTTCGGGGAGCTGGGCAGCCCTCTTCGCGTTTTCGCTATTGCTACCAGTCTCAATGTGGCTTCTTCTGTGTTCCTTGGTTGAAGAGTCCACTTAGTTTTGTTCAAAGTTGGTTTATCCAGGTGATGGTTCTTAAAATTGAGTTGTAATCTACTTTGGTTCTGGGAGTTGGAAGTTGGTACGTCCGCCTACTCCGTCGCCATCTTTCAAGTTGGGTCCTGTTTCTTTATCCATGCAGCTACCCTATGTCTTTTGATTGGATCATTTAATCGATTTACATTTAAGGTTATTATTGATTTGTAGTTGTTTATTGCCATTTTATTCTTTAAAGCTCTATTCTTCTTTTGCTCTATTCTTTCCTCCCTTTGAACTGTTCACAACAGGCCCCTTAGTATCTCTTGCAGAATTGGTTTGGTTTTTATAAATTCCTTCAGGCTTTCTTTTTCTTGGAAGCTCTTTATTTCTCCTTCAATTTTAAACGTTAGCCTTGCTGGATAAAGTAGTCTTGGTTGTATGTTCTTGTTCTGCATTACTTTGATTATATCTTGCCATTCTCTTCTGGCCTCAAGTGTTTCTGTTGAGAAGTCCGATGTCATCCTTATGGGGGCTCCTTTTTACATGATAGCCTTTTTTCCCCTACCAGCTTTTAAAATTTTTTCTTTATCCATTAGCTTTGGTATTTTAACTATGATGTGTCTTGGTGTAGATCTTATTGGGTTTCTCTTTAATGGAGTTCTGTGTGCTTCTTGAACGTGTGGAGTGTTTCCCAGTTTTAATTTAGGAAAGTTTTTTGCTATGATTTGATTGAACAAAGTTTCCATTTCCTGTCCTCTCTCTTCTTCTTCAGGCACCCCTATGATGTGAATGTTGTTTCTCTTCATGTTGTCACAGAGCTCCCTTAGAGTTTCCTCACATTTTTTGAGTCTCTTTTCCTTTTTCTTCTCTGCTTCTGTGCCTTTGTTTATTGTGTCCTCTAACTCGCTGATTCGATACTCAGCGTGATTCATCCTGCTTTTAATTCCTTCCATTGTGGTCTTCAATTCTGATACTGTATTTGTCATTTCTGTCTGATTCTTTTTCATTATTTCAATTTCGTTTTTTATACTTGTTATCTCTTCATTTAGGTGTTCATAATGACTATCCATTGTTGCTCTAATTTCTTTGAACATCCTAACTATCATTATTCTAAATTCTGCTTCTGGTAATTTGGTTATATCTGGTTCATTCAGGTCCTTCTCTGGGGATTTCTCTTGATTCATTTGGATTGCATTCCTCTGCCTGCCCATTTTGTCTGTGTATGAGCAAGTTGTGGCCACTGGAGTTTAGTAAGTGTTGCCTTTGTGTTCTTTATGTGTCGTCTGTCTTCAGGTCTCCCACCCCCTCTGCCGCTGCCTAGGGTGGTTGGGTATGGGTGTTGCCAGCGCTGGGCCACTTTGGCTTTTGCTGTGATTTCTTCCTCTTCTCTGCGGGAGGGGCTGTCACTCAAGCCAGAAGCCTCAGCACCAAGGGCAGATGTGAACACCTTTGCTCAGCTGCAGACCCAGCCTTTTTCCGGACTTCCGCCCAGAACCCGCAGTCAGAGCCTGCTCACCACAGTTTCGTGCGTTGGGCGGGGCTTTTGACGTGCTCTCAGCTGTGAGCCTTTGCCCGTCCGGAGCTTTAGCCCAGCCCTCGAGGCCAGGGCCCTTCTCTGCAGGGTCGTATTCCCAGGTTTATTGGGCCGGGCGTGTTTGCTGGGTTTCGCTCAGCTGCCTACTTCCGCTCGTCCCAGACTCTACCCCACCCCTACGTTTGGAGCCCGCTTGTGCATGTAGGATGGCAAGGTTTCTCCGTCTGGGCGGGGATAGTAGTGTGGGCTCAGGTGTGAGCTTCCACTTGTCTCTGGGTCTACCTCGTTCCCGCTCTCGGAGCCCGCTTGCACATGTATAATGGCAAACCGTGGTTTCTCTGGCCGTGTGGGACCAGTAGCGTAAGCTCAGCCGCGAGCCCCCGCCCGTCCCTGTTCCTAGCCCGGTCCCCGCAGTCAGGGCCGGCTTGCGCAGGGTCGCTTTGTCCCCGTAGGTGGCATTATAGGCAGGCCAGCAGCTTCCAGAGTGCTTTTGCGTGTTTCCTTTGACCTTGCTGGGCTAGACCGAGCTCACACCGGCTTGGCCTCTGCCCATGCCGACAGAACCGCGTTTTAGCGTCCTGCTGCCCCAAACCCTTCAGCAACCCTCAGCAGAGTAGGAAGAGACCTGATACTCCACACTGTAGGCCTGGGAGCTCCCTCACTTGTTTCACAGCTCAAATCTGTCCAAACGCCTCTTCTAGGCTCTGGGACTGCAGGCTGGGGCTTGGTTCCTGCGACCCAGGTCCTTGCCTCTCTGCCAAACTCTCCTCCCGCCACGTGGGTCTCTCCGGTCTCTCCGGTCTGCCGTTTGCTCCGGGGAGCTGGGCAGCTATTCCTATCAGTCTCAATGTGGCTTCTTCTGTGTTCCTTGGTTGAAGAGTCCACTTAGTTTAGTTCAAATTTGGTTTATCCAGATGATAGTTCTTAAAATTGAGTTATAATCCATTTTGGTTCTGGGAGTTGGAAGTTGGTACGTCCGCCTACTCCGTCGCCATCTTGCTTCTCCAAAAGTTATCTTTATATATATATATAGATACATTCTTAGTAAGATTTAGTAAATTCGGCAGGTCCTGGCTAGAATGTGATAAGTTTTTTCATTCTTGTGTTTATGAGAAACATGAGCCTGATGTGTCGTAGTGATTTCTTCAATGTTTGGGCATATACTTGAAAGGCAAACTTTCATTTCCTTGTCAATACAATGAAGAATTCCTCTCTTTTTATTCTTAATTATGTTGAGTGCAGAAAACCCCCACCATACACATCATCTTAACTTTTCAGCAAACAAAGGATAGAAGAGACTTGCCTCCATTCTTTCTGGGGAACATGGGGGGTAGTGTAAACAATCCAGCACTACAGCTTAACAACCTTTGCAACTCAATAAGGCAAGTGAGGTGGCGGTTTGGGCAGACTGTAAGCTTACAGCCAATTCCCCACACCTCTGTCCCCCAAAATTCTAAACTCCAAAAACCCTGTTGGTTTTTTGGTCCCCAACAGGCACATATTTCTCTGGAATATCATAGGGCACACCTGGAAATCTTCTAGGGCACACCATTTTGCCCCGGTGCACACTTTGAGAACCACAGCCTTAAGGATAGGGCAGGGGTCAGGATCCTTTTTGGCTGAGAGAGCCGTGAACGCCACATATTTTAAAATGTAATTCCGTGAGAGCCATACAATATGTTTAACACTAAATAGAAGAAAATGTGTGCATTTTATGTAAGACTAACACTTTTAAAGTACAACAAGTCTCTGAATTCTTTTTAATAACGTTGTTATGCTGTTGCTAACCAATGATGAATAAAGTACTTCTTACCATTAATGCGACTTCTGGTGCTGCATGGTTTTGCTGATGGCTTTGTAGTCTGGTTGATACCTGGTGAGGTTAAGCTTCATGCAGGCATTGAAACTTCCATCCATTAAATGTGATCGTAGGTTGGTCTTAATATTCTTTAGATGTGAGAAAGACTGCTCACATGCATACGTAGAGCCAAGCATTGTTGGTACAGCAATATTCACATGCTGCAGTGTGTGGTATGTGATGGGAAGCACATTCCAAATTTTTACAATCAGCTGGTCCGTGGGTTGAAGTTTTTTATTTCTTCCCACTTGTGTTTGCTTGCCAACTCTGCTTGCTGTCATGCAAGTCTTTCCAAATATTCATTCAGTGACTTGAACTTATTCACCCACATGTCTGAGGACTTCAGGTCAGCAGCTGGTAGCTCAAAATCTCTGACTGAGACACCGGGGATTTAACTTAGGTTGGCACTGTCCACTGCACACTCGTGTGGATGGGTGATGAACTTAAAAAGACGAGTGTGCTCACAAAATTCTCCAAAGCGCGCTTTGAGTTACTGCGGGCGATTAGATGTGAAGTACGCTAGCTGCTGGAGATCAAGATGTTGAGCAGGGTCAGTTGCTGTGCATGCATCTTTAAACTCTCCCAGTTTTCTAAAGTGTTGTAAACAACCTGTTTCAATGTCGGTGATGAAGAGTTCCAGCTTGTTTTCAAAGGCAAACACTGCTTGTTGAAGGGATAAAACTGTATTTCCAAGGCCTTGTATTTTCACATTGAGCTGGTTCAAATGTTCAGTCATGTCCATGGGATAGTAGAACTTCAGGAGCCACTCAGTGTTAGCTAACTCAGGGTGCTCGAAGTTTTTCATTTCAAGAAAAGTCCAGATTTACTCAGACAAGCCGCAAAATGGCTGAGCACCTTCCCTCTTGACAACCAACATACATTGCTGTGCAAAAGCAGACTAGAATCATTATTTCCAACTTCATCCAGCAGTGTTTTAAACTGACGATCATTTAAAGCTCGGGCAACAATAAAGTCGACCACCCAAATGACCAGTGACATCACCTCACCAAGCTGCTTGCCACACATCTGAGCACAAAGCACCCCTGATGTAGGATGCAGTGAAAACTTAGGATGGGTTTCTTTTCATGTTCACGAAGAAATGCTACGAATCCTCTGTTTTTCTCCACTGTGCATGGAACACCATCATTACACACCGAAATAAGTTTATCCATCGGTAGATCTTTTTCTTTAGCAAACTTAGTCAAAGACTTGAATAAATCCTCCCCTCTTGTTGTCTCTTTCATAGGCAAAACAGCAAGACTTTCCTCATGTAGTATGTCACCGACAGCATACCTTGCAATCACGTTCAACTGGGATGAATGGCTTACGTCTGCTGACTCATCCAAACTGAGAGAAAAGAATGGTGCTGCATAATGTTAGCAAGGTCCATACATTTTTTGTAAATGATCCGACATCATCATTTCTTATGGCTGAGTAGTATTCCATAGTATATATGTACCAAAGCTTTTTAATCCACTCGTCCTCTGATGGACATTATACGGAGTGAAATAAGTAAAACAGAAAAAAACTGAGAACAGCATGATTTCATACATAGATGGGACATAAAAGTGAGACTATGAGACATGGACAAGAGTGTGATGGTTACGGGGTAAGGGGAAGGAGGAGATGGTGGAAGAGGGGGGAGGGGAGGGGCACAAAGAAAACCAGATAGAAGGTGACAGAGGACAATTTAACTTTGGGTGATGGGTATGCAACATACTTGAATAAGATAACCTAGAGATGTTTTCCTTGAGCATATGTACCTGATTTATTAATGTCACCCCATTAAAATTAATAAAAAAAGGAAAAAAATACCTTTGTATAAAAAAAAAATAATAATGTTAAAAGTATATATAAAAAAAAGAATGGTGCTGCATTTATGTCCTTCACTTGTGTTGCCTCAATTTGATTTGCTATCATGATGGTATGATCGTGAACCATTCTTGTTAACAGAGGCACGCCTTTTATTCGTTTGATGATCTTGTCTTTATCTGAAAGTCGTCAAAAAGTTCATTGGTAACATCAAGCATGGATGTTTTGGCATACTCCCCATCTGTGAATGGCTTTCCATTTCTCACCACTGCTAAAGCACCAGCAAAGCTATCCAAATTCCAGTCAACTTCTTGGGTCCAAATACAGAGTTGCTGCTGATTAGCTTGCACTCTGCACAGTAGCTCTTGACATGCTTTCTTCCTGCTGTCCCCACTGGATATTTCGATGCAAATGTAGTATGGCGTGTGTTGAAGTGCCGCTTTATATTTGACCATTTCATCAATGCAATTTTATCATTGCGTATTAGACACACTGCAGAACCTGCTCTCTTCGCAAAGGTGAATTCCTCTGTCCATTCCTGCTGAAAAGTATGATACTCCTCATCTTTTTTTCTTTTAGCCATCTTCTTCATCAAAAGGGTTTCTGCAATTAGCTAGCTGACTACTTGATTAAAAGGAGGAAAGTTTACTTCCTGACCTCACAACCCGTGTATGTTACGCATTATCCAATAAAAATTTAGTGTTGTCCTGGAGGACAGCTGTGATTGGCTTCAGCTACCCGCAACCATGAACATGAGCGGTAGGAAATGAATGGATTGTAATACATGAGAATGATTTATATATATATATATATTTAATATATTTTATTATTATTAATTCTAATGAGGTGACACCAATAAATCAGAGTACATATGTACAATGAAAACATCTCCAGGTTATCTTATCATTCAATCGTGTTGCATACCCGTCACCAAAAGTCAAATTGTCCTCTGTCACCTTCTATCTGGTTTTCCCTGTGTCCCTCCCCTCCTCCCTATCCCACTCTTCCCTCCCTCCCCCCATCCCATAACCACCACTCTCTTGTCCATGTCTCATATTCTCACTTTTATGTCCCACCTATGTATGAAATCATGCTGTTCTCAGTTTTTCTTTTTTTCTGATTTACTTATTTCACTCCGTATAATGTTATCAAGGTACATCCATTTTGTTATAAATGATCCGATGTCATCGTTTCTTATGGCTGAATAGTGTTCCATAGTATATATGTACTATAGCTTTTTAATCCACTCGTCTTCTGACGGACACTTGGGCTGGTTCCAGATCTTTGCTATTGTGAACAATGCTGCCACGAACATGGGGGTGCAATTCTTCATTTCGAACAGTGCTATGGTGTCCTCAGGGTATATACCTATAAGTGGGATAGCTGCGTCAAAAGGCAGTTCGATTTTTAATTTTCTGAGGAATCTCCAAACTGTTTTCCACAGTGGCTGCACCAGTCTGCATTCCCACTAGCAGTGCAGAAGGGTTCCCTTTTCTCAACATCCTCTCCAGCACTTGTTCTGTGTTGTTTTGCTGATGAGTGCCATTCTGACTGGTGTGAGGTGATATCTCATTGTGGGTTTAATTTGCATTTCTCTAATGATTAGTGATGTTGAGCATTTTTTCATATGCCTATTGGCCATCTGTATGTCCTCTTTGGAGAAATTTCTATTCATTTCTTTTGCTCATTTTTTGATTGGGTTGTTTGTCTTCCTGGTGTTGAGTTTTATAAGTTCTTTATAAATTTTAGTTATTAACCCCTTATCAGATGAATTGTCGAATATGTTCTCCCATTGTGTGGTTTGTCTTTTTATTCTGTTTCTGTTGTCTTTAGCTGTGCAAAACCTTTTAGTTTGATATAGTCCCATTTGTTTATCTTGCCTTTTATTTCATTTGCCCGTGGAGATAAATCGGCAAATATACTGCTGCTACAGATGTCGGAGAGCTTGCAGCCTATGTTTTCTTCTAAGATGCTTATGGTTTCACGGTTTACATTTAAGGCTTTTATCCATTTTGAGTTTGTTTTTGTGAATGGTGTAAGTTGATGGTCCAGTTTCATTTTTTTGCAGGTAGATGTCCAATTATCCCAACACCATTTGTTAAAGAGGCTGTCTTTACTCCATTGTATGTTATTTCCTCCTTTGTCAAATATCTATTGTCCATAAAACTGTGGGTTTATTTCTGGGTCCTCTGTTCTGTTCCATTGATCTATGTGCCTGTTCTTATGCCAGTACCAGGCTGTCTTGAGTATAATGGCCTTATAGTAAACCTTGATATCTGGCAGAGTGATACCTCCTGCTTTATTATTTCTTTTTAAGATTGCTGAGGCTATTCGTGTTCTTTTTTGATTCCATATAAATTTTTGGAATATGTGTTCTATATTTTTGATATGTCATTGGTATTTTAATTGGTATTGCATTGAATTTATCAATTGCTTTGGGCAATATAGACATTTTAATGATGTTTATTCTTCCTAGCCATGAGCACGGTATATGCTTCCAGTTGTTCATATCTTCCTTGATTTCTTTTATCAATGTTCTATAATTTTCCGAGTACAAGTTCTTAACCTCCTTGGTTAAATTTACTCCTAGGTACTTTATTTTTTTGGCTGCAATAGTGAAGGGGATTGTTTCCTTAATTTCTTTTGCTGACAGTTCATTGATGGTATATAGAAATGCCTCTGATTTCTGAGTATTAATTTTATATTCTGCCACCTTGCTGAATTCATTTATAAGGTCCAGTAGTTTTTTGACTGAGACTTTAGGGTTTTCAATATACAATATCATATCATCTGCAAATAGTGACAGTTTTACTTCTTCTTTTCCAATTTGGATGCCTTTTATTTCTTCTTCTTGTCTGATTGCTGTAGCTAGGACTTCCAGAACTATGTTGAATAAGAGTGGTGAAAGGGGGCATCCCTGCCTGGTTTCTGATCTTAAGGGAATTACTTTTAATTTTTGTCCATTTAGTATGATGTTTGCTGTGGGTTTCTCGTAGATGGCCTTTATCATGTTAAGGAATGATCCCTGTATTCCCACTTTACTGAGAATTTTGATCATGAATGGGTGCTGGATTTTATCAAATGCCTTTTCTGCATCTATTGAAATTATCATGTGATTTTTGTCCTACCTTTAGTTTATGTGATGAATGACATTGATTGATTTGCGAATATTGAACCAGCCTTGCCTCACCAGAATAAATCCCACTTGATCGTGGTGTATGATTTTTTTCATATATTGCTGGATCCGGTTGGCTAATATTTTGTAGAGAATTTTAGCATCTAAATTTATCAGGGATATAGGCCTATAATTTTCTTTCTTTGTGTTTTCTTTGCCAGTTTTGGGATCAGAATTATGCTCGCCTCATAAAAGGAGTTTGGAAGTCTTCTTTCCTCTTGAATTTTTAGAAATAGCTTGAGGAGGATAGGAGGTAGTTCTTCTTTGAATTTTTGAT
Source organism: Rhynchonycteris naso (assembly GCA_037038555.1). Taxonomy (NCBI): domain Eukaryota; kingdom Metazoa; phylum Chordata; class Mammalia; order Chiroptera; family Emballonuridae; genus Rhynchonycteris; species Rhynchonycteris naso. The sequence goes on along the minus strand of CM072995.1, from coordinate 181,357,207 downwards.
AGAATTCACTTGTAAAGCCACCAGGCCCAGGACTTTTCTTTTTTGGGAGTTTTTTGATAACTGTTTCGATCTCATTTGTTGTAATTGGTCTGTTTAGATGTTCTGATTCTTCCAGATTGATTTTTGGAAGGTTATATGATTCAAGAAGTTTGTCCATTTTACCAAGATTGTCTAATTTTTTGGCATATAGTTCTTCATAGTATTTTCTTACAATGCTTTGCATTTCTGCTGTGTCAGTTGTTATTTCCCCACTGTCCTTTCTAATATTATTTATTTGAGTCCTTTCTCTTTTTTTTGTTCGTGAGTCTAGTTAAATGTTCATGAATCTTGTTTACCTTTTCAAAGAACCAGCTTGTGGTTTCATTGATCACATGTATTGTTTCCTTAGCCTCTATGTCATTTATCTCTCCTCTGATCTTTATTATTTCCTTTCTTCTACTTGTCTTGGGTTTTATTTGTTGTTTTCTTTTTAGTTCTTTTAGTTGCAGGGTCAGGTTGCTTATTTGAGCTTTTTCTAGCTTCTTATGATATGCCTGTAGTGCAATAAACTTCCCTCTCAGAACTCCTTTTGCTGTGTCCCATAAATTTTGAGTTGATGTATGCTCATTATCATTTGTTTCTAGAAACTTTTTTATTTCTTCTTTGATCTCATTGTTAATCCATTCATTATTTAATTACATGCTATTTCGTTTCCAAGTGTTTGAGTATTTTTCAGTTTTTCTTTGGTGGTTAATTTCTAGTTTCATGGAGTTGTGATCAGAGAAAATGCTTGATATGATTTCAATCTTCTTAAATTTATTGAGACCAGTTTTGTGTCCTAACATGTGGTCTATCCTAGAAAACAAAACATGAGCGCTTGAGAAGATTGTATTTTCTACTGCATTAGGGTGAAAAGTTCTGAAGATATCTATTAAATCAAGTTGATCTAGTGTCTCCTTTAAGTCTGCTGTTTCTTTATTAATTTTCTTTCTTGAGGATCTATCCAGTGTTGTTAGAGGGGTATTGAAATCGCCTACTATGATAGTATTGCTGTTAATGTCGCCCTTTATATTCATCAAGGTCTGCTTTATGTATGTCGGGGCTCCTATATTTGGTGCATAGATATTTATAATAGTTATATCTTCCTGTTGAATTGTTCCCTTTATCATTATGTAGTGTCCTTCTTTATCTCTTACTACAGCCTTTGTTTTCAAGTCCATTTTGTCAGATATAAGTATTGCTACCCTTGCTTTTTTTTCATTTCCATTTGCCTGAAAAATTTTTTCCATCCTTTTACGTTCAGTCTATGTGCATCTTTTGTTTTAAGGTGTGTCTCTTGTAGACAGCATATGTATGGGTCCTGTTTCTTTATCCATGAAGCTACCCTATGTCTTTTGATTGGCTCATTTAATCCAGTTACATTTAAGGTTATTATAGATATGTACTTGTTTATTGCCATTTTGTTCTTTAAACCTGTATTCTTCTTTTGCTCTATTCTTTCCTCCCTTTAAACTGTTCACAAGAGGCCCCTTCGTATCTCTTGTGGAATTGGTTTGGTTTTTATGAATTCCTTGAGGCTTTCTTTTTCTGGAAAGCTCTTTATTTCTCCTTCAATTTTAAATGTTAGCCTTGCTGGATAATGTAGTCTTGGTTGTAGGTTCATGTTCTGCATTACTTTGATTATATCTTGCCATTCCCTTCTGGCCTCAAGTGTTTCTGTTGAGACGTCCGATGTCATCCTTATGGGGGCTCCTTTTTACGTGATAGCCTTTTTTTCCCTAGCAGCTTTTAAAATTTTTTCTTTATCCATTAGCTTTGGTATTTTAACTATGATGTGTCTTGGTGTAGATCTTTTTGGGTTTCTCTTTAATGGAGTTCTGTGTGCTTCTTGAACGTGTGGAGTGTTTCCCAGTTTTAATTTAGGAAAGTTTTCCGCTATGATTTGATTGAACAAAGTTTCCATTTCCTGTCATTTCTCCTCTTCTTCAGGCATCCTTATGATGCGAATGTTGTTTCTCTTCATGTTGTCACAGAGCTCCCTTAGAGTTTCCTCACATTTTTTGAGTCTCTTTTCCTTTTTATTCTCTTCTTCCTTGCCTTTGTTTATGGTGTCCTCTAACTCGTTTATTCGATCTTCTGCGTGATTCATCCTGCTTTTAATTCCTTCCATTGTGGTCTTCAGTTCTGATACTGTATTTGTCATTTCTGTCTGACTCTTTTTTATTATTTCAATTTCGTTTTTTATACTTGTTATCTCTTTATTTAGGTGTTCATAATGACTATCCATTGTTGCTCTAATTTCTTTGAACATTCTAACTATCATTATTCTAAATTCTGCTTCTGGTAATTTGGATATATCTGGTTCATTCAGGTCCTTCTCTGGGGATTTCTCTTGATTCATTTGGTTTGCATTCCTCTTCCTACCCATTTTGTCTGTGTATAAGCAAGTTGTGGCCACTGGATTCCTGTAGGTGTTGCCTTTATGTTCTCTAGGTGTGGTCTGTCTGCAGGCCCCCCACACCCTCTTCCGCTGCCTCGGGTGGTTGGGTATGAGCGTTGCCAGCGCCGGGCCACTGTGGCTTTTGCTGTGATTTCTGCCTCTCCTCCGCATGAGGGCCTGTTACTCAAGCCACAAGCCTTAGCACCAAGGGTAGAGGTGAGCACCTTTGCTCAGCTCTGGACGGACCCAGCCTATTTCCGCACTTCCACCCAGAACCCTCAGTCAGAGCCTGCTCGCCACAGTTTCGTGGGTTCGGCAGGGCTTTTGACGTGCTCTCAGCTGTGAGCCTTTGTCCGTCCGGAGCTTTAGCCCTCCCCTTGAGGCCAGGGCCCTTCTGCACAGGGTCGCAAACCCAGGTTTATTGGGTCGGGAGCATTTGCTGGCTTCCGCTCAGTTGCGTACTTCCGCTTGTCCGGGACTCTATCCCACCCCCGCGTTCGGAGTCCGCTCGTGCACGTATAATTGCAAATCGTGGTTTCTCCGGCCGGGCAGGGCTGGCAGCGTGAGCTCAACCGGTGGCCCCTGCCCGTCCCTGGTCCTAGCCCTGTCCCCGCAGTCAGGGCCAGCTTGTGCAGTGTTGCAGAGCAGATTTCTGTCCGTTCCTGGCCTCCCGCTTTGTCCTTGTAAGTGGGATTAAAGGCGGGTCCGCAGCTTCCTGACCGCTTTCGCGCGTCCCCTTCGACCCTGCTGGGCTAGACTGAGCTCCCACCGGCTTGGCCTCTGCCCACGCCGACAGAACCGCTTTTCAGCGTCCTGTCGCCCCAAAACCTTAAGCAGCCCTCAGCAGAGTAGTAAGGGACCTAATACTCCACACTGTAGGCCTGGGAGCTCCCTCACTTGTCACAGCTCAAAACTGTCCAAACGCCTCTTCTAGGATCTGGGACTGCAGGCTGGGGCTTAGTTTCTGGGACCCAGGTCCCTTCCTCTCCGCCAAACTCTCCTCCCACCACGGAGGTCTCTCCTGGCTGCCATTTGCTCCGGGGAGCTGGGCAGCCCTCTTTGCGTTTTCGCTATTCCTTCCAGTCTCAATGTGGCTTCTTCTGTGTTCCTTGGTTGGAGAGTCCACTTAGTTCAGTTCGTAGTTGGTTTATCCAGATGATGGTTCTTTAAATTGAGTTATAATCCACTTTGGTTCTGGGAGTTGGAAGTTGATATGTCCGCCTACTCCGTCGCCATCTTGCTTCCCCTGAGAATGTTTTATATTTTAACTTTATTATTTTTTTCTTAAAGGTTTGTCTGCAAACCAGATGTAGCTTCAAAAGAGCCACATCTGGCTTGTGAGCCATAGGTTCCCGATCCCTAAGATAGGGGCTGGTTGCCAGGGGAACAACATAATGGTTAGAAGGTTGGCTATTTCAGCTTCACTCCCCACCTTCTGAGGAGAGGAGAGGAACTTGAAATTGAGCTCAACTACCAATGGCCAACTATCTAATCAACCATTTCTACGTATTGAAGTCTCTATAAAACCCCAAAGGGTTGAACGTGTGCAAGTGCTGAGAGTGTGCTCAAAGAGAACAGGAAGCCCCATGCTGTTTCCCCAGACTGGGTCCTCTGCCTCACTCCCCAACTGTTCCTGAGTGATGCCCATCATAGTAAACTGGGAACCTGGTAAGAAACTGTTTTTCCTGAGTTATATGTCCCGTCTAATAAATGTATTGAACTCAAGGTTAGGATCATGGGGGGCCTTGGTTCACAGATGATTCATGAGTGACAACTTGATTCTGAGACTGAGGTCTGAAGTGGGAGGTGGGGCTGGCTTACCGGATCTGACTCTAACTCCACATATATAGTATCCAAATGGAATTCCATTGGGGGACACCTAACTAGGATTGCAAAGTCATTTGATGCACAGAAATCCTACACAACTGGTTGCAGAGTAGTGTGAGAATAAAGGGGAGACACACAAGGGTGTGTTTTTCTTGTAGAATGGCATTTTTCTTGTAAGTTCCCTGTGAGCATTGAATGAGGTACTGTGGCTACCACAGTGCTTGGCTGACAGTGAGTGTCAATGAGTGAGTGTTGCTTCCTGCCCTTCCTCTGACTGAGGCCAGCCCTGTGGATTAAATATATTTGTTTTGCCATGTAGTTTGAGGGAAAAAAAATAAATCTCTTAGGAGAACTGAGGAGATTCTTCATTCTCACAGTGGGTCTGAGAGGCCTATGTCTCTGATTTCTCTAATAATTACAAAAATCTCACTGCCAAATGACAGTTGACTGCCAGCACTTACTTGCCTGAGACACTTGCCAATCTCAAAAGGGAGTACAGAAGTGACATTTAGGAGACAACTTTCTCAGGGACCCCATCAAGAGAGAACTGCATGGCAGCCCACAGAACACCTGCATGGAGGACATCCCTTGCAATTCGGTGGTCTCATTGGTTAGGTCTGAGTGTGAAAAAGAAAACCACTATCTATACCCCTAGGCAAACTGTTTGGTATGCTAAGCTTTGTTTGATGGTCCACATTATCTTGGGTTTTAACCTGTTGGGTTTATTATTATATAGTGTAATGGGTCATTCATGCCTTAGATGAGGTCTGATGGACTATTGATAGGACTTGGTAAAGTCATGTTTGATGAGGTCCACCAAGAAACACAGGCAGGAACAACTGATTCCAGGTACCATCTGAGGCAGTGGCTACAGGGGACAGAACCCCTGGGGTGAAGGTAACGGTGGACCCAATAAGGTTTACTCACAAAATAAATAAGTTGCTTTCTTTGATTCTTTTTAAGGCAAAAAGAAAAACAAACAAACAAAAAAATCTGGCTAGACGGCAGAGCAGAGTCCTTCAGCCCTAAGTTTAGAAGGTGGGATAAATGTGGTATAGAGCTAACTATGATCAGTGTTCGTGTCTAACTCTCCCGGCAGACAAGTAACTATTATTAACCCAGGAGTTAGTAGTAGTTCTGAGAGCATCTCTCTCCTATTCTACCAAAGACAGTCCTGACTTTGCCTCTGTCCTCTTCCATTCTCCCTGGATGGAGAGAAGCACAGTGGGTCCACATGCTCAAGTCTAAGGCTGAAGGAGAGGAGGAAAGGAGGCTGTGACACTTGTGAGTGTCGAAGAGGAGTTTCTTCTGGGGCAGGTGGCAGGTGGCAGGGATGGGGAGAAGTTGAGAGTTAAGGAAAACAGCTTTGAAGCACCTATGGGGTTGGAATTGTGATGTGCTGATAAGCCAGCTCCCTGGAGACCAAGAAGAGCCCTGATTTGCAGCGTGTGTGGAGTTCCATGGTGTGAATACTCCTATAGTGGCTGATTGCACCAAATTAAAATCAACTGGCTAGAAAAATTCAGTGCACCACTAGGTGGGAGGCAAGTAAAGAGAAGAAAGAAGTATAATATTTCAATTACCTTTAATGTTCTTTGAGAAACAGAAGCGGAGAATACTGTAACCTCTGGCTTTTGGACCCAATGTTTGAAATATGATGCTATTCTGACTGGTCCAGAGGAGTCTCCTGGTTAATAAGGGCAACTCTCAGAAGCAAAGAGGGAAAGAGACCTAAATTTTTCATTACTTGCATGTAGGCATTTCATGTACTTGATGTCATTCACACCTAAGAACACTAGGAGGCAAGTATAATTGGTCTCATTCTACAGACTAGAAAACACAAGTTCAGAAACTTAAAGTAACTTTCCTAAGGTCATACTAGTGAGAACTGGGAGCTTTGGAACTGAACTTAGTTTCTCTTGGCTCTGGGGTTCATACTTTGTTCACCACACCACCCCCTTCCACTATGACCCAGAAACTACACTAGCAAAGAAATCCCATCACATCTCCCTTGGTACTCCTCCTCTCTGTCCCTTACAGCATTCCTTATTAGGGCAAACAGCACCATTTCAGCAATTTTAAAAGTGACTTCCAATAAATTATGTATGTTGATTTACTTCAGGGCCTATAGACTGAAATATAAATTTATACCAGGTCAACCATGGAAAGCCTTTCAATTAAAGAAAAAGAAAGAAAATAGAAAAAGTAAAGTTTCCATCAGCATTTATCTTTAAATGAAAAAGTTGTATGGGATTTTTTTCATTTCTTTCCTTCCTTCCTTCCTTCCTTCCTTCCTTCCTTCCTTCCTTCCTTCCTTCCTTCCTTCCTTCCTTCCTTCCTTCCTTCCTTCCTTCCTTCTTTCCTCCCTCCCTCCCTTCCTTCTTTCCTTCCTTTCTTCCTTCCTTCCTTCTTTCTTTCTTCTTTAATGTGAAGGTATTTCTTCTCTCTTTTTTAATAAAAAAGGGGGGAAATGCCCATGAAAAACAACTGGCTGGAGTATTTCAATAGCCTGGGTTATAAACCTTTCTTACAGTGCTTGAAAATAAAAGGAAATCCTCAGTGTCACCAACATGGCTTCACATGGGCCCAGTGCTTTGGGCTGACACCTGTGCATGCCTGACAGCCTTCACCTCTGGGGCAGGGGATTTGAAGCACTGCCATTGGTCCCCCCACCCTATGAAAGTAGAGAGATGAACAGACTCTGAGACAGAAACCCCACAGAGCCACCAGAATCAGTGGGCTTTGCAGTCTTTCTTTCCTTTCTTTCAAACCTGGGCACCCACCTCCTTCAGGGAACACTGTCCTCCATCCTCATACATGGGCAGCATTTGGTCTTTGCCAGACAAGCACTACAGATTCCTTTGTACCCGTTTTATTTGCCAATAATTGATTGGAGCCCATAAAACAAAATTTTTGTAGCTGGGAAAACTGTGCCTTTTTTGTTTGTTGTTGTTTTTAATCTAGGCTGCAGTCCAGATGTCTGCAGCATGAGTGAATTGCTATGCCCTGCTTTCTAGTTTCATTTGGCCTGGGATAAAAAAATGACAGGGCTTAGTGTAGTGGCATGTCTTAGAAGTTGCTGGTGTTTGGTGTGCACCTGAGCATTTGCAAAGAAAAATTTTAAGGGGCAATACTAAACCGTGAAGTCCATAGTTTATAAAGCAGTTCTTTGTCAAGTAGCTAAAGCATTCATCAAACCAAATTTATCTTTGTAACAACACTGTATCTAGGTAAGTGGAAAATATGCTTATTCCATCTTATAGATGGGTAGACTGATTGGGTCCAGGACCCATCCATCCTAAAGTCACATACTGTAGGATCAAAAATCAGCCTGAGGTGGATCAGTTATGTCACTGGCCCAGAGTCCTTACCCTTGGTGCTGGCTCCCTGCCTTATAGGATGTTGGAAATTGATTTAATTCTGAAACATAAAACTTCATGTGAAAGGCACTAGGGGCAGAATTTGTGACCATGCCCTATTCTTTTACATCTATTCAAATGTATCATGATACCACTGAATGTTCCATGTTTATCAGAGCTTTATTTTAGTCCAAAATAGGATTGAATAATAGAAAGCAGGAGGAAAATGACACTTAGAATTATAATGACAGGTCATGATTACTTCTATGACATAGTGTTTTCTTTTAAAGGTTTAATTCATCTGGAAGATATAACATGCAAAAAGCTCAGTTTCAACTGGTGAAGCACATAGAGAATTGCATTTGTCAGAGTACTACAGTGTCTAGGAAGACATGCAACAATAGTAACATTGCAACCATGTCCCTACTCTCCCTTCATGCCTGAGCTCTTTCAAGGGACCTGACCTTGTAATTCTTGGAAAATAATGCACTTTGCAGGATGTTGTGAGGAGAGACCACTGGAGGCAAAGAAGATACTATGAACTAAGTCCTCACAACTGGCATCTTCTATATGATCAGGGGTGTGTGGTGCCTGGCCATGTCAGGAAAGTATCAGAACCAAGGGAAGAATACCAGCAAAGTCTTTCCTCTTCTTGATTGTAGCTTCAGGTTTTTCTTTTCTTTTAGTTCTTTTTATCATGGCATCTCTTAGACTACCTAAGCATGGAATTAACCTGGCAATCTGTTTACACCTCTAAGCTTGTATTTTCTGCTGTTTGCACAAACATGTTAGGCACATAAAAATATATTACATTTTAATATGCTCTTTTAAGTAAGCAAATGCCCAACAATTTTCTTACTATGTTCAGAAGAAAAGCATAATCATCCAAAGGGATGGGGAATGCTGGTCAATGTGGTATCATCCTGTCATAGGCAGGGCTGTCACACACTTTCACCTCAAAACCTGCAGGTTTGCAACAGAAAGTTTTCATAGCAGATAGAAAGGTAACAAGAAGACAGGAATCAGAAAGAGTTATGGATTCTCCAAAAAAGCAATGGCTGTGTCAACCCCAAGTGCACTGTAGATATCATAATGAGAGAAGATGGGGGAAGTTCAAACAGAAATGCAAGACTGCTTCCTGTTCTGAGTATTAGGATGAAAGGACTCAATCTTTCTAAGAGGCGGAAAACTTATTTACGGGCAGTAAGTTCTTAATCTTTGAAACTGCACATTGCAATATAACTCAAATATCTCCAATTCTTTCCTTATTCATGTTAGTCACGGTCATCTTTGAACCTTGAACAAAGTCAACTTGGAGTGAAACCACTGCATCCCCCAGCGAGGCTGCTAAACCTTTCATTTTCTAGTAAGATATCAGCTTTGCTTCCTTCTTTTTTAATGAGGCAGCTGCAGCAGAAGGAATGTGCATGGGTAGTTTTTACTAAGGACACCCGTCTCTCAGCTGTAAGGCCCTCAGCACAGCCTCTGACCATTTCCTCCATTGCAGCAGCTTCCTGTTTTATCAGAGAAGCGAGGAAATAAAACAGTTGCAGAGATTTGGGAGATGACCCCAAAGTAGCTTGGGTTCTGCCAGCCTTCCCAGGCCCCACCCTGCCTTAGGCCTGGGTTTTGCAAGCTTACACTGTGCTTCCCAAGCAGGTGGTGCCCTCAGAGCATGCAGCAGAGCTTGCGACAGGGCACGGCTGCCCAGAGGCTTGTAGTGCCTGAGAGGCTGAGTCCAAGCTATAGTGTCAACACATCTGCTGGCCTGACACAGCCCATTCCAGGTGCAAACAGACATAATTATACAAACAGTAGCTTCCAAAGGCAAATAAAAGGTGCTTGATTGAAAAAGAAATGCTATGCATTTCTGACAATTTTTCTGGAAGCTGGACATACGTAACTTTATTTCACATAGTAATATAGTAGCTTATGGTATAGCTAGAATTTTCTTTATCCTAAGATCTTAAAGACCTTTGTAATTTCACTAATCTTCATGAGTGAGCACTAAAATACTGGTTTCCATATAGACATTCCCACCCTTTGACTCAGTCTCTATTTCCAAATGTAAAAATTTTTGAGGAAATAATAAAAATGAAGAAAAGATACACACACAGACACACAAACACACACACACAAAAGTATTATATACAGAAATATATAAATATTCAAAAATGTTCCCTGTAGTGTCATCTTAAGATTAGAAACAGAAATAGCCTTGAGAACATTATACTAAGTGAAATAAATAATTCAGAAAAAGCTAAGAACTACATGATCTCACACATGGTGGGATTGGTGGGATATAAAACTGAGACTCATGACCATAGAGAAAAGTGAAATAGTTACCAGGGGGACGGGCATGGAGTGGAGCAAAAGGGGAAGAAGAGTAAATATAAGGTGACTAAAAATGATTTGACTTTGGGTGATGGGCATACAACACAATAGAGATGTTTACCTGAAACCTAAGTACTCTTTTTTCTTTTTTTATTTATGATTTTAATTTATTGTGTTTACATAGATTCAAGTGTCCCACCAAATATATCTCCCCCCACCCCTATGTTCCCCTCAATCCCCCCCTCTGCCCCCCTCTTCCCAATGCCTTCCCCCCTTCCCTCCAGGACTTGCTGTCCTGCTCTCTATAACGCTGTGTTATCTATATATAATTTCATTAATCTCTTTCCCTTCTCTGATCCCATCCTCTCATCCCCTTTCCCTCTGGTCCCTTTGATCCCAACTCTGCCTCTCTTTAGTTACTCAGTTCACATTATTCATTGGATTCCTCAAATGAGTAAGGTCATATAATATTTTACTTTCTCTGCCTGTCTTATTTCACTTAGCATGATAGTTTCCAGGTCCATCCATGTTGTCGCGAAAGGTAAGATTTCCTTCTTCCTCATGGCCCCATAGTATTCCATTGTGTATCTGTACCACTGCTTTTTAATCCACTCATCCACTGACGGACACTTGGGTTGTTTCCAGATCTTGGCTATTGTAAACAATGCTGCAATAAACATGGGGGTGCATTTCTTCTTTTGAATCAGTGATTTGGTGTTCTTAAAATATATTCCTAAAAGTGGAGTAGCTGGGTCAAAGGGCAGTTTCATTTCTAAGTTTTTGAGAAATCTTTATATTGTTTTCCACAGTGATTGTACCAGTCTGCATTTCGACCAGCAATGCAGAGGGGTTCCCTTTTCTCCACACCCTGTCCAGCACTTATTAGGTATTGTTTTGTTAATTAGTGCTATTCTGACAGGTGTGAGGTGGTATATCATTGTGGTTTTATTTTGCATTTCTCCAATGATTAGTGATGAATATCTTTTCATATGCCCATTGGCCATCTGTATGTCTTTTTTAGAGAAGTGTTTTTTGATTGGATTGTTTATCTTCCTTGTGTTTAGTTTTTATAAATTTTGTTTATAAATTTAGTTTTTACAAGTTCTTTATAAATTTTGGTTATTAACACCTTATTAGACATATTGGCAAATATATTCTCCTATTGTGTAGGTTGTCTTTTTATTTTGTTAATGGTGTCTTTTGCTGTGCAAAGCTTTTTAGTTTGATATAGTCCCATTTGTTCATCCTGTCCTTTATTTCACTTGCCCATGGAGATAAATCAGCAAAGATATTGCTACGAGAGATATCGGAAAGTTTACTGCCAATGTTTTCTTCCAAGATGTCTATAGTTTCATGACCTACATTTAAGTCTTTTATCCATTTTGAGTTTATTTTGGGGAATGGTGTAAGTTGGTGATCCAGGTTTATATTTTTGCAAGTACCTGTCCAATTTTTCCAACACCACTTATAAAAGAGACTATCTTTACTCCGTTGTATGCTTTTACCTCCTTTGTCAAATATCAATTATCCATATAGGTGTGGGTTTATTTCTGGGTTCTCTGTTCTGTTCCATTGATCTGTATGCCTGTTCTTATGCCAGTACCAAGCTGTTTTGAGTACAATGGACTTGTAGTATAACTTGATATCAGGAAGTGTGATACTCCCCCCCCCCTTTATTCTTCTTTTCAGGATTGCTGAGGCTATTTGTGTTCTTTCTTGGTTCCATATAAATTATTGCAATAATTGTTCTAGATCTTTGAAGTATGTCATTGGTATTTTAATAGGAATTGCATTGAATTTACAGATTGCTTTGGGTAATATAGACATTTTAATGATGTTTATTCTTCCTATTCATGAACATGGTAAATACTTTCACTTGTTTGTACGTTCCCTGATTTCCCTTATCAATGTTTTATAATTTTTCGAGTACAAGTCTTTAACCTCTCTGGTTAAATTTACTCTTACAGTAGGTATCAAATAAAAAAATATAGTACCAAATAGGTACTTTATATTTCTGTTGCAATAATGAAGGGGTTTCTGTTCTTAATTTCTCTTTCAGATAGTTCATTGTTGGTGTATAAAAATGCCACTGATTTCTGAATATTGATTTTATATCCTGCCACCTTGCTGAATTCATTTATCAGGTCCAGTAGCTTTATGACTGAGACTTTAGGGTTTCCTATGTACAGTATCATATCATCAGCAAATAATGATAGTTTTACTTCTTCTTTTCCAATTTGGATGCCTTTTATCTCTTCTCGTTGTCTGATTGCTGTGGCTAGAACTTCCAGAACTATGTTGAATAAGAGTGGTGAAAGGGGGCACCCCTGCCTTGTTCCTGAACTTAAGGGGATTGCTTTTAATTTTTGCCCACTCATTATGTTGTTGACTTTGGGTTTGTCATAAATGGTCTTTATCATGTTGAGGTATGTTTCCTGTATTCCCACTTTGCTAAAAGTTTTGATCATAAATGGGTGCTGGATTTTATCAAATGCTTTTTCAGCACCAATTGATAATATCATGTGATTTTTCTCCTTTCTTTTGTTTATGTGTTGAATCACCATTGACTGGTTTGCAAATATTGTATCAGCCTTGTCTCTCCAGAAAAATTTCCACCTGATCACGATGTATGATTTTTCATGTATTGCTGAATCTAGTTTGCTAATATTTTGTTGAGAATTTTAGCATCTAAGTTTATCAGGGATATTGGTCTATATTCTTTGTAGTGTCTTTGCCTGGTTTTGGAATCAGTATTATGTTTGCCTCATAGAAGGAGTTTGGAAGTCTTTCCTCCTCTTGAATTTTTTGAAATAGTTTGAGAAGGATAGGAGTTAGTTCTAATTTGAATTTTTGATAGAATTCACTTGTGAAGCCATCAGGCCCAGGACTTTTCTTTGTTGGGAGGTTTTTGATAACTGTTTCAATCTCATTTGTTGTAATTGGTCTGTTTAGGTGTTTTGATTCTTCTAGATTGATTTTTGGAAGACTCTATGATTCAAGACATCTGTCCGTTTCACCGAGGTTGTCTAATTTTTTTGGCATAGAGTTCTTCATAGTATTTTCTTACAGTACTTTGTATTTCTGTTGTGTCAGTTTTATTTCTCCACTCTCATTTCTAATTTTATTTATTTCAGTCCTCTCTCCTTTTTTCTTGGTGAGTCTGGTTAAAGGTTCATCAATCTTGTTTACGTTTTCAGAGAACCAGCTCCTGGTTTCATTGATCCTCTGTATTGTTTCATTAGCCTCCACGTCATTTATTTCTGCTCTGATCTTTATTATTTCCTTCCTTCTATTAGTCCTGGGCTTTATTTGCTGTTGTTTTTCTAGATCTTAAAGATGCAGGGTCAGTTTTCTTATTTGATCTTTTTCTAGCTTTTTATGGTATGCCTGTAGTGCTATGAACCTCTTTCTCAGTACTGCTTTTGCTGTGTCCCATTAATTTTGAGTTGATGTATGCTCATTATCATTCATTCTTAGAAACATTTTTATATTTTTTTATCTCATTGTTAAACCATTCGTTATTTTAAAACATGCTATTTAGTTTCCAAGTGTTTGAGTATTCTTCAGTTTTTCTTTTGTGGTTAATTTCTAGTTTTTTGCCCTTGTGATGAGAGAAAATGCTTGATATGATTTCAATATTCTTAAATTTGCTGAGACTGCTTTTGTGTCCTAACATGTGGTTTATCCTAGAGAATGTACCATGAGCGCTTGAAAAGAATGTATATTTTACTGCTTTAGGGTGGAAAGTTCTGAAGATATCTATTAAATTGAGTTGATCTAGCATATCCTTTAAGTCTGCTGTTTGTTAATTTTCTTTCTTGAGGATCTATCCAGTGATGTTAGTGCGGTGTTGAAATCCCCTAATATTATAGTATTGCTGTTAATCTTGCCCTTTATATCCATTAAACTCTGCTTTATGTATGTCGGGGCTCCTATGTTCGGTGAGTAGATATTTATAATGGTTATATCTTTCTATTGAATTGCTTTCTTTATCATTATGTAGTGCCCTTCTTCATCTCTTACTACAGCCTTTGTTTTAAAGTCCATTTTGTCAGATATTAGTATTGCTATCCTGGCTTTTTTTTCATTTTCATTTGAATGAAATATGTTTTTCCATCCTTTGACCTTCAGTCTATGTGCATCTTAGGTTTTAAGGTGTGTCTCTGGTAGACAGCATATGTATGGGTCCTGTTCTTTATCCATGCAGCTACCCTCTGTCTTTTGTTTGGATCATTTAATCCATTTACATCTAAGGTTATTATAGATATGCAGTTGTTTATTGCCATTTTATTCTTTAAAGCTGTATTTTTCTTTTGCTATATTCTTTTCCTCCTGTAAACTGTTCACAACAGGCCCCTTAGTATCTGTTGCAGAATTGGTTTGGTTTTAATGAATTTCTTGAGTTTTTTTTTGTCTGGGAAGTTCTTTATTTCTCCTTCAATTTTAAACATTAGCCTTGCTGGATAGAGTAGTCTTGATTGTAGATTCTTGTTCTGTATTACTTTGAATATATGTTGCCATTCCCTTCTGGCCTCAAGTGTTTCTGTTGAGAAGTCAGCTGTCATCCTTATGGGGATCCCTTTGTAGGTGATAGCCTTTTTATCTCTAGCAGCTTTCAAAATTTTCTCTTTATCACTTAACTTTGGTATTTTAACTATGATGTGTCTTGCTGTAGATTTCTTTGGGTTTGTCTTTAATGGAGTTCTCTGTGCTTCTTGAAACATGTCTAGTCTTAATTTAGGGAAGTTTTCAGCTATGATTTGATTGAACAAAGTTTCTATTCCTTGTTCTTTCTCTTCTTTTTAAGGAACCCATATGATGCAGATGTTATTTCTCTTCATGTAGTCACAGAGCTCCCTTAGAGTTTCCTCAGATTTTTTGAGTCTCTTTTTTTTTTCTGCTCTGCTTCTGTGCCTTTTTAAATTTTGTCCTCTAACTCACTGTCTTGATCTTCAGCTTCATCCATCCTGCTTTTAATTCCTTCCATTGTGGTCTTCAGTTCTGATACTGTATTTGTCATTTCTGTCTGATTCTTTTTTATTATTTCAATTTCTTTTTTTTATACTTTCTATCTCTTTATTTAGGTGTTTGTAATGACTATCCATTGTTGCTCTAAGCTCTTTGAACATCCTAACTATCATTATTTTAAACTCTGCATCCAGTAGTTTTGTTATATCTGATTCATTCAGGTCCTTCTCTAGGGATTTCTCTTGATTCATTTGGGTTGCATTCCTCTGCCTGCCCATTATGTCTGTGCTTAAGAAGTGTTTGGCTACCGTATTCCACAGGATGTTGCCTCTATGCTCCCTAGGTGTGGTCTGTCTGCAGGCCCTCCACCCCCTCTCCAGCTACCTAGGGCAGTTGGGTATGGGTGTTGCCAGTGCTGGCCCACTGTGGCTGTTGCTGTGATTTCCGCCTCTTCTCTGCAGGAGGGGCTATGTTCTTTTGCCAGGCTCCATAAGCCTCAGCCGGTCTTGGCCTTCGCCCCTCTCGCAGGGGTGGGATTGCACACCACACTTGGGCCACAAGCCTGGGAACCAAGGTTAAGGGTGAGCACTTTTGCTCGGCTGCCGGTTTCTGTCAGCCAGTTACTCTGGCCGGGAGGGGCTTCTGGTGCGTGTTCACCTGCTAGCTAGGTTTCTGCCCCAACCCCGCCAACCTTGGCTCCTCCGCTGGGAGGGGCTGTTGCTATGTGCTCAGCCACAAGCCAGGCTTCCACCCCACCCTTGCCAACTTCTGCTCCTCAGCCGGGCTGTTGGTGCATGCTCAACTGCGAGCCTGGGCTTCCGCTCCACCTCTGCAGGCAAAATCGGTTCATGCAGGGTTTCAAGCCTCAGAGGCTGGGTGAGGCTGTGCACCCACTCACCCCTGCCTAGTGGCAGATTTCTGCCTGTTCTGGGCTCCCGCTTTTTCCCCACAGGTTGGGTCGCCGGTGGGCCCGCAGCTGCCAGACCACTTTCATGTGTCCCCTTTGCCCCTGCTGGGCTAGACTGAGCTCATGCCAGCCGGCTCAGCCTCTGCCCCTGCCGATGGAACCACGCTTCCGTGTCCTGCCGCCAACCGCCCTCCAGCAAGCCCTCTGCAGTGTGGGTGGGGGCGCTGCAGCTCAGACCCTAACACTCCATACTGTAGTCCTCAAAGCTCCTTCCTTCTAAGCGACTATGCTCTAATTGCCGCAGGGGAGACTGTTTGGCTGGTGTCCTGCTTCCCCTTCCTGGTTCCAGAGAAAATATTGTTTCAGATTTGTGGAGTGACTCAGCCCAGGGTTTAGGGTGGCTGTCCCTCAAAGCTTTTCTCCCTGTGCCTTCCAGACTGCACTCTCTTCCCGCTGCTTTGGTCCTCGCCTCTCTCCCTGTCTCCCGGAGTCCCGGGTGAGTGGTTTGAGAGTGGTTTTCTGTGCCCTTCCTTTAAGAAGAATCCTGGGTCTGATACAACTGTCTCTTTCTCACAAACATTATCCTAACCTGTTTCCTTGCTATATACTGTCCATATGCTTCTTCTAGGCTCTAGGTCTGTAGGCTGGGGCTTTGTTCCTGGGACCCAGGTCGCTACCTTTCCGCTGGCCTCTCTTCCCGCCACACGAGTCTCTCCATGCTGCCTTTCACTGCAGGGAGCTGGGTAGCCCTTTCTGCATTTTCACTTTTCCTACCAGTCTCAATGTGGCTTCTTCAGTGTTCCCCGGTTGAAGAGTCCTCTCAGTCCAGTTTAATGTTGGTTTATCCAGATGATAATTCTTAAAATCAAGTTATAATCCACTTTGGTTCTGGGAATTGGAAGTTGGTACGTCTGCCTACTTCATCATCATCTTGCCCCCCCCCCCCCGGATTCTTAACTGTATCTAAGTCTGTCTTCCCAAGCCACTGACTTCCATGTTCCATGTGAAGCCACAGGTGGAAGTCAGCTTTTTTTGATTCTCCCTTCGGCTATCCTTACAAGACACTGATGGGCATATCAGACTTTACTGAAGTTTGAATCTATGGAAGAAGCATTGCATGATGGAATACAAAATCATTTAGATATCACAGATCCCTGTTCTTCAGGGCCCTCTGTTCCTCCCATCAGAGGTGGCTGCTATTGTCCATAGGCTCCTGATTCCTACCTTGCTGCTTACACCCTCCTTCATGCAGGTTTTCTACATCTCTTTCCCACCCCTCTGTTGTCTAATTCTTAAAATTCTCTAGAAAGTTGGCTTTTTTCATGTTCTTATGCAGAGCAACTGTGCACCCATCCTTTGTGACTCTGGGTCTCTCTTGGGATACCCAGAGCCTCATTGATGTGTTTAGAGGTAGAAAGACCTTCCATTTTTTATTATCAAGAACAACCAATAGAAGCTGTTAGAGTTGAGTGTCTCCTTTACCCCTTCCTCCTCAGTCTCTCTTATGGTTTTGGAATTTAACCTTCTACTTAAGGAACTGTATTACCTTTCTCCTTAGAGATAGCTAAAATCAGTTTAAGTTTTAATTTGAAAAATTTCCATATGATTTGACTTAAAAGCAAATCAAGAAGATGAAGTATGCAAACAATTATTTGAATTGAATGACTAATAGTTATACACCCCAAACACATTCAGGATATGCAAGGTTTCGAAAGCAGTTTATGGTAACTAGAATTTAATTCATACATCAGCACTGAAATTGTTCACAGGAAAATGGCGCCAGGGATTAAACAGTGGTATAAGAAAGGTACACATACAAAAACAACCTCATGTCTAGTCTTTTGTCTTTTAGCTCATAAAGAGTATCGAGTTGCTAACAACTGAAGGAGCTCAAAAGTAGCATGATCACTTATTATGGTTCTGGAATCATTTATTTTGTGTTGGCTAGTCTCTATTTCTCTCCATCCTCCATCAGACTCATTCTTCATTATTCTGTTTTATGTCTAGGAGACTGACCCCTGGTGATCACATTATCTGGGCTCCCCTCCCTTCTGCCTTCCAGTTGGCTTTGGCCAATGGTAGGCCAACAAGAGTCTGGAGGAGAGAAGAAGAAAGAGGCCAAGACATGCTTTTACAATTCCTTTTCCACTCTGGGTGGTATTTTCTAGAAGTGGCTGTGCTACTACATGACCACAATGTAAACCTGGTCCCTCCTCTATGGTTTCAGCTCTCTTGGGTCCTGGGAACACTTCTGTGGCCCACAGACTTGGGGGATAGGGGTGGTGGAAACAGCTTCTGGCTAGTGCTCGTCAAGGGCATCTCATCTCCCCTTGTTTCCTCAACTCTGCTTGAACCTCTCTAAGTAGCATCTTCATCAAGGTCTCTCAAATCAGCCTACTTGGGATCTGTTTTCTGTTAAAGCAGTAGGCAGATATTTTGAACAAATACATGTGGTGGTAGAGGTACTGTATTTTCTAATGGAATAAGATCATAGTTTTTAAATGCTGCCTGTGGATTGGTTGGAGATAACCATGACAAAGTTTGCACTGGTCTAGTATAAAATTTAAAAAGAATGGCAATATAGATTTACATAAGGTTGAACTTGTTTAACTTCAAGTACTATATTTTATTATTATACACCTTCCTCCTACTTTCAGGTTAAAATGATGTTTTTTTACATAACATCATTGTATGTTCTTAATATTTAAGCAACTTTTCATGTGAAAAATTCCTAAGAAAAAAAAATAGTTTTTCCAATCTTAAAATTTAATGAGTATATGAATCACCAGGGCTCTTGTGTAAATAAATATTCTGCTTCCATAGATGGATTAAGGGCAAAAGAGTGCTGAGATTCTACCCAACAAACTTGTCAGTAAACCTCACTTTGAAGAGAAGGACCCAAATGACTGAGGCAACATGTGTTATATTTAGATGATCTAGATCAGGGCTAACCAAGGTCATAGCCACCAACCACCTGTGGAGTTTTGAGCATTTGAAATGTGGCTAATCCAAATTGGGATGTGCATAACTACAAAATACACACTGAATGTTGATGACCTGGTAAGAAAAAGTATAGAAAAGTCGCTAAATTTTAAATTTTGATTACATGTTGAAATAATATCTTGGACATATTGGGTTAACATTGTTTAAATCAATCTTACCTTTTTTTTTACTTTATTTAATATGACTACTAAAAAATTTAATTTCCATGTGTAGCTCATGTTCCTGGCTTACATTATTTTTGTATTACTTTTCTATTGCCGCTGTAACAAATTATCAGCAAACTTAGTGGCTTAAAATAAAACAACTAAGAAACTGCAACAAAGAATTGATGTTTTTTCATCTCTTTCTCTTCCTGTCTGTCTGTCCCTAGCTATCCCTCTCTCTGACTCTTTCTGTCTCTGCCTCTAAATAAATAAATAAATAAATAAAGCAAATTAAAAAGAATTAATGACTGTAAAATACAAAGCCTAGATAGAAGAATTATAATCCAAGCACAAGGGCAAATAATATCACCTGGGTGACGGGCTTCCATGTGGGCAGCGCCATCTTTAACAAGGTGAGCATATTATATTATATCTGCCCAACATCCAGTCATGAAACATTTCCTCATAATTATGACACACAGTATGATGAGCTCAATTCTTGTCTTGATCGCCAAGGGGAACTTGAAAATAGGCAGTATATGCACGTGTCACAAATGATGAAATATTGTGCCTTGATGTTGAAGTGTGTAACAGCCACATATATAACAGAAGGTGTCAGGACTATTCTTACATTTACGCCTACTTGAAGAAGCCATGACTCAATGTTAAAACAAAATAAGAAGGTGTTTTTATCAGATAATAATTTTTTTACATTTAAAAACAACTACAATTATGTAAATGTGATGTTTGTAAAACATTAATTGCCTTGTGGTTATGTTCAATCCAAGAGTCATTGCCCTTTAATTCGAATTTAGAAACCAATGCATGCCATTAACTGTAACAAAATAATATTAAAATTGTGTAAAAACTAGAGCAGGCTCCAAAAAACGGATTTTAGATTTGGAATCAGCAATGCAGAAATATGTAGAAACAGTTCTAAAACCTCATGCAACAGAAAATGAAAATAAAATTGTTCCCCAATGACATTAATCCTGTTATGCAAATTTTCTTCTGATATCTAAAACAGGTCAAACAAGGATAAACTGTAAAGCCATCGTGAACGAAAACTTTGCTGAGGTAAACAATGATTGAGCCTGAGAGAGTGCACTTGGAGATGGAGGTTCAACACAATAAAGAGATGGCGTGAACCCAGGTGAGGAAATTGACTGCTTTAGATGAACACCTGGTTCTAGTGGTTTGGCTCCTTGCATTCACTGAGCTGGGGGGAGGTGTGTGTGAGGGGGGTTGGAGTTTGATTCCCTAGTGCGGTAGAACTGTGCCAAGCTTTGAGACGTGTCAGAGCAAGTAACCTGTGCCGCGACCTTGTGTTTGGACTGGAGTCTGTCTGGTCATGTTTCTGCCTGTCTTTTGCCTCTACCCTGGGCCAACTTGTCCTAGCAAAGTGTGGGTTCCCTTCTTCTAGGGTTGCCAGATTTAGCAAATACAAACAGAAGATGCCTAGTTGAACTTGAATTTAAGATAAACAAATCGGAACGTACTTACACTAAAAATTATTTATCTGGGATTCAGATATGAAATTCTGCATTTTATCTTGGTGATGATACCTCCTTACCTGCCCTAACTTCTCCCTAACACTTGTCTTTTTTTCTGTCTGCTCTGAGACCCCTGAATACATATTTGAAGGTTTGTGTTTCACTTGCTGATACTTTGGCTAGTGCTTTCCTGAAAAATTTTTGCATGGAACAACAGAGAACATCAATCAGTAAATAATCGCCTGATAACAGTTTTTCACAGTGTACTCCTTTTATCTGAGGTCCTACGCAGGCTCCTACATTGTTTCTAATTCTGTAATTAACGGTTTGCCAAAGTCATCATTAGAATACATACTTCTTGTTTCATAAAATGATTATTATACATGTATGCAGTTTATCTAAGAAAACTGACATTTATTTAAAATTATACATATTTGCCTGTCAAGTCTTTTGAAAAGAAATTTCTCCAAAATCTTTACAGTGATCACTCCAGGTAAGAAAAAGTTTGAGTGATATTTAGTTTCTTATTAATGTTTTTTTAGATTTTTTTGAAGTAGTAACATGAGAATGTAACATTTCATTAAAAATATACTTTCACTTTAAAAAGTTAATTGTGTTTTAAGATGACATATACCTCAAAAGTCCCTCTGCTTGGTTTGTGTGTCAGAATTGCCAGAGGAGCTCTTAAAACACACAAATGGTTTCCTGGGCTTCCCTTCTGACTTAATGAATCAGAATCTCCAGAGCTGGGACTAGGAATCTGTAGTTTTGAAAAGCTTCCCATGTAGTTCTGTTGGAGCTAAGTTGCATTTGCCCTTGAACTAGCATTCAGGAGCCAGTGACTTAGAACAGCACAGTCAGGTTTGGATTACCCACGTGTGGAGAGACTCTCCTTCTCTCTGCAGATGTGCAGGCTATAACTCTGATGAGGATAAATAACCACTCTTCTGCAGTTAGCTGCTGCTCAGTAAATTTCTTAAATGCTGGTACCTTTACTTGTGCTGCTGCCCATTTTGAGAAGAGTTGCTGAAGTCTTTTAGAAAGAAAGAGTTGAAATCTGTGGTGGGAGGGCTACAAGCCTCACCCTCCCAGCTGAGGGCAGTGGCCATGGTCTGCAGAGGAGGCCCTGGGCCACTTGGGGCCCACATGGAAATGGGATCAGTTCTTGTTCCTGGCAGCCCAGGAGCAAAGGCAGGAGAGGAAACCAATTCATTGGAGCCATTTGGGCGAGAAGGCTGAGCCTTATGGAACATACAGGGGCTCTGCTGAGGTCCCATCCATTTGTAAGAACTTGGGTTTAATGTTGAAAATGTCTTTTTAAAACAGCATTTATAAATTGAGGCAGAGGCAGGAAGAATAAGGAGGAAGTATTCAATAGAATCTTAGGCAGCAGTATGCAATATGCATTCCTTCTGCTTTCTTTCAATTATAGGCATAGTTGCTATTGTTTATTTGCTTTGTTTTTTAAAATTTACTTTTATCACTGGGTCCTAATTCCATAGGGAAACTAGGGTCTGGTGGTTGAGACTAAGCCTTCTAGTTCACTCCGAGAGGAAAAGCGCACAGCCTTGCATCCTCTTGCTCCCCTTGCTGCTGTTCTTTATTTTCCTGGGAAGGAAGCAGGATGGCTGGGGAAACAGACATTCCTGTGGACAAAAGTACCTGGAGACAGATGTCCTCATCCTTCAGTTTCCTTATCTGATCACTTACACATTTTTTTCAATTACAAAACCTCAGGCTTATCTGACAGATTTAAGTTGAGGAAAAAGTAAAGCAGGTTAATTTATGTCTGGAGTTTCAAGGAACTGTTTATCTTAGAGCTAAGTGGAGTGGCCAACCTGAAATTTATCTCCTTTCCTTGTCCATTGGTCCACCTATTCTTCCATCCATCCGTCCGTCTGTCCGTCCATCCGTCCGTCCAATAACATTACACTAAGCACTGGGTAAGCAGAGGTGATGAATAAAAATGGTGTTGCTTTAAGACTTCTTAGCCTTCCAGGGAAAATAGAACTATAAAAAATTGTGATGAAACATTTTAAATGCTATCACATAGATACAAAATTAACATCGAAAGGTTGTTGAAATAGTGTAGCTACACTATTGAGTCAGACAATTAGGTTCAAATCCTAAGTCTACCATATATCTTCCATGTAAACTTGGGTGAAACATTAACCTTTCTGTGCCCAGTTTCTTATCTTCTTTTCTATAAAAGGAACATAAAGTGAGTTATCTACTTTTTAAACTTTTAGGAGGATTAATGAGTTAATATATATTTATTTAAAAAACTCAGAAATTATACCTTGAAATATAAACATATAATCAAACAAGGTGCTGAACAAATATTTCTAACTTTTACCCAACGTTATTCTTGAACCTTTTCTACAGCCTTTGACCTCCAGCCTCCCCAGATAGCCCACTGGTAACAGCACAAAGACAGTGGCAAGCACATGGGTTATAAAAAAAGAGCCGCCTGTGAAAGATTACAAAATTGCCTCTGGGACAGGGTTCTTTTCCCTTTTCAGCACTTTTTGACTGATTTAGTAATTACTTAGTGAGTACCTACTACACACCAAGCATCCCAGGCACGTAGGGAGCAGAGAAGACAGCTGCCCCTGTGGGGTATATATTCTGGGGGTGGGGTGGGGAGACAACAGCAAGAAGTTTAATACACAGGTGAATTATTTACTATGGAAGAAGTGATACATGCTGGAGAAAAGAGAGTTAAGGGTGCTTGTGTGGGGGGTGGGTTGACAGATATAATTGAAAATATGGTGATTGGAGTAGCCCTCACTGAGTTGGTCAAATTTGGGTTATGATGTGAAGAAGGTGAGGGAGTTGGCTGCACAGACACATGAGGGAAGAGTGTCTGAAGCTGAGAAATGGCCCATTGCAGAGGTCCCAGGGCAGAGCATGCTTAAGATGTTCCAAGGAGGCCAGTGCAGTAGAGCTGAGCAAGGCAGGGAGTGGTGAGAGATTAGGTCTGACAACCGGAGGAAAGCTATTCACCCTCTCTCTGGAGCAGAGGTTCCCAAACTTTAACATTACTCAGAGCTTATAAAAACACAGATTTTAGTGGCCCCTCTCCAAGATATTCTGACATTTTAAACAAAATCCCAAGTGATGTTGATGCTGCTGGTTGGGGACCACACTTTGAGAACCTCTCACCTAGGACAGTCACCTTATTTTACATATGGTTTAGTTGTGGTTCTGGGCTCCTATAGTTTGTCTAGGACCATAGTTTAGGGATTCCGGTCCTAGAAAACTCTGGAATAAATCATTCATCCACAGATAGCCCTGAAGGCCCTGCATCAACCTCATCTTTCCAAGCAGATGAAGAGCATGATATTTGACCTCCAACTCACATTAGGCTGTGAGTTGGAGATCAAACACTTCTCGTAATATTTCTGATTTAACTCTCAGCCACAGTGGTGACTCATTTAGCCCTGCAATAATCACATTTTATTTTATCCACTCAATAAGAATTTGTTGAGTACTCTGTAACAAACACAAATTTTGGCCTCTTAAAAGATAATTTAAAGCAGCACTAAAAGCCTTTCCATAGGCTACAAAATTGACTCAGTTACTGTCCTCTAAAACAACACTTTTCTCTTTTCATATCTCAAGAGGGGAAGAATACAGGAAACTCCTGGCATGCCGTGGTGAATCCTCAGCAAACGTGGTTCTCAGAAGTTAAGGAAAAGGAGGCAGCAAATCCACCTGTATTTCTAAACTGTAAGAGATTTTTGTGACTATTTTTAAAGAGAGTTCAAGTAACACTTGAAAAAACAAACTGACCTGGCAGTATTTGTTGTGAAGAGATGGTGAAAATGTAAAAGCTAGAATCAATAATTTAAATATTGCAAGATGAGTTCAGAATTATGTGCAATCTGCTATATATTTATTTATTTGTTTTTGCAAATTAGATTGGAGTTTAATCTCCAGGCTGGACATGGGCAGTTATGCATGACCAGGACACCGTAGAGAAGGGGTACTAAGAGAAAGAGTAAGGAGGCAATGGACATGTAAGAAGGCAAATAACGAGGAGGGAGAAAACTCCTTAATGTCTTGGTAATATTTTCCATATGAACACAAGTTCATAAAAATAAAAGAATAAATGAGCCCTATATGAATAAGTTGGTTATAGCACAATTAATGTTTTAAAAGTTAAACCTTTTATTTTGAGATAATTGTACATTCACACTCATTAATCTCTATATGGGTCTACCCCTCTGCCAATACCACCAAGTCTTGATTATGGTAGCTGGATAGTAAGTCTTAAAGGTACATATTCTGTTGCCTTGCACTCTTGTGTTTCTTTTTTTCTTCAAAAATTGTTTTATTTGTTCGTTTTCCATGTAAATTTTAGAACAATCTTCCTGGAGGCTGGAGTGGAAGTCCCAGCTCCTGCCTCTGTACCCTTTCCCTGCCTTCTCCAACGTGTGAGAGTGAACACCGCTTCAAGAGGGTGACAGTGCATTCGGGTGGGGTCGTGGCTTTTCAGCAGTGTCAGGCTGGAGTAGAAGGTTGTCATGCAGAAGCTTTTTATATTACTAGGTCACTCCTGGCTATCAAGGCAGAAAGGACATCAAGGCAGAAAGGACATCGAGGCAGAAAAAAACCCCAGGACACTCAGCACTGTGTCACTTCATGGGTCTCGAAGTCGCCAGCCACTCTGCCTTCTTTTCTCTTCCTTTCAGCATCTTCTCATGTTTGTTTTCTGTATAATGTCCAGGATTCTTAGTTGACCTCTAGGGAGGATTAGGAATAAGCACATCATTCCATATTCCCAGAAGTCCTTCCCAATAATTTTTAATATTTATATACAACAAAGTATATCTTCTAACATGAACTATAGCATGTAGGTAAAGAAGTTGGTGTGGCACACTCCAAGATGGGCTTTTCAGGGCTGTAGGTTAAAATTCTAAAAAGAAACTGGTTTTCAGAATGCCCTGTCCCTTTGCCCGTGAGATGTGGCATCAGGGCTAAACTGTTCATATTTCTGAGAAGCACCTCAGATCGTGGAAAGCACTCAGGAAGGAGTCCTGGCTCTGACTTTTTCTGCCACTAATTTTGATCCTGAAAAAGAAAGTCAAGTCTTAAGGAGGTTTCAGCTAATGCTGTCACTGATGAAGCCATTGGAGATCACTGGGAACTTGCAGCTTCTACTTCAGTTCCCTAACAAGGTGACTGAATTTTGCTGCCTCAGTAGAGTAGCAAAGGATGCCATCTGCCGAGGCTCTGTCTTGATCACATTGAATTTCCATGGAAGTGAGCATCATTTTCTAGCCTTATTTTACTGTTTTGTTGAAAATATTTGATACCATTTGTGGGACATTCTGTATTTCACCCAATAAATATTTTATGAGACATCTCAATAGCCTTGTAAAGAGCTGGTAGTTACTGCATTCTGGAGTCTGAAGCAGCTCCACTCTATGGATCAGCCGGGCCATCCCAGCTCAGCACAGCACTGTCCTCATGAGCTCCGCCCTCCCGTTGGGACAAGATGCTTTCTAGTGTCCAGTACAGGTCAAAATGAGGTGCTGTATGTCTGCGCAGGTCTGGAAAGGCCCAGTAATATGGATGCTTAATTAATAACCATGAAAAAATAGATTTTCAGGCTATTCTCTGCAGGTTCCTCAGACTGGACCCTGGTAGAGCCTTCAGGATAAAGTTGCTATTCAATAGATGGGCAGATGAATACATAGATAATGTGGATCTATATATAATTTATGAAGATGGAAATTTGCTGCAAGAGTGGTATTTAGACCATAGCTGAATCTTAAATGTTTTGAAATGTATGTACCTGCCTTCAATATCCTGAAAATCAGCCAGGTTCTGTTATTTTGACAAGCTAGTTAATGATTATATTCCTCAAGTCGAAGCACAAGTTATTTTGTATTGTAGACAGAAAGTATGTGGAGGAAAATACTGCAATAGTTTCCATTTCTTCTTTGTTTTCCCTTACTCTCTTTTTCTGTGTCCTTTACTCCTTCCAGTGGATCTAGCCTCCAAGGTTTACATTTATGAAGTTAGAAAATAAATAAATAAAAAAGAGAAACTCAATGCTATCAACCCCAGTATTTAAAAATGTACCTCTTAAACAAAATAAGAGTGATGGAATTGTTTGCAATCAGTGCTTAAGGTATCCGGATTCATTTCTATTCTTAAAGACCTAGATTATATTCTATTTCTTCCAAGGAATTTCCCATGATCATTTTCAGCTAAGAGGATCTCACCAGCATGGAATTATTCCTTTCACTCAAATCCTAATTTTCACCATCTTACAGGTGCTATTTATCATTTCCTATTTGGGATGCCCACCATTGGCATTCATGTCTTATTTCTTTGCTAGATTGTGAGCTTTTAGAGTCCAGTAACATGCAAGTCCTTCCATAATGCCTTGCATATAGCAGTGCCCCCACTCCAGATATTTGTTGAAGACATTTATGAATAATTTATAAAACAAATAAGTCCCAAAAGATACTCCAAGTTGTTCAGACATATTATGCTATAACTCAGGGGTCGGGAACCTTTTTGGCTGAGAGAGCCATGAACACCACATATTTTAAAATGTAATTCCGTGAGAGGCATACAATATGTTTAACACTAAATACAGGTAAATGTGTGCATCTTATGTAAGACCAACACTTCTAAAGTACAATAAGTGCTAATGCCAAACAGTAGATTTATTTTTAAGTGGAGTACTTCTGATTTCAGCATTGATCCAATGTCATATAAATAGGTGTTGTGTTTGTAAATATTGGCAAAATTCTAGATTTCTACATTCTCTTTTTAATTCAAGAGAGTTTCAAGACCTTCAATTAATCTCCCCTATTAATTTGCACATGAGGAGTAATGAATATAAAGAATTAATGAATGTGGCCTGACCAGGCAGTGGCGCAGTGGATAGAGTGTCAGACTGGGATGCGGAAGACCCAGGTTTGAGACCCCGAGCTCGCCAGCTTGAGTGTGGGCTCATCTGGTTTGAGCAAGGCTCAACAGTTTGAGCCCAAGGTTGCTGGCTCCAGCAAGGGGTTGCTCAGTCTGCTGTAGCCCCCCCGGTCAAGGCACATATGAGAAATCAACCAATGAACAACTAAATAAAATAGGTTCCAGACCCCTGCTATAACTGGATTATAATTCTTCTATCTAGGCTTTGTATTTTACAGTCATTAATTCTTTTTAATTTACTTTATTTATTTATTTAGAGGCAGAGACAGAAAGAGTCAGAGAGAGGGATAGCTAGGGACAGACAGACAGGAAGAGAAAGAGATGAAAAAACATCAATTCTTTGTTGCAGTTTCTTAGTTGTTTTATTTTAAGCCACTAAGTTTGCTGATAATTTGTTACAGCGGCAATAGAAAAGTAATACAAAAATAATGTAAGCCAGGAACATGAGCTACACATGGAAATTAAATTTTTTAGTAGTCATATTAAATAAAGTAAAAAAAAAGGTAAGATTGATTTAAACAATGTTAACCCAATATGTCCAAGATATTATTTCATCATGTAATCAAAATTTAAAATTTAGCGACTTTTCTATACTTTTTCTTACCAGGTCATCAACATTCAGTGTGTATTTTGTAGTTATGCACATCCCAATTTGGATTAGCCACATTTCAAATGCTCAAAACTCCACAGGTGGTTGGTGGCTATGACCTTGGTTAACCTTGATCTAGATCATCTAAATATAACACATGTTGCCTCAGTCATTTGGGTCCTTCTCTCTCAAAGTGAGGTTTACTGACAAGTTTGTTGGGTAGAATCTCAGCACTCTTTTGCCCTTAATCCATCTATGGAAGCAGAATATTTATTTACACAAGAGCCCTGGTGATTCATATACTCATTAAATTTTAAGATTGGAAAAACTATTTTTTTTTCTTAGGAATTTTTCACATGAAAAGTTGCTTAAATATTTTGTTTCAATCACTGCTTTATCAAATAATCAGTAATTTCTGGAGACTTTTTTTTGTGCAAAATGTTAACTGTTCGGGAGAAGATTTAAGATTTCTTATGGAGAATTCTGCTGTTTCTCTGGTCCTTCACAGTGAAGGACTGCAATATCACCCACGAAGAGATAAGATTGATCTCCCTTCAAGCTGCCTTCAAGGTAGAATAGTGAATGAGTCTATTCACAAAGGGGTGTGACACACCAATCCAGCTACAGCCACGAGTCAGAATGCAAAAGAACATACCTCTCAGGTGTTTTCCAGAATTGTGTGGATAGTCCATGAGAAACCAGAGGAAGGGTGTCACTATTTCAACCCTGGTGTTCATTCGTCTACATAAAATGGACTTGTCAGCAATGTGAAGGTCAAAATAATTGTACTTTTTCTAAATTCCTTAGAATAACCAGCATCTCTTTTCTGGAACTGTATTGTTTTCACACTTTGAGATGTGATTTATCAGCAAATTGAACACAATAAATTTGGGTGCTCAGAAATGTTAGTGGAATTATTTGAGAAAATGAATGCCATTTAAAACTTCATGTACAGTAGTGTTCATATTCCTTAATAAAACAATAGAAAATGGAAAAAAAAACTTCAGGTGAACTATAGCAACTGGGTGAGAGAGGGAGCAGAATGTAACCCCACAGGGCTCACACTACATCCTTTGCTCACACTGCATAATTAACCCTTTGTTCTTCTTGATTTTAGTCCTTTGGTTGAAGGAAAAAGGAGGTGGGAAATAAATCCTTAGCTGAGAGTAGGGAAAAACAAGTTCTATAACATTCTTTAATATGTGAAAAGTGCTTTGGGAGAATGGCAGTTTTATTTTTTAATCATGATATTAAGGCAATAGTGAGGAATTTTAAAATTATAATTAAAAAAGAACTAGAGTTCTGTTTTTGGCGACATTGATGTGTAGATTTTACATGTATACTGTTCAACTACAAAGCACTTAAAATGCTGAATGAAATGCAAAAAATATCTCCTACTGTGTACCAGAGGACACAGAAATGTAAGGGAAACCCTAGGGGCAAAAATGGAAACAAAGTTGCAAGAGGTTAGAGGACACTACAGCTGCTCCCAAGGTATGTGTCTACATTTAGTCAATGAGAGTGTGTGTTTCAACAGATTATGCAGAAGGAGGGGTAAGTAGGAAAAAGGAGGCAAAGCCTTGGGCTCTCTGAAATTAGAAGTTGAAACTGAGACCCTTTCATAAAGCCAGTATCACAAAAGGGTCTTACTTCAATGAAAGTGTAGGCTAACAAATTATGTCTATAGACCAAAGGAGGTAACAATTTCTAACTGGAGTACCAGAGGGAGAAAATGAAGAGAGTGGGGAAGAAATAACACTCAAAAGGATATTGACTGGCAATTTTGCAGAACTGATAAACAAATTGGACCCTCAGAATCAGAAACTATAGCAATCCAAAGCAGATAAATAATAACAAACCTTCATGGAGAAAAGATGGATTATTTCAAAGGAATAGCAATGAGATTGATAGTAGAGTTTCCTATAATTAATATAGGCATCAGAAAACTGCTCTGCATGTTAAGAGCAAATACTTGTCAAGCTATCCAAGAAAATTGTGTAATAGACATATTATGGTAAAAAAAATAAATCTGTGAGGCAATCACTAAATGAATTCCCAACAAATATATTCTCTAAAGAATTAAATTAACCCTAAAAGAACAAATGTAAGTACAGGAAAACTAATGAAGAAAGTAATTGGAAAGCATGAGGTTAAATATAAGCAAATGCTGATTGTAAAAAACAATAACAAAATGAATTAATGATTAATTTGTGGGGAGTCAGGAGGGGTGAGACTTCTGACAGCATGTCTGAGGCAGAGGTCTCTGTGACGGACATTTGTAGGAAGGGGACGGTGACCTGAAACTCAAGCACCTGAAGGGAAGGCAGCAGAATTAAGAAAATATGGATTTTGGTGGCAAGATGGCGATGGAGTAGGCAGATGTACCAACTTCCAACTTCCAGAACCAAAGTGGATTACAACTTAATTTTAAGAACCATCATCTGGATAAACCAACTTTGAACTAAACTAAGTGGACTCTTCAACCAAGGAACACTGAAGAAGCCACACTGAGACTGGTAGGAAAAGCGGAAACGCGGAAACGCGGAGAGGGCTGCCCAGCTCCCCCGAGCAATTGCAGCCCAGAATGACTTGTGTGGTGGGAAGAGAGTTTAGTGGAGAGTGGAGGGACCTGGTTCCTAGGAACAAAGCACCAGCCTGCAGCGCCAGAGCCTAGAAGAGGCATATGGACAGTATTTAGCTGTGAAACAAGTCAGGATACTGTTTGTGAGAAAGAGACAGTTGTCTCAGACCCAGGATTCTTCTTAAAGCGATGGTGCAGAAAACCTCTTTTACAAGCACCCACCAGGGGCTCCGGGGTACAGGGAGCACTGAGAGGATTGGAGTAGCAGGAAGAGAGTGTAATCTAGGAGGTACAAAAAGAAACATTTTGAGGGACAGCCACCCTATACCCTGGGCTGAATCACTCCCCAAATCTGAAGCGAATATTTCCCCTGGATCCAGCACTACCAGCAAAGGGAGACAGGACACCAGCCAAACAAGCTCTGCCGTGACACTCAGAGCACAGCCACTTAGAAGGAGGGAGCTTTTAGGACTACAGTATGGAGTGTTAGGGTCTGAACTGCAACGCCTCCACCCTCACTGCTGAGGGCTTGCTGGAGGGAGGGCAGCGACGGGACACAGAAGCGCAGTTCCATCGGCAGGGGAGGAAGTTGGGTCTGCTGACGTGAGCTCAGTCTAGCCGTGAGAGTGGGGTGAAGGCCGAGACAGGCTGGGGTTTTTAGAGCCAGGCCCAAGAACACAGCATGTTCCGTGGAGGAGAGGCGGAAACTGCAGAGAAGGCCACAGTGGGCCAGTGGCGGCAACGCCCATACTCGAATGCCCTAAGCAGCAACAGAGGGTGTGGCGGGCCTGCAGACAGACCACATATAGGGGACACAGAGGTCACACCCATTGGACTCCAATGGTCAAACTCTTCCTATACACAGACAAAATGGGAAGGCAGAGAAACGCAACCCAAATGAATCAAGAGAAATCCCTAAAGAAGAACCTGAGTGAGTCAGATATAACCAAATTACTGGATGCAGAGTTTGAAATAATGAGTTAGGATGTTCAAAGAGCTTAGAGCAGCAATGGATAGTTATTACAAACACCAAAATAAAGAGATAGCAAGTATAAAAAAGGAAATTGAAATAATAAAAAAGAATCAGACAGAAATGACAAATAAGGTATCAAAATTGAAGACCACAATGAAAGGAATTAAAAGCAGGATAGATGAAGCAGAGGATCAAATCAGCTAATTAGGATAAGATAAAGAAAGAATATTAAAAGATGTAAGAGAAAAACAGTCAATCACCTACAAAGGAACACCCATACGGATGACATCTGACTTCTGAACATAAACACTTAAGGCCAGAAGAGATTGGCAAGATATATTCAAAGTAATGCAGAACAAGAACCTACAACCAAGACTAATTTATCCAGCAAGGCTAACATTTAAAATTAAAAGAGAAATAAAGAACTTCCCATACAAAATAAATGTCAAGGAATTCATTAAAACCAAACCAATTCTGCAAGAGATGCTAAGAAGCCTGTTGTGAACAGTTCAAAGGGGTAAAAGAATATAGCAAAAGAAGAATACAGCTTTAAAAAATAACATGGCAATAAAAAACTACATATCAATAATAACCTTAAATGTAAATGGTTTAAATGATCCAATCAAAAGACATAGGGTAGACAGACGACAAGATAGTGATGGAGTAGGCAGGTGTACCAACTTTCAACTCCCAGAACCAAAGTGTATTATAACTTAATTTTAAGAACCATCATCGGGATAAAACAACTTTGAACTAAACTAAGTGGACTCTTCAACCCAGGAACACTGAAGAAGCCACATTGAGACTGGTAGGAATACTGAAAACGCGAAGAGGGCTGCCCAGCTCCCCAGAGCGAATGGCAGCCCAGAGAGACCCGTGTGGTGGGAGGAGAGTTTGGCGGAGAGGGAGGGACCTGGGTCCCAGGAGCAAAGCCCCAGACTGCAGCCCCAGAGCCTAGAAGAGGCATTTGGACAGTATTGAGCTGTGAAGCAAGTGAGGATACTGTTTGTGAGAAAGAGACAGTTTTCTCAGATCCAAGATTATTCTTAAAGGAACAGCGCAAAAAACCTCTCTCACAACCACTCACCCTGGGCTCCTGGAAATGGGGACAGAGGAGAGGACCAGAGCAGCGGGAAGAGAGTGTGGACTGCAGGCACAGGAAGAAACACTCTGAGGGACAGCCACCATAACCCCTGGGTTAAGTTACTTCCCTAATCAAAAACAATTATTTCCCCTGGAACTAGCTATACCAGCAAAGGGAGACAGGGCACCAGCCAAACAAGCTCTCCCGCGGCACTTAGAGCAGAGCTGCTTAGATGGAGGGAGCTTCCACGAGTACAGTATGGAGTGTTAGGGTCTGAGCTGCAGTGCCCCTACCCACACTGCTGAGGGTTGGCTGGAGGAAAGGTGGTGGAGGGACAATTAAATGTGGTTCTGTCAGTGGGGGCAGAGGCCCAGCCGGTGTGAGTTCGGTCTAGCCCAAAAGGGGTGGAGGGGATGCGCGAAAACGGTCTGGCAGCTGCAGGCTACCTGTAGCCCCACCTGCAGGGGAAAAGCAGGAGGCCAGGAATGGGCAGAGATCTGCTCTGCAATTCTGGACCCTGTGCAAGCTGGTCCTGACCGCGGGAACAGGGCTAGGACCAGGGACAGGTGGAAGCTCACAGCTGAGCGCATGCCAGCAGCCCCGCCCGGCCTAAGAAACCGCTGTTTGCCATCCTGCGTGTGTGAGTTGGTTCTTGAGGTGGGGGCGGGTCTAGAGCCCCGGATGAGTGGAGGCTCGAAGCAGAGGGCACACCAGCAGCCCCGCCTGGCCTGGTAAACCATGGTTTGCGCAGGTGGGACCTGCCCCCTGAAGCGGGGCTAAAGCTCCAGAAGGGTCAATGCTCACAGCTGAGTGCACGTCATCAGCCCTGACCAACCTGAGAAACTGGCAAGCAACTCTGACCGCAAGGTCTGGGAGGAAGCCTGGGAACAGGCTGGGTCTGCAGCTGATCGAAGGTGCTCATCTCTACTCTTGGTGCTGAGGCTTGTGGCTTGAGTGCAGTGCACAACACAACCTGTGGGGGCAAGGCAAAGGCCCAGGCAGGCTGAGGCTTGTAGATCCAGGTACCAGAACACGGCCCCTCCTGCGGAGGAGAGGCGGAAATCACAGCAACAGCCGCAGTGGGCCGACGCTGGCAACGTCCATACTCAACCGCCCTAGGCAGCAGTAGAGGTAGTGGCAAGCCTGCAGACAGACTACACCTAGAGACCACAAAGGCAACACCCATTGGACTCCAGTGCCCACAAACTGCTTATACACAGACAAAATGGGCAGGCAGAGAAATGCAACCCGAATGAATAAAGAGAAATCTCAAGAGAAGGACCTGAATGAACCTGATATAACCAAATTACCAGATGAAGAATTTAAAATAATGATAGTTAGGATATGCAAAGAAATTAGAGCAACAATGGACAGTCATTACAAACACCTAAATAAAGAGATAACAAGCATAAAAAAGAAAATTGAAATAAAAAAAAGAATCAGACAGAAATGACATATACAGTATCAGAACTGAAGACCACAATGGAAGAAATTAAAAGCA
This sequence comes from Rhynchonycteris naso, assembly GCA_037038555.1. Taxonomy (NCBI): domain Eukaryota; kingdom Metazoa; phylum Chordata; class Mammalia; order Chiroptera; family Emballonuridae; genus Rhynchonycteris; species Rhynchonycteris naso. The sequence goes on along the minus strand of CM072995.1, from coordinate 181,323,075 downwards.
GCATAAATGAGGTTGAGGGTTGAATCAATGAGTTAGAGGACACAATAAACAAAGACACAAAAACAGAGCGGAAAAAATAAAAGTGACTCCAAAAATGTGAGGAAACTCTAACAGAGCTCAGCGAGAACATCAAGAAAAATAACATCCTCATCATAGGGGTTCCTGAAGAAGAGGAGAAAAAACAAGAAATAAAAACTTTTGTTCAATCAAATCATAGCAGAAAACTTCCCTAAATTAAGGCTGGAAACAATTTCACACCTTCAAGAAGCACACAGAACTGTATTAAAGAGAAACCCAAAGAAATCTACAGCAAGATACATCATAGTTAAAATACCAAAGATAAAGGATAAAGAGAAAATTTTAAAAGCTGCTAGAGAAAAAAAGGCTATCACCTACAAAGGAGCCCCCATAAGGATGACATCTGACTTCTCAACAGAAACACTTGAGGCCAGAAGGGAATGGCAAGATATATTCAAAGTAATGCAGAATAAGATCCTACAACCAAGACTACTCTATCCAGCAAGACTAACATTTAAAATTGAAGGAAAAATAAAGAGCTTCCCAGACAAAAAAAGCCTCAAGGAATTCATTAAAACCAAACCAATTTTGCAAGAGATACTAAGGGGCCTGTTGTGAACAGTTCAAAGGGAGGAAAGAATATACCAAAAGAAGAATACAGCTTTAAAGAATGAAATGGCAATAAACAACTACATATAAATAATAACCTTAAATTTAAATGGATTAAATGATCCAATCAAAGTACATAGGGTAGCTGCGTGGATAAAGAAACAGGACCCATACATATGCTGTCTACAAGAGACACACCTTAAAACAAAAGATGCACATAAACTGAAAATAAAAGGATGGAAAGAAATATTTCATGCAAATGGAAATGAAAAAAAGCAGGGGTAGCAATACTTATATCTGACAAAATGGACTTTAAAACAAAGGCTGTAGTAAGAGATAAAGGACACTACATAATGATAAAGGGAACAATTAAACAGGAAGATATAAATATTATAAATATCTATGCACCAAATAAAGAGTCCCGACATACATTAAGCAGCCTTTGATGGATATAAAGGGCGAGACTAACAAAAATACTACAATAGTAGGGGATTTAAATAACTCACTAACATCACTGGATAGATCCTCAAGAAAGAAAATTAATAAAGAAACAGCAGACTTAAAGGATACACCAAATAACTGGATTTAATAGATACCTTCAGAACTTTTCATCCTAAAGCAGTAGAATATACATTCTTCTCAAGCACTCATGGTACATTTTCTAGGATAGACCAAATGTTAGGACACAAAAATGGTCTCAAAAAATTTAAAAAGATTGAAATCATATCAAGCATTTCACTGATCACATTGCCCTGAAACTAAAAATTAACCACAAAAGAAAAACTGAAAAATACTCAAACACTTGGAAACTAAATAGCGTGTTATTAAATAATGAATGGATTAACAATGAGATCAAAGAAGAAATAAAAAAGTTTCTAGAAACAAATGATAATCAGCATACATCAACTCAAAATTTATGGGACACAGCAAAGCAGTACTGAGAGGGAAGTTCATTTCACTACAGGCATATCATAAGAAGCTAGAAAAAGCTCAAATAAGCAACCTGACCCTGCATCTAAAAGAACTAGAAAAACAACAGCAAATAAATCCCAGGACCAATGGAAGGAAGGAAATAATAAAGATCAGATCAGAAATAAATGACATGCAGGCTAAGGAAACAATACAGACAATCAATGAAACCAGGAGCTGGTTATTTGAAAAGGTAAACAAGATTGATGAACCTTTAACTGGACTCAACAAGAAAAAAAGAGAGAGGACCCAAATAAATAAAATTAGAAATGAGAGTGGAGAAATAACAACTGACACAACAGAAATACAAAGCATTATAAAAAAAATATTATGAAGAACTCTATGAGAAAAAATTAGACAACCTAGGTAAAATGGACAAATTTCTTGAATCATATAATCTTCCAAAAATCAATCTGCAAGAATCAGAACACCTAAACAGACCAATTGAAACAAATGAGATAGAAACAGTTATAAAAAAACTCCCAAAAAAGAAGTCCCTGGGCCTTATGTCTTTACAAGTGAATTCTACCAAAAATTCAAAGAACAACTAACTCCTATCCTCCTCAAGCTATTTCAAAAAATTCAAGAGGAAGGAAAACTTCCAAACTCCTTTTATGAGGCAAGCATAATTCTGATCCCAAAACCGGACAAAGACAACACAAAGAAAGAAAATTATAGGCCTATATCCTTGATGAATTTAGACGCTAACATTCTCAACAAAACATTAGCCAACTGGATCCAGCATTGTATAAAAAAAATCATAGACCATGATCAAGTGGGATTTATTCTGGAGAGGCAAGGCTGGTTCAATATTTGCATATCAATCAATGTGATTCATCCCATAGACAAAAGGAAGGACAAAAATAACATGATAATTTCAATAGATGCAGAAAAGGCATTTGATAAAATCCAGCACCCATTCATGATCAAAACTCTCAGTAAAGTGGGAATACAGGGAATATTCCTTAACATGATAAAGGCCATTTATGACAAACCCACAGCAAACATCATACTAAATGGACAAAAATTAAAAGCAATCCCCTTAAGATCAGGAACCAGGCAGGGTTGCCCCCTTTAACCACTCTTATTCAACATAGTTCTGGAAGTCCTAGCTACAGCAATCAGACAAGAAGAAGAAATAAAAGCCATTGAAATTGTAAAAGAAGTAAAACTGTCACTATTTGCAGATGATATGGTATTGTATATAGAAAACCCTAAAGTCTCAGTCAAAAAACTACTGGCCCTGATAAATGAATTTGGCAAGGTTGCAGGATGTAAAATTAATACTCAGAAATCAGAGGCATTTTTATATACCAAAAATGAACTGTAAGCAAAAGAAATTACGGGGTGGGGGGATGAAACAGAGGGTTAGAGAGGGGTGAGGTTAGGGGCACAAAGAAAACCAGATAGAAGGTGACAGAGGACAATTTAACTTTGGGTGATGGGTGTGCAACATAATTGAATGATAAGATAACTTGGAGATGTTTTCTTTGAACATATGTACCGTGATTTATTAATTTCACCCCATTAAAATTAATAAAAGAAAAGAAAAAAAAGACATAGTGTAGCTGCGTGGATAAAGAAACAGAACCCATACATATGCTGTCTACAAGAGATACCCCTTAAAATAAAAGATGCACATAGACTGAATGATGGAAAATGATGGAAAAATATGTTTCATGCAAATGGAAATGAAAAGAAGCTGGAGTAGCAATACTTATATCTGACAAAATGGACTTTAAAACAAAGGCTGTTGTAAGAGATGGAGAAGGACACCATATAATGATAAAGGGAGCAATCCAACAGGAAGATATAACCATTATAAATATCTACTCACTGAACACTGGAGCCCCAACATACATAAAGCAGACTTTGAATGATATAAAGGGTGAGATTAACAGCAATACTATAATAGTAGAGGATTTTAATACCCCACTAACATCACTAGATAGATCCTCAAGGAAAAAATCTAACAAAGAAACAGCAGACTTAAAGGATACACTGGATCAACTCAATTTAATAGGTATCTTCAGAACTGTCACCGTAAAGCAGCAGAATATACATTTTTTTCAAGTGCTCTTGGTACATTCTCTAGAATAGACCACATGTTAGAACAAAAAAGTGATCTCAACTAATTTAAGAGGATTGAAATTATATCAAACATTTTCTCTGATTACAGTGGCATAAAACTGAAAATCAACCACAACAGAAAAACTAAAAACTACTCAAACACAAGGAAATTAATAGCATGTTATTAAATAACAAATGGGTTAACAATGAGATCAAAGATGAAATAAAAGAATTCCTAGAAACAAATGTTAATGAGCATACATCAACTCAAAATTTATGGAACACAGCAAAAGCAGTACTGAGAGGGAAGTTCATAGCACTACAGGTATACCAAACAAGCTAGAAAAAGCTCGAATAAACAACTTGACCCTGCATCTAAAAGAACAGCAAGTAAAGCCCAGGGTTAGTAGCATGAAGGAAATAAGAAAGATCAGAGCGGAAATAAATGACATAGAGGCTAAAATAACAGTACAGCAGATCAATGAAACCAGTAGCTGGTTCTTTGAAAAGGTAAACAAGATTGATTAATCTTTAACTATACTCACCGAGAAAAAAAAGAGAGAGGGCTCAAATAAAATTAGAAATGAGAGTGGAGAAATAACAACTGACACAACAGAAATACAAAATATTGTAAGAAAATACTATGAAGAACTCTATGCCAGAAAACTAGACAACCTAGATAAAAAGGAAAATTCCTTGAAACACACAATCTTCTAAAAGTCAATCTGGAAGAATCAGAAAATGTAAACAGACCAATTGCAACAAAAGAAATCAAAACAATTATCAAAAAACTCCCAACAAAGAAAACTCCAGGGTCCGATGGCTTCACAAGTGAATTTTACCAAATAATCAAAAATACAAATAAAAAAAGAAAAAACACAAAAAACAACTAACACCTATCTTTCTCAAACTATTTTAAAAAACTAAAGTGGAAGGAAGACTTACAAGCTCCTTTTTCTGAGGCAAGCATAATTCTGATTTCAAAACCAGGCAAAGACAACACAAAGAAAGAAAATTATAGGCCTATATCCCTGATAAATTTAGATGCTAAAATCTTCAACAAAATATTAACCAACCGGATCAAGCAATATATGAAAAAAATCATACACCATGATCTAGTGGGATTTATTTTGGGGAGTCAAGGCTGGTTAAATATTCACAAATCAATCAATGTGATTCATCACATAAACAAAAGGAAGGACAAAAATCACATGATAATTTCAATATGCAGAAAAATCATTTGATAAAATCCAGCACCCATTCATGATCAAAACTCTCAGCAAAGTGGGAATACAGAGAACATTCCTTAACATGATAAAGGTCATCTATGAGAAACGCACAGCCAACACCATAGTCAATGGACAAAAATTAATAGCCATCCCCTTAAGATCAGGAACCAGGCAGGGATGCCCCCTTTCACCACTCTTATTCAACATAGTTCTTTGAGTCCTGGCCACAGCAATCAGACAACAAGAAGAAACAAAAGGCATCCAAATTGGAAAAGAAGAAGTAAAACTATCATTATTTGCAGATGATATGATATTGTATATAGAAAACCCTAAAATTTCAGTCAAAAAGCTACTGGACCTGATAAATGAATTCAGCAAGGTGGCAGGATATAAAATTAATACTCAGAAATCAAAGGCATTTTTATATACCAACAATGAACTTTCAGAAAGAGAAATTAAGGAAACAATCCCCTTCACTATTCCAACAAAAAATAAATAAATAAAGTACCTAAGAGTAAATTTAACCAAGGAGATTAAAGATTTTTACATAGAAAATGATAAAACATTGCTAAAAGAAATCAAGGAAGATACAAACAATTGGAAGCATATATTATGCTCATGGTTAGGAAGAATAAACATCATTAAAATTTCTATATTACTCAAAGAAATTTATAAATTCAAGTCAATATCAATTAAAATACCAATGACAGACTTTCAAGATATAGAGCATATATTCCAAAAATTTACATGGAACTAAAATGAACATGAGTAGCCTCCGCAATCTTGAAAAGAAAGAATGAAGTGGGAGGTATCACATTTTCTGATATCAAGTTATACTACAAGGCCATTGTACTCAAAACCGCTTTGCACTGGCATAAGAACAGGCATATAGATCAATGGAACAGAACAGAGAAACCAGAAGTAAACCTACACTTTATGGACAAAAGAGGTAAGAGCATACAATGGAGTAAAGACAGCCTCTTTAACAAATGGTGTTGAGAAAGTTGGACAGCTACTTGCAAAAAAATGGATCTAGATCACTAACACCATTTACAGAAACAAACCTCAAAATGGATAAAAGACTTAAATATAAGCCATGTAACCATAAGCATCTTAGAAGAAAACATAGGCAGTAAGCTCTCTGAAATCTCTTGCAGCAATATATTTGCCGATTTATCTCCACCAGCAAGTGAAATAAAAGACAGGATGAACAAATGGGACTATATCAAACTAACAAGCTTTTGCACAGCGAAAGACAATAAGAACAGAATAAAAAGACAAACTAAACAATGGGAGAATCGACAATACGTCTGATAAGGGGTTAATAACCAAAATTTATAAAGAACTTGTAAAGCTCAACACCAGGAAGACAAACAATCCAATCAATAAATGAGCAAAAGAAATGAATAGATACTTATCCAAAGAGGACATACAGAGGGCCAATAGGCATATGAAATAAATGCTCAGCATCACTAATCATTAGAGAAATGCATATTAAAACCACAATGAGATATCACCTCACACTAGTCAGAATGGCGCTTATCAGCAAAACAACACAGAATAAGTGCTGGCAAGGATGTGGAGAAAAGGGAACCCTCCTGCACTGCTGATGGGAATGCAGACTGGTGCAGCCACTGTGGAAAACAGTGTGGAGATTTTTCAAAAAATTAAAAATCAATTTGACTTTGGGTGACGGGTATGCAACACAATTGAATGATAAGATAACCTGGAGATGTTTTCATTATACATATGTACCCTGATTTATTGGTGTCACCCATTAAAATTAATAATAATAAAATATTAAAAAAAAAGAAGTTGAAGGAAAACCAAATGCATCATGATGATTAAAACTATGTATTTTAAAAATTGGGGAGGAAGGAATAAAGTTGTATGGTGAGAGTTAAAAAAAAATCAAACTACCTTTTGACCCAGCTATCCCACTTTTAGGAATATACCCTAAGAACACCATAGCACCATTGGAAAAGAAGAAATGCGCCCCCATGTTCGTGGCAGCATTGTTCACAATAGCGAAGATCTGGAAACAGCCCAAGTGTCCGTCAGAGGACGAGTGGATTAAAAAGCTTTGGTACATATATACCATGGAATACTACCTAGCCATAAGAAATGATGACATCGGATCATTTACAACAACATGAATGGACCTTTATAACATTATACTGAGTGAAATAAGTAAATCAGAAAAAACTAAGAACTATATGGTTCTATACATAGATGGGACGGGGGCAGGAGGAGGATAGAGATAGAGGTGGTGGGGTCAGGGGAGGAGCACAAAGGAAACCAGATAGAAGGTGACAGAGGACAATTTGACTTTGGGTGATGGGTATGCAACATAATCAAATGTAGTAATAACCTGGAGATGTTTTCCCTGAACATATGTACCCTGATTTATCAGTGCCACCCCATTATAATTAATACAAACAATTCATATTAAAAAATTATTAACTTGTGGTGTAGGAAAAATGGTGATGAAGTATTGAAAATCAATAACATGAAAGGAAGAGGATGATCAAAGCTCATTAAATGAACATTCCAACAAAAGAGAGGAAAAAAGAAAAAATAGAATAAAAATAATTCAATCTAAATAGGTAGGAAAGAAGGGCCAGAAAACAGAAAGTTTTGGGGATACTAACACAAAATAATATGGTAAAATACAGATTTAATGAAAATTACAATGACTCCACATAGTCTAAATGTGCTAGTTAAAAGAGATTGTCAGATTAGAATACAAGAAATCCCCTGAGGTCTGCTTTTGAGGAGCACACCTAAAACACAGGAACACAAAGATGTTGAAAAGAAAAATATACTACAGGATATATTTGGTAAATTCTAACCTAAAAGGACCTTTTGTGCTAAATTAATATTAGATAAAATAGTTAAGACAAAATGAATGATCAGACCTAAATTACAACATAAGAATAAGAGGTTCACTTGACTAGAAGGATGTAACATTTCTAATTTGTACATGTTTAATAACAATGTTCAAGTATAAAATTTACATACGTATCAGAAGAAATGGACAAATCCACTATTGTTGAGGAAGAGCTGAATATATTAGTCTCAGCTCGCTGCCAGGAAGCCAATGTTATTGTAATGATGGCATATGCACCATGCAGTTTTTCTTTTTCCTTTCATTCTCAACTAACTGATTTACAATCTTTTTTTTTTTAATTTTTTTTTAAATTTTATTCATTTTAGAGAGGAGACACGAGAGAGAGAGAGAGAGAGAGAGAGAGAGAGAGAAAGGGGGAGGAGCTGGAAGCATCAACTCCCATATGTGCCTTGACCAGACCAGTGCAGGGTTTTGAACTGGCGACCTCAGTGTTCCCAGCTCGATGCTTTATCCACTGCGCCACCACAGGTCAGGCTACAATCTTTCTATTAAATCAAACATGTCTGAGATCTCTAACAGAGTTACAAACCACATTACACCCAAATAAAGGTATCCATAGGAAAGGTGACGAATGTCTGTCTTCTCCTACGTGTTTTATCAAATCTAGAATTTAGAATTTTAGAAATGTGGTTTGGGGAGCAAAGGATTTGGACCAGGGTCTAGCTCCAATTTCAAAGGATGGGGTGAGGCCATAGAATAAGATAAAGATAAAGATTTATCTTCTAGGAAAAAAGATAATAAACCAAGTTTATTAATTTTTCTCTCTCTTAGTATAATTTCCTTATCTTCTTCCATGTTGTTGTATTGATGGGGTGAAATTGTGAAGTTACTGCAAGTTGGAACTTATAAAATCTTCATCGAAGTCTCTCCTGGGCATGAACTAAGGCAATACTTGCCTCTCATGGCTTGGAATAAACTCAGTGTTGTCAGGAAACCTCCTACAATCTGGACACTGAGGTCTTTCTGTTTTTATATGCTTTTCCAGAGAGCATGGCTCCAAAGACTCATTGGAGTGGAGACAAATTTATTCCATCCTCAGTAGTTTCTGTACATAGCTATGGGTAATCAGTGGGTTCCTCCTGTCCTCAACAACAGAAGATATAAACTTCTTGAAGCAGCTTTTTGGGAAAGACACTCACCTATAATGAAGATGGGACAACACCTGTAACACAACTCAACCATACCCTATACTTTCTGCAATGCAGTGAGCATTTTAGAAATACCTTTCTCAGAAATGATGGTGATTATTTATTACTTGGATAAGAAATTCTTCAGTGAAAGTGAAATATGACATAAGTTGATGAAAACAGGAAGTAAACAGTCCAAGGGCATGGAAGTTGTTTGTCCATGAGCTGAAAGTGGAACTTAGAGTTAATTTCAAGGTCATAAATCAAGAAGTGCAAAGCCTGCTTAAGGAGCATTCAGAGACTAGAGGTAATATTTTGAACCTTATTTCAAGAAATACAGGGAAAGCACTTGTGTACCCTTGAATGCTTAATTCAAGGGTATCTGATGCTCATGTGGTTTGTTAGAAAAGAATTCCTGTGCTTTTCACAAATATAAAGCTCCAGTTTACTCTCAGGAAACAATTACTGGGAAAGGTAAAATAGGAAGGAGAGGGAAAGGTTCTCCTATTCTCATACCAATTCATATTAAAAATAATGTCAGGGTTCTATTGTTCCAGAAAGATTAATTTGTTTCTTTGTTTCACTAACAGTTGTTGGAATCCCTGGGTGGTTCAGAAAAATATATCTCAGACCACCATCTACTTACGTCCATTAAAATTGATGTGTCCTTCATTTCACACAAATTCATTCTGAAAGTCCTAAATTTACAAATAAAATATGGATTGTTTGCATCAAGAAATAATGCTTTACACAAAGGTAAACTTCAGGATTTCTTTAAATAGTAAATTACTCTAGTATGTTTTACAATATAATTTCTTGTGCAGTAATTTGATCTACATACCATTTTTCTAGGAGCACTTCTTCAGGGTCATGAGTGGAATGTCTGTATATTCATGATGGCCATTGATGTGGTTAAATGTCCCAGCATACAACGTACTGGTGTTGGGTGGATTATTGCAGTTGCAGTTTTCTGACCATTGCACGATGTTTAAGAAAGATACCAGCCTCATAGAAAGCTTTGTATTCTAACTGTTGATCCAGGAAAGGAAAATCCAGCAGGAAAGGCACTAACCTTCTTAAATGAGGTATTCTCTGGGTTAGCTTCTATACTAACTGACCAAGTATAGTTGTTCTGAGGCACGCCCTCACTGGAATTCCTGCACACATTCTGATTTAAAGTGAAAAACATGAAAATAATGGCTAGGGTTGTGTTATTAGACTCAAATAGGGCAATGCACAAGAGTGAATTTATAACAAATAATACTATACAAATATGTCATTATTATTATTCCACCCTCCCAGTGTTAATTATAACAAAATGCTTGACTCTGGTGTGAAAAATAAATACACATTGGGTTTGCTTTCCATCTGAAAAATGGCATTGAAAATAAGTCTCCAACAAAAAAATTCTCCAACTACCAAACTCCAACTTAAAAAACAGAAAATAAAATCCTGACCAGCTGGTGGCACAGTGGATAGAGAGTCAGACTGTGATGCGTAGGACCTAGGTTCAAAAGTAAGAGATCGCTGGCTTGAGGCCGGGCTCATTCAACCTGAGTGCAGGCTCACCATCTTGAGTGTGGGGTCACTGGCTGGAACGTGCAATCATAGACATGGCCCCATGGTAGCTGGCTTGAAGCCCAAGGTTGCTGGCTTGAGCAAGGGGTCACTCACTGTGCTGTAGCCCCCCAGTCGAGGCACATGTGAGAAAGTAACCAATGAACAACTAAGGTGCGACAACAAAGAATTGATGCTTCTCATTTTTCTTTCTTCTGGTCTGTCTGTCCTTATCTGTCTGTCACAAAAATAAATAAATAAAATAAAATAAAAAGATGGGAAGCATATGGGTTCATTAACCAAAAATCTGATAAAATGTTGTAATATTTACAATCTTAACAGAGTTGTGCGGTATGAGTGGAGCCCTACTTCCATCTGTTTGGGGCACTCAACAAGCAATGAGCCCAATGAACTGTCCTGCAAGTGCTTCGGGCCTCTCAGGATTTTGAGCTCAGTTTATCAGCAGGAAAAATTATTAAACATCAGGAAAGAGAAACAAAAAGCATAACAAGTGAAAGGGGAAAACTGGAGAGCTATAGGGAGAATGTGAGGGGTGAAAATTTATATAAAGAGACAGCAGGTTCAATGATGGGAATAAAACATGCAATAATGTGAGGAAAAAAATGTGGTGGTGGGATATGTGTAAAAAGACTTCATAAAAAGAAACTTGAATGAACAATAATTCACTAGGGTAAAGAGGAAGAATGGTATTAGCTATCAGAAAACAAAACCAACAAAAAAAACCTAATAAAATACTATGCAATGGAGGTAATGATAGCACAGTAATGAAACTGTTCATTTAATTTTCAAAACAATAGGAGTAAAATTTACTCTCATAAGCCATTAGGGTTATCATTACTGAGCGCAATTCAACAGTAACATCCTACCCAGCTTGGTAGAAGAAACATACCTTACACAGTTCTTGTGCCCATGAGTTGTTAATCATTTGGCAAGATGCAGTTCTTGCATTTACAATTTTTCTAAAGTACTGTAATATTAATAAGTGAATATCATTAATAACTGGGCCAAAAAGGGCTCATTGGTAATGTTAAAATCTGGGGGTTTTTTGTTCTGTATTTTTATAACCATAATCACATGGGGACCATATTCAGAAATTGAAGAACTGATTTGATCCCCCATTATGAGACAGTTGAAATCACTGATTATCAAGCAGAGACAATGTGTCCTTCATTTCTTATCCAAGCTATAAGATACAAATGGGCAGGAGGTAAAGATGATTTATGCAGTGGAATGATTCTCCTTTTATTCATTTATCTATAATAATCCGTCATTTAGAAACATTCAATTTTTCTTGTGTTAAAGCCAAATGCCCCTAATATTTGGCCACAATGGTTTATCACCAGAACCATTATTTGTATGACTCTTTGGAAAGCATGAAATATACTTTTACCTGGGGGGAAAAAAAAGAATTGATGACTCTTGGGAGATTGGAGGGGATTGACTGGGAAGGACATGAGGGAACTCTCTGGAATGATGATAATGCTGGAGAGAATTTACCTTTTAAAGCGAACATTAAAGTCCAGAAAGAAGGAACAGTCTGTTCCAGTCAGCCAGGGCATCTGAATGAGGTTCCCAGGTACAGCCATCTCCTATTCTCTATGTCCTCACAACTGTAGGGAGATCCTGGGGACAATCCCAAAGGGAAGAGTGATAATATGAAATACTATATCTTAGGGGTTAAGTTTACACAGATGTATACATCTGTGAAAACTCAGCAGATTTAGAAGAAATTCAGTGTATATACGCTTAAGATTTACATGTTGTCATGTGTAAATTTTACATTAAAATCTGTAAACAAAAATTAAATTCTAGCTAATAATATACATGCATTTAAGGAGAAATGTTTAGATATCTACATTTTGAAATGCATAAAACAATGAGGTTATTGATGGCTAGAAGGATGCATAGATAGATCAAAACGTGACAAAGCAAGCACACTAATAATATATTAATGGTTTATGCAGGTGGTGAGCATATGGGTGGGCACTCTAAAATTTTCTGTTTGTATATTTGAAAAATTTCACAATAAATGTTGGGATAAAAAAAATCCTCTCTCCTTGATAATGACTCTGTACAGAAGACAAATTCATGCTATAACAGAAGAGAATTTTGAGCTGAGACCTGGGCTTTGAATGCAAATTGGAGACCCAAGCAGGATTTTGCCATTTGAGCAGAGATAGGTCTCCATCTTTGTGGAAGTAGCTTTCAGTTCTGAGAGAGAAATTTCTTCTTAAAACATGTACAAAGCTCTTGCTATCCCAATCCATCTTGCCCACATCCCATTCTTTTGTCCATTGGGGCCATTTTTTTGTTCATTACTTTTGGGAATGGCATTTGGCTGAAAAGGCAGCATGAGAAGTATTGCTATTATACTTATTAAAAGTGTGTGGGTGCCAGATTTATGGATGATACAGAGTTGTAAAGTAAAGGCATGGGGCTGTTTCTGCTCTTAAAGGGTTTGTAGTAGGACAGCAGAGGTGAATTAAAAAACAAGATAGAAGACCTAATAACCAAATTTCTAATTGAAAATGTTTTGTCCTATAGGCTATGTTGGTGTTGTTGCATTTGAGAAGTCAGGAAGCTTGAAAAGTGACCTCTAAGGGGCTACTGAGGAGACCCCTATTTAAGAACAGTGACCTGCTTCCAGTCGAGCACCTGGGCTTCTTCTCTTTCCCAAGTCCTGAGGCAGTAAGTCCTCTCTGGTACCTTTACTCAAACTTCAGGGATTTATTATCTGTTTTTTCTCTCATATTCTCAGAATTCTTTAGCCCCAAGCTAGGATGTAGTCTCTCCAAATTCTCTTTCTTATTTTCTTACAAACAAGAAGAAGCAGGGTTTTCTTTTAATGCAGTTGGTCTTATTTATTACCAGAAAAGCAGGTTAATAAATACTGGATATGGAGAAGCTGCAAGGGTTTGAGATGTCCCACAACTTCTCAAAATGAAAGTCAATGGGGTATGTTTTCTGTTTTTCTTTCTAGCTGGTATTAAGGAACTGCCTTCAACTTTGATTCTTGAAATAGTTCCTCAAACCTCCTTGTTGCTTTCAATGTCATCTCTTCTAGACCCCCAATATCTGGTTTCACAAGCTCTTTCTTACATCAATATCGTAGATAAAGGGGCAGAGTGAGTGTATAAGGCATATCCCATTTAGGCTCACACAGTTTTCAAACAGGTGGTTGCATCTTGGGGACTCTAGCCAGCAACTCCCCTCTCAACATCCTTCATGTCCTACCTAAGAACTGCTTCCGTAAACCTTTACTATTTGGAAAACTTGTATGCACAAATGCTGTGGACGGCTCATAGATCATGCAGTATAGACTCAAGCCAATTCAAAACCTATGTTCTTTCCATTAAACTTTTATTACTGAACTTAAGTGTTTACCCATGCACATCAAAGCCCAATCAAACTGCAAGCATGAGTTTGCAGTCAAGAAAGTAAAGGTTTATTAATTAAGAAAAGAGTGCCATACCTGGAGTCTCCAGTGAAAATGACTGGACTTTTACCTCTACTTTATTTCCTGAAAACAACAGTTGTCAGATACATAAATATGTCTATATAAATAGAACCTCAGAAATAAACTTCTTTAGAGGAACAAATCATGGGGATTTGATTTGCCTTATTTCTACAAGACCGATTCTACTGTGGTTTGTGGTAAGACTAGTTTGTATCTCACCCATAGGAGAAAGACTATATCCTATGATTTCTTTTATTTTCTTAACTTTTAGGAGCACATTACTGCAGTTCAGAACATGGAACATTTCAAAAGATCTAGCCCTACTTTAAATTACATGTGAATTCAGATTCTTCAATGCCTAACTATTCCAGTAATATAAGCAAAGAATTTATGTTTTTGTGATGAATCAGTGACCATTCTATTCTTGCTTAGTCCTTGTAAGGATTAAACAAGGACAACAAATAGACTCAGTCCTTGGAGGAATCAGAAGACATTGTATGAATCAATATCGAAGACTTTCTAGAATAATTCTTATTTACATATAATTTAGTTTTGAAAATTATGAAATGTGCATAAAACATGATTTAATTTTTATACTTTTATAAGAATGATTATGTAACAAAGAGTTAAAACATTTTTAAAGAAAGTTCTTTTCCAAACATGTGTCAATCTTGGTTTTGGAATACAGTCACAACAGAGATAGAAACATACGGCCCAGATTATAACATGTTCTTGGTTTTCTAATTTGAATTACAAGAAAGATGTCTATTTCATATCATAATGATGGTTAGGAATTTTAGGTCAATTCATATTTCTTCAATATAGAATGGAAGTCTTATTTAAAATACTAGACTTTACTCTCCACTCTCACTCCAGCGTGTGCGCATGCATGCACACACACACATATACACAATTTGCTCATCAAGAAAGAACAGGTAGATTGGTTATAAATTAGCCAGTATAATTTGTGCTAAATAATATTTTGCTTTGCGGAGTGCTCAGTTCCCACATACTGTGACCATTAGAAAGCACTCACTCAGTAGTTTTAAGAAGTAGATGCTAGACGGCAAGATGGCGATGGAGTAGGCGGACGTACCAACTTCCAACTCCCAGAACCAAAGTGGATTATAACTTAATTTTAAAACCATCATCTGGATAAACCAACTTTGAACTAAACTAAGTGGACTCTTCAACCCAGGAACACCGAAGAAGTCACATTAAGACAGGTAGGAAAAGCGAAAACGCAAAGAGGACTGCCCAGCTCCCTGGAGTGAACAGCAGCACAGAGAGACTCGCGTGGCAGGAGGAAAGTTTGGTGGAGAGGGAGGAACCTGGGTCCCAGGAACAAAACCCCAGCCTATAGCCCCAGAGCCTAGAAGAGGCGTTTGGACAGTATTGAGCTGTGAAACAAGTGAGGATACTGTTTGTGAGAAAGAGACAGTTTTCTCAGACCCAAGATTTTTCTTAAAGGGACAGCGCAGAAAAACTCTCTCACAACCACTCACCCGGGGCTCCAGGGAACATGGACAGAGGAGAGGACCAGAGCAGCAGGAAGAGAGTGTGGACTGAAGGCACAGGGAGAAACACTCTGAGGGACAGCCACCCTAACCCCTGGGCTAAATCACTTCCCTAATCAAAAACAAATATTTCCCCTGGAACTAGCAATACCAGCAAAGGGAGACAGGACACCAGCCAAACAAGCTTTCCCGCGGCACTTAGAGCAGAGCTGCTTAGACGGAGGGAGCTTCCAGGACTACACTGTGGAGTGTTAGGGTCTGAGCTGCAGTGCATTCACCCACACTGCTGAGAGCTTGCTGGAGGGATGGTGACAGTGGGACGCTGAAACGGGTTCTGTTGGTGGGGGCAGAGGCTCAGCCGGTGTGAGTTCAGTCTAGCCCAACAGGGGTGGAGGGGACGTGCGAAAGCGGTCCGACAACTGCGGGCCGGCCTGTTGCGCCACCTGCGGGGGAAAAGCGGGAGGCCAAGAATGAGCAGAGAGCTGCTCTGAGACCCTAGACACTGCACAAGCCGGCACTGACTGCGGGGGCGGGGCTAAAACCAGGAATAGTTGGAAGCTCGTAGCTGAGTGCACGCCAGCATCCCTACCCTGCCGAGAAACCACGGTTTGCTATCCTGCGTGCGTGAGTTGGCTCTGAACGTGGGGGCGGGGCTAGAGCCCCAGATGAGCGGAAGCTCGCAGATGAGTGCACGCCAGCAGCCAAGCCCGGCCGGATAAACCATGGTGTGCAATCCTGCGCAAGTGGGCCCTGGCCTCAGGGGTGGGGCTAAAGCTCAGGATTGGCCTGAGCTCACAGCATAGTCCACATAAGCAGCCTCGTCTAACCCGAGAAACTGTGGCGAGCAGGCTCTGACCGCAGGGGCTGGGCGGAAACCCGGGAACAGGATGGGTCTGCAGCTGAGCAAAGGTGCTCACCTCTACCCTTGGTACTGAGGCTTCTGGCTTGAGTGCAGTGTGCAACCCAACCTGTGGTGGCAAGGCGAAGGCCTAGGCAAGATGAGGCTTATGGAACTAGGCACCAGAACACAGCCCCTCCCGTGGAGGAAAGGCGGAAATCACAGCAGATGCCGCAGTGGACCGGCTCTGGCAATGCCCATACCCAACCGCCCTAGGCAGTGGCAGAGGGGGTGGCGGGTCTGCAGACTACACCCAGAGAACACAAAGGCAACACCCATTGGACTCCAGTGCCCACAACCTTCTTATACACAAGCAAAATGGGCAGGCAGAGAAATGCAACCCAAATGAATCAAGAGAAATCCCCAGAGAGGAACCTGAATGAACCAGATATAACTAAATTACCATATGCAGAATTTAAAATAATGATAGTAAGGATGTTCAAAGAAATTAGAGCAACAATGGATAGTCATTACGAACACCTAAATAAAGAGATAACAAGTATAAAAAAGGAAATTGAAATAATAAAAAAGAATCAGACAGAAATGACAAATACAGTATCAGAACTGAAGACCACAATGGACGGAATTAAAAGCAGGATGGATGAGGCTGAGGGTCGAATCAGTGAGTTAGAGGACACAAACAAAGGCACAGAAGCAGAGAAGAAAAAAGAAAAGAGACTCAAAAATGTGAGAAAACTCTAAGGGAGCTCTGTGACAACATGAAGAGAAATAGCATCTGCATCATAGGGGTTCCTGAAGAAGAGGAGAGAGAACAAGAAATAGAAACTTTGTTCAATCAAATCATAGCAGAAAACTTCCCCAAATTAAGGCTGGAAAACATTTCAGACGTTCAAGAAGCACACAGAACTCCATTAAAGAGAAACCCAAACAATTCTACACCAAGACACATCATAGTTAAAATACCAAAGCTAAGGGATAAAGAGAAAATTTTAAAAGCTGCTAGAGAAAAAAAGGTTATCACCTACAAAGGAGTCCCCATAAGGATGACATCGGACTTCTCAACAGAAACACTTGAGGCCAGAAGGGAATGGCAAGATATACTCAAAATAATGCAGAACAAGAGCCTAGAACCAAGACTACTCTATCCAGCAAGGCTAACATTTAAAATTGAAGGAGAAATTAAGAGCTTCCAAGACAAAAAAACCTCAAGGAATTCATTAAAATTAAACCAATTCTGCAAGAGATATTAAGGGGCCTGTTGTGAACAGTTCAAAGGGTGGAAAAAATATAGCCAAAGAAGAATACAGCTTTAAAGAATAAAATGGCAATAAACAACTACATATCAATAATAACCTTAAATTCAAATGGATTAAATGATCCAATCAAAAGAAATAGGGTAGCTGCATGGATAAAGAAACAGGACCCATACATATGCTGTCTACAAGACACTCACCTTAAAACAAAAGATGCACATAGACTGAAGGTAAAGGATAGAAAAAAATACTACATGCAAATGGAAATGAAAACAAAGCCAGGGTAGCAATACTTATATCTGACAAAATGGACTTTGAAACAAAGGCTGTAGTAAGAGATAAAGAAGGACACTACATAATGAGAAAGAGAACAATTAAACAGGAATATATAACCATTATAAATATCTACGCACCAAATATAGGAGCCCCGACATATATAAAAGAGACTTTGATGAATATAAAGGGCGAGATTAACAGCAATACTATCATAGTAGGGGATTTCAATGCCCCACTAACATCACTGGATAAATCCTCAAGAAAAATTTAATAAAGAAACAGCAGACTTAAAGGAGACACTAGATCAACTTGATTTAATAGATATCTTCAGAACTTTTCACCCTAAAGCAGTAGAATATACATTCTTCTAAAGTGCTCATGGTATGTTTTCTAGGATAGACTACATGTTAGGACACAAAAATGGTCTCAACAAATTTAAGAAGATTGAAATCATATCAAGCATTTTCTCTGATCACAATGCAATAAAACTAAAAATTAACCACAAAAGAAAAACTGAAAAATACTCAAACACTTTTAAACTAAATAGCATGTTATTAAATAATGAATGGACTTACAATGAGATCAAAGAAGAAATAAAAAAGTTTCTAGAAATGAATGATAATGAGCATACATCAACTCAAAATTTATGGGACACAGTAAAAGCAGTACTGAGAGGGAAGTTCATTGCACTACAGGCATACAATGAGAAGCTAGACAAAGCTCAAATAAACAACCTTACCCTGCATCTAAAGAACTAGAAAAACAACAGCAAATACAGCCCAGGACCAGTAGAAGGAAGGAAATAATAAATATCAGAGCAGAAATAAATGACATGGAGGCTAAGGAACACTACAGAGGATCAATGAAACAAGGAGCTGGTTCTTTGAAAAGGTAAATAAGATTGATGAACCCTTAACTAGACTCACCAAGAAAAAAAGAGAGAGGACTCCAATAAATAAAATTAGAAATGAGAGTGGAGAAATAACAACTGACACAACAGAAATACAAAATATTGTAAGAAAATACTATGAAGAACTCTATTCCAAAAAATTAGAAAACCTAGGTGAAATGGACAAATTTCTTAAATGGTATAATCTTCCAAAAATCAATCTAGAAGAATCAGCACACTTAAAAAACACCAATTACAACAAATGAGATCGAAACAGTTATCAAAAAACTCCCAACAAAAAAAAGTCCTGGGCCAGATGGCTTCACTAGTGAATTCTACCAAAAATTCAAAGAAGACCTAATTCCTATACTCCTCAAGCTATTTCATAAAATTTAGAAGAAGGAAGACTTCCAAACTCCTTTAATGAGGAGAGCATAATTCTGATCCCAAAACCGGACACAGACAACACAAAGAAAGAAAATTATAGGCCAATATCTGTGATGAATTTAGATGCTAAAATTCTCAACAAAATATTAGCCAACCAGATCCAGCAATATATGAAAAAAATTATACACCATGATCAACTGGGATTTATTCTGGAGAGGCAAGGTTGGTTAAATATTCGCAAATCAGTCAACGTGATTCATCACATAAACAAAAGGAAGGACCAAAAATCACATGATAATTTCAATAGATGAAGAAAAGGCATTTGTTAAAATCCAACTCCCAATCATGCTCAAAACTCTCAGTAAAGTGGGAATACAGGAGCATTCCTTAACATGATAAAGGCCATCTACAACAAACCCACAGCAAACATCATACTAAATGGGCAAAAATTAACAGTAATCTTCTTAAGTTCAGGAACCAGGCAGGGGTGCCCCCTTTAACCACTCTTATTTAACATAGTTCTGGAAGTCCTAGCTATAGCAATTAGACAAGAAGAAATAAAAGCAATCAAATTGGAAAAAAAGAAGAGAAACTGTCATTATTTGCAGATGATATGATATTGTATATAGAAAACCCAAAGTCTCAGTCAAAAACTACTGGACCTGATAAATGAATTCAGCAAGGTGGCAGGATATAAAGTTAATACTCAAAAATCAGAGGCATTTTTATATACCAACAATGAAATGTCAGCAAAAGAAATTAAGGAAACAATCCTCTTCACTATTGCAACCAAAAAAGATGAAGTACCTGGAGTAAATTTAACCAAGGAGGTTAAGAACTTGTACTCAGAAAATAATAAAACATTGATAAAAGAAATCAAAGAAGATAAAAATAGGTGGAAGCATTAACCGTGCTCATGGTTAGGAAGAATAAACATCATTTAAATGTCTATATTACCCAAAGCAATTTATAAATTCAATGCAATACCAATTAAAATACCAATGACATACTTCAAAGATATAGAACACATATTCCAAAAATTTATATGGAACCAAAAAAGAACACGAATAGCCTCAGCAATCTTAAAAAGAAAAAATAAAGCAGGAGGTATCACTCTTCCAGATATCAAGGTTTACTACAAGGCCATTATACTCAAGACAGTCTGGTACTGGCATAAGAACAGGCACATAGATCAATGGAACTGAACAGAGAACCCAGAAATAAATTTACATCTTTATGGACAACTGATATTTGACAAAGGAGGAAAGAACATACAATGGAGTAAAGACAGCCTCTTTAACAAATGGTGTTGGGAAAATTGGACATTTACCTGAAAAAATATAAAACTAGACTATCAACAAACTAGACAAAAACAAACTCAAAATGGATAAAAGACTTAAACGTAAGCCATGAAACCATAAGCATCTTAGATGAAAACATAGGCTGCAAGATCTCTGACATCTGTAGCAGCAGTATATTTGCCGATTTATCTCCACTGGCAAATGATATAAAAGGCAAGATAAACAAATGGGACTATATCAAACTAAAAAGTTTTTGCACAGCTAAAGACAATAAGAACAGAATAAAAAGACAAACCACACAATGGGAGAACATATTCGACAACATGTCTGATAAGGGGTTAATAACCAAAATTTATAAAGAACTTATAAAACTCAACACCAGGAAGACAAACAATCCAATCAAAAAATGGGGAAACGAAATGAAAAGAAATTTCTCCAGAGAGGACATGCAGATGGCCAATAGGCATATGAAAAAATGCTCAACATCACTAATCATCAGAGAAATGAAAATTAAAACCACAATGAGATATCACCTTATACCAGTCAGATTGGTGCTCATCAGCAAAACAACACAGAACAAGTGCTGGCGAGGATGTGGAGGAAAGGAAACCCTCCTGCACTGCTGGTGGGAATGCAGATTGGTGCAGCCACTGCAGAAAACAGTATGGAGATTGCTCAAAAAATTAAAAATCGAACTGCCTTTTGACCCAGCTATCCCACTTTTAGGAATATACCCTAAGAACACCATAGCACTGTTCAAAAAGAAGAAATGAGCCCCCATTATCATGGCAGCATTGTTCACAATAGCGAAGATCTGGAAACAGCCCAAGTGTCCGTCAGAGGATGAGTGGATTAAAAAGCTTTGGTACTTATATACTATGGAATACTACTTAGCCATAAGAAATGATGACATAGGATCATTCACAACAAAATGAATGGACCTTGATAACATTATATGGAGTGAAATAATTAAAACAGAAAAAAACTGAGAACAGCATGATTTTATACATAGGTCGGACATAAAAGCGAGACTATCAGACATGGACAAGAGTGTGGTGGTTACAGGGTAGGGGGAGGGAGGAGGGAAGGGGCACAAAGAAAACCTGGTAGAAGATGACAGAGGACAATTTAACTTTGGGTGATGGGTATGCAACATAATTGAATGATAAGATAACCTAGAGATGTTTTCTTTGAACATATGTATCTGATTTATTAATGTCACCCCATTAGAATTAATAAAAGGATAAAAACAATAGAAGTAGATGGTTTCAGCTCTGAACCCTGTATGAAAACAGCCAAAAGTAAAAAGAAAATGCATCAAGTGCCTAACAGCAGCAAGGCTAATGGCCACAAATGCTGTTAGGAAATGGGAAAACAGAATTAACTCTCAGTGGTCGTTTTAGGCTGTCCAAGCACATGTCCTCGGCTTCATTAAGCTTCTGCTATAACCAGGGTCAGGGTCGCTATCAATGTTGGATAGTCCTTGCATCTTTGGTAGCCAGAGAGGGCAATTAACTCTTCCCATGGACCTGGGGACCTATATAGAAAAAGAGAAATACAGTACTGTTCTGAATCCATTTCTCTGAGTTTTTGACTTAAAAACAATGTTAGGAATGGCCAGTTATGCAAAGAAGATGAAGCACCTATTTTTTTCAACGAACGAGTGTGTGTGTGTGTGTGTGTGTGTGTGTGTGCGCGCGCGCGCGCGAGCGCATGCGCATGGGTAATGATGGTTAGTATCAGTTTTACTTTTATTCTCCTCTTCCTTAACACCTTTATTTATCCATATGGGTCCTTTCCTCTTTTTCCCTCTCCTAAGATAGCAAATGCCTTTTGATTCAAAAAGAAACTGGAGGAGGGGTTATATAGAAGGAAGTGGGCCTAGTATTTTAACAGCACTTGGGAAGTTAGTGGAAATGCCCTAGTTATGAAAGGGTTAGAGGACCTAAAAGAGGAAGCAAGGAAAGGTGAGGCAGACCTCGACAGTAGCTGCAGGATGCCACTGACTTTCTAGGGAGAGAGACAGAGGAGTGGTGCACCAGAGCCTGGAGTAAGGGTATCCAGGCCAGGCTAGAACCACAGTGGATCTGCTGAGAGGAAGCTGGAGCCCTGGGCAGAAACAGCTGCTGCGAGGACGGCCAGCAAACATGGTGAGAAGAGGAAACATCCTTGGCTTCCCACTTCTTTGCATCTTATCTCTTTCCAGGGCCTTTCATTGGTTATAGCTACTGTGCATAAGAGCCTCTTGATTTCCCAAGGTCAGTATCCCTGCAGTACAGGGCAAAGTAGGAAGGTAGAAAATGTATCTGAGGACAAAAAGGTAAAGAAGGGCTTAAAAGAGTGCCTGAGTTCCCTTACTCTTTTCAGTGCCCTCTCTTGGAGCCTGTGGTTATATAAAGGCTCCTCCACACATAGATGTGTTGGGGGTGGGCACAACATATACAGCACTGTGGCCAACTCTTTTCTATGGTTTCATGAGATTCAGTTTTCACAGAACAGTAAAATTAGGATACAGTAAATACCATAAATTCTAAGGAAGCGAAGTGCTTTAAACATACAACTACTGCTACATAAGTTTAACAGCAAGAGGAGAGTTTAAGTAAAACATCAAAAAGTTACATATTTTATTAATCAAAATAAATAAAGTTCTATTTATCAAAATTTATATTTTCTTTTTCCTAAGATCAGTAACTTAACAAAGACCATACATTGAACATATCAATAAAGGTCACACCCTTAACATGTAGACAATCATTAGTTCTCGCCAAGAAGAAAATCAAGAGTTGTCTCATTACTGAGTCTGTGCTCAATCTCTGTGTATGACACTGAAACCAGAAAAGTAATCCTTCCCTCTCATCCCTCATAAAATAAAAGGGTCCATTTTCTCTTTTTTTCATTTCATTATTTTTTACCTTCTCCATTTGAATGAGCACTTAATTATAAATATTGGTTTGACTTGCTTGCATCAACCTAGTTGTGGTTTTCAAAATTTGGGTTAACACATATCCAAATAATGTCTATGTGTCTAAAACTATTTGTAATTAATTAGAAATGTTGGTTTTTGACAAAGGAAAACAATTTTCCTTGTCCACACATAATGGCTATTGTTGGCCATACAATCTTTCAGTTTTCTAATTTGTAATATAAATGATGACACTTTTTGGCAGTAACTAAAATGATCTATGGCCATAAAGATACAGTTTCAGGGTGATAAGATTTATGATTCTGGTTATGAGAGATATTTTACTCTTCAGCAACGTTATAGGCATGGCTGAAAGTCCAACAAAATCGAAATAACTGCAGAGAATGTGCAAGCATGTCAGGTAATAAAGGAAGTGCTTCAAATCAATGGCAGGTTATATAGGGGCTGGGGTTTGATTACAGGTATAATTGTAATGCAGTTTTATAATTTTATCTCAAATATTTCTAAACTGCATCTGCTTATATTTAGGTGAGTAGTTTTCATTTAAAAAATAACTGGAAAAGCAAGAAGGTATTAGGTGCTTTTAAAAACACTGATCACATAATCCTATGCCCTAGCATCTGCTTGCAATGACATGTTGACTGTATGTAAAGAACATTCCAGTAATTGCCTCTGTTCAACCCTAGCTGTTTTTCAGAATGGTCTTTTAAAACTAAATGGACTGCAATCACACATGCAAGTAATTCCACACTTAGATTCAGGCTTGGAAACTTATACTACTCCCTTTTGTTTAGTCATTCATCACCAGGGAGTTACAGTTAAGAAACTCAAGGTCGGTTGGGTTATTTCATAGTTGTTGTCCAAAAATGAAGGATTCTAATTAAAATGCAATGTGGTGGCCTAAATGATTATCTGTACACACGAAATTACTATATGAGAAGCAAATATTAATTAGGTAATATCACGTTTCTCCTTTTGTAAGAATTACAAAATGTCTAGTCAATAGCTAAGTTTATAAATAATTTCATGCCATAATATAATAATATCAACTGGGGATAACTTGCCCTCAATCTGAATTCTTGCTTCCCTAATGTGGTTTCATGTACCAATATAATGCATATTAATTTGACCCATGATTACTTTTTGGCCAATTTTATTCAAATTTGTTAAATCTTTTTTTTAATGAAAAATAATTAGAAAATTACAAACAACATTCTCATAGCAGCATAATGATAAAACCTCAATGGTGTTAAAATTGAACAAATGCACCTGACCTGTGGTGGCGCAGTGGATAAAGCATCGACCTGGGAACACTGAGGTCGCCAGTTCAAAACCCTGCACTGGTCTAGTCAAGGCACATATGGGAGTTGATGCTTTCAGCTCCTCCCCTCTTTCTCTCTCTCTCTGTCTCTCTCTCTCTCTCTCTCTCTTCTCTAAAATGAATAAAATAAAATAAAATAAAAAATTAAAAAAATTGAACAAATGCCATATTTTAAAAATATATGACCTCCCCCCACTTCCCCTACCCCCTTGACAACATGGAAGAGGTTCTGAGGCCTAACAAGATGCATACAGTTAAGGCATTGTTACCCACTTCGTGGCGTATTACCATAGATTAAATAAAAGAAAACAATATATGTATATAAGCTTTAAATACTTTTATTGAACAACCTATAGGTTTTAAAATGAAACTATTTATTACACCAACTGTAATTTAAAAATAAAAAATTATTTAAATAAAAGTAAAAGTAAAATGAAATTGTTCTAGAGTTCATTATTATTAAAAATTAGTAGTGAAGAACAATTTTCATAGATATTGATTCTACTGGAAGAAGTCTGTTTTCCTTCATAATAACGGTCTCCAACTCTTAATTTTTTTTTCTCTCCAGTAAACTAAATCTGCTGATATAAGGCAGAGAAAGAACCCAAATTATAAAAAGAAAATAAAACTGCTAGAGTAGCAGGCTATGTGAGATGATTTGATTGAAAATATAGTTCAAATAAGATTTTGTATGGTACATATCATATTCCATTGTAAAACTGGGCATAGTCTTCTTTAAAGAAAGCCTTGTCCAGGCAGAATTTTGTAAGGGATCATTTTCCCCCTTCACTCACATCAGATGCTGATAGAATAAGTGATCCTTAAACATTTTTGGGTTATGGATTTTTTAAGAACCAGATGAGACTTTAAATCTTCTTCCAGAAAACAGTCATACATCTACACAAAATTTGGTATTAATTATCATCACAGCTACTAAAGGGGTTCTGCAGACTTCATGCTAACAATCCCTGATGTATTAGATAAATTGGAGTGGTTCTTTAACTTGAGACATTTGTGAACATAATCAAAAGATCTCATTGAGAATAAAATAATACTTTATGGAATAAAAGAATATAAAGTTAATTTCCAACACTTAATAATTATTTATGATAAGTGGAAATATGCCATGATGGGGTGATACTAATTTATAATGGTTTTCTGTTGTGGCCCAGATTTCTCTTTTTTAAATATTAAGTGTTGGCTTAATTTTGTCAGTCTTGTTACATGTTGATGACTGTTGGGTGGCATCTTCTTTGTCATAGATTTTCCTATAATAGTTAACTAAGTCTGCCTCTACAACTGTGATTATTTTCAGTTCAGTCTAAGTACAGAATAGGGCTTGATTTTGTTAAAATATTGTTGGCTAATAATATGGTCAACCAAACCCTTCTCTGTTTCTTGTGTCTTGTTTGCTTTTCTTTTTTCTCATCAAGTCATGGTTTTTCATTTGGCATGGGATCTGCCTCTCCATGTTGGGTACTTATATCACCCACCATGGGGCTCAATGGTTAGAACTTTTGGTAGTGGGTCCCCAGCTGCAACTCACTCACACAATGAAGGGAAGATATTGTGAATATGCAAAACACAAAGTTTATTCTTGTATTATTATTTATTAATGATTATATTATTTTTCATATGAACAACCATAAATCTACTTTGGCCCCACACTGTGTTGCCTCATTGTAATAGCTATTTCAGTGTTAAAATCACATGGGATTTTTAGTTTAAGACATTTAGAGAATTCTGAGCTGTGTGAGAGTGGGGCCCTTTCTGCCCTGTGCATACCATGTCCATGACACCTAGAGGAGTGCTCATCACATATTAATGACCAGACTGATATTTGCTAAAGTTAAAAGAAAATAAAAGTCACTGCTTTAACTTTTTACTGGGTGTATTTAAACAAACTGGGTCAAAATTTAGAGAAATATTTACATTTGTTCTTTTAAAACAAATCAAAATCTGATTTTTTAGTTTGTGGTTCAGTAAAGCTTGATAAAATCTTACAGGTTTAAGAACACATTTCTTTATTAAAATATATTGAAGACTTCTAAGGTAGATTAATTTTCATTAGTTGAGCCTTACCTCTGTGCTAAAGTAAAAAAGCTGAAAGAAAAATAAAGATTGAAAAATGGATTTGAAAAGAGGAATGTGAAGGGCTAAGATCCCAGTGAGAGGAAATGCCTAGGGCAGGGGTCCCCAAACTTTTTACACAGGGGGCCAGTTCACTGTCCCTTAGACCGTTGGAGGGTCAGACTATGAAATAAACTATGAACAAATCCCTGTGCACACTACACATATCTTATTTTAAAGTAAAAAAACAAAACGGGAACAAATACAATATTTAAAATAAAGAACAAGTAAATTTAAATTAACAAACTGACCAGTATTTCAATGGGAATTATGGGCCTGCTTTTGGCAGATGCATCCTGTGCTCCTCTCACTGACCACCAATGAAAGAGATGCCCCTTCCGGAAGAGCAGTGGGGGCGGATAAACGGTCTCAGGGGGCTGCATGGGGGCCACATGTGGCCCGTGGGCAATAGTTTGGGGACCTCTGGCCTAGAGAGTCCAGTCTGACATCTGACAAAGTCTGTGGCAATTTTAATGTGACAACTTGAGTGGCTGAGAAGGCAAGCAGAAATTGGGCAGTCTCATGAGACTAAGGGCACAAAACGTTGTATTACAGGGTTCACCAAGTATGAGGAGCTTTGCTGAACACTCTAGTTGTACAGTTGCACTCCTGAAGGGCTGCACCCCATGATATAGGATAACAGAAACAAACCAACCCTCATGCTGGCTGCAGCTCAACTTAACTAAGGCATTAATTTTTGAACGAAAGGTCAGCCACTCCTCTTCAAACCCCTGCTGGAAGACATGTAAATTCTTTTTGAATGACAATTCTATCATCCTGAGCTTTAAATTACCACTAAAATTGCTCATACGCAACATCCTGCAATTCATCAAAAATAACCAGGCATTTGAAAACAAAAAAGAAAATTAAAAAGAGAAAGGAAAACCAGATTACAGAAAAATAGATTCAGGGGCTCTCCTTATGTTTCAGATGTCAGGGAAGACTTAGAAATGAATGAGAAGATGGGGCATTTTAGCAGAGAGCCAGAAAATATTTAAAAAGATCAAGCAGAAAGTCTAATACCGAAAGCCATAAAAAATAAAATTGGAATTCACAGATGGATTTAACAACAGGTAAGAGAAAAATATCTTAAAATGTTGGAGAAAAAAGTCATATTACTTCAAAGGAGCAAGAATAACAACCACAGCAAGGTTTCATTGGGAACAACAGGAGCCAGATGTAAAGCCAGAAGTGGAGGTCAGGATCACAGCCTCCTGACCCGTGCAGGTTCGCATTAGATTTGGACAGTTGGTAATGAAACAACGGAGCCAAAAACTGGTGAGCCATCAGCTTTAATTCTAGCTTGCACCCAGCGGGCAAGCAAAAACACACACTAGGCTCAAAATCCCACACATTCAGTGCTCACAAAGCTACTGACTTATCCGAGTTTCCTAGAATCAAAAGGTTTCTAGCTCACCAGACTTATTCACCTCTGTTTCCCATCTCCTCTCTACACAAACTGGATTCTTCTTCAGCATTCCACCATCTTGGCTGCTTCTCCTTGCCTCCAGGTGGCCTTAATCTGCTCTCCTCTCTAATACCTCAGGAACCAAGCGAGAGCAAGCTCCCGGTATGTCCCACTTTATACTGTAGAAATTTCAACCCTTAATCCAATCTACAAACAAGAAAGTCTCTGATACAAAGTCACCCATCTGAGGCATAATGGGATTCCTAAGGAGAGGGCACCACCCCACATCATCCAGTCAGTCAAGGGTGTGGAGAAAAGCTTACTCTTAAAACTAAGCCTTAGGCTATAACGACCCAGCCTGCCCACAGCCTGTCCCAGAACACATATTAATATCAACGAACTTCCATGTGGGCAGCGCCATCTTTAACAAAGTGAGCATAATATATTTTATCTGCCCAACACCAGATCACTGGAATGTCTTCAAAACTGGAAGAAAAGAATGGCCTTTGCAGACTTTTATACAAGCAAATATAACCTGTATAAATGAAGGCAAAATACATTTTTTTTCAGATAAAAGTATGATAGAACAAATAAACCAACAGTAGATAAATCTATTACAAACAAATCTGCATTAACAGAAATACTAATGGGATTTTTTAGTAGAAGAAAAATTATCCCAGGCAGAAGCATGGAAGTACAGTGTAATTGATTACTTTAATAGAATAATTGAGAAAATCACAGGATGATTTTAAAAGACAGAGGGAAAGCATTTGCTAAATTCAACATCCATGCATGATAAAAACAAATCTTAGAAAACTAGGCATGAAAGAAACTTCTTGAATCTAATAGGGGTAACCATAAACCATGCAGAGAGTAGCATGTATAATGGTAAAATACAAATCTCACCCTCCTCCTCTCCATCTTCCCCTAGGAATTGAGTCAAGGCAAGTAAGCCCACTGTTACCACTTCTATTCAAAATTTTACTGGAGATATGATGAAAAAAGAAAGAAAGAAATTGTATAAGATTTGGTAAGAAAGGAATAAAACTGTTATTATTCATAGATGATATGGTTGTATATGTAGAAAATACAAATGACTTAGATTAACTATTAGAATTAAAAAGTGATTTTATCAAGGCTGCTGCATATGTTTATATATAAGCAACAAACATAAGATAAGACAAAAAATATCTTTTATAATACTATCAGAAAAATAAAATGTCTATGAATAACTCTTATAAAAATACAAAATAGTTTTGAGAAAAATATAAAAGACCTAAGGAAATGGAGTGGCATATTCAGTTTACGGGTTGGAAGTTTTAATACTGTAGAGAAGTTAATCATTTCCAAACTGATGTATAGATACAAAATAGTTCCAGTATCTCAACATCTACACATGTGTAGTCATTTATGACAGAGGAGGCACTACCTAGCAGTATGCAACAGATAATCTTTTCAATACCTATTATTGGGCCAACTCCCTAATCATCCAAAAATATCAATTCCAGGAAGATTATAGGTTTAAATGTGAAAGTATAATAATAAAGCTTCTAGAATGTGACAATGGATAATATCATTTTGATCTTGGAGAGGCAAGATTTCTTTAAAAGGGCACAAAAGACTATATATGAAAGAAACATTGGCTACATTAAAATTGAGAACTTTTCATCAAAGACACATTTAAAAAGTGAAAAGAATTTATGTAACGGTAGAAGTTATTGCATTACATATAACTAACAAAGGACACATATATATGAAATATATAACGAATTCCCACGTCAGTAAGAAAAAGGCAATTTAATTTTAAAAACTGGCAAGAAACTTAAATTGACAGTAAACATTTGAAATGACGCTCAACTACACTGACTATCAAGGAAAATAAATCAATGAGATACACTGTACACCCATCAAAATGGCTAAAACTTAAGCAAACTGCCCATACCATGATGTTGAGTAAAAGGAATTCATATGCTGGTGGTGAAACTGTAAGTTGATACAACCCTCATTGGAAAACTATTTGGCAATTATCTACTAAAGCTGAACATAATGTAGCCTATCACTCAGCAATTCTACTCCTATGAAGCATTATTCATAATACACTAATACTAGTAACAGCTCAAATACTATATTAGAAGAGATATCTGTAGTCTATTCATTCAATGGAACCTACACAGCAATGACAATGAAAAAATACTATGTGGAGGAATCTCATAAATGTAATGAGAACAAAAGAGTTTACACACACACACACACACACACACACACACACACACACACACACGAATGCATGATGGAAGTTATATAATGTCCCTAAACAAAGTTAGTCTATTGTGATGGAAGTTAGACTAGTGGTGACCTCAGGGATGAGGGTGGGGTTATAAGAACTGAGAGGTGACTCCATACGTGCTCTATTTATAGATCTAATTGGTGGTTGTATGGTTGTGTTCATTTTATTCATATTATTTTATATATAAAACATGAAAATCATAAGTCACAAGTGAACAACTTGATACATATATGTTCAAAGCTATTCTTTTAGAATCTTAGTTCCTAGTAGTAAAAAAATGAAATCCTTTAAATACATTCAAATCAAAAGAATTTGGAAATGGTTCTAAGATACCTGGCTCACTTGCTTTTTATTAATTTTATTGCAGAAACAACTACACCTGTAATCTGCACTATTTATATTAATTTCTTTATTTTCCTCTCAGGACTGAAAGAGCCAATGGATCTTTAGTGGGAAGTAGAACTTCATTTTCTCAATTATGGGATCCATAGCTCAACGACACAGCTCTCAAATGGAAGGAAGGTTTAGAAATCCTTTTGTGGGAGGATATAACTCATCCTTAACCATTCCATCATGTCTCATGCTCAATGGACCTGTGGGTGGCACGATTCCCACTTTTACCTACTAAGTTCCTGGATGCCTTTCAATAGAGGGCCAGCATCACCTGGAGCAAACTAAATACCACCTTGAAAGACTAGATAAAGGCCCTCTGGATATGGCCAGACAGAGGGTTTCTGCATTTCATTGCTGAGCTTGGAGCTTCTAGTCACAAACACAACATTAACAGAATGTTGATGCACACTGTTTCTACTTAATAGAGAAAATAGGAGGAATGGAGAATTAAAGGTGGAGAGAAAGAAATATCGCATCCCTAGGTAGTACCAAAGGTCCCAGAGGCCTCTTTCATACTGTCATGTTATAAAGCTCTGAACTTCACCTGTAAATTATAGCTCAGCAAAGCTTCGGCCTGAAAAACGTGTGCTCTACATATCTCAAAGCAATTTTACAGTTTCTTTTAACTTGATTATTTCTCTCTTTTTTTTTAATCCCCAAATAAACCCCCAGTTTATCAGTTTTGGTAAAAGAGAATATTTTTTTTCCCCTCATAGAAGTCAGACTGGATGGAACATTTTAACATTTGAAGAGGTTTTGATTCTACTTTACTTTGAAGACATTTGTGATCCAAAATTAATTTAAATTGCCTGCAAAGCAGGAAAGCAAACTTGTCTAAATTAGTTTGGTTCAATTAAGGAATAGCACAAGTCCCACTTGTACACTGTACCCACCCACTTCCCCCTTCACATCTAGCCCCACCACCAGTTTTCCAGTTTGCAACTTGATCTGGAGAAATATCCATAAATCTATCAGCCACAGGGGAAATATGTCATTTTTTTTCATAGGATTTGCTACAGTGGATCTATGAAAACCCATTTAAGTAACTTTTCTCTGGGAGATAATCAGACAAGAAAAAGCAAAGAACTAGTTACAACTCCCCCACTTCTAATGCATTCCAAGATCCAACTGCACATCCTCTATAAAAAGCTCCCTAAAAAAACCAACCAAGAAACCATTTCAGAATGTTTATGCCCCTGTAAGCCATCTGCTCCAGCTTTTCTTGTATTATTTTAGTTTATAATCTCTGAAACACATATTACCGTTTTCTGAATGGGCTTACTGATACTCTTTGCTGTCAGTTTTATCTAACTTCCAAGTCTCCTGTGTTTGTGATTCACAAGGGCAACCAATGTGTCCATCATTTCAAACTGCATCAGCAGTTCAATCCTTCTGTTGAGTGTCTTTATTAATCAGCTCCTGAAGAATATGGCTGAGGAGTAGGTAGGCTGGTTCATCTGCAGCCTGTTACACTAATGAGTTTCCAGGCAGTATTTTGTCAGAGCAATGTGTTAGAGCATTTCTGTTATTGCTTCTTGTTTGGATGGGTTAGTGTTTGTTATTAAAGGAAAACACACATTTTCTTTCCTCTCCTTGACAGGCAAGTTGAGGGCTCACAGTAATAGGTGCCAGAAAGAAAAACATCTGGTGTACATTTAATAATTAATGCATTGCCGCATTGTTAACTTAAAGCTGTTACATTTCTTGATAAACACATAATGGGCCTCAAGAAATTAAGAGAAAATTAAAATGTAAATGTTTACCCAAACCATATTTCTCTTTTCTTCAAGTCATCTATGCCTGCACATTAAATGTAAGTAAAAGAAAGGGCTAGTGCAAAAACACTCTTTAACCATCTATGGCTCATGTTTCCAGAACCTTAAAGAACCATTTTCCTCCATCCCCATTCCCTTTTGAGACAGGAGATATAGCTGAGGTCAAAATGGTGCCATGGTGGTCTTGCTAAAAATTACCCAAGTGCTGTCTGTATTTTCTGAAAATAAGATAGGATACTTATAAAATCTGTTACCCCTTCAGACAAAGGGTCTATATGGAATTAAGTATACTGTAAATATGCTCAAAATATTTTTATCATATCAGCAGTTTTTGGCTCCATACAGGTGATGGCAGAAATGCACTGGCCTCCTTTTAGCTACTTGGTTGGAAAAGTATACTATACGACATCTGTTCCTACAGTGAAAATTTACAGTCTGAGGACAGAAAGTGCATGTTTGGGCCATCACCAACAATTGGGTTTTGTTCCCCTTAAGATTGCATGCCCGTACACTGGACCAAAGGCAGAACTCCTCCCTTACCAGAAGAATGATGGGATGGGATCCTGCAAACACACTGAAGCTGTCAGAGAGATGGAAGAGGGAGGGAAGGCAAAAGAGATGTAGGAGAGCAGAGAGGAAAATTCCAAGGAGAGGAAGAAAAGGAAAAGCAAGGACAAAAGAATCTTTAAAAAGCTATATAATTCATAGGAATTTTTCCAAAATGAAACTATTATACTTACCTTTATTTTATTTAATTTATTTTTTTAATTGAGAAGAGAGGAGGCAAAGAGAGACATCTTTATGCACCCGGACTGGGATCCACCTGGCAAGCCCCCTACAGGGCAATGTTCTGCTCATTTGTGGCCATTGCTCCATTGCTTGGCAACCGAGCTATTTTCGTGCCTGAGCTGGAGGCTACAAAGTCATCCTCAGCACCTGGGGCCAATTTGCTAGAAAGAATTGAGCCATGGCTGCAGGTGGGGAAGAGAGAAAGGAAAGAGAGCTGGGGGGAGTAGAGAAACCTATCCCACACTCTGAGACACTCCTGATTCCAGTTTTCAATGGTTTTATTTCTTCTAAGGATGAAGAAAGTGAACATGGTGATCAAGTGTATTTTGATGAGATGCATGAGGAAATGGTTGTAGAATCTGAAGGGTCTTCTTCTGATGCCAAGCAGTCATTAACTCCTCAGCAGTTTAGCCAACCCAAATTGAATGACTTAGTAAGAGAATTGGACCTATCAAAGAAATCAGCTGAGTTATTAGCCTCCAGGCTTCAAGAGAAGAATGTACTTCCTAGTCAGCTAAAGTATCCCATTTCAGGAAGCGTGAACAAATTTTTGTGGACATATTTTCCAAAGACAAACACTTTGTTTACTATCATCATGTCAGTAATATTCTCAGCCAGCTAGGTGTTACCATTTACAGTCTAACAGAATGGCGGCTATTTCTTGACAGCTCTAAATGGTGTCTGAAATGTGTTCTACACAACGGTAATGTTTATGCAGCGGTACCAATTGGTTATTCAACTCATCTGTGAGAATATTATAATGACATAAAAATTGTCCTAGACTTTCGGAAGTATGAGGAGCATAACTGGATCATTTGTGGGGATCTTAAAATGGTAAATTTCCTGCTAGGACAACAGAGAGGTTTCATGAGCTTGCTTTCTGTGTTTGTGGGACAGCCGAGCTCGGGAGAAACACTGGACACAGAAGGAGTGGCTGAAACATGAATCTCTGGAAGTAAGGATGCAAAATATTGTGAATGAACCTGTAGTTAATCGAGACAGAATCATTTTTCCCCCACTTCACATCAGACTTGGCTTAATAAAGCAGTTTGCTCAGGCTTTGAATAGAGAAAGTGAATGCTTTAAGCATATTATTTCTGCTTTTCCTGCCTTGTCTTTTGAGAAGATAAAAGCAGGTGTATTTGATGGACCTCAAATTCAAACCCTCAGACATGAAGAAGAATTTACCAGGAAGATGAATACAGTGGAGAAAGCAGCATGGCAGTCTATTGTGGCAGTTACAAAGAACTTCCTTGGCAACAGAAAAGAAGAAAACTTTAAACTTCTGGTTCAAAGGATGCTATTGTCTTTCCACAACATTGGATGTAACATGAGCATTAAGACTCACTTCCTGAACAGTCACCTTGATAAATTTTCCAAAAATCTTGGAGCTATTAGCGATGAGCAGACTACTGCTGGAGCATCAAACGAGATTCTCCTCAACAAGTACACAAACTCAAGAGCTACAAATGCATATTTTTGCCTGAATAGAATTTAAGAAAGTTTTGCGCAAATTTTATGATTAAAAGAAGTGTTTTAATATGTTCTACTTTGAAATTGTAGACAAATTCTGATGCAATTATATCTTTTAGTGTATTAGTGTATTTACTGCATTATATCAATTATTGTATTTTCACAAAGATGATGCCCAAGAAGAGATTGTACTTCATTGTTAAACTAAATGTTGAAAATTTTACAATAAGATGAAAATCTACAATCTTAAATTGCAAAAAAACCTGTAGCTTACAGAGAAAAACTAATGTCATATTTGAGATCAGCACACTCGAATTAGATAAGAACAAGTGTTTTTGTGCATGCAGCAAAAATTTTGTTCCTCAGTGTTATTTTTTTATCTAAGAACAGGAATAAGGTCAGTAGTTGTATGTGTATTTGATGGGAAAGTTTAGCAATAATTTTTTTTTACTTGATTGGTATTAAGTAACCACACTGTCTAAAACAAATCAGTGACATCAGTTCACTGATGTAGACACTGCTGGAGTCACTTGCAGGACTATAGAAAGCTTTCCTCAGGAACTCAGATAAATAAGATGCATTTTTCCATTTGAGTTTTAGAGAATCTACTCAGCCAACATCACAAAGTGGCCATGATAGCTTAATGACTTCTTTATTCCTCTTCCATGAATTCTAAAAAATGCTCATGCATATTCTGGCTATTCACTATATATTAATAACAAATAAACAAAACTAGATGATCAAGCCATTTATTTTCAAGCAATGCAGCAAAGACCATTTTGTATTTCTGGTCTTTGATCCCCATTATTTCATTGAAAAACAACAACAACAATAATTCCACTTATACTTAAAGCATTCCTTATTAAATATAATACTAATTTTTCTCCCGTAAAAGTATGAAAATAGGGCACTGACAACTTCTGTAGATGTAATTTTGAAAGTGTGTCAGGATTTCAGGGACTTTATTGAAATGAACTCAAGATAGCCTCCTGGAGGGGGCAGAATGGAAGAGGGACTATATTTGGTAACTGAGTGTGAAATCAATTTTGGGGGTGTTAAAAATTCTTCAGTGTGCTCCTAAAAAATCCCATCCTTAATTACTTTATTTCATATAGCAGGTAGAGAAGTTCTTGTGGTAGGAAGACTTCATATGCATTCCTAAAATGAATGAAAGAAAAAATGGCCAAGGCACAGACAATATTTGGAGAGAAATCCATTATTTTATGCTCGTTTGAAATATACCTTATTTTATAACACAAACTCAATTAAAATTCAAGAAGTGTAAAAGCTAGATGTGACGTTAGAAAAGGCAGTGACTATGCTGCTATTAACAATTCCTCCTTTGAAATAGTATTTGATTTCTATACTTCTGAAATTCTGATGGGGAAAGGAAGAAAAAATGTGTGTATGTGTAGTTACATTTATTTTCAGATATAAATATGATATATAAATAGAAATATCACATAAATATCTAAAATATATATTTAATTTAATTAGGTTTTTAAACCTAGAGGGGGATAAAAAGAGATATATATGTCTCTTAATTTTAAAGAAATACACCTCTTTAGAATAACATGAAATGGCAGTGTCTCCTGGGAAGGAATCATCTCTTTAGAGCCTCTACCATTCTCACTGTTAAGATTTAAAGCAAACTTTCTTTTTTTTTTGTCTGCTTGTTGTTTTGTTTCTTTTCTATCTGGCTTAGTGTATACAGTGTAATAGTAGGAGGTGTTTATTCTCTTTATAATCTAGCTCACATAATAATGATTAAGTAAAATGAGGGAGGCACCAGAGGAGAAAAGAATGTGCAAAAGAGAATAGAAAAAGCCAGAATGAAAAGTGAAACTCTGTAGTTGCATCATTACTAAGTCATTCTTACATGGTCCAAGGACATACTAGAGGCATTCTGTAGAGACCAGAGGGCTGTGTATCTAGCTTCAAGAAACTGCTATCTCAGGGAAGACTTATGAAGGAGGAAGGGCCAGACAAACGTGTACCAAATATATTCACTATGTTTTGCACAAACATTCAGTGGCTCATTATTCTGCCCTTCCCCTCCTTCGTTGACTCCATCTCAAGTCCTTTCCTAGTTATTAAACCCTGATGTACTAAATTAATTATGGCATATATATCACTTTCTCTTACTTTTGTTTGCCCTTTATTTGTTAACTCACTTTATTTTTGTTCTAATATTATTTTGCCTTGTACATACATATCTTTGTTTGCATATTAAACCCCATTTGAAACAAGGACTGTTATAATTAAAAAATAATACTAAGGTAATTTCTGATCTTTAAAAATTGATTAGTGTTATTGACCAAGAGAAGGTAGAGAGAAGTTTCCTTTAGAGTATAAGTAGACTCATATAAATTTTAATTTTCAGTGGGAACTGCATTTTCTTATACACCAACTTTATGGATTAATATTGCAATATAGGGCAGTGATTTTTATCTTGAAGCTTAAACTCAAGGCTATTTTTAATAGATAACTATTGCCATGAGTGCTTGTCTGTAGAATACTAAGAGTGGGTAACATGGAAACAGTGAGATATACTGTTTGAAGGAAGTGTACATGCTCTTGTACAAGCATCCATAGAACAGAGGGAAAGGGTGTTACTATATATACCAGGCTGATGGCAGATGAAGGACTGTCCATAAGGTCACCTTGTTTAATCAGGTATGTTCTTATAGAGGCACAGATTGCATATGTGTAGGGGATTATTAAAATATGGACTAATGTACTTGTAAACATCAAATGCAGTATCTGTTCATTGAAAGCCATTCTAAGTTGGATAAAGCGAACACACCTAGAATAAAAATTAAGTTGCCTTTTTACTTAATATGATCAATGAATAACATTGTAGATAGTTATATATAACAATCACTTTCAATATTATGCCCAAAACTAATATTTAAAAATAGCAGCATTGCCTGGTAGTTACAGACATACAAAACAACACTTTCTAAAACATAAACACCTAAAGCTACTGCAACGATCTCTTTATCTTCTTATGAATGTGCTTTCACTGTGTCAAGGTTGAGGTTATGAAATATTTCTTCAACTTCCCGGCTAATACAAAGAGTTACATACACTAACTTATTGCTACTTTCACACAAGAGGAGGTGTTAGGTGTTCGGAAACAAACAAACAAAAATGTTCCTCAGAAAGTTCCCAAGTCTAGTTCTAGACAAATACTTTGAAAGAGGGGACAAAAATATCTTTGTATTTACCTAATTATTATTCTATAAAAAATTGGTAAGCAGGAAATAGCAAGGCAGATAAAAGTCAATTTTTTAAGTCACTAGTAGGAAAAAATAGGAAGACTTTTAGTTCTGTCACTTTTTCATCAACAAGCTGCTGTGGTGGTTGTTTTTAAATTATTAGTTGTACTTGAGTAATTTGTGGCTGTATTTTAAAATGTCCTTTTTAAACAATTTCGGCTAATGCTTGGATTATTTTATAGTGACTTCTTATATTACATGTGTTTCCTTTTTTAAGTTCAAGGGCTTCCCATTGTAATCATTGTAATTATGTGTAAGTGATGAGTTCTGCTTTTGTGGTTTCCTTCAGAGTGAAAACATCTAATTCCTTACTTCAGCAACATGGCTAATCTCCCTTGATCCATGACAGTGTACGGATCAGGTCATACAAAAAGAATGATGTTTAATAACTTGTGTCAAGAGTTAAATGAGCTTGTGCCTGTTGGCTTCTCTATATCAATTGAATCTCACCTTCAGTGAATTGCCTTTAATACAATACCTATATTAATTTCTGCTGTTTATAACTACATTGGACTAGGTTGTTTAAAACTTATAACAGTAAATTTCTTCTAAGCTCCCTGAAAAAAGCCATTCTACTTTTATAAAAATACTTTTTCAAACTTAAATGTAGCCATAAAAGTTAATCTTGTACTAAGATGCCATTCAGAATTTTATAGTGAGACCAGCTTTCCCCTGCCTTCCATAGAAGCCATGTTTATGGTTTGGGATCTGTACAGTATCCATGTGATGGAAAGAGTCATGGAAACATCCTCAGCAGCACTGTCCACACTAGGGAAAGTTAGGGTCAGATGACCAGGCTGTCAAGTTAGGCAAGGGCCAGTGGGCACAGCATGAAGTGGTATCTATTAGTCTAGAAACAGCAAACAAATATGAACAGAAAGGCATTCTGAAAAGGATGAGGTTAAGCCAGAGGAGAAAAGACTGGAGGGACACAAACATTATTAGCTGTGACTAGAACAGACTTCAGAACCCTTGATGTCTAAGGAATGGTAAGGAAGGGATAAGTCAAAATGGCAGGAATTAGCAGAGGGCCCAAAAGACAGGTGTTTGGCATTAAGGAGCTCTGGTGACAGGTATCTTGGTTGAAGAAAACCAAGGCAGGCTCATTCAAGGTGTAAGGGAAATTCTAATTGGGGCTATGCTCATTTAGAATTGGGTGAATTCTAATCAGTGTTCAGCTTCAGGATCAGAGGTTTGTAGAAAGCAGAAATTTCATACCTCCTTGGTCTGATTTTCCTTTCCTTTGTCCTTCCCTGATGGTATTTTACAACTCCCTAATATCCTGCATAATCTTGTACAATGGCCAATTTAAAAATATCAACATGATTTTATCAGACATGGAGTTGGAAAGAGATGTTCAGCAACAAACTATTATATTTCTATCACATATATAGAGCAGGCACAAATAACTTCAAGAGCATAGACGATAGTAAAATGTAGTGAAATAATGAGGAAGAGATTGGTTTACACACTTATTACTTTTGTGTTTAATATAATTTACTTATTTGTAAGTTT
The DNA here is from genome assembly GCA_037038555.1 of Rhynchonycteris naso. Classification (NCBI taxonomy): domain Eukaryota; kingdom Metazoa; phylum Chordata; class Mammalia; order Chiroptera; family Emballonuridae; genus Rhynchonycteris; species Rhynchonycteris naso. The sequence continues at coordinate 181,283,330 of CM072995.1, read as the reverse complement.
ACTTTTAAGTAATGGATGTGTTTAACAACAGGCTTACAGAATTTCTGAAAATTTAACAATCGGCTCTCAGGAGCCAGTAGAAGTTGGCTTCAGCCCCCCTTAAACTGTCCAGCCTAGTTTGTCTGCCTCCCTTCCCACGTGGTGCCTGTGGGAGGCATAGTGTCCTTTACACCTTGCTTTCCTTCTCTTTAGATCAGGGGTGCTCAATACATCGTCGATCGCGATCTACTGGTCGATCGTGAAGGAAGTGTGGGTAGATCGCATGACATTAAAAAGACATTTGTCTTGATTGGCATACAGGGTAGCCAGTCTGACGTCTGAACTTTTGACACCCTACGCATGCGCATTAAACCGCGCTAACTTGTTCAGTTACATTGCTGCGTAGTTAGCCTTCAATTTATTTAAACTAAATACAACAAAGGGTATAAAAATGAGTGCCGTAGCTGGTCCTAGTAAGAAACCTAAAACCTACCATTTTCATACAGAATGGGAGGGGACATTTTTCACTATGTCATATTCTAAGTGCATTAGCCTCATCTGTCTGTGTGCCCTTGCTATTCCAAAGAAGGGAAATGTGGAGCGGCTTTTTCGGACTGTTCATAAAAACTATGACATTGACTTTCCTCTGAAAAGACAGCTGAGAAGGAGAAAAGTGAAAGAAGAATACACAGTATTAAATACTAATAATAGTAACTTAAATAATGATAAATAGAAGAAATAAATTTATGTTTTTCATTTTTATTGTAGGTAGATCATTTTGACTTGGTCATCTTATAAGTAGATCGCAAGCTGAAAAAGTGTGGGCACCCCTGCTTTAGAGTGTCCACATTCTCATTGGTGCTTGTGGTGCATGGAGATGGTCACAGCTGGGATTTCTCAATTTTACTCTATTTTCTGAGGGAAACCCAGGGCATCTTGGTGTTTTTCTTATAGATTGATGCTAGAAGTTGAGAAGAGCATGGGTAACACCAAGAAGTATAAGGCTCTGATCTGGAAGGAAGGTTTCAAAGGCTGATTATCAAGAGCCCAGATCATTCTAAAACAACTTGAGGTGAAAATCAAGTTTGCAAGTTTGCTGCGAAAGTTCTCCTGATAACAGCCCCAGGCTTATTAGGAAATCATGTAGATTGTTATGGTTATTGGGGGTGGGGTGAGTTAACTGGGAGGAAAAAGGAATAGATGTGGAGAAAGAATTACTCTAAACCACGGGTCCCCAAACTTTTTACACAAGGGGCCAGTTCACTGTTCCTCAAACCGTTGGAGGGCCGGACTATAAAATAAACTATGAACAAATCCCTATGCACACTGCACATATCTTATTTTAAAGTAACAAAACAAAACAGGGACAAATACAATATTTAAAATAAAGAACAAGTAAATTTAAATAAACAAACTGACCAGTATTTCAATGGGAACTATGGGTGCGGATGCATCCTGTGCTCCTCTCACTGACCACCAATGAAAGAGGTGCCCCTTCCCGAAGTGCGGTGGGGGCCGATAAATGGCCTCAGGGGGCCGCATGCGGCCTGCAGGCCATAGTTTGGGGACCCCTGGTCTAAACAAAACACTAGGAAAAGCTTACGAGTTTGAGGCAGGCTCCAGACCAGTGTTCCAGCCAGGCTCCCAGTTGAATTTTCTGTGATAATGGCAGTGTTCTCTATCTTCAGTGTCCAACATGGCAGTCAATGTGGATTTTGAGCATTTGAAATATAATGGGTAAGCTAGCACAATGAAAGTCTTGTTTAAATTTAAAATCATTTAACTTTAACTATTCACATGAAGCTAGAAATTGTCATGTCGGACAGTGCAGCTCTGGACCAGAGGTCAGCAAACAATGGCCCAGAGGCCAAATCTAGCCTTCAGCTATTTTGTATGGCCTATTAACTAAGGATAATTTTTATATGTTTAAATGTTTGAAAAAAAAACAAAAAAAATACACAAAGAATATGAGACAGAGACAGTCTGTGACCTGCAAAATCTAAAATGTTTACTATGTTGTCTTTCATAGAAAATATTTGCTGACCCTTCCTCTAGACATTGCAATTAGCTACTTCTGTAATGTCAGTGAGCATGATGAGGTTAGTAAATATTTCTAAAATTCTACAATCCAGAGTAGTCTGAGTAGTCTATTTCTTTACCATATTGCCCTGCAGTCTCGAAGGGGCCACATCTGTTATAGGGAATATAGTGCTAATAATGCAAGACAGGAACCAAGCAGGAGGAAGGCATGTAGACAACATGGGCCTATTGTCTGGAGACCAGAGGGCCAGATTAGAGCAGAAACAAGAGCAAGAGGGACTTGAGGACAAGCACTCATGGCAACCTGCTCAGGGTCAGTTTGGGCCAGAATAGCAGCAAAACTGAGCCCCCAGGTAAGACTTCATCTGGCCTGGCTGAGAACAGTGCCTGAGAAGTGTCTTTTAAAAGTACTGGGCCCTCCTCCAAAGCATATATCCTCCAAAGCATATATATATATATATATATATATATATATATATATCTGCCTTTGGAATAATGATGAGTTGGCGAATAAGATGAGAATCTGAGAGAACTGTGAAATTACCAAGAATTATTAGCTGTCATAGTATGTGCTAAGCACCATCGTGGGTGTTTACAAATACTGTTTTACACAATTTTGTTTGCTTGTATCATAGCACTGTTGTCATTGTCTTCTTTCTCACATATGGTACCTGCTTTAGTTCTGAATCATGGTACAAACAAGGTGCTCAATGAATGTTCAATTAAATATTCATTTTACACTGGAGAAAAGTGGGAACAAAATAATGGAGAACTGTTGTGTTAACTTTCTTTCTATCTGTATCTGAGAGGATGTACTGTAAAGCTGCTTGTGAAAGGGAGAATTCAGAGCAATGTGTAATGTTTGTCAGACCTTGGGAGATGGATAGACAGAGAAGCATTCTTAGATAGATAAAGACTTTAATGTCAAGGTGTGGGTTATATTTTCTTCATATCCCAGATTATCAGACATAATTTTTAAAAAGTAATTCTCTTAATCCTTCTTGTGACAAAGTGACATTTCCCAAACTGTTTTCCTTTCCTCCAGGGCACACAGCTGGGCCATACATCTCATTCTCCCTGCACAGGTAGGGGGCTGTGTGAGTGAGTTCTGGTCAGCAGAATGTGGCAGAAAGCCACGTACATCACTCCCATGCTGCACCCAAAAGCTCCCACCAGATCCCCCACTTTCTCTCTTTCTCCATTTGGTGGTTGGATGTTGACACAGGACAACAGGGAAGCCTACATTGCAGATGGCAGAATTTCCATGGGCACGGGTCTCCTCCCACTGCTGGGAGCAAGAAATTAATTTATTAGGGTTAGGGTAAAAAAAAAAAGGAAATTAATTTACACTGAGTCAAACACTGAGGTTTCAGATATGATCTGTCTCAGCAGTCAATACATTTGAACAAATCCATTCCTCCTCCCTGGCTTCCATCCATCTTGTTTCAATGTCAACACCACAAACACATTGCTTAGTTAATGTATTGGCATAACTAACCATGGCTCTTTCATTTAGAAGAAATTTCATAAATTAGAGCAGTTCATTCTTTCTTGGAAAAAAACTGACCTTAATTGAATCCTATAATAATCCAGAGACCTCTGGAAGAGGCAAACTATAAAAAGGACAGCATTTTCTAATGAAATAAGCATAATAAACATTATTTTTTTAAAAACCCATATTTTAGATTGTTGTTCAGTTTTCTTTACCAAATGGGCCATCTGTTTCATTCTTTTCCCAGTTGAGGTCTCCAAAGAATGAATGTGACCAAACTGACTGCAATCACAGAAATTAGGGTTGGCTTCTGCATATGCAGTTTGAGCTGTTACAAGTCTGGATTTAGCTCTGTTGATATTTCCAGGGTTTTATTATAAATTGTTCCAATCTATTTTGTCTGGCCAATCCCCCCCCCCCCCACACACACCTCCAGCTTTATTGAAGTATAGTTGACATATAAGATACTAAACTAGACATTGTGGTGATTTGATAAACACATATCTCTGGACAATTCTTGATTTACATAAGATCCTAAACCCCTGATGGTGAACCTATGACAGGCATGTCAGCACTGACACGCGTAGCCATTTTTGATGACACGCGGCCACATGCATCCGCATACCAGAGAAGTATGGGACCGCATGCCGAGAAGGATGTTTCATTCTCGGCTCCTGCAGGGCCAGGTGCAGTAGCTGAGGATAAAACATTTCCTATAGTGTAGACACTCTGTGCTGGAGGTCTGGAGGCCCAAACAACAGAACTCTGGCACAGAGCATCTAGTTCTGGGACTTCCTGTTAGGCCGTTTTTCTCAAAGTGACACACCACCGAGTTATGCTCGTTTTTTTGGCGAATTTTGACAAACCAAGCTCAAAAGATTCCCCATCACTGTCCTAAACACTAACAGTTGTATCCCTTCTTCCCTGCTGAGGTAGAAAATTCCAAAATGAAAGGTACATTTTAACTGGTATAGACCAGGTCCACTGACAGCCACACGATTAAAGTCACAGTATTAACAGCCCATCGCTGATCTGAAGGGATACTGTTTCCTTGGAACTATGACCACACACTTCAGTATTCAGGGTAGAGAACAAATGTGGGCAGACAGATCAATAAAAAAGCTCTGGAGTCAGGCCAGTGAAGGTTTGAATTTCCTCTGCCATATATAGTGTGTCCGTAAATTCATGGTGCACTTTTGACCTGTGACCGGTCAAAAGTGCACCATGACTTTATGGACACACTGTATTACTCGTGAACCTTGGGCAGGTTACTAAATCTGTTTCCTCAATATCCAGATTGGAAAAAAAGTCTACTTTGTTGGTTGCTGTGAAAACAAAATGATGTATTAAAGTACCTAACATAGTGCCCAATCTTTGACTATTCAATATTTAATAATTTAAATATCAATTATTTAGATAACTGCCTAATATTTAAATAGTTAAATAATAATAATCTTTAATTATTAAATAATTAAGATAATAAAATGTGATGAATATGGAATGACATATTTGAATTCTACAATATCAATGTTATTATTTATAATAATAATCTTTCCCATTAAAACTCAGGAATAAACACTTCTAGCGACACTGTTTACTCTACAAGGCTTGGGTTGGTCTGCGCCTGCCTCCTTCTGCTTCACCTTCCCCTCTGCATGCCAGGGTCTGGGCTTCCTCTGCTTCCTTCAATGTACTGTGTTTTCTCTCACCAGGGAGGTATTACACCTATTGTCTCCTGTTCCCTCCGTCAGTCTCCTCCTGGCACCAATCCTTCTCAAGAGTCTTGGCTCCAGCCTCCTCTGGTCCTCCTCCCACACTCAGCTTCTCTGGCTGTGAGCTCACTGGGCCTTGATCTCTTCCCTGCATGGCTGCTTTCAGTGTGAGCTTCAAACATTCAGTTGTACCACTGTTTGGATATCTCTCTTGCTCACCAAACTTCAAATCCATGAGGAGCATGAAAGTTATTACTAATTAGCTAATAAACTAGTAATTTGTGGCTTGTTGTGCTTTTTTTTAAAACATGGTATAACACTTGCATTTTTTTTAAGTGAGAGGAGGGGAGATAGAGAGACTGTTGCATGCGCCTTGACCAGGATCCTTCCAGCAACCACTGTCCTAGGGCTGATGCTCAAGTACACTGAGCTATCTTCAGCGCCCTGGCTGATGCTAAAACCAGTTGAGTCATGAATGCATGAGGAGAAGAGGGAGAGAACGGGGAGAGGAAGGGAGAGAGAAGCAGATGATCACGTCTTATGTGTGCCTTATCAAACCCAGGACATGCACACTCCTGGCTGACGCTCTATCCACTGAGCAAACCAGCCAGGGCCTGCACTTTTTTGTTTTCAAATGACTTCACAATTGTTGGTAATGAAATCAATAATTAAAAATACAATTTGTTATGGGGAGCTTGTTCTAGGGCTCAGAACGCACTCACTATATAGCTTTTCTCCATTTTCACTTGAAATGCAAGCACATGGCAGCTACTTAGCAGACACTGACCCAATAGCTTTAGTGATGTGATAGAGTCCAGTGACCAGTTCAGACCACAGGAAGAATTTTCTGTAGGCACAATAGACTAAATTAACTACCTGAGCTAAAATTTGGACATGATACCGGAATAACACATCTCACCCTAAGACAGCCTAGAGCAGTGGTTCTTAACAGTTTTTGAGGTACCGAACCCACCAGTTTCATATGCGCATTCACCAAACCCTTCTTTAGTGATAAATAAAATATGATTTTTTTCTCCAAATTCAAGACATAGGTATATGTTTTTTTACTGGTGCACAAAATGAGCCGTGCATGAACATCACCTTGCTCAAAGAACAAAACCAACAAAGTGCATGAACTCACAACAAATTACGGTATTACTTTATTCTGGCCTCCGCGGCAGAGGCTTCTCCGAACCCCTGAGACCAACTCATCGAATTCCTAGAGTTAAATAGAACCCAGGTTAAGAACCACTGGCCTAGAGAATTATTTTTCTACTGCAGCATTGGCTTGATTTTCAGATAACTTCCCTTTATAAAACACCATTACATTAACTTTGCTCCTTTATTTCTTCCTGTGACTGAACTAAGAAATATTAAGGGCAGCAACAAAAACAAATTTTCAGATGTAAAATGTTTGTAGTGTTGAGAATATCATGACAAAGCTCAGATAATTCACTGTCTTGCATTTTTCCATTTTCCCTGTGCACATGAGTGAGCCAAATGATGTTTCGCTTTCTCTTGGTTCTTTCTCAGTAATGGGTCAGATAAATCATTGTCTGATTGCCTATTAAGTCCTTGAGATTGCACCGGGAATGACTGGCAGTAAAAGCCCCAATTCAGACTCACTTGTGTGCAAACAATAAACATTGTTTAATATATATATATATATATATATATATATATATATATATATATATATGCTAATGATTATAAAATAGTCAGCAGCTAAAAGATACTTAGGAATAAGCAACAACTTACCCATAGGAAAAAAAAATCTGACAAAATATTTTCTCCATTTCCACTTGATTACGGACTCTACAGCATGGTAATAATGTGGGATACGCACCAATCCCCAAAGCCATTTATTTATTTATTTTACAGAGACACAGAGAGAGAGAGGGATAGACAGGGACAGACAGTTAGGAACGGAGAGAGATGAGAAGCATCAATCATCAGTTTTTCGTTGCGACACCTTAGTTGTTCATCCCGCCATTTTATAGCTTTGCTATCAATTACAAAACAATAAGCTAGAGAACACAAACATGCTGAGTATTAAGGAAAAACAATGTCTTTATTTGGTTCCAATATTATATTTCCCAGTGCATATTTCAGAATCTCTAGACTGACCCAGCTTATGGTACAGATTTTTTCTGCACCTCATTTCCTTCTCTTTCATTTAAATAATACTGGTGATTACTAACATTTACATCACTGATGAGGGCTTTGCTCATTCCTTCTCTCATTTGATTTGGTATTGTGCTCCCCCCCACAAAAAAAAGAGAGAGAGACAGATGAGGGAAATGATTTCTAAGAAATGTAAAATAACCTGACTGATATTTGGTTAAATGGCCAAACAGAGCCTGAACTCACTTGTCATTACTCTAAACTTAAAGCTATACTTTTAGGCAAGAAGAATACTGTTTGGCAAACCATAACTTCGGTGTATGTCTTTTCTTGGTCAGTTTTCCAAATTTCTGTATTTGTGCATTGATTCACAAACTGATGAATTATTTTCTTGATCACTGACCAATTGGCCTGTCAGTTTTTTAAGTGTGGTATTATAAGCCCAGTATTTGTGGCCTTCACAGCCAGGCACATACATGCAGGTTCCCATTAGATTCAGACAGATGGTAATGAAATAGTAGAGCCAAGAACTGGTGGGTCATTCATTTTATTCTAGTTTCACAACCGGCCAGCGAGTAAAAAACACACTGGGCACCAAAACCCACTCATTCAGAGCTCACAAAGCTACTGATACATCCGGATTTTCCTAGAATCAAAGGCCCCCACCAACTCAGTCCCCTCTGGTTCCCCATCTTCTTCTCTCTGCACAAACTGACTTCTCCTTCAGCACCCCGCCATCTTGGCTGCTTCTCTTCAACAACACAACCACCTTCTTCTCCTTCTCTTAAAACTTTTGACATAAAACCCCTTCTCCAGCACACATTAGCATAACAAAGCCCCTTCCTAAGCAGAAAGGTAATTAGTCATTTCACCTGGCAGTGGCCATTCACCTGGCAGCAGCCATTTTTAACAATAAAAGTTAGCAAAATCAAATAACACAAATTTTACAATACTATTTTCCCAACAGGGATCTTGTATTCTTATAGTGTATTTGGTCTTCTGTATGTGAGAAGTTTTACTAAGTTCCACAAAGAAAATAAAGAAGAAGAGATTGTTAACCCAGAGAGAACATAAACAATTGCAAAGCAATCTTAATGTAGCTATGTGCAGGGAGGGCAGGGAATTGAAAGAGAGAGCTTTTCAGAAAAGATGAAACCTTAAATTGTGCCTTGAAAGAAATGATGGCCTTACATTATCAGGGAGAAAGCAGAAGGGCATCCCAGGTGGTGGAGCCTGCATGAAGCATCTATAGGAAACATTTTAATGGCTGTAGTAAGTAATTAATGCAGTTATTCCCTGGCATGTCTGCACACTTTGCAATTTAAATGATATTTTGTCATTATAAGTAGTGTCTGATTCTCATGAGTATTAGTTAAAATTATTCCATAAAGGTTTTATTAATTAAAAATTATCCATCCTTCATTATAATATATCTTAAAATCTTTTAGGGTCTCCTGGGGCACATCCAAGTACTGTGTACCACAGACCAGTATATAGGTTTAGTTGTGGTGAGTCTAAGATTGGTAGACAATGGGGACGGTCATGTGAGAAACTCAGATCCGGCACTTTTGGCGAGGTCCACCCCCACAACCAAGCACACCTAAAGAAACTTCCCTGAGTTCCTTAGGAAAAGAGCGACCGTCCATCAGTCAGTGAGATTTCACCACGTCATAATTGCTCACCCACCCTAGAAGACCCCTTTAAATACCTCTCACACAGTTTAATATAGGTGACTCCCCTAGCCTCTGTCCCGGGTGCTAGGGAACCTCACCAGGCGCGATGCGCAGTACTTAATAAAGCCTTTGCTATTCCACACTTTGTGACTCCAGCCCCCCTTTCTTCTTTCTCAGCAGGGAAAAATACCTTACATTTGGTGCTGAAAACCCGGGAGGAGTTAGAAGCCCACTGGGACCACTCCTCTCCCTGTTCCCTCCGAGAAAGAACCAGGATCTCAGGACCTCTAGCCACCCACCCACACACTTCAGCACATGGTATGGTAAGTCCCCTGTCTTCAAACTCCCCTCAGTTCTTTCCACCGAGACTCCCTGTCTGAAACCATAGCTATGTCAAGGAAGTCTTTCCATCCGAGTGAGTGTGTGCCCATGGAGATGTCCCAAGCACATTCACTTTTCCTATCCACCCGTGGCCAGAGATTGAGTTTTGGGATGCCAGTTCTCAAGTCTGACCACTCTGAGGACTGAGGGCAGTTGTGGGGGCACAGAAATCCCAAAACACTCTGGGAGTTTCCTTATCTGAAACCTCTCCCTCCCTAAAGAAGAGGAAACTGTTCTTCTCCACTGTGACCATGCCACAGAACCCACTGAATAATTGGACCAGGTAGCCTCCTGAAGGGGCTTTCGGTTTTAACACTCTCACCAATTTAACTACCACCAGAAAAGCTGGGAGCTGATTGGAAATCCCTTACATACAAAGCTTCTAGTTATTCACGCTCCTGTCCTTAGTCTCTGTGCTGCCTGTTCTACATGCAGGCCTTGTTTAGGCCAGAGAAATCTAAACCCTCCACTCCTAATCTTCTCTGTGGACTCCCAACTCTCTCCCTCTCCTGCCTGACCCCCGGCGGTGCCCCTCTCTCTGGCCCCTCTGCGGACCTCTTCTGCTCCAGTCTCTTCCCTCCAGAGAGCCCCCTCCCCTCCCTTTGCAGAATCTTGTTTCTCATTCACTTGCAAATACCAGTCTCTCTTTCTCCTCCCCTGCTGGCCAGAGGCCCCTCCCTTCTCCACTGTGTTCTTAAGTCCCTCCTCCATCAGACCATTTTCAGCCTGCCATTGGCTCTTACACTGGTTTGCAGGACGCCCAACCCCAATCTGCTTGCAGGAAGTTCTGACTCTTCCTGCCTCTGGATCCAGCATTTCCAACTGGCTCTGGGTGCCAGGCTCCCTAGGAGCCCTCCTCCTCTTAATCTCACCCCCCAAATCCCTATCCAGGACCCGTGAACATGGCATTTAGAGTTTTTAATGGTCACAGTCAGTAGGAAAAGGCCAAGGCTGTTCACTAGACCTGTATGCAGCACAAGGTAACTCTCCAAACCCAGGTTCTTGTGGCAACCCTGAGGCCGGCAGAGCAACAGGGGCAAGGTACAGGAAGTGCCCGGCCCAAGTCTGAATCGCAAAGAAAAATCCCCACCAGCAGCTTGCTTTAAGTGTGGCATGCAGGACCACTATGCCCGACAGGGTCCCTGCCCGTGGCTGCCCACTGAGCCCTGCCCTAACTGCAAGCAGCCTGGTCACTGGCAGAGCGATTTCCCCTTTGGGCAACAGGTTTTTTCCTCAACACCTCTATATGGAGGACGAGCCAGCCAGGTGGGTGCATCACTCAAACTTCTAGACATCATAGACGCCTGACATGGCCTGGACTCAGACCCCATCATCCTCACCCATGCTGAACCCAGGGTAATGATGCAAATAACAGTTAAGTTCATCTCATTCTTGTGGACACGGGAGCTGCCTTTTCTGTTTTGCTTCCACACTCTAGATCTCTAGTTCCCTCACAGGTCTCGGTTATGGGGAATGAATGTGACCCCTTCTTTTCCCCTTTGCACTTCACCTCTGACATGCAGTTTAAACAGATACCCTTTTTTGCACTCCTTCTTAGTTATGCCATCATGCCCTGTACCCTTTCTGGGTCGGAGACATTCTACACAGTCTCGGAGCCACTATCCAGCTGACAACATCTTCCCACTTACTCCTGCCATTCCTCACTACCAAGGGTGCCCCATAATCAATACTACCCTCATTTCTAACCATGTCTCTCACCTCAAGCTTGCTCCCATGCAGGATCGCTGGCAGTCAGAACCACTGGGCCCTACTCGTCTGCGGCTCACCAAAAGGTTGGGCCCTGCAGACTCTCCTGTTGCTCCTGTCCCTCCCACCAGGAACCTGCCACCAGAGTGAGCTGAAGCAGGGAGCAATGCTATTCAGTAAGATTTGCCTGATGAAAGAAGCTTCAATCTTCCCACTTGTCTGCGAGAAAAATTAAGCAAGATCTCTCCTCCTACAACCTGCTTAACTCCTAATGGCAGCCACCCATTCTTACCTGGGCTGCCCCACTCCTAAATCTTCTTCTAATAAAAAGCATATAACTCATATTTGCTTCTCTTTTTTAAAATTCTTACAGAACCGCGTCTGCAAAGTTTCTCTACTCATGGCCAAACAGATGTTCCTCCTGACTCCCCTCAAAGTCACGGCCTTACGACCTTCCCTCCCCATGATGCTCAACCAGCAGGAAGTAGCCAGATGAATAAATGGCACCCCTATTCTATTTAACAAAAAAGGTCAGGATGTAAGATTGGTGGACAATGGGGACTGTCCCGTGAGGTACTCAGACCTAGGACTTTTGGCTGGGGCTACCCCCACAACCAAGCACGCCAAAAGAAAATTCCCAAAGGTTGTTGGGAAAAGAGCGACCGTCCATCAGCCAGTAAGATTTCACTATGTCATAACTGCTCACCTACCCTAGAGGACACCTTTAAATACCTCTCATGCAGTTTAATTCATGCAACTTCCCTAGCCTCTGTCCCCAGGGCTAGGGAACCTCGCTGGGCGGGGTACGCAGTACTTAATAAAGCCTTTGCTATTCCACATTTTATAACTCCGGCCCCCCTTCCTTTTTTCTCGCTGGAGAAAAATACCTTATAGTGAGGTTTTGGATAAGGACAGTGAACTGTCAGAAGAGGATGTTACCCTCTGGGAATTTTTAGAGGCAGAAATGTGGCTGTTGTTACCTGTTAAGAATCATTGCTCTCTGGGTACTCATCACCCTTTGCACATGGATTCCAACCACCTGGTCTCCTGTGAGCAGAATCTAATAATATTCTGGGCCAGGCAGAGGCAGTGAGGGCTTCCGTGTCAGGATGCGCCCGTGGAAGGGCAGTGTGAGGCTCTCTCCCTGCACAGGCTGGATGTATTTGGGAAGCAGGAAATGGGTTTGTGTTAATTCCTCACTAACCCCTTATCACTGTGGATGACCTCTGCGGCAGCGCTCTCGGGACATGCGGCAGACAGGAGCAGCACACAGCAGAGAAGAGGCAGGCAGAATGGGGAGAGGAGGTAAATATTCCCAGGAATATTGTAGGAGTAGGGAAAAGGTGAGACATCTGCAGGAGCCTGGGAACAGGGTAAGAGCTCAGTGAGGGCGGGGTGGCAGAAGGATGATGGGTCAGACCTAACATGGCAGTCAGGCCTGCACAAGCTCCTTCAGACCTGGACTGGATGCCACCAAGCCAAGTGTTGTGGACAGAAAGATGAGAGGGAGGCCAAATTGCTGCAGCCTGGATGACTTAGAAGTGGCTGTCAGCCTGGAGGACCAAGAGAACAGGTGGCAGCCAACAAAGAAAGGTGTTTTTTTTTTTCCAATCATCCTTACTTTTAGCCTAGTTTTTAATTTATACCTTGAACCTCTACCCTGATGAGTGACTTGATATTCATTCAGCTTACTATATATACAGTGGGTCCATAAAGTCATGGTGCCCTTTTGACTGTGTGACCGGTCAAAAGTGCACCATGACTTTACGGACACACTGTATGTAATTTTTTTTTTGTTATTTTGTGTGTTTGTGTGTGATGGAGACAGAGAGGGACAGACAGACATGAACGGAGGGATGAGAAGCATCAATTCTTTGCTGCAGCTTCTTAATTGTTCATTGATTGCTTTCTCATATGTGCCTTGACCCAGGGTGTGGTGACAGCAGAGCAAGTGACCTCTTGCTAAAGTCAGAAACCTTGGACTCAAGCCGGAGACTGTGGGGTCATGTTTACAAGCCCATGCTCAAGCCAGCAACCCTGTCCTCAATCTCGTGAGCTAGTGCTCAAACTGGTGACCACAGGGTTTGGAACCTGGACCCTTTGGGCCTAAGTCTGATGCTCTATTCACTGCACCACCCCCTGGTCAGGTTCACCTTACTATTTATTTACTCTTTGTTCATAACTCATGTAGTTAAAGAGAGGAGGAAATGATTCTCTATTAATAGAAGTGGTATGTACATGATGAAGGATTGCTGGGCTCTGAATGGACCACAGTTTCACTAACATGGATTTCCCTTTACTTCCATAGCTTTTCCACACATACCTGCATGGGGTTTGGCACCCACAGTCCTATTTGTGACTGAAATGTACATGAATGTGGGCACTAAGGCTGATTACTGGTAAAGAGTGCTATTCGGTTTCTGAATGTTAATGGACTCTGAAAGCTGACATCAGAGACTGTCAAGTAACCAGTCAAGTTGGAGATCTACTCTGAATATAGAAATTATTGTGTACATATAGAAAATTTATTTAACAGAAGTTGGAATGTTCTGAAAAGACTTTTATTTTGGTTTCCACTTTTCATTTGAGGATTTTCTCTTCTTCCCTAAAAACAGGACCAAAATGCATTTCTTTAGGTTAAGGAGTCATGTGAGGAAATGTGTCATATTTATCCCTGTGGTGACCCAGTTCATTCCCAATGTAAGCTGGTGCTCTAGGCAGCTGCCCAGCTTCCCTGCCCTGATTCAGCTCCAGGGACGGGGCATTTTGAGACTGGGGGTCCACAAAACCAACTGTCCCCAAAAATGTGAGAAAATAACATTGGGTAGGTGATTTCAACAGAAATAACCTGGTGTATATGTGTGTTTGCACACGCACACTTGTGCTTGCTGGAGGGTGGGGTGCAACAAGGAGTGTGTAATTTAAGCAAGAGTGGGTAAAAGGTAGGTGACAGAGGAAGAACACAGTAAAAGGAGAGTCTCTGCTGCCAACAGCTCTTCTATCTCTGCCATCACTAACCGAGAGATCAATATCTGTCCCTTTTTCTTTCTATGAGGATAATAGAATCATTACTGGTATCTTGATGATATTGTCAGTCTCTTTTCCTCTCCTTGAAGGCTACTGTTAGTTAGAGGACCATGATATGGATTTCTGTATCCTTATTTTGCCACTGCTGACTTGCCTAAGAATGTAAATGAGTGTATTTAAATACCAAGTTTCCAACAAATTTATGTTTTGTTCTAAGCTCAAAACAAAGATACCCAGGTGTTCTTTTATAAATAAGGCTGCATGCATTTAAACAAACCTTTGCATTATTCATTCAAAAAAGGAACTGGAGTTCCTTCTCTAGATATAACTAATTTTAACACTTTATAAACTACTGAAGGTAATTAGCACATTACTAAGCTTTTTTATTTATTTTCAAACATGTATCAAATTTGACAAGAAAACCATTTTGTAAGGTGAACAACTATTCTGAAACCCCCAAAAAGTTATCTGTCATTGCTTTTTGGCTGTGATGACTTTATATTATCATAAATGGCTTTTAATTCAAGCCTTTGGCAAACAATTTAAATGAGAATTGCCACAAAACAGTTCTAATATTATGGTTGAAATATTAAAGCTTCATGTATGAAATATTTATCCTTTAAATAAGATTGATTACACTGGACATCACTCGTCCTTCCCAATTAAAACCCACTTAGAAAGGAGCAAGATGGCGATGGAGTAGGCGGACATACCAACTTCCAACTCCCAGAACCAAAGTGGATTATAACTCGAATTTAAGAACCATCATCTGGATAAACCAACTTTGAACTAAACTAAGTGGACTCTTCAACCAAGGAACACTGCAGAAGCCATATTGAGACTGGTAGGAATAGCAAAGAGCCCATGCTCAAGCAAAGAGCGCTCCCAAGCTCTTCGGAGCAAATGGCAGTCTGGAGAAACCCGCATGGCAGGAAGACAGTTTGGCGGAGAGGGAGGGACCTGGGTCCCAGGACCGAAGCCCCAGCCTGCAGTCTCAGAACCTAGAAGAGGCATTTGGACAGTATTGAGCTGTGAAACAAGTGAGAATACTGTTTGTGAGAAAGAGAGTTTTCTCAGACCCAAGATTCTTTTTAAAAGGATAACGCAGAAAACCTCTCTCACAACCACTCACACAGGGTTCCGGCGAATGGAAACAGAGGAGAGGACTGGAGCAGCAGGACCAGATTGTGGACTGAAGGCACAGGGACAAACACTTTGAGGGACAGCCACCCTAACCCTGGGCTAAGTCACTTCCCTAATCAAAAATGAATATTTCCCCTGGAACTAGCAATACCAGCAAAGGGAGACAGGACACCAGCCAAACAAGCTCTCCTGCGGCATTTAGAGCAGAGCTGCTTAGATGGAGGGAGGTTCCAGGTGTACAGTATGGAGTGTTAGGATCTGAACTGTGGGGCCCCTTCCTACTCTGCTGAGGGTGCTGGAGGTATGGTGGCAGCAAGATGCTGAAACGTGGTTCTGTCGGCAGAGGCAGAGGCCCAGCTGGTGTGAGCTCAGTCTAGTCCAGCAGAGGCGGAGGGGACGCGTGAAAGCGGTCTGGCAGCTGGGGCCTGACTGTAACCACACCTGCGGGGGAAAAGCACGGGGCCAGGAATGGGCAGAGATCTGCTCTGCGACCCTGCACAAGCTGGCCCTGACTGCGGGGACGGGGCTAGGACTAGGGACAGGCGGAGGCTTGCAAATGACCTCACGCCAGCAGGCCTAAATGGCCTGAGAAACTGCAGTTTGCCATTCTGCGTGGGCGAGTTGGCTCTGAACACGAGGACGGAGTAGAGCATGGGATGAGTGGAAGTTTGCAGCTGAGCGCACGCCAGAGGCCACGCCTGGCCCAATAAACCTTGGTTTGTGACCCTGCGCAGGAGAGCCCTGGCCTCGAAGGCAGGGCTAAAGCTCCGGCCGGGCAAAGGCTCACAACTGAGAGCACATCAGAAGCCCCGTCCAACCCGCAAAACTGTGGCGAGCAGGCTCTGACTGCAGGTGCTGGGCGGAAGCCCGGAAACAGACTTGGTCCACAGCTGAGCAAAGGTGCTTACCTCTACTTTTGGTGCTGAGGCTTGTGGCTTGAGTGACAGCCCCTCCCACAGAAGAGAGGCAGAAATCACAGCAACAGCCGCAGTGGGTTGACACTGGAAACGCCCATACGCAACCGCCCTAGGGAGCGGCAGAGGGAGTGGCAGGCCTGCAGACAGACCACACCTAGAGAACACAAAGGCAACACCTACTGGACTCCAGGGCCACAACTTGCTTATACACAGACAAAATGGGTAGGCAGAGGAATGCAAGCCAAATGAATCAAGAGAAATCCCCAGAGAAGGACCTGAATGAACCAGATATAACCAAATTACCAGAAACAGAATTTAGAATAATGATAGCTAGGATGTTCAAAGAAATTAGAGCAACAATGGATAGTCACTATGAACACCTAAATAAAGATATAACAAATATAAAAAACAAAATTGAAATAATAAAAAAGAATCAGAAAGAAATGACAAATACATAATCAGAACTGAAGACCACAATGGAAGAAATTAAAAGAAGAATGAATCACGCTGAAGATTGAATCAGTGAAATAGAGGACAAAATAAACAAAGGCACAAAAGCAGAGAAGAAAAAGAAAAAGAGACTAAAAAAATGCGAGGAAACTCTAGGAGAGCTCTGTGACAACATGAAGAGAAACAACATTTGCATCATAGGGGTTCCTGAAGAAGAGGAGAGAGAACAAGAAATAGAAACTTTGTTTAATCAAATCATAGCAGAAAACTTCCCTAAATTAAGGCTGAGAAACATTCCACATGTTCAAGAAGCACACAGAACTCCATTAAAGAGAAACCCAAAGAAATCTACACCAAGACACATCATAGTTAAAATAAAAAATTTAAGGGATAAAGAGAAAATTTTAAAAGCTGCTAGAGAAAAAAAGGCTATCACCTACAAAGGAGCCCCCATAAGGATGACATCTGACTTCTCAATAGAAACACTTGAGGCCAGAAGGGAATGGCAAGATATATTCAAAGTAATGCAGAACAAGAACCTAAAACCAAGACTACTCTATCCAGCAAGGCTAACGTTTAAAATTGAAGGAGAAATAAAGAGCTTCCCATACAAAAAAAGCCTCAAGGAATTCATTAAAATCAAACCAATTCTGCAAGAGATACTAAGGGGCCTCTTGTGAACAGTTTAAAGGAAGGAAAGAATAGAGCAAAAGAAGAATACAGCTTCAAAGAATAAAATGGCAATAAACAACTACATATCAATAATAACCTTAAATGTAAATGGATGAAATGATCCAATCAAAAGACATAGAATAGGTGCCTGGATAAAGAAACAGGACCCATACATATGCTGTCTACAAGAGACACACCTTAAAACAAAAGATGCACATAGACTGAAGGTGTAAGGATGGAAATAAATATTTCATGCAAATGGAAATAAAAGAAAAGCCGGGGTAGCAATACTTATATCTTACAAAATGGACTTTAAAACCAAGGCTGTAAGAGATAAAGGAAACTACATAATGATAAAGGGAACAATTCAACAGGAAAATATAACTGTTATAAATATCTACGCACCAAATATAGGAACCCCGATATACATAAAGCAGACTTTGATGGATATAAAGGGCGAGATTAACAGCAATACTACCATAGTAGGAGATTTCAATACCCCACTAAAAACACTGGATAGATCCTGAAGAAAAAAAAGTAATAAAGAAACAGCAGACTTAAAGGATACACCAGATCAACTCGATTTAATAGATATCTTCAGAACTTTTCACACTAAAGCAGTAGAATATACATTCTTCTCAAGCTTTCATGGTACATTTTCTAGGATAGACCACATGTTAGAACACAAAAATGGTCTCAATAAATTTAAGAAGATTGAAATCATATCAAGCATTTTCTCTGATCACAATGACTAGAAACTAAAATTAACCACAAAAGAAAAACTGAAAAATACTCAAACACTTGGAAACTAAATAGCATGTTATTAAATAATGAATGAATTAACAATGAGATCAAAGAAGAAATAAAAAAGTTTCTAGAAAGCAATGATAATGAGCATACATCAACTCAAAATAATAGGACACAGCAAAAGCAGTACTGAGAGGGAAGTTCATAGCACTACAGGCATACCAAAAGAAGCTAGAAAAAGCTCAAATAAGAAACCTGACCCTGAATCTAAAAGAACTAGAAAAACAACAGCAAGTACAGCCCCAGTCCAGTAGAAGGAAGAAAATATTAAAGATCAGTGCAGAAATAAATGACATATAGGCTAAGAAAACAATACAGAGAATCAATAAAACCAGAAGCTGGTTCTTTGAAAAGGTAAACAAGATTGATGAACCTTTAACTAGACTCACCAAGAAAAAAAGAGAGAGGACCCAAGTAAATAAAATTAGAAATGAGAGTGGAGAAATAACTGACACAAAGGAAATACAAAGCATTGTAAGAAAATACTATGAACAACTCAATGCCAAAAAATTAGACAACCTAGGTGAAATGGAAAATATTCTTGAATCATATAATCTTCTAAGAACCAATCTGGAAGAATCAGAACACCTAAACAGACGAATTACAACAAATGAGATCAAAACAGTTATCAAAAAACTCCCCAAAAAGAAAAGTCCTGGGCCTGATGGCTTCACAAGTGAATTCTACCAAAAATTCAAAGAAGAACTAACTCCTATCTTCCTCAAGCTATTTCAAAAAATTCAAGAGGAAGGAAGAATTCCAAACTTCTTTTATGAGGCAAGCATAATTCTGATCCTAAAACCAGGCAAAGACAACACAAAGAAAGAAAATTATAGGCCTATATCCCTGATGAATTTAGACGCTAAAATTCTTAGCAAAATATTAGCCAACCAGATCCAGCAATATATGAAAAAGTCATACACCATGATCAAGTGGGATTTATTCTGGAAAGGCAAGACTGGTTCAATATTGACAAAAAAATCAATGTGATTCATCACATAAACAAAAGGAAGGACAAAAATCACATGATAATTTCAATAGATGCAGAAAAGGCATTTGCTAAAATACAGCACCCATTCATGATCAAAACTCTCAGTAAAATGGGAATACAGGGAACATTCCTTAACATGATAAAGGCCATCTACGACAAACCCACAGCAAACATCATAATAAATGGACAAATATTAAAAGCAATCCCTTTAAGATCAGGAACCAGGCAGGGGTGCCCCCTTTCACCACTTTTATTCAACATAGTTCTGGAAATCCTAGCTATAGCAATCAGACAAGAAGAAGAAATAAAAGGCATCAAGAAGAAGTAAAACTGTCATTATTTGCAGATGATATGATATTGTATATAAAAACCCTAAAGTCTCAGTCAAAAAACTACTGGACTTTATAAATGAATTCAGGAAGGTGGCAGGATATATAATTAATACTCAGAAATCAGAGGCATTTCTATATACCAACAATGAACTGTCAACAAAAGAAATTAAGGAAACAATCCCCTTCACTATTGCAGCCAAAAAAATAAAGTACCTAGGTGTAAATTTAACCAAGGAGGTTTAAGACTTGTACTTAAAAAATTATAAAACATTGATAAAAGAAATCAAGGAAGATACAAACAAGTGGAAGCATATACCGTGCTCATGGCTAGAAAGAATAAACATCATTAAAATGTGTATATTACCCAAAGCAATTTATAAATTCAATGCAATACCAATTAAAATTCCAATGACATACTTCAAAGATATAGAACACATATTCCAAAAATTTATATGGAACCAAAATAGAACACGAATAGCCTCAGCAATCATAAAAAGAAAAAATAAAGCGGGAGGTATCACTCTTCCAGATATCAAGGTTTACTACAAGGCCATTATACTCAAGACAGCCTGGTACTGGCATAAGAACAGGCACATAGATCAATGGAACAGAACAGAGAACCCAGAAATAAACCCACAGCTTTATGGACAACTGATATTTGACAAAGGAGGAAAGAACATACAATGGAGTAAAGACAGCCTCTTTTACAAATGGTGTTGGGAAAATTGGACATCTACCTGCAAAAATATGAAACTAGACTATCAACTTACACCATTCACAAAAACAAACTCAAAATGGATAAAAGACTTAAAGTAAGCCATGAAACCATAAGCATCTTAGGTGAAAACATAGGCTGCAAGATCTCTGACATCTGTAGCAGCAGTATATTTGCCAATTTATTTCCATTGGCAAATGAAATAAAAGGCAAGATAAACAAATGGGACTATATCAAACTAAAATGTTTTTGCACAACTAAAGACAATAAGAACAGAATAAAAAGAAAACCACACAATGGGAGAACATATTCAACAGCACATCTGATAAGGGGTTAATAACCAAAATTTATAAAGAACTTATAAAACTCAACAGCAGGAAGACAAACAATCCAATCAAAAAATGGCAAAAGAAATGAATAGAAATTTCTCCAAAGAGGACATACAGATGGCCAATAGGCATATGAAAAAATGCTCAACATCACTAATCATTAGAGAAATGCATATTAAAACCACAATGAGATATCACCTCACACCTTTCAGAATGATGCGCATCAGCAAAACACACAGAATAAGTGCTGGTGAGGATGTGGAGAAAAGGGAACCCTCCTGCACTGCTGGTGGGAAAGCAGACTGGTGCAGCCACTGTGGAAAACAGTATGGAGATTCCTCAAACAATTAAAAATCGAACTACCTTTTGACCCAGCTATCTCACTTAAAGGGGTATACCCTAAGAACACCATAGCACTGTTCGAAAAGAAGTAATGCGCCCCATGTTTGTGGCAGCATTGTTCACAATAGCGAAGATCTGGAAACAGCCCAAGTGTCCGTCAGAGGACGAGTGGATTAAAAAGCTTTCTTACATTTATACTAAGGAATACTACTCTGCCATAAGAAATGATGACATCGGATCATTTACAACAAAATGGATGGACCTTGATAACATTATATGGAGTGAAATATGTAAATCAGAAAAAAACTGAGAACAGAATGATTTCATACATAGGTGGGACATAAAAGTGATACTATGAGACATGGACAAGAGAGTGGTGGTTATGGGGTGGGGGGAAGGAGGAGAGGGTGGGATAGGGAGTAGGGAAGGGGCACATGGAAACCCAGATAGAAGGTGACAGAGGACAATTTGACTTTGGGTGATGGGTATGCAACATAATTGAATGATAAAATAACCTGGAGATGTTTTTGTTGTACATATGGCCCCTGATTTATTGGTGTCACCCCATTAAAATTAATAAAAAAAACCCACTTAATTTACAGACAATTTAAAAAATATATGCCTACTCCAAATGCACATTAGTATAATAGATTTTCTGCCCATTTAAGATGCGCTACAACTGGCCATACTAAATTAAAACTGTTTGTGCCCTATCAAAATTCTTTATTGACAGATGGTTGACACTTCAAGTCAAAACCAAAAGTTTCTAACAGTTTTATTTAATAGTAATACCAAAGAGCATGCATTAACGAACTGTTTAATTCAGTGGGATTTTCCAATGTTCAATCCATAAATGCCTAGAGCTAAGAGAATTATTTAGGTCCTTCATTTGTTTATTAAGCTCACATTGGGGCAGACACCTCTGGGGGAATCCCTTAGTGACCCACCTAGTTTGCATGTGTAAGGCAAGTGATACTGTTTGGAGGAAGAGTGTAACTGGACATGTGTTGACCTGACAGAGGCCATGTTCTCCCATCTTTCTTGGCTTTGAAAATCAAATGTTGATGAGACGGAACAGGGGAAATTTGCATGGGAGCCAAAGGATTTCCTTGGAGGAGAGGGATTAAGATTTTGATCCCTTCAGTTTTGAGGCTCACTATTCCTCTTGCAAGAAAGCAGGCCTGATAGATATCAATTAACCTGTTAACCGGGCGGGACGTATAAATACGTCCAACGTAAACAGTAGCGCGTACCGGCAAGACATATGAATACGTCCTCGAAATATATGTTGCACCCTGGGACAGGTGGGGCGCATAACTGCGTACAACAAAGGTATTAGTCATTGGTGCGTGTCTCGACATGAGTTTAAGACGCAGGGAAGGTCAGTATCATTTCGTTATTGAGAGTGGTGGACGTATTCTGGGTGAGCAGCAACGAGTACGTACTTACACTTACCTACGTATTTTCGTATTATACTATATTTTCTTATATTTTTTATTTTTGCATTACTGTTTATATTTTTTAGATTTTCAACCTTTTTATTGTACAATACATTTTTATAAGTATCCATAAAATGAATGAAAGCGATATTAGCGAAGATGAAATCAATGTACCGGCAAGTACAAAAAAGGAGACGCATTATGAGTCATCTGACAGCAATTTTGACTACAACACAGAACTTAGCGATACTGAGAATGAAGATGGTGCAGAAGTGGATGAAGTTGGTCCTAGCAGCAGCACTGTTTCTGAAGTATGGCTACCTCAAAATGCAGAAAGACCACCATTTCCCTTTACTGCACAGCCTGGAAAAACTTATGCTACTCCTCAAAGAAAAGTTCCTTTGTTTTATCTGGAGAAGTTTCTAGATGAGGAACTTATCAAATTAATTACTGAGCAAAAAATTTGTACGCCGCACAATTTTTTGATAATAATCCTGAGTTGAAACTACGTTCGAATTCGACAATGGAAGGAGACAGATGAAGCTGAAATGAAGATTTTTCTAGGGCTCCTAATTTTACAAGGAATAATTGGAAAACCGTCTTTGGAAACTTATTTTTCAAGAAAAAGAATAATTGAAACACCATTTTTTTTATGAAACTATGAATGAAAGCAGGTTTGGATTATTATGTAAGTTTTTGCATTTTGCAGACAATCTAAGTTTTGATCCTAACACATCTAATAAAAAAACATATAAAATTGATCCAATCATGAATAATTTGTTGGAAAAGTTTAAAAGTTGTTATGTTTGTGAACGAGAAATATGCGTGGATGAATCTCTTTTATTATGGAAAGGGAATTTATCTTGGAAACAATATATATCTACAAAAAGAGCTAGATTTGGAATGAAGTTGTTTATTTTGAGTGAAAGCCAATCTGGATACATACAAAATATAATTTTATACACTGGCAAGGGCACAAATTATGGTTCAAACTACCCACAAGAAAACAATCAACAAGAATTGTTTTGGAGTTAAATAAATGTCTTTTTCTTTAAACCATGTTTATTTTTCTGAAGAAAGCAAAATGGGTAAGAGCCGCAAATCCAACACTATATATATAAATAAACGAAAACATATATATCTCATAGCCTTTTCATTTATTTTAAGCATAAATAAAAAAAAATAATATGAAGCCAAGTACTCCGGGCGTGACGTACTGACACGTCCTAGTGTAAGAGTTCGCGCCCGTTGTATGCTGAGTACTTAAAAAGGGAACTCCCCGGTTAACCGGTTAAAAGGAGATTCAGGAAATTGTGAAAAGAAACTTATCTCAAGGATAGGGCTTCTGGACAAAGGGTCAATTCTAGGTACATTTTCTTGGCAAAGCTGGAAACCTAGCACTGGGAAAATGTGGCTCTGTGTGTTTCCACATTTGTGGTGGGTAGGGGTAGAAGTAGGGATGTGTAATAACTGAGGAGCTATAATACTGGGATCTAGGAGGATGATATAAGTGATCAAGGCAAAGTTTAAAACTGGGAAAGAGACCTCCTTTTTCTCCTTCTTCTGCCCTGTAAAACTACAGACAGGAGTAGTTTTGGACCACCGGTCTACACTGCATGGCAGTATACACAGCAAAGACAATGGGGAAAGTGAGTGGGATAGGTCAGAATACCCAGGTGGTGACTGGACACAGGGTTGACTAACTCAGTTTTCTACATGACTCATCTGACAAAACTGGCAAGATGTCAACTGGTCCAACATCTGTCGGAAACTGTTCTCTTTGAAAACAAAAGAACACACCTCCCCTCCATGCAGTTTATGTCTGTTGTGTGTGTTGGAATGAAAGGCCTGCATCTACTGCCCTACCACCTACTGCTTGACAGTTCTCTCCTCAGAAGTTGTAGTCAGCTGAAGCAAAAAACAAATAAAGCCACAGTGGTGTGTGCCCTAGGAACAAATGATTTATTCCATTCACTTAACTTTAAACTCTTTAATACCACCCTCAAGAAGTTGTCTCATTTAAAAAATACATAGAAATCAAAGAGAGAAAATATTTTTCTAACACAAAGTCCAGAAATAAGAAATATATATATATATATATATTTTGAGCATACCCATGCAAGTGAAGTTTATGTTCAGTAGTTTGATGACTAACACTTTCTAGTTATAAGTGGTGGGAAAAATGTGATGTAAAGTAATTCTAAATATGTTAAAATATGAGGATATATCAAGGAAGGAAATAAATACTACATGGAATTTGAACAAAAAGGTTTGCAATTGTTATTAATAGAAAGTACTTTTCCCATGTGCTCATTAAATGAGTGTTAAACAAATATGTGAACATTTAAGGGGACACTGACTTACTAGCCCCTCCAGGATGCTTCCATGCCCTGGCTTACCTGGGTGTACCTGTAGGAAATCTGGGCTGTCCTGCAAGTGATGATGCCCTGAGGTCCCTGCACTACTTCAGTCTAGAGAAATCCCCATGCCTATTTTAAACCAAAGAAAACTGCAAATGGCATATATAACCATGCCTCCTTCCTCATTACCCTATGTCTAAGAATCCTGAGCACACTAAGAGTTTTAGCTGACTGTTGTCTCCTTTACCAAGCTACTTCCCACACCCCTAAAACATTCTCAGTTTGAGTCATATCTGTATTAGACATATTTTTGTCATCATTGTTAGAGTAGTATTTTATGTTTTAGCACTTCAAGGGCAAGAGTTAGACCTAACTTGGTATTTCACAAAGGGCTCCCTAATTGTTTGTGGGAGGAAGTCATCCATCCAACCATCCATCCATCCAATGTTTACTAAGCACCTACTATGTGCCAGGCACTATCTTAGTCACTAAGAATACAGCAGTAGAAAAAAAAAAAGACAAAATCCTCATTCTCACAAAGCTTACCTTCTAGTGATGGAGATAGACAATAAAAAAATAAGAAAAAAAATTACAGTATATTAAAAAGTGAAGAAAAATTAGCTAGGAAAATTGCATATGGAGACCTGGATGTGAATGTGTGTGATACATTTGGAAGGGTGGAGGGGTCAGGGAAGGTTTCAGTAACAAAGTGACATTTGAATAGGCACCTGAAGGAGGTAGAAAGAGAGCACCAAGGGCATGCAAGGGAAGAACTTCTAGGTAGAGGGACTGACAAATACAGAGGTCTGGAGGTGGGACAGTGCCTGGTGTGGAAGCAGGGAGCGCAGGCAGGAGGCCACAGCATCGATCTAGGTGAGAGGTGATGGCGGCTGGGGATGGACATAGAGGGCTGAAAGGTGCGGTCGGATTCTGGAAATACTCTGAAGGAGGATCCCACAGATTTTATAATTAGTAAGCTGTGGAGAGAAGAAGGTTGGCTCTGTGTAAGGCTGACAGCTCACTAACCCACCATGCTTCCCCTATCTCGGTCCTTCCCCTAATTGTCCACATCTGTCCCCAATAGATTGCCTGAGATGCAGTCTTCGTCTTGGGCTTAGCCTTCTCTCATTTATAAAATTCCACAAGTTGCATATTTCAGAGGCTTACTATAGACTCTCACCATCTCCTATAAAGGATAGCTTTGATAGCAATGGGATAAGATGCTGAAGGAAGGACTTCTAGAGGAGTGTGCTGTATGTCTCTGGGTCTACTGAGTTCAATTTGAATGTTTAAGAAGAAACTGATTGTAGACACAGAAATTTGAGCAAGATAAAGCCTTATCATGTTTGATAGGGGACTTGGCTTCAAGGCTTTCCTGACATTACAAGGATGCATCAAAATTTGGTGTAGGCTATTAAGAGGGTTATATGAAGCTCTCAGATATATCAAGGAGGGAGAAGAAGCTTTTCATTTTTCAACAAAGTCACAATATAAAAACAATTTGCTCTAAGAATGTGGAGGAATATCTACTAAGGACATAGATGGGTCAGTCACATATGCACTGTCTAGGTCTATAGCAGACCATACCCACCTTGTGCAACAACTGAACATTTCTACAGGGTGCACAGTGAACTGGATCTCAGTGGACACTTGACAAACATCAAGTTAACTGATGAAAGAGATAATGTATGCAGATGTGTGCTGAGACTGGAATCAGTGCCTTTTAAGGAACAGAAGCTATATAAGAAGAGAATGCTGCCTGACCTGTGGTGGCACAGTGGGATAAAGCATCAACCTGGAACACTTGAGGTCGGTGGTTCAAAACCCTGGGCTTGCCTGCTCAAGGCACATATGGGAATTGATGCTTTCCTGCTCCTCCCTCTTCTTTTTCTCTTTCTCTCTCTCTCTACCTCTTTCCCCCTTCCTCCTCTCTGAAAAATATTGAATATATAAAGTATTAAAAAAAATAAGAGGATGCTGATGTTTCTGTACTAGGAAATGCTGAGCTGGAAATAATCTCCCAGACACAGAATGCCTATGGTGACCCAGATTACTGGGAGATTCAGCAATCAAGAAGAGATTCAGAAATTGACCATGAAGAGGCAAGTCTTCCTTCCTGTGCAATTGGGCTGCAAGAACAAGTGAAGCATCTATCACATTGTAGTTGTTTATAGTTCAGACTCTTAAATGAACAAGCCACTTGAGGGCAAGGAGTAGTGTCTTATTTTACTTGACAGGCCTACAGGCTAGAGGAACACTGGCATGTAGAGTGTTGACAGAGTGCTGTTGGATGGATGGATGGATGGAAAAATAAATAAATTGTGTACATGAGTAAATGTGTGATCACAGTGTTGCAAAATGTTCCTAAAATAAATGCCAAATCTCACACACACACGCACACACAAATACACACACACACACCCCTTATAAATTTATATATATACACTACCATATATTTATTCCCTTCCCCATTTTAATCAGATAATAATTTTTTGAAAGACAAAAAATAAGTTTAATTTGATTCCCTATAGCATTTTATTTTAAAACCTAAGCTTTATGAACTACATTTCAAGAAAAAAAAGAGACGGAAGAGGAACCTATCAATAAAAATCAACATAAAAAATGAAGCAACAACAATGAAAGTACCTTATTTGAAACCTGATTTTTAAAAATAAGCTATGAAAATTATGACATTTGTGAGATAACTGGAAGTTTGAACAGTAACAGAATATTTGAGAATATTGTAGATATATTTCTTTTTTAAGGTGTGATAATGCTAGTGTTTAAGATAAAAAGAGTGCTTATTTTTTAGAGATACACACTAAAACATTTATGAATGACATGTTAAGATATTTGGGATTTAACTTCAAATTAATACAGCAGGGGCAAAGAGGTTAGGGGTGGGAGTGTGCAGAATTGGCTGTTTAGGGGTCACTGGGACTGGGCGATGGGTACATGGAAAATCCTTATGTTACTCCATCTATTTTTGTATATGTTTGAAATTCTCCTTGATAGATAATTAAAAAATAAAATTTTAAAGTGATATTAAGATCTGGAAAAATGGTATAGCAGACACTATAATATTTTCAAGTTAACCACATTAGGGACACATCTAAATTCTTAGCTCACATCATCTGTTGCTGCTGTATATGCATATTCACAGGGCAACAAATGCCTTGGTGGAGAAAGCATTTATTTTTACCTTAAAAGTCATTGAAATAAAACAAACCGTTAAAACATTCTCTTTCTTACTTGTCATGTAAATCACTTTATATAGGCCATCTTAATACCCATGTCTGGTGCTTTAAAAGAACTGTATATTATTTTCAACCCTTAGCATAAATCCTCTTGATGTGTTTAACAAATATTTACTAAAATAAAACCTCAACCTCATTTCTTCTGACAAAGGTGTGTGCTCATATTCCATCATGGGTCCAGCTTTCTCCCGAGGGTTTGCCATCTTTACTCTGTGTTTGTATTTATGTTGCACTTGAAAAGACTTCGGGATATCTATTTTACAAGCTTTTATTCCCACTTGGTTTTGCATAACTAACTGCCTACAGAATCCTGACACTCTGCACAGATATATGTCCAATTATACTTTTGAATTTAATGACATTAATATAATTCAGTCCTCCGATCAGGAGCTAGAGATTTAAAAATTTAATTGGCTATTATTTTTCCAAGTAAGCTTATTGCAGTTTGAGTCTGAATTAATTTGGAAATTATGTGTGAACCAAATTCTTGTATTTCTTGTTTGAAGTCTATTGTTGGATATATTTCTTATAATAGATTAGTAATTATATTTGCAGCTATGAATATTTTGCACATGAGTTATGTATACAGTTACGTAAACACATTATGGTAAAATCTATAATGTAGAATTGAATAGGACACACTGATTCAGAAGCTTACCCCATGTTTTTGATATAGTTTCAGAGTTCATTGTTTGATCTTCAGTATATCTAAATCTGTGTGAGAATTCTGTTCTAACAGAATTTTACTATTATTCTAGTAAAGGATGAAGTAATTGGGGTGGGGTTTCGAATTCCACTGCTTACAAGGGCGAGGCGGATAACATCAATGAGTGAAGTCAGGCAGACAGGGAGAATATGAATATAATCACCTGGAGGTATATGCCCTCTCTAAAGGGGACAGCATTTCTTAGCTCTAGTTGGTATTACCTTGTGGGTATAGCATTTCCAAATGTATTCTTTTTTTTCCCCTAGAGAAGCCATACATCTAGATTTTTATGTTAAATCTCCTGATTTTAAAATGTGGGCAAAAAAAAAGAAAAAGCCTGGCTGGTTTGCCTAGTGGTAGAGCCTCGGCTCAGTGACTGGAAGTCCCAGGTTCGATTCCTGGTCAGGGCACACAGTAGAAGCGACCATTTGTTTCTCCATCCTTCCCCCTCTCCTTTTCCTCTGTCACTCTCTTTCTCCTCCTCCCGCAGCCATGGCTTCAAGCAAGTTGGCCTGGGGCACTGAGGATGGCTCTGTGACCTCAACCTCAGGTGCTAAAAATAGCTCGGTAGTGGAGTAACCAAGCAATGCTTCAGGTGGGCAGAGCATTGCCACAAGGGCTTGTCGGTGGATCCCAGGCACATGTGGGAGTCTGTATCTCTACCTCCCCTGCTCTCACTTAATTAAAAAAATATATGGGCCTGCTGTTTGCATGAAACAACACTGATCTAGAATAAACAGCACCAGAAGAACTTTCCCTATTATTGCTCTTTTAAAATTTCTACAATTTGCTTAAATTCTTAATATGTGAGTAGATTTCTTTTAATCAGGATATGACTATCTATCCTTGGACCATCTCACAGGGTAGGCTGTAGGCTGACTGCACATGCCCAAGGAAGATATGGGGTCATGTTGTGGATTTAACCTAGGAGTATTGATTAAAAATAACTAAGAACGTAGAGAAATAGACACATCCCTCACATGAGAGTGGGAGGGTAGATTGAAACAACTTTTATGAAGAGCAATTTGATATGTTAAAAAATTGTTAATACACACTTTTTTTTTTTTGCTCAACAATTATACTCCTATAAATATATTCTCAGGAAAAAAACACAGATTTAAATGACATAAGTTTAAAATCACAGAGGTTCATGTAAGGTTACTTATCCCACATTATTTATGATAATAAATACTGAAAAAACAAAATGTCTAACAATATCAAATGGGTTAAGGAAATTATGTAATCATTTCTGTAATTAGAGAAATACAAATATATATTTTAAATCATTTATTTATATTTATAATTATCTTATAAATATTTCTAATTACTTTAAATGAAAGAAATGAGCTGCATGCTAATGGCATGTTTTAAAGCATCATATGAAAGTTCTAGGTCTAATTCATTGGTATGAAGAATTATTCCAAGAAAGTATTAGTAGACCAAGAGATAGGAATAATCAGTAGGATCAATAAATCTAAGGGAAGGCACACTAGGTGACAAAAATGGTCATAAGCAGAACATCAAGTTTTAGATTAATCAAATCTAATCTAGTCTAGCTAGGGGACTCATGGAAGACAGGACTTGACTGATCTGGGCCAGCCCAAAGCTCCTGATCTTATCTATGGCTGTGATGCTGACCTGATCACATAAGTCAGATATGGCTTTCTAAGCAGTCAGACCTTTATTGCTCAAAAGTTCACCCTGCAGAGTCCCATAACACCAAACTGCGTGTAGCTTCATGGACTGCCCCTCTCTTGTCTCTTTCTTGTCTCTGCCCCTCAGTTGTGACTGTCCTTGGGCCTGGCAAACCCCAATCCCGCCTTCTCTCCACTAACTGCTACTCATGCTTCCAGGCTCAGTTTGGGCAGAGTCTTTCCTCAGCTCTCATCTGGATTGGGTTCCTTCCTTTTGTGCCTATCGCTAGGCACTCCCACTTTTGTAATCTGTCTTCCCCATTGAGCTGGGAGTGTTTTTGAAGAGAAGATGAGTCATCCTCATTTGTATCTGGCATTTGCATGGTATCTGATACCCAACATAAGCAAACAGCACCATACTTTTCCCATATAATCTATATGAAAGTCTACCACATAGCATTGTGCTGTGTTCCAACTGTATGTGCCTGTCCTGGACCCCGGTGGTTTTTAACTTCATGTATATATTTGTCTTGCTTACATGACTGGTGATGCCTTGAGGGTCTGCTCTGCCTTTCTAGAAATTAACTTCTGAAACTTGTTGCCCAAGATACTGCCTTTACAACCTCAAGGCTCACAGCTGTTCATTCTTAATGACCATATATTGTCATCATACAAATTCAAAAAATTTTAAACCTGGGTCACAAAGGCAGGCAGGCAGGCAGGGAGGAAGGGAGGGAGGGAGGAAGGAAGGAAGGAAGAAGGGAGGGAGGAAAGAAAGAAGGAAGGAAGGAGGAAGGAAAGAAAGAAGGAAGGAAGGAAGGAAGGAAGGAAGGAAGGAAGGAAGGAAGGAAGGAAGAAAAAGCACCTATTATCTGAAATGTGCTGTTGTTTCCCAGCACAAATCATTAAGACATACTTTCAGTATTTCTTTATGAAAAGTAAGTCTAGTGTGATCTTTATTTTTTCCCCCTTAAATAATTTGGAGATGAGTGTAGCAATTCAGAACATGACAATGAAACCCTAATGAAATTTCTTCAGCTTTTTACATTGAGATCTTTTGGATATTTAGGGCAAACTGGCATTTTAAATAGTCAAGTACTGGTATACATAATAATTAAGTCACGCCTGCTTTCTTTTTACTTGATCCTCAAAATAATCTTATGATTGTCATTTTACAAGTGAGAAAAGTGAAGCTAAGTAAAGTTACAATGACTTGTCCAAGTCATGCATTTAATTGGTTACTTCTTACTACAGACCTCTCCTCTTTACACCGTACCTCCATACTTTCTTTAATTGCTTCTCCTCTCTTATTTAAAAGGAGCTAACATGGCTCTTTCACTAGACTTTGAATCCACATTTTCTTTATTTTTTTCACTTCATCTCTAGGTTGGCAATCGAATCATAAATCTTTAAACCTGGCCTACCTTTGATAAATTGGTAGTGTTTTATTTTTTTTTTGTCTTTTTTTAATTTTATGCATTTTAGAGAGGAGACACAGAGTGAGAGAGAGAGAGAGAGAGAGAGAGAGAGAGAGAGAAAGAGAGAAAGAGGGGAGGAGCTGGAAGCATCAACTCCCATATGTGCCTTGACCAGATGTTCGGCAGATAAAATATAATATGCTCACTTTGTTAAAGATGGTGCTGCCCACATGGAAGCCCGTCATCCAGGTGATATTATTTGCCCTTATGCTTGTGATGGCTATGGGGGAAAAAGTTGTAATGTAAGCAGGCCGGGTCATTATAGCTTAAGGCTTTGTTTTAAGAGTAAGCTCTTCTCCACGCCCTTGGCTGATTGGATGATGTAGGGAGGAATCCCATTATGCCTCAGGTGGGTGACTTTGTATCAGAGACTTCCTTGTTTGTATAATTGGATTAAAGGTTTTGAGTCTATGCTATAAAATGGGAGAGAGCAGTAGCTTGATCTCTCTCTCTTGGTTCCTGAGTTCCTGAGGTTAGTATTAGAAAGGAGAGCAGAGTAAGGCCACGTGGAGGAGAGGAGGCAGCCAAGATGGCGGAGTGCTGAGGAAGAAGCCAGTTTGTTAAGAGTTTGTGCAGGAGGAGATGGGAAACAGAGGTGAATAAGTCTGGTGAGCTAGAAACTTTGATTTTAGGAAACTCGGATAAGTCAGTAGCTTTGTGAGCACTGAATGTGTGGGTTTTGGAGCCCAGTGTGTGTTTTTGCTTGCCTGCCGGGTGCAAGCTAGAATTAAAGCTGATGGCTCACCAGTTCGTGGCTCCTGTGTTTCATTACCGACTGTTCGAATCCAATGCGAACCTGCATGGGTCGGGCTGCTGTGATGGTGGCCTTGACTACTGGCTTTACACCAGACCAGTGCAGGGTTTTGAACTGGCGTCCTCAGTGTTCCCAGGTCGATGCTTTATCCACTGCGCCACCACAGGTCAGGCCGGTAGTGTTTTATTTTATTAAACATTGCTTTTTAAGTTCTAAGACATAAGTGAACAATGTTCAGTTTCTTAAATGGAAATTATCTATTAAATAAATTAAAAAGAAATATTTCCCCAAGTTAAACAAATAGGAGGCTTACATAGTCTTAGACATGTCAATTTCTACCCAAGTTTTAATTGGGTTTATTGGAAAACCTAATCTGAAACTGACCTTGATATAATTGAATGGTAATAGATTTTTGTCATTACTAATACATTTTTGTTTTATTTTTCTCATGGTTATGGAAGGTATTGTGATACTAGAAATTGTTGGACTGTAGAAAGATGCTTAAAGTCCAAAGCAGAAATAGTGATAGGCTATCATCCCTGCTCCCTTACATTTCTATCTGCTTTTAGATTCTGAAAGGTTATATCCCTCTAGTTGTTCAGCTTTTCAGTATTTTATATTTAACACTCAGAATGAGTTTCTTCAATGGTTAGAAAAATCTGATAACCCACACTTCAGAAATCCACAGCAGTTTCATGCCAGCTTTCTAAAATTAATAGAGCATTGCAGAATGCATTTGCTACAGATATGTCTACAAATTTGTCGTTGTAATTTAATCTAAGTAATTTTAAAGAAAACCATCTTTAATAGCCAAAAACATTTTTCACTATCAAATATTTCAGGTGCACATAAAAGTCCAGAGAATAATAAAGGAATACCTGTGTATCCACTACCTCACGTGAATAATCTAATGTGGCAATAACAACCTAAGCCTTTTCAGCACCCTCCTCAGGTCCTGCTCCTTCTCCAGAAGCAGCTATTATCTCAATTTGGTGTGCTTTTACTTTTATTACATATGGACATATCTAAAACAAAAACTTGTCATTTGATATGTTCTTAAATAATATAAAAATGGTCTCAACGTTTATATGTTCGTTGACAATTTGCTTCTTGTTTCTTCTCAAAACATGTTTTTGAAAACGATCCAATTAGTGCATCTAGCTCTGGGCCCCTCGTTTTTGTAGTTGGGTAGAATTACACTGTACGAATAGACCACAATTTACTTGTCTATTCCCATAGTGTTGTACATTTAGATTAGTTCATCTTTTTGATAATTAAAGGCAGTCCCCGGGTTAGAAAGTAAACACATTCTGTAGGTTTGTTCTTAAGTTGAATTAGTATGTAAGTTAGAACAGGGACATTTTATTATATGCAACTAGACAGATGTTTCCCTTAACATAGTATTTATTTTTTACTTTTCTGTGCATATAAATTCTTAAACATTTTCAGACCTACAGAACCTATCTCGCTGTAACCCAGGGACTGCCTGTGCTAACAATGCCCCATTAAACATTTGCTCAGAGATGTGTAGTCCACCTGGAAAAGTGTACTGACTGCCGCACTTAAGTGTTTTCCAATCCTTCTACCAGTTGTGTTAAAGTTTCCTATTTTGTTCTTTTAACAATTGGCTACCTTCACTGAATGTCAATCAGTTGTTTTGGAAAACTGTTGATAAAAGTTTTAGTGTGAGATACACACACACATTATATTTTTACACACATATTTACAAATGGGTTAAAGAAAAAACATTGAAACTGTTTCTTCAGAAAAATTTAAAGCAGGTAAGATAATTAGAAGTTTTCAGAGTCAGAGGAGGCATTTTGATAGGTTACAGAGGTTGGGTCAAAGGTCAAATCAGCAATAACATTTTGTAACAATGAAAACATTTCTAAACTTTTTTTTTTTTTTGACAAAGACAGACTCAGAGAGAGGGATAGATAGGGACAGACAGACAGGAAGAAAGAGAGATAAGTACTGTATCTATTCTTTTTTGCAGTTCCTTATATGTTTATTGATTGCTTTCTCATACATGCCTTGACTAGGAGGCTACAGCAGAGCAAGTGACCCCTTGCTCAAGCCAGGCACCTTGGGCTCAAGCCCTCTAGAGATCTTGGACTTTAAACCAGAGACCTTTGGGCTCAAGTCAGTGACCATGGGGTCATGTCTAGTATCTCACGTTCAGGCCAGTGACCCTGTGCTCAAGCCAGATGAGCCATGCTCAAGCTGTCGACCTCGGGGTTTCTAACCTGAGTCCTCTGTGTCCCAGTCCGATGCTCTATCCACTGTGCCACAGACTGGTCAGGCTGTGAGCGTCTATTCTTAAAATGCTCTCTCCATAGAAAATTCAATTGGATTGTCTTTGTTTTTTCTTTTACTCATGATCCAAATGCCACCTTTTTTGAAGGTGTGAATTTTTTTTTTTTTATTTTAAAGTACCTGCAGGGAAGTAGGTTCCTGAGAGCTATTTTTCTCACAGAAAAGGCCAGAGATTCAAAACACTTATCTTTTTTGAAAAACAAATAAATGCTAACTCAGTTTTAAATTTGCCAACACTTTTTTACCAAACTTTTGTGTGATAAGAAGACTTTGTGGTCATTGCTCATCTCAGCATCAAATATAGTAAAAGTGTCCTTTTTCTGATGCTATAATCCATAAAAGAGCTTATCTAACATTTCCCACAATATGCTGGAACCGTGAAGGAGCAGAAGCACCCCAACACTCCTTGTTTGGGGAACACCCTCTTACCTTCAGGACGCCTCCTGTCTATACACCTTAGTCAGGCCATCAGCACATTGTATATTAGTAAAGCTCAGGATAAAAACCAAACAGAAATGCAATTTTCTATCCCAACTCTGTCCCCAAAAGGGATTATCTTGTGCAATCCCAGCAGAGTACAATTGTTTTGAGCAACACTGCCTCCTGTAATAAGCAGGATTGGATGGACGAAAGGGAGAGTCAGCACTCCTCTGCCAATGACCTTTCTGATCAGGTGCTGAGGCTGGAAGGAGCAGGGCACAGGGAGGGCTGTGGGCGGGAGGACAGGAAGACCAGTGTGCACGTTGGGGAGGGCTGTGGGCTGAGGAGGTGCAGATGGACTGGAAGACTGGGGGCAGACTGTGCCAGGACTAGGGAGTATATTAAAAGCAAAAGGAGAACACCTTGGAACAAATGAGGGACATGATCAAAACTCCATTTTTATGAAATCTGTCAGTAGAGTAAAAAATAAGTTGGGAGAGAGTGGAGACAGAAAAAAGTTTTTAGGGAGCAATTTCATGTGAGAGGTGATGCTGAGTTAGTGGACAAGAGATGATGAACAGGAGGAAAAGGAGTCAAGAGACTTTCTGAAAGAATGTACATTTGATTCTCCAGGGCTGGTGAAGCAGGAGGAAGAGCTGAAGGCCGCTGAGGGGTCAAACTTTGCAGGCAGTGTCAGAAGGAGGTTTGAGCAAAGCGGGAGGAGGAATGAATTCACTGCCGACATGTGGTCTGTGGTTGGACATCCATTTGGAGACATCCAAGAATAAAGGCAGAGGGAGTCTGCCCTGATCAGGTAAAGATTTGGGAGCCAATCACTGGGAGGAAAGAAATGAAGCTGTCAGTGTGTCCTGAAATCACTCCTGAATTGTTCAGAGAACTGGGGAAGGGGCTGGGGCCAGAGCCTTGGGGGCTGCTTATGTTTAAGGTTCCAGAAGAGGGAGAGGGAGAGGCACCAGTAAGGGATCCAGGATGGCCTGACAAGTAGGAGATGTGGCCTGCTCCGACTCGCCTATCCAAGGTTTCACCCCAACTGTTCATATCCTCCCCCTGCCTGCTTTATGTTTCTTTGCTTAGCATTTACCTCCAGATACCAGATATTTCCCTCATTTGTTTTAATTATTTTCTGTTGCTTTCAAGTTAAAACCTTGAGCTTTGTGAAAACAGGAGTTTTTGTCTGTTTTGTTTACTACCATAACTCCCATGTTAAGAAAAGTGCCTGGCACAAAGCAGTAGTTGTTCAATAAATGTTTGCCAAGTGAATGAATAAATGAACTAGCAAAGTATACTACAACACAGATACCAAGAGGATATATAAGAGGAAAAAATTTCAGCTATGTTCTCTACTACTATTTAAATTTTTTTCAAAATGCCTGTTTTCCACATATACCTCAGCACTATACTATGATAAAGAAGTATCTCCAGTAAAGACAAGAAAAGATAAAAGCTCCCATCTGTGACTACAGGGATATATGGCAAGTGCTTTATATAATTTATTTTATTTTGTATCACTGTATGCATTATCTCCATTTTACAGATGAGAAAAATCAAGAACTTAAGTAATTTGACTAAGTAAACTATTAAGTGGCTAAACTAGATTTTAAACTGGGACCTGTGCCCTTTTCACAAGACTGTGCTGATGTTGAGACCTAGAAATAGAACTCAGGGTTCATTGATTCACAGATTTTTTTAATAAGGCCTGTGAGTGGGAGATGAAGTGGGGTTGGTACTGGGGACCCCGACCTGACTTGTGTGCTAAATGAGATAAAAATTATTTAAAGAGTTTTGAGCAGAGGAGTTCCACGGTCTGCTGTACTTGCTTAAAGTAATACTTTGCTGTGTTGACAATATACTAAAGGAGAGAAGGAGGGATAGGAATTTAGAGACTACTAAAATAATCCAGGCAAGAGATGATGGGGAGTAAAACAGGGTCAGTGGAGGAGGTACTGAGACGTGTTTAAATTCTTGGTATGTTTTGAAAATAAATAATAAGAGGATTCCTGAGATGTTGGATATAAAGATATATAGAGATGGCACGAGAGAAAGTAAAGTGTCCAGGAGGATAAGCTAGGAAGTTTTTGGCCTGAGCAATGTGAAGGACAGAGTTGCCATTAGCCAATTGGGGAGGACTACTAATGAGGCAGTTTGGGGTAGGAGTGTAAAGAGCTGTTTGGACACGCTAAGATTGAGGCGTCAGTTATACACCCTAATGAAAGTACTGAGTGGGCAGTTAGATTTTCCAGCTATAGTTCAGGGAAAAGGCACAACCAATTAGTTGTAGTTGAAGCCATGAAACAGGTTGAAATTCACCCTGGCCGGTTGGCTCAGTGGTAGAGCATTGGCCTGCGTGTGGATGTCCTGGGTTTGATTCCCAGTCAGGGCACACAGTAGAAACACTCATCTGCTTCTCCACCTTGCCCCCTTTTCTCTCTCTCTCTCTCACTCTCTCTTTCTCTCTCTCTTCCTCTCCAGTAGCCATGGCTCAATTGGTTCCAGTGAGTTGGTCCCTGTTGCTGAGGATGGCTTTGTGGCCTTTGCCTCAGGCACTAAAAAAATGGCTATGTTACTATGCAATGGAGCAATGCCCTAGACGGGCAGAGCATTTCTTCTAGGGGGCTTGCAGATGGATCCTCTTCCGGGCGCATGCAGGAAGGAGTCTGTCTCTCTGCCTCCCCTCCTCTCACTAAAATTAAAAAAAAGAAATGGGTTGAAATTCTAGTTGTATTTAGAAGGAATGGACAAATAGTCTTCAATAAAAATAGTGTTTAGTGAAAAATATTTTACTCTTATCCTTTTCATAATAGAAGATCACCATGTACAGCAAGCAGTTCCAAGAAATCAGTGAGAAAGTGAGCCATAGCTTTCTTGCTCTTCATCAACAACGAAGCGTTGGCTATTCCATTCATTCAGAATGGTAGACATGTTAGACGCAGCCATGCTGAAGCTGCTCAGTGAAGGACGGTCTCAATTTGCTAATAAACAGTGTATGTACTGGACTTTAAGTCTTGTTAATATTTCATTATAAATTACTTTGAGAACAAATACGTCATATCTTTCAGGAGTTTATTTGAACTAGCTAAATACAGCATAGTGACTAATTCCACAGTTCTAATAGCTATGAAAATATATCAGCAAAGAAGAGTTTCAGCATATCATCAATGAATATATATATTCATTATATATATTGAGCAAAAAGGGCTACCTCCCAATCTCCATAAATTAATTTCACTTTGAAACCATTCTGGTGTCTTTCTGCCTAATGCTGGGTTCATTTTGCACCTTGCACCTGAATACTACAACCTCACCTAATTTGTTTTAATGGGATGCTGTTGTCAATTAGACACAATATTTTACATCTAAGAGACCAATCTGTAATCATGATCTGAGTGGGGATTTGGAACATTGCAAAACTAGTGACAAGAGCAGTTAGGATTACAGCCTTGAAATGTGAAAAGAGAGAGAGCAGTTGGGCTTCCCCAACTCCTTGATGCATTTCCATAGTTGCTTGAGTGGGTGGAACACAGTTTCACCCCACTGACCATCAGCATCTGCTATGGAAACATGCTATCTGCTCAGCTCTGTCTGGAGAGCACTATTTAGGGCAATTTGAAGCCCCTGTCTCCCTTCAGTCAAGCTGTTTCAGACAGTCTCCATGTCACCAATTCATTCTCTGACACTGAGTGGCAGCTGGGCTGGTGGAAGACATGGTGAGGGTGAAACAGCTGATTCCAATCTGGTTCTATTATCCATTAGCTGGTGGGGAAAGTCACTTAATCTAAGTGTCCCTTTGTCCTCCAACTAGAATAATGCCACTAGAAATGTAAAATGAAAAAAGAAATGTGAAAATCCTTCTTTTGTGAAATGTTAATATATACATGTTTAAGAAATCTGAGATTCAAACAGAAAAATATCAAAATTGAGCTTATCAGGTTTAAAAAGTAATGAAATATTTCAGGCACATAAGAAGATATTAAGAATGATATAGCAAACATCGATCACCCAGCTGAAAAATAAAACAATAAATATGCTGTCTGTGCACTCCCCCAGATCAAAACCCCCTTCCTCCCTGCATAAGAGTAACTATAATTGAGAATTTGCAGTTTATCCACTATACCTACTTTAAAAAAAATGTAATTACATATTTAAGTGCTTCTAAACAATATGTGTTTTGAACATTTTACATTTAAATAAATATATTTTTGTATGATTCTACAATGATATATATATTTTGAGAATTATCTGCTTTGATACATGTAAATGTTTTATCCAATTATGACTAAATTCACTGTATGACCAAACCACAATTTCTTATTACATCTATTTTCTATTACAAACGCCACCTGCCGGCCATCACCTACAGGCCTCTCTGTGGCCAAGTGTGAGAAGGGCTCTGGGCATTTAGGGAGTGGCTTAATTGCCCTGGGCTGGGCTATGGGATCCCACATTTGAAAGTTTGTTTTTTATTGCCAAATTGTTCTCCAAAGTGATTGTAATGCCACTTTGCTCCCACCTGTAGCAGTGTTTAGATTCTCCCACAGTTTCATTAACCAAATGTTGTCAGAATTTTGAACTGTTACCAGTCTAACCTGTATGAAATGCTAGCTCATTGTGGTTTGAATGCTCTTTTCCCTGCTTAGTGAGATTAATATCCTTTCATGTTTGCTAGATCTTCAGACTTCCTCTTCCATTTCTCCTTCCTTACCCTCCCTCCCTCCCTCCCTCCCTCCCTCTTTCCTGCTCTGTCTCCAGTCATTTTTCTATGTATTTTGTTGTTGATGTTGATTTGCACTTCTTTCTAGTCTGGACACTAATCATTTGTCAGTTAAATCTGTTCCTTGTGTTTTCATTTAAAATTTTTTAATTAAAAAAAATTATTTTAAAATTATAGTTGACATGAAATATTATATTAGTTTCAGGTACACAATAAAGTGATTAGACATTTATATACCTTACAAAGTGGTCACCCTGATAAATTTAAATGGTGTCTTTTGATGCATAGAATTTAAAAAATTAACAAATTTATCAATTTTTTTTCTTTGTAGGTTGAGCCTTTTGTGTATGTTATGTTTCAGAAATTCTTCTCTAGCCCTAATTCATAAATATATTCAACAACATTTTCTGGATAAAAGAGTTAAAAGTTTTTGGTTTTCATGCTTTGGTTTTTAGTTCTTCTATGTCTGACTTTGTGTTTATGATAGATAAGGATCTATTATTTCCTTCTCTTTACAGAAAATCAATATTCTAGAACCAGTCGTTAGAATCCCTCCTCTCTCTTGATTTGCACTGCGGACTTTGTCAAAGGCCATGTCCCCATATACATACAGGTCTGCTTTTGTTTAGTCAATCTATTTATCTATCTTTGTATCAAAACTATACTGTTAAAATAACTATGGCTTAGTAATAAGTTTTGATTTCAGACATGGCATGTGTTTCAACATTGTTCTTTAGCTAATATGTTTTCTTTTCTGTGCAGATGTTCAAAAGCCATCTTGCCAAGTTGTTTGGAAAAATTGTATTGAGATTTCCAGTGGATTGCACTGAATTCATAGATTGATTCGGTACATAAGATGTTGAAGCAAACTGACACACAGTGATTCATGTACTCGATCATTCTGAGTGCTTACTTTGGGCCAGCCCCTGTGCTTAAGTGATATAAGGAACTTCATGATCTGGGCCTGGCTTACCCTGCCATCCTTGCCCTTCTCCATCCCTACTGGCTCTCTAAATCCCAGCGCTCAGGGACCTCTTTCCTAAGAGCAAGTGCTCCACACTCTCCTCCATCCTCCCAGTGTCTGCGAATGCCCTGCCCTCTGTGTGGCACACATTTTGCTCCCTCCTCACCTCCTAATTGCTTTTAGTCTTACTTCCTGAGAAGCCTTTCTTGCCCCCTTAAGTGTGGTTTAGATGTTGTGCTCTGGGCATCCTCAACATCCCCCATGCCTCCCCTGTCAACAGCTTCATCACATGGTACAGGAATTTCCTATATCCCCAGTGGACTGTCTGCTCAGAGAGGACCAGAATTAGTATATATGGTTTATGGCAGTTTCTCTAGCACTGATAGGTTCTTAGAATTTGGCACCTGCTTGGTGGCCCATTAAAACTATTGTCCACTGAATGAATATGGAGTCTGCACTAGAAGCAGGTCCCTGTGGCAGGAGTGTGTGTGTGTATGGGGGGGGGGGGGTACACAAACTGAGCAATCCCTCCAGGAGGGATCTGCAAGTATACATTATAATACAAATGTACAATACCAAATGTAAGAATTACATTACAAAATGAAAGCATTATTGGATTAAAGATAAGCATACAAAGCACTAGTGTGTTAAACTGGCTTCACAGTTTTCTACTGAATGTATGTAGTTGTATTATAATTCCTGGTGTTTTAAGTTACTTTAAATGTAAATATGTTTTAAAATTCCACTGATATTTTCAGCAACCACCACAGTCTGTTAAAATTG
Source organism: Rhynchonycteris naso (assembly GCA_037038555.1). Classification (NCBI taxonomy): domain Eukaryota; kingdom Metazoa; phylum Chordata; class Mammalia; order Chiroptera; family Emballonuridae; genus Rhynchonycteris; species Rhynchonycteris naso. The sequence goes on along the minus strand of CM072995.1, from coordinate 181,241,657 downwards.
CAGAAACTTCCAATGCCATGGCCAGTAGGAATTGGTTCTGGCTTCAGATGTGAGAGATGTAATTGGAGAAAAAATCTGGCAAGACAATTTCTGGTTAGCCTTCTTACATTTCTTCATGACATTTCTAACCTTTAGTGCAGAACTTCATGTTTTTATAAAGATAATTTAAAGACAATGAAAGTGGCGATTTCATAATTTTATTGCCTGGATTTGGGCCCCTATTATATTTCCTCTATGTTATTGCTTGCTGCTCCTTCCTGTCACCTCTGCTCACTGTATTCCATGACCCCATAGTTAAGTGTCGCAGCACACAAATCTGAAGAGTTATATTTTTCCTTAGCAGGTTTGAATGAATGCCTAGCAGATAAAGGGTCAAGTCTTCTGATTCAGCACAGAAGGCCCTTCACTCTTTGCATGACTTTACCTTTCTTACCCTATGTTATTTTCCTCTTTATCGATGGTACCTGGCACCTGTGGTTACCCAATAAATGTTAGGTGAATTACTTCTGTGTGGCCTGAATGATTATCACTGGGGAACAATTCTTTGATTTTCCGTTGCATGAGGTTTTAGAACTGTTTCTATATAGGTCTGCATCGCTGATTCCAAATGTGAAATCCGTTTTTCGGTGAATGCTCTAATTATTATGCAATTTTAATTTCTTTTTGTTACAGTTAATGGTATGCATTGGTTTTTCAATCGGAGTTAAAGGGCAATGACTCTTGGATTGAACATAACCCCAAGGCAATTAATGTTTTACAAGCATCACTTTTACATAATTGTAGTTGTTTTTAAATGTAAAAAATTATTATCTTATAAAAATACCCTCTTATTTTGTTTTAACATTGAATCATGGCTTCTTTGAGTAGGCGTAAATGTAAGAATAGTCCTGACAACTTCTGTTCTATATGTGGCTGTTACACACTTCAACGTCAAAGGCACAATATTTCATCATTTGTGACACGTGCATATATTGTCTATTTTCAAGTTCCCCTTGGTGATCAGGACAAGAATTGGGCTCCTCATATTGTGTGTCATAATTGTGAGAAAATGTTTCGTGACTGGACAAAAGGAAAATGCAAAGGAATGCCTTTTGGTATTTTCATGGTTTGGCATGAACTTAAGGACCATAGCAGTGACTGTTATTTCTGTCGGATCCATACAAAGGACATCAGCAAGAAAAAATGACATATGATTGTATATCTTAATATTCTTTCAGCAATACAACCTATCCCACACTTTGAGACATTCCTGCTTCTAGTTTTCAATGGTTTTATTTCTTCTAAGGATGAAGAAATTAAACATGGTGATCAAGTGTATTTCGATGAGATGCATGAGGAAATGGTTATAGAATCTGAAGGGTCTTCTTCTGATGCCAAGCAGTCATTAACCCCTCAGCAGTTTAGCCAACCCAAATTGTAAGAGATTTGTAAGAGATTTGGGCCTATCAAAGAAAGCAGCTGAGTTATTTGCCTCTAAGCTTCAAGAAAGAATGTACTTCACTGGTCAGCTAAAGTATCCCATTTCAGGAGGTGTGAACAAATTTTTGTGGACTTTTTTTCCGAAGACGAACACTTTGTTTACTGTCATGATATCAGTAATTTTCTCAGCCAGCTAGGTGTTACCACTTACAGTCCAACAGAATGGTGGCTATTTCTTGACAGCTCTAAATAGAGTCTGATATGTGTTCTCCTACACAACGGTAATGTTTATGCAGCAGTTCCAATTGGTTATTCAACCCATCTGTGAGAATATTATAATGACATAAAAATTGTCCTCAACTTTCTGAAGTATGAGAAGCATAACTGGATCATTTGTGTGGATCTTAAAATGGTAAATTTTCTGCTAGGACAAATTTTCTGCTAGAGAGGTTTCATGAAGTATCCTACTTTCTGTGTCTGTGGGACAGCCCAGCTTGGGAGAAACACTGGACACAGAAGGAGTTGCTGAAATGTTAAGCTCTGGAAGTAGGGATGCAAAATATTGTGAATGAACCTGAATCGAGACAGGATCATTTTTCCCCCACTTCACATCAGACTTGGCTTAATAAAGCAGTTTGCTCAGGCTTTGAATAGAGAAAGTGAATGCTTTCAGCATATTATTTCTGCTTTTCCTGCCTTGTCTTTTGAGAAGATAAAAGCAGGTGTATTTGATGGACCTCAAATTCGAACCCTCATATGTGACAAAGAATTTGCCAGGAAGATGAATAAGGAGGAGAAAGCAGCATGGCAGTCTTTTGTTGCAGTTACAAAGAACTTCCTTGGCCACAAAAAAGCAGAAAACTATGAAATTCCGGTTCAAAGGATGCTGTTGGCTTTCTGTGCCATTGGATTTAACATGAGCATTAAGATTCACTTTCTGAACAGTCACCTTGATAAGTTTCCTGAAAATCTTGGAGCTATTAGTGATGAGCAGACTACTGCTGGAGCATTAAACGAGATTGTCCTCAACAAGTACACAAATACAAGAGCTAGAAATGCAAATTTTGCCTGAATAAAATTTAAATTTTATGATTAAAATAAGTGTTTTAATATGTTCTATTTTGAAATTGTAGACAAATTCTGATGCAATCACATCTTTTAGTGTATTAGTGTAATTACTGCATTATATAAATTATTATAAGTTCACAAAGATGATGCCCAAGAAGACATTCTACTTTATTATGTTAAACTAAGTATTGAAAATTTTACAATAAGATGAAAACCTAAAATTCTGAATTGCAAAGAAATTGTAGCTTACAGAGAAAAACTAATGTCATATTTGAGATCACTACACTTGAATTAGGTAGGAACAAGTGTTCTTGTGGATGCAACAAAAATTTTGTTCCCCAGTTTTTTTTTTAAGGTTTTTTTTAAAATTTCTTTTTATTTATTTATTTTAGAGAGGACACAGAGAGAGAGAGAGAGAGAGAGAGAGAGAGAGAGAAAGGGGGAGGAGCTAGAAGCATCAACTCCCATATGTGCCTTGACCAGACCAATGCAGGGTTTTGAACTGGCGACCTCAGTGTTCCCAGGTCGACGCTTTATTTACTGCGCCACCACAGGTCAGGCTCCCCAGTTTTATTGATGGCATAAAATTGAGATTATTATATTTCTTAAATGGATGTCAAAAGGGTATAATTGGTGTTATTCGGTCAACAGAAAATTCATTTAGTGAAATATTTTATTATTGTTTTTACTTAAGAGTCATGATATTAGCAGTCATTCATGTGACTAAATGCTTTGAATAACATATGAAAGGGTTGGGCTGAGGCTAAGGCTGAATCCCAGAAGCCAGGGAGGTCCCCTAGTGGCTTCCACAGTCAGGTTCCTGATGTAATGACCGTGGTGTCTAAAATTTTATAATATTGACAGAGGAATAGGAACATGCATTGGAAAAATAGCATCTTTAAATGTGAAAGCAAAATGTCCTTGCATGGTTTGAAGTTTTAATAATTACGTTACTGTGTCTTTGCCATTATTTACCATGCTGAGTAAGACCAATGACAGGAAAACAGAAACTGTTCCATGGATACAAACTGGGGAGAGACCACAGTCTCACCCTGCTTCTTCTATCTGGAACCTGGGCCAGAAACAGGAAATAAGTAAATAATAATAATCTATGAACTGTCAATAAAGACATGTCACCAGACCTGTCAATGAAGGGCACACTTCCAAATGGCACCAAGCCTAGGAGAGCCACCTGTCTGTAAGAGGTATTATTCAGTTGTCCTCAAATCTTGAATTAATGTCAAAAAGAAGCACTTTCCCTCCAAAATTCTCCATGTTACCATGGAGCAATGGCATGGGGAAAACAGGTTTAATGGGGTGAAGGCAGAGGGAGATTTAATGGCAGGCACACTGGCGCCCTGGGCCCTGACTTCTGAAGAGCCCTGCAAAACCCTAACTTGACACTGCTTTCTAATGACACCAAGTTTGGTTTCATATGTGCAATTTTAACATTAATAGTATATAATTTTTTAAATCTATTTAAAAATGTGGTTAACATGTATTTTTATTTTCCCTGTCTCTCTCTTTTGTAAGGGGCTCAATATTTTCTTCTGCACCGGGGGCCTCAGTCGACCTTAATCCATCTCTGGGTGAAGGTGTAACTTACCTGATTGGTGAATTTAGAGAAGAAACTGACCATGCTCCACTTAGCCCCTTTTAAGATTTCTTTTCTTTTCTTTAATCTTTTTACATTAAATAAGTCAGATGAAAGAAGACAAGACCAATGTGTTTTTGCTTCTATGTGGGATATAAACTAGAAAGCAACAAATGAACAAAATACAGAGTTTCTTTTCTGACAGTCTGTCTGCTGTGTTTCCTGTACTGCCACATATAAGCCAGTAGAGGCTGGTCTGTCTGTATGCATGGAGCCTGTGGTTGTACAAATACACCTGTACCCAGGCAAGTCAATCTGATTTAGAGGTAAATGTTAGAAAAGAAATCGTGGCCACACATTTAAGGTGCACATACCTACCCAGACCTTGTCGGTAATAAAGCTGATTTTAATACTACATATATGTCTGCCTTCTATGACTCAATTGGTTGGAAATGTGGTAGGAGAATAAGAGATGCCATTTATGGCCCTACACTCCCTTTGCCAGCTCTATAGTGACCCATTAGACTCATTCATATGTAAACAATGTGATAGATAGCCATTTAGATATCTCCCCTCCGCCTCTCCCCATTCGCACAATACAGCATTACAGACAAACTTAGTTTTACCTCTCCTCTGTTCTTGCTGTAGCCAGAAGTAACCAGTATCACTAAGCTGGTATGTCTCCATCCCATGCAAATCTGAGACAGGGGTTAGTGGTCAGCTAGAACATTTTTTTCCCTTTTGAAATTGTATGTTAATACCGCTGTTGAATTTGTTTTCTCAAATTCACATGACTGGTTTTCTACAAACTAAAAGTTTTCTTTATCAAATTTGTTAGTGGAAGTAATTAATGGAAGGGATGGATAGTGACTCGACTTATAAGTGACAATGGATTGATACATTTTGAGAAGGACGAATTACCACGAGACCTGAATGAAAACTTGCTGTGTGACCGTGAATAAGTCAGACTCTTATTTGGTCTCCTCACCTGGAGAATGAGCAGTCTTCTCTTCACCACACTGCCTTACGGCAGTGGGATAGCAGTATAATCATGCACATGAAATGCTTTAAAAGCATTAAGTGCTACACTGATATGACTAATTTTTCAAATACACTAGTATAATAACCTGGAAAAACAGAAAGCAAGCAGTACACCAAATATATGTTAGTCTGAAGTAAGAATTCCTAGTAATTTTCTAATGGCTTCAAAAATATCACAATGAGGTTTTCAAAGAAGTCATTGTGCATGCAGCAGGAAGCCTGGCATACCCTAAGGAATGGAACTAAAGGCAGTAGAAATTGCCAAATTCTTTAGAGTAGATCGTAGTATTTTCAAAGCTGGAAGAATAGAAGTGCCTGATTTATGCACTGTAATGATCTATCACTCAAACACTGAACATCTCTGTCAAAAACTTCCAATTGCTTTCAACAAAAGCTATTTCATATATGGTGTGAGTGCTTCAGGAGAGAAAAGAGAAACTATGAATTTAACCACAGAGAAAATGCAGACAGAATTCGGACAGCCTGTCAGATGCCTTGAAACTAAGTGGTTGATCACAAAGATATTAATAGTGTGGGAATGAGAATAGGGCCTGGGTTAGATAAACCACGTGGCCCTGCTGAACCACACAGGGCTCAGATGTTACTTTATTATAAAAGAGTAGGTAAAGAAGACTTCAACCTCATTTTTAAGATTTAAAATTGTACAGGTGAATTGCAAGGTTGGTTATTTGGTGAACAAACAATATACTATGCTGTTTGCCCTTGAAGAAGCCTTTAAAATAAGGCTGCATCTTGCAATCAATCATAGGAAGGGTAAAAAAATATGGCATATATTTGCACCATAATTTAGTTAGCCATACAGTCATACTCCTGTCGTACTTAGTAATTTGCTATTATTATTACAAATAGGACTTGCTATGAGCATATTGGTATCTAAATGTTTTTCTGTAACTGGTTATTTTTCTTTAGGCAAAATGTGACTTCGCTTTGAGGAAAGGAGCTTTTGAAGATACAGGAAGGAACACAACACTGTCCCTTTCACCAGTGTTGAAGGATGAACATTTGAAGTCCCACATAGAGACTCTCTCCCCTGCTGATGCTCCCCCTCCCAGCTGTGTGGGTTATTGCTTTGGGAAAGAGAAACTGGAGACCATTCTATTTCCTTTTCTTCTGACATTTATCTGAGTAAAGTGATTGTATTATTTTAGTTCATTTTCACAACCTTTTCTTTCCTTTGCACACTGAAGCAATTTTCTCTTATAGTACACAAAATTATTGGTTATTCTTCTTTTGCATCTTTTTCATATTGATGGATTAAACTGCTGCCCTTTGAACAAGACTATTATTTCCTGAAAATAGAAATGAGTTACTTCCCCTATGATTCTGAAGTAATTATATCAACAAAATTTTAGGTTTTGCAAGTGACACTAACAAAATAGGAAGAGCTGTTGGCAGAGTTAATTGGCTGATCTTATGTAGATCTAATTTAGAATGTCAATTGAATTTTTGAAAACCATTTCTTATTTTCTTTGAAAAATATTTATTACACTGTGTAATCTGAATATATAATACATAGTTTGTTTACTTTTGCATCATAGCTTGATTGAGAAAAATTATTTCAGGGACATATAAAATATTTTGAATTGGTTTCCTACCCGCCCAGTATTTGTTTAGAGAAAATAAACAGATGTAAAATTAGTACATAATTACCTGTCAGATTTATCATGGTGTCATTATTTCCTGACATTGGAGAGCCCACAGTGGCATAGTGGGCAGGTAATTCTGGGACGGGAGCTTTGTTTGGGGTTTTGCCACTTGCTAGTTGAGACCCTGGCAAACAACTAACTTGTCCAGTCCTCAATTTTAAGCATGTAAAGCAATGCAATTGATAATAGTGTCTCCTTCCTTCCTACTTTTTCTCTCCTTCTGTCTCTGTCTCTCTCTATCTCTCTGTCCCTCCTTTCCCCTTTTTCCTTCCTTCCTTCCCATCTTCTTGGTCTTCATCTTCCTCTCCTTCATATTCTCCTTTTAGGAGCTAGTACACAGGCTTTGAAATGAGACAAACATTGTTGGGTGCCTTAACGCCACTACATGATGACACTGGTGTTTGTTTAACCCACCAGGTCTTGCTTCCTCTATTAAGGCATGGCGACAATACAGACGGCAGGTGATTTTGAAAAGTAAGTGAGATACTCTATATAAGCAGCTGGTACTACATAGGCACACATTAGGCCCTCAATGTGTGATGTCCCTCATAAGGTGGTTGTGAAGAGAATCTAAAGGACATATATAGAAACCCTTTCTTCATATAAAAAGCACTGTAAACTTGAAACGTGGAAGAAGCTAACCTCTGGCTCATCTTGATACATTGGACTCTGGAATGTGTAATGCCTGGGGTTTAGCCCTGAGAGTTTCTGCCATCTGAACTTGTAAAATGTGTACCTCTAATTATGACTAATTTTAATAAGTTTATAAACTTAGAAATTAAGTGAGACTTCCTATTATTGAATGACTCCCTTGAATTTGAAATTCACACTGGGATCTTATTTGGTTAAGTTGAGAGGAACTTAAATATCAGAGTCTGAATTTCTCCTTGGTGTAGAGCCATACCCACTTATTGATCAACTCTCCTTCCCTTCTGGGCATCTCTCTGTACAATTGGTCATTTTTCAGTTTGTCATATAGCTAAAAACCAAAAGATTAAGTTCTCTCACTCTACCCAATGACACCCAAATCTTTCTTCTTTGGAGACTCAATATAAATCTTAGACAGAATTCATTTCCTCCCTATACACAGGGTTCCCTTCTAAATCCATAACTTTGGTAAACCTTAATAGAACATTAATTCAATATTAGGTTTATTATTCCCCAGTGTCTATGTTTTTGTGTGTATGCACTTGTATATTTGTCTTAGCACTGACAAGTTGCAAGCACATAATAAATATTGGTTAGATAAGTGACTTAATAAAGTTGAATAAAGTATGTAAGTATGTATGTGTGCATGCATGTGCTGTTTGGTAACACATCTAGCTATAAGGACTCCTTTCATTACTCTCACTTCTGCTTCAATTTTCTGATATTTCTTCTTTGTACATCAACTCATGGTACTTACTCAAAGATGTTGATTATTATTTAAAAGTAGCAGCTGTGCACACTGTTTTATTTTTAAACCTGAAGAAGATAAGAGCCAAGATGTTTTAAAGTTACCTCCCAAAATACATGAAAGCATCCTCATTGTTAAAAATTCAAATTATAAAAATTATCTTAGCAAAATGCTCAAGGTCCTCTACATAATCAACCCTCATGCTTTTCAGAAGTACCCAGAGCTGACAATCTGATATGCATCTTCCCAATCTCCTTTCTACAAAAGACAAATATACATAGACATACACAAATATGTGGCTTCTTCACATGAAGGAGACCATACCATATTCATTATTCTACTGACACCTTATTTATCTTGGCATGCTTTCTACTATCTCTGTACACATTGATCACCTCTTTTCGTGGGTATAAAACAATTTAAAGTATTGCTATCTAGTAGTCTCTTTGATCACTTCAGTCATAAAAACATTTAGACTTTTTCTTGGTTTTTGGCTGATATAATCCATACTACAGTGTTGAACACTCATTGTTGGTATGTGCTAGCACTCCAGTAGGACAGACTCCTAGGTCAGAGATTACACAGACTTAAAATGTTGGAACATGCCACAACATTGCTTTCCCCAAAAGCTTAGCCAAATATGTACACTCTTATTAATATTTATTTTTCAGAGAGCCCAGAACAGGCATTTTCATTCTAAAAAGAAAGATGATTAATTATCTTCTCATCACAAGTCATGACTGGATAAATTCAGTGATTTTGTGTGTTTGTGTCTGTGTGTGTGTATACAGGGTCTTTGGTTACAATATAGTTCTGTTCCTATGACAGCAATATAACCTGAATTTTTGTGTAAGTCAAAACAAACCCTAGTCTAAGTCAGTTACCTATTCTAACACAGTTGTAAAATCATAATCTGGAACATAAAAAAAACCCACTAAGCCACAGAAAAATGAAAAGGACATAAATATACTGTACTGTACACTGTACTGAGTACTCTTCCATTGCATGCAACCAAACTAGTTTACCCACATAGTCCTTAAGTATAATGCTAATGGAATAAGCAAAAACACTCACATTTCAATTTTTTAAAGTTTTTATGGGAGTGAGTATCGTAAACTTGAAATGTCACATATTGAGTGAGACAGTAAAAACCTAAGGACCCACGTGTGTGTATGTGAAATGCCGGTGGCTGCCGTCATGACCAGGCAGGTCCACATTGGATTCGGGCAGATGGTAGAAAAACTGTGGAGCTAGAAAAGGTTGAGCCAGTTTGTTTAATAAAGTCTCACAAGGGCAGACAAGCACACAGGTAGGGAAAACACCTCTCAGGCAAACAAACAGCAAAATGGCCCCTCACAGTGACGGGCAGGCAATCTGCATATCCGCAATCCCCCTGAGCGCAAGCAGCCATTGCCTTATGTAGGCCACACACATGTGAGGCTATCACGTGCTCATGCACCAATCAAGCAAAGGGCTTGCAACCGGTAAACCAGCAAGCAAATCTGACACAGCTATCTCACATTCCACACCTTTAGGGTTGCTCACTTCACAATCTACATGACATGAAACAGAGACTACAGCAACAGTAAAAGTTACTCAATAATTACAAAGGTGCCCTTCACAATGTCTCCCTGAGCACTTTGCCCAGGGTGTCACCTGGAGGCCCACCTCTAACTCCCTACCCCATAGAAGGTAGGAGGGCCTGTGTGGGGAAGCTGTTTTAAGCTTGCTCATGGGGTTACCAGGTATAAGCATTTGCCTGATTAGTGTCTGAGCATGTGGCAGCGCCACGTGTGTGTGGCCTATATGAGGCTATGGGCGCTTGTGCTCAGGGGGATTGTGGATGGTGGATTGCCTGCCTGCCACTGTGAGGGGCCATTTTGCAGTTTGTTTGCCTAAGAGGCAGTTTCCCCTGCCTGTATGCTTGTCTGCCATTGTGAGACTTTATTAAATGGAATGGCCCAATGCTTTCCAGCTCTGCAGTTTTTCTACCATCTGCCCAAATCCAATATGGACCTGCCTAGCCTCAGCCACCAACATTACATCTTGCATAGTGGATAGGGCTTGGAGCAGATTGGTGTGGTAGCTGTGGATACCCTTGAGGGGTGGAATAGAGGAGTGGCTGTTCCTGGTGACTCTCCTGGTGGGGACTGTGGGCTGGGTGATTTTTGCAATCATGCAAGAAGAAGCCAAAGGCTCCATGTGAGAAGCTGAGTGAGGTCAAAAGCTCCAGGATGAGCTGCATACTGAGTGCCAATGACAGTTGTGGACTGGAGCAAGCGCTGAAGAAGGAGGCTGACCCGGTCTGAGAGCTGCAGTGTGAGGTGCAAGCTGAGCACCAATGGCACCTGGAACTGGAGCAGTGTCTGGACAAAAAGTTATGGATTCACAAGTTGCAGTTTGCCCTAGAAGCTGAACATTGGCAATGATGGCTGTTGGAGAAACAACTGCGGGTTCAGGAGCTTGAAAGTCAGCTTCAGGCTGAGAGCTGACAGCTACAGGAGCTGAAGCAGGCGCAGATGATGGAGCTGCATTTGTGCAGGTGGAGTGGCTCTGAGTTGGCAGAAGCTGGCATTTCCCACTCTTCTGAGGGGACGTTCAGGCTGCAACTATTGTTCACAACTCATGCCTAGCCAGTGGTTGCCAAGAAGGTAAATATCCAGCAGCCAAGAATCCCTCAAGGGCAGCCACAGCCTCCTCCCCAGGTAGTGGAGCACTCTGTGGTCTGGCTCTATATGTGGGCAGAGCTGATGGAGTTGGGGGTAAAATTCAGGCAGAAAGCCGCTGAGCCCCTGGCAGCCTGCGTGGTGCAGCTGCAGGACATTGGGGTAGATGGCATCATGCTCTCTGGAACAGAGATGGACCATAAGGCTGTGAGGGTTGCTGCCCATGCTGTCCCCCATCTCCACAGAGAAATGGACCTGTGAAAGTTACCAGAACACAGATATGGGTAGATTTGATTATGGCTGGGGCAGATAAAGAGAAATTAGATGGCAAGCTTAATAAAGTCTTGGTGGAGCTTTGGCAGCAGCTTGAGTCAGAACAGGGGTTCTAGCCACTGAAAAAGGAGGGGAAGCAGGTTGCCCTGGCATCTGCCAGGAAAATGGCTAGCATTCAGGTTACAGAATTCCTAAGACCTGTTGTCCCAGTTTGAATAGGAAGAAGGGTGAAGGACCTCTGACAGGGATGGGCAGAGGCCCCATGTGAAATTGGCTATCCACTGGTCCCCTTCTAAAGTGTAATGTGCAGCACGTGTTAGCATTAGAAGGTAATAGGTGCTTTATTTTTTTATTTTTATTTTTTACAGCAGCAGCAGCTAAAAGAACTATTAAGGTGACAGAGGCCTTGAATGTGTTTGACCCCGCTAGGCCCTGTGAGCTTGTTGAGGGGTTTGGATGCGACTTGTGACAATGGACAGCACACAATGGAAAGGTGCTGAGGTTTGTTGATAAAGAGCTGTATGGCTAGTTGCCTGTAATAAACTTTTACCTTGGTGGTTTGCACAGACAGCTGGGCTGTCTATCGTGGACAGACTCTTGGACTGTGACCAGAGGGGGGCACCGGCTCCCTTGATGGATGGACACATTGCTTGTGGACAGTACTATGAGAAACCCTGATAGAAAGCCAGCTCTGGTGGATGACCTCCTGCACCAGGAAGGTGCTTTCGTCCAATTGGGGAGATGCATCAAGAACACTTTAAGGTTTCCATGGACACAGCCCTGGACTATACAGGCCCTTCCAAATACCGTGGAGTAGGGGGCTAGAGATGAGCCTCCAGTTAGAGCCTTAGGAAAAGTGCTCAGGGAGACATTGTGAAGGGCACCTTTTTAATTATTGTAATTACTGTGTAACTTTTGCTATTGCTGTAGTCTCTGATGTCATGTAGATTGTGAAGCAAGCAACCCTAAAGGAATGGAATGTGGGGCAGCTGTGTTAGGCTTGCCTATGGGGTACCAGGTATAAGCACTTTGCCTGATTAGTGAATGAGCATGTGTCAGCACCATGTGTGTGTGGCCTATATAAGGCTATGGGTGCTTGTGCTCCAGGGGGCAGAAGTGATTGTGGATGGCAGATTGCCTATCTGCCACTGTGAGCGGCCGGTTTGGTTTGTTTGCCTGAGAGATGGTTTCCCCTGCCTCTATGCTTGTCTGCTGTTGTGAGACTTTATTAAAGAGAGTGGCTCAACCGTTTCTGGCTCCACAGTTATTCTACTGTGTGCCCAAATCCAATGTGAACCTGCCTGGCCTTGGCCACTGGCATTAAAGCCTGTAAAGTCCAGAACTGTGTCCATGGAAACTGTAAAGTGTCCTTGGTGCACCTCTGCAACTGGATGAGAACCAGTGCAGGAGGGCCTCTATAGGTGCTGTGGTTCCCCCCCATCAGGGTCTCTCATAGTACTACTGCCCACGAGCAATGTGTCCCTCCATCAAGTGGGCCGGTGCCCCCCTCTGGTCACAGTCCAAGAGTCAGTTAATGATATACAGCCCCGCTGTCTGTGCAAACCACCGAGGTAAATGTCCATTACAGGCAACTAGCCATACAGCTCTTTATCAACAAACCTCAGGACCTTTCCATTGTGTGCTTTCCATTGTCACAAACCCCATCCAAACCCCTCAACAAGCTCACAGGGCCTGGAGGGGTCAAACACATTGAATTTGGGCACACGGTAGGAAAACTCTTAAGCTGGAAAGTGTTGGGCCATTGCGTTTAATAAAGTTTCACAACAGTGGACAAGCACACAGGCAGGGGAAACCACCTCTCAGGCCTTATGTAGGTCACACACAGGTGACGCTGCCACATCCTCAAGCACTAATCAAGCAAAGGGCTTGCAGCTGGTAAACCAGTGAGCAAGCCTAACACAGCTGCCCCACAGTATGTATATGTATATGTATATGTATATGTATATGTATATGTATATGTATATGTATATGTATGTGTATGTGTATATGTATATAGTGTGTGTGCAATGCAATGAGTTAGCACAGGATATTTGCAGTTTATATCAAACTTATATTAAAAATCTCCTTAAATAAATAAATGTTTGTGATTCAGAGGTCTAATTTTAGAGGACCACAAGTTCACAGAGATGGAGGGAGTGAACATGGGCAGAAGGAAAGGGTGGCACAAACTTACTATTCATCAAAGCATGAGGATCAATACCTCATTCTTAGACCTTAAAAAGAATACAGTCTAAAAGTATGCATAAATAAAATAAAAGGTGGAAAGGGCTTTTATATCACTAAATCAAAACATAAAATTAATCAGAGGTATGACTTACATTTTATTACTTTGTAGAGAGGAACCAGAGCAATTAAAACATTATATTAGCTCAATACTTATGAATCTGGGCAAGAAGAATGTACTGAAAAAGGGCGCTAGAGAAACATGGAGGTTTAGAATTATCTTTCTATTCAACTCGTGCTTTCTTATCTTGGCAACGCCATTATCTGTAGTAAAACTCTCACAGTGAGGCTAATCACTGTAATAAGACCTACCTTATTTTAAATAAATCCAAAGCAGATGCCAGAATTGGACCTGGTGACAACTATTTTATCTTCGTCCTGGTGTTTGCTGTTTTCCTGTGGCACTGCACAGTTCTCTCCCGATCTCCACTTTGATGGAATCAAGGGGTAGAATAGTTCTTGCCAAATGTATGCAAGAGGTCTACTGTTTTTTATGGACAGCTGCAGCCTTCTTGCTTTGCCCCTTCTCAGATAATCTACTTTCCTCATGGCTGCCAGGGCTTGCCCTGAGAGCACCATCTGCCCTGTCAACATGCCCCCCCTCAAACCTTTCTCTTCCTTACCATCCCATCCCCTTCTCTCCTTTAACTTGAGCCAACATGCATTGACACCTACTCTGTGTTCAGACACCGAATCATGCCAGGTCCTTGGATGCAGGAAGAAAGCCTGATTCCTGCTCCCTGGAAAATATCAACTTAGCAAAATTTTCTAGAACTAATTTGATCAAGTGCTAGGGAAGATAAAGTCTAATCAATTAGTCACTTACTATATATAACACCCATAATTTAAGCCACCGTGTCAAGACCAGTAGAGTATACTTTTTATTTTCCCTTGTGTTGAAAGCCTCTATCATATCAAGAAGGTGATTTCACCCCCCTTTTGAGATTCCTTCTGGCAATCCATAAGAGACACTTTTCTTAAGTGGGCTTATATCACTCAGACCTGCTAAGGATGTTAACAGTTATTTTCTGTATTTATGGCACAAGTTTTATGTATTTGATTTATCTTCCCTTCCCAGACAGACAATTCATAGGTGTACCTATGGCCTGTGTGAAGTTAGGCCAAACTTATTTTGAGTAGAATTTATATTTTAGTCAAGTGCTCCCTTCTTCACATTGAAGAGTGCAGCTCCCACCATGAAATGCTGGCTACTGCTTGTTACCCTGCCTGCTGAGCTCTGCATAGCAGGATTTCCATAAACTGCAACACAGAGCCCAGGAAGGGGTCTAGGTGGGAATGGGGAATGTTTACAAATTACCTTGGAGAGACAGATATCCAGCCATGCACCAGGGGAACAGAGCAGCTGAGAGAAGCATGTCAGTTGAACACCTGAGGCTGTTGCAAATCTCAGGAAATAAAAAATGATTACACCAAACCAAACCAATGACCATAAATATGAGCTGCTTTTCTCAACTGCAGATTCATATTCCTATTTCCTGTAAGTAAAGCAAGGAAAGTAAACAGTACTTTACCCCACATGTAACAGTACTGTACTGAACACTAAAAAATGTAAGAAGGCAAACCTCATGTTATCTGTTCTTAGCATACATACACAGCAATAAAATTAAAAGCAGAAGATAATCTGAATCTTAGAATTACTAGAATTCTCAGTGTAAAGTCATCTCTGAAAGCAACCCCAAACAGACCTCTGCTTGCTAGAGTTGCCAACAGCTCATTTTCACTGACACACCCTTTAGGAGTTCAGACCACTGAGGTTGACAATGTTAGCTGCCAAACTTTATCTACTCCCCCTTCTTCTTTCCTACTAGAATCCTGATTCCATTTGGGGCAACAATATGTCCAGTTATATGTTTCCTGCAGACTCCCTTGCAGCTAGGGGTGGCTAAATAACCTATCTCTGGCCTCTGAGACACAAATAGAATTTGCTGTCCCACTACCTTCTTCTTCCTTCCTAGAATGTGTTTGCCATGAAGACAAACACATTCCTAGAATGTGGCACAGGAGCCATGAAGAAAAAGCTACATACTCTGGAAGAAACAACGGGTAGATACAAGAAGCCTTGCCTCTGATGGTGCTTTTGAGTGGCTAGACCAGCTCTGGATTGCCTTTCCTGAGTCTTCTCCTGTGTGAGATAAATAACTCCTCAGGGGTTAGTCTGATTTTTTTTTATTTCTTATTATTTTTTTAGTGTAAGAGACAGACAGGAAGGAAGAGAGATGAGACACATCAACTCATAGTGTGGCACTTCAGCTGTTCATTGATTATTTTCTCATATGTCCTTTGATGGGGGGCACTCCAGCTGAGCCAGCAATCTTGGGCTCAAGCCAGTGACCGTGGGTCATATCTATGATCCCACACTCAAACCGTTGACCCCGCACTCAAGCAGGTGAGCCCGTGCTCAAGATCGTGACCTTGCGGTTTTGAACCTGGGTTCTCAGCATCCAGGTTGATGCTGTATCCACTGCACTACTGCCTGGTCAAGCTAGTCTAATTTCTGATACTTCAGAAGGCAGATTGTTGAAAGGGCTATTTTCCTAAAGCAATGCCTTCTTTTTGTTTCTGAGATTTCATAAGTGATGAGAACTTTAAGTTCCAAAGTTCATGGTATGTACCCCCAGCATTCCTGGGAAGTAGTAACTATCAAAGTTTTCTACAGGCTGCAATGGGGATTGTGGGGAAGAGCTTACTAGCCCATCTTCCAGGGAGAAGAAATAATAATGATGAGGTTGTAAGCACATATCTGCATAGTGCTATATAGATTACAGGATATTTTACAAAACAATGCATCTGCCATTTATCAAGTCCTTACCAGGCATTTGGGAATTTTATAGAAATTAACTCTAAATCCACATGACGACTCAGCAATGGAGGTGTTATATAGTGACTTGTCTCACAAATATGGAGACAGAAAAAGTAATTTGCTCAAAATCACAGAGCTAATAAGTAAATGAACTGGGATCAAACCTTCCATTGGATGCAAAAACCATGCTCTCTCAGCAATGTAGCCCATAAGTATGTTACTTTATTTTTTTCTCATAAGTCAATGAGGTAATTATATTTTTCATTTTACCTATGAGACAGTAAGTTGCCAGAGAAGTTTAGTTACAGGCCCCAAAGCTCACAGTCAATTGCTTAGGTTCCAAAAGCACCTCTCTTTCTACTCTATCAAAATGTAGCTCCTCAGAGATTTCTGGAATGCCCCCCCCACACTAATATTTATTGCATGCTTACTAGGTGCCTGTGACTAAGTGTGTTATTCTTATTTTACAGACGAGAAAACTGACCCTTAGAAAAGAAGTAATCATTCAAAATCTCACAGAGGAGTAAGTGAATGACTGGGCATTTGCACCCAGGTAAAGGGTTCCTCAAATTTTCTCAGCATCTCCTGCCTCTCAAGACTGATGTGCCCTCCTGAGAAGATGGGGAGACAACCTGGTTACCCAGAAAGGGTGAGGGAGCAGGGAGAAAGAGTTTCCTAAAATTGTTTTGGAACCAAAAGTCAAATTTGAGAAGTCTGTTACTGTTTGACTGTCAAGGGAAGGCTGGGACTTGTTCCGTCAGGTCATACTGTATCTTCCCATATATAAGATGCATCCTTTTTCAAAAAATTTGAGGTCTAAAAACTGGGTGCATCTACAACAATGGTTGTAGATTTTTTTTTAGTTGCATTTCCCGCTTTTTTGCGCTTGTTGTCTTTGTGCTCGTTTCACACTTGTTACTGGCCTATTATGCTAGGTAATGTTCTGCCCAGAAACGGCTCAGAAAAGATTATTGTAAAGTGCTGAATTCAAGTTAAAAGTGATCCAGTTTGTAAAATGAATGGAAATCGTGCTGTTGAATGTAAGTTTGGATCTCCTCCAACTGAGAAATCAATCTGAGACTGGCTACGGAAAGAAGAAATCCAACTGAAAACACCATGGCAGAAGAAGGCCATGAGAGGAAAGTCAGCAAAATAGCCTGATTTAGAGAGGGAATTGAAGATACAAATTGAAGAGCAAAGGGCAATTGGAACTACTGTGTCCACAAAGATGGTTCAGCATGAGGCAAAAAGAATTGCTGATGAAAAAGAAGTTACTGATTTCAAAGGAGGACACAATGGGTGCTTCAGGTTCATGAAGCAGAATGGACTAAGCATGTGTACACGCACCAGACTTGCCCCAAAGATGCCTGAAAGCTATGAGCAGAGGTCTTTGAGTTTCATAGTTTTGTCATTCAATGTCGGAAGATACATCAGTTTGAGTTGGGACAGATTGAAAATATGAACAAAGTCCCTCTTCAATTTGATGTAATAGAACTGATGATAAGAAGGGGGTGAAAACTGTAACTGTGAAGACAAGTGGACATCAAAAGAGACATTATACAGTTGTTCTAACTTGTTGTGCTGATGAAACTAAGCTGCCTCCTATGCTGATTTTCAAACACAAAACAATGCCAAAAGAAGACATTCCTCAAGGAGTGATTGTTCATGTTCATGACAATGGTTAGATGGATAGAGATGGGATGAAGATCTCGTTTGAGAAAGTAGAGACCAGGTGGGCTCTTATGTAAACTTGCCCTATCGGTGCTTGATCAGTTCAGGGCACATGTAATAACAAAAAACAAAGGAGATTGCTACAGAGCAAAAAACAAAACTTGCCATTGTACCTGAAGGCTTGACATTCCAGCTCCAACCACTTGATGTCACCATTAACAAACACTCCCAAGTGGCCATGAAAGATGAATGAAACCAATGGATGAAGTCTTCTGGGCACAATTTGACACCAGCAGAAAGAGCGAAGAAACCAACTATAGGAGAAGTTCATACCTGGGTAAAAAGATCCTGGGATAATATTAAGATTGAGATTGTTGTCAAGTCATTTAAGAAGTGTGGCATTTTGAATGCCATAGATGGAACTGAGGATGCAGTATATGAAGACAGTGATTCGTCATCAGACACAGATGAAGACAAGCTAATGGATGGGAGTTTTATCAGTGATAAGGAGTTGTATGAATTTTATGATGATTAAAACAATTTCAATAACTTTATGAAATTAAAATACTTTTTCTGTTCAAATTTCAGGCCCCCAAATTAAGGTACATCTTATACATGGGGAAATACTGTGTGTGTGTGTGTGTGTGTGTGTGTGTGTGTGTGTGTGTGTGTGTAATCTACTAAAGACAGAGCTGTAAAATTTCTGTCCATGCTCTAGATGTAAAATGTCCATTTATTCTTTAAAAACTAAAAAGGAGAAGAGACCCCAACACACTGCAAAAGCTAAATGTTATCATCCTTAATACTCAGCTTGGAAGTTAATGAACTATAGAAATCAAAAGAATCATTTGGCTTTGGCTCAGGCAGAATGCATTGATGGGATTCTGTGCCAGTGCATTGTAGAGCTTTGTGATTGTTCTCCTATGGTCAATAGTTTTAATTTGTATATAGTACATGGTTTTAATCAGCCTAGGCAATTGTTTATGAAATTTTTTTCACAGAACCTCCAACATGAGCAATATTTAAGTAGAACTTCCCATCTGATTTTTGAAAGAAGATAGATGCCTATGTTTAAAGAAACAGAAACTGTTTGGCTATATCAACACAATATAGATGAGGCTCCTTCTTACCATATGATGACTCACTCAATTCTGATTCTGAGTTAGAAAAATTTCTTGAATCAATTGGCCATTCCCATATATGCCACTGAGATTTTTGTCTGCATTTAGAAGACCTTGACCACCACAAGGAGTTTAATTCTGGCCATAATTGCTATGTCACAGCAGGTCTACCCTCACCCATGCCTCTTTAATGGAATTTTCACTTTTCAGCCAGTTTTAAGGATGTCATATTGATCTGGCCTAAGGGTAAAAATCAGAAAATATTTTTAATGAAATAAAAATAATTATTTCACTTGTATTAAACATTTAAGAAATGAGGTATAACTAGTAAGTTGAATAATCTGGTTTAACAGCTAACATAAATATGCATGAATCATAATTTTTAACTAATCAGTATACAAGATAAACCTGTACAATTATGCCTGCTAGCATTTAATGCAATTAGTGATTGGCTCTACTTTTTTAAATTCAGGAGGAAGTGAAACTGTCTTACTTCACAGTGTGCTGTATAGGTACGATAGAAGTTTCACTCTTTTAATTTTTTCTTTTGGGAGACATTACAGACCAGCTGAAAACATGGTTGTTTTTTAAATTCACTGCACAACAAAGTGACCCCACATTTGGATTTTTTGACTCTCCTACATCATGATGGGGTTTTACTGTACTCAGTAATAATAATGACTACTATTTATTGAGCAATTACAATGTTACAAACATATATGTATGTATCTACTTTATATATATATATATATAACATAAATATATGTTTGTGTATACCTATTTACAAGAATTTATTTACATAGATAAATCCATATATGGCCATGTACATACAGTACATCAAGACTGTCACTGATATAGAAGGCAAGAATATATATTTGAAAAATATTATCAACTATATCATAAATTTTAAAACTAATTTTTTTTCTTTTTTTTTACTATATGAGAGGCAGAAAGGCAGAAAGGCAGAGAGACAAACTCCCACATGTGCCTCAACTGGGATCAACTTAGCAAGCCCCCTACAGAGCATGCTCTGCCCATCTGGGATCTTTGCTCCTTTGCTCGGCAGCTGAGTCCCTGCAGCATGAAAGGTGAGGCCATGGAGCCATCCTCAGTGCTGGGGCCAACTTGCTTGAACCATTCAAGCCATGGCTTGAAAGTGAGAAGGGAAGAGAGAGTGAGAGAGAGAGAAGGAGGAGGGGTGGAGAAGCAGATGAGTCCTTTCTCCTGTGTGCCCTGACTGGAAATTGAACCTGGGACTTCCACACACCAAGCTGATGATCTACTGCTGAGCCAACTTGCCAGGGCCTCACATCCAATTAATTTCAAATACTCGTGTTTATTTAGTAGAAGTGGAATATAAGAAGTTAAAAAGTAATTTATACATTCTTCCATAATGGTTGTACTACTTTACATTCCCACCAACAGTGCATGAGGGTTCCTTTTTCTCCACAGCCTCTCCAACACTTGTTATTACCTGTCTTATTGATACAAGCTAATCTAACAGGTGTGAGGTGGTATATCATTGTAGTTTTGATTTGCATTTCTCTAATAGCTAATGAAGATGAACATATTTTCATATATCTGTTGGCCATTTGTATTTCTTCCTTGGAGAAGTGTCTGTTCATGTACTCTTCCCATTTTTTTATTGGATTGTTTGCTTGTTTGTTGTTGAGTTTTGTGACTTCTTTTTATATTTTGGATATTAGGCCCTTATCTGTGCTGTTGTTTGAAAATATCATCTCCTATTTAGTTGGCTGTCTGTCTGTTTTGTTGTCAGTTTCTTTTGCTGTGCAAAAGCTTCTTAGTCTGATGTGGTCCCATTCATTTATCTTTCCTTTCAGTTCCCTTGCCTTTGGAGTCAAATTCATAAAGTGTTCTTTGTGGCCAAGGTTCATCAGTTTAGTACCTATGTTTTCTTCTATTTTATTTATTATTTCAGATCTTATATTTAAGTCTTTGATCCATTTTGAATTAATTTTGGTACAAGGAGACAAACTGTAGTTGAGTTTCATTCTTTTGCACATGGCTCTCCAGTTCTCCCAGCACCATTTATTGAAGAGGTTTTCTTTTCTCCATTGTGTGTTGTTGGCTGGCCCCTTATCAAAGATGACTTGACCATATATATGTGGTTTTATTTCAGGCCTCTTCTATTCTGTTCCAATGGCCTGAGTGTATTTTTCTGCCAATACCATGCTGTTTTGATTATCGTGGCTCTGTAATATAATTTGAAGTCAGGTATTGTAATGCCCTCAGCTTTGTTCTTTTTTTTTAGAATTACTTTGGCTATTCAGGATTTTCTATAGTTCTATAAAAACCTAGTGATTTTTTTGTTCCATTTCTTTAAAAAATAACATTGAAATTTTGATGGGAATTGCATTAAATGTGTATATTACTTTGGGTAATATGGACATTTTAACTATATTTATTCTTTTTTCCAAGAACAAGGATTATTTTTCCATTTAATTTTATCATTTTTGATTTCCCTTAAGAATGCTTTGTAAGAGAAGCAAGATGGTGATGGAGTAGGCGGAAGTACCAACTTCCAATTCCCAGAACCAAAGTAGATTATAACTCAATTTGAAGAACCATCATCTGGATAAACCAACTTTGAACTAAACTAAGTGGACTCTTCAACCAAGGAACACAGAAGAAGCCACATTGAGACTAGTAGGAATAGCGAAAACGCGAAGAGGGCTGCCCAGCTCCCCGGAGCAAACGGCAGCCCGGAGAGACCCACGTGACAGGAGGAAAGTTTGGCGGAGAGGGAGGGACCTGGGTCACAGGAACCAAGCCTCAGCCTGCAGTCCCAGAGCCTAGAAGAGGCGTTTGGACAGTTTTGAGCTGTGAAACAAGTGAGGGAGCTCCCAGGCCTACAGGGTGGAGTATTAGGTCCCTTCATACTCTGCTGAGGGTTGCTGAAGGGTTTGGAGCGGCAGGACACTGAAATGCGGTTCTGTCGGCATGGGCAGAGGCCAAAGTAGTATGAGCTTGGTCTAGCCCAGCAGGGTCGGAGGGGACCCACGAAAACGCTCCGGAAGCTGTGGGCCCGCATGTAATGCCACCTACAGGGACAAAGCAGGAGGCCAGGAACGAGCAGAAATCTGCTCTGCGACTCTGCGCAAGCCGGCCCTGACCGCGGGGACTGGGCTAGGACCAGTGACGGGCGGGGCCTCATGGCTGAGCTCACGCTACTATCCCCGCCCGGATGTAGAAACCGTGGATTGCCATCATACGTGCACGAGCGGGCTTCGAACACGGGGGGCAGGGTAGAGTCCGGGACGAGCGGAAGTACACAGCTGAGCAGAAGCCAGCAAACACGCAAGGCCCAATAAACCTGGGTTTGTGACCCTGCGCAGAAGGTCCCTGACCTTGAAGGCGGGGCTAAAGCTCAGGACGGGCAAAGCCTCACAGCTGAGAGCACGTCAAAAGACCCGCCCAACCCTCGAAACTGTGGCGAGCAGGCTCTGACTGCGGGTTCTGGGCGGAAGTCCATAAACAGGCTGGGTCCGCAGCTGAGCAAAGGTGCTTACCTCTACCCTTGGTGCTGAGGCTTGGGGCTTGAGTGACAGCCGCTCCCGCGGAGGAGAGGCAGAAATCACAGCAAAAGCCACAGTGGGCTGGCGCTGGCAACGCCCATACCCAACCACCCTAGGCAGCGGCAGAGGGGGTGGGGGGCCGGGAGACAGACCACACCTAGAGAACACAAAGGCAACACCTACTAAACTCCAGTGGCCACAACTTGCTTATACACAGACAAAATGGGCAGGCAGAGGAATGCAAACCAAATGAATCAAGAGAAATCCCCAGAGAAGGACCTGAATGAACCAGATATAACCAAACTACCAGAAGCAGAATTTAGAATAATGATAGTTAGGATGTTCAAAGAAATTAGAGCAACAATGGGTAGTCATTATGAACACCTAAATAAAAAGATAACAAGTATAAAAAATGAAATTGAAATAATAAAAAAGAATCAGACAGAAATGACAAATACAGTACCAGAACTAAAGACCACAATGGAAGGAATTAAAAGCAGGATGAATCACGCTGAGGATCGAATCAGCGAGTTAGAGGACACAATAAACAAAAGCACAGAAGCAGAGAAGAAAAAGGAAGAGACTCAAAAAATATGAGGAAACTCATAGGGAGCTCTGTGACAACATGAAGAGAAACAACATTGGCATCATAGGGGTGCCTGAAGAAGAGGAGAGAGGACAGGAAATGGAAACTTTCTTCAATCAAATCATAGCAGAAAAGTCTCCTAAATTAAGGCTGGGAAACACTACACATGTTCAAGAAGCACACAGAACTCCATTAAAGAGAAACCCAAAAAGATCTAAACCAAGACACATCATAGTTAAAATACCAAAGCTAATGGATAAAGAAAAAATTTTAAAAGCTGCTAGGGAAAAAAAGGCTATCACCTACAAAGGAGCCTCCATAAGGATGACATCGGACTTCTCAACAGAAACAATTGAGGCCAGAAGGGAATGGCAAGATATAATCAAAGTAATGCAGAACAAGAACCTACAACCAAGACTACTTTATCCAGCAAGGCTAACGTTTAAAATTGAAGGAGAAAAAAAGAGCTTCCCAGAAAAAAAAAGCCTGAAGGAATTCATAAGAACCAAACCAATCCTGCAAGAGATACTAAGGGGCCTCTTGTGAACAGTTTAAAGGGAGGAAAGAATAGAGCAAAAGAAGAATATAGCTTTAAAGAATAAAATGGCAATAAACAACTACATATCAAAAATAACCTTAAATGTAAATGGATTAAATGATCCAATCAAAAGACATAGGGTAGCTGCATGGATAAGGAAACAGGACCCATACATATGCTGTCTACAAGAGACACACCTTAAAACAAAAGATGCACATAGACTGAAGGTAAAAGGATGGAAAAAAATATTTCATGCAAATGTAAATGAAAAAAAAGTAGGGGTAGCAATACTTATATATGACAAAATGGACTTTAAAACAAAGGCTGTAGTAAGAGACAAAGAAGGACACTTCATAATGATAAAGGGAACAATTCAACAGGAAGATATAACTATTATAAATATCTATGCACCAAATATAGGAGCCCCGACATACATAAAGAAGACTTTGTTGGACATAAAGGGCGAGATTAACAGCAATACTGTCATAGTAGGGGATTTCAATACCCCTCTAACAACACTGGATAGATTCTCAAGAAAGAAAATTAATAAAGAAACAGCAGACTTAAAGGATACACTAGATCAACTTGATTTAATAGATATCTTCAGAACTTTTTACCCTAAAGCAGTAGAATATACATTCTTCTCAAGCGCTCATGGTACGTTTTCTACGATAGACCAAATGTTAGGACACAAAAATGGTCTCAATAAATTTAAGAAGATTGAAATCATATCAAGCATTTTCTCTGATCACAATGCCATGAAACTAGAAATTAACCACAAAAGAAAAACTGAAAAATACTCAAACACTTGGAAACTAAATAGCATGTTATTAAATAATGAATGGATTAATAATGAGATCAAAGAAGAAATAAAATAGTTTCTAGAAACAAATGATAATGAGCATACATCAACTCAAAATTTATGGGACACAGCAAAAGCAGTTCTGAGAGGGAAGTTTATTGCACTACAGGCATATCATAAGAAGCTAGAAAAAGGTCAAATAAGCAACCTGACCCTGCATCTAAAATAACTAGAAAAACAACAACAAATAAAACCCAAGACAAGTAGAAGGAAGGAAATAATAAAGATCAGAGCAGAAATAAACGACATAGAGACTAAGGAAACAAGACAGAGGATCAATGAAACCAGAAGCTGGTTCTTTGAAAAGGTAAAGAAGATTGATAAACCTTTAACTAAATTCACCATGAAAAAAAGAGAGAGGACTCAAATAAATAAAATTAGAAAGGACAGTGGAGAAATAACAACTGACACAACAGAAATACAAAGCATTGTAAGAAAATACTATGTAGAACTATATGCCAAAAAATTAGACAATCTAGGTAAAATGAAAAATTTCTTGAATCATATAACCTTCTAAAAATCAATCTGGAAGAATGAGAACACCTAAACAGACCAATTACAGCAAATGAGATAGAAACAGTTATCAAAAAACTCCCAATAAAGAAAAGTCCTGGGCCTGATGGCTTCACGAGTGAATTCTATCAAAAATTCAAAGGAGATCTAACTCCTATCCTCCTCAAGCTATTTCAAAAAATTCAAGAGGAGGGAAGACTTCCAAACTCCTTTTATGAGGCGAGCATAATTTTAATCCCAAAACCAGGCAAAGACAACACAAAGAAAGAAAATTATAGGCCTATATCTCTGATGAATTTAGATGCTAAAATTCTCAACAAAATATTAGCCAACCGGATCCACCAATATATGAAAAAAATCATACACCATGATCTAGTGGGATTTATTCTTGAGAGGCAAGTCTGGTTCAATATTCGCAAATCAATCAATGTGATTCATCACATAAACAAAAGGAAGGACAAAAATCACATGATAATTTCAATAGATGCAGAAAAGGCATTTGATAAAATCCAGCACCCATTCATGCTCAAAACTCTCAGTAAAGTGGGAATACAGGGATCATTCCTTAACACGATAAAGGCCATCTACGATAATCCGACAGCAAACATCATACTAAATGGACAAAAATTAAAAGCAATCCCCTTAAGATCAGGAACCAGGCAGGGATGCCCCCTTTCACCACTCTTATTCAACATAGTTCTGGAAGTCCTAGCTACAGCAATCAGACAAGAAGAAGAAATAAAAGGCATCCAAATTGGAAAAGAAGAAGTAAAACTGTCACTATTTGCAGATGATATGATATTGTATATTAAAAACCCTAAAGTCTCAGTCTAGAAACTACTGGACCTTATAAATGAATTCATCAAGGTGGCAGGATATAAAATTAATACTCAGAAATCAGAGGCATTTCTATATACCAACAATGAACTGTCAGCAAAAGAAATTAAGGAAACAATCCCCTTCACTATTACAGCCAAAAAAATAAAGTACCTAGGAATAAATTTAACCAAGTAGGTTAAGGACTTGTACTCGGAAAATTATAAAACACTGATAAAAGAAATCAAGGAAGATTCAAACAAGTGGAAGCATATACCGTGCTCATGGCTAGGAAGAATAAACATCATTAAAATGTCTATATTACCAAAAGCAATTTATAAATCCATTGCAATACCCATTAAAATACCAATGACATACTTCAAAGATATAGAACACATATTCCAAAAATTTATATGGAACCAAAAAAGAACACGAATAGCCTCAGTAATCTTAAAAAGAAAAAATAAAGCGGGAGGTATCACTCTTCCAGATATCAGGGTTTATTATAAGGCCATTATACTCAACACAGCCTGGTACTGGCATAAGAATAGGCACATAGATCAATGGAACAAAAAAGAGGACCCAGAAATAAACCCACAGCTTTATGGACAACTGATATTTGACAAAGGAGGAAAGAACATACAATGGAGTAAAGACAGCCTCTTTAGTAAATGGTGTTGGGAAAATTGGACATCTACCTGCAAGAAAATGAAACTAGACCATCACCTTACATCATTCACAAATACAAACTCAAAATGAATAAAAGACTTAAATGTAAGCCATGAAATCATAAGCATCTTAGATGAAAACATAGGCAGCAAGCTCTCCGACATCTTTAGCAGCAGTATATTTGCCTATATATCTCCACGGGCAAATGAAAGAAAAGGCAAGATAAACAAATGGGACTATATCAAACTAATAAATTTTTGCACAGCTAAAGACAATAAGAACAGAATAAAAAGACAAACCACACAATGAGAGAACGTATACGACAGCACATCTGATAAGGTGTTAATAACCAAAATTTATAAAGAACTTATAAAACTCAACACCAGGAAGACAAGCAACCCAATCAAAAAATGAGCAAAAGAAATGAATAGAAATTTCTCCAAAGACGACATACAGATGGCCAATAGGCATATGAAAAAATGCTCAACATCACTAATCATTAGAGAAATGCAAATTAAAACCACAATGAGATATCACCTCGCAACAGTCAGAATGGCACTTATCAGCAAAACAACACAGAATAAGTGCTGGCGAGGATGTGGAGAAAAGGGAACCCTTCTGCACTGCTCTTGGGAATGCAGACTGGTGCAGCCACTGTGGAAAACAGTTTGGAGATTCCTCAGAAAATTAAAAATCGAACTGCCTTTTGATCCAGCTATCCCACTTATAGGAATATTCCTTAAGAACACCATAGCACTGTTCGAAAAGAAGAAATGCGCCCCCATGTTCGTGGCAGCATTGTTCACAATAGTGAAGATCTGGAACCAGCCCAAGTGTCCGTCAGAAGACGAGTGGATTAAAAAGTTTTGGTACATATATACTATGGAATACTACTCAGCCATAAGAAATGATGACATCGGATCATTTATAACAAAATGGATGTACCTTGATTACATTATATGGAGTGAAATAAGTAAATCAGAAAAAAAGAATAACTGAGAACAGCATGATTTCATACAGAGGTGGGACATAAAAGTGAGACTATGAGACATGAACAAGAGAATGGTGGTTACGCAATGGGGGGAGGGAGGGAAGAGTGGCATAGGGAGGAGGGGAGGGAACAGGGAAAACCAGATAGAAGGTGACAGAGGACAATTTGACTTTTGGTGACGGGTATGCAACACAATTGAATGATAAGATAACCTGGAGATGTTTTCATTGTACATATGTACCCTGATTTATTGGTGTCACCCCATTAGAATTAATAATAATAAAATATATATAAATAAAGAATTATTTGTAGTTTTTATTATATAGTTCCTGTACATTTTTTGTTTAATCCTACGTATTTTCTTTTATTTTTTGTTGCAACCATAAAAGGAAGAAAGTATGGTGGTTCCTCAAAAACTTAAAAAGAGAACTACTATATAACCCAGCAATTTCTCTGCTTGGTATTTACCCCCATAACTCAAAAACACTGGTATATAAAGATACATGCAGCCCCATGTTCATAGCAGCATTGTTCACGGTGGCCAAGACATGGAAACAACCAAAAAGTCCTTCAATAGATTATTGGATAAAGAAGATATGGTACATATATAGTATGGAGTACTACTTATTCATAAGAAATGATGACATAGGATCATTTACTACAACATGGATAGACCTTGATAACATTATACTGAGTGAAATAAAAAAATCAGAAAGAAACTAAGAACTGTGTGATTTCATACATAGGTGGGACACAAAATTGAGACTCATGGGCATGGATAAAATTGCAGTGGTTACCAGGGGGAGGGGCATAAAGAAAACCAAATAAATGGGATGGAGGACAATTTGACTTTGGGTGATAGGTATACAACATAATCAAATGTCAAAAATGATCTGGAGATGTTTTCTCTGAATCTATGTACTCTAATTGATCAATGCCATCCCATTAAAATTAATTTTCTAAATAAAATTAAATATATATATGGTAAGTTTTTTGGAAACTGTCAACTGTTCTTATTTCTCCCAGCTTTTTTTTTTTTTGCAGATTAAACTACATTATATCTAGATCCAATTAAGCAAATAAAATCATATGTCAAGCAATCCTTTGTTGCTCAGTTATAAATCATAAAAACAACATCTTTGATAGGGAAGGAGAAATAACAAGAACAATTTAAGCGCCCATAAAAGTGATTTCTAAATTTGAATTAGTTTAGGAAAAATAATTTTCCCCAAACAGCTGCTTGGTTAATGGCTAGTGAAAAACTGTGGGAGCTATTCAACCATCCCCAAATTACAGCTAAACTAATTGCTAGGGAGGGTGCTTTGAAAACAGATAAAAAATGTGGTTAAATTTTATGGAAAAATACAAATGATGTAAGAGTCCTGACCTGTTCCTGGTCAAATCAACACAAGGGAGATACCCTCTTTCCCTTTCTCACCTTTCTGTTCTCCCATTACCCCTGATCTCACTTCCTGGCTGTTTGTTCATTTGTTATTCAATAAGAATGCTTACTCACTGTTGGGGATTGCCAGAAATGTGATTGCAAGCCCTTTCCCCCTGTCATTTACTCCTACCCTGGAGGGTTGCTGGGGGCTGGACATGGTAGAGGCTATTTGGTCTCCATGTTGACCCTCCCATGAATCACTCTCCCATCTTAAATTCTCCAGTACTTCAGAGGTAAGAGCTGGAACTGGCATTTGGCTACTTATGTCTCTCTCCTTAATCCTTTAGTAGCAAAAGTGTACAAATACTAGAAAAAAACATTAAAAATGTAAACTATTACTATTACTAGCTAAGAAATACATATTTATGTAAACTGGTCAATAAGGAATATGTCTACTATAATTTTCACAGTGCCTTATAATAAGTACCTGAAAGTCAGGGCACACAACAGGACGATTAAATCAGAAGTGACACTCAGCCGAGTCTCTCTACTTCTACTCTGTCTCACGGAGTCACTCACGGCAGCTTGTTGTTAAAGGATTCTCACTGAGGGAAAACTCATAATTTAATTTTAAACTCCTTATATTTTAGAACAAATTTTCTCTCTTTTTAAAAGGTATTTATATCTCCTTGAAGGAAGGGTACAAGAAGTAAATACAAGTAGGTGTGCTCCTTTATGTAAGTGGGCAAGACAGAGAAGATGACTTCTGAGGAAGCACAAGTAGCATACAGAGGGCTCAAATTGACATGGGTGCTAAACCCCCTGGTCTCCAACATTCCTTTCCCAAAGAATGTTTCTGCAATAGCATCAAGATGAAACGTAGTTTATGTAAAGTCATGTACCATGCCTGACACCACCAGGAACCTAATAAGCATGTTTCCTAATCTTCTATGAATCCTCCATCTTTCATTCAAGCATACACCTTGTATACACACACACACACACACACACACACACACACACTTTGACCAAAAACATCATTCCTGTTTTTTCAAGGCACGCTGGCTTTCATTTTGTTCTTTTACAAATCATCCTTGCCAACTTCCATCTTCTTTTCTCTCACTTGGCCCAATTTTCTCAGATTCCCTGGAGGGTCTAATGGGGAGGACACCTTGTGCTTTCCTAATAGGTATTAGGTTAAAATAGAGAAAAAGGCATTATCTTTTTCTGTGATACAAAATAAACAAGTAATGTGAAGTATAATGATTACTGTTTTCTCAAATCACAGCATGTAACTAAGTGCTTATAAAAAGCACAGGCATGAATGACGTGGTGCTTTCTTCCCAGCTGACTTGCTACAGAATCAAAGTAAGAGACTGCCCAGGCCCACCTAAGGGGCAGCCACTCTCTCCTGCCTCTCAGAGGGTGCTTGTAGGGCAGGCTGATAACAGGGCTGCCAGATTTAGCAAACAAAAAATATGAAACTCTCTGTTAAATCTGAATTTCAGATCAATAACATATATGTATGTGTGTGTGCATTTATTCATAAAATATGTAAGTATGTACCAACTATTGTATAGAATGTAAGGTATTTTCCCTACCGAGGAAGAGAGTGTAGCCACCAAGTGTGGAATACTGAAGGTTTTATTTGGTACAGAGAGCTTCTCAGATGACACTCACTGGCATGGAAGATGGAGGTCAGGAATATCGTGCTGAGGGACCGCATGGAGCCAGATTTAAAGGGGTCCTAAGGGTCCTTCTGGGGTCCTTTGGGGTCATTCAACTAATATGACGTAGTGAAATCTCACTGGCTGATGGAGGTCACTTCTCTCCCAAAGACCTCTGGGAAGTTTATTTTTGGCGCGCTTAGTTGTGTGGGCGGCCCTAGTCAAAGTTCCCAGGCCTGGGTTCCCCACGTGACCTTCCCCCATGAGCCACCAACCCTACATAGAACATACTTACACTAACCAAACAGTTCTTTATCTGAAATTCAAATTCAATGGGGCAGCTTATACTTTACTTCTTAATCTTAGTTATTGAATGTGTAAGCACTAGATTACTAAGTTCACTCTGTTTTAGTGATCTTTGAAGAGCTCTGGCCTATATAACCTAAAAACCATTTTTCCCTTTTTATTTTTAAGGAAACAGTTTAAATGGAGGCAGCCCTTACAGTGAGGGCACATGAGCATCATCTGCAGGACTTCTTCAAACACATTTGGCTGGAACCCCATCTCCAGAATTTCTGATGCAATAGGTCTGGAGTGGAGCCTAAGAATGTGCATTTCTAAGAAGAGCCCAGGTCATGCTGATGCTTCAGGTCATTGTAGATATCAAGCTGAACTTTGTTTGCCCTGGTCAGCATGAACCAATCTCACAGAATAAAAGAACTTGGGTTACAAAATCTATCAGGCATAGTTCAAACCTGAATCACACAAACTTGGGATGATTTTTATCTCCTATGCACATAGTTGCTGAGTCTTATCCTTCCTACCTTTTCCTCTGACCAAATATACCTTGTTTTATTTATTTTATTTTTCTTAAGTGGGAGGTGGGGAGGCAGAGGCAGACTCCTGCATGCAACTCCACTGGGATCTACCTGACAAGCCCCCACCAGGTGATGCGCTGCTCATCTGGGGCCATTGCTCCATTCCTTGGCAACCAAGCTATTTTAACACCTGAAGCAGAGGCCATAGAGCCATCCTTAGCACCTGGGGCCAACTTGCTCTAGCCGAGCCATGGCTGGAGGAGGGGAAGAGAGAGATAGAGGAAAAGAAGGAAGAGAGGGAGGGGTGGAGATGTAAATGGTTGCTTCTCCTTCATTCATTGACCAAGAATCAAACCTGGGACATCCACACACTAGGCCAGCACTCACCAGTGAACCAGCTGACCAGAGCCAAATATATCTTGTTTTCATGACCAAAAAAAGATGAGTTGTTTTAAGTAATTTTAAATAAATAGAGAAACTAACTTAAATTAAGTTAACCATTTTTATCTGTTATTTTTTGCTTTATAGATCCTGTCACTGCCACATCGGGACTGATGGTATCTTGAAAGCTAAGCAACTTGTCTAACCATATACCCCATATACCAATTCAATATAACCATGGGGTGGGAGGGAGTGAGAAACATCCTTATTGAAACATTGTGACATTTATGATGAAAAGACTACTACAAAGGTTGTTCTATATCCTGAACAGAGACTCCTGATGTCTTAACCTTCTTGTAGATCAGTGGTTCTTAACCTTTTTTGAGGTATCGAACCCACCAGTTTCATATAGACATTCACCGGACCCTTCTTTAGTGATAAATAAAATATGATTTTTTTTCTCCAAATTCAAGACATAGGTATATGTTTTTTTACTGGTGCACAAAATGAGCTGTGCATGAACATCACCTTGCTCAAAGAACAAAACCAACAAAGTGCATGAACTCACAACAAATTACGGTATTACTTTATTCTGGCCTCTGCACACGAGGCTTCTCCGAACCCCTGAGACTGAACTCATCGAACCCCTAGGGTTCGATAGAACCCAGGTTAAGAACCACTGTTGTAGATGCTTTAATTTACAAGTATGTCTATGGCACCTGAGAAATTTAGCATTTAGATTTTTTGAACTTCATCAAACATTTGCTTTTTCTTTTCTGAGCTAAAATAATGCATGAGAGAATTTGGAAAATTCAGAAAAATAAAAAGTAACATACAGGGTGGGGCAAATGTAGGTGTATAGTTGTTAGTATGTGAAACAGTTTATTCTTATATTATTTTCCATACAAACAACTGTAAATGTACTTTTTCTCCACCCTATACTAATCATTAGTAATCTCACTCTTTAGCATTAAACACTGTTATAACTTTAACATTAAATTCACCTGGCCTGTGGTGACACAGTGGATAAAGTGTTGACCTGGAATGCTAAGATCACCAGTTCAAAAACCTGGGCTTGCCCAGTCAAAGCAGATATGGGAATTGATGCTTCCTGCTCCTCCCTCCTTTTTACCCCCCCCCCTCTATAAAATGAATAAATAAAATCTTTTAAAAATGTTAAATTCTAGTTTTTATTCTCATCTTTTTCTGATGTTAGCATAGCATAATATATACAATTTGGCAATCTGTTCTCTTTTTTTCCCCAATATAATATTAATATGTGTGAATTTTCCCATGTTTCAAAATCTTTGTCAATAATACTTTAAAATTTTCTGAATAATAATTTATTTTATATGTTTATCATAATTTATGACAATTATTTTAGGTTGGGACTTTAGGAAATGTTTGCTTTTTTCATTAAGAGGTCTAGTTTTTGTTTTGCTTAATTCTGTTCTTTGTGGTGCAGTCTACATCACAGTGTGTAGTGATAGCTTCAATAAAAATGTAAACTAGTGAATCTGCTCTTCTAAGATCCTGCCGTTCCCAGCCATTTAGTACCTCTCTCCTTCTGTCAACCAAAAGCCGATTACGCCTAACCAAAAATGAAAAACTAAGGGAATCTTCAGCTGAGAAATTTAAGACTTTATAGAAAAAATAAGACAATAAACTCAAGCCTCTATGACTTCAAGATCATATCAATGACATGCTACACATTGAAAATTAATGCTAGTGAATACAATAATCTCTCTTGAAGTCTCATTAAAATCCTGTAAAGTCATTTTGAGTTGTCGCAGATGGGCTACCCACTGAAAGACATAGTTGTTCTCTGGCTGGCCCTTCAAACCAAGACGCTTTTGAATTTTTCCAAGTCTGACCTGTTAACTTCCAGAGGCTTCTTATGTCTGTTAGGCCCCAAGTGAGAGCCTAAAGTCCCTCGGGCTCTGGCTTGCTCAGCTCGGCATAAGCCTTTCCACAGATGTAGAAGTGTGGATCCCGTCTGACTTTGCTTGCCCACAGCTTCCTTTACTTCCCCTGGGACTTTACTACAAAAGATTCAACTCCTGCCATAACTTTGTCTTACTTCCTGTTTCTATTCCCAGCTCTCAAATTCTTCTTTTTCTAAGTAGATCTTACTGAAGTGTCTCCCAGATGATAGAATAGCATTTCAAAGTTGTCAAAAAGATTCAGAAGCGATATCACATAAATGAAAAATTTAAGAAGAAACTCAAAGATGAGTAGTCAGCTTG
This sequence comes from Rhynchonycteris naso, assembly GCA_037038555.1. Taxonomy (NCBI): domain Eukaryota; kingdom Metazoa; phylum Chordata; class Mammalia; order Chiroptera; family Emballonuridae; genus Rhynchonycteris; species Rhynchonycteris naso. The sequence continues at coordinate 181,207,669 of CM072995.1, read as the reverse complement.
AGGAGACACTATATTTCTACATCTGTTCTATATTTGTCAGCATGAAGCTTTTAAGAGAAATATTCTGTATTTGTCAGCATGAATCTTTTAAGAGGAAATAAAACCAGTAAGTAAATAAGCTCATATCATGGCTTAGTTATATTTATTGAGATCTAATTTAGATAGGGTTTTTTTTTTTTGGTTTTTTTTTTTTACGGGAACAGAGAGAGGGATAGATAGGGACAGACAGACAGGAACAGAGAGAAATGAGAAGCATCAATCATTAGTTTTTCATTGCCATTGCGACACCATAGTTGTTCATTGATTGCTTTCTCACACGTGCCTTGACCGCGGGCCTTCAGCAGACCGAGCCACCCCTTGCTGGAGCCAGCGACCTTGGGTCCAAGCTGGCGAGCTTTTGCTCAAGCCAGATGGGCCCGCGCTCAAGCTGGCGAGCTCAGGGTCTTGAACCTGGGTCTTCCGCATCCCAGTCCGACGCTCTATCCACTGCGCCACCACCTGGTCAGGCGAGATCTAATTTAAATACTATAAAATTCACTTCTTTCAAAGTGTATAATTCAGCATTATTTAGTATAATCAGAGAGTTTTGCAACCATCACCACTAAGTCCAAAATATTTTCTTCACTATTCCACAAATCCTGTACCTATTAGAAGTAATTCCTGATTCCTTTCTTTTCACAGCCCCTGGCAACCACTAATCTATTTCTGTCTCTATGGATTTGCCTATCATAGACATTTCATGTAAATAAAATCATACAATATGTGGCTTGTTGTGTGTTTTCTTTCACTTAGCACAATGTCTTCAAGGTTCATCCACATTGTAGCACCTATCACTGCTTCATTTCTGTTTTATGACTTAATAGTATCTCATTGTTTTCTATGTCACATTTTATTTATCAGCTGATGGAATTTGGATTATTTCTACATTTTATCTATGAATGATGCTGCCATGAAGATTACTGTACAAAATTTTGAATGTTGTATGTTTTCTATTTTGTTTGGTATATACTTAGTAAAATTATTGGGTCATATGGTAGCTCTGTCCAAGGAACTGCCAAACTGTCTTCCAAAGCACTATTTTACATTTCCACTGGTATGAAGGTTCCAATTTTTCTGCATCCTCATGAACACTTATTGACCATCTTTTTTATTATAGCTATCCTAGTGGTATGAAATAATATCTTATTGTCATCAAGTTTAATTTTAAAGTAATGGGCCAATGGCATCACAGAATGAGTATAAGACACATTTAATTTGATTATCTGCACCGCAGCTTTCTAACAAGTGTCCCTCAAAAGCCATATTTGGCAAGATGGGTTTCTTTTGGCCATTAGGTGGGGCATGAATTCTCCATTTTTTCATGCACCAGAGTTCCCCCCAATTTACCTAACATCTGGCTGGATTCACCCTTTCATATTATCTGCCTGGTTCCTGTGAGCATGAATTTGGGACCTTATTTATAATTTCAATTTCTGTATCTGAACATCTTTATTCTGTTACTGTTATAACTCTGGAACTGGACAGAGTTTAGAAAGATTTTGAAATAATGAGTTTTGGAGATTAATCTTTCTGAAATGCAAAACTTAAGTTAACCAATATTCTTCATTCATATGATGATCTATTGAATCAGGGCCTTAATAGCTTTCTCCAGTTGTAGTATGATGGCCTATATCATTTTGGGAGTTATGAATGCCCACTGACAGAAGACCACCAGGAACATACTAGCAGAAGCAGTTCATCTTCTCTTTCAGAAATTATGATGCTTTCTAATTCTAAGGAATGATCAGAAAAAATGCAAAGCTGAAATTACTTTTATAAAGCCAAACCATTGAAGCATTAGAGATTCTTTATGAACTTCGGCATTTTTATAATGTACCTGTAATAACAGGATTCTAGGACATCGAACAGATAGTGGTAACTAATGATTACCAAAACATACTTCAGAGGAGATCAATACACTTAATAAGAGATAAGAAATAACCCGTTTTCAGAGTGAATCAGTGTCCATCAGAAACCAGACAGTTTTTATTTAGAGATAATTTTAACCTGTATTTTGGAATAAGAGGTTATCTATGCCAAAGCTTGAAAGAAAATTGGGGTGGGAAAGAAGAAAGGAATTAAATTATTCACACAAAAAATAAACTACTTAGTTCTTGAAATATTTAGCCATATAAGTTTCTTCTTAATAATTTCAGCAAATCTTTGCTTAAAATTCAGCCTGTGGGTAAATTCAAAGTAAAATATCTGCAAGTCCAGATGCTTTATTCATTTAACGAGTTTGAACTTAGACTTTTTAATGTTTCTTCTGAATGTTTAGAATCTTGTAGTCACATTTCATGTAAAGTAGATTTCAGGGCATTAAAACTTCTGTTTCCCAAATTTAATAAAAACAGGTTTTCAGACTCAGACACACTGCAAAAATTATACAGGGTGTAGTAAAATTTACTTTTATGAATTAATTGGATTTCCCAAAGGACATATTTTCCTGTCAAACGTAATCCTCATGATCAACAACTATAGCTCCAAGTAATTCTCTATGATTTATTTTATTTACGTTTTCCTCAGCTTGTTCTTACATGTCCTCCAGGGTCAGTTTTATTACAGGAATTGCTGACTTTCCTGGCAAAAAAACGAAGCATGTTTTATATTTAGATGACAAAGTAAAAGAGCCAGTGGTTTTTCTTTTACTAGTGGTATTTTTTTATTGATTTTAATTTATTGTGTTTACATAGATTCAAGTGTCTCACTGAATATATCCCCCCACCCCTGTGTTCCCTTCAACATCCCCCTGGTTTCTTTTCAGATCATATAAATCTTTCGTCTTTTACTAGTGGTATTTTAAAATCTATGGGCACTTTTTAAAATATAATTCTGATTGTTTCTCCAATTGCAGCCTAAAACATTGACAACAAATTTTCATCTTTTTCAATAACTGGTGATAAATTATATAATTTTAGTCAATACTATTTTCATGGGCTTTAATATATAACTTAGCCAAAAACTATATATACAACTGGTATACTGTTCCAAATGAACCTGGAGGCAATATGTTTTTTATTGCATTCACCGAGAAAACAGAAACACATCCAGTACCATTTATACTGTGCTGTATCATGCAAAATAGTGATCATGCTCCGGATTCTTGCTACCTGGTGTGTTGATATAGGAGAATCAGGGAGGACCAAATGCTTGACTCAGCTACATCATAACCCACTCTGTGATTCCACGGGATATACTTGCTTCTTCCACTGAGTCTGACATCAGAGGGAGACCCAAATAAAATGTACGACAGTCTTTCCTATTCCCCTACCCCCGATATACTCATGCAGATTGCACACTGGCTTCTCAGCTGGTCAGGTCAGAAGGACAGGTGGATCTTTCAGCCTTGTAGCCTGTGGACAGTTTCCTTTGACATAGACTGGGGTTACGATGCCTTTATTTTCCATCACTCTCTTTATCTCTCTCCCTGAAGCCCTTAAATGCTCCCCATCAAACATTTTAAACGTGCATGTTTAATAAAGCATATTACAGAAAGATCAGCAAATAAAAGTCAATGATAATATTAATACAACTACAGCCTAACACAACTACATCCACTTCTATGTTCCAAGAAATATAGCACAGTGAGGCAATTATAAGATAATAGTAAATACTATTTACTATTTGAACAGTTAATGTCCAAATATTGGCAATTGCACTAAATAGCTATGTGACTTTGTGCAAGTTGCTTAACCTCTCTGTAGCACAAATTCCTCATTGATAAAATGAAAGTCATAGAGTTGCAAGGATTCAATGAGCTAATACACATAAAGATTTTAGAATATTGTCTGGCACAATGTGAGCTATATGAGCATTAGCTATTATCTTTAAGCAGTTTTCTGTCTTTCTTTTGCTACTATATAATTCTTTCAAAACATAGTTGAGTAGATAATGTGCATGTAATGTTGTATAATGCTTTTTTCATTTAAGATCATAACAATTGCTTCTCATATTGTTTTATAGCTTGCAGAATTAAAATCATAATGACTGCATTCTATTCTATCTAGTACGAGTTAACATTCAAGTTGATTTCGCTTTCACATTTTTATAAACGATGCTACAATAAATAGCTTTATATAAATATTGTTTTCCTTTATTTGAAATATTAATAAGTTAAATAAATGACCAGAAGAGAGAATACTTTTGTATTTCAGAAGTGTCTTTCTGAATGCGATGTACAAATTTCTACTATCAGCAGTAAGAGCTCATCAATGTTACAATACACATAATAGAATATTATCAAAGTAATGTGTATTTTTATGTTTACCATATTAAAATATTTCCATAAATTTGATTTGATAATTATATTTACTTATTGTGGGTAATGTGATTAAGTATTTTGTCCAATTACCTATTGCAGAGTTTTAATATTTTCTTTTTTTAAAAGACTTTATTCATTTTAGAGAGAAGAGAGAGAGAGAGAGAGAGACAAAGAAGGGGGGAGGAGCCTTAACAGGCAAACCCAGAGTTTTGAACCAGCGACCTCAGAGTTACAGGTTGATGCTTTATCCACTGCACCACCAGAGGTCAGGCAATATTTTCTTATTAAGTATATTGTATAACAGGATAACAAAAATATAACTATTGATATATGCTAGGAATAACTTCTATTTACTAATTATTTTTCTTTTAAATTTTATTTATATGGGAATTTATGTTCTAGACAGTGGATCTATTTTTTTTTCATTTATTTATAAGATTTCTAATTTTTTTAATTTTGGAACATGATTTTATCTTTTTTGTGTTGATACTGATTATGTAAAAATTTCTATAAAACTTATTCTGTTGTATGGGAGGTAGAAATCTAAACTGAAAACGTGCTCAGCAATTAGTATTCTAAAGTGATTTACTGAAGATTCTTCTGACCATATTTAATTATCATGTACAATGGGGTTGATTCTGTTTCCATTGTCTCTGTTAGTAATCTGTGTATCCTCTTGTAAACAAGTCACTGCTTTAATTCTTTTGATTTTAAATACATTTTAATATCTTATAGAACTAGAGGCAAACGACTTCTTTCCAAGAAGGACTTTTAATGGTTCACTTTTTAAAAAGTATTGTGTGTTTGTGTGTGTGTGTGTGTGTGTTGTTGTTATTATTGTTTATTTAGGTATAACTCACACACAGTAAAATTGACTCATTCTAGGTAAAATTTGGATAAACTTATATAGTCAGACAACCCGCACCATCCCAAATGGGTTTTTTGTAGCCAATTTCTTCCCTCAACCCTTAGCCCGAGGTAACCACTGATGAAAAAATTTCCTATAGTGTAGTCTTTTCCAGAACGTCATGTAAATGGAATCATATATGATGTAAGAGGATTTGTTGAGGCTCCAGGCTGAGTAAATGACTGTGATTTTACTGGCGGTTGTAACGCTCATTGCCTCTAGTTTTATCTACCAACTAATAACGCCACATTTCTCTGTCAACCTCCAGTTCAAATCCTACCTCTGCCTTGAAGATTCAGCTGATTGATCATCAACTCAGTTGTAAGAACTTTTCTCTAAAATCAAGGCAAAAATCATTGGTTTCATTCCAAATCCAGTAACGTAAACCTCCCTGGATAGCCTCCAGAGGCGTGTTTCCCGCTCTCACGTAAATACGTCAGTAAATAGCTATCACTTCAGGGGCTCTGCTTCTTTGAGACATCTTGTCAGTACTTTACAGGCATTTTGTTCTTGCTATGATCCTACGAGGTCAATTTTATTATCCTATTTTCACAGATTGGAAAATTAAGACTCAGAAAATCTTATTGGAGATTATTGTGCCAGAGGTGGAGTTCAAACTTATTAATATTCCAGATCTCATGTTCTTAAAAACTGTAAAACATTGAATTGCATGTATCTCCTATTCTTCCTAGATTATAATCTTCCTGAATATATATCTTTATATTGTTCTTACTTACTAAAAAAGTGATGTTCAAATGTTTTTTTTCTTATGATGTAACTATTTTTGAAATAAAGATATTTTTCTAAAAATTATTTTATAACTAATCTTTCAAAAGTTGACTAACACTGCACATGATATGGAAATGAACTAAGGAACATAATTAGTGTATTTCCCCATGTAAAAGAGGAACTTTTCTCTGAAAAATTTGGGGTCTAAAAACTGGGTGTGTCTTATACAGTGGTTGTAGAATTTTTTACTTGCATTTTCCACTTTTTCATGCTTGTTGTCTTTTTTTTTTTTCAAATTTTGGGCCCCCAAATTAAGGTGTGTCTTATACATGGGAGCATCTTATACATGGGGAAATACGGTAGATCAATTATTAATTAGTGTCACATTTAAACCTTTGTTAAAGTTAATTATTCATTTTATTTAACTCAATAATGCTTGTTCATTGGTATAGTAACTCAAGCTTTTTTTAATGAATTACTTTCATCTTCTTTTGCTCAGTGAGAATTCAGGCTTAGCCCATTTTTATGTCATTTACCATCAGATCTTGCTTAATTCAATAGCAACTATCCATTGTGGCATTAAGCATAAAAAAAAAGATGCCTTCAAAATAGCTTCATAATTTTATGTTCTGCTGTGGCATTGGATTAAGTTTAATCATAAGCTATAACATAAAACCTTAATTTATTGCAACTCAAAGAAATATTGACCTTGGCTTTGCCTTGGCCATTACTTACTCTCACAGGTAAATAAATTTCAGTGTTTACCTGAGCAACAGTCAAGATCCATTTACTAAAAGTCTAGAACATCTTATTTAATTTATATCCCTTGGTCACATATTATCTAATGAATAACAATAATTCAGTACAGATTGTTGAAATGCTTTCTATCTCAAACTGGGCGATTATGGGTCAAAATGAATACCCTCTCTTTTACACACACACACATGCATACCACAAGTGTAGGAAAGCACATGAAAATGTAAATTTAAAGGAATTGTTTCCCTATTACACACATCCTTTTGTCTTCATTTCAGTTTGAGGTTCAGCCAAAGAAGCATGAGTGTTTCTCTGAAGAACAGCAGTAGAATACTCAGCTTCCTGACAGTGAGCAAAACTTGAGTCTTAGAGAAATCACCATCTTGACAACACCCTCTCCTTGTTTTGGGGGGAGGAGGTCAGGATCCCTGGACTTAGATCTCTAGGAGCTGGGAGTAGAGTATGAAAGGTTGCTGCTTTTATGCAAGGAAGAAGCTGTAGTTTTTTGCTTCAGGCAGTATTTTCTGACATGAAAAAGAGACTCAGGCTCTTGTACCACTCATATAAAACTGTATAGTAAATTCTTTTCCAATTCTTATACCAGTGTTTGTCTTATGTATACTTTACTATTAAACAAATGCTTAAAGGGAAAAAGCAATACCATCGAGAAGTATAGCTGAGCCCTGTGCCCAAACATGCAGCAAAGCAAACAGATGAATTTGGATAAATGAAAATCAATACACTAGAAAAGGCCTCTTTTATTCAATTGATTCAAGCCTAGTGGGTAACAGCACAACAGAATATGAAATGGTATTAACATAGCCCTGGCATAAATTCCATTCATAAAAAATACAGTAACTAAAGTGGATCAAAGCATGAAGGGATTTAATAAGCCATAATGAAGTCTTGATCATAGACTTCTATGGATACTGTTAAAACAGTCACATTACCATACCATTTGAACTCCAAGGGAGGCAAAATAACCCTTCATGTTTCATATATTATTTTTCAAAATTTAAGAAATCAGAATAACAAAATGCTTTTTCTTAGAGGTAAAAAACACTGACTCTTAGAGCTGAGAGGATCTTATTTATAGATGAAGGAATGCAAATCTTAAGAAGCATCATTTATTGCTCAGAGTTGCACAGCAACTTGGTGGCTGAGATTCACTAGAACTCAGTCAATTCCAACTCCAGCATGCTTGGAGATGGCAGAGTGTCAAATGTGCAGATAGCTGCCAATGCCTGGGAGGTTATAAGTGGGAAGCGAGGTCTCATGCAAGTCCAACCAGCTGGATCTTAGATCAGACCCTTTCATGACAGCTAAAATGTTTTGAAATTCTGATGCAGAAAAAGACCCATTTTTTTTTTTTACTTTGCAAGTGCATTTCTGACTTTTTACCTCAGAAATCAGTGCCTTTGTGTCAGAAGAGCTGGCCTGGAGCTTTCTACTATTCTATAAAGCCCTCAAATTCCATAAACTTCCTGCAATGGGTCAAATTTCAAAATGTCCACAGAGTTCATATTATTACCACAGACTCCCTTTACCCTCCAAGGAATAATGTCTTACAACTTTCTTTCCAACATGGCAGAAGAGCACTACAGATTTTTCCTCTACTCCAAACTGGTGTGCATAAAAAGCCTGAGAAGTCTCAACCAATTTTTTCCAATCTTATCTCCAACAACTTTGCCCCATAAACCTTGCTTATTACTCTAGGAACATAGAGAGACCATCCCAGTTTGTCCAGGACTAAGGGGTCCTGGGATGTCAGATTTCCTTTATCTGTTTTCCTGGGACAAGGAGGTCCTAGGATCTAGGATATTCAGTGCTAACAGCTGAAAGTCCTGGGAAAACTGGGGCAAGCTGATAACCCTGCCAAATACAATAGGCCATTTTGTGCCAAGTTTCCTTAGGTTACTTATACTCAGCTTTTCAAGGCAATTTCTTTCTTTGAATTTTTGTTGATTATCTCTATAGCTATACCTCACCAGATTACCTTGATTTTCCTTTGAGAACTTCACCTAATGTGGTTTGAATGGAATTGACCACCCTCAGCCTTGAGGGCCTTAAAACCCTATCCCCAAACACAGTCACATTTTAGGTACTGGCAGGTTAGGACTTCAACATATGAATTGGGGGTGGGGCACAATCAAAACCATAATATGCCCATGTGATGGGAGGTAGAACAGAAAGAAAAAGAGAAACCACTATACTTGTCATACTTTGGGTTGCTGGATCCAGTCACACCTTGTATCTGAAAAATCTTTTAGTTACATAATCTAATAAATTAGCTTTGTTGTTTGGGCCATCGGAGTTTTAGTTTTACTTTGTGTCATTTGCATTAAAATATTCCTACTTGATGTGTTCTCATCACATTTGTGTGTGTGTGTGTGTTTGTGTGTTGTAGCTCTTTTCACATAGTATACACTAACTTATTCAGATGTTGAATAATTTAGTTGGTTGTGTGAGGACTTCTTCAGGCAAGGACTATGCTAGTCATATCTCTGTATTGCCAGCCCCTTAGGCAGACTCTATACATGGTAGGTACTACATGATGTTTGTCAAGTGAATAAACACTGATTAGCACCTTTTTTTTTTTTTAGTGAGAGACAGACAGACAGATAAGCAGACAGAAAGGGAGAGAGATGAGAAGTATTAACTTGTAGTTGCATCACTTTAGTTGTTCACTGATTGCTTCTCATACATGCCAAGCCAGTGACCCCTTGCTCAAGCCATTGACCTTTGGGCTCAAGTGGAGACCTTGCACTCAAGCTGCTGAGCCCATGCTCAAACCAGCAACCTTGGGGTTTTGAACCAGGGACCTCAGTGTCCCAGGCTAATACTTTATCTATTATGCCACTATTGGTAAGGCAACACTGATTGGCATTTTAAGCAAGAAGCCTGGAAGAGAAAAAATAAAAAAATATTCCTTTCAATTTTTATTTTATTAACTTTTTTTTTATTAGTATTTATGGGGCATAACCATAAAATGGCTGCAATTGAATCATGGAGCTTTGATCCCACTCTTTAAGATTACCACTGGGAACTGGAGACGGAGTTGGTGGGACAACGACCGTCGGAATCATAGGAGTTTTAATACAGTAGCACTTGCCGGAACAGCAAGCATGACTGATAATGTGTTTACAAAAATACTAAATGTGTCTTCAATACATTTTTCATAATAAAAAAGGAGAGGAAAAACTTACAATTATTTTCTTACAAAAATAGAAGGTATAAAGTCATATAAGTAACATGAAGATATATGTTGAAGTGCATTTTTAAAGAAGCTCTTTTTCTATCAGAGCACAGTCTCAGGGAAGCATCTACACCTTCCAGGGAAAATGTAGCCCCCATTCTTTCAACCAGGATTTTGTTTTTCATTCCACAGCCAGATTAAAAAATATAGTTTAACTTTTCTTTCTCTCAATGTTCTATCTCATATGGATAAAAGATTAATTCCCAAAGGATATTTCACCATCATTTATTCTGTTAAAATGTCGTGAGCTGTTTCTCAGTGTACAAGTTCCCCAAGCAATTAACACCATACGCTTTGTCACTCAAGGTAAGTTTGGCTTCAATGCAGCAAACTTTTTTACTACCTATTACAAGGAGCTCTTACAACCATCCCAAAACATGAACATTTTTTAAAAGTCTCTTGTAATAGAAACTTCCCAATGTGAGTCCTTGGACAGGGAAATGATGAATGCTGTTCACTTGGAAGGTGATCTTAACACCTGGATTAAGAATGGGTCTGAAATGAGAAAAGGGAGACTCAAGAGAAAGGAGAGTAAGAAGACTTCTAAACTAATCCAGGCTGAGATAATTTCAATTTAGTAATGATAATAAAGCTAACTTTTTTTGTGTATTTACCATGTGCTAGGGGCTCATTTAATATATTCAGCCACCCTATAAGGTAATTTCCATTTTACAGATGAGCAAACTGAGGCAAAGGAAGGTTAAGCAACTTGTCCACAGCACAGAGATGGTAAACAGCAAACTGGGATTGGAACCAGTCAGGCACCAGCTTCTGCACTAAATATATGTTCTGTTTTCACAAACACAGGGTTTATTTTTCTGTGTTAGAGTCTTTGTACTAACTGATATCTAAGCATATCACTTTAAATGTAGGGCTCAGATATATTATAAGATTACTTTTCCAAAGAGGAGAATTCCTTGGGGCATAAGGCATTTAGTTGGCTACGAGCTTTGCTGATCTTTCCAAAGTATGAAAGCTCCCAGTAGCCATACAGATGAAATGATCAATTTATCTTATTTTCTCTAAAATGAAGTTTATTATTTTCTTACCATTCTCTCAATGTAGAGAAAAGGTACAGAACTATTTTTATTCTTCGTGTTAAACAATTTAAGCAAGTTCCACGCTATTTATCCAAGTTAAACAGAGATGCCAACCATAAGGCAACATCATTTGGATTCTGCCACTCGCCCCTCCAACAAGCTCTAGCGAAGGGAGGATGAGGGACCAACAGGAGATATGACCAGTCATCCTAAGCCGAGTCTGAAACCAATTGGTAAGAGTGGAAAATTACATTAAGTTATTTTATTAAGTCAAGGCTATTTATCTGAGTGGTCATTTCAGATACAGACTGTTCAGCTGGCTATATAGATGCCCCTCAGTGCAGGTACAGACACTGAGAGGCATCTATCTAGAGGCTGGGCACACAGATAGCCAGAAACACTCATTAACAACAGCATTCTGCCATCACCAAGGCCAACTGTAGCCCCAGGTGTCTACACTACCTTCACCTACCTCACTACCTATGAAACCTGGATATTTCATGCTCAGTCCTGCAAGGGGGCTTTGCCAAATCTGCTTCTCAGTATGGTTCTTGCCAATTCTTCTCTCCTGGACTCTCTACCCTGTCTCCCTTTCTTTGCTTGAGGCATCTGTGGTGTGACGGTAAAATAGACTCTGAATGTGAAATTATCATTATAATTACTCCTGTAGCACCTTAATAAATTATGTGATCTTGCTAAACTTAATTTTGACACCTAAGAAATGGGTATCTCTGAATCACAGGGCATTCTTAGAGTGCCTTTTCTTCCCTCTTAGAGTGGCTTTACCTATTTTGTGACTCTTTCCTGACTTGTATACTTTTCTAAGATATGCCTGCAATAATGCCTTAAAGTGTCTTATAAACTTTGAAGGACAATCCAGACAATATTATTATTGCTTTGTCTGTCTTCCTGTTTAGCCAAACTCCCTGAGGAAGAAAGGTCTTTTGATGGTTCAGCCCTCGTCTGACACTCACTCACATGGAGATATTTTATACCCCTTGCAGTCGCATCCAACTACAGTGTGAGTCTAGATGAAAAATGCACCCTAGTCTGCTAATGGCACTCCCCCAGAAATCACAAAGGAAAGTTATCAGAAACTACTAATTCCTTTCCTGCTAATTAAAAAAAAAGCTCAAGGAAAAACTCAGATTCATATTCTCTTCTTTTTTCCCTTTAAAATGAGAGTCAAGCACCTGACTTGCACCTACTGGGCCCCAAACTTAATAGAGTATCTGGCTTCACAGTCTCAAAGGAATAGTTTAAAATATAGCTCATCAGCCTGAGCAGGTGGTGACACAGTGAATAGAGTGTCAAACTGGGATGTGAAGAACCCAGGTTAAAAACCCCAAGGTCGCAGGCTTGAGTGTGGGCTCACCAGCTTGCGCACAGGGTGACTGCTTGAACGTGAGATCATAGACATGACCCCACTGTTGCTGGCTTGAAGCCCAAGGTCATTGGCTTGAGCAAGGGGTTACTTTCTCTGCTGTAGCCCCTTGGTCAAGGCACATATGAGAATGCAATCAATGAACTAAGGCATCACAACGAAGAATTGATGCTTCTCATTTCTCTCCCTTCCTGTCTGTCCTTATCTGTCCCTCTCTCTGACTTTCTGATTCTCTCTGTCTAAATAAATAAATAAATAAAATTACCTGATCGGTCAGAAATTTTCTGAAAAACATAAACTATTTTAAGAGAGTTTCTACACAGTTCTTGACTTCACAGTTTAAATTCATGATAGTTAAGGGAGTTCCATGCCCATCAGTTGGTGGTGAGAGGACACCTGTTGTTCTACTTGTGATTCTGCCTTCAACTTGTTGTCTGACCTTGGACAAGCCAGTTTCCTCTTTGGGCCCCAGTGTTCTCATATGTAAAATGAAAAGGTTGTCTTTTGAAGCTCTAGCTTCCTTCATCTCTAATTCTTTATCAAAGACTTTGAATATGGGAAGACCAATACTTCCTGGGTCCAAAGGGCCAATCTTTGGGACCTTTGGGTATACTAATAAGAATAAGCTAACAGTTGACTTTTCAGTAGATAAAAATTCTACTCTTGTCCAGTATAGGGAATACCATGTCTGTTATCTTTAACTGGGAGGACCCTGCCCTTTTGCTGAACTCAGGATGGAATATAAATAATGCTAGCTAAAGGCTCAGATCTAGCTTTGCCACTAACCATCACTGTCTTTTCTGAGTTCAGCTACCTGAGACCTCGTAATCCATTTGGACCAGGTTGCTATTTTGAATCAGTCTTCCTAGGGTTTGGATTCAGGACTGGTATTGTTAGTGTTGACATATTCCTTCTTAGGAATCACCTTTGTTGTAGATTTTGGCCTCTGTACTCAATAATACAGGTGAAAGGTGCATTGTCACCAACCCTCACTCCTATCCCAGGTTACAGCTTAGCTGGGAACAACCTACTAAGACAATTGTTCTCAACCTTGCTATGTATTAGAATCACATGGGTAGCTTTGAAAACTGACTGAGCTACTGGTCAGGGTAGTATAGTTATTTTTTTCAAGTTGCCCATGTAATTTCAATGTATAGTCAATGTTGAGAATCACTGCCTTCTATGAATGATCCATGTACGAGGAAAGGTGAAAACAGTGGTAATATTGAAAGCTTAAGCAACGGAGAGTTATAGGCCCATGGCAAAGAGGCCTAGAATTGCCACAGTCTGACAAAATTGTGGCCTGACTGAGCTCAGTTTCAGGGCAATGGAGTAGCAGTCGCTGGATTCTGAAGTAGGACTCCTAGATGATGGGCAGGGTAGAAGGAGGTACTCCAGGGAAGGGCATGTGGGCTAGAACTGGAGGGAAACAACCTTGCAGGATGAGCAGGGGCATGAAGGTGTGAAGGTCAGAGCAGGTGACAAGTCCAGGGAAGTGGCCAGAAAGATCAGGGACTCAATCAAGGATTCTAGATTAGAAGCCTCTCTATGGATGCCTCTCTATGGATGCAACAGTAAATATTTATGGACTAACTGAAGCCTGCAATTTGTTTCAACAGCCTTTATCTTATCTGATTATTATAGTGAACCTCTAGGGTAGGCAGGGTAGGCATAATTACAATGCCCATTTGTAGGTGAGAAAAATGAGGTCTAATGGCTTCTTTGAGGTCACACAGGTAAGAAGCATCAGTAAGAATAGTTTTGATGACAAAATAAAAGTGCTCTGTCTCAGTCTCAGGAAGGGAGGTTTCTTTCTTAAGTAGAAGGCAACAGCCAATGGGGATGGTGCTGACAAGATACTCACTGGTATTTAGGCAGAACTTTACAGTTTACAGAGCACTGTTATATGGTTTATCTCACTGGAAACTCACAACAATCCCGTGGTATAGGCATGACATTGTGCAGATGAGAAAATTGAGGTTCAGAGATACCACTTGTCTGGGGTCACACAGCCAGTTGAAAAACAGAGCCAAAAGTCCAGGTCTGGGTGAATGCTTCCTTCTTGGTTCCAAACTGTCTTTACTTATGGCTGCCCTGGGGTCTGCCAGTAGAAGGGGCCAGAGTCTCTAACTGGAAAAAGCAGCAAAAGAGGAAGAGAAAGCAGCTGTTTACAGGTAGGTCCCACTTGGAGGGGAGTGGCCCTAATTTTTATCTTCGGTCTGACTAAGAGAGAAGCTCCATGTGGCAAAGTTTACAGAGTTAAATAAAGTTTAATTTTCTAAGAACCCTAAGTTAAATTATAGCCTTTATTGTCATGGCTAAGTGAAGTTAGAGCATTTAGATAAAATAAATGCATACTAAATGGACCTCTGGGTCCATGTGATTTACTTCCTTAAGCACCACAGTAAGATTGTGAAAGCTTCGATTCCCCTTTCTGGAAAGGGAAAAAAATGAATTTATTTGGGGGTCAAAATTCAACCTTCTTTTCAATACTCACCTTAACCTCAGCCTTATTGATCTCCAGCCCTGGACAGCTTCAATCAAACCTTCTGCTTAGTTCTCGCAGCACTATGCTTTTATCTTCCCTATGACGTGGGTCTCTGTGCATCTTATTCTCCCTTCTGGACTATAAACTTCCAAAGGGCAGGCAGTCTTGTTGATCCTTGCATCTTCCATTGCACTGGACAGATTACTCAGTTGATAAAACATGTGCTAAGTGCTTGAGTAGTTGTGAATAGATTCAGATGTCAAGTAAAAATCATGGATGTGAATTTTAAAGAAGTATTGATTTAATCTTCTTAGATAAGTACTACAGAATTGATATAATCTAATGCAAAGAGAAGGTCAGTTAAAGCATAGTTCATACCTTTCTGACTGTCTGTTTAGTTAAACCTAAAATGACAAAGCAAATGTCATTCATAGTCACAGTGGAAATATGTGTGCTCTTAGAGAACATGGATGAACAACTGTGACTCTCATGTGGTTTATCCATCTGCTCTCCCTGTTATCTTGACTATGGTGGCTTTGTCTAACACTCTCTTTGCTCATTAACATAATTAGACAAATGTCATCAGAGTTAAGAGGGGTATGTAAGCACTAATTTACAAACAAATGATCATGTGTATTATGACATTTGTCCTCCAAATAGAGAATGGTGTTCTTAATTGTATCTTATGATAAAATCTCAGCTTTTTACAATGAATTAGTAGAAATAATTCAAAATCTAATAGACATTATAAGAATACTAATTGTGCAAAGTTAGGAATTGTTTACATTTTCAAATGTAATGATTTTGTACCAGTAAAGCCTCCAAAATTTTGAAGCAGGATGGCCTCAGGGGAGTATTGGAGGGGAGAAAGTCAATTAGCTTGAAGCTGTATTTGCAAAGCAAGCACCTTGCTTCTGCTTTGATTGTACATCTACCTGAGGAGGCTTTGGAGACAGGTTGAAAGAGATTATGAGAGGGCATTTCACCACCCCAGGAACAAAATGCTCATGCTTTATAACAGATGTGCATCAAAACAGGCCCTTGTCCTGAACCTGACTTGGCTTTTAAAAGCTCTTGTTACTAGAAGTACCATTTCAAATGCTATTTAGAAGCATATAAGTAAAGTTTTCTATTAACATAACAAGTCATTTCAAAGGCATCCTGTAGTTAGAGGTACTTTCTTGATGCTTAGATGCAGGCAATAGAATTCACTGATGAAATTCTGCTCATTTCATATGCCTTACTGAGTTGCTTAATTGTAAATTTACGGTATGAATCCCTGACTGTAATTTTTCTGTCATTCAAAAACATGGTCATGTGGAACATTACTAAATTTGGGACAATATTTTAGTACAGGGAGGGCAAAACACTTTTATATAAAGTAGACTAATTCACTAAACTGGGAACTTTGAAATCTGTTCATTGAAAATGAGTCTGCTCTTGTCAAGGAGAAGTATGTGAAAGCTCACTTGAGACTGATTCCTGAAGGTCACAAGAGGTGTGCTCTTCCTTCCTCCCCTTTATTTCTCTTCTTTCTTTTTCTTCCTTTCTTTTGTCCTTTTATTCCTCCCCCATGCTTCAAACTTACTTCACCTTCTCCATTCCACTGACAACACTTTATTTCCCCAGCTGTGAAATTTAAGTTCAACCTGCTTCTGAAAGATTTGAGAATTCCATTTCTAGTTTGAAATTAACAGTCTAAATGACATTGGAAAATCATTTGCATCAAGGGAATTTTGAAAGGTCCCCAAAGATTTCAGGTTTTACATAATAAATAAAATATTTGGGTTTAAGTTTTATTTAGTATCTATGTGTTTATTTTTATTTTATGATATGAAAAAATGGCATACATGGGATCTTTGATCCTGCAAATAATGCAAATATCCCATTAATTATTATGATATATGATGGAAAAGAATTTCTAATCATGTTATTAGGGTATTTTTCTTCATTATTGCTAATGTCTTTGGGACTATTGGAGTCCTGGGCCTCATCTGTAACAAGGCACAATTAAATCACTATTGACTTCCCTTTTCATATATTTAATAAAAAGATGGATGGTAAGGAAACACATTGGTCCTTACCAAGGAAACCTCTTCTGCATGTATCACCATGTTTCCAGCTCGTGTTCTTATCCAAGATCTACACATGGTTTTAAAAATGAAGTCAAGAAAGTACATTAGATTCAATATTGATTTGAGTGTAAATCCATTCCTCCTAGCATTTGGGCAAAGCAAAAGGGCATCAGGTGAGTTGCAGGTAAGTCAACCATTGCACAAACGCTACAGCAGGACACAACACCATCACACAAACACGACAGCAAGACACAGCTACACCAAGGGCAGATGAAACCTATGCATGTATTCCCAGGTTCTCAGCTAAAGACACAGAAGGAATGGACAGATCTTGATTTCTTTTTATTTCCCATTCTCCTCATACTTTTGTACATGCATTAAATAATATTTTAGATAGGTATAAATAGGAAAATTGACAAGTTTATACAGGGAGTCAGAAAACCCAGATTTAATTTCTTGTTCTATTTCTGACCAGGAATGAGTAACTTGATTTCCTCAGCTCTCAATGAGTGTAATCATATTCTCCAGACCACTCTCATTATGCTACTGTGAGGACCACTTGAGCTCAGAAGTGTACAAGAATTTGTTAGGATGGTAGAGACTGAAAAGGAAAAAGTTTTATTGTGGCCCAGCATGACACACTCAATCCCTGAAATAACCCTGTATCATTGATTAGCCCTGCCTGGACCGCTCTACTCCTTGATCCACAGGATACCATGAAATTTTGATTCTCTCAAAGGAAGGGTTACCTGATAGCCCCAAAGCCTTAGTAGTGCAGAATTAATACTTATTTGAAAATTAATGCAAAAACAAAAGATTTAAACATGAGCAGTTGTAGATTATAGAAAAGGGGGACTAAGAAACTACAAATTTTTATAATAAATACAGCTCCCCTCATTCATAAGTTAATATATTTTTGAAAATATGTTGAATGCACACTAGTTGTAATAATCCTATTGAGACTGGAGATAGGGTTGGAGAAGAATCAACATGGAACTAATGTTCATGATTTAATTATATTAAGAAGGATTCTGTAGGCTTATCCAGGCTTATCAAGAAATAGTGACTTGTTTGAGTAGTAATGTCTGCCAAGCATGTGGCATCGCATGGGTAGCCCAAATAATATTCTAGAACAGTGGCCCAAAACAGGGTCTGATTGACAAAATTTGGCCTGTAGAAATCTTTTGTTTGGAGAGACCAATTTTTAAACTCATTAGGTCTCTCAGTCTTTACCACCCCATTTCTTATCCTTTACCACCCCAAACTTTTACTGGCTCTCAAAGGCATTCTTGTTTGTGATATTAATCTATAGGCCAGATTACTTGGTCTTGTATTGAAATCCTACTGCAGCCTCAACCCTGCTACTTTTACAACCTTATCTTCCATTAATCCCTAACACAGCCCTCTTTCCTATCTTGACTTCTTCACTGTTCCATTTATTCATACTAGCAGCCAGGCTCTTATTCCTCCCTAATGATGATATCTCAACAATTCTTCAAGGCCAAGCTAAGACCTGTGTTCTCCACGAAACTTTCATAACCACTTCAACCAAGACTGATCATGTCCACTTCTAAACAAGTACAATATTCATGATCATACAGTTCATTATTGGTCTTAACGCTCATAGCATTATTTAACTGGCATTATTTATCTGTATATTGTATACATAATTTATATATATACTTGTATATATTATATTATATATACTTGTATATATATAATATAATATATTAATATAATATATAGTATTATAATATAATAAATATAATATATATTATTATAATATAATATAATCTCTATATATATAATATAGATTGTCTTTGCAAATAGACTGTAAGATACTTAAAGAAATTTTACACTTTGCTGTGTCTCCTTCACATCTAATATTTATAGTATATTCTCAAACAACTGCTATAGAATAAATAATCAAATAAAAGAGTATGTGAGATAAGAAACCGTGGTCTAAAAAGAGAAAATTGTGTGAGTGCATGTGTGTATGCTACAGAGAAACATAAGATTTTAGTTTTAATAAAAACTCTGGTAGCACCCTTCTAAGGATTGCTGGCACCCCCATGTGCTGGGATGCCAGTTGCAAAACAAGGGTATTGAGCTCAGTATTTAAGATTCTTTACAATTTGAGCACAAGTGTACTTTCTAATTTCTTCCAAATGCTCACCTTCTTTCCCCCCAAGATAGGGTAGATTGACTCAAACCTTGTCCCTCAATATCTATCCCCTGTGTGTGTAATGATAGTTTTCTTTGCACAGAATGTCTACCCTCCTCACATTTGAATGTAAAAACCAAGTGTTGTGTTCTATTAAAAGTCATTTTTGAGCCTTTCTCCTCCTAATTGGAGGGTCCCTCCCCATCTCTCACTTTCTGCACGTGACTGGCTTGACTTCCTGTCACTTTCTCTCTTGTATTAGAGTTACTTGTCTCAGGGTCTGTAGTTGGGGAGGACCCAAACTAGGAAAATTTCTAACCTCTTCCTACAGTCTTCTAGTAATCAGACCTGGATTAGAATTCAGAACACAGGAAACCTGACCAACTGATGCACAAACTTACCTCACTGGCTCCAGCAGATCCGAACAGGTTGGACTTGCCCTGAGGACACAGGAGACAGCAGGACTGGTGGAGTAAGTGTACTGAAATCGTCAGAGCAAGATGGGGCTGGGGCCAGAATTTCACCTCAAAATTACTGCTCTTTTCAGAGTTGGGAAAAGTAATTGGCTGTACTGAATAACTCAAAAATATATACCTATTACTGTTTGGATAATAAAATAAAACTAATTATCATATATTTAGAAGTTTCCAAACAAGTTTGTTTCTAATGCTGAGTATTACAGAACCAGGATCTCAGCTCAAAATCTAATCTCTGATCAGAACGATTAATGTTCTTCGTAATAATGATATTTTTACCATCGCAAAAAGAGCAATTTACTTCTCCAGCTTCCCCTTCTCCTTATCCTAGCCTGTCACAGCAATCACACAAAATATTTTCAAAATGAAAGTGGCAGGTTTATGGAAAATTACTCTGAATGTATTTGGGCTCAGACCAATTCTCCTTGCTCTATCTTATTCATGATAAGCATGACTTCCAAGCCTTGGCTTTTTCAAATTTTCTTATTAATTGTTAATATAACAGCTAAGTTTCCCTGGAGCGTGTGTTATTTTCTCATTTATAAAATCATAAGCCTTGGGATAATCCCTCATTACATCAATAATATTCTCATCAAATGAGTGTAACACCACCGAGTGAGGGATATAAGAGGTAACATGGCGGGGCAGTGCTCTTTTATTACCTCGTGAGTCTGCCTTCTGGCCTCTGTCCCCACACCCACTCTGAAGGCTTTTAGTTCTAACTCAGACTGAAGTGGCAGCCCGTTAATCAAACAACTGGCCCTCCCCAAACTTCCCCAAAACACGGCCCACATTGTCATGGGGCACAGCTCATAGATCTGACCATGTGAGTACCTTGCTTTGAAACTGCTGGTAGTTTCTATAGAGGAATTAAAAAAAAAAAAAAAAAACTACCCCATATCTACTTGCCCCTCCCAGCAGAGGCCCTCTTTTTCCTTTTTGGGCAATTCCTTCTTTTGTGTGAAAATCTGAAAGGCTCTCCAGATATCCTTCATATAGTACTCTCCTCTCAGGCCCAGGGAGGCCAGGGACTTAAGTGTGCCAGGTGGATTTTATCCTTTTAGCCTCTGATGTTCACCGTGCAGT
This sequence comes from Rhynchonycteris naso, assembly GCA_037038555.1. Lineage (NCBI taxonomy): Eukaryota > Metazoa > Chordata > Mammalia > Chiroptera > Emballonuridae > Rhynchonycteris > Rhynchonycteris naso. The sequence goes on along the minus strand of CM072995.1, from coordinate 181,187,008 downwards.
AGAGTACAAAAACATGGCTGAAGGTCTCATGTCCTGACCAGATACTTCCTGTGGGGAGGCCACAGCTGATGTATCTCTTTCCTGGCCTTCTGGAGCTGCTCTTCTTCGGGCAATCTTGCCAGTTCTCAAGGCTGGTCCTCCAGCCTCCCTGAGTCTCCAGTGTACTTCCTGTGAGCACTTCAGCTTAACATAGGGTCTGTTTCTATAGCTTGTTAACAAGGACCTGAGAGACTGACACAACTCACCATCACCTTCAGGATAAAGATATAATCTCAGCTCTTGCCCATGCTCCCATTTTCACACTGCACTTTGGCCACACCAGCCTAATTGCCACTCCCTGGACACAACATAGCCACATGATTGGTCATGCTATTTCTCAGCAGGCCATCCTTCTCCCCCTTAAGAATTCTCGCCTACAGTTCAAGGGCAAGATTAAGGTCTTCCTCTGCAAGGCGCTCCCTGATTGCTGCTTCCCCTCCACGCAGACTCCAATGCTTCCCCAGCCCAGATCCCTGTGGTTTACTGTCCAACACAGCACTGGGGCTCTTTATCAGATTTATGTATTGGTGTGTATTAGGCTCCTGAAGGCACAGTCTGTTACTTAGCATTTTTAATCTTCACCACCCAGTGTAAGCCCTGTCAGGCGTAGGCATGTCACATGGCAGGTTAGCATACTAGCTGAGAGTCTCACATATCTGGGCTCAAATACCAGTTCTACCCCTGAATAATGGCTTGGCTTTGTGTAAGTTACTTGAGACTTCCAAATTGACTTTCCTATGAAATGGGGGTAACAGTGCTGACTTTAGAGGAAGGCTGTGCAGGTAAAACACAGTCTGGGACAGTAGTTATCATGACTATGTACACAATAAAAATGTATTGAAAGAATAACTGAACAGGCTCAGGCTTTCTCTAAGCATCCTGATAAAAACAAACAATTTACAAATGAAACATGTAAAGTCATGTAAGAATAATGAGAAGCACGTTGCAAGGAATTATAAACGTGAACATGTGTGTGTGCATGTGCATGTTGTTTCAAGGCCTCTTTTAGTCAGAGTCTAGCAAAACAAACTAAAGGAAAAGACTGGTTTTCTGTGACTACTCCACATGATGCCACAGCATGAGGAAAGCCAGCAGTGCCTACCTGACCATCACAGTGACTCTGGTTCTCTAGATGCAGCCACACAAAGATAGGGCTCTTGTCTCTTGAGAAAACAGGCTATACATGCTAGCACCACAGTGTGCTACCTAGTCAGAGAGCTTTGTTCTGGGAAACAAGGATATATTATTTTCTTCATCAATGTGAACTTTAGTTACTAGTAAAGGTGCTATTCAGTGAGGATGCTAACCTGCTTACACCATCTTCACTGAATCAACCAAATGAGCAATGGGGACTATAAAAAAGGATGGCTTGGTTTGCATGTGTATATAATAAGATAACATTTCTGACTTAAGTACATGGTGTAATATATATACAGTATGGCCATAGCCTGTCTGTTTTCAGACAATATGGTATTCAAATCATAGTAAATTTGCCTGACCAGGTGGTGGTGCTGTGGATAGAGCGTCGGACTGGGATGCGGAAGACCCAGGTTTGAGACCCCGAGCTCGCCAGCTTGAGCGCGGGCCCATCTGGCTTTAGCAAAGAGCTCGCCAGCTTGGACCCAAGGTCGCTGGCTCCAGCAAGGGGTGGCTCGGTCTGCTGAAGGCCCGCGGTCAAGGCACATGTGAGAAAACAATCAATAATCAACTAAGGTGCTGCGACGGCAACAAAAAACTAATGATTGATGCTTCTTCCCTCTCTCCGTTTCTGTCTGTCTGTCCCTATCTATCCCTCTCTCTGACTGTCTCTCTGTCCCTGTAAAAAAAAAATCATAGTAAATTAGAAGTGAAAAACTATACTTGGTGATGAATTAGGGGGAGAAATTCTTAAGATATTTGGCAAAATAAAGATTAAATTCTGTTTCTAATACCAAAGAAGCTAGGGCAAATTGCACAGTAAAATCATACCTTCATTAGTTGCCCTATTCCCTTCAGACTAAGATATACATCTCATATGTAGTCTGCAGAAACACGTTCTTCCACTGGGTAGAAGACAAGGAGGTGCTGTCACATTATTAAACAAAAGGTTTAGGGGCCACTCAGAAATGACTGAAGGAAGGGGAGTGGGGCCCTGTTCCTTCTGTCCTAATTCTGAGTCCTTTGTGGTCCACAAGGTGGAGGGAGAACCTCTCTGACTGGAGGATCAGGTGACCTGGGCCCCAAGAGGGTCCCTGCCACACAGGAGAGTGAGTGCTCCTGTGGGGCCTTGGGCAATTCAGGCCAAGATTGGGTCTTAGTCTTCCTAGAAAAATGAGGAGCTTTGGAATGTGATTCAAATTTCTCAACTAGACTCCTATAGCCCTGAAGTTCTGAAGAACTGCTCCAGAAGTAGGCAGGGGGAACCCTGGACTGTACACCAGCCCCTCTACCCCTATCTCAGTATGGAAGCTCTGTATTTATATGTTTTGTGTCTAGACTTTCATGCAAGACTGTGCGAAACAAAAGACTACAGCTAAATATTTAGGGAAATTCTTGTCTAGATAGTTAAATAATTTGCTCTTTGCAGCAACTCCTATGAAGTATTATTATTATCCCCATCTTATAGCTGGAGAAACTGAACTTTTAAGATACCTAAGTTCAGCTTGACCAGGTGGTAGCGCAGTGGATAGAACATTGGATTGGGGCACAGAAGACAGATTTGAAACCCCGAGGTTAAGGGTCTGATCAGGGTTCATCCGGCTTGAGCGTGAGCTCATCTGGTTTGAGCACAGGCTCACCAGCTTGAGCATGGGATCATAGGCACAAATGACCCCATGGTTGCTGACTGGAGCCCAAAGGTTGCTGGCTTGAAGCCCAAGGTTGCTGACCTGAAGCCCAAGGTCGCTGGCTTGAGCAAGGGGTCACTTACTCTGCTGCAGCCCACCAGTCAAGGCACATATGAGAACGCAATCAATGAACAACTAGGGTGCCACAATAAAGATTTGATGCTTCTCATCTCTCTCTCTTTCTGTCTGTTTGTCCCTCTGTCTGTCTCTCTCTCTGTCACACACACACACACACACACACACACACACACACACACACACACACACACACACACACACAGTACCGAAGTTCATAAAGCTTGTAAGTGGCAGAGTTGGGATCTGAACCAAAGCAGTCTGGCTCCATAATTTGTATTTTTAATGCCTATGCTATATTACTTCCACTAGTATCTTTCTTTATCAGAGATTCATGATTTCAATATAAGAAACTTGGTCTTATATTTAAACATAAACCTTGTTTCATAAAACTAACTTTGATATTCAGAATATTCTCTAATAGAGGGCTTTCTCTGAGTAAGAATTCAGGCTTATTACTCTTTAGCTAAGGGGTGGGCAAGAGAATGACTTCAGATTCCCCTAGTAGAATGTAGACTTTTGAAAGACAAACATGAATTAAGTTTCCTTCTTTACTCTTTCCTTCCTTTCTTTCACATTTACTGTCAGTTTGCTATAGTTCAGGAACCAAACTAAACAGTGGCAACAGGAGACTGAAGTCACAGTTTCTTACACTAAAGACCTCAGAGGCTAGAGTGGAATGAAAATCTATAAATCATAGAATAAGTCCTGAGGCAGTCACAGGCTAGGATGACATGTCCATAAAGAAGAAGACAGGAAAGAACCCTAGAGTAGCAACCTTTCCATACTTGAGGATAATCACAGAAGGACTTTTTCAGGTAAACAAAACAAGAAGGTCAGCTCAGGCTAAATAAAAGTAGAATATATATAAAGGCATATAGATGGGAGATGACAAAGCATCCTTAAGGCTCTTCAAATAGTTGGTAACTGGTAGCTATCTGGTATTTGAGGTACTAGTGAAGGTGGCTCAAGAGAAGATCAAGGAACTAGGTAAGGGAATCGTCCATATACGAAGGAGCTTGAATAGGAGGTCTAATAAATTGCTATCTGAATTTAGAAAAGGGCTGCAGGCAGTAGGAGCGGAAGGGATGAACAGTATTTCTATTACTAATCAAACAACAGTAATTGGGTATCTATAATTCAGGGCTAAGAATTGAAAGGTGTTAGTCATGCTCACCATGGTTTATTTTACATAAAAACCTCCTTAGAACTGCCTGGAAGACAAATAAAGCATCCTATGAATGGCTGGCCCCATGAATGACAGAATACCGGCACATATCAAATGTACTGACTGACCAGGAAGCAAACTGACATTCAGACCAAGAAAACTTCATTTCATTGTAGCTGGCATATGTGCCTTTCATGAATGAACCATACATAAATGCTCTCAGTATTTAATTTCCCTTGCAAATATCCATCTTCCAAGTTTAAGGCCCCATAAAATAACTATTGTGTTCATTTGCTTTTCCCAAAGTAATTATTTTAGCCATTAATATTTGGAAACAGAAAGTTAGCACAGCCAAGAAAAGGTACACAGGAGAACAAAGAAGGTGACGGAATAGGAGGACGTTCCAACTGCCACCTCCCAGGACCAAACTGGATTAAAACTTAATTTAAGAGCAATCATCTTGAAAAATCAACTTTGGACTAAACTAAGAGGACTCTATAACCAAGGACCATCAAAAAAGCCACACCGAGACTGGTAGGAAGGGCGGAGGAAAGGGCTGCCCCACTCCAAGTAGAGAGTGGTGGCTGAGGGTCCGCAGAGACTCTCACTATGGGGAGGTTCACCTTGAGATGTGTGAGTTCTCAGAGCCCAGAGCCTCAGCCTAGAGCCCCAGAGCCTAGAAGAGGCACCCACACAGCATATAGCTGTGAAAAGAGCCAGGTTTCTGTCTGTGAGAAAGAGACAGAGCTCTCGAACTCAGATTCCATCTTAAAGGACCTGTGTAGAAAACTCCGTTTACAGCCACTTAACCAGGGCTTTGACAAGGGAGAGCTGAAATGACTGGAGTTTCAGGAGGAGAGTGTAAAGTTAGAAGCCCAGGGAGAGACAGTGTGGGGGATGCCACTGGAATCTCTGTGCTGAGTCCTTCTCCAGTACTGTAGTCACCATCTTTCTTGGGCAGAGCATCCCCTCTGAGCAGCATCAGCCTGAGGAGAAGCAGCTGCTCCGTCCTTGGGAGTCTCTCCTGTCCATCATGGTGACCAGTCCTTTCTGAGAGCCCAGGAAGTGGGGCATGTGTCGTTGACTCCGTTTTCTGCTGTTGAGACCAGAGCTCCCCATCCCACTCTCTCCGGAGTCTATGACTGGTGCTTCCACCTCACAGGAGACTCAGTTAAAACTGTCAGGAGGGTACGCAGGCCACATTTCTGAGTCTCAGAGGCCACACCCACCAGACCCCTGGGGCCACATCCTACTGAAGTCTGGGAAAAAAGTCTGGACAGACTGATACCTGGTGGGGGGGGCAAGGGACGAAGCCATACCCACCACCCTTCCTAATCCCTGAATTGCCGCAGGATCTAGACTCTAGCAGAGGTCTTTTCAGCGGCTGAGCCCAACAAGCAGCCAGCAGACAGAGGCTGCAGGAGGCAGAACTCAGGGAAACTTGGCCACTTGAGCAGACATTCCCTCAAGCCCAGTGTGGGTAAAACTAGACTAGGAGTGCAACTTGGTGTTTCTATATACGCCTGGGCCCAGCAGAGGCAGCCACAAACTTTGGCTTGCTTATAGCTTCAAGGAGATTGCTGAGGGCCAGTCATGGACAGTGTCTCCACTGGTCTGCACTGGATTTCTGTTAGGGAGGCCCAGGGCAGGAACATCCAGTAGCCAGCTGTAGAAAGCATCGGTTCAGGACCTAACAACCCTTGCTAGAGTGGTATCTTAAGGAAAATCTCCTTATACCAGGCCCAGCTGAGGTGAGTTCCACTTTCTGTGATCAGCACCGGCACAGCAGTTCATGTGCATTGGATAGGGTGGATCTTCATAGTCAGACAGCCTGGGCACTGGATATTCTGTCCTGCTAGGCTAGATTCCACGAGGGAAGGGAGAGAGGCTTGGAGCATGAACATTTAAAGTATGGGTACTTGTGAGTCTATTTTTGGATCTGTTAAAGGGGCTTAGCCACCTTCAGTAGGGGTAGATCCCCAGGAAAAGACTGTCTCAGTGTTCTTCTCTGAGACTGGGGTCTCTACAGCTAAAAAAACTTCTACAGAAGGGACTGTTGGCCACACTCAGTCAGAACCTGCTACTCACCTTTTTGGGGAGAAATAAAATTTGAGTATCCAGCAGTGGCTGAGGGATCAAGCTCTGGAGTAGGGGCCACATTCCCCATACTGAGCTCCTGACCAAAAGATCCCTGAAGTAGGGGGTCCCACAAATGTTGTATTCACAACCTCAGCTTCCCTAACCCACCAAGTGTGCAATCTTTAGAGGGGTAGGTTGGGTGAGGCAATCTGAGCCCACACTACAGTCTTATTACAGAAGACTGCGGAAAGACCAAGCAACTGCAAGAGGAGGAGGCACAGATAAAAAGTGGAGACAAATATTAAGGAGCTTGGGCTTTTTACAGATTTGCTGTCATCTCTATGTAGGAGGAAGCTGATCCTTATACAAAGGTTGGCCCCTCCCACACTACCCAGGCACAGAAAACATAGACACAAACAGCAAAAAGTGCAGTAACTGCAGATTGGTAACTCACAGTAGATTATAAACAACAGCTGATGCCAGCCCAAGAACTGGAGCCAACACTACTGGGAGTGGGTGGCAGACAGCACTAACCTTAGACAAGAAGCACACCCAATGGTGGAGTCTAGCAGGCACCAGACACTGTGGAGAATAAATATGCCCAACAGGACAGACATTGCACAGTGTGTAATATACATGATCAAGGTTAACCGTTAGAGCAGAGGTCGAAAACATTTTTGGCTGAAAGAGCCATGAATGCCACATATTTTAAAGTGTAATTCTGTGAGAGCCATGCAATATGTTTAACACTAAATACAAGTAAATGTGTGCATTTTATGTAAGACCAACACTTTTAAAGTACAGTAAGTCTCTGAATTCTTTTTCATAACGTTGTTAAGCTGTTGCTAACCAATGATGAATAAAGTACTTCTTACCATTAATGCGACTTCTGGTGCTGCATGGTTTTGCTGATGGCTTTGTAGTATGGTTGATTCGTGGTGAGGTTAAGTTTCATGTAGGCATTGAGACTTCCAGCTGTGAAATGTGATCGTAGGTCGGTCTTAACATTCTATAGATGTGAGAAAGACTGCTCACATGCATACGTAGAGCCAAACATTGTCAGTACAGCAATACTCACATGCTGCAGTGTGTGGTATGTGATGGGAAGTGCGTTCCAAGTTTTGAAAATCAGCTGGACTGCGGGTTGAAGCTTTTTCATTTCTCCCCTCTTGTGTTTGCTCGCCAACTCTGCTTGCTGTCGTGCAAGTCTTTCCAATCTTCATTCAGTGACTTGAACTTATTCACCCACATGTCTGAGGTCTTCAGGTCAGCAGCTTATAGCTTAAAATCTCTGACGGAGACACCGGGGATGTAACTCAGGTTAGTGCTGTCCACTGCACACTTGTGTGGATGGGTGATGAATTTAAAAAGACGAATGTGCTCATGAGATTTTCCAAAGCGCTCTTTGAATTACTGCAGGAGATTAGATGTGAAGCCCACTAGCTCCTGGAGATCAAGATGTTGAGCAGGGTCACTTGTTGTACATGCATCTTTAAACTCTCCCAGTTTTTCAAAGTGTAGTAAACGACCTGTTTCAATGTTGGTGATAAGGAGTTCCAGCTTGTTTTGAAATACAAACACTGCTTGTTGAAGGGATAAGACTGTATTTCCAACACCTTGCATTTTCACATTGAGCTGGTTCAGATATTCAGTCATGTCCACAGGATAGTAGAACTTCAGGAGTGACTCAGTGTTAGCTAACTCAAGATGCTCGACATTTTTCATTTCAAGAAAAGCCCATATTTTGCTCAGACAAGCCGCGAAACGGCTGAGCACCTTCCCTCTTGACAACCAACACACATTGCTGTGGAAAAGCAGACCAGGATAATTATTCCCAAATTCATCCAGCAGTGTTTTAAACTGGTGATCATTTAAAGCTCAGGCAACAATAAAGTTGACTACCTGAATAACCAGCGACATCACCTCACCAAGCTGTTCGCCATACATTTGAGTACAAAGTGCCTCCTGATGTAGGATGCAGTGAAAACTTAGGATGAGTCTCTTTTCATGTTCACGAAGAAGTGCTATGAATCCTCTGATTTTCCCCAACATGCCCAGAGCACCATCAGTACACACCAAAATAAGTTTATCCATAGGTAGATTTTTTTTCTTTAGTGAACTCAGTGAAAGACTTGAATAAATCCTCCCCTCTTGTTGTCTCTTTCATAGGCAAAACAGCAAGACTTTCCTCATGTGGTGTGTCACCGACAGCATACCTTGCAATCATGCTGAACTGGGATAAATGGCTTACGTCTGTTGACTCATCCAAAGTGAGAGAAAAGAATGGTGTTGCATTTATGTCCTTCACTTGTGTTGTCTCAATTTGATTTGCCATCATGATGGTACAATTGTGAACAGTTCTTGCTGACAGAGGCATGTCTTTTAATAACCAAAATTTATAATAAACTTCTAAATCTGAACACCAGGAAAGTAAACAATCCAAATAAAACATGGTCAGAAAAACTGAATAGACACTTCTCCAAAGAGGACATACAAATGGTCAATAGACATATGGAAAAAATGTTCAACGTCACTAATCATCAGAGAAATGCAAATTAAAACCACAATGAGATACCACCTCACATCTGTCAGAATGGCGCTGATTAACGAAACAACACATAATAAGTCCTGGCAAGGGTGTAAAGAAAAGGGAACCCTCCTGCACTGCTGGTGGGAATGCAGACTGGTGTAGCCACTGTGAAAAACAGTATGGAGATTCCTCAAAAAATTAAAAATGGGACTTTCTTTTGGCCCAGTTATCCCATTTTTAGGAATATATCCTAAGAATACCAAATCACTGTTTCAAAAAAAGATATGCACCACCATGTTTATTGCAACATTGTTTACAATAGTCAAGATCTGGAAAGAGCCCAAGTGTTTGTCATTGGATGAATGGATTAAAAAACAGTGGTACAGACACAAGATGGCAGTAGAGTAGGCAGATGCACAGAATCCCAGCTCACACCACCAAACTGCATTACAAATTAATTTAGGAACAACCAGCATGAAAAACCAACTCTGGACTACAAGAACTGCTTTCAAAATCCAAGGAGTCAAAAAGAAGCCACACCGAGCCTGGTGGGGAGCTCTAAGGAATGGAGAGCCTCCCCAACTTACAGAAACAAAGGGCGGGGGGGGGGTTGAGGCTGAAAGCCCAGAAAGTCTCTCAATCCAAGGAAAACAGTAGAAAATATCACACAGCCACTTGCGGGGGGATCTGGGAACAAGGTGTGTTGAAAGAGCTGACTTGTTTTCCAAAAGGAAAGGGGGAGATAGAGACAGCAGGTGAGAAACAGAGGAATGCACAGGAGGACCTGAGCAGCTGACTAATTCAGTGCCATTCCTGGGGGAAGTGCTGGAGGCAGCAGCTGGAACAGGGGTTGATCCTTCCAAATAACACAAGACTAAAGTGGTTCTGGGTCAACCAACTCAAGATATCTCTTCAGCTCCAATCAGCACAAAAACACCAGGTGAAAACAAGAAGTGGGGAGGAGGGGCAGTAACTCAGAAATCCATGGAGATCTGAGATACATCTCCCCCTACTGAAGAGAGAGAGAAACTGGCAGATCAGGTCTTCAGAGTCTCAGGTTACACCCACCTCATTCCTGGATACAGTTTTAAATAAGGCCCCTGCTGAGATCAGCAAACAAGACTACCACCAAGTGAAGAAAACAAACAAATCAAGACTTCAAAGGGGCTCTATTAGAAAAGCCAAATTCCACAGGGGATTACAAACAACAGCTAAAGCCAGCCCAAGTAGACCTAGAAATAACACAACTGAAAAGTGGAGGCAGACAACACAAAGCCTAGACTCAACCATCTCTACAAACAACACATCAAAACACACAGACATAATGAGAAGACGGAAAAGTGCAGTTCAAATGAAACCACAAGAAAATCCTCCAGAAAATGAACTGAGCAATATGAAAATAACCAAACTTCTAGATGAAGGGTTTAGAATGATTGTTAGAATGCTTAGGGGTCTTAGAACAACAATGAATGGTCATTATGAACACCTAAATAAAGAGATAGAAGTATAAAAAAGGACATTGAAATATTAAAAAAGAATCAGTTGGAGATGACAAATACAATATCAGAAATGAAGAACACAATGGAAGGAGTTAAAAGCAGGATGGATGAAGCTGAGGATCGAATTAACGAGTTGGAAGACAAGATGAACAAAGGCATGGAATCAGAGCAGAAAAAAAAAGAGACTAAAAAAGTCTGAGGTAACTCTAAGAGAGCTCTGTGACAACATGAAGAGAAATAATATCCACATAATAGGGGTTCCTGAAGAAGAAGAGAAAGAACAGGGAATAGAAACTTTATTCAATCAAATCACAGCTGAAAACTTTCCTAAATTAATGCAAGGAAGAGTCTCAGAAGTTCAAGAAGCACAGAGATCTCCATTAAAAAGAAACCTACACCAAGACACATCATAGTTAAAATACCAAAGCTAAGTGATAAAGAGAAAATATTAAAAGCTGCTACAGAAAAAAAAGGCTATCACCTACAAAAGAGCCCCCATAAGAATGACATTCGAACTCTCAACAGAAACAATTGAGGCTAGAAGAGAATGGCAAGAAATATTCAAAGTAATGCAGATCAAGAACCTACAACCAAGACTGCTATATCCAGCAAGGCTAACATTTAAAATTGAAGGAGAAATAAAGAGCTTCCCAGACAAAGAAAAATTCAAGGAATTCATAACAACAAAACCTATGCTGCAGAAAATGTTAAGGGGCCTGTTGCAAACTGATCAAAGTGGAAAAAGAATATAGCAAAAGAGGAATACAGCTTTAAAATATAAAATGACAATAAACAACTACATATCAATAATAACCTTAAATATAAATGGATTAAATGATCCAATCAAAAGACACAGGGTTGCTGCATGTATAAGAAAACAGGACCCATACATATGCTGTCTTCAAGAAACACACCTTAAAACAAAAGATGCACATAGACTGAAGGTAAAAGGATGGAAAAAAATATTTCATGCAAATAGAAATTAAAAAAAAAGCCAGGATAGCAATACTTATATCTGACAAAATGGACTTTAAAACAAAGTCTATAGTAAGAGATAAAGAAGGACACTACATAATGATAAAGAAAACAATTCAACAGGAAGATATAACCCTTATAACTATCTACGCACCAAACATAAAAGCTCTGACATACATAAAGCAGACATTGATGAATATAAAGGGCGAGATCAACAGCAATACTATAATAGTAGGGATTTTATACACCACTAACATCACTGGATAGATCCTCAACAAAGAAAATTAACAAAGAAACAGCAGATGTAAAGGGTACACTAGATCAACTTGATTTAATAGATATCTTCAGAACTTTACATCCAAAAGCAGCATAATATACATTCTTTTCAAGCGCTCATAGTACATTCTCTAAGATAGACCACATGTTAGGACACAAAAGCAGTCTCAAAAAATTTAAGAAGATTGAAATTATATCAAGCATTTTCTCTAATTGAAATGGCATAAAACTAGAAATTAACTACAAAGGAAAATCTGGAAAATACTCAAAGACTTGGAAACTACATAGCATGTTTTAAAATAACTAATGGATTAACAATGAGATCAAAGAAGAAATAAAAAAGTTCCTAGATATGAATGATAATGTCATACATCAACTCAAAATTTATGGCACGCAGCAAATGCAATATTGAGACGGAAGTTTATAGGACTAGAGGCATATCATAAGAAACTAGAAAAAGCTCAAATTAGCAACTTGACCCTGCATCTAAAAAAATAGTAAAACAACAGCAAGTAAAGACCAAGAGTAGTAGAAGGAAGGAATTAATAAACCTTTAACTAGACTCACCAAGAAAAAAAAGAGAGAGGACTCAAATAAATAAAATTGGAAATGAGAGTGGAGAAATAACAACTGACACAACAGAAATACAAAGTATTGTAAGAAAATAATATGAAGAACTCTATGCCAAAAATTAGACAACCTAGGTAAAATGGACAAATTTCTTGAAACATAATCTTTCAAAAATCAACCTGGAAGAGACTGACAAGGCGGTGGCACAATGGATAGAGCATTGGACTGGGATGTGGAAGACCCTGGTTCGAGACCCCAAGCTTGCCAGCTTCAGCGTGGGCCCATCTGGCTTGAGCTAAAGCTCGTCAGCTTGGACCTAAGGTCGCTAGCTCCAGCAAGGGTTTGCTTGGTCTGCTGAAGGCCTGCGGTCAAGGCACATGTGAAAAGGCAATCAATTAACAACTAAGGTGTCGCAACGGCAACGAAAATCTAATGATTGATACTTTTCACCTTTCTTCGCTTCTGTTCAGTCTCTCCCTATCTCACCCTCTCTCATACACTCTCTGTCCCGGTAAAAAAAAAAAAAAAAAAAAAAAAATATTAGGAAGAATCAGAACACCTAAACAGTCCAATTACAACAAATGAGATAGAAATAGTTATCAAAAAACTCCCAACAAAAAAAAGTCCTAAGCCTGATGGCTTCACAGTGAGTTCTACCAAAAATTCAAAAAAGAACTAACTCTTATCCTGCTAGAGCGATTTCAAAATATTCATGAGGAAGGAAGACTTCCAAACTCCTTTTATGAGTCAAGCATAATTCTGATCCCGAAACCAGGCAAAGACAACACAAAGAAAGAAAATTATAGGCCAATATCCCTGATAAATTTAGATGCTAAAATTCTCAACAAAATATTAGCCAACTGGATCCAGCAATGTATGAAAAAAATCATACACCATGAACAAGTGGGATTTATTCTGGAGAGGCAAGGCTGGTTCAATATTCACAAATCAATCAATGTGACTCATCACATAAATAAAAGGAAGGACAAAAATCACATGATAATTTCAATAGATGCAGAAAAGGCATTTGATAAAATCCAGCACCCATTCATGATCAAAACTCTTAGTAAAGTGGGAATACAAGGAACATACCTCAACATGATAAAGGCCATCTATGACAAACCCACAGCCAACATTATACTAAATGGGCAAAAATTAAAAGCAATATGCTTAAGATCAGGAACCAGGCAGGGGTGCCCTCTTTCACCACTTTTATTCAACATAGTTCAGGAAGTCTTAGCCACAGCAATAATAAGAAGAAATAAAAGACATCCAAATTGGAAAAGAAGAAGTAAAACTATCATTATTTGCAAATAATATGATATTGTATATAGAAAATCCTAAAGTCTCAGTCAAAAAACTACTGGACCTGATAAATGAATTCAGCAAGGTGGCAGAATATAAAATTAATACTCAGAGTCAGAGGCACTTTTATATACCAACAATGAACTGTCAGAAAGAGAAATTAAGGAAATAATTCCCTTCACTATTGCAACAAAAAATAAAGTACCTAGGAGTAAATTTAACCAAGGAGGTTAAAGACTTGTACTTGGAAAATTATAAAACATTGATAAAAGAAATCAAGGAAGATACAAACAAGTGGAAGCATATACCGTGATCATGGTTAGGAAGAATAAACATCATTAAAATGTCTGTATCACCCAAAGCAATTTATAAATTCAATGCAGTACCAATTAAAATACTAATGACATACTTCAAAGATATAGAACACATATTCCAAAAATTTATATGGAACCAAAAGAGAACACAAATACCTTCAGCAATCTTTTTAAAAATTATTTATTTATTTATTCACTTTAGAGAGGGGAGAGAGAGAAAGAGAGAGAGAGAGGGAGAGAGAGAGAGAGAAGGAAAGAGGGGAGGAGCAGGAAGCATCAACATATGTGCCTTGACCAGACAAGTACAAGGTTTTGAACCGGCGTCCTCAGCATTCCAGGTTGATGCTTTATCCACTGTACCACCACAGGTCAGGCCTATCCTCAACAATCTTAAAAAAGAAAAATAAAGTGGGAGGTATCACTTTTCCAGATATCAAGGTATTCTAAAAGTTCATTGTACTCAATACAGCCTGGTACTGGCATAAGAACAGGCACATAGATCAATGGAATAGAACAGAGAACCCAGAAATAAACCCATATCTTTATGGACAACTGATATTTGACAAAGGAGGAAAGAACATACAATGGAGTAAAGACAGCCTCTTTAACAAATGGTGTTGGGAAAATTGGACATCTACCTACAAACTATAAAACTAGACCACCAACTTACACCATTCACAAAAACAAACTCAAAATGAATAGAAGACTTAAATGTAAGCCATGAAACCATAAGCATCTTATAAGAAAACATAGGCAGTAAGCTCTCCGACATCTCTCACAGCAATATATTTGCTGATTTCTGTCCACAGGCAAGTGAAATAAAAGGCAGGTTAAACAAATGGGACTAAATCAAACTAAAAAGTTTTTGCACAGCTAAGGACAATAAGAACATAATAAAAAGACAAGCCACACAATGGGAGAACATATTTGGCAATACGTATGATAAGGTGTTAATAACCAAATTTATAAAGAACTTATAAAACTCAACACCAGGAAGACAAACAATCCAATCAAGAAATTGGCAAAAATAATAAAGAGACATTTCTCCAAAGAAGACATACAGATGGCCAATAGGCATATGAAAAAATGCTCAACATCACTAATCATTAGAGAAATGCATATTAAAACCACAATGAGATATCACCTCACACCAGTCAGAATGACGCTCATCAGCAAAACAACACAGAATAAGTGCTGGCGAGGATGTGGAGAAAAGGGAACTCTCCTGCACTGCTGGTGAGAATGCAGACTGACTGGTGCAGCCACTTTGGAAAACAGTATGGAGATTCCTCAGAAAATTAAAAATCGAACTGCCTTTTGACCCAGCTATCCCACTTTTAGTAATATACCCTAAGAACACCATAGCACTGATTGAAAAGAACAAATGCGCCCCCATGTTTGTGGCAGCATTGTTCATAATAGTGAAGATCCAGAAACAGCCCAAGTGTCCGTCAGAGGATGAGTGGATTAAAAAGCTTTGGTACATATATACTATGGAATACTACTCAGCCATAAGAAATGATGACATCGGATCATTTGTAACAACATGGATGGACCTTGATAACATTATACTGAGTTAAGTAAGTAAATCAGAAAAAACTAAGGACTATATGAGTCCATACATAGATGGGACATAAAAATGAGACTCAAAGACACGGACAAGAGTGTACTGGCTACACAAGGGGAGGGGGAGGGGAGGGAGGGGGTAAAGGTAGGGTAGGCACACAAATAAAACCAGATAGACGGTAACGGAGTTCAATTTGACTTTGGGTGGTGGGTACGCAATATAATCAAATGTCTAACCTGGAAATGTTTTCTCTGAACATATGTACCCTGATTTATCAATGTCACCCCATTAAAATTAATTTAAAAAAGCAGTGGTACATATACACAATGGAATACTACATGGTCATAAAAAATAAGAAAAATCTTACATTTTGCAACAGCATGGATGGACCTGTAGATTATTATGCAAAGTGAAATAAGCCGGGCAGAGAAATACAAATATCATATAATCTCACATATATTGGAATCTAATGAACAAAGTGAACTGAGGAACAGAATAGAGGCAGAGACAGGGTCACAGTGACCAGAGGGACAGCAGTCAGAGGGCAGGGGAATGAGGGAGTGGGATCAGAGAAGGTGAAGGAATTAGTGGTAACATAACACAGTTATAGATAATAGGACAGCAAATCCTAGATGGAAGGAGGGAGGGAGTTAGGGGGAGGAAGGAAAGTGGGTATAAAAAGGGACACAAGGGTGGGGGTGAGAAAGTTGTATTCAGTGGGACACTTCAATCCACGTAAACACAGTAAATTAAAGTTAATAAAAATTTTAAAAAATTGGAAGGGCAAGGAGCTAAAAAAGAAAAAAAAAGATTATGGGAGAGATTAAATTTGTCAGAAGCTGATCCTATGCTGTATATAATGAGGACTTAGATTTACTACCGGTTTTAGGAATGTGGAGATTGAACTACATACAAGGAGTGGTTCTAGTGATGAGATAGAAAGCAAAAGACAGATTAAAGAATGGGAAGAACAGGAATTAGAGATAATTGAGTCTAGGCAATTTTTAAAACATTTTGCTCAAGAGACTCAAAGATGGAAGAATAGTGATAGGGATAGTGGGATTAAAAAGGACGAGTGGATTAAAAAGCTTTGGTACATATATACTATGGAATACTACTCAGCCATAAGAAATGATGACATTGGATCATTTGTAACAACATGGATGGACCTTGATAACATTATACTGAGTGAAGTAAGTAAATCAGAAAAAACTAAGGACTATATGAGCCCATACATAGATGGGACATAAAAATGAGAGAGGAGAGGCACAAATAAAACCAGATAGAAGGTGACAGAGGACAATTTGACTTTGGGTGATGGGTATGCAATTTAATCAAATGTCAAAATAACCTGGAAATATTTTCTCTGAACGTATGTGCCCTGATTTATCAATGTCACTCCATTAAAATTAATAAAAATAAATAAATAAATAAAAATATTTTTAAGATGAAGAAATAACAGTATATTTGTACATGCAAAAGCATGACTAAATAAACAATATAATGATGGATTAGAAGATTAAGGGGAAACTGGCTGAAGTATATTCTCTTGACAGTAAGACAGTAGGGGTCTAATAATTCTCTTCCTTTTCTATTTTTTCATAGTGTCCCGAAAAATTTCTTATAGCTGTACCTATGACAGCTCTGTTTTCAGAATACCATTATAAAATGATTAATAATAATTAATGTTGGATAAATTATAATACATATTTTTCAGAAAAAAATTAAATAACATTCTAAAATATTACTCTTTTTGTTTAGTGACATCAAAATTTAGGATATAGATCAATAAAGCAAGAGGTAAGTGAAAAAGAAATACCTTAGCAGGAAATAAATATTAATACACTCAGGTGTTTAAATTCAGAGGATTTTAGCATCACTCTCAAGATTTTTATATACACTAAAGAAGTAGATTTTAAACAAAGGTCAATGACACCAGGGAATCAACATAAATCTACAGAGAAAATAGATAAAACAAATTTTGGAAATTGGACACGTTCTTCCAGAAAGATGAGCATACATATAATTTAGCTAAAAGTTTTTATCACATTAATAAATGTAGTTTCATATTATAGAGGAAAATAACTACAATCTCCAAAGCTTCTGAAGTTGCTGTATTTATAGAATACTTGATTCTAATGAATGAACGTTTATATGTGGTAATACATAATGCTGAATATTCAAATACAAAATTGTAATACCTCAAATATATATTTGTACCTAAAAATATTAATAGTATTGACATGAAAATGCTGCTTAATAGTCTAGTCAACAAACTTTATGTCCTGTCATTATTGACAAATAAAGCATTAATGGCTGCAGAGATAATTCTGTTAAGATCTGACCATCAAACATAACTAGACAAGTATATCTTAGGATGCGTGTGTTAAAAAAATTGAAGGACAAGCACATTGATCACAGAATAGAAGACTATGAGAGTCAGAATTAATCTTAGAGTTGATCTATTCACTGTTGTATCTGCTCACATGTGCAAAACTCACAGTACAAGCGAGGCCAGAGTAAGTTTTCACTTGTAAGTTTGCAAAACAGAGTGCATTCTTGTATTATTAATTATTAATTATTGTATGTTTTCTATACAAACAATTGGAAACCTACTTTTGCCCACCATTTTATATTATAATGGCCATATGTTTTTTCTTACACTTCTAAATCTCCATCTATATTTCTCATTGCTTATTCAGAAGTGCTAGATTTTGCCTATATATTTATCAGATATAAAATAGTTTTAGACCACCAATTATCTACAGTTACCAAAGAATTGACTGTAAAGTGTCCTGTAATTATGATCACAATATAAGCTTAGAAATAATGTCCCTGTAACTAAAGCTTTCCATCAACTTTGAATCAGAACTTTTGTTTTAAATAAATATGTCAATACATTAAAGAAAGGGAACAAAATATGTTTTACAGACAAATAAACTCAAGTTTAGCTGTAGTTCCCAAGAAAAAGGGTGAATAAAAGCTATATTTATGTGAGCTTAAGGCTATAGTAGAAGTTATTTAGAGAAAACACTTTAAGAAAAGTTATGGTAGACAGGTTCCTTACACTAAAGAAAACGATAGTAGTAATATGCAAATTTGTTGTTATAATTATATGATGTTGCATTATTCTTTACAAGGAAAAAAATGTAAAGTGACTGGCAAAAAGAGAAATTTAAATAGACCATGATTCAGATCTAAATTGATTGATTTGGCAGTCTATACAGTATAGAAGTGATAAATGTATCAATAGGAATTTAAACAGGTATATGTATTTGGTACAAACTTTATAAAAAATACACAGACAATATTATACAAAACCACATATGTTAAGGTTATATATTAGTATATTAAGAGTGATTCCTAAAGAATGGTTGGAATGTCATTTTATTTTTATAACTTTCCATAGAGACTGAAATATTTTCCATGAGCATTTACCTTTTATTTAAGTTTTAATATCAGTTAAATTTTTAGTTAACTATAATAAACTGATTCATTTCATTGTAAACATTTCTATTTGATTCATGAGGTACATGCTTATTCCAGTTTGTGGTGTGCTTTATCTTTTGCCTATATATTCTCTTTTTTTTTTTAATTTTATTTTTTTTAATGAAAACATCTCCAGGTTATCTGAACATTCAATTGTGTTGAATACCCGTCACCAAAAGTCAAATTGTCCTCTGTCACCTTCTATCTGGTTTTCCCTGTGACCCTCCCCTCCTCCCTATCCCACCCTTCCCTCCTTCCTCCCACCCCATAACCACCACTCTCTTGTCCATGTCTCATAGTCTCACTTTTATGTCCCACTTATGTATGAAATCATGCTGTTCTCAGTTTTTCTTTTTTTTCTGATTTACTTATTTCACTCCGTATAATGTTATCAAGGACCATCCATTTTGTTATAAATGATCCGATGTCATCGTTTCTTATGGCTGAGTAGTATTCCATAGTATATATGTACCAAAGCTTTTTAATCCACTCGTCTTCTGACGGACACTTGGGCTGGTTCCAGATCTTCGCTATAGTGAACAATGCTGCCAGGAACATGGGGGCCCATTTCTTGTTTTCGAACAGTGCTAAGGTGTTCTTAGGGTATATTCCTATAAGTGGGATAGCTGGGTCAAAAGGCAGTTCGATTTTTAATTTTTTGAGGAACCTCCAAACTGTTTTCCATAGTGGCTGCACCAGTCTGCATTCCCACCAGCAATGCAGAAGGGTTCCCTTTTCTCCACAACCCCGCCAGCACTTATTCTGTGTTGTTTTGCTGATGAGTGCCATTCTACTGGTGTGAGGCGATATCTCATTGTGGTTTTAATTTGCATTTCTCTAATAATTAGTGATGTTGAGCATTTTTTCATATGCCTATTGACCATCTGTATGTCCTCTTTGGAGAATTTTCTATTCATTACTTTTGCCCATTTTTTGATTGGATTGTTTGTCTTCCTGGTGTTGAGTTTTATCAGTTCTTTATAAATTTTAGTTATTAACCCCTTATCAGACGTGTTGTCAAATATGTTCTCCCATTGTGTGGTTTGACTTTTTATTCTGTTCTTATTGTCCTTAGCTGTGCAAAAACTTTTTAGTTTGATATAGTCCCATTTGTTTTATTGCCTTTTATTTCATTTGCCCGTGGAGATAAATCGGCAAATATATTGCTGCTACACATGTCGGAGAGCTTGCTGCCTATGTTTTCTTCTAAGATGCTTATGGTTTCACGACTTATATTTAAGTCTTTTATCCATTTTGAGTTTGTTTTTGTGAATGGAGTAAGTTGATGGTCTAGTTTCATTTTTTTGCAGATAGATGTCCAATTTTCCCAACACCATTTGTTAAAGAGGCTGTCTTTACTCCATTGTATGTTCTTTCCTCCTTTGTCAAATATCAGTTGTCCATAAAGCTGTGGGTTTATTTCTGGGTCCTCTGTTCTGTTCCATTGATCTATGTGCCTGTTCTTATGCCAGTACCAGGCTGTCTTGAGTATAATGGCCTTACAGTAAACCTTGATATCTGGAAGAGTGATAACTCCAGCTTTATTTATTCTTTTTAAGATTGCTGAGGCTATTCGTGTTCTTTTTTGATTCCATATAAATTTTTGGAATATGCGTTCTATATCGTTGAAGTATGTCATTGGTATTTTAATTGGTATTGCATTGAATTTGTAAATTGCTTTGGGTAATATAGACATTTTAATGATGTTTATTCTTCCTAGCCATGAGCACGGTATATGCTTCCACTTGTTTGTATCTTCCTTGATTTCTTTTACCAATGTTTTATAATTTTCCGAGTACAAGTCCTTAACCTCCTTGGTTAAATTTACTCCTAGGTACTTTATTTTTTTGGCTGCAATAGGGAAGGGTATTGTTTCCTTAATTTCTTTTGCTGACAGTTCATTGTTGGTATATAGAAATGCCTCTGATTTCTGAGTATTAATTTTATATCCTGCCACCTTGCTGAATTCATTTATAAGGTCCAGTAGTTTTTTGACTGAGACTATAGGGTTTTCATTATACAATATCATATCATCTGCAAATAGTGACAGTTTTACTTCTTCTTTTCCAATTTGGATGCCTTTTATTTCTTCTTCTTGTCTGATTGCTGTAGCTAGTACTTCCAGAACTATGTTGAATAAGAGTGGTGAAAGTGGGCAACCCTGCCTGGTTCCTGATCTTAAGGGGATTGCTTTTAATATTTGTCCATTTAGTATGATGTTTGCTGTCGGTTTGTCGTAGATGACCTTTATCATGTTAAGGAGTGATCCCTGTATTCCCAATTTACTGAGAGTTTTGAGCATGAATGGGTGCTGGATTTTATCAAATGCCTTTTCTGCATCTATTGAAATTATCATGTGATTTTTGTCCTTCCTTTTGTTTATGTGATGAATCACATTGATTGATTTGCAAATATTGAACCAGCCTTGCCTCTCCAGAATAAATCCCACTTGATCATGGTGAATGATTTTTTTCATATATTGCTGGATCTGGTTGGCTAATATTTTGTTGAGAGTTTTAGCGTCTAAATTCATCAGGGATATTGGCCTATAATTTTCTTTCTTTCTGTTGTCTTTGCCCTGCTTTGGGATCAGAATTATGCTTGCCTCATAAAAGGAGTTTGGAAGTCTTCCTTCCTCTTGAATTTTTTGAAATAACTTGAGGAGGATAGGAGTTAGTTCTTATTTGAATTTTTGATAGAATTCACTTGTGAAGCCATCAGGCCCAGGACTTTTCTTTTTTGGGAGTTTTTTTGATTACTGTTTCGATCTCATTTGTTGTAATTGGTCTGTTTAGGTGTTCTGATTCTTCCAGATTGATTTTTGGAAGGTTATATGATTCAAGAAGTTTGTCCATTTCACCAAGATTGTCTAATTTTTGGCATAGATTTCTTCATAGTATTTTCTTATAATGCTTTGTATTTCTGTTGTGTCAGTTGTTATTTCTCCACTGTCCTTTCTAATTTTATTTATTTGAGTCCTCTCTCATTTTTCTTGGTGAGTCTAGTTAAAGGTTCATCAATCTTGTTTACCTTTTCAAAGAACCAACTTTTGGTTTCATTGTTCCTCTGTATTGTTTCTTTCACCTCTATGTCATTTATTTCTCCTCTGATCTTTATTATTTCCTTCCTTCTACTTGTCTTGGGTTTTATTTGCTGTTGTTTTTCTAGTTCTTTTAGATGCAGGGTCAGGTTGCTTATTTGAGCATTTTCTAGCTTCTTATGATATGCCTGTAGTGCAATAAACTTCCCTCTCAGAAGTGCTTTTGCTGTGTCCCATAAATTTTGAGTTGATGTATGCTCATTATCATTTGTTTCTAGAAACTTTTTTATTTCTTCTTTGATCTCATTGTTAATCCATTCATTATTTAATATCATGCTATTTAGTTTCCAAGTGTTTGAGTATTTTTCAGTTTTTCTTTTGTGGTTAATTTCTAGTTTCATGGCATTGTGATCAGAGAAAATGCTTGATATGATTTCAATCTTCTTAACTTAATTGAGACCATTTTTGTGTCCTAACATGTTGTCTATCCTAGAAAACGTACCATGAGCGCTTGAGAAGAATATATATTCTACTGCTTTAGGGTGAAAAGTTCTGAAGATATCTATTAAATCAAGTTGATCTAGTGTCTCCTTTAAGTCTGCTGTTTCTTTATTAATTTTCTTTCTTGAGGATCTATCCAGTGTTGTTAGAGGGGTATTGAAATCCCCTACTATGATAGTATTGCTGTTAATCTCGCCCTTTATATCCATCAAAGTATGCTTTATGTATGTCGGGGCTCCTATATTTGGTGCATAGATATTTATAATAGTTATATCTTCCTGTTGAATTGTTCCCTTTATCATTATGTAGTGTCCTTCTTTATCTCTTACTACAGCCTTTGTTTTAAAGTCCATTTTGTCAGATATAAGTACTGCTACCCTGGCTTTTTTTTTCATTTCCATTTGCCTGAAATATTTTTTTCCATCCTTTTACGTTCAGTCTATGTGCGTCTTTTGTTTTAAGGTGTGTCTCTTGTAGACAGCATATGTATGGGTCCTGTTTCTTTATCCATGCAGCTACCCTATGTCTTTTGATTGGATCATTTAATCCATTTACATTTAAGGTTATTATTGATATGTAGTTGTTTATTGCCATTTTATTCTTTAAAGTTGTATTTTTTTTTGCTATATCTTTTCTCCCTTTAAAATGTTCACAACAGTCCCCTTAGTATCTCTTGCAAAATTGGTTTGGTTTTTATGAATTCCTTGAGGCTTTCTTTTTCTGGGAAGCTCTTTATTTCTCCTTCAATTTTAAATGTTAGCCTTGCTGGATAAAGTAGCCTTGGTTGTAGGGTTTTTTTCTGCATTACTTTATTTCTTGCCATTTCCTTCTGGCCTCAAGTGTTTCTGTTGAGAAGTCCAATGTCATCCTTATGCGGGCTCCTTTGTAGGTAATAGCCTTTTTTTCCCTAGCAGCTTTTAAAATATTTTCTTTATCCATTAGCTTTGGTATTTTAACTATGATGTGTCTTGGTGTAGATCTTTTTGGGTTTCTCTTTAATGGAGTTCTGTGTGCTTCTTGAACGTGTAGTTTTCCAGCCTTAATTTAGGAAAGTTTTCTGCTATGATTTGATTGAACAAAGTTTTGATTTCCTGTCCTCTCTCCTCTTCTTCAGGTATCCCTATGATGCGAATGTTGTTTCTCTTCAGGTTGTCACAGAGCTCCCTTAGAGTTTCCTCACATTTTTTAAGTCTCTTTTCCTTTTTCTTCTCTGCTTCTGTACCTTTGTTTATTGTGTCCTCTAACTCGCTTATTCGATCTTCAGCGTGATTCATCCTGCTTTTAATTTCTTCCATTGTGGTCTTCAGTTCTGATACTGTATTTGTCATTTCTGTCTGATTCTTTTTTATTATTTCAATTTCATTTTTTACACTTGTTATTTCTTTATTTAGGTGTTCATAATGTCTATCCATTGTTGCTCTAATTTCTTTGAACATCCTAACTATCATTATTCTAAATTCTGCTTCTGGTAATTTGGTTATATCTGGTTCATTCAGGTCCTTCTCTGAGGATTTTTCTTGATTGATTTGGTTTGCATTCCTCTGCCTGCCCATTTTGTCTGTGTATAATCAATTTGTGGCCACTGGAGTCCAGTAGGTGTTGCCTTTGTGTTCTTTATGTGTGGTCTGTCTTCAGGCCCCCCCACCCCCTCTGCCGCTGCCTAGGGTGGTTGGGTATGGGCGTTGCCAGAGCCGGTCCACTGTGGCTTTTGTTGTGATTTCTGCCTCTCCTTCGCGGGAGAGGCTGTCACTCAAGCCACAAGCCTCAGAACAAAGGATAGAGGTGAGCACCTTTACTCAGCTGCGGACCAGCCTATTTCCGGACTTTCGTCCAGAACCCGCAGTCAGAGCCTGCTCGCTACAGTTTCGTGGGTTGGGCGGGGCTTTTAACGTGCTCTCATCTGTAAGCTTTTGCCCGTCTGTAGCTTTAGCCCCGCCCTCGAGGCCAGGGCCCTTCTGCGCAGAGTCAGAAACCAAAGTTTATTGGGGTGGGCGTGTTTGCTGGCTTCCGCTCAGCTGTGGACTTCCGCTCGTCCAGGACTCTACCCGGCCCCCGCGTTCGGAGCCCACTCGTGCACGTGGGATGGCAAATCGCGGTTTCTCCGCAGGGCGGTGATATTAGCGTGGGCTCAGCTGCGAGCTTCCACTTGTCTCGGGGTCTACCCCGTCCTTGCGCCCGCTCGCGCACGCAGAATTTCAAACCTCGGTTTCTCCGGCCGGGCGGGGCTGGTAGCGTGAACTCAGCTGCAAGCCCCCCGCCCGTCCCTGGTCCTAGCCCGGTTCCCGCGGTCAGGGCTGGCTTGCGCAGAGCAGATTTCTGCCCGTTCCTGGCCTCCCGATTTGTCCTTGTAAGTGGATTTAAAGGCCGGCCCGCAGCTTCCGGACCGCTTTCGCGCGTCCCCTTCGACCCTGCTGGGCTAGACCAAGCTCCCACGGGCTTGGCCTCTGCCCACGCCGACAGAACCGCCTTTCAGCGTCCTGCCGCCCACCATACCCTTCTGCAACCCTCAGCAGAGTAGGATGGGACTTAATACTCCACACTGTAGGCCTGGGAGCTCCCTCACTGGTTTCACAGCTCAAAACTGTCCAAACGCCTCTTCTAGGCTCTGGGACTGTAGGCTGGGGCTTGGTTCCTGCAACCCAGGTCCCTCCCTCTCCGCCAAACTCTCCTCCCGCCACGCGGGTCTCTCCAGGCTGCCGTTTGCTCCGGGGAGCTGGGCAGCCCTCTTCACATTTTCGCTATTCCTACCAGTCTCAATGTGGCCTCTTCTGTGTTCCTTGGTTGAAGAGTCCACTTAGTTTTGTTCAAAGTTGGTTTATCCAGGTGATGGTTCTTAAAATTGAGTTGTAATCCACTTTGGTTCTGGGAGTTGGAAGTTGGTATGTCCGCCTACTCCGTCACCATCTTGCTCCCCCTCAATCCTGCCTATATATTTTCTTATGCTTACAGGTATGCATACAGATGTATCCTTTAATCACTAATTCATCATTGTACACATCCTGTTTATTTATTTTATTTATTCATTTATTCTTTATGACTATCTTTTAGAATTTTTCATAATGGTACAGGTACACTTAGATCCAAGTCACAATGTTTGATATATATTTTTAAATTTTATCTTTCATTTACACTTTACATTAAATGTCATTTTGTTTAGTTTCAAATGTACCACATAGTGGTTAGACATATTCTTTACAATGTTATATTTCAAGTACCTACTTTGCACCATACATAGTTATTATAATATTTATTTTTTAAATTTTTAAAAATTTTATTCATTTTAGAGAGGAGAGAGAATAAGAGAGAGAGAGAGAGAGAGAGAGAGAGAAAGGGGGGTGGAGGAGAAAGAAGCATCAACTCTCATATGTGCCTTGACCAGGCAAGTGCAGGGTTTTGAACTGGCAACGTCAGCGTTCCAGGTTGACACTTTATCCACTGTGCCACCACAGGTCAGGCTATTACAGTAATATTATTGATCATATTTTCTATGCTGTACTCTAAATCCACATAAATATTTTTAATGGCCAATTTTTATTTCTTAATTTCTATAATTTTTAAAATTAGAATCATTGGGTCATAAGGCAGTATGGAGGTTCTTCAAAATTAAAAATTGAACTGTTCTCCTAAAGTGGCTACAACAATCTGCATTCTTACAAACAATGGAAAAGTGTTCTCTTTCCTCCCAATCCTAGTCAACACTTGTTTGTTGATTTATTGATGATAGCCAATTTCTCAGTATTAAAGTGATATCTCATTAGGTTTTTAATTTTTATTTCTCTGATGATTAGCAATGTTAAGCATCTTCATATATATATTTCTGTATGTCCTTTATGGAGAAGTGGCTTTTATTATTAACTAAATTTTTTTTTTCCTATTAGAATTGAGTTTTATTAGTTGTTTGTAAATTTTGGATATTAACCCCTTATTGGAAGTATTGTTGAATATATTTTCTCTATCAATAGGTTACTTTGCCTTTCGTTGATACTTTCTTTTACTGTGCAAAAAGCTTTTAATTTTATGTAGTTGTATTTCTTTATTTTTTTCTCTTCTTTCTCTTGCCAGAAGAACTATTACAGAAGAAATGTTTCTAGGAAAAATGTCATAGAACTTATTGGCTATGTTCTTTTGTAGAAATTTTATGATTTCAAATCTTATAATTTAGGTCTTGAATCAATTTTGAGTTTATTATTGTATATGGTGTAAGGAAGTTGTTTGATTTCATTTTTTTTTACATGTATCTACTCAATTTCCCTACTGTACTGTTTTGATTGCAGTAAAGTTGTAGTATAATTTGAGAGCTGACGGCATGAAATCTCCATCTCTTCATTTTTCTTAAGATTGCTATCGCAATTTAGGGTGATTTTTTTTGTTGTTGTTGTTCCATATACATTTTTGGATTACTCTCGTTCAATGAACAATGACATTGTTATTTTGATAAAAATTACATTAGATTTACCGATTGTTTTGGGTAGTATAAAAATTATAATAAAGTTATTTCTTTATAAAAAAAAAAAGAAAAGGTCCACAGCTCCTCTAGCCCCACTGAATAGAGACAAAAAGAGAACTAAATTTCACTGGGTCACAAAATTTTTGTTGCATCGACAAAAACACTTATTCTTACCTAATTCGAGTGTGGTGATATCAAATCTGACAGTAGTTTTTCTCTGTAAGCTACAGTAATTTTGCAATTGAAAATTTTAAGTTTTCATCTTGTAAAATTTTCAACATTTAATTTAACATAATGAAGTAGAATATCTTCTTGGGCATCATCTTTGTGAAAATATAATAATTTATATAATGCAGTAAATACAAACACACTAATAAACTAAAAGATCTGATTGCATCAGAATTTGTCTACAATTTCAAAATAGAACATATTAAAACACCTATTTTAATTATAAAATTTGTGCAAAACTTATTTAAATTCTATTCAGACAAATATTTGCATTTGTAGTTCTTCTGTTGTGTACTTGTTGAGGACAATCTTGTTTTATGCTCCAGCGTATTCTGCTCATCACTAACAGCTCCAAGATTTTCAGGAAACTTATCAAGGTGACTGTTCAGGAAGTAAATCTTAATGTTCATGTTACAACCAATGTTGCAGAAATCCAACAGCATCTTTTGTACCAGAAGTTTATAGTTTTCTGCTTTCTTGTTGCCAAGGAAGTTCTTTGTAACTGTCACAAAAGACTGCCATGCTGCTTTCTCCTCCTTATTCATCTTCCTGGCAAATTCTTTGTCACATATGAGGGTTCGAATTTGAGGTCCATCAAATATACCTGCTTTTATTTTTTTGAAGGACAAGGCAGAAAAAGCAGAAATAATATGTTAAAAGCATTCACTTTCTCTATTCAAAGCCTGAACAAACTGCTTCATTAAATCAAGTTTGATGTGAAGTGGGGGAAAAATGATCCTGTCTCGATTAACTACAGGGTCATTCACAATATTTTGCATCCCTACTTCCAGAGCTTTATGTTTCATCCACTCCTGTGTCCAGTGTTTCTCCCAAGCTCGGCTGTCCCACAAACACAGAAAGCAAGGATACTACATGAAATCTCTCTGTTGTCCTAGAAGGAAATTTATCATTTTAAGATCCACACAAATGATCCAGTGATGCTCCTCGTACTTCAGAAAATCGAGGACAATTTTTATGTCATCATAATCTTCTCTCAGATGAGTTGAATAACCAGTTGGAACCACTGCATAATCATTACCATTGTGTAGAAGAACACATTTCAGACTCTATTTAGAGCTGTCAAGAAATAGCTGCTATTCTGTTGGACTGTAAGTGGTAACACCTAGCTGGCTGAGAAGACTACTGATATCATGACAGTAAACAAAGTGTTTGTCTTCGGAAAAAATGTCCACAAAAATTTGTTCACGCTTCCTGAAATGGGATACTTCAGCTGACCGGTTAAGTACATTCTTTCCTTGAAGCCTGGAGGCTAATAGTTCAGCTGCTTTCTTTGATAGGCCCAAATCTCTTACTAAGTCATTCAATTCAGGTTGGCTAAACTGCTTGGCATCAGAAGACCCTTCAGATTCTACAACCATTTCCTCATGCATCTTATCAAAATACACTTGATCACCATGTTCACTTTCTTCATCCTTAGAAGAAATAAAATCATTGAAAACTGGAACCGGGAGTGTCTTAGAGTGTGGGATAGGTCGTATTGCTGAAGGAATATTAGGATATGTGATCATATGCCACTTTTTATTACTGATGCCTTTTGTATGTATCGACAAAAATAACTGTCACTGCTGTGGCCCTTAGGTTCATGCCAAACCATGGGGATACCAAAAGGCATTCATTTACATTTTCCTTTTGTTCAGTCATTTTCTGTTATGAATGAACCTTGAAATTGTGAGGTGTCTAAGACAAAGTTCTTCACTTGCCTTTCTCAGCTCACATTTAATCATTTTGAAGACCTCAGAAGTGGCAGGGAACACTCAAACAAGAGTTCACATGCTTGTGTCTCTAATCAGAAAACTGACACCTCTGATGGCAACAATCTCAAGTTCCCCCAGGAGGGTAGCACCTGTCACTGTAGGTGCAGAGAAAAGTATTCAGGGTTTGTTTTGAGTGTTCTATTTCTTTGACATTACTGTTTTGATAGCAGAGTTGTGTAAAGAGGTAATAATATCCATCTGTCTGTCAGTGGACACTGGACTATTTGCACATTTTGGTTACAATGAATAATGCTGCAATAAACTCAAGAGTGCAGGTAGCTCTTCAATGTTCTGATTTCAATTCTTCCGTGTATATACCCAGAAGTGCAACTGCTGGATCATATGGTAGTTCTATTTTTAATTTTTTGAGAAATCTTCATACTGTTTTTCATAGTGGCTGAACAAATTTGCATTCCCACAACAGAATACAAGTGTTCTCTTTTCTTTACAACCTTGTCCACACTTATTTTCTGTTTTGTTTCATTTTTGGTTTTTTTTTTTTTAAATAACAGTCATCCTAATAGGTATGAGATGATATCTTGCATCTTGTAGCTTTGATTTGCATTTCCTGTTGACCACCTTTTTTTACACTTCTTGGCCATTTGGATGTCTTCTTTAGAGACATGTGTGTTCAAATCCTGTCTCAGTTTTTAATTAGATTGTTTCTTTAAGTTATTAAATTTTAAGTTCCATTATCAGATGAAGAAAGAAAGAAAATGTCATATATATATATATATATATATATATATATATATATATACATATATATATATATATAATGACACATTATTCAGCCTTAAAAAGAAAGTAAATCTTGCCATTTGTGACAACCTGGATGAGCCTGAAGGACATGGATAATGAAATAAGCCAAGCACAAAAGGACTAATGTTTCATGATTCCATTTACATGAGCTATCTAAAATAGCTAACCTCTTGGAAACAGAAAGTAGACTGGCAGTTCCCAGGAGCTGGGGATGGGGGTAGGGAAATGAGCAGTTCTTATTAAATGGAAATAAAGTTTTCATTATGCTGAATGAATGAGTCTTAGAGATCTGCTGTATGACACAGTGCCTACAGTTAATAATACAGTATGGCTCAGTTCAATTTGTTAAGAGGGTAGGTCTCAGGTTAAGTGTTTTCATGACAGGGGTGGGGAAGGAACATGCATTGTCCTGATTGTGGTATGGGATGTCAAACTATATACATTAAATTATGCAGTTCTTTGTATATCTAGTACACCTCAATAAAGCTGTTTTTTTAAAAAAGAGGTAATAATAATAACAGCATTTGCAACTCAAATCCTACTTGAAATTTAGACAATAAACAAAAAAAATACAAATTACATTGAATATCTCATTTACTCCTCAAAACAATTTTCTCTCAGTATTATCTCTATTTAATATTGAGAACTCTGAAGGTTGGAGAAGACATGTGACTTGTCAAATCCAAGGCCATAACTAGAACCAAGACCTTCTGACTCTGAGCACTCTGTTATAATGCAGCCAAATGTGGTACATGGGACAAAGTAATTACACGAAGAAGTACAAACTGGTTGTGATCAGGCCTTGCCATCTATGGACATAAATTAATTGATTCTAGAAAAGTAAAGCTGGGTGAGGCCCTGACCAGTTAGCTCAGTGGTGGAGCATCAGCCTCGTGTGTGGAAGTCCTGGTTTCGATTCCTGGTCAGGGCACAGAGAAGAAACATACATCAGCTTCTCCACCCTTCCCCCTCTCCTTTCTCTCTATCTCTCGCTTTCCCTCCCACAGCCAAGGCTCCATTGGAGCAAAGTTGGCCCAGGCACTGAGGATGGCTCCATGGCCTCTGCCTCAGGCACTAGAATGATTCTGGCAGCAATGGAACAACACCCCAGAATGGAAGAGCATCGCCCTCTCATGGGCATGCTGAGTGGACCCAGTTGGGCACATGTGGGAGTCTGACTGCCTCCCACTTCTAACTTTGGAAAAATACAAAAAAATAAAATAAAAGAGAGAGAAGAAAAAAGAAAGGAAAGCTGGGTGAACCCTTAGAGACCATTAATTCACTCCATGTCCTCATTTTTTAAGTGGATACAGGACAGTATTGGGGCAAAGTATCAAACAATGCCTGCCCACATATTCTTGTGGTCAGGGGAAAGGAGAAATGTGGGGGTAGTCAGAGAGATGCAGACACTTTTGAATGATCACCAAAAAGCCTTTCCCAACCTCCATTTCCTCTGCCACTTCTTCTTACAGAAGCTGCACCAACCAGAAACTCAATCCATCAGCCTCTCTTGAAGGTAGAGATGCTGTGTGACACCATCTTGAATAATAACATGTATGGCAAGATCTACCGGAGAGGTTGGGGAAAGATAATTTTCTCTCTATTATAAGGAGAGAGGCACATGAAAATCCCTTAGGCTTTTGGAGATCGTGATATGAGGACATGGCTCTTGGAGCTTTGGTAGTCATTGTGTTCCCTTGAAGGGGAGGCTTATAGAATTTTTGATTCACTAATCTATGACCCTGCCCTCAGGAAACTAACAAACCATCTTCAAAATCATCTAACTCTAGACTTTTCATTGCTTGAACAATGTGTCCTTAAGGGCTAAGCCACTGTCAGTTGGGTTCCCTGATACATACAGTCTAATGTATGATGGCTAATGTGGAGCATCAGTCAGCACACTTTCTGCTTCACCTCCCCTCCCTCTCCCTCAGTGTATCAGAAGGATCCAGGATTCTGAAAATAGCTCTAGTTGACTATGAACTCCATCAGAGCAAGGACAGTGGCTGTCTTGGTCCCTGTCATAGTCTCATTCCTAGCAAGCTGTGTGGCACATAGTAGGTGTTTAATAAATATAGACAGATTATTTTTTGTGTGTGACAGAGACATAGACAGAGAGAGGGATATATAAGGACAGACAGATGGGAAGAAGGAGAGGTGAGAAACATCAATTCTTCATTGAGGCTCCTTATTCTCATTAGTTGTTCATCAATTGCTTTCTCATATGTGCTTTGACGAAAGGGTGTAGGGAAAAAGGGCTACAGCAGAGTGAGTGACCTCTTGCTCAAGCCAGAAACCCTGGGCTTCAAGCCATCAACCTTTGGTTGGGCTCAAGCCAACAACCATGAGGTCACGTCTATGAGCCTGCGCTCAAGCCAACGACCTCAGGGTTTTGAACCTAAGTCTTCCATGGACCAGTCTGAAGATCTATCCACTGCACCACTGCCTCGTTAGGCTGGACAGATTAATTTTAATTAACCAGTCACTCTTTTTACAAGTATTCATTGTGCATCCCTGTTAATGCCAGGCACTAATGTAGGTGTTGGTGATAAAAAGATAAATAAGACATGCTCTGTGTCCTTGATATGCTGGTAGTTCAAGTGCCAGAGGGAGATATGGATGCCAGTTAAGATGCTGTGTGAGAAGCAGTGTAACAGAGGAGTACTACAACTATTTCTAGAACATGGGGAGTAGAGTAACTAATGTAGAAATGGGAGCAGGATAGGCATAAAGGAGTAACTCTGCTCACAAGAGAGGTTTTAAGTATCAGTGTTCAGTGTCAATAGCAAATATTTATCCAATATCTACTCTGTGCACAACACTCCCTTGGTAATAATAATCATCATTAAAATAGCTTTATATGCTTATGGTACAACAGTCACTATTTTCTGTGACTTTCATATATATATTTCTACTTCTTTACAACAGCCCAGTGAAGTAAGTACTGCTATTGTCCTCATTTTGCATATGGGAAAACAGTGACAAAATAAAATGAAATGAATTTACACAGACAGTAAATGGCAGAACCAGAATTGGATCCTGGCTGTCTGCCTCCAGAGGCCATGTTATTGTATTCTAGGTATTTCCAGTTATTTGAAAAAAATGGAAATAGGTAACTTCATTACTGCCTTGGTTCCTGCATTTGATCTGGACACATTTTTTTAAATTTTTTCCATTGATTTGCATGGGAGAGGGGGCAAGGAGAGGGAGAAGCATCAATTTATTCCACTTAGTTGTGTACCCATTGGTTGCTTCTTGTATGTGCCCTGACCAGGGACTGAACCCACAACCTTGGTGCACCAGGACGACATTCTATCCACTGAGCCACCTTGCCAGGGCCCAGACACGTGGTTTACTAGATTTTAATTCAAGCCAAGAACATAGCTCCGGCCATGTTTCTTAAGCAGTCACTCTTTTCTTGCAGAACATACAAGTAGCCTAAATCATGATTATAGTGGTTTTCACCTTTATTTTAAATGTGGTCAACAAAGGACCATGCCTAGGGTTGGGGTGATAGAATCTGCTCTGTCTGTGGAAGAAAAGTTTAAAGATACTTTCCACCAAAGACATTTTTTATCTTCCAAAATTTGAGAAATGTTAAATCTAATTACTTAGCTGTGCCAGATATGTGTTTCAGCTTCTGCTAGACTTAGCTCAACACAAACTGTGCTCACCCTTGCATGCACAATAACCTCATTAACTCTTCTTCTTTCCAAGCTCACTGAAGGAAAATGGAAACAAAACTGGGGACAAATCTTTCTCTTTTTAATATGTCTATATTAGAAGCATCACTTTAAACATGGTTTTTCCACTCGTACAGGGCTGCCCTGCTTGGACCAGCTAGGGACAATTCAGATCAGAACTTATAGACATTCTGTCACCTAAAATGTTGCTTTTTCCTGGGAAATACAGGAGAAAAGCAATCACTGAAGAGATGTGCAAGGAAATAAAGTAACAAATGGGGCTATGAATTCATCCATCCCTCTCTTGTCATCTTTTTCATTATCAGTGTAAGCACTGTATTATCTTAGATCACACAGCAGATACAATTTATTGATAATATGCTCAGAATTGCACAGACCAGTTCTGCTTCTGATAATAAAAGCTAAGGGAAGAGATTCAGGACCTCTCTTTTTGCCTCCCTGGCCAGGTCTCCCTCTCTCTTCCTCTTGACAGAAGTTTGTTTTCTGAGTAGGTTTTTTCCATGTTACACCATTCATTCCCAGGGGGCTGAAGTACTACAGAAAAATATGCAAGAGCAAGAAAAAAAATGATACCATATGTTTACCACAAATTGCATACTTGGTTCTTGCATATCTAGTAAGCTATTTGACTATTCTATGATAGTCAAGTATCATAAAACTATCTGTAAAGCCAGTAGCCAAGGCCACCATCACAGCTGCCTGGCCCATGCAGGTTCACATTAGATTCGGACAGTTGGTAATGAAAAAACGGAGCCAAGAACTTGTGAGCCATCAGCTTTAATTCTAGCTTGCACCCAGTGGGCAAGCTAAAACACACACTGGGCTCCAAAACCCACTCATTCAGTACTCACAAAAATACTGACTTATCCGAGTTTCCTAGCATTAAAGGTATCTAGCTCACCAGACTTATTCACCGCTGTTCCCCATCTCCTTCTCCAGCACAAACTCTGTTCAAACTGGCTTCTTCCTCAGCAATCTGCCATCTTGGCTGCTTCTCCTCTCCTCCACGTGGCCTTAGTTTGCTCTCCTCTCTAATGCTAACCTCAGGAACCAAGAGAGCAAGCTCCCAGTCTGCCCCACTTTATAGTGTAGAAATTCAAACCTTTAATCCAATGTACAAAGAAGGAAGTATCTGATACAAAGTCACTTATCTGAGGCATAATGGGAGGATTCCTTATGAGAGTGCTCCACCACACATCATCTAGTCAAGGGTGTGGGAAAAAGCTTACTCTTAAAACTTGCACGTGGGCAGCACCATCTTTAACAAAGTGAGCATAATATATTTTATCTGCCCAACATAAGTATATCATTCGTCATTAATGTGCGATTTCCCCAAACTTCTTAACTACAGTAGTACCTTGACACACAAGTTTAATTCTTGTCATGGTTGAGCTCATGACTCAATTTTCTGGTATGTCAAATTGAATTTCCCATTGAAATGAATGGAATTGCAATTAATCCATTTTGAACCCCAACAATCAAACAGATTATTTTAATATGCTTTTAAATAAGAATATGTACTTTATAAATAACAAATATATATTAAGAGAGAATGTAAAGAAATAAACTGGTTTATAAAGTGACTTTACCTTCAAGGTCAGGCTAAGATGCTGGTGAAAGGGGAGGAGTAAATAGCATAACAATGACCCTTCCCAAGCAGGAAGGTAATTAGCAATTTCACAGATAGTTTCCCAATGCCGTTTAAAACAATAAAAGTGACCAAACTCAAAAAACACAAATTTTAGAGGGACGGCAAGATGGCAATGGAGTAGGCAGAGGTACCAACTTCCAACTTCCAGAACAAAAGTGGATTATAACTTAATTTTAAGAATCATCATCTGGATAAACCAACTTTGAACTAAAGTAAGTGGACTCTTCAACCAAGGAACACTGAAGAAGCCACATTGAGACTGGTAGGAAAAGCGAAAACATGAAGAGGGCTGCCCAGCTCCTCGGAGTGAACAGCAGCCCAGAGAGACTCACATGGTGGGAGGAGAGTTTGGCGGAGAGGGAGGGACTTGGGTCCCAGGAACAAAGCCCCAGCCTGCATCCCCAGAGCCTAGAAGAGGCGTTTGGACAGTATTGAGCTGTGAAACAGGTGAGGATACTGTTTGTGAGAAAGAGACAGTTTTCTCAGATACAGGATTCTTCTTAAAGAAACAGCGCAGAAAACCTCTCTCACAACCACTCACCCGGT
The DNA here is from genome assembly GCA_037038555.1 of Rhynchonycteris naso. Taxonomy (NCBI): domain Eukaryota; kingdom Metazoa; phylum Chordata; class Mammalia; order Chiroptera; family Emballonuridae; genus Rhynchonycteris; species Rhynchonycteris naso. Next base: position 181,151,643 of record CM072995.1, on the reverse strand, counting down.
GCTCCAGAGAACGGGGACAGAGGAGAGGACCAGAGCAGCGGGAAGAGAGTGTGGACTGAAAGACACAGGGAGAAACACTCTGAGGGACAGCCACTCTAACCCCTGGGCAGAGACACTACCCTAATCAAAAATGAGTATTTCCCCTGGAACTAGCAATACCAGAAAAGGGAGAAAAGACACCAGCCAAACAAGCTCTCCCGAGGCACTTAGAGCAGAGCTGCTTAGATGGAAGAATCTTCCAGGACTACAGTATGGAGTGTTAGGGTCTGAGATGCCATGGCCCTATCCACACTGCTGACGGCTTGCTGGAGGGGGATGGTGGCGGCGGGATGCTGAAACATGGTTCTGTCAGCGGGGTTGCAGGCCCAGCCGGTGTGAACTCAGTCTAGCCCAGCATGGGTGGAGATGACACACAAGAGTGGTCCAGGAGCTGCAAGCCCGCCTACAGCCCCACCTACAGGGGAAAAGTAGGAGGCCACGAATGGGCAGAGATCTACTCTGCAACCCTGCATGAGCCACCCGTGACCTCGGGGGAGGGGTGGGGCTAAAGCCCAGGACAGGCGTAGGCTCACAGCTGAGTGCATGCCAGCAGGCCATCCAACCCGAGAACCTGCGGTGAGCAGGCTCTGACTGTGGGGGCTGGGCAGAAGCCTGGGTACAGTCTGGGTCCGCAGCTGAGCAAAGGTGCTTACCACTACCCTAGGTGCTAAGGCTTCTGGCTTGAGTGAAATGCGCAACCCCACTGGTGGGGGCGAAGAGAAGGCCCACACAGGCTGTGCCTTGTAGAGCTGGGCACCAGAACACAGCCCCTCGTGCGGAGAAGAGGTGGAAATCACAGCAACAACCGCAGTGGGACAGTGCTGGAAACGCCCATACAAAACCGCCCTAGGCAGCGGCAGAGGAGGTGGCGAACCTGCAGACAGACCACACCTAGGGAACACAAAGGCAACACGCATTGGACTCCAGTGACCACACCCCTCGTATACACAGAAAAAATGGGCAGGCAGAGAAATGCAACCCAAATGAATCAAGAGAAATCCCCAAAGAAGGACCTGAATGAACCAGATATAACCTAATTACCAGATGCAGAGTTTAAAATAATTATAGTTAGTATGTTCAAAGAGATTAGAGCAACAATGGATAGTTATTACGAACACCTAAATAAAGAGATAACAAGTATAAAAAACAAAATTGAAATAATAAAAAAGAATCAGACAGAAATGATAAATACAGTACCAGAACTGAAGACCACAATGGAAGGAATTAAAAGCAGGATGGATGAAGCTGAGGATCGAATCAGCAAGTTAGAAGACACAATAAACAAAGGCACAGAAGCAGAGCAGAAAAAAGAAAAGAGACTAAAAAAATATGAGGAAACTCTAAGGAAGCTTTGTGACAACATGAAGAGAAATTACATCGCATCTAAGGGTTGTCAAAGATGAAGAGAAAGAACAACATATAGAAACTTTGTTAAATCAAATCATAGGTAAAAACTTTCCTAAATTAAGGCTGGGAAACATTTCACACATTCAAGAAGCACACAGAACTCCATTAAAGAGACACCCAAAGAAATCTACACCAAGACACATCATAGTTAAAATACCAAAGCTAAGGGATAAAGAGAAAATTTTAAAAGCTGTTAGAGAAAAAAGGCTATCACCTACAAAGGAGCCCCCATAAGGATGACATCAGACTTCTCAACAGAAATACTTGAGGCCAGAAGGGAATGGCAAGATATAATCAAAGTAATGCAGAACAAGAACCTACAACCAAGACTACTCTATCCAGCAAGGCTAATGATTAAAATTGAAGGAGAAATAAAGAGCTTCCCAGACAAAAAAAGCCTCAAGGAATTCATTAAAACCAAACCAATTCCGCAACAGATACTAAGGGGCCTGTTGTGAACAGCTCAAAGGGGGAAAACAATACAGCAAAAGAAGAATACAGCTTTAAAAAATAAAATGGCAATAAACAATTACATATCAATAATAACCATAAACGTAAATGGATTAAATGATCGAATCAAAAGACATAGGGTAGCTGCATGGATAAAGAAACAGGACCCATACATATGCTGTCTACAAGAGACACACCTTAAAACAAAAGATGCACATAGACTGAAGGTAAAAGGATGGAAAAAAATATTTCATACAAATGGAAATGAAAAAAAAACCTGGGTAGAAATACTTATATCTGACAAAATGGACTTTGAAACAAAGGCTTTAGTAAGAAATAAAGAAGGACACTACCTAATGATAAGGGGAACAATTCAACAGGAAGATATAATTATTATAAATATCTACGCACCAAACATAGGAGCTCTGACATACATAAAGGAGACTTTGATGGATATAAAGGGTGAGATTAACAGCAATACTATAATAGTAGGGGATTTCAATACTCCACTAACAACACAGGATAGATCCTCAATAATGAAACAGCAGACTTAAAGGATACACTAGATCAAATCAATTTAATACATATCTTCAGAACTTTTTACCCTAAAGCAGTAGACTACAAATTCTTTAAAGCACTCATGGTACTTTCTCTAGGATAGACCACATGTTAGGACAGAAAAATAGTCTCAAGAAATTTAAGAAGAGTGAAATCATATCAAGCATTTTCTCTGATCACAATGCCATGAAACTAGAAATTAATTACAAAAGAAAAACTGAAAAATACTCAAAGACTTGGAAACTAAATAGCATGTTATTAAATAATGAATGGATTAACAATGAGATCAAAGAAGAAATAAAAAAGTTTCTAGAAACCAATGATAATGAGCACACATCAACGCAAAATTTATGGGACACAGTAAAAGCAATACTGAAAGGGAAGTTCATAGCTCACCAGGCATACCAAAAGAAGCGAGAAAAAGCTCAAATTAACAATCTGACCATGAATCTAAAAGAACTAGAAAAAAAAACCCAGCAAATAAAGTCCAGGACTAGTAGAAGGAATGAAATAATAAATATCAGAGCAGAAATAAATGACATAGAGGCTAAGGAAACAATACAGAGGATCAATGAAACCAGAAGCTGGTTCTTTGAAAAGGTAAACAAGATCGATGAATTTTTAACTTGACTCACCAAGAAAAATAGAGAGAGGACTCAAATAAATAAAATTAGAAAGGACAGTGGAGAAATAACAACTGACACAACAGAAATACAAAGTATTGTAAGAAAATACTATGAAGAACTCTATGCCAAAAAATTAGGAAACCTAGGTGAAACGGACAAATTTCTTGAATCATATAATCTTCCAAAAATCAATCTGGAAGAATCAGAACACCTAAATAGACAAATTACAACAAATGAGATCGAAACAGTTATCAAAAAACTCCCAAAAAAGAAATGTCCTGGGCCTCATGGTTTCACAAGTGTATTCTACCAAAAATTCAAAGAACTAACTTCTATACTCCTTAAGCTATTTCCAAAAATTTAAGAGGAAGGAAGACTTCCAAACTTCTTTCATGAGGCGTGCATAATTTCTGATCTCAAAACCGGGCAAAGACAACACAAAGAAAAAGAATTATACACCAATATACCTGATGAATTTAGATGCTAAAATTCTCAACAAAATATTAGGCAACTGGATCCAGCAATATATGAAAAAAATCATACACCATGATCAAGTGGGATTTATTCTGGAGAGGCAAGGCTGGTTCAATATTCGCAAATCAATTAATGTGATTCATCACATAAACAAAAGCAAGGACAAAAATTACATGATAATTTCAATAAATGCAGAAAAAGCATTTGATAAAATCTAGCACCCATTCATGTTCAAAATTCTCAGTACAGTGGTACTACAGGGAACATTCCTTAACATGATAAAGGCATGACAATCCCACAGCAAACATCATACTAAATGGGCAAAAATTTAAAGCAATCCCCTTAAGATCAGGAACCAGGCAGGGGAGCCCCCTTTTACCATTATTATTCAATATAGTTCTGGAAGTCCTAGCTACAGCAATCAGACAAGAATAAATAAAAGGCATCCAAATTAGAAATAAAGAAGTAAAACTGTCATTATTTGTAGATGATATGATATTGTATATAGAACACTCTAAAGTCTCATTCAAAAACTACTGGACCTGATAAATGAATTCAGCAAGGTGGCAGGATATAAAATTAATACTCAGAAATCAGAGGCATTTTTATATACCAATAATCAACTGTCAGCAAAAGAAATTAAAGAAATAATACCCTTCACTATTGCAACCAAAAAAATAAAGTACCTAGGAGTAAATTTAACCAAGGAGGTTAAGGACTTGTACTTGGAAAATTATAAAACATTGATAAAAGAAATCAAAGAAGATACAAACAGGTAGAAGCATATACCGTGCTCATGTTTAGAAAGAATAAACATCCTTAAAATGTCTATATTACCAAAATCAATTTATAACTTCAATGCAATACCAATTAAAATACCAATGACATACTTAAAAGATATAGAACACATATTCCAAAATTTTTATGGAACCGAAACAGAACACGAATAGCCTCAGCAATCTTAAAAAGTAAAAATAAAGCAGGAGGTATCACTCTTCCAGATATCAAGATTTACTACAAGGCCATTGTACTCAATAGAGCTTGGTGCTGGAATAAGAACAGGCACATAGATCAATGGAACAGAACGGAGAACTCAGAAATAAACCCACACCTTTATGGACAACTGATATTTGAAAAAAGAGGAAAGAACATACAATGGAGTAAATATAGCCTCTTTAACAAATGGTTTTTGGAAAATTGGACATCTACCTGCAAAAAAAATGAAACTAGACCATCAACTTACACCATTCACAAAAACAAACTCAAAATGGATAAAAGACTTAATTAAATGTAAGCCGTGAAACCATAAGCATTTTAGAAGAAAACATAGGCAGCAATCTCTCTGACATCTGTTGCAGCAATATATTTGCCGATTTATCTCCACAGGCAAATGAAATAAAAGGCAAGATAAACAAGTGGGACTATATCAAACTAAAAAGTTTTTGCACAGCTAAAGACAATAAGAACAGAATAAAAAGACAAACCACACAATGGGAGAACATATTCAACAGCATATCTGATAAGGGGTTAATAACCAAAATTTATAAAGAACTTATAAAACTCAACACCAGGAAGACAAACAATCCAATCAAAAAATGGGGAAACGAAATGAAAAGATATTTCTCCAGAGAGGACAGACAGATGCCAATAGGCATATGAAAAAATGCTCAACATCACTAATTATTAGAGAAATGCAAATTAGAACCACAATGAGATATCACCTCACACCAGTCAGAATGGCTCTCATCAGCAAAACAACACAGAATAAGTGCCGGGAGGATGTGGAGAAAAGGGAACCCTCTTGCACTGCTGGTGGGAATGAAGACTGGTGCAGCCACTGTGGAAAACAGTATGGAGATTCCTCAAAAAATTAAAAATCGAACTGCCTTTTCACCCAGCTATCCCTCTTTTAGGAAAGTACCCTAAGAACACCATAGCACTGTTCGAAAAGAAGAAATGCGCCCCCATGTTCGTGACAGCATTGTTCACAATAGCGAAGATCCGGAAACAGCCCAAGTGTCCGTCAGAGGACGAGTGGATTAAAAAGCTTTGATACATATATACTATAGAATACTAATCATCCATAAGAAATGATGACATCGGATTATTTACAACAAAATGGATGTACCTTGATAACATTATATGGAGTGAAATAAATAAAACAGAAACAAACTGAGAACAGTATGACTTAATACATAGGTGGGTCATAAAAGCGAGACTATGAGACAGGGGCAAGAATGTGGTGGTTACGGGGTGGGGGAAGGGAGGAGAGGTAGGGTGAGTGGGGTGGGGAGGTGCACAAAGAAAACCAGATAGAAGGTGACAGAGGACAATCTGACTTTGGGTGACGGGTATGCAACATAATTGAATGATAAGATAACCTGGAGATGTTTTCTTTGAACATATGTAACCTGATTTATTAATGTCACCCCATTAAAATTAATGAAAATTAAAAAAACACAAATTTTACAAACTCATTTGCCCAACACTCGTGATTCAAATATCCTCTTGTGACTTAAAGCAAAAAATCCCGTGAGTGACTGCTCGTCTCTCAAATTGTTTGTGATTTAAAGTGCTCGTGTGTCAAAGTACCACTGTATATTTATACTGCTAGCGGTAGTTTAATAAGATGTTCAAATTTTTTGATACTTGCCTCCTCAGAGTTAGAGTGTGATTCCTTTTCCTTATACATATGGCTTTTCTGAGGAACTCACTTCTAAGCAGAGTGTAGCAAACGTGAAAGTGTATGACTTCCAAGTCCAGGTGATTAAAAAATTTGTGACTGCTTCCCTGTTTTCTGGTTTTCTCTCCCTCCATCTCTCTCTCTCTCCCTCTCTCTCAGACCACCTGCTCTAGGGAAGCCAGATGCCATGCCCTCTGAAGAGGTCCACATGAAGTTCCTAAGTCTCCTCCCAACAACTAGCACTTAACACTCCAGGTGTGGTAGTGAGGCATGTTGGAGGGAGGTCTTCTATCAACAGGAACAGTCAGCATATGGATTGCTACTTCATGGAGACCCTAAGTTAGAATCACTCAGCCAAGCTACTACTAGGTCCTAATCCATAGAAACTGTGTGAGAGCAAATGTTTATTATTATTATTACTTTTCTATTGATTTGAGAGAGGAAGGGAGAAAGTGAGAAAAAGAGGCATCAACTCATTATTCCCTTTAGCTGTGTACTCATAGATTGCTTCTTATATATGCCGTGACTGGGATCAAACTTGCGACCTCAGTGTACCAGGATGATGCTCTATTCTCTGGTTACCTGGCCAGGGCTGCAAAAATTTATATTTAAAGATACTACCTTTCAGAAGAATTTGTTACACTAAAACAGGTAATTAACATCCTGCCATAGAAAAAGTGAATGGCCTACAAAGACATGCCATCAGGCCGATAGCAGACTTCTCATCAGCAATTACTAATGCCCAAACATAAAGAAATACATTGAAATGCCACGAAGCCATTGCTTTGACCTAGTCTTTCCCAGCATTTGCTCCTGCATCTACTTTGCTGTGCCATCTCTTCTGCCTCCTGGATTTTGCTGTTACTGCCATTTGTAGTTCAATGCCTTTCTCTCTCTATGCCCTCTTGCCTACAAACACAGAAAAATTTATTTTATCCTATACAACAAAACAGCCACTAATGAATGAAGGTCTTCATTGGTCCGACTTCCCCTTCATTATCCCACCTGTTTCCACTCTTTCTCCTCCTCTTTCACCTTAGCCACCTCTACAACCTCACAGCGCACAACCTTTTCAAATGTTTCCTGCCCATGTTACACTGAAACCATCCTCCCAAGCATCACTGAAGACTTCTTAAGTGTCAAACCTAATGATCTCATTATCTGAGAGCTTCAGTGGTCACCAAACTTGCTCAGCAACTCCCTGTCCAGAGCCACTCTGCCCCTGTGTGTGCCATGCTCGCAGGTGAGCCTTGCCTGCGCTGTCCATTTAACTGCCCACCCTCTCACCTGCCCTTCGGTAGTGTCTCAAATTAGTCGTAAACATGCTGGCCCTCAGATAAGTGTCCTTCCTTGGGGCTTTGGCTTCAACTCCCACTGATCGTTACAGCTTTGGGTTCTCTCTGCATTTCTTGAATCTTAAAATACCTTTGGGTTGCTTGGAGCACTGCTCTGTATTTCTTTTAAATGTGTTATTATTTGGGGACATTTCTATGTATTGTAGAGGGACAGGGGCGAAGACCTCCATAAGCAACACAATCCACTCTATTGCGGACTACTTCCTCAGTCTATCTCACAATTCACACACTCGCCTACTTGATTTATCCCAGCCACTGGGGAGAGACCCGCTCAGGGCAATGCCGGTTCATTTTCTCTGGGTAACTTCTGATAGGGCTTACACCCAGCAGCGATTATATGGAAAGAAAAAAAGTATCAAATATTAAACATCTTCTCTTTCGAATAAACATAATGAGCTTAACAACCATTAACTTCCCCTCCTTGTTTTTTCTATTTAATACCCTAAGAAATATACAGTGCCCTCAATATGGACAGGGAAACAAAATTTTTGTTGCAACCACAAAAACACTTGTTCTTACCTAATTCGAGTGTGCTGATATCAAATATGACATAAGTTATTCTATGTAAGCTACATTTCTTTTGCAATTCAAGATTTTAGGTTTACATCTTATTGTAAAATTTTCAACATTTAGTTTAACATAATGAAGTAGAATGTCTTCTTGGGCAGCATCTTTGTGAAAATATTATTGCATCAGAATTAGTCTACAATTTTGAAATAGAATATATTAAAACATTTATTTTAATCATAAAATTTGCGCAAAACTTATTTATATTCTACTCAGGCAAAAATTTATGTTTGTAGCTCTTGCGTTTCTGTACTTGTTGAGGACAGTACATCTTGTTTGATGCTCCAGCAGTAGTCTGCTCATCACTAGCAGCTCCAAGATTTTTGGGAAACTTATCAAGGTGAATTGATAAGTTCAGGAAGTGAATCTTAATGCTCATGTTACATCCAGTGTCACAGAAAGGCAACAGCATCCTTTGAACCAGAAGTTCATAGTTTTCTGCTTTTTTGTTGCCAAGGAAGTTCTTTTTAACTGCCACTAAAGACTACCATGCTGCTTTCTCCTGCTTATTCATCTTTCTGGCAAATTTTTAGTCATGTCTAAGGGTTCGAATTTGATGTCCATTGAATATACCTGCTTTCATCTTCTCAAAAGTTAAGGCAGGAAAAGCAGAAATAATATGTTGAAAGCATTCACTTTCTCTATTCAAAGCCTGAACAAACTGCTTCATTAAGCCAAGTTTGATGTGGAGTGGGGGGAAAATGATCCTGTCTCAATAAACTACAGATTCATACACAATATTTTGCATCCCTACTTCCAGAGCTTCATGTTTCGGCCACTCCTTCTGTCCAGTGTTTCTCCCGAGCTCAGCTGTCCCACAAACACAGAAAGCAAGGATACTTCTTGAAACCTCTCTGTTGTCCTAGCAGAAAATTTACAATTTCAAGATCCACACAAATGATCCAGTTATGCTCCTCCTACTTTCTTCAGAAAGTTGAGGACAATTTTTATGTCATTAAAATCTTCTCACAGATGAGTTGAATAACCAATTTAAACTGCTGTATAAACATTACTGTTGTGTAGGAGAACACATTTCAGACTTCGTTTAGAGCTGTCAAGAAATAACCGCCATTCTCTTGCACTGTAAGTGGTAATACCTAGCTGGCTGAGCAGACTACTGACTGATATGATGACAGTAAATAAAGTGTTTGTCTTCAGAAAAAAAGTCCACAGAAATTGGTTCGCGCTTCCTGAAATGGGATACTTTAGCTGACCGGTGAAATACATTCTTTTCTTGAAGCCTAGAGACTAATAACTCAGCGGCTTTTATTGATAGGCCCAAATCTCTTACTAAATCATTCAATTTGGGTTGGCTAAACTGCTGACGGGTTAATGACTGCTTGGCATCAGAAGAAGACCCTTCAGATTCTACAACCATTTTCTCATGCATCTTATCAAAATATGCTTGATCACCATGTTCATTTTCTTCATTCTTAGAAGAAATAAAACCATTGAAAACTGGAACTGGGAGTGTCTCAGAGTGTGGGATAGCTCATATTGCTGAAGGAATATTAGGATATGTGATCATATTTCGTTTTTTCTTGCCGATGACCTTTGTATGGATCAGACAGAAATAACAGTCACTGGTGTGGTCCTTATGTTCATGCCAAATCATGGGAATACCAAAAGGCATTCTTTTACGTTTTCTTATTGTCCAGTCATAAAGCATTTCCTCATAATTATGACACACAATATGAGGAGCCCAATTCTTCTCTTGATCGCCAATGGGAACTTCAAAAAAGGCAATATATGTACTTGTCACAACGTGCCTTTAATGTTGAAGTGTGTAACAGCCACATATATAACAGAAGGTGTCATGACTATTCTTACTTGAAGAAGTTATGGTTCAATGTTAAAACAAAATAAGAGGGTGTTTTTATCAGATAATATTTTTTACATTTAAAAACAACTACAATTATGTAAAAGTGATGTTTGTAAAACATTAACTGCCTTGTGGTTATGTTCAATCCAAGAGTCGTTGCCCTTTAACTCCAATTTTAAAATCAATGCATGCCATTAACTATACCAAAAATAAATTAAAATTGCATAAAAACTAGATCATGCACCTAAAAACAGATTTCAGATTTGGAATCAGCGATCCATAGATAGATAGAAAAAGCTCTAAAACCTCATGCAACAGAAAATAAAAAAAATTGTTCCCCAGTGTAATTATTTTAACCAAATTTGAATACTTGTGAATATCTGGATATAGAAAACTAGAACTCACACATAACAATGATATTTAAAAAATAAAAAGAAAAGAAAGGGATATCTCAAATAAAATGCTCATTTCTAATCACAAACACGTGAAGCAATAGACAACACTATTTTTCCCTTTATATTTAGGAATCTAGGTGTTATTTCACCCATGCTTTCTTTCGTAACCAATTTAAAAATGGTTCTCTTTTGATTGAGAGAGAAAAAGAATCCACAACACGCCTTAGAGCAAGGGTCCCCAAACCTTTTTCAAAGGGGGCCAATTCACTGTCCCTCAGATCGTTGGAGGGCCGGACTATAAAAAAAACTATGAAAAAAATAAATCCCTATGCACACTGCACATATCTTATTTTAAAGTAAAAAAACAAAACGGGAAGAAATACAATATTTAAAATAAAGAACAAGTAAATTTAAATCAACAAACTGACCAGCATTTCAATGGGAACTATGGATGCGGATGCATCCTGTGCTCCTCTCACTGACCACCAATGAAAGAGGTGCCCCTTCCGGAAGTGTGGCGGGGAGTATAAATGGCCTCAAGGGACCACATGTGGCCTGCAGGCCATAGGTTGGGGCCCCCTGCCTTAGAGGCTTTCTTGGCCTTATATTTGAAAACAGGGACTTTTCCTTCTTTAGGTTCTTACACAGTGTTTAGAGGAGCTGCACATAACTGATATGTCATGAGCCACCACTGTGACAGTTTAGTAAATAAATCCATCTTTCCTGTCATATGTGACAAAAATTCTTCAGGAGCTTTATTTATGCAATTTAGGTCTTCAGGCTTAAAGGAAGAGGGAATTTTACTTCACAAAGGCCCCAGGAAGCAAAGTATTTAGTTTACACTCCTGGACCTCATCAAGGCAATAGCGTAATGTATTCTTATGTTTATCTTCTTGCAAAGGAGCAGCATAAGACGGAGATGTCACCTGCTCCATGGTAGGGAGAGAGGCTGGGGTAGCAGGAAAGAGGTGGAGGATTAATTAGTTAATATCTATGAAGTACTTCACAGATGGAGAATGATATGCAAATGTGAAATTTAATTATGGTTGCCTGCTGTCCTTGGCACATACAAATAGGATAAGTTCTTGGAATGAGAAGCAATGGTCTAACATCACTTAGATGCTTTGATTTTGGAGGGTGAAATTCTCTGTGGGTTTTCATGGTGGTGGGAATATTTATACCTCAGCCACCGCTCTGTGAGGGAGACAGAAAAGGTGTTGAGGGTGTGTCACTACATTGTTCAGAGCACCAGCAGTGGCGGGGCAATGGAAGCTGTCTTATGGTCTTCTTATGAAACCATCAGGAGTTCATGGCTATCATTGTATTCTAGTGCTATCACATGTACTATTCTCCTCAGTACCATGCATACCATGTATAAGCAACCAGTTCACTTACAGAAGAGCATTAGAACCTGAAAGTTTGCTCTTAGTTATATAACTAACAGAAATGGCTACATACTTCCACCATAAGTCCATGCACTAGAATGTTTGTGGCAGTATTCCTTGCTTACACTGGAAACTTTTCAAATTTCATTCAAGAATGGAAATGATAAATAAATTGTGGTAATATACAGTGGACTACTCTGCAGCAATGAGAACAAATGACCTATTCATCCAAAGAAAAAATATGTATCACCAACACACACAAAAAAATCAAAATTAGCCAACATGAAAGAATATATACTGTATGATTCTATTTATGTAAAGAACAAAAAAGTAGGGCCTAGTTAAGCTAGCCATTACTGCTGAGGGATGGGTGGTGGGTGGGAGGGATCACAGGGGAGCTGGAGAACTTCTGACCATGTTCTGTTCCTGGGTCTGGGTACTGTTACACAGGTTGTGAAAACCCAAGTAAATTTCAGTAAGAGATTTACAAAGAATAATACTTGCTAGTAGAGCTGGCAAAAACTATATGAACTGTGAGACTTTTTGTGAAATTAGAGGAGTTTTCTGTAAAACGTAAGTCAGAGGGTAAGTAATGTGCTCCTATTCTTTCCATTCCCCAGATAGGAATCCAATGATGAAGCAGAACAAGACACCTTTAGATTTCTGGTTCGCATAATGCTGTCTACACATGTTAGCTTGAGAGCCATACAAGATAAAAAGGTCCACATGATGTTTTTCCCTTATAGAGAAGACACTGAAAATGACCATCAGAGTTTAAATTCAATAACTGAATAACAAAATATAATGCAACTCTTACCTACATACTTGGCATTTACTCAGAAGACAACTAACATAGGGAAATGTTACCTCTCTTTGAATGGTGCTGATAAAGTTGCAACATTATTTACTAGTGCCTTTGAAGAGCTTGAGAGAAACATGCAATAGGCTTAATGTGAATTTAATTAATGGAAGTGAATTAGGAATTTCTTGTAAAAGCTGTAATCCTGTATATCAACTGTTGTATCCAATTTGATTATTTTACCAGTACAGTCATCTCTCAGATACCAAAATCCACAGATGCTCAAGTCCCTTATATAAAATGGCATAGTATTTGCATATAACTTTTCCATGTCCTACCATGTACTTTAAATAATCTCTAAATTACTTGTAATACCTAATATGATTTAAATGCTATGTAAATAATTGTTACATTGTATTGTTTAGGGAATAATGACAAGAAGATGTCTGTATATCCCAGTAGAGACACAGCCATTATAGGCCTAAGTATATAGTACATATCAGGAAAACAATGTAACATTTTTTTCCAAATATTTCTGATTGCAGTTGGTTGAATCCACGATTGTGGATCCTGTGAATACAGAAGGTCAACTGTATATATTATCTGAATACCAAATCCCAGTGGTTAACAACAATAGGAAGAGTCAGTTTTCTAAATGAGAGACAGAAGAATATACTTAGGTCTTCTTCTGTTGGCTTTCATAAATCAAAACTCCATCCTGGATATTTATGAAGTAAAAAGACCTGCCCTCGTATCATTAGACATACGACACATTGCTATGCCTGTTACACCTCAATCAATATTTTTAAAAAATTTAAACTTTAATGTTTTTCCTTTATGTAGTATAAAATTTCAGATTCCAAGAATTAAAAAAAAAATTAAAACCACAGAACCAGAGTGGAACTAATCCCTAAACTGTGTGATAGTCCTCTCCACAATACCCCAGGCTTCCTGTTGCTGAGATCACTCATCCCAGTAACAGTTCTTTTTTATTATTACTATTAAATGAGATACAGGGAGGCAGGGAGACAGACTCCCGCATGGTCCCTGACCAGGATCCACCCGGCAAACCCCTTACAGAACGATGCTCTGCCATCTGGGGCAGCTGCACCATTGCTTGGCAACTGAGCTATTTCAGCACCTGATATGAGGCCGTGGAGCCATCCTCAACACCTGGGGCCAACTTGCTTGAGCCATTCAAGCCATGACTGTGGGAGAGGAAGAAAGATAAAGAAGGGGAGGGTGGAGAGGGAGGCAGAGGGGGAGATAAAGGGAGAGGGGGAGGGGTGGAGAAGCACATGGTCACTATTCCTGTGTCCTCTGTTCGGGAATTGAACCTGAGACTTCCACACACCAAGAAGACACTCTACCACTCAGCCAACTGGCCAGGGCCTCAGTAACAGTTCTTCAAACCCTTGAAATTTCCAGACTTTAGGCACTGTTGAAGACTCCAATGATACAATAATAAATAGAGCAGACTAAAACTCCTGCCTTTTTAAATCATGCACTCTAGCTAGATAAGGCTAGACAGTACATAATAAATTTAGTAAACATGTTATAAGGTAACAAATTTGACATGAAGAAACAGAAAAAGGAATCAAGAATATAGGGTCATAGTGCAAAGGTGGTGTGGGAGTAAGTTACAATTTTCAATACACTGGTCCAGATCTCAGGTCTCATTGAAAAGGTGAAGTTTATTCTTCATGAGCATTGGGAGACCTTAGTGAAGAGAGACTCTTAGGCTGATGGGCTCCCTTCCTTGGAATCAGGCAGGGCTGTCTTAAGAAATCGTCTGGATCTACTACATAAACAAAGTTATATGAATCTTCAAAGGGATACATCAGCCAGGATAATACAATCTTGTGTGAGCTTCAAAGCAGATGCTGCCAACTGCCCACTATGGCCAGAGAAATGTCTTAATAAAGCTTGTCACCAACAAATTGACTTGTTTACTGGGGTTATCAAATTGGACCAATTACATTTAAAGGACATCTGCCAAGAATAACGATCTCCATTTCTGAGTGGTTGATCATTATGCCATTGTTTTCAGTAATAGTCGGCTAACAGGACAAATTGCCTTTTGAGACTTCTTCCAGCTCTGAACAATCAGATCAAATCATCCAAGAGAAAATTTCCCTCTTATTCTCAATGGCCTAAAGGGTCATCATTCAAGAGCATTCATGTCATTAACCAACGAATTAAAAATAACAATGTGACTTTAAGGTCACAATCCAGCCGTACCTAACTCTCTCACTTCACTTATTTACCACTTTACTTCTTTTTTCCTCTTATCGGATACTTCAATCTAAAGACACAACTTACATATTTCATACCCTTTGGTGTTTCCCTATTGCTCCACTATCTCTCATGCCAGAAAGAACACCCCCACTTCTTTCCTAAGTCCTGTTCTCATCTTAAAACTTCATCATAATTTTCTTCATTGTGAGACTGACTCTAAATCCTGACCCTCCCAGCTGTCTCTCTTTTCTTTGCTTCCCAAAGCATTTATAGAGTGTCTGCACTGTTTCTTGGCACCAGCTACAGGCTGCCTTATATAGTTAATTATGTTTTATGTCTGTGCTTCTTTTTCCTAGTGACAATGTAAGACCCCAAGGGCTTTGCGTTTCTGGGTCTTAGCCCAGATTCCTTCATCTGCTAGGTATTTAATAAATGCTTGATGTAACTGATGGTCCTAATAATGGCCTTAATGGAAATAACCAATTTTCAGACAGTAAGTGGAAATCCTAGTCCTTCTTCAAATGGTCTTTAAATGATCTCTGAAATTAGACATTGAGAGGTTCTAGTTGTTCACTCATGTCACCACGTGCCCCACCACACAGACAAGACAATTATGTTATAACAGCAGCCTGGCTGATAGCACTTACAGAGTGTCATCAATATTGAGCCACAAAGCATTTCCAGAGATAGGAAAATGTAGAGCGAGTATGCTCCCTAAATCAGAAAAAATACTGGAGAAGAAAACAGTGAGGGAAAGTAACAAACACTCATTTATATATGGTCATGAAAGTAGCACAAATAAAAATACCAAGTGTTACTATTGAGTGCCTATTGTGTTCTAGGCCCCGTGTCAGGTGCTTCACACAGTTTGCCTCTAACCTCACACCAGCCTTGCAAGGCAGGATCCATGTTTCCATTTATAACAGAGGAAAAAAGTGCCAGAGACAAACTGACCACACTCAAGTTCACTCGGCCAAGAGGAGGCGGGGATCGTTTTCACTCAGGCTCTCTCCTCGTTAGTTTGCTGCTTCATCCCCGCATGGGAATTGCCCCAGTGCTGCTTCATGGCTTTGATATGAGAAGTAGACTGGATGTCATGAAATGATAACTGTATGTATCACCATCTTCTTCATCAAGTTTTGCTGGTGCCAATGGATTTGTAGAACATGCCCAAATTCACACAAAATATAAATGGTGAAAACATTTCAAACCGAATTTTGGTGAGCTCAAGAGACCTGGTTCTATTCATTGCCTATCACCAAATAGATGAGAGCCTTAAGAAGAGAGATGCAATGTTGGAGGCCACTGAGTTGTGCATCAACTTTTCCTGAGCGCTCGTGGTATCACCATCTTGGAACTGACACCATGGGCTCTTGGTTCTTTCTGGGAATTTGCCAGGCTTCACACTGAGCAAATGAAGTCTGACCTTAAGGATATAACTTTTTATATTTAAAAGTTAAAAGAGAGAGAAAAAAGAAAGAAAGAAAGGGAGAGAGAAAGAGAGAGAGAGAACAGAAAAAAGAAGGAAAAAAAGCTCTATATATCAAAACATATGTAATAATGGCAAAAGTCAATATTTTATGTAATTTGAAGACAAAACTTTACAATCTAAAGTCAATAAAATTTAGAAGTTAATAAACATAAAATTTTTACACCATTCTTTCAAGAAGATGCATTACTTTAGAAAAAGCTGAAGGCTTTCTCATGATTAAAATAAAATCAAGACCTGGCACAGACACTTCAGGAGCAAGTACGTTTGTATGACAGTAGCTAGCAAAATTTAAAATACACTTGTCCTTTGACCTCTCAAGTTTACCTCCAGGAATTTATCTTTTGGATCAATGTGCCAAGTATGCAAAGACATCAGTCTATATATATTCTATGCAATGTTGCTTGGCTAACAGAAACCTAAAAACAACATAAATGGCTTTTGATAGGAAGTGAATTAAATAAATTGGATACCTACATACAATGGAATATTTTTGCAGCAGTTAAAATAAAGAAGATACGTCATTATGTGCCAATACAGAAAAAGCAACAAGACATATGAATCAGTTACCTATTGTCAAAATAACATTGTTTAACATGTTACCACCAGCCTCAGTGGCCACATAACAAGTGTTTGTTGCCCAAGCATCTGGGGTCAAATGGAGGTATAGGGAAGTAACTAGAAATCTTCACTGATCTTAGGCAAGTTCCCTTGTATAAGCTATGTCGCTAACCCCATGTAGACAGATCATCCCATCTGATGAAAGCTTCGGTATATTATTGGTATTCTGTGATTATTATGTAATTCAATACTCTGCACAGAAGCCCACAAAGCCACACCATATCCATGTGTCAGATGCCTAGAAGTAGCACAATTAACGGCTTCTTTTCATTGTATACTTCTACAATAAAAATACTAAATAAATATTTTAAATGTGGAAATCAATCTGAATGTAATATTTACTCAGGTATGTTGATGAAGTATTGAATGTTTGGAGAAGCCATAAATTCACAAAAGTCCAATTTTATTTATTTATTTATTGTACAGTGACAGAGAGAGAGTCAGAGAGATGGATAGATAGGGACAGACAGACAGGAATGGAGAGAGATGAGAAGCATCAATCATAAGTTTTTTGTTGCCGTTCCGACATCTTAGTTGTTCATTGATTGCTTTCTCATATGTGCCTTGACCGTGGGCCTTCAGCAGACCGAGAAACCGCTTGCTTGAGCCAGCAACCTCGGGTCCAACCTGGGAAGCTTTTGCTCAAGCCAGATGGGCCCAAGCTCAAGCTGGCAATATCAGGGTCTCGAAACTGCGTCCTCCGCATCCCAGTCCAACACTCTATCCACTGCGCCACTGCCTGGTGAGGCAAAAGTCCAATTTAATAAACAAAAACTATCTATATATTTTCTTCCAGTAGAATAAAAAAGAACTTCAATAAATTACATTGGGGAACAAAATTTTTGTTGCATCCACAAAAACATCTGTTCTTACCTAATTCAGGTGTGCTCATCTTAAATCTAACATTAGTTTTTCTCTGTAAGCTACAATTTTTTGCAATTCAAGATTTTAGGTTTTCATTTTATTGTAAAAATTTCAACATTTAGTTTAACAAAATAAAGTAGAATGTCTTCTTGTGCATCATTATGTAAAAATATAATAATTTATATAATGCAGTAATACACTAATACACTAAAAGATATAACTGCAACAGAATTGTATACAATTTTGAAATAGAACATACTAAAACACTTATTTTAATCATAAAATTTGTGCAAAACTTATTTAAATTCTATTCAGGTAAAAATTTACGTTTGTAGCTCTTGCGTTTGTGTACTTGTCGAGGAGAATCTTGTTTGATGCTCTAGCAGTAGTCTGCCATCATATTTCTGTCCCATTGTCCCTGATAATGCTTTTCCATCTTCTTCAGATTCTGATAAAAGCATTCTCTCTGCTCATCACTACAGCTCCAAGATTTTCAGGAAACTTATCAAGGTGACTGTACAGGAAGTGAATCTTTTTTGTTGTTATTGTTGTTAATTTTATTTATTTATTTTAGAGAGGAGACACAGAGTGAGAGAGAAAGAGAGAGAGAGAGAGAGAGAGAGAGAGAGAGAGAAAGAGAGAAAGGGGGGAGGAGCTGGAAGTATCAACTCCCATATGTGCCTTGACCAGACCAGTGCAGGGTTTTGAACTGGCGACCTCAGGGTTCCCAGGTCGACGCTTTATCCACTGCGCCACCACTGGTCAGGACAGGAAGTGAATCTTAACGCTCATGTTACATCCAATGTTGTGGAAAGCCAACAGCATCCTTTGAACCAGAAGTTCATAGTTTTCTGCTTTCTTGTTGCCAAGGAAGTTCTTTATAACTGCCACAAAAGACTGTCACGCTGCTTTCTCCTTCTTATTTATCTTTCGGGCAAATTTTTAGTCATGTCTGAAAGTTCAAATTTGAGGTCCATCAAATACACCTGCTTTTATTTTCTCCAAAGACAAGCCAGGAAAAGTAGAAATAATATGTTGAAAGCATTCACTTTTTTTATTCAAAGCCTGAACAAACTGCTTCATTAAGCTAAATTTGATGTGACATGGGGAGAAAATGATCCTGTCTTAATTAACTACTGATTCATTCACAATATTTTGCATCCCCACTTCCAGAGCTTCACATTTCAGCCACTCTTTCTGTGTCCAGTGTTCCTCTCAAGCTCGGCTGTCCCACAAACACAGAAAGCAAGAATACTTTGTGAAACCTCTTTGTTGTCCTAGCAGAATTTATCATTTTAAGGACCACACAAATAATTCAGTTATGCTCCTCGTACTTCAGAAAGTTGAAGACAATTTTTATGTCATTATAATCTTCTCAAAGATGAGTTGACTAACCAATTGGAACCGTTGCATAAACATTACCGTTATGTAGGAGAGCACATTTCAGACTTCATTTAGAGCTGTCAAGAAATAGCCGCTATTCTGTTGGACTGTAAGTGGTAACACCTAGCTGACTGAGAAGACTACTGATATTATGACAGTAAACAATGTGTTTGTCTTCAGAAAAAAAGTCCACAAAAATTTGTTCAAGCTTCCTAAAATAGAATACTTTAGCTGACCAGTGAAGTACATTCTTTTCTTGAAGCCTGGAGGCTAATAACTCAGCTGCTTTCTTTGATAGGCCCAAATCTCTTACTAAGTCATTCAATTTTGATTGGCTAAACTGCTGAGGGGTTAATGATTGCTGGCATCAGAAAAAGACCCTTCAGATTCTACAACCATTTCTTTATGCATTTTATCAAAATACACTTGATCACCATGTTCACTTTCTTTGTCCTTAGAAGAAATAAAACCATTCAAAACTGGAACTGGGACTGTCTCAGAGTGTGGGATAGGTCATATTCCTGAAGGAATATTAGGATATGCGATCATATGCCGTTTTTCTTGCCGATGCCCTTTGTATGGATCAGACAGAAATTAACAGCCACAGCTATGGTCCTTAGGTTCACGCCAAACCATGGGAATTCCAAAGGCATTTCTTTACGTTTCCTTTTTGTCCAGTCATGAAGCATTTCCTCACAATGATGACACACAATATGAGGAGCCCAATTCTTGTCTTGATTTTCAAGAGAAACTTCAAAATAGGCAATATAGGTACACGTCACAAATGATAAAATATTGAGCCTTTGACGTTGAAGTGTGTAACAGCTACATATAGAACAGAGGTGTCAGGACTTTTCTTACATTTATACCTACTAGAAGAAGCCATGATTCAATCTTAAAACAAAATAGGAGAGTATGTTTATCAGATAATAATTTTTAACATTTAAAAACAACTACAATTATGTAAAAGTGATGTTGTAAAACATTAATTGCCTTGTGGTTATGTTTAATCCAAGGGTCATTGCCTTTAATTCCAATTTAAAACCAATGCATGCCATTAACTGTAACAAAATGAAATTAAAATTGCATAAAAACTGGAGCATGCACCAAAAAACGGATTTCAGATTTGGAATCAGCGATGTAGATATATATAGAAAAAGCTCTAAAACCTTATTCATTGGAAAATGGAAAAAAAGAATTGTTCCCCAATGTTATGAACAACAAAATGAAAGTTTACTTATTTGTTCATTCAACAAGTATTTAAAAACCTGTCATGTACCAGATGCTTTTGTAGACTCTGGAAATCTCGCAGTAAAAATAAAAAAAACACCTGCCCCATACAGCAGTCATTTTTTTCTGAGTGTAAATAGACAGTAAACAAGAAGCTAAATACATAGCTAAAACAATTTATAAATTAATTTAATAATAAATGATATGAATAAAATTAACCAGGGCAATAGTATGGACAGTAATGGGCAGAGGTGAGATTAGAAGTTTTCAAAAGAAGCCTCTGTGGAAAGTGGAAACAGGTGATGCAAAGGTTGGGAATTTGGGAAGATATTAAGGTTGTCCAAGAATAGTAAGTGAAGGGGTGCTGATATAAAGTAGGGTCAGAAAGCCAAGAGGGACAAGAAACATGAAAGCTGGGAGGTCATCAGTTTGATAACTTTTGCGGTTGGAAAGGTTTTGGTCCATGCATCACCACATCAGCGTCTTTTACTAACGAAACTGCCGGTAAAGCTAAACAAAACAAGATAAAACAAAAGTAGACCTTTGGTACATGTACTGTAAATATCACAGTTGTTCTTTATTTTTAATAACTATATTACTGAAGTACATGTTTTCTAAAACTGATAATAAAAATTGTTTTTAAGTACTTATTATGTGCCAGGTACTATACTAAGTATTTTATATATTTGAACTTCAATTTTGTATTGGTGCAGTTTTATTTGATTCTCAAAACTATTCTTTAATATATGAATTATCTTGTTTTACATACAATGAGACAGAGACTCAGTTGAAATAACTTGCCAAAAGTATATTGCTATTAATGTACATTTGGCCAAACTGGTATTCAAGTTTAGTCTCTGAATCCACATTCTGCTCATTCTTCTTTACAATGTCGGTGCCAAATCACCTGTTTCTTCACTCATTTAGCCTAATTCTTAGTCTGATCTAAAAACCAATCAATCCTCAATCATACAATTTAGCCGAGTTAAAAAGACATTGGCTGTGACTATTTAGAACAGCTAGCAATATTTGAGTGTCTCTGTGTGCTGGGCACTGTGATATGTATTTACACGTATCTTCACAACTGGGTGAGCTGGGAGAATAGGACTGACACTGAAACACTAACACACAGAAGGTAGGTAGAAACTTGTGGCCTGAACCCAACTGGTTATCTGTTAAGGTGAAAATATCAACATTCTCTAGAAGTTTTAAACGAAACTCAGAGTCTCAAAACATAGCATTCCAAGTATCCAGAACATAATCCAAAACTACTCAACAGACAAAAGGACAGGAAACTGCAACTGCCATGGGAAAAGCCAATCAGATGCCGATAACAACATAACCTAGGTGTCAGAATTATGTGACAAAGACTTTAAAGAAATTCTCTAATCAGGAACACTTCTATATATTATTTTTAATATAAAAAGTACTAGAAGGTTAAATGTAAAGAACTGAAAATTAAAATGTGAATATATAATTAAATTTGAAGTCTTTAAACTTGATTAAATATGTTGGGATGGTAAGAAGAAGAAGTACCTGGAAAGAGTATAGCTCTAGACTCAAAGAACATTTCAGCTCTATTGTGTCCTAGCTACTTAATCATGAATAGTTAACTTTGTTTTTTCATCCCTGGTCTCCTCATTTTAGAATGGAAAGCAATAGTGCTTACTAGAGAGAATTCTTGCAAGACTTAGAGGTAATATATATATAAGTCGCTGCATACTCTTGACATGTAAAGTGGGAGCATTAATGTTCCTCTTCTCTCTCCTCTCTCTACATGATCTTGCCAATGTCTGCTAGTCTTGACCTTGAAATGGTGAAATTTTACTCTTACTGTAGAAAAATGCAGTAATCTTTGGAGTCAATTTTTTTCTTTTCTGACCCAAGAATAGTAAAAAGAAAAATAAAGTTTCTCCTTTAAGTCTGAGTTTTAAGTAAGGCCCAAAAGAACAGAGTGTCCTTCCTGAGGAGGCCAGCAGAAACACTGTTACATGTTGGAGCCTAACCACACTTCCTGATTAACTTCTCAGTTGACTTATGTGTTTAATCTTTTGATTTATATTCAGCTTATGGAAAAATGTTAAACATATTGCCTTGAGATGGATTTAGATTTTTGATATTAAGAAGGGAACTCTTCAATAAAGAAAGGCATTGCTCTTCACACCAGCCTGATGACAGTGACCATGAGGTCATAGGAATTTAGAACTGAATAAGCCCTAGGAGGTATACAGGTCAGTGCCCTCATGTTGCCCTGGAGGGAACTGAGGCCAGAGATGGGGTACAATTTTCATGACTTGGAAAAAGATTCTTTATATAAATATTTTTATAAAGTGCCATTTTCCATCAAAGCATTTAGACATACTCAAGAATGAGATGTTCAGAGAATGTGTTGTGCACACTGCCAAATCCCAGGCCCTCGAATACTGCCTGGAGCACTTAATGTATTCCCAATAAATATCTGCTGAATAAGCATAGAAATGTTTAGCTCCCAGAGGTAAGTGCTATATGCTTTATGATTTAAAATATATATATATACACATATCCATTGTGTAATATGTACCACTGCTTTTTAATCTACTCATTCACTGATGGACACTTGGGCTATTTCCAGAACTTGCTTATTATAAACAATGCTGCAATAAACATGGGGGTATTTATCTTCTTTTGAATTAGTGATTTGGTATTCTTACCTTTTGGGATGGCATGGGGTGGACCTGGTGATTATTATGCTAAGTGAAATAAGCCAGGCAGAAAAAGACAAATATCATATGATCTCACTTATATGTGGAGTCTAATGAACAAAGTGAACTGAGAAACAGAACAGAAGCAGAGGCGGGGTCACAGGAAGCTGTAAGAAACAAGTATGATGAAGAGATGGGATCAAAGAAGGTAAAGGGATTAGTGACATATATACATAACACAGAGATACAGATAACAGGACAGCAAATCTTAGAGGGAAGAAGAGAGGGAGTTAGGGGAAAGAGGACAAAGGAAGGGGAATGGAGGACACATGGGTGAGGGGTGAAGGAGTTATACTGAATAGAAAACATGAATCCATGTATACACAATAAATTAAAATTAATAAATAATTGGGCACCTGAAAATGGCAGCAGGGCAGGCAGATGCACAGAATCCCAGCTCACACCACCAAACTAGATTACAAAGTAATTTAGAAACAATCAGTATGAAAAACCAACTCTAGACTACAAGAATAGCTCTCAAAAACCAAGGAGCAAAGAAGAAGCCACACTGAGCCTGGTAGAGAGCGCTGAGGAGCAGTGAGTCTCACCTGTTTATAGGCACATGGGGAGGGGTGAGGCTGAGAGCCCAGAAGGGCTCTCATTCCAAGGAAAAGAGTAGAAAATACCGCTTACAGCCACTTGCCTGGGGACCTGTGAACATGGTGTGTTGAAAGAGCTGGCTTGTCTTCCAAAAGGAAAGGGGGGAGAGAGAAACAGACAGTGACAGGCAGAGGAATGCATGGAATGACCTGTGAAGCTGACTTATCCAGTGCCGAAGGCGGCCATAGCAGGGGGAGGGGTTGATTCTTCCATATAACACAAGACTAAAGTAGTTCGAGGTCACCAATCTCAAGATATCTCTACACATCCAATCAGGGCAATAAGACACAGCTGAAAACAAGAAGTTGAGAGGAAGGGCAGTAACTCAAGTCTCCATGGGGATCTGAGATACATCTCCCCTTACTGAAGCAGAGAAAGCACACCACGCCCCTCAAAAGAGTAACTGGCAAATCAGGGTTTCTGAGTATCAGGTTACAAATAAGCCCCCTGCTGAGATCAGTAAACAAGATCAACACCCAGTTAAGACAACTGAAAAGAAAACAAAGAAATCAAGACTTCAAATTGGCTCTATTGGAAAAGCCAAATCCGACAGTGGATTAAAAACAACAGCTGATGACAACCCAAGAAGATGTAGAAATAATACAACTGAAAATTGGAGGCAGACAACACCAAGCCTAGACTCAACCAACTCTACAAACAGCATACCCAAACACACAGACATAATGAGAAGACAGAGAAGTGCAATCCAAATGAAACCACAAGAGAAACCTCTGAGAAAATGAACTGAGTGATGTGGAAATAACCAAACTACTGTATACAGAGTTCAAAATAATGATTGTTAGGATGCTTAGGGATCTTAGAACAACAATGGATGGTCATTACGAACACCTAAATAAACAGATAGCAAGTATAAGAAAGGACATTGAAATATTAAAAAAGAATCAGTCGGAGATGACAAATACAATATCAGAAATGAAAAAAACAGTGGAAGAAATTAAAAGCAGGATGGATAAAGCTGAGGATCAAATCAGCGAGTTGGAGGACAAGATGAACGAAGGCATGTAAACAGAGCAGAAAAAAGAAAAGAAACTCAAAAAGTATGAGGAAAGCTTTAAGAGAGCTCTGTGACAACATGAAGTGAAATAACATCCACATCATAGGGGTTCCTAAAGAAGAAGAGAAAGAACAAGGAATAGAAACTTTATTCAATCAAATCATAACTGAAAACTTCCCTAAATTGATGCAGAAAAGGTTCTCACAAGTTCAAGAAGCACAGAGAACTTCATTAAAGAGAAACCCAAAGAAACCTACACCAAGACACATCATAATTAAAATACCAAAGCTAAGTGATAAAGAGAAATTATTAAAAGCTGTTAGAGAAAAAAAGGCTATCACCTACAAAAGAGCCCATATAAGGATGACATCCAACTTCTCCACAGAAACACTTTGGGCCAGAAGGGAATGTTAAGAAATATTCAAAGTAATGCAGAACAAGAGCTGACAACCAAGACTACTTTATCTAGCAAGGCTATCATTTAAAATTGAAGGAGAAATAAAAAAACTTTGCAGACAAAAAACAAAAAACAAAAAAAAACCCTCAAGAAATTCATTACATCCAAACCAATGTTGCAGGAAATTTTAAGGGGCCTGTTGAAAACAGATCAAAGTGCGTAAAGAATATAACAAAAGAAGAATACATCTTTAAAGAATAAAATGGCAATAAACAACTACATATCAATAATAACCTCAAATGTAAATGGATTAAATGATCCAATCAAAAGACATAGGTTAGCTGCATGAATAAGAAAACAGGACCCATACATATGCTGTCTACAAGAAACACATTTTAAAACAGAAGATGCACATAGACGGAAGGTAAAAGGATGGAAACAAACATTTCATGCAAATGGAAATGAAAAAAAAGCTGGGGTAGCAATACTTATATCAGACAAAATGGACTTTAAAACCAAAGCTATAGTAAGGGATAAAGAAGGACACTACATAATGGTAAAGGGAGCAATCCAAAAGGAAGATATAACCATCATAAATATACACAACTAATATAGGAGCTCCTAAATATATAAAACAGACTTTGATGAATATAAAAGGCGAGATCAACAGCAATACCATAATAATAGAAGATTTCAATACCCCACGAACATCACTAGATAGATCCTCAAGAAAGAAATTAACAAAGAAACAGCAGACTTAAAGGACACACTATATCAACTTGGTTTAATAGATATCTTCAGAACATTATACCCTAAAGCAGCAGAATATACATTCTTTTCAAGTGCTCATGGTACATTCTCTAGGATAGACCACATGTTAGGACACAAAAGTAGTCTCAACAAATTTAAGTAGATTGAAATCATATCAAGCATTTTCTCTGATTACAATGACATGACACTAGAAATCATCCACAACAGAAAAACTAAAAAATACTCAAACACATGGAAACTAAATAGCATGATATTAAATAATGAATGGGTAAACAATGAAATCAAAAAAGAAATAAAAACTTCCTAGGAACAAATGATAATGAACAGACAACAACTCAAAATTTATGGGCAACAGTAAAAGCAGCCCTGAAGAGGAAGTTCATAGCACTACAGGCATTCCTTAAGAAGCTTTAAAAAACCTCAAATAAATGACATAACCCTACATTTAAAATACCTCAAAAAGAACAGCAAGTAAGGCCCAGAGATAGTAGAAGAAAAAATAATAATAAAGATCAGAGGGGATATAAAAACATAGAGGCTAAAGAAACAATACAAAGGATCAATGAAACCAAGAGCTGGTTCTTTAAAAGGGTAAACAAGATCAATGAACCTTTTATGAGACTTAACCTTTCACTCAAATAAATAAAATTAGAAATGAGAGTAGAGAAATAACAACCAACACAACAGAAATACAAAATATTGTAAGAAAATACTATGAAGAACTGTATGACAAAATATTAAACAACCTAGGTGAAATGAACAAATTTCTTGAAACATATAATCTTCCAAAAATCAATCTGGAAGAATCAGAACATTTTAACAGACCAATTACAAGAAAAGAGATTGAAACAGTTATGAAAAAGCTCCAAAAAAACAAAACCCAGGGCCCGATGGATTTACTGGTGAATTCTACCAAATATTCAAAGAAGAACTAACTCCTATCCTTCTCAAGGTATTTCAAAAAATTCAAGAGGAAGGAACAGTTCCAAGTTTCTTTCATGAAGCGAGCATAATTCTGATTCCAAAACCATGCAAAGACAACACAAAGAAAATTATAGGCCAATATCCATGAAGAATTTAGATGCTAAAATTCTCAACAAAATATTAGTAAACTGGATCCAGCAATACATGAAAAAAATCACTCATCATGATCAAGTGGGATTTATTCTGTGGAGGCAAGGATGGTACAACATTCGTAAATCAATCAATGTGATTCACCACATAAACAAAAGGAAGGAGAAAAACCACATGATAATTTCAATAGATACAAAAAAAGCATTTGATAAAATTCAGCACCCATTTATGATCAAAACTCTTAGCAAAGTGGGAATAAAGGGAACATACCTCAATATGATAAAGGCCATCTATGACAAACCCACAACCAACATTATAATTAATGGACAAAAATTAAAAGTAATTATCCTAAAATCAGGAATAAGGTAGGGGTGCCCCCTTTCCAAATTACTGGACCTAATAAATAAATTCAGTAAGGTGGCAGGATATTAAATTAATACACAGAAATCAAAGGCATTTTATACACAAACAATGAAATGTCAAAGAGAAATTAAGGAAAAAATCCCCTTCACTATTGCAACAAAAAAATAAAACACCTAGGAGTAAATTTAATCAAGGAGGTAGAAGACTTGTACTCAGAAAATTATAAAACACTGATAAAAAAAATCAAGAAAGACACAAACAAGTGGAAGCATATACCGTATTGATTGTTAGGAATAATAAACATCATTAAATTGTCTATATTAACCAAAGCAATTTATAAATTCAATGCAATACCAATTAAAATTCCAATAACATACTTCGAAGACATTGAACACATATTGCAAAAATTTATATGGAACCAAAAAGGAGCATGAATAGCCTCAGCAATCTTGCAAAAGAAGAATAAAGTAGGAGGTATCACAGTTCTTGATATCAAGTTATACTACAAGGCCATTGTACTCAAACAGCTTGGTACTGGCATAAGAACAGGCACATAGATCAATGGAACAGAACAGAGAACCCAGAAATAAACCCACATCCTTATGGGCAATTGATATTTGACAAAGGAGATAAGAGCATACAGTGGAGTAAAGACAGTCTCTTTAACAAGTGGTGTTGGGAAAAATGGGCAGGTACCTGCAAAAAAAATGAAACTAGACCATCAACTTACACCATTCACAAAAACAAACTCAAAATGGATAAAGGACTTAATTGTAAGTCATGAAACCATAAGCATCCTAGAAGAAAACATAGGCAGTAAACTCTCCGACATCTATCGAAGCAATACATTTGCTGATTTATCTCTACAGGTAAATGAAATACAGTATAAACAAATGGGACTATATCAAACTAAAAAGCTTTTACACTGCTAAAGACAATATGAACAGAATAAAAACACAAAACACACAGTGGGCGAACATATTTGACAATACATCTGATAAGGGGTTAATAACCAAAATTTATAAAGAATTTGTAAAACTCCACACCAGAAAGACAAACAATCCAATCAATAAATGGGTAAAAGAAATGAATAGACACTTCTCCAAAGAGGACATACAGATGGCCAATAGACAGATGAAAAAATGTTCAACATCACTAATCATTAGAGAAATGCAAATTAAAACCACAATGAGATATCACCTCACACCAGTCAGAATGGTGCTCGTTAACAAAACAACACAGGATAGGTGCTGGCGAGTATGTGGAGAAAGAGGAACCCTCCTGCACTGCTGGTGGGAATGCAGACTGGTGCAGCCACTGTGGAAAACAGTATGGAGATTCCTCAAAAAATTAGAAATGAAACTGCCCTTTGACCCAGCCATCCCACTTATAGGAATATATCCCAAGGACACCGTATCACCAACTGAAATAAAGAAATGCACCCCCATGTTTATGGTAGCATTGTTCACAATAGCGAAGATCTGTAAACAGCCCAAGTGTCCATCAGTGGACAAGTGGATTAAAAAGCAGTGGTACATATATACAATGGAATACTATGGGATTATGAAAAAGAAGGAAATATTACCTTTTGCAACAATATGGAGGGACCTGGAAACTATTATGTTGAGTTAAATAAGCCAGGCAGAGATGGAAAAATATCGTATGACCTCACTCATGTGAGAAATCCAAGGAACAATGAGGACTGAGGAATGGAATTGAGACAGAGGAGAAATTTAAGGGATCAGAGGAAAAGAGGACAGAGGGAAAAGAGATGATAGGATGAGATAAACCTGAAGTGAAGGGGGGACAGTGGTTTAAAGAGGGGGTAAAGGGAAGTGTTGAGGGGAATATGGGGGAGGGGGGATACATTTGGGGTGACACCTAGAATCTATGTAAACACAATTAAATAAAAAATAAAATTAATAAAATATAAAAAAATATGTTCCTTTGAGAAGAAAAAAATGTATATATACATATCACAGTTGAAAAATTTTAAACTTTCAGCTCATAAAAACAATTCTCATAGAAAAAGAAATCACAATCTAAAAGGAGTCACTTTCTAAAAGAAATCTTCAAAACTATGGAGTGTGTCTCAACTTAGTCTGTCCCCTCTACCTTCACTTCTATGCTGCCGCCTCCTTTAGTCCTGCTCTGACATCCTTGTCCAGCCTGGACCCTGGATATGCCTCCAGACACTTTAACTGTCCCTCTCCCCTCTTTAGTTGAACTGCCTAAAGACATAAATGCCGGCACAAGGGCTTTGTAACTAGACTTTCATCACTAATATAAAGGTTTGTGCCTCTGTGAAATTTCATCATGCACCCTTGCTCCACATAGACCCAAAGCACCATTTTGGACCCATACAATTGATTGGTCCCCTTCCAACTAAGAAAATAGATTTTCTCCAAATGCACTAGAGGTCTGATAACACATCATTATATATCATAATGGTTACCCTGAAGATGTTTGTGGCATACTGTCTAAGCTTGTACTTGCAACTATAGTTTCAGATTGGTGTTTGAAATCTGGCTATGTATGTGTCATGTCATGACGTGAATTGGAAAGGTATTTAATAGGTTGGTTGATTATATGTCCTGTTTCTCTGAGATGGTCCTGGTGAGTGTCCCATTTTACTGTTAAAAGTATATCAGTTGAATGGTAACCCTTAGATTCAGAGATGCAGTCTGATCTGATTGGACACAGGCTGATAAAACATTAAACTTGGGTATAGTAATGGAACTAGGCAGTGGTTAAGGGCATGAAGTTTGGGTTCAAAATCTAGCTTTACTTTAACTAACAAAAGGATCTTGAGAGGAGTTGCTTATCCTTTCTCTGCATCAGTTCTTTAGCTGTGAACTAGGTATGGATAATGGTAAATGCCTTATTGGTTTATTTCAAGGTTTAAACAAGATAATACATGCAAAGAAGTTATCACAATCCCTGGTACATAATAAACACTTGATAACTGATCATTGTTTTAAGAGATAAGTCATCTCATGTCATGCCCTGATATTGCACTGTGACTACACTCCATTTTTCATATATACATATACATATCTATATACATAAAGATGTAAATGTTCATTTGTTCAAAATCTTAAATCTTTGAAAGTTCTTCACCGATTGCTTTGAAATTTTGACACAACATTGCATTCAAATATGTGCATGTTTATATATACACTGATATACCTATTATTATATAGATGTCACACCTGTGACAGGTAAAAACATGCTTTTTTTGACAAACAGCACCATATGTTGGACATATAGCAACACATGCTATACTAAATATTTTATGATTCCATTTCAATGTTATGGAAGAAATATAAATTGCACATGGCTGAAGATATTTTCTGTCAAATATGCAAAGACTATTCAAATATGAACATGGATTTCACAGCAGAAATCTACAATGAAGCATTGATAATGATTGAAGATTTGTGCTTAGAAATCACAAAGTTCTCAATCAATTGGAAATGCCACCACCGAATCGATCTGCTGCTATGTTCCATGTAAAATTGCGTCATGAACAAAATTACAACACGGGTGATCTTTTGTCATATGTGCAATAAAATATTCCAAAGCTAATGCTTGAGCAAAAAGGTATTTACAATTAAATAATACAAACTGTCAAAAACGGGGTTGGAGAAATC
The DNA here is from genome assembly GCA_037038555.1 of Rhynchonycteris naso. Taxonomy (NCBI): domain Eukaryota; kingdom Metazoa; phylum Chordata; class Mammalia; order Chiroptera; family Emballonuridae; genus Rhynchonycteris; species Rhynchonycteris naso. The sequence continues at coordinate 181,120,644 of CM072995.1, read as the reverse complement.
TTCTTAGATGCACCAGGAGGAACTGGTAAAACCTTCCTAGTTAGATTGATTCTGGCAGCAATTCAATTCCAAAATGACATAGCTTTAGCTTTTGTGTCGTCTGGAATAGCTGCGACATTGCTATCAGGTGGAAAAACTGCTCATTCTGCTTTGAAATTGCCATTGAACATGCAATTCTTTGAAACTCCCATGTGCAACATTTCCAAAGCATCTGGCATGGAAAAAGTATTGCAGAAATGCAAATTTATTGTTTGGGATGAATGCACAATGGCGCACAAAAATCACTCGAGGTTCTTGATTGGTCATTGCAAGATTTGCTTGGAAACATCAGACCATTTGGGAATGCATTAATATTGCTTGCAGGATATTTCAGGCAAACATTACCTATAATTTCTCCATCATAAATGCTTGCCTAAAATATTCTACTTTGTGGCGACACATAAAGATGTTAAAATTAACTACAAATATGTGTGCCCAGCTGCAAAATGATCAATCAGCTGAGATATTCTCACATCAATTGCTGAAAATTGGGAACAGAAAGGTGCCGGTTAATCTGACCTCAGGACGAATTTCATTGTCTCATAACTTCTGCAATTTAGTGATGTCAAAAGAAGAATTGGTTGAAAAGGTATTTCCCAATATTCAAACCAATTATAAGAATCACGATTGGCTGAGTGAATGAGCTATTCTTTCGGCCAAGAACAAAGACATCTACTAACTTCACAATATTATTCAGTCTAACATTCAAAGTGAGGCATTCACATACAAGTCCGTTGACACTGTTATGGAAGCAGATGAAGCAGTTAACTATCCAACAGAATTTTTTAATTCACTTGATCTGCCAGAGATACCATCGCATGTACTGCAATTGAAAATCGGCATACCAATTATCATTTTGCAAAAATATCAACCAGCCAAAGCTTTGCAATGGCACACAGTTTGCAGTAAAAAAATTAATGAGCAACATTGTAGAAACAACAATCTTGACAGGACCTTTCAAAGGCGAATATGTCCTCATTTCTTGCATTCCTATTATTCCAATGGATATGCCATTTCAATGTAAGAGATTGCAATTTCCAATTTGATTGCCATTTGCAATCACCATCAACAAAGTTCAGGGCCAATCTTTAGAATTGTGCTGTTTAGATCTAGATACAGATTGCTTCTCACATGGACAATTATATGTTGCATGTTCTAGAGTCAGCAAACCACACAATCTCTGTATTTGCACAGACAATGGAACAACAAAATATATTGTATACCCATAAACATTGTGAAATTAAACATATTGGAAATGTGAGCTTTTCTTTCTTTTCCATTTAACCTGACAGAGCCACAGCAATATGTGGCTGAGTACAGCTAGTATGTGTGTGTGTGTGTGTGTATGTATGTATGTTTGTATGTGTATGTGTGTGTATGTATGTGTGTGTGTGTGTGTGTGTGTGTGTATAAAGGTATCACAAAAAAACCCGAGTGCCTCTTTTTACTGTTAAAAGTAAATTAAACATGTCTCATGAATTGTATCTGGTTCAAGAACTTGAACTTTACAAAGTGACCTTTGAGTCTAATGAACCCAGATCTCAATTCTAACTGCTATTACAACATTACTGAGTCAGTCTAGTGTGTGATCTGTGGCCCTGTGCCAAGCCAGAAGGGTCCATTTGTGACTGAAGAACTGGTTTGAACATGCAGATATTTCATTTTACTGCTATGGATAAATGACAAGTGACTTCATACACTTGAATTTAATAAAGAAACAAATGTTTCTAACTAGCAGTTTTTAAGGGTTATTATTTATTTTGTTTTGGATTATTTAGTTAATACTTCAGTATATATTGGTGCATAAACTTAATTTTTGGCCTGTTATTGTTCCAATCAATACTCTTTAACAGGCATATGCTGCAGTTCAAACAGGAGTCACCGAGACTTTTATTGGTACAATAGCTATATATTTAATATTCCTGAATTTTTGCTTCTACAGAAAGATTTCTTGGTTATCACTATGTCTTGTTTGCCAGTTAAGGAATAGATAGAACAGGTGATTTAGGGGGTTGCAGTCCTTGTCACTGAGCTTGTCAGTTTGAGAGTCACTGGCCTGGGTCTAAGACTTCTCATGTACAGAATTATCCACATGCACAGAGGATTCTCACATACAGATGTTTCCTTATATAACTCGCAGTGTGTACACAGAGGACTAAATAAGTAGTTTTGGCATTATACAGCCCTGGATGTAAGCTTTGGTTTTAGTAATTTTTAATTGTTTTTACTTAACAACTTAACCTTTTGGAATCTTTTCTTTTAGATAAGAATAAAATAGCATTTATTTCTAGATACTCTCATTTTGGTCGGTAGGAGAAATAAATAAAATTATACATGTATCAGGTATATAACAAGAGGGTAAAAGCCTGACCAGGTGGTGGCGCAGTGGATAGAGCGTTGGACTGGGATGCAGAGGACCTAGGTTCGAGACTCCAAGGTCGCCAGCTTGAGCACAGGTCCATCTGGCTTGAGTAAAAGCTTGCCAGCTTGAATCCAAGGTCGCTGGCTCCAGCAAGGGGTTGCTCATCTGCTGAAGGCCCGCGGTCAAGGCACATGTGAGAAAGCAATCAGTGAACAACTAAGGTGTCACAAGGGCAATGAAAAACTAATGATTGATGCTTCTCATCTCTCTCCATTCCTGTCTGTCTGTCCCTGTCTATCCCTCTCTCTGACTCTCTCTCTGTCTGTGTAAAAAACAATAAAGAAGGGTAAAAAAATTATAGCTATTGTCATTAGTGTTACCTAAAGTTACTTAATTCAACAAATAGATGCCATTCAATACTGTTTATATTGAATTACATTGCATTTATTTTTAATTCTGTACAACCTCTACCACCAAATACAGAGTTTGGCATACACCAGAATTCTGGATATTTTCTGAGTAGGGAGGATTTACAGTCTGTTCACTTAGTTGTGTGACATTATTAAATATAAAGATAGAAGAATGAATATCTAACACTTCAAGACTTCAAGTTGCCTACTGCTAGTAGGGGACAGACAAAGAGTGTGTAAACATTGCAGGAAAAGGGCTGTGATAACTAGCACTTATTGAGCTCTTACTATGTATTGGGCACAAGGTTAGGAGGTTTGCATGCTCCTCATAATAGCTCAACCAGGCATGTACTTACTATGATGATCATTTAATGAAGGAGGCTCCTACCTTTGGAGAGATTAAATAACTGGCCCGGAATCATCAAGCTAATAGGATGGGGAAGACTTGAAAGTCCAAAGTCTACTCTCTTTCATTCTCAGGGGATGGGTATTATTTGCTGCCTCAAACATGGGGACCCCAAAAGCAATAGGAGGTAAGACTAGAGCAAGGATGTAATATTGTCATTTATGATAAGAAATATATATTTGGTTTTCTACCCACTGCTAGGCATACAGCTCCTAAAACCCTTGAAATTTCTTGAGTGTTAGAGAGTGACAGGAGCACCTTTTGCTACATTTGGTCTTTTGTCCCTGAAATAGCTCCAAAAAGGTAAAAGGAGTGTTTATTGTTAATCATGGATAGCTCCTTTTAACCACACCTTAGTTTATGTTAATGAGGCAATTTTTGGAAAGACCTTAGAATATATGGTGGAGACTGGTTGTCAGAGGAACCAACCAAGTGACTAGAAGGTCGAACTTTCACTTACTTTCTACCTCCACCCCGTCAACCTCCAGGCTGGAGAGAAAGGTTAGAGGTCGAATTAATCACAATGGCAAATGATTTAACCAATCATCCTACATAATGAAGCCTCTATAGAAATCCCTGAAGTACAGGTGTGGGGCACTTCTGGGTTGGTAAACACATGGAGGTGCTGGGATGCCGACCTGCCTGGAGAAGGTGTGGGAGTTCTGAGCCTTCCACTCCCTTGCTTTATCCTGCTGAGTGCTCTTAATTACAAATATTAAAAATCAGTAATCTAGTAAATGAACTTTTTGTTTATTTGTTTGTTTTTAGTTCTGTGAGCTAGTCTTAGCAAATTATTGAACTTGAGGAAGGGGTCATGGGAATCTTTAATTTACACCTGGTCAGTCAGAAGCACAGGTGACAACTTGGACATATGACTTGAGTCTAGATTGGTGGTGGAGGGGGCAATCTTGTAAGACTGAAGTCTTAATCTTTGGGTTCTGCACTATTACAGGTAGGTTTAGTGTCAATTTTGATCCTAAACTGTAGAAGACCCAGTTGTTATCAATTGAAAAATGGAGTATTGTTTGGTGTGGAAAAAACTTGCACATATTTGGTAAATAGAAGTGTGAGTACAGTAGTAAGAGAGTAAAAGAACAGAGGGTTATTTTTTTTTCTTTTAAGAGGTACAATGAAAAGTGAAGGATAAAGTGGCAGTCCATCAATTGCTCACTGTGCTTAGAGCCCATAATAGGTTCAATCCGAGTTACCTGGAGGCAGGAGGACCCAGGGGGGTTTAGATGGACAGAGCACTCCATAATCACACTCATTCACTTCTGAAAAGCATAATACTGAAGTAGAAAGAGAAAGCTTTAGAGCCAGACAGAGACACTCAGTGAATGCCAAACAGTGACTAGCTTTGTACTCGAGAATCCAGTAATTGCACTCTTTTTAGATAAAGTTTTTAACTAGAGGCAATCGTATTTTATAAGTTGAGAAGATTAAAATGATACATGTGGCAAGTAATAGATACTGAATCTATTTTATATTCAATTTAATGAATAGTCTAACTGATTGATACACCACTCTGTTCTCTGATAGGAAGGAACTGAATCAAACATTTCTTAGCTAATTGCCTCTCAAACAACAACACTGAGGAACTATTTATTTTTCATTTTCTGTTGCATGAGGTTTTAAAACTTTTTCTATATAATTCTGCATTGCTGAATCTAAATCTAAAATTGGTTTTTCGGTGCATGCTCTAGTTTTTATGCAATTTTAATTTCTTTTTGTTACAGTTAATGGCATGCACTGGTTTTTAAATTGGAGTTAAAGGGCAATGACTCTTGAACATAACCACAAGAAAATTAATGTTTTACAAATATCACTTTTACATAATTGCAGTTGTTTTTAAATGTAAAATATTATTATCTGATAAAAAACACTCTCTTACTTTGTTTTAAGATTAAATCATAGTTTCTTCATGTAGGTGCAAATGTAAGAATAGTCCTGACACCTTCTATTATATATGTGGCTGTTACATGTCAAAGGTGCAATATTTCATCATTTGTGACACATGCATATATTGCCTATTTTCAAGTTCCCCTTGGCGATCAGGACAAGAATTGGGCTCCTCATATTGTATGTCATAATTGTGAGGAAATGCCTTATGACTGGACAAAAGGAAAACGCAAAGGAATGCCTTTTGGTATTCCCATGGTTTGGAGTGAACCTAAGGACCTCAGCAGTAACTGTTATTTCTGTCTGATCCATACAAAGGGCATTGGCAAGAAAAAACAGCATATGATCGCATATCCTAATATTTCTTCAGCAATACAACCTATCCCACACTCTGAGACACTCCTGGTTCTAATTTTCAATGGTTTTATTTCTTCTAAGGACAAAGAAAGTGAACATGGTGATCAAGCTTATTTTGGTGAGATGCAGGAGGAAATGGTTGTAGAATCTGAAGGGTCTTATTCTGATGCCAAGCAGTCATTAACCCCTCAGCAGTTTAGCCAACCCAAATTGAATGACTTAGTAAGAGATTTGGGTCTATCAAAGAGAGCAGCTGAGTTATTAGCCTCCAAGCTTCAATAAAAGAATGTACTTCACCAGTCAGCTAAAGTATTCCATTTCAGGAAGTGTGAACAAATTTTTGTGGATTTTTTTTTCAAAGACAAACACTTTGTTTATTGTCATGATATTAGTAGTCTTCTCAGGCTGCTAGGTGTTACCACTTACAGTGCAACAGAATGGCGGCTAAATCTTGACAACTCTAAACAAAGTCTGAAATGTGTTCTTCTACACAATGGTAATGTTTATGCAGTAGTTTCAATTGGTTATTCAACTCATCTGTGAGAAGATTATAATGACATAAAATTTGTCCTCGACTTACTGAATTATGAGGAGCATAACTGAATCATTTGTGTTGATCTTAAAATGGTAAATTTCCTTCTAGGACAACAGAGAGGTTTCACAAAGTATCCTTGCTTTCTGTGTTTGTGGGACAGCCAAGTTCAGGAGAAACACTGGACACAGAAGGAGTGGCCGAAATGTGAAACTCTGGAAGTAGGGGTGCAAAATATTGTGAATGAATCTGTAGTTAATTGAGACAAAATCATTTTTCCCCTACTTCACATCAAACTTGACTTAATAAAGCAGTTTGTTCAGGCTTTATAAAAAGAAAGTGAATGCTTTCAACATATTATTTATGCTTTTCCTGCCTTGTTTTTTGAGAAGATAAAAGTAGGTGTATTCAATGGACCTCAAATTTGAACCCTCATACGTGACAAAGAATTTGCCAGGAAGATGAATAAGGAGGAGAAAGCAGCATGGCAGTCTTTTGTGGCAGTTATAAAGAACTTCCTTGGCAACAAGAAAGCAGAAAACTATGAACTTCTGATTCAAAGGATGCTGTTAGCTTTCCACAACATTGGATGCAACATGAGCATTAAGATTCACTTCCTAAATAGTCACCTTGATAAGTTTTCCAAAAATCTTGGAGCCTTTAGTGATGAGCAGGTAGAATGCTTTCATCAAGATTTGAAGATGATGCAAGAGCGTTATCAGGGGCAATGGGACAGAAATATTATTGCAAACTACTGCTGGAGCATCAAACAAGATTGTCCTCAACAAGTACACAAACACAAGAGCTACAAACACAATTTTTTGCCTGAATAAAATTTAAATAAGTTTTGCACAAATTTTATGATTAAAATAAGTGTTTTAATATGTTCTATTTCAAAATTGTAGACAAATTCTGATGCAATCATATCTTTTAGTGTATTAGTATATTTACTGCATTATATAAAGTATTATATTTTCACAAAGATGATGCCCAATAAGACATTCTACCTCATTATGCTAAACTACATGTTGAAAATTTTACAATAAGATGAAAACCTAAAATCTTGAATTGCAAAAGACTATAACTTACAGAGAAAAACTAATGTCAGATTTGAAATCAGCACACTCAAATTAGATAAGAACAAGTGTTTTTGTAGATATAACAAAAATTTTGTTTTCTAGTGTTATCATAGGCACTGTACTGTCCCTATCAAATGTGCTCCCCATCTTCTCTGCACCCAGCATCATCTTTGTCTTTCTACAAAGCTCATTCCAATCCCCTCACCTCCATTCCTTCTTTCCTTGACTCCCACAAGGAGAGAGACAATAAACAATAAATAATGATGAGTAAATATATGATGCAGTATATACAAGAGAATAAGAAATATGGAATAAAAAGTAAGTAGAACAAGGAAAGAAAAATCAGTGATGTGTGTGTTTTGTGGGGCAAAGATTGAGATCACAGTTTTAAATAGTGGGTTCTTGGTAAGGCTACATTGAGAAAGAAAACTGAGCGAAACCTTGATAGAGTTAGTCATTCATATTTGGGGAGAACACCCTAGGCAGGGAGAATGACCACTGCAAAGGTATTTCGGCTGGAGTGGGCCTGCTCCGGGGCCACGATAAAGCCAGTGTAGCTGGAGTGGAACAGGGTGGGGGGCACTTAGGAGATAAGGTTCGAGTACTAACAGCTTCTCTGAGTTGAGTTTGTACTCCAAGCATATTGTCCATTCTTGTTTGAATAATCCTTTATATCTCTAAGGTCCAGATAATTACTGGACATTTTCACCTTGGTGCCCTAAGATACTAAAGCTCAACATGAACAAAACCACAACATATTCTCCTCCCTTCTCCAGACTTCTTCATTCCTACTCGTGGTGCATCTACCACATCAGCCAAGTGGAAAACCTGGGGGTCCTCTTGGAGTCTCCTGAGACCTCACTCCAAATTCAATCAATTATCAAACCCTAATGATTCAACCTCCAAATCCACTCCCCCAAATCTTTACACTTTTCTGCTGATGCTTCCTAATTGTTCTTGCATCCAATCTTGCATTTATATGTCAAACAAACAAACAAATAAATGGAGCCACATTAAAACAGGGCCAAAGCTGCTACACCAGTGAGCTACCTTGCCCATCTTATGCCTCAAACCTTTGGAGTGTTGAGACAGAGCAAAACAACCTTTGAACTGGGCTTTAGAAAGCATTGTGTCCCAAAGAACTTTTTGAAAAGATAACAAGAGAGCAGTTATAATGACTTTGGGGCTGAAAAAACAGTGATGCAGTGAGAATCAGTATGAAAGCCACTTCTGCAGCTCTATGCAATTTTGCTTAAATCCAGGTCTCAGGTCGAAGTCATAGCCTCAGATATCGCTCATAGTGGATACATGATAATTTATTAGACAAATGAGCACAGAGGAAGTGTTGTCCATGACTCTAGTCCACCAATAGAAAGATAGAAGTAAATTGTCTTTTTGACAATTTAGAAATGCCCTCCTGCTATTGATGTAGTAATTGACCCCTTTCGTTTCCCATAAATTCCCATTGCCTTTATCTCCTCATCAGAACACTATTTGGGCATCTGTCTGAATCAGTGTGTCCTCAATAGCTATTCTTTGATCTCAAATAAATGCTTGTTGCCTGTCTCACTTGGAAAGTCCTTTTTATTTTTAGGTTAACACATGCTACCACTCTACTTCCACAGTTACTCTTCCAAAGTTTTTGTTTTTTCAAAAGAGACAACCACATCCAGCTCTGAGGTGGTTGCACAGGTGCGGGAATGAAGAAAAAGATCTTTTAGTACCTTTTTCTTCTTCTCTTACTCATTTTCTCATTCTTCAGAGAAATGCATAATAACATTTAGATTGTTCCAACCTTTTTTTATTTCTTTAGAAAGATGAGAAAAAGCCAAAAGCCTTGGTTAGGTTAACAGAGTATTAGTTTACCATTTACCAATATAATAGAAACACTTGAAAGGCCAACTGGCACAATGGAAGGGTTTCTGGGTTCACAGATGAAAGGCTTGGACTTGCCATCTGGCCATCATGCTATTGACTTTTTATGCAGCTATAAGCAAGTCATTTAAAACTCTAGGCTGCAGTTGCTCCATTGGTGAAATGCAAAAGTTGGCTTTAATGGTTCTTAAAGGTAAGCCACGTGATTTTATAAGTCCATGATTCTGGGGTAAATAGAAAAAAGACAAAGGGAGACAAAAAGACAATTTACTTCTATCCTTCTATTGGTGGACTAGAGTCATGGACAACACTTCCTCTGTGCTCATTTGTCTAATAAATGTTTGTCACGTATCCACTATGAACAATATCTGAGGTTATGACTTTGACCTGAGACCTGGACTTAAACAAAACTACATAGAGCTGCAGAAGTGGCTTTCATATTGATTCTCACTGCACCACTAAATTGCATTCAAACACTGAGCTTAGATATCTGTTTTCCTCAGAAAATGTATCATATTTTTAAACTCAAAATGTCTTCCATATTATGTATTAAAACCCTTCAATAAAAGAAAAAGAGACCAAAAATTGCCACCTTGAAAATCTAACATTTAGATAAAATAATTTTAATTCATGAATTCATTGGAATTGCTATCAAAATTATTGAAAGCAGCAAAAGAAAAAAAATTCTAGGAGAACTAGACCCTTAAAAACTGATTTTTATTGGCAGAGGAGACGTGTCCACTACAATGGGACAATTTAAATGCATAACTGTTCAAGCAAACTCTTTAAATTATTCCCGGCATGTCCCAACATTCATCATGTGGACTAGCAAGACATCAAGTTTCCATTAAATACCATATAATGAAAAAGGAGACATTTAAAGGAGATCAAAAATTTGAATTTGCTGTTTCAGCTCAGGCTGTGATGATTTCTGCATTTTATAAGGTGATTAACTGATTATATGAAGGGAAGAAGCCAGTGGTACTTTATAGAGCTCTACAGTTTGTTTTACTTTTCTCTTTTCTTAAGCACCTTCATCCCCTGCTCCTCCCTGAGGCACTGCATGTATGACAAGAAGAATGAGTTGGTTGCTGACAAAGTCTATATTATTGTACCTCCACTTCTACCTCAACAAATACCAGTGTAGGCAGCCCACATGTGACAAAATAGATTAGAACAGGGCACAACTCTATTATGTTGGAATTTAATAGTCATCATGCATTTTACCTTGCCATATGGAAGAAAGGTTAAGGATACAAAAGTTAAAAAAAAACATTTTAAGGATTGTTCCTAATATTTTAATTATCATGGGAGCTGATATATATATATATATATATTCACGTCAATGTATCAATATTTTGGTGTCCACAATTCTTCCTCCTTCAGCATAAATTTCTTGTGAAGTCTGTGTTGTAGAACCTTAGGATAAGAGAGAAACTCCAGCAAATATCCTCTGGCTCACAATGTTTTCATATACAACAGATAATCTTCATCTTAGTCTCAAGATAGAATTCAACAATATAACCAGGTAAAATCTTAGTCTTGTCCAGAGCACGGTAAAATTTATTCTGATTTTGAATAAGAGCAGATGGCTAAGCCAAGATTTGGAAGCAGCCCAAGTGTAAATCAGTAGTGCAAAAAACTGTGAAACATTTTATTTTTGTTTGTGTGTGACAAAGACAGAGAGAGGGGCAGATAGGGACAAGTGGGCAGGAAGGGAGAGAGATGAGAAGCATCAGTTCTTCTTTGTGGCACCTTAGTTGTTCATTGATTGCTTTCTCATATGTGCCTTGACTGAGGGGTTACAGAAGACTGAGTGATCCCTTGCTCAAGCCAAGGACCTTGGAGTCAAGATGATGAGCCTTGCTCACACCAGACAAGCCCATTCTCAAGCTCGTGACCTCAAGGTTTCAAACCTGGGTTCTCCATGTCTCAGTCCAATGCTCTATCCACTGCGCCACCACCTGGTCAGGTAACTGTGGAACATTTGTGCAATGAAATATTCAGTCATAAAAAAAAAGAAAATCTTGCCTTTTGTGACAGCATGGATGGACCAGTAGAGTATTATGGTAAGTGAAATAAGGCAGTCAGAGCAAGACAAGTACCATATGATTTTACTTATATGTGTAATCTAATGAACAAAATAAACTAGCAAACAAAATAGAAACAGATTTATAGATACAGAGAAAAGACTAACAGCTCACAGGGGAAGGGGGTTGGAGGGTTGAGTGAGAAAAGTGAAGAGATTAAGCAAAGAAAAAAAAGAAAGACTCATGGACACAGGCAACAGTATGGTGATTGCCAGAGGGTGGTGTGGAGGGAGGTAAAAGAGTATAGAGGAGGGATAAATGGTAATAGAAGGAGACTTGATTTGGGGTGGTAAACACACAATACAATACACAAGGTTATATTATAGAATTGCCTATCAGAAACATGTAATTTTATTAACCAATGTCACTCCAATAAGTTCAATAAAATATAAAAATTTAAAAAATATCAGATGGTTAAAGCCATAGCAGATACCATGCAATAAAGAACTTCTTGTCACATAAAAAGAAATTACTTTAATATACTAATGTATAATTGTAAAAAAGATATAACCCTGACTCTCATGTTAATACAAAATGACCGCATGTTAAAGATGTTTTCAACTCCTAAGTTAATAGGGGAATCAGTAACGTATAAGACCAGTTTAAAAGAGAATTTAAAAAACAAACATATATATGCAAAGATGGCAAAATGAATGTGTTAATTGTACAAAACTAGTTAATATTTCATGGGGCAATTAAATATATTTTTTGAGGTTATCATTTTCTGTAGGATGGAAATCAATCCTATTACTATGGAACATAATTCATTTGCATTCCTATAGACAAAAATCATTGGTATTACTATCAATTTTCTACAACTTCAAGCCTTTTATAGTTATTTTATAGCCTAATCAATAGAAATATAAAGGTGATTTACCTTATGGACTCAGATAATCCACAGTAAGTCCACTAGGTATCGACACTCCAGGGAAAGTGCACTTTGAAATCTCTTTTTCCCATTTCCAACTCTTGAACAATTTTTCCAAACAATTTAAGGTAAGAGACTACATTTCCCCACATTACTCCTGGATTATCAGAGTAAAGCATGATAACATTTAGATTGCTTCAACTTTCTTTTTCTGTTAGAAACAATGCTCCACTGATTAGCCTTATGCACACATTTTAATACATATTTGCTAGTCTTTGTGCAGGAAAGTTTTCTTGTGAATGGAATTACTAGGTCAAAAGGTATGGCCATTTAAAAAAGTGGCCAAACAGCCAATTGTTTTCCAAAAATGCTGAGCCAATTTTATTCCCAATAAAAAGTATAGAATATGACCACAGCCCCAAACCTTGCTAACAGTTAATATTATAAATCTTTGAAAAATAATTCCATTTGATAGAGAAAAATTTTTAACATATGTTTTCATAATGATTAGTAATTAGGGGAAAATATATATCATAGAATTGTTGTGCAACTTAAGTAAACAGAGCATTCAAAACAGTCCCTGCTATTTGATAAAACACTTAGTACATGTAGACTTTGTTTATCTTCTTTTGTAAAGATTGTTTTTGTATTTTTAATTAATTTAAGGTGCTTTGTCTCTATAGGGGATAGGAATGTTTTGTCCAGTATATATATTGAGGTATTTGACAAATCTCATGAGACACACAGATATTCATTTAAATCAAATACTTCAGTATTTTTTTCCTTGGGTATTTCCCAACCAAACTTGTAAAAATATTTTTCTAACTTTTTTGTAAATTTTTATTTACTTATATTTTTACTCCATTGAAATTTATTTCATACATACTATGAAGAAAGAATGTAAATGTATGTCTGTTTTAAGTGAATGAACTAGTTGTCTCAAAATAATTTATTGACTGGTTTGTGTTCCCCACCAATTTAAAATATTATCTTTATTATAAGTTTCTTTTTATATGAGTCTACCTTTGAAATCCATATTGTGTATCACTGATCTATTATTTATTTTTTGAAACTATACTGTTTTAATTACTGTAGCTTTATAGGAGGTAATATTTTTTTTTTTAATTTTTATTTTATTCATTTTTTTTTTTTAGAGAGGAGACACAGACTGAGAGAGAGAGAGAGAAAGAGAGAAAGGGGGGAGGAGCTGGAAGCATCAACTCCCATATGTGCCTCGACCAGACCAGTGCAGGGTTTTGAACTGGCGACCTCAGTGTTTCCAGGTCGACGCTTTATCCACTGCGCCACCACAGGTCAGGCTATAGGAGGTAATATTTTAAGAGGCAAATCCTCTCCATGTTCTTTTTCTCATTTTGCTTAGATCTGCCTTCACATTTAATCTTCTCATTACATTCTAATATTACCTTGTCCAGTTCCATGAAAGGTCTGTAGGGATTCTGAGTGGGTTTACATTGAATTTATAAATATACTTGAAAAAAATTGAAAATCTTAAGTTATTGAGTCTTTCATCCTGAACTTCACTTATTTGGGTATTATTTTATGTCTTTTTTGTAGAATTTACACTCCTGTTATTCAGGTTTTACACACGTATTATATTTACAGTTGGTATTTTTAGTTTCAGACCTATTGTGAGTGGAGTCTTTTACCATTGCATTTTCTAACTATTATTGCTGGCATATAGTAAAGCAACTTATTTTTTTTAAAAATGTTTACCTTATGGTTGGTTTTCAAATTCTATCAGTTTTTCAATTGATTCTTTTAAATATTCCAGTTAAAGAATGATAATTTGGTATCTTTTTTTTCATTAGCTATACCATATTTCTTTTGCTTTCTTATCTCACTGGTGGATTCTCAAAACATCACTCAATAATGGAGGTTATGTCAGACATTCTTATCACATTCTTTATTTTGGTTTTAGTGGAAATAGTTCAAATACTTTGTGATTATATATATATATATATATATATATATATATATATATCCTTCTTTAAGTGAGGGGAGGAAAGATACTGCATGACAAACCCCATGTTCTCATCCAAGTTATTTTTAGCACCTAAGGTAGCCACTCCTTGGAGCTATTCTCAGCTCCTGGGGCCAATGCACTTGACCCAGTTGAGCCATGGATGAAGGAGGGGAAGAGAGAGAGAGAACAGGGAAGGGGGAAGGATGGAGAAGCAAATGGTTGCTTCTCCTATGTGCCCTGACCAGGAATTGAACCAGGGACATCCATATGCCGGGCAAATGCTCTACCACTGAACCAACTGGCCAGAGCTATTTTTTATATATTTTTAATAACTCTTCTTTTTTAAGAATGAATTCACAAGGGGAAAAGACAGCAACTATACTGATAAAGGATTATCTTGTCCACATCTTTTAATATCTACACCTATATCACTTAGAATTATTTAGACTAATCACTGCTTACTCTAATGATGGTGTATTGCAGGGATCAGCAAACTATAGTTCAACCTTTGGGCCAATTCCAGCTTACCACCCTTTTGTAAATACAGTTTTATGAGAACATGTGTTTGTTTATTTACATATTGTGTTTTTTTTGCATTATAAGGGCAGAGTTCACAACTAAGATCATATGGCCAAAACTATGTACTATATGGCTTGACAGGCCAAAAATATTTATCTGGTCTATGCAGAAAAAGTTTGATATATATATACTCTTGATATATCAAATAATTCAGTAGTACCCTTAAGAAATATCTGAGTTTGTTGTTAAGAATGCTTATACCCTTTATTTAAAAAGTTAGCCTTACCTGTGATGGTACAGTAGATAAATCATCGACTTGAAATGTTGAGGTCGCTGATTCAAAATCCTGGGCTTGCCTGGTCAAGGCACATACAGGAAGCAACTGCTACTAGTTGATGCTTCCCACTTCTCCCCTTCCCGCTTATCTTTCTCTCTTTTCCCCATTTTATTTAAAAAATAATAATTAAAAAAATTTTTTAAAAAGCTAAAAATAGTTAAAATCAGATTTTTTATTTTTGACAAATGTGTATTGATCATATAAGTAATACTAAACATATGTATTTTTTTATTTTGTGGGTTTCTATTTTGAAATTAACTTATCTAGGTGGAAGCAGTCCTGCTCAAAATGTATTATTTTAGAAATTTTTATGATAAAGGCAGGTGATGATTGACTCTTACACTCAAATATCTTTTGTGTCAGTCACTCTTTTGGTCCTCTATGATCCTGGATTCTGAAATTTTAACTAGAAAGATTCTCTGAGAGTCTGGCATATTCAAACTGCTTTTATACTTTGGCATTCAGTTTTTTACATTTAGGGAGAAAATATATGTATGTATAAAGAAATGAAATTAACTCAACTTTTGAAACAAAACTACATGCATCTAGAACTACAGGGGCTTTCTACCAACTTTCCTTTTTTGATCATAAAATACTGCTTGAAGACTTAATTTGAATGGCCTGAAATAATTTCTTATCAATATTTTAAGTAAATACTTCACATTCTAGAGAGTATAAAGGATAGCCAAACCTTAACTATTCTAGATTCTCTCTAATTGATTACTCTTTGGAACAGAATACCAAGATTCTCTCTATCTAGATTATCTGTAAAAAAGGCTTTACAGAAATACAAGTAATCCCAACACCTTGGCATCAAATATTAATATAGGAGATGTTCATAAATAAAACATAGAGCATTTCTTGGTATAAGGGCCAAAGTCTAGCACAATAAAGAGTAAGGTGAGTAAAAGTCTTTCTCTCTTAATTGGTATGATCTTTTCTATATGAAGAGAACAACTTAAACACTTTCATTTTTTGCCTTCAGTACCAAATAGCTTAGACCTCAGTTATGATATGATATTACTTATGTTCACCCAAATCCATTTTTTTCTCTATTTTATTTCTATATATAGAAGATTATGATGTGCTTGCTCCTTTGGAGGTACATGTGGTCATTTGACTTATTGGGGCAAAGAAAGAAAGAGAAAAGGAAAGAGAAAGAAAAAGAAGAAAGAGAAAAGAGAATGAAAGAGAAGAAGAGAAGAGAAGAGAAGAAAAAAAGAAAGAGAAAAAGTGAGTAGAGGCAATGTGAGTGATTTCTAAGCCAAAACATTTATTTAATGGCTAGAGGTCAAGTCTCCAGCTCTCTTCTTTTCTGCCTGTAATAACCATGAAATTCATGGATAAAGTCCAGAAGATGGTGAAGCCTCTCAGTTGGGTCCTGAAGCTGGTCAATTAGAGGTAGAGGCAACACTAAACCACATTGCATATATAACATGAGCAAAAAGTATTTATATTATACCATAAAGACTTTGAGATTACTTGTTACTACAGCATAATGCATCATGTTCTAACTGATACCTAGAGTTATGTTAAATTGCTTGAAATACTGTTTTAAAAGTATTCCTATACCTACCCTCTGTTATTTATTCTTTAGATTTAAAAAATTCAATTACTTATACTTTACTTAATTTTTCTTAATCTTAGTCTTATAACCTCTATTATTATTATTTGCTTTTTTCCCTTTGATTTCTATTTATTTTGACTGACTGAATCAAGATCTTTGAAATTAATCTGAAATCCTGGATGATATCAGAGTATGGTGGTGTGAGAGATACTCTTGATCTCTCCTCTTAAAATGTCAAGAAATTGAATGTCTATAAGGCAGCAAAGGAACCCTAGCTGTGCTCACATGTGTGCCTGAGGGACCCATACACCAAAAAAACTGAAGGTGGGAAAGGGTGAAAAGGTGGGTGAAAGATAAAATGCAATCATGGTGAACTTTGGAGAAGAGAGGAGACAAACCTGTAGTGACTGGGTTTATTATTATTTTTCTTTCTGCTGCACTACAGGGAGGAAGAAAGAGAGTTTGGGCTTTCTGGACTTTGTCTAAGGATTATGGAGAAAAGAACTTAAAGAAACTGGTCTCCTTCTGCTAAGAGGAGCAGTGAGATAGAGGGGCATAGGGTGAGATAAAACAAAGCAGCCAGAGTGCAGGGTCATGTCCAGTGTTCTCACACTTGGCAGAGACAAAGAAAGCTAAAGTGCAGCTTCCCCCACCCCCAGCCTCCCATATCCTGCCTACCTCACTTCACGGGACCAAGAGTGGCAAAGACAAATGCCACAGTTCTCCAGGGACACTCTCTCCCCTGAAGAACAAAGATGTTCCATGTCCAGTCCCCAGGTCTCTTGGGACATGGGAGGGAGAGCTTGGAAGACTGGAATTGCCACTGCTGAAGCTGTAAAGCAGGAAAGCTGAAGATGTAAAGCCAACGCTGTAAGGATGAAGCCATAAAGCCCTCACAACACACCACACCCACCAAAGTGACTGTGGCTTTGCCTGAATCATTGCAACAGCAACAGCTCAGTGGAGGACAGCCCAGAGATTTCACAGACCTAAAGGTTGTAATACAGTGACACCTACTGGAAGAAACCTCTCAAAACCAAAATTTATTTTTTCTTTTTTTTCCTTCTTATTCTTTTTCTCTTCTAAATTTTATTTTCTTTAATTTTATATCTTTTATTCTTATTTTTGTGGGTGTATTTTTGATATTTTTGTTTGCTTTCAATATTTTGTGATTTTTCTTTATTATTTGTTATAATTTTTAAATTTTTTATATTTTTATTGTATTTTTTATTTTAATTTTTTATATCTTCTAGTTGTTTCTTTTGTTAGGGTTCTTAACAATACCACTTTCAAATGCCATCAAGGAAGAAGAAATTGAGTACCATGGCTACACAAGACAGAGACATAGTTAAGAAAGAAAATGAAAGATCTCCAGAAAAAAAAATCTCAATCAAATGGAAACCTGGGAGTTAAATAATAGAGAATTCAAAACTGAAATTCTGAAAATACTTAATGAGACGTGAGAAGACACCAATAGGCAACTTAACAAGCTGAGAAAACAAATTAATGAACAAAACAAATACCTCACAAAGGAGATTGAAACTTTAAAAACAGAGATAAAGAACTTAATACATGCATTGAAGACTGAGTTAGCAAGATTAGCTAACAGTACAAGCCAGATAGAGGAAAGAATCAGTGACATTGAAGACAGGTAACTAGAGATGATACAGTGAGAAGAGGAAAGAGATTCATGAATTAAAAACACTGAGAGGGCTCTACAAAAATTATCTGACTCCATCAAAAAGGGCAATATAAGAAATGAATATATTAGAAGAAGAGAGAGAATTTCCCAAGCCTATGGAAAGAGTTAAAGCCTCAAATCCAGGAAGCAAACAGAATGCCAAGTTACTGCAACCCAAACAGACTTACTCCAAGGCACATTATAATAAAATTGTCAAAAATTAATGACAAAGAAAGAATTCTCAGGGCAGCTAGGGAAAAAAAGACCATAACATATAAAGGAAAGCCCCTTAGGTTATTATCAGACTTCTCAGCAGAAACTCTACAAGCCAGAAGAAAGTGGAATCAAACATTCAAAGCACTAAAAGAGAGAAATTACCAGCCAAGAATACTATATTCATCAGTTATCCTTCAACTATGAAGGAGAAATGAAAACATTTACATAAATACAGAAGTTGAGAAAATTTATCACAAGAAAACTCCCACTGCAGGAAATACCCAAGGGGGTTATCTAATCAGATACAAATAACAAAACAAATCAAAACTATAAGTAAATGCTCCAACAACATCACAATAAAAGCAAGAAAAATATGTGACAGTAATAACATAAAAGGGGAGAGGATAAACATCTTCAGTAACAAAGGAGAATGGAGTACAGAATAATTCATAAGAGAAAGGACTCTTGTACATGTGAACATTTTTCTCTTAATAACCTAATGGTAGGCACCCACAAAAAATCCACTACTAAAACACACAGCTTAAGAAAAAAAGTGAAACAAGGGAAAGAAATATGGAATACAACTGAATAAAAACAACTGAGAGAAACAAACAAAAAAACAAAACACACACACACACACACACACACACACACACACCAACCAAACAAAACACAGAGCTACCAGAAAACAAAACATAAAATAGCTATTGAAAATTCTCATGTCAATAATTACCCTAAATGTAAATGGACTGAACTCACCAATAAAGAGGTACAGAGTAGTAGATTAAATAAAAAAGCAAAACCCAATCATATGCTGTCTTCAAGAGACATATCTAAGCTTCAAGGACAAAAGTAGATTGAAAGTGAAGACTTGAAAAATAATTCTCCAAGCAAATAATATCCAAAGAAAAGCAGTTGTAACCATACTCATATCTGACAAGGCTGACTTCGGGACAACAAAGATAACCAGAGACAAAGACAGACATCTCATAATGATAAAGGGGAAACTGTGCCAAGAAGACATAGCACTTCTTAATATATATGCACTGAACCAGGGAGCACCAAAATATATAAGACATCTACTAGCTGATCTAAAAATAGAAGCAGACTAAAACACAATTATACTTGTAGATTTCAACACACACCATTTAAATAGATCATCCAAACAGAAAATCAATAAATGTTGACCTTAAATGGCACTCGGGACCAAATGGACATAATAGGCATTTATAGAACATTTCATACCAAAATGTCAGATTATACATTCTTATGCAGTGTGCATGGAATATTCTCAAGGATAGACCATATGTTGGGTCACAAAACTAACAACAACAAATTCAGGAAGATTGAAATTATACCAAGCATATTTTCTGATCATAAAGCTTTGAAAGTAGAATTTAACTGTATAAAGGAAGTAAGGAAACCTACAAAAATGTGAAAGTTAAACAATGTACTGCTAAAAACTGACTGGGTCAAAGAAGAAATAAAAGCAGAGATCAAATGGTATGTACAGACAAAAGAAAATGACAACATGATATATCAAAATTTCTCAGATGCAGCAAAAGCAGTAATAAAAGAAAAGTTTATATCATTACAAGCTTCTATCAAGACCCAAGAGAAATCCCAAGTGAACAAACTAACATCACATCTTAAGAAACTAAAAAAAGAAGAACAAAGGCAAACTAAAATCAGCAGAAGAAAGAAAATAGTAAAAATTGTAGTAGAACAAATTGAAATAGAGAACAAAAAAAAGTATAGAATAAATTAATATAATGAAGAACTGGTTCTTTGAAAAGCTCAATAAAAGTGACAAACCACTGGCTAGACTTACTAAGAAAAAAAAGGGGAAGGACTCATAAACAAAATTTAAAGTAAAAGAAGAGAAATTATCACAGACATCATAGATATACAAAGGATCATAATAGAATATTATGAAAGATTATATACCACCAAATTTAACAATTTAGAGAAAATGGATAAATTTTTAGAACTATACAATCTTCCTAGACTAAATCAGGAAAAAGTGTAAAACCTAAATAGACCTATCAGAGGGAGGAAACAGAAACAACTATCAAAAACCTCCCCAAAACAAAAGTGCAGGACCAGATGGTTACACTAGTAAATTCTACCAAACATTCAAGGAAGATTGGGTACCTATCCTTCTCAAAATCTTCCAAAACACTGAAGAAGAAGCAATAGTTCACACACATTTTATAAGGTCAACATAACCTTCATAGCAAGGACAGCACAAAAAAAGAAAACTACAGAGTTATATCTCTAATGAATACAGACGCTTTTAAAAATTTAAATACTAGCAAATTGAATACAACACATTAAAAAAATAATACAGCACAATCAAGTGGGATTCATTCCAGGGGCACAAGGATGGCTCAATATATGAAAATCGATCAATAATACACCAAATCAACAAAATAAAGAACAAAAATCATATGATTTTATCAATATGATGGCTCAACATATGGAAATTGATCAATAATATATCACATCAACAAAATAAAGAACAAAAATTATATTATTTTATCAATAGATGCAAAAAGGGCATTCAATATGATACAACATCTCTTTATGTTTAAAACACTCAATAAAATAAGAATAGAAAGAAAGTACTTCAACATAATAAAGGCCATATATGACAAACCATCAGTTAATATTATACTAAATGGTGAAAAATGAAGGTTTTTCTTAAAAAATCAGTAATAGACAAGGTTGCCCACTCTCTTCACTCTTATTCAACATAGTTCTAGAAGTCTTAGCCAGAACAATCAGGAAAGAGAAAGAAATAAAATGCATTTATATCAGAAAAAAATAAGTAAAGGTATCACTTTTTGCAGATGACATGATCCTGTATATAGAAAACACCAGACTCCACCAAAACACTATTAGAAACAATAAACCAATGCAATAGGGTCATAAGATACAAAATCAATATACAGAAGTTTATTGCTTTTCTATATGCCAACAATAAAACTTCAGAAAATGAACTAAAAAAAATTCTTTTTACAATTGAAACAACGAAAAAAAAAATTACCTAGGAATAAACTTAACAAAGAATGTGAAGGACAT
The DNA here is from genome assembly GCA_037038555.1 of Rhynchonycteris naso. Classification (NCBI taxonomy): domain Eukaryota; kingdom Metazoa; phylum Chordata; class Mammalia; order Chiroptera; family Emballonuridae; genus Rhynchonycteris; species Rhynchonycteris naso. The sequence goes on along the minus strand of CM072995.1, from coordinate 181,099,339 downwards.
ATAGACTAAAATCTACAAAACATTGCTGAAAGAAATTGAAAAAGACACAATGAAATAAAAAAAAAACATTCCATGTTCATGGATTAAAAGAATCAACATAGTTAAAATGACCATTTTAACCAAAGCAATATACAAATTTAATGCAATCTCCATCAAAATTCCAATGTCATTTTTTAAAGAAATAGAACAAAAATGTACCAGGTTTGTATAGAACCATAAAAAAACCCAAATAGCCAAAGTAATCATGAGGAAAAAGAATGAAGTCAGAAGAATCACACTCCCTGACTTCAAATTATACTATAGAGCCACAATAATCAAAACAGCATGGTACTGGCAGAAAAACAGACATACAGACCAATGAAACAGAATCAAGAGCCCAGAAATAAAACCACATATATATATGGACAAATCATCTTCAGTAAACCCAAAAATACACAATGGAGAAAAGAATGTCTCTTCAATAAATGGTGTTGGGGAAATTGCAAATCCACATGCAAAAGAATGAAACTTGACTACAGTTTGTACCCCTGCAGAAAAATTAATTCAAAATGGACCAAAGTGTTGGTCAAGCACAGAGCATTTACCTGACAGCGGTGGCTGATGCTATGCTGTGAGAACACTCCAGCAGAACACTCCCTGGCGCACCCCGGAGGGAGCTCGCCTGCTGTAAGGAAATGACTCAGTGCCAACCAGGAAGCTCCCTGACCTTTTCAGCCATTGGACACACTGTAACACCCTATAGGCTGAACCTGTGTATATAAGCTAGCTTACTTCCTCAATAAAGTGGATCTGCGTCACTGAACCTGGTCTCCAGAGTCGGGTCTCTGTGTCTCCATCGTCCTCACACGGGGTGAGCCTTGTCAACAAATGGCGCCCAAACAGGGACCCCACTGGCATCCAAGGGACGGGTGAGTGACCCTCTGCAATGGAAACTTCTCCCTCACTCCTGAGCCCTGCAAGCTTGAGCCCTCCATGCTCTATTGCAGAGTAGGTGAGTTAAAGGTTAGTGAAAAGAATCTTTGTACTTACTGGGGGATCCTCTCTCGTTTTGGTCCCTGGCTTGAGGGTGTGCATCTCTGGGGCCCAGATGCTTGGACCCTGGCTCTCTGGCAAGTTCATTCGGCTGGGGTGCATGGGGGTGGTCCTTCATTCCTGACCTGCTGGCGATGCATGCCTGCCTGGCTGGTACTCTTGCTGGGGACCGGTCTCTGTTTCCTAAAATCCTGAGGGCTACTCCTCTTTCGGAGGAGCCCCTACCCCTATGTTCACCTCCCCCTGCAAGGGAAGAGCTTGATTGGGCCTCACCCAGAAAGGTGCTCCTCAGTGCTGTATTCACTCTCAACTGTTTGGCTTACTGTTTGGCTTTTGATTCTGATGGTGTAGTTCCCCGCTCGCAGGCATTGGGGAGGCCTTCGTGGCCTACCAACTCTGTTTCCATTGGTGCGCTGGAGGGACCCAGCCACAGCTCGGTGGTGGGGTCCGTGCCCTCTTCTGGTGCAAGGGAGAGGTTGTGCTTGTATTCCAGAGCATCCAATTTGGATCTCAGAAAAGAACATGTGGCCACTCCCAATGTCCTGGGATGAACCCTCCAGTGAGCCTCCTCACTCAGGAGGTGGCGAATCTCACCCGTGGTGGGCAGCCACCTGGAGGAGGTCCTCAGCACTCCAAAAGACCTTGCTGCCGGCATGCTCACCCTATCACCTGGGGGGATGTGGAGGCTTTGGCTGGGCGGGCCCAGAGAATGGCCCCTGATGGGTCCCCAAGCCCTGGTACTCTGTTTCTGCTTATGTGTGTAATGACCATTAATTCCCAGATGCGGGCAGACCTCCACATCTAGGCTGCTGTTCCCCTTCCTGGGCCAGTAATTATTCCCTTGGTCTCCCGCGTGGCAATAGTGGTAGGGAATCCAAAAAGTGGAATTGCACTCTATGGGGTAACCTCAGTGACCCAGTGCTACTCAGATTTACTCTCAGCCTGTTAAAGTTCATTTTCTAAATAAAACAAAAACAAAAAAAGAAATTAATCAGTTCCCCTTTTTTATCTGTTTCTGTATGCCCTGACTGGGATCAAACTGGCAACCTCTATAGTTCAGGACAATGATTTAACCAACCAAGCTATCTGGTCAGAGCAACTCCACTTTTGTTGTTTGTTTTTTATCTTTTTTGAAAGCAGGTAGAGTATAAGCAAACTGGGCACAAATTTCTAAATATTGGGTCAATTTGGTCAAACTGACTGGCTCTACGTGGTAAAATGAAAAGATACAAATAAACCTGACTTTAGGCATTATATACAAAATCCACACTAGAATTTGTTGCCGGTGCTGCTTGCTTTTATCTTTTATACTGTAGATGTTACCATTTTGCTATTTTTATTGATGGCCTCTTAGTATAGATCCTAATTTTCTTGTTGAATTTCTTTACTTTTGTATGTGCTTTATTTCTTTGCTAAGAAGTACATATAAAATCTGCTGATATTGGTATTGAGCATTTTATGCTACTGTTGCTTTGAAGAGCTGCTACTACCCCAGGCAATGAAAAGGAGAACAGGGAGTGAACCTGAAAGTCATTGTTTCTCTTGAACATTATTAAACCTCTGGAGAGCAGGAAGCCCTCCAGGTAAAAAGCCAGGGCAATCTTCTACATCCTAAGAGCTCAAGGTCTAGTATGTTCCTTAAGTGGCCTCATGTGTCAGAGACAAAGCAATGATTCTAGTGCCACTGTAGTCCAAATTAGCGGCCAGATTCCAGCTCCATCTACTATGAAATTATCCGCTTTCATAAATGTTCATTATGTTTATAAAATATCTGCCAAATGTTGAAGCATGAGAGAGAACCATTATTTTTCTTTCTCTATGCTGGCACCCACCTGTATTTATCCAATGTTCTACAAACATTGACTGAGCACCTTCTACATGCTAGACACTTTTCTGGGTGCTTGCAATACATCAGTGAGTGCAACAACGGCTGCCGCTCTCAAGGGTTTTGCATTCCAGCAGGCAGAGTCAGACAACGGATGTAATAAGAAAGTGGGTAAGTGCTAGGTAAAAAATAAGTAGTAGAATAGAATAAAGGAGCAGTTTGCAACATTAAAAAAAATAAAAAGTTAGCCTCATCTGGAAAAAAAAGTTGAAAAAGGAGAGGTCATTGGCCAGACAGATATTTGGGGAAGTCTTGTAGGAATGTGGAGCAAATAAGTGATGGCTGGAAGTTGAAAAATGTTCAGGTACTCGATGAACACCAAGGAGGCCAGGTGGCTGAAGCAGGGGAGTAAGAAGTATGATAGGAAGAGAGGTCAGAGAGATAATGACAGGACAGATTCTGTAGGGTATGTAGGCTTTTACCTTGCAAGAGATGTAAAGCCCGTGAAAGGTGGTGAGCCAGGAGGATTTGCTGACAGAGGTTTTAAAAAGATTATTCTGGCTGTTGTGTTGAGAACAGACCATGGGAGCCCTGGCTACTTGGCTCAGTGGTAGAGCTTTGGCCCGGTGTATGGAAGTCTTGGGTTCAATTCCCCATCAGAACACATAGGAGAGTTGACCATCTGCTTCACCACTCCTCCCCCTTCTCTCTCTTTCTTCCCCTCCTGCAGCCATAGTTTGAATGGTTCTAGCAAGCTGGTCCAGGACACTGAGGATGGCTCCATTGCTTCTCTCAGGTGCTAAATAGCTTGGTTGTGAAACAATGAAGTAGCGGCTCCAGATGGGCACAGAATCACTCCATAGAGAGTTTGCCAGGTATATCCCGGTCAGAGCGTGTGTGGGAGTCTATCTCTCTGCCACTCTACTCCTCACTTAATAAAAGAGAGAGAGAGAGAGAGAGAGAGAGAGAGAGAGAACAGACCATGAGGACAGGAGTGAAGCAAGGAGGCCACTTAAGAAATATTACAGAAATCTAGGTCAGAAACAATGGTGATAGAGACCACGGTATTACTGCATTCGGCTAAGTCTTTATATTCTCTATATATCTTTGAGATGAGCCATCAGGGTTTCTGGATGGGATGTCAGTCAAAAGTGGTGATGATGATTCTAAGGGTTTTGTCCTAAAAAAAATACGGTAAAATTATATAAAAAATCAAGAAGAAAGCAAATCTATAGTAAATAAGTTTCAATTCAGATTTTCTAAAAGAAAAATCTTCAAGTTTACTAAACAGTTGGTCTTGTGAAACACAAGTCAGTGATATCTGCATTAGGATACAAACAGGAATTAGGGCTCTTTAAGTTCAAAGGTCAGCTGTCATAACTCAGAATCTGTTAAGTCTACTTAGTTTCAGCTGAGTGTCCTTGAAATTCTGTTTGTGTTTTATTAATCCACCAGTGTGTAACTGTAAAAATAAACTGCCCTAAATGATTCCTGTCACTCAAGAGCACACATGAACAATCTATAGTAAATTAAACATCTCCTTGTAAAACAGTTCATGAGGTAGTTAAAATTTGCCCATGTAAAAGTGACACTTATTTGGCACATTCATAGCATTAACAGAAACTAAAATGGCAACAGGTAAAGAGCTCCACTATGAACTGTGGTGTGCTATTATCCCATACACAACACATCTACTACTGAAGTGTGGTTCACGTTTCAAGAAAGAGATGCTACGGGATATGGTGAAAACTGCTTGGGTATTGGAGACTGACCAGACTGAATTTGACTCCTAGCTTGGATATTTACTAGCTATATGGCACTGAAACACTTGCTAAACCTCTCTGAACCTCACTCACTTTCTTTATCTGTAACCTCAGGACAATAATTTGATCTTGCTTGGAGGTTGTAAGGATTTAAAACAATTCATATAAGGCCTGGCACCCGGCAGGTGATAACAAATAGTGACATAATATATAAAATACAAGTATTAACGACTACTATTATATACTGTTATATAAAGTTATTATATTTTAATATTGTTATCAACATATGAATAAGTTCTAATTATTAGCATAATAATAGTAATAATGTGACCATAACATCTTAGGCTGGTTCAAAGCAGAATTAATCCTAATACATTTTACTAGAAGAAATAAAAAATTTCTTACAGACTCTGTCATGTCTAAAACTTTGGTGGCCTGTATATCACTAGTTGCTTGGGTGAAAAGGAGAAACACAAATGGAAATGTGTTAGCTTTCAACACACCAACAACTGATGGATGGCAAGGCAGCCCACGTCTGTTTCCTCATGTGAGGATAAGAGTGTAAGAGCTGAAAGACAAGGAGATTGTACTATTTGAGGCCAAATGTAAAGTGTAATTTGTGCTGTCAACCACCCTTAGGGTTTTAGGATTGCCTGCCACTATCAGCCATGGTGAAAGAACTTTGTAAATATTTCTAGAAACCTTCTGAAACTCAAGGAAATTTCAAACTAAATGTGTGCATTTTTAAAATTTCTCATTTCTGTTGTATTTGTACTTCTATGAATTGGTTAGATTGGGATTTAGTTCAAATTACAAATTAAATCTGTATTTTAGGCATCAAACTAGGGTTCTGAGGGCAAAATTTCATCTGGGTTTCCTGTTAGACAACAAAAAAATGATACTTGGGAAATTCAAGTGGGCCACGGCATTTCTGCTTTCCATGTGACTCCCTGAACAAGGATGCTATGACTTCCATTATACAGATAATAAAACTAGGTAGAGAGATTATGTTGCAACCCTAAATCCATATACCTGGTATGTGGTATCACTCGGATGAGAACACAGATCTCTCCTGCTTTCTCAGAGAGTTCTCTCTCCACATTCCATTTCTCCTTCTCACCTCATCTTTTCCCCCAGGAGATCAGGTGGTTTCTCTTTTTGTCATCTCTTTGGGTTCAACTCCACCATGATGGTGGCCATACTCTGAGTTACAGGAGTGATGTTACCCCCAATAAATAGTTGAGGAAAAAGCCTGAAGAAGTTCCCAGCATGCACAGTGGTATGTGTCAACTAATAGGGACTATCAGTGTACTATTTCAAGGCCAACTTGAATCTTCCGAATCATATGAAAGCCCTAAATATCTGTTGAGGAAATTAAAATCACTTAATTCCTTAATTACAAATTATATCATTTCATTTTACACATGGATAGTTAAAAAACCACCACAAGCTATAAAATCATTGGCTAATGAAAAGAACATTCTAAGGTTTTAATTTATTGTCCCTGCAATTGGAAATGCCACAGCCACTGTTATAAATGTGTAAACAACCTCACCTCGATGAAGGTTTAATGTGCTTTTATCACACACCTCTATTGTCTGATGGCTGCCGGATGGAGCTCTATGTTCCAGAGCATTGTGTAATTAAAATCCTTTCACTCAGAAAAGAAGAGGAGACAGTTATCAACTAATTTATGAAAGACACCGGAAGAATATTATATTACTAGCAAGAGCAACAGTAAGAATTTTGATTTAGGTGTGGACAGTATTTATTGCCACTGAGACCATAGAGGCAGATTTCTCAGATACCAAGCCTTTGCAGGAGGCTATGTCTGGATAATAATGAACAGATCCAGCTTTCAGAACTGCTTTTAATTACCCCCCTTTTCAGCCTGGGAGAGCTAAAATACTTCCTGAAGGGGCTGTACTAGGAGTTCAACGAGTGCAGTATAAACATGACATAGAAACAAGGGCGCCTCATCAACCCCATGACCTGATACCAATCAGGGGTAGAAAGATGCAAATTTACCACCCGTTCCTTCATAGAGGACATTTAGAGTGGTGAGAGATACAACAACTCCCAAATATTACTACTGACAAGAATAATCACCCTGAGGACTCAAAGGGTTCCAGATCATCTACGACAGGGGCCCCCAAACTTTTTACACAGGGGGACATTTCACTGTCCCCCAGACCATTGGAGGGCCAGACTATAAAAAAAAAACTATGAACAAATCCCTATGCACACTGCACATATCTTATTTTAAAGTAAAAAAACAAAACGGAACAAATACAATATTTTAAAAAAAGAACAAGTAAATTTAAATCAACAAGCTGACCAGTATTTCAATGGGAACTATGGGCCTGCTTTTGGTGGATGCATCCTGTGCTCCTCTCACTGACCATCAATGGTGTTTCCCTTCAGTAAGTTTGGCGAGGGGGGGTGGATAAATGGCCTCAGGGGGCCACATGCAGCTGCGGGGCCGTAGTTTGGGGACCCCTGATCTACGACATCATCCCAAGAAGAATCATTCCTTTAGTCTAGGTATCCTTACTTACCACCTATTGTATATAGTTGGAACGGATTGGCTGGTATGACAAACCTCAGCACACCCAGCTCTGCAGGATAAGTTACTGGTGACAAACAGATACTGAGATTGACTTTAAAAACCCCTGGGTTGTTCCCCTAAATACAACAAATTGGGTATAAAGAATGCAGACTTGTGGAGCATGACTAAAGGCAGCCCAAAAATCACCCAAGAAAATATGTTTGTCTTCGAAATGTTTTCATTGTTAGCAATGGATCCTTGTTGGGCAGATAAAATATATTATGCTCACTTTGTTAAAGATGGCGCTGCCCACATGGAAGTTCGTTGATATTAATGTGTGTTCTGGAACAGGCTGTGGGCAGGCCAGGTCATTATAGCCTAAGGCTTAGTTTAAGAGTAAGCTCTTCTCCACACCCTTGACTTATTGGATAATGTAGGGTGGTGCACTTTCCTGAGGAATCCCATTATGCCTCAGATGGGTGGCTTTGTATCAGAGACTTCCTTGTATGTATAATTGGATTAAAGGTTTGGATTTTCTAGGCTATAAACTGGGGCAGTCTGGGAGCTTGATCTCTCTCTCTTGGTTCCTGAGTTCCTGAGGTTAGTATGAGAAAGGAGAGCAGATTAAGGCCATGTGGAGGAGAAGTAGCCAAGATGGCAGAATGCTGAGGAAGAAGCCAGTCTGTTAAGAGTTTGTGCAGGAGGAGATGGGAAACAGAGGTGAATAAGTCTGGTGAGCTAGAAAGCTTTGATTCTAGGAAACTCGGATAAGTCAGTAGCTTTGTGAGCACTGAATGTGTGGGTTTTGGAGCCCAGTGTGTGTTTTTGCTTGCCCGCCGGGTGCAAGCTAGAATTAAAGCTGATGGCTCAGCAGTTCTTGGCTCCTGTGTTTCATTGCCGACTGTTCGAATCCAATGCGAACCTGTGTGGGTCGGGCTGCTGTGATGGTGGCCTCGACTACTGGCTCTACAATCCTGTTTTGAAAGGAAGAATGTTAGCCATTGATTCTGCCTTTCTAAGCTCTTAGTCATTCTTAAAACCTATCCCCACTTTCTGGCTCTACACTCTACCCAACAGACCCTTGTTGCAAACTGACCTAAGGTAGTGCCCATCAAGAGGACAAAAGATTCAGTGCATGCTCATCTCCATTGAGTCTGGATGACATGGCTACTCTTATCATTTCTCCGTATGTAAAGTGACCAACTTTTTTACAATGAAAAGGACAAAAATAAATCGAAGAAAACCATATCATAAATAAAAGAAATATTTTATTCATTGCAACAATAATACACTATAATATGATAAATGAATAATGAAACATTTGTAATATTTTATATTGTTATTATGATTACATGCCTATTAATTTTTAATAATAATTGTAAGAAAAAAGTACTCATTTAGACACAAATATGTCACATCACATGCAATGGATTTACTCTGCATCAATCGAAAACAGACATTTACAGATTAGTCTTCCAATATCAAAAAGGACACTTTTCGAGAGAGGATGGAACTTACAAAAGAAGGACTGTCCTCCCTAAAGGAGGATGATTGTTTACCATACTCTACGGTCTTTCTGGTTCAGATAGTTTTCCCTTGGGTTTATAAACTCTAAATCAGCAAGATTTATCTTAGAAAGCAGACTTGTTAATAAAACCAGGGTTATTTTTTTATGTTTAAATACCACAGGATGATGAAAAGCTAAAAACGCAATATTAATTTTGCATTATATAGTTCCAGATTAAGGAATAGAAACTGTTTTCATGTAAATGGCTCATTATCCCCAGGATAGGTATTGTTCATCAATTACTTAAAACCAGTCGCTTCCTCGGGTTACTCAGCATCTCAAATGGCTACCAAAAAGTAAATGACTGAGACAGCAGCTGATAGCCCAAGTCTGAACAAAATAATGGATTTGGTATTGCCTGTTATTCCCATTTAATGTTATTTTCCCATGCTTAAGGGCATTGGTTTGTAGGCTATCACAAATCATTTGCACAAGAAAGAGGTAAGATCATCCAGTCCTTGTGAAACCCAAGTGTGACAAGGAGAAAATTGTTGGAAGAAAGTTCTTTAGTCATGCTGTTCTTTTGGAAATGAGGACTAGAATCAGATCAGACCCTGGGTTTAGCCTGTTTAGTGACAGGCTAAAGTTGTCCAGCTAATCTTGGCTGGAAACCAGGCAAATTAACAGGGATGTATAAAAAATGGGTGATTTGTGCCAGTGGGAGTACTTGGCTTTCAGAGAGTAGGATGCACTTTCCACAATCCAGCTAAAGATTCAGTTAATTTACTTCCAACCCCTAGTAATCAAGACTACTTTTGGCTCAAAAGAATTAAGGAATTGAAAAAGAATAAAGCAAAAATTGAAGAGTTCAACCACCTTCGATGATTTAGCTTTGGCTTTAAAATGGAGTAGTTAGCTGTGAAGAGAAAGTCCAAGCTTGTAAAGTTAAAAGACACCACATCTAAAAACTACAATAGTGAGGGTCATATGCAACCTAATCAACAGGAGCCTATGCTTTCTTGACCCCTTAAATGGTGTGCTCTTCTCAGTGATCATTTGCAACCTGGAGTCTAAAATTGGGGCTATTGATGTCCTGGTCCACCAACTGTGGTGCACTGGCCCAGAGATGGGACTGTAAGGATGAGACGGCACTCGATCACCAGGTGTATAGGCTGGTGATCGAGGAGAGAAAGAGAGACCTGCCAGGCACACTTCTCTGGGAGAAGGGCACCAAGCAGACTTTGGGGGCAAATTTTATAGGGTAGGGAAGACCCTTGAGCAAGTGGGCGTTGAGTCTGGTATGTGGGAGAGCCTGAAGTCAGAAGTGCTGGTATATGGGAGAGCCTGGGGTCAGAAGTCCTGGTATGTCCCCATCTGCAGTTTTATGGTTTTGGCTTCCCAGGGGGCTCCTTCTGGAATTTTTCTGCTTCAGGGGCGATAGTCCAGTAAGTAAGCGTAAGGTCAGACAGATAGGCAGAACAGCAGTAGGGCAGTTAGAAGTCATGTATCTATCAGTGACAAGACCAAGAATCATGACTTACTTTCTGTAGTTGGACAAGAATTGAGAGGGTATGAAAAATAGCACTTGGATAAATAAGGTCAAAGAGAATGCAGGTACCCATTTGGGAGATGTTGAGTTTCAAAGTATTTTTAAAGCTTAGTTACTAGATCTGCAGTCCAAGGTCAGAACATATATAAAGTGATAGGTAGTCAAATAATGTGCTAAATCAGGGTGCTTAAAATGTTTTTTACCTAAGAATCAACTGGTTGCAGAATAAGGAGAATCAGGTGGCCACAACTATTGGCAGAAGAGGGTCATTCCAGATAGAGCCAAGAAAAGTGTAGGCCAGAATGATCGGACCCTAACACAGAACCGGGCCTGAAACATGATTTTTTCACAAAATCTTTGATGTTACAGTCATTTGTATCTCTCACATTTAGACTGCAAAACACACGCAAAGCTGCAATGTCTCCTAGGTAGTGTAATATTGCTTGCTTTTTGCATAAATAACTAGTGTGGATTACAATTGAAGAAAGTAGCTTTTGTCTAAGTAATTTTTGCATTCTCCTAGAAACCATCTCTCTATGTCCTCACAGGGTCTTTTGGCTTTTTAATCGCTTTCTAAACATATGTATTTAATATAGCACACAACGATATTAGGGACACCCCTTTTCTGACTGACTAGCCATAAATCAGTTGATTCATGGATCAAATGCAAAGGAAAAATCAGTATCGTTTTTAGAATATACTATAGGTAATTTTGGAGAAGGCTCACTCCAAAGTATTTAGTATTTAGGTGTTTTTTTCAACATTATTGGAAGACGGCTTATTTTTAGATGTCAGACCAGGTCAAAATTTTCTCTAAATTTTTCTTTAATTCCTGACTTTCAAAGCAGTCCATTGTTATTCTCTGCTTACCTCTCTAACTTTGCTTCCCCCATTCCTGCAACACACTCTAGTTTAAATAAAGCAAACACTGTTTTGCACATGTTCTTTCTCTACCTGGAATGTTCTCCCCTGAATGAGGGTTGTCTTCTGCTCATTCCCCAAAATTTGTTCCAGGCACTGCCTTCTACTGCAGGCTCCTCTGACCCTCTCAGACCCTGGTATCTTATGTTAATGCTGCCAAAGCAGCTCACATATACATTTGTCACTTACCACTGTCTGTCTACATATCAGTCTGCTTAAAATGTGAGCTCTCATGGTGCACTCATTGTCTTCCTGCCAGTGCTGTCAGATGGAAATACAATGAGAGCCACACATAAAATTTTAAATTTTCTAGTAGTCATATTGTGAAAGGTAAAAGAAACCATGTAAAATTAATTTTAATAACAGATTGCATAGTCCAATGTATCTAAAATATTATTTTCAACATGTAAGCAAGATAAAAACCATAAATAAAAAGTTCTCCATTCTTTATTTTTTTCATAGTAAGTCTTTAAAATCTTGTGTCTATATTACATTTTGAACACATCTCAGTTTGGACCCAACACAAGTGCAGCATTCAATGGCCAATCTGTGGCGAGAAGTCGTCATACTGAACTATGTAGTTCTCTGCCATTGCTCTTAGTGCAGTGTCTGGAACCAAAAAGGTGCTCAACTTAAGTTATTTTATTCTAAAATATATTCAGAATTGCCTTCTAAAGTAAGAAGGCAAAGTACACATTTCAATCAATAATTATGAAAATTTTAAATTACTTAAACTATCTCAAAAATTCTCAACTTCCTTTTCAGCCCTCATAATTCTTAACATTTAAAATGGACAGGCATGGTCCATTTTAAATTTTAATTTGGAATTGAAGGTTTTTATTTTAAAGCCTTTTGTTCACTTCCTGATTCTAATTAGCAATTTGTACACTTGAGAAATATAACATGGCTTATTTCAAAACTACGTTTTTTCACTCTCCTACTTAATTTGTACTTAGTCTGAGAAGTTAGAGATAACAGCTTTTAATTACTGAAAAGCAGGTTTTAAAAATACTTAGGCATGCTAAATATTTCATATATTCTTTGATATATATTCTTTAACCAACATCTCAATTTTGATTACCTGTTCTAGTAAAATACAAATATGTATGTTTGTCTTTTATCATAAAAGTTGTATCATGGGATATTTGGTGAGATAATATCAATGGGAAAAGAAAAGTTCACACAGGTAAATAATAATAATACATGCACCTTACCACTGCATTGATTGGCAAAAATGCTTTCTTATGCATCATTTCTTTAAATTAAAAAATTATGTGATGTGGGAAATTCTCATATTCTCAGCCTCTTTTTTCTTTTAGTCCTTCTAGCTTTATCCATATGATGAAATGCTACACATCTCAGCCTGAACTCTTTTCCTCAATGAAACCTTCTTGTCTCTATAAAAGTTTTGTGCTCCTACCTCAATGTAACCAAAACTCTTTGTAGCTTTTTTTTTCTTTTTCTCTTTTTTTAATTTTAATGGGGTGACATTGATAAATCAGTGTACATATGTTCAGAGAAAACATCTTCAGCTAATTTTGACATTTGATTATGTTTCATACCCATCATCCAAAGTCAAATTGTCTTCCATCACCTTCTATCTGGTTTTCTTTGTGCCCATCCACTCTCCCCACCCCCTCCCTCATAACCACCACACTCTTGTCCATGTCTTGGAGTCTCTTTTTTATGTCCCACCTATGTATGGAATCATATAGTTCTTAGTTTTTTCTGATTTACTTATTTCACTCGGTATAATGTTATCAAGGTCCATTCATGTTGTTGTAAATGATCCGATGTCATCATTTCTTATGGCTGAGTAGTATTCCATGGTATATATGTACCACATCTTCTTTATCCAGTCATCTATTGAAGGGCTTTTTGGTTGTTTCCATGTCTTGGCCACTGTGAACAATGCTGCAATGAACATGGGGCTGCATGTGTCTTTATGTAGCAATGTTTTTGAGTTTTGGGGGTAGATACCCAGTAGAGGGATTGCTGGGTCATATGGTAGTTCTATTCTTAAGTTTTTGAGAAACCACCCTACTTTTTTCCATAATGGTTGTACTACTTTACATTTCCACCAAAAGTGTATGTGGGTTCCTTTTTCTCCACAGCCTCTCCAACATTTGTTATACCTGTCTTGTTGATAATAGCTAATCTAACAGGTGTGAGGTGGCATCTAATTGTTGTTTGATTTGCTTTTTTCTAATAGCTAATAAAGATGAGCATCTTTTCATATATCTGTTGGCCATTTGTATTTCTTCCTTGGAGAAGTAAGTGTCTGTTCATGTTTATGCCCTCTTCCCATTTTTTTATTGGATTGTTTGCTTGTTCATTGTTGAGTTTTATGAGTTCTTTGTATATTTTGGATATTAGGCCCTTATATGAGCTGTTGTTTGAAAATATCATCTCCCATTTAGTTGGCTGTCAGTTTGTTTTGTTGTCAGTTTCTCTTGTAGTGCAAAAGCTTCTTAGTGATGTGGCCTCATTCATTTATTTTTGCCTTTACTTCCCTTGCCTTTGGAGTCAAATTCATAAAGTGCTTTTTATATCTAAAGTCCATGAGTTTAGTACCTATGTTTTCTTTTATGTAATTTATTGTTTCAGGTCTTATATTTAGGTCTTTGATCTATTTTGAATTAATTTTAGTACAGGGAGACAAACTGTAGTCCAGTTTCATTCTTTTGCATGTGGCTTTCCAGTTTTCCCAGCACCATTTGTTGAAGAGGCTTTCTTTTCTCCATTGTGTGTTGTTGACCCCTTTAACAAAAATTATTTGACCATATATATGTGGTTTTATTTCTGGGCTTTCTATTCTGTTCCATTGGTCTGAGTGTCTATTTTTCTGCCAATACCATGCTGTTCTGATTGTCGTGGCTCTAATATAATTTGAAGTCAGGTATTGTAATGCCCCCAGCTTTGTTCTTTTTCTTAGGATTGCTTGGCTATTTGAGTTTTTTTATAGTTCCATATAAATCTGATAATTTTATCTTCCATTTCTTTAAAAAATGACATTGGAATTTACATGGGAATTGCATTAAATTTGTATATCGCTTTGGGTAATATAGTCATTTTGAATATATTTATACTTTCTATTTAGGAACAAGGAATATTTTTCCATTTCATTGTATCTTTTTTGATTTCCCTTAACAATGTTTTGTAGTTTTCATTATATAGGTCCTTTACATTATTTCTTATGTTTATTCCTAGGTATTTTGTTGTTGTTGTTGCAACCATAAAAGGGATTATTTTTTTGAATTTGTTTTCTGATGTTTCATTGTTGACATATAGGAAGGCAATGGAATTTTGTATATTAATTTTTTATCCTGCAACCTTACTGTATTGGTTTATTGTTTCTAGTAGTTTTTTTTGTAGAGTCTTTGGGGTTTTTGATGTATAGGATCTTATTATCTGCAAAATGGGAAACCTTTACTACTTCTTTTCCAATATTGCCTTTTATTTCTTTTTCTTGTCTGATTGCTCTGGCTAGAACTTCCAGCACTATGTTGAATAAGAGTGGAGAGAGTGGACCACCTTGTCTTGTTCCTGATTTTAGGAGAAAAGTCTTTAGTTTTATACCACTTAATATGATGTTAGCTGATGGTTTTTTATAAATGGACTTAATTATGTTGAAACATTTTCCTTCTATACCCATTTTGTTGAGTGTTTTAAACATAAAATTGTGTTGTATTTTATCGAATGCCTTTTCTGCATCTATTGATAAGATCATATAGTTTTTTTCCTTTGTTTTGTTGATATGGTATATTATGTTAACCGTTTTACATATGTTGAACCATCCTTGTTATTCTAGGATGAATCCCACTTTATCATGATGCATTATATTTTTAATGTGTTGTTGTATTTGATTTTGTTTAGTATTTTAGCATCTGTATTTATTAGAGATATTGGTTTGTAGTTTTCTTTTTTTGTGTTGTCCTTGCCAAGTTTCAGTATTAGAGTTATGTTGGCCTCATAAAATGTGTTTGGAAGTACTGCTTCTTCTTTAATTTTTTGGAAGACTTTGAGTAGAATAGAAACCCAGTCTTCTTTGAATGCTTGATAGAATTCACTAGGATAGCCATCTGGTCCTGACCACTTATTTTTGGGGAGGTTTTTGATAGTTGTTTCTATTTCCTCCCTGCTTATGGATCTGTTTTGGCTTTCTGCTTCATCATGATTCAGTCTAGAAAGATTGTATTGTTCTAGGAATTTATCCATTCTTCTAAATTGTTAAATTTGGTGGCATATTATTCCAAATGCTTTTCATAGTATTCTGCAATAATTCTTTGTATATCTATGATATCTGTGGTGATTTCTCCTCTTTCATTTTGGATTTTGTTTCTTTGAGTCCTTTCTCTTTTTTTCTTAGTGAGTCTTGCCAAGGGTTTGTCCATTTTCTTGATCTTTTCAAAGAACTAACTCTTTGTTTTATTAATTTTTTCTGTTCTCTATTTCATTTCTTTCTACTCTGATTTTTATTATTTTCTTTCTTCTGCTGATTTTGGGTTGCCTTTTTTTTTTATTTTCTATTTCCTTAAGATGTGAAGTTAAGTGGTTTAATTGGGCTCTCTCTTGTTTGTTTCTGTAGACCTGTAGTGACATGAACTTCCCTCTTATTACTGCTTTTGTTGCATCCCAGAGGTTCTGATATGTTATATTGTTATTTTTGTTTGTCTCTATGTAACTTTTGATCTCTGCTTTTATTTCTTCTTTGACCGACTCATTTTTTAAAATTTATTTATTTATTTATTTATTCATTTTAGAGAGGAGAGAGTGAGAGAGAAAAGGGGAAGGAGCAGGAAGGATCAACTGCCATATGTGCCTTGACCAGACAAGGTCAGGTTTTTGAACTGGTGACCTCAGCATTCCAGGTCGACTCTTTATTCACTGTGCCACCACAAGTCAGGCCAAACCCACTCTTTTTTTAAAAGTATGTAGTTTATTTTCCACATTTTTGTGGGTTTCTTTACATCTTTTTTGCAGTTGAATTCTAGTTTTAAGGCTTTATGATTGGAAAATATGCTTGGTATGATGTAAAGCCAGTAGTCGCGGCCACTATCACAGCCGCCTGGCCAATGCAGGTTCGCATTAGATTCAAACAGTCGGTAATAAAACAATGGAGCCAAGAACTGGTGAGCCATCAGCTTTAATTCTAGCTTGCACCCGGCGGGCAAGCAAAAACACACACTGGGCTCCAAAACCCACACATTCAGCGCTCACAAAGCTACTGACTTATCCAAGTTTCCTAGCATCAAAGCTTTCCAGCTCACCAGACTTATTCACCTCTGTTTCCCATCTCCTCCTGAACAAACTCTTCCTCAGCTCTCTGCCATCTTGGCTGCTTCCTCTCCTCCATGTGGCCTTACTCTGCTCTCCTCTCTAATACTAACCTCAGGAACCCAGGAACCGAGAGAGCAAGCTCCCAGTCTCTCCCACTTTATAGCATAGACTCAAAACCTTTAATCCAATTATACAAACAAGGAAGTCTCTGTATAATGGGATTCCTCAGGAGAGTGCACCACCCTACATCATCCAATCAGTCAAGGATGTGGGGAAGAGCTTAATCTTAAACTAAGCCTTAGGCTATAATGACCCAGCCTGCCCACAGCCTGTTCCAGAACACACATTAATATCAACCAACTTCCAGGTGGGCAGCGCCATCTTTAACAAAGTGAGCATGTAAAGCCAGTAGTCAAGGCCGCCATCACAGCCGCCTGACCCACGCAGGTTCACATTAGATTCGAACAGATGGCAATGAAACACCGGAGCCACGAACTGGTGAGCCATCAACTTTAATTCTAGCTTGCACCCGGCGGGCAAGCAAAAACACACACTGGGCTCCAAAACCCACACATTCAGTGCTCACAAAGCTACTGACTTATCCGAGTTTCCTAGAATCAAAGCTTTCTAGCTCACCAAACTTATTCACCTCTGTTTCCCATCTCCTCCTGCACAAACTCTTAACAAACTGGCTTCTTCCTCAGCACTCTGCATCTTGGCTACTTCTCCTGGCCTTCACGTGGCCTTACTCTGCTCTCCTCTCTAATACTAATCTCAGGAACCGAGAGAGAGATCAAGCTACTGGTCTCTCCCACTTTATAGCATAGACTCAAAACCTTTAATCCAATTATACAAACAAGGAAGTCTCTGATACAAAGTCACCCATCTGAGGCATAATGGGATTCCTCCCTACATCACCACCCTAATCATCCAATCAGTCAAGGGTGTGGAGAAGAGCTTACTCTTAAATTAAGCCTTAGGTTATACTGACCCGGCCTGCCCACAGCCTGTTCCAAAACACACATTAATACCAACGAACTTCCATGTGGGCAGCGCCATCTTTAACAAAGTGAGCATACTATATTTTATCTGCCCAACAGAGCATAATATATTTTATCTGCCCAACATATGATATCTATCTTTCTGAATTTGTTGATGTTATTTTTGTGGCACAACATATGGTCAATTTTTGAGAATATTCCATGTACCCTAGAGAAAAATGTATACTCTGGCACTTTGGGATGAAATGTCCTGTAGATGTCTGTCATATCCTATTGTTCTAGTGTTTCATTTAAGGCCAATATTTCTTTATTGATTTTCTGTTTGGATGAATGATCTAGAGCAATCAGCAGTGTATTGAGGTCTCCAAGTATGATTGTATTTTTGTCGGTTTTTGTTTTTAGGTCAGTCAGTAGCTGTCTTTTATATTTGGTGCTCCTAGGTTTTGTGTTATGTCTTCTTCATTTAATGTCCCCTTTATCATTATGAAGTGACCGTTTTTGTCTCTGAACACCTTTGCTGTCTTATAGTCAGCATTATTCGATATGAGTATTGCTACACCTGCTTTTTTTGGATGTTATTTGCTTGGAATATTGTTTTCTAACCTTTCACTTTGAATTTGTTTTTATCCTTATAGCTTAGATGTGTCTCTTGTAGGCAGCAAACAGTTGAATTTTCTTTTTTGATCCATTCTGCTACTCTGTGTCTTTTTATTGGTGAGTTCAATCCATTTACATTTAGTGTAACTATTGACACTTGAGGGTTTCCTATTGCTATTTTATATAATGCTTTCTCATAGTTTTGTATCTTGTTTGATTCTTCTGTCTTGTTTTTCTATCATTTGTTTTTGTTTAGTTGTAATCCGTACTGCTTTTCTCTGTTGCTTCTTTTTCAAGCCATGTGCTTCTGTGGTGTTTTTTTCAGGGGTGGTTATCATTAAGTAATCAAAAGGGTACGTATCATGTTCATTGTAGTACATTATCTCATGAGTGCTTCTGCACTCCATCCTTCTTTGCTACTGTTAATCTTTTGTCCTCTCCTCTTTTTTTGTTTTTGTTGTCACAGATTAAATTTTATTTTATTGTGTTCTTGATGGAGCATTTACTTGTGGTTTTGTTTTGTTTTGTTTTGTATCTGGCTAGAAAAACCTCTTCAGTATTTTCTGAAGTGAGGGTTTTCTGGTGATAAATTTCCTTCTCTTTTCTATATCTGTGAATGTTTTTATTTCTTCTTTGTATTTGAAGGGTAGTGTTGATGGGTATGGTATTCTTGGCTGGAAGGTCTTCTCTTTCGGAATTTAAATATTGGGATCCACTCTCTTCTAGCTTATAGAGTTTCTGCTGAGAAATCTGATGATAATCTAATAGGCCTTCATTTATATGCTGTACTCTTCTTTTCCCTCTTTGCCTTGAGAATTTTTCCTTTGTCATTGGTTTGTGCCAATTTTATTATGATGTGCCTTGAAGTAGGTTTGTTTGGATTAAGATAACTCGGTGTTCTGTTTACTTCTTTAATTTGAGGCTTTAGTTCTTTCCACAGGCTTGGAAAGTCCTTGTTT
The DNA here is from genome assembly GCA_037038555.1 of Rhynchonycteris naso. Classification (NCBI taxonomy): domain Eukaryota; kingdom Metazoa; phylum Chordata; class Mammalia; order Chiroptera; family Emballonuridae; genus Rhynchonycteris; species Rhynchonycteris naso. The sequence continues at coordinate 181,080,357 of CM072995.1, read as the reverse complement.
ATTATTTGTTTGAATATGTTCTCCATTTCATTTTCTCTCTCTTCTCCTTCTGATATACCCATTATTCTTATGTTGCTTTTTTTTTTTTTTTTTTTGATGGAGTCAGACAATTCCTGTGTAGGGTTTTCTCAATTTTTTTTAAAATTTGTGAGTCTCTCTCCTCTTCTCTCTGTAGTGCCTCTAGTTGCCTGTTTTTCATACACTAATTCTATCCTCTCTCTAGCCTGTTCTATTAAATAAGCTTGTTATCTTGTTTTTCAGTTCATGAGTTAAGTTTTTCATCTCTGATTCATTTTTATAGTTTCAATTTCCTTGGTGATGTATTCTTTCTGTTCACTGAATTGTTTTTTGAGCTTGCTAAATCGCTTTTCTGTGCTTTCTTGTATATCCCTGAGTATTTTTAGGATTTTAATTTTAAATTTTCTGTCATTTAACTCCAAGGTCTTTAAGCTATTGAAATATTTTTCTATAGATTTTTTCTCATCTATCTGAGCTACATCTCTGTCTTTTGTATCTATATATTTTTTCTAAATAGAATTTGAGAGTGGTATTGTTAATAAGGCTAATAAGAGTTGATAACAAATAAAAAATAAAGATAAAAAATATAAAAGTAAAAATATTAAAAAAATTTTTTTGAGAAAATACAGTGAAAAACTGAATATTATATTGTGCTAAGTGGAACAAAAACTACTTAGAACAGAGGACCTAAGTTGGGGAGAAGTGACAAAGAGCCAAAAAGCGAGGTAAGAACCCACAAAATGCTACAAGAAAAAAATTTGGATCAAGAATAAAATAATTTTTTTGTAAATGAAGGTTGAATGAGAGATATAGTGAAAGAGAAAAGAATAAAGAAAGAAAAATAATACAGTGAAAGATGCAAATTCTATTGTAATAAGTGACACAAAAACTATATAGAATGGAGAACCAGAGTTGGGGAATGCTAATGAGATAAACAATGAAGTATAAAGCACACAAAATGCCACAAAGAAAAAATTTGAATTCAAAATAAAATAATTTGTTTGTGAATGAGGATCAAATGAAAGGAAAAGTGAAAGAGAAAAGAAGAAACCAAGAGAGGAATAAAAAATGAGAAAAGGAAAAAAAGAGGAGTTAAGGTATTTGAAATGTAACCCTCATAGAGAAAAAAAAATAATAGAAAATGTAACACCAATGGGTAATTAAGTTCAAAATGAAAAGAATAAAATGAAAAGAGGATGAAAGGACCAAGGTGGAAGAAAAAAAGATACAAAAATGAAAAGAAAAAAAATGTTATAAAGACTGTGGGTTTTTTCTGGTTTTGAGAGGTTATCTTTTTCCATTTTTCTTTCTCCTTTTGGCCAGTGGCACTATACCCCAGGTTCTGCCCCTGTGGCACTCTTAGGTAGAGAATTGCAGTTGATGTGTCACTATGGTGATGTCATAAACTAGGTCTCAGTCCTGTTGGTAGGCATGGCTTCTTAGCATTTGCAGGTTTTGACAATGGGAGAGTCCATTTTCCCAGAGTTTCTCCCAGTCTCTCCTTCCTGCACCAGCAACCTGGGGACCCAGCTGTGAAGTTGCCACTGCCATGGCCTGGATAGCAAGAGGCTCTAAAAGCTGCCAACCCCCCCCCCCCCACCCTTTATCCCCACTCAATGCAGGGTTCTGGGTAAGACCTTGCCAGTTCAAGCCATCAGTGTAATCAGGCAGGGCTGGGAGCTGATTGCTCCTCTGGTGTCTTTTTCTGAGCCTCCAGGTATGTCTAGTATGCCTCAGTGCTTTACAGGACTAATCTCCCCAGGCTTTTTGCACTTTGTAACCTGTATCCACAGGCAAAAAAGATGCCCCAGTCACTGTCTGCAGAATAAGAGGTCTTAAAAGCTGCCAAGTCCCTCTTCCAGGTTCTTTTAAAGCACAACCCTGGGTATAAAAGCTCTGCCAACCAGAGCCACTAGCTTAAGCAGGCAGGGGGGTGAGCTGACTTCTGGTCAGGCTCCTTTCTAAGGTTCCCTGGGTATGTCTAGTTAAATTTGCCTTAGCACTCCATGGGTCTGCTCTTCACAGGCTTCGCCCTTTTTGGGAAGTGTACAGCCCAGCCTGCCCAACTTCTTCACTGTTCTCTGAGGTCTATTCAGTGAAACTGTGCTTTTTAACCTGTATTGGCTGGCAGAAAGTTGCCCTGCTAAGCAAGAGGCCCTAATAACTATCAAGCCTCTCCTCTGGTTCTCTTAAATTGTAGATCTGGGAAAGAAGACTTTGTCAGTCAGAGCTTGTGTCAGCATAAGCCAGCTGGGCAGTGAGCAGACTGCGGGTTAGGCTCCTTTCAGTGATCTGTGGGTCTGCTCTCCAGAGGCTGTCTGCAAGCTGCCTGCGCGCCCTTCCCCCAAGCACTTCCATAGTTTTCTTCCCAGGGAATTTGCTTTGTCAGCCTGTATGGCTGGTGGAGGCGCCCCGCTTGAAGAGGTCTGGGAGTAGGGAAGCCGGCTTTCATGCACTCCCTGCGTGCTTTTTTTCAGGGAGTAGGGATTATACAGACTCTGGCTACAGCCCACGCAGAAGGCTGCTGCTGACAGTCTCCGACTCAGCCCCTCTGTCGGGAATGAGGGTGCCCACATCTGAGATGCTAGGAGGAACCACTTGTACATTGCCCGTGCTCGCTGATCCAAAAACCGGGGGTCAACAAAGCCCACTCCGCAGGCAAGCCACTCCTCCACCTCTGCTGGAGTTTGCGGCTGGTGTTAGCTCCAGGTAGGTTGAGCTGCGAGCACACTCTCTCCTCGTCTTGAATGTTTCTGTCCCAGCCCTTCCTTCTTTTCAGTTCCAAGTGAAAAAAAGTTTCCTTGGGTCAGTGAGGGAAATGGAATACTCTGTTCTTCACCCTATTTCCTTCAGAGTGGTTTTTCAGCCACCTTTTTGCCCAATCATACCTTTGTTTGATGTATATATAATCATACATGCTCCTCTAGTTGTTGAATTTGTTGAAATTTCAGGGAGAGGTATTGGGAGCCCTCCTCACAGTGCCATTTCTCTGATGTCACCAGTAGTTGTTTTTTTTTTTTTATCTTAGTAAAACTACCCAGCTGTTTGGCAAATGTAGAATCACATCTGCTGACTACACCCTCCCTAAGGGTTAAGATTGCAATTTGATTTCCCTTTAGATCCTCAGCAAAAAGTATGATATAAGGCAAGTTACATGAGCTCAAGAAATATATGATCAACTTATTTATTCGTTCAACAGGTATTTGTGAAGTGATCCCTCTCTCTGACTCTCTCTCTGTCCCTATAAAAAAAAAAGAATGGCCTGACCTGTGGTGGCGCAGTGGATAAAGCATCGACCTGGGAACACTGGGGTCGCCGGTTCAAAACCTTGTACTGGTCTGGTAGAGGCACATATGGAAGTTGATGCTTCCAGCTCCTCCCTCCTTTCTCTCTCTCTCTCTCTCTCTCTCACTCTGTGTCTCCTCTCTAAAATAAAATAAAATTAAAAAAAAAAAAGAATGGTTTTGTTTACCTGTAAATTGCTCATTGATTATGTCTAAGGCCAGTTGATTACTTGAAATAAAAATAAAGTGAAAGAAATCAATCCTGATATTTTAACTGGCTAACCTCACTCCACATATGTTGAGTATTTAAAATGTGCATGTTTGTCATTGTTCAGACAATACATTTGGATGTGAGAATCACTTTCATTTTGCTGCCCTTGGGTTATTGATGTACCAAATTTGTCTTTTCAATTTTATTTATTTTAGTGACAAGTATCCCTTGAGAGCAGTTATCCATGAATTTGAAAGCTCTGTGGCATTCCTTTCTTTAAAGAAAATCTAAATATATTTGAACATAAATAATATCAAACAAAACATTTTTTTCCTTTACATTGGGATTCTTAGCTATTGATGATCAACCTGATGTTTAGGTTATATATACATAACATTGATCACTTATCTCTCTAAAATACAAAAGCTCTATTCTTGAAATTAGAAAGATTATTCACTTGTTTAAATTGCAAATGATACACAACACAAGGTATTACCAGTATTACAATATTGCTAAATTGCCATTACTGAATAAAATTCCTGAACAGCACATATATATTATTTATCATTTCATTGGCAAAAAATATTATGGATGATGGTGAAATAAATTATTGAAATAAGTAAAAGTGATGCTAGACTAAGAATTTTAACAGAAGAGTTGCAATTATTTAATAGGTTTTCACTGAAGACAATGAATATAAATTTGAAAATTAATTGTAACTAATATTACTTTTTAAATTTCAACTTTAGTGAGGTATAATTGATATAAAATAGTAAGTTATTTAAAGTGTATATTACAGTGGTTTAATATATGGATACATTGTAAAAAAATTCTTCCTGTTTGGTTAATTAACATGTCTATCATCTTGGATACTTATCTTTTTTGTGTGTGTGTGAACATTTAAGTTCTACTCTCCTAGCAAGTTTCAACTATACAAAACAGTATTATCAACTATTGTGAGCATGTTTTAGCTTAGATCCCCAAAGCTAATTCATTTTCTAGCTAGAAGTGTATCCTGTTACTAGTCTCTTTCTATTTTCTTTATACCCTACCCTCTAGCTCCTGGCAAGAACATTTTTTCTGTTTCTTTTCTATAACTTTTTAAAAACTTTTATATTCTACATATATAAAATATATATATGTAATTAATGCTGCCTAAGTGATATTAGGCAGCATTAATTAATCTGTCTCTGCGAGGATTATTTCACTTATCATAATGCCCTTATGCAAATGGCAGAATTTCCCTTCTTTGTCATGGCTGAATAATTTGCACTATATATATTGATCGCTTAATATATATATAATATATATATATATTATATATATATATATATATATAATTTCTACAACATAGAAAAAAATCAAGTAGCATACCTTCAGCTTTGTTTTCTTAATATTTCTTGGGCTATTTGGTGTTTTTTGTGGTTTTATACAAATTTTAGAATTTTTTTCTATTTTTGTAAAAAATGCCATTGGAGTTTTGATAGAAATTGCATTGAATCTCTAGATTGCTTTAGAACATCTTAAAATATTAATTCTTCTAATGTATGAACACAGAATATCTTTTTACTTATTTGTGTCTTTTTCCTTTCCTTTTCATCAATGTATTATCATTTTTAGTATACACATCTGTGACCTCTTTGGTTAAAAGTATTCCTTGGTATTTTATTATTTTGATGCAACTGTAAATAAAATTGTATTCTTAATTTTTATTTCTGGTATTTTATTGCTAGTATAAAGAAATGCAACAGATTTTTGTATATTAATTTTGCATCTTGCAAATTTACTGAATTTGTTTACTAGTTCTAACATTGTTTTTGGTGGTGTTTTTAGAGTTTTTTAACATAATATCACATCATCTGAAAATACAGTTTCTCTTCTTCCTTTCTCATTTGATTGCCTTTTGTTTCTAGTTGATCTGGCTAAGCTTTCTAGCACTGTTTGAAACAAAAGTGCTAAGAATGAGCATCTTTATCTTGCTCCTGATCTTAGAGAAAAAGCTTTCATTTTTACAGTTAAATATGATGTTAGTTTTGGGTTTGTCATATATGGTCTTTATTATGTTGAGGTACATTCCCTCTGCACTCAATTTATTGAGAGTTTTTATCATGAATGAATGCTGAATTCTGTCAAATATTTTATTTTTCTGCATCTATTGAGATGATCATATAATTTTTATCCTTTTTGTTAATGTGGTTTATTACATTGATTTGCAGATGTTGAAACACCTTTGCATCCCTGGAATAAATCCCACCTGATAATGGTGTATGATCTTTTTAATGTATTGTTGAAGTTGGGTTGCTATTATTTTGTTGAGGATTTTTACACCTATGTTCATCAAGGATATTGGCCTATAATTTTCTTTTTTTGCAGTGCTTTTGTTTAGTTTTGGTATTAGATTAATGCTAGACTCATAAAACGGGTTTGGAAGTACTCCTTCCTCTTCTACTTTTTTGAAGAACTTAAGAAATATTGGCATTAGTTTTTCTTTAAATGCTTTGTAGAATTCACTAGTGAAGCTATCTGATCTTGGACTTCTGTTTGTTGGGAAGTGTTAGATAACTGATTCCATTTTTTCACTAGTCATTTGCTCAGATTTTCTAGTATTTTCATGATTTGTTCTTAGAAAGTTGTATGTTTCTAGGAATATATCCATTTTGTCTAGGTTGTTCAATTTGTGGATGTATTTTTTAATAATAGATATTAAATTTTTGAAAAAAGAAAATAACTGTCCATATGGTTTTACATAAAAATACAGAATCTTGGGAAGAATCCCTCCAGGAGGTTAAGGACAGGGAATGATCTGGGCCAAATGCTGTGACTCCTTTTCCATTTTTTACCCCAAAGCACCAGGTGCTAGACTGAAACATTAGTAGGATGCAATCAGTGGCAAATAATAGAATTGACTTATTTATGTGAAGCTGAGAGAACAAAAAGTGCAGTCACCTTATCATCTCACTTGTTGCACCAATTTGGTTATACTGTACTCAGTAAGTTACCTATTATTATAATTAGTAATTTGTGTCTGCACATACTTTTCCAGGCTTCACTACTTACTGACTCTCCAGACCCATCTCTCACATGCCCCACCAGATTTAAAGTCAAACATGATCTGATAAAAGCTGAGGTCCCCATCTCTTCACCCACATTTTCCACCATGTCTGATAAGTGGGAGGTTTTCAAAATATAGGCTGCATGGATAAGCAACATTTCAGAAGACAGGTTGTTGTCATCATTATTATTGCTCGGGACCAAAGTTACTTCATAGAGTTGCCATTTTTTTTATTTGATCAAGTAATAAAAATTAAAAGTGCAAATTTCTAGAATCATTATTTTACTGTGGTTTTCAATGGATCAATAACTAGTTCAAAGTTAGCCAATATAAAGCTCTTCAGGACTTAGGCCTTGGTCTTCTGACTCCTAACTCAGTGTTAAAAATTGCAGTTTAGTTTAATAAAAAAAATACCATAGACTGGTAACCAAAAATCACCATGATTAGATATTTGAAACAAGAGTATAAGTAAGATGGGTGAGAGTTGTCTAGTCAGGGAAGAAGAGGGAGGTGATATCTTTATGGTAGCACAAATGCAAATGAAAAAGGGCCATTTGAAAGTCAATAACCAAGAATCTGTAAAAAATCAGAGAGTGTCTGCAGGGGTGCTTGAGGAACATTATTGGGTCAGGTGCACTTAAGAAGTGGAAAGGCTGATCAAAGGAGTTGGAAAGATTCAAGGTAGAAAAAAAAGGGGACATGCTGGAGATGATGGTTAGAAAGACACTTGTGTGCTAAGATCATGAATTAGACAAGAATCAGAAAATTGGAATAGAAATAAAGATATGTGGAAAACATAGTGAAGGCAGTGATGTATTATTTTATAAAGTAGTTACCACAGACACTCAAAGCCCCAACGAATGTTTTTTTTTTAATGCTGGGCTATTAAAGCATAGCTTTTTTATTGCTATTAATTTTGCAATTAATCATATGCTGTCTTGTGACACTCTTTATATTGCTGCTTGAACAGTTATTACCTCTTGCATTACTTAACTTTTTATTTGATTTTATCTTATGTCTTCAGGATGCTCTGGAGTAAGGGCATTGTGGATGAAGCCAGCTGGTGGGAGCAAAGTCTCACAATGTTTTTTGAAAGAAAAATAAATTTCTGTTTGCAAACAAATTTTATCTGGAATATTCAAGATTATCTGTATATCCCAACTCAATGCGGACTATGCAAACAAAATGTCAAATATGTAGATATATATCTATGACTTGACTTGCAGTAAGGATATAAGAAAATGAATTCAAACAAATTACAAGGAACAACATCTGTGTCATAAGATTTCATATGAGATTCACATTTTTGGCAAAGTGGAGGATTGGCCATTAAAAGAGTTTTCAACGAAGGCTATAGGCCCTGGCTGGTTGGCTTAGTGGTAGAGCATTGGCCCAGAATGTGGATGTCCCAGGTTTGATTCCAGGTCAGAGCACACAGGAGAAGTGACTGTCTGCTTCTCCACTCCTCCCTGTCTCCCTTCTCTCTCTCTTCTCCTACCACAGCCATGGTTCAGTTGTAGCAAGTTGGCCCCGGGTGCTGAGGATGATTCCATGACCTCACCTCAGGTGCTAAAATAGTTTGGTTGCTGAATAACAAACAATGGAGTCAAATGGACAGAGCATGGCCCAGTAGAGGGCTTACTGGGTGGATCCTGATCAGGTTGAATGCCAGAGTTTATCTCTCCGCCTCTCTACTTTTCACTTAAGAAAATAGAAAAGGAAGCTACAGAAACTTCCCTGGATGATTTTAAAGGGTTAGGTTGAGAGAGTTTTGGCACAGTAGAGGATACTACTAGTGTGTGGAACAGTGCCTGTCTGTACTAAATTTTCACAGGTATCCAATGAACTGAGAAAAACAAAACAGAGGCAGTGTGATGGATAAAGATAAGGATTTGCAGGATGCACAGTACAGAAACAGCTGCCAGATATTCTTTTATTGTGAAGGACTTTTCACTCTGTATTCCAGGATTCTTTTTTTTTTCCTTAGATTTTGGAGGAGTTAAAATATTTATAATGAAATCCTGCTGGCAGTAGAAATTGGTATTTTTAAAATACCATTACTTGTTAAATAAAATGAACATTCCTATGATATAAACCAGGGGTCCCCAAACTTTTTACACAGGGGGCCAGTTCAATGTCCCCCAGACCATTGGAGGGCCAGACCATAAAAAAAACTATGAACGAATGCCCATGCACACTGCACATATCTTATTTTAAAGTAAAAAAAAAAACCAAAACGGGAACAAATGCAATGTTTAAAATAAAGAACAAGTAAATTTAAATCAACAAACCAACCAGTATTTCAATGGGAACTATGGGCCTGCTTTTGGTGGATGCATCCTGTGCTCCTCTCACTGACCACCAATGAAAGAGGTGCCCCTTCCGGAAGTGGGGCAGGGGGCTGGATAAATTGCCTCAGAGGACCGCATGCGTCCTGTGGGCCGTAGTTTGGGGACCCCTGATATGAACTTTTTGCCCTATCAAAATATGTCTTTTTAAATGTTGCTGTCACACGCAACCTTCAATGGGAAATCCCTAGGGCAGATGGTGTGGTAGGAGATGTGCAGAAAGACAATTGGGTCAGCTTTTACTAGATGATTCTTAACTTTTAATCCAATGCAGGCTGGGAAAGTTGGGTCTAGAGCAGTGGTTCTTAACCTTTTTTGAGGTACCGAACCCACCAGTTTCATATGCGCATTCACTGAACCCTTCTTTAGTGATAAATAAAATATGATTTTTTTTTCCAAATTCAAGACATAGGTATATGTTTTTTTACTGGTGCACAAAGTGAGCCATGCATGAACATCACCTTGCTCAAAGAACAAAACCAACAAAGTGCATGAACTCACAACAAATTACGGTATTACTTTATTCTGGCCTCTGCAGCAGAGGCTTCTCAGAACCCCTGAGACTGGCTCATCGAACCCCTAGGGTTTGATAGAGCCCAGGTTAAGAACCACTGGTCTAGAGAATCAGCAAATACATAAACCCAAAGAGGCATATTTAGACACAAATTATTAACAATAATAAGCAATGGCAATTGAATGCTTACTCCATGCCACTATGTGAGGTGGATATTATCACTCACTCAAGTTTAAAGATAAAGGACCTAAGTGGTGGGAAGATTAAGTAAGGTCCCCAAGGGCATACACTGGTAAGTGTTGACTTCTGGATTTGAACAAAGGTTTGTACAAATCACTGCCTGAGTCCTTACTCAGTGGGCATTATTCTGGTTTTCATTACTGTTTAAGTGGTTGTTAAAATCCCTGAATACAGAAAAGCCTGCCAAGAGGACCATTGTGGAGGAATAAGTTACAAACCAAGAGAGGTGGTCCTTAGCCAAGAGTAGGATTATAGCGAGTCACAATGATAATTCATACATCTGATGTGAAAGGCGGCTAAAGCACAAGAGCTATTGCTTTTGGCTGAACTGAGGTCAGTGGAGACGAGGAGGATGAGCTATTTATGGAGTTGTTTGGATGGAAGCCATACTAGAATGAAGAAAAGGCTACTGATTCGACCGAACTGCCATTATTGGATTCCAATAGATAGCTCTAGATCAGAGCAACAGCCAAACAGTCTGAGGTAATGCACAGAAGAGAAATTAAAGCAGAGAGACCTATTCTCATTCTTAGGACTGTCAGAGAATATGCTGTTCATTAATTCAACAAATTAAGTAAGTGCTCATTATATGCTGGGGACTATTCTAGACACCAGGGTACAGCAGTAAATGGGCAAACTCCATGGCCTCATGGACCTTATTTTCTAGTGTGAGGAGGACTAAATAATAAATATATATAATAAGAAAAGTGATTATGACAAAGGGACATAGAGTGATACAGTGGATGTGATTTTAGACACTTAGTGGTGATATGCATCTTATACTCAAACACCCAACTCTCACTCTCAAAAAATTTAGAGCATCTCAACACACCACCCCTAACAGAACAAATCATGTAATAATAACCTGTGACATACAGTTTCTGTAATATAATATTGTAAAAATAGAATATCTGTCTTCTAAGCAATATCAATAGAGACAGACCAATATCATTATGCTTTATATCAGAAGACAGTCCTGTCAAGCCTACCACTTCCCATATACCCTCCCCAATCCTTTTCTCTTTCAGGTATAAAGATGGTAATAAATTCAGCCTGATACAGGCATCAGTCTCTAGTATCCCTGTCAGGCTCAATTCTTGTCATGAGACTAAATTACGGTCAGTGTGTGGAAGATGCCTTAACTCCTAAACTGGAAGGTGCTTTGTTTTTCACTGAAACAGTTTTAAAACATTATCAACAGATTAGAAACATCCAACGAAATGAATGGACTAAAGTTTGTACAAACCTATGTTCAAATCCAGAAGTCAGCACTTACCAGTGTATGCCCTTGGGAACCTTACTTAATGTGCATTCACTATAAAGTATCTGATGACTGGAACTTTGATAAACACTACCTCAATTCTAATCCACCCTGGAAGGAAAGGGTGAAATAAGCCCCTCCATGATGCAGGGATTAATTAGTCACCTGGAGAATTTATGGTAAACTTGGAACTCATGAATCACTTCCCCAGCCCTCTGCCCAGTTCTCTATACTAGCTGTGTTCCTCATTTCTGTGACCCAAATTGCAGAGGTGACATTTAATTTCTTTCCATTCTAAACTACAGAGCACTTTAAAATTTCTGACAGTAGAATTGAGGAAGTATTCCTTCTGGGAAAGCCATAGGCAGAATATAATAAATATTTTCTAATACAGATTTATTCTAGAAATGTTTATGCAACATCTACTGTGTGCTAGACACAGAGTCCCACACAGACAACCTTCTCCTTTGCACTGCAAAGAACATTAATCAAAATTACTTTCTCTGTGAGTCCTTTTTTTATTGCCAATAATAATTTATAGGATTTAATTCCTATACCAATAGTTCTAGGAAATACATAGGTTAAGGTCAGAGTCCTTTGTTACAAGTCACAACTATTTTTACATACCACGTAAAAATAACTATTACTTATTAAAGTGATTAACTTATTTATGAGGCCAATTTTTAAAAAATATCTCTTTATGTTAGTCCTTTCACTTTTTAATGGACATAATGCGGTTGTTATTTTTCTTGTTAACTTGCTCTGAGACCTTGTCATCACCCACTTGCTATACACACTCAAGGCAGGGTAGGAAGAGCAAATATAAGTTTATTTTCGAAAGGGTTGTGACTGGAAATATTTGAAAGAAAGGAGCTGAGACAAAGGAAAGGGAAACAGGGCACATACAGTGTGTTACAGAGGTTGCTTGAACTCTGCTGTTTCTGTCACTTTCTCCAGAAGGGCAGAGCTGCCCTGGTGCAGGGAAGGTGACAGACATCCCAGATGAGGAGATGTGGAGTGCTGGGGAGCTCTATAGAGGGCTCAGCTGTTGGGCCCAGTGGTGCAACGAGAGCTGTCTGGAGAGAGGCAATGGACAGGGTGAAAGCAGAAGGGTCAAGTTGCCGTGACTGAGGAGTATGTTCAGTGTTAAGAACACAGGCTCATGGTAAAATGTGCTAATCCTAAGCTTTAGTATCTGAGAGGAGCTTTTCTGGGCCTGCTTTTTGTTCCCATGGGCGGTCAAGATGCCGTAAATAGGGCAGGGTTACTTCAGAATGGCGAACACAGGAACTCTTGCCATGTAATTCCCAGCTCATCTTCGATGCTGGTTTTGGTTTCAGCAAGAGAAAAATCAGTTCTTTGTAAAATGTACCCAATCATATATCACCTTATAAAAGATCTGTCTTGCTTCTGAATGTTGGCCTTATTAGGTAACTTCAACAGTCCAAACACTTGAAAATGTGTGGTGCCATGAACATAAACCACTATCTTCCATGTTGTACAATTGCTCCCCAGGAATGCCCATGGGGCCTTCTCTTCCACAGAAAAACTATAAAATTCTCCTCCATCCTCTTCAATAACATTTGGAAGTGGAGTAACACAGAAGAACACTTGTCTTGGGGTGATGAACGCACAATACAGTGAACAAAAGATGCTGTGTTATAGAATTGTGCGCCTGAAACCTGTGTAATTTTGTTAACCAGTGTTACCTCAATAAATTCAATAAAACAAAACTAAAAGTTGATAAAAAAGAGTAAAAAATGATCCATTTTATCTCCCTGGCTCTTTCGACAAGTGAATAAATAAAAATCACCTTCATTATTGACTAATCTTCACATGTAATTAATGACTGAAAATATTTCATTTTGAAAATAGGAGAAATTTTCAGGTGAAAGAAGAAAGAAAAGAATGAAAAAAGGTAAGAGGGAGAATCACTATCCTACAAACCCAGGCCAAACTGCCAGAGACATTAAATGCTTGAGCGAATGAGGCTTTACCATATTGTTTCAGGTTTCTATTTCAGTTCAGCTAAGAAACCCAAGACAGAAAAATGATCTGGTACCTTCTCTGTGTGCTCTAGTCATATATGACTTTAAATACCATTGATATGTCAAAAACTCTCAAATACTTCTTTCATACTTCTTTCCCAAACTCCAGATATAACCCAAACCTCTACTGATCTCTCAGTCTTTTCTCCACATTTTTTTCTATTTATGTCATTTGATGGAAATTACAACCTTTCAGTTTTTTGGCTCAAAATAAATGTAGTTATTTTTGAATACTCTTTTTTTTTAAATTTACAACCCACAATGAAACTTAGATAATTATGTTGGATTTACTTTAAAAATATATCCAGAATTTTTTTTGGCTGGTTGGCTCAGTGGTAGAGCATTGGCCTGGCATATGGAAGTCCCAAGTTTGATTATCAGTCAGGGCACACAGGAGAAGCAACCATCTGCTTCTTTACCCCTCCCCCTCTTCTTTCTCTCTCCTCTCTTTCTCTCCTTCCTGCAGCTACTGCTCAAATGGTTTGAGTAAGTTGGCCCCAGGGTGCTAAGAATGGCTCCATGGCCTTGCCTCAGGTGCTAAAATGGCTTGGTTGCCTAGCAATGGAGCAGCGGCCCTATATGGGCAGAACATCGCTCCCTAATGGGCTTTCTGAGTGGATTCCTTTGGTGGCACATGTGGGAGTCTGTCTCTGTCTCCCTGACTCTCATTTAATAATAATAATTTTAAAAATCCCTAATTCAACTTTTCTCACCTCCACTGTTAATACTATGGTCTTTATCACCATCATCTCAATTGGATTACTACCATAAATTTTCTGCATTCTCATTACTTCCCACAATCAATTCTCAAAACACTTTCCTGAGAGATCCTCTTAAAATGTAAGTCAGGTCAACCTTAGTCAGTTGGCTCAGTGGTAGAGCATTGACCCACTGTGTAGATGTCCTGGGTTTGATTCCCAGTCAGGACACACAGGAGAAGCAACCATCTGCTTCTCTTCCCCTTCCCCTTCCTTTCCTCTCTCTCTCTTTCTTCCTCTCCTGCAGCAATAGCTCCATTGATTTGAGTGCCTTGGCCCCAGATATTGACGAAGGTACCCTGGAGCCTATGCCTCAGGTGCTAAAAATATCTGGTTGCAAGCATGGCCCCAGATAGGCAGAGCATCAACCTCAGACGGAGGTTGCTGGGTAAATCCTGGTCAAGGCATATGTGAGAGTCTATCTCTCCTCCTCTCACCTAAATAATAATGGTAAAAGAAAATGTAAGTCAGGTCAAACAATGCCTCTTCTCAAACTCTCATCTCTCTTGGAGTGAAAGCCAGATACTTTATTGTGGTCTATATGGGCCCATATGGTCACATTACCTGTCTCCAAATTACTTTTATGAACCCATCTTCTATCCCCTTCCTCTCTCTGCTCCAGCCACTCTGTCCTTTTTCTTTCATAAACCATCTGAACATGTTTCTAGCTCAGGACCTTACACTGTCTGTGTTCCTGTGTGAAATGCTTTTTCCTAAATAATCATGAATAATCTTACTTCTATCAAACAAATTCACCTTTTAAAAAAATGAATCCTTTAAATAGCAACACTTCTCCCCTCTATCAGTCCCTTATTTCACGTCACTTTTTCTTTTTTCCAAATCATTCTTCAGTTTCTAACATATCATGTAATTTACTAATTATTACATTTATAGTTTATTCTTTGTTCCCACCAGCTGAACTGTAAACTTTATCAGGAACTTGTGCTTTGTTTGCTGTTTCATTACAAGTGTCCAGAAAGTTGCCTGGCATATGGCACATGCTCAAATATTGAATAAATAAAAGTGAAAATAAGCCATATTTTGACTGAGGAGAGAAGAGAATTTCCTAGCAGCTGTTTAGCACCAGGGAGCAACTAACTAATGGAGAGCTTACTCTTGATAAAAGCCCTGACCAATGCTGTTCACCTCCAAGTCACCAGCATTGTGGACCATGTCCTGATTTAAAAACAAGCAGTGAGTAAATGACTGCAGAATAAAGAATATCTGTTGGTGATACAAAGCTACAAATGCTCTTGAGAAGAAAAGTCCAGTGCAAAAAGCATTTGTGAGAACATAATCCTGTCAATCTCAAGTAACAAAGAAGGGAGAGGAAGCATATAGTTCACTAAAACTAATCCTATCTCCAGCTGAACCTGAGCTTAGCTTTCTTTTGATGGCCCAATCTAGATGCACTTTGATAGTAACATGTCATAACTCAAAACCCAAACCAGCCTGACCTATGGTGGCACAGTGGATAAAGCATCGACCTGGGAACACTGAGGTCGCCAGTTCAAAACCCTGCACTGGTCTAGTCAAGGCACATATGGGAGTTGATGCTTCCAGCTCCTCCCCCCTTTCTCTCTCTCTCTCTCTCTCTCTCTCTCTCTCTCTCTCCTCTCTAAAATGAATAAAATAAAAATAAAATTAAAAAAAACCCAAACCAGCAAAAAACTGCCTACTGAACAATTTCATTGATATGACAGTGTGAAAAAGTAACAGAGAGCAGACCCATGACTGTCAGGGGTTAGGAATAAAGGAAGAATCTGACTATAAGGGTATTAGAATAGCTCTATTTTCTTTTTGCATTGGTGGTCACAAGATCTCTGCATTTGTTAAAACCCACAGTACTAGACATCAGGAAAAGTGAATACCACTGGATATAAATTTAAAATATATATATATATATATATATATATATATATATATATATATATATATTTCACATTTTGTAAGATACTGCTGATGCTCTGCTAAAATCTAAGCTATAAGGCTACATGCTCATAAATTTGAAAAGAAGTGGAAGCTTAATGTTCCCGGGCTCTTTACAATGTTTGTACGGAGTGTCTTCAGACAACAGGGAGGGCTCCTCTGGGCCCCGATATTTCCACTTGTCTAGTCATGCACTATTTGGCAGTGAAAAGTTCTGGGTAAGTGTTTGCTCTAAGGTGTTATTTATTAAACTCACCTTGGCCTGTCACCTCCACATTTGTGCTGTCAGCAAGGGAGGTATACAAAAGTCACCACAGGCCTGCTGTTCACAACAACTGTATGAGACCAGAGCTGCTGTTCCTTCCTAAGACTTACCTCCTCATGATTAGCGGACGCGTTCTTTTATAGGAATACATGTTTTTGTTTTTGTAGAGTAGCGTTCAATCTTGATTGTTAGTTTAAAGAATAGGCTTTTTCCTGATTTTTACTCTCCCTACCCCACGCCTACCTTGCATTTTTGTTCTACTATAATTCCTGGTTTATATGGTATAGTTTTCATTTTCAAATCAACTCTGTCTTGGAAATTTTAAAGATATCATACAATTATTTTGGTAATACCTTATCTTTCATATGTATTTAGCAGTTTCACATACACTTTTATCTATGTGACATCTTTTCATTTTCATTAATTAGAGAAGTTGACAGGCAGGGAGTATTATTTCCATTTTAAAAATAAAGACACTGAGATTCAAAGCAGTTTAGTAATATTTTTAAGGTCACATGACCCATCAGAGTCTGGGCAAGAATTTGATTCCTAGTACACGTAAGAGATCAGTAATTCTCATTTTTCTTATGAAGAGTGAGTTCTCACACCATTTTATGCAACTCTGAAACCTATCAGCATATAATCATGTTCTTTGATACCTTGTCCTATGAAAGTTTGATGAGTACTGTTTATAGACATTTGACTCAAATGTCATATGAAATTCCCTGCGCACTTCAACTCACAATACTGTGCTTGCAATTCTATTTTTCTCTACCAAGAAACCATCTCGTAAGTGTACCTTTGTATTCCTAGTCATTTGTAGCTCACTTATTTTCTAGGCTGCCTTGTGCATTTGTCACAGATGCATCATTTTCAGCCGAATGACATACCAAACTGTTTGAAGCACCTGTTTTTGGCACATGTCTTTGACCCTCTGTGAAGTATTTGTTTGGGAAGCTTGAAAGCCAACAAAATTCTTATTTGAACAGTTTTGCCAGTAACAGGTGGCTCTTTTTGAGGAATGCAGACTGTGTTAGGACCTTGGGTCTCTCTCACCTTTTGGAGTCCCTGCCATCTAGGGAAGGCAGTTCTGTCACGGGAAGGTCTTCCGTCTGAGAGCACCATGGCCCTGCACCTTAGGCCCGTGCTACGTGCTCAAGACATAACTACTACTTGCCATTCACCAATCACACTGTAAAGTTTAGCCTCTGCTTAGGTTAGTCCCTCTGCCTGGATTGCCCTTCTGTCCCACTGGTTCTGAGAACTTGCCTCATCCATCTTTATGTAGTAGCCTAAGAGGGGGACCTACTACACTAGATACTGGGTATTATAAAAGACTGGACATTAGCCATTAGGGTAATGGAAATTAATTAAAGCCACAGTGAGATATCCCTACATGCTAGTTTAAATCATAAAAATGAAAATGATTAAAAATATTAGGTATTGGTGAGGAGGTATAGCTGATGGGAAAGCTATAAAAGCACTTCAAAAACTTCAAACATTTGGACATCACTTATAAAGTTAAGGTCATGCATTCCAAGTGATCTTAAATTTTACTTTAATGAAATGAAACCACAGGCTCACATAAAGATTTGTATATGAATATCCATTATAGTTTTATTCATAAAAACCCCAAACTGGAGAAACAACCCAAATGTTCTCCAACAAATTCTGGTTAATAAGACTAACAAACAAGCAAAAACCTGTGGCTTAGCCAGACATGTCCAACCAAAAGTTCTGATATGACTGTGCCCACCCCTCTTACCTTCCTTTCCTTAGGCTTTGGATTTGCCTCCCTGACAGCCACTGCTGGCTCCTGGTTTTGTACTAACTCTGTCTTTTGGCTGCTACTCATGCACCAGCATTCCCAAGTACCAAGTCTCATCCTTCAAAATGTGGTTCTGACACCCTCCTACCACAGCAGAAGCTTTCCTCTCTGCCTGTCCCATGGGGGCAGAGTCAGTTGTCCTTCGTCTGATCTATGACCATGGGCACGTTGGCGTTCATGGCACTCTTAACGTTATCCAACAGCTCATTATAGCCTATAGCCCTTCTGGAAGGTGACAGTCCAAGAGGAGTGGCTGTATAATCGTTATCCATGTTTTCATTACATATTCAAGATGGCACATGAATTTACTAATTCTTTTTTTCTTTCTTGAGAGAGACAGACAGATAGGAAGGGAGAGAGATGAGAAACATCAACTCGGAGTTGTCATAGTTGCAGAGCTTTACTTGTTTATTGATTGCTTTCTCATACTGCCTTGACCGGGGTGCAGGTGGGCCCCAGTTGAGCCAGTGACCACATGCTCAAGCCAGCAACTTTGGGCTTTAAGCCAGCAACCATTGGGGTCAAGCACATGACCATGAAGTCATGTCTATGATCCCATGCTTAAACCAGTGACCCCACTCTCAAACTGGTGACCCCATGCTAAAAAGGTGGTGGGCCTGTGCTCAAGCTGATGACCTTAGGGTTTCAAACCTGGGTCAACAGTGTCCCAGGCTGATGTTCCCTCCACTGCACCACCACCTGGTCAGGCAGCTTAATAAATTCTTGATAAGTGTTCTTTGATTCAGTAAATAAATAAATACTACTTACTCCTTCTTAAGAAGATTTTATGCATGTTGGTATAATAGAGACAAAAACTCCAATAAAGTAAAAATGTTGCCTGCACAGGATAAATGAAACACTTTCTGAAAAGCTCCTAGGACAATACACTTATAACTTTTGATTAGATATTTGATTTTGATTAGTCCTAGCGTATACAGTAATCTTTCCCCTGAAACAATCTGTTCCAAAAAGCAATAGTTTTTCTGGTTTATAAAGCTCATAAAAGTCTGTCTTGACTGGTTGTCCACTTTGTGTGTGTGTGTGTGTGTGTTTGTGTGTGTGTGTGTGTGTAGATTTTGTGCCAATCTATTATCTGAAAAATATACATCTCCCTAGAATTATTTTTATCAATAATTTTGAAATTTATAAGAAAAGAGAGATTTATTCTTAGTCTATTCTGTATTTATTTTACATGTAGGCATCTGATAATATCTTAGTAGATTCTGTAGGGTGTCTCTTCTAAACTTAGATTTTTTTTAATTTTATTTTAATAACAAAAGCCACCAGTGCTAGACAGTGAAACATTATGAATACAAGTGATATTCAATTAGAGGAAAGTTATCTCTCTATTCTGAAATAAATCTCTCTCTCTCTTTTAAAAGCTAATTCTACAAATTTTTGCAAAGGTAATTTAATCTTAAATTTGATCTACCTCAATTCAAATAATGCAGTGTAATTATGGGAAAGGATCACATAAAACTAGATGGTTGTTCAAATTTATTTTCCTTTAGATATTCAATTTGGTTTAAAAAATTTAAATTCATTGGCCATGTTCTCTTTGGAAAGCATGGTGAGAAGTATAATTTAGAACTGCTCTCCCTTTTGCACAGCCTCTACAAGAGGGGCTCACAGTGCGTGTTTCTGCTATAATAATGAAGGCTCTATTCTGTCTGTCTGCTTCCATGTGAACTGCTCCTTCAGACAGAAAGTTAAAAAGTATAATGAGTCAAAATTCTACCAGATATTGAAATACTCTTTGGAAGTAAATTAAGCATCTTTGGACACTCAAGTCCTTTAGACCCTAAGACACATTACAAAAAGAAAAACAAAGGAAAGAAATGTGATTCTACTGTCAAAGTTGTTTAATTAGCTCATGAGTGGTAATTAAGCTCAGGATCCTCTCAGACTATATTCTTTTCATATTAAAATTCCAAATTCCAACTCTAGCAACAAAATAAAAATTTTTATCAGCTTGCTATATCCTCTGCTCTTAAGATAGAAGTAGTGACAGAGACTTGTTAAATGTCAGACCACTGCCAAAACAAAACAAAAATTCCACCAAAGCCTGAACACTGACCTACTGTTCTGAGGGAATTAACTACGGTTTCATTACAGAGGGGAGACAGATTGGCCTGGCCGAGGACACACAGTATAATAAGTGTGTTAAAATTTTTCATTGCCTACAAGAACATTCCGGGTAGAGCATTAGACTAAAAATCAAAAACTCAACCCTAAAAGAAAATTTTTAATGAACAGAACTGGTTTTCACCAAAGAATTTTAAATTAAATGACTCATCGTAATTTCTAAAATAAAGCAGTGGGGAAAAAATAGCTTAATGCAGCAGTAGTACAGAGTAGTACTCTAACTCCCTCGGGTTTGTATCTCCATAAAGAAACTTCGGTTTAAATTGTCCCAGTCAAATTTAGCGGCACTAGGAAAAATAGAGGAAGGTGGGAAATGGCAGATTGGTGAATGGGGATAGGCAGAGGGCATGCAAGGATGTTGGGTGGGTTAGAGGGCTTCAGAAAGAAAGGGCCAAGAAGAATCAGGATTATTAAGTGCAGGGAATGGAGAAACTCTTTAAGAAATTGAATATCATTTTTAGTCTGGGAGAGAGAGAGTACCAGAAATGCAATAGAGGCTTATCAAGTTCTATTTCATGCATCTGAAGAAATTGATTTTCAGATTTCTGAGTACATAGCTATCTCATCTTATATAATGTCACCTTTTTGTGCACTAATGACTAAGATTAATGTCCTCAGCCCCAGCGATTTTGATCTAGGCATTTCCTTGCTTTTACTCTTATACAGTTACGGTCTTGGGGTTCAGTGCAAGAAAGATGCTGCATTGGGATGAGTGTCATTGATTTATGCCCTGTGACAGAGTTCCAGGGAATAAATTATTAAGTGCCTTTTTATCTTTAAGAGAACTTATTTAACTTCTTTAAACTCTTCAGTAAATTTGGGAAAGTGTGTGTGTGCATGTGTGTCTGTGTGTGTGTATAGACGCATCTGGTTCACACTTCCCAGCCTAGATTGTTGTAACATTTGCTGGTGGGACAACTCCAGGGAGCTACTGTTGTGACCCAAAACCACTTTTATCTTTAAATTGGGCACAACTGTGACAGATCTAGTGGATTTGGAAAATGATTTGTCAATGAATACTGCCAAAATTTTAATCCATCCTTGGGAGGCAATGGATTCAGTCTTGCCAATCCATTTACATTTAGGATATTAACAGGACAGAAAAGGCAAGAAATTCTTCCAATAGAATTCATTCTCTTTATTTTAATATTGCCATGAAGAATCAAAACAGTCATAATTGCATTTTTTTACCTAACATAGTTCTAGTAATAGATGTAGAATAAATGCTACAAGTTCATTTTGTATACATAGTTATTGTATTTAGTGTGCATAAAGGTTTTAAAAATAAAAACTTTACAAGTTCTCTTAGTGTAGTTTTCCCCTTTACTGAATTTGAAAGTAAGAATAACTCTGTCATCAACAGAAGTACTCTGATTTAATTTTAAAGCAACATAAACCATTTTCATCCACACTCTTTCCTCGGGGGAATAATAACTTTATATTCCTCAAAACTTCAATAAGAATAATGTTATAGAAGTCTGGTTTATAAAATTTAAAACATGAAATGAAGCTTTCTACTATCTGAAATAGCCATTGAGAAACTGCAGATGCATTTTTCTAAAAGACAATATGCATACATTATTTCATAATATCCAAAGGAAAATTCTTATAAATTAATGCAGTGATAAATATAGCCTCTAGATATATAGTAACATGATGTTTCTAATTAAAATGCAGCAAGATTCTCAAGCACAGAATTATTTTATATTAAGAGCCAGAATTAGAACAACTTGTAGTAAAATTACACTAGCTGTAGCATCAACCCATTTCCATTATATTTTCAGTAGCTGACTAAATTCACTTTTTTAGAAAGTAATGAAATTATGGAGTGAATCTAGCTGAAATAACAGATTTTTCTTAGTGTTGTAAGTCAGTGAGTAACAGCATTTTTCACTCAATTTTGTTGTTGTTTAGAAGTTTGTGGGAAACAAAAAAGAATAGAAATTACAGCATTATTTATAGACTTAGAAGCAACCCAAGTGCCTATCAGTATATAAGTGGAATAAAAAGCTGTGGTACATTTACGCAATGGAATACTATTCAGCCATTAAAAAGAAGGAAATCTTACTTTTTGCAACAGCATGAATGAACCTGAACATTATAACACTAAGTGAAATAAGCCAGACAAAGGCAAGTATCATATGATTTCATTTACATAGGGCTATAATGAACAAAATACTAACAAACAGAAACAGACTCAAAGACACAGAGAGTAGATAGAGTGACAGATATTACAGCAGTGCTGGGTGAGAGGAATGAAGGGATTAAGTAAAGAAAAAAACTTATAGACACAGACGACAGTGTGGGGATTGAAGGAAGAAAGGAGGTAGGAGGAGGTGGGGAGGTTAAAGGGGGGATAGATGGTGATGGAAGGAGACTTGACTTGGGGTGGTGAACATACAGTTCAACATACAGATGATGCATTATAAAACTGTACACCTGAAACCTGTAAAATTTTATTAACCAATGTCACCCCAATAAATTCAATAAAACTTAACATAGAAAAAGAAAGAAATAATTAGTACCCACATATATGATTAATCTAACTTGGGTGTCCAATTTCTAAAAAATATAACGGCCAATATAATATTTGTATGCTCCTTCCGTCCTCTCAATTGAGAGTAATACACTCACATGATCTTAGAAGCCCAGAATGTAACCAAAATGAGTAAAGCAGAATATATGTAAGGCAATAGTGGAATTCAGCTGGTTCACACCAGTTCAGGAGAATCGTTACACAATTTTTTTGTTAAGTTCAGTAAACCAGTTGTTAAAATGGCACTTGTAATCAGGATTCTCTCTAAGGTGGGTAGTTGCCCAATATGAAAATCACAAATCTACATTCCTTAGTCTTTCTTAACATTCATCTGTGCAACAGTGTATTCTAAGGGCCTGTATTAATGTTCGTCCTGTCCATAGGTGAAAAAAATAATGGAACTATACTTGTAATATTTATTTATTCATTTCATAAAACTCATTATACCTTTGATGAAATACTACATTTAATTACCTCGTGTTTGTTACTTCAGTAAACAAACATATAACATAAAGAAAAAAGTACCAAACAACCAGGGAGTGACAAGCTGTCATTGGAAATATCTTAAATAAGTTTCATTGTTTTTTTCAGGTACTATTTAATATTTTTTCATTAATATTTTAAAACTCTTTCTTATAATATAGTTGTATGTACCTCTTTTATTGTTCTTATTTAAGTGTTAAATGCATGAAATAATAAACTACCTTTGGGTATATCATTTTTTTTTATACTTAAAACACTCATTAGGTCAGAGAACCGGTTGTTAAATTATTTGAATTGAACCACTGACGTAATGAGGAGTGGTGCAAGTTGATGTGAAGAGAATATTCCTCGTCTCCTAAAAGTTATCCAGCTCATATATAAATATCTGCATTCTGCATATGGACCCCACAATACTGTAAGTAATTATAAAACTAAATAATTAAACTGTTTACAAACCAGAAAAATATTTTTAAAAATAAAATAACTCTAGTGTTAACAGTTTCCTTAAGATCCAATTCACCAGGAAGTGAAATAATTTGTAACTTTTAGATGCACTGATAAACTAGCAAAATTATCCTAAATTAAAACAATAAAGTAATGAGCAAATATCTATAGAATGTCTACTTTGTGTACCGCAGGATGGAAGGAGTTGATGTTGTATCTCTTCTGAATAAAAAGTGACTTCAGATTTCTTTCTCATAATGGTTTTAGTTTACCAGATAGAAGATATATGAATACTTTTGAGGTGGAGACTCTATTGTTATTACTACAAAGACTGTTGAGGCTTAAGGAGGGAAAGGAGGAGGGAAGTGGTAGCTATGACTATAAAAGATTACATGAAGGAGTCTCATGATAGAATTGGTATGTTGAAGTTGTTAGCCCAAGGGTAGGGATGGGAAGGGGAAGAGAGGGGAGTAAAGAAGGACAAATGTACATTGACGGAAAATGATTTGACTTTGGATAATTGGTACACAACACAATCGACAGTTTAAATGCTATAGAGATGCTCACCTGAAATCTATGTACTCTTATTTATCAATGTCACTCCATTACATTTAATTTAAAAAAAATTAGTATGTCCATTGATTGTTATGGTTGCAGAAATCTACACATGGTAAAACTGCACAGATCACACACACACACACACACACACACACACACACACAAGTGTAAACCTGGTGAAATCTAAATAAAATCAGTAGATTGTGTTATTGGTGGTGTGCAGGATGTGATATTGTACTATAGTGTATTATTGTCAGTGTTCAGGTTGTGATATTGTATTATAGGGGAAACTGGATGAAGGATATATAGAAGATACCTGCAGGATCTCACAACTCATGCAAATCTCTCACTATTACATGTAAATTTATCATCTCCAAATAAATTAAAAAATATACAAGGTACTCAGTTAAATTAATCTGAATTTCAGATTGCTAAGCCAGTAGCCAGAGCCACCATCACAGCAACCTGGACCATGCAGGTTCTCATGTGATTCAGACAGATGGTAATGAAACAACAGAGTCAAGAGCTGGTGGGCCATTAGCTTTAATCCTAGCTTGCACCCAGCGAGCAAGAAATACACACAGTGAGAAAACATTTTCCTTCCCATTCATGGCTCCCAAAGCCACTGACTTATCCAAGTTTCCTAGAATCAAAGGATTCTAACCTCACCAGCATTATTCACCTCTATTTCCCATGTTCTTCTCTCTGCACAAACTCTACACAAACTGGCTTCTCCTTCAGCATTCCGCCATCTTGGCTGCTTCTCCTCTCCCTACATGGCCTTTCTCTGCACTCTTCTCTAATGCTAATCTCAGGAACCGAGAGAAAACAAGCTCCCGGTCTGTCCCATTTTATAGACTAGAAATCAAAACCTTTAATCCGGGAGAGACGGAAGATGGCGATGGAGTAGGCGGACATACCAACTTCCAACTCCCAGAACCAAAGTGGATTATTACTCAATTTTCAGAACTATCATCTGGATAAACCAACTTTGAACTAAACGAAGTGGACTCTTCAACCAAGGAACACTGCAGAAGCCACATTGAGACTGGTAGGAATAGCAAAAACACGAAGAGGAGTGCCCAGCTCCCCGGAGCAAACGGCAGCACGGAGAGAACCCCGTGGCGGGAGGACAGTTTGGCGGAGAGGGAGGGACCTGGGTCCCAGGAACCAAGCCCGAGCTTGCAGTCCCAGAGCCCAGAAGAGGCGTTTGGACAGTATTGAGCTGTGAAGCAAGTGAGAATACTGTTTGTGAAAAAGAGATAGTTTTCTCAGACCCAAGAATCTTTTCAAAGGGACAGCGCAGAAACCCTCTCTCACAACCATGCACCCGGGGCGCTGGGGAATGGGGACAGAGGAGAGGAACAGAGCAGCGGGAACAGAGAGTGGACTGAAGGCACCGGGACACTCTGAGGGACAGCCATCCTGACCCCTGGGCTAAGTCATTTCCCTAAACGAAAACGAATATTTCCCCTGGAACTAGCAATACCAGCAAAGGGAGACAGGACACTAGCCAAACAAGCTCTCCTGCGGAAATTAGAGCAGAGCTGCTTAGAGGGAGGGAGCTCCCAAGCCTACAGTGTGGAGACTTAAGACACTGCCATCTCTCTCAAGGTTGCTGAAGGGATTGTTGGTGGCTGGATGCTGAAACGCAGTCCTGTCGGTGTGGGTGGAGGCACAAACGATGTGAGCTCGGTCTAGCCCAGCAGGGACAGAGGGGACGCGCGAAAACGGTCCGGCAGCTGTGGGCCCGCCTGTGACCCCACTTGTGGGGGAAAATACGGGCAGAGATTGGCTCTGCGACCCTGCACAAGCCAGCCCTGACCACGGAGACGGGGCTAGGACCAGGGACGGGCGAGGAGCTCGCGGCTGAGCTCAAGCTGCCAACCCCGCCCAGATGGAGAAATCGCGGTGGTTTGAAATCCTACGTGCAGGCGAGCTGGCTTTCGTGGCTGAGCTCATGCTACTAGCGCCGCCCGGCCAGAGAAATCTAATTGGTTGGCCATCCTACGTGCGAGAGCTGGCACCAAACATGGGGGCGTGGTAGAGTCCGGATCGATCGGAGGCTAGCAGCTGAGCTCATGCCAGCAAACATGCCCAGCCCAATAAACCACAATTTGTGACCCTGCGCAGGAGGGCCCTGGCCTCGAGGGTGGGGCTAAATTCTGGACGGGCAAAGGCTCACAGCTGAGAGCACGTCAAAAGCCCTGCCCAAACCACAAAACTGTGGCGAGCAGGCTCTGAATGTGGGGGCTGGTTCCGCAGCTGAGCAAAGGTGTGCACCTCTGCCCTTGGTGCTAAGGCTTGTGGCTTGAGTGACAGAAATCACAGCAAACAGCCAGAGTAGGCTATCGCTGGCAACGCCCATACCCAACCACCCTAGGCAGTGGCAAAGGGGGTGGCAGGCCTGCAGAAAAAACACACCTAGAGAACACAAAGGGAACACCTACTGGTCTCCAGTGCCCACAACTTGCCTATACACACATAAAATGGGCAGGCAGAGGAATGCAAACCAAATGAATCAAGAGAAATCCCCAGAGAAGGACCTGAATGAACCAGATATAACCAAATTACCAGAAGCAGAATTTAGAATAATGATAGTTAGGATGTTCAAAGAAATTAGAGCAACAATGGATAATCACTTTGAACACCTAAACAAAGAGATAACAAGTATAAAAAACGAAATTGATATAATAAAAAAGAATCAGAAAGAAATGACAAACACAGTATCAGAACTGAAGACCACAAGGGAAGGAATTATAAGCAGGATGAATCATGCTGAGGATCAAATCAGCGAGTTAGAGGACACAATAAACAAAGGCACAGAAGCAGAGAAGAAAAAGGAAAAGAGACTAAAAAAATGTGAGGAAACTCTAAGGGAGTTCTGTGACAACATGAAGAGGAACAACATTCGCATCATAGGGGAGCCTGAAGAAGAGGAAAGAGGACAGGAAATGGAAACTTAGTTCAATCAAATCATAGCAGAAAACTTCCCTAACTTAAGGCTGGGAAAAATTCCACACGTTCAAGAAGTACAAAGAACTCCATTAGAGAGAAACCAAAAAAAATCTACACCAAGACACATCATAGTTAAAATACCAAAGCTAATGGATAAAGAAAAAATTTTAAAGCTGCTAGGGAAAAAAAGACTATCACCTACAAAGGAGCCCCCATAAGGATGACATCGGACTTCTCAACAGAAACACTTGAGGCCAGAAGGAATTGGCAAAATATAATCAAAGTAATGCAGAACAAGAACCTACAACCAAGACTACTCTATCCAGCAAGGCTAACGTTAAAAATTGAAGGAGAAATAAGAAGCTTTCCAGACCAAAAAAAGCTCAAGGAATTCATTAAAACCAAACCAATTCTGCAAGAGATACTAAGAGGGCTGTTGTGAACAGTTCAACGGGAGGAAAGAATAGAGCAAAAGAAGAATACACCTTTAAACAATAAAATGGCAATAAATAACTACATATCAATAATAACCTTAAATGTAAATGGATTAAATGATCCAATCCAAAGACATAGGGTAGCGGAGTGGATAAAGAAACAGGACCCATACATATGCTGTCTACAAGAGAAACACCTTAAAACAAAAGATGCATATAGACTGAAGGTAAAAGGATGGAAAAAAATATTTCATGCAAATGGAAATGAAAGAAAAGCCAGGGTAGCAGTACTTATAGCTGACAAAATGGACTTTAAAACAAAGGCTGTAGTAAGAGATAAAGAAGGACACTAAATAATGATAAAGGGAACAATTCAACAGGAAGATATAACTATTATAAATATCTACGCACCAAATATAGGAGCCCCGACATACATAAAGCAGAATGTGATGGACATAAAAGGCGAGATTAACAGCAATACTATCATAGTAGGGGATTTCAATACCCCACTAACAACACTGGATAGATCCTCAAGAAAGAAAATCAATAAAGAAACAGCAGACTTAAAGGATACACTAGATCAACTTGATTTAATAGATATCTTCAGAACTTTTCATCCTAAAGCAGTAGAATATACATTCTTCTCAAGCACTCATGGTACGTTTTCTAGGATAGACAACATGTTAGGACACTAAAATGGTCTCAATAAATTTAAAAAGATTGAAATCATATCAAGCATTTTCTCTGATCACAATGCCATGAAACTAGAAATTAACCACAAAAGAAAAACTGAAAAATACTCAAACACTTGGAAACTAAATAGCATGATATTAAATAATGAATGGATTAACAATGAGATCAAAGAAGAAATAAAAAGTTTTTAGAAACAAATGATAATGAGCATATATCAACTCAAAATTTATGGTACACAGCAAAAGCAGTTCTGAGAGGGAAGTTTATTGCACTACAGTCATATCATAAGAAGCTTGAAAAAGCTCAAATAAGCAACCTGACCCTGCATCTAAAAGAACTAGAAAAACAACAACAAATAAAACCCAAGACAAGTAGAAGAAAGGAAATAATAAAATCAGAGCAGAAATAAATGACATAGAGGCTAAGAAAACAATAAAGAGGATCAATGAAACCAGGAGCTGGTTCTTTGAAAAAGTAAACAAGATTGATGAACCTTTAACTAGACTCACCAAGAAAAAAAGAGAGAGGACTCAAATAAATAAAATTAGAAAGAACAATGGAGAAATAACAACTGACACAACAGAAATACAAAGCATTGTAAGAAAATACTATGAAGAACAATATGCCAAAAAATTAGACAATCTTGGTGAAATGGACAAATTTCTTGAATCTTATAACGTTCCAAAAATCAATCTGGAAGAATCAGAACACCTAAACTGACCAATTACAACAAATAAGATAGAAACAGTTATCAAAAAACTCCCAAAAAAGAAAAGTCCTGGGCCTGATGGCTTCACAAGTGAATTCTATCAAAAATTCAAAGAAGAACTAACTCCTATCCTCCTCAAGCTATTTCAAAAATTTCAAGAGGAAGGAAAACTTCCAAACTCCTTTTATGAATCGAGCATAATTCTGATCCCAAAACCGGGCAAAGACAACACAAAGAAAGAAAATTATAGGCCTATATCCCTGATGAATTTAGATGCTAAAATTCTCAACAAAATATTAGCCAACCAGATTCAGCAATATATGAAAAAATCATACACCATGATTAAGTGGGATGTATTCTGGAGAGGCAAGGCTTGTTCAATATTTGCAAATCAAACAATGTGATCCATCACATAAACAAAAGGAAGGACAATAATCACATGATAATTTCAATAGATGCAGAAAAGGCATTTGCTAAAATCCAGCACCCACTCATGCTCAAAACTCTCAGTAAAGTGGGAATACAAGGAACATTCCTTAACATGATAAAGGCCATCTACGACAAACCCACAGCAAACATCATACTAAATGGACAAAAATTAAAAGCAATCCCCTTAAGATCAGGAACCAGGCAGGGTTGCCCACTTTCACCACTCTTATTCAACATAGTTCTGGAAGTCCTAGCTATAGCAATCAGACAAGAAGAAGAAATAAAAGGCATACAAATTGGAAAAGAAGTAAAACTGTCACTATTTGCAGATGATATGATATTGTATATAGAAAACCCTAAACAGTGCAATCAAAAAATGGGCAAAAGAAATGAATAGAAATTTCTCCAAAGAAGACATACAGATGGCCAAAAGACATATGAAAAAATGCTCAACATCACTAATTATTAGAGAAATGTAAATTAAAACCACAATGAGGTATCACCTCACACCAGTCAGAATGGCACTCATCAGCACTCATCAGTTAAAAAACTACTGGACCTTATAAATGAATACAGCATGGTGGCAGGATATAGAATTAATACTCAGAAATCAGAGGCATTTCTGTATACAAACAATGAACTGTCAGCAAAAGAAATTAAGGAAACCATCTCCTTCACTATTGTAGCCAAAAAAATAAAATACCTAGGAGTAAATTTACCCAAGGAGGTTAAGGACTTGTACTCAGAAAATTATAAAACATTGGTAAAAGAAATCAAGGAAGATACAAACAAGTGGAAGCATATACCGTGCTCATGGCTAGGAAGAATAAACATCATTAAAATGTCTATACTACCCAAAGCAATTTATAAATTCAATGCAATACCAATTAAAATACCAATGACATACTTCAAAGATATAGAAAACATATTCCAAAAATTTATATGGAACCAAAAAAGAACAGAAGTAGCCTCAGCAATTCGAATAAGAAAAAATAAAGCAGGAGGTATCACTCTTCCGGATATCAAGGTCTACTACAAGGCCATTATACTCAAGACAGCTTGGTACTGGCATAAGAACAGACACATTGATCAATGGAACAGAACAGAGAATCCAGAAATAAACCCGCAGCTTTATGGACAACTGATATTTGACAAAGAAGGAAAGAACATACAATGTAGTAAAGACAGCCTCTTTAACAAATGGTGCTGGGAAAATTGGACATCTACCTGCAAAAAAATGAAACTAGACAGTCAACTTACACCACTCAGAAAAACAAATTCAAAATGGATAAAAGACTTAAACATACGCCGTGAAAGTATAAGCATCTTAGGAGAAAACATAGGCAGCAAGCTTTCCGACATCTGTAGCAGCAATATATTTGCCGAGTTATCTCCACCGGCAAATGAAATAAAAGGCAGGATAAACAAATGGAACTATATCAAACTAAAACGTTTTTGCACAGCTAAAGACAATAAGAACAGAATAAAAAGACATACCACACAATGGGAGAACATATTCGACAGCACATATGATAAGGGGTTAATAACCAAAATTTATAAAGAACTTATAAAACTCAACACCAGGAAGACAAACAATCCAATCAAAAAATGGGCAAAAGAAATGAATAGCAATTTCTCCAAAGAAGACATACAGATGGCCAAAAGACATATGAAAAAATGCTCAACATCACTAATTATTAGAAAAATGCAAATTAAAACCACAATGAGATATCACCTCACACCAGTCAGAATGGTGCTCATCAGCAAAACAACACAGAATAAGTGCCGGCGAGGATGCAGAGAAAAGGGAACCCTTCTGCACTGCTGGTGGGAATGCAGACTGGTGCAGCACTGTGGAAAACAGTTTGGAGATTCCTCAGAAAATTAAAAATCGAACTGCCTTTTGACCCGGCTACCCAGTTTTAGGAATATACCCTAAGAACACCATAGCAATGTTTGCAAAGAAGCAGTGCACCCACATGTTTGTGGCAGCATTGTTCACAATAGCGAAGATCTGGAAACAGCCCAAGTGTCCGTCAGAAGAAGAGTGGATTAAAAAGCTTTGGTACATATATACTATGGAATACTACTCGGCCATAAGAAATGATGACATCGGATCATTTACAACAAAATGGTTGTACCTTGATAACATTATACGGAGTGAAATAAGTAAATCAGAAAAAAAGAACTGACTGAGAACAGCATGAATTCATACATAGGTGGGACATAAAAGTGAGACTATGAGACATGGACAAGAGAGTGGTGGTTACGGGGTGGAGGGAGGGAGGGGAGGCTGGGAAAGGGAGAAGGGTAGGGGCACAGGGAAAACCAGATAGAAGGTGACAGAGGACAATTTGACTTTTGGTGATGGGTATGCAACACAATTGAATGATAAGATAATCTGGAGATGTTTTCATTGTACATATGTACCCTGATTTATTGGTGTCACCACATTAAAGTTAATAAAAAAAAAAACAAAACACCTTTAATCCAATCTACAAACAAGGAAGTCTTTGATACAAAGTCACTTAGAGTAGGAAAGGCTTAGTCTGAAAACTAAGCCTTAGGCTATAATAACCTTGCCTGCTTACAGCCTGTCCCCCACACCCAATGCAAACTATAAGGGAGCAAACATATATATCATATTTACAAACTTATTTGACCAACACAGATAAACAATGGGTAATTTTTAATAATAGTATGTCCCGTGAACTATCTGGAACTTAAATAAAGAAATGTTTGTTATTTTTCTGAGATTCTATTTTGGCTGGCAATCCCATACCTTCCTGGAAACTTATATCTAACCTAAGACCTAATGTGGGAGAAGAATATAACTGTGTAGAGATAAGACAAAAGAGAACTATAGGCAGAGGGGATCACATGTGTAAAAGAGCAGGAGACAAGAGAGCCCTTGGTATATTTATGGAACTAAATGTAGCCTTGTGAACAGCTGGGATCTAGATCAAGATGAGATGTTGTAGGAGTCTGGGATTCCTGTGGTGTGCCCCCAGACGGATCAGGGATGTAAAGCCAGTAGTCAGGGTCAGGATCACAGCCACCTGACCCATGCAGGTTCACATTAGATTCGAACAGACGATAATGAAACAACGAAGTCAAAAACTGGTGAGCCATCAGCTTTAATTCTAGCTTGCACCTGGCGGGCAAGCAAAAACACACACTGGGCTCCAAAACCCACTCATTCAGTGCTCACAAAGCTACTGACTTATCCAAGTTTCCTAGAATCAAAGGTTTCTAGCTCACCAGACTTATTCACCTCTGTTTCCCATCTCCTCCAGCACAAATTCTGCACACCTCTGTTTCCCATCTCCTCCAGCACAAATTCTGCACAAACTCACTCTGCCATCTTGACTGCTTCTCCTGGCCTCCATGTGGCCTTACTCTGCTCTCCTCTCTATACTAATCTCAGGAACCCAGGAACCGAGAGAAAGATCAAGCTACTGGTCTCTCCCACTTTATACCGTAGAATCAAAACCTTTTAATCCAATTATACAAACAAGGAAGTCTCTGTATAATGGGACTCCTCATGAGAGTGCACCACCCTACATCATCCAATCAGTCAAGGGTGTGGAGAAGAACTTACTCTTAAAACCAAGCCCTAGGCCATAACGACCTGGCCTGCTTACATTACAGCCTTTCCCCCACGCCCATCCCAAGCATAAGGGTAAATAATATCACCTGGGTGACGGGCTACTATGTGGGCAGCTCCATCTTTAACAAATTGAGCACAATATATTTTAGCTGCCCAACACAGCTTCAAAGTCCTATGATCCTGTGCAACAAGGGAGCCACTCAGACCCACATGTGGCCAGGCTTGGCCAATTATCAGAAAAATATCTTTGATTATTCCACATCTTTTCAACAGTAAGAATAAAACACAAATAAATATAGCAGTGACTTAAAAAAATTCTCATCTCAGTTTTTCCCAAATCAATCAGGAGTATTGAAAGTGGTTTGCATCTGCCATGCTACTGGAGACAGTGGCTGAGTTCCCGCCTCCCTCTGCCTTAGAAAAACTGTGTGACCTCTGGCCCCTCCCTTAGTATCTGAGGCATCAGTTTTCCCTTGTTTGTATTGCTAGGGGGCTGACAAGATCTAAGATTCTTTCCAGAGCCTATGCTTTATGATTTCTCCACCCATATCCCTGTGCACTCAATATACCATAAATTAGGGCCAAACAATAGTTTAATAGTCCAAATTTTGCTAAATTTCAGATGAATAATTACAACACATTTAAGCCCTTTTTACTATACAATCTCTGATTTTTGCACTTAAAAGATTACCACCTAGCCTGACGAGGTGGTGCGTAGTGGATAGAGCGTCGGATTGGGATGCGGAAGACCCAGGTTCGAGACCCCGAGGTCACCAGCTTGAGCGCGGGCCCATCTGGCTTGAGCAAAAAGCTCGTCAGCTTGGACCCAACGTCGCTGCCTCGAGCAAGGGTTTGCTCATCTGCTGAAGGCTCGCGGTCAAGGCACATGTGAGAAAGCAATCAATGAACAACTAAGGTGTCGCAACGGCAACAAAAATCTAATGATTGATGCTTCTCATTTCTCTCTGTTCCTGTTTGTCTGTCCCTATCTATCCCTCTCTCTGACTCTCTCTCTCTCTCTCTCTGTCCTTGTAAAAAGTAACAATAAAAAGATTTCCACCTAAAGCTTTATAAATTCATTTAAAGTAAAATGAATACAGCTTATACCATCTGAGACACTGTGTCATAGCAGAAAAATGTGGGTCTTGAGGTCAAAAGGAGTTGGGTTTATTTTATTTTATTTATTTTTTATTCATTTTAGAGAGGAGACACAGAGTGAGAGAGAGTGAAAGAGAAAGAGAGAAAGGGGGGAGGAGCTGGAAGCTCAACTCCCATATGTGCCTTGACCAGACCAGTGCAGGGTTTTGAACTGGCAACCTCAGTGTTTGTTCCCAGGTCGACGCTTTATCCACTGTGCCACCACAGGTCAGGCCAGGAGTTGGGTTTTAATCTCAATTTTAATTTTCCCACTTTCTTGTTTCTCTGAGTTTTAGTTTTCTAACTTTGCAGAGTTATTGTGAGATTAAAATGGGATGAGATTAAATGCAATGATATGTGTAAGGGCACAGAACAAAGTGTTTAATAAGAAGTAGCAGTTAGCCTGACCAGGCAGTAGTGCAGTGGATAGAGCGTCAGACTGGGACCCGGAATGCCCAGGTTCGAAACCGCGAGGTTGCCAGCTTGAGCGCAGACTCATCTGCTTTGAGCAAAAGCTCACCAGTTTGAGTCCAAGCTCGCTGCCTCGAGCAAAGGGCTACTCAGTTTGCTAAAGGTCCACAGTCAAGGCACATGTGAGAAAGCAATCAATGAACAACTAAGGTGTCAAAATGAAAAACTGATGATTGATGCTTCTCATCTCTCTCTGTTCCTGTCTATCTCTATCTATCCCTCTCTCTGACTCTCTCTCTCTGTCTCTGTTAAAAAAAAAAAGTAGCAATTATTAAGGTATCATGGGGTGTTATTGAGAGTCTGGACTTTGGAATCCATTAGAGCTTTATTTGGATGCAAGACTTACTGGGTGAATACTTTCAGACAAGTCAGATTAGCCTTCAGAACTTCCACTTGCTTTGTTGTCAAATAGGATGATATTAGTTACAGAGTTTTAAAGATTATTAAGGAGCATAGCATATACAACACATCTCCTACAAGCTTTATCTACAGTGACCAGACTACAGTTCATCCATTCTACTGTTGATGGGCATTTGGGCATTCACATTTTGAATTTATTACAGAAATTGCTGCTATAAGCGTTTTTTTTGCTACATATGTATATGCATTTCTATTAAGTATATACTGAGGAGTTGAGTTTCTGAATCACAGGGTATGTACAGCATAGTGATGGGCACATAGTGATCATTAAATGATAGCCAGTAACATAATATATTTAATTTATTTTATTTAATTAATTGTGTTTACATAAATTCTAGGGTCACCCCGAATGCATCTCCCCTCCTCCATATTCCCCTCAACATCTCCCTTGGCTCCCTCCCTAAAGTTTCCTCCCCCATTCCCTTCAGGTTTATCC
Source organism: Rhynchonycteris naso (assembly GCA_037038555.1). Taxonomy (NCBI): domain Eukaryota; kingdom Metazoa; phylum Chordata; class Mammalia; order Chiroptera; family Emballonuridae; genus Rhynchonycteris; species Rhynchonycteris naso. The sequence goes on along the minus strand of CM072995.1, from coordinate 181,045,138 downwards.
CATCCTATCATCCCCTTTCCCTCTGTCCTCTTTTCCTCTGATCCCTTCGATACCTCCTCTGTCTTAATTTCATTCCTCAGTTCTCATTGTTCCTTGGATTTCTCAAATGAGTGAGATCATATGCTATTTTTCTTTCTCTGCCTGGCTTATTTAACACAACATAATAGTTTCCAGGTCCCTCCATATTGTTGCAAAAGGTAATATTTCCTTCTTTTTCAAAGCCCCAAAGTATTCCATTGTATATATGTACCACTGCTTTTTAATACACTCATTCACTGATGGACACTTGGGCTGTTTCCAGATCTTTGCTATTGTGAATAATGCTGCCATAAACATGGGGTGCATTTCTTTTTTTCAGTTGGTGATATGGTGTCCTTGGGATATATTCCTATAAGTGAGATGGCTGGGTCAAAGGGCAGTTCCATTTCTAATTTTTTGAGGAATCTCCATACTGTTTTCCACAGTGGCTGCACCAGTCTGCATTCCCACCAGCAGTGCAGGAGGGTTCCCTTTTCTCCACATCCTCGCCAGCACCTATCCTTGTGTTTTTTTGTTAACGAGCACCATTCTGACTGGTGTGAGGTGGTACCTCATTGTGGTTTTAATTTGCATTTCTCTAATGATTAGTGATGTTGAACATTTTCTCATCTGTCTGTTGGCCATCTATATGTCCTTTTTGGAGAAATTTCTATTCATTTCTTTTGCCCATTTATTGATTGGATTGTCTTTCTGGTGTGGAGTTTTACAAATTCTTTATAAATTTTGGTTATTAACCCCTTATCAGATATGTTGTTGGATATGTTCTCCCATTGTGTGTTTTGTCTTTTTATTCTGTACATATTGTCTTTAGCTGTGCAAAAGCTTTTTAGTTTGATATTGTCCCATTTGTTTATCCTGCCTTTTATTTCATTTGCCTGTGGAGATAAATCAGCAAATGTATTGCTGTGATAGATGTCGGAGAGTTTACTGCCTATGTTTTCTTCTAGGATGCTTATGGTTTCACAACTTACATTTAAGTCCTTTATCCATTTTGAGTTTATTTTTGTGCATGGTGGTCTAGTTTCATTTATTTTGCAGGTAGCTGTCCAGTTTTCCCAACACCATTTGTTAAAGTGACTGTCTTTACTCCACTGTATGCTCTTACCTCCTTTGTCAAATATCAATTGTTCATAAAGATGTAGGTTTATTTCTGGGTTCTCTGTTCTGTTCCATTGATCTATATGCCTGTTCTTATGCCAGTACTAAGCTGTTTTGAGTACAATGGCCTTGTAGTATAACTTGATATCAAGAACTGTGATACCTCCCACTTTATTTTCCTTTTTCAAGATTGCTGAGGCTATTCGTGTTCTTCTTTGGTTCCTAATAAATTTTTGGAATATGTGTTCTATATCTTTGAAGTATATCATTAGTATTTTAATTGATATTGCATTAAATTTATAAATTGCTTTGGGTAATATAGACATTTTAATGATGTTTATTCTTCCTAACCATGAGCAAGGTATATGCTTCCACTTGTTTGTATCTTCCTTGATTTCTTTTATCAATGTTTTATAATTTTCTGTGTACAAATCTTTAACCTCCTTGTTTAAATATACTCCTAGGTACTTTATTTTTTGTTGCAATAGTGAAGGGAATTGTTTCCTTAATTTCTCTTTCTGACATTTCATTGTTCGTTTATAAAAATGTCTCTGATTTCTGTGTATTAATTTTATATCCTGCCACCTTGCTGAATTCATTTATCAGGTCCAGTAGTTTTTTTGACTGAGACTTTAGGGTTTTCTATATACAGTATCATATATCATCTGCAAATAATGATAGTTTTACTTATTTTTTTCCAATTTGGGTTTCTTTTATTTCTTCTTGTCTGATTGCTCTAGCTAAGATATCCAGTATTATGTTGAGTAAAAGTGGTAAAAGGCGACAGCCCTGCCTTATTCCTGATTTTACGGGAATTACTTTTAATTTTTGTCCATTAATTATTATGTTGGCTGTGGGTTTGTCATAAATGGCCTTTATCATGTTAAAATATGTTCCCTGTATTCCCACTTTGCTAAGAGTTTTGATCATAAATGGGTGCTAGATTTTATCAAATGTTTTTTCTGCATCTATTGAAATTATCATGTGGTTTTTCTCCTTCCTTTTGTTTATGTGATGAATCACATTGATTTATTTACGATTGTAGTACCTTCCTAGCCTCCCCAGAATAAATCCTGATCATGATGAATGATTTTTTTCATGTATTGCTGGATCCGGTTTACTAATATTTTGTTGAGAATTTTAACATCTAAATTCTTCATGGATATTGGGCTATAATTTCTTTGTGTTGTCTTTGCCTGGTTTTGGAATCAGAATTATGCTCGCCTCATAAAAGGAACTTGGAAGTGTTCCTTCCTCTTGAATTTTTTGAAATTTCTTGAGAAGGATAGGAGTTAGTTCTTCTTTGAATATTTGGTAGAATTCACCAGTGAAGCCATTGGGCCCAGTGGAGATAAATCAGCAAATGTATAGCTGCAGGGGTTTTGTTTTTTGAGAGCTTTTTGATAACTGTTTCAATCTCTTTTGTTGAATCAGTCTGTTTAGGTTTTCTGATTATTCCAGATTGATTTTTGGAAGATTATATGTTTCAAAGAATTTGTCTATTTTACCTAGGTTGTTCAATGTTTTGTCATACAGTCCTTCATAGTATTTTCTTACAATATTTTTTATTTCTGTTGTGTCCATTGTTATTTCTCCACTCTCATTTCTTTTTTTTTTAATTTTTATTTTATTCCTTTTAGAGAGGAGACAGAGAGAGAGAGAGAGAGAGAGAGAGAGAGAGAGAGAGAGAGAGAGAAAGGGGGGAGGAGCTGGAAGCAGCAACTCCCATATGTGCCTTGACCAGACCAGTGCACGGTTTTGAACTGGTGACCTCAGTGTTGCCAGGTCAACGCTTTATCCACTGCACCACCACAGGTCAGGCTCCACTCTCATTTCTAATTTTATTTATTTTAATCCTCTCTCTTCTTTTCTTGGTATGTTTCATTAAAGGTTCATAGATCTGGTTTACCCTTTCAAAGAACCAGCTCTTGGTTTTATTAATCCTCTGTATTATTTCTTTAGCCTCTTGGTCATTTATTTCCGCTTTGATCTTTATTATTATATATCTTTATTATCTTTTTCCTTCCTTCTACTACCTCTAGACCTTACTTGCTGTATTTTTTCTCATTATTTTAGATGAAGAATTAGGTTGTTTATTTGAGCTTTTTCAAGCTTCTTTAAGGAATGCCTGTAGTGCTATGAACTTCCCTCTCAGGACTGCTTTTGCTGTGTTCATAAATTTTGAGTTGTTATCTGTGCATTATCATTTGTTTCTAGGAAGTTTTTTATTTCTTCTTTGATTTCATTGTTAACCCATTCATTATTTAATAACATGCTATTTAGTTTCCATGTGCTTGAGTATTTTTCAGTTTTTCTATTGTGGTTATTTCTATTTTCATGCCATTGTGATCAGAGAAAATGCTTGATTTAATTTTAATCTTCTGAAATTTGTTGAGACTGCTATTGTGTCCTAACATGTGGTCTATCCTAGAGAATGTACCATGAGCACTTGAAAAGAATGTATATTCTGCTGCTTTAGGGTGAAAGGTTCTAAATATATCTATTAAATCGAGTTGATATAGTATGTCCTTTAAGTTCACTGTTTCCTCATTAATTTTCTTTCTTGAGGATATTTTTAGTGATGTTAGTGGGGTATTGAAATCTCCTACTATTACGGTATTGCTGTTGATCTCACCTTTTATCTTTTTTTATTTTTTTAATTTTTACAGGGACAGAGAGAGAGTCAGACAGAGGTATAGATAGGGACAGACAGACAGGAACAGTGAGAGGTGAAAAGCATCAATCATTAGTTTCTCGTTGCCCTTGTAACACCATACTTGTCCATTGATTGCTTTCTCACATGTGCCTTGACCACGGGCTTTCAGCAGACCGAGCAACCCCTTGCTGGAGCCAGCGACCTTGGGTCCAAGCTGGAGAGCTTTTGAACAAGCCAGATGGGCCCGCGCTCAAGCTGGCAATTTTGGGGTCTCAAACCTGGGTCTTCCGCATCCCAGTCCGACGCTCTATCCACTGCGCCACCACCTTTTATATTCATCGAAGTCTGCTTTATATATTTAAGTGCTCCTATATTAGGTGCGTAGATATTTATAATGATTTTATCTTCCTTTTGGATTGCTCCCTTTATTATTATGTAGTGACCTTCTTTATCTCTTTCTACAGCCTTTGTTTTAAAGTCCATTTTGTCTGATATAAGTATTGCTACCCTAGCTTGTTTTTTCATTTCCATTTGCATGAAATATTTTTTTCAATCTTTTTACCTTCAGTGTATGTGCATCTTTTGTTTTAAGGTGTGTCTTTTGTAGACAGCATATGTATGGGTCCTGTTTTCTTATCCATGCAGCTACCCTATGTCTTTTGATTGGGTCATTTAATCCATTTCATTTAAGGTTATTATTGATATTTAGTTATTTAATGCCATTTTATTCTTTAAAGCTGTATTCCTCTTTTACTATATTCTTTTTCCACTTTGATCTGTTTACAAAGGACCCCTTAACATTTCCTGCAGCATTTGTTTGGTTGTAATGAATTTCTTTTTTTTTTTTTCTGGGAAGTTTTTTATTTCTCCTTCAATTTTAAATGATAGCTTTGCTGGATAAAATAGTCTTGGTTGTAAGCTCTTGTTCTGCATTACTTTGAATATTTCTTGACATTCCCTTCTGGTCTCAAGTGTTTTGTTGAGAAGTTGGATGTCATCTTTATGGGGGCTCCTTTGTAGTGATTGACTGCTTTTCTCTCGCAGCTTTTAATATTTTCTCTTTATCACTTAGCTTTGGTATTTTAATTGTGATGTGTCTTGGTGTAGGTTTCTTTGGGTTTCTTTTTAATGGAGTTCTCTGTGCTTTGTGAACTTGTGAGAGCCTTCCCTGCATCAATTTAGGAAAGTTTTCAACTATAATTTGATGAAATAAAGTTTCTATTCCTTGTTCTTTTTCTTCTTCTTTAGGAACCCCTATGATGTGGATGTTATTTCTCTTCATGTTATCAGAGAGCTCTCTTTGAGTTTCCTTTGAGTTTTTGAGTCTCTTCTCTTTTTTCTGCTCTGCTTCCATATCTTCATTTATCTTGTCCTCCAACTCGCTGATTCAATCCTCAGCTTCATCCATCCTGTTTTTAATTTCTTCCATTTTTTTTCTTTTTTTTCTTTATTACAGAGAGAGAGAGTGTGTGTCAGAGAGATGGATAGACAGGGATAGACAGACAGGAACGGAGAGAGATGAGAAGCATCTATTATCAGTTTTTTGTTGCCATTGCCACATCTTAGTTGTTCATTGATTGCTTTTTCATATGTTCTTTGACCGTGGGCCTTTAGCAGACTGAGTAATCCCTTGCTGGAGCCAGCAACCATGGGTCCAAGCTGCTGAGCTTTTGCTCAAACCAGATGAGCCCACGCTCAATCTGGCAACCTCAGGGTTTCGAACCTGGGTTCTTCCGCATCCCAGTCTGACGCTCTATCCACTGCACCACTGCCGGGTCAGGTCCATTGTGTTCTTCATTTCTGATATTGTATTTGTCATCTGTTCCTGATTCTTTTTTAATATTTCAATGTCCTTTTTTATACTTGCTATCTATTTAGGTGTTTGTAATGACCATTCATTATTGTTCTAAGATTCCTAAGCATCCTACCAATCATTATTTTAAACTCTGCATCTGGTAATTTGGTTATTTCCATATTACTCTGTTCATTTTCTGGAAGTTTCTCTTATCGTTTTATTTAGATTTTACTTATCTGTCTCTCATTATGTCTGTGTGTTTGGGTGTGTTGTTTGTAGAGCTCTTTGAGTCTAGGCTTGGTGGTGTCTGCCTCCAATTTTCAGTTGTGTTATTTCTAGGTCTTCTTGTGTTGGCATCAGCTGTTGTTTGTAATCCACATCAGATGTGGCTTTTCTAGTAGAGCCTGTTTAAAGTTTCGATTTGTTTGTTTTTTTCTCAGTTTTCTTAAGTTGGTGGTGGTCTTGTTTACTGACCTCAGCATGGGGCTTATTTGAAACTGTATCTGGGAATGCAGTGGGTATATCTTGAGACTCTGAAGGCCTGATCTGCCAGTTACTTTCTCAGGGGGCAGGGTGCTTTCTTTGCTTCAGTAGGGGCAGTTGTATCTCAGATCACCATGGAGACCTGAGTTACTGCCTCTCTTCTCCACTTCTTGTTTTCAGCTGTGTCTTATTGCAATGATTGGAGCTGGAGAGATATCTTGAGATGGGTGACCCGGAACCACTTTAGTCTTGTGTTATGTGGGAGGATGAAGCCCTCCCCCAGCTATGGCTGCCTCCAGTGCTGGATGAGTGAGCTTCTCAGCTCATCCCATGCATTCCTCTGCCTGTCACCATCTATCTCTCCCCCCTTTTCTTTTGGAAGACAAGCCAGCTCTTTCAACACACCTCGTTCACAGGTCCCCAGGCAAGTGGCTGTAATTGATATTTTCTACTCTTTTCCAGAGTTGGTTTTTCACACTGATTGTTTCTAAATTACTTTGTAATCCAGTTTGGTGGTGTGAGCTGGAATTCTGTGCATCTGCCTACTTTGCTGCCATCTTTAGGAGTCACCAGTAATATAATTTGATAGCAGTGTTTAGATCTTCATGGTTGACAAAATGGAAAAAAAAATACTTGACAGGAAACTGCAAATAATTAGTGGAGGAGGAGGATGGCAATATCACATATACGTGCCTGTAACATTACATCCTAAAGATTACTCTATGATCAGGCAATCTAAAATAACAAACAAAAAAGAAAGTGCATACCACAGAGTTCCAGTCAACCAGCCCCACATAATTGTCCTTTCAGAGCACGTGAGAACTTTAGTCTATGGTGGGCTCTTTGAAAAGAGTGACCAATATCACATCCTGGTGCATGCTGGCAAAGGAAGTTTAAGTTCTTCATTTTTTTCAGTACATAAAGTTGGGTTCAAAAGTATTCTCCATAAAATTAGTTCTCTCTTGGTGTCTATGTAATGTCAAAAACATACATATAAGAAAAGAAATATTTGAGCAAACTGACTGGTGAATGCTATATAGATTCTATTATTTTGCTGATTTGCTTTACAAAATAAAAACCAGTTTAGTAAAACTATTGCTTCATGTAGAGACAGCCTTACCCAGCATTCTTAATTACCTACTTACTTATTTGTTTATTTATTTGATAATCTAAACTCTCCTCTGACAAGGGCTAAGTATCATTTCATTATTTACACTCCGACAAGTGTTTAACACCAGGGCTCACAGCCGAGGAGGAGAGGTGGCTGCAATGTTTGGGTAAAAGTTAGTCAAGCTGCCAACACCACTGCTTAGTTTGCAAAGAATTAGTGTTTTAGCAAGTCAGAACCAGAAGGGGTCTTGCCTGTCATCTTCAAGCTTCACACACTGTTTAAATATAAGGGAATGGGGTTCAGAGATGTAAGTTACTGAGCCAAAAATTCCAGGAGGTAAAACAGCTGGGTAGATCTGATTAGTAGGCTGTTCTTTCTCTATTAAATCGCAGAATAACCATAAGATAGAAGTCAATAAAGTTTGGGCAGATGGGTAATCACAATGACAATAAAAAGAAGAAAAGTTTCATGCTATTAACTTTACATTTTCTTAACTTTTTCCCCTGCCAGGCCCTGGAGTGAGCACTTGACATACATTATCTCCCTTAATTCATGGAACAATTCCACTGTTTTCAAGATGAGCAAAAGAATGAAAAGGATCTTGAGAAATTTGTCTATGGTCAGAGCATCAATAAGAGGCAGAGCCAAAGTGATATCCAGTTTTGTCTGACTCTGCTGAGGAACTCTCAGCCACCTCCTGATGTATACGAGACTTGCAGAGTAAGTGAGGTAGCACATAAAGCACCTCTCCTATCTCTCTCCTTGCTTATACTTGAAAATATGAACATTATTTGAACAACATGTGTGCAAACATCAGTGCTATCTGTTATCACTGGTGAAAACTAAATGAACTTCTGAAAACTGGGTAGCACATCAATCATCTCCAATTTTGGAAAATGTAGCTCTGAGGATAACTGCTATCTTTGCACTAAAAAAAGATTACTTTTATTTAAATAAAGTAGAAAGTTCTTGCTCTATAATATCCCAACTCCACAATAGTCATCTATCATTAACTCAGCACATAACTCTTTCATCTGGGCTGAATAATGTTCTGGAAAAGGCAGCTAGACCACTTAAACATTCATACCTATATTGGCTAGAAATTCATTTTTTTAACCACTGAACACTTATTCCTTAGGGACAGAAAAGGTACTAATATATGAGTGAAATATGTGTTGAGGAAGGAACTATTTCCCCAGGACAGTTCAAACAAAATAGGTGGAAAGTACTATAGTAATTTCCTTGCAATTGCATAGTTCCTTTGCTTATTAAATTTTGAAGAGTTTATATTTCATAACTTTACTTTATTGCTGAAATATTTATGCAAATATCAGTGTGGAGAGATGCTGCCAGATGGAAATGCAATAGTTTTGGAATTCTTTCTGGCATTTCCGACAGAATATATAATACCAAATAGCTTTATGCTAATGTTTTGCAATGGAATACATATTTTATAGCTACTTTGAAATGCAAATTAAAAGATTTGAACACTTCTGAAATCATGCCAATGCAAAGTAAACTAATATAAAAAGTAGGAGTTAGATAGATGAACTATAGCAGTGTCATATCAAATGCATTTTGGTGAAAGTAATGAGCCATGCCTTCATCGCTTTTGTGTAAATACACTTTAACATTCAGAAGTAAAGTAAGATTAATGTTAACTAACTTCAAGATATATGTGACAGCTATCAAATATCTGATTTTTAAGAGGTACACTTAAGGATACTTGACTTTCTTACTCCCCTTTCTCACACTAGTTTTCATCATTGATAAATTCAGTGATGTAGGGTATGTGGTAACTTTGCTATACCAAGAACTGAATGAAAAATTTGAGGCCTGCATCACAAGTGAGTTTGAATTATAAGAGGATTACAGTTTTATTCTTATTGAAGAACATCAAGTCTGAGATTTAAGTTTCTATAACTGGTCAATTTTATCTCACTACATTTTAATAGATTGTAAGAATCAATACAATATCCTAACCCTATCCTTTCTTAAAGGTGTGGTTAGAAACTCAGTGTTTAAATACTAAAAACATTGTAAAGACTCACTAGAAAGCACAATATTCTCATTGAGTTCATTGAACAATTTTTTTTTTCAAATTAGAATATATTTCATACCAGGATTTTGAATAAAACAGCATCTTGTTTTGAAAGGTATGGTTGTTTTTGACAATGCCTTCAATTGTTATTCTTATTTTTAGAGCTATCTAACACCAATAATGACTCAGGAATTAAATCTGGGCAAGAAAAAGGAAACTGTGAGATTCTCATGAATGATTAAAATTATAAACCCAAAGCTTGATTAAAAATAATTATTTTGGTTAGTTTAAGGTTGAAAATACCCAGAATATTTCTTTTCTTTTGCTTTATTCCTTCTTAGTCTCAGAGAGGATATTAAAAAAAAAAAAGGCAAGAAACAACTTCAATGCCACTGGACTTATTTTTTTAAAGACAAAGTTATTCAAATTCAAGAAAAACAATGTTGCTGAATTCAGTGCTAATAATGTATATTATATTATTTGACCACTACAAAATGGGCTAATAATCGTTATCCTGTTTATATTTTACAATTACTGTAGTAAGCAGGTTTTAATATCTGTTTTCACAGTTGAAGAAATAGACTCACAAAATTTAATGGGCTGCCTAAGCAGAGAATATTGATAATGTATTTTTCTGTAATAGTTAAACTTCGATAATTTAGGTTTGGCTTAACTACATGCTGTAATTTTGAGTTAGAATGCTTCAGTGTTAGTTCCACTCTGCTCCCTCAAGAAGAAGCAATTCTTTAGAGCAATGATTACCTTCTGGTACACCATTTTCTCTTCCTTCCCTTCTTTCCTTCCTTCCTTCCTTCCTTCCTTCCTTCTTTCCTTCCTTCCTTCCTTCCTTCCTTCCTTCCTTCCATATTTTTCTTTTTATCTTACTTTCTCTCTCTCTCTCTTTCTTTGTTTATTTTTTATCTCACTGTAGTCTACAGATGCAGAGCTATATTCACTATAGTCTAGTGTATAGCACACTATATGCAGTATGGTTATATAGCACCATATATATGTACTTACTACAGTCTATAGATGTGGAATATGTGAGGTATATGTATTTAAGGAGAACAGAACCTGTGAAGAAATCTGATTTGGTCATGCAGCCAGTGAGATGCAAAGCTATGGAAAGAGTAAAGGAGGAACAATATTATTGCTCCCCTCATGCTTTATTGACAGCCCTGATCATCGCAAGTAGAATTCTGTCCAGCAATATTTCTTGCCTCCAATGCCTGGCACTTAAATGTAACATTTGCAAACTTGAGTCTAATATTGAGAGTTTTTTTATTATCAAAATTATCAATGCATGCATTAAAGTTTTACACAAAAACTTGACATTAAATTTCTGGGAGAATATCTGTAAGACAATCCATTAATGCCAATGACTATACCCATACACATCTACTAACCTCACTTAGAAGAGATGCTGTGGGTCATTACTTTTCATAATAAAAGTACCTTTCCCTACAATGCACAAACACAACCTAATAAAAAATGAATCATGAGGCTCCCAACACATTTGAGGTAAATTAGGAAACACCATCTGGCAGAGGGATTCTCTTCTTAAAATTGCTCTCTCCTTTATTTATTAAAATGTGTTTTAATTAAAAATAGACATGTCAAGATGCACTGTATCTTAATTAGATGAATGACAATATGCTTTCATTTTTTCTCTCTCAAACATATAAACCAGAAATGGAGTGTCATGGTTTCTCCCAAGAGAAACAGTGAAATAGAGAGGGAGAGGATTGCTACTGAAAGCCAGTTTAGCTTTATTAAAATCCAACCAACTCTTGAGCCTGACCTGTGGTAGCGCAGTGGATAAAGCATCGACCTGGGAACACGAGGTCGCCAGTTCAAAACCCTGCACTGCTCTGGTCAAGGCACATATGGGAGTTGATGCTTCCAGCTCCTCCCCCCTTCCTCTCTTTCTCTCTTTCTCTCTCTCTCTTTCTCATTCACTCTGTGTCTTCTCTCTAAAATGAATAAAATAAAAAGAAGTTAAAAATAAAATCCAACCAACTCTTCCCATGAATGTTTCATTGATTTAGAGGAAACATTGAAAGGGTATTTACCCCTCACTTTTTGATGTAACTAATAAAATTTTGCAATCATTGCTACCACTAGTGGTTTTGGAAAAGTTCTCAAGTGTTCTAGGACAGCCTCCTCTTAGTGACACTGCAATATTTCAAGACCCACTGTTTGTGTTGCTGCAGTTTCCTTTATTTAAAATTTTTTCCAGTATTTGATTCTGTCTTTTAACTTGTTTTTATTATTTTTCTTTACTTTATTGACTAATATTTTTCTTAAGGAAATTTTTATACATTTAAAATAGTTTTATATTTTACAGAAAAATAGTAGACAGTACAGAGTTCCCATATATCCTCTAACCAATTTCTCCTACTAATAACATCTTACACTAATATGGTTCATTTATCACAATTCATAAACCACTATGGATACATCATTATTAGCTAACATCCATACTTCATTCAGATTTTCTTAGCTTTTACCAGGATACTACTTTACATTTAGTTGTTATGTTTCTTTGGGCTCCTATTGGTTGTGAAAGTGTCTCAGATGTTTCTTATTTTTGATGACCTTGATAGTTTTATGGAATACTACATAGCCATTAAAAGAAGGAAATCTTACTTTTTGTGACAGTATGGATGAACCTGGAGATTACTATGCTAACTGGAATAAGCCAATCAGAGCAAGACAAGTATCATATGATTTCACTTATATGTGGAATTAAACAAACAAAATAAACTAACAAACAAAATAGAAACACACTCATATATATAGAGAACAGGCAGACAGCTGTCAGAGGGGAGGGCGTTGGAGGACTAGGTGAAATAGGTAAATATGGATTTTAAAAAATCTCATAAAAACACTACAACATGGAACTTTCAGGAGGAAATAAGGGTGGGTGAGAAAGAGGATGTGGTTAGATGGTGACAGAGGAAGACATGACTTGGGGTGGTGAACACAAACTGTAATATACAGATAATGTACTGTAGAATTGTGTACCTGAAACCTGTATAATATTATTAACCAATGTCACTCCAAAAAATTCAATAAAAAATTAAAATAAAATAAAAACTACTGGCCATATGTACCTTAAATAGGATTTTTCTGTTTATCTTGAGTTATGTGTTTTGAGAGGAAGACTACAGACAGAAAATGCCACTTAAGCACATCATGGCAAGAATACATACTATTAACGTGACATTACTGTTGATGTTAATCTTGAATACCTGGCTGAAGCAGTGTTCATCAGGTTTCTTCACTGTAAAGTTATTCTTTTCCCCTTTTGTTGTAGTTTTCCTTTTTATTAGAGAATGGCATTAGAAATCAAGATGCAATTTAATTCATATATATATATATATATATATATATATATATATATATAATTTTTAAGTAACCTAGCTTGTTTTAAAATAATTTTAAGCCTTACTAGAGTTATTTTTCCAAATAGCAGCAAATATTTTATTTAAAAAATTAGTATAAACATTGAAATTTTATCCATAAAAACAGAAACACCACTTAATCATTTATAACATGCTTCTGTTTCTATTCTACGTAAGATCAGCATATTACACACCTTCATTGCATAGATTTAGCATGTACAATGTTTATCATAACAAAAGAAAGAATTCTATTGATAGTATTGTACAAGTAATGTGTGAGAGATTGAATTTGTGTTAGAAATATTCTCTCCCTAGGTCAGTGGTTCTTAACCCAGGTTCTATTGAACCCTAGGGGTTCGATGAGTCGGTCTCAGGGGTTCGGAGAAGCCTCTGCCGCAGAGGCCAGAATAAAGTAATACCGTAATATGTTGTGAGTTCATGCACTTTGTTGGTTTTGTTCTTTGAGCAAGGTGATGTTTGTGCACCAGTAAAAAAACATATACCTATGTCTTGAATTTGGAAAAAAAAACACATTTTATTTATCACTAAAGAAGGGTTCCATGAATGCACATATGAAACTGGTGGGTTCGCTACCTCAAAAAAGGTTAAGAACCACTGCTCTAGGTGAAGAAATATATATACTCTCATGGAGCAAAGTATATATTTCCCACCCCACTGACTTTGGAGTTGGCCCTGTGATCTTCGTTTGCTTATGAATTAAGAGCAGATGAGGTACAAGAAGTTTAAAACATGCTTGCATGGTTTAAATTGTACTCTTACACTTCTTTGATTTTTCATAAGACAAATATGATTTTGGGATTTTGGGAGCCATTGGTATGAGAGCAAGATGACACACAGAGCAGACATAAACCCAGTTCTAAGGCTGAAGCCATGCTCTACTGACCAACAACTTGAAAAAGGGTCTTTCTGCCTTTTCCACACTCCTGTGATCAAGAAAAATAGATACTAATTACTGGAAGCACTGTTTTTGAAGTGTTGTTTTGTTACATGGCATAATTTCAGACATAGCTAATTAAAACAAAATGCATATATGTCAAGAACAACATTTGATACATGGTGTCTTAGAATATGACTAATCACCACAAAGGATGCTGGGGTGGTAGTATGGTTAAGTATGTATATGTATATTGGATTTAGATCTGGATTCAAATCCATGCTATGCCACTTACTAGTCGTGTCTTGGACAAGTGTCTGACTTCACTAAGCTTAGCCTCCTTGTTTCTAAAGTAGAGGTAATAGTAATGCTTATCTCATAGAGTGCTTTAAGGATCAAATAAGATCCCTCTTGTAAAGGGGCTGGCACAAGGTTTGGCATAGAATAATTGCTCACTAAATGCCAGTTTGTATTAGCTGTCAAGTGAAAGTTGTGAAATAATTAAGATTTATTATAATCTAAACTTTTATACTACATAAAATGTTCTTAACTGTGGAGCACAGGCAACCTAACTTAGTGAAAAGTAATCAGCTTTGGGGAACTTGTTTTAGTGAAAATATAAGATCAATTTATAGTCAGCATTTTAATTGTGTATCTAATTACCTCTGAAGTGTTTGAGGATTTAAAACTTTCATTTAAATTAGTTTTTAGTTTTCTGATAAGTGTGACCACAAAATTCACTTACATTTTAAGGAACTGATATTAAACACAGACAAACTTAATTCTCTTTTTCACCCAAATAATTATGTCTTGAACTGATAGGGATGGAAAATAATGACCATTTGCACTGGGGACTATTTAGCCATTTGACAACATAAGAAATGTTCTGAAAAAAGACAATTTAGTCAATTTTCATTTCCAAATAATTTCACTAAAGTACTTGTTTTTTTTTTAATTTGAGTAATAAAAAGCAATTTTATTTATTTATTTTTCTTTTTTTCCAAGTGAGAAAAGGGGAGACAGAAACAGACTCCCACATGCTCCCTGACCAGGATCCACTCAGCAACCCTTGTCTGGGGCTGATGCTCTGTCCATCTTGGGCCATGGTCACAACTGAACTGTTTTTAGAATCTGAGGCAGAGGCTAGGCAGAGACGTCCTCAGTGCCTGGGGTTAATGTGTTCTAACCAATTGAACCATGGTTGCAGAAGAGGAAGAGTGAGAGAGGGAGAGAAGGAGGAGGAGAAGGAATGAAGAAGCAGATGGTGGCTTCTTCTGTGTGTCCTGATCAGGAATCAAACCTGAGACACTCACACTCCAGGCCAATGCTCTACCACTGAGCCAACAAGCCAGGGTCAAAAAGAGCAATTTTATAAACTTAAATCTAGTTGGGTACAATGCCAAAGTGAATGTTATAAAATGAAAACTTAGGTTTAAAAAATTGAATAGATAATTTATTATAAGTGATATACTAAAAAAGTAAACATATTTTCTATACCACATGTTGAATAGTGTTTATTTTGGAACAGACTATTTTAAATTGATGACTTGGTAAAACAAAATTGCTATACAATTCTTTTTTTTTTTCAGGAACAATTGTGAATTCTAAAATATATTACATTTGGGTTGGAAATTCAAATCTAGCTTTATCTAAATTAAGGATATTAAAAAACTATATATTTTTAGATGAAAATTATAAAATAAATTTGGTAGTTTTAAAACGTATTTTTCAAAAGAGTTCTAGGTTGTTTCAAATGTTTTCAATTCCCACTAGAGTGGAGCTGACAGGCTTTGACCCCATTTCACTCCAGCCTGCAGAGATATCACTGAAGTCAAGTTCAGGGACCAACTGCTTGAAGCAGAGCTATACCAGTTAACCAAATGCCCATGATCAAACAATAATTTTTAACAACCACATTTATTATTATGGCTAATGCTAGTCATGTAGTCCAAAATGATATTTATAACTATTTATTACTCCCTTGAATTTTTTAAATTGACAGCTAAATTTTTTCATCATAAGTTTAAATAGTTCTGAAGACTATGATTCTTGGCATATTGTATATACTAATCTTTTAAAATCAAGTTGAAAAATAATTTTTAATTGGAATTAAGCACTAAATTATTTGATACTATCAATCATTAGTTTTGATATCTATTTAAACAGAACTTCATAGAACATAGGGCAACAACACCTGAAAAGCAGCCTGATAAAAATGGGGAAATCTCCTTTTGAGAGACAAATGTTCTCTTCAGTCTCTATTAATATCTTACTCAAAATGTTTCTCCTAAAAAATTATAATGTACACAACAAAGTAAGAGAAAATGACTCATGGTCAAGAGAAGAAAAATCAATGAGAACACAGTCAGAGAGAGCCAGAGGTTGGAATTTTTAGAGACAAAGCTGAAAATAACATAAATTGCTAAGAGACCTAAAGTAAGAGGTCAACATGTTAGTGAATAGGAGTTTGACATTTTACTTCCCGTATAGAATTTTATTTGAATGTAATGTAAATCTTATGCTTGAAAATTTTTTCATTTGTCACTCTAATTTCACTGCATAAAATGTGAATGCATTTTTAAAATACATTTTTTATGTCAAGCTTTCAGTATTTAAAATTTATTCTAGTTTTAGTTATTATGACCACTAGCAATATGTAATTTATTAAAACAACATAAATATATTGTGAATTTTGATTGATAATTATTAAGGAAATTATTTTTATTGAACTTGCATCATTTAATCAGATGAATCAATTCATTTTCTATTAGTTCATATATCTTTGAATGAGTATTACCTCAGTAGAATTAGCATGTTTTGCATCAATTCTATTTCTATCTATTTTATGCATGTAAGCCTAAGAAACATTATTTATATAAATAGGTAAAGGATATGAATTCAGTTCTAGCAGTGGTGCTCAAGTCTCTAAACTCCTCCTACATTATATTCTTAAAATGACAATGTCTGTTATCAAATATTATATTTAATAATCTATCAGTTGATAATTCGATTAGGCCTTCTTCAATTTCATTGAAATCAAAGGAGTGAAAGCTACCTGACTTGGAAAATGATGTATTAGCTAGTCATTAGAATCAGTCCCCTTCTCAAAATTAGTGTAAATATTGTATGTTATGGAAGCATTTATACCCTGGACAATGCAACATATTAAATTTGGGGTAGTTAAAAAATTTGTCTCCCCTTTTCTAAGTGGAAGAAATGCAGTTATGAAAGAAAAAATGGGAAAAGAAAAAGAATCTAAAGTGTGCTGTCAGGCAGATAAATTCGATAACTTTTTTCTGTTAAAACCTATCCGTGCCCATATGCTCCTTGGAAAATCTTTGTGGATCCCAGTTTGAATACCATTGTGCTTAAAATATCCATTAAATAAGTTCACCAATGAATGTTTGTCTCTATCAAACTGTTGCCTAAAGAAACTTGTTCTTATCTTAAATAAATGAAACTGCTTCCTGAAATGCAGTTTCATGTTTGAAGGTCTTTAGCAGAAAGCTGAAGAACCTCTTTATATGAAGAAAAACTTCACACTCTGTTTCTACTTCATGATGAACTTCTTGAAAAAAAATGGCTCTAAAGAAGGCAGTGATGCTTATGATCTTAGATAAGACTTCTTTCAAGCCTATTAGCGGAAACTAACATTAGGGCTTGCTGATGTGGAAAGAAAAATATTTCTTTCTTTATCAAATATATATATATATATATATATATATATATATATATATATATATATATATATATATATATATATAGTGATGTGTAATCTAGCATCGCAGTGTTGCCATCTGAGTAAAAAACACAAAGACTTTTTTTTCTAATTACATTTTACTTGGAGAAGACAAGTTTTTTTTCTTTTGTTTTTTTTTCTTTTTATTAATGAGAAAAGACAGTTTTTTATCACTTTGAATATGTCATAAGCCTTTGGAGTTTCTAAAAGAGGCTCATAATAAAATAATTCTTCATTGTACTCAGAATGCACAGAAGAGATGAAAACTTCCAGTGAGCCTTTTTTGATAGTTTCAGCTTGCTGCCTGTGAATGGCTGTGGAACCTACCAATATCTCCATAACATAATAAAAATGTTAGAAGTGGCCTGACCTGTGGTGGCACAGTGGATAAAGCATTGACCTGGAACACTGAGGTCACCAGTTTGAAACCCTGGGTTTTCCGTGGTCAAGGCACATACGAGAGTTGATGCTTACTGCTCCTCCCCACTTCTCTCTCTCTCCCTTTTTCTTTCTCCTCCTTTATCTTCTCCTCTAATGAATAAATAAAGTCTTTAAAAAATTAAAAATGTTAGTGGTGTCCTCAATACTGGGAATAATTGTGTCACCGATTGAGGCCCTGCACTTCAGCTATAACCTAAAACACAGCATGAATTGAGGTAGCTATTTTGCTTGCAATTGCAATATGCATGATGTAGATGCTTCAAGCACAGCTTCCGTATTTGATTAAATTCAAATATAGATGATACTCTAACATGTTAAAACTGAGTCTTCTTGAAGTGATGTTGGAGAAATGGCAGCATGAGAGGTGTTCCCAATATCTGCCCCTGAAATTTCAACAAATTCAACAACTATAGACAGAAAAACAATCTCAGGAGCATCTGAAATATACACACACCAGACAAAGGAATGATTGGGCAAAAATGTGGCTGAATATATAATCCACTCTGAAGGAAATAAGATGGAGAATGGAGGATTCCACTTTCTTCACTGATCTGAGGAAGGGCTGTTTTTGCTTGGAACTAAAAGGAAAAGAGGGCTGAGGAGCAAGGGAAGAAGCTGGGTGTTGGGCAGATAAAATATATTATGCTCACTTTGTTAAAGATGGCGCTGCCCACATGGAAGTTCGTTGATATTAATGTGTGTTCTGGAACAGGCTGTGGGCAGGCTAGGTCGTTATAGCCTAAGGCTTAGTTTAAGAGTAAGCTCTTCTCCACACCCTTGACTTATTGGATAATGTAGGGTGGTGCACTCTCCTGAGGAATCTCATTATGCCTCAGATGGGTGGCTTTGTATCAGAGACTTTCTTGAATGTATAATTGGATTAAAGGTTTGGATTATCTATGCTATAAAGTGGGCGGACCGGTAGCTAGATCTCTCTCTCTTGGTTCCTGAGTTCCTGAGGTTGGTATTAGAGAGGAGAGCAGATTAAGGCCATGTGGAGGAGAAGTAGCCAAGATGGCAGAGTGCTGAGGAAGAAGCCAGTTTGTTAAGAGTTTGTGCAGGAGGAGATGGGAAACAGAGATGAATAAGTCTGGTGAGCTAGAAACCTTTGATTCTAGGAAACTCGGATAAGTCAGTAGCTTTGTGAGCACTGAATGTGTGGGTTTTGAAGCCCAGTGTGTGTTTTTGCTTGTCCGCCAGGTGCAAGCTAGAATTAAAGCAGATGGCTCACCAGTTTTTGGCTCCTGTGTTTCATTGCCATCTGTCCGAATCCAATGTGAACCTGTACTGGTCAGGTTGCTGTGATCCTGACCGCAGCTACTGGCTTTACATTGGGCTATGGCAGATGTTCAAGCCAAGGAGAGAGCACATCAGCGGCTCAGCTAGCAAGAGTGGCAGGTTGCCTGTGGAGGCCAGCATCAGAGAGGCTTTGGGCTTTGTTCACTCCCAGTCTGCAATCACAGGTGGTATGTGAGTGGCTCCACCTGGCACCTCTGGCATGGAAGCACGCATTCGTGGATGGAGGGGCTAGGCCAGAGACTGTCAGCAGTGGACTTCTACTTGAGCTATAACCAGAGTTTCTGTGTAGTCCTGGCTTCCCAACAAACAGTACAAGGAGGGCACAAGGGCCAGGATCCTTAGGCCTGGACCTGTCAGAGCAGGGCACCTCTGCCAGCCTATACAAATTACAAAACACATTTCTGTGGAGCAGACCTCAGAGTGCACTGCAGAAGTTGTACGGGCTGGGTGTGGCCTCCAAACAAGCATAAGGGAGAAGCCTGTAGAGATGAGACCCGTGGAGCACTGGGGCAAACTAGACATACCCTGAGACCCTTAGAAAGGAGCCTGACCAGCAATAAGCTCCCTGCCCTGCCTGCTTATGCTGACAGCTCTGATTGACAAAGCCTTACCAGAACTATGCTTTGAGTGGGGCTGGAAGCAAGACTTGGCAGTTCTTAGAGCCTCTTATTCTGCAAGCAGTGGCAGGGGCAACTTCACAGCTGGATCCCCAGGCTGCTGGCTCAGGAAGGAAAGATGTGGGGAGAGGCACCAAAAAAAAATGACTCTCCCATTGTCAGAGCCTGCACACTCTAACAAGCTCCACCTACCAATGGAACTGAGGCTTAGTTTATGTCATTGCCATAGTGACACATCAATTGCAAATCTTTACTCAATAGTTGCCACATGGGCAAAACCTGTGGTACAGTGCCACTGGCCAAAAAGAAAAGGAAAAAAGAAGATAACTTCTCAAAACCAGGAAAAAATCATGTTTTTTATAACCATTTTCTATTTCTTTCTTGTATTTTTCATCTTTTTATTCCACTTAGGTAATTTTATTCTTTTTCTGTCTTATTCTTTCCCTTTCATTTTGAACTTCAATACCCATAGATGTTACATTTTTCATTCTTGTTATTTTTTTATGAGGGTTACATTTCCAAAACCTTAACACTTTATTATTATTATTATTATTATTTCTTCTTTTCTCTTTCACTTTTCCTTCCATTTGATTGTCACTTACAAACAAATTATATTATTCAGGATTCAAATATTTATTGTGGCATTTTTTGTATTTTTTTACTTTGTTATTTATCTCTTTGTCATTTCCCCACAAATCTGGCTCTCTGTTCTTTGTAATTTTTGTTCCACTTATCACAAATAGAATTTTATTTTTCAATTTTTTATCATTTCTTTTTAGTGTTATTAATAATACCCCTCTCAAAAGCCATTAAGAAAAAAGAAATAAAATATTATGGATACAAAATACAGAAATGTAGCTCAGATAGATGAGAAAAAAATCTATAGAAAAAGAACATAGAATACAGGCAACTAGAGACACCACAGAGAGAAGAGAAGAGAGACTCCTAAATTCCAAAAAATGAGAAAGCCCTACAGAAATTGTCTGACACCATCAGAAAGAGATGCATAAGAATGAGTATATCAGAAGGAGAAGAGAGAGAGAATGAAATGGAGAACATATTCAAATGAGAACTTCCCAAGCCTGTGAAAATAATTAGAGCTTCAATTTCAAGAAGCAAACAGAACATCAAGTTATCTTAACCCAAACAAACCTACTCCAAGGCACATCATAATGAAATTATCACAAACCTATTACAAAGAAAAAATTCTCAATTCAACCAGGGAAAAGAAGAATACAACATATAAAGGAAGGCTCATTAGGTTATCAGATTTCTCAGCAGAAACTCTATAAGCCAGAGGAGAGTGGAACCCCATATTTAAAGTTCTGAAAGACAGAAACTTCCAGCAAAGAATACTTTATTTATAAAAGATATTTTTCAAATACAAAGAAGAAATAAAAACATTCACAGATATAGAAAAGATGAGGTAACATCACCAGAAAACTCCTGCTTTAAGAAATACTAAAAGGGGTTATCTGATCAGATACAAAGAACAAAACAAAACAAAACTACAAGAAAAAGCTCCATTAAGATTTCAATAAAAACAAGATTTATCTGTGACAACAAAAACAAAAAATGGGAGAGGACAAAGATTAACAGTGGCAAAGGAGGATGAAATGCAGAAGTACTCATGAGATAATGGACTACAATGAACATGATAGGTATCCTTTCTATTACTCAATGGTAACCACCCTGGGAAAAATCCCCACAGAAACACATGGCTTAAAATAAGAAGAAACAGAGGAAAGAAGTATGGAATACACCCAAACTAAAACAAATAATAGAAAAACAATAAGGAAGAACCAAACAAGATACAAAGCTATCAGAAAGCAATATATAAAATGGTGATAAAAAACCCTCAAGTGTCAATAATTACACTAAATGTAAATGACTGGAACTCACCAATAAAAAGACAAAGAGTAGCAGAATGGATTAAAAAAGAAAATCTGACTAAATGCTGCCTTCAAGAAATACATCTAAGCTACAAGGATAAAAACAAATTCAAAGTGAAAGGTTGGAAAATGATTCTCAAAGCAAATAACATTCAAAGAAAAGCAGGTGTAGCCATACTCCTATCTAACAATACTGACTGTAATACAGCAAAGGTAATTAAAGACAAAAATGGTCATTTTATAATGACAAAGGGGACATTGAATCAAGAAGACATAACACTTCTTAATATATATGCACCAAACCAAGGAGCACCAAAATATATAAGACATCTACTAACTGACCTAAAAATAAAACCCGACAAAAATACAATCATACTTGGAGACCTCAATACATCACTGATGGCTCTAGATTGTTCATCCAAACAGAAAATCAATAAAGAAATATCAACCTTAAAGAAAACACTAGAACAATGGGATATGATAGACATCTACAGGACATTTTATCTCAACATGTCAGAGTATACATTTTTCTCCAGTGTACATAGAACATTCTCAAGAATCAACCAAATGTTGGTCCACAAAAATAACATCAACAAATTCAGAAAGATTGAAATTGTACCAAGCATATTTTCTGACCATAAAGTCTTAGAACTAGAATTCAACTGCAAAAAAGAGGTAAAGAAAAACCCACAAAAATGTGGAAACTAAATAACATACTTCTAAAAAATGAGTGGGTCAAAGAAGAAATAAAAGTAGACATTAAAAGATAAATACAGACCAAAAAAAAGGAGGCCAATACAACATATCAGAATCTCTGGATGCAGCAAAAGCAGTAATAAGAGGGAAGTTCATATCACTACAGGCCTATACGAGCAAACAAGAGAGAGACCAAGTAAACAACTTAACTTCATTTTCAAGAACTAGAAAAAAGAACAAAGGTAACCCAAAACCAGCAGAAGATAGAGAATAATAAAAATCAGAGCAGAAATAAATAAAATAGAGAACAGAAAAACTATAGAAAAAAATCAATAAAACAAGGAGCTGGTTCTTTGAAAATATCAACAAAATTGATAAACCCTTGGCAAGACTCACTAAGGAAAAAAGAGAAAGGACTCATATAAACAAAATCCAAAATGAAAGAGGAGAAATCAACACAGATATCATAGGTATACAAAGAATTATTGTAGAATACTATAAAAAACTATATGCCACCAAATTTAACAATCTAGTAGAAATGGATAAATTTCTAGAACAATACAATCTTTGTAGACTTAGTCATGAGAAGTAGAAAGCCTAAAAAGATCCAAATGCAAGGAAGAAATAGAAACAACTATTAAAAATCTCTCCAAAAATATAAGTCCAGTACCAGAAAGCTATACTAGTGAATTCTATCAAACATTTAAAGAAGACTTGGCTCCTATTCTACTTAAAGTCTTCCAAAAAATTGAAGAAGCTGCAATACTTACAAACACATTTTATGAGGCCAATATAACACTCATACCAAAACCTGGCAAGTACAACACAAAGAAAAAAAATTACAGATCAATATCTCTAATGAATACAGATGCTAAAATACTGAACAGAATACTAGTAAATCAAATACAACAATACATTAAAAAAATCATTTGCCTGGTCAGGCGCAGTGAATAGAGCATCTAACTGGGATGTGGAGCACCTCGGTTCGAGACCTCGAGGTCACCAACTTGAGCACGGGTTCATCTTGTTTGAGCAAGGCTTACCAGCTTGAGACTAAGGTCACTGGATTGACCAAGAGGTCACTTGGTCTGCTCTAATCCCTGGGTCAAGGCCCATATGAGAAATCAATCAATAAACAACTAAGAAACCTCAATGAAGAATTGATGTTTCTCATCTCTCTCCCTTCCTGTCTGTCCCTATCTGTCCCTCTCTCTGACTCTCTCAGTCCCTGCAAAAATAAATAAATAAATAAATAAATAAATAAATAATAAAAATAAAATAATTCATCATGATCAGGTGAGACTTATCCCAGAATCACAAAGATGGTTCAACATACATAAAAAAGTTAATGTAATACACCATTATCAACAAAGGTCATTTATAACAAACCATCAGCTAACATCATAAGAAACGGCATAAAACTGAGGACTTTTTCTCTAAAATCAGAAACAGGACAAGGTTATCCACTCTCTCCACTCTTATTCGACATTGTGCTGGATATTCTAGCCAGAGAAATCAGACAAGAGAAAAAAAATAAAAAGCATTTATATTGGGAAAGAAAAAGTAAAGGTTTCACTTTTTGCAGATGATATAATTCTATACATCAAAAACCCCAAAGACTCCACAAAAAGACTATTAGAAACAATAAACAATACAGTAAGGTCGCAGGATACAAAATTAATATACAGAAGTCTATTGTCTCCCAATATGCCAACCATGAAAAATCAGAAAACAAACTCAAAAAAATAATCCCCTTCATGGTTGCAATAACAACAACAAAAATACCTAGGAATAAATATAACAAAGAATGTAAAGGACCTATATAATGAAAACTACAAAACATTGTTAAGGGAAATAAAAAATATATACAATGAAATGGAAAAATATTCTTTGTTCTTGGATAGGAAAAAATAAATATAGTCAAAATGACCATATTACCCAAAGCGAAATACAAATTTAATGCAATTCCCATCAAACTTTCATGTCATTTTTTAAAGAAATGGAACAAAAAATTATCCAATTTATATGGAACTATAAAAAACCTCAAATAGCTAAAGTAATCCTAAAGAAAAAACAAAGCTGGGGGCGTTACAATACCTGACTTCAAATTAGATAATAGAGACAGGATAATCTAAACAGCATAGTATTGGCAAAAAAAGTAGACATTCAGACAGACCAATGGAACAGAATAGAAACTGCAGAAATAAAACCACATATATATGGTCAAATAATCTTTGACAAAGGGGCCAACAAATGGTGCTGGGAAAACTGGAAAGCCACATGCAAAAGTGAAACTCAACTACAGTTTGTCCCCTTGTACCAAAATTAATTCAAAATGGATCAAAGATCTAAATATAAGACCTGAAACAATAAATTACATAGAAGAAAACGTAAGTACTAAACTCATGGACCTTGGTTATAAAGAGCACTTTATGAATTTGACTCCAAAGGCAAGGGAAGTGAAGGTAAAGATGAATGGGACTACATCAGACTAAGAAGTTTTTGCACAGCAAGAGAAACTGACAACAGAACAAACAGACAGCCAACTAAAGGGGGGTTGGTATTTTTAACCAACAGCACAGATAAGGGTCTAATATCCAAAATATACAAAGAACTTATAAAACTGAACAATGAACAAGCAAACAATCCAATAAAAAAATGGGAAGAGGACATGAACGGACACTTCTCCCAGGAAGAAATACAAATGGCCAACAGATATATGAAAAGATGCTCGTCTTCATTAGCTATTAGAGCAGTCGTTCTTAACCTGGGTTCTATCGAACCCTAGGGGTTTGATGAGTCGGTCTCAGGGGTTCAGAGAAGCCTCTGCCGCAGAGGCCAGAATAAAGTAATACCATAATTTGTTGTGAGTTAATGCACTTTGTTGGTTTTGTTCTTTGAGCAAGGTGATGTTCATGCAGGGCTCATTTTGTGCACCAGTAAAAAAACATATACCTATGTCTTGGATTTGAAAAAAAAAATCATATTTTATTTATCACTAAAGAAGGGTTCGGTGAATGCGCATATGAAACTGGTGGGTTCGGTACCTGAAAAAAGGTTAAGAACCACTTTATTAGAGAGATGCAAATCAAAACTACAATGAAATACCACGTCACGCCTGTTAGATTAGCTATTATCAACAAGACTGGTAATAATAAGTGTTGGAGAGGCTGTGGAGAAAAAGGATCCCTCATCCACTGTTGGTGGGAATGTAAAGTAGTACAACCGTTATGGAAGAAAGTGTGGTGGTTCCTCAAATAATTAAGAATAGAACTACCATATGACCCAGCAATCTCTCTACTGGATATATACCCCCAAAACTCAAAAACACTGGTACATAAAGACATGTGCACCCCCATGTTCATCATCGCATAGTTCACAGTGGCCAAGACATGGAAACAACCAAAAAGCCCTTCAATAGAGGATTGGATAAAGAAGATGTGGTACATATATACCATGTAATACTACTCAGCCATAAGAAATTATGACATCGGATCATTTACAACAACATGGATGGACCTTGATAACATTATACAGAGTGAAATAAGTAAATCAGAAAAAACTAAGAACTGTATGCTTCTATACATAGATGGAACACAAAATAAGACTCATGGACATAGACAATAGTGTGGTGGTTACCAAAGGGAGGAAAAAAAAAGAGAGGGGGGTGGGGGGAGAAGAAGGGGACAAAGAAAACCAGATAGAAGGTGACAGTAGACAATTTGACTTTGGGTGATGGGTATGCAACATAATTAATGTCTAAATGACCTGGAGATATTTTCTCTGAATCTTTGTACCCTAATTAATCAATGTCACCCTGTTAAAATTAATTGTCTAAAAAAAAAGTCTTTTCTACCTTAAAAATAGTGACAGCATTCAATATTTTATCAGGATGTTCAGATAAAAGACAGTCCTTCAGCTTAGCTAGATTCATGCCGCTGTTAACCTCTAAACCAATCTCCCTGCTTTCAGTCTTGGACCCAAGTCTATACTGTACATGGAAGAGTTCAATCATTTTTCTTCTCAAGGCCTTCCAACAGTTTCCCAACTAGAATAAAAGCCCAAATCGTTATAGTGGCTTACAATGTCCTACACAATATCATCCATCCATTGCCTCGCCTCTCTCATGTCATTTTACACCATCTTTTTGCTCATAGTCTCCACCAGCCACCTGGGTCTTGGCTGGGTTTTTTTTTTAATTAACTTGAATGGGGTAACCCCAATAAATCAGGGTACATATGTACAATGAAAACATCTCCAGATTATCTTATCATTCAATTGTTTTGCATACCCATTACCCAAAGTCAAATTGTCTTCTGTCACCCTCTATCTGGTTTTCCCTGTGCCCCTCCCTTCCTCCCTATCCCACCCTCCCCTCCATCCCCCAACCCTTCCCTCCCTCACCCTAGCCTCCCTTCCCTCCCCCCACCCCATAACCACCACACTCTTGTTCATGTCTCATAGTCTCACTTTTATGTCCCACCTCTGTATGAAATCATGCTGTTCTGTTTTTTTTTTCTGATTTACTTATTTCACTCCATATAATGTTATCAAGGTACATCCATTTTGTTGTAAATGATCCGATGTCATCATTTCTTATGGCTGAGTAGTATTCCATAGTATATATGTACCATGGCTTTTTAATCCACTCGTCTTCCGACAGACACTTGGGCTGGTTCCAGATCTTCGCTATTGTGAACAATGTTGCCACGAACATGGGGGCGCATTTCTTCTTTTTGAACAGTGTTATGGTGTTCTTAGGGTATATTCCTAAAAGTGGGATAGCCGGGTCAAAAGACAGTTCGACTTTCAATTTTTTGAGGAATCTTCAAACTGTTTTCCACAGTGGCTGCACCAGTCTGCATTCCCATCAGCAATGCAGAAGGGTTTCCTTTTCTCTGCATCCTCGCCAACACTTATTCTGTGCTGTTTTGCTGATGAGTGCCATTCTGACTGGTGTGAGGTGAAAACTCATTGTGGTTTTAATTTGCATTTCTCTAATGATTAGTGATGTTGAGCATTTTTTCATATGCCTTTTGGCCATCTGTATGTCCTCTTTGGAGAAATTTCTATTCATTTCTTTTGCCCATTTTATGATTGGATTGTTTGTCTTCCTGGTGTTGAGTTTTATAAGTTCTTTATAAATTTTGGTTATTAACCCCTTATCAGACGTGTTGTCAAATATGTTCTCCCATTGTGTGGTTTGTCTTTTTATTCTGTTCTTATTGTCTTTAGCTGTGCAAAAACTTTTTAGTTTGATATAATCCCATTTGTTTATCTTGCCTTTTATTTCATTTGCCGGTGGAGATAACTCGGCAAATATATTGCTGCTACAGATGTGAAAAAGATTGCTGCCTATGTTTTCTTCTAAGATGCTTATAGTTTCATGGCGTATGTTTAAGTCTTTTATCCATTTTGAATTTGTTTTTGTGAATGGTGTAAGCTGATTGTCTAGTTTCATTTTTTTGCAGGTAGATGTCCAATTTTCCCAACACCATTTGTTAAAGAGGCTGTCTTTACTCCATTGTATGTTCTTTCCTCCTTTGTCAAATATCAGTTGTCCATGAAGCTGTGGGTTTATTTCTGGGTTCTCTGTTCTGTTCCATTGATCAATGTGTCTGTTCTTATGCCAGTACGAAGCTGTCTTGAGTATAATGGCCTTGTAGTAAACCTTGATATCTGGAAGAGTGATACCTCCTGCTTTATTTTTTCTTTTTAAGATTGCTGAGACTATTCGTGTTCAATTGGGTTCCATATAAATTTTTGGAATATGTTTTCTATATCTTTAAAGTATGTCATTGGTATTGCATTGAATTTATAAATTGCTTTGGGTAATATAGACATTTTAATGATGTTTATTCTTTTTTTTTAAAAAAAAAAAAGCTTTTCATGAATGTTTTTATTTAATTTCTTTTTTTTATTATTTTATTCATTTTAGAGAGGAGACACAGAGTGAGAGAGAGAAAGAAAGAAAAGGGGGAGGAGCTAGAAGCATCCCATATGTGCCTTGACCAGACCAGTGCAGGGCCTTGAACTGGCGACCTCAGTGTTCCCAGGTCGTTGCTTTATCCACTGCGCCACCAGAGGTCAGGCTAATGATGTTTATTCTTCCTAGCCATGCGCACGGTATATGCTTCCACTTGTTTGTATCTTCCTTGATTTCTTTGATCAATGTTTTATAATTTTCCGAGTACAAGTCCTTAACCTCCTTGGTAAAATTTACTCCTAGGTACTTAATTTTTTTGGCTGCAATAGTGAAGGGGATTGTTTCCTTAATTTCTTTTGCTGACAGTTTATTATTTGTATATAGAGATGCCTCTGATTTCTGTGTATTAATTTTATATCCTGCCACCTTACTGAATTCATTTATCAGGTCCCATAGTTTTTTGACTGAGACTTTACGGTTTTCTATATACAATATCATACCATCTGCAAATGGTGACAGTTTTACTTCTTCTTTTCCAATTTGGATGCCTTTTATTTCTTCTTCTTGTCTGATTGCTATAGCTAGGACTCCAGAACTATGTTGAATAAGAGTGGTGAAAGTGGGCAACCCTGCCTGGTTCCTGATCTTAAGGGGATTGCTTTTAATTTTTGTCCATTTAGTATGATGTTTGGTGTGGGTTTGTCGTAGATGGCTTTTATCATGTTAAGAAATGTTCCCTGTATTCCCACTTTACTGAGAGTTTTGAGCATGAATGGGTGCTGAATTTTATCAAATGCCTTTTCTGCATCTATTGAAATTATCATGTGATTTTTGTCCTTCCTTTTGTTTATGTGATGAATCACATTGATTGATTTGTGAATATTGAACCAGCCTTGCCTCTCCAGAATAAATCCCACTTGATCATGGTGTGTGATTTATTTCATATATTGCTGGATCGGGTTGGCTAATATTTTGTTGAGAATTTTAGCATCTAAATTTATCAGGGATATAGGCCTATAATTTTCTTTCTTTGTGTGGTCTTTGCCCGGTTTTGGGATCACAATTATACTCGCCTCTAAAAGGAGTTTGGAAGTCTCTCTTGCTCTTTAATTTTTTGAAATAGCTTGAGGAGGATAGGAGTCAGTTCTTCTTTGAATTTTTGATAGAATTCACTTGTGAAGCCATCAGGCCCAGGACTTTTCTTTTTTGGGAGTTTTTTGATAACTGTTTTGATCTCATTTGTTGTAATTGGTCTGTTTAGGTGTTCTGATTCTTCCAGATTGATTTTTGGAAGTTTATATGATTCTAAAAATTGGTCCATTTAACCTAGATTGTCTAATTTTTTGGCATAGAGTTCTTCATAGTATTTTCTTACAATGCTTTGTATTTCTGTTGTGTCAGTTATTATTTCTCCACTGTCCTTTCTAATTTTATTTATTTGAGTCCTCTCTCTTTTTTTTTTTTTGGTGAGTCTAGTTAAAGGTTCATCAATCTTGTTTACCTTTGCAAAGAACCAGCTTCTGGTTTCATTGTTCCTCTGTATTGTTTCCTTAGCCTCTATCATTTATTTCTGCTCTGATCTTTATTATTTCCTTCCTTCTACTTGTCCTGGGTTTTATTTGTTGTTGTTTTTCTAGTTCTTTTAGCTGTATGGTCAGGTTGCTTATTTGAGCTTTTTCTAGCTTCTTATGATATGCCTGTAGTCAAATGAACTTCGCTCTCAGTGCTGCTTTTGCTGTGTCCCATAAATTTTGAGTTGATGTATGCTCATTATCATTTGTTTCTAGAAACTTTTTTATTTTTTCTTTGATCTCATTGTAAAACCATTCATTATTTAATATCATGCTATTTAGTTTCCAAGTGTTTGAGTATTTTTCAGTTTTTCTTTTGTGGTTAATTTCTAGTTTCATGGCATTGTGATCAGAGAAAATGCTTGATATGATTTCAATCTTCTTAAATTTATTGAGACCATTTTTGTGTCCTAACATTTGGTCTATCGTAGAAAACGTACCATGAGCGCTTGAGAAGAATGTATATTCTACTGCTTTAGGGTGAAAAGTTCTGAAGATATCTATTAAATCAAGTTGATCTAGTGTATCCTTTAAGTCTGCTGTTTCTTTATTAATTTTCTTTCTTGTGGATCTATCCAGTGTTGTTAGTGGGGTATTGAAATCCCCTACTATGATAGTATTGCTTTTAATCTCGCCCTTTATATCCATCAAAATCTGCTTTATGTATGTCGGGACTCCTATATTTGGTGTATAGATATTTATAATAGTTATATCTTCCTGTTGAATTGTTCCCTTTATCATTATGTAGTGTCCTTCTTTATCTCTTACTACAGCCTTTGTTTTAAAATCCATTTTGTCAGCTATACATACTGCTACCCCGGCTTTTTTTTCATTTCCATTTGCATGAAATATTTTTTTCCATCCTTTTACCTTCAGTCTATGTGCATCTTTTGTTTTAAGTTGTGTCTCTTGCAGACAGCATATGCATGGGTCCTGTTTCTTTATTCACGCAGCTACCCTATGTCTTTTGATTGGATCATTTAATCCATTTACATTTAAGGTTATTATTGATATGTAGTTTTTTTTTGCCATTTTATTCTTTAAAGCTATATTCTTCTTTTGCTATATTCTTTCTTCCCTTTGAACTGTTCACAACAGGCTCCTTAGTATCTCTTGCAGAATTGGTTTGATTTTAATGAATTCCTTGAGGCTTTCTTTGTGGAAAGCTCTTTATTTCTCCTTCAATTTTAAATGTTAGCCTTGCTGGATAGAGTAGTCTTGGTTGTAGGTTCTTGTTCTGCGTTACTTTGATTATATCTTGCCATTCCCTTCTGGCTTCAAGTGTTTCTGTTGAGAAGTCCATTGTCATCCTTATGGTGGCTCCTTTGTAGGTGATATCCTTTTTTTCTTTAGCAGCTTTTAAGAGTTTTTCTTTATCCATTAGCTTTGTTATTTTAACTGTGATGTGTCTTGGTGTAGATTTTTTGGGGTTTCTCTTTAATAAAGTTCTGTGTGCTTCTTGAACGTGTGGAATGTTTCCCAGCCTTAATTTAGGGAAGTTTTCTCCTATGATTTGATTGAAGAAAGTTTCCATTTCCTGTCCTCTTTCCTCTTCTTGAGGCACCCCTATGATGCAAATGTTGTTTCTCTTTATGTTGTCACAGAGCTTCCTTAGAGTTTCCTCACATTTTTTGAGTCTCTTTTTCTTTTTCTTCTCTGCTTCTGTGACTTTGTTTATTGTGTCCTCTAACTCGCTGATTCAATCCTCAGCGTGATTCATCCTGTTTTTAATTTCTTCCATTGTGGTCTTCAGTTCTGATACTGTATTTGTCATTTCTGTCTGATTCTTTTTTATTATTTCAATTTCGTTTTTTATACTTGTTATCTCTTTATTTAGGTGTTCATAGTTAGTATTCATTGTTGCTCTAATTTCTTTGAGCATCCTAACTATCATTATTCTAAATTCTGCTTCTGGTAGTTTGGTTATATCTGGTTCATTCAGGTCCTTCTGGGGATTTTTCTTGATTCATTTGGTTTGCATTCCCCTGCCTTTCCATTTTGTCTGTGTATAAACAAGTTCTGGTCACTGGAGTCCAGTAGTTGTTGCCTTTGTGTTCTCTAGGTGTGGTCTATCTGCAGGCCTGCCACCCCCTCTGCCGCTGCCTAGGGTGGTTGGGTATGGGCGTTGCCAGCGTCAGCCTAATGCGGCTATTGCTATAATTTCCACCTCTCCTCCATGGGAGGGGTTCTCACTCAAGCCACAAGCCTCAGTACCAAGGACAGAGGTGAACACCTTTGCTCAGCTACTGACCCATCCTGTTTCCGGAAGGCTTACACCCAGCACCTGCAGCCAGAGCCTGCTTGCCACAGTTTTGCAGGTTGGGCGGGGCTTTTGACATGCTCTCAGCTGTGAGCTTTTGCTGTCCGGAGCTTTAGCCCCACTCTCTAGGCCAGGGCCCTTTAGCGCAGGTTCGCAAACCGCGGTTTATTGGGCCGGGCGTGTTTTCTGGCGTGAGCTCAGCTGCTAGCCTCCAATCGTCCCGGACTCTATCCCACCCCTGCATTTGGAGCCAGCTCACCCATGTAGGATAGCAATCCGCGGTTTCTCCTGCCGGGCGGGGCTAGTAGCGTGAGCTCTGTCACGAGCTTCCACTTGTCTCAGTGTCTACCCTGCTCCCGTGTTAGGAGCCCGCTCGCGCACACAGGATGGCAAACCGCGGTTTCTCTAGCCGGGCGGGGCTGGCAGCCTGAGCTCAGCCGTGAGCCTCCCGTGCCCGTGGTCCTAGCCCCATCCCCGCGGTCAGGGCCAGCTTGCGCAGGGTCGCGGAGCAGATCTCTGCCGGTTCCTGGCCTCCCGTTTTTTTCCGTAGGTGGGTTACAGGCGGGCCGCTGCTGCTGGACTGCTTTCACGCGCCCCCTCTGCCCCTGCTGGGCTAGACTGAGCTCACATTGGTTGTGCCTCCGCCCACGCCGACAGGACCGCGTTTCAGTGTTTGTCATCACCATCCCTTCAGCAACCCTCAGAGAGATGGAAGTGTCCTAAGTCTCCACACTGTAGACCTGGGAGCTCCCTTCCTCTAAGCAGCTCTGCTCTAATTGCCATGGGAGAACTTGTTCGGCTAGTGTCCTGTCTCCCTTTGCTTGTATTGCTAGTTCCAGGGGAAATATTCTTTTTCGATTAGGGAAATGACTTAGCCCAGGGGTCAGGGTGGCTGTCCCTCAGAATGTCCCCGTGCCTTCAGTCCACACTCTGTTCCCGCTGCTCTGTTCCTCTCCTCTGTCACCGTTCCCCTGAGCCCCGGCTGCATGGTTGTGAGAGAGGTTTTCTGTGCTGTCCTTTTAAAAAGAATCTTGGATCTGAGAAAACTGTTTCTTTTTCACAAACAGTATCCTCACTTGTTTCACAGCTCAATACTGTCCAAACGCCTCTTCTAGGCTCTGGGACTGCAGGCTGGGGCTTGGTTCCTGGGACCCATGTCCCTCCCTCTCCGCCAAACTCTCCTTCCACCACGGGGGTCTCTCTGAGCTGCCGTTCGCTCCGGGGAGCTGGGCAGCCCTCTTCGTGTTTTTGCTATTCCTACCAGTCTCAATGTGGCTTCTGCAGTGTTCCTTGGTTGAAGAGTCCACTTCGTTTAGTTCAAAGTTGGTTTATCCAGATGATGGTTCTTAAAATTGAGTTATAATCCACTTTGGTTCTGGGAGTGGGAAGTTGGTACATCCGCCTATTCCATCGCCATCTTCATTCCCTCTTGGTTGTTTTTTGATCATGCCCTGTATGCTCTTGCCTCAAAGCCTATGCCCTTGTTTCCTCTGCTTGGAACATGACCACAAAGGCATATGAAGCGTTCTCCTTCACCTCACTTGTGTTTACTAACACATACTTTCACACTGAAGCTTTCCTATCCTCTAGATTTAAGATTTCAAACTCTTGGCCTCCTTTAATTTTTTGACACTTTACATTTTCAAATTACTTATTATTTATGGCCTGACCCATCTTAAAAATTTTAGCATTATGAGGGCAAGCATTTGGGTCTGTTTATGCACTGCTGTATCCCTAACACCTAAAAAAGTTTCTGCCACAAAGAGGGAATGCAACAAATATTTGTTGAAAGCAGGCTGCTAGAGAGAAAGCAATGGGGTTTTATTGCCAAACGTAATGAAGATAAGACCAAAGGGATGTGAAGTTTTATGGGTGTTCTTTGACATCTGCCAATATAAACACTTAAGCTAGGCCTGATGTAAACTAAAGTGAATCTTCATAATGCTATGGCTTGTTTAATTAACAATGAGAAAGCATTTTAGTTGTCATAGGATAAAGACAATAATGATTTTACTATGCATTACAGTATTTAGAAATATCTCATGATACCAGATACATTTTAGATTAAAATAAGGCCAGTGTTTTAAATTAGAGAATATGACCCAAAATTTCTTGATAGACAATTCAGGCTGCCCTTGGTGGTCCCCGATGACACAGGGAATAGGAACCTCATTATTAGCAGATAGAGAAGCTATTAGAAGAGCGGAAATAAAAACACTGGCCATACCAAGTGCTGACAAGGATATAGAGAAACTGGAACTCTCATACAGTGCTAGACGAATGCAAAATGGTATAACCACTCTGGAAAATGGTTTGGCAGATTCTTATAAAGCTGAACATATAGTATTTGGTTTGTATTCCCACCCTTTGTTATTTATCCAAGGGAAATAAAAACTCTCATTAACAAAAAATACTTGTACATGAATGTTTACAGATACATTATACATAGGTGTGAAAAACTGAAAACAACCCAAATTTCCTTCCATGGGAGGAAGTACAAACAAAAGGAGGTACATCCATACAATGGAATACAACTCAGCAATATAAGGGACCAAACTATTGATGCATATAACAACACAAATGTCTCTCAGAATCTTTATACTAAATAAAAGAAGTGGCCCTGGCCAGGTGGCTCAATGGATTGAGTATCGTTCCAGAGAGCTGAGGTCAAGGGTTAGATTCCCAGTCAGGGCGTATGAGAATCAACCAATGAGTACACAAGTAAATGAAACAAAATGGTCTCTCTCTCACACACACACACATACTTTCTCTCTCTAATATCAATGGAAATTTTTTTAAAAAGAAACCGCTCTTATTACATGTTGAATAGTTGCATGTATATAACATCCCAGAGAAGGCATAGGGATGGGAACAGATCAGTGGTTATCAGAGATTAGGTGTTATGGAAAAGTACAAAGAGCAGTATGAAGAATTTTGGGGAGAGATGGCACTCTTCTGTACCCTCATTGTGGTACTGGTTACCTGAATCTATGCATGTGTTAAAATTCATAGAAGTGATAAAAAATAAATAAATACACGTATAATTTTTAAAACTCTCATCTATAACTTTTTTAAAAAAAAAAAAAGACAAGACAGGATTTGCCAGAACTGGTCCCAGGGCAAAGTTTAAGTACTAAGGGTATCATATTAAACCCAATATACAGTTGTCACTTTTAGATCAATTATCTTTTCTTTCTTTCTTTTTTTTTTCTTTGCCAGAGACAGAGTCAGAGAGAGGAACAGATAGGGACAGACAGACAGGAAGAGAGATGAGAAGCATCAGAAGCATCAATTCTTCATTGCAGCACCTTAGTTGTTCATTGATTGCTTTTTCATATGTGCGTTGACGAGGGTGCTACAGCAGATCAAGTGGCCCCTTGCTAACACCAGTGACCTTGGGCTCAAGCCAGTGACCATGGAGTCATGTCTATGATACCATGCTTAAGCCAGCGACACCGCACTCAAGCTGGTGAGCCCCCACTCAAGCCGACGACCTCGGGGTTTCGAACTTAGGTCCTCCATGTCCCAGTTCGACGCTCTATCCACTGCGCCACCACCTGGTCAGGCAAGATTAATGATCTTTAGAGATCTTCTTCATTTGCCCCTCCCTCACACCATATACAAAATCAACTAGTGAGACAGTCTCACCTACAACTTCTTTAAATATTTCAGATGATCTGGAAGGCTTATTTAGAATGAACAGATATTATTAAGCAATATTTCCAGGTGACAATGTTGAGTCTTGAATAATATAATTTCTAGTGGTGTCAGACTACTAAAAAATTCAACCTAAAGGTTTAATCCAAGCTAACACCTTTACAACAGATGTTGTTAGAAGGCCAATATTCATAAAAATATTATTTGATATTTGAATTTTTCTTACATATTTGCTATGTTCTTTGAGGGTAAAATTGTGAGCACTTGATAAATCATGAACTTAATTTCAGCCTCAATGGTTGAGTCAGTGTGTGTATTTGGTGTATGCATTTGTGTGGTGTAATTGTTAATACCTGCACATTAACTAATAACAGCATTGCAGAAGAGCAAGATCTCATGCAGCAATTGTCTTTTCTAGCAATATTAATGATAAATATTTATTCATTGCTTACCACATTCCATGTACCATAGTGTCTTACATTAATATTCCTACTTATTTCCTCTCCTACATTTTTCACATGTTTGAATTCTCCAAGTCTTCATATTTTCCAAGTCCTTATATGAGAGATTCAACTGACTCAGGACTTACACACTTTTGTAACTTTAGATTTCTAGATAATTTAATAACTTTTGTAAATAAGTATGTTTGTATTTTAAGTTTTATAACTCAAGAATACTCCTGTGAAGCTAACCTAGGTTTACTTTGGGAAATGGTTTCCTTTTCGTTTACAAGGTACATGCTTTATTTCAAAAGTAACATTCTCTCAGTTCATTCTTTCTTTTTTGTTGTTGATTGCTAAACTCAGTGACCACTTTATTTCCAACATACCCTGAAACTGATACTAACCACACAGCATGGACTGTGGCACATAAGTAGCTCCAGCAGGAGATGGAGATACATAAACAGTGCAGTAAAAACTCAGAAAGATACCCACTAGTTGCCTTGTAATTGATGAATAATCATTTTACTTCCACAATCAGTGATGTATGAAAATTTACTGCTCATATTTCCAAACCTCCTCACTCTGCCTGCTGCCAGAGCCTCACATATATCCTTTTTATTGTCAAACTGACTGATACTTATTTAAATTCTGCAAACCCAGAGGCATCACAATCCAACCACGGACATTCACGTCCATGATCTAACCCCACATATAAAAATTCTACAAAGCACCTCACCAGACAGTGGTGCAGTGGTTAGAGCATCAACTGGGATGCTAAGGACCCAGATTCAAAACCCTGAGGTTGCCAGCTTGAGCATGGGCTCGTCAGGCTTGAACGCGGGCTCACCAGCTTGAGTACGGGGTTGCCAGTTTGATAGAGGAATCGTAGACATAACCCCATGGTTGTGGGCTTGAACCCGAAAGGCAAAAGGCTGCTGGCTTGAAACCCAAGGTTTTTGACTTGAGCCAGGGGTCACTGGCTCATCTAGAGTCCCCTGTCAATGCACATATGAAAAATCAATCAATGAACAACTAAAATGCCTCCACTACAACTTGATGTTCTCATTTTTCTCCCTTCCTGTTCATCTGTCTGTCTGTCTCTTTCTCATTAAAAAAGAATTTACAAAGTCAAAGGCTACCCTCAGCAAGCTCTACACAAAACCTTGCAGGTCTCATATTCCTGGTGGCTCATTATTTCCTTCCTAGAAGAAGCTACCTGTGAACACATTTCTTCTAAAAAAATGTAAATTTAGGTTATTTTCTTTAAATTCATAAAAAGTGAAACAGAGGAAATGTGCAGTGCTTCACAATGAAAAAAATTAATGTGATTTAATGGAAATAATATGAACTTTGAAAACAGATTTGAGTTCAAATTATGGTTCATTTATTAACTCTGATCTTGAGCAAGGTGTTTAGCCTGTCTGACCTCAACATTTTTATCTGTAATGATAATAATGTGCTTTTTTAGGACTGCTTTAAGGATTAAAAATAGCTGCAACTTATCTACTCACTTTCAAACCATTGTCTCATTTCTGCTGTTATAAAGGAGAAATTCCATCCAAGTCATGCCCAGTGGGCATTGGGACACATGAATCTGTGCAAATTAATTTATTCAACAATTATTTACTGAGCACCTATTGTGAGCAAGAACTGTAGGAGATGCTGGAGACTGAGACTTATAAAGAGTGTCTGCTTCAGAGTATGCAGAGCTGAGCTGAAGGGGTGGACAAATAGAAAGTAAATAACACCAGAGAGCTAAGTGATGAGCAAACTTGGCCACAGCCAGTCAGGAGTCAGGATTAAGGCACCCCAGAAGAGGACACCTTCTGATGAGTGGACTGAGGAGGGCCTGCACAAAGAAAGTCCTCAGGCAGCAGTGGATCACGGTGGCCAGGTGCACAGTGAGGTGGGATGTGACATAGGATAACAATGGCCATATCATGAAACGCCTCAAATGCCTTCAGGGACCAGGGAATTTAAACTTTACCATGCAGTCATTAACAATTTAAGCGGAAAAGGGACATGGTCAGATCTATATTTTGCAAGTCTTACCTCCAGAGGGAGAAAGGCTGGCAGACAGTTATGACCAGCTGAAAACCAGTCAGGAGGCGAATATAGAAAAGTATGGGGACAACAATGAG
Source organism: Rhynchonycteris naso (assembly GCA_037038555.1). Lineage (NCBI taxonomy): Eukaryota > Metazoa > Chordata > Mammalia > Chiroptera > Emballonuridae > Rhynchonycteris > Rhynchonycteris naso. The sequence continues at coordinate 181,006,931 of CM072995.1, read as the reverse complement.
GGACTGAAGTAATGTCGCACTAAGGTCTAGAGAAAAAATGGACAGGGCAGGTGTAGGAAAATGGCCATAGAATGCTTCCTTGAAATAAGTCTTTGGTGTGGACTTTGGAAGGCCAAGTCCTGTGGGGGCAAAACGCTGCCCTGACAAGCACTCATACGATTGTTTAAAGGAAACAGCTGATCCCTATAGTCATTTTCTGCATCTGAAAAATATTAGTTAATTATCCTAGTCTGCACCTGAATCCATTCTAGGCTAATCTGACCCAGGTTCTGCTAATTTGCTTGATGAGTAAAAAAACAAATAAATATGAAGAGGCTGCAGAGATCTGGGCTCTCAGTCCTAGAAGCTGGGAGTTCCCTGTACCCATCTTTTCTCTATGTTGTGTCTTGTGTGTGTTTTTTCTTAAAGTCCTGCAAAGCCTTCCTTTTGTGCATGTCCATTGCCAAGCTGGTTGTGGCAAGCAGGGTCTACAGAAGAGGTAAAACTGATGAGATTTGATTCCTGAGAGGAAGTGAGTGATGGGGTAGTAATGAGCGGTTTCTGTCTGGATCAAGGAGTAAATTATAGCACATCCCTCAGGGTGTGGAGGAAAAACAAGTTTGGATATGCAGAGCATGATGAATATGAGTGACAGTTCCATGAAAATGGCAGTTCTAGACACTGTGATGCAATGCTAACCCCCTTGTACATGCAGCTGTGACTTTCCACGTAATAGCTTCCTTTTCAAACCAATGCGATGGGGAGATACTCTCTGAAGCAGCCTTCAGGCAATGGCAGAGGGAGTAAATCGTGCAAACTCCTGCTCCCTTATTTTTCTGGGGCAAAATATACTGCTCACAAAAATGTGCAGATATTTCAAAATAAATATGAAGCAATAAAGAAGCATTTGATTTTTTTATTAAACAAGAATATCAGAAAAGCAAACAACAAGTCAAAGAAAGTTGTTTGAGGTGCAAAACCAACTTTTATTTTATTGGTGAATATGCACTATACCATAGGCTGAAAGTGCTGGAGTGTCTGCACATTTTCTGATCCCTTAATTTTTGTGAGCAGTGTAAATCTAAGGCATCTTCTACATTGCCTCCCAGAGTCCCCATCAGGACTGAAAACCCCAGATGCACACAGTGGCATTCTGCTTCCCATATTCCATCCTCTCTCCTCTCCTGGAGCTTTCTGGGATAACCCCCAAATGAACTACTTGCATGCCAACCATTATCTTGGGTCTGCTATTACAAGGGGAAAGCCCATCCAAGCTGTGCCCAGTGAGCAGGAGGGCACAGGAACCTGTGCAGTGAAAAAGATGTCTGGGTAAAGATACAAAGTTAGAAACCGTCAGCAATATAAAAGGGAGGTGAAGCCAGAGACAGAAATGAGCTCACCTTGAGGAAGGAAGAATAGAGAAGATATCTGGGATAGAAAGTAAAAAGGAAAATACTCATACACAGTGTGTGAAACTGGACATATTTAAAAAGTGCCGGTTCCTTTTCAAATAGTGATCTTTGACAGAGAAGTTCTCAAACAAAATTGTCTGGAAATAGTGGACTAATTACTTTATAGTTATATAATTGATCTAATTTATAGTTCTGCTGTACCTTGAAAATTGAGTATTTACTGGTTCTGTATGATCTGTAACATTTAATAACCTGTCAGGACTTTGATTGATATAGTGCACTGAAAAATAATCATATAAGATTATCTTAAAATATGTATTAGTATCTGTCATTTTGACAGTGGAATTGCAATACTATACAACTACTAAGATTAAAAACTTAAAGTGGAATGTTCTAAGTTGAATATTTATCAAAATCCCTCACTGCACCAAAAGAAAAAACAGAAACAACTTACTAACTTGACTTCAAGACAATTTAGCTCTGGAATTTTAGGACTACAATAGTTCTCTTGTTTTTATGGACCTCAGATTTATCTGCCATTCTCAGTAAATTTCTCATCACAAACCACTTCCAGACTAGTGTGTAATCTAATGGGATTCCATTTCTCCAATTACACTTCTAAACAAAATATTGAAATAAAAAGTCACTCTTGATCTATGCATACTTTGATAATGTTCTACTCTAAAAATCAAGGAGGAAATATGATTGCCTTTCAGCAATCATTCTTTTTATTAATTTATTGTGTTTACATAGATTCTAATGTCCCCCATGTTCTCTAGTACATCCGCCCTAACCCCATCCTGGTATCGACCCCCCCTTCCCTCCAGGATTTGCTTTTCTGCTCTTGTCCCATCCTATCAGCCTATCATCTTCTTTCTCTCTGTCCGCTTTCCTTCTGGATCCTTTGATCCCGCTTCTGTCTCTGTTCCGCTCCTCAGTTCGTATTGTTCGTCAGATTCCTCATATGAGGGAGGTCATATGATACTTTTTTCTCTGCCTGGTTTATTTCACTGAACATAATAGTTTCCAGCTCCATTCATGTTGTTGCAAAAATAATATTTCCTTCTTTTTCATGGCCCCATAGTATTCCATTGTGTATATGTACCACTGCTTTTTAATCCAGTTGTCCACTGATGGACACTTGGGCTGTTTCCAGATCTTTGCTATTGTGAACAATGCTGCCACAAACATGGGGGTGCATTTCTCCTTTTGAATCGTTGATGTGGTGTTCTTGGGATATATTTCTAAAAGTGGGATGGCTGTGTCAAAAGGAAGTTTGATTTTTTAATTTTTTGAGGAATCTTCATACTGTTTTCCACAGTGGCTGCACCAGTCTGCATTCCCACCAGCAATGCAGGAGGGTTCCCTTTTCTCCACATCCTCACCAGCACTTACTCTGTACTGTTTTGTTGATGAACGCCATTCTTACTAGTGTGAGATGATATCTCATTGTGGTTTTAATTTGCATTTCTCTAATGATTAATGATGTTGAGCATTTTTTCATATGCCTATTGGCCACCTGTATGTCCTCTTTGGAGAAGTGTCTATTCATTTCTTTCATCCACTTTTTTTTTTTCTTTTTACAGGGAGAGGTATAGATAGGGAAAGACAGACAGGAGCGAAGAGAGATGAGAAGCATCAATCTTCAGTTTTTCGGTGCAACACCTTAGTTGTTCATTGATTGCTTTCTCATATGTGCCTTGACCACGGGTCTTCAGCAGACCGAGTAATCCCTTGCTCAAGCCAGCGACGTTGGGTCCAAGCTGGTGAGCTTTTTGCTCAAGCCAGATGAGCCCACGCTCAAGCTGGCAACCTCAGTGTCTCGAAAGTGGGTTCTCCACATCCCAGTTCGACACTCTATCTACTGCACCACCACCTGCTCAGGCATCTTTCGCCCATAGTTTGAATGGACTCTTTATTTTCCTGATGTTGAGTTTTACAGTTTTTTTATAAATTTTGGTTATTAACTCCTTATCAGATGTATTGTCGAATATGTTCTCCCATTGTGTGGTTTGCCTTTTTATTTTGTTCACATTGCCTTTAGCTATGCAAAAGCTTTTTAGTTTGATATAGTCCCATTTGTTTATCCTGACCTTTATTTCTCCTGCACATGGAGATAAATCAGTAAATATATTGCTGTGAGTGATGTTGAAGACCTTATTGCCTATGTTTTTCTCTAGGATGCTTATGGTTTCATGACTTACATTTAAGTATTTTATCCATTTTGAGTTTATTTTTGTAAATGGTGTAAGTTGGTGGTCTAGTTTCATTTTTTTGCAGGTAACTGACCAATTTTCCCAACATCGTTTGTTAAAGAGACTGTTTTTACTCCATGGTATGCTATTACACTCCTTGTGAAATATCAATTGTTCATAAAGGTGCGGGTTTATTTCTAGGTTCTCTGTTCTGTTCCATTGATATGTGTGCCTGTTCTTATGCTAGCACCAAGCTGTTTTGAGTACAATGGCCTTGTAGTATAACTTGACATCCAGAAATGTGATACCACCCACTTTATTCTTCTTTTTTAAGATTGCTGAGGCTATTTGTGTTTTTTTGTTCCATATAAATTTTTGAAATATTTGTTCTATATCTTTGAAGTATGTCCTTGGTATTTTAATAGAAATTGCAGTGAAATTATACATTGCTTTGGGTAATATAGACATTTTACTGATGTTTATTCTTCCTAACCATGATCACAGTATATGCTTCCACTTGTTTGTATCTTCCTTGATTTCTTTCATCAATGTTTTATAATTTTCAAGTACAAGTCTTTAATCTTCTTGGTTAAATTTACTCTAGGTACTTTATTTTTGTTGTTGTTGTTGCAATAGTGAAGGGGATTGTTTTTTTAATTTCTCCTTCAGACAGATCATTGTTGGTATATAAAAATCCTCTGATTTCTGAGTATTAATTTTATATCCTGATACCATGCTGAACTCATTTATCAGGTCCAGTAGTTTTTTTACTGTGACTTTAGGGTTTTCTAGGTACAGTATCATATCATCAGCACATAATGATAGTTTTACTTCTTTTTTTCCAATTTGGATGTCTTATATTTCTTCTTCTTGTCTGATTGCTGTGGCTAGGACCTCCAGAACTATATTGAATAAAAGTGATGAAAGCGGGCACCCATGCCTTGATCTTGATCTTAAAGGGATTGCTTTTAACTTTTGCCCATTGAGTATGATGTTGACTGTGGGCTTGTGATAGATGGCCTTTATCATGTTAAGGAATGTTCCCTGTATTCCCACTTTACTGAGAGATTTGATCATGAATGGGTGCTGGATTTTATCGAATGCTTTTTCTGCATCTATTGATATTATCATGTGGTTTTTGTCCTTCCTTTTGTTTATGTGATGAATCACATTGATTGATTTGCAAATATTGTACCAGGCTTGCCTTCCCAAAATAAATCCCACTTAATCGTGGTGTATGATTTTTTATGTATTGCTGGATCTGGTTTGCTAATATTTTTTTGAGAACTTTAGCATCTTAATTCATCAGGGATATTGGCCTATAGTTTTCTTTCTTTGTGTTGTCTTTGCCGGGTTTTGGAATCAGAATTATGTTCGCATCATAAAATGAGTTTGGAAGTTTTCCCTTCTCTTAAATTTTTTGAAATAGCTTGAGAAGGATAGGAGTTAGTTTTTTATTTTTTAGTTTTGAATGTTTGGTAGAATTCTCCTGTGAAGCCATCTGGGCAGAGCTTTTGTTTGTTGGCAGTTTTTCGATAACTGTTTTGATCTCATTTGTTGTAATCGGTCTATTTAGGTTTTCTGATTCTTCCAGATTGATTTTTGAAAGATTACATTTTTCAACAAATTTGTCCATTTCACCTAGGTTGTCTAATTTTTCGGCATACAGTTCTTCATAGTATTTTCTTTCACTCCTTTGTATTTCTGCTGTGTCCGTTGTTACTTTTCCACCTTCATTTCTAATTTTATTTATTTGAGTTCTTTCTCTTTTTTTCTTGGTGAGTCTGGCTAACGGTTCATCGATCTTGTTTATTTTTTCAAAGAAACAGCTCTCAGTTTCATTAATCCTCTGTATTGTCTTTTTAGTCTTTATGTCATTTATTTCTGCTCTGATCTTTATTATTTTCTTCCTGCTACTTCCTCTAGGCTTTACTTGCTGTTCTTTTTCTAGTTCTTTTAGTTGCAGGATTAAGTTTTTTGGGTTTTTTTTTTTTTTTGAGCTTTCTCTAGCTTTTTAAGGTATGCCTGTAATGCTATGAACTTTCCTCTCAGGACTGCTTTTGCCGTGTTACACAGACTTTGAGTTGTTGAATGCTCATTTTCATTTGTTTCAAGAATTTTTTTTTACTTTTTTCTTGACCCATTCGTTGTTTAATAACATGCTGTTTAGTTTTCAAGTGTTTGAGGGTCTTTCAGTTTTTCTATTGTAGTTGATTTCTAGTTTCATGCCATTGTGGTCAGAGAAGATGCTAGATATGGTTTTTAATCTTCTTAAATTTGTTGAGACTCATTTTATGTCCTAATATGTGGTCTGTCCTAGAGTATGCACTATAAACACTTGAAAAGAATGTATATTCTGCTTCTTTAGGTTGGATGGTTCTGAAGATATCTATTAAGTTTAGTTGATCTAGTATATCCCTTAATTCTGTTATTTCTAAGTTATTTCCTTTCTTGAGGATCTATCTATTGATGTTAGTGGGGTATTGAAATCCCCTACTATTATAGTATTGCTGTTGATCTCTCTTTTATGTCCATCAAAATCTGCTTTATATATATAGGTTCTCCTATATTAGGTTCATAGATTATTTATAATGGTTATCTTTTCCTGTTGAATTGCTCCCTTTATCATTATGTAGTGACCTTCTTTATCCCTTACTATAGTCTGTTTTAAAGTTTATTTTGTCAGATATGTGTTGCTACCTCAGCTTTTTCTTTATTTTCATTTTCATGAAATATTACTTTTCATCCTTTTACTTTCAGTCTATATGTATTTTTTGTTTTGAGGTGTATCTCTTGTAGACAACATATGTGAGGTCCTGTTTTCTTACCCATTCAGCTACCCTATGTCTTTTGATTGGAGCATTTAATCTATTTACATTTAAGTTTATTATTGATATGTAGTTGTTTATTGCCATTTTCTTTAAAACTATCTTTCTCTTTCTTTATATTCTTTCCCCCTTTGTTTTGTTTACAACTGGCCCCTTAACATTTCTTGAAGCATTGTTTTGGTTGTAATAAATTCCTTGAGTTGTTTTTTGTTGTTGTTTTTTTTTTTTGGTCTGGGAAGCTCTTTATTTCTCCTTCAATTTTAAATGTTAGCCTTGCTGGATAGAGTAGTCTTGGTTGTAGGCTCTTGTTCTGCATTACTTTGAATATATCTTGCCATTCCCTTCTGGCCTCAAGTATTTCTGTTGAAAAATCAAATGTCATCCTTATGGGGGCTCCTTTGTAGGTGACAGCTGTTTTTTCTCTAGCAGCTTTTAATATTTTTTCTTTATTGCTTAGCTTTGGTATTTTAATTTTGATGTGTCTTGGTGTAGATTTCTTTGGGTTTCTCTTTAATGGAATTCTCTGTCCTTTTTGAACTTGTGTGACTTTTTCCTGCATCAATTTAAGAAAGTTTTCAGCCATGATTTTATTGAACAAGGTCTCTATCCCTTCTTCTTTCTCTTTTTCAGGAACTCCTATGATGTGGATGCTATTTCTCTTTAGGTTGTCACAGAGCTCTCTTAAAGTTTCCTCAGATGTTTTTAGTCTCTTTTCTTTTTGCTGCCCCACTTTTGTGCTTTCATTTTTCTTGTCCTCTAAGTCACTGATTCAATCCTCTGCTTCATCCAGCCCGCTTTCTTTCAGTGTAGTCTTCATTTCTGATATTGTGTTTGTCATTTTTGTCTGGTTCTTCTTTATAATCTCTGTGTCCTTTATGATGCTTTCAATTTCTTTATTGAAGTGTTCATTAAGTCCATTCATTGTAGCTTTGAGATCTTTAAGCATCCTAAAAGTCATTATTGTATACTCTTCATCCTGTAATTTGATTACTTCTGATTCATCCAAGACTTTATCAGAGGATTTATCTTGTTGCAGCATATGACTTATGCTTCTCTGCCTACCCATTATTCTCTATGACTTGTATGTTTCTTCCAGTTCTGTCGCCTTTCAGCAATCTTAAAGAAAAGATGATACAGCTGGCTTTCTCCTCCCATATGCCACAATGGTCCTGTACGGACCAGTGACTTACAGTCTGTTCACCTCCTTATGTCCTTTTTAACCCACACCCACTTCCATAATCATATATAATACTTGTGCTCTCACTTTTATTTTCACTGGCAGTAGAAGTAGAGTGTCTTTGACTAGGAAACACTGCTATGGATTTACAATCATAACTAGAGTTTTAATGCACTAAATCAGTGGTTCTCAAAGTGTGCATCAGGGGGCACTGCTGCACTCTAGATTTCCAGGTGCACCCTATGAAATTACAGAGAAATATGTGCCTGGTGGGGAACAAAAAACCAATAGTGGTTTTGGAGTTAAGATTTTGGGGAGACAGAGGTATGGGAAATTGGCTGTAAGCTGCCAGTCTGCCCAACCTCTACCTCACTTGCCTGATTAGGTTGCAAAAGACTGTTAAGCTGTGGTGCTGTATTGTTTACACTACCCCCCATGTTCCCCCAAAAGACTGGAAGCAAATTTCTTCTCTCCTTTGTTTGGTGTAAAGTTAAGATGATATGGGTGATGGGGGTTTGGGATTTATGATTAAGCATAAGGAAATGTTTCTTGAAACCTTTTGGATTTCTATAAAAGAAGAATATGTGGCAATGTCTAAAAACCTTTGAACTTTTTACTACAATTTTCAACATCCTATTTATGTCAATTAGGATTTTCTACCCTCAACACAATTAAGAGTAAAAAGAGAGGAATTCTTCAATGTATTGATGAGAAAATGAGAATTTGCCTTCCAAATATATGCCCAAACATTGAAAAAATCACTAGGACACATCAGGCTCATGTTTCTCATAAACACAAGAATGAAAAAACTTAACACATTCGTGCCGGGACCTGTCGAATTTACTAAATCTTACTAAGAATGTATCTATATATATAAAAAGATAATAACATTTTTGTCTTTTTTTAACCCTTCTATTTTATGAACCGTGAAAAGCTTAACAAAAAAAATGTAACATACAGCCTGACCTGTTGTGGCGCAGTGAATAAAGCGTCGACCTGGGAACACTGAGGTCACCAGTTCAAAACCCTGCACTGGTCTGGTCAAGGCCCATATGGGAGTTGATGCTTCCAGCCCCTCCCCCTTTCTCTCTTTCTCTCTCTCTATCTCTCACTCTGTGTCTTCTCTCTAAAAAAAATGAATAAAATAAAATAAAATGTAACATACAAATGTCAGAATAAATTGAATCTTGTCATATTTATTTTGTTTAATTACCATAAAAGCATGCTTGGACTTTATATTTTTTCTTTAATATTTGACTTAATTATTATAACATATTTCTAAGAAATTTGTATATAGTGCACCTACAATTATTTGTAGGATTTTAAATGTACCCCGATTTCAGAAAGTTTGAGAACCACTGCATGAATGCAATTTTTAACTGTTGGAAAGAAAAACATAGGAGTGAGATGATGGCCAGAGTAAAGAAATATGTAGAATTTGGTATAAAATCATAACACAGAAGGTTTCTATATAAATTAATAGGGCCTGACCTGTGGTGGCGCAGTGGATAAAGCATTGACCTGGGAACACTGAGGTTGCCAGTTCAAAACCCTGCACTGGTTCGGTCAAGGCACATATGGGAGTTGATGCTTCCAGCTCCTCCCCCCTTTCTCTCTTTCTCTCTCTCTCTCACTCTGTGTCTCCTCTCTAAAATGAATAAAATAAAAATAAAATAAATTTTAAAAATATTAATAGGAAGCCCGACTAACTCCACAGCTAGTGCTTCATATCCCAGAGTTGCAACCCTCATGTGAAACCCACCATGCCTTCCTCGATGCTTCGTCCCCACTCAGCAGCCCGCAGGACAAGTTTGTGGAGAGAAGGAAGGCTGCCAAGTGTTCGCTGCAGGCTTCGCCTCATTTTTATTTTATGATTACACTGGGGACTACCTTTATTTTCTAGCTCTATAAAAACATTAACTTCTTGGTTTAATCAATTCTCAAATTGTAAGCATGCCTATTCATTCCCTCATTAAAAAATGCCCCCAAAACACTCCCTGACATACCTGATGCCAATATCCTCTAGTAGTTTAGAATATCTCCTTGGGCAGGAGAGATTGTGTGTGTGTGCATATGTATGTGTGTGTGCATGCATTCATGGTGCACCATAGTTTTCTTGTGTCCTGGTCGCATTCCTCCACACATTCCCACTCCTACTCACCCTCATTAAGGCATATGAGTTAATTAAGACAATATTGTGTCTCTGAGGGCAAAGACAAGCTTCAACAATTTTGTTTCCTTTGTAACAATGAGGCCAAAGAAAAGAATCTAAGATTTGTTGTAAGTATTGTGTACCAGGAACTGGGCTGGTTGCTTTGCCCACATCACATGATTTCATCCTCATATTATCTTTCAGGTAGAGGTAAGTTTTGTTTTACACACAAGAAAACTAGACTCAGAAGAATTAAATAACTCAACCAAAGGCAAAGTAAAATGTGCCGCATTCAAAATATTAACTCTTTGACAAGAAACTCCAAGCTTTTCCCATTCCAATTCACATAAATCTGATCATATAATTCATTCCACTATTTAAAATCTTTCACTATTTACTCATTGCTCAACAGACAAAGTGTGGTGCCCAAATCCTCTCAGTTTGGGTCTCTCCTCACCTCCCTGAGCTCAGGACTCCAGGGTTATTTTTCTGAACACTCCACACTGCTTCACTCCTTCTTGATTTGCCCTTCTACTTCTTCTGCTTCTCATGCTCTCCTCCACCCTTGTGCACCTGGGGAAACCCACCTTAGTGACTCGGGTCATTTCTCCACTCTCTGTGGAGCTTTTTACTCCTATATTTCCTATAAACCTTTTAACTCTTCTCATCCTAACCCAACCCCCACAGCAGTATGTAGACATATTTCTATCACCACTCCACTAAGTAACTTATCTCTTAACATGTTCCTCTGTTATTCAAGATTATAACTTTTTCAAGGGCAAGAGTCATGTCTTGGTCATCTATGTACCTCATATTATACCTCTGTGTACCACTGCCAAATAGAACTTTCTTCAATGAGTCAAAGGTTCCACTATGCTATTTAATGCAGTAACCACTAACCACATATTTTGTGGCTTAATACTTTGAGAGTGGTTAGTGCAACTAATTTTTTTAGATTTTAAGTATTTGAAATTCAAATGGGCATCTGTGGCTAATGACAATCATATTTCATGTTGCAGTTTAGAGTTTTTATAGTATCTGTATTATAGCAGGTATCAGTAAGTATTTGCTGAGTTCAGGCCACCCATGGTTTCTACCTATCCAAGCCCAAAAGCCTTTGCTATATTTTTAATTCTGCTCAACCATTTCATTGGCAGAGACTTTCTGTATGATCCTTCATCTTCCCCACACACTTTCCAGGTAAGCTAGGGGAGCACCCTCTCTTTCTTGGAACTTTTCTGACCACTAATTTGCTACCTTTGCTCTTTTTTCCTGCATCTCATTTCTACAGAGTCTATAAAATAGATTTGTATTTTTACTAAAGTCTCATTCCACAAATAACCATAAAACATAGAAGCAGAGTTATTAAAGCCTCAAGGAAAAATGTATGGACAAAAATATCAGTCTGATTTATTATGAACAGTGGGCTTGCTAGCAAATGACAGGAAAACTGATTTGCATCTGAAATAAAATTATCCCACATACATGCACCATGGCTCCTAATCCCCTTCCTTCCCACAATTTTCTAGGACTGTTTAATTAAAGAAATCCTGCCATTTTAGAAAGCTTTAGAGTCTGTTACTTAAGTTCATGAAGGCTTGACTTAAAATTTTTGTTGATAATCTAAGTGTAGCCTAGATTTCCAGGTGGCTAGAAAGTTCTCTAGATATTCAACAGGAGGCCCTGAGCCAGCAATTACTGGGCACTTACAATATTTTAGGCACTGTAATAAAAATCCTTCCCTCAGAACTTCTGAATAGATACTATTTTCTTTGAACCAATGAGAAGAAGAATGAGAAAAGTTAATACCTTCCCAAGGTCGTAAGTGGCTGAGCTGGGAACTCAGTTGCCTGACTTCAAAGCCCATATACTTGGAAACAACCTAAGTGTGTGTTGATGGATAAATGGATAAAAATCAATGTGCTTATTATCTATCTATGATCCACCTATCCAATATACAAAATGAAATTTTTTCAGCCATAAAAAAATATTCTACCATTTGCAACAACATGGATAGATAAAACTTGAGGACATTATGCCCAGTGAAATAAGTCAGACAGAAAACAAATTTTATATAATCTGACTCACATATGGAATTGAAAAAAGCCAAAGGGCAAAGACAAGCCTCAACAATTTTAAAATGTTTGAGTTGGACTCAAAAAGTCAAACTCATGGAAACAGTAGATTGGTGAGTCAAAATCCAGGGGTGGGGAAAATGGGAAATGTTGGTCAAAAGATACACACTTTCAGTAATAAGGTCTGGGGACCTAATATGCAGCACAGTGACAGTTAACAGTACTGTACTATGTACTTGAAATTTGCTAACCACATTTCTTGTCCTGTTCTGAATCTAGGCTGAATTTTTTTAGGTGATAATACCAAATTTCAAAGACTATTTTACCAATACCTTCTCTAGTATGGTAGCACTTATAAATGCATTAATAGAGTGACATCAGAGAAATGGTGGCAAGAGAGACACTCCTAATCTCTGCCCTTGAAATTTCAACAAATTCTACAACTATACACAGAGAAAAATCCCTAGATGAACCTGAAATGTACACATACTAGATAGACAAAGGTATGATTGCCCAAGAAGGCTTGCCAGAGATAGAATCTGCTTACAGAAGAAAGGAAGCCAAAGGACTGAGTCTTTCTCTTTCATCATGGACTTGAGAGAGGAAGGCACTGTTGGCGCAGGCTTTGTCTTTGAGCTGGAGCCAAGAGAAGATGAGAGTCTGGGGGAAGGAGATGAGATAGGGGTGACAACCAAGAAAGGAACAGAGTCGTTTTCTGGCGTTTGCCACACCCATTCGTGATTGCAGGTGCTGGGCGCACACAAAGCCCGTGGCACACTCCCAAGAATAGCATATGAATAGCTTGTGGAGATTAGCCCACAGGGCACTGAGGAATGCTTGATCTGCCTGTGCACCTGGTGAAGTTTAGCCTATGTGGCATGAGACGTGCTTGATCTGCAATCTGCGCCCCGATTGCTGCGGAAGCTTGGACAGCAACTGGGGCACATGGCCCGTGCCTTACCCAGGGTTGTGCTATGAGGGCTTAGAATAGTAGAGGAGGAGGTATTAGATTGTTTCACTCCAGCCTTCCAGTCCCGCATTGCTCCCATTGCTGTACAAACAGTGGTGGTAGTAGACACCCTCTCAGCTGGATCTTCAGGCTGCTCTTTCCTTGATCCACTGCTCTGTTAGGATGTGAGGTGCCCCCCACCCCGCCAAGTACTTTGGGTTGACCATTGCTAGAGCCATAAAATTGCAAAGCCCTAACAACAAGCCCCTGCTACCAAAGTGACTGTGGCCTTGCCTACATCATTAAGACAGCAATGCCTCAGCAGAACTCAATCCAAGAATCTCAAGAAGCAAATTTTGTAGTACTGCGCCTTATACAGAAAAAAAGAATAAGTTACTTCTCAAAATTGGAAAAAAATACTTTTTTTCTTTTCTCTTTTTTTGCTTTATTCCACTTTTTCTTCATTTTTTTCTTTCTTGTTTTCTCATGTAAACTTAATTATCCTTAGTTAAGACTAAATGTTTTTCTCACTTAGACACAAGCTCTGTGTCCGTCCGTCCCCCCCCCCCCCCCCCCCCCCGCTGCCCCCGACCCAGTGAACTTGTGGTTCTCAGTGACATTCAGCACTCTGGATGGGAAGCAGAGTGGAGGACTGCTCCATTGAACTTGGACAATAGGGCTGGATTCTAAGACAGAGGAAGTAAAATGGACTTGAGATCCCATGGCTTCCAATAAATTATAAGAAGTCAGAGAAAGAGTGCCTATGTCTAATAGTTTTGATTTGATGCTATTTTTACTACAGCCCCTACACCAGAATATAGGCTCTACAGATTTTTGTCTGCTTTGTTGACTGATATTTCTGACACCTAAATAGTATCTACCACACAGTGGTGCTCAATATAAATTAGATAATTCAGATAGCCTAGTGTCTCTCACACAGACTTAAGAAGCTGAACTTAAGTTCCATAAATTAATCACTCAAATCTGATTCTCTAATTCTGCCCCAAATGCTACACAACTCTGGTGTCTTTCACTTAGGCAAAGCAATAGGAACTATTAGTTAAGATGTAGCCCAGAATAATACTTTCCACACAGATAATATGGATTTAAGCAAGAGCTACTGATGTATTCTCTGACTAAAATACTACTTAGAAAAAAGTAGCTTACTAAAGAATATATTTCCATGGTGTCAAAAAGTATTAGTAAGTACAGTGTCAAAATCACAGTCAAGAGGATAATTAATTAAAAGAAATTTCAAAATCTTTATTATTCGGTAACAATAATTTGGATGTGTGCCATTGTCTAGAATTCTTAAAGATACTGTATCCCTTTTTATTTTATCTGAGTAGATGATAATGTTATCTTCTCCAAAGAGCTTTTCTAAAGGAAACTAAAAGCTAATAAAAGAATAGTTTTAAAAATAAAATTTCACTTTTTTTTCCTACTTCAATTCTTGCATGAAAAAAATTGACAAAATTTCTTTATATTTATGTGCTGTCTATATCTTACAGAATTTGCTTCATAAAACAAGTAAAATGTATCTTTATGTTCAGCCATCTCTGGAACATCATTAGCCTTTATTTCTCAGATTCCTAGTTGCTTATCAAAGTAAGATAATTTTCCGGTCACTGCAGAAAGACAGAGGGTCATGTGATAAAGGAAAAGTGCATGCCTGAGGAAGAAGGTAATTTTTTGTAATTAAAGTAACAACCATGTTTAAGTGTTCCCTTGTGTCAATTACTTTATTTTCTTTATTTTTTTATTATCAGTACTGATATTATCTTTTTTATTTTATTAAAATTTTAATTTATTGTATTAACGTGTATTCAAGTGTTCCACTCAATATATAATACCTTCAACTCCACAACCATGTGTCCCCACCCTCTAACTCCTTTCTCCGCATCCCTCTGGGATTTGCCATCCTGTTATCTATATCTCTGTGTTATGTATATATAATTTCATTTATCCCTTCACCTTCTCTGATCCCATCGCCTCATCCTCTTTCTTTCTGACTGCTGTTCCCTGTCTCTATTCCATTCCTTAGTTCACCTTGGTCATTAGATTGCACATACCCTGCCTCTGTCTCTATTCCATTCCTTAGTTCACCTTGGTCATTAGATTGCACATACAAGTGAGATCATATGATACTTTTTTTCTCTCCCTGGCTTATTTCACTTAGCATAATAATCTCTAGGTCTACCCATGCCATCACAAAAGGTAAGATTTCCTTCTTTTTTACAACTATATAATATTCCATTCTGTATATGTACCACAGCTTTGTGTGTGTGTGTGTGTGTGTGTGTGTGTGTGTGACAGAGACAGAGGGACAAATAGGGACACACAGGCAGAAAGGGAGAGAGATGAGAAGCATCAATTCTTTGTTGTAGTTCCTTAGTTGTTCATTAATGGCTTTCTCATATGTGCCTTGACCAGGGGGCTACAGCAGAGCAAATGACCCCTTGCTCAAGCCCGTGACCTTGGCCTCAAGCCAGTGACCTTGTACACAAGCTGGTGAATCCATGCTCAAGCCAAATGAGCCTGTGTTCAAGCCAGTTACCTCAGGGCTTCAAACCTGGGTTCTCTGCATTCCAGTCTAATGTTCTATCCAGTGCGCCACCATTTATGCCAGTACCAAGCTGTATCACAGCTTTTTGATTCACTCGTCCACTGACAAACACTTAGGCTGTTTCCAGATCTTGGTTATCGTAAACAATGCTGCAATAAACATGGTGGTGCATATCTTCTTTTGAATCAGTGATGTGCTGTTCTTGGGATATATTCCAAAAAGTGGGATAGCTGGGTCAAAGGGCAGTTCCATTTTTAAATTTTTGAGGAAACACCATAATGTTTTCCACAGTGGCTGCACAAGTTTGCATTCTCATCAACAGTAGAGGAGGGTTCCCTTTTCTCCACACCCTCACCAGCACTTATTATGAGTTTATTTGTTAATGAATGCCATTCTGACAGGTGTGAGGTGGTATCTGTCATTTTAATTTGCATTTCTCTGATGATTAGTGACATTAAATATTTTTTCATATGGCTATTGGCCATCTGTATGTCCTCTTTAGAGAAGTGTCTATTCAGTACCTTTACCTATATTTTACTTGGATTGTTTACCTTTCTGGTGTTGATTTTAGAAGGTTTTTAAAATAAATTTGGGTTATTAACCCTTTATCAGATGTATTGGCAAATATATTCTTCAATTGTGTGGGTTGTATTTCTATTTAATGTTGTCTTTTGCTGTGCTTTTTAGTTTGATATAGTTCCATTTGTTTTATTTTGTCCTTTATTTCACTTGAGTTTTAAAAGTTATTTACACATTTTGGTTATTAACCCCTTATCAGATGTATTGGCAAATATGTTCTCCAATTGTGTGGGTTGTCTTTTTATCTTGTCAATAATGTCTTTTGTTGTGCTTTTTTTTTTTTTTTGACAGAGACAGAGAGAGTCAGAGAGAGGAACATATATGAACAGATAGCCAGGAAGGGAGAGAGATGGAAAGCATTCATTTTTTGTTGTTGCACCTTAGTTGCTCAATGATTACTTTCTCATATGTGCCTTGACCAGGGGGTTACGGCAGAGTGGCTGGCCCCTTGCTCAAGACAGAGACCTTGGGCTCAAGCCACGGACCTTGGGTTTCACACCAGTGACTTTTGAGCTCAAGCTAGTGACCATAGGGTCATGTCAGATGAGCCTGAGCTCAAGCTGGAGACCTCTGGGTTTCCAACCTGGGTCCTGTGCATCCCAGTCCGATGCTCTATCCACTGCGCTACTGCCTGATCAGGCTTGCTGTGGTTTTTAGTTTAATATAGTCCTATTTGCTTATTTTCTCCTTTATTTCACTTTCCTGTGGAGATATATTGGCAAAAATATTGCTACAAGAGATATTGCAGATTTTACTGCCTATGTTTTCTTCCAAGATGTTTATAGTTTCATGACTTACATTTAAGTCTTTTTAACCATTTTGAGTTTATTTTTGTGAATGGTGTAACTTGGTGGTCTAGTTTCATTTTTTTTTTTTTTTTTTTGCATGTACTGGTCCAATTTTCCCAACACCATTTATTGAAGAGATTGTCTTTACTCCATTGTATACTCTTATCTCCTTTGTCAAATATCAATTGACCATAAAGGTGTGGGTTTATTTCTGGGTTCTCTGTTCTGTTCCATTGATCTGTATGCCTGTTCTTATGCCAGTACCAAGCTGTTTTGAGTACAATGGCCTTGTAGTATAACTTGATATCAGGAAGTGTGATACCTCCCACTTTATTCTCCATTGTCAAGATTGCTGAGGCTATTTGTGTGGGTATTTTTGTTCCATATAAATTTTTGGAATATTTGTTCTATATATTTGAATTATGTCATTGTATTTTAATAGGAATTGCATTGAACCTGCCATGAACCAGTACAGCTAGTAATTCCATGTCCTGAGTGGGGAAGGCCAGGAATTAAGAAAATAGGCTTGGAGTAAAAGAATGGGCTCTGGAGGCCTCTGCAATGCTGATGGCAAAAACAGACCTGCTCAACACCTGCTTCCTGTGTTATTTATAGGGCAAAGTGGGTCATTAACAAATCAAAATGCCCACATTTCCAAGGCAACCCAAGAATTCTACCAAGTACAGAAAGCCCCCACCATACATAACATCTTAACTTCACAGACAAAGGATAAGAGAAACTTGCCTCCAGTTTTTCCAAGGGACATAGGAGGTAGGATGAGTATAAACAATCCAGCACCATAGCAAAATAGCCTTTAGCAACTTTATAGAACAAGTGAGGTGGGTGTTGGGCAGACTGTCAGCTTACTGCCAGTTCCCTACACCTCTGTCCTCCCAAAATCTAAACTTCAAAGACCCTGTTGGCTTTCAGTCCCCAACATGAACCTATAGATTGCTTTGGGTAATATAGACATTTTAATGGTGTTTATTCTTCCTATCAATGAACAGGGTATATGCTTCCACTTGTTTGTATCTTATTTAATTTCTTATTATTTTCTGAGAACAAGTCTTTTACCTCCTTGGTTAAATTTTTTCATAGGAACTTTATTTAATTTGTTTTGCTGCAATAGTGAAGGGGATTGTTTTCTTAATTCCTCTTTCTGACATTTTTTGTTGTATAAAAAAGCCACTGATTTCTGAATATTATTTTTATATCCTGTCACCTTGCTGAGTTCATTTATCAGGTTTAATAGTTTTTGACTGAGACTTTAGGGTTTTCTATATACAGTATCATGTCATCAGCAAATAATGATAGTTTCACTTCTTTTCCAATTTGTATGCCTTTTATGTTTTCTTCTTGTCTGATTGCTGTGGCTAGGACTTCCAGAATTATGTTGAATAAAAGTGGTGAAAAGTGACACCCCTGCCCAGTTCCTGATCTTAAAGGGTTTGCTTTTAACTTTTGCTCATTGAGTATGATGTTTGCTGTGGGTTTGTCATAGATGGCCTTTATTATGTTAAGGTATGTTCCCTGTATTCCCATTTTGCTGAGAGTTTTGATTATAAATGGGTGCTGAATTTTATCAAATGTCTTTTCTGTATCTATTGATATAATCATATGATTTTTATTCTTTGTTTGTGATGAATCACATTGATTTGCGAATATTGTATCAGCCATACTTCCCCAGAAAAAAATAACACTAGTTCATGATGTATATAATCTTTTTAATGTATTGCCAGATCTGGTTTGCTAATAGTTTGTCAAAAATTTTAGCATCTATGTTCATCAGTTATCAGACTATAGTTTTTTTTCTTTGTTGAGTCTTTACTTGGTTTTGGAATGAGAATAATGCTTGCCTCATTGGAAGTGTTCCCTCCTCTTAAATTTTTTTTGGAATAGCTTCAAGATAGGTTCTTCTTTGAAATTTGGTAAAATATGCCTGTGAAGCCATCACTTCAGAACTTTTGTTTGCTGGTTTATTTATTTAATAACTGTTTTAATTTTATTTATTGTAATTGGTCTGTTCAGGTTTTCTGATTCGTTCAGATTGAGTTTTGGAAGACTGTATGTTTCTAGGAATTTATTCATTTTTCCTTGCTTGTCCAATTTTTTTGTCATATAGATTGTCATAGTATTACAATCCTCTGTATTTCTGTGGTGTAAGTTGTTACTTCTCCACTTTCAACTTTTTTTATTTTTTTGATGAGTCTGGTTAAAGGTTCATCAATCTTGTGTACCTTTTCAAAGAACCAGCTCTTATTTTTATTGATCTTTTGTTTTTTGGTTTTCTTTTAGCCTTGATGTCATTTATTTCTGCTCTGATCTTTATTATTTTCTCCTTCTCCTTCCTCTGAGATTTATTTGTTGTTCTTTTTCTAATTCTTTTAGGTGCAGGGTTAGGTTGTTTATTTGAGCTTTTTCTTGCTTCTTAAGGTGTGCCTGTAATGCTATGAACTTTCCTTTCAGGACTGCTTTTGCTGTGTTTCATAGATTTTGAGTTGCTGTATGTTCATTTTCATTTGTTTGAAGAAATTGTTTATTTCTTCCTTGATCTCACTGTTACCTCATTTGTTACTTAATAGCATGTTATTTAGCCTTCTAGTGTATTAATATTTTTCAGTTTTTCTATCATAGTTGATGCCTACTTTCATGCCATTGTGATCAGAGAAGATGCTTGAAATGATTTTAATCTTCTTAAATTTAATGTGATTTGCTTTGTGTCCTAACATGTGGTCAATCTTAGACAATGTGCCATGAACACTTGAAAAGAATGTATATTCTGCTGAAGATATCTATTAAATCCAGTTGATCTAGTGTGTCATTTAAGACCAATGTTTCTTTGTTAGTTTTCAGTCTAAAAAATCTATGCATTGATGTTAGTGGGCTATTAAAATCTCCTACTATTATAGTATTGCTGTTAATCTCGCCTTTATGTCCATCAAAATATGCTTTATATATTAAGGTGCTCCTATATTAGGTGGATAAATATTTACAATGGTTATACTCTCCTGTTGGATTTCTCCCTTTATCATTATGTAGTGACCTTCTTTATCCCTTACTGTAACCTTTGTTTTAAAGGCTATTTTCTCAGATATAAGTATTGCTACCCCAGCTTTTTATTCATTTCCATTTGTGTGAAATACTTTTTCTGTCCCTTCACTTTCAGTTTATCGGTATTATTGTTCTGAGATGGGTCTCTTGCAGACAGCATATGTACGGGTCTTGTTTTCTTATCCATGCAGCTACCCTATGTCTTTTGATTGGAGCATTTAATCCATTTACATTTAAGGTTATTATTGATATATACTTATTTATTGCCATTTTATTCTTTGAATCTACAAACCTCTGTCTTTCCATTTATTTTTTCTTTTCCTTTGTTCCTTTTACAAATAGGCCTCTTAACATTTCTTGCAGTACTAGTTTGGTTGTAATAAATTCCTTGGGTCTCTTTTTCCTTTTTTTGTCTGAGAAGCTTTTAATTTCTCTTTTAATTTTAAATTATAGCCTTGCTAGATAAAGCAGTCTTGGTTGTAGGTTCTTGTTTTGCTTCACTTTGAATATTTCTTGCCAGTCCCTTCTGGCCTCAAGTGTTTCTGTTGAGAAGTCAGATGTCATCTTTATAGGGACTCCTCTCTAGGCAATTAACTGCTTTTCTCTTGCAGCTTATAGTATTCTTTCTTTGTCACTTAACTTTGACCTTTTAATTATGATGTGTCTTGGTATAGTAATCCTTGGGTTCGTTTTTAATGGGACTCTCTATGATTCTTGAACTTATATGACGTTTTTCTTTATCAGTTTATGGAAGTTTGCATCTATAATTTTTTCAAATGGAGTCTCCACCCCTTGTTCATTCTTTTTTCCTTCAGGAACCCCTATGATGCAGATGTTTTTTATCTTCATGTTGTCACAGAGGTCTCTTAGAGTTTCCTCAGTTTTTTTAACCTCTTTTTTTGTTGTTGTTGATCTGCTTCTGTGCTTATGTTTATCTTGGTCTCTAAATTGCTGATTTAATCCTCTGCTTCATCTACCCTGCTATTGATTCCTTCTAGTATGGCCTTCATTTCAGATATTGTATTTGTCATTTTTGACTGGTTCTCTTTATGATTTTAATGTATCATTTTCTGATACTTCATATTTCTTTGTTTAAGTTCTCATTTTGACCATCCATTGTTGCTCTAAGATCCTTGAGCATCCTAAAAATTATTATTTTAAACTCTACGTCTAGTAGTTTGGTTACTTCCATTTTATTTAGTTTTTTTTCTGGAGATTTCTCTTGTTGATTTATTTGGGTCATATTTCTTTGTTTGCCCATTTTGTCAGTGTGTAAGGTAGTGCTGTCTGACTTTGAAAATTGTTATAGGGTCTTTATGAGGGAGATGGGCTCAGTGGTACTGACCTCCAGGCCACCTAAGTTCCTTGCTCTAGGAATTCTTCAGGGTAGCATTTTTTCTCCTGTTGTGAGTGTTAGATGCAGTTGTTCCTTTCATGGGTATGCTTATCTCTTCAGTCTGACTGGCTCTAAGGATCAACCTTAAACATTTGTATTAGACACTGTATAGTGTCTGTTGTGTTGGGCATGTTTATTCTCCAGTGTCTGGTGCCTGTTATACTCCTTCTTTGGGCATGCTGCTTGTGTAGCTAGTTTAGTGTGTTATTGGTGCTGTTTGTCACCCACTACTGGTTGAGTTGGTTATAGTTCTTGGGTTAGCATCAGCCATTGTTTGTAATCTGCTGTGGGCTACCTGTTTGGAAATACTGTTCTGTTCACTGTTTGTGCTGTGTTTTGTATGCCTGGGTTGTTTGGGAGGAGCCAACCTATGTATAAGGATCATCTTTCTCCTGCTTAGAGATGAAAGCAACTCCTTAAAATCCTCAATCTCTGTAAGACTTACTTCCACTTTCAGCTGCTCCACCTCCTCTTGCAGCTGCCTGGCTTTCCAACAGTCTTCTGTAGAAAGACTGTAGTGTGTGCTGAGACTGGCTTCACCTAACCAACCTATTTCTATAGGTTGCAAACTTAGTGGGTTAGGTCAGTTGAGGTTGAAAAGACAATGTTAGTGGGACCCCCTACTTTAAAAGTCTCTTTTTCAGAAGCTCAGTATGGGGAATGTGTTCCCTACTCCAGAGCCTAATCCCTCGGCCACTGATGGATACTCAATTTTTTTTTCTCCCCAGCAAGTTGAACAGTGGGTTCAGATCAAGTGGGACTGGTAGTCCCCTCTGCAGAAGTTCTTACAGCTGGTGAGACCCTGGTCTCAGGGAGGAAGACTGAGATAGTTCTACCCTGGAGCTTACTGTGTCTCCCCCAAAGTGGCTTAGTCTCTTAATGGACCCAACAATAGGTTCATGGGAACCCACATTTTAAGTGTCCAAGCTGAAAGCTTCTCTCTCTTTTCCCTGTGGAACCTAGCTGAACAGAGCTGGATGTCCAGTACACACGCCAGCTGACTATGAAGGTTTACCTTGTTCAATGCACATGAGCCACTGTGCTGGTGCTGATCACAGAAAGTTAAAATTGCCTTAGCTGGGCCAGATGTGAGAAACCCTCCTTTAGGGCACAACACTAGCAAGAGTAGTTAGGTCCTTAACCAATGCTCTCTGCAGCTGGCCACAGAATGTGCTGGCTCTGGGTCTCCCTGAAGAAAACCTGGTGCAGTCCAGGAGGGGAACACTGCCCATGACTAGCCTTTAGCAACCTTCTTGGAGCTACAAGCAATCCAGAGTTTGTGGCTGCTTCTGCTGGGTCCAGGTGCTCATGGAAATACAAAGCTACACACCTAGGCTGGCTTTTACACACTCTGGGGCTGGAGGTAGGTCCACAAAAGGCCAAGGTTCCCTGAGCCCTGCTTCCTGCAGCCTCTATATGCTGGCTGCTTGTTGGGCTCAGGCACTGTAAAAATCTCTGGTAGACTTTAGAGCCAATTCAGAGATTAGGAAGGGTAATGGGTATGGCTTAACCCCAGGTGTAAGTCTGTCCAGATATTTTTTACAGACATCAGTAGGGTGTACCTCCAGGAGTCTAGTGGGTGTGGTCTCTGAGACCCAGAGATATGGTCAGCTCACAGTCCAGATAGTTTCTACTGAGTCTTCTGTGAGGCAGAAGTACCAGTCATAGACTCGGGAGTATGTGTGTAGTTTGGAGGAACTCTGAACTCAGTGCCAGAAATCTGAGTCACTGAGGTGCTTCTGCTTCCTGGTTGACTTCCTAGAACACCCCATCTTCATAGAGTAGGCCTTAAGAGACTCCAGATGGTGGAGCAGTTGCTTTTCCCCAGGCTGATGACACATGAAGGGGACTGCTCCACCCAAGAAAGATGGTGACTGCAGTACTGGAGAATGAATCAGCAAAGGGGTTCCAGTGGTCATCCCCCAGCATACCTCTCCCTGGACCTCCAACTTTACACTCTCCTCATGCAACTCTAGTCCTCTCAGCTCTTCTTCCACCGGAAGCCTGCATAAGTGGTTGTGAGCAAGATTTTCTGCACTGGCCTTTTATTATAAGGCTTTGGTCTCTGAGAGCTTTCTCTCTTTCTTGCAAACAGAAACCTCAGCCCTTTTCACCAGCAATACTTTGTGGGTATCTCTTCTAGACTCTGGGGCTCTAGGCTGGGGCACCTGGCTTGCGACCCTCCCCACTCCTGGGAGCAGACAGTCCTTTCCATATCTCTGCCCTTCCTAACAGTCTCTGTGTGGCTTCTTCTGTGCTCCATGGTTATAGACTCCTCTTTGTTTAGTCCAAAGTTGGTTTTTCAAGATGATTGTTCTTAAATTAAGTTGTAATCCAATTTGGTCCTGAAAGGTGGCAATTGAAATCTCAGCCTAATCTGTCATCATCTTGGAGTTCCCTGAAGAGAACGGCTAGAAATGAGCTGGTAGAAATTCTGAAGCTCAAAACTCTCCTCCAAAAGTTTCAGATTCAGATTCTAATGATGTCATAGCATTCAAGGGAAGATGGTGCAGAGCTAAATTCTGTTGACTTCACAGCCTGGAGGGGCCGAAGATACTTCAAATTTATTATATCTAAATCTGTAACACCCCTCCCCACTTGATGCCATAGTCTATATTTCAGATGGCAGAGATAGAGATTAAATGGATCTCTAAAGGCTGCCTAGTTTATAATAAGGAAGCTGGAATTGGAAGCACATCCATGATACTTACCATGTATAAAATTTCCATCCTGCCCTGTGCACATTTTTTAAAATTGTAGAAATTAATGAAGTATCCCATAAACAGAAATGCACTCCACAAATAGTCATGGCCATGATTCAACAAGCCAAGATTACACTATTTCTGAAGGAAAAGCAGGACTCTCTATCAAATGACCAAAATAAATGGTCCTTGGCTACAAAATGCCAAGAGGCCCTGGGCCTGCCTTAGATTGATGGTCAGAGGTGAACCACTGGAACCAGGTTGCCAAGTA
The DNA here is from genome assembly GCA_037038555.1 of Rhynchonycteris naso. NCBI lineage: Eukaryota > Metazoa > Chordata > Mammalia > Chiroptera > Emballonuridae > Rhynchonycteris > Rhynchonycteris naso. The sequence continues at coordinate 180,982,811 of CM072995.1, read as the reverse complement.
AACCTATGTTTTATTATCTGTACCACAGGGGAATGCTATTAGAACATAAAAAGAGTAAGGTTAATTGGCCAATATTAAGTATTCCCTGATAGATTCAAAATAAGAGTAAGCCATGATTATAAAAGGGGAGAAAATGCTTTGAACATTAACTACCATTGAAACCTAAAAATTAACACATGGATGAATGTTAAAAAAAAAAAGAGCAACAAATTTCATAGCAAATGGAAAAATGAGGCATTAATGTCAGAGAAGATAACTGCTTATACAAACAAACTTTAAATATTAATATTACTTCCCACGAAAAAGGTGTCCCCATGACATTTCAGTAGAACTTTAATGTTTACTGGACAAATGATCTGGCTCAGTTTTTGCCGCAATTCTCAATTTTAAAGGCAAACCCTTAAAATCCATACAGACTTGCATAGTCATTCATAAAAGGTATTTAGATTATCTACATGTATATACGCTTTTGTTTGGGGGTTTTAAGGCCCAAACAGCTATTTGCCCATCTTAAAATTAGCTTTTGCTTCTCAAGACCCACAGTTATGGCTTTTTGTACTCTGTCAGAACATTGATCTTTACTGCTGCTTACCAGTATGCATTTCAGCATAAAGAGAAAACTAAACTTTCTCTCCAGAGAAGGGTGCATATCACCACTGCCTGTATTCAGATAAGATCCAGAGTGATCCTTCCATCAGGAACCTGTTCTCTAAGGGTCAGGAGAAATAATTTGAGCTTCAGGGTGCATTCTTGACCCCACACTTGGTCTCAGGGTTTTTGTGGGTGACAACCAATATTTGGATTAAAATAATATAAAGAAAATTCTTGAGAAGAATATAAATAACCATAAAATATTATAAATGGGAGGGATATAGAAATCATTTAACTCTATTTTTTACTTTACAAATGAATCCAAAAGAATAAATGATTTGGTGAAGATTCTCCTTTTCTTTGTGCCTCCTTATGTCTCTCCCATTGGTGAGTATGATTTTTTTTTTTTTACATTATAAGCTGAAACAACTTATGCCTTTTAAAAAACTTTTGCTATTCTACTTTACAAAACAACTCTACCCTTAGAGCTTATTTATTGTACAACATGCTCTTAAGCTTTATATCTCTCCCTTTTCACCACTTTCAAATTTAGTACAAAGGCCTTTAGTTTGTATAAATATTAATGCCTTTTGGTGGTTTTCTAACAATTTGCACTCAGGCTATGATTCTAAAATATAGAAGTTGATATAGAATGGTATGAATATAAGTATTAATACTTATATAAATATTATTAGTCACAATGTGATACTACTACACATATGCACACATCAGAATGACTAAATAAAAAGACTAATATTACCAAGTGTTGAAAAGAACATAGAGCAACTGTAAACTCACACATTTCTGGTGAGAAGGTAAATTGATATGATTATGTTATTAAAGTATTTGGTAGTATCTATTAAAGTTGAACATGTACATAGTTTATAATGGAATAATTTAATTCTTAGGTTTATACACAAAAGTAATGTGGACATATTCACCAAAAGACATGTACAAGAGTATTCACAGCAGCACTGTTCCTAAAAGCTAAAAACTGAAAACAACCTAAATGCATATGAACCACAGAATTACTAAAATGTAGTATATTTTCATAAAAATCATACTTCATTTAAAGTGGTAATAACTGTCACAAGTTATTGAATACAACTAATTCAAATACCAAGGCTCAAATTGGGTTTCAAAATAAGCGCAGTACACATAAATAGAAATCCACAAATAGTTTTAGTTCCATGGATGGTTGGAATAGCAGCTAAAAAGTGCCAGTAAGAATCCAAGTTCTTTCTAATTTTTTATTCTGTTGTTCTTTGTGTTGGCTTCATTTTTATTAGAAATAAGATGGTGGTCATAGTTTCAGGCAATATATCCAGAAATAACTACATTCAGGAGTAGAAGAAGGTAAACTATATTCTTAGGAAAAAATGACTTTTTCTTAGGAGACCATCATATACTTTCCCTCATATCTCATTAACAAAAGTGAGTCACATCTTATTATAAACAAACAGTGGCAGAAAAAATGGGATGATAAAGTTTGATTAAGATTTATCTTCTGGAATAAGATGGATGTGGAAGTACGGTCCACCATTACAACTAGCAGTTAGAATTAAGAGCATTTATTTAAACTGCAAATATTGGATATGTGATTTCTGTTGAAAGGTGGAAACAGTAGAGCTCTCAAACTTATAACAAAATGCTGAACAAACTTGCTGAAGCAAGTTCACAAGTTACCCCTTACCCATCAGAGCATGGAGGTTGTCAGACAACCAACTGCCCATACTCTGGAGGCAAGCAGGAGTCTTCAGTGAGAGATGAGACACAAACATTTGTTCATGATAAAGAGAAAAACAATATCTGTGTAACAGAGAAAACTTACAGGTAGCTCTTACCCAAGTGATCAAAAGAGACATGACTAGAGAGAGTCATGCTGATACCATGGAGCTCCCTACATGATACTATAAGGCAGGCACTTCATCACTGTGGTATTCTTTCCCAAATTTCATAACTTTAGTCTAACTCTGAGAAAAACTCATACACACCAAAATTGTGACACATATTACAAAATACCTGAAAATAATCTTCAAAAGATTAAATGTGATGGAGACCAGAGAGATAACAAATAGACACAGATTGGAGGAGACTAAGAAAACATGACAACAGAATGCATCATGGGTTCCTGGATTGGATACCAGTTTAGAAAAAGGACATTTGTAGAAAAAATATAATGAGATTCAAACAGACTATGGATTGGCTAATAACATTATATCAAATTGTTTTACTTTTGAAAATTGTACCATTATGTTAGATGTTGACGTTAGAAGAAACTGGGTGAAGGCTACACAGAAACTCTATACTATGATTGCAACTCTTCTGTTAGTCTTAAGTTATTTTGAAAGAAAAAATGTTAATTGTTTATTTGCTATTTTTCTATATTTAAATTAGCATTTAAAATTTTCAATAAGTATTATCAGACTTTCACACATTTCTTCAGTTCTCTACAGAGGTGGTATTTGTGCCAACAAAATGAAATGATATCATATTGCTCCTAGACACTAAACATAAAGCAAACAAATAGAAAGATATAAGCCAGTTAACAAAAATTTGAGTGTCAGGAAACCAAATAACTTTGCTTATACTATTTCCTCCTTCCTTTATATTGGTTCAAAGTAACTTTCTTCACTATTTTAGAGCTCATAAATCCGCTTCCATAATCCTTATAATCACTGATAAAGAAGCTCTTTCTCTTGTTAACTCCATTATATGCTTCAAATAATGAGGACTGTAGAAAGTCTTACTAAGTAGCTGCATAGTTCTTAATCTGAGCTATAAGAGAGCAAATATACAACATGTTCTTAATATGATAAAACTACTTTGGTGATTTCTCAAGAGAAATAACAGCAAATAGGAAAAAAGGTGGCTTTTAAAAATAGTTTTATTTAGACAATTAATTTTAATGTGGTGACACTGGTCAACTGGAGCACATAGATTTAGGGAAAACATCTTCAGATCATTTTGACATTTGACTATGTTGTATGCCCATCATCCAAAGTCAAATTGTCCTCTGTCACCCTTCATTTGGTTTTCTTTATGCCCCTCCCTTTCCACCATCCCTTCCTTCTCCTCCCTTCCCCTCCCCCTGGTAACTACCACACTCTTATCTATGTCCATGAGTCTCAATTTTGTGTCCCACCTATGTATGGAATCATACAGTTCTTAGTTTTTTCTGATTTACTTATTTCACTCAGTATAATATTATCAAGGTCCATCCATGTTGCTGTAAATGATCTGATGTCATAATTTCTTATGGCTGAGTAGTATTCCATGGTATATATGTACCACATCTTCTTTATTCAGTCATCTATTGAAGGGCTTTTTAATTGTTTCCATGTCTTGGCCATCGTGAACAATGCTGAGATGAACATGGGGCTGCATGTGTCTTTATGTACCAATGTTTTTGAGTTTTGGGGAATATAACCAGTAGAGGGAAGATGGCATTTTTGATAGACGCCAAAAAGTAATTCAAGATTCTGCAAAAATAAAGTAAGAAAAATTATTTCTGGCCGTACTAACAGAAAATGTTGATCATGGTGTTTATCCCTGTTCCACCAGTTTACTGAAGGTATGGAAAAGGAAGGTAGAAAACTGACAATTTGCCTTTCTACGTCATAGGTCAGTGGATCATAAGGGGCCACATTTGAGGCTGAAAAAGAGGACTGGATAAACATGGGGTTGCATTTCTCTTTTTGAGTCAGTAATATGGTATCCTTGGGATATATTCTTACAAGTGAGATGGCTGGGTCAAAAGGCAGTTTCATTTTTAAATTTTTGAGGAATTTTCATACTGTTTTTCACAGTAGCTGCACCAGTCTGCATTCCCACCAGCAGTGCAGGAGGGTTCCCCTTTCTCCACATCCTCGCCAGCACCTATCATGTGTTGTTTTGTTAATAGTGGCAGTCTGACTGGTATAAGGTGGAATCTCATTGTGGTTTTAATTTACATTTCTCTAATGACTACTGATGTTGAACATTTTTTTCATCTGTCTATTGGCCATCTGTATGTCCTCTTTGGAGAAGTGTCTATTCATTTCTTGTGCCCATTTTCTGATTGAATTATTTGTCTTCCTGGTGTTGAGTTTTACAAGTTCTTTATAAATTTTGTTTATTAACCCCTTATCAGATGTTTTGTCAAATATGTTCTCCCACTGTATGGTTTGTCTTTTTATTGTTTATATTGTCTTTAGCTGCGCAAAAGCTTTTTAGTTTTATATAATCCCATTTGTTTATTCTGACTTTTATTGTTCACAATACCAAGATCTGGAAACAGCCCAAGTGCTCGTCAATGGACAAGTGGATTAAAAAGCAATGGTACATATATACAATAAAATACTATGGGGCTAGATAAAGAAGGAAATATTACCTTTTGCAACAACATGGATGAAACTGGAAACTATTATGTTGAGTAAAATAAGCCAGGCAGAGAAAGAAAAATATCATATGACCTCATTCATTTGAGAAATCCAAGGAACAATGTGAACTGAGGAATGGAATTAAACCAGAAGGAAAGAGGGAAGGAAGCAGTTGGGAAGGAGGTAAGGGAGATGTTGAGGGGAATAAAAGGGAGGGGGATGCATTTCGGGAGACACTATAATCTATGTAAACACAATAAATAAATAAATAAATAAATAAATAAATAAATAAATAAATTTAGAATAAAAAGAGGACTGGAATTTAAGATTTTTTTTTATGTATAGGACAAAGGATGAAATGAGTACTTGGTAACCAAAATGGTGAAGAGTGATAGAAGTTGCCAGGTCTATCAGACTCCATTTCTACTTTCTCCTGGTGAACATGCTAGACCCCAGCTTTCCTTGAAGTTAGATGGAGTTTTTGGTCATGGAATTTGGGACAAACTAATGCATATTGCTTTCAGAATTGGCTCATAACAGAAGTTCTATAAGATTCTTCATACTCTCTTTCATCTTTTGGCTGAATGTTTACATTTTTAAGGCTACTTTGCTAGTCCCACATACAAAAGGAAGGAGCCTCTGTCTGCCTAGGTTGCTGAGCTGTGCCTCACCAGTCACCACTTTCTCACCAATCTACACTGGACTGTGATGTGAGTGAGAAGTAAACATTTTTTGTATTATGCCACTGAAATGCTAGATAATTTTTATAATTTTTTTTAAGATTTCACTTATTCATTTTAGAGAGGAGAGAGAGAAACACAGAGAGAAGAAGGGAAGGATTAGGAAATATCAGCTCTCATATGGGCCTTGACCAGAGAAGCCAGGGTTTCGAACCAGCAACCTCAGCATTCCAAGTCGACACTTTATCCACTGTGCGACCACAGGTCAGACATATGTATATATAATCAAAGAAGTTTCCCTAGAGTATTCCTAATTTAGGAAATAGTAATATAAGAAATTGGCAGCTCTCAAACAACCAACTCATACATTGTGTCTTCATAGAATAAATTCAAGCAGGCATTCCCCAGTGTTTTTCACTATCTCTTCCTTGTTATGCCTTCTTTTTTCCTTTTGTTTTAGGTTTCTTAGGCTATGGTTTTACTGTATTTGAGCTATCTGGAAAGTGAGTGACCACAGGTTCCAGCTTTCCTAGGATAGTTTACGCCTGTTGCACCAGAAGATAATTACTTTTGCTCTCAAATGTTTGAATGATAAGTTATATGGTCACCCTAATGATAAACCACTTTATCTCCTCTTGAGAGCAGATGAGATAGAAATTTTGAAAATCAATAAAATAGATTAATCACAAAGAGAATTATACTTTATGAGTATTTATAGTTGCAATTTTTCTCTTATTGTTTCTTAGAAAGCCAAAAATATGGTATTTTTCTCTGGTGTAATATACAGCATTATTTCTTTACAAGTTTATTAATCACAATGATTTAAAAAATATTAAATGAAAAGCCTGTAAACTATCACACTGAAATTCTTTCAATGATTTAAAATGAACTGTTTTGTTGTCTGTTATATAATGTCATAATTTATTAAGTAATAAATCTGGTTATTATATACTAACCATTATAAAATTAAAGCCATAACAATTTTGGATAAAGAGTGTCTATGTACAAACTTAGGACTCCCTGAAGAACTAGAAAGAGATCTGGATCACACATCACACCTGGGTAGCTAGGAATTTAAGTGCGCATTAAAGGCTGTGCATAAAAATTAATTACATGTGAATTTTTTCATTTAAAAGAATATTATACTGACAAAAAGAATTTCTCATTGGCAAACTGGGGGTAATTCTTGATTTTCTGGTTCATTAATTGAAAATAGACATTTCTTCATACTCCTTAGAGTTAATTTTAAGAAATCACCTTAGACCATTTTTCCACAACAGGTATAACAAAGAAACAACAAAATGAAAGTTCAAATGGTTATGATTAAGTTAAAGTTAATTATGAATTAACCATAAAAATACCTTTTGTTTAAACAATTATAGTGAAGAAACTTCCAGGTCAAGAGAGTGAGCACTAAAGCTCCCTAAAGAACACGGTCCCTCATGATTGTAAAAGACTATAATGTGACATGGGAGGCTCTTTGAATAGGCAAATAGAAGATTTACCTTTGCCATTTCTTCCACAAGAATCCAAACCCTTACCATTTTGAAGGTGGATCATATCTCTTTTTTAATTCTGGCATGCAAACCTTGTCAATTTTATTCAGGTCGCCACCTGATTCTACATTACCAAAATTCTCAACTTAGCTCTAATTTATTGTAAAAAAAAAAAAACAACTGGCATTAACCTTTCATGAAAATTAATCACAATAAATGCTAAAATTTTATGGTATAGCCTGTACCTACAAACCTATTTAAAATGTGCTCTACTAATCAAGTCTGTCTAAAATAGATTATTTTGGCCCATGAATAAAGAGCTAGTACCACATTCATTGTGTTATTATTTTATAGAGTCTTTCTATAAAATCCCCAAGAGAAGAATGCACTATCTGTTCATGAGAAATAACACACTGTCTATGGCTTATGAAATAATGATAAAATTTTAAATACCTTGGAAAAGCCAAGCATCATCATTTACATGATTTTTGCCGGCTTTTCTCTGGTTGAACGGCAACATTGAAATACAATGAACAGAGGAATACAATTAAATATGCAGCCTAATGAGGAATGGAGAACTTAGATTTTTTTTGTCATTTTTTTTAAACAAAAGCTTCCAAAATTTAAAATAATGAAGTAACATGGCTAGTGGAGAAAAGTAAAGGATGCATTATTAGACACAGCAGTAAATGTCAAATATAATATACTACAGCAATATTCTTCAGTTTGACTATAGCTCTTTTATTTCTTGTTTCCATGTATGTCCTGCTGTCAACTGTTCATTTCCCTTCATATTTATTCTCATCAGCAGTTGCCCTAGTCAGACAGAAAGACTGGCTTGGTTTAATTAAATGCTCCCATTAATATGAGCTTCCTACACAGACGTGGACATGCCTGGAGCACCACTCTCACAGCTGGGCATCTGGTGGCAAGACCTGAGCTTACACTGCACTAGATTTTATTTCTTCTTGAGTCAAATACTCAGAGAACTTATTTCTTCTAAAAAAATTTTCTCAGTATTGAAGCCCTAAAGAAGAAAAATAATTTATACCAAGATAATTATTATTGATTTTTGCTACATAGAACTCTATCATAATGACTTCAGATGTATTATGCACCTAACAATGTTGCTTTGAGTAACATTGTGCTCCAAGTATTGCACTGTGGATCCAGAAAGATGTCACTTAAATGAGCTTTATTAAACCTAAAGTTTAGGTGTCAAAACATTACGAGCTGTTTGTAGGTCAAGGGAGAATACAGGTACCTTTTATTCATCTTTACCAATGTTAGTCTGATAAGAGAAAGATGAACCAGGGGGAAGAAGAAAGACAGTGGTGTTGTGATCTGATAACCTGGAAGGTCACAAGGTTACAGATAGTTTTCACATGTGAGTAGGAATCCAAATGGACCCCGAAATGCCATCAGCATGATCAGATGACCATGACTATGTACTTTTGCATAATAAAAATGAGTCTAATTCCACATCTGTTTGGCAGAAATTGAGTAAACCAATGAATGTTGGCAAATTCTCAACAGTTTATAAGCAGCAGAAAGTGCAGAAGCATCAGTTCTGCTTGTGAAATGTCTGAGAGGAATCATGGTGCACTAATTGAGTGAGCTCACTTGTTTGGACTGAAAGGAGTCTAAATTAGAAGTAAACCTACTTCATAGACTATTTTAAAAGTGATTGTTTTACCATTAGTTCTTATTCACTGTATAGATGTCATACAATTTTTCAAAAAACTTAGAAAACTTAATCCACAACCACCACACCCAAAAGTATCAATTACTTTCCCTTGTCCATATTCATTGCCCACCCTCATCCTTATGCATATATAATAGATCAGTGTGCCAGATGCTATCCTAGGCACTGCCCATACAATTCATTTAATCCCCCAAATGACTCTGAAAGTGTCATTCCCATGGCATAGGGGAGACTGACAACGGGGAAGTTAAGCACCTGGCTGCACACTGAGCAGAATTGAGTTCCGGTGGGTCTAAATCCAAAGCCTGTACTTAGCTACTCTGTAACATGACCCGTGCTACTCATGAATGGACTTGGTAGCTGTCTTTATTTTTCCAACTTGCTAAATGAATCACTGTTTTTTATTGGTTGCCCAAAAATTCATTTGAAGAAATGAATTGTAATTTAAATGGCTTATATTCTTAGATATTTATGTATTTCTCATTTCTTTGTCTGTGTGGTAGAACTACCATGAACATTTTCTTGCCTATTGCTTTTTTTCTTACTCCTTTTGAATTAGTTCTTAACCCTTTGAGTAGTGGGTTGCTTTGTTTTGTTTTGTTTTGTCATGCTTGCTGACTCCCGGGAGTGAGTTCTTTCTCAAAAAATAAAATTAGTTTCACTTACTCTGGGTAGTCAGGAGGTACAAGTACATACATTAATGTTCGTACTATTAAAAACATTAAGAATAAATTCCCAGAAGTGATATTATTTTGTCAAGGGATATAAATACAAAATATTTATAATTATTGTCAATACATTTATAAAAACCTTACAGAGGTTCTAAAGAACTTTTAATGAAAAAATAAAAATATATTTCATATATTACATTCTTGCAACATTCCTTATAAGTTTGCTATGTACTAAATACTGAACTAAATTTTCAGTATACAAAAACACTAGATTAGGCTTCTGACTTCATAGTACTTCATTCTACTAAAGTAGAAAATTATGTATTTATTTTAAATATACATTTTCTTTATAAGTTATATAGTAACATAATTCAAATAATATCCTTCTAACTTATTAGAAATAGAGAAGGAATAGATGAGATAATATGTTCTGAAGTGACTTATAGTAGGTGCTTAATAAAATAAGTTCTCCTTTCACACTTAAGATGAAATCATAAAAGCATTCCCCTATAGCATGAAGGAGCCAGTAGAAACGAAACAGAATTTATTATTGATGGGACATGAAAACTCTGGAATTGATGGTATCAGTGGAAGGTGGAAAGATTAGCTTTGGACAGGAAGACAAAAAAATTTTTCTTTGAGAAAGGAAAGAATGAAGTACTGCAGGATTTAAATAAAGGAAAATTTGCAGGTGTTGGGTGGGAAACTCAAGAACTTCACACTGGACAGCCTCTGTTTTCTCTATAAGAAATGTTTTTGTTCAAGAACCAGGAACTGAAGGAGGGACAAACTGGGAAAGGACCTTGAGAGGGAAGAATTACTGACTAGCAGTCCTGAGCTTTGTGGCAGACCACATTTGTAAGGTGTCCCTTTGCTATCTGATCCCAGCATGGCTGAGGGGCCAGGTGGAGGAATGGTCAAGGCATGCAGCTGAACTGATACAGAAATCAGAATCAGCAGGGCAGCAGCAGGAGAAAAACAAGACAGGAGAGGAGAGTGCTGCAACAGAGGATAAAGTGAGGGTATGAGAGAGAAACACTGAAGTGAAGAACTGATTTAAAATTTGAAGTGACAGGTTAAGTCAAAGAATCAGATATCTCAATGAACTGAAAACTCAAAAGCCATGCAGGGATAAGGGTAGAAAAGAGACACAGGGGGGATGGACGGATTCTTTTGGGTAGTAACAACGATTTAGGTCGAGCTCAGTGTTATTTGGAGCCAAGTCCTCTAAAGTAGTGCATGATGTGGCTGAAAAATAAGATTTAAAGACAAGATATAAGATTAATTTTTCTGAGTGACTCAAGCTATATCTGCAGAAATGGCAAAGAAAAAGATTAACCCAAAAGTTTCGAAATAATTTGAAATGACAGTACAATAAAGAAATACTTTTCAGGAGATGTTTGCATGAAAAGTGATATTTTTTATGCTTCATAGCTACAGAGCATCTAAAAAAAAGGACAAGATATAAAATTCATGAGAACGAGTTAGAATGTGGGAAAAAATAAAAGCAAGAAGATGTCATTCTAGCTTCACTGATGAAAGGACAACATAGAAGTGACGTCAGAGAAATGGCACTGTGAGGGGTGCTCCTGAAACCTCTCCCTGAAATTTCAACAAATTCAACAACTAGAGACAGAAAAACAATCACAGGAGCATCTGAAATACACATACATTAAACAAAGGTACAATTGGGTGAAAAGGTGGCTGAATATATAATCCACTCTGAAGGAAATAAGGCGGAGGACAGAGTACTCCACTTTCCTCACTGACCTGAGCAAGGGCTGCTTTCACTTGGAACTGAGAGAAAGGGGGGTTAGGGGCATGGAAAAAGCTGGGCTAGGCAGAGACGTTGAAGCCGAGGAAAGAGTATGCCCACGGCTCAGCCCACGTGGAGCTAACACCAGTTGCAGACCCCAGCAGAGGTGGGTGAGCAGTTATCTTGTTTACTCCTGGTCTCCCGGTCAGCAAGTGCGGGCAGTGTGCGAGTGTATCCAGCTGGCACCTCGAGCATGAGCGCCCGCATCCCCAGAGGGAAGGGTTGGGTTAGAGACTGTCAGCAGTGAACCTCTGCATGGGCTGTAAACAGAGTCTTTGTATAATCCTGGTGCCCCAGCAGCATGCTGAAGTACACAGAGAGCCGGCTTCCCTACGGGCGGGCGCAGCGCCTCTATCAACCAGACAAAAGAACAAAGCACATTCCTGGGAAAGAGAACTGTGAAAGTGGTGGAGGGAAGGGTGCAGAGACAGCCTCTGGAGAGCAGACCCACGAATTGCTGAAGAAAGCCTAATCCACAGTCTGCTCACTGCCCTGCGGATTTACACTGGTGGCTTTGGCTGACAAAGTCTTCTTTCCAAAGGCCTGCAATTTAAGGCGACCCAGAGGAGGGACTTGATAGTTCCCAGGGCCTCTTGCTTTGCAGGCAGTGGCTGGATCAACTTCCAGCCAGCCAATACAGGCTAAAAAGAACAGTCCCACAGAACAGACCTCAGAGAATACTGCAGAAGCTGGGCAGGCTGGGCTGTAGGAATACCAACAAGGGAGAAACCTGTGGAGAGCACACCCACAGAGAGCTGAAACAAATTTAACTAGAACCAAAAATCAACTCACTCTCCTGCCTGCTTGAGCTGATGGCTCTGGTTGACAAAGCTTTCATACTCAGAGCTGTGCTTTGAATGAACCTGAAGAAGGGATTTGGCAGCTTTTAGGACCTCTTGCTTTACAGGCAATGACTGGGGCATCTTCCTGCCAGCCGATACAGATTACAAAGTGCAAAAATCCTGGATAGAGTGGTTCCGCAAAGCTCTGAGGCATACTTGACATAGCTGGAGGCTCATAGAAAGACAGCTGAAAAACAATAGAATCCAAACCCTGACTGATTACACTGGCAGCTCTGGCTGGCAAAGCCTTAACCAGAACCTTGTGTTGAGTGGGGATGGGGAGGCGGGAGTTGGCAGCTCTTAGAGCCTCTTTCTCTCCAGGCAGTGGCTGGGGCAACTTCACAGCTAGATTCCCAGGCTGCTGGTTCAGGAAAGAGACTAGGGGAGAGGCTCAGGGAAAACGAACTCTCCAATTGTCGAAGCATGCAAACACTAACAAGCCTCGCCCACCAACAGGACTGAGGCCTAGTTTATGTTATCGCCATAGCAACACATCAACTGTCAATCTCTACCTAAGATTGCCATAGGGGCTAAAACCTGAGGTACAGCACCACCAGCCAAAAACAGGGAGAAGAAAGAAAAAGGATGAAGATAACCTCTTAAAACGTGAAAAAATCTACAGTTTTTATAACTTTTTCTATTTTTTTCTTGTATTTTTTATTTATTTTTTTCTTTCACCTTGGTCTTTTTATCCTCTTTTCCTTTTGTTTCTTTCTCTTCACTCTGAACTTTATTACCCATAGGTGTTACATTTTCCATTTTTTAATGAGTGTTACATTCCAAAAAACTTAACTCAATTTCTCTCTCTCTTTCTTTTTGTTTCTTCTTTTCTCTTTCAGTTTTTTTCTTATTTGAATCTCACCCACAAAACAAATTATTCTTTTCTGGGTTGAAATTTTGTTTTTGTGGCATTTTGTATGCTTTTTTACTTCACATTTTATCTCTTTAGCATTTCCCCCAACTTTGGCTCTCCATTCTATGTAGTTTTTGTTCCACTCAATACAACAGAATTTTCAATTTTCACTGTATGTTCTTTCTTTTTTCTTTATTTTTTTCTTCTCTTCTCTTACACTAGTTCTCTCATTTGGTGCTCATTTACAAATTATTTTATTCCTGATCCAAATATTTTTCTTGTTGCATTTTGTGGATTCCTGCCTCAGTTTTTGCCTCTTTGTCACCTCACCCCAACTCAGGCCCTCCATTCTATGTATTTTTGTTCCACGTAGCACAATTAAATTTTCAGTTTTTCACTGCATTTTCTCAAAATTTTTTTTGATTTTTTAAAAATCAACTGTTATTTCTGTTATTAACAATACCATTCTCAAATGCCACTAAGAAAAAAGAAATTGAATATCATGGATACAAAAAACAAAGATGTAGCTCACATAGATGAGGAAAAATTTTCAGAAAAAGTTTCAATAACTTGAAGACCTTGGAGTTAAATGACAGAAAATTGAAAATTAAATTCCTAAAAATAGAGATACACAAGAAAGCACAGAAAGGCAACTTAGGGAGCTCAAAAACAATGCAACGAACAGAAAGAATACATCACTAAGGAAATTGAAACTACAAAAATGAATCAAACAGAGATTAAAAAACTCAATACATGATCTGAAAAATGAGGTAACAAGCTTAGCCAATAGAACAGGCCAGATAGAGGAGAGAATTAGTGACATAGAAGACAGGCAACTAGAGACACTACAGAGAGAAGAGGAGAGAGACTCACAAATTTAAAAAAAAAATGAGAAATCCCTATAGAAATTGTCTGACCCCATCAGAAAAAGCAACATAAGAATAATGGGTATATCAGAAGAAGAGAGAGAAAATGAAATGGAGAACATATTCAAACAAATGATAAACAAGAACTTCCCAAGCCAGTGGAAAGAACTAAAGCCTCAAATTCAAGAAGCAAACAGAACACCGAGTTATCTTAACCCTAACAAACCTACTCCAAGGCAGATCATAATGAAATTGGCACAAACCAATGACAAAAAAATTTTTTTCAAGGAAGCCAGGGAAAAAAAGAATACAACATATAAAGGAAGGCCCATTAGATTACTATCAGATTTCTCAGCAGAACTATACAAGCTAGAAGAGAGTGGACCCCAATATTTAAAGTTCTGAAACAGAAAAACTTCCAGCCAAGAATACTATACCCATCAATGCTACCCTTCAAATATGAAGGAGAAATAAAAACATTCAAAGATACAGCAAAGATGAGGAAATTTATCACCAGAAAACCCCCACTTCAGGATATACTAAAGGGTGTTTTCCAACCAGTTACCAAGAACAAAACAAAACCACAAGTAAAAGCTTCATCAAGATCACAATAAAAACAAGATTAATCGGTGATAACAAAAACGAGGAGACGGAAGATGGCAATAAAGTAGGTGGACGTACCAACTACCAACTCCCAGAACCAAAGTGGATTATAACTCAATTTTAAGAACCATCATCTGGATAAACCAACTTTGAACTAAACGAAGTGGACTCTTCAACCAAGGAACACTGCAGAACCCACATTGAGACTGGTAAGAATAGCAAAAACGTGAAGAGGGCTGCCCAGCTCCCCGGAGCAAACAGCAGCCTGGAGAGACCCAAGTGGCGGGAGGAGAATATGGTGGAGAGGGAGGGACCAGGGTCCCAGGAACCAAGCCCCAGCTTGCAGTCTCAGAGCCTAGAAGAGGCATATGGACAGTATTGAAGGGACGCGCAAAAGCGATCCAGCAGCTGCGGGCCAGCCTGTGACCCCACATGTGGGGAAAAATACGGGAAGAGGTCTGCTCTGCGACCCTGCACAAGCCGGCCCTGACCACGGGGACACAGTTAGAACGAGGGACGGGCGAGGGGCTCGCGCCTGAGCTAACGCTGCCAACCACGCCTGGACGGAGAAACCGTGGTTTGCCATTCTTTGTGCGCAAGCGGGCTCCTAATGTGGAGAAGGGATAGACCCCGAGGCGAGCGGAAGTTCGCAGCTGATCTCACGCTACTAGCCCCGACTGGCCAGAGAAACCCCTGTGGTTTGCCATCCTACGTGAGCGAGCTGGCTCCAAATGTGGGGGTGTGGAAGAGTCCAGAACGATCGGAAGCTAGCAGCTGAGCTCACGCCAGCAAACACGCTCGACCCAATAAACTGCCGTTTGCACCCTGCGCAGGAGGACCCTGGCCTTGAGGGTGAGGCTAAATTCTGGAAGGGCAAAGACTCACAGCTGAGAGCACGTCAAAAGAACCGACCAACCCTCAAAACTGTGGCAAGCAGGCTCTGACTGCAGGGGGCTGGGGGTAAGCCTTCCGGAAACAGGCTGGGTCCACAGCTGAGCAAAAGTGCTCACCTCTGCCCTTGGTGCTAAGGCTTGTGGCTTGAGTGACAGCCCATACTGCGGAAGAGAGGCAGAATTCACAGCAACAGCTGCAATAGGCTGTAGCTGGCAACGCCCGTACCCAACCACTCTAGGCAGCAGCAGAGGGGGTGGCAGACCTGCAGACAGACCACACCTAGAGGACACAAAGGCAACACCTACTGGACTCCAGTGGCCAAAATTTGCCTATGCACAGAGAAAATGGGAAAGCAGAGAAATGCAAACCAAATGAATCAAGAGAAATCCCCAGAAAGACCTGAATGAACCATATATAACCAAACTACCAGAAGCAGAATTTGGAATAATGATAGTTAGGATGTTCAAAGAAATTAGAGCAACAATGAATAGCCACTATGAATACCTAAATAAAGAGATACCAAGTATAAAAAACGAAATTGAAATAATAAAAAAATATCAGACAGAAATGACAAATACAGTATCAGAACTGAAGACCACACTGGAAGGAATTAAAAGCAGGATGAATCACGCTGAGGATCGAATCAGCGACTTAGAGGACACAATAAACAAAGGCACAGAAGCAAAGAAAAAAAAGGAAAAGAGACTAAAAAACTGTGAGGAAACTCTAAGGGAGCTCTGTGACAACCTGAAGAGAAACAACATTCGCATCATAAGGGTGCCTGAAGAAGAGGAAAGAGGACAGGAAATGGAAACTCTGTTCAATCAAATAAGAGCAGAAAACTCCTCTAAATTAAGGCTGGGAAACATTCCACATGTTCAAGAAGCACACAGAACTCCATTAAAGTGAAACTCAAAAAAATCTACACCAAGACACATCATAGTTAAAATACCAAAGCTAATGGATAAAGAAAAAATCTTAAAAGCTGCTAGAGAAAAAAATAATATCACCTACAAAGAAACCCCCATAAGGATGACATCAAACTTCTCAACAGAAACACTTGAGAATAGAAGGGAATGGCAAGATATAATCAAAGTAATGCAGAACAAGAACCTACAACCAAGACGACTCTATCCAGAAAGGCTAAAGTTTAAAATTGAAAAAGAAATAAAGAGCTTTCCAGACAAAGAAAGCCTCAAGGAATTCATTAAAACCAAACCAATTCTGCAAGAGATACAAAGGAGCCTGTTGTGAACAGTTCAAAGGGAGGAAAGAATATAGAAAAAAAAGAATATAGCTTTAAAGAATAAAATGGCAATAAACAACTACATGTCAATAATAACCTTAAATGTAAATAGATTAAATGATCCAATCAAAAGACATAGGGTGGCTGCGTGGATAAAGAAACAGGACCCATACATATGCTGTCTACAAGAGACACACCTTAAAACAAAAGATGCACATAGACTGAAGGTAAAAGGATGGAAAAATATATTTCATATAAATGGAAATGAAAAAAAACCCGAGATAGCAGTACTTATAGTTGACAAAATGGACTTTAAAACAAAGGCTGTAGTAAGATATAAAGAAGGACACTACATAATGCTAAAGGGAACATTTCAACAGGAAGATATAACTATTATAAATATCTATGCACCAAATATAGGAGCCTCGACATACGTAAAGCAGACTTTGATGGACATAAAAGGTGAGATTAACGCCAATACTATCAGAGTAGGGGATTTCAATACCCCACTAACAACACTGGATAGATCCACAAGAAAGAAAATTAATAAAGAAACAGCAGACTTAAAGGAGACAGTAGATCAACTTGATTTAATAGATATCTTCAGAACTTTTCACCCTAAAGCAGTAGAATATACATTCTTCTCAAGTGCTCATGGTACGTTTTCTAGGATAGACCACATGTTAGGACACAAAAATGATCTCAATAAATTTAAGAAGATTGAAATCATATCAAGCATTTTCTCTGATCACAATGCCATGAAACTAGAAACTAACCACAAAAGAAAAACTGAAAAATGCTCAAACACTTGGGAAATAAATAGCATGATCTTAAATAATGAATGGATTAACATTGAGATCAAGAAAAAATAAAAAAGTTTCTAGAAACAAATAATAATGAGCATACATCAACTCAAAATTTATGGGACACAGCAAAAGCAGTACTGAGAGCGAAGTTCATTGCACTACAGGCATATCATAAGAAGCTAGAAAAAGCTCAAATAAGCAACCTGACCATACAGCTAAAAGAACTAGAAAAACAACAACAAATAAAACCCAGGACAAGTAGAAGGAAGGAAATAATAAAGATCAGAGCAGAAATAAATGACATAGAGGCTAAGGAAACAATACAGAGGATCAATGAAACCAGAAGCTGGTTCTTTGAAAAGGTAAACAGGATTGATGAACCTTTAACTGGACTCACCAAGAAAAAAAGAGAGAGGTCTCAAATAAATAAAATTAGAAAGGACAGTGGAGAAATAACAACTGATACAACAGAAATACAAAGCATTGTAAGAAAATACTATGAAGACCTCTATGCCAAAAAATTAGACAATCTTGATGAAATGGACAAATTTCTTGAATCAAATAAACTTCCAAAAATCAATATGGAAGAATCAAAACACCTAAACAGACCAATTACAACAAATGAGATCAAAACAGTTATCAAAAAACTTCCAAAAAAAAAAAAAAGTCCTGGGCCTGATGGCTTCACAAATGAATTCTATCAAAAATTTAAAGAAGAACTAACTCTTATCCTCCTCAAGCTATTTCAAAAAATTTAAGAGGAAGAAAGACTTCTAAACTCCTATTATGAGGCGAGCATAATTCTGATCCCAAAACTAGGCAAAGACAACACAAAGAAAGAAAATTATAGGTCTATATCCTTGATGAATTTAGACGCTAAAATTCTCAACAAAATATTAGCCAACCGGATCCAGCAATATATAAAATAAATCATACACCATGATCAAGTGGGATTTATTCTGGAGAGGCAAGGCTGGTTCAATATTCGCAAATCAATCAATGTGATTCATCACATAAACAAAAGGAAGGACAAAAATCACATGATAATTTCAATAGATTCAGAAAAGGCGTTTGATAAAATCCAGTATCCATTTGGCTCAAAACTCTCAGTAAAGTGGGAATACAAGGAAAATTCCTTAACATGATAAAGGCCATCTACGACAAACCCACACCAAACATCATACTAAATGGACAAAAATTAAAAGCAATCCCCTTAAGATCAGGAACCAGGCAGGGTGGCCCACTTTCCCCACTCTTATTCAACATAGTTCTGGAAGTTCTAGCTATAGCAATCAGAAAAGAAGAAGGTATAAAAGGCATCGAAATTGGAAAAGAAGAAGTAAAATTGTCACTATTTGCAGATGATATGATATTGTATATAGAAAACCCTAAGGTCTCAGTCAACAAACTACTGGACCTTTTAAACGAATTCAGCAAGGTGGCAGGATATAAAATTAATACTCAGAAATCAGAGGTATTTCTGTATACAAACAATGAACTGTCAGCAAAAGAAATTAAGGAAGGAATCTCCTTCACTATTGCAGCCAAAAAAATAAAATACCTAGGTGTAAATTTAACCAAGGAGGTTAAGGACTTGTACTCGGAAAATTATAAAACATTGATAAAAGAAATCAAGGAAGATACAAACAAGTGGAAGCATATACCGTGCTCATGGCTAGGAAAAATAAACATCATTAAAATGTCTATATTACCCAAAGAAATTTATAAATTCAATGCAATACCAATTAAAATACCAATGACATACTTCAAAGATATAGAAAACATATTCCAAAAATTTATATGGAACCAAAATAGAACACGAATAGCCTCAGCAATCTTAAAAAGAAAAAATAAAGCAGGAGGTATCACTCTTCCGGATATCAAGATCTACTACAAGGCCATTAAACTCAAGACAGCTTGGTACTGGCATAAGAACAGACACATTGGTCAATGGAACAGAACAGAGAACCCAGAAATAAACCCACAGCTTTATGGACAACTGATATTTGAAAAAGGAGAAAAGAATATACAATGGAGTAAAGACAGCTTCTTTAAAAAATGGTGCTGCGAAAATTGGACATCTACCTGCAAAAAAATGAAACTAGACCATCATCTTACACCATTCACAAAAACAAATTCAAAATGGATAAAAGACTTAAACATAAGCTGTGAAACTATAAACATCTTAGAAGAAAACATAGGCAGCAAGCTCTCCGATATCTGTAGCAGCAATTTATTTCCCGATTTATCTCCACGGGCAAATGAAATAAATGGCAGGATAAACAAATGGGACTATATCAAACTAAAAAGTTTTTGCACAGCTAAAGACAATAAAAACAGAATAAAAAGACAAACCACACAATGGGAGAACATATTCGACAGCACATCTGATAAGGGGTTAATAACCAAAATTTATAAAGAACTTATAAAACTCAACACCAGGAAGACAAACAATCCAATCAAAAAATGGGCAAAAGAAATGAATAGAAATTTCTCCAAAGACATACAGATGGCCATAAGACATATGAAAAAATGCTCAACATCACTAATCATTAGAGAAATGCAAATTAAAACCACAATGAGGTATCACCTTACACCAGTCAGAATGGCACTTATCAGCAAAACAACAAAGAATAAGTGCTGGCGAGGATGTGGAGAAAAGGGAACCCTTCTGCATTGCTGGTGGGAATGCAGACTGGTGCAGCCACTGTGAAAAACAGTTTGGATATTCCTCAAAAAATTAAATGTCGAACTGCCTTTTGACCCGGCTATCCCACTTATAGGAATATACCCAAAGAACACCATAACACTGTTCATAAAGAAGAAACGCGCCCCCATGTTTGTAGCAGCATTGTTCACAATAGCAAAGATCTGGAAACAGCCCAAGTGTCCGTCAGAAGACAAGTGGATTAAAAAGCTTTGGTACATATATACTATGGAATACTACTCAGCCATAAGAAATGATGACATCGGATCATTTACAACAAAATGGTTGTACCTTGATAACATTATATGGAGTGAAATAGGTAAATCATAAATAAAGACTGAGAACAGCACGATTTCTTACATAGATGGGACATAAAAGTGAGACTATAAGACATGGACAAGAGTGTGGTGGTTACGGGGTGGGGGGGAGGGAGCGGAGAGTGGGAACGGGAGAATGGTAGGGCCACAGGGAAAACCAGATATAAGGTGACAGAGGACAATTTGACTTTGGGTGATGGGTATGCAACACAATTGAATATGATAATCTGGAAATGTTTTCATTGTACATATGTACCCTGATTTATTGGTGTCACCCCATTAAAGTTAATAAAAAATAAAAAATTAAAAAAAAAAAACGAAAAAGGGAATTGGGCAAAGATTAACAGTAGCAAAGAAAGACGGAGTGCAAAAGCACTCATGAGATAATGTACTACAATAAACATGATATGTATTCTTTTCATTACTTAATGGTAACCACCCCTGAAAAAATTCACCACAGAAGCACATGGCTTGAAAAAGAAATAACAGGAATAAAGTATGGATTACAATCAAATAAAAGCAATATATAAAATGGCAATAGAAAACCCTCAAGTATCAATAATTACACTAAACGTAAATAGAGTAAACTCTCCAATAAAAGAACATAGAGTAGCAGGATGGATTTAAAAAGAAAAGTTAACTGTATGCTGCCTAAAAGAAACACATCAAAGTTAGAAGAATCAAAACAACTTCAAAGTGAAAGGTTAGAAAACAATACTTCAAGCAAATAACATTCCAAAAAATCAGGTATAACAATACTCATATCTAACAATGCTGACTACAAGATGGCTAAGGGAATCAGAGACATAAATGGCAATTTCATAATGATAATGGGGACATTGAATCAAGAAGACATAACACTTCTTAATATATATGTAGCAAGCCAAGGAGCACCAAAATATATAAGACAGCTACTGAATGATCTAAAAAGAAAAACCAACATATATAAATCATACTTGGAGACCTCAATACATCGCTGATGGCTCTAGATTGTTCATCCAAACAGAAAATCAATAAAGGAATATTGGCCTTAAATGAAACACTAGAGCAATTGGATATGATAGACATCTACAGGACATTTTACTCCAAAGTGACAGAGTACACATTTTTCTCTAGAGTACATGGAACATTCTCAAAAATCGACCATATGTTGGGCCACAAAAATAACATCAGCAAATTCAGAAAAATTGAAATTGTACCAAGCATATTTTCTGATCATAAAGTCTTGAGACTAGAATTTGACTGCAAAAAAGAAGAAAAGAAAACAACAAAAATGTGGAAACTAAACAACATACTTTTAAAAACTCAGTGGGTCAAAGAAGAAATAAGCACAGAGGTCAAAAGATATATACAGACAAATGAAAATGACAATACGACATATCAGAATCTCTGGGATGCAGCAAAAGCAGTAATAAGAGGGAAGTTTATATCACTTCAGGCCTATATGAACAAACAAAAGAAAGCCCAAGTAAAGCACTTAACTTCACACCTTAAGGAACTAGAAAAAGAAGAACAAAGACAACACAAAAGCAGACAAAGAAAGGAAATGATAAAAATCAGAAAAGAAATATATGAAATAGAAAACAGAAAAAGTATAGAAAAATTTAATAAAAAACAAAGCTAGTTCTTTGAAAAGATCAATAAAATTGACAAACCCTTGGCATGACTCACTAAGGAAAAAAGAGAAAGGACTCATATAAACAAAATCCAAAATAAAAGAGGTGAAATCACCACAGATAGCGTAATTATACAAATAATTATTGTAGAATACTATGAGAAACTGTATGCCACCAAATTTAACAATCTAGAAGAAATGAATAAATTCCTAGAACAATAAAATCTTTCTAGACTGAATCATGAAGAAGCAGAAAGCCTAAACAAACCCATAAACAGGGAGGAAATAGAACCAACTAACAGAAAACTCCCCCAAAATAAAAGTTCAGGTCCAGATGGCTATACTAGTAAACTCTATCAAACATTAAAAGAAGACTTGGTTCCTATTCTACTCAAAGTCTTCCAAAATAATTGAAGAAACAATACTGCCAAACACATTTTATGAGGCCAACATAACCTTCATAGTGAAAACTGGCAAGGACAACACAAAAAAAGAAAACTACAGACCGATATCTCTAATGAATACAGATGCTAAAATACTAGCAAATTGAATACAACACATTAAAAAAATAATACATCATGATCAAGTGGAATTCATCCCAGAATCATAAGGAGGATTCAACATACGTAAAACAGTTAACGTAATACACCATATCAACAAAACAAAAACAAAAACCATATGATCTTATTAATAGGTGCAGGAAAGGCATTCGATAAAATACAACATTATTTTATGTTTAAAACACTCAACAAAATGGGTATAGAAGGAAAATATCTCAACATAATAAAGATCATTTATGATAAGCCATCAGCTAACATCATATTAAATGGCATAACACTGAGGATTTTTCCCTAAAGTCAGGGACAAGACAAGATTGTTTACTCTCTCCACTCTTATTCAATGTAGTGCTAGAAGTTCTAGCCAGAGCAAATAAACAAGAAAAAGAAATAAAAAAGCATTTATATTGGGAAAGAAGAGGTAAAGGTTTCACTTTTTGCAGATGATATAATCCTATACATCGAAAACCCCAAAGACTCCACAAAAAGACTATTAGAAACAATAAATCAATACAGTAAAGTCACAGGATACAAAATTAATATACAGAAGTTCATTGCTTTCCTATATACCAACAATGAAACATCAGAAAATGAGCTCAAAAAACATAATCCCCTTCATGGTTTCAACAAAAACAACAACAAAATACCTAGAAATAAACATTAAAAGAGTGTAAAGGACCTATATAATAAAAACTACAAAGCATTGTTAAGGGAAGTCAAAAAAGATATAATGAAATAAAAAAATATTTCTTGTTCTTGGATAAGAAGAATAAATATAGTCAAAATGACCATATTACCCAAAGTGATATACAAATTTAATGCAATTCTTAACAAAATTTCAATGTCATTTTTTAAAGAAATGGAACAAAAAATCATCAGGTTTATATGGAACTATAAAAAAACCCGAATAGCCAAAGCAATCCTAAGGAAAAAGAACAAAGCTGAGAGCATTACAATACCTGACTTCAAATTATATTATAGAGCCACGATAATCAAAAAAGCATGGTATTGGCAGAAAAATAGACACTCAGACCAATGGAACAGAATAGAAAGGTCAGAAATAAAACCACATGTATATTATCAAATAATTTTTGATAAAGGGGCCAACAACACACAATGGAGAAAAGAAAGCCTCTTCAACAAATGGTGTTGGGAAAATTGGAAAGCCACATGCAAAAGAATGAAACTGGACTACAGTTTGTCTCCCTGTACTAAAATTAATTCAAAATAGATCAAAGACCTAAATATAAGACCTGAAACAATAAATTACATAGAAAAAAACGTAGGTACTAAACTCATGGTCATTGGTTATAAAGAGCACTTCATGAATTTGACTCCAAAGGCAAGGGAAGTGAAGGCAAAGATAAATGAATGGGACTACATCAGACTAAGAAGTTTTTGCACAGCAAGTGAAACTAATAACAAAATAAACAAACAGCCAACTAAATGGGAGTTGATATTTTTAAACAACAGCACAGATAAGGCTCTAATATCCAAAATATACAAAGAACTCATAAAAGTCAACAACAAACAAGCAAACAATCCAATAAAAAAAATGGGAAGAGGACATGAACAGACACTTCTCCCAGGAAGAAATACAAATGGTCAACAGATATATGAAAAGATGCTCATTTTCATTAGCTATTAAAGAAATGCAAATCAAAACGACAATGAGATACCACCTCACACCTGTTAGATTAGCTATTATCAACAAAACTGGTAATAATAAGTGTTGGAGAGGCTGTGGAGAAAAAGGAACCCACATCCACTGTTTGTGGGAATGTAAAGTAATACAACCATTATGGAAGAAAGTATGGTGGTTCCTCAAGTAATTAAAAATAGAACTACCATATTACCAAGCAATCCCTCTACTGGGTATATACCCACAAAACTCAAACACACTGGTAAGTAAAGACACATACAACCCCATGTTAATTGCAGCATTGTTCACAGTGGCAAAGACATGGAAACATCCAAAAAGCCCTTCATTAGAAGATTGGATAAAGAAGATGTGGTACATATATACCAGTGGTTCTTAACCTGGGTTCTATCGAACCCTAGGGGTTCCATGAGTCGGTCTCAGGGGTTCGGAGAAGCCTCTGCCGGGGAGGCAGAATAAAGTAATACCGTAATTTGTTGTGAGTTCATGCACTTTGTTGGTTTTGTTCTTTGAGCACGGCTCATTTTGTGCACCAGTAAAGAAACATATACCTATGTCTTGAATTTGGAAAAATCATATTTTGTTTATCACTAAAGAAGGGTTCGGTGAATGTGCATATGAAACTGGTGGGTTCGGTACCTCAAAAAAGGTTAAGAACCACTGATATATACTATGAAATATGGATGGACCTTGATAACATTATACTGAGTGAAATAAGTAAATCAGAAAAAACTAAGAACTATGTAATTCCATACATAGGTGGGACATAAAAATGAGACTAAGAGGCATGGAAAAGAGTGTGGTGGTTACCGAAGATGGGGTGGGGGGGAGGGGAGAAAAGAGAGGGAGGGGTGGGAGGAGTGGAGGGGAAAAAGAAAACCAGATAGAAGGTGATGGAAGACAATTTGATTTTGGGTGTTGGGTATGCAACATAATTAAATGTCAAAATAACCTGGAGATGTTTTCTTTAAACCTATGTACTCTGATTGATCAATGTCACCCCATTAAAATTAATAAAAATTTTAAAAATTGATACAATATAAAAGGACAACGTTGAAAACTTGAATATCAACAAAACATAATGGTTAAGGGAACTATAAAATGTAACCGTAATAGAATATTATCTAGTTGTTAATATTGGTTATAAAGACTATATGACAACATAAAAAATAACTATAGTAATAAATTAAGTAAAAACTAAATACAGGATTCCTATAAATATATAGGTATACCATGATTCTAAGTATGTAAGAAACAAACATAAGATGAAGGCCAGAAATTATAGTGGATTTTATGGAGAATTTTTTTTTCTATTTTACAGAATTTATTGTAATATGGCCATGTTAAAATTAAAAAGTATAATATTCAATTTCAATTCTTTCCTACTGCTCAAAACTTCTTTTGTTAGACACCTGTGAATATCCTAAAACAGCTCAAGAAAGGAGATTGCAAACCTTCACTCCCTTCCTCTAGCCTCAATCCCTCCTCCTCACCCAGAAGGTGACCTTGCCCTTTACCAGAGAGGTTAACTCTCTCCAGGAAATGCTGCTCTCCTTTTGTCAACTCTCTCTCTGACTTTGCATTCAATTGTCTACAATAGCAGAGAAAGGGCTCTTCCCCAGGCTAACTCCTTCCAGTCTAGAGATAAGGGTTCAGACAATTCTTCCTATTGCTTGTGTGCCTTAATGATTGTTTTTGTTTGTTTGTTTGTTTGTCACTTTCCTAACTCTATTAATCCTGCTCACATTTTAGAGCCAAGGCAGTCATTCAGATCTTTTGGGATACTTTCCCCACCCTTCCTGCCTCTACCAATCTTCCCTCTGAAAACTTCCATACCATATTTACCAGAGTATTACTCTAAAGCCAAACTGGGCATGTACTCTGGCTCCTCTACTAAGTAGATTATTTACCCTTGCTTTGTTTCTGTTTACTCATCTTTAAAATGAGAATAACAATAAAACGTACTTCAAAAGCACTCAATAAATGCAAGCTTTTATTATTTATTTCCTTGATTTTTGGGTATTCAACTTGTTTAACACCCAATGGAAGTTTCTAGAGACTGTTGTAGTCTTATTTTTGTTTTCTTTTTTTTTTAATTTCCTTTTTAATTTTATTCATTTTAGAGAGGAGACACAGAGTGTGTGTGTGTGTGTGTGTCTGTGTGTGAGAGAGAGAGAGAGAGAGAGAGAGAGAGAGAAAGAGACAGAGAAAGGGGGGAGGAGCTGGAAGCATCAACTCCCATATGTGCCTTGACCAGACCAGTGCAGGGTTTTGAACTGGTGACCTCAGTGTTCCTAGGTCGATGCTTTATCCACTGCGCCACCACAGGTCAGGCTGTTTTCTTCTTGAATGATCACCAACTGTTTCTGTTTTTTCAGGATTTACAAGTTTCCCAAGACAAGAGATTTCAGGTACTAAAATAGGGAAGGTCCCAGGCAAATTAAGATGTTGGTCACTCTGCCTAAGACATTGTTTTACATGTAATAGGCACATAAGGAAATATTATTAAATAGTTTATATATAAAATACAGGCAAAATCATGATGCATACACACACTCATATGGCTACCTGTATAAACATGAATCTACAAATCTGCATTTATAGTAAAGCAATTTCTAAAACAGTCAGGTCACTTTTCTTGTGTTGATATGGAAACTGATATATAAAAAAATAAAAACCCTTTTTTTTGACCAATAACCTAATTCTAATATTAAAGGTAGTTTTTCCTTTTCTTATTGTACAACACTGATACTAAACTTTTGTAATGGTTTGTTTATACCATCTTTTCAGGAGTTGTAAACTTTGAAAAATGCTTGTCCAAATGTAAATCTATATAAGCTGCCAGTTTTGTTTCCACCCTTAGAAAACAGCTAGACCTCCTTTAGGGAGGACAGTCCTTCTTTTGTAAGTTCCATCCTTTCTTGAAAAGTGTCCTCATACATGTCCTCCTTTTTGATATTGGAAGACTAATCTATAAATGTCCATATTTGATCAATGCAGAGTCAGTCTATTGCATGTGATGTGATGTATTTGTACTGTATCTAAATGAGTACTTTTTTCTTACGATTATTATTAAAAATTAAAAATCATGTAAGTATTATTACAATATAAAATATTACAAATGTTTTTATTATGCATTTATTATATTATAGTGTATTATTGTTGCAATGAATAAAATGTTTCTTTTATTTACAATATTGTTTTCTTCTATTTATTTTTGTTCTCCTTTTCATTGTAAAAAAATTGGTCACCTTACTCTATCTCTGTAGTTTGACTTGTTTCTGCAAGCTGAAACCAAGTACCTTTCTAATTATGTGAGGCTAAGGATTCCTTGTCCCAGAAAACCCCTAGCCAATACAACATGGGGTTGGAGCAACTTGTAATCTTGACATCACATGACTAATTCTCCTCCCTTCCCCTAGAAACCAATGCGCCTGTGGAGCAACTGCAGCTGGTGCCCGAAACAGCCCTATTTAAAATAAACACTTCGCCCAGTTGGCATTTGCAAGTGATCTTTTTCTTTCTATTACTTAATCCTTACAACAATCTCATAAAGGCAACAAAAATAATTTCATATCATGGTTTATATTCCAAAGAGTCTAAAAAACAACATTTCTGATATTTGGTATCTGGAAACAATGTGAAGGTGACAATAAACATAACAAAAGTTGTGTATATAAACCATTTTTATATTTTATTAATTCTTTCTTCACAGAAATCCTATGTACTGGGGTCTGCCATGTGCATGGGTCAGGTGTTGTTCTAAATTCTGGGGCTACATCAGTGAACAAACCAGAAAAATTCCCTGTCTGCATGCAGCTCACACTCTGGTGAGCAGAAAATGGGCAATAAACAAGGAAACAAATGCCATAATGTGTCAGCCAGGAGTGAATACTCTGAAGAAAAGACCACACTGGACAAAATAGAGTTTGGGGATTGTGAAGGGGTTGCTGATTCACATGAAATGGTTAGAAAGGCTTTTTTGACAAACTCAAAGACCTGAGTGAGAATAAGTTGATTGGAAATGACAAGCCACATTACTCCCCCCCTTTAAATTCACATTGAACTTGCAGCCTGTCGAACATGGAAACAAACTTATAAATGAAAGATGCCCTTTCTTTGATGGTGGTCTATCTACACACTTTTCGTTTCTTTAAAATTTTAAAGTCTTCATTGTTTAGGAAGTGAGTACAGCATGATGGGAAAGCCCTTAGCCCTGAGTTCAGACTGGTTCCAGCCCTCACTGACTGGGAGGGGCTGAGAAAGTGACTTAACTTCCCTTTAAAATGATCATGGTAACACCCACGCTAAAGCACCAAACACAGTCCCTGCCCCTCTCCCTCCTGACTCAGAAGAGACACTGTTTATTACTGGAAACTGAGGATTGGGGCAATGAAACAGAACTGTGCCACCTGGTACACAAAGCAAACACAAGTAACCCCTGAAGTTTCTACCCTTGTCACCGTAACCCTCATTTTACTCAGTATTTTCCCCTATCATTGACATGTAAGGTGCAATATTAATTTTATATTAAGAAAGACTAAGTAATAGTGAATTTAATTCAAAAAATTTTGGGGTATCTTTATGTATAAATATCTTGAGAGAAATGCAAAGGTCAAAGCCAAGCATATCCTCCATCTTGAAAGAAAAACATAAGCCTGTATAGTTCTAACACCAGGCAGTGACAACATAGCAACAGAGATCTGTAATTTAGTGCCACAAGTGGGGAGGGATGGGTTCAAGTGTATTTCTCAGAGGTCAAGTGATGAGAAGAGAGGCAGAAGCAAATATGGAAGGAGCAAAAGGAAGGACTTGAAGAGAGCAGGAAAGAAGAGACTACTGAGGATGATATTAAAAAATGTACAGATCTCCATAGTTATTTGGAAGTGAGTAATGTAATTGAATGAAAAGAACAATATTGGGACTGCTGTAAAATACCTTATTAGACAATACTATTATGTTGGTGTGACTTCTACCTTGAGCCATTTAGGTTAAGAGAAATGTTATAGGATATATCTCCTAAAGAGATATATTCTATCTCCAAAGCCTTAATCCAGGTCAGCAAGCAAAAAGATGCTCTGATAAGGAGAAGAAACTCCCTTTCTCCTTCTGGGAATTGTCTGGTTCTGATCCACTCTAAGAAGCTTAGTAAAAATATTCCTAATTTTTATGAAATAGCAGAACATAAGCATGAACTACCTATGGAGGCTGGACAGTTTAAGTTGCTAAATAGAGATTTATTATCACCCTAACTTTCTTATTATAATTTAAGACTCCAAAATCTACTTCAACTTTCTCTGGTAAAGAAAAAACCTTGGTTTATTTTATATCTTTTTCTCTGAAAAGTACAATCTTGATGCTATGTGAAGACTTTAAAGTGTTTTGAAGGTAGAAATCTCAGTAGCAGAAAAATAACTGTAAATAGATTTTGGCAGGATTTAAATAATTTTTCAACTTTCTGCAGCATATGTAGACAATAACCAAATAAAATTATAAATCATGATGTGCCACTTGAGAGTTCTGTTGAAAGAAAAACATTATCTCAAATCTCAGCCAAAAGATAAGCTATAAATAAATACCTGTAAATTTACAAGCTACAATTTCCAAAGTTGTTTCACCACACAAAGGACGATATTTTTAAGCATCGCAATTCCAGCTTGTAAGAGCTCATTGAAAACCCCAAATCCAATTAATGATATCAGTATCTGTCATTTACTGCTGAGGTAGAGACAGAACCAAATAGACATGCTGCTAGCAGTAAGATAAACATAATCCACATTTATCATGTGCTGCTAAAACAAATGTTTGCAGGTTTTGGAAGCATGCTACTTGCCCTAGAACATAGAACCATTAGAGTTGCACTTTCTAAACATCCTGATGAGCAACGAATCCAGCCTCCTCACTGTAGAAATGTGGAAACTAAATCCTAGAGTGGTTAAAGAACTTGTTCACATTGTCCAGCATCAGGTGATCCTTTCCAGATGGATGATCACATGGCTCCAAAGACATCTGCAGGGCAATATCATTGAAGTTAGAATGGATCCAAGATCATCTTACCATGTCATTTCTGTCCCTGATTTCTATAAATGTGTCTAACTCTAATCTTTGTGTACCCGATTCTTGGAAGTACCCTGTGTTACTTTAATTTTCTTCTAAAGAAAATAATTATCTGAAAGAAGATTCTATTTATTTCTCATCTCCCTTCATTAGAAAGAGAGAGAAATAAAAAGAGAGAGGGAATTATTCTTCATCCAATAACTATTGAATCAAATTGTCTGAATGACATCCTGAGACTAATCGGCTTTCAAGAAAGTTAACCAGCTAAAAAAAAAAAAGAAAAGAAAGCTAACCAGCTAATTGGATATTCAGGACAACAAACAAAGGAAAGGAGGTATAGAGGGAGAAAAGACACATGTCTCCTATTTGTCTGAGGTCCTTTTGCATTAACTACCTGCTCTCTGGTTCATTTATAATTCTTCCAGACAGCCTGCTACTCGGCATTGTCAGCAACGACCTATCAGAATTGCAGTGTAGTTTCAGACCACAGATCAGAATATGTGAAGGCCAGAGAAAGAAATAAATTTGTGACCTGAATACCACCTTTCGACTTCTATACCACATTCTTGCCTTTATATAAATATTGGCATTCATTAAGATGAGTATATGGAGATTTGGTTGCCCAGATAAATTCACAAAGGCCTTAAAATACTTGCATGGTCTGACCAG
The DNA here is from genome assembly GCA_037038555.1 of Rhynchonycteris naso. Lineage (NCBI taxonomy): Eukaryota > Metazoa > Chordata > Mammalia > Chiroptera > Emballonuridae > Rhynchonycteris > Rhynchonycteris naso. The sequence continues at coordinate 180,951,799 of CM072995.1, read as the reverse complement.
CCTTTTTGAGAAAGATGTTTTCCCTTCTGATGTGGTACCAAGCTCCACCTGAGTAGTATGGTTGGGCAATGGATCTGAGGTCATTCTTTTTATTAAGGAGGCCATGGTAAATGGGCAAACAAGGAAGGAACTTTAAAGGTAATGCTAGATTATATTGTAGCTTTTCTGGAAAGTAAAGCCATTCAACAGAGACCATGTCCACAGAATATAAAAACAACAACCAAGTAGGAAAAATTATTTCAATTATTGGCTATCATATGGTCCTAATAAAAGACTGCCTAGTAGCTATTATCTTCAGTCCATGCAAAAGGATGCAGATTATGGACTTCGTCACTGAATTCTGAGATGATCATCAGATGCAATGGTCATTGAGAAAACATCCCTTTACTAGCAATCAAATTTTGGATAGGACAAAAGGGTAAAGGTATAGAAAGGATGAGAAAATCTGTATAGCCTAAGGAAGGTTGGAGCTTTTTAAATGGAGACCACATATACTTGCACAACTTCCTAAAAAAAATCCAAATTGAAATGTGAGGCCAATACCCAGAAATCCCTGTAGATTATATAACAATATACCAATAAGCAAATAAATTAAAAATAATGCAAAAAAATGACAATATGTATAATGTTGTATAGTAACCAGTAATATATTAAAGTTTTAATTATTTAACTAGCACTTTCATGTGTGCCACACAATGCTGAAAGCACTTAAACACCACCTCGCCAATTCTCACAATGTCCCTATGAGCTATGTAGTGCATCAATCAGTGAGTTCCACCCTCTAGGCTCTCATATTCTCCTAGATTTTGACAAAGGGATTCTTCTCTCGCTTGATGGTTATTTGATGCCCCTTTAAAGGCATTATATTGTTGAACAACTAAGGAACCACAATGAAGAACTGCTGCTTCTAATTTCTCTCCATTCCTGTCTGTCTGTCCCTATCTGTCCTTCTCTCTGACCCTGTCTCTGTCTTTGTCTAAATAAATAAATAAATAAATAAATAAATAAAAGCATTATATTTGTTATGTATTTATATTAAATGACTGGCAAACACTAATATATAAATTAAAGATGAATATTTGTTTCAGTTCCCTAGCCAACTAGCCAAAAATCTTTGTTTAGCTCACCAGGTATAAATTCAATGTTCTTATTTATATTTAGGAAAAATGTGAAACATACAAAAATAGAGAATATTGCAACAAACTTCCATGTAATCATCCCCAGACTTAACAAATACTAAGATTTTCCTACTCTTCCCTAGCCAACTAGCCAAAAATCTTTGTTTAGTTCACCAGGTATAAATTCAATGTTCTTATTTATATTTAGGAAAAATGTGAAACATACAAAAATAGAGAATATTGCAACAAACTTCCATGTAATCATCCCCAGACTTAACAAATACTACGATTTTCCTACTCTTCATCTCTATCTTTCTCTTTTTCCGTTCCCTCTTCTCTGAATTATTATTATTTATATTTTTAGGTGAGAAGAAGGGAGATAGTGAAACATGTGCCCTGACTGGGATTCACCCAAAAACCCCTGTCTGGAGCCGATGCTCCAATCAACCAAGCTATCCCTAGTGCCCGAGGCCAATGCTCAAACCAACCAAGCTCTCCTCAGCACTCAGGGCTGGCACTCAAATCAATCGAGCCACTGGCTGTGAGAGGGAAAGAGAGAGAGGTAGGGGAGAGTGAGGGACAGAGAAGCAGATGGTTGCTTCTCTTGTGTGCCCTGACTGGGGATCAAACCCAGGAGGTCTATTCACTGGGCTGATGCTCTATTCACTGAACAAATTGGCTAGGGCCTCTGAATTATTTAAGGTAATCTCAGACATCGGTTTATTTCACCCATAGAATTTCAATATGCATCTTTAAAATAACACGAATATTTTCTTAAATTGTTATGGTATAACCATAATGTTTTCATTATACTTAAGAAAAGTAATAATTCAACACTTTGGTATAATCTAACACCCAGGTATACTTAAATTTTCCTGATTATCTCAGCTGGTTTGTTTGAGTCAAGAGTCAAACAAGGCCCACATATTGCCCTTAGTTGTTATATCCTTTAGGTATATTTAATCCAGGGTAGAGCCCTCTTTCTTCTATTTTTAATAATACTTTCATTGATTTATTAAAGAATCTGGGTCATTTATCTGACAGAATACCACACATTTACAACTTTGTTGTTGGCTTTCTTATGAGATAATTTAACTAGATTCTTCTTTTGCCATAGTTGCTGTAAATGGAAGATAGTCAAAATTTCATTAGATTTGGATTTTACCATTTTCACAAGGATATGTCACAGCTGAGGCTGTGTAATTTGAGCTGAATTACATCAGGAGGATACAATCTCACTGATGTTGGGATTGACCAATCGGTGGCTTCAAGTGAAGACAACGTGATGCTTCTTGCTATAATTTACCATAAAACTTTCATCTAGTGGCTTTATTCATTCATGATAATTTCCTGAATCTATTATTTGTGTGTTTTCTTTCTAGTATATAGGAACTGGGAAAAAACCCAGAATATATGTTTATTTCATTCATAATAGTTTTCTATTTTTAAATTAATGAGTTGTAGCTCTAGTTATTGCAGTGGTGCCCTATAATTTCTTTTTCTCTTTTACAGTTTTATTATGAACCCATAGGTTTTTATATATTTAGTCTGTTTACAATTATTGCATTCATTATCCTTTTCATTTCCCAACTGTTTCATCTTTGGCCAGTGGGAGCCTCCATGGCCAGTATAACTCTATGGTCCTTGGAATCTTCCTTTAAGTTCTGTATATTTTCTGTCCAAGACTTGAAATCAGTCATTTCTCTTAACCCTGGTTCTGTCAGAGTGAAATGTATTTGAAGACCACATGCTAGGTAGTATGTATGCTCATTTCTGTTGGGTTATTATTACTTTTATGCATTTCACTGGACAAAACTAAAAAAAATATATATTTTCTAGAAATATATAATTTTTAAAGAAAATAAAATTTTGCCATTTCTAAATTACATATAATAATGTAGGATTTTACTTAATTTATTTGACTTTTAACTGAATTTATCTTCTTATATCTGAACATCTTGATTCTTTATATATAGTAAAATAGTTATTTACTTACATTATGTAAATAAATATAACTTTGGAAACAATAAAATAGTTCTGGTATAAAACATGACTAATGAGTAAAGTTTAGATCTTTTTTGCAGTATTGTATTTTCTAAAATATTATTTATTCCTTTAAAGATAGTCAAAATACAATGTCCAGAAGTCACTCAAATTAATGAAATAAAATTAGACATGGTCTCTGCCCTCCTCTCATCTTATTTGGGGAGACAAACAATAAACAAGTGAAATAAATTAATTAGATAATAACAGTGAAAAGCCAGATGAATGAAGGAGGAAGTGTAGGTCAAGAAAATAGTAGTAGCTGAGGAAGATTTCTAAAAGGAGCTGCCATTTAAATTAAAATTCAAACATTAAGCAGGGGGAGCCTGACAGATGAAGAGAAGGAGGAAGAACACTCTTGACCAGTGATTTTCAAACAGTGTGCCACAGGAATTTTTAAAACATGCAACATCTGACTGTTTAGTCAGGAACATTGACCTATTTTTCCTTAATTAAAAATAAGCAATAACAGACAGCCAACACAACAGAAGCCATCTGTTGTGCATGAATCAAAATTAAACCTATTTTTCGGTATGATCAGCTAAAAATACATTTTTTTTCTGGTGTGCTGCAGAATTTTAGTAATTAGTTTATGTGTGCCATGAGATGAAAAAGGTTGAAAACTGCTGCTCTAGACAAAGGGGTATACTATGTGATGGCCCTAAAGCAAAACAAACAGAAAAGCTCTGTGTCCAGGAAGAGGGCAGGAGGCTGGTGTGCCTGAAGCAGTATAAAGAAACATGACCAGCCTGCGTAGGATTTTATAGCTCATGGTAAAGAATTTAGACTTCACAAAAGTTGCAAATGATTGCTACTGAAGCAAGAAGATGGTGTGATGCACGTTAGGTTTTAGTAAGTTTATATTGACTGTTTTGTGGGAATTTGGTAAGAGCAGTCAGGGAACTTGGTGTTGAGGGCTATGGTGGCAATCTGGTGAGAGATGACTGCCAAGGGTGTTGGTGATGGTGATGAAACAACGACAACTTAAAAGGCCTTTTTGAAAGTTGACTCAAAAAGACTTGGTGATGAATGACAAGCAAATGGGAAAGTGGTGGTCAGGAAAGGAATCAAAACTTGAGAAAACATTATCACTACAGATAAACTTTATTTTAGAAGCAGAGAGGTAAAACTTAAATAAGATAAAATTTAAATACAACTTATAAAGAAACTAACCATTAAAACCAAACAGCAATTATATCATAAAGCAAGAATATTTTATTTCTATAATATAACTCATCACTTCAAGGAATGAGACAACTGACATTGTTTGGATTGGATTTTCTTCTCAAAATAGTAAGACTATTGGAAAGTAGAGACACATTTATTATTATTTGCTAATGATAAAATTATATACTTAGAAACTTAAAAAAAATCAACTAAAAATCTAAGTACTAAGAGATTTCCATAAGGTTAAGAGATACAATATCAATATACAAAAACAATTCCTTACTATATTCTAGTGATAACCATTTAGAAGTGGAAAAAAGGAAGTAACCAGTTTGTAATAGAAATAATCTTAAGAAAAGTAGAAAAAGTATATAATAAAATACCAACTCTTTCCTGATATATATATTTATAACCACATCTGAATATGCTATATTCCTAGATACAAAAAAAATTTTATTAAAGATATCAATTCTTATTATATCAGATGTAGATTTAGTTCAATTCTAATTAAAATCGCCAAAGGTTTCTTTTGGAATTTACAGAATTTTAAAGTTTATCTGGAATGAGTATGACTAATCAAGAAGATGAAAGGAAATAAAATGGAGAATTTCTCCATCAGATATTAAAATCTGTAATAAAAAATGTAATATTTCAGGAAAACTGATACAGATATTAGAATTGACAGATATAACAGGAAAGTAGTTCAGAAAGAGATTCTAACATAGATTTTTAACATGTGATAAAGACCATGTCACAAACCAGTGGAGAACAAAGGGTTTGTTGGCAAACAGCGCTCAATGATGGGTTAGCTACTTGGAATAAAACAAGACTGTTGCTTCTATTTTGAGAATATTTTCCACAAATATGAGTGCAAAAGATTAGAATACATAACTTTTTGTGTTTTTCTGAGAGAGAGAAAGAGAGAGACAGAAACAAAGACAAACAGTAGCGAAGAGAGATGAGAAGCATCAATTCTTTGTTGCGGCTCCTTAGTTTTTCATTGATTGCTTCTCATATGTGCCTTAACTAGGGGGGCTCTAGCTGAGCCAGTGACCCCTTTCTCAAGACAGCGATGCTGGGCTCAAGTCAGCAACCATGGGTCATGTCTATGATCCCATGCTCAAGCCAGCAACCCCTCACTCAAGCTGGTGAGCTCATACTCAAGCCTGGTGAGCCAGCACTCAAGCCGGTGACTTTGGATTTCAAACCTGGGTCCTCAGCATCCCAGGTTGACACTCTATCCAATGCATCACCACCTGGCCAGGCCGGTATACATAACTTTTAAGGAGCTCACACGAATAATTGAGAAAAACAATGAAATCTCAATAAAACAATATGCAAATACATAACCAGACAATTCACAAAAAAATTAAGATGACCACAAAACATGTGAAAATGTTTAATAATAATTAAAAAATTTTATTTAAAACACATGCTACTTTCTATTTATGAAATTAATGGTTTTGGCAAAATAGCTCTAGAAATGTAATGAGATGTATCAAGATTTTTATAAATTATTTTAAAATTTCATGCTACTTATGTTAATCACTTTATTTTTTCTGTGCAATGACTTTATTTTTATTTATTTTTTATTAACGTTAAAGTGGTGACACCAATAAATCAGGGTACATATGTACAATGAAAACATCTCCAGATTATCTTATCATTCAATTGTGTTGCATACCCATCACCCAAAGTCAAATTGTCCTCTGTCACCTTCTATCTGGTTTTCCCTGTACCCCTACCCTTCTCCTTTTCCCACCCTCCCTTCCCTCCCCCACCCCGTAACCACCACTCTCTTGTCCATGTCTCCTAGTCTCACTTTTATGTCCCACCTATGTATGAAATCATGCTGTTCTCAGTCAGTTCTTTTCTTCTGATTTACTTATTTCACTCCGTATAATGTTATCAAGGTACAACCATTTTGTTATAAATGATCCGATGTCATCATTTCTTATGGCTGAGTAGTATTCCATAGTATATATGTACCAAAGCTTTTTAATCCACTCGTTTTGTGACGAACACTTGGGCTGTTTCCAGATCTTCACTATTGTGAACAATGATGCCACAAACATGGGGGTGCATTGCTTCTTTTCGAACAGTGTTATGGTGTTCTTAGGGTATATTCCTATAAGTGGGGTAGCCGGGTCAAAAGGCAGTTCGATTTTTAATTTTTTGAGGAATCTCCAAACTGTTTCCACAGTGGCTGCACCAGTCTGCATTCCCACCACCAGTGCAGAAGGGTTCCCTTTTCTACGCATCCTCGCCAGCACTTATTCTGTGTTGTTTTGCTGATGAGTGCCATTCTGACTGGTGTGAGGTGATACCTCATTGTGGTTTTAATTTGCATTTCTCTAATAATTAGTGATGTTGAGCATTTTTTCTATGTCTTTTGGCCATCTGTATGTCTTCTTTGGAGAAATTTCTATTCATTTCTTTTGCCCATTTTTTGATTGGATTGTTTGTCTTCCTGGTGTTGAGTTTTATAAATTCTTTATAAATTTTGGTTATTAACCCCTTATCCAACATGCTGTCGAATATGTTCTCCCATTGTGTGGTTTGTCTTTTTATTCTGTTCTTATTGTCTTTAGCTGTGCAAAAACTTTTTAGTTTGATATAGTCCCATTTGTTTATCTTGCCTTTTATTTCATTTGCCCGTGGAGATAAATCGGCAAATATATTGCTGCTACAGATATCGGGAAGCTTGCTGCCTATGTTTTCTTCTAAGATGCTTATAATTTCACGGCGTATTTTTAAGTCTTTTATCCATTTTGAATTTGATTTTGTGAATGGTATAAGTTGATGGTCTAGTTTCATTCCTTTGGAGGTAGATGTCCAATTTTCCCAACACCATTTGTTAAAGAGGCTGTCTTTACTCCATTGTATGTTCTTTCCTCTTTTGTCAAATATCAGTTGTCCATAAAGCTGCGGGTTTATTTCTGGGTTCTCTGTTCTGTTCCATTGATCAATGTGTCTGTTCTTATGCCAGTACCAAGCTGTCTTGAGTATAATGGCCTTCTAGTAGACCTTGATATCCGGAAGAGTGATACCTCCTGCTTTATTTTTTCTTTTTAGGATTGGTGAGGCTATTCGTGTTCTATTTTGGTTCCATATAAATTTTTGGAATATGTTTTCTATATCTTTGAAGTATGTCATTGGTATTTTAATTGGTATTGCATTGAATTTATAAATTGCTTTGGGTAGTGTAGACATTTTAATGATGTTTATTCTTCCTAACCATGAGCACGGTATATGCTTCCACTTGTTTGTATCTTTCTAGATTTCTTTGATCAATGTTTTATAATTTTCAGAGTACAAGTCCTTAACCTCCTTAGGTAAATTTACTCCTAGGTATTTTATTTTTTTGGCTGCAATAGTGAAGGAGATTCCTTCCTTAATTTCTTTTGCTGACAGTTCATTGTTTGTATACAGAAATGCCTCTGACTTCTGAGTATTAATTTTATATCCTGCCACCTTGCTGAATTCATTTAAAAGGTCCAGTAGTTTGTTGACTGAGACCTTAGGGTTTTCTATATACAATATCATATCATCTGCAAATAGTGACAATTTTACTTCTTCTTTTCCAATTTGGATGCCTTTTATTTCTTCTTCTTGTCTGATTGCTATAGCTAGGACTTCCAGAACTATGTTGAATAAGAGTGGTGAAAGTGGGCAACCCTGCCTGGTTCCTGATCTTAAGGGGATTGCTTTTAATCTTTGTCCATTTAGTATGATGTTTGCTGTGGGTTTGCCGTAGATGGCCTTTATCATGTTAAGGAATGTTCCTATTATTCCCACTTTACTGAGAGTTTTGAGCATGAATGGGTACTGGATTTTATCAAATGCCTTTTCTGCATCTATTGAAATTATCATGTGATTTTTGTCCTTCCTTTTGTTTATGTGATGAATCACATTGATTGATTTGCGAATATTGAACCAGCCTTGCCTCTCCAGAATAAATCCCACTTGATCATGGTGTATGATTTTTTTCATATATTGCTGAATCTGGTTGGCTAATATTTTGTTGAGAATTTTTGCATCTAAATTCATTAGGTATATAGGCCTATAATTTCCTTTTTTTTGTGTTGTCTTTGCCCGGTTTTGGGATCAGAATTATGCTCGCCACATAAAAGGAGTTTGGAAGTCTTCCTTTCTCTTGAATTTTTTGAAATAGCTTGAGGAGGATAGGAGTTAGTTCTTCTTTGAATTTTTGATAGAATTCATTTGTGAAACCATCAGGCCCAGGACTTTTCTTTTTTGGGAGTTTTTTGATAACTGTTTCTATCTCATTTGTTGTAATTGGTCTGTTTAGGTGTTCTGATTCTTCCAGATTGATTTTTGGATGTTTATATGATTCAAGAAATTTGTCCATTTTATCTAGATTGTCTAATTATTTGGCATAGAGTTCTTCATAGTATTTTCTTACAATGCTTTGTATTTCTGTTGTATCAGTTGTTAGTTCTCCACTGTCCTTTCTAATTTTATTTATTTGAGTCCTCTCTTTTTTTCTTGGTGAGTCTAGTTAAAGGTTCATCAATCTTGTTTACCTTTTCAAACAACCAGCTTCTGGTTTCATTGATCCTCTGTATTGATTTCTTAGCCTCTATGTCATTTATTTCTGCTCTGATCTTTATTATTTCCTTCCTTCTACTTGTCCTGGGTTTTATTTGTTGTTGTTTTTCTAGTTCTTTTAGCTGCAGGGTCAGGTTGCTTATTTGAGCTTTTTCTAGCTTCTTATGATATGCCTGTAGTGCAATGAACTTCGCTATCAGTACTGCTTTTGCTGTGTCCCATAAATTTTGAGTTGATGTATGCTCGTTATCATTTGTTTCTTGAAACTTTATTATTTCTTCTTTGATCTCAATGTTAATCCATTCATTATTTAATATCATGCTATTTAGTTTCCAAGTGTTTGAGTATTTTTCAATTTTTTTTTTTGTGGTTAATTTCTAGTTTCATGGCATTGTGATCAGAGAAAATGCTTGATATGATTTCAATCTTCTTAAATTTATTGAGACCATTTTTGTGTCCTAACAAGTGGTCTATCCTAGAATACGTACCATGAGCGCTTGAGAAGAATGTATATTCTACTGCTTTAGGATAAAAAGTTCTGAAGATATATATTAAATCAAGTTGATCTAGTGTATCCTTTAAGTCTGCTGTTTCTTTACTGATTTTCTTTCTTGAGGATCTATCCAGTGTTGTTAGTGGGGTATTGAAATCCACTACTATGATAGTATTGCTGTTAATCTCGCCCTTTATGTCCATCAAAGTCTGCTTTATGTATGTCGGGGCTCCTATATTTGGTGCGTAGATATTTATAATAGTTATATCTTCCTGCTGAATTGTTCCCTTTATTATTATGTAGTGTCCTTCTTTATCTCTTACTACAGCCTTTGTTTTAAAGTCCATTTTATCAGCTATAAGTACTGCTACCCTGGCTTTTTTTTCATTTCCATTTGCATGAAATATTTTTTTCCATCCTTTTTCCTTCAGTCTATGTGCATCTTTTGTTTTAAGGTGTGTCTCTTGTTGACATCGTATGTATGGGTCCTATTTCTTTATCCACGCATCTACCCTATGTCTTTTGATTGGATTATTTAACCCATTTATATTTAAGGTTATTATTGATATGTAGTTGTTTATTGCCATTTTATTCTTTAAATCTGTATTCTTCTTTTGCTATATTCTTTCCTCCCTTTGAACTGTTCACAACAGGCCCCGTAGTATCGCTTGCAGAATTGGTTTGGTTTTAATGAATTCCTTGAGGCTTTCTTTGTCTGGAAAGCTCTTTATTTCTCCTTCTATTTTCAATGTTAGCCTTGCTTGATAGAGTAGTCTTGGTTGTAGGTTCTTGTTCTGCATTACTTTGATTATATCTTGCCATTCCCTTCTGGCCTCAAGTGTTTCTGTTGAGAAGTTCGATGTCATCCTTATGGGGGTTTCTTTGTAGGTGATATCATTTTTTTCTCTAGCAGCTTTTAAGATTTTTTCTTTATCCATTAGCTTTGGTATTTTAACTATGATGTGTCTTGGTGTAGATTTTTTTGGGTTTCTCTTTAATGAAGTTCTGTGTGCTTCTGAATGTGTGGAATGTTTCCCAGACTTAATTTAGGGAAGTTTTCTGCTATGATTTGATTGAACAAAGTTTCCATTTCCTGTCCTCTTTTCTCTTCTTCAGGCACCCCTATGATGCAAATGTTGTTTCTCTTCATGTTGTCACAGAGCTCCCTTAGAGTTTCCTCACAGTTTTTGAGTGTGTTTTTTTTTTTCTTCTCTGCTTCTGTGCCTTTGTTTATTGTGTCCTCTAACTTGCTGATTCGATCCTCAGCGTGATTCCTCCTGCTTTTAATTCCTTCCATTGTGGTCTTCTGTTCTGATACTGTATTTGTCATTTCTGTCTGATTCTTTTTTATTATTTCAATTTTGTTTTTTATACTTGTTATCTCTTTATTTAGGTGTTCATAGTGACTATCCATTGTTGTTCTAATTTCTTTGAACATCCTAACTATCATTATTCTAAATTCTGCTTCTGGTAGTTTGGTTATATCTGGTTCATTCAGGTCCTTCTCTGGGTATTCCTCCTGATTCATTTGTTTTGCAATCTTCTGCTTGCCCATTTTATGTGTGTATAGGCAAGTTGTGGGAGCTGGAGTCTAGTAGGTGTTCTATTTGTGTTCTCTAAGTGTGGTCTGTCTGCAGGCCTGCCACCCCCTCTGCCGCTGCCTAGGGTGGTTGGGTATGGGGGTTGCCAGCTACAGCCTACTGAGGCTGTTGCTGTGATTTCCACCTCTCCTCTGCAGGAGGGGCTGTCACTCAAGCCACAAGCCTTAGCATCAAGTGCAGAGGTGAGCACCTTTGCTCAGCTGTGGACCCAACCTGTTTCCGGTAGGCTTACCCCCAGTCCCCTGCAGTCAGAGCCTGCTCACTACCGTTTTGCAGGTTGTGCGGGGCTTTGACGTGCTCTCAGCTGTGAGCCTTTGCCCAACCAGATTTAGCCCCACCCTCGAGGCCGGGGCCCTCCTCCGTAGGGTTGCAAACCGCAGTTTATTGGGCCGGGCGTGTTTGCTGGCGTGAGCTCAGCTGCTAGCTTCAGATCGATCCGGACTCTACCATGCCCCCATGTTTGGCACCAGCCCGCGCACGTAGGATGGGCAACCACCCGGTTTTCTCTGGCCAGGCGGGGCTAGTAGCATGAGCTCAGCTGTGAAAGCAAGCTCTTGCACATGTAGGATTTCAAACCACTGTGGTTTCTCCGTCGGGTGGGGTTGGCAGCGTGAGCTCAGCCGTGAGCCCCTCAGCCGTCCCTGGTCCTAGCCCTGTTCTTGTGGTCTGGGCCGGCTTGCGCAGGGTCACAGAGCCGATCTGTGCTCGTATTTTCCCCACAAGTGGGGTCACAGGCTGGCCCGCAGCTGCCGGGCCACTTTCGCGCATCCCCTCTGCCCCTGCTGGGCTAGACCGAGCTCACATCAGTTGTGCCTTCGCCCACCTCGACAGGACCGCGATTCAGCGTCCTGCCACCAACATCCCTTCAGCAACCCTCAGAGAGATGGCAGTGTCTTAAGTCTCCACACTGTAGGCTTGGGAGCTCCCTCCCTCTAAGCAGCTCTGCTCTAATTGCCAAGGGAGAGCATGTTTGGCTAGTGTCCCGTCTCCCTTTGCTGGTATTGCTAGTTCCAGGGGAAATATTCATTTTCGATTAGGGAAATGACTTAGCCCAGGGGTCAGGATAGCTGTCTCTCAGAGGGTCCTCGTGCCTTCAGTCCACTCTCTGTTCCCGCTGCTCTCTTTCTCTCCTCTGTCCCCATTCCCTGGAACCCCGGCTGTGTGGTTGTGAGAGAGGGTTTCTGCGCTGTCCCTTTGAAAAGCTTCTTGGGTCTGAGAAAACTACCTCTTTTTCACAAACAGTATCCTCACTTGATTCACAGCTCAATACTGTCCATACGCCTCTTCTAGGCTCTGAGACTGCAAGCTGGGTCTTGGTTCCTGGGACCCAGGTCCCTCCGTCTCCGGCAAACTCTCCTCTCACCATGCAGGTCTCTCCGGGCTGCCGTTTGCTCTTGGGAGCTAGGCAGCCCTCTTCGCGTTTTCGCTATTTCTACCAGTCTCAATGTGGCTTCTGCAGTGTTCCTTGGTTAAAGAGTCCACTTAGTTTAGTTCAAAGTTGGTTTATCCAGATGATGGTTCTTAAAATTGAGTTATAATCCATTTTGGTTCTGGGAGTTGGAAGTTGGTACTTCTGCCTACTCCATCGCCATCTTCCCCCCTGATAATCACTTTTAAAAAAACAGAAATGTAAAACTATATAAATATCCCCAGTATCAATGCTGTTGATATCGGTAGAGAAAATGTTTAATGAATTACAGTTTATATATCTATCAAATTTTGAGAAATTTTAATGACAGTAAATTAAAACATGTTTAAAAAGAAAAGTTCAAAATATTAGAAACATTTCTTAATATATATATATATATATATTATACATATATCATCTCTAGTGTGTGTCCATAATTGTAAAGAAATTCACCAAAATATTAAGAGTGGTAGTCTTTATTAGATTAAGACTAAGAAATATTTTTAAAATTTGTCTATATTTTCTATAATAAGCATAGATACATATTATAATTAGAAATAAACATTTCTATAAAACTTGACAGAGAATTTTATAATGTAATTTAGAAACATTACACTGAAGAACAACGTTTTTCATTTTCTGTTGCATGAGGTTTTAGAACTGTTTCTATATAACTCTGCATCACAGATTATAAATCTAAAATCTGTTTTTTGGTGCATCCTCTAGTTTTTATGCAATTTTAGTTTATTTTTGTTATATTTATTAGAATGCATTGGTTTTTATATTGGAGTTAAAGGGCAACGACTCTTGGATTGAACATAACCACAAGGAAATTAATGTTTTACAAACATCACTTTTACATAATTGTAGTTGTTTGTAAATGTAAAAAATTATTATCTGATAAAAACACCCTCTTATTTTGTTTTAAGATTGAATCATGGCTTCTTCTAGTAGGAGTAAATGTAAGAATAAACTTGACACATTCTGTTATATATGTGGCTGCTACTCACTTTAACATCAAAGGCACAATATTTCATCATTTGTGACACGTGCATATATCGCCTGTTTTCAAGTTCCCCTTGGCAATCAAGACAAGAATTGGGCTCCTCATTTTATGTGTCATCATTGTGAGGAAATGCTTCGTGACTGGACAAAAAGAAAATACAAAATAATGCCTTTTTCTTTTCCCATAGTTTGGCATGAACTTAAGGTCCACAGCAGTGACTGTTATTTCTGTCTGATCCATACATAAAAAGCATCAGAAAGAAAAAACGGCATATGATGGCATATCCTAACATTCCTTCATCAATACGACCTATCCCACACTCTGAGACACTCCTGGTTCCAGTTTTCAATGGTTTTATTTCTTCTAAGGATGAGGAAAGTGAACATGGTGATCAAGTGTATTTTGATAAGATACATAAGGAAATGGTTGTAGAATCTGAAGGATCTTCTTCTGATGCCAAGCAGTCATTAACCCCTCAGCAATTTAGTCAACCAGAATATAATGACTTAGTAAGAGATTTGGGCCTATCAAAGAAAGCAGCTGAGTTATTAGCCTCCAAGCTTCAAAAAAAATTTACTTCACTGCTCAGCTAAAGTATCCCATTTCAGGAAGCATGAACAAATTTTTGTGAACTTTTTATTCGAAGCCAAACACTTTGCTTACTATCATGATATCAGTAGTCTTCTCAGCCAGCTAGGTGTTACCACTTACAGTCTAACACAGGGGTGCCCACACTTTTTCAGCTTGTGAGCTACTTATAAGATGACCAAGTCAAAATGATCTACCTACAATAGAAATGCAAAACATAAATTTATTTCTTCTTTATTATCATTATTTAAGTTACTATTATTACTATTCAATATTGTGTATTCTTCTTTCACCTTTCTCCTTCTCAGCTTTCTTTTTGGATGAAAGTCAATGTCATAGTTTTTATGAACAGTCCAAAAAAGCCGCTCCACATTTCCCTTCATGGAATAGCAATGACACACAGACAGATGAGGCAAATGCACTTAGAATATGACATAGTGAAAAATATCCCCTCCCATTCTGTATGAAAGTGGTAGGTTTTAGGCTTCTTACTCAGACCAGTTATGGCACTCATTTTTATATCCTTTGTTGTATTTAGTTTAAATTAATTAAAGGCTAACTACGCAGCAATGTAACTGAACAAGTTAGTGCGGTTTAACGCGCATGCGTAGGGTGTCAAAAGTTTAGACATCAGGCCTGACCTGTGGTAGCGCAGTGGATAAAGCATTGACCTGGGAACACTGAGGTCGCCAGTTCAAAACCCTGTACTGGTCTGGTCAAGGCACATATGGGAGTTGATGCTTCCAGCTCCTCCCCCCTTTCTCTCTTTCTCTCTTTCTCTTTCACTCTGTGTTTCCTCTCTAAAATGAATAAAATAAAATAAAATAAGGAAGAAAAAAAAAAAACTTCCAGCAAAAAAAAAAAAAAAAAAAAAAGTTTAGACATCAGATTGGCTATGCCAATCTGATGCCAATCAAAAGACAAATGTCTTTTTAATATCATTCGATCTACCCACACTTTCTTCGTGATCGACCAGTAGATCTCGATCAACGTATTGAGCACCCCTGGTCTAAGAGAATGGTGGTTATTTCTTGACAGGTCTAAAGGAAGTCTGAAATGTGTTCTCCTGCACAATGGTAATGTTTATGCAGCAGTTTCAATTGGTTATTCAACTCATCTGTGAAAAGATTATAATGACATAAAAATTGTTCTCAACTTTCTGAAGTATGAGGAGCATAACTGGATCATTTGTGTGAATCTTAAAATAGTAAATTTTCTTCTAGGACAACAGAGAGGTTTCACAAAGTATCCTTGCTTTCTGTGTTTGTGGGACAGCCGAGCTCCAGAGAAACACTGGATACCGAAGGAGTGACCGAAACATGAAACTCTGGAAGTAGGGATGCAAAATATTGTGAGTGACCCTATAGTTAATCTAGATAGGATCATTTTCCTCCCACTTTACATCAAACTTGGCTTAATGAAGCAGTTTGTTCAGGCTTTGAATAGAGAAAGTGAATGCTTTCAACTGATTATTTCTGCTTTTCCTGCCTTGTCTTTTGAGAAGAACAAAGCAGTTGTATTCAATGGACCTCAAATTCAAACCTTCATATGTGATGAAGAATTTTCCAGGAAGATGAATAAGGAGGAGAGAGCAGCATGGCAGTCTTTTGTGGCAGTTACAAAGAACTTCCTTGGCAACAAAAAAGCTGAAAACTATGAACTTCTGATTCAAAGGATGCTGTTGGCTTTCTGCAACATTGGATGTAACATGAGCATTAAGATTCACTTTCTAAGCAGTCACCTTGATAACTTTCCTAAAAATCTTAGAGCTGTTAGTGATGAACAGACTACTGCTAGAGCATCAAATGAGATTATCATCAACAAGTACACAAACGCAAGAGCTACAAATGCAAATTTTTGCCTGAATAGAATTTAAATAAGTTTGTGTAAATTTTATGAAAAAATAAGTGTTTTGTTATGTTCTATTTTGAAATTGTAGACAAATTCTGATGTAATCATATTTTTTAGTGTATTAGTATATTTAATGCATTATATAAAGTATTATATTTTCACAAAGATGATGCCCAAGAAGACATTCTACTTCATTATGTTAAACTAAATGTTGAAAATTTTACAATAATATGAAAACCTAAAGTTTTGAATTGCAAAAAAAACAATAGTTTACAGAGAAAAACTAATGTCAGATTTGAGATTAGCACAGTAGAATTAGGTAAGAACAAGTGTTTTTGTGGAAGCAACAAAAATTTTGTTCCCCAGTGTTATCTTCCAAAATATATTGATTTAAAAAATATGTGACCTGCCATTATTTATAGATTTTATTTTTGTAGATGCCTCATTTCCTAACAGTTTTAAAGAAACTAGTAGTCACAGTACTTTGTTTTAAAGTAAACATAGCTCTCTTCTTCCACTGGCAAATTTAAGATTTGTTGGTGATTTTAAAGAAGCAAAATGTCTTTATAAGAGTAAACAAGTGCCCTGGCTGTTTTGCTCAGTGGTAGAGTGTTGGCCCAGAGTGTGAATGTCCCGGGTTCATTTTTTATCCAGGGCACAAAAGAGAAGCACCCATCTGCTTCTGCACCTCTCCCCCTCTCCCTTCTCTCTCTCTCTCTCTCTCTCTCTCTCTCTCTCGTGCAGCCATGACTCGATTGATCAGAGTGCACTGGCATCAGGCACTGAGGATGGGCTTCGTGTAGCCTCCTCCTCAGGCACTAAAAATAGCTCGCTTGTGAGCATGGGCCCCAGATGGGCAAAGCATTGGCCCTAGATCAGGGTTGCTGGGTGGATCTCGATTGGGGCATATGTGGGATTCTGTCTATCTCCCCTCCTCTCACTTGGGAAAAGAAGAAAAAAAAAGAGTAAGCAAGCTCATACTTTTTAGCTCTTTACACTGAACAATTCTTATTAGCACCTTTTACTTAAATATATGAATGGTATATTACTTTTTTAAAATATACCCCCTCCTCTCACTTGGGAAAAGAAGAAAAAAAAAGAGTAAGCAAGCTCATACTTTTTAGCTCTTTACACTGAACAATTCTTATTAGCACCTTTTACTTAAATATATGAATGGTATATTACTTTTTTAAAATATACATGTATATGCATTTAGGCACATATGTGGAAGACTGTTTTTGAAAATTATTCTGATCCAAATAAAGGACTCCATTTAGAATCCTTCTGTGTAATTATGATCACATAGCTTAAACTTCACATGAATAAATGTTTTTCTGGATCCCAAAAGGCTTTTCTGCCTCTCTCTTTCTTCCAAAATTATTTAAATTTTTTTCCAAAAATATGTACTTCTGCTTCTAATTAACCCAGTCTTCATTTAGTTAACAACTGTGACAGTTGCATAACCAACAGCTTTCTTTCTAAGAGGATTGTGATGTGGGTGATTTTGAAAGGTCTAAGAAAGTTTTGTGACCTTCAGTAGGATCCAACTGAACCCTCAAATAGAAGCTGCTAGCCACAGTGGCCCACATGTCAGACAGAAAGCTTTTTCAAACATGCATGCCAGGATAGCTCCTCTTCCAGCCCTTTTCTGCTGGCGCTAGTCAGAGGTGCAGTTCCAAGTGTGAAATGTGGAGACAGGCTGCAATTTACAGAGTGTGTATGGCTTTTTGTTTTTATTGGTGGCACACTGGAAAATAGGTCTGGCACAGTTCACCCCTCACAAATGCTTAAAGCCATCCCTGGGGATAGAAAATCATGGGCCCAGAAAAACACAGCTTTTAGCTGCTTGGTACTGAAAAATTTCAGGCAAATTTCCAAAAGCTTGAAGCTAATCTGGAATTGACACCGTGCCAACAACCTCTCTGGCATTAAATTTTTATTCTTTATTTTCTCCCTTTAGGTGAACAGTTGTTAAAACAATAATGTGATAATGCCACCCTATGTTACAAATATCTCGAAGCACCATCTTGTTAAACTTCTCCATGTCCCTTTGAGACTAATGAGAATTGAGCAGATTAATGCATTTTGCAGAAGAGAAAATTTAATAGGAGATGGGTCAAACTGGGCAATGGCCATGTAGACCTTATCACATAAGGTTCCAAGTCTGAATCTTGTTCTCAAAACCATGCCAAGTGTTGTAGGAAAGGACCTGAAAAGCCCAACTAGATCAGAAAGGGCAAGAGCAAGTCTCATACAAAATGTTGGGGGCTTGAGGTAATAAATGTGTGGAAGTGATGAAAACACATCCCAGGAGGGAAGACAAGGCATAGTCTAGAGGCTTAGCAATAGGCACAGTCTAGGCATGTGGCCAGTTGGAGTTAATGAGAATTGGCATGTTGGCATGGGTCATTGTTAGAGCTAATGTGGCATAGGGGCATCTTACAAAAGCAGGCACAGTGATTCTGTTCTGTTCTTTCTCTCTCTCTCTTTTCCCTTCCTTTCTTTTCCTTTCTTATTTTTCCCTTTCCTTTCCTTTATTTTTTTATTTTTAAGTACATCTAAGTTTCCAACCCATAATTACAGATTTACTGTTGTAAGAATTATTGCAAGGAATGGGACTCTACCCACAACTATAGAAGTAACTTCCCTCCTGTAAATCCTAGCAATCTGACTTTGAACACATGATCTAAACCAGTCAGTGTGATAGCCCTGGTCCAGGTCTCTGAATCTGAAAGGAAGTGTCTCAGAGAAGCAAGGCACACTTTCAAACTCTTTAAGACAACTGCAGCCAATACCTCTTAAGGTCAGCAGCACTCCAACAATGCCCCTTAGGTACGCCTGTGCCTGGGGTTCTAGTCAACCAATTTCCCTTAGAGCCTCCTTGTTCTCTGAGCCTGATTATCCAGCCTTCCTGTAAATTCAATTAGATATCTGATACCTTTTTAATAAATTCATTTTTAGCTACAATTAACTAGAGTCAGGTTCTGTAGTTTGCAACTGAAAGATTTAAACAGGCAGGGCCAAGTTGACATTGAGAAAGCCTAGCAGTGCATGTCAAGCTTGCAGCAGCAAGAATTATAGGTTTGAAAGAAGAATTACTCCTGTAAGACAGAAGTCCAGATATGGCAGAAAGTACTAAGTGACTTAAAATGTATCTTTTGTCATAGTTTTATGTATCTTGGAGAACTATGTTTCCCAGTCTCCCTTGAAGGTCAGTATGGCATGTGACTGAGTTCAGTAAAAAGAATTGAGTTCAGTGACTGACGTGTTTCTTTCAGATCTAGCCCATTAAAACCTTCCATGAGTGCTGCTCCATTTATTTTTTCCTTTCTGGTTTGCTTAAGGTTTTGACTCTAAGGTAGCTTTGGAAGCCACATGTTAAAGATAGCAGAGCTTACATCATCTGGGTTCACTGAACAACTGTATGCAGAAGAGTCACTCCACTGACCTGCTCACTGGTCCAGTATGAATTCCTAATCAAGGAATAAACACTTCTTGTGTTTGAGCTATCATACTTTGGGGGATCTATTTGTGACATCACAGCCTAAATATAGCATGTATGATAAAAAATCTAGTTAATTAAGGAAAGATTCTAATTCCAAGCAGGGCCAGAAGCTAGGTTGACTTGATGTTGAGCTCTTGAATTGATGGTACAGCTTCATAACTCCTCCTGATTAGGACAAGTACAGAGGAAAATAGGGTTAGAATCTCTAAGGGTAGATTATGCATCTATAGCTACACAGGTAAAAAGGATGCAGGCAGAAAAGCTCACCAGAGATTTGATAATCTTGAATTGAAACATAGATTTTATTAGATATCAATAAATTCTAAATTATTGTGACTGTTTTATGCATTGAGGTATCTCCATGCTAAAAATAATAAAGAAATCAATCATAACCTTGATTCTGTATCCCCCTCCCCCTGAATCTGGATTATTCTTCTCAAATAGATTAAAGTGATGCTCTTACTTTCCCTCCTAGTTTGTTTGTGTTTCCTCATCAGAATTCTTCATTCTTACTCTTTCTCAAATGGGTGGTTTCTCAGAGGGCTTAGTCAGACTTGGATGATCATGTCAGTTCTTGGAATCTCATAGTGGCTTAAGTATGTACATAATAAATGTTTTCTGAATAAAGAAATTACTCCTGTTTTCTCCTTTTAATGAGATAACATTGCACTAATGTTTCCTCCTATGTTGAAGTTTAAAGAGATCTTAGAGATCATCTAGTCCAACCAATACACGCGCATGCACGTGCACACACACACACACAACCTTACAGATATAATACTATATTTCTATTTCTCATAAACTCAACAAAAGTTGAATATGGGTAAATATGTATGACTTGCTCTAGGGCATTAAAGCTTCATATTCTTTTCTCAATACTCTCAACTCATTGGGGCTAAGTCTATCTTTGACCAGTTCTTAAAATGTAAAGATATGTACTAAAATCATGGCTAGCCAAAGGACATGCTTTCTATGTCAACACCATGAGATGCCCAGTACAGATCTGTTCATCATATCCAGTGCACCCAAAATGAAACCCCAGGAGGCGAGGTGTCTCTTTCCTACCAGAGTGGTACACAGGAGTCAGAGATCAAGTACAGAAACAGCTTCCTGGAGAAGCATGCTACTGAAATAACTGTTATATAATGTTAAATTCAAATTGGGTTTTCCACCTAAATGGGTTTTATTAGTGGAATTGGGCTGAGTAATACAGTGTGTCAAGAGCTGGAATGCAAATGAGATGCTGTCAAGGATCCAAGTAAGATAAGAGTGAGAATCACAGGATAAATTAGGCAAATGGAAATGGTCTGGAAATTTCCCAGTGATGTCTGACCGGGTTTGTGCTAGTATTTTGCATGCTTCAGCTTGTGTTTACTTATGGGAGAAAGACAGAGTCATGTAGAGGAACTGGCATTGGAAAGACTAGTTAAATTGAGAAAAGCATAATCTCCAGACTTATTTTTCTCTGGAAGATATTTCTGGTCTTTTAACTATATGGACCTCTTCCTTGGAAAATCTCTAAGCTCTTTTCAGTCCTCTGAAATAGCCCAGATCACTCCACAGTTTCTAGTAATATTAAACATAAATCTCAAATCAGATAGGTCGTATCCACTTAGGACCAACATACACTATAAAGTAGGCATGTTCCTTGTGAGTACAATTGGGAGAGGAAATGAACACTAACAGTAGCCTGACTTGTGGTGGCACAGTGGATAAAGCGTCAACCTGGGAACACTGAGGTCACCAGTTCAAAGCCCTTCACTGGTCTGTTCAAGGCACATATAGGAGTTGATGCTTCCAGCTCCTCCCCCCTTTCTCTCTATCTCTCTCTCACTCTGTGTCTCCTCTCTAAAATGAATTTTAAAAAAAACATGGCAACGGAGGAGAAAAACCACTTGATGAAAATCTCTGTGCAGAAGCATCTCTCCAGAATGATTCTGTAAGAAGCTGAAGAACTGCCCTTGGGTGCCTGATGTAATCTGAGCTCCAACCATCATGCTAGAAACACATTAAAACAAGCCTAGCATTCATTTGGAACCAATCAGGAGCCTGATTCACTGAAATAATTCCAACAATCCCCATCTCCCTCTGAGAAGCTACCCTTTGGGATTGTTTTACGACACAGTCCACCTTCAGGCTTGCCCTGACTTACACTGGTCCTGTGGAAAGTGTAACCAGAAAAGCTGCTTTTAGTAGGAAGCTGTGATGGGGCCAGTGTGACAGAAGTGAGTCTGTGATGGCCTTAGTTATAAAAACCATTTTGCAAAGAAATGCATCTCTCTTAGTGCCAAAAAAGTTGAAAGTTTGAAGTAAGAATCATACCTGTCAGTCAGCTCCCTTTATGTTCATACATCTTGAAGAGCATCCTAAATAGGATGGTTTTCATTAACTAAATAGGCCATTAAATCCCTTGTAGGCAAAGATTATAAAACTTTTGCAAGGGTGTGTGTACCACAAAAAAGAAGACCCGTGAGCATATTTTTACACTGGCAAGAAGAGCAAAATGGACTCAACTAAATGTAAGATTGTTCACATATATCTGTTACCACCAGAATGTTAAAGGGAAAAGAAAGAGAGAGAGAGAGAGAGAGAGAGAGAGAGAGAGAGAGAGAAAGAGAAGGAAAGAAGGAAAGAAGAAAGAAAGGTGGGAGGGAGGGAGGGAGGGAGGAAGGGAGGAAGGGAAGGAGGTGAATAGCTCACAGTCTAAATAGTTCTGGACATATTTTTATTGTTCAGATGACTTATACTATTTCAACAATGATTAAAAGGCTATCAAAGCAGAAGCCAAAACATGTTTGTAATCTGTCACATAGCAACAATTTTTGGTTAAATAAATACATAGACAACCATATCTCAACTACAAAATGTTATATTAAATCACTGTTGTTATAAATATAGTACTAAAATGTGTGCAGAAAAAATAAGAAATATAAAATGTTTCACTTCTGACAATATCTTAAGTGAATCACATCTTCAGGAGACAAAGATTACTAGAGAATAAATTTCTGAATCAGGCACATTTGCCCCCATTTCAGAACATAAAGCTGATGCATCTTATGGCATAAGCTTCAAATCCTCTAAATTAGAATGCTACAGTCTAAATAACCAGAATGATTTGTCCAAAGTCCGCTGCCAGCAGAATATGGACACAGTTTATCATAAAAGGACAATCAAAGTTTTAAAATCACAGAAGTGCACTCAACAGTGTGTGAAAGACACTACTTATTCATATTTAAGAATCAAAGCATAATTATATGAATGGGGGAAATTAAAAGAATTGGAATCATAAATCTAACTTTTACTCCTCAAAAAAAAACTGAGTTCTTTTAAATATTAACATCAATTAACAAAATTATTAGTGGATCTAGTAAGCCAATCTGACAAAAATGTATAACAAGAACTCCTTAATATAAAATTAAGTCACTTTCTCAAAAATTTTACAATCCAGACACTGTCAAAATTTATTCAAATTACTGAATATTTAAGAAGCAATAGAAAATTCACTTAGAAATTATATACAATAGAAAGAATTAGTTATAATTATTGATATAAAGAATTAGGAGTTTTGCTAAGTAAATTATATTTTATTACACACATACTGGTTTTTACATATGAGGAGAACTATTGAAAGAAATAAATTCCACATTAAAATAACATAAAAAGATAGTTTATTACACTTAAAAATAAATTTTCTAGGATAAATAAATATTTCCAACTTCACAACTAACCCGGAAAAAGATGACTGGTTAAATTTCTTTTTATAATGCTATATTCTCTTAGACAAATTTGAATGGTTAATCAAATACCTACTGAGGGCATTTTTGATAGTAATTCAAAGTATATTTCTTCATTGTTTCTCTGATATCACATTAATTACTGTTTTTGATAGTTTTAAACAGTGTTAGAAGGTTTTTTAATAAACCACTTTAAAAATTTCTGGTTTGAACATTAAATTGGACTATTTCGTAACAAATTAAATATTTCCAATGAGGCCTAAAAGTACTCTTGCAGTGGCCCATAGCTAAGCATCTTATAAAAGGATCTAATTCTTTCTAATTACTAAAAGATGTAGTTTATAAATTATGTATTAGTAAATTTAAAATTTTATGTCATCAAATATCCCCTATGTGTCCCAAAATTATAATACCTAGACATTTGCTCCTTTGGTAACAGAAAGTATGATCAGCAATTAAAAAGTATAATACTGTCCTTCCAAATGAGCACAAATCAGAAACTACTTTCAAAAAGAAAGCCTTGTGTTTACAAAGGGCAACAATTTCTACATTTAAAACTAATGTGTATATAAAGATGATATTTCCAAAGACAATTGTTTTGTCCAGCTGCAAGGCATTTACTTTGTAGTGAATTAAAACAAGGATCAGATTCTCAACATTCAAAGCACCAAGCACTTTTATATCAACAGTTGTAACAAGAAAGTAATTTTTTAAATTAATATATCAACACTTCCAAATATAATACTTTAAATGGGTAATCCTGAATTAAAAATGCATTGAAGGCTATCACTTTTTATAGCTTAAATTTAGCCTGGCTTTTGGTTAGACCTAGAATTTTCTCTCTCCATATGTAAAAATATGGTACACCTAAAGTAGATGACAGGTGTTTGTAAACTTACACCATTAGATTGCTGGCCACGGTCACAGTCCCACGCCTTCGCATGCTCTCCAGACCTCTCCATCGTGCTGAAGAGTAACTCTTGCCCATTTGAGAGGAAAATTGTTTCATCGAACCAGCTTTGAAAAAGATCTATAAAGGGCCACCTGTGTTAGAAAGTGAAGTTATTTGGAGAATTTCCGTCACACATACTACACAAAGGAGAGGCTCTGACCTTCAGTTTTCAGCCACAATGCTCAGGCAGCTCAAAGAAGATTTTGGAGTAGAAATCTTCAAGTACTGACAAAGGAGAGAAAGTTCATGTGAGCATGTTCTTTGGTAGATAAAGTTTGCTGATTTTTGTCAATATTCTTCAAATTAAAACACACACACACACACACACACACAAACACACACACACACACACTCAGAATACAAGGCTACTGAGAGAACATAGAATTCCAGAAAAGTTCTTAGAAAACAAGGTCCCATTAGTCTAAAGCAGCCAAATCACTTCATCCTATCATTACATCCACTTTTTGGTTAAAAAAAAAAAAATGGAATAAAGCTTAGATTCCACAAGCCACTGCATACACTGTGTAATAGATATGCCTCACTCCAGCCCCAGCTTTGTCTGCTGAAGGCTATTGCAGCAGAAATCGGGCTCTGTGGCTTTCACAGATATTCTCTTTCTGAGGCTGAAATATATAAAAGGCAACATGACACCCAATCATGTCATTTCTAAAGTAGGTCACAGTTACTGCTGTATGTAGATGAATTCTTTCTAGTGAGTGTTCGGCATAACAATTTTCTTGAAAATCTACTTTTATTAAATAGCATGACCTTCTATCAATATACTTAACCCTATCAATATGATGCCATGAAGAGAAAATCAATGTATATATGAAGCAGTCTATGTAACTTGAGAGCAGCCTCTGGTGCTGCTTTAGGAAATAAATAAGTGTAATTAACTCATGGTGAGACAGAGAAGACGGGTTTTTCCCTCCCAGAGGTTTTTCCCTCTTCAGGGCATGAGAGGAACTGGAGAGACACAGAATCTGCTGCTAAAACACCTGTCAGAATTTTTAGCAAGTTAAAAAAAAAACTTACTTAAAAAAAATCAATCCATATAAAGATTGCAAAATAAAGTGAAGGCAACTGTCTTCAACTTCTAACATTTTATTTAATGGAATTTAAAAAATAATTTATAGACATAAAAACATCTTGCACTATCTCTGAAAAAAATGAGTATGTTTGAAAATGTTGGCAGAAAACCTTCTTTAAGTCATTTTTAAATGTTTTCTAGCTCTGAAGAAAATAACAATTAAAATTTTAGCTGTATTGTAACCAATCTGTACATGTAAGATATCTGTATACATAGATATTATTCTAAATGGTGTGTAATAATCAGAAACGTCCATTCCATTCTGTGTAATGTATTTATTTTATCTTTCTCATATCTGCATCACACATAACAATTTAAGATATTTAGTCATAGCTGACATTCCTGCTCACTAAACGTTAAGTCACCTAATCCTCTTTCATGCCAACTCTATAATCCTGATAGTCAAAATCTGAGGTCCTCAAACTACAGCCCGCGGTCCACATGCGGCCCCCTGAGGCCATTTATCTGGCCCCCACCACACTTCCAGAAGGGGCATCTCTTTCATTGGTGGTCAGTGAGAGGAGCACAGGATGCATCCGCTCCCATAGTTCCCATTGAAATACTGGTCAGTTTGTTGATTTAAATTTATTTGTTCTTTATTTTAAATATTGTATTTGTTCCCCTTTTGTTTTTTTACTTTAAAATAAGTTATGTGCACTGTGCATAGGGATTTGTTCAAAGTTTGTTTTATAGTCTGGCCCCTCCAATGGTCTGAGGGACAGTGAACTGGCCCCCTGTGTAAAAAGTTTGGGGACCCTTGGTCAAAATGAAGAATGACTTTAATCAGTGTCTAGTCAATGTATCCCCTTTTAATAAAAACAGAAATGGCTCAAACAACAGAAACCTTCCTTGTAAAGCATAATACTCTGTTATGTTTTTGATAAAGAATCATAAAACTGAGGAAGAGAAAGTAGAATTTCTACACAAAAATGCAACTCTGCAAATTTCATTAAAACAATAATGACTGCTTTGGTATTAGATCAGGAAACTTCACTTCAACACCTCCTAAAGGTACATGTATACAATGCTAAAACATCAAAATAAAAGTTGGAAAAAAATATTGTTTGATCACCTAGATGTTCTGGTCATGCAAATTTTTAAAACAAAATGTTTGTTTATTTATTTATTTATTTATTTATTTGCAATTTCTATTAATCAGTGTTTTCTATACTTCAACAATAAGAAAGTTACCTAGTGCATTTTTTAAAATACAGAATCACAGATCCTAGGTGGATGGCTAAGTGAATAAACTGTTGGCCCAGAACACCAGAGGTCATGAGTTCAACCACCCATCAGGACAAGAAGTAATCAATGAGCACACAACTAAATAGAACAACTAAGTAAAACAATGAGTGGATGCTTCTCTCTCTCCCTTACCTGCCTTCTTTCTCCCCTTACCCCTTCTCTCTTTGTAGAAAAATTGTTTTAAAAATACAGAATTCCTGGTCTTTTACCAAATAGTTCTGTTGTAGTTCTAAAATCAGCATTTTTTTAATGTTCTCAGAGAAATTCTAGTCTGGAAAATAAATACTGCAATAATTAATAAATTACAGTGAATACAATCATTTAAAAATCAAAATAAGTAAAAAAATGTATGATATTTGTCATGTTAAAAGGCCAATTTTTATAGACATAAAAATATCTTGCACTATCTCTGAAAAAAATGAGTATGCTACATGAAGCATTCGCTGATGGGGGCCTTCCCATCCTGTCAGGTTTCTATGAGCAAGCACTTTCCTAGATCCTCTCCATCTCTGACCTCCATCCTTTACTCCTCTCCAAGTATGTGGAAGGAGTTACCTGACTGGAGGATTAACTGAAGGACTCAGAAGCCCATGACCATTCTCTCTCCATTTTTCTATGGGCTCCACCTTCTCACACAAGATCTGTGGGTGAGGTCAGTGCTTTTTCAAGTGTGTCCTGTGATTGGTAGGTTTCCCTAAATCCAGTAAAGAAAGCCCAGTAGTGCCACAAATTAGAGTTACTGCTTCAAATCCAGCTTTGTCAGAAAATAAAACTGAGATTTTTATATCCCTTTGCTTAAATGTCTTGCCTTTCAAAATAAGTTCTGAAATCAAGAAGCTAAAAGGAGTTATTTATTAACTTTTTAAAACACCATCTACTAACACTGTAGATACCATTGACTAAACTTGGTCTTTTTTTTACCTACTAGCCAGTTGATATAACAAATTTTACATGTGATCTAACTTAAAATTTTAGCATTTGCATAATTCAACTCTATGATACAGGGCTATAAAAAGGAGATATCTTATGTAAAAATTTCAGTGGAAGTTTTCAAAATGCATCATTCAACTCAGATTTATTATTGAGTAACTTAAGAAAAAATTCTAACTCTTGGAATTTTCTTCAACAACTATTAACTCCAGAATAGCATGTCCCCAAATATTCCATGGATGAATAGTTCAGTAAGATGTGACTCTTAATGGGTTTCATGGTCCAAAAGCTTGGAAAACATAAAACAGTACAACCCTTTCACCAATTTAGAAATATGTATTAGCCTTCAGGCTCTAAGAAATCTTGAAGTAAATAAATTGGTTTATTTCACCCTTCCCCCAATTATCATCTATCAATATCCTATGAGACTATTATTCTGGCTACCACATTCTGGGAAAGTCTGCTCTAGATGTTTCAGCAGTCAGATTTTTGTTGCTAGCCCTGACCAGTTGGCCCAGTGATAGAGCATTGGCCTGGTGTGTGGAAGTCCTGGGCTCAATTCCCGGCCAGTACACACAGGAGAAGTGCCCATGTGCTTCTCCACCCTTCTCCCTCTTGTTTCTCTCTCTCTTCACCTCTCCTCCCACAGCCATGGCTCAATTAGAGCAAGTTGGCCCCAGCGCTGAGGATGGCTCCATGGCCTCTGCCTCAGGTGCTAGAATGGCTCCGATTGCAACCAAGCAACAGCCCAGATGGGCCGAGCATTGCCACCTAGTGGACATGCCCAGTGTATCACAGTGGGGCGCATGTGGGACTCTGTCTGCCTGCCTCCCTGCTTCTCACTTTGGAAAAATACCAAAAAAAATTGTTACTATTGAAACTTTTTATAATTAATCAGTGAAATATTATCGAGTATCTTCTATAAGTTTCCAGTGCATTTCTTATGAGAATTTCCAGCCATGAAGGGAATTATGTGAATTCTGCAAGGATAGTGTGTGTAACTGGATGATCACTGCATCTCTAATGCTTAGCAACTGCCCAGGACACAATAGGTGTTCAGATTTTTGTTGAATGAATGAATGAATGAATGAATGAATGAATGAATGAATGAATGATAAAGACCCAATTCAGGGATGTGAATAACTACTCTACACACCCAAAGATGTCTTATTTTTAAAAAGAACGTCCCAAAGAACTTTAAGCTAATGAGCTTTCTTTCCAGTTTCACCGCATCCAATTTCTCCTTGGATTTTAAAGCATCTTTCATACTCATTTAATGAGTATAATGCTGATTTATAATCATGAAAGTGGATTCTGTAACAGAGGGTGCACTCTGGATCTAAATGGGGATTGAATAGTTTATCTCATCTAAGCTGCAAGATAAACACAGGACTCATGTGTTGAGGACAAATGCTGAGACTGGACTTGAGGTAAATTGCAAAGAGAACAACTTCTTTCTCAACTCTCATTATCAAAATGAGGCACTTAATGCCCAGGTTTGTGAATCTAGATAAAAAAGTCAATAACTTTGAGACTATTAAGAAGGATTTATTATTATGAATGAATAAGTCAGTTATCAAGAGAAAACTGCTAATTTTGAATATCATTCTGAACCCAGAAAATGATCAGTTTTAGTAGTCCCTAATTTTTTTTAAATCCCCAAACCAAAACAACATTCTCATTTTTAAATCTATCAATAAAAGTATTCTCCAATCAGTAAGTTAAAAGTATAATTAAGGAAAAGAAATGTATACTATCAGTTATACCCAAAGGCATAGAAAGGAGAATGTAATATAAAGATAATATTTTATACAAACATATTTATTCAAACTATCATATATAATTATATGTTATGTAATATAATCCCTAAAACCTTTGAGAAGAAAGCATTTATTTTGAAAGACCTTGGTTTAAAGAAAAGAGAAATGTATCTACTTCTGTGGGAAATACCAAGCAGTCTTCTCTATTTACATATGATTTGTCACTATATTCTCTAAATCAAAATTTAAGACAAATAGACTAACAAAGAATTTGTGCTATTTGAAGGTCTAAGAGTTGGGTGCTGAAAATTAGAACTCATGAAACCTAAGTTTATAAAAACAGCTGGGCATAATTCTATAACTTGTCTCTGACCTGGAAAATTAGGTTATTAAATTATTAAATAGCATAAAGCTTACAGTCTTTATAACTTTGTAGCTCTCAAGATTGTATTGGAAAGGGGTGTCAAGAATTTCTTTTAGGGCCTGAGTTTCCCCCCAAAATTCAGTGTAACTTTGTAAGAATATTTCTCCCTTTAGTCACTAGAATTTTTCTGATGTGTTTAAAGCCTAGAGGTTGTAAATTTTTTCAAACAAAGATATAAAACTTGGAGGTAATGAAGCAGTTTGAATATAAATATATAAACCACGTCTGGCAGACAAGAGCAGTGCTGGCTCCTGGTGGTATGTGTCCTGGGAAGGTTTGGTGGATTGCCTGGATGCCTCTTGCTAACTATGCAGCCACTCTTGCTGAAGACCAGGACCACTCAAGCAGCCCATAGATACGAGGCCTTCACAGCCTTCTCTCCAGGACAACCAAGGTAATGGGGTCTTCAGCTGACCTAAACCCTGCCCTTGAACTGCTCAGAACTATAATTCTTCCTGACCAGGAGTGAGGCATGGTCTAGTTGCTGGGTTGTACAGCTACTGAAATAGTACTTTCTGCAGTAACTTGCCTGAGAGATGAGACCAAGTAACCCTTTTCTCCCCAAGGTGCTGCCCATCCTCCCATTTCTTTTCTCTGGGGTCTGAAGAGAAGAGAATAATCTATGCTTGCTTTACTGTATATCTGAGTGTGGCCTCTCAGAAGAGGCCCACACATTTAAAGGCAAATAGACTTGTACCTGGTTTTAACTTTGGACCTTGAAAATTAGTCTTCAAAAGGAGCAAAACTAAAATAAATGCTTAATTTATTACTCTTGTAATGTACAGCTCCAATCTCATAATATGCACATATATTCTGAATATACATTATATAAATATATATTTCTAGGACACAGTTTGATTCGCATGAATTCATTTGGTGAATTAGAATTAGGCTCTGTACTCTACAGTGGGAACCAAGTTAAAAAATTCCACTTCTCTATTCACAACTTCCGTCAGCACTTAAAACACACGGAGGGTTTTCCCGAGCAGCCTCAAAAAGGAGGAGCGTTTCTGGGAAGGCTCAGGGGCCCAGGCTCTGCATCCTGCTTTACCTATGTAGTGCCAGCTAATCTTCACAGTGACACCAATCCACCTCTGAGGTGGGTGTTATTTGTTGATGGAGACCCATGTATCAGATGTTATGCCTTAGACTAACGAGAATAATGGTAGAGCTGCGATTTTGAGTCGGGTAGCATAGGGCCTCATTCTGTGAGCCATACATCCTACAGGCCAGACCATGAAATACAAGGAACCAATGGGAGAAAATGGGCATTACCAAGAAGAAAGGTAAATAGAACCAATCCAAGACAAATGTGACTAAGAATATCTTCAAATAATGCAATGGTTTTTACTGGATTTATCTGCAGAAGTAGGCTAATAATTTGAGAAAAGGTGTTAACAAGTTAGTGTAGAACATACGATTCTATAGCTTCTTTCTACAATTTTGACTTAGAGAATATAGTAAGGAATCGGATGTAAAATGAGAAGACTTCTTGATATTTACACAGAAGTAGATATATTTCTCTTTTGTTCAAACCAGGATCTTTCAGAAAATCTTATAGATTTCTCAGAGCTGGAAACTAAGATAATAGGTATTTGGTCCTATGAAATTAATTAATAAAAAGCTCACAAGCATTTTCCACAGTTGTCCTCTGTGCAATGACTAATATTTTGTGATTTAAAAAAGAAAAGTTACTCTCTTTTTTTATTTTGATGCCCATAAGCTACATTTTCCATCAGTAGTTGCTATTCAAAATTGCTGCATCAAACACAAATTCTTCATTACTGCATGATATGTTGTGGTATAAGAGTACTTAATATGCAAATTGCTGGCATAATATTATCTTCCCTCCTGTTGCTCTTTAATTTGGCATTGAGCAGCTGAGGTTTGAGGTTTTAATCAAAGAGCATTGAGTTAGGCAATATATAAAATCAAGTGAGGATTCTATTTCAATTATTTAATTTATTGTTTATACCTATTAAATTATAAAGTAATCTCAGAAATTCACTAACTGATTATCTATTGCACTGATTGACCACATCTTTTTCTCAAGTGGTGCAGTATAACAGTATGTGGGCTCCAGCCCAGGAAGGTTAGTCATATCTTCACGCCTCATTTTCATCCATCTATAAGAGGGCAATGATAATTGTACCTCCTTCATGTGGTCATTGAGAGGATTAAATGAAATAATCTAAAGAAAGCATTAGCCAAGTACTTGGCGTTTAGTAAGTAAGTGTTCAGCTGTTATCAAGATGATGAATTGGAGAGCTCAAACTGAAACATTCCCATTGATATATACTGGGGAGCAGAAATAGTCCCCAAACTATATTAACCATTATGCATAGTCCAAACAATCTGACCAGAAGCATGCGAAAGCAGCATTTTCAACTTAGCGCAGGGAGTCTTGGGGGTCAGGTGCTGGCTCCCTGTGTGGCACATGCTTGGGACAGGCACCTGGAATGTGTGGGCAGTATTGTAACTACAGTTATTATAGGCACAGGAGTGGGAAGAACAGCTGGCAAGGCCCGGGGGTGAGGCAAGGGCAGACTGGCCTCTAGTTGAGGCTGTGTTAGAAGAAAGGTAGGGACCTGAAACAAGACAAACAACTGATCAGAATCGAGAAGACAGACATGGGTCTAGGCAGCAACAGCAACAGATGAAGCCCAAAGAAAGAAGGTTGACTCCTCCAGGGAGCAGCCTCGCTGAGAGCTCTTGACTTGGACTGAAGGCTTATAACCCTGATGTTCCAGATGGAATTGCTGTTGATTAGAGGAAACACATCTCTTTAGGACAGGCTTAGCCAAGGTGGAAGTATAACGACAGTAAACCCAAACTTTAAATCACAGGCAGAGTGATTTCTGGTATTCAGCTTCCATCATTCAAATAGAATCTTCAATCTTTTAACTTTCATATTTAATTGATACCCACAGAGACAGTATCCCAAATACACAACTTTTACATTATTCTTTACTCACAAATTATGACTTAAATACAAATTTTATTAAACTCAACCACTTTCCAATGTGGCTCATGGGCACCATCTAGTGACACAATGAGGCCAGCTAAGACAACTCATTCCCCAAAAAAAAACATCTTAAAAAGTACCCATTCACTAAGTATTCAATTTCCACTGTCAACTAAAAATAGATCTTCTGCCATTGTTATTTGCACAGCTATAAACTCAACTTACTGCTCTCTCTTCAGAATCCACAACTAGGTAAAGCCGATTAATAAAGCATATACTACAACGCAATCATCTGAAAACATTTCAGAGTAACCCCTGCTCACTCCCAGTGTGAACACATTATATTGGCTGTTGGGAAGGCTTTTACAAATGAATCAACAGGATTACAAAGTAGGCAAAGAATTTAAAATAATAATAATATCCTCATAGAGTTACTTCATTTCTCTTCCTAATTTTTTTCAGTACTTCAGTGACTATCTTAAAGAATCATAATGGCTAAATCCACAAAACTCTACCCTACAAATAGCCTGATCATTTATTTCTTACTACATTTTATTTAAAACAAAGACTTTCAGCAGATCATTTCATTCCTTAACTCTGTGCCGAGGGTTCTTAAACTGGTGGCCCCTGGAACAAGTGTGGCATGCATATATGGGCTAGTTATGTTTTAAATTGTTCTTGCTGGTTGCCAACATTTTTTTAAAATCTGGATTTCTGGCATCATCTGAAGACAGAAAATTACCTTTGACAACATCTGTCTTGCACCTCAAATAGCAGCACACCCCCAGGAGCCTGGGGGGCTACCATTTTCAGTGAGGCCTGTGTTCTTCATTAAGCCGTCACATCTGTCACATGTGTTACTTACCTGGCCCTTGTAGGCATTCAAATTGCAACCCCTGAATTTATAATCCTTTTCAATATTTTCTGTAAAAGTACTCTTTATAATCTTTATAACCAAGCTGACATTCTATCATATGAGCACCACAGAAATACCAACAGAGGCACAGACTAAAAGTAACACGCTGTTATAAAGAAAAGGAAAAGGCTATTCTGGGTAAAGAGGCATGCAAACACCCAAATGAGTCATTTAGTTTGAAGGCAAATGCATTAACTCCTTCAGTCTTGGTGAAGTTCACTCTGTGTTTAGAAGTCATGTCTTTGTTTGGAGGTAACAAACCCTCACCATGGGTTCACATAAGCAACGTGGATCCTTCTATCACAACCAGCTGCTCACATCCCAAGATTGCTCTCTTGGAGCCAAAGCCCCAGTGATCAAGTGGTTGGCCAGTCACACCAAGAGAAGAAAAATGGCACTCACAGGTGTGCTGCTGTCATAGAAGGTGTTCATGCTGACCGAGCTGCTCAGCTTGTCTGAGGACACAGAGGGCGGGGGTGGGCACCTCTTCTCCAGGAGGTCCTGACGCTGCACATACCCATGCCGTGCTCGTTGAATGCTACAAAAATTTTTAAAAAAACAGCACTCATTGTCACAGCCCACTGACTCAGAAAAGCATGGGAGTCTGAAGGAGTGGGCATTGGAGGCAGGGAAACTAACACATGAAACGTGACATGGGAAGTCAGAGACCTGGACTGTCTCACCGTTTCACTGTTGACTAAACTAAGTCAGACTACTGGTGTCAGCTCAATCAGAGAAAGTCACCAGTCAGAGTGAAAGCACTGTGCCCATGTAAATGTACTTTGATTTATGGAATGCACAATCTTTCCCTTTCTCATCCTATATTTCAAGTGAGAATAACAAATAGGCTGAGATGTCACTGCTTCACTCAATACAGTATTGCTGAGGACTGTGCTGTGCCAGAGTCAGCCCTAGGTTCAGGACAGACTGCAATGAAGTTCCAGGGGGTGCCATTCTCACGAGCCCAAGGTGAAGCGCATCCTGTGATGTTACATAGTTTAGTCTGCATGGCCAAATGCAGTGGCCCTGCTCTGGGACACTACAGGCAAGTACCCCGTGTCACGGACTTTACATACTGTGAAAGGAGACAGGTAATGTTCAATAAAGGAAGAAAGAAGTAGAGAAGAAAAGGTCTCTAGGAGCGCTATATACTGCTCAGAAAATTAGAGTAACATATGATTAGGTGGCTGCATGGGATTTCACCCAAGGAAGCTTTTTATTTCCTACCCCAAAATGTAAACTTCTGCTTCAGATCATAGAAACCTCTTCTTTGTGAAAGCTAAGTGGTTTTGTTTGTTTGTTTGTTTGTTTTCCCCACCTGGACTGGCTTGTAATCTTTGAGATTAACATCTAGGCTTTCATAGGTGATCAGTGAACACAATCTGTCCTCTCCTGGGAGACAGCTGAATTCAAAGACCGATTGTCAGGAGTCAGCCTTTTCAATCAGTGCACTGGTTCCTGCCCTATATCTCAGGCTTTCGGGTTCCTGGAAGCATCAGATCTTCTGTCATTCTTCCACCTATAATTGAAGTCATTTAAGTTGTTTTTGTATAAACAAAAGGATTTATTTTTATTTCACTAGAGTGGTTCAAAGACCAGCAATTTCTAAGTCACAGAATATAAAGAACACACACAAAATACTGCTACCACATTATTGAGTTTGTTTGTATTCCCTAATTGATTAAGGTTCTGTGAATTATAATGCTCAAGGAAAATTCCAGAGCTTCAATGAAACAATACATTGGGATCAGAAGCCAATTTCTTTGAAACTGTAACACTGAAGCTTCAGCGATCCTTACTTAGAGACCAGACACTTCTGCCAGACTCTACAAGGGGTTCTTCACAGGTTGCATAAAACTGAAAAAGTAGATATGTTTTAAGTTTTTATTTTGAAGAACCCTCCAAATTATTTATGCACTTCAGATCCTGGTTTGGTGATGAGTGGCCACTGTTTTATTATAAGTGATTGCTCAAAATGCATCCCTCTTTGCTTTTCTTTGGTTTAAAGATTTTAAATGCAAGCTCAGAAAAGGTCAACTTACATGCTTGAATCTTGTTGTCTTTTCCAGGATTTCATTAAGGAGTATATATTAAAGAATATTGAACTTTTGAAAGCTATCAGTGATCTCCATGGAGCACGTGAAGCTCTGAGTGTTCCCAGGCCTTGCTGATGAGCTCTGCTATAAGGTCCCCTAACGTCTACAAAGCTGCCTGGCAAGGGCTCAAACACCAGTGGCATTTTTAAAGTGGTTTTAAAAATAGAAATGTCTCTCTCTCTTCCTCACCTTGATTAGTCAGAAAACATAGAAAGAAAATGTAGTGGCCACTTGAGATATTCCATTTCAGACTGCTGAACACCAGAGGGTGGCATGCCACCTTAAAGAACCAAACGATGCTGGGCCAGACTTCCGCAAGGCCTGAAAAGTTCAACTTGCACTCAAGCAGCCTCTTTGCTTGCCCAGCCTGTGCAGTCTAAACCTTGATGGATCAGTTTTCCTTAAACCAGAGATTCAGACTTCACTATCATTTCTTCCAAGTGGATGGATATTGCTATTTTTTTTAATCTACAAAAGAATGTGACAATATTAAAGACAGGAAAAGAATCCCAGATGTCACTTGAGGCCAGGCTGAGGGAAGACTGGGCAGCAGCCGCTTCCTGGGAGGAAGAACCCCATCATGGCACAGTTCATTGTTGTCAGACCTTTCACCTTTTCAAGAACAGTTAGAAATCTGGATTCTTAGGTGAAAGTTAATAATTCTTTCATGTTACTAAATACTTTTTAAAATTTTAAAACACGTTATTATCTGATCAGCTGAATTTGGGAAGGGAGGAAAAAGGATGCCATTTAAAAAGTCACAAGTCTAGATGTGTCAGGAGATAATAGCTAACTACAGATAACTCCTTCTATGTGTATTCTCCTCTCACAGGTGAGCTGTGAGGAGGTAGTGTTATACCAGGGGTAGTTTTCACCTGCATAACACTAATTTCTCCTTCTTTTTGTTCTAGCACTCATTTTTCTCTGGAGACCCACCAAGCCTCAGTCCATGAGCTCTGGGTGGAATGGGACTTATTCCTCCATTGTAGAGAGCAGCCTCTATATTGTGGGTGACAAACCAAGGGCAATGACATGGCTGTCAGGTCAGTACAAGACTACTGGGGAAAAAAAACCCTCCTTGTCACCCAGAGATTGCAGCTGGGGGGAGATAGGTCTAGAGCTCTCCCTGGCTACTTTGCTACAATACTGGGAGAGCCCCTGAGAGAAGGTAGCAATGTGAAGAGCAGAGCTGGAAGAAAAAGAAAGACCGAGATGTCTGATGACCTTGTTTGACTCCCTGGGTCTAGTTGTGCTTGAAGCATGTTAGGCCCTGGATGCTTCTGTTAGGTGTTCCAATGTAATCTCTTTATGCACGTTAGTCTGAATGAGTTTCTGTTACCTGCAACCAAGAGTCCTGGCCAAGTTTCAGGGAGAAAGAAGGAAACTAACTGACAGACCCAACAGTGGGACCAGATCCCCTGTCTCCCGATTGCACTGTGCGCCTTCTTCATGGTTCATCAAGTCAGAAAGACAGCAGGGAGAAAATGGCGGAATTGGCAGGCACACACGATGGCTTCTAGTGGGTAAGCAGAACCCCTATTTGCTTAAGCCTTTGCTAGTTAAAACATTTTTTGTTAGTTCAATTTTCTACATGCAACTAAGTTACCCTAACAGATATGTCATGTTTTCATTACTGATATAAGCCTGCCCAAAGGCTGGTAGTGGCCCACTGCATGTGACAGGTAGGTTTTCAACAGCTTTCCATGCCTCAGCCTCTTCTTCTTCTTTCCAGTTTTAGCCCAGTTTGTAATTCCTGACGTCAGCTTCTTACTTTGATTGTAACTACTTTTTAAGTATCATGGACATATGCTCTATATTCTCCTGGGTCTTTCTGCACGTTTCTTCACCAACATTTAAGACCTCATTGACAGTCAGAATCCTCAAACTCCATCACAGATGGGCATTCAGGCAACTGGAGTCTAGGCTCTATAACAATCTTTTCTTTAGGAAATGGAGAAGGCACTTCAGAAATAAGGTGCACAGAGGCACCTGACTCCATGAAAGGGATGAGTTGCTTGGGGAGACACTAACCACTCACAGAGAAGAGTACAGATTAGGCCGATCCAAGCCCTCTTTTCTCAGGAGTCCTCATCCCCCACTAGGTTGTGAAGCTCTTGAGGGCAGTGAACATGTCTCTATCATATCTCCACAATACCTCCTAAGACTAGAAATAGTAGATGGTCAGCAAATTTACTCTCCTAAAACTGTGTCTCAGAAATAGCTCAGTAAATGCCCAAAGAAGGAAAGGTTTCACCTCATGAGGACTGTGTTTAGAAACTAAGTGTGTTTATTCTATTCCTCAGCTTTGTGACTTCAAGTTTGACATTTCCTTATATTTTCTATCACTTTGTTGAAGCTCTTGCTGTGTTCATCCATTCGTCTTGAATTTGTTGAGCATCTTATGACCATTGCTTTGAACACTTTATCAGGCAAATTACTTATCTACATTTCATGAAGGTTCATTCCTGAGGTGTTATCACATTCTTTCATTTGGGACGTATCCTTTGCTTCTTTAATTTGTCTGACTCTCCGTGTTGGTTCCTACACATTACATAAATGAGCTGCCTCTCAGTCCAGAAGCCTCAGCCTTCTGCAGGGGATGAACCTTCTCATTCTTTTATTTTTATTTATTTATTTATTTTTTGTATTTTTCTGAAGTGAGAAGCAGAGAGACAGACAGACAGACTCCCACATGCACCCAACTAGGATCCACCTGGCATGCCCACTAGGGGACTATGATTTGCCCATATGGGGCATTGCTCCATTACAATGGGAGCCATACTAGCACCTGAGGTGGAGGCCATAGAGCCATTCTCAGCGCTCGGGCCAACTTTGCTCCAATGGAGCCTTGGCTGTGGGAGGGGAAGAGAGAGACAGTGAGGAAGGAGAGGGAGTATGGTGGAGAAGCAGATGGGTGCTTCTCCTTTGTGCCCTTACCGGGAATTGATCCCAGAATTTCCACATGTCAGACCAATGCTCTACCACTGAGCCAATTGGCCAGGGCAGTAAAACTTTTCGTTCCACCTGTCCTCGCTCTTGGTTTTCTCTTGGACCTTTGTGATCATCCAGGCAGCCTATTTTATTTTTAATAGCTCCCACATCTTGATGGTTTTCTAAGACAGCCAATGTTTCAAAGAAGAGGATCTTTGTCAGCGCCTAGAGCTCAGCTGACTGGAAACCAGGCACTGGGACAGCACCTTTTAAAGAATACAAATATATATCCTGCAAGACCACAGTAACATGTCTTGCTGACCACCAGGGCCAGACAATCTGGAGATATGCTCTAAGTGGCAGTTGTAAAAAATTGAGGCTCTAGACAAGTGTATAAGGTCCTTTTGGGGAGATACCGTTGAACGAGGCAAAGGGAGAGCAGGGAGATATGTCTCCCGGCCTGCGTCCCAGAGAGCTCTGTGACGGCCTCTATCTGTGTGCCTATCTGAGGCCTGCAGAAAGCCAGAGCTCCAGGACAAGCAAGGAGGCCTCTGTCACAGACAGGGTGTCTCTCAGCTACCTGTCTAGGTTGTGCTCTGGTGGTGGCAGCTTATCAAGAACTTTCCCTCCAACTGTTACAGTCCCCTAGTTCCAAAAAATAAAGTTGCCCTGGCCACCAGAGCCAGGACATCAAGGGGTATACCCTGGTGGCAGCCACAAAAATCTAGGCACCTGATGTAAAAACTGGGATACCAGGCACATGCAAGAGCTCCCCCCTGAGAGACACTGCCACTCTGGGATGTGGCAGAGAACCTAGGAAATCTCTGGAAAGGTACACAGCAGCCCTTAGATATGTGGTTAATTAGGAGCCTGCCCCACTGGCTGCAGTGGTGGTGATAAGATGGAAACGAGCTAATAGGCCTATTTCACAGCACTACCAAGCTCCTGCATCCATTGCCTCCGGCGGTGCCCCGAAGGTGGTAGCTGTTGAAGAACTATTTTTCCATTGGTTATGGCTCTGTGAGACCTATAAGTGGCCCACTGGCACCAAAGCAGTGTGTCTGTGTTGTAGGGTGTGGGGTATGTGTAGAAGTGTCCCCTGGTGGCAGCCACAAAAATTCAGGGCACCAGACAATGATATAGCTGGTTTCTGGAAGATATTTTATAGGCTGAAGTGAGGCAGCCAGAGACCAGAAAGATGGACTGGCCAGCCTTTATCCCCGGAGAGGATCCCAGCAGGTTCCCACACTTCAGATCTGTAAAGCCAGTAGTCGCGGCCAAGGCCACCATCACAGCAGCCCGACCCACGCAGGTTCGCATTGGATTCGAACAGATCGTAATGAAACAACAGGAGCCACGAACTGGCGAGCCATCAGCTTTAATTCTAGCTTGCACCCGGCGGGCAAGCAAAAACACACACTGGGCTCCAAAACCCACACATTCAGTGCTTACAAAGCTACTGACTTATCTGAGTTTCCTAGAATCAAAGGTTTCTAGCTCACCAGACTAATTCACCTCTGTTTCCCATCAGCTCCTGCACAAACTCTTAACAAACTGGCTTCTTCCTCAGCACTCTGCCATCTCGGCTGCTTCTCCTGGCCTTCACGTGGCCTTACTCTGCTCTTCTCTCTAATACTAATCTCAGGAACCCAGGAACCGAGAGAGAGAGATCTAGCTACTGGTCCGCCCACTTTATAGCATAGATAATCCAAACCCTTAATCCAATTATACATACAAGAAAGTCTCTGATACAAAGCCACCCATCTGAGGCAAATAGGGATTCCTCCCTACATCACCACCCTACATCATCCAATCAGTCAAGGGTGTGGAGAAGAGCTTACTCTTAAAACAAAGCCTTAAGCTATAATGACCTGGCCTGTCCACAGCCTGTTCCAGAACACACATTCCAAGCATAAGGCCAAATAATATCACCTGGGTGACGGGCTTCCATGTGGGCAGCTCCATCTTTAACAAAGTGAGCATAATATATTTTATCTGCCCAACAAGATCAATGCTTTAAAATTAGAAAGTGGGTCTCTTTCACCTGAAATCTGGCTGCCTCTCAAAGGGCTGCTTCTGTGCTGGACCCCATAGCAGGAGAGTCTGTGCATGGGCTATAAAGCCAATAGCCACGGCCACCATCTCAGCTGCCTGTCCCGTACAGGTTCACATTTGATTTGGAAAGACAGTAATGAAACAACAGAGCCAAGAACTGGTGGGCCATTAGCTTTAATCCTAGCTTGCACCCACTGGGCAAGAAATACACACAATGGGAAAACACTTCCTTTTCCATTTAGGGCTCCCAAAGCCACTGACTTATCCGAGTTTCCTAGAATCAAAGTTTTCTACCTCGCCAGCCTTATTCACCTCTGTTCTCCATCTCCTTGTCTCTGCACAAACTCTGCAAAAACTGGCTTCTCCTTCATCACTCCACCATCTTGGCTGCTTCTCCTCTCCTCCACGTGGCCTTTCTCTGATCTACTTTATAGTGTAGAAATCAAAACCTTTAATCCAATATACAAACAAAGAAGTCTCTGATGCAAAGCCACTTATCTGAGGCATAATGGGATTCCTCATAAGAGTGCACCCTCCCCCCCCTTCACCATGCAACAGTCAAGGGTGTGGGGAAAATCTGTTTTAAAACTAAGCCTCAGGCTATAAGGATCCTGCCTGCTTACAGCCTGTTCCTCACACCCAATGCAAACTATAAGCAAGTTAACATATATATCATATTTACAAACTTATTTGACCAACACGGGCCCTTTAAGAGCTGTCCCTTGGTTAACCACAGCCCCATGGGTCTCCTGGACCTGAGCCCAGTTGCTTTTGGGGGCTCATCTTTTTCGTGTTGGTTTTAAAAGATGGGGTGCCCAATGTGAGCTATGAATGTTTTGTTCCTCGGAGAGAAGCTGCAGGTTTTGAGTTTCCTCCCTACTGTGGTTTCATGGCCTTTCCTACCTGCTTCTGTGTGGGTTACCTTCTGTTTGGCCAGAGTGAAAGAAGTGCTCAGCCAGTCCTTAGAGAAAATAGTTTTCTATGTAGCTGTACATTTTGTTGTGGCTACGAGTATGGGTGGGTTTGTGATTTTGCTCCCAGAAACTAAGTGTGTTGAAAGTAATATAAGTTTTTGCTCAGAGTTATCTCTCTTCCCCAAGGCTGCAGCTTATTCACAAAATGGGAAAAACAATTACTGCTTTGCAATTTTTTCAAGGAGTTAAGGATAAGGTATCTAAATCACTTAGCATCAAACTTGACAAATAGAGCTCCTAGATAAATCATTATAATTACTTAAGAATATTAAACACTTTCAAATATTTTTAAATAGCATGTGCAAATCATACACATTGATAGGATGTGCTAGAGTCTTGAGTACCTTCACTGGCATTATTTTATCAGCCCGATTTGATGTTCAATATGTTTGGAGAAGGTAAAATTGCATGGAAAGGTACACTAGGCTAAATGGTTCCTTGGATTTTCTCATTGAATGACCACGACAATCCTGTAGAACATGACTGGTATTCTCACTTTACAGAGATGTGCTACTAGAACTGAGAGGTAAACAATGTTCCCAAGCTCACACAATGGGTAAGGAGCAGAGCTGGGATTTGAATCTAGGCT
The DNA here is from genome assembly GCA_037038555.1 of Rhynchonycteris naso. Lineage (NCBI taxonomy): Eukaryota > Metazoa > Chordata > Mammalia > Chiroptera > Emballonuridae > Rhynchonycteris > Rhynchonycteris naso. Next base: position 180,909,786 of record CM072995.1, on the reverse strand, counting down.
GCTGTTAATCAAATAAGTTTGTAAATATGACGTATATATTTCCTCGTGTATAGTTGGCATTGGGTGCTGAGCAACACCAGACATATTAATCTGTGAGGTTGCAGGTCGCCTTCCTGATTGGGAGGGGCCATTGTCTTGCTAATATTCACTGGAAGAAAGATTCTACCCCCACCATCCAGAGGTGCTGAAGGATTTCTTTTTTTCCTTCTCCCTGAACATTTGCCCTCCACAGGAAAAGCAGGTTTTCTGCTTTTCCCTTGTCTTCTCTTGTGGCTTGCTGTTGGGCAGATAAAATATATTATGCTCACTGTAAAGCCTGTGGCCGAGGCCACTATCACAGCCGCCTGACCCACGCAGGTTCGCATTAGATTCGAACAGTCGGTAATGAAACAATGGAGCCAAGAACTGGTGAGCCATCAGCTTTAATTCTAGCTTGCACCCGGCGGGCAAGCAAAAACACACACTGGGCTCCAAAACCCACACATTCAGTGCTCACAAAGTTACTGACTTATCCGAGTTTCCTAGAATCAAAGCCTTCCAGCTCACCAGACTTATTCACCTCTGTTTCCCATCTCCTCCTGCACAAACTCTTAACAAACTGGCTTCTTCCTCAGCACTCTGCCATCTCGGCTGCTTCTCCTGGCCTTCACGTGGAATTACTCTGCTCTCCTCTCTAATACTAACCTCAGGAACTCAGGAACCAAGAGAGAGAGAGATCAAGCTACTGCTCTCTCTCATTTTATAGCATAGACTCAAAACCTTTAATCCAATTATACAAACAAGGAAGTCTCTGTATAATGGGATTCCTTAGGAGAGTGCACCACCCTACATCATCCAATCAGTCAAGGGTGTGGAGAAGAGCTTACTCTTAAAACTAAGCCTTAGGCTATAACGACCTGGCCTGCTTACATTACCACTTTTCCCCCACAGCCATCACAAGCATAAGGGCAAATAATATCACCTGGGTGACAGGCTTCCATGTGGGCAGCACCATCTTTAACAAAGTGAGCATATTATATTTTATCTGCCGAACACTCACTTTGTTAAAGATGGCGCTGCCCACATGGAAGTTCGTTGATATTAATGTGTGTTCTGGGACAGGCTGTGGGCAGGCCAGGTTGTTGTAGCCTAAGGCTTAGTTTTAAGAGTAAGCTCTTCTCCACACCCTTGACTGATTGGATGATGTAGGGTGGTGCACTCTCCTAAGGAATCCCATTATACAGAGACTTCCTTGTTTGTATAATTGGATTAAAGGTTTTGATTCTACAGTATAAAGTGGGAGAGACCAGTAACTTGATCTTGCTCTCTCGGTTCCTGAGGTTAGTATTAGAGAGGAGAGCAGAGTAAGGCCACATGGAGGCCAGGAGAAGCAGCCAAGACGGCAGAGTGCTGAGGGAGAAGCCAGTTTGTTAAGAGTTTGTGCAGGAGGAGATGGGGAACAGAGGTGAATAAGTCTGGTGAGCTAGAAAGCTTTGATGCTAGGTGTAAAGCCAGTAGTCAAGGCCACTATCACAGCAGCCTGTCCAATGCAGGTTCACATTGGATTCGAACAGTCGGTAATGAAACACCGGAGCCACGAACTGGTGAGCCATCAGCTTTAATTCTAGCTTGCACCCGGCGGGCAAGCAAAAACACACACTGGGCTCCAAAACCCACACACATTCAGTGCTCACAAAGCTACTGACTTATCCGAGTTTCCTAGAATCAAAGGTTTCTAGCTCACCAGACTTATTCACCTCTGTTTCCCATCTCCTCCTGCACAAACTCTTAACTGGCTTCTTCCTCAGCACTCTGCCATCTCGGCTGCTTCTCCTGGCCTTCACGTGGCCTTAATCTGCTCTCCTCTCTAATACTAACCTCAGGAACTCAGGAACCAAGAGAGAGAGCGATCAAGCTCCCAGACTGCCCCAGTTTATAGCCTAGAGAATCCAAACCTTTAATCCAATTATACATACAAGAAAGTCTCTGATACAAAGCCACCCATCTGAGGCATAATGGGATTCCTCCCTACATCACCACCCTACATCATCCAATCAGTCAAGGGTGTGGGGAAGAGCTTACTCTTAAACTAAGCCTTAGGCTATGACCTGGCCTGCCTACATTACTGCTTTCCCCCCACAGCCATCTCAAGCATAAGGGCAAATAATATCACCTGGATGACGGGCTTCCATGTGGGCAGCGCCATTCTTAACAAAGTGAGCATAATATATATTATCTGCCCAACACTAGGAAACTCGGATAAGTCAGTAGCTTTGTGAGCACTGAATGTGTGGGTTTTAGAGCCCAGTGTGTGTTTTTGCTTGCCCGCCGGGTGCAAGCTAGAATTAAAGCTGATGGCTCACCAGTTTGTGGCTCCTGTGTTTCATTACCGACTGTTCGAATCTAATGTGAACCTGCATTGGCCAGGCGGCTGTGATCCTGACCTTGGCTACTGGCTTTACACTTGTCTATCTTGGTGAGACACCAATAAACAGAATGGCCTACCATCCTCTGACTCTGCTGTTTCTTTACCGCCTGCCCGAATCCAATGGGAACCTGCATGTGAATGGCCACGATGGCGACTGTGACCTCTACTCTTACAGTTGCTCCCAACCTCTCTCTCTCTCTCTTTTTTAATTAAAATTTTGCCCAAAGTTGATAGGCATTACTCAATAAGGCTTTATTGAGAATCATCTTTGAAAATGATAGATACACAAATTTACCAGAATTTCTAACTGCCCTTTTGCTGTTCCACTTATCTCTCTGACCTCACCCTTACTTACTGGACTATGTCACCCCTGAGGCAGAAGAATTCCAACAAACTGGGTCAACCGCCCCAAGGAGGAGCGTCCCGGGAAGCCAAAACCATAAAACTGCAGATAGGCACATACCAGAACTTCTGACTCAATGCCCACTTGCTCAAGGGTCTTCCCTACCCTATAAAATTCACCCCCATAGTCTGTACTAGTGCCCTTCTCCTGAGAAGTGTGCCCGGCAGCTCTCTTTCTCTTCAAATAAATCCTGTACACCTGGAGCCATAGGAATGTTGCCAGGAAGATAGCCTAAAGTAAAACAAAGTTCATAGTGTCCTAATTAACAATGAACCTAACATAAGAGGAACTGTGAACTGTTTGTGCATTGAATTTTTGAAAGATAACCGTTTGAATCCAAACCCGCCCTGCTGTGCAGAGATAACCGCTATCTCCTCCCCGTTACTTGTTTGTGAAACTTGTTCAGCCTTGCCCAACCGGTAACTGCCACGTCAGCTTCTGTAAACTGCTTGCTTGCTGCCACTATATAAACCATTAGTCTGTAAGCAGCAGGTGCGACTCTCATTTGCAGCCCCTTTGGTGGATAAGGTGTTCCCGAACACCTAGAGAGTTCGCCCCTGCGCAGGTTAAACTTGGCCAATAAAGTAACATCTTAAGTCCTGAAAGTCTCCGACATCTGTTCTTGACCCGGCGAATGCAACAGTGCTCAAGTGCCATCTCGTCACATCCTTACATAAGGTGCCAAAACCTGGGATGGGGCACCGGCTGCCTGGACAATTCCCTTGCTGGCCAAACTTACAATCAGGGAAGCAGTGGACAGTGGCAGCTTGTCCGGGCTAACTTCTTGATTCTGTTTGGCTGTGTGAGAGCAGTTGAGCGACCGGCAGTCTGACCCTGTACCGATCCCCTGCCAACCAGGAGGTAAGGAGTTTCTCCCCCTTTTTCTTCTCCTGTTGGCTTTTCAAATTTGGCCTCTGACTCTCTTTCTGATGGTCTATTGTGACACACCTCATGCTATGAAGGGCTTGCTCAACTCAGTCCCAGGGACCCTCTACAAAAGTCTAGGCACCTAGCCAAACCTCTCCACTCTCGCAGGCTCCTTGGCAGGTGGTGATGACCCCTGACTTGGATTCCCACCCCACTTGGAGATGTTCTCCTTTTGAGACTGTGACAAGAGGCGGGGACACCCTCTCTTGATCAGTGTTCTCCACGATGGGCTATTCACAATCTAGACCGACAGACCAAACTCCTTTGGGATGCCTCTTAAAAATACCTCATCAAACTTGGTCTCTGTAACACGGCATGGCCTCAGTACAGACTAGGTAATGGCTCCCACTGGCACAAAAATGGAACTTTTATATTAACATCCTCTGGGACCTAAACAACTTTGCCACCGGACAGGGGAGGGCCTCAGAGATTCCTTATATACAGGCTTTCTTTCTTCTACCTTCACTCCTGTCTTTAATCTCTATGCCTCCTCTTCTACATGCAGGCCATTTTTGGCCAAAGATCTCTTCACCTAAAACCTCCCTCCTCATCTTTCCTTCTCCGTGGACTCCCAACTCTCCCACCCTCCCTTCGCAGAATCCTGTTTCTCATTCTTCCCTTGTCTGTGAGGCTTTGTCTTTGTTCATCAATTATCCGGTATTATTTAATTGAAATAAGCGCGTTGTTTGTGTATAAGTCCTTTGTTCAATGTCTAAATGTGTCTGAGTCTTTTGTGTCAAGATTGGAAACTTATGTTAAGTGACTTTCTTTGTTCTCAAAATCTACCTTCAAGGTGCTCTATCTGACTACTCCCTTGAAGGAAATTATTCTCTTTGGTTGGCTTCTTCCCCTTGTCTTGTGTAATAATTAATATTTTTATAGTCAAACACCCTCTTATTCTGGGTGCTAGTTAACTATCTGTCTTAAATTTTTGTTTTATTGGTGCACTAATTCTTAGATTGTCCTGGAACAAGTCTCAGTTTTGTAATAGGTAACATTGGCTAGAACTTTTAAACTCCAGATAGTAAAAGCAGTCTGGAAAAGCTTGCTCAATACAAAAAGGGCTGTCAAGCAAGCGATTTAAATGAAAGAAAAGCAGAGTCCACAAATTGAAAATGTTTCTCCAAAAGCTGGAGCAAAAAGACTAGCAAGTTATCAGTTTGAGTGAGAGAAAAACCGATCTGCTCCGCACGGAGTGTGGAGAGAGGAGGTGGAGCCTTATCAAAGGAGAGGCAAACGTTTGCATGCCCCCTCCCCTCTCAGTTGTTGTTCCTAGGTCTCCACAGGCTGTGCTGCAACTGAGAGGAAGGCAAACAGTAAACAGCCCACCACCTTCAGGCTCATGGTTAGGTTAGGATTCAGCCTGCTGGCAGACGTCTTCAAACTTTTTTCTTTATTAATTTTAATGGGGTGACATTAATAAATCAGGGTATATATGTTCAAAGAAAACATCTCCAGGTTATCTTATTATTCAATTATGTTGCATACCCATCACCCAAAGTCAAATTGTCCTCTGTCACCTTCTATCTGGTTTTCTTTGTGCCCCTCCCCTCCCCCTCTCCCAACCATTCCTCCCTCCCCCACCCCGTAACCACCACTCTCTTGTCCATGTCTCATAGGCCCGTTTTTATGTCCCACCGATGTATGAAATCATGCAATTCTCAGTTTTTTTCTGTTTTACTTATTTCACTCCTTATAATGTTATCAAGGTTCATCCATTTTGTTATAAATGATCCCATGTCACCTGACCTGTGGTGGCGCAGTGGATAAAGCGTCGACCTGGGAACACTGAGGTAAGCCAGTTAAAACCATGCACTGGTCTGGTCCAGGCACATATGGGAGTTGATGCTTCTAGCTCCTCCCCCCTTTCTCTCTCTCTCTTTCTCTCTCTCTCTCTCTCTTTCTCTCGTCTCCTCTCTAAAATAAAAAATTTAAAAAAAAATTAAAAAATTAAAAAAAATAAAATTAAAAAAACAAATGATCCCATGTCATCATTTCTTACGGCTGAGTAGTATTCCATAGTATACATGTACCAAAACTTTTTAATCCACTCGTCCTCTAATGGACACTTGGGCTATTTTCAGATCTTCGCTATTGTGAACAATGATGCCACGAACATGGGGGTGCATTTCTTCTTTTGAATCAATGATGTGGTGTTTTGGGGCTATATTGCTAAAAATGGGATGGTGGGGTAAAAAGGCAGTTCATTTCTTAATTTTTTGAGAAATCTCCATACTGTTTTCCACAGTGGCTGCACCAGTCTGCATTCCCATCAGCAGTGCAGGAGGCTTCCCTTTTCTCCACATCCTTGCCAGCACTTGTTCTGTGTTGTTTTGCTGATGAGGGCCATTCTGACTGGTGTGAGGTGATATCTCATTGTGGTTTTAATTTGTATTTCTCTAGTGATTGGTGATGTTGAGCATTTTTTCATATGCCTATTGGCCATCTGTATGTCTTTTTTGGAGAAATGTCTATTCATTTCTATTGCCCATTTTTTGATTGGATTGTTTGTCTTCTTGATGTTGAGTTTTATAAGTTCTTTATAAATTTTGGTTATTAATGCCTTATCACACGTTGTTGTCGAATATGTTCTCTCATTGTGCGGTTTGTCTTTTTATTCTGTTCTTATTGTCTTTAGCTGTGTAAAAACTTTTTAGTTTTATATATTCCCATTTGTGTATCTTGCCTTTTATTTCATTTGCCTGTGGAGATAAATCGGCAAATATATTCCTGCAACAGATGTCAGAGAGCTTGCTGCCTATGTTTTCTTCTAAGATGCTTATGGTTTCACTACTTACATTTAAGTCTTTTATCCATTTTAAATTTGTTTCTGTGAATGGTGTAAATTGATGGTCTAGTTTCATTTTTTTGCAGGTAGATGTCCAATTTTCCCAACAACAATTGTTAAAGAGGCTGTCTTTACTCCATTGTATGTTCTTTCCTCCTTTGTCAAATATCAGTTGTCCATACAGCTGTGGGTTTATTTCTGGGTTCTCTGTTCTGTTCCATTGATCAATGTGCCTGTTCTAATGCCAGTACCAGGCTGTCTTGAGTACAATGGCCTCCTGCTTTATTTTTTCTTTTTAAGATTGCTGAGGCTATTCGTGTTCTTTTTTGGTTCCATATAAATTTTTGGAATATGTTTTCTATATCATTGAAGTATGTCATTGGTATTTTAATTGGTATTGCATTGAATTTATAAATTTTTTTGAGTAATATAGACATTTTAATGATGTTTTTTCTTCCATTTACTCCTAGGTACTTTATTTTTTTTGGTTGCATTAGTGAAGGGGATTCTTTCCTTAATTTCTTTTGCTGACAGTTGATTATTGGTATATAAAAATGACTCTGATTTCTGAGTATTAATTTTATATCCTGCCAACTTGCTGAATTCATTTAAAAGATCCAGTAGATTTTTGACTGAGACTTTAGGGTTTTCTATATACCATATCATATCATCTGCAAATAATGACAATTTTACTTCTTCTTTTCCAATTTGGATGCCTTTTATTTCTTCTTCTTGTCTGATTGCTATAGCTAGGACTTCCAGAACTATGTTGAATAAGAGTGGTGAAAGTGGGCAACCCTGCCTGGTTCCTGATCTTAAGCATATTGCTTTTAACTTTTGTCCATTTAGTATGATGTTTGCTGTGGGATTGTCATTGATGGCCTTTATCATGTTAAGGAATGTTCCCTTTATTCCCATTTTACTTAGAGTTTTGAACATGAATGGGTGCTGTATTTTATCAAATGCCTTTTCTGTATCTATTGAAATTATCGTGTGATTTTTGTCCTTCCTTTTGTTTATGTGATGAATCACATTGATTGACTTGAGAATATTGAACCAGCCTTGCCTCTCCAGAATAAATCCCACTTGATCGTGGTGTATGATTTTTTTCATATATTGCTGGATCCGGTTGGCTAATATTTTGTTGAGAATTTTAGCGTCTAAATTCATCAGGGATATAGGCCTATAATTTTCTTTCTTTGTGTTGTCTTTGCCCGGTTTTGGGATCAGAATTATTCTCGCCTCAAAAAAGGAGTTTGGAAGTCTTCCTTCCTCTTGAATTTTTTGAAATAGGTTGAGGAGAATAGGAGTTAGTTCTTCTTTGAATTTTTGATAGAATTCACTTGTGAAGCCATCAGGCCCAGGACTTTTCTTTTTTGGGAGTTTTTTGATAACTGTTTCGATCTCATTTGCTGTAATTGGTCTGTTTAGGTGTTCTGATTTTTCCAGATTGATTTTTGGAAGGTTATATGATTCAAGAAATTTGTCCATTTCACCTAGGTTGTTAATTTTTTGGCATAAAGTTCTTCATAGTATTTTCTTACAATACTTTATATTTCTGTTGTGTCAGTTGTTATTTCTCCACTCTCATTTCTAATTTTATTTATTTAAGTCCCATCTCTCTTTTTCTTGGTGAGTCTAGTTAAAGGTTCATCAATCTTGTTTACCTTTTCAAAGAACCAGCTCTTGGTTTCATTGATCCTCTGTATTGTTTTCTTAGCCTCTATGTCATTTATTTCTGCTCTGATCTTTATTATTTTCTTTCTTCTACTAGTCCTGGGCTTTATTTGTTGTTGTTTTTCTAGTTCTTTTAGATGCAGGGACAGGTTACTTATTTCAGCTTTTTCTAGCTTCTTAGGGTATGCCTGTAGTGCAATGAACTTTATTCTCAGTACTGCTTTTGCTGTGTCCTATATATTTTGAGTTGATGTATGCTCATTATTATTCATTTCTTGAAACTTTTTTATTTCTTTGTTGATCTCATTGTTAGTCCATCCATTATTTAATTACTTGATATTTAGTTTCCAAGTATTTGAGTGATTTTCATTTTTTCTTTTGCAGTTAATTTCTAATTTCATGGCATTGTGATCAGAGAAAGTGCTTGATATGATTTCAATCTTCTTAAATTTGTTGAGAATATTTTTCTGTTCTAACATGTGGTCTATCCCAGAGAATACACCATGAGCACTTAAAAAAATATATATTCTACTGCTTTAGGGTAAAAAGTTCTGAAGATATCTATTAAATCATGTTGATCTAGTGTATCCTTTAAGTCTGCTGTTACTTTATTAATTGTCTTTCTTGAGGATTTATCCTGTGATGTTAGAAGGTTATTGAAATTCCCTACTATTATAGTATTGCTGTTAATCTCACCCTTTATATTCATCAAAGTCTGCTTTATGTATGCCGGGGCTCATATGTTGGGTGCGTAGATATTTATAATAGTTTTATCTTCCTTTTGAATTCTTTCATTTATCAATATGTAGTGTTCTTCTTTATCTCTTACTACAGCCTTTGTTTTAAAGTCCATTTTGTCAGATATAAGTATTGCTACCCCAGCTTTTTTTTCATTTTCATTTGCATGAAATATTTTTTCCATCCTTTTACGTTCAGTCTTTGTGCATCTTTTATTTAAGGTGTGTCTCCAGTAGACAGCATATATATGGGTCCTGTTTTTTTATCCACGCAGCTACCCTATGTCCTTTGATTGGATCATTTAATCTATTTACATTTAAGTTTATTATTGATATGTAGTTGTTTATTGCCATTTTATTCTTTAAAGCTGTATTCTTATTTTGCTATATTCTTTTCCCCCTTTGAACTGTTCAGAGCAGGCCCCTTAGTATCTCTTGCAGAATTGGTTTGGTTTTTATGAATTCCTTGAGGTTTTCTTTATCTGGGAAGCTCTTTATTTCTCCTTCAATTTTAAACGTTAGCCTTGCTGGATAGAGTTGTCTTGGTTGTAGGTTCTTGTTCTGCATTACTTTGAATATATCTTGCCATTTCCTTCTGGCCTCAAGTGTTTCTGTTGAGAAGTCCGATGTCATCCTTATGGGGGTTCCTTTGTAGGTGATAATCTTTTTTTCTCTAGCAGCTTTTAAAATTTTGTATTTATCTCTTAGCTTTGGTATTTTAACTATGATGTGTCTTGGTGTAGATCTTTTGGGGTTTCTCTTTAATGGAGTTTTGTGTGCTTCTTGAACGTGTGGAATGTTTCCCAGCCTTAATTTAGGAAAGTTTTCTGCTATGATTTGATTGAACACAGTTTCCATTTCCTGTTCTCTCTCCTCTTCTTCAGGAACCCCTATGATGCGAATATTGTTTCTCTTCATGTTGTCCCAGAGCTCCCTTAGAGTTTCCTCACATATTTTGAGTCTCTTTTCCTTTTTTTTCTCTGCTTCTGTGACTTTGTTTATTGTGTCCTCTAACTTGCTGATTCGATCCTCAGCTTCATCCATCCTGCTTTTAATTTCTTCCATTGTGGTCTTCAGTTCTGATACTGTATTTGTCATTTCTGTCTGATTCTTTTTTATTATTTCAATTTTATTTTTTATACTTGTTATCTCTTTATTTCGGTGTTCATAATGACTATCCATTGTTGTTCTAATCTCTTTGAACATCCTATTATTATTTTAAACTCTGCATCTGGTAATTTGGTTATATCTGGTTCATTCAGGTCCTCCTCTGGGGATTTCTCTTGGTTCATTTGGGTTGCGTTTCTCTGCCTGCCAATTTTGTTTTTGTATAATAAGGGTATGGCCACTGGAGTCCAATGAGTGTTACCTCTGTGTTGCCTAGGTTTGGTCTATCTGCAGGCCTGCCTCCCTCTCTGCTGCTCCCTAGAGCGGTTGGGTATGAGCATTTCCAGTCCTGGCCCACTTCAACTGTTGCTATGATTTCCACCTCTCTTCCATGGGATGGGCTGTGTTCTGGTGCCCGGCTCTACAATTCTCAACATGTCTGGGCCTTTGCCTCACCCCTACAGGTTGGATTGCGTACTGCACACAAGCCTCAGAACCAAGGGTAGGGGTGCGCACCTTTGCTCAGCTGCGGACCCAGCCTGTTCCTGAGTTTCTGCCCAGCCCCCGCGGTCACAGCCTGCTCGCCGCAGTTACTCGGGTCCGACGGGGCTGCTGGCATGCACTCAGCTGCGAGCCTCTGCCTGTCCCAGGCTTTAGTCCCACCCCGGTGGTCTGAGCTGGCTTGCCCAGGATCACAAACTGTGGTTTCTCGGTCATGGTGGGGCTGCTGGAGTGCGCTCAGCTGCAAGCCTCCACCTGTCCCAAACTTTATCCTTGCCACCACGGTCAGAGTCAATTCGCGCATGCAGAATGTATAACCGCAGTGTTCTCTGGCTGGGCGGGGCTGCTGGCGTGCGCTCAACTACAAGCCTCCGCCTTTCCCTGGCTTTAACCCCGATCCCGCGGTCAGGGCCGGCTCACACAGGGTTGCAAACCTGAAAGGCCTGGTGATGCTGCGCACCCATGAGGACCCTTCTCAGCAGCAGATCTCTGCCCATTCCTAGCTTTCTGCTTTTCCCCCACAGGTAAGGCTGCAGGCTGGCCCACAGCTGCTGGACCACTTTCGCGCATTTCCTCCACCCCTGCTGGGCTAGACCGAGCTCACACTGGCTGGGCCTCCGCCCCCGCCGACAGAACCACATTTCAGCATCCCGCCGCCACCGTCCTTCCAGCAAGCCCTCAGCGGTGTGGGTGGGGGTACTGCAGTTCAGACCCTAACACTCCATACTATAGTCCTGGAAGCTCCCTCCATCTAAGCAGCTCTGCTCTAAGTGCCTCGGGAGAGCTTGTTTGGCTGGTGTCCTGTCTCCCTTTGCTGGTATTGCTAGTTCCAGGGGAAATATTCGTTTTTGATTAGGGAAGTGACTCAGCCCAGGGGTTAGGGTGGCTGTCCCTCAGAGTGTTTCTCCCTTTGTCTTCCAGTCCACACTTTCTTCCCGCTGCTCTGCTCCTTTCCTCTGTCCCTATTCCCCAGAGCCCCGGGTGCGTGGTTGTGAGAGAGGTTTTCTGTGCTGTCCCTTTAAGAAGAATCCTGGGTCTGAGAAAACTGTCTCTTTCTCACAAACAGTATCCTCACTTGTTTCACAGCTCAATACTGTCCAAACGCCTCTTCTAGGCTCTGGGGCTGCAGGCTGGGGCTTTATTCCTGGGAGCCAGGTCCCTCCCTCTCCACAAAACTCTTCTCCCGCCACGCAAGTCTCTCCGGGCTGGCGTTTGCTCCAGAGAGCTTGGCAGCCCTACTCGCATTTTCGCTTTTCCTACCAGTCTCAATGTGGCTTCTGCAGTGTTCCTTGGTTGAAGAGTCCACTTAGTTTAGTTCAAAGTTGGTTTATCCAGATGGTGGTTCTTAAAATTAAGTTATAATTCACTTTGGTTCTGGGAGTTGGAAGTTGGTACGTCCGCCTACTCCATTGCCGTCTTGCCATCCTCCTTCAGACTTTTTATAGAAACGGCCCACTTTTGCAGTGCTGGTCAACCTGGTCCATATCTCCCACTAGTAGGCATTCCAGCTTTCATGATGGGCAGTAGTGGAGCAACCAAACGGCAGTGCTATTTGCTCACCATGAAAGCTGGGACACCCACTAGTGTAAAATGGGAAGGATGGCTTGTTGCCCCCACTAGTGTAAAAATGAGGGAAAAGCTTCCAACACTCTCTCTTGGGCCGAGGAAGTGGTAGGTTCTCCTCTCCAAGTGTTTCAATTACGTAGGAGACATGGAGTTCATAAGGAAGACACACAGCATTAACCATAATAGTAAAAACTGTAAAAGGGAATTGTGGGAAAAGTTGGAAATCTCATATAGGCTAAATCATCTCACTATTGGGAAAGTAATTTTGTGAAAATTGTATTTAGCTACTCAAAGCAAGGCAGTTAGTTTGCAGGTGGTAACTTGATTCAAGCCTGCTTAGGAGAAGTTCCATTGTCTTGCTAAGGGACTTGATTACAAGACAAACTACAGGGAAAAAGGGGGTAAAAGAGGCAAGCTCTCAGTTCTTGGAGCCTGCTTCTTCCACAGGCATCCTCTCCACCCTTGTAAATTACTGTGAGTGAAAAGAAAGTTAGTATCTCATTGCCAGCTATGTAGGTTATACCAAGAATCCCTTGTTGTATAGTATTTTCCATGTTAAAATGTACATGTTATTTTGAAGGCCTTTTGTTAATTTTTCTATTTGCTGTTTTATAGCCATGTAATATTAGAATTTTAGTTTAAATATTAGGAATTGTTAATAATGTTTTTATGTAATGTTTAGTTTATTATTATTTTGAAACAATATTATTCAATACTAATTCATATTTTGAAACTCTTGCAAATCTATTCCATCATACTTTTGTTAAAATTTCTTTTGAATGCTAATGTACTGAATTATTTAGCAGCAAAGAGACTCTGGAATTTTAAAGGAGACATCCAAACCTATTTTTCTTAAATTTATCCAGCTAATAACATTGCTTTTGTCTTTTTCCAAGAGTTATATAAACAAATAAGAACCCTCAAGCCTCTCAGTGAGGTCTTCTGAGCATGGCTCTAAATGTCTAGAATAGCCAACAGAATAACAGAAAAGGCAAATAAGGCCCAAAGAGGCCAAGAAATACCAGCTTTTGGCATATGCTCTTAAAGGCTCCAGTGCCCTAAAGGGCTTCATAGGATTTCATCAGGGCCCTGCTTCAAGAGTGAAAAGAAAGCTCATTGAACTGAAGCCTGAGAGGCTTCTCGGCCCCACCAAGGGACACATCTTTGCTGTGGAAAGAGGGACACAAGAACGTAAGCTGCCCCCTTGCTCCATGGAGGGAAGGTTCAGTCTCTTCTAGCCCTGCTCCAGCTACTTGTGACCTGACCTTGCCCAGCATGCTGGGAATTGCCACTGAAGGCCCAAGGACATTGTTCACAAGCCTAAGGTATTTCTTCCAAGTAGCAGATAAACAAATTTCATTTCTTGTAAACACAAGAACCATCTACTATGCCTTACCTGAATATTTGAGTTTTATTTATCCCTTGGAGATCTCTACTATGGGTATTGACAGTCTAATTTTGTTGCTTTATTTAATGTATAGTATCTCCTTTATTCCTCTTGTCTCAATGCCCCATGCCTATAGGCTGGGACCTGCTGCTAACTCCAGCTAAAAGCAGTGGTCACTAGGACTTAAACTCTAGCTGCAAAGTGTAGAAATGTAACCACCCTTTCCCTAAGTACTTGCTCAAGTGTCTTCCCTACCTTATAAAATTTACCCCCATAGTCTGTACCAGTGCCCTTCTCCTGAGAAGTGTGTCTGACAGGTCTTTCTCTTCTAATAAAGTCTGCACACCTGGTGTTTGAGTGCTGTCTCATCCTTACAGAAAATTTGGGGGAACTGTGTTTGTGTGTGTGTGTGTGTGTGTGTGTGTGTGTGTGTTTTCTTTTTAGAATTTAAATGTTTCATCACTAAATCAAACATTAATTAAAAATGGGAGGAAATGAACAATTTAATGAGTAGATTTTTAACAGATGATTTGGATTCAATAGATCTCTGTGTTGTTCCATCTCAAGATAAGTATAATGTTAGAACATAAGGACAGGGATTGCACACAGTCAATGAGCAACTTTTCAATGGTAGTCTGTACTCAGAAGATGAGTGTTGGGCAAATAAAATATATTATGCTCACTTTGTTAAAGATGGCACTGCCCACGTGGAAGCCCGTCACTCAGGTAATAATATTAGTTGCCCTTCTTGCTTGGGATGGGCGTGATTATATAAATATGTGTTGGGGGAGGCACGCCAAAAGGTTTTAAAAGGAGAGATCACATTGTTTTGGGGAAGAGTGATTATGTTCTAGGAGGAGCCCATGCTGGAGGAGAGCAGAGAAAGACCACGTGGGGGAGAGGAGAAGCAGCCAAAATGGTGGAGTGCTGAAGGAGAAGGCAGTTTGTGCAGAGTTTGTGCAGAGAGAAGGAGATGAGGAACAGAAGTAAATAAGGTTGGTGAGCTAGAAACCTTTGATTCTAGAAAACTCGAATAAGTCAGTGGCTTTGGGAGCCCTGAATGGAAAGGGAAGTGTTTTCTCACTGTGTGTATTTCTTGCCCGCTGGGTGCAAACTAGAATTAAAGCAAATAGCCCACCAGTTCTTGGCTTTGTTGTTTCACTACAAATCAAATGCAAACCTACATGGTCCAGGCGGCTATGATGATGGCTGTGGCTACTGGCTTTACAATGTGTTTTAGATCATGTTACACATGCAAGATGTGACCCTGATGTGAAGGGCAGAAGTCTGATGGGGTCTGGTGATTGCTTTCTTTCTGTGTGGTCAAGCCTCTGTGCTCAGCCTGTAGTCCTTTGATGTGCGAGTCACTCCCAGACCCTTACTCCACTCTTGGCTCTTAAGTATACATGCATCTTTAGGCTCAGAGTTGCACTGAGTGCCTTCATAGTGGTGCTTTCCATATTAGTTTTGTTTAAGTTTTCTAACTTGAGAGGCTTGCCTTTGCTTGATATTCATAAAACCTGCCTTTTACCTCCCCACAATGACTTTTGATTAATAGCTGTGAAACCTTGATTGCTTTTGCCCTTTTCATGCAGTCCTTCAATCCTCCAAGTCTAAAATTCAAAATTGCCTCTTAACATTAATGAACCAGGCAAGGAGCCCTTCCTGACATTTTATCTAAATTCCACCACCTCCCTCACACAGTTTTTCCCCACACTCCTCTGCTTCCTTTCAGTGATGCTTCACACTATCACATACAGGTTTAGCCTTTCTTAATCAAATTCTTTCTTTATTACATTGTCCTAAGTGTAAGGAAACAACTGATATCCTTACCTGATCCATCCAAGCCCACTGAGGGTTCTCACAAGTACTGGTATACAGTAAAGGCTGCCCACCAAAAGCTGAGAACAGTCTCATCTTGCTTTATCTTTTACATTCAGAGATTGATCTGCCAAGGAACATTTTACCTCAGAACTTTCAGCAGCGCAGCTCTCTAGAAATCTTCATAGGAACCTACTACTTGCTCTTCCTCATCAGGGCGGAGAGACAGTTATTTCCAGAAAAGCAGATTATGTGGTGTAGTTACCTCACTTATCTCTGCCCCTGGAGAGAAAGTTGATATTCAGCTGATGGGAATCAGAAGACCCTAAGAAAAATGCCTGTGCAGTTTGACGGTGACCAGGAACTAGAAACAAGGCTCTGTCTTTCATACCCAATGCTCTGCTCATCTGAAGAACATCTCTTAGCAAGTGGGGATAGATCAGGGTATGCCAGGATTCTCTCTGTGAAGATGCCAATGTCATCCTGGGGGAGACAGCTTCCTCAGAGCAAGGGGCACAGCTATACTATTGGTGAGGTGCTCAGGGGAGACCCAATGATTCTTCCCATAAGCAATAAAATAGCCCCTTAGACTCATTTGAAAGAAAACAACTGCCTGGGAGCTTGTAAAGCCAGTAGCCACGGGCACAATTACAGCCACCTGGCCCATGCAGGTTTGCATTTGATTTGGACAGATGGCAATGAAACAGTGGAGCCAAGAACTGGTGGTCCATTACATTTAATCCTAGCTTGCACCCGGAGGGTGAGAAATACACACAGTGGGAAAACACTTCCCTTTCGAATCAGGGCTCCCAAAGCCACTGACTCATCCGAGTTTCCTAGAATCAAAGGTTTCTATCTCACCAGCCATATTCACCTCTGTTCCCCATTTTTTTTCTCTGAACAAACTGCACAAACTGGCTTCTGCTTCAACACTCCACCATCTTAGCTGCCTCTCTCCTTCAATGATAATTTTCAGGAACTGAGAGAAAGAGAGAGCTCTTGGTCTCCCTTTTTTATAGTGTGGAAATCAAAACCTCTAAGCCAATATACAAATAAGAAAGTCTCTGATACAAAGCCACTTATCTGAGGCATAAATGGGATTCCTCATAAGAGTGCACCACCCCACATCATGCAATAGTCAAGGGTGTGCAGAAAAGCTTAGTGTTGAAAAAATTTTAGGATTAAAAGGGTGTAAAAGCTTAGTCTTAAAACTAAGCCTTAGGCCTGACCAGGTGGTGGCACAGTGAATAGAGCATCGGACTGCAATGCAAAAGACCCAGGTTCGAGGCCCCGAGCTTGCCAGCTTGAGCACGGGCCCATCTGGCTTAAGCAAAAAGCTCGCCAGCTTGGACCCAAGGCCGCTGGCTCCAGCAAGGGGTTGCTCGGTCTGCTGAAGGCCTGCAGTCAAGGTACATGTGAGAAAGCAATCAATGAACAACTATGGTGTCGCAACGGCAACGAAAAACTAATGATTGATGCTTCTCACCTCTCTTCGTTTCTGTCTGTCAGTCCCTATCTATCCCTCTCTCTGACTCTCTCTCTGTCCCTGTAAAAATTTAAAAAATTAAAAAAAATTAAGCCTTAGACTATAAGAACCCTGCCTGCTTACAGCCTGTCCCCCACAACCAATGCAAACTATAAGCGAACAAACATATATATCATATTTGCAAATTTATTTGACCCAAAGAGCTCTAGCATTCACCATCAATGAAAAAACTGCAGCAGCCTTGATGCTCAGCAAGTGAGAGTGAGAGTTGACACCAAGACAGGCAGAGAGGGAGAGGAGAGAGGAGAGAGGAGGGCGAATGGGGAGAATAGACAAAGGAGAGAAAAGAGAAGGGGCTACTGCACAGCTGTAGTAAAGGTCTGATATATGTGGAGGAGATGTTTAACCTGTCATGACAGTTAAGAATTTAATAACCAGATTAGACAAGAGTTGCTGAACTGGACTAAATTCTCCAACGGGATTCAAATTCCATTATTGGGTAAGATTAAGTTTTCTCTCCTTCGCCCCCCTTTGGTCAGTGGAAATGAAGTCCAGAGTTAATGGGAGAGATAAAACTATTCAGTGAGCACCTCACTGAGCTGAGAGTGCTCCATCAAACCAGCTCCACATAAAACCCCTTGCTTTCTGAGCTGGCTAGAATCTGAGGCAGAGGTTTTGTCTTTGCCTGTTTCTCCTTCCAGCACTTGCCCTGCTGCCTCTACATATTAGCGATGATGAAAACTGAGAAACAATAAAATTTCCTAACTTCATCTCCACTTTCAAATTAAACACTCTTATTTTTGACACAGCCAACTTTAATTTCCAGAACTTTATTTAAGAGGACATTATCATTAAGAGAAAATTTCTCAACAAAAAAGCAACTTATGGTTGGTGTTGGTTAAATAAGTTTGTAAACATGATGTATGTGTTTGCTCACTTGTGGTTTGCATTGGGGACTGGGCAACACCAGATACAGTGGTCTGTGAGGTTGCAGGTTGCCTTCTTGATTGGGAGGGGCTATTGTCTTGCTAATGTTTACTGGAAGAGAGATTTTTTCCCCCACCACCTAGAGGTACTGAAGAATTTCTGCATTTTGTCCTCCCTGATTCCTTTCCTTCTATGAGAAAAGTAGGTTTTCTGCTTTTCCCTTTTCTTCTCTTGTGGCTTGCCTGTCTTGGTGAGACACCAATAAACAGTATGGCCCACCATCCTCCAACTCCACCATTTCTTTACCATCTGCCTGAATTCATTGGAAACCTGCATGTGAATGGCCACAATGATGACTGCGGCCCCTGGCCTTACAACTGAAATAGTTTGGAGCAGGATGTGGATTAGATCAGTATGGAACCTCCACATTGAGGGGTGGGGTAGAGGACTGGTTGCTGTTCTGGCTTCTCATGGCTGTTCTTTTAGGGACTGTGGACTGTGTGTTTTTTACTAAAGAGGAAACCAGGAGGTCTGTGCAAGAGGCTGTCTGAGGTCAAAACCTCCAGGATGAATTGCAAATTGAATGGCAGAAAAAGCTGGAATTGGAGCGAGCACTCGAGAAGGAATTATGGGTTTGCAGGTTGCAGTTTGCCCTGGAAGCTGAATGTTTGCACCAGCAGTTGTTGGAGAAACAACTGCGGACTCTTGAGCTCGGGCCTCAGCTTCTGGCCAGAGGCCAGCAGCCACAGGAGCCTAAATGGTCGCCAAAGAAGCAGCAGCATCTGTGCCAGTGGGTTGGCTTTGAGTCAGAAGCAGCAGGCACTTGCAACTCCTCTTCTGAGGATGAGAAAGCTCAGGCTGAAGCTGCCATACGCACACTTGACCAGTGGTGGCCAAGAAGGTAAAAATCCAGAAGCGAAAAGTCCCTCAGGGACAGCCACAGCTTCCTGCCCAGATAACGGAACACTGGAACACTCTGTGGTCCAGTCCTATACCCAGGCAGAGCTGATGGAGTTGGGGGCACAATTTAGGCAGGAACTTACTTAGTTCCTGGTAGCCTAGTTGCTCTGGTTGTGGGACATAGGAGGTGGATGACATCATGTTGTCCAGAACAGATGGAGAAATTGGCCGCCATTATCACACACTCCTCCTTGAGGCAGCATCTTCAGAACTGCCATGGCAACCCAGGAGACCATACCCTATTAGAGCGGGTGATGGCCGCCATTCGCCATTTGTATGGTCTGGCAGAATGCTGGAGAATTGCCAGGGGCAATGAGTCAGTGGCAGTGCTACAGCGAGTTAGTAAAGGTCCTTTGGGAACTAGGTATGAAGAATGCTGCTTTCAGCCCTGGGTCTCATGGGCCAAACAAGGAAGTGTTTAGGGCAAAAATGAGGGACTTTATCCTTGCTAGCACCCTGTCAGTCCTTTTTGGGTCACTTTTAGCTAACTTGATGGATCGGCTAAGCCATGAGTTGGGGACATACCACTTTGGGGCAGAATTGGCCAGTGCCTTTTTCTCTATTGATACAGCTGCAGAGAATCAAAACAAATTCGCCTTCAGTTGGGAAAGGATACAATGGACCTTTACAGTATTAGCCCAGAGCTATTTGAATAACCGTACATTGTGTCATGGGCTGGTGGCTGCTGACCTGGCAAAATGGAAACAACCAGAGGCAGTTTGCACGTATTATTATATTGATGATATTACGCTAACTAGTGATTCTCTTCCAGAATTGGAGCAAGCAGTTCCTACCCAGCTATCCCATTTGAAATCATGTGGCTGGGCAGTCACCGAGAACAATTTACAAGAACCTGGGTTATCTGTTAAATTCTTGAGAGTTGTCTGGTTGGGTAAGACAAAAGTTATCCCTGACACAGTTATAGATAAGATCCAAGCATATCCCGTGCCCACTATGGTAAAACAGTTACAAGAATTCTTATGTTTGTTGAGGTATTGGTGAGCATTTATACCCTATTAAACTCAGTAACTACACCCCTTGTACAACCTTATTTGAAAGGGAGTTCGTTGGGATTGGACTGAGCAGACGCAAGGTTTATTTGCAGCAGCTAAGAGAGTTGACAAGGTCGCACAGGCCTTGAATGTGTTTGATCCTGCCAGGCCCTGTGAGCTAGATGTTCATGTAACCTCAGAGGAGTTTGGATGGGGTTTGTGGCAACAGACAGAGCACCTACGGCAACCTATTGGGTTTTGGTCCCAATTGTGGAAAGGTGCTGAAGTTCATTACTCATTAGTGGAGAAGCAGCTGGCAGCTGTGTATGCTGCCCTCCTGGCCACTGAGAGTATTACAACCACAACACCAGTTACAGTCAAGACAACATACCCTATTGCAGGATGGGTGAGAGATTGGGTGACCAAACCACATAGTGGTATGGCCCAAACTTCCACCCCGGCCAAATGGGGTGCCTGCCTGCAACAACGCTGCGCTCTTAGCAGCAGCCCGTTGAGGGCAGAACTGAAGGAAGTCTTGGGTCCAGTCACTTATGCAACCTTAGAGTCAGGTGCAGCTGTGGCTAAGGAGGCAGAACCTGAAGTCAGTCTCTACCAGGAGGGGCGGGTGCCCATCCCCAAGGATGCCTGGTATACTGATGGTTCCAGCAGGGGCCAACCTGCCAAATGGACGGCTATAGCTTTTCATCCGTCCACTGAGACTATTTGGATGGACATAGGTACAGGTCAAAGCAGCCAATAGGCAGAATTAAGAGCTGTTTGGCTAGTTGCCCATAATGAACCTTCACCTCTGGTGATTTGCACTGACAGCTGGGCTGTCAATTGTAGACTGACCCTTTGGACTGCTACTTGGCACACTAACCAGTGGATGGTAATGCACCGTTCACTATTGGGTCAAGCCATGTGGCAGGACTTATGAGAAATAGGACACCAGAAGCAAGTGACAGTATATCATGTCATGGGGTATGCCCCTCTAACCCATCCTGGGAATGATGAGGCAGATACGTTGGCAAGGGTGCGATGGTTGGAGACTGCACCTGCAGGTGATGTGGCACAGTGGCTCCACCGGCGCTTGCTCCATGCGGAACAGAAAACTATGTGGGCTACAGTTAAGGCTTGAAACTTACCTGTGTCCAATGCAGAAATACTTGCAGCCTGTGAGCAATGTGCATCATATTCCAAGGAGCACCCTCAGCGACCACTGGTGTCACCTGAACAGATCCAGAGGGTCATGTTCCACTGACACGATGGCAGATAGACATCACTGGGCCATTACCAAAGTCAGAAGGGTACCAGTATGCAGTCACCTGTGTAGATACTGCCACTGGTCTGCTTTTTGCTTACCCTGCCCATAACCCTGACCAGAGGGCAGTCATACAGCTCTGGACCACCTGAGTGCTGCACATGGGCGACCACTGGTCCTTAAAAGTGACAATGGTACCCATTTCACTAGTTCAATGGTGAGGCAGTGAGCTCAAGAGCTGGGGGTAGACTGGAAGTACCTATGTTCCCTTCCACCCCCGGGCTGCTGGTATCATTGAGCGGTATAATGGACTCTTAAAGCAGGGACTGCGACAGGAGGGGGGCACCAGCTTCTTTACTGGATGGACATGTCGCTTATGGACAGTATTCCAGGTTTTGAATGAGAGACCTCGACGAGGGAGCCCAGCTCCAGTGGACGCCCTCCTGCATCAGGCAGCTGCCCCCATTCAGTTGCAGATACGCACCAAGGACATTTTATTCAAGCCATATTTTGAACAGCGGAACATGTGCTCTTGCCTGCCCCAAGAGTCCTCTTTAAAGGCCAATGGCTTCGATGGACTTGGCCCTGGACTGTCCAGGCCCCCCACCTGAGATGGGTGGCCTTGTTGGCACCATGGGGAAAGGGGCTAGAGGTGGACCTCCAGTTAACTCCTTGGGCAACCAGCACCTGGCCACCTAAGGTAGAAGTGTATTATCCCTTGAGTACTCAGGGAGACAGCATAATGAAGGGCACCTTTGTAATTTCTTTATGGCCAATAAGAGTTTCTTATTTTACTACACATAGAACCAGCAGATGCTGGTGTATTAGCCAATAAGGTTTGGTATGCCTGCTCAGGGCGGCCTCTGGTACCAGCTACTGTGCTGTCTACAGACAAAACTCTGGCTTGTATTCTGCCAGAGGGAAAAGATTTGCCTCTCTTGGTGCCACTGGCAGCTCTCTCGTTTTGCTCATAGCATATGATTTGGTAATTCTATTGCTGCAGTTTGTACTGTTTCTGTTCATGCAATGTACCTCACTCCTTGCACAGTAACCATCATGGAAGATACCTGTAGTGTAGATTATAAAGCGAGAAAAGTAATGGAATGTTAGTCAAATAAGTTTGTAAATATGATGTATATGTTTGCTCACTTGTGGTTGGCATTGGGGGCTGAGCTATGCCAGGTATACTGATCTGTGAGGTCACAGGTTGCTATCCTAATTGGGAGGGGCCATTGTCTTGCTAATGTTTACTAAAAGAGAGATTCTGCCCCACCACAGATAGGTACGGGAGGATTTCTGCTTTTTGTCCTCCCTGATCCCTGGCCCTCCATGGGAAAAGCAGGTTTTCTGCTTTTTCCTTGTTTACTCTTGTGGTTTGCCTGTCTTGGTGATACACCAATATACAGAATGGCCCACCATCCTCTGACTTTGCCATTTCTTTATTGTCTGCCCTAATTCAATGAAAACCTGCATGTGAATGACCACGATGGTGGTGGCAGCCCCTGGTCTTACAGTTGGAAACTAACATCTTGTGCAGTGAGGCTGACACACTGCTTACATGCAAATGATATGGCGCTTGATTTCTTATTTATTTATAAGTATAACACAGAACTTCCTGGAGAGGAGTCCTGGTTCAGAAGCCATGTTTGAACATTACCTTGATAGGTAGCCTTATGTGCTTGCTCAGAGGCAAGCTTTCTTACAAAAACCATGGTTAACATAAATTTATACTGGTATATATTAATATTTGCTTTTCTCCAGCATGATATTATATATCTGCATCATGACTGTCTCAACTTCTAAGTCCAGCAATGGCTACTGATCTTCAAAGGTGTGCACGTCATGGCTCTCTTCTTCAGGCTGATTCTTTTCTGAAGATTCCTCTGGGCTTCTTGTCAGTGGTCCATGATCCAGACCTAGCTTGCATGCACTAATTTCTCACATACATGCTTCTTGGAGCATTAAGCTAAGTGTGTATGAGTATGTGTGTGTTGTATACACCCTCAAGAGCAGAAGTGGATTAAGATTGTTTGAGGCCCTGGGTACAGAAGAAAATATCGGGCCCCTTAACAAAAAGAAAGAGAGACAGGAAAAATAAAAATACATGTTAACTATATTTTTAAATAAAAAAAAATATTATGTACTATTAATGTTAAAATTGCACATGTGAAACCAAACTTGTTGTCATTAGAAAAAAATGTAAAGTTGGGGTTTTGCAAGGCCCTTCAGAAGTCAGGGCCCAGGGCACATGCCCCATGTGCCAGCTGTTAAATCCACGTCTGCTTAAGGGCCATTCTTAATGTGTACCCCTGAAGGAAAGTCAGAATGGGAAAGGATCACAGAAAGCCAGCAGGTGAGTTGAAAATTGCTTCTAAGGTAATTTTCTTTACTTAAAAATGTTTTTTTAAAAAAAAAATGGTTTTAAAAGGTTGCTATTTTGTTCTATAATGTGCCTTTCTCACTTCGTACCTTATTAGTTTCATTTGTGTTAACATTGAGGTGTTTTTAGTATGATTTTAAGGTAATAGTCATATATAGTAGGGGAAAGGGGTTGCTATTTGGCCTTAGTAAGAGAATTTTTAAAAGAATAGGAAGTAAAAATAAAATAGGAAGTAAGACATATAAGATTTATTCTTCCAAAATATTTATGTGTGACTGGAGTCGAAAAAGGAAGAAGGAAGAGATAATAAGGTGTGTATGTGAGTGAGTGTGTGCATTTATGTGTGTGTGTGTGTGATAAAGAAATGGCCTGAGGTGGAAATAATCATGTAGTTCCAGGATGGAATTAACCAAATTATTAAGATGAAAAACAGTGGAGAATGCTAGTGGAAGCTGAAGAATAATACTCAGCCTGAAAGAAAACCAGGAAATGATGACAGTCAAATAATTCCCTACACTACCCAGTGGATGGTGCTGTGTGACCAAAACAGTCTGTTGCTGCTTAGCCCAGAGAGGAAATAATGAGTAACATATAAATGTAAAATAAATAAGTGTGCAATTCTTGTAAGACAAAAATGCAGAGTAGCTCAGAAGTTAATAAAGTAAAACTAGTTCTTTAATGTAATCTTGAAATAACTTACATTTTCACCTTTGATTCCAAGGGCTGTAGATCGAAGTGATATTTTTCAATATTATTCTCTTCATCTATAGCCAAGTGGTGACTGCAAACAGAAATAATATTTCAAAATAGCTTAACCCATAACGTTAATATTTATAGCAGTAATACTGACAAATTATATTTATTTTAAAGAGCAGATATATATTCAAATTTTTTCATTTTAATTTATTAACAGAGTCTTAAAAGTTCTTATTGATAGATGATGGATAAATAATCATAACATAGAAATAAAATGTTTTTTTGCCTTTTACTTTTTCTGTTCTTTTTATTTATACCACTCATCTCAACATTTATATTTAAGGCATGAAAATAATTTCCCTTAAATGAGGAAAAAAGCAGAACACTGAACCACTTCAGGGGAGAAAAAACATAAGAAGAATGTTATAAATCCCATGACAATGTCCAACTAGTAAGTTGTCAAGAGCCTCTCATTCATCCCCAATGGTGCCAGTGCTATTTAGTTGTTCCTCCTTTTATCTTGTAAGCTTTTCCCAAGCTCCCACCACTAATCTCTACCCTGAAGAAAGGCAGAGGACTATAGATACATACTCACTGTTCCTAATAAGCTTATAAGACAGTCCCTTTCATGCATGCCACATGGTCAAGAAAGGTTTCATGGAAAAGGTGGCACTTGGGTTGGGTTTTAAACAATGGACAAGAATTATGTAAATTGTGATGTGAAAGGTAATATATTGAGGAAAACATTAAAATAAATAAGTAGAGAAGAAAAATTCAGGCTATTTTTAGACCATAAAGAGAGCTACTTGATGGAAGTAGAGGATAAGCAGAAAACTAATAGTCACTGGATATACACTGTGTACAAAACACTGCCATAAACATTTTACAAGTATTATCTTATTTAATTCTCATAATAGCCTCTATTAATTAAGTGTTATTTTCCCCATTATACAGCTGAGAAATTTGAAGTTGAGAGACATTATGCTAAACTCAGAAGAAATCACATTAAAATTTGAGTCTCACTGCCACAAAGCACTGCTTGGACGATTTTAATATCAAACTTATTACACTTAATTCTACTGACAGTGGTTTTCATAATTATTTAACAGCCCAATTCAATGCACATGCATGTTTTAAGAGTGTGCATGCATATGTGTGTGTGTATGTGTGTGTGTTTAAAACTGAAATAAAAGTTTTACGAAACATTGTTTCCCCAACTACATATACTGTTCTCTGATATTTTTTATTATATTTAAATTTTTTTTAAAGGCCAGTAGTTATCCATCAAACTGATTTAGCAAACACTCAGTGGATTGTGATCTACAGTGTGAAAACCATTGCTGCAGGGAAACACAAAACTTTTAAAGCGGGACAATGTGGCAGAGGGAACAATTAAGGGTGGTTTACAGTAGAAATGAGCAAGGAAAATATTTAGGAGGGTATTCAAATTGGCCAGATAATAAGGACCATGCTTATGCTGATAATAAAGAAAAGAAAAGGATAAGAAAAACACATTGTGCTGGAGGCATTATTAGTTAGGATAATGCACTTACCTCCTCCTCTTTAGAAAGGAATAACTAAGAGGTAGGGAAGACATGATAGATCAGACAAATTTATACATGGCCACTAGGTGGTGCCATCAGTACAAAATAGCTCTGTAATTACCCAGCTGGAAGTTGAAGGGTAAGGGAAAAACTGCTCTTGTTTGCTCTGTGCTGTTGGTATTCAGGGTTCATTATTAATTCATCTTTAT
Source organism: Rhynchonycteris naso (assembly GCA_037038555.1). NCBI lineage: Eukaryota > Metazoa > Chordata > Mammalia > Chiroptera > Emballonuridae > Rhynchonycteris > Rhynchonycteris naso. The sequence continues at coordinate 180,884,010 of CM072995.1, read as the reverse complement.
TCACTCACTTACAGATATATTGAATATATTCCATGTTCCAGGAATAATGTAAAGCACTGATGATGCAATGGTGATAGCACTAGGCAAGGTCCCTGCTCTTGTGGTTTTACAATCAAGGAAAGATGAATATTAAGTAATTATAAATGTTATTAAAGGAAACTAATCAAGGGCTTCTCTGTTTATTGGCTTTCATGTGTGTATATGTGCGTGCACACAAATGCACTCAATTGACCTTATCCATACTCTCAAGTAGAATGGAACATCAACCTCCCCTCCCCTCATATAGACTGCCTCCCACAAAACCCTGTTGAGCATTCAGAATAAATGTAATGTTCCAAGGGGGAATAACTGATCAAGTGCTATAACACCACTATCACTTAACTTATGGTCATTTTGAGTAGCTAAGATGATTTACATTAGTACCTAAGTCAGCTATAGCTATAATGAAATGCTTAATCTGCTCCCTCAAAATACACCATTTTTTCAATCATACTTGACAGCTTTCAAGGACGGGGCCCTGCTGTAAATCAGATCAGTAAAACCTCTAGAATCCCAGGCAAATGGGTATAGGTATTAGGGCAGGCAGCCATTGCTTCCTATCTGTGTGGGGCAAGCATGAAGAGGAAGCTTACTCCATCTGCCTATGTGCTTTGAAAGGAACTTAAATTCCCATCCCTGGAACTCCTCATTCATGATTGGGAAAAATGAGCATACTACGCAGACTGGCCGTTCCCAGAACTTTTAGCTTTCACAGGTCTCTAATAAAAGAGGGAAAAAACAGAGGATGGGGGTGGGAAGCAGACACCCCCATATATACCATGAATTTCTTTCCAAGAGCAGGAAGATGGGAAAGAAGCACATGCTGGTGTGAGTGAGAGGTTGCATATAGAGTTGTGGTCAATTAGCAGGAAAAAAAAACTTTTGGAGTTTACTTATTACATTAAAATCAATAATGAAAAACTAGCATAGCCAAATGGAGCAAATAAACGGGCTGGATATCACAGAGAAAGTGTGTTCTTAGGAAATTAAGCTTGCATGAGATTTGCAGATGACCAAAAAGAATCTAAAGTGCATCTAGACCACTGTTTCTCAACCCCAGCTCCTCATTACTCTCACATGCAGAAAGTTTTTAAGAAATACTGCTCCCAGGACCTCACCCACAGAGATTCAGATGCAATTTTTCTGGGGCGGGGCTTATGCCAGGACAGTTTTACAAAACTCCCTGGGTGACTGTAAGTGGAGCCAGGATGAAAAACTCCTGATCTCATGTCATTACAACACTAATCTCCACAGAAGAAAAATCTTCTAATTCAGCAAAAAACTCTCGAGTTATTATTGTTTACATCTAGCAAATGATGACAGTAGTAAGAAGGGCTAGAAAAATCTAACTATTTTATTCTTATTTCTGAATATTAATGAGAACAGACATAACAAGGATAAATTCAATGGCAAGTTGCATTATATAATCATATCATTACCCACAGGCAATTTTTTTTTTCATTGAGAGAAAGGAAGATAGAGAGAAAGACTCCTACATGTGCCCCAACTGGGATCCACCTGGCAACCCCCATCTGAGGCGAATGCTATAATCAACCAAGCTACTTCAGTGCCCAGAAATGACACTTGGACCAGCCAAGCTATCCTCTGCACCTGGGGCCGATGCTCAAACCAATTGAGGCACTGGCTGCAAGAGGGAGAGAAGGGAAAGAGGAATGGGGAGAGAAGCAGATGGTCACTTCTTATGTGTGCCCTGACCAGGAATCAAACATAGTATGTCTATATGCTGAGCCAATGCTCTATCCACTGAGAAAACTGGCCAGGGCCCCCACAGGCAATTGATGCAATGCATAAACCAGAAACTCAGCTTGGTCAAAGGGCTGAAGCTGTCCCTCAAGTGCTGACATAGAAAATCCTTAGAATCATGAAGATGGAATAAACCTGAGAAGCTACTGAGTCCAAATGCCCACCCAGATGATGAGGGAAGGGGCTGACACTGAAGGGACGCTTGTCATGGGTTTCTCAGTTAATGTTCTCAATAAGGTTGTCAAGCCAGTGTCATTATCTTAATCTTTAAAGATGGGGAAAGTAGGGTTCAGGATGATTAAATAACTTTTTCAGATTCCCCAAAGCTAGAAACAAACAGAAAGAGAAATACAGTCCAGGGTGTTCTGTTTTCAGGAATCTTTCAACAGCATCTCAGGTGGATGGTCATTCAAATTCTTCCTGGGTCCTTTGATACCTATGAGCTTACTAACAAAGTCCATTTTGTTGGGCAGCTGAAGTTTTAGAAAAGCTATTCTATTTCTTTTCTTTCTAATTTTTTTTTCATTGATTTTGAGAGGTGGGGAGAAAGGAGAAGAGGGGAAGGGAGAGAGAGACACAAAGAGAGGAAATCATCAACTTGTTGTTCTACTTAATTTCTCCATTTAGTTGTGTTCTCATTGATTGCTTCTCATACGTGCCCTGATTGGGGGTCAGACCGGCCACCTCTGGTGCACCAGGTCGATGCTTTATCCGCTAAACCACCTGGCCAGGACCAAGCTGTTCTTTTTCTGAGTCACAAACCTGTTTTCCATAAATCCCACTTGTTGACCCTTATTCTTCTTTTGCAAGCAAGAAGAGCAATTTAGCCCTTCTCTAAAAGGAAAATTCCTTCAAATGTTTAAGAATAGCCATTATGTCCCCTCTGAGATTACTTTTCTCTGAGCTCCACACCCTTAGCTCTTTGTAGGAGTTTCACATGATTTCAGAATCCTCACAGTTTTAATTGACTTCTGGTTCTTTGAGGGATATACAACATGCCTTTAAATTGTGGTGCCCAGATCCAAGACCAATCCCATACAGGTTTGACATCTGGGCTTGGTGCATGGTTGAGAGTAGGAGTCATGGTGGCACCAGATCAGGGTTCAATTCTCATCCATGCTCACCATGGCTTTAGGCTAAGAACACTTACACAAGTGTAAGAGCTCTCTGACTCCTTTTCTTGTCTGTATGCTGGAAATAATCATGCCTTTGTCAGAAGGCTATAGCAGAGTTTCATGAGGAAACATCTATAAGCATTCACTAATATAGATTACATGGTAAATAATAAATGACAGTTAATTATTTCTTTTATCTTGACAGGGTATGACTACTAATCAACTTAATATTCTGGTAATATTTTTAGAAGCCATATAAAATCATGGTTGCATGTTAACATCAAATAAAATCTCAAACATTTAACCACAAATTGAAATTAGAATGTATCTTTCACATGCTCTAATTTTACAATTTTTTAAAAACCTAAATGGAAGACTTTACTATTATCTCTGTTCAATCTCATCTTTTTCTTGCTTGCCTTTTTTTCAGCTCTGTTTGGTTCCAGTCTGCAGTATTATTTTGAATGTTTATTCTATGAGTTTCTGTGTAACCCTTGTGCTTTTAACAAATTTATGATTGCCTTCTATACATGTCCATGGTTAAAAGCCCTCAAACACACCACTATAGATATCTCCAGCAACATATTACTCTGTTATTCAGTATAGCTTGTGTATGATAGCCCAACTGGTCATAAATCTATCTAACTATATTTCAAATGAGACACATATTTGGGTTCTAACCACAATGATAATATAAGAAACTGTCAAATTACTTAATCATTTTTGCCTTGCGAGGTAACTTTTCTTATTATTCAAGCTTTTAAAACTTGCAAATAATTTAATTTCCTTTAGTATTTTTTACTTACTTTTTAAGTAAATACTTTCCACCATTAACTTGTTCTAAAGGATTCTGCAATCTTTTCATATCTTCCTATAAGAGGAAAAACAGTACAAATTGACCCATGTACTTCTGGGCAGTAATATTTGAAACCAATTACTAGCAAAATTGAGATAACATACCTTTAAATGTTCTGGACTTTGCAAGGGATAAATGCTTAAACATACCAAACAATTTCATCTTTGATCAAATCAGAATATGATACTGATGTCAAATTGTGTGATTTTACTTTCATTACTAAAGGTAGTGCTCCTTGGTATTTTTCCAGAGTGGGGCTATGTTTATATGGATCCATCCACTCAAGTTTATTCTGCTGCCTGTATTATGTTTGCTGGCTGCTGGGTGAGCAGTTGTAATGAGCAGAGAGAGGTTTAACCATCCTCTCTTCTCTCTTGATAACTCTCAGTAGCCTCTTCCTCTGGCCCCACTGCTTGGACACAGCCATACACACAATCACAAGTGCACATCCCTTGCTGAATGCCAGGCATCTACAGTCTCTGTGAGCTCATCCCCTTGGCCACAGTGATTGGTTTGGGAGGGAACAGAAGTGTGCCACTGAAAGGCCATCAAAGCCAGTTTCAACATGCTTCTACAACCAGACACCCACTTCTCCTAAGCCACCCTTCATTACCCAACCTCTTTAACTTTGTACTGCACAGTAGGAAGTTACCAGAATTTGAGCCAATCACCCACCTCTTCCCAATCCCTTCGACATTTCCTACTGAGCCCTTTGGAATGCACAGTGTGTCATCAGCAAAATTCTCTATCTCCTCAATTTTCTTGAACACTCCCTTAATTATGTTGTTCTAACAGAATCTTACCTTGATGTTCTGGAACAGGTATGTTTCTGTTAGAGCAAGAAGATCAAAGAGCTGTTTAGAAAAGAGTTATAGAATATAGAGGAGTTGCTGATGTCACTTGGCTGAGTCCTTGATTACACTTACACCCTTTAGTTTTCTTAAGAGGTGGCAATTTTTTTTTTCACCACATGCTACATAGCACATGGGCCGGAGGAGGGATGGGAGCTTTCTTTCTCCTCATTGCTGCTCCCAGGTCCTCAATGCTACAAAGTCTTAGCTCCTTTGGAAACATGTCCGCAGCCTGTCCCATCCTTCTACTCTCTTCTCTTACTTATCTATCCTCACTTCTCAGGAGGTCTTAATCAGTCCCATAACTTTACATTTATATCTACACCTGACTTCTCCTCAGACTCCACCTTCAAATATCCACTTACTGGTTCAGCAGCTCCATGTTCATGTCTGACAGACAGACCAAGTTCAAAACCAAAGCCTTGATTTCCTTGCCTATACTCTCTCAGCCAAACCTCCTTCTTCACCATTTCTGCCTCATTTTAGTAAATGGTATCACTGTTCACTTAGATACACAGAGCTGAAACCCAGGAGTCAGCCTTTATTTCTTTCTTTCTCTCACAATACAGAATCAATCAGCTCATCTGTTATGTCGACCCAATTAGAAACATAATATGGATATATAGATAGATATATGGTTGTTGGGTTTTTTTTGTTTGTTTGTTTGTTTTAGGGTGGCAGAGAGAGAGAGAGAGAGAGAGAGAGAGAGAGAGAGAGAGGAACATCGAGCTGCTCCTGTATGTGCCCTGACCGGGGAATCGAACCAGCAACCTCTACACTCCAGACAACACTCCAACCTAACTATAAGGCCAGGGCATAATTTTTTATTTTTAGAGAAACAGAAGAGGAAAGGAGAGACAAGGAAAGAAAAAGGAAGAGAGAGGAGAGGGGGAAGGAAGGCATTTATCTGTTGTTTCACTCAGTCATGAATTCACTGATTTCTTCCTGTGTGTGCTCTGACCAGGGATAGAACCCACAATCTTGTTATTTGGGGATGATGCTCTTAACCAACTGAGTTAACTGGCCAGGGTACCAACATTATATTTTGACATTATTTTTTAACAAATGTTAACTGTTTAAACTTCACTTTAGTATTTGGAGAAGAATTTTGTTTCCTTCCTCTTGAGAGCATAGTTTTGAAATGTGAGAAACCCTGGAACTGTGATAGAAGCATCTGCTCTTGTGAGAACTGTAAACAGGAAGAAAAAAAAAGGTGACAGCAGAGAGGGCAGCAGTCAAGCAAAGCAGCCAAGGAGCCAGAGCCCCATTGACACTGTAAACTTGTGGGTCTAACTGGAACTTAAAACCAGGATACTGATGGATTTTTCAGTTTCTTGAGTCAATAGAGCCTCTCATTTGCTTAAGAAACTTTTGGTTAAGAATTCTGTTTTTTTCCTTTACAATTGAAAGAACCCTAACTCAGAAGTTGACAGTATGAAACATAACCCAGGATGGCTAAATACAAAAATCCTAACTCAATAACTCAGAATTACAAAAGTTCAGAAATGGACAGGTGTTGTTGCTTTTTGTTTCATTATATTATATTTTGGCAATGTCTTAATAATCCTTTGTAATCAGTAGACTAATGGATGAAGTGAGTTATGGTCTTCATTTCTCTTTTTATTAAAGATTGCTGCTTTTATATCCAACATCAGTATAACAAAGCTCAAATGAAGAACGTTTCTACATCTTCTGCCAAATTGCTGTAGAAGACACTACATTTTGCTACAGGTTCTCTCTGATATAAAAAAAATGAGGCTTTAGGATTTATTACTAGGAGACATTTTCTCATTTTGATATAGTAGTGCACTTGTTTTCATCAGCAATAACAACTTTTGAGTCTTATAGACATTTATATTGTCTTGGATGCCAGAAACTTACACTAAATTAAATATTCAGTCACCAGAACTATTCTTTCCAGGCCATTGGTACAATTTCTTTCACTACATCATATGTGAACTCCTTTATTTTTATTTTAACTCTCCTACAGGTGTGCTTTTCATAATAAGTAGAGGCAAGTACTATATAGGCAGAATATATATGATAAAAGGGTAGGAAGACAGAGATGACAGACAGGTAGGTAGATGATAGATAGATGATAGATGATAGATAGATAGATAGATAGATAGATGATAGATAGATAGATAGATAGATAGATAGATAGATAGATAGATAGATAGATAGATGATAGATAGATGATAGATAGATGATAGATGATAGATAGATAGATAGATAGATAGATAGATAGATAGATAGATAGATAGATATAGGTAAAGCATTCTTTTGAATAGTGTATATGGCATTCTATTTTTGAGGTAAAACTATTCTGCAATATAGATGCTGAATCCTTATTCTAAGATTAAGTCTCCACATATAACCTCTATTTCTCCCAACCCTCCAGCTGTTTTACCTAATCCTTCATCATATTCCATCCCATCTCCGTTGACATAAGCAATAAATCTAAGTCATACAAAAGGTCACGCTTGATGCTACTTTTCAAAAAGGAGATAGGTTGGATGAGAAGCCTTATTATTTTTGAAATGCAGAGGAGGGTTTTTTAGGTCAGAAACATTTTCTTATTTACCTCTCTAACTAGAGACTGAGTGGCTGGTAGTCCTGGCACTTTTTTCTCTAGGATGTGTGTGTGGTATGCTTTCTTCTTTTCTTTCTCCCTGGGGTTCAGGGGATCAGGACGGAAAAGGCTTTGGCACTCTGCCCACCACACTCTTTTTCTCAGTTCTTTCATCACAGGGAGCTTGCCTGTATGGGAAGGGCTTTGAAGCAGTACTTTATTTAATCTGACTATCCACGTTCTAGAAAATCATATTGAACATAAGGTCAATCCCTAACAAGAGCTTTCTGAACAGCTGCTCTGCTGACAATCTGGAGGATTGATTTCATCATTTGGTTATTTAAGCTAACTAGACAAAAACACTTCAATCCAATTGGCCCAAAAGTTCCCAACTATGTCCACATTTTCTCAGAGATGGATAAGGAGATGGCTTGCTCAACAGAGTTTTGCTGAGTTTCATTCTTCGAAAAAAGTTTTGTTTTAATTTACCATTAAAAATATACAATTTGTTCTTTCCCATCACTGGTTTCTCCCATTAGTTCTCTTTGTCTCTGATTTTATCTCTAGCAATGCTATTTCCCTACTAGGAACCAGCATAGCTGCCAATGTTTTCAGATGGAGTCCAGTGTCACCACCAGGTCTCATGCACCACGGCTTAGGTTGTCTCCTCAGCTCTGTGGCCATGCCATGCCCCGCAGACTCCCTCTCCAAGTCTGGTCATAGGAAACTTCACATAGTCCGAAACTCACATGTTTTCTTACTGGACATTAGAGGATACTGTGTCCCCAACTCTTCTGCTGGCCCACTCCCGTTCTTCCTTCAGGAAGCCTCTAACTCCTCCCTTATCCATAAAGGCTTTCTTAACTCAACAAGAGGGTTGGTGGGTACCCTACCCTGCTTCCTCAGCAACCTGTGCTTATCCCTATTTTAGCATTATCTCTTTGCCTGACCACCCTGCACTCGAAGCTCCTTGAAGTTAAGGATGGTAATCTATTCATTATAAGGTGCTTATTTCCCAAATGAGGCATTTAGGAAGTGTTCAATAAATGTCTGTAGAATAAATAAGTAGAATGTGTTCACCTGACTGGGATGAAAAGATATCTTAGTAGTTTAATGGTCCCCCCAAATCCCAAGATGTTTTATGTCCTCCACTGATTCTTTTCTACATCTTTATTTATTCTTGTTTAAATCATTCTGTAGCAGTCTTTTTATTTAACATTATATTATTAGCCTGACCAGGTGGTGGTCCAGTAAATGGAGCATTGGCCTGAGATGCTGAAGACCCAGGTACAAAACCCCAAGGTTGCCAACTTGAGTGCAGGTTCATCCGGCTTGAGCATGGGCTCACCATTTTGAGTGTGGGGTTGCCAGCTTGAGTGTGGGATCATAGAAATGACCCCATGGTTGCTGGCTTGAGCCCAAAGTTGCTGTCTTGAGCAAGGGGTCACTGGCTTGGCTCGAGCCCCCCCCCCATCAATGTATGTATGAGAAGCAATCATTGAACAACTAAGGTGCCTCAACTACAAGTTGATGCTTCTTATCCCTCTCTTTGACTGTCTGTAAGTTCCTGTATGTCCCTCTCTCTCTCTTACTAAAAAAAAAAATCTATCTAGGAAGAGAACGAAGATGGCAATGGAGTAGGTGGACGTACCAACTTCCAACACCCAGAACCAAAGTGGATTATAACTTAATTTTAAGAACCATCATCTGGATAAACCAACTTTGAACTAAACTAAGTGGACTCTTCAACTAAGGAACACTGCAGAAGCCACATTGAGACTGGTAGGAACAGCGAAAACGTGAAGAGGGCTGCCCAGCTCCCTGGAGCAAACGGCAGCCCAGAGAGACCCGCATGGTGGGAGGAGAGTTTGGTGGAGAGGGAGGGACCTGGGTCCCAGGAACCAAGCACCAGCCTGCAGTCCCAGAGCCTAGAAGAGGTGTTTGGACAATATTGAGCTGTGAAACAACTGAGGATACTGTTTGTGAAAAAGAGACAGTTTTCTCAGACCCAAGATTCTTTTTAAAGGGACAGCACAGAAAACCTCTCTCACAACCATGCACCCGGGGCTCTGGGGAATGGGGACAGAGGAGAGGAACAGAGCAGCATAAACAGAGTGTGGACTGAAGACACAGGGACACTCTGAGGGACAGCCACCCTGACCCCTGGGCTAAGTCATTTCCCTAATCGAAAATGAATATTTCACCTGGAACTAGCAATACCAGCAAAGGGAGACAAGACACTAGCCAAACAAGCTCTCCTGCGGAAATTAGAGAAGAGTTGCTTTGAGAGAGGGAGCTGCCAAACCTACAGTGTGGAGATTTAGGGCACTTCCATCTCTCTGAGGGTTGCTGAAGAGATGGTGGCGGCAGGATGCTGAAATGCAGTCCTGCCGGTGTGGGTGGAGGCACAACCGATGTGAGCTCGATCTAGCCCAGAAGGGGCAGAGGCGACGTGCAAAAGCAGTCCAGAAGCTGCGGGCCCGCCTGTAAGCCAACCTGCGGGAAAAAAAAAAAAAACAGGCAGAGATCTGCTCTGCGACCCTGCTCAAACCGGCTCTGACAGCGGGGATGGGGTAGACCCCGAGATGAGCGGAAGTTCGCGGCTGAGCACATGCTACTAGCCCCACGCGACCAGAGAAACCGCGGATTGCCATCCTACGTGCACGAGCTGGCTCCAAACATGGGGGCGGGGTAGAGTCCGGAACGATCGGAAGCTTGCAGCTGAGCTCACGCCAGCTAACATGCCCGGCCCAATAAACTGCGGTTTGAGACCCTGAGCAGGAGGGCCCTGCCCTTGAGGGCGGAGCTAAATTCTGGATGGGCAAAGGCTCACAGCTGAGAGCACGTTAAAAGCCCAGCCCAACCCGTGAAACTGTGGCAAGCAGGCTCTGGCTCAGGGCTGGGCATAAGCCTTATGGAAACAGGCTGGGTCCGCAGCTGAGCAAAGGTGTTCACCTCTGCCCTTGGTGCTGAGGCTGGTGGCTTAAGTGACAGCCCCTCCTGTGGAGAAGAGGCGGAAATCACAGCAACAGCCACAGTAGGCTGATGCTGGCAACGCCCATACCCAACCACCATAGGCAGCAGCAGAGGGGGAGGCAGACCTGCAGACAGACCACACCTAGAGAACACAAAGGCAACACCTACTGCACTCCAGTGGCACAACTTGCCTATACACAGACAAAATGGTCAGACAGAGGAATGCAAACCAAATGAATCAAGAGAAATCCCCAGAGAAGGACCTGAATGAACTAGATATAACCAAACTACCAGAAGCAGAATTTAGAATAATGATAGTTAGGATGTTCAAAGAAATTAGAGAAACAATGGATAGTCACTATGAACACATAAATAAAGAGATAACAAGTATAAAAAACAAAATGGAAATAATAAAAAAGAATCAGACAGAAGTGACAAATACAGTATCAGAACTGAAGACCACAATGGAAGGAATTAAAAGCAGGATGAATCACGCTGAGGATCGAATCAGCCAGTTAGAGGACAAAATAAAAAAAGGCACAGAAGTAGAGAAGAAAAAGAAAAGAGACTCAAAAAATGTTAGGAAACTCTAAGGGAGTTCTGTGACAACATAAAGAGAAACAACATTTGCATCATAGGGGTGCCTGAAAAAGAGGACAGAGGACCGGAAATGGAAACTGTTCAATCAAATCATAGCAGAAAACTTCCCTAAATTAAGGCTGGGAAACATTCCACACATTCAAGAAGCACACAGAACTCCATTAAAGAGAAACCCAAAAAAATCTACACGAAGACACATCATAGTTATAATACCAAAGCTAATGGATAAAGAAAAAATCTTAAAGGCTGCTAAAAAAAAAAAAAGATATCACCTACAAAGGGGACCCCATAAGGATGACATCGGACTTCAAAACAGAAACACTTGAGGCCAGAAGGAAATGGCAAGATATAATCAAAGTAATGCAGAACAAGAACCTACAACCAAGACTACTCTATCCAGCAAGGCTAACATTTAAAATTGAAGGAGAAATAAAGAGCTTTCCAGACAAAGAAAGCCTCAAGGAATTCATTAAAACCAAACCAATTCTGCAAGAGATACTAAGGAGCCTGGTGTGAACAGTTCAAAGGGAGGAAAGAATATAGCAAAAAAAAATAAATACAGCTTTAAAGAACAAAATGGCAATAAACAACTACATATCAATAATAATCTTAAATGTAAATGGATTAAATGATCCAATCAAAAGACATAGAGTAGCTGCGTGGATAAAGAAACAGGACCCATACATATGCTGTCTACAATAGACACACCTTAAAACAGAAGATGCACATAGACTGAACATAAAAGGATGGTAAAAAATATTTCATGCAAATGAAAATTAAAAAAAAACGGGGTAGCAGTACTTATATCTGACAAAATAAACTTTGAAACAAAGGCTGTAGTAAGGAGAAAGAAGGACACTACATAATAATAAAGGGAACAGTTCAACAGGAAGATATAACTATTATAATTATCTACACACCAAATATAGGAGCCCCGACATACATAAAGCAGACTTTGATGGATATAAAGGGCAAGATAACAGCAATACTATCATAGTAGGGGATTTCAATACCCCACTAAAAACACTGGATAGATCCACAAGAAAGAAAATTAATACAGAAACAGCAGACTTAAAGGATACACTAGATCAACTTGATTTTCACCCTAAAGCAGTAGAATATACATTCTTCTCAAGCGCTCATGGTACGTTTTCTAGGATAGAACACGTTAGGAAAATAAAATGGGCTCAATAAATTTAAGAAGATCAAGCATTTTCTCTGATCACAATGCCATGAAACTAGAAATTAACCACAAAAGAAAAACTGAAAAATACTCCAAGCACTTGGAAGCTAAATAGCATGATATTAAATAATGAATGGATTAACAATGAGATCAAAGAAGAAATAAAAAAGTTTCTAGAAAGAAATGATAATGAGCATACATCAACTCAAAATTTATGGGACACAGCAAAAGCAGTACTGAGAGGGAAGTTCTTGCACTACAGGCATATCATAAGAAGCTAGAAAAAGCTCAAATAAGCAACCTGACCCTGCAGCTAAAAGAACTAGAAAAACAACAACAAACAAAACCCAGGACAAGTAGAAGGAAGGAAATAATAAAGAGCAGAGCAGAAATAAATGACATAGAGACTAAGGAAACAATACAGAAGATCAATGAAACCAGAAGCTGGTTCTTTGAAAAGGTAAACAAGATTGATGAACCTTTTACTAGACTCACCAAGAAAAAAAGAGAGAGGTCTCAAATAAATAAAATTAAAAAGGACAGTGGAGAAATAAGAACTGACACAACAGAAGTACAAAGCATTGTAAGAAAATACTATGAAGAACTATATGCCAAAAAAAATAGACAATTTCGGTGAAATGGACAAATTTCTTGAATCATATAAACTTCCAAAAATCAATCTGGAAAAATCAGAACACCTAAACAGACCAATTACAACAAATGACATTGAAAGAGTTATCAAAAAACTCCCCAAAAAGAAAAGTCCTGGGCCTGATGGCTTCACAAGTGAATTCTATCAAAAATTCAAAGAAGAACTAACTCCTATCCTCCTCAAGCTATTTCAAAAAATTCAAGAGAAAGGAAGACTTCCAAACTCCTTTTATGTGGCGAGCATAATTCTGATCTCAAAACCGGGCAAAGACAACACAAAAAAAAGGAAATTATAGGCCTATATACCTAATGAATTTAGATGCAAAAATTCTCAACAAAATATTAGCCAACTGGATCCAGCAATATATGAAAAAAATCATACACCATGATCAAGTGGGATTTATTCTGGAGAGGCAAGGCTGGTTCAATATTCGCAAATCAATCAATGTGATTCATCACAAAAACAAAAGGAAGGACAAAAATCACATGATAATTTCAATAGATGCAGAAAAGGCATTTGATAAAATCCAGCACCCATTCATGCTCAAAATTCTCAGTAAAGTGGGAATACAGGGAATATTCCTTAATATGATAAAGGCCATCTACGACAAACCCACACCAAACATCATACTAAATGGACAAAAATTAAAAGCAATCCCCTTAAGATCAGGAACCAGGCAGGGTTGCCCACTTTCACCACTCTTATTTAACATAGTTCTGGAAGTCCTAGCTATAGCAATCAGACAAGAAGAAGAAATAAAAGGCATCCATATTGGAAAAGAAGAAGTAAAACTGTCACTATTTGCAGATGATATGATATTTTATATAGAAAACCCGAAAGTCTCAGTCAAAAAACTACTGGACCTTATAAATGAATTCAGCAAGGTGGCAGGATATAAAATTAATACTCAGAAATCAGAGGCATTTCTATATACAAACAATAAACTGTCAGCCAAAGAAATTAAGAAAACAATCCCCTTCACTATTGCAGCCAAAAAAATAAAATACCTAGGAGTAAATTTAACCAAGGAGGTTAAGGACTTGTACTCGGAAAATTATAAAACATTGATAAAAGAAATCAAGGAAGATACAAATAAATGGAAGCATATACAGTGCTCATGGCTAGGAAGAATAAACATCAATAAAATGTCTATATTACCCAAAGCAATTTATAAATTCAATGCAATACCAATTAAAATACCAATGACATACTTCAAAGATATAGAAAACATATTCCAAAAATTTATACGGATCCAAAAAGAACACGAATAGCCTCAGCAATCTTAAAAAGAAAAAATAAAGCAGGAGGTATCACTCTTCCAGATATCAAGGTTTAGTACAAGGCAATTATACTTAGACAGCCTGGTACTGGCATAAGAACAGGCACATAGATCAATGGAACAGAACAGAGAACCCAGAAATAAACCCACACTTATAAGGACAACTGATATTTGACAAAGGAGGAAAGAACATACAATGAAGCAAAGACAGCCTCTTTAACAAATGGTGCTGGGAAAATTGGACGTCTACCTGCAAAAAAATGAAACTAGATTATCAACTTACACCATTCACAAAAACAAATTCAAAATGGATAAAAGACTTAAACATAAGCCGTTAAACTATAAGCATCTTAGAAGAAAACATAGGCAGCAAGCTTTCCAATCTGTAGCAGCAATATATTTGCCGATTTATCTCCACAGGCAAATGAAATAAAAGGCAAGATAAGCCTGACCTGTGGTGGCTCAGTGGATAAAGCGTCGACCTGGGAACACTGAGGTCGCCAGTTCAAAACACTGCACTGGTTTGGTCAAGGCACATATGGGAGTTGGTGCTTCCAGCTCCTTCCCCTTTTCTTTCTTTCTCTCTCTCTCTCTCTCTGTTTTCTCTCTAAAAAATGAATAAAATAAAATTTTAAAAAAAGGCAAGATAAAAAATGGGACTATATCAAACTAAAAAGTTTTTGCACGGCTAAAGACAATAAGAACAGAATGAAAAGACAAACCACACAATGGGAGAACATATTCGACAGCACATCTGATAATGGGTTAATAACCAAAATTTATAAAGAACTTATAAAACTCAACACCAGGAAGACAAACAATCCAATCAAAAAATGGGTACAAGAAATGAATAGAAATTTCTCCAAAGAAGACATACAGATGGCCAAAAGACATATGAAAAAATGCTCAACATCACTAATCATTAGAGAAATGCAAATTAAAACCACAGTGAAATATCACCTCACACCAGTCAGAATGGCACTCATCAGCAAAACAACACAGAATAAGTGCTGGCAAGGATGCGGAGAAAAGGGAACCCTTCTGCACTGCTGCTGGAAATGCAGACTGGTGCAGCCACTGTGGAAAACAGTATGGAGATTCCTCAAAAAATTAAAAGTCGAACTGCCTTTTGACCCGGCTATCCCACTTATAGGAATATACCCTAAGAACACCATAGCACTGTTTGCAAAGAAGAAATGCGCCCCCATGTTCGTGGCAGCATTGTTCACAATAGCGAAGATCTGGAACCAGCCCAAGTGTCCATCAGAAGATGAGTGGATTAAAAAGCTTTGGTACATATATACTATGGAATACTACTCAGCCATAAGAAATGATGACATCGGATCATTTACAACAAAATGGATGTACCTTGATAACATTTTACGGAGTGAAATAAGTAAATCAGAAAAAAAAAAACTGAGAACAGCATGATTTCATAGGTGGGACATAAAAGTGAGACTATGAGACATGGACAAGAGTGTCGTGGTTACGGGATGGGCAGAGGGAGGGGAGGGTGGGATAGGGAGGAGGGAGGGGCACAGGGAAAACCAGATAGAAGGTGATAGAGGGCAATTTGATGTTGGGTGATGGGTATGCAACACAATTGAATGATAAGATAATCTGGAGATGTTTTCATTGTACATATGTACCCTGATTTATTGGTGTCACCCCATTAAAGTTAATAAAAAAAATCTATCTATATATACATAAATATACATATATATTTTCCCAGATTTATTAACTTATAATTGACAGTTAAGGTTATATATATGTATGGTATACTCTCTCTCTCTCTCTCTCTCTCTCTCTCTATATATATATATATATATATATATATATATATATATATAAAATCATGATTAAGCTAATTAACATATTCAGCACCTTGCACACTTACCATTGTGTGTGAGTGCATGTGTGTGTGTGTGTGTGTGTGTGTGTGGTGAGAACACTTAGAATCCACCATCTTAGCAAATTTCAAGTATACAGTACAGTATTTCTAACTGTAGTGCATTATTGTACATTAAATCCCCAGAATTTATTCATCTTGCATAACTGAAATTTTGCACTCCTTGACCATTTTCTCCATTTTCTCCATTTTCTCTGTGCTCTGGGAGGCTTGTAATTTTGGACTTTGTTCTTGGCTTTGGCTAGGGTTTGAGGAGGGGGTGGCCCTGGCAAGAAACCAGAAGGTAGCAGAAAAATTGTCAACTCAAGGGCCTATTCCCAAGTTCTTGGCTCAGTTTAATTGAACAGGTGAGGGGACAATTTATACAATGCTCTATTTAAGTTCTGCGTTTTATAAAATTGGGGCTAAGCCCCTCTGCAAAGTACAAGTTGAATTATCTAAGTACAACGCAGATACAGCATTCCATATTCTGTAACCCCGTTTTCCCAGATGACATCTGTGTTGTACGTGACTGTAAAAGGCAGGTTGTACTGTAAAGGAGGACACTTGCCTGACCTGTGGTGGCGCAGTGGATAAAGGGTTGACCTGGGAACACTGAGGTCGCCAGTTCAAAACCCTGCACTGGTCTGGTCAAGGCACATATGGGAGTTGATGCTTCCAGCTCCTCCCCCCTTTCTCTCTTTCTCTCTCTCTCTCTCACTCTGTGTCTCCTCTCTTAAATGAATAAAATAAAAAATAAAATAAAGGAGGACACTTGATTGACTACTTGCTGAAATCATGTTTCCCATTGTGCTAAGAGCTGTTCTAAAGTGACTTGCATGTGGACTCTTAGACTGGATGGTAAATGCTGGACTTCATTTTTTTTTTCTGTCTGGCTTCCCCTTTATACCTTAATCCTGCTGGTATTTCTATTGTTCCAAACAGGAGAATATAGCTAGATGGTGGGACAAGCTCATCTCCGTGGCCACTTAGCCCCTTACGCTGCCCAAGAATAACACACTGCCACTTCTACTATCTAAACAAGCAGGGTATGTTCTTTGGACAAGTTTAAAATAAGAAGTCCACACAAAATTGCTTTTTCTCTAAAGTATACTTCTGTCTAAATGTCAACTTTTTAACTTTTCTTACTTATACCCTGGCCATTTTATTCTCAGCATATTCCAGAACACGTACAGTAACTTACAGCGTAAAAACAATCTGCGACTTACCCCACTGTATAATTATGGGTGACATAACTGTGCCCTTTACATAAACTGTGCCCTTCACGTTTTTGTGTGTTCGAAATAATTTCATATCAACCTTAGGGTAACTATTGAACAAAAGGTAAAAGACAAAATTACTTATGATACTTTTGACTATTAAATCATTCAATTAAATATCACCAGGCTTCCTCACTGCCCCCCCAAACCTGTCATAACTCTTTTTTTAATGGAACTTTAATAAGGACACACACAAAAAGGAGTTACTAATGTTTGCATAACTTAGAAAAGTAGAAGACATAAAATCTATACTAATTTTAGCTCTGCATCATTAAACATGAAGTATTGATTATTGTTCTTTGCAACAAAGTTTATGAAACTAGCTAGGCTGCTGTGTCCACATGGACTGATTCCGAGGCTTTGCCCTCAGACCACAGTGGCTATAAATGATGCTCTTTGGTGAGAGCTTGGGAGGTTGGCATTCTAACCCAAAGCTTTAAGAGTCCCATTTCCCAGATTAGACCAGGAATGTCCCAGATGCACAGTCTAACTTCAGAAAATTAAACTGGAGGGAGTCCAAACCTCTGTTGAAATAACTGTGTGAATTACACTGCTTCCACAGGCTTTGTTATAATGTAAATACGCTTTACAACTTACTGCCATTTCCCTTGTACCCCTGCTGTGAATATGGGCATTAACAGTGATCTCATATATTTAAAGGCAAAAAGGCATCAAAAATAAAAATGCGCCTGATCAGGTGGTGGCGCAGTGGATAGAGCATCGGACTGGGATGTGGAAGACCCAGGTTCGAGACCTCGAGGTCGCCAGCTTGAGCACGGGCCCATCTGGCTTAAGCAAAAGCTCGCCAGCTTGGACCCAAGGTCGCTGGCTCCCTCAAGGGGTTGCTTGGTCTGCTGAAGGCCTGCAGTCAAGGCACATGTGAGAAAGCAATCAATGAACAACTATGGTGTCGCAACAGCAACGAAAAACTAATGATTGATGCTTCTCACTTCTCTCTGTTCCTGTCTGTCTGTCCCTATCTATCCCTCTCTCTGACTCTCTCTCCGTCCCTGTAAAAATAAATAAATAAATAAAATAAAAATGCAAGATTCATGTTTTCTCCCTTTGGAAAGCAGAAACTAAATTTTATTTTTGCCTTTTTTTTTTTGCAAAAATAGTGTATATTTTGTTTATGTATTATGCATTAATTATTTTTATGGTTGACAGACCTGTAAATTTTACACATGCAAGTGACCTTGCAGCTAAACATAAAATTTTTATGAGCAAAATAAAAGTGCCTAATAAGCCATCAACAACTCATTTAAAAGAATTCATTTAGGTAAGTTATGAGCACGTGAAGCAAATATGAGGTAGTAGGCTTCAAAAGAGATTTGCCTGTTTCTAACACTTTTAGGACATTTTGAATGCTTGATAAGATGCAGGGGGGCCATGGTTTTTATGGTGACAATCACTGAGGGAGGTCTTACTGGACCTCACTGTGGGAATTCTCAAGGGCAATAGTATGTGCTGCCTCATACAGAGTGACATTTATAAACTCATAACCATAAATTATGATAATGAGAATCGTTATGATAGCTCATTCTTTATTCTTGTTTGACAAACCAGGCTATATTCATAGATATTAGGACATAAAAGCCTTGACTGCCAACTTTGAAAATGTAAAACACCTGAGCTCATTTTAACAGATGACAAATAGAACCATACTTGTTGTAAAGTAGCGTACCTTAATTCCATGGGTTTACATAGAGACATCAAGGCAAGATACAGAAGAATTTTTAGGAGGAGATTTATTAATAAGCTGGCTGCATATGACTTACATGAGGTATAGCTAACCCAAATCATGTGTGTGCAAAATAATCCCGAAGCTAGTTATATAGACTTGGTCACATATAGGTTGGGGGAAAAGGAGGGAGAGCATGACACAATAAGCTTACAACATTCCTCTATAGGATCTATAAAAACATTCCTATATATTAAAATTTACAAAGTAACAAATAGTGATGTAGTTTTACATATCAAAGACATTCACAAATCTTTTAGTGTCTACCTCCCATTCCTTTGTCTACAGTTATATGTTACTCTCAGGATTCCAGAAAGGGAGGAAGAGTTAAAATCAGTGTAGGATATGTAAATATTGTCTCTTATTGAAAGGGAAAGAAAGTTCTTCAAATAACCTTTATTCTTTCAGAGAACTGTAGTTAAACTAAATGACCCAGTCGTCCTTGTGAGCCAGGAAGTTCCCACATCCTTCTCCCTCCACTCTCTAAAGAAAGAAGGGGTCAAGAAGCCTGACTTTTCCTTTTTAAAATGGAGTTGCCAATACTAAGTTTTACAGTTCTTTGGTACCTTATCACACACTAAGTTCCAAAACCCATATGATTGTTTAAGTCATTGGTCACCTTGCATATAAAATTACTTTAGTCCCTGATATTCTCCTGGAGTAGATGAGTGAAGTGATACCCATGTGGAGGGGTACACCTACAACCAGGTCACCCAATCCAATCCCACGTCCTAATCTGAACAAACACCTGCAAACTCCATCCAGCTTCACTGCGTGGACAGCCCCAGTAGACCCAGAATTGTCAGACAGGATGAGCCAGTCCATGTTATGATGAATAATACTCTTTAGCCTTAAATGCCCCTTGTGGGTAAAAAAAGTTTCTAAATTTGAAGTGTATGTTTGCTCGCTTGTGTTTGGCACTGGGGGCAGAGCAATGCCAGGTATAGTGGTCTGTGAGGTTGCAGGTTGCCTTCCTGATTGCGTGGGGCCACTGCCTTAATAATGTTCACTGGAAGAGAGATTCTTCCCTCACCATCTAGAGGTACAGAAGGATTACTTCTTTGTCTCCTCCCTGATCCCTGGCCCTCCATGGCTTCTTTTGTGGCTTGCCCATCTTGGTGAGACACCAATAAGCAGAATGGCCAACCATCTTCCAACTCTGCCATTTCTTTACTGTCTGCCCAAATTCAATGAGAACCTGCACGTGAATGGCCATGATAGCAGTGGCAGCCCCTGGCCATACAACTGGAATAGTTTGCAGCAGGATTCAGATCAGAGCGGTATGGAGCTGCCACCCTTGGGGTGGGGTAGAGGACTGGTTGCTGTTCTGGCTTCCCATTGCTATGCTTTTAGGGGCCATGGGCTGTGTGTTTTTAACTCAGCAAGAAACCAGGAGCTCTGGGCAAGAAGCTGCCCGAGGTTGAAAGCTCCATGATGAATTGCAAATTGAACAGCAGAAAAGGCTAGAATTGAAGTGAGCACTGGAGAAAGAATTATGGGTTTGCAAATTGCAGTTTGCCCTGGAAACTGAACATTTGCACCGGCAGTTGTTGAAGAAACAACTGGGGATTCAAGAGCTAGAGTCTCAGCTTCTGGCCAGAGGTCAGCAGCCACAGGAGCCTAAACAGTCACGAAAGGAGCAGTAGCCTCTGTGCCGGTGGATTGGCTTTGAGTCAATGGGAGCAGGTGCTTCCAACTCCTCTTCTGAGGATGAGAAGGCTCAGGCTGAAGCTGCCATACGTACACTCAGAGCCCGACCAGTGGTGGCCAGAAGGTAAAAATTCAGCAACAAAGGGACCCTCACCGGCAGCCACAGCCTCCTGCTCAGGTAATGGAACACTCTGTGGTCAAGTCCTATACCCAGGCAGAGCTGATGGAGTTGGGGACACAATTTAGGCAGAAACCTACTGAATCCCTGGTAGCCTGGTTGCTCTGGTTGTGGGACATAGGGGATGGATGGCATCATGCTCTCCAAAACACAGATGGAGAAATTGGCCACCATTACCACACACACCTCCTTGAGCAGTGTCTTCAGAACTGCCATGGCAACCCAGGAGACCATACCCTATTAGAATGGGTGATGGCTGCCATTCATATGGTCTGGCAGAATGCTGGAAAATTGTCAGAGGCAATGAGTCAGTGGCATTGCTACAGTGAGTTAGTAAATGTCCTTCAGGAACTAGGTATAAAGAACACTGCTTTCAACCTTGGGTCCCATAGGTCAGACGAGGAAGTGTTTAGGGCAAAAATGAGGAACTTTATCCTTGCTAGAGCCCCATCAGCCCTTTTTGGGTCACTTGTGGCTATCTTGGGCCCTTTTGTGGGGCAGCCCATCAATGTGGTTATACAGATGGTAGCAGATTTGGGAGAGCTGGAGGCCGCTCGGGATCATAAAGCAGTGACGGCTGCTGCCTATGTTGCCTCCCCCCCAATGAACAAAGGAAACAGGCCTGTAAAGTTTACCCAAACACAGATGTGGGTAAATTTGATTGCAGCTGGAGAAGATAAGGGGAAATTAGATGGCCAGCCTAATAAAAATCTTTTGGAGCTTTGGCAGCAGCTTAAACCAGAACAGAAGTTCTAGCCACTGAGAAGAAAGGCCCCAGTAGCTACCATTAAAACGTTGGTGTGCAGGCAGTTTGGTTACAAGATTATATGATGGAGACAGCTGAGAGAGAGGAAACCTTCTAAGACCCATTGTGTATTGTACCAGTTTGAATAGGAAAATGGCCATGGGACCCATCTAACGGAGATATGTGGGAACCAGAGGCCACACGTGGAACTGGCTATCCATTGGTCCCCTTCCAATGTACAACAAATGTTGGCCTTGGTGGATACGGTGCAGAATGTTCCCTCCTCTATGGGAACCCAGTATAGTTTGGCTAAGGCCATTGATGGTCATGGAGGCCAAACTGTTTGAGTAAACACAATAACTATTTCATTGGAGATAGGAAGACTGCCTCTTAAGCCACATAAAGTGTATGTATCTCCTATTCCTGAATATATTTTGGGGGTAGATGTCTTTCAAGGACTGTGGCTGGAAACTACAGCTGGGGAGTTCCGGCTGTGGATCAGGGTTGTGAAGGCAGTGTTACAGGGACATGCATCACATTCCCCTTTGCAATTACCGGTTCCTCAGTGTTTGACTAACACCAAGTAGTACCGCCTGCCAGGTGGTTATGAAGAAATCACAGGAACAATCCTCAAACTAAATAAGGTGGGGATCATCTGGCCATCACACAGTCCTTACAACTCCCTGGTATGAACTGTGTGCAAACTAGATGGAACCTGGAGAATGACAGTAGATTACAGAGAACTTAATAAAGTTGTTCCCCCTTTGCATGCTGCTGTTCCCCCGATAGCTAACATGATGAATGGGCTACCTATGACTTGGGGACATACCACTTTGTGGCAGACTTGGCCAATGCCTTTTTCTTTATTAATATTGTCCCAGTAGAGCCCAAGCTCTATGTTGATCAGGTGTTGTTGATTCAACTTTCCCATGCAGTGGGACACTCTTGCATATCACCAGGGCTGGCAGCCTCTTTCAGACTACTATTGAGACAGCTATGAGGATGCTACTGATAAATGCCGACACTAACTGCCACCAGAGGAAAAGCACAAGACCAACCCAGAGTTAGTTGCAATAATCACACAGGCAATTTATTACTCACAAATCCTTTTGGCATGCCAGGTACAGCTTAAGGGGATCCCGTCAGTGTGCTTCTCTCGGCTGTCTTTGGTCAGAGCTCATAGCAGTGTGGAGACAGTCCACATAAACATTGGAGTCTGAGCGACTACTGCAGCGGGGGGGGGGGGGGGGCTCAACTTTAGTACCTTTTCTGGGCAATGCCTTCTAACAGGTGTCAATCTACAGGATTATCACCTCAAACCACCTTTTTGAGAGTTCCTCACAGGGAACCCCTTTTATGTTATTCTACTGAAATGTTTATGTCAAACCAATTTTTAAGATTTTTTAATTTATGTTAACTTACAAAGTTATGACACCAAGCCACTACTTATGTATGTATAACTTCACACACACACTAACTTGACCCTGCTCAAAAGACAGTCTGTTTACCACATTACAGAGTTATGACACCAAGCCACTTCTTATCTATGTATAACTTCACACACACTAACTGGGCCCTGCTTGAAAGTCAGAGTCTGTTTATCACATCTGCACACACTATATTAATTCCTATCCAAACAGCATAATTTTATTTAATTTCTGTAAATATTTCTAATATTATATTTTAATTACTTTTATATATATTTCATATTTTTGTTTTTTATATTTCTATATATTAAGTAACTATAACATTATATTACTACAACATTCCACCCCTTGATTCCAGCAAGCTATATTCTTGCAGGAATCATTACAAAACAAATTTTTATTACTTTTTAAACATGTATTTCAAATGAGATTACACACCTTCAATCCAAATAAAATCAAAACAAAAAAGCATATAAGTATTATTATTTCCTTAATTCCAGTTCATATTGATGTAAAGGTATGAATACCTTGTTCAATATAATATACTGGATTTAATAAATTCCATGTTGGTTTATAACTCATTATTAAATATAGATCCTATAGCCCAGGGGTCAGGAGCCTATGGCTTGCAAGCCAGGTGTGGCTCTTTTGATGGCTGCATCTGGCTTGCAGACAAATCTTTAATAAAACAAATAATAACGTTGAGTGATGATGATGATGATGATAATGATACTTATTTAATAATGTAATAGCTACCATTTATTAAACTTAGTATGGGGCTAGTATGACTAAGCTTAAGCTTTTTATACATATTATCTCATTGAATCTTTCCCAAAATCTATGAGGTATTCATTATCTCCATTTTACAGATGAGGAAACTGAGGCACAAATAAGTCTTACCCTTTGCCTACAGTCACTGCTAATAAGTAGCAGAGCCAAGATTCAAATCCAGGCAGTTTGGCTCCAACATCAAAGCACTTAGCAGTGTGCCTAGCATATAGTAGGTACTCAGTAAATGGCATCTCTGCTCATTATAAATGAGGGTGTTTTTTTCAAATTGGGAAGCACCTATCCTTCACCTACACTGTAGAGCTGGCAGCAGGAGTCTTGCATTCTAGGAGCCTAAGCTAGTCCTTGGGCCTCAGCTCTTCTGTTTCTTACTCTCAGAGTAGTGCCTACCGTAGTATGCAGGAAAGAACTATGCTGAAAGTCAGGACAGCCAGATCCACATCCCAGCCAGGCCATGAGCAGCTATGTGACCAGTGGCAAACCCCTCTCAGATGGCTCAGTTTTCTCATTTGGTAGATGGGGTCAATATTCCCACCCTCCATGAGATGATGGGTGAACTTGGTCAATCCCCACCCAAACTTTTAGAATTGGTGTCATTACCATTGTTATAATCTCAAAGCTGTGGGCTAGACTTCTAGTAGGGTCTGGGCACGGACACACTCAGCACGTCCCTTCCAGCCCCTCCCGCCAGGCAGGCAGACTGTGGGTGGGACGTATGAGCCATTTCGCTTTAGTGATTCTGCCAATGATAGATGTGTCCTCATCAGCCAGACAAGAGGGAGGCCTGGCAAGCCATGTGCTCAGGGCTCTCCTCGGAAGCTGCTTATGGGTGTTACCCAACCATGCCATTTAATATAGATGTTTATTTAATCAGGAAATGAACTCCGAGGTTGACGGCAGTGTCCAGGGACAGACTTCTGGGAACAAGGTTCCTCCCAGGAGCATGGGGCCTGGGGTGCCAGGGCTATCGCCTTTGCTTATCACCTCTGTTTCCCAGGGCTGTCCAGTCCTGCACTTTCTCTCCAGACCCTGGGAAAATCAGCCAGGTCACTGCTGGTTACTCTCGGACCAGGTCAGGTTGGGGGGGACAGTCTACTGTTAGGGATCTTTGAGATTAAACAGTGGGTCACAGAAAGCATTGGGAGTCCTTTTCTGTCTCTGTGCCTCAGTTTGTCCAGCTATAAAAGGGGGGTACTTAGCCTCCTTCTAGAACAGCAATTCACCAAGTGTGGTCCCAGAACCTCTGGGGTTCCACCTCCCTTTTTCAACTATATATCTCTGTGAGACTGGATTTTCATGGAAGTTGACCAAAACAAGTGATAACAATCTGAATGAAGAAGTAGCTAGGAGAATCCAGCTGTGTTCTATTAAACCAGACATTGAGAATATTTGCAAAAAGTGCAAAACTAATGTCATTTCTTCTCATTAATTTTTTGAAGTTATTTTGCATTAATAAAGCTATTTGCGTTAAAATAATAATAATAATAACATTAAAAATATAAAACATTTTTATGTACTACAATCCATTCATTTCCTACCAATCATTTTTCATGGTTGCGGGTAGCTGGAGCCAATTACAGCTGTCCTCTGGGACAACACCAAATTTTTATTGGATAATGCAAAACACACATGGGTCATTGTGAGATCAGGAAGTAAACTTTTCTCCTTTTAATCAAGTAGTCAGCTAGCTAATTGCAGAAAACCTTTTGATGAAGAAGATGGCTAAAAGAAAAAAAGATAAGAAGTATCATACTTTTCAGCAGAAATGGACAGAGGAATTCACCTTTGTGGGGAGAGCAAGTTCTGCAGTGTGTCTAATATGCAATGATATAATTGCATCGATGAAATGGTCAAATATAAAGTGGCATTTCGACACACACCATACTACATTTGCATTGAAATATCCAGTGAGGGATAGCAGGAAGAAGGAAGAAAGCATGTCAAGAGGTACTGTGCAGAGTGCAAGCTAGTCAACAGCAACTCTGTGTTTGGACCCAACAAGGTGACTAGACTTCGGCTAGCTCTACTGGTGCTTTAGCAATTGTGAGAAACAGAAAATGAGTCACAGATGGGGAGTATGCCAAAACATTAATGCTTGATGTTGCCAATGAACTTTTTGATGACTTTTTGCATAAAGACAAGATAATTAAATGAATAAAAGACATACCTCTGTTGGCAAGAACTGTTCACGATCATATCATCATGATGGCAAATCAAATTGAGGCAACACAAGTGAAGGACATAAATGCAGCACCATTCTTTTCTCTTGTTTTGGATGAGTCAACAGATGTAAGCCATTTATCCCAGTTCAGTGTGATTGAAAGGTATGCTGTCGGTGACACACTACGTGAGGCAAGTCTTGCTGTTTTGCCTATGAAAGAGACAACAAGAGGGGAGGATTTATTCAAGTCTTTCACTGAGTTTGCTAAAGAAAAAAATCTACTGATGGATAAACTTATTTTGGAGTGTACTGATGGTGCTTCGTGCATGGTGGGGGAAAACAGAGAATTTGTGAACGTGAAAAGAGACCCATCCTAAGTTTTCACTGCATCCTACATCAGGAGGTGCTTTGTGCTCAGATATGTGGCGAGCAGCTTGGTGAGGTGATGTCGCTGTTCATTCGGTGGTCAATTTTATTGTTGCCCAAGCTTTAAATGATAGCCAGTTTAAAACACTGCTTGGTGAAGTTGGGAATAATTATCTTGGTCTGCTTCTGCCATTAATGTGCATTGATTGTCAAGAAGGATGGTGCTCAGCCTTTTTGCGGCTTGTCTGAGCAAAATCTGGACTATTTTTGAAATGAAAAACGTCAAGCATCCTGAGTTAGCTAACACTGAGTGGCTCCTGAAGCTCTACTATCTCGTGGACATGACTGAATATCTGAACCAGCTCAATGTAAAAATGCAAGGCATTGGAAATACAGTCTTATCCCTTCAACAAGCAGTGTTTACATTTGAAAACAAGCTAGAACTCTTCACTGTTGACATTGAAACAGGTTGTTTACTACACTTTGAAAAACTGGGAGAGTTTAAAGATGCATGCATAGCATGTTGAATCTTGATCTCCAGCTGCTAGCGGGCTTCACATCTAACTGCCTGCAGTCGTCCAAAGCATGCTTTGGAGAATTTCATGAGCATACTCATCTTTTTAAGTTCATCACCCATCCACAGGAGTGTGCAGTGGACAAGGCCGACCTGAGTTATACCCCCTGTGTCTCTGTCAGAGATTTTGAGCTACAAGCTGCTGACCTGAAGGCCACAGACATGTGGGTGAATAAGTTCAAGTCACTGAATGAAGATTTGGAAAGACTTGCATGACAGCAAGCAGAGTTGGTGAGCAAACAGAAGTGGGGAGGAATGAAAAAACTTCAACCCGCAGACCAGCTGATAGTCAAAACTTGGAATGCCCTTCCCGTCACATACCACACACTGCAGCGTGTGAGTATTGCTCTACTGACAATGTTAGGTTTTATGTATACATGTAAGCAGTGTTTCTCACATCTAAAGAACGTTAAGACCAACCTACAACTACGTTTAACGAATGGAATGCTTAATGTCTGCATGAAGCTTAACCTTACCACGTATCAACCAGACTACAAAGCCATCAGCAAAACCATGCAACACCAGAAATCATATTAATGGTAAGAAGTACTTTATCATTGGTTAGCAATAGCATTAAAAAGAATTCAGAGACTTATTGTACTTTAATAGTGTTGGTCTTACATAAAATGCACACATTTACTTGTATTTAGTGTTAAACATATTGTATGGCTCTCACAGAATTACATTTTAAAAATATGTGGCATTCATGGCTCTCTCAGCCAAAATGGTTCCTGACCCCTGCTATAGTATAAGATTACATGGTTTACCCAGTCCTTTTTCATCATGGTATAAGATGATGCTCATGCTGTTAGGTATCACTTTCAGTTCTTTTATAATATTCTGTTTTTGTCCAGCGTTTGAGATAAGTTTTTTAGTCTCATTATGAAGTATTTCAAGATTTTTTAAAGTTTCTCCATAATGTTTTTCCCTGTCCATATGTTCTTCCTGCAGTTCACTGAACATCGTTGTTGGTAAATATTTCAATGTGCCATGAATTGCATATGATGAGTATATGGTTTTCCCGTTAATTGTCACATTTATGCTGTCGGTAATTAGTTTGCAGGTGTCCATTTAGTCATCTGCAATGTTATCCATTGTCCAATTCCTTGAGTTTGCAGTGTGGTCCTAGTAGGTCAGGTTGGTGTTGCAGTGTACAAAGGCGAAGTTTCCTAAATTATAAAATGCTTCCCTCAGGGTGGTTTCCACCATGGATAGGTCAAAAAAGTTTATGACTAGATGCTGTGTGGTCAGTACATTAGGAAATTTAAAGACAGTCACAATTTCAGTAGCAGTGACAGCATTGCTATTATTGTTAGTATTATTAGCATTGCACCCTAATATTACATTGGCAACCAGAATGAAACACCTTGTGATCATATAGGATGATTTCATTCTGGTTTGGCCAGTTTCTAGGTTGTCTCCTATGCACTCTACATAGGTGTTCCCTCCAGAATATTCTGTGGTCTAAAATGCAGAGTGTTATTATTAATTTGAGAGCAACAGAGTATCTGTGTTCCATTGCTTAGGTAATTTCTATTGGCACACCAAGTTATATGTAGAATTATAATTGTATGAGGTATAATCTTAAGGAATACTAAGATCCAGATTAACAATTTTACTAAATTGCACATTCTCAGTCATTTGATGTAAGGTTATCTACTTTGATCTGTTGCATGTGTCCCTGTTTAATTACTGTCCACATGGTGTTGTATCCTGCGTTGCGACTTATTTTCTGTCAGCAGAGAGATGCATCCTTAGGAGATTTTATTATTATTTTATAAGGTGAATTTTTCTTAATTTTAGGTACACTTCTCATTTTAATTTCTTCCTGTTCTAAATGAGGTTTAATCAGTTCTTTTAGGGGAGAACTTCCATCTCCTCTTGGTCTACTATTTAGGGCAAAGCATGCTTCATTAGGAACTGCTTGAAAACTTAACAATATTAATAATGTATTACATTTAGCTTTTAATAGCCCATTATGTCTCTATTATTCCTGATGCTATTGAGTTATATGGCATATAAAAATTCCAATTTACATTATTTATAGCAGCAAAAGACTGTACTCGGCTGGCTGTGAAATGGATTCTTTGATCTGAATCTATGATTTTAGGAGTACCAAAGAATGTTTTCCACATATTTAATGTCTTAATTGTAGTGGCTGCTGATGGGTGTTTTGCTGTCAAGGTGAACATTATTCTTGTATGTACATCAACCATTGTATATACAAACTTTTGTTGGAAAGGCCATGACAAGGGTCCAATAAAATTAATTTGGGTTTGAAAATTTGGTATCTAGGGTTTATCTAACCCTGGTGGCTCTGTTGTCTGGAATGTATATACATTTTTACAGACTATACATCTATTAATGCCTCTCTTTATGTCTTCTATTTTTGCCTTTAAATTTATGGTTCTAAATCATTCTATCATTGCTGTTTGTCCTGGATGTCCTAATTGAATATAAATTTCCTTTATAAACTCTGGCAAGAAATCTAAGTATTCCTCTTGTATTTTATATTTATCCCCTTCACTTTTAACTTGATTGTAGGTATTGGGGGTATTTTATATTTTCCTGTATCTTCATAATTTTCTAAACTTAACTTTATCCCATAAGTTTTTGTTGTATCTCTAATATTAATTTCTTTGCCTACCTTAATTTCTTTTGCTAGCTTATCTGCTATTTGATTCCCTACTGTGCTTGGAGAATTACCTGCAGCATGAGCTGATATATGGGTTACATAGAGCTTTATGTATGATGTTAATTCATCTAGTTTCTCCCTGTGTTCAATGGACCAGAGGTTCCTTCCATTAGTTTGCCAATTATTTTGTTTCTATTTTCCTGATCATTCTGTTATTCCCTTATACACTGGCATTGAGTCAGTACAAACACATACTTTGTGTAGCCCCTTCTCCATAGCATACTCCACTGCCAGAAGGACTCCTGTTAGCTCTGCATGTTGAGCAGAGTCAGCCTTACCTTCCCTGGTGAGCACTGTATCTGTTGCCGGATTGAAAGCTGCTGCTCTCCATTGGTCAAGTCGCTGGCTATGGGGGCTGATCCGTCTGTAAACCAGGCATTTTTCAGGGAGGGTCTATATTCAGGCCCCACCGCCCCTAGACTCTCGGGCACCCTTTGGTTCCCGACAATCTGATTTGGGGGGGGTCTATCTCCAGTCTGAAGACCTCCTCTGTGAGAAGGGCTGGTTCACCAGTGCTCGTTATTTCTCTGAGTTTATGTACCATTTCCATACCAGCCCTTTCTCCTCGATTTGGGTACTTGCCAATTCCTCGGCCGACATTTTAAGCCATGCTTTATGCTCTGAGGGCTAGTAAGGATCTATTACTGGTTTTTGTCCTGTTAGTGGCTCTGTATGGAGGAGCTCTGCATATAATACCCATATATGTTTTTCATAGGGTGAATATTTATTATGGCAGTATGGGAATCTCTGGGACCAGAAACCTACTGGTGTTCTTTGTTTATCACTTGGTCCTTTTCCATATAGGCCCCAACATCCGTGAGTGCCAGTGAATATTATATCTAATGTGATTGTGTCTCCTGGTTTTGGTGCCGCTAATTTTTGATGGTGCTTTAATTGTTCTAAGACTTCTTGTTCCTCTTTCCCCATGTAAAAGCTATTGCCTTCCTAGTTACTTTACATATTGGCTCTGCTAATGCTGATAAGTATGGGATGTGATTTCTCCAGTATGCAAATAATCCCATTAACTGTTGGGCTTCCTTTTTATTGCTGGGGGCCTTAATGCTAAGTATTTTGTTTACTACCTTTTATGGTATATTTCTACCATCTGAGCTCCATTGAATTCCTAAAATTTTTACTTCTGTCCCTGGGGGTTGTATTTTTTCTAGATTTATTGTCCATCCTACTCCTTTCAATTGTTCTACCAGTTTGTTTAAATCTTTTTGGAGGTTTTCTTTGTTTTCACTATATATTAATATATCATCAATATATGTAATAATTTTGGATTGGTAATTCTTTAGATTTACGCTAGATGCTAATAAACTATGTGCAATTGATGGTAAATTTTTGTATCCCTGTGGGCAGCCTTTTAAATTGATACTGCTTTCCTTGCCACGTGAAAGTTGTAATTGGTCACATGAGATATTTTCTGTGACTGGAACCTTAAACCTTTTCTATAGGGAGTCCTCTGTCATCCTCCAAGGACTTTCTGAGGTGGTGTTATAGGGTTTCTGTTGTTTTCTTAAAACTTTTTCTAAAGAAAAGGAGCAGCAGCACCCATGCCGGTGGACTGGTTTTGAGTCAGCGGGAGTAGGCGCCTGCAACTCCTCTTCTGAGGATGAGAAGGCTCAGGCTGAAGCTGCCATATGCACATGAGAGCCCGACCAGTGGTTGCCAAGAAGACAGATACCTCTGGGAGCAAGATGGTGACGGAGTAGGCAGACATACCAACTTCCAACTCCCAGAACCAAAGTAGATTATAACTCAATTTTAAGAACCATCATCTGGATAAACCAACTTTGAACTAAACTAAGTGGACTCTTGAACCAAGGAAGACAGAAGCCACATTGAGACTGGTAGGAATAGTGAAAATACAAAGAGGGCTGCCCAGCTCCCCGGAGCAAATAGCAGCCCGGAGAGACCCGCGTGGCGGGAGAAGAGTTTGGTGGAGAGGGAGGGACCTGGGTCCCAGGAACCAAGCCCCAGCCTACAGTCCCAGAGCCTAGAAGAGGCGTTTGGACAGTTTTGAGCTGTGAAGCAAGAGAGGGAGCTCCCAGGCCTACAGTGTGGAGTATTAGGGCCCTTCCTACTCTGCTGAGGGTTGCTGAAGGGTATGGTGGCGGCAGGACACTGAAACGCGGTTCTGTCGGTGTGAGCAGAGGCCAAGCCGGTGTGAGCGTAGTCTAGCCCAGCAGAGTCAGAGGGGATGCGCAAAAGCAGTCTGGCATCTGCGGGCCCCCCTGTAATCCCACCTGCGGGGACAAAGCGGGAGGCTCGGAATGGGCAGAGATCTGCTCTGCGACCCTGTGCAAACGGGCCCTGACCGCAAGGACGGGGCTAGGACCAGAACGGGTGGGGGCTCACGACTGAGCTCTACTACCTGCCCCGCCCGGCCAGAGAAACTGCGGTTTGCCATCCTGTATGCGTGAGCGGGCTTCGAATGCGGGGATGAGGTAGACCCCCAAGACGAGCGGAAGCTCGCAGCTGAGCACACACTACTAGCCCCACCCAGGCGGAGAAACCGCCATTTGCTGTCCTGCGTGCATGAGCGGGCTCCTAACACGGGGATGGGGTAGAGTTTGGGAGGAGCGGAAGCTCGCAGCTGAGCGAAAGCCAGCAAACACGCCAGGACCAAAAAACTGCAGTTTGCAACCCTGTGCAGAAGAGCCCTGGGTCGAGGGCGGGTCTAAAGCTCTGGATGGGCAAAGGCTCACAGCTGAGAGCACGTCAAAAGCCCAACCCAACACGCGAAACTGTGGCGAGCAGGCTATCACATCATGTGCTGGGCAGATGTCTGGAAATAGGCTGGGTCCGCAGCTCAGCAAAGGTGCTCACCACTACCCTTGGTACTGAGGCTTGTGGCTTGAGTGACAACCCCTCCCACAGAGGAGAGGCAGAAATAACAGCAAAAACCACAGAGGGCCGGCGCTGGCAATGCCCATACCCCAACTGTCCTAGGGAGCGGCAAAGGGGGTGGTGGGCCTGCAGAAAGACCACACTTAGAGAAAACAAAGGCAACACCTACTAGACTCCAGTGGCCACAATTTGCTTATACACAGACAAAATGGGCAGGCAGAGGAATGCAAACCAAATGAATCAAGAGAAATCTCCAGAGAAAGACCTGAATGAACCAAATATAACCAAATTACAACAAGCAGAATTTAGAATAATGATAGTTAGGATGTTCAAAGAAATTAGAGAAACAATGGATAGTCATTATGAACACCTAAATAAAGAGATAATAAGTATAAAAAATGAAATTGAAATAATAAAAAAGAATCAGACAGAAATGACAAATACAGTATCAGAACTGAAGACCACAATGGAAGGAATTGAAAGCAGGATGAAACACGCTGAGGATCGAATCAGCGAGTTAGAGGACATAATAAACAAAAGCACAGAAGCAAAAAAGAAAAAGGAAAAGAGACTCAAACAATGTGAGGAAACTCTAAGGGAACACTGTGACAACCTGAAGAAAAACAAAATTTGCATCATAGGGGTGCCTAAAAAAGAAGAGAGAGGACAGGTAATGGAAACTTTGTTCAATCAAATCATAGCAGAAAACTTCCCTAAATTAAGGTTGGGAAACACTCCAAACATTCAAGAAGCACAGAGAACTCCATTAAAGAGAAACCCAAAAAGATCTACACCAAGACACATCATAGTTAAAATACCAAAGCTAATGGATAAAGAAAAAATTTTAAAAGCTGCTAGAGAAAAAAAGGCTATCACCTATAAAGGAAACCACATAAGGATGACAACGGACTTCTCAACAGAAACACTTGAGGCCAGAAGGGAATGGCAAGATATATTCAAAGTAATGCAGAACAAGAACCTACAACCAAGACTACTCTATCCAGCAAGGCTAATGTTTAAAATTGAAGGAGAAATAAAGAGCTTTCCAGACAAAGAAAGCCTCAAGGAATTCATTAAAACAAACAAATTCTGCAAGAGATACTAAGGGGCCTGTTGTGAACAGTTCAAAGGGAGGAAAGAATATAGCAAAAAAATATATATACAGCTTTAAAGAACAAAATGGCAATAAAAAACTAGATATCAATAATAATCTTAATGTAAATGGATTAAATAATCCAATCAAAAGACATAGGGTAGCTGCGTGGATAAAAAAACAGGACCCATACATATGCTGTCTACAAGAGACTCAACTTAAAACAGAAGATGCACATAGACTGAACGTAAAAGGATGGTAAAAAATATTTCATGCAAATGGAAATGAAAAAAAAGCCAGGGTAGCAGTACTTATATCTGACAAAATGGACTTTAAAACAAAGGCTGTAGTAAGAGATAAAGAAGGACACTACATAATGATAAAGGGAACAATTAAACAGGAAGATATAACTATTATAAATATCTACGCACCAAATATAGGAGCCCCAACATACATAAAGCAGACTTTGATGGATATAAAGGGCGACATTAACAGCAATAATATCATAGTAGGGGATTTCAATACCCCTCTAACAACACTGGATAGATCCTCAAGAAAAAAAATTAATAAAGAAACAGCAGACTTAAAGGATACACTAGATCAAATTGATATAATAGATATCTTCAGAACTTTTCACCCTAAAGAGGTAGAATATACATTCTTCTCAAGCGCTCATGGTATGTTTTCTAGGATAGACCACATGTTAGGAAACGAATATGGTCTCAATAAATTGAAGAAGATTGAAATCATATCAAGCATTTTCTCTGATCACAATGCCATGAAACTAGAAACTAACCACAAAAGAAAAACTGAAAAATACTCAAACACTTGGAAACTAAATAGCATAATATTAAATAATGAATGGATTAACAATGAGATCAAAGAAGAAATAAAAAATTTTTTAGAAACAAATGATAATGAGCATACATCAACTCAAAATTTATGGGACACAGCAAAAGCAGTACTGAGAGCAAAGTTTATTGCTCTACAGGCATATCATAAGAAGCTAGAGAAAGCTCAAATAAGCAACCTGACCATACAGCTAAATGAACTAGAAAAACAACAACAAATAAAACCCAGGACAAGTAGAAGGAAGGAAATAATAAAGATCAGAGCAGAAATAAATGACATAGAGGCTAAGGAAACAATACAGAGGATCAATGAAACCAGAAGCTGGTTCTTTGAAAAGGTAAACAAGATTGATGAACCTTTAACTAGACTCACCAAGAAAAAAAGAGCGAGGACTCAAATACATAAAATTAGAAAGGACAGTCGAGAAATAACAACTGACACAACAGAAATACAAAGCATTGTAAGAAAATACTATGAAGAACTATATGCCAAAAAATTAGACAATCTCGGTGAAATGGACAAATTTCTTGAATCATATAACCTTCCAAAAATCAATATGAAAGAATCAGAACACCTAAATAGACCAATTACAACAAATGAGATCGAAACAGTTAGCAAAAAACTCCCAAAAAAGTAAAGTCCTGGGTCTGATGGCTTCACAAGTGAATTCTATCAAAAATTCAAAGAACTAATTCCTATCCTCCTCAAGCTATTTCAAAAAATTCAAGAGGAAGGAAGACTTCCAAACTCCTTTTATGAGGCGAGCATAATTCAGATCCCCAAACAGGGCAAAGACAACACAAAGAAAGAAAATTATAGGCCTATATCCCTGATGAATTTAGATGCTAAAATTCTCAAAAAAATATTAGCCAACCAGATCCAGCAATATATGAAAAAAATCATACACCATGATCAAGTGGGATTTATTCTGGAGAGGCAAGGTGGTTCAATATTCGCAAATCAATCAATGTGATTCATCACATAAACAAAAGGAAGGACAAAAGTCACATGATAATTTCAATAGATGCAGAAAAGGCATTTGATAAAATCCAGCACCCATTCATGCTCAAAACTCTCAGTAAAGTGGGAATACAAGGAACATTTCTTAACATGATAAAGGCCATCTAAGACAAACCCACAGCAAACATCATACTAAATGGACAAAAATTAAAAGCAATCCCCTTAAGATCAGGAACCAGGCAGGGGTGTCCCTTTTCACCACTCTTATTCAACATAGTTCTGGAAGTCCTAGCTACAGCAATCAGACAAGAAGAAGAAATAAAAGGCATCCAAATTGGAAAAGAAAAAGTAAAACTGTCATTATTTACAGATGATATGATATCGTATATAGAAAACCCTAAAGTCTCAGTCAAAAACTACTGGACCTTATAAATGAATTCAGCCAGGTGGCAGGATATAAAATTAATACTCTGAAATCAGAGGCATTTCTATATACAAACAATGAACTGTCAGCAAAAGAAATTAAGGAAACAATACCCTTCACTATTGCAGCCAAAAAAATAAAGTACCTAGGAGTAAATTTAACCAAGGAAGTTAATAAGGACTTGTACTCAAAAAATTATAAAACATTGATAATAGAAATCAAGGAAGATACAAACAAGTGGAAGCATATACTGTGCTCATGGCTAGGAAGAATAAACATCATTAAAATGTCTATATTACCCAGAGTAATTTATAAATTCAATGCAATACCAATTAAAATACCAATGACATACTTCAAAGATATAGAACACATATTCCAAAAATTTATATGGAAGCAAAAAAGAACACGAATAGCATCAGCAATTTTAAAAAGAAAAAATAAAGCAGGAGGTATCATTCTTCCAGATATCAAGGTTTACTACAAGGCCATTATACTCAAGACAGCCTGTCCTAGCATAAGAACAGGCACATTGATCAATGGAACAGAACAGAGGACCCAGAAATAAACCCACAGCTTTATGGACAACTAATATCTGACAAAGGAGGAAAGAACATACAATGGAGTAAAGACAGCCTCTTCAACAAATGGTGTTGGGAAGATTGGACATCTACCTGCAAAAAAATGAAACTAGACCATCAACTTACACCATTCACAAAAACAGACTCAAAATGGATAAAAGACTTAAACGTAAGCCGTGAAACTATAGCATCTTTGAAGAAAACATAGGCAGCAAGCTCTTCAACATCTGTAGCAGCAATATATTTGCCGATTTATCTCCACGGGCAAAGAAATAAAAGGCAAGAGAAACAAATGGGACTATATCAAACTAAAAAGGTTTTGCACAGCTACAGACAATAAGAACAGAATGAAAAGACAAACCACACAATGGGAGAACATATTTGAGAGCACATCTGATAGGGGTTAATAACTAAAATTTATAAAGAACTTATAAAACTCAACAACAGGAAGACAAACAATCCAGTCAAAAAATGGGCAAAAGAAATGAATAAAAATTCTCCAAAGAAGACATACAGATGGCCAATAGGCATATGAATAAATGCTCTACATCACTAATCATTAGAGAAATGCAAATTAAAACCACAATGAGATATCACCTCACACCAGTCAGAATGGCACTCATCAGCAAAACAACACAGAATAAGTGCTGGCGAGGATGTGGAGAAAAGGGAACCCTTCTGCACTGCTGGTGGGAATGCAGACTGGTGCAGCCACTGTGGAAAAACAGTTTGGAGATTCCTCAAAAAATTAAAAATCGAACTGTCTTTTGACCCAGCTATCCCACTTATAGAAATATACCCTAAGAACACCATAGCACTGTTCGAAAAGAAGAAATGCGCCCTTATGTTTGTAGCAGCATTGTTCAGAATAGGAAAGATCTGGAAACAGTCCAAGTGTCCATCAGAAGACAAGTGGATTAAAAAGCTTTGGTACATATATACTATGGAATAATACTCAGCCATAAGAAATGATGACATCGGATCATTTACAACAAAATGGATGTACCTTGATAACATTTTACGGAGTGAAATAAGTAAATCAGAAAAAAAAGAAAAACTGAGAACAGCATGATTTGATACATAGGTGGGACATAAAAGTGAGACTTTGAGACATGGACAAGATTGTGGTGGTTACGGGGTGAGGGGTGGAAGGGGAGGGTGGGAAAGGGAGGAGGGTAGGGGTACAGGGAAAACCAGATAGAAGGTGACAGAGGACAATTTGACTTTGGGTGATGGGTATGCAACACAATTGAATGATAAGACAACCTGGAGATGTTTTCATTGTACATATATACCCTGATTTATTCGTGTCACCCCATTAAAATTAATAAAAATAAAATTAAAAATAAAATTTCTAATGAAAGTTCTAATCTTTTTTATTTTCCTTCTTAATGCTAATTTCCATTCTGTATCTTCCAAATGGGTAAAACTTTTTTGGATTAGTGTGTCGATATCTGAAACTAGTTTCCACTCGATACTTCCTTCAGCACTCTCTTAGGCTTT
The DNA here is from genome assembly GCA_037038555.1 of Rhynchonycteris naso. Lineage (NCBI taxonomy): Eukaryota > Metazoa > Chordata > Mammalia > Chiroptera > Emballonuridae > Rhynchonycteris > Rhynchonycteris naso. The sequence continues at coordinate 180,846,366 of CM072995.1, read as the reverse complement.
TAGTTTTAGCTTTAAGCAATATAATATTTTCATGAATTTGCTCCGAAGCTGATTTTGTAGATCTTCTTTTTAATATTTTTTACAATTTGTGGGCTTTACAACGGTTTTCTCGGAGTTTTTTTCAAGAATGACAACCACTTGCTGAGTCCACCTAGGGATACCCACTCTTTGTAGTATAGACCAGTCAGTACAAATCCCTGACTAGAAGAGACCTACAGATGGAAGAGGTGTCCCTCAGCTTCTGGCAGATGGCCACTAAACCATATGAAGTTTACAAATATCCCTTCACTTCTGCCCTCTGGTTTTAAGCCAGAAATTTCCAATTGATGCTGCCTTTTTAAGGCTGAGTGCCAACTACACCATTTGTCCCAGTGAGCCCAAGCTCTACGTGGATCAGGCATCACTAATTTGACTTCCCTGTGCAGTGGGACACTCCTGCTTATCAGCAGGGCTGGCAGCCTCTTCAATACTACTCTTAAGGTGGCTATGAGGATGCTACTGATAAGTGCCGACACTAACTGCCACTGGAGGAAAAGCACGAGACCAACACAGAGTTAGTTGCAATAATCACACAGGCAATTTATTACTCACAAATCCTTTCAGAGTGCCTGGGTACAGCTTAAGGAGGCCCTGTCGGTGTGCTCCTCTCGGCTATCTTTGGTCAGAGTGGCGTGGAGAAAGTTCACATCAATGTTTGAGTCTGGGTGACTACAGCAGTAGGGGGCCCCTCAGCTTTAGTACCTTTTCTGGGCAATGCCTTCTAACAAGTGTCAGTCTACAGGATTATCACCTCAAACCACCTTTTGGAGAATTCCTTGCAGGACACCCCTTTTATGTTAATCTACTGAAATGTTTATGTCAAACCACTTTTTAAGATGTTTCTATTTACATTAACTTACAAAGTTATGACACCAAGCCACTTCTTATCTATGTATAACTTCACACACACACTAACTGGGCTCTGCTTGAAAGTCAGAGTTGTTTATCAACTCTGCACCACTATATTAATTCCTATCCAGACAGCATAATTTTATTTAATTTCCTTAAAATATTTTAACATCATATTTTAATTACTTTTATATATTCTTCATATTTTTGTTTTTTATATTTCTATATATTAAATTACTATAACATATTACTACAACAAATATAGCTGCAGAGAATCAAGACCAATTTGCCTTCAGTTGGAAAGAGAGACAATGGACCTTTACAGTATTACCCCAGGACTATTTGCATAGCCCCATCTTGTGCCATGGGCTGGTGGCTGCTGACTTGGCTAAATGAAAACAGCCAGAGGCAGTTTGCATGAACCATTATATTGATGATATTATGCTAACTAGCGATTCTCTTCCAGAATTGGAGCAAGCAGTCCCTACCCAGCTATCCCATTTGAAATCATGTGGCTGGGCAGTCAACAAAAACAATTTACAAGGACCTGGGTTATCTGTTAAATTCCTGGAAATTGCCTGGCTGGGTAAGACAAAAGTTATCCCTGATGCAGTTATAAATAAGATCCAAGCATATCCCGTGCCCACTATGGTAAAACAGTTACAAGAATTCTTATGTTTGTTGAGGTATTGGTGAGCATTTATACCCCATTAGACTCAGTAACTACACCCCTTGTACAACCTTATTTGAAAGGGAGTTCCTTGGGATTGGACTGAGCAGACGCAAGGTTTATTTGCAGCAGCTAAGAGAGTTAATGAGGTCGCACAGGCCTTGAATGTGTTTGATCCTGCTAGGCCTTGTGAGCTAGATGTTCATGTAACCTCAGAGGAATGTGGATGGAGTTTGTGGCAACAGACAGAGCACCTACGGCAACCTATTGGGTTTTGGTCCCAATTGTGGAAAGGTGCTGAAGTTCATTACTCATTAGTGGAGAAGCAGTTGGCAGCTGTGTATGCTGCCCTCCTGGCCACTGAGAATATTACAACCACAACACCAATTATAGTCAAGACAACATACTCTATTGCAGGATGGGTGAGAGATTGGGCGACCAAACCACATAGTGGTATGGCCCAAACTTCCACCCCTGCCAAATGGGATGCCTGCCTGCAACAATGCTGTGCTCTTAGCACCAGCCCATTGAGGGCAGAACTGAAGGAAGTCTTGAGTCCAGTCACCTATGCGACCTTAGAGTCAGGTGCAACTGGGGCTAAGGAGGCAGAACCTGAAGTCAGTCTCTACCAGGAGGGGCGGGTGCCCATCCCCAAGGATGCCTGGTATACTGATGGTTCCTGCAGGGGCCAACCTGCCAAATGGACGGCTATAGCTTTTCATCCGTCCACTGAGACTATTTGGATGGACATAGGTACAGGCCAAAGCAGCCAATAGGCAGAATTAAGAGCTGTTTGGCTAGTTGCCCATAATGAACCTTCACCTCTGGTGATTTGCACTGACAGCTGGGCTGTCTATTGTAGACTGACCCTTTGGACTGCTACTTGGCACACTAACCAGTGGATGGTAATGCACCGTTCACTATTGGGTCAAGCCATGTGGCAGGACTTATGAGAAATAGGACACCAGAAGCAAGTGACAGTATATCATGTCACGGGGCATGCCCCTCTAACCCATCCTGGGAATGATGAGGCAGATACGTTGGCAAGGGTGCGATGGTTGGAGACTGCACCTGCAGGTGATGTGGCACAGTGGCTCCACCGGCGCTTGCTCCATGCGGAACAGAAAACTATGTGGGCTACAGTTAAGGCTTGAAACTTACCTGTGTCCTATGCAGAAATACTTGCAGCCTGTGAGCAATGTGCATCATATTCCAAGGAGCACCCTCAGCGACCACTGGTGTCACCTAAACAGATCCAAAGGCTCATGTTCCACTGACACAATGGCAGATAGACATCATTGGACCATTACCAAAGTCAGAAGGGTACCAGTATGCAGTCACCTGTGTAGATACTGCCACTGGTCTGCTTTTTGCTTACCCTGCCCATAACCCTGACCAGAGGGCAGTCATACAGCTCTAGACCGCCTGAGTGCTGCACATGGGCGACCACTGGTCCTTAAAAGTGACAATGGTACCCATTTCACTAGTTCAATGGTGAGGCAATGAGCTCAAGAGCTGGGGGTAGACTGGAAGTACCTATGTTCCCTTCCACCCCTGGGCTGCTGGTATCATTGAGCGGTATAATGGACTCTTAAAGCAGGAACTGTGATAGGAGGGGGGCACCAGCTCCTTTACTGTATGGACATGTCGCTTATGGACAGTACTCCAGATTTTGAATGAGAGACCTTGACGAGGGAGCCCAGCTCCAGTGGATGCCTTCCTGCATCAGGCAGCTGCCCCCATTCAGTTGCAGATACGCACCAAGGACATTTTACTCAAGCCAGGTTTTGAACAGCGGAACATGTGCTCTTGCCTGCCCCAAGAGTCCTCTTTAAAGGCCAATGGCTTCGATGGACTTGGCCCTGGACTGTACAGGCCCCCCATCTGAGATGGGTGGCCTTGTTGGCACCATGGGGCTAGAGGTGGACCTCCAGTTAACTCCTTGGGCAACCAGCACCTGGCCACCTAAGGTAGAAGTGTATTATCCCTTGAGTACTCAGGGAGACAGCATAATGAAGGGCACCTTTGTAATTTCTTTAAATGGCCAATAAGGAGTTCTCCTATTTTACAAACATAGAACTAGAGGATGCTGGTGTATTGGCCAATAAGGTTTGGTATGCCTGCTCAGGATGGCCTCTGGTACCAGCTACTGTGCTGTCTACAGACAAAACTCTGGCCTGTATTCTGCCAGAGGGAAAATATTTTCCTCTCTTGGTGCTACTGACAGCTCTCTTGTTTTATCCATAGCTTATGATTTGGTCATTCTATTGCTATAGTTTGTACTGTTTTTGTTTATGCAATGACCCCACTCCTCGCACAGTGACCATCATAAAAGATACCTGTAGTGTAGATTATAAAGCGAGCAAAGTAATGGAATGTTGGTCAAATAAGTTTGCAAATATTATGTATATGTTTGATCACTTGTGGTTGGCATTGGGGGCTGGGCAACACCAGACATAGTAATCTGTGAGGTTGCAGGTCACCTTCCTACTTGGGAGGGGCCATTGTCTTGCTAATGTTTACTGGAAGAGAGATTCTGCCCCACCATCAAGAGGTACAAAAGGATTTCTGCTTTTTGTTCTCCCTGATTCCTTGCCCTCCATGGGAAAAGCAGGTTTTCTGCTTTTCTCTTGGCTTCTCTTGTGGCTTGCCTATAATGGTGAGACACCAATACACAGAATGGCCCACCATCCTCTGACTCTGCCATTTTTTTACCATTTGCCTGAATTTAATGAGAACCTGCATGTGAATGTCCATAATGGTGAAAGCAGCCCTTGACCTTACACCCCTTCTCATTTCCTTAAAAGTGTGCATGTGTATGGCCAGTAGTCACAGCTGTCGTGGCCAGGCATATGCAGGTTCTCACTGGATTCAGGCAGATGGTAACAAAGCAGTAGAACAAAACAAAACAAAAAAAATGGTGGGCCATTCCTTTATTCAAGTTTTGCACCAACCAGCCAGTGAGCAAACTCATAGAGCTCCCAAATGCACTGACACATTCTCTGGTTCCAAAACCAGGAATATCTTCTTCAGTTTCTCCTAGAATCAAAGGCCCCACCAGTCTCAACATAGCTTGCAAAAGCCCCTCACCTCTGGTTTTCCATCTGCACACCTTCTTCGTTCTCTGACCAAAGTGGCTTCTTCTTAAGCACCCTGCATTCTCTCTGCTCTCTCTGTAAAACATGGCTTCCCTCTTTTTCTCCTCCTTCTATCTTTTCAAAACTTTCTTGCGTGTGTTGGGCAGATAAAATATATTATGCTCACTTTGTTAAGGATGGTGCTGCCCACATGGAAACCCATCACCCAGGTGATATTATTTGCCCTATGCTTGGGATGGGTGCGGGGAACAGGCTGTAAGCAGGCCGGGTCATTATAGCCTAAGGCTTAGTTTTAAGAGTAAGCTTTTCCCTACACCCTTGACTGATTAGATGATGTAGGGTGGTGCACTCTCATGAGGAATCCCATTGTGCCTCAGATGAGTGACTTTGTATCAGAGACTTTCTTGTTTGTAGATTGAATTAAGGGTTTGGATTTCTACAGTATAAAGTGGGGCAGACCAGGAGCTTGCTCTCTTGGTTCCTGAGGTTGGTATTAGAAAGAAGAGCAGATTAAGGCCACGTGGAATAGAGGAGAGGCAGCCAAGATGGCGAAATGCTGAGGAAGAAACCAGTTTGTGCAGAGTTTGTGTAGAGAGAAGGAGATGGGAAACAGAGGAGAATAAGTCTGGTGAGCTAGAAACCTTTGATTCTACGAAACTCGGAAAAGTCAGTAGCTTTGTGAGCACTGGATGAGTGGGTTTTGGAGCCCAGTGTGTGTTTTTACTTGCCCGCCGGGTGCAAGCTAGAATTAAAGCTGATGGCTCACTAGTTCTTGGCTCCATTGTTTCATTACCGACTGTTCGAATCTAATGTAAACCTGCATGGGCCACTGGTAAGGAGATTCCTTAAGTTCCTGTCTTACTGAGGAATTACATCTCACTGGTCATTCCTGTGGTGCCCAGTTCTGCTCCATGCTGAGTTGTGTCATCTTAGGCTAGATATCCCTTCTGAGCTTCAGCTTCACCATCTTTAAAGTGGGGATACTGCCTGACCTGTGGTGGCGCAGTGGATAAAGCGTCGACCTGGGAACACTGAGGTCGCCAGTTCAAAACCCTGCACTGGTCTGGTCAAGGCACATATGGGAGTTGATGCTTCCAGCTCCTCCCCCCTTTCTCTCTCTCTCTCTCTCACTCTCACTCTCTCTCTGTGTCTCCTCTCTAAAATGAATAAAAAAATAAAAAGAATTAAAGTGGGGATACTAACTGTACCAAATTCCATGGCTTCCCATGAGGCTTGATGATTAAAACTGTATGTAAGTCATTCAGTCTTACACCAGGCACATAGTAGGTGCTCAATAATATTATTTCTTTTGATTATGATTCTGTCTCTCCAGACCCTCCAAAACATGGGCATGCTCTTAGATGTCTTCTCCTGGCTCACTCTAAATCAGTTTCCCATTAGTCATCCAGTTCCATCAATTCTCTTTCCTGATTGTCTCCAGAGTATGCTCTCTCCGATCCCATTGTTCTTAGCTGAGGATTGATCGCCTCCTAGAATGAACAACCTAACATACCAGCCTCATCAGGATTGAAAGCCTTCTTGCTTCCCTTCATCCAATAGTTAGAGCCTAAGCTCCTGGGCCTGGGAGGATCTCATATGAGGTTCTGTTTTACTAACCCAATCTCCTTTCAGATGCTTTCCCTGAATATCCCAGCCCCATTCCACTTAATACTCTTGGAACATAATGTCATTAAAACACCCAGTTAAGAACAGGCACCCCAAAACTTGGAATGAGTCAATGAGTTGAAATAAAACAATCATCATCTTTTAAATAAGAAACGGTATGTATGTTATCATTAAACAGCATAGTGTCACCTCAGTTATTTGGAGAGTGGTCTCAAAAAACTTTATACATTGGAACATGTCTCCAAGCCTGGATATTAAGTCCCCAAATATCCATAATACAATCCTTCACCCATATTACTGAGAGAGTCTTTATTTAGACTCTTCTTTTGGAAACAATTCTTAAACAAGCTTAATTTTATTGTTCACTAACTTACAGCAAGTAAAAGTATTCATAAGAATATTGTCAGAGGAGGTGAGCTGGTCACAGACTAGATGAGGAAGAAGAAACAGGAAGACTAAAAAGTAGACCTTGTTCTGTATTTTCACTCAATGCAGAGCAGAAGATTATTATTGCCTGCAATTCTTCTTCCTTATGAAACTTCTCTGGAAGTTTCCCATGTTTGAAGTTACTTTTGCATTCCTGAAACCTTATACTTGAATGTGCCTGTGCTGTGTACAGACCTTATATTGTCTCTATAAGTTGTATTTTATTTTCCTTAACTTAGTATAAGTGCTTGGGGCAGACTTTTTTTTTCAATACGCCACAGTATCTTTTAAACTTGTAAACCCCAATCTTGGCCTTCACAAACAGGGCCAGGGACACATAGAACCTGAGGTTGGGGCCCATCTTTTCAAGATGTCCTTGTTACTCCCAGCAAAAGCATAATTTTAAAATGGAGTCCAAGGTTGCATTTATTTAAAAGCGAAAACAGGAGTCCTTAAAATTTAGGTTTATATGTGGCTATTTCTTCTCACACCCCCAGTGGTACATATATACTCACTACTTTCTGCCTTCAAGATGTCTGGATGGAGAATTTTAGATGCACTGCTCTCATCAGGATAGAAAGTGAATATCATATATTTTTTAAATTAAGTTTGTAGGGAAGTGTGTAATAGTATGAAGTCTATCAACTCTGGATGAAGTAAAAACATTTGTACTTGACAGGGTGTAATGTCCTTATTTTTGATGCTACTGGACTTCATTTATATTTCTCTGATGCCACTCACTGGTTGTGGAGGGGGAGGCAGAATCCAAGGAAGTCTAGTGCCTTCTACCCACATGCAATCATATGAAGTAAGCATCGCAGTACTTAGGAAGAAAAAACTCACTCTATGCCTAATTAATTGCCCACCAGATTCATAGGATGCTGAGCTCTCTAGGATTGTGTTGTGATCTCAAGGGTACATTAAGTATAATAAATTTTGACAGCCAGCACAATTCTGGGCACACAACAATAACTTGGGTTTTTAAAGAATATTTAATGAATAGTAATTAAAGGAAGAAAAATAAACTCAGCAGTTCAATGAGGGCCACAACACAGAAATCATGAAATTGGAAACAGAACTTGAGAGAGTACATGAAAAAAGGAAAAGGTGTCACAAGTAAGCAAACTTTCCTTTCATCATTTATTCATTCATTGTTCTGCTCATTTATAACAAAATATAATCATATGTGTCAGGCACAGGATACAATGGGGAAGAGGAAAAGGATAGGCAGGCTCTGCTTCTGTTCTGCTGCAGCTTGAAATACCTGATATAACCAAAGGAGGAAAGGCATTGTAAGTAGCCAAGAAGTTGTTCAAGACTGCTTTTATTAAAAAACTGGTTTAAATATTTTGACATTCAGGACAGAATGCAAATCAGCCAAATAAGCCTGACTCCTATGTATATGACAATAAAGCTTGAAAGATAATTTCTAGAGAAGGCCAAGAAAAGGTGAGATCCCTGTGCTCAGTGGTAGGGCAATTGCTCTCACTGGCTGATCAGAATGGTGTGCCTATGTGCGGAATGTGGAAGGGGTGACATAAATGTCTCCAACATTAAAGTGCAAAATTCTGAGATATGGATTAGGGACTTGTTCAATAAAAATGACATGAATTGAGGGAGACAGAGACAAGGCAGGCAGACAGACAAGAGGACAGAAAATGTGTGTCCACATCTGTTTTGTCATAAGATGAGTCACAGCACCATTACAAATAAAAATTCCTATTCACCCCTGCATACTATAATTTATTAACAATTGAGTAGCACATGTGTCTAGTAATGCCAAAGGCAGATTGTGAATTAGAAAAAGTCTATCCTATAGATATTTATCTATTCTAAGCCAAGGGTTAGTTTTCTTAAATAGAGATACCATATGGAAGGAAAAAGATTAAGTTTTGTATACACAGAGCATCACTTTTCAAAATCAACAAGGTATTACCAGTGAGATGACTTTATTTTCTTCCTATGTGGAGTTCCTTTTAGTGCACCATTACATGTCATGATATTATAATTGCCCAAATTGTTTCATAACAAGTAAGTGAACAACCTTGATAAGAATTACTTTATTCTAAACTGAGGTATATTAGAATCGACATTTTTTTCTTTCAAACAGTTTTAACAGAATGTTCAGAGAGAATGCCAAAGTTCCAAAGAGAAAATTAAACCTCAGTGGATCTCTCTGTTATTAAAACTACTATTACATTTTTTAGACATGTAATCTCTAAATACTCAAGATACAGTGGCACAACTGTTATCTAAAAATCAAATGGAAATACAAGGTGGGGTGATGGGTGGTCTTCTAAAGGTGGAGGATGGGGAAGGAAAGTGAAGAGAGTATAAGAAATTATTGGAACAAACATGGAGTGACATCTCTGTTATTGAGGATTGTTAATTAATGAGTGACACTAACTCTCCAACATAGCACAGTGAAACTCCCATCTCCAGCCTGGTAACTAGGCTACTCTTCCCTGTTCTCCATGTTTACATTAAATTGCCTCACAGACTCTCAATTTCCTCTCTCTGTTCAGTATGAAATTGTCACTCTCAAAATCTGTAAAAGCTTCAGATTGAGGATTTCATTCTGAATCCTCTGGTAATAGTTCTTAGACTTCCTACACATATGCTTTCATTTTTTTGTTTGTTTGTTTGTTTGTTTACAGGGACAGACAGAGTCAGAGAGAGGGATAGATAGGGACAGACAGACAGGAATGGAGAGAGGTGAGAAACATCAATCATTAGTTTTTCGTTGCCGTCGCAACACCTTAGTTGTTCATTGATTGCTTTCTCACATGTGCCTTGACCGTGGGCCTTCAGCAGACTGAGCAACCCCTTGCTGGAGCCAGCGACCTTGGGTCCAAGCTGATGAGCTTTTGCTCAAGCCAGATGGGCCTGCACTCAAGCTGGTGAGCTCGGGGTCTTGAACCTGGGTATTCCGCATCCCAGTCCGATGCTCTATCCACTGCTCCACCGCCTGGTCAGGCCACATACGCTTTCTAACATTTGTGTCCTCATATATATTGAAAAGTTCTTCAGAAAATGCATTTCTTCTTTGGAGAAATATTTACCTTGAAAGCATACACCACACTTTCAGGGTAAGTGTGGAAATCTGGAGTAATCCTCTTTGAGGACTGTTTTCAGGCAGAATATTCAAGAGAAACCTGATTTATGCAATCGGGTCCGTCCAGCCAGCATTTGTTTAAAGTTCACCATTTTCTGCCTCGGCTGGTTTGACATGCTAACATGGGTAAACAGCTATTGAATTCACATCACCACTTATAAAGGCCTTAATAACATATTCCAGCATTGACCCATATGCAAGTTGAGGAGGCCAAGAGCATTCTGGGATATTCCTTTAAGAAAAAATGACTCCTGATATTTCATCCCCCCATCATTCACACTAAATATTAAAGTTGCTCACTCTCTGTAAGAGGGCCTCAAGAATATCAATATAAGTGGTTATAATCTTTAATAGACCTTGGAATTCAATTAGCTACAATTTTGTGGTGGCTTAATAATTTATGATAATTGTAAATTTACCACAGCCAAACCTATGAATTTTCTGATATCTTTAAAAACATGCATTCTCAAGGTGAAGCATGACATTGTCTATGCTCATTGCTACCAAAATAGTCTAATTTAACAATTCAGAATGCATCCCATAACTTAACCCTAAATCACTGGAGGTTTGCCTGTTAATGCGAAGCCCAAAGCCTGAGAGCATCTCTCCAGCTCATTAAGCCTCCAATTCCAGCAGCTATCTAGTATTAGCTGAAAGCAATCTACTGTGTGTGCTTTAGTGGCCCCGTCCACCTTTCCTTCTGCTCCAGAAACAAAAACAAATTGAAAGAACATACACACACAGGTACCTGCACATGACACACACACCTCTTTCACAAAAAAATTCATAGTTTGGTAAATTAGTATAAGGTAAACTTCCATAACCACCTCCTAAGTCAAGAGACAGATCTTTATCAACACTTCATAAGCCCCTTCTCATGCCCCATCCTAATGACAACCCCTTTTCTCCAGAACTAACACCTGTTACTAAAACCTACCTAGCAACTACTTCCTTACATTTGCTATAGTTTCCTCACCAATTGTGCATCCTTAACTACTACTGTTTAGCTTTGCTCATTTTTAAAACTCTCTTTTGTAATAATAATAGATTCATAGAAAGTTGCCAAAAAATGTACAGGGTGGTCCCAAGCACCCTTGACTCTTTCTTCCCCAATGTTTACAACTTGCATAACTATTTTGTACACTCTGAGCACCATAAAATTGACATGGATACAATTTGTAGAGTTTATTCAAACTTCATCAATTATTTCTTTACTCATTGGTGTGTGTTTATAGTGCTATGCAATTTTTCACATATGTAGCTTTGTGTAAGTACCACTGCAATCAAGATATGGAACTGTGGCATCCCCACAAGTCTCCTTATACTACCTCTTTAGAACCACAACCACCGGCTGCCTCCTCTCCCAAATTCTCACCCCTGCAAACTATTAATCTGGTTTTCATCTCTGTGGTTTCTTCCAAGAATATTCTAGAATAGATCCATACATCATGTAATCTTTTTATAGTACCTACTTTTCATATAACATAATTTCCTGGTGGTTTATTCACATTGTTGTGGATATTAATAGCATTGTTTTTTCTTCTTGTTGGGTAGTATTCCACAGTCTGGATATAACAGTTTGTTTACCTAGTCTCCCACTGAAGAACATTTAGGGTTTTCTTTTCCAGTTTTTAGCTATTATAAATAAAGCTGTAGTGAACATTTATGTACAGATATTTTTGTAAATATAACATTTTATTTTTCTGGAATGAATGCCAAATAATGCAATTTCTGGGTTACATAGCTTGCACATTTTTAATTTTAGAAGATAATGTTTAACTATTTTCCAGAGTTACTGTACCATTTTATATTCCCACCAGCCATACATGAATTAGCCCATTTCTCTTCATTCTTGCCAGTATTTTCTAGCTTTTAAAAATACGGTATGTATTTACATTTTTTAAAATTTACATATTCACTCTCCATCTCTCTCTTTTCCTTCAACTATTTTGTTAAACAACTCAGGCATGTTGAACTATAGTTTCCAGTCCAGACTTGATTGATTTGTACGCTCCTGGTGAAGTTCAGGCATGCAGCTGGGTCCAGCAGCTGATAAGACTTTGTTTTAGCCAGGCTGTAGGTGGTGGTGAGTTCTGTCATCAGAAGATTCATAATGGCAGGTGGTCTCTCCATGTGTGATGATAGCAGCCAGGGAAGCTCAGTGCCTACCTCTACTCATTTAGAAAGAGGGTGCAAAATGGTTATGTGTTAATTATATACTTTAATTATATACTGTAATTATTGTGTTTATTATATGAATAATGTTATAAAGAAACTTTTCTTTATTTACTAATTGCTTACCTATTAGTACACTTATATGGAAGAGGCAAAATAAATGTTGATTGTGTCCTTTTATCAGTTTTCAAGATCAAGTGGCTCTCTGTCATCCTGCAAAAGTGGCCAATTATTTTTTTAACATTGCTAGGAATTCATGAATGCAAACTAATTTGATTCCCTGGCTTTGATTTTTCTTTAGGAATTCAGTGTGTTGGGTCTTCCTTCTATGTCTTCAGGATTTGTCAGTCTCTCAAATCTCTTTCTTTCTTCCTTCATTTCTTTTTTATTTTAAGCATTTACCTTTTATCCACCTTTTATTTTTCTTAAGTAACAATCTGAGTGTTTTTTCACTCTTGTGTGTCTTTAGGGTTCAATTCTAAAGTTATTTCTTTCTCAAGTTTTTAATTCTTTTTTGGTTCTCTCACCTTCCTAGCACAAAAGCTTGCTCTATGATAAGCTCACCAGATTGGAAGAGTGGATGAAGTTGAAACTTCTTTTACAAACTAGTTCAGTTTGGCTCAATGGACTGAGATAGAAAGAGCCCTTGACACTTGGAAGAATTTGGACCAAGTAGAAAGCTGACAGTGTTCTATATTCAGATCTCCATGAAGTCTTTGAGATGTTGGGCAGGACATTATATGCCTTATAAAGATCCTGAATTTGCCTCTACTTATAGAATATTGTTGTAATTTATAATGACTTCATGCTCTGCAGGAAACACTCAGGGACTATCTCTTTTAGGTTCTTTCCTTCAGAATTCTAGAACTGCAGCAGAGAGCACTTGAAGAATGACTTTTCAGAAAAGCATCATTTCACCCTTAAAGGCCTCTTGTTATGCATCTATGGTTTGGGGAAAGAAACCTGGTCTTCATGGAGTGTCTACTCAGTATCGGGTGCCTTACGTTTATTATACAACTAAATTTTCCCCCACAACCCTATAAGACAGACTATTTTAATCACCTCCATTTTAAAGAGGAAGAAACTAAAACTCTGAGAGGTCAAGTACTCGTCTAAGATTACACAGAAGAATGGGCTTTGAATCCAGGTCCATTCAAACTCCAGGACCATAAATAATGTTAGCTTCTTGAAATGTAAAAAAAAATCAGAACAAGTGTTTTGTTTTTTATTTTAGTTGCTTTTCTTTTTCTGACTTTCTAATTTCCCTACTCTCTGTTATCTTATTCTAAGTTACCTTTCAAACGCTGGCAATCCAACTGTTATTTTCTTCATAACATATTTTTGCTTTGTATAATTAGATTTCCCAAATTCTGAAAAAATGTAGAGTAGCAGAATATGCTACCCCAAAAATATGCCACTTTGGCATATTAATTATTTTGAGCTGAAAGCAGCTGAGATGAAGCAGATACAAGAAAAACTCTCTGTCCTTCCCCTATTTGCCTAAAAGCAGGACATAAAATTGTAAAGATGCCTACTTTCCCCACTCTGCCAGGAAGAATGAAAGTTAATGCCCAGAGACAATTCTCAATCCTTACCAGCCCAGAGATCACTGGAGGAGTCCACATAACACATCTTGTTAGACAATCCCTTGTCAACCATTGCATTGTTCTTCCGTATATTTACTTTTCCACATTTGCTGCCTTAAAAACTCAAAGTTCTTTTCTCTCATACTGCCATTTCTTTAAAAATTATTGTTCTTTTTATTAAGATGCTAAATAAGTACAAATTCTAAATGCCCCTTTGAGTTACTCATAACTGAGGACTCCCTCATCACAGGGTGTATGTGTGATGCACATACTACTCAACTTATGTTTGTTTTTCTTTTCATCTTTCATTTGTCAATCTAAAATACAGGACCCCAGACTGAGAACCTGAAGTGAGTTAGGAAAAAGATTTATTCGCCTGACCAGGCAGTAGCACAGTGGATAGAGCATCGGACTAGGATGTGGAAGACCCAGGTTCAAGACCCCGAGCTCGCCAGCTTGAGCGCGGACCCATCTGGGTTAAGCAAAAGCTCCTCAGTTTGGACCCAAGGTTGCTGGCTCCAGCAAGGGGTTGCTCGGTCTGCTGAAGGCTCATGGTCAAGGCACATGTGAGAAAGCAATCAATGAACAACTAAGGTGTTGCGACGGCAACGAAAAACTAATGATTGATGTTTCTCACTTCTCTCCGTTCCTGTCTGCCTGTCCCTATCTATCCCTCTCTCTGTCCCTGTATAAAAAAAAAAAAAAAAAAAAAAAAAAAAAGATTTATTTCCCTCCCCTGCAAACCAAACATGTAAATGACAACTGGTGTGCTACAGTAATAGAAGATTTAGTTCAGTTAGGCAAGTCACCTATCAGCTTTGTTTTCTAACATTTAAAGTAAAAATAACAAGAACTATGGCTGACAGTTAAGATGTGCATCTCCCAAATATTAGTGTTCTAAAAGCACAAAGTTAATGTTTGCTTATGTTTCCTGTTCATCATGTAACCACTCTTGGGACACTGCGTCTTTGTTGTGCTGATGTTGGGACCCAGACCAATGAAGCACCCCCCTCTAGAGTGTTTCCAGTCCCATGATGAGAAAGAAGAGGTTATATTCATTTTCTAGAACTGCTATAACAAAATATCACATATTAAGTGGATTAACCAACAAAAATTTATTTTCTCACAGTTCTGATGTCTGAAAGTCCAGGATCAGGGTGCCAGCAGGATGGGTTTCTCCTATGGCTTCTCCTCTTGGCTTGTGGGTGGCTATTTTCTTTCTGTGACATCACATGGCCTTTTCTCTGTGTGTGTACCTCCCTGGTATCTCTGTTCCTTTTCTTATAGTGACACTGATTCTATAGGATTAGGTCTCTGCCTTTATGGACTGACTTAATTTTAACCACCTCTTTAAAGGTCCTGTCTCCAAATACAGTTACATTGGGGTTACCACTTCAGCATATGAATTTTTGGGAGGGGGACAAAATTCAGTTTATAACAGAGACCATATCTATGCATAGTCTGCAATCCCATAACTTTATTCCCATTTTTAATCTGCTTCCAAGGCTGCCTTCTGAAGTTTGACAGTGTGAGGGTAAAAAAAGAATGATCAGGGAACCCATGTTATAAAAATCTGAGATATGTAAAGAATAGAAACACATCCATTGTAGACTCACCCTTTGACCATTAGGTTTTGTTCATGCCTCACAAAGAAAATTTTCAAAAGCAGAAAGGGAAAAAAGAAAATTGTTAAACTTCTCCAGGGATGCTGCTGAGTACAGAGGAAATATCCTATTTAATGAGGCTTCCTCCTTTGCTCACCCAGGCCTCCTCCACTGGGACTGGCAACAGGAGGACAGTGCAGTCTTAAACATGATGTGAAAGTTATGAAGACATCTTTTTAGCTCCAACCAGATGTCATTTCTCAAATACAGAAACATGAACCAGTTTATATATATATCTCATAATGAGACCAGTCCCTCCATATTATTAAGACAGAGATATAAGTTAATACAGTTATAAGGAAAATATCACAATCTCTACAAAAGAGCTTTAATATTTTATTGAAAATAAAAGCTATGATGATTTTGAAGATTTGGCTCTCTTTTAAAATAACCTTTCTGAAGTTTGTTGATTTATGAGTGCAAAATTTGTCTTCATCTCATCTGCTGAGTATCAAATGGTCGAGTCTCTCTTGAGTGGCATGAAGCTGTCCTCCCTTCAAACCACAGGTCATTGCTCAGTGGAGGCCCTACATTATTCTTGTGTCTAGAAGGTCAGTGATTTGAGAAGTGGTAGCACCAAGCTTCTGACTGAGGAAGGCTGCCCTCCTTCTTTTCTGCAGCACAATTCTTATAAAGAGCAGTTTCCTTTGAAGTTCTTGGTTAAAAAAGAAATGCTGAGTCTTTGGCATTACTTTCTATAGTATCACAACCAGACACAACACAGAGGGGATCCTTTGACTAGACATATTTTTTCATTGAAATTATTAACAGTTGTAGTAGACAGAATAATGTCTCCCACCCGCAAAGATGTTCCTGGAACCTGTGAATATATTCCCTTGCATGGCAAAAGGGACACTGTGGAGGCAAATAAAGTGAAGGACCTCGATATAGGGAGATTATTTTAGGTTATTCTGGTAGACCTACTGTAATCACACGGATCCTTATAAAAAGAAGGCAGGAAACTCATTATAAGAGAAAGATTTGATGATGTGATTGTAAGGTGGTGGGCAACGGGGAAGGTCACATGAGGAACCAGACCCAGGAACTTTGGCTAGAGCCACCCACACTCATGTGTGCCAAAAGAAACTTCCCAGTAGTCCTTGGGAAAAGAGTGACTGTCTGTCAGCCAGTGAGATTTCGCCATGTCATATTAGCTCAACCACGCTAGAAGAGACCCTTTAAATATCTCCCACGCAGATCACCCCATGTGACTTCCCTGGCCAGTGTCCCCCGGACCAGGGAATATTGTCTGGGAAGCACTCTGTACTACATAAAGCTTTTATTATTCCACACTTCGTGGCTATGCCCCTTCCTTCTTTCTCAGTGGAGAAAAATACCTTGCATTTGGTGCCAAAACCCGGGAGGAGTCAGAAGTCCGCAAGGACCGCTCCTCTTCCCTTTCCCTCTGAGAAAGAACCAGGATCTCCGACTTTCCACCCACTTCGGTGTACGGTACAGGAAGTCCTCTGCCTCCAAACTCCCCTCAGTTCTTTCCACCGAGAATCCCTGTCTGCAACTGCAGCTGTGTCAGGGACTTCTTTTCCGTTCCAAGTGCATGTGTGTCCATGGAGACATCCCGAGCACATCCACTTTACTTATCCATCTGGTGGCCAGAGCTTGAGTTGTGGGATGCCAATGCTCATCTCTGACCACTCCGAGGACTGAGGGCGATTGTGGGGGCACAGGAATCTAAACCTAATCCAAAAACACTCTAGGAATTGCCTTATCCAGAATCTCTCCCTCCCTAAAGAAGAAGAAACTGTTCTTCTCCGCTGTGGCCAGGCCACAGAACCCACTGGATAATTGGACCAGGTGGCGTCCTGAAGGGACTTTTGGTTTTAATAGCCTGACCGATTTAACTATCACCAAAAAAGCTGGGAACTGGATCCCTTACATTCAGGGCTTCTAGTACTGGCACTCCTGTCCTAATCTCTGTGCCACCTGCTCTATCACGCAGGCCCTTCATGGCCAGAGAAACCTCACCTAAATCCTCTACCCCTGATCTTTCCTCCTTTGCCTGACCCCTGGGGGTGCCCCTCTCTCGGTACCCCTCTCAGGTCCCTCTGTGGACCTCTTTTGCTCAGGTCTCTTCCCTCCAGGAGCCCCCTGCCCTCCCTTCACAGGATCATGTTTCTCATTCACCTGAAAATACCATTCTCTCTTTCTCCTCCCCTGCTGGCCAGGAGACCCTCCCTTCTTCTCTGTGTTCTTAAGCTCCTCCTTTGTCAGGCCATTCTCAGCCTGCCATTGGCCCTTACACTGGTTTGCAGGACACCCAACCTTAATCGTTGTACAGGAAGGCCTGGCCCTGTCCTGCCTCTGGCTCTGGTGTTTCTGGTCATATCTGGGTGCCAGGCTCCCCAGGAGCCCCCCTCCTTTTATTCTAATCCCCAAACCCTTATCCAAGACCTGTGAACATGGCATTTAAAGTTTTTAATGGTCGAGAAGAAAAGGTCGAGGCTGTTTGCCAGACCCACATGAGGCAGAAGGTAACACTCCAAACCCAGGCTCTTGTGGCAGCCCTGAGGCGGGCAGAACAACAGGGCAAGGCACAGGAAGTGCCCGACCCAAGTCCAAGCCACAAAGAGGAGTCCCACCAGCAGCTTGCTTTAAGTGTGGCAAGGACGGTCACTGGTCCCAGCAGGTTGGGCAACAGGCTTTTCCTCAGCACCTCTATGTGGAGGACAAGCCACCCAAATGGGAGGCCAATCCAGCCAGCCGGGCCCACCGTTCGAACTCCTAGGACACAGCCTGGACTCAGAGAACCCAGGGTAATGCTGCAGAAACGGGACTGCATCCACGAAGTTTCTCCAGTCACGGTAAAACAGATGTTTCTCCTGACTCCCCTCAAAGTCACCACCTTACGACCTCCCCTCCTCACAACACCACTAACCAGCAAAAAATAGCCAGACGAATAAGCGGCACCTTTATTTAACACAAAAGGTTGGAATGTAAGGTGATGGTCAAGGGTGAAGGTCATGTAAGAAACCAGAGCCGGGAACTTTGGCTAGAACCACCCATACCCAGGTGCACCAAAAAAACTTCCCAGGAGTCCTTGGGAAAAAAGCGACTGTCTGTCAGCCAGTGAGATTTTGCCATGTCATATTAGCTCGTCCACCCTACAGACCCTTTAAATATTCCCCACGCAAATCATCCCATGCGACTTCCCTGGCCCGTGTCCCCCAGACCAGGGAACATTGTTCGGGAAGTGCTCTGTACTCAATAAAACCTTTACTATTCCACACTTCATGGCTACACCCTTCCTTCTTCCTTGGTGGGGAAAAATACCGTACAGTGATGCTGCTGGCTTTAAAAATAAAAGAAGGGGCTAGAGTCAAGGAATGCAGGCGGCCTTTAGAAGATGGAGAGTCTTCTCTAGAGTCTCCATACCCTTGATTTTAGTCCAGGGAAACCCATTTCAGACTTCTGATGATTATTTCTGTAATATAAATTTGTGCTGTTTTAAGCCACTATGTTTATAATAATTTATTACAATAGCAATAGAAAATGAATAGAAAGGTTCAATCCATATAATTCCCAATTAGAACTTAAAATAGAGAATTCTGCCTGTTTTATATTTACTCCACTGACAATATAAATGATTCTGAGACATATTAATTCTCAAATCCTTTTCTCAGTCCAGGTCACCCAAGGAGTTTCAAATGGTCCAATCAAGCCACATGTAGATTCTGACAGTGCTTCTTGTACAAAGATACAAAGATAACGTGGTTCAATGAGCTTATGACACACTATTGCATTTTTATATTTCTGACTTGACTCTTGGGCTCATCCCAAACATGTATTGACTAGCTTTTATAATCTTGAATATTTCCTGTGTTTGAACTTCTGACAATATGTTATTTCTTTCTGTGTGCATCTGTCTCTGTCTCATTTGGTCTCTCTCTGTGACATGTAAACACACACATCTTTGGGAAAATGTGTTTATCATAGTGTCACTATTTTGCATAATCACTTAGGGCATATCTAAGTGGGAGTCGCACTCACCATGCTCCTAGGCTCTTGTGACTTTGTAATAACTTACATACACTGTTCATTCAACATGCTTACTAAGAAGTCAGACTCTGGAGCCAGACTTTCTCAGTTCAAATCTGAGCAACTCCTCTTGCTAGCTGTGTGACCTTAAATATTCAAGTTAATTGACTTTTTATTTTGCCTCACCTAATAATGTTTAAAATTAAAATAGCAGCAATAACTACTATATAAAGTACTTAGAATAACAACTGCCACCAACGCTGCAAAAGTGGAGATACCACAGCCCATACCATCAAAGAGTCTCTTAGTGGGAGATACAGGTAAGAAAAAGGCCAGTGGACTCAGTGTGAGTGCTTCCATGGACAAGCTGTGAAAGCACACAGAGGGACGCGGTGTGAGTGCCTCCGTGGACAGGCTGTGAGAGCACACAGAAGGATGTAGAAGCAAGGCAGGCTAGGGTAGGGACAGTATGGCTACTCAGTGAAGGTTAGCCCTGCACTGAGACTTGAAAAATGAAAAGAGTTGGCCAGGTGAACAGAGGAATTGAGGGAAGAGGTTATGATGTGGAGCAGACATAAAAGAGAAAAGGACAAGAATGCTCAGGGCAGTGGAAATTAAGTAAAGGGATGCTCTCTGTAGGATGGACAGCATGTGAACAGGAAGGGGAGTATCTTTGGTTAGAAACAACTTTCTCCTGATTTACTGGAACCCTGCAAGTTGAATCTTATTTTCAGTACATATGCAAATTCAAGACCATTGTTCCTAAATAATAGAGACTGAGTGAGAATCCATACTCTTGATTCTTACATGACAGAAACTGTACATCTCATAAACTTTTAGGTTACCATGATTAAATCCAGCCAAGCATGGCAGAAATGCTCAACAAAAGATGTTTTATTTTTTTAAACAAAAATGTGTTGAAGGACCACCTTGAAATCTAGATGACAACTTAATCATCCAATAATTTTAAAAATTACAATGTATTGTTACTTATAAGTGAATTCTATAGAAAGAAAATTTCTAGAGGTTTTTAACCCTGGTTGGACATTAGAATTACTTACAGAGCTTTTGAAAATTACCTATTCCCAGGTCTCACCTCAAATCAGTTAAAACAGAGCATCTATGGGTGGGACCAGTTCATTCACAAATTTAAAAACTTTCTTATGTGATGGTAATGTGAAGCCAGGGGTAAAAATTACTGACTTAGCACTATCTGCAAGACTTTAGAGTTTTGAAATATTCTAAACTCTTCTTTTAAGTAATCTATTTCAATTTAGATTACTGTTGTTTCATCCCAAATTTTATGGGCAAAGAAGGAAGTGATTATTGAGCTTTTAAAAAGTAAAATGAGAATGATCATTTCATTGATTAGACTGACTTTGTGATTTTGATTTTTTTTACACTTCATATACACTAATTGTCAAGTTATTTAATTCTATTTTTTGTCAATTTATTTTGCTTTTAAAGATAACTTGAAGGGTTGGTTTCATGGTAAAACTCTGACATTTTATTGTATTGCCAAACTGAGCACTCATTGTAATGAGAAATGAACTGTGTGCACTTACACATTCATTCATTTTTAAGAAAAAAGAATACATGTATGCCATTCAAGAAACAAGTCACAGGCTGCAGAATAAATGTCCTGCTGAATGGAAAATTAGGCAATGAGCAGGGAAAGAAGGGCACCATCATGGAAATCTTTCCTCTTTGAATTAGGTTACTGACTAATGAGGATCCTGCAGGGAACAGGATGGGTATTAAAGAATGTTTATTAAGAACTGTTCATGCAAATTACTTGACTGATGGTGCTGCTGGCAAGTCCCCTTAGACCCCCCCCCCCCTCCATAAGGCAGGACCTAAAGATAGCAGTCATTAAGCAATTTTGGTGCAGAAGCATCTTAAAGAAAAGTAATTAAATTTTTCTTTGCATGTATTCTGGAGGAAAACTAGTGTTATTTGTCAAAAGAAAGATACTCTGGAAAATATACCTGAAGAAATTAGACCTACAACATTGTGATTCATCAATGACGCAGGCACATCATGCAACCAGAAGCAAGCACGTGAGATGCTTGCAGTTAGTGAGAGGGCACATGGGAGACAGAAATTTCTTACTTTCTTTTCTAAGTCACATGTATATGACATAAATATATAAGTATGTGTGTTTCTTCTCTCTCAAATTTTCTCCCTCTTTAAGGGAGAGGAGAAATCCTCCAGTTTTTATAAGAAACACTTAAAATTCTGTCCATCCACAATTAGTGAGTTGCTTCCAAGTAATGTAAGTTGTTCTAGGCCCTGGGTGTGCAATGATGACTTGAACACACCTCTACTCCTAACAGAAACTGGAAGCAAACAGCAAGGGTTAGACCCAGGTCAAATCAGGGAAAGAGATCTGTCTATAGTAATTCCTCAGCTTGGGGCTCCATTACCAGGTGCCATTGATAAGAGTGGACAGAGAGAGAGAGAGAAAACAAGTGGGGCTAAGGATAGAGGTACTGGCAGGGTTTGTATTTGATCATGTTGAGTTTAAGGCCTGGGTGTTTATGTTCAGAAAGCAGGCCTGCTACTTAAGAGGATGACCTGGGATAGACATAGAGAGCTGAGAATCAAGGCACTAATTGGAGAATGGATTTCCCAGGAAGTGTGTCAAGTGATAATGCAAAAGGAACAAAGATAGTTCTGAGGAACATACACATTTAAGGGATGAGCTAAAGAAGGGAAGCTGTCAGAATAGATTGAAAAATCACAGCCAATAAGGTGGGAGAGAAAGTGGGGTCACACAAGCCAAGTTAGGGGTTTCCAACAGGAGACTAAAAATGATCAAGAAGATTAAAATTGGAAGCCATCTACTTGTCCTCACAAGTAGGAATGAGGTTATGGTGACAGCAGGTTCACTCCTCTGACCTAATCTTGTACTGAGGGTAAATGCTAAATCTCAGAACCCGCTGCCACTAAACTTGATTATTTCTCCCTAAGAAACTAAAAACCCCTAAGAAATATCTTGCTAAGAATTTTCTCGCTGTATAAGAAGTTTCTTTCAATGACTGCAACTCGGTGAAGTGCATTTGTCAGCATTCATTCTTTCATCCATTCAATAAATATTTATAGAGCACCTGCTATTGTAAAGAATTCTACCAGCAGTGGGATGGAAGACTTGGTAAGACCCAATCTTCAGTGGAAGGAGTTTAAACTGAGGAGGGAGGTAAGACAAATAGCCCCCGCATAGGATGGTCTGTGTGCAGGGCCTCATGGGAGGATGCCCTGTGATAGCTTGGAAGTAGAGTCAGAAAGTGTTCCCGAGAGGAACAGATTACATAAACTTAGTTATAAAAAATAATAGCTCACACTATGTAGTGCTTATCAGGAGTCAGTTTCCAATGTAAGTACTAAACATGTAACTCATTTCATCTTCACAACAAACCTGGAGGGTAAGCATGGCCGTGACCTACATTTTACAAACGAGATGGGGGTACAGGTTACATAGCTGGAAAGTGACTGCTGGGGTTTAAGTCCAGGTACTCTGTTTCCAAATCAGTCTTTAAAACTGTTACACAACACTGTTTTAAAAGACAGCTTAAAATTTATGTAGTGGGTGAGATGGGAATGCTTGTTCATAATCCAAAGGAAGAGAGCATACTAAAACAAACAAACATGGTAGAACACATAGTTCTGCTGGGTTCCACTACTCTAAAGGGAAAGTTCATTCCTGGTCCATGTCATCCAAGTCTTATCTCCTATCTAATTCATACTATGCCTTGTATTTTAAATTCAGTTTACATACTTACAGTCATACACTCTTCCACTGAAGTCAGCTGCTTTTACCCACACTATCCATCACAAGAACTTCTTTTCCACCTTCGGCATGTTGCATTGTCCTCCCTTCCATTCTGCCTGATTGGCCTGCAGCTCTGACCACTTTCAGATTTCATCCTAAAATCTTTCTTCTGTCTAGACTGTGTGTCACCAGTCTGGCATTCCTTCTAAAACTGTTCAGCAATGAAAGAGAAACTTGAGGATCCACACCAGTGCTTTCCTTCTAAACTACTCATCCACAAGTCCAACCAATGAAAAGAGTTGCAACTTGTTGCCATTTAAATGGATTCATAATCTCCCTTTATTATTCAATGGCTATTTAATATTTATAACTCAAAGTTTACAGTAAAGTTGTCAGCTGTCATCCTTAGTAATAGATGATCCTAAACTTTGTTCTGTTCTGGCACAAGTTGCACCTTATGTAAAGGGGACCAATGAGGACACTTTGGAGAGCAGAAGGGAGGGATATTAACTAAGATGTTGGGCAACAGTCTTAAATCGAAAATATCTCAAGCAATCCAGAACCTATGGTCATCCTAATTATCTACATAACCTACATCTGTGCTGTGATATTTTAATAAAGTAACATTCAAATTGACCAGGATAATTTTAAGTAATAGATTTAAATTTGGAGACATTAACTTAAAATACACCATTTCTCATATTCTGTATCTGTCCTTCCTTATCCACACAATGGCACACTGACATATTTGATAACCAAAATTGGATCACTTTTTAATACCTCACCCAATACAGTAAAATTTATCTTCAGAAATAACCATTTGTTAATCAGCAATACTATTTTCTTGGTCTGTTCTTTAGTTTTTAAACATTTTACAATTTAAAAATAATTTGTTTTATTTTTAAAGATGCTCAGATTCAGTAAAATATTTTATGTATGAAACAAAATCTGAACTTACCAAATAAAATGCTATACCTTGCAATTTGTATTCTATTTCACTGCATTAAAACTCAATTACAGATAAAAATTAAAAATAGTTGCATAGAGTGACAAAAGTCAAGTTAATTCAAATTGCTTCTTTGACTAGAATCCATATGCTATCATTACTTCTTATGAATCTGTCACCTACACACAGGAATACATAGTACCAGGTTTTGTACTATAAGTAATATCAAACAATTCCTGACCTTATACACTGACTCTCAAAACAAGCACTTATAGTTGATATTGATGTCAGAGTCAACTGCATAACCTGAATTAATTTCTATGGAGAGTAAAATGTTTAATAAAGGTTAAGTAATACAAATGTGCTTATTTGAAACTTACATAAATAGTATTAAGTTTCATCTGTATCCAGAAAACGTTTAAAATTTATACCAATGAAAGATTGGTGGGGAGGAATATTTTTGTCACTCATGTTTCTAATTGTTGACCCATGGTGATAATAAAGAACACACTTAATTTTAGTTAGTTTTATTATTTTTAAAAATGTTCTTCAAAGTATGTACCACTTATTGTCTTCACTGGCCAGGTGAACCACTGGTCATCCTTGAAAATGCTGTGTCTACTAGCCCACTCCACTGCAACCCACACTTCTTCTGAGCTCTAGCCTCATTTTTTCTTAACTTTATCAGTTTATTTTAGTGAATCTTGTGCCTGTCTTTACAGTTAAGATAATTCGTGACATAAAAACAACACATTTCTTTAAAATGTGTGTAGGCCTGGTACTGACAACTAGAATATAAACTCCTCAAGAAGGAGGTAGGTTCATCCTCTCAACTTCAGAGTGGAAATTCTCTAGTCTTACTTGTGTGATCTGTTTTATGGTCACCATGTAGAAACATGCCCCCTACTCCCTAGTTATCATGGTACAAATTCAGGTTAGTACTGAGCTGTTTCATCCAAGCCCATGCCTGGCCAAAGTGAAGACAGTTGATTAATGTCTTAAAGTTTTCATAATGAATTATGATAAACTTGGTGGCTTAAAACAGAGATTTATTCTCTCACAATTCTGGAGAAGCAGAAAGTCAAAATCTGAGTGTTGGCAGGGTCACACTCCCTCTAAAGGCTTTAGGGGAGATTCCTCCCTTGCCTCTTTCAACTTCTGATGGCTTGTGTCTGTATAACTCCATCTCTTCCATTGTCTTCACATGGTCTTATCTTTGTGTTTCTCCTCCTCATGTCTGTGTCCTATAAAGACCACTGTCACTAAATTTAGAGCCCCCTCTAATCCAGTATGGCATCATCTCAAGAGAGCCCAAGATCTTTAATTACATTTATAAAAACATTTTTTTCCAAATGAGGTTGCATTCACATGTTCGCAGGGTTAGGACATGAACATACCTATGCAACCCATTATAGACAGTGACAGTATTGGGTTAATTAATCCAGAAATCCCACCAATAAGAAGTTGGGGAGAATGCCCTTTTGAAAAATAAGGTTGTTGGGATTGAGTAGATTCCCACCCATTGGCCAAGAATTCTTTTCTGGGGACAAGTTCCTTGGAAAGAGGCTGAAAAATATTAAGAACCCTAAGATGAAGGTGCTTAGGCTTACACGTGGCCTACTCACAGAAGACAGCAATAGGAGCCAAACATACCAAAGAGAATACAGAGTATGTACAGGACAACTGTGTCCCCTGAAGGCTCATGAGCTGTGGCAGAAGGCTGCTGACCTGGTATGACTTGGGATGGAGGGAAGTAGGTAGAGCAGTTCTGAAAATACAGGCAGTCAGCAGGACTCGCTGGCAGGCAAGGTAGGGTGCAAAGGCTGAGCATGGCACAGTTTTTCTGAGGATGCCTTATCCTGGAGGCCTGGGTCCTTTCTATCATGTGTCAGGAGCTCCCAGAAGCACTAACAAAGGGCCCTTTCACAGTCCAAGGCTTCTGGACTTGATGGTCTGTGAAGACTCAGTGAACTCATTTGTCCTCCCTTCTAAGTTGCTCTGCTCCCACAGAAGCAAGTTAACATTCATTATCTTGTCAGAACTACATATATAAAAGAGTAAATTTTAAAATAATGGTGCTCTGCACCACAGCCCTAATTGCCTCCAAACTATTTGTATGTTTGCTTCCTTAGCATGTGTATGAATGAAGTTAGAACTGGCTGCATTTGTTTGCAGCTTGCTCAGCTGGGGATGCATAATGGAAAAATTAGGGTGATCTCCAAATGCCCCAGAGGTTCAGGGTGGAGTTAGTGATTACCCCTCCCAACAGCAACCAGAGTAAACCTGAGTTCTAATAACTACCACAAATTTCCCCAAAAACATATTTTCAAAAACAACTTCCTAGCCTTGTTTGCTATATTAGGCTAAAGCTGAACTTCCCTTCTTATCAGGTTTTGACGAATGATCAGAAATCTTATTTACAATTTCTGTGAGTGAGAATGTGACTCCTTTAGGCCTGCTTAACCCCATGGCACCAGATCAGAGAGTTTCTGAAACTCATCAACACAACAGTCAAGTGATTTTCAAAGTCATCTCTTTATTTTATGTTTCCAAATAGTACACTGTACATTCATTTTTCTTTTTGATCATTTTATGGTATCGTGAATTTCCTCAAGGCTCTTCATTTTGAAATGCTATAGCTTTTAACTTTCATATGTTATTAATATGAAAAAAATCTGATGGAAAATAAAATATTAATGCCTTTATCTACATTTTTCATCACTATACACAGTTGGATGCTCTAAGCACTTGGGTTTTGAAGTAAAGTTTTGAACATGAAGAAAATCATAGAATATTAACTGAAATTAACTGGCTGGGTCTATGGCATGAAAACAGAAAGGAGATATAAAATAGAACATCTAAATAAACTCTCTCTGTGAATATGCCTTTTGCTAATATAGCATGTGGGACACGGGTTGTTCGGCTCAAGGAGGCTTTGTACAGTAATTCTAGAGATTAGTCTAAGTCTACTATGATGTTGGCCATTGAATCATGATATCCATGGATCTTAAAGGACAGCAAAACAGAGAAACCAAATTATTAGGGTCCAAGAATTGAGAAAGGATTAGATAGTAAAACCAGAAAATACAATTTGTCTCAAAAAATTTGCAAGTTATAAAACCATATAGGACTTTAAACAAGGCGCATAACATTGTGAATTAAAATTTACTTAAACAAGCTAAACTATAAAATTTATTTAGTAAATATTATTTTCCCTTCTCTTTATACTTATTATATTAATGGGGGGAATAAAAGGTGTCATTGTGGTTCTTTGGTTGCTAGCAGCAAAAACTGACAGTCAAACAGAGGGAGAAAAGGAAGAATTAACAAAAAAGATATGGGGTAATTTGTAAAATTAAAAGAAAATCTGGAGAGCTAAGTCTTGGTTAGAAAAATAAAACAAGCAGCGTTCAAGAATATGGTGGTGGAACCTAACAGTCTGCCCATTTCAATGGTCACAGAGATGGATGTGTTCTAACCACTTCCAATCTTGAATTACTCAGCTAAGATTCTTGCTCAAAAAAAAAAAAAAAACAACTGACTGGCCCAGATCAGACAAGAACAGGGTGGACCTTGGCAAGAACAGGGTGAGCATCTTGATCGACAATCCTAGTAAGACTATTGACCTTAAATGAAGAAGGCATTGTTCTGTGAAATTAGGGAGCTGTTACCTAAAAAAAGGAAAACAACTACTAGGATCCTATCATGGTATGCAATAGTGTTTGGTAAACTACACAGCACCACAGAAATGCCCTTTACAATAATTTTGACTCTAGCAGGGGAAAGATTAGGGAGAAAAAAAAAAGGAAAAGTAAGAAGTGACTTAATTTAAAAATGGAAGGGACCAAAGTACAGAAAATACTGACTAGAAGGTGAGTTGGTGGGCTTGAGTTTGTTCCACTCAAGGGGAAACTGAACCTGAACACAGGAGTAACTGAGCATCAGGGGTCCAGAGTGGCTAGGGGGGGTGGGGGCAGGCCCAGGCCAGCATTCCCATCTCAGAGTTGTGAAGGAGGAAATACAGAGTTAAAGGACACAGGGAAAAGCTTGTGGCAAAGAGACAATAAGGCTACCTATCCCTTTCACTTTCTTAACAATTCTCACAAATGAAAGGCAGTATCCACAGTTGGGGAATGGGACTACAAATAACACTGAAAGAGAAAAATAAGAAAACCTGAAACACTTTACAATTTGGAAACAGAAACATTAAAGTTGTCAGAATTTGCATACTGCAAAGAAACATGTCATTCTAATTCTTGGATGCCACTCAGAGTATTCACATGAAGGAAACCCAACCATGCTGCTGGCTGCCTTCTCTATATGAGATTGTATAGTAAAGAATGTAACCTTACTGAAAAGAAGTCTGCTTTTGCTCTTGGCTCCTGAAAGGTATTCTTAGTTTGGTTGTGGTCCTTGAGGTAGCTAAATTATTAACCATATGAATAAGGGTGGGGGCTTGCCTCTCTAGAAAGACCACTAATGTGAGTTAGGCTTTGGATCACACAGTCTTAGCTGACCTGGACATTGGGAACAACCTCATGGAAAATTAATCAGACATTCCAAACTCATAGAGCTCCCATAAAAACTTTGAACACCAAGGCTTGGATGAGTTTTCCTGATAGGCAGATATCTGTATGTTGGTGCCAGGAAAGTAACATGGCCTGACTCCACAGAAAGAGACCTGTGGAAGCTCTGTACTTAGCACTTCCCTATCTCTGCCCTGTGTGCTTCTATTAATCTGTGCACTCTCCCTGTACTAAACCATAACCATAAGTATAACCACTTTCAGTGATTTCTATCTATCCTTCTAGCAAATGATTAAAACTGATGGTGCTTTGGGGAACTCCTTGAACTTGCAGTTAGTATCAGAAGTAACAGAAAACTTGAGGACTGTTTCCTCTAACTTCACAGTTAACCAAATTTCTCACAGAGCCACACTGCATGGTGCAGAAATATCTGCTGCTTGTCAACCTAGAAATGAACACATGTGACCAGGGGAATTGGCCCAGAGTGGCAGCTAAGGGAGACCTGCCACCTGGCAATTCTTAATCTGAGATTTATAGCAGGACCTGCCCAGCTTGCCACCAGTGCATCAGTTTGCCACTGACAGACACCGAAGGCAGCAGGTAGAGCCAGTAATGCACAGAATGCTTTCCTTCAATTCCATTCAGAAACTTCCCTACCCTGTCAATTCTCCTTCCCCTAGCACATGTGCACGCGCGCGCGCGCACACACACACACACACACACACACACACACACACACACACACACAGTAGTCACCTATCTCTGGAGTCCACCCAGCAGAAATCTCTACTCCTCTACACACACTCACACCCTGCCTTCTCATGTATATGAGAACCCAGCCCTGTTCTGCATACAAACACTCATCCTTCATTACCACACACTGCAGACTGCCACAAACTTTCTAGTACTTCTCTCACTAAAAGATGGAATGTTGCTTCCCCTTGAATCTTGGCAGGTTCTGTAAAGGCTTTAGCCAATGGAATGTGGCAGAAGTGATGAGTGTTGTTTTCTGGCCTTAGGCCTTGAGAAACACAGTTTCTATTTCCTGTGTTTCAGAGCACTTGCTCTATAGGAAGCTGGGCATCCCATAAGCAGCTCATACTAACCACCTGGATAGATGACTGGCCACCATCACTGTTCCAGTCATCTGAGCCCAGGTGCCAGATGTGAGAGTAAAGAAACCCTTGTGAACATTCCAGCCTCAGCAAATGTCATCTAGAGAAGCAAGCAACTACGAGAACTGAGAAGGCCCAGCTGAGCCACTCTATCATCCTCAGTCATTTGAGCCATCCCAGCAGAAGTCACAGTCATAGAGGAGAAGAAATGAGTCAACCATGTCCTATGCAGATATTCTGACCCAAAGGATCAATGTTTTATGATACTAAGTTTTTTGTGGGGTAGTTTTGGAAGGAAAGCAAACAATTTTTTTTTCTTTTTCTTTTTCTTTTATTAATTTTATTTTATTATTTTAACATGAATTCAAGTGTCGCACTGAATATAACACCTTCACCCTCCTACCCCATGTTCCCCATTGTACCCCCTTTACCTTTCTCCCCCTAAATCCCTCCCTCCTTCCCTCTGAGATCTGCTGTCCTATTAACTGTATCTATGTGTTATGTATATATAATTTCACTAATCCCTTCACATTCTTTGACGCTATCCCTTCAAACCCCTTCCCTCTGACTGCTGTCCCTCTGCTCCCTGTGACACCACCTCTGCCTCTATTCCATTCCTCAGTTCACTTTGTTCTTTATACTACACATATAAGTGAGATCATATGATATTTGTCTTTTGCTGCCTGGTTTATTTCACTTAGCATAATTAATCTCCAAGTCCATCCATGCCATCACAAAAGGTAAGATTGCCTTCTTTTTCACAGCTGTGTAATATTCCATTGTGTATATGTACCACTGCTTTTTAATCCACTAGTCTACTGATGGACACTTGGGCTGTTTCCAGATCTTGACTATTGTAAACAATGCTACAATAAACATGGGATCCATATCTTCTTTTGAATCAGTAATTTGGTATTCTTAAGATATATTCCTAAAAGTGGGAAGCTAGGTCTAAAGGCAGTTAAACTTTTAATATTTTGAGGAATCTCCATACTGTTTTCCACAGTGGCTGCACCAGTCTGCATTCCCACCAGCAGTGCAGAAGGGTTCCCTTTTCTTTATACCCCCAACAGCACTTATTGTGTGTTGAATTGTTAATGAGCAATTAACAATTCAACACACAGGTATGAGGTGGTATCTCCTTGTAGTTTTAATTTGCATTTCGCTGATGCTTAGTGATGTTTAACATTTTTCATATGCCTATTTGCTATCTGTATGTCCTCTTTGGAGAAGTGTCTATTCAGCTCTTTTTCCATTTTTAATTTGATTGTTTACCTTCTTGGTGTTAAATTTTAGAAGTTCTTTATAAATTTTGGTTATAAACCCCTTACCAGATGTATTGGCGAATATGTTCTCCCATTGTGTGGGTTGTCTTTTTATTTCATTAATGGTGTCTTTTGCTCTGCAAAAGCTTTTTAGTTTAATATAGTTCCATTTGCTTATTTTGTCCTTTATTTCACTTGCCCATGGAGATAAATCAGCAAAAATATTGTTAAGAGAGATATCAAAGAGTTTACTGTCTATGTTTTCTTCCATTATGTTTATGGTTTTGAGACTTAAATTTAAGTCTTTAATCCATTTTGAGTTTATTTTTGTGAATGGTGTAAGTTGGTGTTCTAGTTATATTTTTTTGCATGTACCTGTCCAATTTTTTCAACACCATTTATTAAAGAGACAGTCTTTATTTTATTGTATGCTCTTATCTCCTTTGTCAAATATCAACTGACCATAACGTGTGGGTTTATTTCTGGGTTCTCTGTTCTGCTCATTGATCTGTATGCCTTTTCTTTTCTTCTTTTTTTAAGAGATAATTTTTATTTATTTATTTTTTAAGACTTTATTCATTTTAAAGAAGGAGAAGAGAGAGAGGAAGAAGGGGGGAGGAGCAGGAAACATCAACTCCTATATGTGCTTTGACCGGGCAAGCCCAGGGTTTTGCCCAGCAACCTCAGTGTCCCTGGCTGACATTTTATTCACTGCACCACCACAGGTCAG
The DNA here is from genome assembly GCA_037038555.1 of Rhynchonycteris naso. Taxonomy (NCBI): domain Eukaryota; kingdom Metazoa; phylum Chordata; class Mammalia; order Chiroptera; family Emballonuridae; genus Rhynchonycteris; species Rhynchonycteris naso. The sequence goes on along the minus strand of CM072995.1, from coordinate 180,814,771 downwards.
GCTATATGCCTGTTCTTATGCCAGAACCAAGCTGTTTTGATTAGTATGACCTTGTAGTATAACTTGATATCAGGGTGTGTGATACCTCCCACTTTATTCTTCATTTTTAAGATTGCTGAAGCTATTTGGGTTCTTTTTGAGTTCCATATAAATTTTTTGGAAAATTTGTTCTATATCTTTGAAGTATGCTATTGGTATTTTAATAAGAATTGCATTGAATTTATAGATTGCTTGGGTAGTATAGACATTTTAATGGTGTTTATTCTTCAATTCATGAACACACTATATCTTCCATTTGTTTGTATATTCCTTGATTTCTTTTTTGAATGTCTTATAATTTTACAAGTACAAGTAAGTCTTTTACCTCCTTGGTTAAATTTATTTCTAGGTATTTTATTTTTTGTTGTTATTGCAATAGTAAAGGGGGTTGTTTCCTTAATATCTCTTTTAGACAGTTTATTAGTGTATAAAAATGCCACTGATTTTGAATATTAATTTTATATTCTGTCATCTTTCCAAATTCATTTATCAGGTCTAGTAGTATTTTTCTGAGACTTTAGGGTTTTCTATGTACAGTATCATGTCATCAACAAATAATAATAGTTTTACTTCTTTTCTAATTTGGATGCTTTTTATTTTGCTTTCTTGTCTGATTGGTGTGGCTAGGACTTCCAGAACTATGTTGAATAAGAGTGGTGAAAGGGGGCACCCCTGCTTGGTTCCTGATCTTAAAGGGATTGCTTTTAATTTTTTCCCATTGAGTATAAGGTTGGCCATTGGTTTGTCACAGATGGTTTTTATTATGTTGAGGTATGTTACCTGTATTCCCACTTTGCTGAGAGTTTTAATCATAAATGGGAGCTGGATTCTATCAAATACTTTTTTTGCATGTATTGATATAATCATTTAATTTTTATCCTTCCTTTATTATGTGACGAACAACACTTATTGGTTTGCAAATATTGTCCCGCCTTGTCTCCCCAGAAAAAATCCCACTTGCTCATTTTGTATGGTCTTTTCAAAGTATTGCTGGATCTGGTTTGCTAATATTTTGTTGAGAATTTTTGCATCTATGTTTATCAGGGATATTGGCCTATAGTTTTCTTTCTTTGTGGAGTCTTTACCTGCTTTTGGAATGATAATAATGCATGCCTTATAAAATGAGCTTAGAAGTCTTCTCTTCTCTTAAATTTTTTGAAATAGTTTAAGAAGGATAGGGTATGTGTTAGTTCTTTGAAGGTTTGATAAAATTTGTTTCTGAAGCCATCCGGTCCAAGACTTTTGTTTGCTGGGAGATTTTTAATAACTGTGTCAATTTCATTTGTTGTAATTGTTCTATTTAGGTTTTCTGATTCTTTCAGATTGAGTTTTGGAAGATTGTATGTTTCTAGAAATTTATTCATTTTGCCTTGGTTGTCCAAATTTTTGGTGTATAGATCTTCATAGTATTTTCTTATAATACTTCATATTTCTGTAGAGTCAGTTGTTACCTCCCACTTTCATTTCTAATTTTATTTATTTGAGTCCTCTCTCTTTTTTCCCTAATAAGTCTGGCTAACAGCCTGTCAATTTTGTTTACCTTTTCAAAGAACCAGCTTTTGGTTTCATTGATCTTTTGTATTATTTCTTTACCCTCTATGTTATTTATTTCCACTCTGATCATTATTATTTTCTTCCTTCTCCTTCCTCTGGGCTTTATTTCTTATTCTTTTCTTAATTCTTTTAGGTGCAGTGTTAGGTTGTTTATTTGAGCTTGTTTTTGCTTCTAGGGTATGCCTTTAATGCTATCAACTTTCCTCTCAGGACTGCTTTTGCTGTGTCCCAGAAATTTTGAGTTGTTGTATGTTCATTTTTATTTGTTTTAAGCAAATTTTTTATTTCTTTATCGAACTCATTGTTAACCCATTTGTTATTTAATAACATGCTATTTAGCCTCCAAGCGTTTGAATGTTTTTCAGTTTTTCAATTGCAATTGATTTCTAATTTCATGCCATTTGATTAGAGAAGATGCTTGATATAATTTTAATCTTTGTAAATTTATTGAGACTTGTTTTATGTCCTAACATGTGGTCTATCCTAGAGAATGTACCATGAGCACTTGATAAGAATGTGTATTCTGCTGCTTTGGGGTGAAAGGTTCTAAATATATCTATTAAATCTAGTTGATCTAATGTGTCATTTAAGGCCACTGTTTCTTTGTTAATTTCTGTCTGGAGGATCTAACCATTGGTTAGTGGGGTATTAAAATCCCCTACTATTATAGTATTGCTGTTAATCTTGCCCTTTGTGTTCATCAAAGTCTGCTTTATATATTTAGGTGCTCCTATATTAGGTGCATAAATATTTACAATGGTTATATTCTCCTGTTGGACTGCTCCCTTTATCATTATGTAGTGACCTTTTTTATCTCTTTGTTTTAAAGGCTATTTTCTCAGATATAAGTATTGCTACCCCAGATTATTCTGTTTTGCTTTGTTTCCATATGTATGAAGTACTTTATTTCATTCCTTCATTTTCAGTCTATATGTACCTTTTTTTCTGAAGTGGGTCTCCTGTAAACAGCATATGTATGGGTCCTGTTTTCTTATCTATGCAACTATCATATGTCTTTTGATTGGACCATTTAATACATTCACATTTAAGGTTACTATTGACATGTACTTATTTATTGCCATGTTATTCTTTACATCTACAATTCTCTTGTTTTGTTTGTTTCTTTTTTTATTTTGCTGATTTTACAGCAGGCCCTTTAACATTTCTTGCAGTACTAGTTTGGTTGTGATGAATTCCATGAGTTGTTTGTTTGTTTGTGGAAAGCTTTTTATTTCTCCTTCAATTTTAAATGATAGCTGTGCTGGACAAAATAGTCTTGGTTGTAGGTTCTTGTTTTGCATCACTTTGAATATTTCTTGTCAATCTCTTCTGGTCTCAAGTGTTACTGTTGAGGAGTCAGATGTAATCCTTATGGGGGCTCCTCTGTAGGTGATTAACTGCTTTTCTCTTATAGCTTTTACTATTCTTTCTTTGTCTCTTAACTTTAGCATTTTAATTAGGATGTGTCTTGGTGTAGGCCTTTTTGGTTTCCTCTTTAATGGAATTCTTTGTGTTTCTTAAACTTGTGTGACTTCTTACTTTATCAATTTAGGAAAATTTTCAGCTATCATTTCTTCAAACAGGTTCTCTACCCCTTGTTCATTCTCATCTACTTCAGGAACCTCTAAGATATGGATGTTGTTTCTCTTCAGATTGTCACAGAGCTCTCTTAGAGTTTCCTCAGTGTTTTTGATCCTCTTTTTGTTTTGCTGCTCTTCTTTTGTGCTTATGTTTATCTTGTCTTCTCAATCACTGATTTGATACTCTGCTTTCTCCAGCCTGCTGTTGATTTCCTCTAGTGCAGTCATCATTTTTTATATTGTATTTTTCATTTCTGACTGTTATTTTTTTATTATTTCAAAGTCCTTTTTGATGCCTGCTATCTCTTTATTTAAGTGTTCATTATGACCATCCATTATTGCTCTAAGATCCTTGAGTATCCTAAAAATCATTATTTTAAACTGCATCTGTTAGTTTGCTTACTTTTGTAACATTTAGTTCTTTTTCTGGGGTTTCTCTTATTGATTCATTTAGTTCACATTTCTTTATCTGCCCATTTTGTCTTTGTATTAGGTAGTGCTGTCTAATTTTGAAATTTTTGTGTTGTCTCTATGAGAAAGATGGGCTTGGTGGTACCTACCTCCAGGCCACCTGTTTTTCTTGCTCTAAGAATGCTTCTTGAGGGTACTATTTTCCTTACTGTTGTATGTGAGTATTTAACACAGTTTTGTTTTGTTTTGTTGTGGGTACCCTTATTCCTTTAGGCTGGCTGGCTCTAATGTTCAACCTTAATCATGTGCTCAATGTCTGTCTTATTATGTGTATTTATTCTCTACAGTGTCTGGTACCTGCTACACTCCTTCTTTGAGTGTGCTGCTTGTTTAGCTACCTGCATTTAGTGTTGGTACTGTCTGCCACCCACTACCAGTTCTGTTGTTTCTAGATCTTTTTGGGTTGGCATCAGCCATTCTTTTTAACATACTTTGGGCTACCTTTCTGCAATGACTGGTCTTTTTGCTCTTTGCATTTTCTGTTCCTGGGTAGTCTGGGAGGGACCCACCTGTATATAAGGATTAACGTTCTCCTTAGAAATGATAGCAGCTCTGTAAAAGTCCCAAGCTCCATAAGATTTGCCTTTATTTTTTAGTTGCTCTATGTTCTCTTGCTGCTGCCTGGTTTTCCCACAGAGTCTTCGATAGAAAGACTATATTGTGGGCTCAGACTGGTCTCACCCAACCAACCTCTTTACAGGTTGCAAGTTTGTTGATTTAGGAAAGCTGAGGTTGGAAATATAACATTAGTGGTTCCCCCTACTTCAGAAGTCTCTTGGTCAGGAGCTCAGTATGAGGAATGTGGCCCCTACTCCAGAGCCTAATCTCTCAACCACTGCTGGATACTCAAATTTTATTTCTCCCCAACAAAGTGAGCAGCAGGTTTAGATTGAGTGCAGCTGACAGTTCCTTCTGTGGAACTTTTTACAGATGGTGAGACCCTGGTGTCAGGGAGAAAGACTGAGTGAGTCCTCACCTGGGGCTGACTGTGTCCCACCAGGAAGCCACAAAGCCTCTTGACCAGACCCAACCATAGGCTTACAGGGATCCACACTTTGAATCTTCATACTCCCAGGCTCTCTCTCTCTTGCCACTGTATAAATTAGCCCAGCAGGGCAGGATATCAAACACCTAGGCTGGCTGACTGTGTAGCTTCACCCTATCCAATGCACATGAGCCACTGTGTTGCTACTGATCACAGTATCAAAATTTGCTGGGCCAGATGTGAGAAGCCCTTCCTTTGGATACCACTCTAACTAGGATTTTTAAGTCCTAAAATGATGCTCACCACAGCTGGCCATTAGATATACCAGTCCTGGTTGGTGTGGCTCTGCCCTTTATCCCCAGTTGTCAGTCTATACATACTTTTTTCACAGACCTCAGTAGGATATAGCCCCAGGAGTCCAGTGGTTTGGCCTCTGAGACCCAGAGGTGTGGTCTGCTCACAGTCTGGACAGTTTCTACTGAGCCTCCTATGGGGTGTAAGCACCAGTGTTAGACTTGGGAGCATTGGGGTGGGGGACGCCAGCCTCAACACTAAAAAACTGAGTCACTGATGTGTTTACTGCTTTCTGACCTCTCAGCATGAGCCAGTCTTCATGACTGGGGCAGGAGGACTTCCAAGGGAAGTCCACTCAGAGGGGACTGCTCCACCCAAGACAGATGGTGACTACAGTACTAGAGAATAACTCAGCACAGGGGTTCTAGTGGCTGTCCCCCACAGTGTCTCTCTCTGGTCCTTCAACTTTACACATCTCTCACACAACTCTAGTCCTCTCAGCTCTCCCCTACTCAAACCCTGGGTAAGCGGCTGAGAGCAAGATTTTGGTGCTGGCCCTTTAAGACTGAGCCTGCATCTCCAAGAACTCCATCTCTTTCTCGCAGACAGAAACCCTTGCTCTTTCCACCACTGAATGCTGTGTGGGCACCTCTTCTAGGCTCTGGGGCTCTAGGCTGGGAGTCCTGGTCTGAGGCTGAGGACCACACCTCTCAGGCAACTTTTCCTGCAGTGAGAGTCCCTCCAGACCCTCACCCACTGCTTGCTCCTGAGAGTAGGGTAGCCCTTTCCACATCTCCGCCCTTTTTACAAGTCTTGATATGGCTTCTTCTGTGCTCCTTGGTTATAGACTCCTCTTCATTTAGTCCAAAGTTGGTTTTTCAAGATGATTACTCTTAAGTTGTAATCCAATTTGGTCCTGGGAGGTGGCAGTTGGAAAATCCACCTACTCTGTCACCATCTTTCATAGTCTATGTGGAATATTAAACAAGGGAAAAGAGTGGATACACCCAGTTTTTAATATAAGTAGGAATTTTGTAATGATTAAACCAATGAGGACCACACAGAAGGAATCCTATACATGTGAATCATTGAACAATAATGTTGCTAAACTCCTCATTCCCTTGGCTGGAGGAAGAAACTTGAATGTGCATTTGCTAACCGAAAGCCTCCCCATTGCTTTTGTTTAATGGTAGAAGAATTTCTATCACTAACAGGATTTTTGAGACCTACATTCTCTATCCAGGATATAACAAATTAAGAGAGCTTTAATGAACTACCCACTGGTGTTTCCAGAAAACTTTCAAAGCTAAAATTTCTTTTTGATATTCTCTGGGATGAACAGTTGAATCTCTTATATTTTAGCAACACTTGAAACTTTGACTTTCCTCTGGAATTTCTCTACCAATACTGTACACACTTAGTAATGTGACTATTGAGAATTTGAAATTGTGGCTAGTGCCACATTTTAAAATTTTAACCTGAAGCAGTATATATATATATAAAAGTAAAATACCTCACTAAGCTTTATATTTTGGTTAAATAAAATATACAACTAAAATAAATTTCACCTGTTTATTTTAATTTTAATGTATTTATAAGAAAATTTTAAATTACATATGTAATTACATATGCGGCTTCTGTTACATTTCTACTAGGCAATACTGCTCTAGAATATAGGACTATTGCTAAAGAGAGGTAAGCTTTTGTTATATCTCCAAGATCTATGGGGCATTTCAAAATCTAGTGTTACTTTTAAACAAATACACACTGTTATTAAGTATAATAAGATGAGTAATATATTCATTGATCAAATACTGAGTTTTTAAAGACAATTCATTCTTTATCAATATTCTTTTAAAATGGATATAACAAGTCTAATCACTGTATTGTACAGCTGAAATTAATATAATATTGAATGTAAGCTGTTAGTAAAAAGAAACCATTATTTAAAAATAAAATAAAATGAATATATCAATTTTTAAAGAATAATATTTTGAAAATAAAATAGACAATAAATACATAACAGTAAAAATAATCAAAACTTAAAAATTAAAGGCAATTTTAGCTCTAAAAAGCATGCAAAGAAATAAAAAAGTCAATCCAAAAACTGTAAGAAAATATTTGCAAAGAATATATCTTATTGAAGATGTTCATTCAGAATACATAAAAAATTCCTGCAATTGAATATTAAGAAGTCAAGCAATTTGGTTAAATATTGGCAAAAAATTTGAATAGAAACATCACCAAAGAATTTAAATGAATGAAAATGAGCACATGACAAGATCATTAGTTATTAGAGAAATATACATACTCACTTAAATGACTAAAGTTAAAAAGGCTGACAATTTCACATGCTGATGAAGATACAGAGAAACTGGAACTTTTATTCATTGATGGTAGAAATAAAAAGTGATACTGCCATCTTGGGAAAACAGTTTGGCAATTTTTTATATAGTAAAACTTAACATAGAACTCATAAATTCTAAGTGTTTACTAAGTGAACACAAAGACTTGTAGGACAATAGTAGCTCTAGCCACAAACTGGAACCAACCCAAATTTCCTTTATGTGCTATCACTATGTGGAATACCTATAGTACTCAACAACAACAACAACAACAATAATAATAAACACAAAAACTAGATGAATCTCAAAAGCATTATGCTAAGTCTAGAACAAGAGAAACTAATGATAAATGCAAATGACTGGTAGCTTGGGGCCAAGGATAGGAAAGGTGATTGATTTAAAAAGGGCAGGAAAGAACATTTTGGAATGATTGAAATGTTCTCTATCCTAATTGTGGTAGACCATAAACATTTATTAAAACTCATTGAATTGTACATTAAATTTAGCAAATTTTATTGTATGCAAATTATATTTTAATAAAGCTTATTTATAAAGTAAAGTCAGCAATAAAATTATCAATAACAATGTGAAAAAATAGAAATTGTTATTCATTATTGGTAGAGAGGAGTATAAATTGGTATAGTGACTTGGATAGCAATTTAGCACTGGCTAGCAAACTTGATGATAAGCCCAGTTTAGGATTAAGCTGTTCCACTTTAAGTATATTTCTTGAGAGATTCCCAAATATGTACATGGTAAGATATATATATAACAATGTATGCCTTATATATATCGACATAGATCTCAAAAACAGGGCTAAGATTTTTAAAAACTGCAAAATAGCACATTACTTTTATAAATTTTGAGAAATATAAAAATATTAAATTTTGTTATAAACATATTATTGTGAACAAATCTAAATAAGTATAAATAACTAATATAACCCATAACTCTAGGATAGAGGCCAGCCTTTATAGGCAGGAGCATAAAATGGAAGATAAGTAAAAGATATATTAAGCATATGTTAAAAACAAATTTTAACCATCTATAATGATTACTCTAAAGTAATCTGAAAACATTATGATAAAATTTAATAATATTTTTGTGGTAGAAATATGGGTGTTTGTACTAATCTCTGTGCTTCTATGTATATTGAAAATATTACCTTTCTAAGTAAAGAATAATTTTTAAAGTTATATTTAGCCACAAAACATAGGTTAAAAACTAAAAGCAAAAGAGACTTAATACAAAAGGAAAAGAAATATTTAAATAATCACAAAATCATTTTGTTGCTTAAAATTTTTAAAGAGATAAGGACAAGCGAGCAACCATTAAACAAGAGTAGGAGTCAATGAAACAAAAACAAAAGAATATAAACTAGGACTACAATATAAAAAAAACAATTAAAATTTTACTACTTGAAAAATATGGTCATTGAAATTTAAAAAATCAGTAGATGAGTAGATTAAAAAGAAAATGCAATGAAAGAAATAGTGAATGAGAATTAGAACTAAGGGAATTTCAAATAATACAGCAGAAAAATTTAAAGAGATGAAAATTGTAAAAAAGAATTAAGATATTTGAGGATTTATTGAGAAATTTCAAGTATGTGCAATAGAACTTTCAGAAATAAATAAATACTATGATGTTTTAGAATTGCAGTAGAACATAAATCTTCCGATTAAAAAGAACACGATACACAAACAGAATGAATAAAATTAAATTCATATTCATACATAGTGTAACAAACATGCAGACAAAGAAAGAGAGCTAAGGAAAACAAAAAAAAAAATTACCCAGAAGGAATGGCAATTGTTTGGAAACAAACTCTTCAGCAACAAGAGTTGCAAAACAATGGAGAATATCTGCAAAGTGCACTAGGAAAAGCTAGAATTCTTTATCCTAATTAATTAGAAGATGGAAATAACAGTATTTTCAGGTTAATATGAGAGTTTTTACCCACAAATATCTGAAAGAAATGCCCTTCAGGAAGAAGAGAAATTATCTTGGAAGGTAAGAGTAGAATAAAAGGAACAATAGTTAACAAAGACATTGGTAAAATTTGTTTAAAAATTTAAATATGTTTTCATTACAAATAATAATAATATTAACAGAAAATATATCCTCCAAAATACAGAACTTTGGTTAAAGATAAAAAATCATCCAGAATTCCAAGGATATCTCAATGCTGAACACTGTTGTTAATGTCAATAGCTTAAAAACAAACTATTTTAAAAAATGCTGGTACAATTAAAAAAATAACTTAGCATTAAGGAATGCTTAAAGACCAAATGTAGAATATACTCATTTTTGCCAATTTAAGATATGTGTGCTATACTAACGGCTGCCCACACTCTGGACCTAAGAATGGCATGGATGTTTATGGCAGGTAAGCTAGTCTTAATACAGTCTGCAAAGCAAGATTTTCTCAAGCCGTCTAAGTCTAAGAACTATTTTAATTATAGAGGGTAATCTGAACTAATACTCCCTGAAATAATATCCGCACTAATGGTAATTGATCTGATATGTATATATTTTTACATGGTGACTGAGAAAAATACCTCTCAATTCCTCTGGTGTGCCAGCACAGGACCAAAGAGTATAATCAGAGTTTCTCACAAATCCTTTAGATACTGCAGGCAGTGACAAGAGATACGCTTCATCTGAATGTCTTAAAAGGAAAAAAGGAAACAGCATAAAAAGGAAACATCAACATGCTTCTGCCTCTTTTTTTGACTGCTCTCTGCCTAATAGAAACCTTTAAGCTTTTTCTATGTCATCTCTGAGGTAATTAACATCACTCAGAAAATATGTGTAAAGGAGCTACAGGAGACAGAGCATGTGCTGTAACTAGGAAAGTTGCAATTAGGACCTGCAGGCAAATGTGGAACTCCTAGAAATTTCACTTCAAACCAAGATAAAATCACATTATCATAAAAAGAAGTGGCAATGAGCAGTTGGGTGCCAAATATATATATAATGTATTTTTAAATATATTATATATGTATAATATATTACATATATTATATATATATAATATATGTAATACATTTATTATATATTATATAATATAGTCTATCATTATATATAAAATATATTATATATGTTTATTATCTTATATATAATATAATAATATATAAAATATTATATATGTATATATGTGTATATATATAATTTATAATATATAAGTGTAGTATAATTATAGCTATAAAATTGATAAACATAGTCAGAAAATTTGGAAATAAAAGAAAGAAAAAATTCCAACATCCTGACATGACATTTATTATTTTGGTTTATTTCCTTTTGGTATTTTCTTCCTATGCATACTTTTCATGTTTGTAATCATAACATTTATACATATTTTTATGAGGATTTAAATCACACACTTTTCCATGTTACCAACTTTTATAGCTATCAATTTTAATGACTCTTCCATTATGAGCATGTACCATGATTTACTAAACCAATCACCAACTCTTAAACATTTACCTAGAGTATTTGACCATTATAAAATCAGTTCTGTGAACATCATGCTTATAGCTGTTTTCCATATCTAGCTGATTTTCTTATGATAGATTCATTCTCCAAAGTGGCATTATCAGAATCAACAAACATGAAGGTGTTTATATTTTTTAATATAGATTGCTACAATATTTTCCAAAACTGTTGCAATTTTCAGTGACGCCAGTGTACTTTGATTCAATGTGCCAGCACAGATCATGAGCATCTAAACTTCAAAGCAATGTCTCTCAGTGGATTGTCTCTGGACCAGCAGTATCAACATCACATCAGAACTTGTTAGAAATGCAAGTTCTCCAGCCAGACACAGACCCCGAAACTCTGCAGGTGGGGCTCAGCAGTCTGTGTCTCAACAAGTCCTCCATGTAATTCAGATGGACACTCAAATCTGAGAACCACTGGTTTAAAAGAAATGGCCCTTAACTTTAGCTGCGTATGAGAATTACCTGTGGGTGGGCCCTGGTTGGAGGTTCAGTGGATGGAACATTGTCCAGTGCAAGGGATTGTGATTGTGGGTTCAATCACCAGTCAGGATACACACACACACACACACACACACACACACACACACACACACACATATGAGAAGCAACCTATGAATGCACAACTAAATGGAACTAAACAGAACAATGGGTTGATCTTTTTCTGTCATTCCTTCCCTTCCTTCCCTTTCCTCTCTCTCTTTCAAATCAATGAAAAAAATTTAAAAAAAAGAAAAAGAATTACCTGGGAAGCTTCTAAAACCTACCGAGGCCTGAATACAGTCCCAGATGTTCTGATTTATCTGGAGTGGGATAAAGGCATCAGTATTTTTTAAAAGGTTCCCTCCAGTGATCTAATAAGGAGCCAGGACTGAGAACCACTAGCCTCAAGCAATGTCAGTTGACCCATTATTTTCAAATCTACAGCATCAGCATTACCTGGGTGCCTGTTAGATGTACAAATCCTCAGAGTCCACCTCAGAATTCTTGGAGGTGGGGTACAGAGATGGAGTCAGAGAATCTGTGTTCAATCAACAAGCCACCTAGAAGACGCTAGTAGATGCTAAAGTTTGAGAACCACTTATTAAATGGTCTGTTTAAATAAGAGCAGTGTTCAGTGTCTCTGGTACACGAATGCCTATACAGTGCATTTTGTATATATTATAAATTATATACTATGTATATTACACTGGGGAACAAAATTTTTGTTGCATCCACAAAAACACTTATTCTTACCTAATTCGAGTGTGCTAATCTCAAATATGACATTAGTTTTTCTCTGTATGCTACAGTTTTTTTACAATTAAAGATTGTAGGTTTTCATCTTATTGTAAAATTTTCAACATTTAGTTTAACATAATGAAGTAGAATGTCTTCTTGGGCATCATCTTTGTAAAAAATAAAATAATTTATATAATGCAGTAAATACACTAATACACTAAAAGATATGATTGCATCAGAATTTGTCAAAAATTTCAAAATAGAACATATTAAAACACTTATGTTAATCATAAAATTCATGCAAAACTTATTTAAATTCTATTCAGGCAAAAATTTGCATTTGTAGCTCTTGCATTTGTGTACTTGTTGAGAACAATCTCGTTTGATGTTCCAGCAGTAGTCTGCTCATCACTAACAGCTCCAAGATTTTCAGGAAACTTATCAAGGTGACTGTTCAGGAAGTGAATCTTAATGCTCATGTTTACATCCAATGTTGCAGAAAGCCAACAGCATTCTTTGAACCATAAATTCATAGTTTTCTTCTTTTTTGTTGCAAAGGAAGTTCTTTGTAACTGCCACAAAAGACTGCCATGATGCTTTCTCCTTCTTATTCATCTTCCTGGTAAATTCTTCATCACGTATGAAGGTTCAAATTGGAGGTCCATTGAACATACCTGCTTTTATCTTCTTGAAATACAAGGCAGAAAAAGCAGAAATAATATGTTGAAAGCATTCACTTTCTCTATTCAAAGCCTGAACAAACTGCTTCATTAAGCCAAGTTTGATGTACGTGGGGAAATAATGATCCTGTCTTGATTAACTACAGGTTCATTTACAATATTGTGCATCCCTACTTCTAGAGCTTCACGTTTGGGCCACTCCTTCTGTGTCAAGTGTTTCTCCCTAGCTCGGCTGCCCCACAAACACAGAAAGCAAGGATACTTCATGAAACCTCTCTGTTGTCCTAGCAGAAAATTGACCATTTTAAGATCCACACAAATGATCCAGTTATGCTCCTCATACTGCAGAAAGTCAAGGACAATTTTTATGTCATTATAATCTTCTCACAGATGAGTTGAACAACCAATTGGAACCACTGCATAAACATTACTGTTGTGTAGAATAACACATTTCAGACTTCGTTTAGAGCTGTCAAGAAATAGCCGCCATTCAGTTGGACTGTAAGTGGTAACACCTAGCTGGCTGAGAAGATGACTGATATGACAGTAAACAAAGTGTTTGTCTTTGAAAAAAAAAGTCCACAAAATTTTTTCACACTTCCTGAAATGGGATACTTTAGCTGACCAGTGAAGTACATTCTTTTCTTGAAGCCTGAATGTTAATAACTCAGCTTCTTTCTTTGATAGGCCCAAATCTCTTACTAAGTCACTCAATTTGGGTTGACTAAACTGCTGAGGGGTTAATGACTGCTTGGCATCAGAAGAAGACCCTTCAGATTCTACAACCACTTCCTCATGCATCTTATCAAAATACACTTGATCACCATGTTCACTTTCTTTGTCCTTAGAAAAAATAAAACCATTGAAAACTGGAATCAGGAGTGTTTCAGAGTATGGGACTGGTCATATTGCTGAAGGAATATTAGGATATGCGATCATAAGCTGGGGGTTGTCTCTCAGGTAAGACAAAAGTTTCCCTTGATGCATTTATACATAAGATACAAGCATATCCCATGCTCACTACAATAAAGCACTTATAGCAATTCCTAGGTCTGCTGGTAGCCAAGGCCAGGCAAGTCCACATTGGATTTGGCCAGATAGTAGAGAAACTGAGGAGCTGAAAAGGGTTGGGCCATTTTATTTAATAAAGTCTCATGATGGTGGACAAGCATACAGGCAGGGGAAACCACCTCTCAGTCAAACAAACAGCAAAATGTCCCCTCACAGTGGCGGACAGGCAATCCATGCATCTACAATCCCCCCTCTCTCTCAAGCACAAGCACCCACAGCCTTATATAGGCCATACATACATGCCTCTACCAGGTACTTATGTAATTAATCAAGCAAAATGCTTGCAGTTGGTACACCAGCAAGCAAGGCTAACACAGTTGCCCCACATTCCACCCCTGTTTCTCACTTCACAATAGTTACATTACATACATACCAAAAATAACAATTACAAAGGTACCCTTTACAATGTCTCCCTGAGAACTCAGCCCAGGGAGATAACTGAAGACATACCTCCAACTCCCTATCTCATGGTGCCAACAAGGCCACTCATTGTAGGTGGGGAGCCTATACAGTCCAGGGCCATGTCCATTAAAACGAAAAAGTGTCCTTGGTGAGTCTTTAACACTAGGTGAGAGCAGCTTCCTGGTGAAGGCAGGCTTCCACAGGTGGCTCAGCCCCCCAAAACAGGGTCTCTCATAGTCGCAGTCCAAGATTAGTTCATGACAGAAAGCTCAGCTGTATGTGCAAATCACTAAGGTAAAGGTCCATTACAGGCAACTAGGGTCACATAAGGCCTCAGCCCCCCCCCCATCCCTGCCATCATGGCAGCTCTGAAGACGCTGCCCCAAGGAGCACATGGCAATGGTGGTCAACCTTTTCACCTCTGCTCCAGGGAGCATGATGCTGTCCACCCCTGTGCCTCACAATTGCAGCAAGCCTACCAGGGGCTCAGTAGGTACTCCTTGCTGCTAGGTTTTGCCTTCTGGACAAGCACTGGCCAAGCGCTGAGTGTGCAGACAGCAGCTTCAGCCCAAGACTCCTCATCCTCAGAAGAGGAGCTGGAAACATCTGCTCCCATGGACTCAGAGCCACTCTGCCAGCACAGCTCCAATTTCAGCTCATGTGGCTGCCAGCTCTCGACTGAAACTGAATCTGCGGGGATAGAGCCACAGATGAGCAGAAGCTCGCAGCTGAGCGCACGTCAGCAGCCACACCCAGCCCAATAAACATTGCTTTGCATCCTGTGCAGGAGGACCCTGGCCTCAAGGGCAGGGCTAAAGTTCCGGACGGGCAAAGGATCACAGCGTAGAGCCCATCAGCAGCCCTTTCAAACCGGGAAACTGTGGCGAGCAGGCACTGACTGCAGAGGCTGGGTGGGAGCCCAGACACAGGCTGGGCCCGCAGCTGAGCAAAGGTGCTCACCTCTACCCTTGGTGCTGAGGCTTGTGGCTTGAGTAACAGCCCCTCTCGCAGAGGAGAGGCAGAAATCACAGCAACAGCTGCAGTGGGCCAGTGCTGGCAACGCCCATACACAACCGTTCTAGGCAGTGGAAGAGGGGGTGGCGGGTGGGCAAATAGACCACACCTAAAGAACACAAAGACAACACATACTGGACTCCAGTGGTCACAACTTGCTTATAAACAAACAAAATGGGCAAGCAGAGAAATGCTAACCAAATGAATCAAGAGAAATCCCCAGAGAAGGACCTGAATGAACTAGATATAACCAAACTACCAGAAGCAGAATTTAGAATAATGATAGTTAGGATGTTCAAAGAAATTAGAACAACAATGGATAGTCACTATGAACACCTAAATAAAGAGATAACAAGTATAAAAAATGAAATTGAAATAATAAAAAAGAATCAGAAATGACAAATACAGTATTAGAAATGAAGACCACAATGGAAGAAACTAAAAGCAGGATGAACTATACTGAGGATCGAATCAGCGAGTTAGAGGACACCATAAAAATAGGCAAAGAAGCAGAGAAGAAAAAAGAAAAGAGACTCAAAAAATGTGAGAAAACTCTAAGGGAGCTCTGTGACAACATGAAGAGAAACAACATTCGCATCATAGGGGTTCCTGAAGAAGAGGAGAGAGGAAAAGATAGAAACTTTCTTCAATCAACTCATAGCAGAAAACTTCCCTAAATTAAGACTGAGAAACATTCCACATGTTCAAGAAGCGTAAAGAACTCCATTAAAGAGAAACCCAAAAAAACCTACACCAAGACACATCATAGTTAAAATACAAAAGCTAAGAGATAAAGACAAAATTTTAAAAGCTGCTTGAAAAAAAAAAAGGCTACCACCTACAAATGAGCCTCCATAACGATGACATTTGACTTTTCAACAGAAACACTTGAGGCCAGAAGGGAATGGCAAGATATATTCAAAGTAATGCAGAACAAGAACCTACAACCAAGACTACTTTATCCAGCAAGGCTAACATTTAAAATTGAAGGAGAAGTAAAGAGCTTTCAAGACAAAGAAAGCCTCAAGGAATTCATTAAAAACAAACCAATTCTGCAAGAGATACTAAGGGGCCTGTTGTGAACAGGTCAAAGGGAGGAAAGAATATAGCAAAAGAAGAATACAGCTTTAAAGAATAAAATGACAATAAACAACTACATATCAATAATAACCTTAAATGTAAATGGATTAAATGATCCAATCAAAAGACATAGGGCAGCTGCTTGGATAAAGAAACAGGACCCATACATATGCTGTCTACAAGAGACACACCTTAAAACAAAAGATGCACATAAACTGAAGGTAAATGGATAGAAAAAAATATTTCATGCAAATGGAAATAAAAGAAAAGACAGGGTAGCAATACTTATATCTGACAAAATGGACTTTAAAACAAAGGCTGTAGTAAGAAATAAAGAAGGACACTACATAATGATAAAGGGAAACATTCAACAGGAAGATATAACTATTATAAATACGCACCAAATATAGGAGCCCCGACATACAAAGAGCAGACTTCGATGGATCTAAAGGGTGAGATTAACAGCAATACTATCATAGTAGGAGATTTCAATACCCCACTAACAACACTGCATAGATCCACAAGAAAGAAAATTAATAAAGAAACAGCAGACTTAAAGGATACACTAGATCAACTCGATTTAATAGATATCATCAGAACTTTTCACCCTAAAGCAGTAAAAAATACATTCTTCTCAAGTGCTCATGGTACATTTTCTAGGAAAGACCACATGTTAAAACACAAAAATGGTCTCAATAAATTTAAGAAGATTGAAATCATACCAAGCATTTTCTCTGATCACAATGCTATGAAACTAGAAATTAACCACAAAAGAAAAACTGAAAAATACTCAAACACTTGGAAACTAAATATCATGATATTAAATAATGAATGGATTAACAATGAGATCAAAGAAGAAATAAAAAAGTTTCTAAAAACAAATAATAATGAGCATACATCAATTCAACATTTATGTGACACAGAAAAAACAGTGCTGAGAGGGAAGTTCATTGCACTACAGGTATATCATAAGAAGCTAGAAAAAGCTCAAATAAGAAACCTGACCCTACATCTAAAAGAACTAAAAAAACAACAGCAAAGAAACCCCAGGACCAGTAGAAGGAAGGAAATAATAAAGATCAGAGTAGAAATAAATGACATAGAGGCTAAGAAAACAATACAGAAAATCAATGAAACCAGGAGCTGGTTCTTTGAAAAGGTAAACAAGATTGATGAACCTTTAACTAGACTCACCAAAAAAAAAAAAAAAAAAAGACAGAGGATTCAAATAAATAAAATTAGAAATGACAGTGGAGAAATAACAACTGACACAGCAGAAATACAAAGCATTGTAAGAAAATACTATGAAGAACTCTATGCCAAAAAATTAGACAATCTAGGTGAAGTGGACAAATTTCTTGAATCATATAAACTTCCAAAAATAAACCTGGAAGAATAAGAACACCTAAACAGACCAATTACAACAAATGAGATTGAAACAGTTATCAAAAAACTCCCAATAAAGAAAAGTCCTGGGCCTGATGGCTTCACAAGTGAATTCTATCAAAAATTCAAAGAAGAAATAACTTCTATCCTCAAGTTATTTCAAAAAATTAAAAAGAAAAAAAGACTTCGAAACTCCTTTTATGAGGCGAGCATTATTGTGATCCCAAAACAAGGCAAAGACAACACAAAGTAAAAAAATTATAGGCCTATATCCCTGATGAATTTAGATGCTAAAATTCTCAACAAAATCTTAGCCAACCAGATCCAGGAATATATAAAAAAAATCATACAGCATGATCAAGTGGAATTAATTCTGGAGAGGCAAGGCTGGTTCAATATTCACAAATCAATCAATGTGATTCATCACATAAAAGAAAGGAAGGACAAAAATCACATGATAATTTCAATAGATGCAGAAAAGGCATTTGATAAAATTTAGCACCCATTCATGCTCAAAACTCTCAGTAACGTGGGAATACAGGGAACATTCCTTAACAAGATAAAGGCTATCTACGACAAACCCACACCAAACATCATATACTAAATGGACAAAAATTAAAAGCAATCCCCTTAAGATCAGGAACCAGGCAGGGGTGCCCCCTTTCACCACTCTTATTCAACATAGTTCTGGAAGTCCTAGCTACAGCAGTCAGACAAGAAGAAGTAATAAAAGGCATCCAAATTGGAAAGAAGAAGTAAAACTGTCACTATTTGCAGATGATATGATATTGTATATAGAAAACCCTAAAGTCTCAGTCAAAAATATACTGGACCTTATAAATGAATTCAGCAAGGTGACAGGATATAAAATCTATACTCAGAAATCAGAGGCATTTCTATATACAAACAATGAACTGTCAGCAAAAGAAATTAAGGAATCAATACCCTTCACTATTGCAGCCAAAAAAAATAAAGTACCTAGGAGTAAATTTACCCAAGCAGGTTAAGGACTTGTACTAGGAAAATTATAAAATATTGATCAAAGAATTTAAGGAAGATACAAACAAGTGGAAGCATATACCATGCTCATGGTTAGGAAGAATAAACATCATTAAAATGTTTATATTACCCAACGTAATTTATAAATACAATGCAATACCAATTAAAATAATATGACATACTACAAAGATATAGAACACATATTCCAAAAATTTATATGGAACCAAAAAAGAACACGAATAGCCTCAGCAACCTTAAAAAGAAAAAATAAAGCAGGAGGTATCACTCTTCCAGATATCAAGGTTTACTACAAGGCCATTATACTCAAGACAGCCTGGTACTGGCATAAGAATAGACAACTTGATCAATGGAACAGAATGGAGAACCCAGAAATAAACCCACACTTATATGGACAACTGATATTTGAAAGGAGGAAAGAACATACAATGGAGTAAAGACAGCCTTTTAACAAATGGTGCTGGGAAAATTGGACATCTACCTGCAAAAAATTGAAACTAGACCATCAACTTACAACATTCACAAAAACAAACTCAAAATGGATAAAAGACATAAACGTAAGCCATGAAAACATAAGCATCTTAGAAGAAAACATAGGCAGCAACCTCTCCGACATCTGTAGCAGCAATATATTTGCTGATGTATCTCCAAGGGCAAATGAAATAAAAGGCAAGATAAACAAATGGGACTATATCAAACTAAAAAGTTTTTGCACAGCTAAAGACAATAAGAACAGAATAAAAAGACAAACCACACAATGGGAGAACATATTCGACAGCACATCTGATAAGGGGTTAATAACCAAAATTTATAAAGAACTTATAAAACTCAACACCAGGAAGACAAACAATCCAATCAAAAAATGGGCAAAAGAAATGAATAGAAATTTCTCCAAAGAGGACATACAGATGGCCAAAAGGCATATGAAAAAATGCTCAACATCACTAATCATTAGAGAAATGCAAATTAAAACCACAATGAGATATCACCTCACACCAATCAGAATAGCACTTATCAGCAAAACAACACAGAATAAGTGCTGGCAAGGATGTGGAGAAAAGAGAACCCTTCTGTACTGCTGGTGGGAATGCAGACTAGTGCAGCCACTGTGGAAAACAGTATGGAGATTCCTCAAAAAAATTAAAAGTCAAACTGCCTTTTGACCCAGCTATCCCACTTATAGGAATATACCCTAAGAACACCGTAGCACTGTTCGGAAAGAAGAAATGCGCCCCCATGTTCGTGGCAGCATTGTTCACAATAGCGAAGATCTGGAAACAGCCCAAGTGTCCGTCAGAAGACGAGTGGATTATAAAGTTTTAGTACATATATACTATGGAATACTACTCATCCATAAGAAATGATGACATCGGATCATTTACAATAAAATGGATGTACCTTGATAACATTATACGTAGTGAAATAAGTAAATCAAAAATAAAAAAATGAGAATAGCATGATTTCATACATAGGTGGGACATAAAATTGAGACTATGAGACATGGACAAGAAAGTGCTTGGTGGTTACAGGGTGGTGGGTGGGAGGGAAGGGTGGGATAGGGAGAAGGAGAGGGGCACAGGGAAAACCAGATAAAAGGTGACAGAGGACAATATGACTTTGGGTGATGGGTACACAACACAACTGAATGACAAGATAAGTTGGAGATGTTTTTATTGTACATATGTTCCCTGATTTATTGGTGTCACCCCATTAAAATTATTAATAAAAAAAGAAAATTATAGGCCTATATCCCTGATGAATTTAGATGCTAAAGCTCTCAACAAAATATTAGCCAACCAGATCCAGCAATATATGAAAAAGATCATACACCATAATCAAGTGGAATTTATTCTGGAGAGGCAAAGCTGGTTCAATATTCACAAATCAATTAATGTGATTCATCACATAAAAAAAAAGGAAGGACAAAAATCACATGATAATTTCAATAGATGCAGAAAAGGCATTTGATAAAATCCAGCACCCATTCATGCTCAAAACTCTCAGTAACGTGGAAATACAGGGAACATTCCTTAACAAGATAAAGGCTATCTATGACAAACCCACAGCAAACATCATACTAAATGGGCAAAAATTAAAAGCAATCCCCTTAAGATCAGGAACCAGGCAGGGGTGCCCCCTTTCACCACTCTTATTCAACATAGTTCTGGAAGTCCTAGCTACAGCAATCAGACAAGAAGAAGAAATAAAAGGCATCCAAATTGGAAAAGAAGAAGTAAAACTGTCATTATTTGCTGATGATATGATATTGTATTTAGAAAACTCTAAAGTTTCAGTCAAAAAACTACTGGACCTTATAAATGAATTCAGCAAGGTGGCAGGATATAAAATCTATACTCAGAAATCAGAGGCATTTCTATATACAAACAATGAACTGTCAGCAAAAGAAATTAAGGAAACAATACCCTTCACTATTGCAGCCAAAAAAATAAAGTACTTAGGAGTAAATTTACCCAAGGAAGTTAAGGACTTGTACTCGGAAAATTATAAAACATTGATCAAAGAAATCAAGGAAGATACAAACAAGTGGAAGCATATACCGTGCTCATGGCTAGGAAGAATAAACATCATTAAAATGTCTATATTACCCAAAGCAATTTATAAATACGATGCAATACCAATTAAAATACCAATGACATACTTCAAAGATATAGAACACATATTCCAAAAATTTATATGGAACCTAAAAAGAACACGAATAGCCTCAGCAATCTTAAAAAGAAAAAATAAAGCAGGACGTATCAGTCCTCCAGATATCAAGGTTCACTACAAGGCCATTATACTCAAAACACCCTTTAACTGGCATAAGAATAGGTACATAGATCAATGGAACAGAACAGAGAACGCAGAAATAAACCCACAGCTTTATGGACAACTGATATTTGACAAAGGAGGAAAGAACATACATTGGAGTAAAGACAACCACTTTAACAAATGGTGTTGAGAAAATTGAACATCTACCTGCAAAAAAATGAAACTAGACCGTCAACCTACACCATTCACAAAAACAAACTCAAAATGGATAAAAGACTTAAATTTAAGCCGTGAAACCATTAGCATCTTAGAAGAAAACATAGGCAGCAACCTCTCCGACATCAGTAGCAGCAATATATTTGCCAATTTATCTCCAAGGGCAAATGAAATAAAAGGTAGATAAACAAATTGGACTATATCAAACTAAAAAGGTTTTGCACAGCTAAAGACAATAAGAACAGAATAAAAAGACAAACCACACAATGGGAGAACATATTCGACAACACCTCTGATAAGGGGTTAATAACCAAAATTTATAAAGAACTTATAAAACTCAACACCAGGAAGACAAACAATCCAATCAAAAAATGGGCAAAAGAAATGAATAGAAATTTCTCCAAAGAGGACATACAGATGGCCAAAAGGCATATGAAAAAATGCTCAACATCACTAATCATTAGAGAAATGCAAATTAAAACCACAATGAGATATCACCTCACACCAATCAGAATAGCACTTATCAGCAAAACAACACAGAATAAGTGCTGGCAAGGATGTGGAGAAAAGAGAACCCTTCTGTACTGCTGGTGGGAATGCAGACTAGTGCAGCCACTGTGGAAAACAGTATGGAGATTCCTCAAAAAAATTAAAAGTCAAACTGCCTTTTGACCCCGCTATCCCACTTATAGGAATATACCCTAAGAACACCGTAGCACTGTTCGGAAAGAAGAAATGCGCCCCCATGTTCGTGGCAGCATTGTTCACAATAGCGAAGATCTGGAAACAGCCCAAGTGTCCGTCAGAAGACGAGTGGATTATAAAGTTTTAGTACATATATACTATGGAATACTACTCATCCATAAGAAATGATGACATCGGATCATTTACAATAAAATGGATGTACCTTGATAACATTATACGTAGTGAAATAAGTAAATCAAAAATAAAAAAATGAGAATAGCATGATTTCATACATAGGTGGGACATAAAATTGAGACTATGAGACATGGACAAGAAAGTGCTTGGTGGTTACAGGGTGGTGGGTGGGAGGGAAGGGTGGGATAGGGAGAAGGAGAGGGGCACAGGGAAAACCAGATAAAAGGTGACAGAGGACAATATGACTTTGGGTGATGGGTACACAACACAACTGAATGACAAGATAAGTTGGAGATGTTTTTATTGTACATATGTTCCCTGATTTATTGGTGTCACCCCATTAAAATTATTAATAAAAAAAGAAAATTATAGGCCTATATCCCTGATGAATTTAGATGCTAAAGCTCTCAACAAAATATTAGCCAACCAGATCCAGCAATATATGAAAAAGATCATACACCATAATCAAGTGGAATTTATTCTGGAGAGGCAAAGCTGGTTCAATATTCACAAATCAATTAATGTGATTCATCACATAAAAAAAAAGGAAGGACAAAAATCACATGATAATTTCAATAGATGCAGAAAAGGCATTTGATAAAATCCAGCACCCATTCATGCTCAAAACTCTCAGTAACGTGGAAATACAGGGAACATTCCTTAACAAGATAAAGGCTATCTATGACAAACCCACAGCAAACATCATACTAAATGGGCAAAAATTAAAAGCAATCCCCTTAAGATCAGGAACCAGGCAGGGGTGCCCCCTTTCACCACTCTTATTCAACATAGTTCTGGAAGTCCTAGCTACAGCAATCAGACAAGAAGAAGAAATAAAAGGCATCCAAATTGGAAAAGAAGAAGTAAAACTGTCATTATTTGCTGATGATATGATATTGTATTTAGAAAACTCTAAAGTTTCAGTCAAAAAACTACTGGACCTTATAAATGAATTCAGCAAGGTGGCAGGATATAAAATCTATACTCAGAAATCAGAGGCATTTCTATATACAAACAATGAACTGTCAGCAAAAGAAATTAAGGAAACAATACCCTTCACTATTGCAGCCAAAAAAATAAAGTACTTAGGAGTAAATTTACCCAAGGAAGTTAAGGACTTGTACTCGGAAAATTATAAAACATTGATCAAAGAAATCAAGGAAGATACAAACAAGTGGAAGCATATACCGTGCTCATGGCTAGGAAGAATAAACATCATTAAAATGTCTATATTACCCAAAGCAATTTATAAATACGATGCAATACCAATTAAAATACCAATGACATACTTCAAAGATATAGAACACATATTCCAAAAATTTATATGGAACCTAAAAAGAACACGAATAGCCTCAGCAATCTTAAAAAGAAAAAATAAAGCAGGACGTATCAGTCCTCCAGATATCAAGGTTCACTACAAGGCCATTATACTCAAAACACCCTTTAACTGGCATAAGAATAGGTACATAGATCAATGGAACAGAACAGAGAACGCAGAAATAAACCCACAGCTTTATGGACAACTGATATTTGACAAAGGAGGAAAGAACATACATTGGAGTAAAGACAACCACTTTAACAAATGGTGTTGAGAAAATTGAACATCTACCTGCAAAAAAATGAAACTAGACCGTCAACCTACACCATTCACAAAAACAAACTCAAAATGGATAAAAGACTTAAATTTAAGCCGTGAAACCATTAGCATCTTAGAAGAAAACATAGGCAGCAACCTCTCCGACATCAGTAGCAGCAATATATTTGCCAATTTATCTCCAAGGGCAAATGAAATAAAAGGTAGATAAACAAATTGGACTATATCAAACTAAAAAGGTTTTGCACAGCTAAAGACAATAAGAACAGAATAAAAAGACAAACCACACAATGGGAGAACATATTCGACAACACCTCTGATAAGGGGTTAATAACCAAAATTTATAAAGAACTTATAAAACTCAACACCAGGAAGACAAACAATCCAATCAAAAAATGGGCAAAAGAAATGAATAGAAATTTCTCCAAAGAGGACATACAGATGGCCAAAAGGCATATGAAAAAATGCTCAACATCACTAATCATTAGAGAAATGCAAATTAAAACCACAATGAGATATCACCTCACACCAATCAGAATAGCACTTATCAGCAAAACAACACAGAATAAGTGCTGGCAAGGATGTGGAGAAAAGAGAACCCTTCTGTACTGCTGGTGGGAATGCAGACTAGTGCAGCCACTGTGGAAAACAGTATGGAGATTCCTCAAAAAAATTAAAAGTCAAACTGCCTTTTGACCCCGCTATCCCACTTATAGGAATATACCCTAAGAACACCGTAGCACTGTTCGGAAAGAAGAAATGCGCCCCCATGTTCGTGGCAGCATTGTTCACAATAGCGAAGATCTGGAAACAGCCCAAGTGTCCGTCAGAAGACGAGTGGATTATAAAGTTTTAGTACATATATACTATGGAATACTACTCATCCATAAGAAATGATGACATCGGATCATTTACAATAAAATGGATGTACCTTGATAACATTATACGTAGTGAAATAAGTAAATCAAAAATAAAAAAATGAGAATAGCATGATTTCATACATAGGTGGGACATAAAATTGAGACTATGAGACATGGACAAGAAAGTGCTTGGTGGTTACAGGGTGGTGGGTGGGAGGGAAGGGTGGGATAGGGAGAAGGAGAGGGGCACAGGGAAAACCAGATAAAAGGTGACAGAGGACAATATGACTTTGGGTGATGGGTACACAACACAACTGAATGACAAGATAAGTTGGAGATGTTTTTATTGTACATATGTTCCCTGATTTATTGGTGTCACCCCATTAAAATTATTAATAAAAAAAGAAAATTATAGGCCTATATCCCTGATGAATTTAGATGCTAAAGCTCTCAACAAAATATTAGCCAACCAGATCCAGCAATATATGAAAAAGATCATACACCATAATCAAGTGGAATTTATTCTGGAGAGGCAAAGCTGGTTCAATATTCACAAATCAATTAATGTGATTCATCACATAAAAAAAAAGGAAGGACAAAAATCACATGATAATTTCAATAGATGCAGAAAAGGCATTTGATAAAATCCAGCACCCATTCATGCTCAAAACTCTCAGTAACGTGGAAATACAGGGAACATTCCTTAACAAGATAAAGGCTATCTATGACAAACCCACAGCAAACATCATACTAAATGGGCAAAAATTAAAAGCAATCCCCTTAAGATCAGGAACCAGGCAGGGGTGCCCCCTTTCACCACTCTTATTCAACATAGTTCTGGAAGTCCTAGCTACAGCAATCAGACAAGAAGAAGAAATAAAAGGCATCCAAATTGGAAAAGAAGAAGTAAAACTGTCATTATTTGCTGATGATATGATATTGTATTTAGAAAACTCTAAAGTTTCAGTCAAAAAACTACTGGACCTTATAAATGAATTCAGCAAGGTGGCAGGATATAAAATCTATACTCAGAAATCAGAGGCATTTCTATATACAAACAATGAACTGTCAGCAAAAGAAATTAAGGAAACAATACCCTTCACTATTGCAGCCAAAAAAATAAAGTACTTAGGAGTAAATTTACCCAAGGAAGTTAAGGACTTGTACTCGGAAAATTATAAAACATTGATCAAAGAAATCAAGGAAGATACAAACAAGTGGAAGCATATACCGTGCTCATGGCTAGGAAGAATAAACATCATTAAAATGTCTATATTACCCAAAGCAATTTATAAATACGATGCAATACCAATTAAAATACCAATGACATACTTCAAAGATATAGAACACATATTCCAAAAATTTATATGGAACCTAAAAAGAACACGAATAGCCTCAGCAATCTTAAAAAGAAAAAATAAAGCAGGACGTATCAGTCCTCCAGATATCAAGGTTCACTACAAGGCCATTATACTCAAAACACCCTTTAACTGGCATAAGAATAGGTACATAGATCAATGGAACAGAACAGAGAACGCAGAAATAAACCCACAGCTTTATGGACAACTGATATTTGACAAAGGAGGAAAGAACATACATTGGAGTAAAGACAACCACTTTAACAAATGGTGTTGAGAAAATTGAACATCTACCTGCAAAAAAATGAAACTAGACCGTCAACCTACACCATTCACAAAAACAAACTCAAAATGGATAAAAGACTTAAATTTAAGCCGTGAAACCATTAGCATCTTAGAAGAAAACATAGGCAGCAACCTCTCCGACATCAGTAGCAGCAATATATTTGCCAATTTATCTCCAAGGGCAAATGAAATAAAAGGTAGATAAACAAATTGGACTATATCAAACTAAAAAGGTTTTGCACAGCTAAAGACAATAAGAACAGAATAAAAAGACAAACCACACAATGGGAGAACATATTCGACAACACCTCTGATAAGGGGTTAATAACCAAAATTTATAAAGAACTTATAAAACTCAACACCAGGAAGACAAACAATCCAATCAAAAAATGGGCAAAAGAAATGAATAGAAATTTCTCCAAAGAGGACATACAGATGGCCAAAAGGCATATGAAAAAATGCTCAACATCACTAATCATTAGAGAAATGCAAATTAAAACCACAATGAGATATCACCTCACACCAATCAGAATAGCACTTATCAGCAAAACAACACAGAATAAGTGCTGGCAAGGATGTGGAGAAAAGAGAACCCTTCTGTACTGCTGGTGGGAATGCAGACTAGTGCAGCCACTGTGGAAAACAGTATGGAGATTCCTCAAAAAAATTAAAAGTCAAACTGCCTTTTGACCCCGCTATCCCACTTATAGGAATATACCCTAAGAACACCGTAGCACTGTTCGGAAAGAAGAAATGCGCCCCCATGTTCGTGGCAGCATTGTTCACAATAGCGAAGATCTGGAAACAGCCCAAGTGTCCGTCAGAAGACGAGTGGATTATAAAGTTTTAGTACATATATACTATGGAATACTACTCATCCATAAGAAATGATGACATCGGATCATTTACAATAAAATGGATGTACCTTGATAACATTATACGTAGTGAAATAAGTAAATCAAAAATAAAAAAATGAGAATAGCATGATTTCATACATAGGTGGGACATAAAATTGAGACTATGAGACATGGACAAGAAAGTGCTTGGTGGTTACAGGGTGGTGGGTGGGAGGGAAGGGTGGGATAGGGAGAAGGAGAGGGGCACAGGGAAAACCAGATAAAAGGTGACAGAGGACAATATGACTTTGGGTGATGGGTACACAACACAACTGAATGACAAGATAAGTTGGAGATGTTTTTATTGTACATATGTTCCCTGATTTATTGGTGTCACCCCATTAAAATTATTAATAAAAAAAGAAAATTATAGGCCTATATCCCTGATGAATTTAGATGCTAAAGCTCTCAACAAAATATTAGCCAACCAGATCCAGCAATATATGAAAAAGATCATACACCATAATCAAGTGGAATTTATTCTGGAGAGGCAAAGCTGGTTCAATATTCACAAATCAATTAATGTGATTCATCACATAAAAAAAAAGGAAGGACAAAAATCACATGATAATTTCAATAGATGCAGAAAAGGCATTTGATAAAATCCAGCACCCATTCATGCTCAAAACTCTCAGTAACGTGGAAATACAGGGAACATTCCTTAACAAGATAAAGGCTATCTATGACAAACCCACAGCAAACATCATACTAAATGGGCAAAAATTAAAAGCAATCCCCTTAAGATCAGGAACCAGGCAGGGGTGCCCCCTTTCACCACTCTTATTCAACATAGTTCTGGAAGTCCTAGCTACAGCAATCAGACAAGAAGAAGAAATAAAAGGCATCCAAATTGGAAAAGAAGAAGTAAAACTGTCATTATTTGCTGATGATATGATATTGTATTTAGAAAACTCTAAAGTTTCAGTCAAAAAACTACTGGACCTTATAAATGAATTCAGCAAGGTGGCAGGATATAAAATCTATACTCAGAAATCAGAGGCATTTCTATATACAAACAATGAACTGTCAGCAAAAGAAATTAAGGAAACAATACCCTTCACTATTGCAGCCAAAAAAATAAAGTACTTAGGAGTAAATTTACCCAAGGAAGTTAAGGACTTGTACTCGGAAAATTATAAAACATTGATCAAAGAAATCAAGGAAGATACAAACAAGTGGAAGCATATACCGTGCTCATGGCTAGGAAGAATAAACATCATTAAAATGTCTATATTACCCAAAGCAATTTATAAATACGATGCAATACCAATTAAAATACCAATGACATACTTCAAAGATATAGAACACATATTCCAAAAATTTATATGGAACCTAAAAAGAACACGAATAGCCTCAGCAATCTTAAAAAGAAAAAATAAAGCAGGACGTATCAGTCCTCCAGATATCAAGGTTCACTACAAGGCCATTATACTCAAAACACCCTTTAACTGGCATAAGAATAGGTACATAGATCAATGGAACAGAACAGAGAACGCAGAAATAAACCCACAGCTTTATGGACAACTGATATTTGACAAAGGAGGAAAGAACATACATTGGAGTAAAGACAACCACTTTAACAAATGGTGTTGAGAAAATTGAACATCTACCTGCAAAAAAATGAAACTAGACCGTCAACCTACACCATTCACAAAAACAAACTCAAAATGGATAAAAGACTTAAATTTAAGCCGTGAAACCATTAGCATCTTAGAAGAAAACATAGGCAGCAACCTCTCCGACATCAGTAGCAGCAATATATTTGCCAATTTATCTCCAAGGGCAAATGAAATAAAAGGTAGATAAACAAATTGGACTATATCAAACTAAAAAGGTTTTGCACAGCTAAAGACAATAAGAACAGAATAAAAAGACAAACCACACAATGGGAGAACATATTCGACAACACCTCTGATAAGGGGTTAATAACCAAAATTTATAAAGAACTTATAAAACTCAACACCAGGAAGACAAACAATCCAATCAAAAAATGGGCAAAAGAAATGAATAGAAATTTCTCCAAAGAGGACATACAGATGGCCAAAAGGCATATGAAAAAATGCTCAACATCACTAATCATTAGAGAAATGCAAATTAAAACCACAATGAGATATCACCTCACACCAATCAGAATAGCACTTATCAGCAAAACAACACAGAATAAGTGCTGGCAAGGATGTGGAGAAAAGAGAACCCTTCTGTACTGCTGGTGGGAATGCAGACTAGTGCAGCCACTGTGGAAAACAGTATGGAGATTCCTCAAAAAAATTAAAAGTCAAACTGCCTTTTGACCCCGCTATCCCACTTATAGGAATATACCCTAAGAACACCGTAGCACTGTTCGGAAAGAAGAAATGCGCCCCCATGTTCGTGGCAGCATTGTTCACAATAGCGAAGATCTGGAAACAGCCCAAGTGTCCGTCAGAAGACGAGTGGATTATAAAGTTTTAGTACATATATACTATGGAATACTACTCATCCATAAGAAATGATGACATCGGATCATTTACAATAAAATGGATGTACCTTGATAACATTATACGTAGTGAAATAAGTAAATCAAAAATAAAAAAATGAGAATAGCATGATTTCATACATAGGTGGGACATAAAATTGAGACTATGAGACATGGACAAGAAAGTGCTTGGTGGTTACAGGGTGGTGGGTGGGAGGGAAGGGTGGGATAGGGAGAAGGAGAGGGGCACAGGGAAAACCAGATAAAAGGTGACAGAGGACAATATGACTTTGGGTGATGGGTACACAACACAACTGAATGACAAGATAAGTTGGAGATGTTTTTATTGTACATATGTTCCCTGATTTATTGGTGTCACCCCATTAAAATTATTAATAAAAAAAGAAAATTATAGGCCTATATCCCTGATGAATTTAGATGCTAAAGCTCTCAACAAAATATTAGCCAACCAGATCCAGCAATATATGAAAAAGATCATACACCATAATCAAGTGGAATTTATTCTGGAGAGGCAAAGCTGGTTCAATATTCACAAATCAATTAATGTGATTCATCACATAAAAAAAAAGGAAGGACAAAAATCACATGATAATTTCAATAGATGCAGAAAAGGCATTTGATAAAATCCAGCACCCATTCATGCTCAAAACTCTCAGTAACGTGGAAATACAGGGAACATTCCTTAACAAGATAAAGGCTATCTATGACAAACCCACAGCAAACATCATACTAAATGGGCAAAAATTAAAAGCAATCCCCTTAAGATCAGGAACCAGGCAGGGGTGCCCCCTTTCACCACTCTTATTCAACATAGTTCTGGAAGTCCTAGCTACAGCAATCAGACAAGAAGAAGAAATAAAAGGCATCCAAATTGGAAAAGAAGAAGTAAAACTGTCATTATTTGCTG
The DNA here is from genome assembly GCA_037038555.1 of Rhynchonycteris naso. Classification (NCBI taxonomy): domain Eukaryota; kingdom Metazoa; phylum Chordata; class Mammalia; order Chiroptera; family Emballonuridae; genus Rhynchonycteris; species Rhynchonycteris naso. The sequence continues at coordinate 180,783,889 of CM072995.1, read as the reverse complement.
ATGATATGATATTGTATTTAGAAAACTCTAAAGTTTCAGTCAAAAAACTACTGGACCTTATAAATGAATTCAGCAAGGTGGCAGGATATAAAATCTATACTCAGAAATCAGAGGCATTTCTATATACAAACAATGAACTGTCAGCAAAAGAAATTAAGGAAACAATACCCTTCACTATTGCAGCCAAAAAAATAAAGTACTTAGGAGTAAATTTACCCAAGGAAGTTAAGGACTTGTACTCGGAAAATTATAAAACATTGATCAAAGAAATCAAGGAAGATACAAACAAGTGGAAGCATATACCGTGCTCATGGCTAGGAAGAATAAACATCATTAAAATGTCTATATTACCCAAAGCAATTTATAAATACGATGCAATACCAATTAAAATACCAATGACATACTTCAAAGATATAGAACACATATTCCAAAAATTTATATGGAACCTAAAAAGAACACGAATAGCCTCAGCAATCTTAAAAAGAAAAAATAAAGCAGGACGTATCAGTCCTCCAGATATCAAGGTTCACTACAAGGCCATTATACTCAAAACACCCTTTAACTGGCATAAGAATAGGTACATAGATCAATGGAACAGAACAGAGAACGCAGAAATAAACCCACAGCTTTATGGACAACTGATATTTGACAAAGGAGGAAAGAACATACATTGGAGTAAAGACAACCACTTTAACAAATGGTGTTGAGAAAATTGAACATCTACCTGCAAAAAAATGAAACTAGACCGTCAACCTACACCATTCACAAAAACAAACTCAAAATGGATAAAAGACTTAAATTTAAGCCGTGAAACCATTAGCATCTTAGAAGAAAACATAGGCAGCAACCTCTCCGACATCAGTAGCAGCAATATATTTGCCAATTTATCTCCAAGGGCAAATGAAATAAAAGGTAGATAAACAAATTGGACTATATCAAACTAAAAAGGTTTTGCACAGCTAAAGACAATAAGAACAGAATAAAAAGACAAACCACACAATGGGAGAACATATTCGACAACACCTCTGATAAGGGGTTAATAACCAAAATTTATAAAGAACTTATAAAACTCAACACCAGGAAGACAAACAATCCAATCAAAAAATGGGCAAAAGAAATGAATAGAAATTTCTCCAAAGAGGACATACAGATGGCCAAAAGGCATATGAAAAAATGCTCAACATCACTAATCATTAGAGAAATGCAAATTAAAACCACAATGAGATATCACCTCACACCAATCAGAATAGCACTTATCAGCAAAACAACACAGAATAAGTGCTGGCAAGGATGTGGAGAAAAGAGAACCCTTCTGTACTGCTGGTGGGAATGCAGACTAGTGCAGCCACTGTGGAAAACAGTATGGAGATTCCTCAAAAAAATTAAAAGTCAAACTGCCTTTTGACCCCGCTATCCCACTTATAGGAATATACCCTAAGAACACCGTAGCACTGTTCGGAAAGAAGAAATGCGCCCCCATGTTCGTGGCAGCATTGTTCACAATAGCGAAGATCTGGAAACAGCCCAAGTGTCCGTCAGAAGACGAGTGGATTATAAAGTTTTAGTACATATATACTATGGAATACTACTCATCCATAAGAAATGATGACATCGGATCATTTACAATAAAATGGATGTACCTTGATAACATTATACGTAGTGAAATAAGTAAATCAAAAATAAAAAAATGAGAATAGCATGATTTCATACATAGGTGGGACATAAAATTGAGACTATGAGACATGGACAAGAAAGTGCTTGGTGGTTACAGGGTGGTGGGTGGGAGGGAAGGGTGGGATAGGGAGAAGGAGAGGGGCACAGGGAAAACCAGATAAAAGGTGACAGAGGACAATATGACTTTGGGTGATGGGTACACAACACAACTGAATGACAAGATAAGTTGGAGATGTTTTTATTGTACATATGTTCCCTGATTTATTGGTGTCACCCCATTAAAATTATTAATAAAAAAAGAAAATTATAGGCCTATATCCCTGATGAATTTAGATGCTAAAGCTCTCAACAAAATATTAGCCAACCAGATCCAGCAATATATGAAAAAGATCATACACCATAATCAAGTGGAATTTATTCTGGAGAGGCAAAGCTGGTTCAATATTCACAAATCAATTAATGTGATTCATCACATAAAAAAAAAGGAAGGACAAAAATCACATGATAATTTCAATAGATGCAGAAAAGGCATTTGATAAAATCCAGCACCCATTCATGCTCAAAACTCTCAGTAACGTGGAAATACAGGGAACATTCCTTAACAAGATAAAGGCTATCTATGACAAACCCACAGCAAACATCATACTAAATGGGCAAAAATTAAAAGCAATCCCCTTAAGATCAGGAACCAGGCAGGGGTGCCCCCTTTCACCACTCTTATTCAACATAGTTCTGGAAGTCCTAGCTACAGCAATCAGACAAGAAGAAGAAATAAAAGGCATCCAAATTGGAAAAGAAGAAGTAAAACTGTCATTATTTGCTGATGATATGATATTGTATTTAGAAAACTCTAAAGTTTCAGTCAAAAAACTACTGGACCTTATAAATGAATTCAGCAAGGTGGCAGGATATAAAATCTATACTCAGAAATCAGAGGCATTTCTATATACAAACAATGAACTGTCAGCAAAAGAAATTAAGGAAACAATACCCTTCACTATTGCAGCCAAAAAAATAAAGTACTTAGGAGTAAATTTACCCAAGGAAGTTAAGGACTTGTACTCGGAAAATTATAAAACATTGATCAAAGAAATCAAGGAAGATACAAACAAGTGGAAGCATATACCGTGCTCATGGCTAGGAAGAATAAACATCATTAAAATGTCTATATTACCCAAAGCAATTTATAAATACGATGCAATACCAATTAAAATACCAATGACATACTTCAAAGATATAGAACACATATTCCAAAAATTTATATGGAACCTAAAAAGAACACGAATAGCCTCAGCAATCTTAAAAAGAAAAAATAAAGCAGGACGTATCAGTCCTCCAGATATCAAGGTTCACTACAAGGCCATTATACTCAAAACACCCTTTAACTGGCATAAGAATAGGTACATAGATCAATGGAACAGAACAGAGAACGCAGAAATAAACCCACAGCTTTATGGACAACTGATATTTGACAAAGGAGGAAAGAACATACATTGGAGTAAAGACAACCACTTTAACAAATGGTGTTGAGAAAATTGAACATCTACCTGCAAAAAAATGAAACTAGACCGTCAACCTACACCATTCACAAAAACAAACTCAAAATGGATAAAAGACTTAAATTTAAGCCGTGAAACCATTAGCATCTTAGAAGAAAACATAGGCAGCAACCTCTCCGACATCAGTAGCAGCAATATATTTGCCAATTTATCTCCAAGGGCAAATGAAATAAAAGGTAGATAAACAAATTGGACTATATCAAACTAAAAAGGTTTTGCACAGCTAAAGACAATAAGAACAGAATAAAAAGACAAACCACACAATGGGAGAACATATTCGACAACACCTCTGATAAGGGGTTAATAACCAAAATTTATAAAGAACTTATAAAACTCAACACCAGGAAGACAAACAATCCAATCAAAAAATGGGCAAAAGAAATGAATAGAAATTTCTCCAAAGAGTGCATACAGATTGGCAATAGGCTTATGAAAAAATGCTCATCACTAATCATTAGAGAAATGCAAATTAAAACCACAATGAGATATCACCTCACACCAGGCAGAATGGCCCTCATCTGCAAAACAACACAGAATAAGTGCTGGCAAGGATGTGGAGAAAAGGGAACCCTCCTGCACTTCTGGTGGGAATGCAGACTGGTGCAGCCACTGTGGAAAACAGTATGGAGATTCCTCAAGAAATTAAAAATCGAACTGCCTTTTGAGCCCACTATCTCACTTATAAGAATATACCCTAAGAACACCATAGCACTGTTCAGAAAGAAGAAATGCGCCCCCATGTTTGTGGCAGCATTGTTCACAATAGCGAAGATCTGGAACCAGCCCAAGTGTCCGTCAGAAGACGAATGGATTAAAAAGCTTTGGTACATATATACTATGGAATACTACTCGGCCATAAGAAATGATGACATCGGATCATTTACAACAAAATGGATGGACCTTGATAACATTATACGGAGTGAAATAAGTAAATCAGAAAAAACCTGAGAACAGCATGATTTTATACATAGGTGGGACATAAAAGTGAGACTATGAGACATTGACAAGAGTGTGGTGGTTACGGGATGGGGGGAGGGAGGGAAGAGAGGGTGGGATAGGGAGGAGGGGAGGAGCACAGGGAAAACCAGATAGAAGGTGACAGAGGACAATTTGACTTTGGGTGATGGGTATGCAACATAATAGAATGATAATATAACCTGGAGATGTGTTTTTTTTTAACATATGTATCCTGATTTATTAATGTCACTCCATTAAAATTAATAATTACAAATTTAAATTTAAAAAAATGTATGATAATTACAGTTGCAATATTCCAAGGACTTCCAAAGATACATTTGCATTTACTTTTAAAAAAAAATGTTATATTTTATAAAATTCAACAATAGCCCAGGCTTTCCAAAATGAGGTTTGTTTCAGTACAGTATTCTGTGTGTTACAGTACACTTTTTGTTGTAACTCAAAATACAGAAACAGCTTTATATGCAGACAGAATATGCAGTTGCTTATGTGATATAATCTGAGAGATAACCCCAAAAGTCCTGCCATCTCCCAAACCTCCCAGTGACATGCAGTACGTAAAGTTACCACCTTCAGAGGCAGGCTCTAATTTCAGAGTTTTAATGCAGAAGACCCAGTTAACCTGATGTGTCATCTGGGAGAACTAACACTTTAGCACCTTGTGATATGTGCTATCATCATGTTTTATATTCAAGCTTGCAGCTATAATGACCAAGGGATTTATTTGCCACATAATGCAACTGGGTATAGATATGCGGCCCTAGTGGTACATCAATTAATTAAGGTGTCAAAATAGTATGTGTGGTAAAGACTACTAATCACATGCCTACATACATTTTCCTTTTCTTCCATACCTTCAGAACCCTTAATTTATTACATTTCTTAGTCTCCCTAGCCTAGGTGTGACCTTGTGCCTAATTTTGCCAAATTAGATGTAAGCACAAGCACTGTGTGGCTACAGGCTTCCTCTAAAACACTGTTGGCAGACACTCTTTGGTCTCTTCTTTCTCTTTCTCTATCCAGCTCCTTGGAATAAAAATGTCATTGCTGGAGCTCTAGCAGCTACATTAGACCATGAGGTCAAGTGCCAAATGTAAGGATAGTAGTTATAAGACCTGAAAAATACCTAATCTGGAACAACTAATGAAAAATAAGCCTCTCCTGTACTTAATTACTGTTGTGTTTGGTTTTACTTCTCATGCAACTGAACTTAAGTCTAAGTATAGTAGGCTTTATATAATAAGGCAAAGCTTGACTAAGAAGGTGTATGAGCTTATTTTTTCCTTATCCTTTTTAAAATGACAATAGAAAGCAATATTACTGACCTTCAGTAGCAAAGAAGATATGATTTTCTAGTCTATAAACATCTGATTTATGCATATCCAATACTTTAAAAGCTCCAAAGAAGCTACCACTTAGGTAATTTAATTTGCCAATTAATTTACTAACAAACATAGCTAAACCACACTTTGAATTCATTATTCATTTCCAGATTTTTTTTATTAACCACTTTAAATATTTATCATAGGCCTAGACAGAGCCTTCTGCACTGAAGGATTAAGTATTCCCAGATTTTTTTTTTATTTATTTATTTTAGAGAGGAGACAGACAGAGAGAGAGAGAGAGAGAGAGAGAAAGGGGGGAGGAGCTAGAAGCATCAACTCCCATATGTGCCTTGACCAGACCAGTGCAGGGTTTTGAACTGGCGACCTCAGTGTTCCCAGGTCGACGCTTTATCCACTGCACCACCACAGGTCAGGCCAGTATTCCCAGATTTGCACTGTGATTATAAATTTCTTCCTTTATGAAATCCATTTCTGTGTCTGTGTGTCTTACCGTATCAAAGTTTTTTAAGTATCAGGTACAAAGTTTAGAACACTAGCTGTGGGTTTGAAAACTTCATCTCTTTAACCTAATGATGATGATTATAAATGATGTTTCAGAATATTTGCAATGACTATAATAAGATATGTATATAACTATAATTTCTTCAATGACAAAAATCATAGGTACTGACAATTCTATTATAATTTTGCCAACATTCATAATTGAAGAGAACGTTTCATTTCAGACAGAAGCTAATAAAAATAAAAATTTATTTCTTCTCATCTAAGTTCACTGATCCCTATATTCTATGATCTGCTCTTCAGGTAAGAACCTCTATAAGCAGACGTCACTTGTTTTGTACTGATTATGACACCAGTGACTCTCAAAACCTTAGTCAGATTTCAGTTCTGCGAGTTCCTGAAACTCCCCTTCTAGACAATCACCACAGAAGGAAAGCAAATGACATCACTAAGAAGTTTCTGTACCCCAAATACACAGGGCTTCATAAGAGTAATTGTCTAGAATTGGAAGGATACACAAGAACCTAATTAAGGTAGTTATTTGTATGTAGAGCCGTGGGAATCGTCATGTAGATGGTAGACAAAGGTGAGAGAGAATTGTTTCCTTTTTCCTTTATACACACCTATACCTATATCTATATATCAAAATCTATGTCTATAGCTATAGATATAGATTTAAACTGAGAGCATATAAATGTGACACCTATTCAAAAAATCTTCCAGAGAATGCCTCCATGGCTCTGCCTCACACCTACTAAAAGGCTAGACTAAGTTCATTACTCACACTGTAAAAGAGAAGTGTTTACTTACAAAGCAATGCTGCCAAAGGGTTCTTCAGACCAGAAACATTATTAAATGTTTGTTTTTACTGAAGAAGATATGAACAATCACCAGAAATAAGCACATGCAGGGCAGAGGAAAGAGATATAAACCTTATACTCATAAATTTTAAAGGAAGCTACTTACACACACATTTATTTTGAGCTGACTACCACAACTTGTAAAACGACTCTGCTCAGTTGACAATGCCACAGTTGATTGTAATTACCTGTGAGGGGATTGTCCACAGTACAAACAATGTGTAAGGAATGCCAAAGCCTGAACCAGCTTCCCCAACAACAAACCTTCTATCTTCCTCAACTTATCCTCAGTCTGTACCCCTTCTCAGTCCCCACCCAGCCATTGTGTGCTTAGGAAATGTAAATGAAATTCACCATTAGACTAAGCAAAACATAATTAAGAAGGTGACACTACCACTGCAAAGATCAGGCAGCAAGGTACAAAACCAAATGTAAATGATGTTTAGATTATGTGCTACTTTGAAATACTGAGTCCCTTGGTAAAAATAGTCAATTGTAGGTTGTAAAGACTTAAGAGAATGAAAAAAAGCCACTGGCTGGTCTCCTGATAGCAGGGTTAGGAGTTGAGTCTTTTTATGTTATTAGTCTATGGATGGGCTTGAAAATTTTTCACGTTTGTCCATTGCTTGTGACAGTGGCTTTCATACTTTTATGTAGAACTAGACCCCATCACTGCTGTCTAAGCACCACCTAAGGCCCTCATCATGCCCACTTCCTTCAGGAAACCATGTTTCTGCATACCCCTAAGGTACTTGCTTGAACTGGCCATTTTATTTTTCTCTTTATAAACACATGCTACAGAATCCAGTTTTGTCTTAGATTTCTCTTATTGCCAAGATCTAACACACAGCAGAACTTAAGAAATATTTGATGAAAACACGTAGGGAATTATATAAAATCAGGAGGCTGTTAGGATGCATAAAGAATGCTAAATATCAGTATATATTCAGAAATGAGATGGCACATGCTCAGTGTCTCTGACATTCCTTTTAGGTATATGTTATGGCTACAGTTCAATGTTCAAAATAGGTTGGGTAATTTTAACACTAGTTAGAAAAGCCAGATTCCACTACCTTACCGATAATCTATGATCACTTGGTAATGTTTGCTGAGTGCCAGTCTGGTGCCTATACTGTTGTTAGTTGGGTGAAATGAGTAATAAATATTACTTTAAAAAGCTACAAGTTAATAGTAATTTCATTTTGCCTAAAATATGAGCTGTTTTCTAAATTTTGAAAGGATTTCTATGTTTTTAAAGCCTTATGGCATTTATCTCTATAATAATCCTTTAAAAGGCAAATTGAAGTTGGCATATTAAAATTTGCCTGAGTGATTGAAAATTCATCATAAGTATGTATTTTCTCATGTTGAAATTTGAGATAAAAGCTATTTTGTTTAAAAATTTCCAGTATTCAAATCTTCTGTAATACCATAAAAGACTACATGAAGACAGTGTTAATATTTTTCAAACAGTGCATATAGTATTCTGTGAAGTTCCTGGGGTTGAACAGGTGGGCTCTAGATTAACCAAGTGTTTGGCAAGAAGAAATGACAGGCTGGTTGCTATCCTTCATTGAAGACTAGCCAAAAACATCATTAAGCAACATCACCACAGAAAATGCACTCTTGTGCTTAATAAAGGAAATTTCTGCTCATTTCTTACCAAGCTCTTAGATTCATGGCCCAGAAGAGCAGGGTGTGGAAATGGGGAGGGTTTCTGGAGAGTCTGAAAGGGAGATGAATATAAAAGAGAAAGTAAAATGGAAGAGAGGGAGGAAGAGGAAAGAAGGGAGAGAGAGGATGGAAACACAAGGAAAGATATAAGAAACTAAGAAAATACATCTGTGTATGTATGAGAGGACAGCGAGTGTTGAAGATGGCCATTGGCTACAGTTATGATACCAGACAGTGCTGGCTACGATGCTAAATGACAGCCTGGCTATATAGAACCTGAATTCACAATAACTTCAGAGAGAGATTTTCAACCAAGGAGACTTTGTTTAGAACTGTCAGAAATATCAGACCTGAAAGGGCATCTCTGAGTATAGAAAGGCCTTGTTCAAAGAGAGAGGGGAGTCAAGCCCCTAGGACTTCCTGAGAGAAGGAGACCCAGAGAGGCCAATGGTGGGTGTGAGAAAGAAGCTCCTCCCTGGAAATGCCACATGACTCAAATAGTATAGACGTCTTTGCACCTGACAAAATACAGGACTGATTGAGGCAAAATTGTTTAATCAAAGTGATTAAAGTTGAAAATCCTAAAAAAAAAAATGATTCATGAATAATTTGAATATTTTATTTTCAGTGAAAACATCAAGGTGCATTCACCTTTCATAGTTTGAGAAAGAGTCAATGTCTTTTGCTGACCATGAACCCCGACTGGAACCCCACCACGCTATGTGCAGCACCCCCATAGTGCCTGCCACAGCGCGGACTCATTTCCAGCTTACGGGTTTTTAGAATGGTTCCAAAACTACAAAGGAAAAATTGTAAAGCAATCTGAGTGTGAAACTTTTCTAATCATTTTTATTGTTCCACAACCAGCTTGGTCATTTTTGTGGTTTTTTTACCCCCTTGTACTGGTTGGTGTTCTTAGTTGCAAACAACAGAATTTGTTATGGCTAGTTTGTAAGAAAAAAATTTATCAATATTTAGAGACTTACAGAATTTGGGGAGAGAGGGCATGTAGAAGTAGCTCAAACTAAACTTTCAGAAATTTCATCACAGAACTTATCTGAGGTAATGATACCATACCTGATCCTAGAACCACCCAATACAAAAGTGATGTCCCACAGCCAGCCCATGTCCGTTACTTACAGGGAAACTGATGCAGCGAAGGGATTTAAAAGATTTTGTGTAGTCATAAGGAACAGATGCCCACGGTAAGTTGTAACTTAATTCTTATAGAAGTCAGCAATTCTCCTTTTGCACTTATTTTTTATTAATTAATTAACTTGATTCAATATTTAACTAAATTACATAATGATAAAAAGTAAATACAACTAGAATACAATAAACATTGGTCACCACCGTATTTCTAGCCTCTAACACAATATCAAGCACAGAGTAGATGATCAACAACTTTTTGTTAAATAAAAAAATGGACTGGAATAAATGATGCAATAATCAGCGTTCTTGATAAGCACAGAAGTTAGCCGGTCATAGCAGACATTCACGGATATAGTAACCCTGAATCTCCACTGTGCCATGGGCATCCATCAGAATTTCTTTTTTAAATAAGCTTCAGAGATTTAATTTCTTCTTTATTTTATTTTATTCATTTTAGAGAGAAGACACAGAGTGTGAGAGAGAGAGAGAAAGAGAGAAAGGGGGGAGGAACTGGAAGCATCAACCCCCATATGTGCCTTGGCCAGACCATTGCAGGGTTTTGAACTGGCGACCTCAGTGTTCCCAGGTCGACGCTTTATCCACTGCGCCACCACAGATCAGGCCATCAGAATATTTTATAGAGGGAACAAAGAAATAGAAAGGTTTAGTTATTTGGGGAGTTAATTAGGGAAAAGTTGGGAAAGAGATATTCTACAGAAAAAATTCTTAATCTACTATTAAGAAACACAGGTAAGGAATGCATGTAAAGGTGCATGGTAAATTATTTATTTTATTTCTTTTTAAAGTTTATATAAAATTATACATAATTTTTATAACTTCATCAAGCCATTATTATATCTGACCTACATAATAGTCTGAAAAAGCAAGAATCCCATTTACATCTGATCATTTACATGTGGACCATTGCAAAAAATGAGTTGCAATATTTATATAGCTAAAAACTGGCAGAGCCAAAACTAGATTTTGTGCATTCCTATCTGGGTATTCCTTCTGTCTTGCTGTCTAAGTTACCCAAATTTATCTTTCCAATACTTTACCATGAAGTCTTTATTCATTCACTCTTTACTGCATTCACTTATCCAACTAGCATTTCCCCGTGCTAATTGGTGCCTAGAGCTGCACCAGGCACTGGAGATATGGAACCAAAAAGCAAATTCACATTCTCAGCCTGGAGAGTGAAGGAAAGAAGATATGACAAACATTCTCCCCGCCAAAAATGAATAAATTTAAAAAGATTTTAATATATTGAGATAAAATACTTTCTTAAATATACTCTACATATCCCTGACTTTTAAGCATCACTTAACCTTTTCATAGTGACTCAAAGTTATTAATAAGACTTACTATTATAGGATTGCTAATAACGCCTTCAGGTGTGAGGCCTCAGAGCCCTTTGCCTTTGCATGAAATGGCACTGACAGCTGCCAGAGGTAGGCACTCAGCACATTGCCTCTCCTCGCCTCTTTGCAGCAGATTGTTTTCTATTTTAGTAGGAAGAGAAAAGGAAATCTTTTTGAATATACCACATGCTGTTTGTAAGCCAATTATTAATTCATTTACTCTATTGTTGCATTTATCAGACAACGGTGTTATTATTTGTTTCCCTGTTTTCCTTACTAAAATGTGACTGGGGGGTAGAGGCCAAGGTTATGCCTAAATTTTTCTTTGTACGCCTCCCCCCAACATTAACACAATAACCTGGGCCTTAGTAAGTACTCAATTATTGTCTGTGGTTAGTCCTCATATACTATTGAAAAAACAAGTATTATCCCCATGTTACAGGTGAGGAAACTGCGATTCAGAGAGATGAAAATCACACATTTTGTAAATGGCTGAGCTAGTATTTAAACCTAGGTCTTTAGTCTGCTTTTAATAACCCATGATCTCACCTAGTCTAGACACATAATCACCGGTATCTGAAGAACTGTACCTGACCTCCCTCACATCTCAGCAGGACCCCGAGAAAACTTGGCTGTGGAGGCTGGGGTCTTCAGAGAAAGGAGTTCTTGGCCTCAAGAAGTCAGAATTAGCAGTCTCTTTCAGATCAGCATTTACTTCTCAGCATAACAATCCCCAACCCCTTCCTAAAGCCACCGGGATCTGGTTTCACAGATGTTACTGAACAGCTCCAGGAATATTTCTTTACTCTCTTCTGCCAGCAGGACCATTGGTGACCATTTTCCTAACCAGATCGTAGGTCTGGAGTCAGTCTACCACATCTATGCATCAAAGTTCACCAAAGTGGGCAGGGTCACAAACCTAGAAGTAATGCATCTGTGGTTGGGAGGGGTGGTAGGAGCAACCTCAGGCCACATAATTGAAATCTGAGATTTGGAGTCTTAAAAATCATCTAGTCAGATTTCTTGTTTTTTATTTTTTGTTAAGTGACTTGACCAAGCTCACTTGGGGCCATGGCCACAGGTAAGACTGTTCCACAGAGGACAGACTAGAAAGAGAAGGTGGGTGGAGGTACAGCCAGGCCAGCAGATGGAAGGTGGGGAGACAAAGACAAGGGGGAGCATATGCCAAGGAACACAGTTGAGTGGCTGCAGAAATTCTGAAGACAGAGTCGAGAGACTGAGACCAAACTAGTAGGGAGAGGTCAGTACATTGGATCCGAGATGCTCTGGCAGGAGACCCTCACCCCAAAGCACAGGGGACTGGCATTCAGGGATGGCACACACAGAGGATGATTGTGGGCTCTCCACACCATCAGGCTAAGTTTATTGTTTCCAAGAAATTCCCCACTCCCAGGGCTTTGGGTTTGAGCCAGCTTCCCAGTAGAGGACAGATTGTGACCCTTATGAAGAGCAGGGCTCTGGGGGCATCTGCCATTCCATTTCGGTGTGTCAGGGGAGGCACAGGGAACTATAACCCAGGCACCAATTCCACTTCCTAACCTATTCCCACTGAGCTCCCCCACCACTTTACTACCTCATTTGAAAAAAGCCTGACAGAGTGGGTGCATCAGAGAGTAGGGGCTGGAACCAGCTACAATATTCCTGTAAAAGCAGAAACATAAAAGCACCAGGGAATCACTGGGACAACAGATGTGACTGTCTCTGAACTGAGTAGGAAGGAAGGAAGAAAAGGTGCTTTCATGGTAGGCAGAGTGAGTGTGCTTATGAGAAGACAACAGAAATGAAAACTCTGTTGGATCTCCCTGACAGTGGCTCAATCATTCCACTACACTGGCCGCTACAACATATGTTCACCAAATAGTTACTAGGTACCGAGAATGACACTAGGATATGGAGGAATAAGCAGCAGTTTCCTACCCTCACCATACAAAAGCACAGCACTTTGCATGTGGTGGGGGGCACCGGGATTGGCAGGGGCAGTGCATACAGGCCGTGGTGCCCAGCGCACACTGTCTTGGCTCTCACTGTGCCATCACATACCTGTTTCCTACTGACTGCACCTGCCATACTCCCTGAGTCTTCTTTTCACAGCCTTGCACAGGCAAGGACTTCCCAGGACTCAGCGCCTCCAGCTGCCCTCCTCAGTGATGGACAGGAACTGCAGGATGCACTTGCCTCTCCCTGCATGACTGAACTCTGCATCCCCCCCAGCCCCACCCCCCATCCCCCGCAATCCGTTCCCAACAGTGTCCCGCCTCAATTGCCCGTAGATGACTGCCTCTGAGCAACCTTGCAGTGGCTTCCTTTACGTCCCTCTATTGGAGCTGGGAGGTGATTTAGCAGAGGTACAGGGAGCAGAGAGCAGGGAGCAGGGAGCAGGGAGCAGGGAAGCATGTCTCCCTGCCCTGTGAGCCTCCCTTCAGAGAGTCGTTTTCCTCCTGGAGATTGCATTCTCGAAGCTTGGTGTCAAATAGGGCGTAAGCACAATAGGATCAGAAGAAAATCCCTTCAATCCAATTTACTTGAGTTAAGACTGCAGTGAATGAGAATAAATGTTATCACGAGTCTCCTGAACAATGTTGACACCAGATGACTGCACTGAGATTTTCGAATGCTGAGTTAAAAGGAAGAACATTTTCTCAGGAGTATTACATCCCCATTATAGCTTCCCCATTTTCTCTTTTACCCGAAGTCTAAAAGTTAGCCCCCAAAGAGCCTCTTAATGTTTAATGTTTTTCTAATCCACCCCCACCCAATCTGTAATAGGAAAAAAAAAGCTCTATTTTTAAAACCCCAGCCAAAAAAAATAATAATAATATGCTGTCTGTGAAAGAGTGCAATAGAAGCTGCTCACATCCAATATCTGAAAGATCTACCACTGATATGAATAATTCAAAAACAGCTCCTGGCAAATGATTCTGGGATTATATGGAAATATAGAAAACCTCTGGAGCCTGCCGCTCCTTTTATTGAAGCCTAGTTCACACTGAACACTGTTTTCTCTGGAGTTATTTCTACTACAAATGAGCAGTCAGTAAGGCAGAATCCCTCCACAATCATGCTGACGTGGGAGCTTGAAGAGAAGGCATTTTGGTCTTCTATTCATTTTTACCATGTAAATTATTAACTAATGTGAAGTGGGTAAAATTAAAAGTAAGCAAATTAGTCTTTATTTACTTTAATTATTTATTGGATTCACAAGCTTCATTATAAACCATACGGGAGGATGGATCTTCCTCCTAGACCTGACACAATTAACTGCCAGAGTGTCGTCCATAAATTAAATAAAACAAGGCTGTAGTGGCCCAGATTAGATGGCTGCTGTCGGGTTTTATCCTGACTTGGTTAATTATGGCATTACTCCCAAAATGTCAGAGTCATCTGAAGGGGTGGACGTTGTACATTTGAGTTTACCTAAAAGCTGACATTTTACTTAACCTTTGAAATTGTCCATCTTAAATAAAAGAATGTACTTGTAAGAAAAATCCTGTTATAATCACTTTTGGCTCGCAATGTGTTAACAAAGTCATTAGGTCAGTGGTTCTTAACCTTTTTTGAGGTACCAAACCCACCAGTTTCATATGCGCATTCACCGAACCCTTCTTTAGTGATAAATAAAATATGATATTTTTTTCCAAATTCAAGACATAGGTATATGTTTTTTTACTGGTGCAAAAAATGAGCCGTGCATGAACATCACCTTGCTCAAAGAACAAAACCAACAAAGTGCATGAACTCACAACAAATTACAGTATTACTTTATTCTGGCCTCCGCGGCAGAGGTTTCTCCGAACCCCTGAGACCGACATCAAACCCCTAGGGTTCAATAGAACACAGGTTAAGAACTACTGCATTAGGTAGAGGTGATTTTGCAATGTCAGAAAGAATTATTTTAACAGTAAGAAAATTATTGATAAAAAATTTCACCCCAATTAAGAAAAAGTGCTGGCCCTGGCCAGCTGGCTCAGTGGATAGAGCATCGTCCCAGTGTGCGGATATCCCAGGTTTTATCCCCAGTCAGGGCACAGATGAGAAGCTACCACTTGCTTCTCTTCTCCTCCCTCTCCCCCTCATCACTCTCTTCCTCTCTCACAGCCAGGTCCTGGATACTGATAGGTCAGTTGGTCTGAGTGTTGGTCTCAGGCATTGAGGATTGCTCAGTTAATTCAAGTATTGGCCCCAGACGGGGATTGCGAGGTAGATCCTGGTTGGGGCGCATGCAGAAGTCTGTCTCACTAGCTCCCCTACTATCACTTTTAAAAAAAAGACAGTTCCTATAAAAGGTAAATAGGCTTTCTGAGTTTCAGTGTATTTAGGTTACTGGATCATTTTACTAGAAAAATGTCAATATGTGAATATCCTAAGTGAAGATTTCACTTTGTACATAAAATAAATGAACCAAGAGCTGACACCAGGAAATTGTATCTGGAATATCTGTTTATTGCTCATGCCAATGAACAAGTCTGTTATTTAATACCTAATCTTCCAAATTATTCAACATAATAACATAATTGGATGGGAAGACTGGGGCAAAGGAATAATAAAGATGGGAAACAAAAAGTTATTATAAGATCTTATCCAAGGCCTCAAATTTGGTTGTGAGCTTCCTAGTAGCCAACAATAAATAGAAAAACATTAGTTTCAAGATTAGTCATAAGATTCACAGAAACAAGAAAAGTAAGTAAAGAATAAAGAAAATGTAACAATATAGCCTGGTAACCTAACTTTCCTAAAGTCAGAGGTCATTCAATTTTGGTTCAACAAATAAATATACCAGAATGTATAGAATGTTGTACCTTGTATGTGTTGGCATCACCTGAAAGGCTTGGACAAGCAGAGCTTACTGGGTCCTACCCCCAGAGATTCTGATCCAGTAGGTTTGGAGTGGGACCCAAGAATTTGCATTTTGAGCAAGTTCCCAGATCCTGTTGATGCTACTGGCTTGGGACCACATTTTGAGGGCCATTGGTATAAATGGATTTCACAATTGAACAGTTCTCTCACTATGGTTAGCATCCTTAGAAACTTTAAGTCATACCCATTTTTGTATGTTTCAGAGAGAGATGCAGATGTAAAAAGTATGTAGTCAAGACACGCACAGAATTCACATATTGTTTATCTTGGATTAAACCAAGACAGTTTATTAAAAAACTCAATAACTGTAATTATTTTGAAACAAGAATTATTATGTTAATTCTTGCTCCTTTAACCTCTCCCCTCCCCTCAAACTAACCTTCACCAAAAAGAAAGAAGTTTTGACTGAAATTGTTCTAAGGCAGGGGTAGTCAACCTTTTTATAAAAACCACCCACTAAGGTCACCAAGTCATTTTGAAGAATGTTTCAGGAGCTAGGTCATCAGTCCTCTCAGAAGAGTAGAAAGTTCTGAGAAAGAGGATATATGTCATCAGAATTAACCTGTTCTTCAGAGGTCTTGTATTTCCTGCCCCGATGTGAGAATATAACCTCTCATTCTGTTTTGAGATACCATGAGGAAGGGGAGGAACGAAGGTGGTGATTGAAAACTAAAGTGCGGGGCTTTAGCTGATCACATGCTTTACAACCTGGTAAAAATGATAGTCTTTTTTGCCTTAATAAATATTTTAAACTCAGTTCAAATTCCAGGAGCAAATAAATAAATCACACCCCATTTCACTAAACAAGCTCTCTCGTGCACTCACCCATCCCTACTTTACAGAGCTCGAGTGCAACCTCTTCTTGCCATGAGCGCTTTACTCCAGTAAAAACTAGCCTAAATTCTACATTGACATATTAAAAGGAAATTACACAAACTTGAAAAATGAGTGAATTTTCTCAAGGACAAATCCTGGCACTGAATGAAGAGTATTACTTAATTCATAGATACTGAAAAACTCTGTATGAAAAACAGGGATACAGACTTTTTTTATTATTAATTTTAATTTGTTGTGTTAATATGGATTCAAGTGTCCCACTGAATATAACTCCCTCACCCCCACCCCCGTGTTTCTATTTACACCCCTTTTGACCCCCTCCCTCTAACACCCTTCTCTTTCCCTCTGGGATTTGCTATCATGCTATCTGTATCTATGTGTTATGTATATATAATTTCACTAATCTCTTCACCTTCTCTGATCCTATCTCTTCATCCCCCTTCCCTTTGAAAGCTGTCCCTCTGCTCCCTGTGACCCCACCTCTGCCTCTATTCCATTCCTCAGTTCACTTTGTTCATTAGATTCCACATATAAGTGAGATCATATGATATTTGCCTATCTCTGCCTGACTTATTTCACTTAGCATAATAATCTCCAGGTCCATCCATGCTGTCACAAAAGGTAAGATTTCCTTCTTTTTCACAGCCATGTAATATTCCATTGTATATATGTACCACTGCTTTTTAAGCCACTCATCCACTGATGCGCTGTTTCCAGATCTTGGTTACTATAAACAACGCTGCAATAAACATGGGAATGCATATCTTCTTCTGAATCAGTGATTTGGTATTCTTACAATATATTCCTAAAAGTGGGATGGCTGCATCAAAAAGGAGTTCCATTTTTAATTTTTTGAGGAAACACCATAGTGTTTTCCACAGTGGCTGCACCAGTCTGCATTCCCACCAGTAGTGCAGGAGGGTTCCCTTTTCTCCACACCATTGCCAGCACTTAATTTGTGTTGATCTGTTAATGAGTGCAATTTGGACAGCAGTGAGGTGGTATCACATTGTAGTTTAATTTGCATTTCTCTGACAATTAGTGATATTGAACATTTTTTTATACCCCTATTGGCCATCTGTATGTCTTCTTTGGAGAAGTGTTTATTCACTTCTTGTGCCCATTTTCTTATTGGATTGTTTACCTTCCTGGTGTTGAGTTTTAGAAGTTCTTTATAAATTTTGGTTATTAACCCCTTACTAGACGTATTGGCAAATATGTTCTCCCATTGTGAGGATTGCTTTTTATTTTGTACATGTTGTCTTTTGCTGTGCAAAAGCTTTTTAGTTTGATATAGGCCCATTTGTTTATTTTGTCCTTTATTTTACTTGCCTGTGGAGATTAATTGGCAAAAATATTGCTAAGATAGATATTTCGTCCCACATGTTTATGGTTTTGTGACTTACATTTGAGTCTTTTATTCATCTTGAGTTTATTTTTGTGAATGGTGTAAGTTGGTGGTCTAGTTTCATTATTTTGCATGTACCTATCCAATTTTCCTAACACCATTTATTAAAGAGACTGTCTTTATTTACTCCATTGTATGCTCTTATCTCCTTTGTCAAATATCAATTGACCCTAAAGGCATGGGTTTATTTCTGGGTTCTCTGTTCTGTTCCATTGATCTGTATGCCTGTTCTTATGCCAGTACCAAGCTGTTCTGAGTACAATGGTCTTGTAGTATAACTTGATATCAGGAAATGTGATACCTTCCACTTTATTCTTTTTTTTTCAAGATGGCTGAGCTATTCATGTTCTTTTGCGGTTCCATATAAATTTTTGGAATATTTGTTCTATGTCTTTGAAGTAAGCCTTTGGATTTTAATAGGAATTGCATTGAATTTAGAGATTGCTTTGGGTAATATAGACATTTTAATGTTTATATTTTCTATCCATGAACACAGTATATGCTTCCACTTGTTTGTATCTTTCTTGATTTCTCTTATTAATGTTTTATAATTTTCCAAGTACAAATCTTTTATCACTTGGTTAAATTTACTCCTAGGAACTTTATTCTTTTTGTTGCAGTAGTGAAGGGGACTGTTTCCTTAATTTCTCTTTCAGACTGTTTATTGTTGGTATATAAAAATACCACTGATTTTTAAATATTGATTTTATATCCTGCCACCTTGTCGAATTCATTTATCAGATATAATAGTTTTCTGACTGAGACTTAGGGTTTTCTATGTACAGTATCGTATCATCAGCAAATAATGACAGGTTTGCTTCTTCTTTTCCAATTTGGATGCCTTTTATTTCTTCTTCTTGTCTGATTCCTGTGGCTAGGACTTCCAGAACTACGTAGGATAAGAGTGGTGAAAGGGGGCACCCCTGTCTTGTACCTGATCTTAAGGGGATTATTTTTAACTTTTGCCCATTGAGCATGATGTTGGCTTTCACTTTGTCATATATGGGCTTTATTATATTGAGGTATGTTTGTTGTATTTCTACTTTGCTGAGAGTTTTGATCATTAATGGGTGCTGGATTTTATCAAGTTCTTTTTTTGCATGTTTTGATATAATCATGTGAGTTTTACTCTTTCTTTTGTTTATATGGTGAATCACATTGATTTGTGAATATTGTACCAGCTTTGCCTCCCCAGAATAAATTCCACTTGATCATGATGTATGATGTTTCATGTATTACTGGATCCGGTTTCCTAATATTTTGTTGAGAAATTTAGCATCTAAATTCATCAGGAATATTGGTCTATAATTTTCTTTCTTTGTGTTTTCTTTGCCTGGTTTTGGAATCAGTATTATGCTTGCCTCATAAAAGGAACTTGGAAGCCTTCCTTCCTCTTGATTTTTTTGATATAGCTTGAGAAGGATAGGTGTTAGTTGTTCTTTGAATATTTGGTAAAATTCATCTGTGAAGCCGTCCAGTTCAGGACTTTTGTTTCTTGGGAATTTTTTGATAACTGTTTCAATTTCATTTGCTGTAACTTGTTTGTTTGGGTTCTCTGATTCTCTTAGATTGAATTTTAGAAGATTGTATGTTTTTAGTAATTTATCCATTTCATGTAGGTTGTCTAAATTTTGGGCATATAGATCTTCATAGTATTTTCTTACAATCCTTTGTATTTCTGTGTTGTCAGTTGTTAGTTCTCCATTTTCATTCTAATTTTACTTATTTCACCTCTTTCTCATTTTTTCTTGATGAGTCAGGTTAAAGGTTTATCAATCTTGTTTACCTTTTCAAAGAACAAGCTCTTGGTTTCATTGATCTTTTGTATTATTATTATTATTTTTTAGCCTCTACGTCATTTAGTTCTGCTCTGATCTTTAGTATTTTCTCCCTTCTACTTCCTCTGGACTTTGTTTTTTGTTCTTTATCTAGTTCTTTTAAATGCAGGGTTAAGTTGTTTATTTGAGTTTGTTCTTGCTTCTTAAGGTATGCCTGTAATGCTAGGAACTTCCTTCTCAGGACTACTTTTGCTGTGTCCCATAAATTTTGAGTTGTTTTATGTTCTTTTGCATTTGTTTCAAGTAAATTTTTTATTTCTTTCTTGATCTTGTTAACCCATTTGTTATTTAATAACATTCTAGTTAGCCTCCTAGTGTTATAATGTTTTTTAGTGTTTTTTTTGTAGTTTATTTCTAGTTTCAAGCTATTGTGATCAGAGAAGATGCTTGATATGATTTCACTCTTTTTAAATTTATTGAGACTCGTTTTGTGTCCTAACATGTGGTGTACCCTAGAGAATGTACCATGAGCACTTGATAAGAAGGTATATTTTGCTGCTTTGGGGTGAAAGGTTCTGAAGATATCAATTAAATCCAGTTAATCTAGTGTGTCATCTAAGGCCACTGTTTCTTTATCAATTTTCTGTCTGGGAGATCTATCCATTGATGTTAACAGGGTATTAAAATCACCTACTATTATGATATTGCTATTGATCTCACCCTTTGCATCCATCAAAATCTGCTTTATGTATTTCAGTGCTCTTATATTAGGTGCATACATATTTACAGTAGTTATATCCTACTGTTGAATTGCTCCCTTTATCATTATGTAGTGACCTTCTTTATCCCTTTTTTAATCGTCTTTATTTTAAGGGCTATTTTGTCAGATATAAGAATTGCTGCCCCAACTTTCTTTTTCATTTCCATTTGCATGAAATACTCTTTTCCATTCTTTCACTTTCAGTCTATATGTATCTTCTTTTCTGAGGTGGGTCTCTTGTAGACAGCATAGGTATGAGTTCTGTTTTCTTATCCATGCAGCTATGTCTTTTGATTGGAGCAATTAACACATTTATATATAAGTTTATTATTGACCTGTATGTATTTATTGCCATTTTATTCTTTAAACCTACATTTCTCTTTTTTTCTATTTCTTTTAGTTTCTATTTTGCTCTTTTTACAACAGGCCCCTTAACATTTTTTGCAATACAGGTTTGGTTGTAATGAATTCTGTGAGTCTTTTCTTGTCTGGAAAACTTTTTATTTCTCCTTCAATTTTAAATGATAGCCTTTCTGGATAAAATAGTCTTCGTGTAGGTTTTCGTTTTTCATTACTTTGAATATTTTAGCCAATCCCTTCTGGCCTCAAGTGTTTCTGTTGAGAAGTCGAATGTCATCTTTATGGGGGCTCCTCTGAAGGCAATTAACTGTTTTTCTCTTGTAGCTTTTAGTATTCTTTCTTTGTCTCTTAACTTTGGCATTTTAATTATGATGTGTCTGGGTGTATGCCTCCTTGAGTTCCTCTTTAATGGGACTCTCTGTGCTTCTTGAACTTGTGTGACTTTTTCCTTCAATTTAGAAAAATTGTCATTTATGATTTTTCATAGAGGTTCTCTTTCCCTTGTTTGTTCTCTCCTGCTTCAGGAACCCTTATAATGTGGATGTTGTTTCTCTTTATGTTGCCACAGAGCTCTCTTAAAATTTCCTCTGTCTTTTTGAGCCTCTTTTCATTTTGCTGCTCTACTTCTGTGCTTATGTTTATCTTATCTTTGAAATCACTGATTCAGTCCTCTGCTTCATCTAGCCTGCTTTGATTCCTTCTAGTGCAGTCTTCATTTCTGATATTGTATTTGTCATTTCTGGTTTTTTTTTTATTTTAATGTCCTTTTTGATGCTTGTTATTCATCCATTGTTGCTCTAAGATCCTTGAGCATCATAAAAGTCATTATTTTAAACTCTGTATCTGTAGTTTGGTTACTTCCATTTCATTTAGTTCTTTTTCTGGAGTTTTCTCTTGTTTAATCATTTTGGTCACATTTCTTTGTCTACCCATTTTGTCTGTGTATAGACTGTTCCTTTGGGCATGCTGCTTGTGTAGCTAGCTGAGTCTAGGGTTGGTGCTGTCTGCCACCCACTACCAGTTGTGTTGGTTCTAGATATTTTGGGGTTGGCATCAGCTGTTGTTTTTAACCTGCTGTGGACTACTTGTCTACAGCTACTGCTCTTTTTCCTATTTATGTCTGTGTCTTTTGTGCCTGGGTAGTGTGGGAGGGGTCATTCTGTGTAGAAGGATCATCTTTCTCCTGCTTAGAGCTGACAGCAGTTCTATAAAAGCCCCAAGCTCGGTAAGATTTCCCTCCACTTTTCAGCTGCTCCACCTCCTCTTGCAGCTGCCTGGTCTTCCCAGAGTCTTCTTTAGAAATATTGTAGTGTGGGATCAGATTGGCCTCATCCAACCAACCCCTTGACCAGTTGCAAGATTATTGGGTTAGGCCAGCTGAGGTTGGGAATACAACATTAGTGGAACCCCCTACTTCAGTATTCTCTTGGACAGTAGCTCAGTATAGGGATTGTGGCCCCTACTCCAGAGCCTAATCCCTCAGCCACTGCTAAATATTCAAATTTCATTTTTCCCCAACAAGGTGAGCCACAGCTTTAGACCGAGTATGACCAATAGTTCCCTATGCAAAAGTTCTTACAGTTAATGGGAGGGGACTGCTCTGCCCAAGAAAGATGGTCTTAGGGAGGAATACTGAGAGAGTTCTCTCTTGGGGACTGACTATGCCCCACAGACAGTGGTTAAGCCCTTTGACCAGATCCAACAATAGACTCAGGGACCCACACTTTGAATGTTCATGCTTCAAGCCTCACTCCCTTTCCCCTTTGGAGTATAAGCCCATTAGGGTAGAATATACAGCACCCAGGCCAGCTAACTGTGAAGCTCCACCCTATCCAATGCACATAAGTGGCTGTGCTGGTGCTGATCACAGAGAGAAGAACTCGCCTCAGCTGGGCCAGGTGTGAGAAACCTTTCTTTAGGATGATACCACTCTAGCAAGTGTTTTTAGGTCTTAATTTGATGCTTTCCACAGCTGGCCACTCAATATGCCAGCCCTGGGCCTCCCTGGAAAGAGCCTGGTGCAGAACATTGGTAGACACTGCCTGTGACTGGCCCTCAGCAACCTTCTTGGAGCTACAAGCAATCCAGAGTTTGTGGCTGCCTCTGCTGAGCCCAGGTGCTCATGGAAATACCAAGCTGCACATCTAGGCTGGCTTTTAACCACTCTAGGCCTGGGGGAAGGTCCACTTAAAAGTCCATGGTTCCCTGAGTCTCTCCTTCTGTAACCTCTGTCTGCAGGCTGCTTGTTGGGCTCTACCACTGAAAAAACCTCTGCTGGATTCTAGAGTAGTGGTTCTTAACCTGGGTTCTATCGAACCCTAGGGGTTCGATGAGTCGGTCTCAGAGGTTCAGAGAAGCCTCTGCTGCAGAGGCCAGAATAAAGTAATACTGTAATTTGTTGTGAGTTCATGCACTTTGTTGGTTTTGTTCTTTGAGCAAGGTGATGTTCATGCACGGCTCATTTTGTGCACCAGTAAAAAAACATATACCTATGTCTTGAATTTGGAAAAAAAAACATATTTTATTTATCACTAAAGAAGGGTTTGGTGAATGTGCATATGAAACTGGTAGGTTCGGTACCTCAAAAAAAGGTTAGGAACCACTGGTCTAGAGCCTGGGGCAATTCCGGGATTAGAAAGGGTGGTGGGTGTGGTTCTGCCCCTCAGTTCCAGGTGTCAGTCTGTCCAGACTTTTTTTCACTGACCTCCATAGAGTGTGATCCAGGAGTCCAGTTGATGTGGCCTCTGAGATCCAGAGGTGTGGTCTGCCCGACCTCCAAACAGTTTCACTGAGTCTCCGTGAGGTGGAAGCACCAGTCCTATAGTTGAGGAAGGCTCAGCCTCAGCACCAGAAAACTGACTCACTGAAGTGCTTCCTGCTTCCTGGCCTCTCATAATGACCCTTCACCCTGACTGAAGCAGGAGAGAATCTAGGGAGTGGAGCATGTGCTTTTTCCCAGGATGATGCTGCTCAGAGGGGACTGCTCTGCCCAAGAAAGATGGCAACTGCAGTATTGGAGAATGACTCAGCACAGGGGTTCTGGTGGCCGTGCCCCACAGTGTCTCTCTCTGTGCCTCCAATTTTACAGTTTCCTCATGCAACTCCAGTCCTCTCGGCTCTCCCTTCCCTGGAGCCCCGAGCTATGAATGAGATTTTCTGCAGACCCTTTAAGATGGTGCCTGCATCTCAGAGAGTTCCATCACTTTCTCGCAGACAGAAAACCAGTTTTATTCACACAGTGAGAGTCCCTTCGGACCCTCAGCTGCCATGTGCTCCTGGATGCGGGGCAGCCTTTTCCACATCTCCACCCTTTCTGTCAGTCTTACTGTGGCTTCTTCTGTGCTCCTTAGTTATAGACTCCTCTTCATTTAGTTCAAAGTTGGTGTTGGGCAGATAAAATATATTATGCTCACTTTGTTAAAGATGGTGCTGCCCATGTGCAACTTTTTAGAGTAAGCTTTTCCCCACACCCTTAACTGATTGGATGATGTGTGGTGGTGCACTCTCATGAGGAATCCTCCCATTATGCCTCAGATAAGTGACTTTGTATCAGAGACTTCCTTGTTTGTAGATTGGATTAAAGGTTTGGATTTCTACACTATAAAGTGGGGCAGACCGGGAGCTGGCTCGCTCTCAGTTCCTGAGATTAGCATTAGAGAAGAGAGCAGAGAAAGGCCACGTGGAGGAGAGGAGAAGCAGCCAAGATGGCGGAGTGCTGAGGAAGAAGCCAGTTTGAGCAGAGTTTGTGCTGGAGAAGGAGATGGGGAACAGAGGTGAATAAGGCCAGTGAGCTAGAAACCTTTGATTCTAGAAAACTCGGATAAGTCGGTAGCTTTGTGAGCATTGAATGAGTGGGTTTTGGAGCCCAGTGTGTTTTTTGCTTGCACACTGGGTGCAAGCTAGGATTAAAGCTGATGGCTCACCAGTTCTTGGCTCCGTTGTTTCATTACCGACTGTCCGAATCTAATGTGAACCTGCATGAGCCAGGCGGCTGTAATGGTGGCCTTGGCCACTGGCATTACAGTTGTTTTTTTGAGATGATTGTTCTTAAATTAAGTTGTAATCAAATTTGTTCCTAGGAGGTGGCAGTTGGAACAAATGTCTCCATCTTCAAGAGTCTCTAGACTTTGTTCTTTTATTTTAATAACTGATACTAATTTTAATTATTTCTGATAATTCTTCAAAGTGTATTTTTAGTAGTAACAGAATCTTTGGAAGCTGTGATCACTGAATAGTCCTTGACTATTTAATTTTGGCTAAAAAATGTAATTGAATAAAAAAGTCTTAGAATTTCACAGCTTATGAGTTAATGAAGTTAGCATGAACATATCTCTTTTATGTCTGAGGTTTTTATTTACACACCTGAAAATATATTTTAAACTATCATGTTCTTTCCAATTCTAATATCACATTCTCATAAAATGTTTTGGCTTAGAGCTTGGTTTGTCCTGACAGATGAGAAATCTTAAGTCTCGAGAAGATAAATAACTTGTCCAGGATTAAACACAAGGTAAGTGTCAGAACTAGGCTGGGAACACGGCTGTGCTATTGATTCTTACTCCTTACTGTTGAAGACTGTACTATGAAGTGAAGGAGTGGAACTTGTCTCCATTAAATCTTTCTTATAGTTAAAATCTAAAGCTGCCAATTCTAAAGCCTTCAAATCTAAAGTTCCACATGTTTATTTCCAAAGCCTTTGCAACCTTACCTCCAGCCAAACCAATGACATCAATTTGATATATCTTTAACCTAGAACTAATACCATGCCAAGCTGAGTTCCTGCCTTCCAAAGGCCAGTAGTGTAGGTGAATATTTAAGAGGGTGTCTACAAACATAATCAATCTCCAAAGTCAAGGTAAAAGACTCTTTTCAATCACTATTGTATACAATTGCTCATCTTCTTCTCTCTGTCCAACATCCTATCAAGATCCTACTTGCCCTTAATGTTCTCCCAAATGTCTCTTTCATGTAGTCTTCCCTGAGATGGAAATAGTTAGTGGCTCTGATAATTAGATCCTGCATTTCAGTGGCTGTGGGTCTAACATCCCCACGCTCTCCTTGGTTATAGTCACTGTGAGGACGGACTGTACTCAGTTGTGCATCTCACATATGATCTTGCAGGTGATTAATGCCAATCAATATCTTTTAAATGAATTAATATTTCTTGAGTTAAAATATAAATGGAGCCTAGTATAAATGGTAAATATTTGTTGAATGAAAGAATAGAGGAAAAGTTGGAGAAATTAATAAATAAGTGACAAACATAAAAATGGATTGATTCATCCATTTTTCTCTCCATGTAAGTCTTTCTCCTATGATTTCAGAAAACATTTAATAAAGCATAACCTTGAGAATTATTTCAAAAATCAAAATGTTTCATGTCATAAAAATTTTTTCTACAAATCATACTCCCTTTTTCTGTTCCAAGAGAAAAAAAAAATCTTTGGAAACTTTTCAGGCTACCTATGGTACATTTTGCACTCACGTAACAAAAATACTTTATTTTTTTTAATCAAATGAAAACAGATTACTTGTGATCACTAAGGATAAATTAATAGTAAATTGAGAAGAAGACTTGAGTCTACCGTCCATATATAGATGGATAATAAATGCCCCTTACAGCCCGCATACCTTTCTCTCTGTCTGACCAGATCTCCCCCATTCTCTTCAAAACACTCTTTCCCTGTCATCATTTTCTCTATATATTTTTATAAAATCATCATAGCAACAATCCAAAATAAATCAATTCAGCTTCCATTTTCTGGATGTTACAGCCTTGTTCAGAGGTCAGGTTTCAAAGAAAGCAAGACTAAAGCTCCTAACAGATAAAAGAGGCAGAATTTTCTGCTAACTTAAACAACATCAATGAAAGAAACCAGAAGGTGAGCTCATCGCTTCAAGCTCAGAGTGAGACAGTTGAGAAAAAAGAAGGGAAAAATATGATCACTCAGACTTTTAACCATCTATGAGCAGTTCTGGAAGAAAGGGTGGAAACAACTTAAGAAAATTAAAAGACGATGAATATTTTCTTTATCTAAAATGAGGCCGTTTATTTCTTCACAAACCAGTCTTTGAGGATAAAGAGATTTTTTTTTGTAACAGAGACAGGGAGAGAGAGAGAGGGACAGATAGGGACAGACAGACAGGAAGGGAGAGAGATGAGAAGCATCAATTCTTCATTGCGGCACCTTAGTTGTTCATTGATTGCTTTCTCATATGTGCCTTGACCGGAGGGCTACAGCAGAATGAGTGACTCCTTGCTCAAGCCAGCAAGCTTGGGTTCAAGCTGGTGGCCCTTGCTCAAACCAGATGACCTCGCACTCAAGCCGGCAACCTTGGGGTTTTGAACTTGGGTCCTCCATGTCCCAGTCTGATCTTCTATCCACTGTGCAACTGCCTGGTTAGCCAATATTCTTTTAGTGATAAAAGTCATTTATTTCCTTCTGTGGATAGTGAGGTTGTCTTTTTTTATGCAAAGAAAGATAGCAAGGTCTTACAAAATTTTTCCCATTGTACACTATGATTCTAGATACAACAGTGTGTGTGTGTGTGTGTGTGTTTGTGTGTGTGTGTGTGTGTGTGTGTGTGTGTAGGTAGGTAGGTAGAATATAGAAGAAAAGTTGAAAAACAGACAAGAAGTCAAAAAAAGATCTGGGAATCATTTGTAGCTCAAACATTTACCCAGCAACATGACCAGAAATAGGTCATGCAGCATCTCTGATTCTCAATTCTTTTATCAGTAAATGAAGGCTAATAACATTTGGCATTTACCTTATAGGATTATTGTGAGGACTCATGACACAGTGTTCATAAAAGGATTTGTCCACCATAATATTGTCCCATCTCTAATACTGTGGTCAGTATCAGAAAATCTCATGATTTTTAAATCATGTCAAAGTTTTGCTGGCTATTCTACATTGCATATACAAAATCTTCACGTCTAGCATGATTGTACATAACTGAAAACTCTTCAGATAACTATTTTGCATAAACATAGTAAGAGTGACAAATCAAAGTTTTGGGTTCTAGTCCTGGATCTGCAAGTGAATAAATGTGCAAGCTGGTATGGAACACTTCACCTGGGTGAGCACCAACTTCCTCCCTGATGCCTATTTTATCTCCTGGATCCAGTATTCCTGTGGAACACAGTAAGACATGACTGGGTAGAATTTTGAAGTAGAACTTGTTTTAGAGGTAATTATTTAGATGTAGAGTTTCACAGCCTTCTTTTCTTTCTCCAGTCTGTAGAGACCACTTGGGGCAGGGACTGTTTAGCTTCCCCTGGCCAACTCCGACCCTACTTCTTTGAGAGGAACAATGACAAGTGTCCATGGGCTGCCTCTGAGGAGGGGACATTATAATAAGGCATCACACAGGAAAGCTCAATGGAAGGATGAGAAATTGAATGGTAGAGACAAATGTCAGCACAGAGGAGGAAGGAGACTCTTCTGGAATGGGGGTCAGAAGCTGTCAGAAGATTCAGTCTACTAAAAAATAGAAAGAATACTAATAATTTGTATGAAAAAATACTGATTTCTTTAAATAAGAGAAATACAAATATTTTATTTACACTCTGCATTATTAAATGTAGCCCAGCTCTGGACCACATAAGTCACAGTTTTGTAAGCATTGCCTACCAAATGCTATGAGTGACTGATAACCCCTCACTATGGACTCTGTAACACTGAGACGGTGACATCAGTGTTTTCCAAAAACATAATTTTTTTTTCTCAAGACCTAATATATGGATATGACTGTTTCAGTCTGATAATTAACATATACAATAACATGGCCAAACCAGCTTGTTCAAATGTGATTGAATCTTGTATTTTCACAGCCATTATTCTGAGCACAATGATGACAAACACATGGCCACTTAAATGACCAAGCCCTACTATACATATTATACATATATATATAATATAACAAAATAAAATATAATATAATATATAAATATATATAATATATAAATACATATTCTATATATTATATATGTATAATAAAATATAGTATAATATATAAATAAGTATATAACATATAATATATAAATAAATATAAAATATATTATATATAATATATAAATAAATATAATATAAATAATAAAATAAAATAATATAACATATAAAAATATAATATATAATATATTAAAATATAAGATATAACATATAAATATAATATATATAACTGATTTATATATATGTTACAGAAATATATATCACGTATAAAATATGAATTATAGGACCTCAGGTTGTGGGTCTATAGTATTAAAGAATCTGTTGTAATGATTAAATCATTAAGACTAAAAGAGCATGACCAGGCGGTGGCGCAGTGGATACAGCATCGGACTGGGATGCGGAAGACCGAGGTTTGAAACCCCGAGCTCGCCAGCTTGAGCACAGGCCCATCTGGCTTTAGCAAAAGCTCGCCAGCTTGGACCCAAGGTCGCTGGCTCCAGCAAGGGGTTGTTTGATCTGTTGAAGGCCCGTGGTCAAGGCACATGTGAGAAAGCAATCAATGAACAACTAAGACATCGCCACGGCAACGAAAAACTAAGGATTGATGCTTCTCACCTCTCTTCATTCCTGTCTGTCTGTCCCTATCTGTCCCTCTCTCTAACTCTCTCTCTGTCCCTGTTAAAAAAAAAAAAAAAGAAAGAAAGAAAAGACTAAAAGAAATCTTAGTGGGATAGGTGAAAGTAGATATTATGAAATTTTCGACATCATTTGGAGATACAGCCTAAAAATAAAATAAAAGTGCTCTCCCCTTCGTGCGTGGCCTCTACATGCTAACTGGCTCCTCCAGCATTTACCATCATCAATGCTTAAACAATACAACCTTCTCACAGAGAGCGCTTGGGGCTTCAGATGCTAGTGGTGACGACCTCGGGATCCCATGTTCTCTTGCTGGCACCAACAACAAGTAGTTTTTACCTCTGAATGATCCTTGGGAACCTTCTGAACATAAGACTGAACCATGATCAGTTCAAGTGA
Source organism: Rhynchonycteris naso (assembly GCA_037038555.1). Taxonomy (NCBI): domain Eukaryota; kingdom Metazoa; phylum Chordata; class Mammalia; order Chiroptera; family Emballonuridae; genus Rhynchonycteris; species Rhynchonycteris naso. The sequence goes on along the minus strand of CM072995.1, from coordinate 180,753,776 downwards.
GAGTCACAGGTTTTTAAGACTGCAAACTGAAAAACAAACTTGAATCAAATCTGTATCCTCCATTCCAAGACACTGTGACAATCAGCTGCTGAATGGAGGGAACAGAATAATGCCATAGTTAGACCCTCCAGAAGCATGAAGGGTGAGGACTCTGCAGACTACAAGGAGATTACTCTATTCTTCTGCTACTCTATCTAACTGAAGAACAGATAGACTAAAAGAGGACATAAATCCCTTATTGTTATTTCATCTAACAACAACAAAAAGTTACAACTGGAGTTGATTAAATTATATGTACTACAAGTAATCAAAGGGTAATGGAACATATTCTAATGTCAGGAAGAACAATTTGTTCCATAAGACTAGGTAAATTTATAATTTAATATATAATTAAAACCTGAGTGTATAGGGTATCTAAGTAATTATATTAGGGTCTATCACAGTACTTCCCATATAATCAGATGCACACCTGCTTTGGAAGAAAATATGTGGTTAGTAACTTATTTACCAAAATCATACATCTAACTTGAAAGAAATTTTATTTAAATACCAATTCTCAACTTTAATTACCTGAAAGGATTTACTGTGCTTTTACAACATTTGAAGAGAATTTCTTCTATTCTCGTGGCTAATCAGAAATTTCTCAAAACAAACACGGGTTCTATAGCAAATTATATAAGCAACTTGATTGCCTTATCAACAATCATAATTAAAGATGGAAAATTCACCTTGATTGTCAAAATTCTAGAGAGTTATTAGCCCATCAGTGGTTTCCTATCAATTTTATTATACAGATCAAAATCCTTAGTATGGTCTACCAGGTGCTATAGGGCCTATCCCTGCCTACCTGCAAATATCCTTGTCTACCCTCACCTCCCTGGACTTCCAGGTATCCCAACCTGACATTACTCATGCTCTCCTCTGCATGAGATCTTCTCTCCAACATTCCCTTTTGCCGGGTTTATCCCTGACCATATATCTTATCCGTATATATCTATACTGTCTTAAATGCAATTTCCTTACTGAAATCTCCCTAGAACCCCCAGATGAGATTTGGTCCTTGTTGGAAGGCAGTCCTTCCTAGGCCCCTTGTGTTCCCATGTGTCTTGCTGAATGGGTCATGATTGCACAGTACTGACCACTCTTTTTCTCAGGCCATTTCTCAGGATTGTTTATGCAGCTAGCAATCTTGAAAGGTGAGGTAGTATGTCCCTCCAAACAAAAAGGCTTGCTTACTGTTTGCTACAAAAAGTGCTGGACCTTTGACTTTGGGCTTCTCAGCTGCAAAACACATCCATTGGGTGCATAGCATCCATCTGCACTTACCACCTCACCCCTTGGGACTTGGGGTCAACACACCTTCACTCTGTTGATGCTTGTGCTATTTAACATGCCATGAGTGATAAGCTGTTTTGCTTTGATTCATTAAGCTTCAAGGTCTACTTTGGGCAGCTATGAGTAACTGAAAGTTTACTCCTTACCATTCCCAATGAGGTTGGGTTACTACTTGACAGTCCTCTACTATTCTTTCCCACAGCACCAGGTGTCTGTTTTTCGCATGTAGTAAAAATGATTATTTGATTGATATCTACTTTCTAAAGAAGATTCTAAGGTGGGCCAAGGACTCTGTTTTCATTACCATTTTCTCATTAACCTTTGGTGCAGTATCTGGCAATTCATGGCCACTCAATCTATATTTGCTGACTGAATAGATGGATTTCAGGATGATAATGTAAAACATTTATTGAGTGTCTGCATGAGCATGTGTATCATGCATATTACTTTGTTACATTAAATCTATGAGGTAGTGTTCTAGGTTGAATTACATATCGCCCCCCCCCAAATATGTTGAAGTCCTAACCTATCTTTGAAAATGTAATAAACTTGAAATAAAGTTATACTAAATTAGGGTGGGCGTTAATTCAGTATGACTTGTGTTTTTATAAAAAGAGAAGAAAAGAGACATAAAGACATAAATGTGAGGACAAAGTCAAAGTCTGAAGTGCTACAGTGGTGAGCCAGGAAATGCCACAGACCTGCAGCAAACCACTGGGCACTGTGGAGAGGAAAGAAGGGCTCTTTGGGCACGTTCCAGGGGAAACATGGCCCTGCGGACATTTTGCCTCCAGACTTCCAGCTTCAGAAGTGAATAAAAGGGAGAATAAATTTCAGTTGTTTTAAACTACCCAGTTTTTAGTGCTGTGGATGGCAGCCTTGGGAAACAAATACAGGTAGGTGCCACCATTCTCATTTTACAGATAAAAGGCTGAGCCATGGGGATGTCAAACAGCATGCCTCACATGTTATAGTCTGTGTGTGCCAGAGTGTAGAGGTAGATGCAAGCACTTTCATTCCACAGCCTGCACTCAAAACTCTTTCTAATCCCACCCACTGTGTTGAGCCCTTTCTTTCACATCCTATGCTTTGCTCTTAGGTGTCTCTATGGAAACTATGTAATGATTTAGCGCTGTGGACATGTGACAAAATTTAAAACGGGAAAGTATGTCTTGTATATAGTACTATTCAAAAGCTAAAGTTGCTAGAGGTTTGTAACAAGCCCAGTGTGTGACTCACAGACCTGTGCACGGTCTCTCTGTCGTAGGCCTCCCACAGCTGTTCATCCCTGGGCCTTCCCTTTCTATGCCTGGGGTTGCTGAGCAATGAAAGTCACTAGAATTGAAGTCAGAAGACCTTTATTGTTCCTCTTGAAAAAAATTAACAATGAAACTATGCTGTGTGATACTATAAGTGGTCGATACCTCTCATTATTCATTTGTCAAAACCCATAGAATATTCAACATGAAGCATGAACTCTAATATAAACTATATAGACTATGGGTGATAATGTAGGTTCATCAATTGTAACAAATGTACCACTTTGGTAGGCTGTATTTTTGTGTGTGTGTGTGTGTGTGTGTGTTTGTTGTTGTTGTTGTTGTTGTTGTTGTTGTTGTTTTTGAGTGAGAGAGAGAGAGACTGGAAGGGAGAGAGATGAGAAGCATCAGCTCATAGTTGTGGCACTTTAGTTGTTCTCTGATTGCTTCTCATATGTGCCCTAACTAGGGGGGTCCAGCCAAGCCAGAGACCTTTGCTCAAGCCAGCAACCTTTGGGCTCAATCAAGGAACCATGGGATCATATCAGTGATCTCATACTCAAGCTGGTAACCCCGCACCATGCTGGTGAGCCTGCATTCAAGCTCAATGAACCTGTGCTCAAGCTAGCAATCTCGGCATTTTGAACCTGGGATTTTAGTGTCCCAGGTCAATGCTCTATCAACTGTGCCACCACTGGTGAAGCCCTCTAGAAAGCTATTGATAAGGAGGCTATGTGTGTTCAGGCAGGGGCAGGGAAAACTGTACTTTCTATTCAATTTTGCTGTGAACCTAAAACTGCTCTAAAAGATAAGATCTATTTTTAAATGAACATTCTATCATTTTTTAAAAAGTGACCTAAGGGTGCTCAGTCAAAAGACCTGGGTTTTGATCCTAGCCCTACTCATCACAGGATATGAATCATAGGGGCCTGACCTGTGGTAGTGCAGTAGATAAAGCATCGACCTGGAATGCTGAGGTTGCCAGTACGAAACCTTGGGTTTGCGCAGTCCAGGCACATATGGGAAGCAACTATTATGAGTTGATGCTTTCTGCTGCTACCCAGCCCCTCTCCCTCTTCTGACTAAATGTCAATAAAAAATAAAAAGGGAACATTAGGGAAGATGTCTGTGATATGGTTTGGTATGATGTGATTTTTCATTAGTAAAATGAGCATAATACTGTATTCTGTATTTGATTTTCACATGATCTGTGGCACAGATGCAGGAGAGCCCTGAGAACTGGGAGAGACTGCCAGTTCTCAAGAAGAACTCTTCAGGGCCTGCCTCCTTGGCAGTTGCTTTAAGTGAAGGTGAGTGTGTGGGGAGGATCTTTCTGCATAGTGTACCTGCCCCCTGCCGCTGGCTTCCTGGCTCCTTAGCAGGACCTTAGGACACTTTTCCTGCTGGGCTTTGTAGCAATTGTCCCACCAGTCATCCCTGTGCTACTACGCAGGGTCAGCCAACCAAGCAAGACTTTGGAAAGTGGGCATCAGCCTCGGGGGAGGAGCAATGAGCCAGATCTCATGGAAGGGGATCATTTAGCAGCTCGACAGTAGAGATACATGTAAATAATATCAGAAAAAAAAGAAACTGTCCATGACACAGGAGTGAAAAGTAGGGACACGTCCAAGTCACACAGTCTCACAGTAGTAAAGCTAACAATGTGTCATTGCACAACAGACATTTCCCAACTAAAGCTGTTTGAACATGCAGTCCTATAAAATAGAAAATAAACACAAAAATAGCTAATTAATTTATTCTTTTAACTGTTACTTTAGGACCAAAGTGTTGACAGAGCTCACTTAGGATTCACTTTTTCATCAATATGTCTGTTAAATAAAAATCTAATATTCTTACTAAGCCGAACTCAAAGAAAAAAAAATGGCCCTTGATTTCATATCCTTTCCTCACTCAGAAAAATTCATTTTATAAAGATATGAATGCAAATGTGTCGATTAAATTACATGTCAGTTTGGCTTCTTAAAGATATAAAGCATTATTTTAAAGCATCAGAGAAAAGATAATTGTTAATTGAGGGTGACTGACAAGTCTTAGGTCTTGTTTTCAGGATCTCATTGTTTGATGCAAATAACAACTTTTCATATAAAAATCAATCACTATTTTATGAAGAAACCTCTAAATTACTTCTTATTAAAGAGGACTATGAATAAATATGTATGCAAAATCAAGTATAAAATATCATGTCTAGAGTATTAATCCCAAACATAAAAGGGAATAGTTTGAATTGAAAACATTGAACAGACCCACGAGGTAAGCTCAGATGCTAGATGTGAAGAAATGTACCTACCATGAACAGAAACATCCTCACTCAATCAAATAATGCACACATACAGCCTTGACACAGGGCCCATGCAAATGATCAAATTCTCCCACTCAAATACTTGTTAAGCCCTAAGCCAATACCAGTGCCTAGTTAGCTAAGATTTAATGTTTAACCCAATACAGGTTGGTCTAAGCACATACAGAGTATTTAGAACAAAAGTTTTATTTTGAAAGAAATATAGGAAAAGCACAGAATTTTTATCCAGATAAACAGAAGCTTGGATTCTGATTTTACTGTTATTAACCATAAGCCATTGGGTAAGTCATGCAATTTTTCTGATTTTCAAAGGTTTTCACCTATAAAGAGAATAATAGTAGCACTGACTCCAAAGTGTTATGAAGATGAAGTTTCTAACGAGGTCAGATTGCTGGGATATTTCTGGGAACATGCAAAAAACCCTTCCACCTGGTCCAAGGCTTATAATTACATTTACTTTCCAAACCTGTCGTGAGTATATTAAATAATGCTTATTAAATTAATCTCCAAATTTTAAAGAACCCTAAAAACACTGTGAATTTTGACATCAAGAATAAAGGGAGACAGAAAGAAATACAAAGGGTTATGCTGGAATGACAAGTATCCTATGCCCAGTTTGGGGCTTTTTTTTTTTTTTTAATTTCTCTAAAATTCTTATAAGGCTAAAAAAAAAATTGGTTTTGTTTTTAAAGAGATTCATTATAGATTTTATATTGAGAGTATTAGAAATAAAAAAGTAACTTATTAAATAGTCATTTATTATTGGTGTTATAGAGCCATATTATTTATAAACAGGCTCTAATAAACTCACAACTTAATCCAAAGATTTCAGGTATATGGTCTTAGAACAGGGGTTGGGAACCTATGGTTCACAAGCCAGATGTGTCTCTTTTGATGGCTGCATCTGGCTCGCTGACAAATCTTTAATGAAAAAATAATATTAAAAATATAAAACATTCTCATGTATTACAATCCATTCATTTCCTACCACTCATGTTCAGGGTTGAGAGTGGCTAGAGCCAATCACAGCTGTTCTCCGGGACAACACCAAATTTTTATTGGATAATGCTTAATGTACACGGGTCATTGTGAGGTCAGGAAGTAAACTTCCCTCCTTTTAATAAAGTAGTCAGCTAGCTAATTGCAGAAACTCTTTTGATGAAAAAGATGCCTAAAAGACAAAAACATGAGGAGTATTGTACTTTTCAGCAGGAATGGACAGAGGAATTCACCTTTGTGGAGAGAGCAGGATCTGCAGTGTGTCTAATATACAATGATAAAATTGTATCGATGAGACGGTCAAATATAAAGCAGCACTTAGACACACTCCAAACTACATTTGCATTGCAATATCCAGCAGGGGACAGTAGGAAGAAAGCATGTCAAGAGCTACTGTGCAGAGTGTAAGCTATTCAGCAGCAACTCCGTGTTTCAACCCAACAAGGCGACTGGAATTTGGATAGCTTTGCTGGTGCTTTAGCAATTGTGAAAAACAAGAAGCCATTCACAGAGGGGGAGTATGCCAAAACATTCATGCTTGATGTTGCCAATAAACTTTTTGATGACTTTTTGGATAAAGACAAGATAATCAAATGAATAAAAGACATGGCTCTGTCGGCAAGAACTATTCACAATTATATTATCATGATGGCAAATCAAATTGAGGCAACACAAGTGAAGGATATAAATGCAGCACCATTCTTTTCTCTTGCTTTGGATAAGTCAACAGACGAAAGCCATTTATCCCAGTTCAGTGTGATTGCAAGGTATGCTGTGGGTAACACACTACATAAGGAAAGTCTTGCTGTTTTGCCTATGAAAGAGACAAAAAGAGGGGAGGATTTATTCAAGTCTTTCACTGAGTTCGCTGAAGAAAAAAATCTTCCGATGGGTAAACTTATTTCAGTGTATACTGATGGTGCTCCGTGTACGGTGGGGAAAAACAGAGGATTCGTAGCACTTCTTTGTGAACATGAAAAGAGAATCATCCTAAGTTTTCACCGCATCCTACATCAGGAGGCACTTTGTGCTCAGATGTGTGGCAAGCAGCTTGGTGAGGTGATGTCACTGTTTATTCGGGTGGTCAATTTTATTGTTGCCAAGTTTTAAATGATCACCAGTTTAAAACACTGCTGGATGAAGTTGGGAATAATTATCCTGGTCTGCCTCTGCACAGCAATGTGCGTTGGTTGTCAAGAGGGAAGGTGCTCAGTCATTTCGCGGCTTGTCTTGAAATGAATTTTTCTTGAAATGAAAAACATCGAGCGTCCTGAGCTAGTTAACACTGAGTGGCTCCTGAAGTTCTACTATCTTGTGGACATGACTGAACATCTGAACCAGCTCAATCTGAAAATGCAAGGTGTTGGATATACAGTCTTATCCCTTCAACAAGCAGTGTTTGCATTTGAAAACACTGGAACTCTTCATCGCCAACATTGAAACAGGTTGTTTACCACTTTGAAAAACTGGGAGAGTTTAAAGATGCATGCACAGCAAGTGACCTTGCTCAACATCTTGATCTCCAGCAGCTAGCGGGCTTTACATCTAATCTCCTGCAGTCATTCAAAGCACGCTTTGGAGAATTTTGTGAGCGCAATCATCTTTTTAAGTTCATCACCCATCCGCACGAGTGTGCCGTGGACAGCGCTGACCTGAGTTACATCCCCAGTAATCCATCAGAGATTTTGATCTACAAGCTGCTGACCTGAAAGCCTCAGACATGTGGGTGAATAAGTTCAAGTCATGAATGAAGATTTGGAAAGACTTGCATGACAGCAAACAGAGTTGGTGAGCAAACCCAAGTGGGAAGAAATGAAAAAACTTCAACCCATGGACCAGCTGATTGTCAAAACTTGGAACACACTTCCCGTCACATACCCCACACTGCAGCGTGTGAGTATTGCTGTACTGACAATGTTTGGCTTCACGTATGCATGTGAGCATAGTTCTTCTCACATCTAAAGAATGTTAAAACCAACCTATGATCATGTTTAATGGATGGAAGTCTCAATGCCTGCATGAAGCTTAACCTCACCATGTATCAACCAGACTACAAAGCCATCAGCAAAATCAAGCAGCACCAGAAGTCGCATTAATGGTAAGAAGTATTTTATTCAGCATTGGTTAGCAACAGCATAACAACGTTATTAAAAAGAATTCAGAGACTTATTGTACTTTAAAAGTGTTGTCTTACATAAAATGCACACATTTACTTGTATTTAGTGTTAAACATATTGTATGGCTCTCACAGAATTACATTTTAAAATATGTCGTGTTCATGGCTCTCTCAGTCAGAAAGGTTCCTGACCCCTGTCTTAGAATCTAATTAAAAGGACCCCCAAAAAATCACCTAACCCCCCATGTGATAGTATTTTGAGGTGAGGACTTTAAGGGGTAATTAGGTTATGAAAATGGAGCTCTCATAAATGGGAGTAGTGTCCTTATTAAAGAAGCCTGTTTTTAGCCTGGGGAATACAGAGAGGACAGCCACCGGTGAAGAAGCAGACCCTCACCAGACACCACGTCAAAGCACGACACCAGACTTCCCAGCCTCGGCACTGTAAGTAGTAAAGGTCTGTTGTTAATCAGCCACCAGTCATGGGTATTTTGTCACAGAAGCCTAAATACACGAAGAGAGTTAATAAGTCAAAAATAAAACTGCTAAAACTATAGATTTTTTTTCATAAATGTAATTAAAATGCTAAAGCAAGGATACTATCCCAATTGTTTTTGCTTTATGTTTTTAAAGGATCATTGTCCTATGATGAATCTGATAAAAAATCTAAAAATTCAAAGTAACTTGTTCATAGTCTGCAACATGAAGTGTAAAGGTCAGATCATTGGCTGCAGAATAAATACCCTTTAGCACACTTTGTAACCTTTACCCATAAAAAGTGTGAAAGTCACATCCATCTCTACATATTATTTTCCAACAGTAAGTAAACATGAGTCATGTGAAGGATTTTCTAATGCTGACTGAATTCTTTCATACCCGTGCTTGCTGGCATTAGCTGACACAAAAACACTTTGAGCATTTGTGTTGTTAATTCACACCATGCTGAAACCTCATGACAGCCTGACAGTAACAACCTCTGAAGTTAATTCATAGTCCTGCCCTGTCCTTAGATTAAATGGCCTTTTGCCTCAGATGAATACTCACATTTTTGCCTATAAAAGTAGCACCGACATACTCTCTGAGGGGCGCACACTCAAAGCTCAATCTACAAAACTAGGTGTGGCCATGAGAGATGTTCAATTCATAGTGGACTTCTTCTCACAGAGACATAGCAATTTACTACTCTGGTTGTGTGCTTGGAGAGGTTCCTCAAATTCTGTGGATCGTACTGCATTGTCTATAAATGTTGTTCCTCAGGAGCTTTGCCAAAGATACTAAATTTCCTTACCAATAAATATTTTTACTATGATAAAAGAGTCACAGTGCTGACAAAGTCAGAGTCTGTGTAGCAGAGTGGTCAAACACAGACGTTAAAACCAGGGTGTCTGGGTTCAAATTCTTGCTCCTGCCATTTACTGTTGCTATTATCTTGAGCAATCTATTTAACCACTCTGTGCTTTAGTTTTCCCATCTGTGAATGAGGATAATAATGGTACCTACTACACAGGGTTATATAGGAATTAAATGAGATTTATTATTTGAAAAGCATATAGAGCAGTATCTGAAATATAATTCTATATAAATGTTCAATAAACAAATCATTGTTTACTGCTTTTTTTTTCTCAAATGTGCTGCTTACTAAGTTTTCCCAATATGTATCTGGGCTGCCAAAGGGTTCCATGTGGTAGAAATTGCTAGTTAAATCTCCCCTTTTTTCCTAGCCACATAATCACATTTCCCAGGCTTCCTTGATGTGGTCTGTGAAAATGAGAATTGATGGGCATTCCCCCGAGCTCAGCCATACAACTTTCTTTGCCCAACCTTCCATAACCTCCCATGTGGCTTTATGCAGATAAACATATTGATGGGAAAAGCTTTGTGTTAAAGATAGCAGAGCTCAGCCTTGCCAGGTATCACAGTTGGTTAGAGCATTGTCCAGATACACCAAGGTTGCAGATTCAATCCTCCCATCGCAGCACATAGAGGAATTGAGCAGTAAATGCATATATGAGTAGAACAAGTCAATGTCTCTCTCTCTTTCTCAAATCAATCAATAAATTTAAAAAAAAATAAAAAAGATGGCAGAGCCACAAGATGGAAGAAGCCTGAATCCCAGCATCACTGCATCTGTTGAAAGGATGTGTGACCAGAATGTCTGTGTTGTCTTGTTATGTCAAGAACAAATTTTTACTGTTAACCTCCTGAGATGTTGTTTCAGCACCTAGCAATGCTGTCTGAATGATGCAGCTAGTATGTCCTGCATGTGGCTGCATATTGGGGCAAATCACTATATGGCTGGGTCAAAATTGGGGTGAGGCTGAGATTAGATGCCAAGAAAGCATGAGTGATACAGAAAACCAAATCCAGATGGGAAAGCAAAGTTATGGAGAGACCAGAGACAAGTACCAAGCAAACTGCACAAGAAATGGCAAATCCAAATCCAAAGTATAAGCACAAAAATCTAGAAGGAAGTATAAGTTAAAAGATGGCTGCCATCAATGAAGCTGCCAAAGGCATAAGAACCAGCACTGGTCCAACTGGCTTCAGAGAATTCTTACAAGACTTTTCTTTTTTTTTCCCAGAGTTCCTGTTCATATGAGAACAAGCCAACTGTCATAGAAGTGCAATTTTGTAGGCCTGCATTTGTCATAATGTGCCCAAACATCTTCCCAAGTGGGTTGCCTCAATGACTAAAATCCCCATAATTCTTGCAAGTATGGGCTAATGTTATTGCTCCTATCACCATGGAAATGCAACTTGTGTAGGATGACAAATAAGGTCTCTAAGGTCATTATCAATTCTGAATTCCTGATTTTTGTTGCTTTATTTTTATTTATTTATTTATTTATTTTACAGGGACAAAGAGAGAGTCAGAGAGAGGGATAGATAGGGACAGACAGGAACGGAGAGAGATGAGAAGCATCAATCATCAGTTTTTTGTTGTGACACCTTAGTTGTTCATTGATTACTTTCTCACACGTGCCTTGACTGCCAGCCTTCAGCAGGCTGAGTAACCCCTTGCTCGAGCCAGCGACCTTGGGTCCAAGCTGGTGAGCTTTCTGCCCAAACCAGATGGGCTTGCCTCCGCTCAAGCTGGTGACCTCGGGTTCTCGAACCTGGGTCCTCCGCATCCCAGTCTGATGCCCTATCCTCTGCGCCACTGCTTGGCCAGGCTGATTTTTGTTGCTTTATAAGTACAGTTTCCCAATTGCTTACAGGGACCTCAGGGAATGAAAGGAGGAGGTGATGGCATTTTTCTTCTGGTGGGAGGAGGGCTCATCTCTGGGAAAACTGCTAAGAAAGGCAAGTTTGAGTATGCCACTTTTTGGGGAAATGCTAATCATTTGCATGCTAGCAAGCCACTACTAAGGGTCTCAGGAAGGACAGAAAAGGGTACCAAAAGGAGGATATAGAAACTTTTGTAGAAGTATGGTTCTGGTCACTCCTAGATTTGTTCCATGACTCTGTGGACAAGCAGAATTGTTCTAAAGGCCTAATCAAACCAGAACTGAGGCCCTGGCCAGTTGGCTCAGCACTAGAGCATCGCCCTGGCATGTCCTGGGTTCAATTCCTGGTCAGAGCACACAGGAGAGGCAACCATCTGCTTCTTCATCCTTCTCCCTCTTTCTTTCTTTCTTTCTTTCTCTCTCTCTCTCTCTCTATCTCTCTCTCTCTCTCTCTCTCTTTCTCTCCCCTCCTGCAGCCATGGCTCGATTGGATAAAGCGCATCAGTCTTGGGCGCTGAGGATGTCTCCATGGAGCCTCTGCCTCAGGAGCTAAAAATAGCTTGGTTGCGAGCTATGGCTCCAGATGGGCAGAGCATTGGCCCCAGACGGGGTTATCCAGGTGGATCCTACTCAGGGTACATGCGAGAGTCTGTCTCTGTATCTCCCCTACTCTCACTTAAAAAAAATTAAAAAGAATTGATTCAATTAATGCAAATAAAAAGATTCTTAGCATTCTCTGTGTGTTAGACTCAAAGGCAGCTTCCCCATCATCCCCTGCTCCCGGTGTTCAAACTTTTATGTCATCATCTCCCTTTAAGTGTGGAAGGGACTTATGACTTGCTTCTAATTTATTGAATGTGGCAAAGGTAATAAAATTTTATCCTCAATTGTGTTATGGTACATAGGTTATCTTGCTATCAGACTTACTCTATAGACTCTCCTTGCTGACTTGATAAAGTAAACAGACATACTGGGAAAGCCAGCATGGCAAGAAACTGTGGGCAGTCTCCAGGAATATTGGGCGCCTTCTAAAAGCCAATGGCAGCCTCTTGCTGACAGCCAGCTGGAAGATGAGGCCCTCTGTCTTGTCCTACAACTGCAAGAAAATGAATCCTGCCAACAACCTAAATGTGCTCAGAAGTAGATTTTTTCACATTTGAGGCTCCAGAAGAGAACATAGCCTGGTTGATACTCTGACTGCAGCTGGAGAGACCCTAAGCAGAGGACCCATTTAAGTGATGCCCTGAATCTTGCTTGACTCACAAAAGTCATAAGATAATAAATGTGCTGTTCTAAGCTGCTAAGTCTATGGCAATTTATTATGTAGCAATAGATAACTGATACACACCATTAACAGAAATAATGACCACATGATGAATGCAGACTTGACTTGCAGAGGGTGAGTACACAATATAGTGTATAGAGATGTGCTGTAGAATTAGACAGCTGGAAACTGGAAAATTATGTTAACCAGTGTCAGCTCAATAAAATTCAATTAAAAATAAGTGAGAATAAACACTCAAAAAATAAACCTTTGTCATTGCAAACCACTTAGATATTGGTGCCGTTAATTTCTATTACATTAATGAAACTTAAACAAACTAATCTACAGGGTGTATTTCTACACACTGCTCTGCTATATTTTCTACTCATCTCAGATTACGTGGGCATGCCACTATTTTAATAAATGCATTACTTTTATATAAATGAGAAATAGTGACCACAGTTCCTGCTAGAGGACTTCCTTCTAGCAAACTATGGAATGTTGCTCCCACATCCCCTGTCATACCCTGGACACATTTTAAGTCCCTCAAAGTTCCTATGTATTTTGATACTCTTGGCGGCCTCAGCCCACCTCACATAAATATCAACTCCATCGACGTCACACATTAAGTATAATTTTCTCTGAAGGAAAATGTAAATGAACAAAAATGTTTTTAATTTACAATTTTACCTTGAAAATGGTTTGGCTCAAAAACCCATTTAATTAAGAATGTCAATGATTTCGTAGCAATTATCATCCATACTTGGGAACTTGTAAAAGAAGAACATCTCACTTTCAAATGTTTTACAGTATAATGAAATTTTTATATATATGAGGTTGAGCACAATAAAATTGACATGATGTTATTTTTAGGAAATGATCCCAGTCTGGTTTGTTTTCCCCTAAGACCCTCCCATGACCCGGACCTTGTGCTGAAATATCTGATGAAGAAAAGGCCCTGTTTTTCTTGCCTATGTTTCTTCTTTTTTTTTCTTTTTACTAAAGTTATATATTTTTCACATAAGCAAAGTCCATGAATATGTCAAAGATAATGTTAAGAAAAAGAAAAGAATAAGAGAATGCACACATACAGATGTACAGGAAACTGAAGCCAAGATTACAGCTCTCAGAGATTGTTAGCCAAAACAAAAACAAAGAAAGCAAGCAAGAGCACCCATGCGTTCGTGTGTGTGTGCACACGTGTGCACCCACACGCACATCAGGATTTTTATCTTAATTTTAAATGAAGAATGATGTGGATAAGCATTCTCAAGCTTCTGGTTTTTTGCCAAAAAAAAATCCATGAAAATGGGGCCTGATCAGAGGTTAATAACAACATTTAGACTATGCTTTTGAATTCACTCTCCTTAAAAAACTAGAAACTACATCTTTCCAATGAGCAGGTCAGGTCTGACAGTAAGCTTCAGTTGCCTTTTTGTAAGTAGAAATTGATTGGTGGTCAGGAGGACTTCTTCTATCTCTGAAATCCCAGGAGTCTAAGCATTTAAAGGCAGGAAATAGACCTGAATTAGACCCCGCATATTAGCAATCATATTATTTGTCTCTGCTCATGCAACTTTATTATTCATTCTCCTGGAAAACATGTAAGAAAAAATAATTTTCAATTACCAAAAGATATTTGTAAAATTAATTGCATCCATTCAATCATTTAGGGAAAGAAGAAACATCTAACCAGAGAGGTTTTCAAACAGCAGCATCTTAATCCATGCCTGAATATCATGGGGGAAGGGGATAGATTATTTTTTTATTTTTCTCCAAATCATATTCCTAATTACCTAGAGTTTGAGAGGACTGGGTGCCCATGTGCCCATGAGTAGTGGGAGGTAGCAGAAAGAAGGGAAGCTGAAGGAGATGACTGCAGGTAGCTTCTAGTTCTGAGCCTGATCTTCAAAGCTACAACATTTTCTCAACCTTAAAGCAGGCTGTAAAAACTCCAGGAGAAGGTAAGCAGACTAGCACATGATCTTTAGCACTCAATAAAAAATAAAATAGATAAAAATAAATCATAGTTTACAAACCAGGGTAGGGAGGACAGTCTAGCAGTTGGTTAGAAGGGCAGGCAGAGGATAATCAGTAACAGCATAATCTCTGCATGTGGACTCAGGCCGCTCCATTTCTTGAGCGTTTAGTGTTAAAGGGTGCATTTGATGTAAGCCATGAGGAGTGAAAGGCAGTTACTCTGCACAAAAATGAAGCAAAACAAGGTAGGCAAATGAGTGCCTACAAACACTTGTTTGTCATTATGTGCCAGATTCAAGGTTAAATAATGTTCAGTTATGTTTAAATGTATTTCCTTCCCACCTGTACCAGCTGGAATCACCAAAGAAGTAATGATTAGTGCAGCTGGTTCAAAGGAACAGACCTTAATGAAGATACAGAGGTACAAATAGGATTCAGGGAAGCAGTAAGGGTTGGCTAGGCACCTGGAGATTAGCAGCCGTAGGAAACTGTCACCACTCCCAGGGAAGAACAGTGTTTCTGGAGCCCAGAGATAACTGGAAGTGTGTGTGTGTGTGTGTGTGTGTGTGTGTGTGTGTGTGTGTGTGTGTAGACAGTGTGTTCAGCTGAGTTCAAGGAAGGACATATTCCTCCTTGCCAGAGACTAGACACTGAAGCTAGAGAGAGCAAAGAAGTAACCAGCCTCTCTTACCTATCACTGTCCCATCTGCCAGCACTGCCCACTGGCCAACTCAACTGGTAGCTAACTGGCACAGGAGCCTGGATGATGCATTGACAAGGATCAGACACCCAGGGTACAGAGAACAGCAGAGAAGGGAATGGGGTGGGGCCAGGGGCATGGAGAGTAATGAGAACATAACCTTAAACAGAATTATATATGGAATGGGATTCCTGTTTGATACGTTAGGAAACTGAGACTCAGAGTGAAAGTTCTTGCTCTTGGCCCCACACCCAGCACAAGGTGGCTGCGCTAGGATTCGAACCTGGGATGGGCTCCAGTTACATGCTCATTCCTCTATGCTACTCTCAGAGATGCCTCATATTGCAGGCCCTTTACTGTTTACTGTTCTTTCATGTGCTGTACTTTATCTGTTCCCTTGAGTAACCCTGAGGGGTAAGAAAGTTAGATTTCAGTTCCATTTTAAAGATGAAGGAGCTAAAAATCAAAGACACAATGAATACTTTTCCTTGTAAAGGTGGACAACAATTAATGGCTTTGATCAAACAAGAGAAAAAAAGCAGGTAATCGAGGGGAGGGGCTGCCTGGCACCCAAGTTAGCAAAATAGAAAAGATTAAGCATTGATTGATAATATTTGAAATTTAAAATGAGAAAGCAACTAAGTTATTAATTATAATAATCTTTAAGTTTGCATGTCTCTCATCATTGTCTAAATTTTATTTTTCCTTAAAAATATATAAACAAAGATAAGAATTAACATTGAGCTGACTTCTAAAAAAAATTAGCCAGTAAACTGTAGACTACATGATTTTTAAGGTGGGATGCAAAACTGTATTTCATTCTAAATCTTGTTAATTAACAACATGGAGAGGATTACTAAATGGTAACAAAGGTGGGATACTTTTAATCTATAAAAAAAAGATCTTATCCTGGAGAAGTAAGATTTTGCTAAAAACAATAAAAACCCTCTATATCTGTAGAAAAGTAAATCAGACTACATTATGTTCTAGTCATGCTTTTGTGTGTTGTCCGAAAACAGACCTCTCTTAAATAAAAGTGGATACCTCACAGAGGTCCATCTAGCCTTGCTTACTATCATATATGTCCCTGGCACTCCCCAGCATATAGTATATTTTTTTACTCCCCAGCTCTGTAAATTTTTGTTAAATAAATATACACCTGAGGAGATACTACATTTCAAATTCTCTGTCTGAAAGAAAGTACACAAAGTATATATTTCATCTTCACCTCAACCCTATGAGGTTAATATTATTCTCACCATTTTACAGATGAGGAAACTGAGCTTACTCAGTTAGCAAGTTTTATAGCCAGGATTCAGTCATGTCAAATACTGTCTAATGCAATGTCAGCTGTGCCCCTCTTGCCCCTAGATACAATGGGCTTAAGTCAGTGTCAAAGCTCTTCCTAAAACTTCTGCCAATTCCTAGAAACTTCATTTTGTTACATGCTGCCTCTGCATGGCCTCAGTTGTAAAGGAAACAGTGAGCAACACGGACTGTCATGAAGATGACATGAGGAAGATGGAGGAGGGGCTTCCAGCACAATACTTTCAGAAAACAACTGAAAATTTCCTATTAAATATTTGTGTTCACTGTATGATTATATTTATATAACAGTCTTGAAACAATAAAATTACAGAGCTAGAGAACAGATTAGTGGTTCCCAGAGGTGAGAAAGGGGCAGGGGAAGAAGGTGGCTAGGACTCTGGAAGGACAACACTAGGAATCCTTATGCTGAAACTGTTCTGTGTCTTGACCGGGATGCTGGTCACCAGTCTGTGCATGTAATAACATTGCATAGAACTAAACAAACATCGGCACACATACATGCACACACAGATGCACGTATACAAAGAGTGTGTGTAAAACCAGTGAAATCCAAATAAGGTCAGTGCAGTGGATTGTAGTTATGAAAGGTGTTACCACTGGGGGAAACTGAGTGAAGAGTATATGGGATTATTATCAGTAAAATTTCTTAAAACTACATAAGAATCCATAATACCTCAAAATTTAAAATGGGAATATTAATAATTGCATCAGATTTTGTTGTAATTTTTCTCTTTTCTACTTTCCAAATTATCAGTAAGGTTGGTATAATAAAGGTATAATAATTTTCTAATTAAGATAAAAAAGGTGTTGTTATGTTTGAACATGTGATGGGTTGGCACCTGCAGCTGCTTTTACCAATGGGTAGGAAGGATATTAGCAGATGGAGATGGAGATAACGGAGAGGGTTTCCCCAGCTAAGGGAACAGGAGGAGCAAAAAGCATGTGTGTTCAGCAAACAAGGGGAACTCCACTTGGACAGAACATGTGTGATGTAGGTAGAAAAGGTGAGTTGGGCTGTATTAAGAAGAAGTCTGTTCTGAAGGCTTTGTGGGAAGAAAAATGTTCTGTATGTTTCAGGAGATGTAGGGAAGTGAGATATTTGGATTGAGGCTTTAGGGAGATGATCTGGCCACACAGGCAGGCAAGAAGGACTGGAATGTTTGTGGACTGGAAGATAAGCATGGCAGAGAAAGACCTCTCCTGCCAGAGTCCAGGCAAGACATAGCAAGGAGGGAGGTGAGTCCAGAAACAACACTGCAAAGAACATGGGATGTGAGGACGAAGCTTGCACTTGAGAAGGGAAATTCCAGCAGGCATTGCCTTCCCAGAAAGAAAACATTTTTTAACTCTACTTATGTATTCCCAGATAACAAGAGAGGAAAAAACATATTTTTAACGTTCTTTTTGTTATCAGATGGATAGGCATATTTCTGTCTGTGCCAGATAAAATTACCTAAGCAGTCTGAAATTAATTCTCGATGTCTGGATTTGTATCCATTCCTCTGGCTTATATGTAGTTATATCCACAACCATTTCTAATCTCAGTTATTACTAATTTTCAGTCCCAGAATGACTTCAAATTTCCAGGCTCCAAAATTTCTTTTATAAATATATTCTCTGATAATCTCAGTTTATTGTCCCATGAATTTGAACATGTAAATTTGCCTGATAGTAAAACAGAGCCTTCTCACTAGACTATGGTTTATTCAGCCAAAATAAAATAAAATAAAAAGTTTGAATTGCTGTACAGGGTTATAAAGATGGTAACCAGGAAACAATGATTTTCAATATTTCCCTCTGTACCCTTTCAAACACACAATAATAAAAGTGACCAAAGTCTCTTTTTAAACAGAAATTGATAATAACTTATGAGAGATCAATGATAACATTAATCACATAAATATGCACTGTGGAGTTACAGAACTCCCAGATTAAATAAGAAGCATTTATTACACTCTGCATTGCGAAAAATCTCTGGTACACATAGTACAGAAAACCCAAAGGCAGCTTCCCCACATACTGGTTTTTAATTAAATGTCATTCCCACTGAGTTAATAAGCATGCTATAAAAAAATGTGACTTTCGTTTAAAGTTCTGATAATAATAGTTAAAGCTATATTTTGTAATTATTGATAATAGATTTGATAAAATTGTCACCCTCTCCTTGACTAATACTACTAAATGTACTAGGTTTCTGTGTCCAAGAACAATCAGTCTTTCTAATTCTAGAGTTTTAAATAAACACAATCCTGTGAAATTGATGTTCACTCTGAGCATAATATCTAGGAAATTCAGTCTTGAAACATAAACAGATTGCTTTATGTCTAAAGAAATAAGTACTGCCAAGATTTAAAACTAGATTCCTGAGCTTGCTCGCTCTCTATCTCTCTTTTTCTCCCTTTACCTTTATTGTCCTGCATTTTTAAAATTTTTAATGTATTGTGTTCTCATGGTGTCAAGTGTCCTATTCAATATTTTGTACCAGGCATTGTGCTAGAAACCTTTATGAGCATTGCCATTAGTGCTCACTGCAAATGAGAATCAATACCAGGTTAGCTACTTGGTCTAATGTCCCATAGCTGGTTAGTGGAGCCAGAATCCTGAAGACTGTGCCCTTTCCACAGCTCACCAATTCTCTTTGTAGGGTAAAACTATTTGCTCACTGGATAAATGAGGAAGGCAGTAATTTTCTCCAAATGAGCCATAGCTTGAATAGTATTACATCCACTCGTCTATGCCAATTCTTTGCCAATAATAGGCATTCAGAAAATGATTCCAACTTCATGGAATTCCTTGTTACCAAATTAATGAAGGCATGCCGGCATCATGCCCATTTGCCTCACCTCTGTGTCCTCTAATCTGTGCGATGCAGGAACCAAAAAACATAGCACCAGAACCCAATGCGGCTAGTGGTCATGCTAATCCACCCAGGACTTCCAGTTAGGGTCATCAACCACTGGCTGACCCTAGTCAGTGTTTGGCTTGCCACAGTTATCTGCCCGCCAAGCAGAATCAGCCCAGGCTAAAACAGATGCACTAGTGGTAAGCTGATTTCTGTTAACTTGGAAGCACTTTATTAACAGTTTATGATCAAAGTCCTTTATCTACCAAAAAAACAAATGTCAGTCAAAAAAAAATGTCTATCAAAACTGAAAGAAAGCATAGGTACCTTCTAGGAGTCATTAGGTGGGTTTATCCACTTTTTATCTAACTTCCTAAGAGTTAGGGTTAGGGTTAGGGATAGGGTTAGGATTAGGGTTAGGGTTAAGGTTAGGTTTAGGGTTAATCCAACTTTTTAATCCAGTTTAATTCAGTTCAATTCAGTTCAGTTAAATTGATCATTTATTCAGAACCTACCTTGCTCTAGTAGATACTGGAAATACAAAAATGAATTAAACATGATTCTCTCCTTTAAAGCATTTGTGGTCTTGTGAGGACACAGCCATGTTTATAAATCACAGGAGAGACTAAAATCAGTGCTTAATAATAATGTGCTATAACCCCATAAAGAGGAAAGTGGGAAGGAGGTGAAGGAACTCTTACTCAGCATTTATTATGAGCAAGGCATTGAGCTAGGTGCTTTTATATTCATTATTCTCTTCCATTTTTCACAACAACCCTAATAGGTAAGAATTTCTATCCCTGTTTTGTAGAGAGGCAAATTCAGCCTCTAAGAGGTTGAATACTTGAGGTCACATGACCATGACCTGCAGAGCCAGGATGCCCACCCATTCATTCAGAAGCCCATGCTCCTCCATTGCTGACATCACACCACCAAGGTTAACGTTTTTTGGGAGAGTCAAAATGGTTTCAGGGAGACAGGAGGACAGGAGTGTCAGCAGTCATAGGTGATATTCCAACAGAAGGAAATGAGGAAAGGCCTATTCAGTAATGAGCAATGAGCCCATTCCTTCTCTCAGCATAAGTCGTTAGGGAAATTGCCACACCTGCAGCCTCAGGTCAAAGGGTAAGGTGTGTCCCCACCCCCTATTAGTCACTGCCTACCATCTCTAACCTGATTAGAATAATGTTCTTACGGCATACCAGTGGCTGCTTCTAGAGGTGCCCAGATTGGTGCGCTGTGGCTGTCACAACTACCATGAATCAGGTCCTGATTTGGACTGACTGAGCCAAATTTGTACCCTAGAATTTGAAATGTTGTCTTATATTCCTGGGACAGCCTTAAGAAACACTTCACATAGTAATGCAGAGGGGAAGAGCTGGAAATATGGTCAGATAACAGGAGACCAAATCCTGGCCATGTCCATTATCATCTCTGAGACCTTGCCTTTTTTAAAAAATAAACTTAAGTTTTTAGAGCAACTTGAAATCTACCAAAAAATGAAAGAACAGAACAGAGAGTTCCCATATATCCCACACCCAGTTTCTCCTATTTCCAACTTCTTATACTATTAGTATGGTTCATTTATTGCAACTAATAAAGTGATATTGATTCATTCTTATTAATGAAAGCTAATCTTTTTGGCTTTTTTTAGATTGCCTTAGTACTAACCTAATGTCTGTTTCCGTTCCAGGACCCCACCCAGGATGCCGCGCTGTTTTAGTCTTCACGTCTCCTTAAACCCCTCTCAGTCAGCCGTTACAAGTTCTCAGACTCTCCTTGTTTTTAATGCTCTTGAGAGACTTGAGGACAAATCAGGTATTTTGTAGAACGTCCCTCAGTTGGGATTTGGCTGATGCTCTCCTCATGATTATTTTTGTATTTGGGGAGGAAGATCGAGGAAGAAAAGCACAATTTCCTCACATCATCAGATCAAGGGAATGTAGTATTGATATGACTTATTGATGTTGATGACTACTGTTGCTGACCTTGATCACCTGACTGAGTTACAGTTTTTCGGGGTTCTCTACTGTACACAGGTACTCTTTTTTTTTTTTTACTGTCTTTATACTACACTGTTTGAAAGAAAGTCACTATGTACAGCCCACATTAAGATTGGATGTTCTGCCTTTGTTTGTACCTCAGTTTCCTTGTTTATATAATTGGGGATAATAACAGAACATACTTTTTAGATATGTTGTACATATTAATACATGTAAAGCACTTAGAACAACAGAGGTGGGCTCATAATAGATAATAAGTATTAATAACTACATTGTTATTTCCCTTTATATAACAGCTTCCTTATAAAAAGCATTTTGAGATAGTTATTCAAACACTTATTCATTCCTCTATTCAACAAACATATTTTGAGATATACTCTGTGCCAGGCACAGTGATAGAACCTGAGGTTACAATGGTGAGCAAACATAGATCACCCTCTGACCTTGGGAATGTAGCAAAAAAGAATGATATTCATGAAGTAATTACACAAATGAACTTATAAAGAGAAAGATTTGCAATGATAAAAAGTTACGTGATGCTAGGAGGGTCTATTATAAGGGAACCTACTCATTTCTTCTCTGAAGAAGTGAGCTGGGAAGGCAGCTGAAGAATGGAGTCCTGGGGTACACATAACTAAGAAAGAAACATGATGAGGGCAGTATATCTAGTCTATATAGAGTGAGGAAAAGAGAGGTATGATGTGAGGATGAACAGGTGACAGCCTGAGACCAGGTGGTCCCTGTGGGCCACAATTTTTTATTTATTCATAGTAGCCATTGCAGATTTCCAAGCAAGGAGGAACCTGATTTAATATGCTTCAAAGAGATTACTCTAGCCACACAGTGGAGTTTGGATTGGATGGGTCAGAGTGAATGTGGGGAGGCCAAGCTAATACAGTGTGACCCATGTGGAAATGATGGCAACCTGCACCAGACAGGTGGCCATGAGGAAAGGAGGAACTCCAGAGCATCTGAAGGACTCCTGGCCCCTAGCCCCTGGCCTGCCTGCCTCTTTTGTCTCCATGCCAACATGCACATTCACCCTGCATCATGAAGGACCTCAAGAACAAGTCTATGGACAACCCAGCCCACTCATTCAAGCTCCAAAATACCCACCAACCCCAGGAAAGCAGCTAGCTGTCCTTTGTCCACCCCTACACAGATTCTAGAAGCCAACTGGGCAAGAGTGTCCAGGGTTCATGGAACCTGCCGTAAGGTCTATAAGAGGATTATGTGCTATAGGTGCACAGTAGAAACTCTTCTCCCACTGGTGCTTGTTTTATTCCAATTACATTCCCCATTAACACTACTGCTGTATTATCTTGGTCATAACTTACTTACTACCTGCCACATTTAAATTTACTATTTTAAAAGAAGGGGAAAATTAATGGCCCTACCTTTTCAAATTTGATGACTAAGATAAACTCTGCTTTCCTTTGAAAGTTTAAATAAAAGAAAAACCAACATCATAATAAACATCATCATATTCATTTTGGTGGTAATTACCCATTCAAGATTTAAACTATAGTTAAAATGCAGAAAGATGAACAGATTGCAGAATGTAGCTTATTTACTTCCAAAGTAAATAAGTCTTCAAGTCTTAAAGTCTTCAACCCAAAGACTTTAAGACAAATCTGACAGCCTAGCTTGTTCCTTACCAAACGATATAGTTTGATAGAATAAGACTTTAATAAACAATTTGGATTTCCCTCATTTATTTTTACTTTGTTTATCATTTCTACCCTAGCTGTATTTCAAAAGGCAGCTTATGATAAAAATTCATATGCAACAGCAGATTGTTAAAGTGAAGTTAAGAAAAAGATATCAGAAGCTGTTTAGAGAAAAAAGGAAATAATTTTATTGGGAATCTGAAATAAGACATTATTCTTTCTTTCCCCCCACCCCAAAGTAGAAGTGGGAAGGCAATCAGACAGGCTCCTGCATGCATCAGACTGGGATCCACCTGGCATGCCCACCAGGGGGCAATGCTCTAGCCATCTGGAGCGTTGCTCCACTGAGTCAGGAGCCATTCTAGCGCCTGAGGCTGAGGCCATGGAGCCATCCTCAGCACCTGGGGCCAACTTTGCTCCAATGGAACCTTGGGTGCAGAAGGGAAGAGAGAGAAAGGAGAGGGGCAAGGGTGGAGAAGCAGATGGGTGCTTCTCCTGTGTGCCCTGACTGGGAATCGAACCCTGGACTTCCACACGCTGGGCTGACACTCTACCTCTGAGTCAACTGGCCAGGTCAAGACATTATTCTTATGAGCCCTACCGTTTCCTAGCATCCAAGGCAAAAAATAAAAATAAAATTAAATTAAAGGGAAAGGAATGTATCTCTCAAAGCCTGCTAATAAATATAGTCTCAGTTTTTAAAGAGAGATATACTTTACCTTGCCATCAAAGTCATACTATATACTGCCTCCAAGTAGCAATGTTAAAGGTTGCAAAGAGTTTTTTGTTTCATTATTTGTCCTGTATATAACTAAATATGTACCAAGAAGACAGGTCTGTGGAGAACAAGCTAATGGCAAGCACATGCCTCCCGAAGAACTCAATTGCTGCAGGGTCAGTATTAGGGAAGCCCCAATGTGGAGTGGTGGTGTGTCTTTGATGCTCTCTGTCTCATGTCAGTTGTCCCAGGAGCATTTGGTAATTAACACAAGACTGAGCTTTAAAAGCTTGTGCTCCTGTTTATCCAGAAAATGTATTTTGAAAGATTTATATTATAGTTAACTAAGAGGAATATATAAAAATTTCAACCTCATCTAAAGAATTTCAACCCCAAAGAAACAATGGCTTAATTTATACAGCCAGTTATAAGAGATTTTAGAAGCCAACTTGATCTCAGATAAAAACTTGGAAAAGTGCCTGACCAGGCGGTGGTGCAGTGGATAGAGCGTCAGACTGGGATGCGGAAGACCCAGGTCGAGACCCTGAGCTCACCAGCTTGAGCGCAGGCCCATCTGGCTTGAGCAAAAGTTTGTCAGCTTGGACCCAAGGTCGCTGGCTCCAGCAAGGGGTTGCTCAGTCTGCTGAAGGCCCGCGGTCAAAGCACATGTGAGAAAGCAATCAATGAACAACTAAGCTGTTGCGACGGCAATGAAAAACTAATGATTGATGTTTCTCATCTCTCTCCGTTCCTGTCTGTCACTATCTATTCCTCTCTCTGACTCTCTCTCTCTCTTTTCCTGTAAAAAAAAAATTTGGAAAAGCATAATTTATACCCTGGTATATACACTTGATTGCATACCAACCTCCTTTCACCAGGCTGGGCTTATGAAGAAACTGATATTTTTGAATTATCAAATGGCTGCAGATAGTAATATTTCTCTTCTATGTAATAAAAAAACTAATTTGTTCAGATAAGCAATATACCCAGCTTAAAACTATAGTTTCCCAGACTCCCCGGCAGCAGTGGCTGGGTATGTTGGTCTTGAGGCACAGTTATGGCCAATGAGGTACAAGCAAAGTCTACCAGGAGGTGCCTCTGGGAGGTTTTCTAAATGGGGCAGATTCAACTACCATTTGCTTTTTGTTGATGTTCTCCACCATTCATCCCTTTTGAAAACAAACAAGATATCTGGGGTGAGAAAAAATAACCTTTCTTTTTGTGACAATAAGTACAACATACACCCTAACTAAACACAGTCACATACATGCCTCTCCAAATGACTCACTCAACAAACTCAAAGGAACAGTGAGACTTCAAAAGGGAGCCGGGCAGAAGGAACCTCCCCTCAGTACAGCATTACTTCTGGTGGCAGAACTGCTAGTGCCAGCTTTCCACAGCTGGCAGTTATGTGGCTGAGTTCTGGGCAGTGAAACGGGGAAGGAAATGATGCCTGCCATTAAATTTGCACATTCAGTGCACGTCCCCCTACTCCCAACAATTTACCATGCTCACTTTTTTCCCATCCTGCAGCTGACTATGAAGAAGTACAAGTTCCTTGAAAAGGACAGCCACATAAAGGAAGAGGTCTAGTCCCTGCCCCAGGGGGACATGCACAGAAGAAACATTTATTATATTAAGTCACCAATATTTTGACGATGCTGTTACAGCAGTCATCTGACTGTTCATATAACTTTCGGAATTGTCTCCAAAGTGGAGGGCAAGCACTGGGGGGCCGAAGGGTGAGTCACACAAAGTGATCCAGTGGGGCTCAGGGAGAAAACACTACAGCTTCTACTAAACAGCACTTTTACTTAATTTAACCAATTTTTGGACACTTTTAAATGCACATATGTTCATTAAGTGTTATATGTATAAAACAATTAAATACACTTACATTGAAAGTATGCTTAAAAGTATTTTTTTATTGGGGGGAGCAAGATGGCGACGGAGTAGGCGGACGTACCAACTTCCAACTCCCAGAACAAAGTGGATTATAACTCAATTTTAAGAACCATCATCTGGATAAACCAACTTTGAACTAAACTAAGTGGACTCTTCAACCAAGGAACACAGAAGAAGCCACATTGACACTGATAGGAATAGCGAAAACGCGAAGAGGGCTGCCCAGCTCCCTGGAGCAAACGGCAGCCCGGAGAGACCCTCTTGGCGGGAGGAGAGTTTGGCGGAGAGGGAGGGACCTGGGTCCCAGGAACCAAGCCCCAGCCTACAGTCCCAGAGCCAAGAAGAGGCGTTTGGACAGATTTGAGCTGTGAAACAAGTGAGGGAGCTCCCAGGCCTGCAGTGTGGGGTATTAGGACCCTTTCTACTCTGCCGAGGGTTGCTGAAGGGTTTGGTGGGGGCAGGACGCTGAAACGCGGTTCTGTCGGCATGGGTGGAGGCCAAGCCGGTGTGAGCTCGGTCTAGCCCAGCAGGGGCGGAGGGGACGAGCAAAAGCGGTACAGAAGCTGCAGGCCTGCCTGTAATCCCAGCTACGGGGACAAAGCGGAAGGCCAGGAACGGGCAGAAATCTGCTCTGTGACCCTGCACAAGCCGGCCCTGACAGCAGGGATGGGGCTAGGACCAGGGACGGGCGGGGGCTTGTGGCTGAGCTCACGCTGCCAGCCCCGCCCAGCCGGAGAAACCGCAATTTGCCATCCTACATGCATGAGCGGGCTACAAACACAAGGGTGAAGTAGAGTACGGGACAAGCGGAAGTTCACAGCTGAGCGGAAGCCAGCAAACACGCCCGGCCCAATAAACCTTGGTTTGCGACCCTGCGCAGAAGGGCCCTGGCCTCGAGGGCAGGGCTAAAGCTCCGGACGGGCAAAGGCTCACAGCTGAGAGCACGTCAAAAGCCCCATCCAAACTGTGAAACTGTGGCGAGCATGCTCTGACTGCTGGTTCGGGGCAGAAAACACAGCAAAAACCACAGTGGGCCAGCACTGGCAATGCCCATACCAAACAGCCCAAGGCAGCGGCAGAGGGGGTGGGGGGGCCTGCAGACAAACCACACCTAGAGAACACAAAGGCAACACCTACTGGAATCCAGTGGCCACAACTTGCTTATACACAGAAAAAATGGGCAGGCAAAGGAATGCAAACCAAATGAATCAAGAGAAATCCCCAGAGAAGGACCTGAATGAACCAGATATAACCAAATTACCTGAAGCAGAATTTAGAATATTGATAGTTAGGATGTTCAAAGAAGTTAGAGCAACAATGGATAGTCATTATGAACACCTAAATAAAGAGATAACAAGTATAAAAAACGAAATTGAAATAATAAAAAAGAATCACACAGAAATGACAAATACAGTGTCAGAACTGAAGACCACAAAGGAAGGAATTAAAAGCAGGATAAATTATGCTGAGGATCGAATAAGCAAATTAGAGGACACAATAAACAAAGGCACAGAAGCAGAGAAGAAAAAGGAAAAGAGACTCAAAAAATGTGAGGAAACTCTAAGGGAGCTCTGTGACAACCTGAAGACAAACAACATTCGCATCATAGGGGTGCCTAAGGAAGAGGAGAGAGGACAGGAAATGGAAACTTTGTTCAATCAAATCATAGCAGAAAACTTTCCTAAATTAAGGCTGGGAAACACTTCACACATTCAAGAAGCACACAGAACTCCATTAAAGAGAAACCCAAAAAGATCTATACCAAGACACATCATAGTTATAATACCAAAGCTAATGGATAAAGAAAAATTTTAAAAGCTTCTAGGGAAAAAAAGGCTATCACCAACAAAGGAGGCCCCATAAGGATGACATCGGACTTCTCAACAGAAACACTTGAGGCCAGAAGGGAATGGCAAGATATATTTAAAGTAATGCAGAACAAGAATTTACAACCAAGACTACTTTATATGCAAGGCTAACATTTATTATTGAAGGAGAAATAAAGAGCTTCCCAGAAAAAGAAAGCCTGAAGGAATTCATAAAAACCAAACCAATTCTGCAAGAGATACTAATGGGCCTGTTTTGAATAGTTTAAAAAGAGGAAAGAATAGAGCAAAAGATGAATACAGCTTTAAAGAATAAAATGGCAATAAACAACTACATATTAATAATAACCTTAAATGTAAATGGATTAAATGATCCAATCAAAAGACATAGGGTAGCTGCATGGATAAATAAACAGGTCCCATACATATGCTGTCTACAAAAGACACACCTTAAAACAAAAGATGCACATAGACTGAAGGTAAAAGGATGGAAAAAAATATTTCATGCAAATGGAAATGGAAAAAAAGCAGGGGTAGCAATACTTATATCTGACAAAACAGATTTTAAAACAAAGGCTATAGTAAGAGATAAAGAAGGACACTACATAATGATAAAGGGAACAATTCAACAGGAAGATATAACTATTATAAATATCTATGCACCAAATATAGGAGCCCCGACATACATAAAGCAGACTTTGATGGATATAAAGGGCGACATTAGCAGCAATACTATCATAGTAGGGGATTTCAATACCCCTCTAACAACACTGGATAGATCCTCAAGAAAGAAAATTAATAAACAGCAGACTTAAAGGAGACAGATCAACTTGATTTAATAGATATCTTCAGAACTATTCACCCTAAAGCAGTAGAATATACATTCTTCTCAAGCGTTCATGCTACGTTTTCTAGGATAGACCACATGTTGGGACACAAAAATGGTCTCAATAAATTTAAGAATATTGAAATCATATCAAGCATTTTCTCTGATCACAATGCCATGAAACTAGAAATTAATCACAAAAGAAAAACTGAAAAATACTCAAACACTTGGTAACTAAATAGCATGATATTAAATAATGAATGCAATAACAATGAGATCAAAAGAGAAATAAAAATAATGAGCATACATCAACTAAAAATTTATGGGACACAGCAAAAGCAGTTCTGAGAGGGAAGTTTATTGCACGACAGGCATATCATAAGAAGCTAGAAAAAGCTCAGATAAGCAACTTGACCCTGCATCTAAAAAAACTAGATAAACAACAGCAAATAAAACCCAAGACAAGTAGAAGGAAGAAAATAATAAAGATCAGAGCAGAAATAAATCACATAGAGGCTAAGGAAACAATACAGAGGATCAATGAAATCAGAAGCTGGTTCTTTGAAACAAGATTGATGAACCTTTAACTAGACTCACCAAGAAAAAAAGAGAGAGTTCTCAAATAAATAAAATTAGAAAGGACAGTGGAGAAATAACAACTGATACAACAGATATAAAAAACATTGTAAGAAAATACTATGAAGAACTCTATGCCAAAAAATTAGACAATCTATGTGAAATGGACAAATTTTTTGAATCATATAAACTTTCAAAAATCAACCTGGAAGAATCAGAACACCTAAACAGACGAATTACAACAAATGAGATCGAAACAGTTATCAAAAAACTCCCAAAAAAGAAAAGTCCTGGGCCAGATGGCTTCACAAGTGAATTCTATCAAAAATTCAAAGAAGAACTAACTCCAATCCTCCTCAAGCTATTTCAAAAAATTCAAGAGGAAGGAAGACATCCAAACTCCTTTTATGAAGAGAGCATAATTCTGATCCCAAAACCGGGCAAAGACAACACAAAGAAAGAAAATTATAGGCCTATATTACTGATGAATTTAGACGCTAAAATTCTCAACGAAATATTAGCCAACGAGATCCAGCAATATATGAAAAAAATCATACACCATGATCAAGTGGGATTTATTCTGGAGAGGCAAGGTTGGTTCAATATTCATAAATCAATCAATGTGATTCATCACATAAACAAAAGGAAGGACAAAAATCACATGATAATTTCAATAGATGCAGAAAAGGCATTTGATAAAATCCAGCACCCATTCATGCTCAAAACCCTCAGTAAAGTAGGAATACAGGGATCATTCCTTAACATGATAAAGGCCATCTACGACAAACCCACAGCAAATATCATACTAAATGGACAAAAATTAAAAGCAATCCCCTTAAGATCAGGAACCAGTCAGGGATGCCCCCTTTCACCACTCTTATTCAACATAGTTCTGGAAGTCCTAGCTACAGCAATCAGACAAGAAGAAGAAATAAAAGGCATCCAAATTGAAAAAGAAGAAGTAAAACTGTCACTATTTGCAGATGATATGATATTGTATATAGAAAACCCTAAAGTCTCAGTCAAAAAATACTGGACCTTACAAATGAATTCAGCAAGATGGCAGGATATAAAATTAATACTCAGAAATCAGAGGCATTTCTATATACCAACAATGAACTGTCAGCAAAAGAAATTAATGAGACAATCCCCTTCTCTATTGCAGCCAAAAAATAAAGTACCTAGGAGTAAATTTAACCAAGGAGGTTAAGGACTTGTACTTGGAAAATTATAAAACATTGTCAAAAGAAATCAAAGAAGATACAAACAAGTGAAAGCATATACCGTGCTCATGGCTAGGAAGAATAAACATCATTAAAATGTCTATATTACCCAAAGCAATTTATAAATTCAATGCAATACCAATTAAAATACCAATGACAAACTTCAAAGATATAGAACACATATTCCACAAATTTATATGGAACCATAAAAGAACACGAATAGCCTCAGCAATCTTAAAAAGAAAAAATAAAGCAGGAGTTATTACTCTTCCAGTTATCAAGGTTTACTATTAGGCCATTATACTCAAGACAGCCTGGTACTGGCATAAAACAGGCACATAGATCAATGGAACAGAACAGAGGACTCAGAAATAAACCCACAGCTTTATGGACAACTGATATTTGACAAAGGAGGAAAGAACATACAATGGAATAAAGACAGCCTCTTTAACAAATGGTGCTGGGAAAATTGGACATCTACCTGCAAAAAAATGAAACTAGACCATCAACTTACACCATTCACAAAAACAAACTCAAAATGGATAAAAGACTTAAACGTAAGCTGTGAAACCATAAGCATCTTAGAAGAAAACATAGGCAGCAAGCTCTCCGACATCTCTTGCAGCAATATATTTGCCGATTTATCTCCACGGGCAAATGAAATAAAAGGCAAGATAAACAAGTCGGATTATATCAAACTAAAAAGTTTTTGCACAGCTAAAGACAATAAGAACAGAATAAAAAGACAAACCACACAATGGGAGAACATATTCGACAGCACATCTGATAAGGGGTTAATAACTAAAATTTATAAAGAACTTATAAAACTCAACACCAGGAAGACAAACAATACAATCAAAAAATGGGCAAAAGAAATGAATAGAAATTTCTCCAAAGAGGACATACAGATGGCCAATAGGCATATGAAAAAATGTTCAACATCACTAATCATTAGAGAAATGCAAATTAAAACCACAATGAGATATCACCTCACACCAGTCAGAATGGCACTCATCAGCAAAACAACACAGAATATGTGCTGGCAAGGATGTGGAGAAAAGGGAACCCTTCTACCCTTCTGCACTTCTGGTGGGAATGCAGACTGGTGCAGCCACTATGGAAAACAGTTTGGAGATTCCTCAGAAAATTAAAAATCAAACAGCCTTTTGACCCAGCTATCCCACATATAGGAATATACCCTAAGAACACCATAGCACTGTTCGAAAAGAAGAAATGCGCCCCCATGTTCGTGGCAGTATTGTTCACAATAGCGAAGATCTGGAACCAGCCCAAGTGTCCGTCAGAAGACGAGTGGATTATAAAGTTTTGGTACATATATACTATGGAATACTACTCAGCCATAAGAAATGATGACATCGGATCATTTATAACAAAATGGATGGTCCTTGATAACATTATACGGAGTGAAATAAATAAATCAGAAAAAAGAAAAACTGAGAACAGCATGATTTCATACATAGGTGGGACATAAAAGTGAGACTATGAGACATGGACAAGAGAGTGGTGATTACGGGGTAGGGGGAGGGAGGGAAGGGTGAGATAGGGAGGAGGGGAGGGACACAGGGAAATCCAGATAGAAGGTGACAGAGGACAATTTGACTTTGGGTGACGGGTATGCAACACAATTGAATGATAAGATAACCTGGAGATGTTTTCATTATACATATGTACCCTGATTTATTGGTGTCACCCCATTAAAATTAATAATAATAAAATATTTTTAAAAAAGTATTTTTTTATTAATGGAATGCACAATTCTAAAAAGAAGGAAATCATTGTTCTACAAATGGGTTAGCCCCTGGTTTCCCATGAATGTGTGTTGCATGATGGGCAAGGTGGGAGGAACAGGTTGAATTGAGCAAAGAAGAAAAAGAAAAAATAACTCATGGACACAGACAACAGTGTGGTGATTGCAGAGGGCAGGGGAGTGGAGGGAGGTGGAGAAGGGTGTTAGGGATAAATGGTAATGGGTGAAGGATTGACTTGGGTGGTGAATACAATACAGTGTGCAGATGATGTGTTGTAGAATTGGGCACCTGAAACCTGTATAATTTTGTTAACCAATGTCATTCCAATAAATTCAATAAAAAAGTAAAATTAAAAAATATGAAAAATCATGGTTCTAGAATGATTTTTAAACATTTTAAAACTATAAATCTTGTTCTTCAAATGAGAACCTCCAGGTGAGGGCAACAGAAACAACAAGCGCCTGACCAGGCGGTGGCGCAGTGAATAGAGCATCGAACTGGGATGCGGAAGACCCAGGTTCAAGACCCCAAGGTCGCCAGCTTGAGCGCAGGCCCATCTGGCTTGAGCAAAAAGCTCGCCAGTTTGGACCCAAGGTCGCTGGCTCCAGCAAGGGATGGCTCAGTCTGCTGAAGGCCCGCGGTCAAGGCACATGTGAGAAAGCAATCAATGAACAACTAAGGTGTCACAACGGCAACAAAAAACTAATGATTGATGCTTCTCACCTCTCTCTGTTCCTGTCTGTCTGTCCCCCTATCTATCCTTCTCACTGACTCTCTCTCTGTCCCTATAAAAAAATAAAAAGAAAAAGAAATAACAAGCAATGCTCTGGTTCATGAAGGTGGAGCAGGAAACCCTCCTTTCTGCACCCCACACCCCAGGAAATGAGGCTGCCTAGGGAAGGAAGGAGGAGCCTCAGTATTCGGCTTTGCATAAACCTTTAATTAGAAAGAGGATTATAGTGCTTAATTTGCTTCTAAAAATAATTATGCTCTACAGAATTTACAGAGCAGAGCAATGTTAACAACATTCTTAAGATCCTTAGAGTTGACGTATCTCTAGTCTTCTTCTTAGTTCAAATTGGTCATTTTAAGTAAATTGGTTACTTATGCATTGGCTCCTCTTCCAGAGTGAAGGAAACTGGGAGACCTGACCACTTAACTTTGCTGGATTGTATTGCCAAATTTCTTCATCTACATTTTAGGAACACAACAGGGAGAAAAAGAGGAAATGGAAAAGCTAAGAAAAAAACACAGTTTGGGGGCAGTTTGAGAAACCAGGAGCAGCTTTAACATCTTGGTCTTCCACTTGCAGACACTCCAATGAGACTAGGAAGAGGACCTAGTTTGCTCCCTAATGTCCCAGCCCCTCTTTTATTAGGTTGAGGGTGCAAAGAAGCTCAGAATTTAGCCCAAAGAAAGTACTTAAAACCATTTGGAAACAAGAAATCTTGCATGAAATTAAATCCATATTACTGATAAGTGTGAAATACAAAAGAATTATTCACACACCAAAGAACCTCAAAAAATACAGGGTGCTTTTTCTATGGAGACACTACCTGTAAACCCAGTGCATTCAGGGAACATGAAGCCTATTTCTATCACTCTTCATCTAATAAAAGTGGGGTCAGCAAATCAACAAGTGCAGGTATAAAGTACACAAACCTCTGTCTAAGTTTTTGTTTGTTTGTTTTGTTTGTTTGTTTGTTTTTTCCTTCAGAAAGGTGAGAAGGAGAAGGAAATTATAACAAAATTACCCCTGGCAGCCAAGCACTGAGCTGAAAGGAATAATAAACCAAAACTGTCATTTGACTTTCTGTTGTTTCTAGCAAGCTTATGCTGTCAAATATTTACATTTATTGTTAAACTATCACTGCCTCTTAATTTTTTTTCAACATATAAAAATAAATGTTTTTCTACTTTTCCCCCTATTATGACACTATCCATCTTATACACTACTTCAGGCTCCATCAAGTCTATATAATTTATCTGGACAGAAATCATTGACTAAGCAGTAGTTAATTAGAGTTGTTAGTCTTTCATCTCACAGTGCCTTCCCTCCCAGCCCCGTCACTGGCTGCTGTGCCTCTGACAGGTACTGACGATGTAATTACTATCTCAGCCCACTGGATCAACGTGCTGAGAATCTTACTCTGCATTGTGAGTGTTGTCAGGGCAGAGTTATCTTTGGACTAAGCATTGATAATTAAATGAACATGAAATAACTCAAAGGACAATAAAAAGCAATTCTTTAAATGGAATGCCTTTCTAAGAATATTCATTTGCTCCTGTGTGACAGATGCTGTCACGAGGGTTAGAGGTAACTTCTCTTTCTCTTCCTCCCCTCAAATATGTTTGCTGTTCTGATGATAAATCTATAGTCTGTGCTGAGCAGGAGAAAAATAGCTGGAGCTTTTCTGTATGCCAAGGCTGCAGGTCACATCTATTATCCTTTTGCTTTTGTTTTCCTTTAATTATCTCACTTCAGTCAGAAACTTGACTTCAAATTATAACCCTAAGGAGAAACTAGATTTTAATTTACAGAAGTGCAGCTAAATATTTTTGTTCCAAGACTACATTTCATAATAAAGATGAAAGCCCCAAAGCTCTTTAAACCAAATGGCAACTATAAACATTTTTCTTTGTGGCATGGTTTTCTGCTTCAAATCAACCCTGAGCACACCTACAGCCCATCGACCAGAAAGTTATTTTAAGATTACATTTTCATTTTCCAGTCTGCCACCCAGAACATAAGAGCCTGAATTAATCATACAGCACAGAGAAATTTTCTTAAATGGTCCACTTATTTGGAAACTTCTGCCAAGTTGATTTAGACTTCTAGTTGGGGCTAGTTCATCTGGTCAGAGGTGAGCCCACTCTACTGCATTGGGAAAGGGTTCCCAGTTCAAAGAGACTAAGGGGACTAATCATCTGGAACTGCATTAAGATTGCTCAAACTCTCCTGTTCATTAAGCACAAAATTTATCCTGAGGCACAAAAGCTGCGTTGCCCACAGCTGAGTTCTTCCAAGTTTCCTCAAAGCCCCAATGCAAGGATGGGTAAGGCTATGGATTGCGTCCTAGGTCTGTCATAGTGCTAGAGAGATTTCACACTAATTAAGAGAAGTGAGAGGGGAGGAGCAAGATGGCGACAGAGTAGGCGGACGTACCAACTTCCAACTCCCAGAACAAAGTGGATTATAACTCAATTTTAAGAACCATCATCTGGATGAACCAACTTTGAACTAAACTAAGTGTATTCTTCAACCAAGGAACACAGAAGAAGCCACATTGAGACTGGTAGGAATAGCGAAAACGGGAAGAGGGCTGCCCAGCTCCCCAGAGTAAACGGCAGCCCGGAGAGACCCGCTTGGCGGGAGGAGAGTTTGGCAGAGAAGGAGGGACCTGGGTCCCAGGAACCAAGCCCCAGCCTACAGTCCCAGAGCCTAGAAGAGGCATTTGGACAGTTTTGAGTGTGAAACAAGTGAGGGAGCTCCCAGGCCTACAGTGTGGAGTATTAGGGCCCTTCCTACTCTGCTGAGGGTTGCTGAAGGGTATGGTGGCGGCAGAATGCTGAAACGCGGTTCTGTTTGAGTGGGCGGAGGCAAAGCTGGTGTGAGCGTAGTCTAGCCCAGCAGGGGCGGAGGGGACACGTGAAAGCAGTCCGGAAGCTGCGGACCCACCTGTAATCCCACCTGCGGGGACAAAGCTGAAGGCCAGGAACGAGCAGAGATCTGCTCTGCGACCCTGAGCAAGCCAGCCATGACCATGGGGACGGGGCTAGAAAAAGGGACGGGCAGGGGCTCGCGGCTGAGCACACTCTACCAGCCCTGCCCGGCTGGAGAAACCACCGTTTGCCATCCTACGTGTACGAGCGAGCTCCGAACACCGGGGGTGGGGTAGAGTCCCGGATGAGCGGAAGCTCACAGCTGAGCCCACGCTACTATTCCCACCCAGCTGGAGAAAACGCAATTTGCCATTCGACGTGCAGGAGTGCACTCCGAACACGGGGGCAAGGTAAAGTCCGGGACGAGCGGAAGTTCGCAGCTGAGCGGAAGCCAGCAAACACGCCCTGCCCAATAAACCTTGGTTTGCGACCCTGCGCAGAAGGGCCCTGGCCTCGAGGGCAGGGCTAAAGCTCCGGACGGGCAAAGGCTCACAGCTAAGAGCACGTCAAAAGCCCCGCCCGAACTGCGAAACTGTGGTGAGCAGGCTCTGACTGCAGGTGTTGGGCATAAGCCTAGAAACAGGCTGAGTCCACAGCTGAGCAAAGGTGCTCACCTCTACCCTTGGTGCTGAGGCTTCTGGCTTGAGTGACAGCCCATCCCGCGGAGGAAAGGCAGAAATCACAGCAAAAGCCACAGTGGGATGGCACTGGCAATGCCCATATCCAACCGCCCTAGGCAGCGGAAGAGAAGGTGGCGAGCCTGCAGACAGACCACACCTAGACAACACAAAGGCAACACCTACTGGACTCCAGTTGTCACAACTTGCTCATACACAGACAAAATGGGCAGGCAGAGGAATGCAAACCAAATGAATCAAGAGAAATCCCCAGAGAAGAACCTGAATGAAACAGATATAACCAAATTACATGGAGCAGAATATAGAATAATGATAGTTAGGATGTTCAAAGAAGTTAGAGCAACAATGGATAGTCATTATGAACACCTAAATAAAGAGATAACAAGTATAAAAAATGAAATTGAAATAATAAAAAAGAATCATACAGAAATGACAAATACAGGATCAGAACTGAAGACCACAATTGAAGAAATTGAAAGCAGGATGAATGAGGCTGAGGATCAAATCAGCGAGTTAGAGGACACAATAAACAAAGGCACAGAAACAAAAAAGAAAAAGAAATAGAGACTCAAAAAATGTGAGGAAACTCTAAGGGAGCTCTGTGACAACCTGAAGAGAAACAACATTCGGATCATGGGGGTGCCTGAAGCAGAGGAGAGAGGATAGGAAATGGAAACTTTGTTCAATCAAATCATAGGAAAAAACGTCCCTAAATTAAGGCTGGGAAACACTCCACACATTCAAGAAGCACACAGAACTCCATTAAAGAGAAACCCAAAAAGATCTACACCAAGACACATCATAGTTAAAATACCAAAGCTAATGGATAAAGAAAAAATATTAAAAGCTGATAGGGAAAAAATGGCTATCACCTACAAAGGAGCCCCCATAAGGATGACATCGGACCTCTCAACAGAAACACTTGAGGCCAGAAAGGAATGGCAAAATATAATCAAAGTAATGCAGAACAAGAACCTACAACCAAGACTACTTTATCCAGCAAAGCTAATGTATAAATTGAAAAAGAAATAAAGAACTTCCCAGAAAAGAAAGCCTCAAGGAATTCATTAAAACCAAACCATTTCTGCAAGAGATACTAAGGGGCCTGGTGTGAACAGTTTAAAGGGAGGAAAAAATATAGCAAAAGAAGAATACAGCTTTAAAGAATAAAATGGCAATAAGCAACTACATATAAATAATGACCCAAAATGTTAAATGCATTAAATGATCCAATCAAAAGACATAGGGTAGCTACATGGATAAAGAAAAAGGACACATACATATGCTGTCTACAAGAGACACAACTTAAAACAAAAGATGCACATAGACCGAAGGTAAAAGGATGCAAAAAAATATTTCATGCAAATGGAAATTTAAAAAAAGCCGGGGTAGCAGTACTTATATCTGACAAAATGGACTTTAAAACAAAGGCTATAGTAAGAGATAAAGAAGGACACTACATAATGATAAACGGAACAATTCAACAGGAAGATATAACTATTATAAATATCTATACACCAAATACAGGAGCCCTGACATACATAAAGCAGACTTTGATGGATATAAAGGGCGACATTAACAGCAATACTATCATAGGAGGGGATTTCAATACCCCACTAAAATCACTGGATAGATCCTCAAGAAAGAAAATTAATAAAGAAACAGCAGACTTAAAGGATACACTAGATCAACTGGATTTAATAGATATCTTCAGAAATTTTTACCCTAAAGCAGTAGAATATACATTCTTCTCAAGCTCTCATGGTACGTTTTCTAGGATAGACCACATGTTAGGACACAAAAATGGTCTCAATAAATTTAAGAAGAAATCATATCAAGCATTTTCTCTGATCACAATGCCATGAAATTAGAAATAAACCACAAAAAAAAAACTGAAAAATGCTCAAACACTTGGAAACTAAATAGCATAATATTAAATAATGAATGAATTAACGAGATCAAAGAAGAAATAAAAAAGTTTCTAGAAACAAATGATAATGAGCATACATCAACTGAAAATTTTTTGGGACACAGCAAAAGAAGTTCTGAGAGGGAAGTTCATTGCACTACAGGCATATCATAAGAAGCTAGAAAAATCTCAAATAAGCAACCTGAACCTGCAGCTAAAAGAACTAGAAAAACAACAGCAAATAAAACCCAAGACAAGTAGAAGGAAGAAAATAATAAAGATCAGAGCAGAAATAAATCACATAGAGGCTAAGGAAACAATACAGAGGATCAATGAAACCAGGAGCTGGTTCTTTGAAAAGGTAAACAATATCGATGAACCTTTAACTACACTCACCAAGAAAAAAAGAGACAGGACTCAAATAAATAAAATTAGAAAGGACAGTGGAGAAATAACAACCGACACAACGGAAATACAAAGCTTTGTAAGAAAATACTATGAAGAACTATATGCCAAAAAATTAGACAATCTTGGTGAAAGGGACAAATTTCTTGAATCATATAACCTTCCAAAAATCAATCTGGAAGAATGAGAATACCTAAACAGACGAATTACAACAAATGAGATCGAAACAGTTATCAAAAAACTCCCAAAGAGGAAAAGTCCTGGGCCTGATGGCTTCACAAGTGAATTCTATCAAAAATTCAAAGAAGAACTAACTCCTATCCTCCTCAAGCTATTTCAAAAAATTCAAGAGGAAGGAAGACTTCCAAAATTCTTTTATGAGGCAAGCATAATTCTGATCCCAAAACCGGGCAAAGACAACACAAAGAAAGAAAATTATAGGCCAATATCCCTGATGAATTTAGACGCTAAAATTCTCAACAAAATATTAGCCAACCGGATCCAGCAATATATGAAAAAAATCATACACCATGATCAAGTGGGATTTATTCTGGAGAGGCAAGGCTGGTTCAATATTGGCAAATCAATCAAGGTGATTCATCACATAAACAAAAGGAAGGACAAAAATCACATGATAATTTCAATAGATGCAGAAAAGGCATTTGATAAAATCCAGCACCCATTCATGCTCAAAACTCTCAGTAAAGTGGGAATACAGGGATCATTCCTTAACATGATAAAGGCCATCTACGATAAACCGACAGCAAACATCATACTAAATGGAGAAAGATTAAAAGCAATCCCCTTAAGATCAGGAACCAGGCAGGGTTGCCCACATTCACCACTCTTATTCAACATAGTTCTGGAAGTCCTAGCTACAGCAATCAGACAAGAAGAAGAAATAAAAGGCATCCAAATTGAAAAAGAAGAAGTAAAACTGTCACTATTTGCAGATGATATGATATTGTATATAGAAAACCCGAAAGTCTCAGTCAAAAAACTACTGGACCTTATAAATGAATTCAGCAAGGTGGCAGGATATAAAATTAATACTCAGAAATCTAAGTCATTTCAATATACCAACAATAAACTGTCAGCAAAAGAAATTAAGGAAACTATCTCCTTCACTATTGCAGCCAAAAAAATAAAGTACCTACGAGTTAATTTAACCAAGGAGGTTAAGGACTTGTACTCAGAAAATTATAAAACATTGATCAAAGAAATCAAGGAAGATACAAACAAGTGGAAGCATATACCATGCTCATGGCTAGGAAGAATAAACATCATTATAATGTCTATATTACCCAAAGCAATTTATAAATTCAATGCAATACCAATTAAAATACCAATGACATACTTCAAAGATATAGAACACATATTCCAAATATTTATATGGAACCAAATAAGAACACGAATAGCCTTAGCAATCTTAAAAAGAAAAAATAAAGCAGGAGGTATCACTTTTTCAGATATTAAGGTTTACTATAAGGCTATTATTATACTCAAGACAGCTTGGTACTGGCATAAGAACAGGCATATAGATCAATGGAACAGAACAGAAGACCCAGAAATAAACCCACAGCTTTATGGACAACTGATATTTGACAAAGGAGGAAAGAACATACGATGGAGTAAAGACAGCCTCTTTAACAAATGGTGTTGGGAAAATTGGACATCTACCTGCAAAAAAATTGAAACTAGACCATCAACTTACACCATTCACAAAAACAAACTCAAAATGGATAAAAGACTTAAACGTAAGCTGTGAAACCATAAGCATCTTAGAAGAAAACATAGGCAGCAAGCTCTCCGACATCTCTTGCAGCAATATATTTGCCTATTTATCTCCACGAGCAAATGAAATAAAAGGTAAGATAAACAAATGGGACTATATCAAACTAAAAAGTTTTTGCACAGCTAAAGACAATAAGAACAGAATAAAAAGACAAACCACAAAATGGGAGAACATATTCGACAGCACATCTGATAAGGGGTTAATAACTAAAATTTATAAAGAACTTATAAAACTCAACAAGAGGAAGACAAACAATCCAATCAAAAAATGGGCAAAAGAAATGAATAGAAATTTCTCCAAAGAGGACATACAGATGGCCAATAGGCATATGAAAAAATGCTCAACATCACTAATCATTAGAGAAATGCAAATTAAAAGCACAATGAGATATCACCTCACACCAGTCAGAATGGAACTCATCAGCAAAAGAACACTGAATAAGTGCTGGCAAGGATGTGGAGGAAAGATAACTCTCCTGCACTGCTGGCGGTAATGCAGACTGGTGCAGCCACTGTGGAAAACAGTTTGGAGATTCCTCAGAAAATTAAAAATCGAACAGCCTTTTGACCCAGCTATCCCACTTATAGGAATATACCCTAAGAACACCATAACACTGTTCAAAAAGAATAAATGCGCCCCCATGTTCGTGGCAGCATTGTTCACAATCGCGAAAATCTGGAAACAGCCCAAGTGTCCGTCAGAAGACGAGTGGAATAAAAAGCTTTGGTACATATATACTATGGAATACTACTCAGCCATAAGAAATGATGACATCAGATCATTTATAACAAAATGGATGGTCCTTGATAACATTATACAGAGAGAAATAAGTAAATCAGAAAAAAAGAAAAACTGAGAACAGCATGATTTCATACATAGGTGGGACATAAAAGTGAGACTATGAGACATGGACAAGAGAGTGGTTGTTACGGGGTAGGGGGAGGGAGGGAAGGGTAAGATAGGGAGGAGGGGAGGGACACAGGGAAATCCAGATAGAAGGTGACAGAGGACAATTTGACTTTGGGTGACGGGTATGCAACACAATTGAATGATAAGATAACCTGAAGATGTTTTCATTGTACGTATGTACCCTGATTTATTGGTGTCACCCCATTAAAATTAATAATAAGAAAATTAAAAAATAAAAAAAAGAGACTTGATGGCCACCAGATCAGAGGGAGGCAGAGGACACTTAACATTCCCCAGCCTTCTGTCCAGCAGCCTTTGTCAGAGATATTAAAGTTCTTTCAAAAGGGATATATTAATTCTACATGCCCATAGGTCTGAGTTAAGAACTTTCATTTAATATTTCTTTTCTTTTAAGGAAAAAATAAATAAAAGTCTTTAAATCTTCCAATGAGAAAGGAGAATTTGTGTTCCAAAAGAACTGATTGAGTAAACTCAAACATGGCAGTGTTGTCAGTGATGTCTGAGAGGTTGGAAGAAATCCAGTTTTATGGGTAGGGTTGGGTGACACAGTGGACAAGTAAACAAAGGGCACAAACTGCAGGATTTCTGAGCTCACACTTTAGAGACGGAAGGGGCTGAAGTGATCCATAAGTCTGAGCACCAAGTAGGTTAGACAAGGAACGTATCTGCACCTGCTTGTGGTTACCCCGAGGGGGCAAGCCCAGGGCTCTCCTCAAGCTGGTAAATCTTTGTTGAGCACCCATAGCATGCAGTTATGTCATACAACAAGGGGCTTTCAGGTCACTGACAAACTCTTCCCAAAATTCAGCCTAGTAAGTAGAGGACATTATAGCATTTCTCAAATTGGACTAACTATATGGCTTGCTTTCATAGAATTAGAAGGGAAAAACCCTCAAGACACAGTATTGCATAACATTAAAGATCATGTTATTTAAATATGTACAAATGTAAAACTAAACCCCTTATGCTTATTGTTCTTTTAAAGAACTATCAAACCAGAACAAATTTTCAAATTAGATGCAAACAAAATTACAAAACCAATAAAATCCAGTTAATAGCATTACTGTTTAAGTGACAAATTTATGTGCTTTTGCTGAAACCAGATTACTTTGGGGAATGTGTGTGTGGTGCTACCTGCTAAGGTACAAGCTCTTTGGGCTGAGCAGGCCCATTCTGCCATGGGCAGGGAATGTCAGCTGGCTGCAGTCTGGTCTCCCTCCTAGCCTAAACTAGGAAGCTGGGATCATTCGCCACCAACACAAGCAGAAAGGAAACTCAGTATTCAGTTATAGAATGAATGGTCCAGAAGACGCTTAGATTATTTATCAGACTATCATCAAAACAAAAGACGTAATTTTAAAGACCCTCATGGAATATACATTGAGCCTCAAGAATATAGCGCCCCAGCCTGACCTGTGATGGTGCAGTGGATAAAGCGTCGACCTGGGAACACTGAGGTCGCCAGTTCAAAACCCTGCACTGGTCTGGTCAAGGCACATATAAGGAGTTGATGCTTCCAGCTCCTCCCCCCTTTCTCTCTCTCTCTCTCTCTCTCTCTCTCTCTCTCTCTCACTCTGTGTCTCCTCTCTAAAATGAATAAATAAAAATAAATTTAAAAAAAACTTAAAAAAAAAGAATATAGCGCCCCAGACCAGTTTGAGAGGTACTGGTCAATTTATCATCTTAAGTTACATTTTTATTGTTTTCCACTTAAAATCATCTGATCAGAGTAGAAAGCTAGCTCAAATAGAAATATCTTTTGTATAATATGATTATAACAAAAGAGTTTTACTGGATAGTTTTATATCATTTCAAATTACAGCATCATTTTAATACTTGAGCTCCATCCACCACCACAAATGTACTCCATCCATTTTCTGGTAAGATAGTAGAGGATACTCTCTGTATTCATAAAGGCCTATCCTAGAGTTTACTGGGAATATGAAAACCATAAATATAGTCAAAACTATAGCAGTTACATATATGTCTCCAGTAAGGACTAAACCATAAAGTGAGAATACCAGCCACACAGGAGCCTGTAGCAAGAGCAGTGAGGTCCAGAGCCAGCATTTGAAACTATGACTTGCAAAACCACACCAATAAGGTTTGTTGTAAGCCTCTTCTATTATCATAAAGGATCTCCTCATTTTCTAATGTAAATCATTCTCTTTTAAGTTCTTTTGGGTCCAATGTCACACTAAAATCTCTTTGACCACAATTCCAGGTAGAATGCCATTTGGGGGAGTGTAAGGAAACAGATCTCAATTTGATGCACCAGGTGGAAAAAAAGAATGTTTATTGTTAAGCATTTTTGGTTTTCAGATTCACAGTCGTTAGTCCCTTTTA
This sequence comes from Rhynchonycteris naso, assembly GCA_037038555.1. Taxonomy (NCBI): domain Eukaryota; kingdom Metazoa; phylum Chordata; class Mammalia; order Chiroptera; family Emballonuridae; genus Rhynchonycteris; species Rhynchonycteris naso. The sequence continues at coordinate 180,710,203 of CM072995.1, read as the reverse complement.
CACCAAATGTGGCACAGCCTATGTCTGTTAGAAATTCAACTGAGTAATCATCCACGGAGTGCCCGTTGTCTGCCAGGTACTGTTCTGGGTGCTGGGGATACAACAACAAGCAGGAAAGAACAGTTTCTCACAATGGGTGCAGTCTAGACAAGGTGAGGTTAACACTGTAAACCATCATCAAGGCAGGGCACCTAATGTAACAGCAGAATAAAGCACCAGGTAAGGAAGGAGCCCTGAAGAGAAACAAATCAGCACATCTTGGCTAGTAGTGAGAAACGGCTTCCTGAAGGAAGTGACATTCTAGCCAGCCTTTCAAAAAATGACAGGGAGACCAAGTGGGAGAAGATGCAAAGACACACAAGAATAAAACAGTATATAATTCAGTGATAGTGATAATCATAATAGTTCATTTTCACTAAGGAGTTTTATGTGCCAGGTACTGTGCTAAACACTTTAGGTATAACGTTCCATTTAATCTTCACAACAGACTTATTAGAGAGATTCATCTGCCCAAGATCTTACAGCTAATAAATGACAAAGTTCAGGTCAAATCTGGAACAAGGTATTTGCAGCCTGTATTTTCTACCTATCTGCTCTACTATTCAGGAAGCTATAAAAAGTCTGATATTGCTAACACATGAAGTAGAACGCAGAAAGAAAAGAACGCATCTGATTACTAGAATACTACATTTCTATCAGCATCGATATGTATGACTATGAAAAATAATAAAAGCCCCGCAAATGGTATGGCAAAGGAGAGAAGTGAAGCTTCACGCACAACCCATGTTATTAATGTCTATATTAGAGACCTCTGTTATATCAATCTCTGATTTCATTCTTCTCAGGAGAGACAGGATTTATGTTTGTTCATTTACTTATTTTAAATACTAGAGTGGATATGATGAACATCTCATGTGTAATTAAATCACCAGTTAGACAAAATCCTTTATTAGCCTACATGTCCCAATTCCATTGTCAGAAATCAATACACACACACACACTATCCTGCTAGAAAAGCAGAGCCTTTAACTGTGCAACAACACAAAATGACAAGAACTGGCATGTTTTTTGGTTAATATAGTTTAAAAGAGTCCATAGTACTTTGTGCTTTCTTAGCCATTGACAAATTTTATTTGCCCTTCTTTCCATTTGGCTATTGAAGTATAGCTGTCTCCAGAGTTGAGAGAATGTAACTATCATTAATATAAGGCTCCTTAGTAAAACAAGAGTTAACTCTTGTGGGTTGTATGATAACTTCCTTATTAATGTTTTGCTCTTCTCAAGTGAGCCTGACAAACAGGGTGGGTTTATGTATTCTAATTACCACAGGTGCAGAAAGATCTTGTAGGGGAGCTAATCCCTTCCACTCTATAAATCATAACAAGAACAGCAGGCAAGGAAACAACTTTCAATCTACTCAGTGAGAGCCAGGTGCAAAATTCATTCCACCTGGTTCCATGGTTCCACGCAGCTCAAGGATGCTACAATACTGGGGATGAGGAGAAATGCCCATGGCTGCAGCTTTTTGGTAGAGCTAAGTGCTTGTCATTGGTAAATTAAGAGTGATGATATCCACCCACAGGGTTGTTGGGAGAACTAATCAGATAATGTGTTTAAAGCGTAGCACCATCCTGGTACCTGAGAGATATCCAACACGGGTTGATCCCATCATCTCTCTACACAGATCCTGCTCCCTTCCTACCATCTGGTGAAAACTGACAAAGAATAGCAATCTGAAGACCAAAAAATAAAATAAAATAAAATAAAAGTAAAACACAAAGAGTTTATACAGCATAATTGCTTGGTATTTTTGTGACTTCAAATAGTTGTTTCTGTGACCTGCTGGAGGTATGTGAGGGCATCAAGATAATGGGGATATACAGCTGAGCTCCATCTTGGGGCCTAAAATTCTCCCATAAGTCATTGCAGCAGAGGTTCTCAGCTAACACCTCTGGAAATCACTGGTGAGAGTCTTCTTCTTTTTTTTTAATCAATACTCAATGTAAGTAACCAAATAAAATATAAGGTATTTTTACAAACAAATCATAAAAACCCTCTTTTTTTTTCTTTCCTCTTAACCTATTTATGGAGAAAGAAACACTTCTTCAGCCCCCAAAATTAAACACCTGAGAGGCCTAAGAATGGCTCTTATTTATTTATTTATTTATTTATTTAAATTCAGCGAGAGGGGGTAGGCAGACAGACTCCCGCATGCACCCCAACCTGGATCCACCCGGTAAGCACATTAGAGGGCAATGCTCTGCCCATCTGAGGTGTTGCTCTGTTGCTTAGCAACCGAGCTTTTCTTAGCACCTGAGGCAGAGGCCATGGAGCCATCCTCAGCACCCAAAGCCAGCTTGCTCCAAAAGAACCATGGCTTCAGGAGTGGAACAGAAAGACAGAGAGAGAAGTGAAAGGGTGGAGAAGCAGATGGGTACCTCTCCTGTGGGCCCTGACTGAGAATCGAACCCGGAACATCTGCCAGGCCAACACCCTACCACTGAATCAACTGACCAGGGCCTGGCTTCTATTTTTAAATAAGCAAACACTATTATAAGTTTAAGGCTTTATCTCTCCTACTCTTGTTATCATCTTTAGAATTTATTTTATTCTACAAGATGAGAAAATATTCAGGTGTGTAGAAAAGGAGTGACTAACAAAATGCACACAAATCAAAGAATTAATTTTATCAGATCTTCAGCATCAGAATTGCTGACAGAAAAGGGGAGCTGGAAAATTTAATTACAATTTGTCAATATTTACAACCTCTAAATAAACAGCAGTCACATAGCAGCTTCTCAGGGTTTCTAGCCAGCACTTACATTATGTAAGTTTTTTCCTTATTAATAACTTGAATTAGAGTCATCTTCACCAAGTCAATCATAAAGTTTTGTTTTGTTTTTTCATGCCTATCAGGTTGTTTGTTAGAAAATTGTTTTTGCAAAACCACCAATGCAATGTGTACACTTTCAGTTCACAAAGTTATTCAGTAAAACCATGGTGAGCAGGAGCTGGGAATGACAGCAAGTTGTTAGAATGTGGAAGCCTACATCCTTATCTATCACCACTGTCCAACATTGAGAGCACTCAATAAAAGAATAAAAAAGTGGAGACAATTGATCTTGGTTGTCAGAAAGCTCAGGTTTTATGTCCTCAGGCCCTCCACTTATTAGATGAATGACTGGACAGTTTGTTTACCCTTTCTGTGCCTCAGCTTCCTCATCCATAAAATGGAGTGATAACTTATAGTTGTCGTGAGGGTTAAATGAATAAATAAATGCAAAGCACTTATAACAATGCCTGGCACATGGTCAATGCATAATGAACTATCATTGTTACTATTAAAGTTATTGATATTACTTACTAGCTTATTAATATAACTTTCAGACTCATTAGCACTATCCTTAAATAAGCTGAATAAAAGTTTCATTAGCTGCTAAGTGGTCATTATTCAAAAACTAAATTAAAAAAAGTTAAGCACATCAAGCAGTAAGGTAGGTCAGGTAAAATCATGAGAGTTTTATTTAATAAAGAAAACAATAAAAGAACTAACACCTACTATATGGATCACAACTCTTATAAAAATTAGGGGTATTAATTTGCAGTAAAACAAAACATTCAACTTCACAAAATGACATCCTTCTAGAAAGCAAATTTAAGTAATAGAATCCTCTGGTGCCTATAACACAGAATTTGATTTATTACAAACAAGAAACCTTAATGGCTTTTTGGTCAGTTTGGGAAGTGGGTCTTAGAAAAGTCATTGATGAGCACGAATTCAGTGACCAGCATCCTCATTTCATGAAACATTTAGCAGCATTTGGCACAGCTGACCCCTCGCCTTCCAGAGCACTTTCTTCACGACTCCCACTCCTCTCTCCCTTCCTACCTCACTGGCCACTCCTTTCATCTTCTTCTCTAGTTCCCCTCACTTTTTGGGACTTGTCTTTAGAACTCTCTGTACACAGACAGCTCTCACATTTATATCTCAAGACCAAACCTTTCCTCGATGCCCTGGGTTGTATCTCTATTTGACAAGGTCCCTGCATTTCTTGGGATATCTCAAACCAACATGTCCAAAGCAGTTCTTATTTTCTGGCTTTCTACTTGAAATCTGTTCCATCCTCAGTCTTTCTCATCTCAGTCAATGGCTCCATCATTTCCTATAGTCAACCCCAAATAGTTCCCTCCTTTCTCTCATCTCCCCCATCCCAAACTCCTCTCTTCCTCCAAACACACATTCCACCAATTTGGGACTTTGAAATACAGTGTGTCCATAAAGTCATGGTGCACTTTTGACCTGTGACCGGCCAAAAGTGCACCATGACTTTACGGACACACTGTATATTGCAGATCTGACCACTTTTCACCATTCACACAGCTTCTACCTTGAGTTACAACAACAGTCTCCTGTCTGGTCTCTCTTCTTTCGCTCGTGTTTTAATTTTATCATTAAGAGAAGCAGGGAAAAAGAGAAAGACAGGAACACTGAGCTACTCCTATATGTGCCCTGACCAGGGATCAAACCTGCAACCTTGCTGTTTTGGGACAATGCTCTTAACCAATTAAGCTACCTGGCCAGGGCCTCCTTTTACTCTTTTTGCCCCTATAATCAACCAAAGTGATCTATTAAAGGCATAAGTCAGACCAAATAACTCCCTGGTTTAAAACCTCCCAATGGCTTCCTGACACACTCACATCCTCATCATGGCCTATAAGGTCCTATGTGGTATGTCACTTAACTATTCATTGACTATAGTTTGAATGTTCATCACCCCGCTCCCAGTGAATATATTGAAACCCTAACTTCCAAGGTTATGGTATAAGAAAGTGAGGCCTTTGAGGGGGATGATCAGTGCTCTTATAAAAGAGTCCTGAAAGTGCTCTTTTACCCTTTCTGTCACACGAGGATACAATGAGAAGTTGGCAGACTTCAACCTGGAAAAAGGTCCTGACCAGATCCCAACAGTGCTGGCACCCTGACCTTGGACTTCCAGCCTCCTGATCCACAAGCAATAAATGTCTGCTGTGTATATTTCACCCAGTCTACAGTACTTTGTCATAGTAGCCCAGATGGACTCAGTCAGCACCTACCTCGTCTCCACTCCACAACTTGTTCACCAAGCTGCAACTGAGGGGCTTCCTACTTGTTCTTCAAAACACCAAGCTTGTTCTCCTCTCCTAGCCTTCACACTTACTCTTCTTTCTGCCTAGAACATTCCTGTTCTGGATATATCTGTGACTGGCTCCTTCTCATTCTTGTCTATTGCAAATATCCTTACCAACCAATTTAAATTATCCACTACCACCACAAGATCTCTCTCAAGCTCTTTACCATCACCTGAAACTCTATATTTACTTGTTCATTGTCTCTCCCGTGAGAATGTAAGTAAGCTCCACTGCAACAGAGATTTTCTTGTTACTGCCACCCCTGTACACAAAGATACGTGATTGAATCCCATCTCCGTGACTCATCTGCAGTCAACATTAACAATTTAAGTCATCTTTCTGAGCATCGGTTTACAATAAAACAGGGATGTTATTATCAGCTGGCTGTATCATTAGGAACACTAAGAGCTTCTTGGATTCAGCAGTCATGTCTTAATTTTATGTATATATTTGTTCATTGAATCAACAACAAAAATTGTTATAGAGTATCTACCATGTTCTGGACATTGGGCTAATTACTGAGAAGTTAACCATTAAACAGCGATCAAAGCAGACAGGATCCAGGCCCTTGAGAGCTTTTTGGCTAATAGAGCAGGATAACAAAGTACCATCTCAGTTTTACTGAGTAAAGTGAGCACAGAACAGTAGTCTAAGCACACTTTGAACAGGAGATCAGGAATGGCAAGGAAATGTGAAAAGTGTATAATATGGGTGGTGAACATGGGGCCAAACAGAAGATACAATGATTTCTGCTGTTTTAGAGAAATTTTAAAAAGTCAATGTGACTAGGATTCAGAGTGTGGAGGAATGGTGAGCAGTCAGGACTCTAGTGAGTGAGCAAGACTCTAAAAGAATAGATAAATATGATGGTTTTATAAAAACTGTGCAGAATAGCCTGACCTATGGTGGCACAGTGGATGGGGTATCAACCTGGAGCACTAAGGTTGCTGAATTGTGGCCTTAGACTTGCACATACAAGAAGCGAGTTGATGCTTCCTGCTCCTCCCCTCACTCCAACCCCTGCCTTTCTCTCTCTCTCTCTCTCTCTCTCTCTCTCTCTCTCCTCTCTCTGAATCAATAAATGAAACCTAAAAAAATGCAGAATTAGAAGAAATGAACTAGCTTTTAGTACATACATGGATAGACATTTAAAATGTATTGGGGGAAATGTAAGGAAGAATTAGTGCCCCAACATAACACTTCCACAAATTTAAACATGCACAAAAATCACACATGTTATAAGAAATCATACTTACATCAAATACACTTGAGTGAATGTCTTGGGTAGGGAGAGTAAATTGTGATTAGGGATTAAGAGGAAAAGAAATCCATTAAAAAAAAGAACCTTGTATGGACCATTAATGAGAATGCCAATAAACTAAGAAGTAAGATCACTTCTGAATCCAAGTCCAAAGGGAAGAAAAAAAAGGAGCAGTAGATTGGGAGAAGGCCAGAGACTCTACCACCAAGAGGCCAAGGAGAAAATGTTTAAGGCATGCTTGTGGAAGAGCAGATGGTCCTCTGTGGCTTTATATTCTCCTGAGATCACAGGCCACATTTGCTTTGCTCATTTCTGAACTGTGGAGTTCCCACCCACGAGCCCTGCTGAGCTTCTCAATCAAGAAGCACAGAGATGGAAGGGAGGATCTCTCTGCCTCACCAGTTTGGTCTTAAAATGAAAAAATAAAATAAAATAAACACATATAGGTGTGTGCAATTTTAACAGTCATTAAACTAAATCATTACAGGGTTTCCATTTAAAAAGGGAAAGCTGAAACTACCCAGCATTATTAATTCTTAAGAAAAAGTATATTCTACATTTAAGCCTTGGCAGTTACTAGAAATTGAAAGTATCCCTGTTTAGAGCTGGTGTAGGAAGAGACAAGATGGCCACAGAGTAGGCAGACGCTCCAACTCCTACTTCCCAGAACCAAGGTGGATTACAACTTAATTCTGAGAACACTCATCTTGAAAGACCAACTTTGGACTAAACTGAGAGGATTCTATAGCCGAGGACCACCAAAGAACCCACAGAGACTGGTAGGAAAGGCAGAGATGTGGAAAGGGCTGCCTTTCCTACCGTGACTCTCACAATGGGGAGGGTTGCCTGGCAAGTTGTAGATCCTCAGCCCCAAAACTGGAACCCCAGCCTAGAACCCTGGAGCCTGGAAGGGGCTTATGGACTATATATGGCTGAGAAAAGAGCCTAGATAGTGTTTGAAAGAAGGAGGCAGAACTCTCGGACCCAGAGTCTGTATTAAAGGAACTGTACAGAGAGCCTCACTCACAGCCACTTTCCTAGAGCTCCAGGAGCAGGGAGTGCTGGGAGAACTGGAGCTTCCAGAGGAGAGAGTGGTCTTGGAGACACAGGGGGAGACACTTTGAGGGATGGACACCTTAACCCCTGGGCTGAGTCACGCCTCAAATCTAAAATGAACATTTTTCCTGGGAACAGCATCACCAGCAAAGGGAAGAAATCACCCTGTCCACCGGAGGCTCGGCTGCCCCACTTAGAACAAAGAGATGCTTAGAGGCAGGCAGCACATTAGGGACACAAATAGGGAGTGCAGAGCTCTAAGCTACACTACCACCACCATCACACTGCTGAGTGCTCACTGGGGCAGCTGGCCAGAGGTGGCAGGGCATGGCTGCAGAGACCAGGGAACAGGGAACATAGGCTCGCCTGCTAAGCAGGAACCGCAGCTGCTGCTACAGAGGTCTGGGCTATACACAGTCCTGCCTGTGGCGTGGGCCTGCCCTTGATGGGGGTGGAGGCCCGAGCAACAGTGGAGAAGGTCTGCGCAAGCACGTGCAAGCCCACCAGCGAGGGAAAAAGTCATGGCAGCAGCTGATAAGGAGGTCCAGGCTGGCACGCAAACCCACCTGTGGGGCAGACATGTCCTCAGCAGTAGCCAAAGCCAGACGACCTGGGGGCTGGTTGGAGTAGGCATGCATGGGTCCAGCAGCAGAGGTGGGAGCTGCAGCAGCTGCTGAGGAACTCTGAGCCGATAGGCAACTCCCCTCCTCCGCCCCCCACCCCCCTGCAATGTGGACCTGCCCTCGCAGCAGCGGAGGCTGAGGCAGCCCCAGAAGTGGTCTAAGGAGGCGGGCTGGCGCTGGCAGCACTTGAGCTCAAATGCCCTAGGCAGCAACAGTAGTGGTGGGATGGTGGGCAGATTACACAAGAGGAGCACAGGGGCCACACCCACTGGACCCCTGTGACTACACCCTACTGAGTGCTGGAAAAATAAATAAATAAATAAAAACTCTGGATAGAATGACACCTGACTAAGGGGCAAGCCACATCCAATACTATACCTAATCACTAAATTACAATACTGAGCCCAACAAGTGGCCATCAATAAGAGGCAACAGAAAGCAGATATCAGAAGAATTTAAAATTTTAAAGGAACTTCCCTCTACCCCAGGCTAAGAATAGATAAAAACAAGCCTAGGAGTGCAGCTGATATTTACAATGGCACCTGGGCTCAGCAGAAGCAGCCACAAGATCTGGATCAGATGTCACTCCAAAGAGGTTGATAAAAGCCAGTTATAGGCAGTGACCCCACTGATCCGCATCAGGCCTTGAATAGAGAGATATAGGGCAGGCACATTCAGCGGCCAGATATGAAAAGCATGAGGTCAAAACCTAACAACCCTTGTTAGAGTGGAAGCTTAAGGAAGGGCTCCTCACACCTGACCAATCTAAGGCATAGAAAACACTGACACAAATAGCAAAAAGAACAGTGAGAGCAGATAAGTAGCCCACAGTGGATAACAAACAACAGCTGAGGTCAACCCAAAAAGACCTAGAAATAAAACAACTGAAAATTGGAGGCAGATAATACCAACCTAGACTTAGCTAGCTCCACAAACAACAGACCCAAACAAGGAGTGTATACACAGACAAAATGTGAAGACAGAGAAATGCAATCCAAATGAATCAACAAGAAAAATCCTCAGAAAAAGATCTGAGTGAGATGGAAATAACCAAACTACTGGATTCAGAGTTTAAAATAATAATTATTAGAATGCTCAAAGATCTTAGAGCAACAATGGATGGACAGAATGAGCACATAAAAACAGAGATAACAAGCATCAAAAAGGACACTGAAATAATAAAGAACTAGTCAGAAATGACAAATACAATATCAGAAGTGAAGACTACACTAGGAGGAATAAAAAGCAAGCTGGATGAAGCAGAAGATCGAATCAGTGACTTAGAAGAGAAGATAAACGAAAGCATGAAAGTGGAGCGGTAAAAAAGAAAAGAGGCTAAAAATGTCTGAGGAAACTCTAAGAGAACTCTGTGACAATATAAAGAGAAACAACATTCACATCATAACAGTTCCTGAAGAAAAAGAGGAAGAACAAGAAATAAAGAGCCTGTTTGAAGAAATCATAGCTGAAAACTTTCCAAAATTGATGCAGGAAAAAGTCACACAAGTTTAAGAAGCACAGAAAATTCCATTAAAGAGAAACCTAAAGAAACCTACACCAAGACACATTATAATTAAAATACCAAAGCTAAGAGGAAAGAAAAAGTACTAAAAGCTGCAAGAAAAAAAGAGTCAATCACTTACAAAGGAGCCCCTATCAGGATGACATGCAACTTCTCAACAGAAACACTTGAGGCCAGAAGGAAATGACAAGAAATATTCAAAGTAATGCAGAACAGGAGCCTACAATCAAGACTAATTTATCCACCAAGGCTATCATTTGAAATTAAAGGAGAAATAAAAAGTTTCCCAGACAAAAATAAAAAACTCAAAGAATTCATTACAACCAAACAAATGCTGCAAGAAATGTTAAGAGGCCTGTTATAAACAGAACAAAGGGGGGGAAATACAGTAAAAGAGGAATGTAGATTTAAAGAATAAACTGGCAACACACAACTACATATCAATAATAACCTTAAACATAAATGGACTAAATGATCCAATCAAAAGACATAGGGTAGTTGCATGGATAAAAAAAGAGGACCCATACATATGCTGTCTATAGGAGACACACCTCAAAATAAAAGATACACAAAGACTTAAAATAAAAGATTGGAAAAAAATAATTCATGCAAATGAAAATGAAAAAAAAACTGGGGTAGCAATATTCATGTCTAACAAAACAAACTTTAAAACAAAGGCTATAGTAAGGGACAAAGAAGGTCACAACATAATAATAAAGGAAACAATCAAACAGGAAGATATAACAATTATAAATATCTATGCACCTAATATAGGAGCACCTAAATAGATAAAGCAGACTTTGAGGGACATAAAGGGAAAGATCAACAGCAATACTATGATGTTGGGAATTTCAATACCCCACTAACATCACTAGATAAAACCTCAAAAAAGAAAATTAACAAAGAAATAGCAGCCTTAAATGACACACTAGATCAACTAAATTTAATAGATATATTCAGAACCATTTACCCAAAGCAACAGAATATACATTCTTTTCTAATGCTCATGGTATATTCTCTAGAATAGACCACACGTTAGGACACAAAACGAGTCTCAATAAATTTAAGAAGATTGAAATAATATCAAGCATCTTCTCTGAACACAATGGCCTGAACTAGAAATCAACCACAATAGAAAAACTGAAAAATACTCAAACACTTGGAAACTAAACAGCATGTTATTAAATAACGACTGGGTTAACAATGAAATTTAAAAAAAAGAAATAAAAAATTCCTAGAAATTAATGAAAACCAACATACAACAACTGAAAATTTATGGGACACAGCAAAAGCAGTTCTGAGAGAGAAGTTCATAGCATTACAGGTATACCTTAAAAAGCAAGGAAAAGCTCAAATAAAAAACTTAACCCTGCATCTAAATAAACTAGAAGAAGAACAGCAAGTAAAGCCCAGAGGAAGTAGAAAAAACAAAATAATAAAGATCAGAGTGGAAATAAATGACATAGAGACTAAAGAAACAATACAGAGGATCAATTAAACCAAGAGCTGGTTCTCTGAAAAGGTAAACAATATCAAAAAACTTTTAACCAGACTCACCAAGAAAAAAAGACAGAGGACTCAAATAAATAATATTAGAAATGAGAGTGGACAAATAGCAACTGACACAACAGAAATAAAAATTATTGTAAGAAAATACTGTGAAGAACTGTATGCAAAAAAATTAGACAACCTAGGTAAAATGGACAAATTCTTTGAAACATATAATCTTTCAAAAATCAATCTGAAAAATAAGAAAAACTAAATAGACAGAGTACAACAAATGAGATCGAAACAGTTATAAAACAACTCCCAACAAACTAAAACCCTGGGCCAGATGGCTTCACTGGTGAATTCTACCAAATATTCAAAGAAGAAGTAACTCCTATCCTTCTCAAGGGATTTCAAAATATTTAAGATGAGGAAAGACTTTCAAGCTCCTTTCATGAGAAGAACATAATTCTGGTTTCAAAACCAGGCAAAGACAACACAAAGAAAGAAAATTAGAGGCCATTATCACTGATGAATTTAGATGCTAAAATTCTCAGCAAAATATTAGCAAACCAGATCCAGCAATACATGAAAAAAAAAATCATACATCATGATCAAGTCGGATTTATTCTAGGGAGGCAAGACTGTTACAATTATCGGAAATCAATCAATGTGATTCATCACATAAACAAAAGAAAGGATTAAAACCACATGATAATTTCAATAGATGCAGAAAAAGCATTTGATACAATCCAGCACCCATTTATGATCAAAACTCTCAGCAAAGTGAGAATACAGGGAACATACCTCAACATGATAAAGGCCGTCTATGACAAACCAACAGCCAACATTATACTCAATGAGCAAAAATTAAAAGCAATCCCCTTAAGATCAAGAACAAGGTAGGAATGCCCCTTTCACGACTCTTATTCAACATAGTTCTAGAATTCCTAGCCACAGCAATCAGAAAAGAAGAAGAAAAAATAAAAGGCATCCAAATTGGAAAAGAAGAAATAAATCTATCATTATTTGCAGATGATATGATACTGTATATAGAAAACCCTAATGTCCCAGTCAAAAAACTACTGGACCTGATAAATGAATTCAGCAAGCTGGCAGGATATAAAATTGGTACTCAAAAATCAGAGGCATGTTTTTTACACCAACAATGAACTGTCAGAAAGAGAAATTAAAGAAACATCCCTTTCACTATTGCAACAACAACAACAAAAGTACCTATGAGTAAATATAACCAAGGAGATTAAAGACTTGTACTCGGAAAATTATAAAACATTGATCAAAGAAATCAAGGAAGATACAAACAAGTGGAAGCATCTACCGTGTTCATGGATAGGAAGAATAAATATCATTAAAATGTCTATATTACCAAAAGCAATTTATAAATTCAATGCAATACCAATTAAAATACCAATGATACACTTCAAAGATATAGAACACATATTCCAAAAATTTATATGGAACCAAAAAAGAACACAAATAGCCTCAGCAATCTTGCAAAAAGCAATAATGTGGTTGGTATCACACTTATTTATATCAAGTCATACTACAAGGCCATTGTACTTAAAATAGCTCGGTACTGGCATAAGAACAGGCATATAGATCAATGGAACAGAACAGAGAATCCAGAAATAAACGCACAGTTTTATAGACAGCCTCTTTAACAAATGAGGTTGGAAAAATTGAACAGCTACCTGCAAAGAGTAAAACTAGACCACCAACTTACACCATTCACAAAAATAACTCAAAATGGAAAAAGACTTAAATGTAAGTCAAGAAACCATAAGCATCCTAGAGGAAAACATAGGCAATAAGATCTTCTACATCACTTGCAGCAATGTATTTGCTGATTTATCTTCATGCGCAAGGGAAATAAAGGACAGGATAAAAATATGGGACTATATCAAACTAAAAAGCTTTTGTACAGCTAAAGACAATATGAACAGAATAAAAAGACAAACCACACAATGGGAAAACATATTCGACAACATGTCTCATAAAGGGTTAATAACCAAAATTTATGAAGAACTTGTAAAACTCAACACCAGGAAGATAAATAATGCAATCAAAAAATGGGCAAAAGAAATGAATAGACACTTCTCCAAAGAGGACATACAGATGGCCAATAGGCATATGAAAAAATGCTCAACATCACTAATCATTAGAGAAATGCAAATTAAAACCACAATGAGATACCACCTCACACCAGTCAGAATGGCACTCATTAACAAAACAACACAGAATAAGTGCTGGCGATGATGCAGAGAAAAGGGAACCTTCCTGCATTGCTGGTGGGAATGCAGACTGGTGCAGCCACTGTGGAAAACAGTATGGAGATTCCTCAAAAAATTAAAAATGGAAATGTCTTTTGACCCAGCCATCCCACTTTTAGGTATATAGCCCCAAAACACCACATCAATGATTCAAAAGAAATGCACCCCTATGTTTATGGCAGCATTGTTCACAATAGCGAAGAGCTGGAAACAGCCCAAGTGTCCATCAGTCAATGAGTGGATTAAAAAGCTGTGGTACATATTCACAATGGAATACTATGGAACCATGAAAAAGAAGGAAATCTTATCTTTTGTGACAACATGAATGGACCTGGAAACTATCATGCTAAGTGAAATAAGCCAGGCAGAGAAAAAAAAATATCATATGACCTTACTCATTTGAGAAATCTAATGAACAATGAGAACTGAGGAATGGAGTAGAGACAGGGGCTGGATCAAAGGGACCAGAGGGAAAGCAGACAGAGGGAAAGGGGATGATAGGGTGATAGGATGGGAAGAGAGCAGACAAGCAAATCCTGGAGGAAAGGGGGGAGGGAGTTATGGGGAAGGAAACTGGGGGGATGTACTGGGGAACACGAGGGAGGGGAGGATGTATTCGGGGGGACACCTAAATCTATGTAAACATAATAAGTTAAAATAAATTTCATGTTAAAAAAAAGAACAGAACCTGTCAGTCAAACTATTCTCTTTCTGTGAAAGATACTTTCTCTGCAGATAATATCTAATAAATATAGTTAAGAACCAATAAGTAAATAAATAAATAAAATAAAATAAAATTGACCCTCATCGGTGGCTCAGTAGAGTGTTGGCCCAGCATATGGACATTCCAAGTTCGATTCTTCATCAGGGCACAGAAGAGAAGCAACCATCTGTTTCTCTTCTACTCTCTCCACTCCCTTTTCCCTCTTCTTTCCCTCTTACTCTCCTGCAGCAAGTTGTTCAATTGATTCAAGTGTGGCCTTGGGCACTGAAGATAGCTCAGTTGCCAAGCATAGCACCTGTCAGCCTCAGGTACTAAAAATAGTTCAGTACTCCAGCATCTTCCAGTGTTGCTAGGTGGATCCTGGTCAGGATACATGCAGAAGTCTGACCACTATCTCCCCTCCTTCTCATCTAAAAAATTAATTAATTAAGTTTTTTTTAATGAGTACTTTTATAGAATAAATATTAAGTTTTTACTGTCTTTTAACTATAAGGTAGAATCTTTCTGAACAAAAGTAGATATTTTCTCAATGATCTGAACCACAGACATACCTGAAATAAACCATTAGTAAAGAATAGCCTCAACCCTGGCATAAAAATAAATGAAAAGCCTGCTACTAAAGGTAAAACTACATAGATGTTTGGAAATGCACTTTGATTTAAAACAGAAAATTTAGAGGAGAGCTTGTAGAAATCATTCCAGATAGATTTTACAGAAATCAAATTGAATCAGTACAGAAATACAGATGATCATATGAGGAATAAAGAACTAAACTTTATACTACTGTTGTTTCTGAGAGAGAGAAAGAGACCCCCTCACTCAAAGTAAAAATGTCAGAAGTCACCAGAAATTTCCATTGCTCCTATACAAAATGAAGAAAAGAAAGCACAATATCTATACTAACTAAAAGGCTGAGCACCAGTTAATGTTCTCAACAGAATCAATACATTGATTATGGCTCTGGTTACCCATCTTCTATCAACACTAATTATTTGTTTATTTTTTAACATGTTGTTAGCAACTTCAAAGCCATTAGTGCCAATAAAAGGTGATACACTATAAATGTCACAGGTGAAGGTCAGTTACTAGTTCAGTGCTCAGGAAATTCAGTTTAGCTAACACTTGCCTGTGTGAACACACATTATCAGCACAGGGCATTTTAATTGGAAAATTAGTACCCTTCCTAAACAAAGACTCAATAGAAGCCTAATTTATTAATTAATGATTGTTCTTTTTCTCCTATGGGATTAGTTGCTATTCTCTTCAAAGCTTTTAACAAAGTTCCTTTCTCTGCAACTATTTTTTCCCCAAAATTTTGAATAGATTTCTCTTTTATCACTTTTCTCTCTAGGTGCTTAGAAGAATATTATTATCAAAGTGTACTGCAAAAGTGAATACATTTTAATAGGATTACAATAACAGAATCTTTATCCAGTGATTTACAAAAAGAAAAGGAGAATTCTGTTTTAAGATTAGAGTTTAGACTTTGAAGTGAAAAGAGGATTATCTTATTAGCTTGGCAACTGATGTACAGCACTCAAAGTCATGTTTTTTATTTGTAAAAAGAACCAATTCAGATGAACATGCTCTTGACTATCTACTAGTATGACTGACTCTCATCATAGCAAAGAACAAGAGGAAACACAAAGACAACCATCCTTCTGCAAATCTCATGCCAGCTGTGATTACTTTTTTCTGGATCTGAAAGACAATCTAACACTCCAGTAGATAAAAATATGCAGCTGCTATGTATAAATAGTAGATAAATGACACTGTACAGAAACATACTCTCATGGAGACTTGTATAGAAATATTTTCCCATGAACTATAAAATAATTTAATGAGTTTAGCCTTTCAGATACTTAAGAAACAATACGTCTAACTAAGTTAGAGCTAGGAACAAGAGGTGCTGGCATTACTAAAGTGTTGATCTCAGAAAGACCTGGGGATGTATCTGGTGAAACCAAAAGACAATGGAGAGTCTAGATCTGGAAGTTGTTAAATAAGTTTGGGCCCATAGGTTCATGAGAAAGCATTGAAGAAAATAGCTAAAGACAATTCCTGGAAGGTTACTACAAGGAGCTCTGTTGACAAAGATGGAATCAAGAGAAGCCAATAATTGGGGAAGGCTGTCATTATAAAAAATGCATTGGCATAGCCCAACCAGGCGGTGGCGCAGTGGATAGAGCATCGGACTCGGACTGGGATGCAGAAGACCCAGGTTCGAGACCCCGAGCTTGCCAGCTTGAGCGCAGGCCCATCTGACTTGAACAAAAAGCTCACCAGCATGGACCCAAGCTCGCTAGCTCTGGCAAGGGGTGGCTTGGTCTGCTGAAGGCCCGAGGTCAAGGCACGTGTGAGAAAGCAATCAATGAACAACTATGGAGTCATAACGGCAACGAAAAACTAATGATTGATGCTTCTCATCTCTCTCTATTCCTGTCTGTCTGTCCCTATCTATTCCTCTCTCTGACTCTCTCTCTCTGTCCTTGTAAAAAAAAAAAAAAAGAAAAGCTTTTAAAAAAATGCATTGGCATAATAACCAATGCCCACTGATGAGCTCTTTTCTCCACGCAGAAGACCCCATTCCCTAGAGGGTCATCTAACAACATGTATGGAGTGCCTGCTGTAAGCAAGGCTATATTCTGCTTGATTCCATCCTAATTTTCCTCTTGACTGACGGTTTCTGTACTTCAAAAAGAGGCAGTTTCTCTATCAAACATTCAGAAATATGAACACTATACACATTTACTTTTACTATTTTAATTAGAAAATTACTATGACTGAGTTTTCACTTAATGTCATGATTTTGAATAGTTTTAAATAGTTTTCCAAGTTCTAAGGCATGAGAATATTTTAGAGGATGAATTGCACGATTGATGACATAAAATAAGAAGCAATAATAATAACTAGAAAAGGGAAGACATTCAAAATATGTGACAACTAGTTTTCTTGCTGTGACAAGCATTAATCCTTTGGTTGCAGGATTTTGAAGGTGGGAATGGTGAAGCCATCCTGGAGAAGATGCTGAGAGAGTGGAGTGGGTTATTACAAAGCAATGGTTATTGACAAGTGATGTGGAAGTATGGCAATATTGTAACCATTGGTCCTGTGTGCAGGTGCTTACTAGATAAATATCAACCTGGTTATAATGGAAATTAATTTACACCAACCCATAGTTGATCATAAGGAAGATGTCTTTATAATGCCAGTCATGATTTGCCCGATCCAAGATCAAATCCTATCTCCCAAAGCACAATTCTATGAACTTAGAATCTGATAATGATCAGATACCTCTTAGGAGCTTTAATCCCATTCTTCTTTTCTAATGGCTCACAGGAGGCTCCTCTGTCACTCTCCATTCCTCAGTAAACCCATCCAGTGGTGACACATTTAGCTCTCTTCATATCGTAAAAGTGCAAAGAAAGACAACTATGTGGAAGGGAACAGTGTGAGGTGTGGTATGATATCTGTTCTTTTCACACTTTCCAAGCCTCTGCTTGATTCTAGCATCAAAGAAATCATCAGGGATGCATGTTTATCCACAATTCCCAATAGGTAGTAGAAAAAAACCCTGTTCAAAGAAATAGTAGATTCTCTCCAGAAAACCCCAGAGAATTATAAAAATTAGATCCTGGAAGACTACAGAGATGCCTCTGAAGAACTTCTCCACCCCTTTTCTATATATCTAATCCCTACATCTAATATAATATCTAATTTCTATAATATACCCTACATCTAACATCTAGTTCTTTTTACCATATGATAGCACTTTGAAGTCAGAGAACACAGGCATTTGTTTCTATCTCTAATGCCCAATATTGGACTGGGGAAACAGCAGGTTTTCAGTCAACAATGTGACTAAAGGAAATGCCAATGTAGAAACGGCTAGGAGCTCAGAACTGCCAAAAAGAAGCATGTAAAGGAAAAAAAGCCCCAAAGAGCCGGGAGGTCCAGGTGCTGCTCCCATCACTCTCCCGCCAGCTATCTGTGTGATGCAGCTTCTGCCCAGCTCCATCCCCCAGCAAGAGAATAAGGAGGATGGTTCCTGTCCTGCCAGCCTTGCCAGCTTCTGTTAAAGGTCCTTTTGGAAGGAGTACTCAGTGCCACTGACTTTGGCTGCCACATAGAGATGAGGCATTTTATGAAAAATGGAGGAGACTAATCTTGATAAAAAGAATATCCAACCTTCATAATACATCTCCAATTATCAAAAAATTAGTTAGCTTTTACTAATTGAAAGTAGTGATATATTAATCCCTGACTTTTCTCTTTGCTAAGTGATTATTCTATAGGAAACTAATGAGTAAGGTTTATTTTCAAACAAAGGATAGCTGGAAACAGGAAAAGATTTAAATCCTTCTTACAAAGTTGCCATGAGAATCTCATAAGGATCATGCAGGCTTACATGTTAACCTCTACCTGATGACCTGGATGTGGGTAGCAGATTCTGAAGGACACAAGATTAATACAAATCTTGACAATTGCTTCATCATTGCTGACAAAGTATAAAGGTAAAAAGAAACCAAAATGCTGATGAGATGAAAGGTAAGAATTCAAACAATCACAGAGGGATTTTAAATAAACTGTCATAACTTTGAGAAACAAGAAAAATCCAAACTGATAACCAACAAATTAAAGATCTAAACCATTGTATCAAATCATAAGTTCATAAAAATTTAGTTATTTGAAAGTACATTGTGGATATCATGACACTTGACCCCTAAATACTTCAGCATATATCTCCTAAGGGTAAGGGTATCTCTTACATAACCACAATACAATATCCCAGTTAAGAAAAATCACATTAATTCAATATTATCTTAAACTTTCTGTTTTCTCTAAAATGTCTTCTACAGCCTTTGCACAAGGTGATGGGGGTGTGGAGAAAGATGCAGGATGAAGGATACAATTTTCACATGCTGTTGTTTCTCTTTAGTCTTTTTACAACTAGAACAGTTCCACTGCCTTTTGTTTACCTGTTTGTTTTTCCTGACTTTACTTTTATAAAGATACCAGCCACTTGTCTAAAACACATGGATTTTGAATTTGTAGGATTATTTCCTTATGACTATAGGCTGATTTAACATTTTTGTCAAGTCTTATGTAGGTGATATGGTATTCTTGCACATGAAAAAAGAGGTCAGTATGCCCCACTCTCAGCAAAGCTAAACTGGGTAAGTTGGAACTCCCTGGATCACTCCACCAGAGAGGCACATTTTCCCCTCTGCTATAAGTTACATCATCTGAAGGGTGCTCTATTAAGATTATAAGAATCTCCTGGATTTCCAAAATGATTTTAGCGTCCACTGATAATCTTTGCCTAATTTATTAGAAATTTTAAAATAGTGATTGTCTAATTCCATCATCTCTTCTTCATTAATAGCTGACATTCCCTTGTGAAGACTAGCTTTCCTCAGTCCTCTTTTCTTCTTTTTTCTTTTAAGTATCACCATGAACCCATGAACTTTTAAAAATTTTAATTAACAAGTTATAATATCTTAGTGTCATAATTTTGATGTTCAAATTGTCCCACATTTTGCCAAAGTGAGCCTCTTCAAGCTGTCTCTTGTGTATGGGGGGTAAGGGGGAGGAAGCAGGGGTTAATGACCTTTACATTATGAAAACTGTCTTGATTTATTTCTTCAAACTTTCTTAAGATATAATTGACAAATTAAAGTATAATATATTTAAAGTGTACAATGTGATTATTTGATACATATACATTGTGAAAAGATTTCCATAATCAAGTTAACTAACCCATCCATCACCTCACATACTTATCTTTTCTGTGTGTATGAGAATACAATCTACACTCCTAACAAATTTTAATTATACAGCACAGTATAATAAACTACAGACACCATGCTGTCCATTAGCTCCTCAGAATTAACTCATCTTCTAACTGAAAAGCTGTGCCCATGACCCACCTTTACTTCACTCATTCCCCAGCCCCTGCAATTTTTTTGCACCATTTTACTGTTTCTAGTTCACATATAAGCAATACCATATAGTACCTGTCTTTCTCTGTCTAGCTTATCATGTCCTCCAGGTTCATCCATGTTGGCATAAATGGCAGAGAATTTACTCCTTTTTAAAGGTTGAATAGTATTCTATTGTATAGCACTTTTTTTCATTCATTCATCAGTCAACAGATAGACACTTAGATTGCTTCTATATCTTGGCTTATTATGAATAATGCTGCAACAAACACAGGGGTACAGATATGTCTTCAAGATCATGATTTCATTTTCTTGGGATATAATCTCACTCAGAAGTGAGATTGCTAGATCATGTTGTAGTTCTATTTTTAATTTTTTTTAAGAACTTCCTTACTATTTTACAAAATGACTGTATCGATTTACATTCCTATCAACAGTGTACTAGGATTCCCTGTTCTTTACATCCTCGCCAACATTTATCATTCTCTTCTTTTTGATAATAGACATCCTAATAGGTGTGAGGTGATATCTCACTGTGGTTTTAATTTTTATTTCCCTGATGATTAGTGATGTTGAGTAACTTCTTATATATTTATTGGCCATCTCTATGTCTTCTTTGGAAAAATGTCTGAATGCTTTGTCCACTTCTCAATTGAGTTATTTGGATTTTTCCTATTGAGTTTTATGAGTTCCTTATATATTTTGAATATTAATCTTTTATTGGATATAGGGTTTGCAAATATTTCCTTCCAAGTCATAGATTGCCTTTTCACTTTGTTACTTTTCTTTTGCTGAGTAGAAGCTTTTAGTTTAGTGTAGTCCCATGTGTTTAGTTTTGCTTTTGTTGCCTTTGCTTTGGTTGTCAAATTTTTAAAAAAATTATTGCTAAGACTAATGTGAAGAAGCCTTTCATGCTTTCTTCTAGGAGTTTTATAGTTTCAAGTCTTACATTTAAGTCTTTAACCCATTTTGAATTAATTTTTGTGTATGGTATAAGACAGGGGTCCAATTTCATTCTTTTGCACATGGATATCCAATTTTCCCCGCAGCATTTATTGAATAGAATATCCTTTTCCCATTGTGTATTCTTGGCATCTCTGTTGCAAATTGATTGACCTTATATGACTGGATTCATTTCTTGGCTTTGTATTGTGTTTGAATAATCTATGTATCTGTTATTATACCAATATCATCCTATTTTAATTACTACTGCTTTGTAATAGAGTTTGAAATCAGGAAAAGAACTTCCTTGATTCTGGTGCTACAGACTCACTTTGTAGTTTCCCTAGTCTACACCTCTAAGCACCCATTTATCCTAGCAGTACTCTCCTTTACCAGCTTGTAAGATCTTCTATGGCATGGATCATTTATTCTATTAGCACATTGCAGATTCTTAAACATTTTTAACTAAATTGACTGTTTCAATTCAATTAATAAGCCAATTCAATTTAAAAATTATTTTGCTGATTTTTCCCACTTGAATCAACAAGTTATTTTATTCAACTAATCACTTTGGCAATTGACAGACATCCCTCCACTTTAATTTTTACTGTGCTAATAAAAGCATGAGGATTAAATGACTTGCTGAAATAAAAGATAATCAGTATTTATTCATGATAGAAAATGTAGGGGTTTTTTTTCCTACTTAATGCTATCTAATAAGGCAGTATTCATTTAAAAAAAAAAAAGCAAAAAACTATGCTAACCCTAGTGGACAGATAGGGTTATCTTCACCTTCCATTAAAATCTTACTTTACCCTCCTTTTTAGAAGTTGTATCAAGAAAGACTAGTGCAAGAGGAATTAGAATGGTTGAACACTGGTAAAAAAAAAATACAAATTCTATTAGAGAAAAGTAATGGAAATGGGAATATATGATGGAGCACACTGAGAAATGACATACTTATTTTGTACATGGTGGTTACTTAAAAGTAAAACTTTCTAGAAAAGAAATAGTACACTTTTCTCCCATTAAAGAAATTCAGAGCATATACTCAATTACTTGGGAAAAGAAATCTCAGAATCTCTCAAAAGCATGTTGGTAGCATTTTAGGTTTGCTTTTGGCCTGCTGCAGAGCCTGGTTCTAGTCTCAGGGTTCACCCTCCCCATCCCTGGAGGGACTTTAACTGGCCTGCGCCCTTCTCCATACCAGTGTTTTGTGAGGAAAGGACCTATGACACAGTTCTAGACTAGGAGGCACACAGTGAATCTCCTAAAAGTTTGTTTTGCTCTTTAAAAAAAAATAAATGTTGGAGATGGAGCCATTTCATTTTACTGTTTCTGGATATTTTTTTAATTAATTTTAATGGGGTGACATTAATAAATCAGGGTACATATGTTCAAAGAAAACATCTCCAGGTTATCTTATCATTCAATTATGTTGCATACCCATCACCCAAAGTTAAATTGTCCTCTGTCACCTTCTATCTGGTTTTCTTTGTGCTCCACCCCTCCCCCTTCTCCCACCTTCTCCTCCCTCCCCCCACCCCATAACCACCACACTCTTGTCCATGTCTCATAGTCTCACTTTTACGTCCCACCTATGTATGAAATCATGCTGTTCTCCGTTTTTTTCTGTTTTACTTATTTCACTCCTTATAATGTTATCAAGGTCCATCCATTTTGTTGTAAATGATCCGATGTCATCATTTCTTATGGCTGAGTAGTATTCCATAGTATATATGTACCAAAGCTTTTTAATCCACTCGTCCTCTGACGGACACTTGGATATTTTTTAATGAAGATGTGTTTAGAGCTCCTAAAATGACCACACAACCTTTAAAAGGGGAATAGAAACCAGCACTGAGGTGACAGAACAGCAAGATGGAAAGAACCTGCGTCCCTCTGAAAAAACCCAGGACCCCTCTGTCTCCGTGTATCTTGCTAAGCAAGGTAGTGGAGTTTTATTTCTGGTACTTCTGGCTTACTAAAGTATCTTAACTGACATAGGAACCAAATTTCTAAGTCTAACTAATACACTGATTTTTAAAAGGGAACCTACAGTTTAATTGGCTAAAAAAAATATTCATACATACAATGAATATTCTAGAAGAAAAAGTCAGGCTTGCTGTGTAACTGGTGAGCAGGAGCAATATAGCAAGCACAGACCCCAGAAGCAGAGAACACAGGTTCAAAACCCACCTTTGTGGCTCACCAGCTGCACAGCTATAGGGAAGACACATTATCTGACTGAACTTTGGTCCTTCATTGTAAAATACCCATGGTAATACTTACCTCCTAGGTTTATAGAAAATATTAAATGCAATAATGTAATAATAAAGGGCCTGTCAAATAAGAACGCAAATAAATGTTAGTTTCTCTTCCCCTAATTAATCCTTTGCTAAGATGAAACACTAACTCAGTTTATTAGACCATTAATTCAGACACTTTCTTTCCAGCAGGAATTACTCTGACAGCAGGCTGGTGTCATCGAGAGTAATTTCTACTGACAGAACTCCAATCTTAACGTTTTTACCATGCAGCCCAGCTTGTCGCAGAAGGCCAACAGGGTTACTTCCAACTGTAGAGAAAATGATGTGACGATAAGCATGGTGGAAGGGCAAGCCCTTGGTTGTTTCAGTCTCACATCTTGAAAAGGGCACGTGGAAGGACCCCATGGGTTCTGGTGGAAGTGTGTTGATGGTAACTTTTCCTCTAAATCATTTCCACATTTTCTGTTACATTCCAGCAAAAGCTAATCACACTATACTGATATCATTACCAAACTCCTGAATACAATTAACACATGATCTTATGGATTTATTTGGCTTGGAGTATAAAAACAAAAATTAGAATTAACAAGTACTCTTTATTCTTGACATAAAGGCTTTTGTAAAGGTATTCACCTTTTACAATAAACAAATAGAAGTTATGTTTACATTTAAATAGTCCTTGATCTAGTTGTATTCTTATACTAATAGTAAGGATAACAGTGGTCAAATATAACAGGAAAACAATCTGACACTGAAAACCTTAAAAATTCATTTATATTTGACCTAGAAATTCCACTTCTAAGAATTTATTTTAAAGAGAGAATTAAGGATTTCTAAAATGATTTTTCAAGAAGAATTTTTCTTGAAGAAAATAAAAAAGGAAACCTAAGAATGCAACATTAGAAGATTAGTAAAATTATGAAATGTCCACCAAAAGAATCTGTGGAACCACTAAAATATCTATTGCCTTGGCCAAGTAGCCTGGTTGGTTGGAGCATTGTCCCAGATCACAAAAGTTGCTGGTTTAGTCCCCAGTCAGGGCACAGACAGGAACAGATTGATGTTCCTGTCTTTCTTTCCCTTCCTCTCTCACTAAAATCAATCAATAAAAAAAATTAAAAATAATCTATTGATATAGGAGGATGTGCATGATGCATTACTAGTATTAAAAAGGTCATAAACTGTATGTACAGTGCTTTCCAGGTACTATAAAAATAAAAATACAAATTTATAATGAAATGTCTCAATAACACACCGAAATAAATATAAACAATACCATGTTTTAAGGACTTTTATTTATTCTGTTTTGATTTTGTGTATTTTCTTCAATAAGCATGAATTAATTGTATAGTAAAGAAAAATAATTTTTAAAAACTCAGAAGAATAACTATGCTGCTTACAAAAATTAGGGAATATTTCAAAATGAATATGAAGCAATAAAAAAAGCATTTTTTTTTATTGAACAAGAAGATCAGAAAAACAAACAAATCAAAGAAAGTTGTTCGATTATGCAAATGAAATGCAAAACCAATTTTTATTTCATTGGTAAAAATGCACTATGCAAAAGGATGAAAGTACTGGAGTATCTGCACATTTCCTGATCCCCTAAATTTTGTGAGTAAAGTACTTTTAAGCTAAATAGCAAAAAGTTCATTTTATCATTCAGTACATGATTTCTTAGCTCTGGCTTTTCAGATTTCTCATTTTAAAAATTGAAATTTAAGAGACTGAAGACTCCTTTTTGCTATTCTTTTTTTTTTTTTTTTTTTTTTTTTTAGGTGAGAGGAGGGGAGATAGTGAGGCACACTCCTGCATAGGCTCCAACTGGGATCCACCCCTCAACCTCTGAGGCCAATGCTTAAATCAATGAGCTATTTTTAGCACTGAGGACAAGGCTCTCTAACAGAGCTATCCTCAGCATCTGGGGCCACGCTCTAACCTACTGGCTGCAGGAAGGGAAAAGGGAGAGAAGGAGGAGAGGAGCGGGGGTGAGAAGCAGATGGTTGCTTCTCTGTGTGCCCTGACCAGGAATCAAATCCAGGATACCCATACACTGGGCGGACGCTCTATCCACTGAGCCAACAGCCAGGGCCAGAATTGCTTTTTTAGGAGAAGTGAGCTGTCCTCATGTTAAAACCCCGGGAGATAGGCTCTTTCTACCTTCTTCATTTTACAATTGACCATGAACTGGAAAGCAGGTGTCAAGCTGGGGAGGTTCCTTTAGTCAGCCTTGGCCTGTGGCTCAATGAAGCTTTAGGCAGCTTTGCTGGTCACTCTTAGTTCTTTGTGGTTCCAAGGAAGTCTCATTCAAAAGGAAAGAAACAGATTGATGACCCACACTAGAGAACAGCTCTTGCTATCACCTCCAAGTGGACAAAAGCTCTGGCTACTATCAGAATTATGCCTGATGTACTGACCTGAAATCTGACTTATTTATATTATAAATAAGTACTAATTATTATTATAGTAGCTGGTGTGTATTGACCCTTTGATATATTCCATGCACTGTCAAGCACTTTGCATAAATTATTTTATTTAAATTCTTAACAGCATCCTTGGAAAACTAATACTATCATCACCCCCATTTTATAGATGAGGGATAAATTTGCCCAAGATTACATTTTTAGTAAGAGGTGAAGATGAGCTTTATAATACTTTTCCTAAATACCTTATTTGTGAATAGCAAAGGAGACAATGTACATGTAAGCAATTTTAAAAGTACAAAGGGCAAGGAACCTTGATTATCCTGCATGCAAATTACTTTTGCCCTCAAAACCCAAAAGCAATGTGATTTTTATATGGTGTTTTGCAAAAGACTGAGAGAGGGGCTTTAGAAATGCAAAGAAACCATAACGTTAAAACAGCCCACGTGCAATGTTTCCCCCATGTTTAGCATTTAATTTATTAAGTCCAGAAGAAAAGTCATTTATTCAATGTTCCTTTCTCCCATCTAAAGCTCTCTGACTTAATGATTCCTCTTTAAGTGCATGAACTTTGGAACAACAGGAATTTTTTCTACAGGACTTAGACTCTCCTGTGACTTGTTATTAGGAAATCTCCTTAGTCATCTGGTTTCTGCTCCCTGGGAGAAAACTGGAGCTTTGGCAGTGAGTTTATACACATTCTGTTTTAACTTATCATGACGATACTTGGCTCAAAAATGCAAAAATATTATACCAAGGTTTAGGATTATACTTGTATAAAGGACTAAACTTTATAAAAAAAAAAACTAGTATTTAAACATGGAGGGAAACGAGAGTTGGTTTTTTTACTATTTTTAAATTGTAAAAGCAATACATGCTCATGTTAAACAATTCAAATGGTACTAGATAAAAGTACCCATTCAATGCACATTTCCACTTCCCATTGGTAAACACTACCCATGCTTTCTCATACATGTTTTGAGAATTTTCTATGATTAAACGTTTACTTTTTAACATAAACAGTATCATTTATACCATAGTCATTGCTCTGAAAAATGCCTGTCTTCTCCTAAAAGTATGCTTGTGCAGTTCTTCATATCCATTTATTTAGCTCAACCAGTTTTTAAATCTCCTTTGCAGTGTTCCAATGCATGGATATATCATAAATTATTTAAGTGCTTTTCTCTAGATGTATATTTAGTTGTTCTTGGATTTTTCTTTTTCTTTTTTTAATGAAAAGAGAGATAGAGAGACAGACTCCTGCATGCATCCTGACCTGGATCCACCCAGCAACCCCCATCTGGGGCCAATGCTCAAATACACTGAGGCTGACACACTTAGAGCTACCAAGCTATCCTCAGTGCCCAGGTCCAAATCTCAGACCAATCAAGCCACCAGCTACAGTAGGGAAAAAGAGAGAGAAGGGGTAGAGGGAAGGGAAGAGAAACAGCCACTTCTCATGTGTGCCCTGACTGGGGATCGAACCCAAGACATCTGCACACTGGGCCAACACTCTGTCCACTGGGCAGAATGGCCAGGGCTATATATTTTTAATATCACAAACAATGCTGCAACCAACTCCACCACAATTCTTTGCTCAATGATATTAATACATCTGTAAGAAAATTCTTAAAAGTAAAATTGATAAGTCAAAAGATATATACATTTAAAATGTGAATAGATACTGCAAATTGCCATACAAATATGGTTGTGCTAATTTACCCTTCCCCCACAATTGGAATGTGAGAGCCTGACCTTCACCAACAATGGATATGGACTGTACAAAAAAGTATTAGACTGGGGTGCATAATATCAATGATTCAATGAGCACTGAATTAAAATAAGTACTTTTAAGTCT
Organism: Rhynchonycteris naso; assembly: GCA_037038555.1. Taxonomy (NCBI): domain Eukaryota; kingdom Metazoa; phylum Chordata; class Mammalia; order Chiroptera; family Emballonuridae; genus Rhynchonycteris; species Rhynchonycteris naso. The sequence goes on along the minus strand of CM072995.1, from coordinate 180,682,634 downwards.
TAGATATTAAGAAACTGGAAATAGCTGTCTTTAGGTATACTGTGAATTTCCAGGCTCCACACTCAGAAGAGAGGGTTGCAGTGCGCAGAATCTCATAAAAAGAGGCTTAATGCTCCTGGAGTGCTCACTGAGTGCCAGGAACTGTTCTCAGTGCTTTCCTTACATTAAGTCAGGTATTCTTCCTGCCGATCCTATGAGGAAGGTACTATCATCATTTCCACTTTACAGACAAGAAAACTAAGGCACAGAGAAGCTAAGTCTGTTTCCCAATCATGCAGCTGATAAGTGATAGAGCTCATGTTTGAACCTAGAAGTTTGAGTCCAGAGTCGGTTACTTTTAACCACTTATGCACCTGCCTCTGAATTCCTATTGGTGTGCTAAACACATTTGTTAAACACCTATTCTATGCCAGGAACACCCATCATATCCTCACAGCAATGCACGCATTATCCCTGCTCATCAGAGATATTAACATGACTTGCCAAAGTGTCAGAAGAAGGATTTGTATTCCATTTGGAAGCTTGTATTTATTCTACACCGTTCTTGAGAATGAGATGGATAAGGAAGCTGAATGAGTCATCGAGTGAATGGATAGAGCTTACTGGGGGCTGTATCACACCTAATGCTTCCTTTATCAGAGTTCTGTACATTAAAATGTTCACATACTTTTAATCATGTGCTTGTGGTCATATAGTGACTATTTGTTCACGCTCATAAAGTGAGAGCCCTGCCCTTTCATGTTGGAGTGTCTTACTGGCTTTTTGTTTTAATGTAATCAGCAAAATATACTTTCCTATATCTAACTCTGGAACTGGGAAGAAGATTTCTGCTCATCTTCTTATGATAGATTTGTACTCTGGAGATCAGAGTGTGCAAATACTGTGTTTCTTGTCTGGCAGCCTTAGTTATGAATGGGGAATCAGCTTTATGTTATTGTCACAAAACAAACAAACATGTTAGCAGAGCTCATCTTTTGCTTATCACAGTTTGTTAAGAATACGTGTATGGTAACTCACTAGGCATTGGAGGTTAATTTGATCATCTCCTAAAAGTTTACCTTTTTTTGTACACTGTGAATGCTAATGTAATATTACCCAAAGTGTTTTTCTGCACTACACAGTAAAACAAGTCAACCTGGAAGAGTATGCAAATCTCTCTATTATGTTGTCCAGTTTCCAGGGCAATTAAATACTTCCTTTGAGCTCCTCACATTGTATTGCAAATCCATAAAGAAACTTACTATTCATTTCTGTACTTACAGCTTATTTAGCCTTAAGTCTTTTATATTATTTTCCTTTTGCTGAAAATTAGGTTTTCAGTTATATATTACAACTTTATATTATGTAGATCTTTATTTGGAAATAAATTTAGTCTTTTTCTGTTTATGTTAGATTAATTACCTCTGTCCCTTTATCAGTTGGGCACTGAGAAGCAGCTGTTTAAGACTCTCTATGAGATTTCTGCATCTCATGAGACCACTGTCTGCTTTTCCATCACCTTGTGAGCAAAGACTTTCAAATTAGGTAGGTCAGTCCTGCGAGGCTCTAATGGCCAGAATCAAATCTATATGAAGCCATCATTTTGAAAAATAAAGTAAAATGATAATAATAGTAACAACAACAATAATTTCTTCAAACTGGCTGTTAGAAATTGTGTGGATTCAAAAATGGTATTTTTACAGTTACACTGGAAAAAAAACACCTAAATTTAGTCAGAATGGCTGCTTCCTTAATTTTATATTCTAGGGATTAAGACAGTGAACTGAAAATCTGGCAAAACTTGAAGGGTTGAATAAGAAGTGCCTGAGATGATAGAAAAAATAAGGATATATATGTCATTCATTTGGGGAAATAAAGGAGATAGTTTATCTGCAGACAGTTTTTGGACTCTTGTTTGCTCCCCATGACAAGAGCCCCTTCCTGCCTATTACTGGTTCCCATACACCAGCTTCTTGACACTCAATTTAAACTTTTAAGTTCTTTTTGAGTACTTGCCTCCCCATACCCCTGTCTTTTAATCAGTCTTGAAATCCTATTCACCATTACTTCATGTTTTCTCATCCTTTATATACCTAGTTCAATATTTCATTCCCTCTTGCAAATTAATTAATATAATATAATATAATATGATATAATATAATATAATGTAATGTAACATATAATCACAGAATCTTCTTATAACTGATCTGCCTGACTCCTGACTGCTCTCTGTGCAGTGTAGCTTCTACACCGTGGCCATACTCACCCTCCCACAAGACCATTTTGATTCTGTCACTTCTCTGCTCCAGAACCCTCACAGGAGAACTTAAACTCCATGGCTGTAGTTTTTTGATTGGTTTTGATTTACTTTTCTAGGCATATTTCCTATTAACCTTTTATTTATTTTCCAAATTGCAAAATTAAGGATGTACTCACTCCTCGTGCCCACTCTGCATTCAAATGGTCTTAAGAGTGAGGGCCTCCAGCCTGACCAGGCAGTGGCACAGTGGATAGAGTGTCGGACTGGAACGCGGAGGACCCAGGTTCAAGACCCCAAGGTCGCCAGCTTGAGCGCGAGCTCATCTGGCTTGAGCAAAAGCTCATCCAAGCTGGACCCAAGGTCACTGGTTTGAGCAAGGGGTTGTTAGGTCTGCTGAAGGCCCACAGTCACGGCACATATGAGAAAGCAATCAATGAACAACTAAGGTGTCGCAACAAAAAACTGATAATTGATGCTTCTCATCTCTCTCCATTCCTGTCTGTCTGTCCCTGTTTATCCCTCTCTCTGACTCTCTCTCTGTCTCTGTAAAAGAAAAAGAGTGAGGGCCTCCATAATTCCTTTACCCTAGGTGCCTAGCTTACCCCAGCCTGAGTTTCTATAGTATATTTTGTAGAGACATCACCTTGGCCAAGGCGGTCCACCACTCAGATCTCTCTCAAGAGAGATCTTGCTATTCAGCTGCAAAAAGGGTAGTTAGCTGCCAGCCTCCAGCTATAGAACATTCAGGATCTACCTCAACTTTTGAGTCATAGCCATTCCCTTCCTGGGAACCACCACTCAGTGAGTGGGCATTTTAGGGGCACCAGGCCTAGCCATTTCTGTACAACATAGGCTCCTTTCTTATACCATCAGGCAATCTTCCCCCTGGAGGCCATAAAGCAAAATTGGCTGCTTCCTTCCTTTAGCTTCGCCTTTCAATGAACTACTTACACAGTCATTCTGCCTTGGTATCTGTTCCCAGAAAACATAAATGACATACTTAGTCAGTAATTGGTCATACCACCCTGGACTTGGATAGAGGTGGAGGGATAAGCTCAAGTGGCCTTGCCATGTAGTCGTTAAAAGGCTGGGCTGTTGAGTTTGGGTTCAAATCCAGCTGCATCACTTCTGACTTTGTAGAACCTTCTACAAGCTATGTAACTTCCTAGTACTCTAGTTTTATCATCTGTAAAATGAGGATTTTAATAGTGAGTGAAGACAATATGAGATAATGCATTTTAAAGTATTTAGCATAGTGCCTGGTCCATAATAAATGTTCAAGAAATATTCATTATTTTTTTATAGACTTGGAAATGCCATTTACAGATTTTGTTGGGTATAATAAAATAGATGACATTTTCACTTTCTTAAAGAATTTTCCAAAGGATATCATAAGGCTAACAAGAATTGAAAACATTTCAAATTCAACTCTGTAAATTTTTTTTTATTTTTCCTCCATTTATTTATTTCTTTACTTCACCTTTTCACAGCTCCGCTTCTCTGGCCAATGTCATTACCTTGTTGTCGCCTGCCCTGAACTGCATATTTCCATATTTCTTTTCCATCCACCCAGATTGCCCATTCTTCCTCTCACCATCAGTTCCTACTGTCTCCTTTAAAACTTGGTTGAGAAATCACCTTCTCCAGAGTTTCCCTGACCAGCCTTCCTGATCCACTACAACTGTGATCATTCCTCTCAACTGGCAAAGCCTAAGAATTGTATCATTTTGAAACTAAGTAGAAAAAACGATCGAATTCTCAAAACATGTTGAAGATGCCAGTGCCTCCAAAAAATAGCTATTAGTAATGAAATAGCTGGAACAGACCCTTTGTAGATAAGAACCCCTTGCTCTCACCTACCCTTTTGCTAGAGGTAGGAGATGGCTTGGTAAAGCAATGCTCAAGAAAAGCTCAATTAAAGAATAAATGTTTCCAGCTTTGGATGCATGGTCAGTCTACAAACTATATTTTTTATCTCCTCTGTCTATTATGTCAGTCTCAAAAAAAAAAAAAAAAAGGAAATGTTTCCTAAGACAATCTCAGTCATACAATGGGGAAACAGTTATAAGAGGGAAGTGTTTTACAACCATTTTAAGTATTGTACTTGATATAAATCTGTTCTACAAAATAAAGGACTGGTCTACAATACATATAAAAGCCAGTAGGAAATCATAATTAGAGACAAATGGAAAAGGGACCTCTTTCTTCTCACTGTTTTATACATTTAATATTCCCTACAAAATGGCATGGAATATTTTCTTTCCTGTTACCACATAGTGCCATAAAAGTGCAAAAGAATAAAACCTCTTTTTATGCCTATGAAACTGACTTAAAACAAAATAACCTACCTGAAAAGTAAGATGAAAATTGTTTGAGTGGAGTTGAATGCAATCACTTTTTACATAGTTTAATATTTCTATATATGCATTAATGCATATTGCAATACATTCGAAAGACAGAGCTTCAGCCATGTATACAGTCAATTTGAAATCAAGATACTTACATTCAAAGCCAAGATTCCTATGTCAAATAGGTCACAATGTTAGGTGTTTTAAATATTGTGAATGAATAATACCTAATAATATATCACAGACAGAACAATACATAAATATAACATTAATAGTTTACACAAGTTTTTAATGGCTCCTAATATAATATGCCCTGTCAAGTAACCCTTCACATATATATTGAAATGCCTTTTTACTAGACTATTTTGAGTAATTATAAATTGAAATAGCTGACAAAATAAGCTTAAAAAGAAGTAATGCAATTTTTTGAAATATACCTAATCCTTTCTAGTATAAAGCTCTCTAAAGAATAAAATATTAGCTCTCATATGCATAAAAGTAGTTTTCACACTGATTTTCAAGAATATACATTTTTATTGTTACAATTCAGTAAACTATTTTACTAAAGTTTGCAATCATCTCCAAGTCACAGCAAATCAAAACTAATTGTTTTATCATCAACATCATGATGCAAAAATAATTAATAGAAAATATAAAATACCAACCAATTTACTATGCCATTTTAAATATAGTGAGAAACTACAATAAGATGGCATTAATACTATCCTAATCTGTTCCACTTAACAAGTTTACACTTAAATTGCTTCCGTTTTCAAATATCAATAACTATTGTGCATTTAAAAAACCCAGTTGTGGAGGAGGACGAAAGATGGAGATGGAGTAGGCGGACGTACCAATTTCTAACTCCCAGAACCAAAGTGGATTATAACTCAATTTTAAGAACCATCATCTGGATAAACCAACTTTGAACTAAACTAAGTGGACTCTTCAACCAAGGAACACTGCAGAAGCTACATTGAGACCGGTAGGAATAGTGAAAATGCAAAGAGGGCTGCCCAGCTCCCCAGAGCAAATGGCAGCCCGGAGAAACCCGCATGGCGGGAGGAGAGTTTGGCGGAGAGGGAGGGACCTGGGTCCCAGGAACCAAGCCCCAGCCTGCAGTCCAAGAGCCTAGAAGAGGTGTTTGGACAGTATTGAGCTGTGAAGCAAGTGAGAATACTGTTTGTGTAAAAGAGATCGTTTTCTAAGACCCAAGAATCTTTTTAAAGGGACAGCGCAAAAAACCTCTCTCACAACCACGCACCCGGGGCTCCGGGGAAATGGGACAGAGGAGAGGAACAGAGCAGCGGGAATAGAGAGTGGACTGAAGGCACGGGGACACTCTGATGGACAGCCACCCTGACCCCAGGGCTAAGTCATTTCCCTAATCGAAAATGAATATTTCCCCTGGAACTAGCAATACCAGCAAAGGGAGACAGGACACTAGCCAAACAAGCTCTCCTGTGGCAATTAGAGCAGAGCTGCTTAGAGGGAGGGAGCTCCCAGGTATACAGTGTGGAGACTTAGGGCACTTCAATCTCTCTGAGGGATGCTGAAGGGTACCGTGGCGGCAGGACGCTGACACGTGGTCCTGTCGGCGTGGGTGGAGGCACAACCAATGTGAGCTTGGTCTAGCCCAGCAGGGGCGGAGAGGATGCACGAAAGCGGTCCAGCAGCTGCACGCCAGCCTGTAATCCCACCTGCGGGGGAAAAAAACAGGAAGAGATCTGCTTTGCGACCCTGTGCAAGCCGGCCCTGACCACGGGGATGGGGCTAAGACCAGGGACGGGCGAGGGGCTCACTGCTGAGCTCAGGCTGAAAACCCTGCCTGGAGGGAGAAACTTCGGTGTGCCATCAGGTGTGCACAAGCGGGCTCCTAATGTGGGGGCGGGGTAGACCCCAAGAGCAGCGGAAGTTCGAGGCTGAGCTCACGCTACTAGCCCCGCCCGGGCGGAGAAACCGCGGATTGCCATCCTACGTGCGCGAGCTGGCTCCGAACGTGGGGGTGGGGTAGAGTTCAGAACGATCGGAAGCTAGCAGCTGAGCTCATGCCAGCAAACACGCGGGGCCCAATAAACCGTGGTATGCGACCCTGTGCAGGAGGACCCTGGCCTCGAGGGTGGAGCTAAATTCTGGACGGGCAAAGGCTCACAGCTGAGAGCACGTCAAAAGCCCTGCCCAACCCGCGAAATTGGCAAGCAGACTCTGACTGCGGGGGCTGGGCGTAAGCCTTCCGGAAACAGGCTGGATCCATAGCTGAGCAAAAGTACTAACCTATGCCCTTGGTGCTGTGGCTTGTGGCTTGAATGACGGCCCCTCTCGCAGAGGAGAGGCATAATCACAGCAACAGCCAAAGTAGGCTGATGCTGGCAACGCCCATACCCAACCACCCTAAGCAGCAGCAGAGGGGGTGGCAGGCCTGCAGACAGAACACACCTAGAGAACACAAAGGCAACACCTACTGGACTCCAGTGGCCACAACTTGCTTATACACAGGTAAAATGGGCAGGCAGAAGAATGCAAACCAAATGAATCAAGAGAAATCCCCAGAGAAGAACCAGAATGAACCAGATATAACCAAACTACCAGAAGCAGAATTTAGAATAATGATAGTTAGGATGTTCAAAGAAATTAGAGCAACAATAGATAGTCACTATGAACACCTAAATAAAGAGATAACAAGTATAAAAAACGAAATTGAAATAATAAAAAAGAATCAAACAGAAATGACAAATACAGTATCAGAACTGAAGACCACAATGGAAGAAAATAAAAGCAGGATGAATCACGCTGAGGATCGAATCAGCCAGTTAGAGGACACAATAAACAAAGTTACAGAACCAGAGAAGAAAAAGAGACTCAAAAAATGTGAGGAAACTCTAAGGGAGCTCTGTGACAACATGAAGAGAAACAACATTCGCATCATAGGGGTGCCTGAAGAAGAGGAAAGAGGACCAGAAATGGAAACTTTGTTCAATCAAATCATAGCAGAAAACTTCCGTAAATTAAGGCTGGGAAACATTCTACACGTTCAAGAAGCACACAGAACTCCATTAAAGAGAAACCCAAAAAAATCTACACCAAGACACATCATAGTTAAAATACCAAAGCTAATGGATAAAGAAGAAATCTTAAAAGCTGCTAGAGAAAAAAAGGTTATCACCTACAAAGGAGCCCCCATAAGGATGACATCGAACTTCTCAACAGAAACACTTGAGGCCAGAAGGGAATGGCAAGATATATTCAAAGTAATGCAGAACAAGAACCTACAACCAAGACAACTCTATCCAGCAAGGCTAACATTTAAAATTGAAGGAGAAATAAAGAGCTTTCCAGACAAAGAAAGCTTGAAGGAATTCATAAAAACCAAACCAATTCTGCAAGATTTACTAAGGGGCCTGGTGTGAACAGCTCAAAGGGAGAAAACAATACAGCAAAAGAAGAATACAGCTTTAAAGAATAAAATGGCAATAAACAACTACATATTAATAATAACCTTAAATGTAAATGGATTAAATGATCCAATCAAAAGACATAGGGTAGCTGCGTGGATAAAGAAACAGGACCCATACATATGCTGTCTACAAGAGACACAACTTAAAACAAAAGATGCACATAGACTGAAGGTAAAGGGATGGAAAAAAAATATTTCATGCAAATGGAAATGAAAATAAAGCCGGGGTAGCAGTTCTTATATATGACAAAATGGACTTTAAAACAAAGGCTGTAGTAAGAGATAAAGAAGGACACTACATAATGATAAAGGGAACAATTCAACAGGAATATATAACTATTATAAATATCTATGCACCAAATATAGGAGCCCCGACTTGCATAAAGCTGACTTTGATGGGTATAAAGGGCGACATTAACAGTAATACTATCATAGTAGGGGATTTCAATACCCCTCTAACAACACTGGATAGATCCTCAAGAAAGAAAATTAATAAAGAAACAGCAGACTTAAAGGATACACTAGATCAACTTGATTTAATAGATATCTTCAGAACTTTTCACCCTAAAGCAGTAGAATAAACATTCTTCTCAAGCGCTCATGGTACGTTTTCTAGGATAGATCACATGTTAGGATACAAAAATGGTCTCAATAAATTTAAGAAGATTGAAGTCATATCAAGCATTTTCTCTGATCACAATGCCATGAAACTAGAAATTAACCACAAAAGAAAAACTGAAAAATACTCAAACACTTGGAAACTAAATAGTATGATATTAAATAATGAATGGATTAAAAATGAGATCAAAGAAGAAATAAAAAAGTTTCTAGTAACAAATGATAATGAGCATACATCAACTCAAAATTTATGGGACACAACAAAAGCAGTACTGAGAGGAAAGTTCATTGCACTACAGGCATATCGTAAGAAGCTAGAAAAAGCTCAAATAAGCACCCTGACCCTGCAGCTAAAAGAACTAGAAAAAAATAACAGATAAAACCCAAACCAAGAAGAAGTAGAAGGAAGGAAATAATAAAAATCGGAGCAGAAATAAATGACTTTGAGGCTAAGGAAACAATACAGAGGATCAATGAAACAAGAAGCTGGTTCTTTGAAACAAGATTGATGAACCTTTAACTAGACTCACCAAGAAAAAAAGAGAGAGTTCTCAAATAAATAAAATTAGAAAGGACAGTGGAGAAATAACAACTGAAACAACAGAAATACAAAGCATTGTAAGAAAATAATATCAAGAACTCTATGCCAAAAAATTAGACAATCTAGGTGAAATGGAGAAATTTCTTGAATCATATAAACTTCCAAAAATCAACCTGGAAGAATCAGAACACCTAAACAGACGAATTACAACAAATGAGATCGAAACAGTTATCAAAAAACTCCCAAAAAAGAAAAGTCCTGGGCCTGATGGCTTCACAAGTGAATTCTATCAAAAATTAAAAAAAGAACTAACTCCAATCCTTCTCTTGCTATTTCAAAAAAAACAAGAGGAAGGAAGACTTCCAAACTCCTTTTAAAAAGAGAGCATAATTCTGATCTCAAAACCGGGCAAAGACAACACAAAGAAAGAAAATTAGAGGCCAATATCCTTGATGAATTTAGACGCTAAAATTCTCAACAAAATATTAGCCAACCTGATCCAGCAATATATGAAAAAAATCATACACCATGATCAAGTGGGATTTATTCTGGAGAGGCATAGCTGGTTCAATATTCATAAATCAATCAATGTGATTCATCACATAAACAAATGGAAGGACAAAAATCACATGGTAATTTCAATAGATGCAGAAAAGGCATTTCATAAAATCCAGCACCCATTCATGCTCAAAACTCTCAGTAAAGTGGGAATACAAGGAACATTCCTTAACATGATAAAGGCCATCTAAGACAAACCCACAGCAAACATCATACTACATGGACAAAAATTAAAAGCAATCCCCTTAAGATCAGCAACCAGACAGGGTTGCCCACTTTCACCACTCTTATTCAACAGAGTTCTGAAAGTCCTAGCTATAGCAATCAGACAAGAAGTAGAAATAAAAGGCATCCAAATTGGAAAAGAAGAAGTAAAACTGTCACGATTTGCAGATGATATGATATTGTATATAGAAAACCCTAAGTCTCAGTCAAAAAACTACTGGACCTTATAAATGAATTTAGCAAAGTGGCAGGATATAAAATTAATACGCAGAAATCAGAGGCATTTCTATATACAAACAATGAACTGTCAGCAAAAGAAATTAAGGAAACAATTTCCTTCACTATTGCAACCAAAAAAATAAAATACCTAGGAGTAAATTTAACCAAGGAGATTAAGGACATGTACTCGGAAAATTATAAAACATTGAGCAAAGAGATCAAGGAAGATACAAACAAGTGGAAGTATGTACCATGCTGATGGCTAGGAAGAATAAACATCATTAATATGTCTATATTACCCAAAGCAATTTATAAATTCAATGCAACACCAATTAAAATACCAATGACATACTTCAAAGATATAGAAAACATATTCCAAAAATTTATATGGAACTAAAAAAGAACACGAATAGCCTCAGCAATATTAAAAAAAATAAAATAAAGCAGAAGGTATCACTCTTCCGGATATCAAGTTTTACTACAAGGCCATTATACTCAAGACAGCCTGGTACTGGCATAAGAACAGGTACATTGATCAATGGAACAGAACAGAGAACCCAGAAATAAACCCACAGCTTTATGGACAACTGATATTTGACAAAGAAGGAAAGAATATACAATGGAGTAAAGACAGCCTCTTTAACAAATGGTGCTGGGAAAATTGGACATCTACCTGCAAAACAATGAAACTAGACCATCAACTTACACCATTCACAAGAACAAATTCAAACTGGGTAAAAGACTTAAACATAAGCCGTGAAACTATAAGCATCTTAGAAGAAAACATAGGCAGCAAGCTTTCCGACATCTGTAGCAGCAATATATTTGCCGATTTATCTCCACCAGGAAATGAAATAAAAGGCAAGATAAACAAATGGAACTATATCAAACTAAAAAGTTTTTGCACAGCTAAAGACAATAAGAACAGAATAAAAAGACAAACCACACAATGGGAGAACATATTCGACAACACATCTGATAAGGGGTCAATAACCAAAATTTATAAAGAAGTTATAAAACTCAACACCAGGAAGACAATCCAATCAAAAAATGGGCAAAAGAAATGAATAGAAATTTCTCCAAAGACATACAGATGGCCAAAAGACATATGAAATAATGCTCAACATCAGTAATCATTAGAGAAATGCAAATTAAAACCACAATGAGATATCACCTCACACCAGTCAGAATGGCACTCATCAGCAAAACAACACAGAACAAGCGCTGGCGAGGATGTGGAGAAAAAGGAACCCTTCTGCACTGCTGGTGGGAATGCAGACTGGTGCAGCCACTGTGGGAAACAGTATGGAGATTCCTCAAAAAATTAAAAATCAAACTGCCTTTGACCCAGCTATCCCACTTATAGGAATATACCCTAAGAACACCATAACACTGTTCGAAAAGAAGAAATGTGCCCCCATGTTCGTGGCAACATTGTTCACAATAGCGAAGATCTGGAAACAGCCCAAGTGTCCGTCAGAAGACGAGTAGATTAAAAAGCTTTGGTACATATATACTATGGAACACGACTCAGCCATAAGAAATGATGACATCAGATCATTTACAACAAAATGGATGTACCTTGATAACATTATACGGAGTGAAATAAGTAAATCAGAAAATAAACTGAGAACAGCATGATTACATACATAGGTGGGACATAAAAGTGAGAATATGAGACATGGACAAGAGTGTGGTGGTTACGGGGTGGGGGGATGGATGGGAGGGTGGGATAGGGAAGAGGGGAGTGGCACAGGGAAAACCAGATAGAAGGTGACAGAGGACAATTTGACTTTGGATGATGGGTATGCAACACAATTGAATGATAAGATAATCTGGAGATGTTTTCATTGTACATATGTACCCTGATTTATTGGTGTCACCCCATTAATGTTAATTAAAAATACAACCCAGTTGTGGAAACCTATTTTATTTAATTTCTCAGAAAATTGCTAGTTCAACCTACTTTCTTTGTGAACTGTGAGTTATTTCCTCCTCTTCACAATATTTGCCAATTTTTTATCTCTCACAAAGCAAAACACAATGCATAATAAGAGAATTGTTATAATATGAAGATAAGACAATAAATTTCTATTATATAAGTGAGCAATACTCAAGACAAATAGTTTATCTTAAACATATAGCACATGATAGTCATAATTAACTCACCACCAGTTAGAAATATACGTACATTTTTTTCAAAATAAGTCTTTTAAATAAAGTACTGCAAGCATTCTTGTAGCTTAAGGATTTGAAATAACAATTAAATCTGAACCTTAAAGCATTCATCTCTATAACTAGACGACCAAGTCCCCAGGATGTAAATCTCACCCAATGAGACAAAAGATGCTAAATGTATTATTAATTGCTAAAATATATCTTAATTTTAGAATATAGCACCCAAATAAGCAATGTGATCGGTGAGCCTACACTTGCATGCTGCTTTACGAGTTCCATAGAAACATGCATATCCCAAATGTACAGCATGGATGTAATTTCTTCAAGCCAAGAAACAGAGCAGGACTCGGCGAAAGCAGTCTGCCTCATCTACTAATTATTCAGACGCTAGTATTTAGAATACTGAAAATGCCTGCTGCACACTGTGGCTCAACATCCCCCTGGGCTTACTCGGAAGCATAACTAGATCTTTCTCCCTCAGTGATTGATTACTAAGTTTTAAGAAAGCAGGTAACATGAGGTAGAAATTCTCTCGTGCAACAGTAAGATAACTTCTCTCTCCAGATTTTCAAAAACCAACACCCCTCCCTATAAACACAGACACAATGATCTTTTTCCTTTTTCTTTAAAGAAAGAAAAGAGGGTTTTTCAAATAGGTGCCGAAAATGCTGCTTGCATGGGGATGAAAACTGTGTTTTTCTTCCACTTGCTGCTATACAAGATGTTTACAGATCTGATTAGAAAACCTGGCAGTACATAAAAAGTAGTGCTTTCAATGAGATTCATGTAGTGATATCTGCCTGCACAGACTTATGTGTACATAAATAATACATATTTATGTAAACATGCCTACATTAACAAGGACACACACACACACACACACACACACACGTATACCTAGACCAACAGTTAAGCTTGCACTGCTCTACAATCTCCCTTTGACATTTTTTAAGCATGCATGTCATTCAGAAGACAGATTTTTAAAAATAAGTAGTTGCATATAATGTATGCCAAAGGAGCATGTTTAGAGGAGCAGATACATTACCAGATGCATTTGAAGTTTCTGGAACACATGCAGGTGAAAGGAGGCTGTGAAGCAGCTGCCGTGCACGGTCTTCCTCAGAGTCAGAGCTCGGTGTGACTGTGGGGGAATGTGCGGTGGGTGTGAGGCTGGAGACCTTGGAGTTGAGCTCACTCTAGGCTTCAGAGAGCCTCAAAGAGGAGAAGGAAAAAGGCAGCCCACAGACAGCTAGATGAGAAACTTCTGGCACCTCTCCAGCTCAGGAATGAATTCTCTGTAATTTGGAGATGTACAGTGATGGAAATGAAGAGAAACTTGGATTTATGGGTGAATTTGCTCAGCCATGCAGAAATGGGCAGGTAACAGTCTCTCGGCTCATTTTAAAATAGTCATTCAGAAACAAGGCTGAATCAAAAAATTAACAGGCATCCTTTTTTGAAAAAAATAAAATGGCTACTCCAGCCAGCTTCCCAAGATGCCTTTACAAACTTCAAATGGAGCATTCCGTTAGCTATTTGTTGCTATTTAATTAATCACAGTGCAGAGGTAAATAGAAAATCTAATTCCTTTTCTGTAGAAAACTGGATTTATTCTTCTTTTTATAATGCACTTTAGTCATGTAAATACATAGATTTACTTACATAGTTCTCATTTCTTAAGTAAAACCACTACTGTTTTGTCCAGATAAAATGCTAAAAGGTATGCGTGCAGCTTTTCAAGGAAGTGGAGGAAAAAAACGTTTTAATACTGAGAAGCTGAGCTGAGTGCAGATATTTAAATGTAGAGTTTGAAGCAAAGAGAGTATAAACGTAAAGCCCTGAGCCATTAAATGGCACATAAGAGATACAGTTATACATAAGCACTGAGCAGGCAGGTGACTCAAGTCTATAAATATATCCATAATCAAGTGTAGGGATTAAAAAGCTTTGGAAAATTAAGTTCTTACAGACAATAGCGGTGATTTTGTCTAGGCTCACAAGTAGGCTAATAATTTCTGGGGAACTCATGTGGACTTTACCTTGTCTGAAGAACTCCTAAGATCACAAAGAAAGAGTAAGGTTGGAAGCATCATGCACTGGTAATGTATATTCAAATGTAATGAGGGAAAAGACACTATTACCATAGAGAATGTTGTCATATTGCATTGTGCCTTTGTGGCTTAACTACTCATCCAACCTTGCAAATGGCCATTTGCCTGGACTCAGTAGCAAATGTGCTACCGATGGGAGGGTGGAGGTGGGAGGCAGATTTTATTTGTTTTACTACACACATCTTTGGGAGGCTTAGGATTCAGGGTAAAATGCCTGGGTTGAGCATGGGAGTGATTCTTTTCACAGCCACATTTATCTATAATAAATTCAAACTGGAATTAACAATGGCCAATTAAGCTATTTATTATTTTAACACCTGAAGTCAAGGGCAAAATAGTGCTTATGTTTATTGATAGAGGGTCAATGGCAAGACAATTGAAGATGGCCAGCCTCACCTTTAAGGATGCTCAATACACATATATTAACTGAGCAGCCTCCAGGCCTCCTCACATTCCAGTGCTCAGTGCTTTTTGTACAGGAGATCTTTTTCTTATCTCTTCATTGCTATCTGTTTTACCCATTCATTCAACAAATATCTAGTGAATTAGACACTCCACCTGATGCTGTGGAGAACACAAGGACACTTAAGAAGATAATCTCCCTCAAGTAGCTTACCACTGTCAGAGGTCACAACGGGTCCCAGTAAGGGATGGGCATATCAGAATTACTTACACATAGCCATGTCCACTGCCATCTCTTCTTCCATTTTGGATTCACTTTTGGTGAGGTAAGGCAAGCGGAATTTGAACATTGAAAAATCTCCCCTAGTCCATCTAAGTCCCTTCCTCCACCCCATAGGAGGAACTGCAATTCAAGGGATACATTATAAGGTGTCTAATAATTAAGAGGAGATGTCCCATCCACCACTGCATGTGGGCTCAAGCTGACCTGCATGTCTGTGTGTCTGCTAATCACTCCACCATGGGGAAGGCCCATACCTAATCAGTGTGACCTATAGCCTGTGTCTGCAAGATTCTGAATGAATTTGGTAGCCAAAGCTGAAGGCAAAAGGTAACCTTTTGATTCATTCATATAACCTCTCTGGGCTCTGTATTCTCACTGTAGAATAATAGGGAAGGGCAGACTTTGAGTCTATTATTTCTCTCCTAAAATGTACGTTCACCCCTTTCTGAGGAAATCGGTTCTATGCTACGTTGGCTACCCATATAAGCATAACACCAAGGTCAGAACACAGAATTCTTAATTTCTCCTGTCTTACTGCTTAAATGGTACCTGGTCAGCAAATCAACTCTCGGAGGGTGAACCTTCAGCCTGAGGAACAAGGGGCCTGATTATCATAAAGGGCTTCTCCTTCTTCACTTTTCCATGTAGAGGGCCATCAAAGAATTCAGGGCATGAGAACCAGCACATTATCTGCCAACACCTTCCATCCTTTGCTTCAGCAATTGCCTCAGTTCCATTCCCAAAAGAGCCCCCAGTGAGCAACAGATCCTGGAGTCATAATCAGAGTGGTCATACAGCCAGAAGGCATGCTGCCACCCCATTCCCTAACCCCATGGCTGATCCCCTTCAAACGAGTGTAAAGGACTGAAGAGGTAGGCCTGGGGCTTGTTAGAACAGCTCTCCTGCCTGGCCTGTGGTGGCGCAGTGGATAAAGCATTGACCTGGAATGCTGAGGTTGCCAGTTTGAAACCCTGCACTTGCCTGATCAAGGCACATATGGGAGTTGATGCTTCCTGCTCCTCCCCCCTTCTCTTTCCCTATTTCTCTTTTCTCTCTTTAAAAATGAATGAATAGAATCTAAAATATATATATATATTTAAAAAAGAACAGCACCTCCAGCCTCTACTTCTAATCTCTGAGGTATAAGAGGAGGATATGGCCACACCATCCTCAGATGGCCAGTCTACCTGCCACCCAACCCCTCTTAGACTGTCAGCATAGGCTCACTATACGTCGTGTGAGCCCACCAAAGGGGACAATGAGAATAGCTCCAAGGGGAGGCTGGCTCCACCTCCACCATGGACTGTTCTGCACTCAGCACCACTGGCACTCACTCTGGAAGAAGCCAGCCTTGGCAGATACTGTGAAGACAAAGGTCATGAGACCAACTAAAATATAAACCTTTTTTATGTAATGACTCTATTAAAAAACAAATGTTTCCTATCTCCTCTAGCTCTCAGTTAAGAAAATCAGGAAAGTCTGACCTTGAAGCACACATGCTCAAAGGCAATAGCACTGCAGAGACAGAGGAGACAGACAGACAGACCTGAGTATGTACACAGAATTCTCTGCATAGTGACTACATGTCTTTGGGTAAGCCATTTAAATTCCCTCACACTGCTTCGTCCTCTATAAAAAAAACAAAAAAACAAACAAACAAAGAAACACTACCTTATCAAGTTATTTGGAGAGTTAAAATCTGTAAAGTACCTGACACAAAATTAATTACTCAAGAAACAGGAATTCATACTATAATAATCAAAAGTGCCCAAATGCTTTCAATCCCCCCATTAGCCTATGAGGACAGAAACTATGTCTTAATCATTTTCACATTCCTCAAACC
This sequence comes from Rhynchonycteris naso, assembly GCA_037038555.1. Lineage (NCBI taxonomy): Eukaryota > Metazoa > Chordata > Mammalia > Chiroptera > Emballonuridae > Rhynchonycteris > Rhynchonycteris naso. Next base: position 180,665,615 of record CM072995.1, on the reverse strand, counting down.
CAGTATGTCATGTACCTCAACACCCACTCTATAGGTGTACTGAGCACCTACCACCTCCACGTTCCCACCTAGGTACCAGGGACAAAGCAATGAACAAGATAGGGGTGGCTCCACCCCTCATGTGGCTTGTGGTCCAGCGAGAAACACACAAGTTAAATAAGTTCCATGAATAACTAACGTACATGTCTTGGTTATCTCAAGTTGCCATAACAAAATACCATAGCCTGGGTGGCTGAAACAACAGACATTTATTTCTCACAGCTCTGGAGGCTGGAGGCTGACATCTAGGTGCTGGCAGACTGGGTTCCAGGTGAGGGCCCTCTTCCCTGCCAGTCTACAGCCACCTTCTCACTCAGTGCCCACGTGGCAGAGAAAGAAAACCCTGGTGTCTCTTCCTCTTCTTACAAGGACACAAATCCCATCTAAACCTAATCATCTCCCAAAGGTCTCACCTCTAGCTATGGTCTTATTAAGGATTAGTGCTTCAACACATAAGCTTTGAAGGGACACAAATATTCACTCCATAACAAAATATGACTTAACTAATTACTTAATGATAATCTTTTTAGTTTTTTTGTTTGCAACAGCCCAGACAATGTCAAGTGTGCAAATGTAAGAAAATTTGTGGCTGTTTCTGATAATTACCTTCAAACCTGAAGTCTCAGGGCTAATGGGTTGGCCCTCATTAACAGCAGGTTTCTCCGCAGGAGCTGTCCCCAGAGACTCACCAGACTAATGAGCCCCAGCAGCCCTTTGCTCTGTCCGCACCTCTCCTTCCATCCCACCTGCAAAAAGTTCCAGTTCCTGGCCTCTCTGTTTGATACCCAAGCTGCCTGAAATGTAATAAGGTGGTTTTTCTGGTTGTTGTTGTTGTTTTTAAAGAGCAGCAGGGATTTTAATTAAAGTTCAGGGATCCAGCCAAGGATATTTTTCTAAAAGAGAAGCAATAGCTGTTTTTGGAGACAGAACATTTCATAACAGAGATTTCAAATAGTGTAATAAATGATAAAAAGTGACATGGGCTGTACCCACAAAGGAAGCAGACTGTGAGGTGGATGTCTGTGTGTGAGTGCGTGTGTGCACATGTGTGTGTATGTTTAATGCTCAGTCTGCATAATGAGGACAGAGTTAGGTAGACAAATACATGCCATTGACTTAAGCCATTCGTGTATTTAAGGCAAACAGTTAATGGAACAACGTGAGGGGCTGTTTCTTAAGGGCAGGAGATTACATTTTGCTTTCCCTGACAATCCCCTTTGATTTAAAAGGCTTTGGCTACAGGACTCCCTGCAAAAAGCTGGTCAGCAGAAGATGTCTGCCAAAGACCTAATAGAAAGGGACCATATAGAATACTGTAATTCCATACCACTCACGCACATTGGTAAATAAAATTTAAAATAAAATGTGGTCCTAATATCATAGCTGGAAGTTTGGCAAGATTATTCCATCTATGAGTTTTGTTTTTTATAAATTCATGCTTGCTGTTAGGAAATTTAGGATAATCCCCATTCATCCAGCTAGTCAGAGGCTACAGAAAGTGAGCTCCAAAATCACCTGGCTTCTTTAATGAACCTAACAAGCCTGCACCTGTCCTGGTGAGGGCGGGGGACACTCATGTCCATTTCAGGCCCACCTAGGGTCCTTCAGTACTGTGAAATGGAGGCATTAGTGGGAGACATGTTAGGAGCTGAGAGACCACTTCAGGCAGAAGGGCCAGAGGCTTGGAAACTTCTATGTCCCCCAAACCCCAGAGACTGTAGCACTTCCATAGGGCTGACTACCACATATGGTTCCCTGCTGAGACAGCTGAGGGGGGGCCACCACCAATCTGAGGGAAGCAGAAGCCAAGGTGCTGGCTGGGCACCAATCTTAGGCCTGTGAACAATAACAGGAAGCTAGGGCAGTGGTATTAGCCCCACTTCTCTGCCATTATGAATGTTATTTCTCTAGATCCAAAGGGCAAAGAATAAGGAGATGTTTTTATGAGAGGTACCACACTAGACAGACATCTCAATCCTAACCATTAAATCATCAAATAATTAGGTTAAATCACCCCCAACCTAGCTTTCGACATTGATTTCAGCTTGTGATGGTAGTTATAAAATCATCAGATATTATAACACACATCTAATTCTACATCTATTGTTATATATTTTGTTATAAGACAAACGTATTGTATTCTTTAGGTGACAATAGTGAGTTACAATACTTTCAAGCCCTGAAAGGCCAGCCAGTATAAGAAACTGCAAACAATGTACAAGCACCATGGACAGGAATCCAAGGCGTGGAGAGTAAGTGACAAGGAGTCAATTAATAACTCAGAATCGGGATGTGACATCTAGATTTTTGAAGCATCCAGAGCATGAGGAGGGGCTTTCACGACAGGCACATGTAATCTTCATGCTGAAGAAAGTGAGTCCACGTGCCATCTGTGGAGGGACAGGTGCTGGACCAGGAGCTAGAGACTCCAAGGTCTCGGTGACTGCTCCATCTCTGAGCACTGTGACCACGGCTTCAGATCTCCTCTCAATGTAGTGCAAATCATGTCTGCCCTGTCTATTTCCTAGTGTTAAATGTACAGAAAACAACACATACATAAAAGAAAAGAAAACAGTATACAAATGTATTGAGGTCTTGCTGTTCTATCTCAATCAAAGGCATGAGAGCTTCACTAAAAAAATCATTACTGTTTCATCAAGAAAATGTCTTAGCAAAAGGAAGAAGTATCTACAAGGACCCTAAGAGGAAACCAGTGTGCGAATGATTAAGCCATATGAAAGAGAGAACCAAGAAAACCAAACTGCCCCTCCATGCCTAATAATCCAGCCCGGTTGGAGATAGTACACTTCAATGAAGTGCTAGGCTTCCAGAGAGCCTCGTGGACAGACTATCAGAGTTCTTCCTCAGCCATTACAAAGTGGCCACCACTAAGACTCACCAAGGAACTCCTCATATAAACAGGAGTCAACATCACTTAACCTTTGCGAACATAAAAAATAAATGGAAAGGCTGAGGAATTAACAAGGAGACAAACGTAGATGCCAGACACATGCATGATGTTACTGTAAACACTACAATCACATCATGGTTAATTTTAGCATACTAGGAATGGCTCTCATGATAAAAGCTATTTTCTAAAAATGGAAGTGCATTAAAAATAGAGGCTGAGTCTAATCTATATTTCTCCTCGTAGGACTCTGATTAATCCCACATCTGCACTGGAAGTACAAAATTTTCCTCTAAACAGGAAAATATTTGTGAGGTATAGAACTCGTTGACAATACCACTTGAGGCTAATACCATCCCCAGAGCAATTGACAATTATACAGTTGAAATCTGTCACCCCTAACCCATGACTTAGCCCCCTCTTTACATCTTGCCTCCATCCAACAATATGGGTCCCCATACACATGTATGTGGAAAACCCAGAAGCCAGGTGCAAGCTCTAATCAGAACTCCCCAACCTTGTGGCCAAAAACACCCCCATGAATACCCTTTGAGCTTAGATGTATGCATACTAGTTACACAGTTTTGCCTTCAAAATTTTGGACTGCCTGACCAGGTAGTGGCACAGTGAATAGAGCATCAAACTGGGACGCAGAGGTCCCAGGTTCGAAACTCCAAAGTCACTGGTTTGAGTGCAGGTTCATCTGGTTTGAGCAAGTATCACCAGCTTGAGCCCAAGGTCACTGGCTTGAGCAAGGGGTCACTCATTCTGCTGTAGCCCCCTGGTCAAGGTACATATGAGAAAGCAGTCAATAAACAATTAAGGTGCCACAATGAAGAATTGATGCTTCTCATCTCTCTCCCTTCCTTTCTGTCTGTCTCTATCTGTTCCCCCTCTCTATGTCTCTCTCTCTGTCTCTGTCAATATATATATATATACACACACACGAAGAGATCTTCGTTGGTCCATTTTGGGATTTATGTAGGGACTTCCGCAATCTAGCTTGTGAGACCATAATCTAAAAAGGGGTCAGAGACTCCAGGTAGGCATGTCTCCTTTGTTTGTTGACCTTTCACCCAGTGGGAAAGGGCATGATCAGAGAAGGACACAGCCAGGCTCTTTAAGATGCCTGGGGATCCAGACAAGGACCCTGGTTCCCCAGCTCTAACTTTTGAACCCATTACCCTTCCAGCAAACTCTCTTCTCCCTATGATTGCTTTAATGGTAAACTTGATAAATTTGTGATTTAGATCAATGGTTCATTTCTTCATCAGCTTCTTCTTTGTTAAGAGTCTTTAGTTTTACAATTTCTCATATAATAACTTGAACCCTCACTAACTAGTAAAATTATTTCCTCTAAAAACACGGATAATTTTCTTCCTATTAAATTCAAATTGCCCTGACAGGTTTTTTTTTTCTCCTCTGCTTTTAATGGCTAACATCATTTACCTAAACCCTATCTAGCCTTGTTCTGCCCATGTGCCCCTTTAATACTACTTTCATCCATTTCCTCTGCCATTACTTTTATTTCTCTTCCTCCTACGTCCATTCAGTGGAGGCAAGCACTGCTGTGAACCAAGTTTCTTCCTACTGTATACATAGATGTTCATCTCTTCCCATGGTTAGCTGATCTCAAACATACTTATTAAATTTTCTTTGACCAAGAACATTTCTCTCCACCTTTTCAGCAACCCAAATCCCTTTTTTGTTTTTAAATACTTGAAGCTTACATTTTCTATGAAATATTTCCACATTAACTCCACTCAAACCTAATAACTCCAGATAATATATGGCAGTTCCAAAACTGGGGCCCAGGCTCTGTCTGAGCACAATGGAGAAGCACACCCAAACAGTAAAAAGGGCTCCTCTTATTGCCCAAGCCTGACTGACTGATGTCAGTACTATATTCCTAGGGTCATGTCTCTCACATTTTGATATGGCATAGGAACCATCTGAAAATTTTGTCAAAATGCAGATTCTGATACAGTATGTCTGGGTGGGGCTTGAGAATTTGCATTTCAAACAAGCTCTTAGATTATGTTGATGTTATTGATCTGTGGATCACACTTTGAGTACCAAGTGCCTAGAAGGCTATTTACCAACATTTTTCTGAGTATGAGTTTGGATTTATTAGGAGACAGTGACATTATCAATTAGTAATGTTAGCTATGGACATGGGAATAGAGACTGCAACATTGATCAAATTAATGATTCATTGATTTACTCAATAAATATCTATTGAGCATTAACTATGCATGAAGCACCATGGACAGAGTAGAGACAGAGAAAGTCACCATGTTCATGGAGCTCACATTCTAGTAGTACAGCCAATTAAAAAGCAAACAAATACACAAGATAATCTTATGTAGTGATAATGTTATATAGTGTTATGAAGGCAACAAACAGGTGATACAAAGAGTAACAAGAGAGTGGTTAGGAAAAGCCTCTGCACTAAGGTGAGATGTGGGCTGAAACCTAGATAGTGGGAGCAACTCAGACATGTTATTACTAAGGGAACAGCCTTTCATCAGAGAGAACAGCAAAAGCTATAGCCCAGAGTCAGGAAGGGGCTCAGAGTGCCTCACATTTCTTATCCTCAGATAGTCAAAAAAGCCCAGACTTTGTATTCAGGAAAGTGTATATTCTAATCTCAACTACCCCACCATGAACAAGTTATTTAACTCACTTCTATTTTAAAAACAATTATTTCTTGCTATCTGTCAAAGGCTTGCTAGATGTTAGAAACACAATAAGACAGATGTGATCCTACTCTTATGAAGCTTTTATTCCAGTCCTGTTAACCTGTTTCCTCATCTATAAAATGAATAAGATAATACTGTGACCGTGTAGTCACCAAATAATATTTTGAAAATTTTATTATATAATACTTAATAAATACCCCATAATTATTAGCATCCCTATGTTGCTTTCATATTTGAAAAAAAATGTCAACAAAGTTTAAATGCTTTATTTGTATTTAAGATTGATGTTTTATATTTCTCATCAGATCAGGAGTTGGGAACCTTTTTGGCTGAGAGAGCCACAAACACCAATATTTTAAAATGTAATTCCATGAGAGCCATACAATATGTTTAACACTAAATACAAGTAAATGTGTGCATTTTATGTAAGACCAACACTTTTAAAGTACAATAAGTCTCTGTATTCTTTTTAATAACGTTGTTATGATGTTGCTAACCAATGATGAATAAAGTACTTTTTACCATTAATGTGACTTCTGGTGCTACATGATTTTGCTGATGGCTTTGTAGTCTGGTTGATATGTGGTGAGGGTAAGCTTCATGCAGGCATTGAGACTTCTACCCATTAAACATGATCAAAGGTTGGTCTTAACGTTCTTTAGATGTGAGAAACACTGCTCACATGCATAAATAGAGCCATCTATTGTCAGTACAGCAATACTCACACGCTGCAGTGTGTGGTATATGATGGGAAGCATGTTCCAAGTTTTGACAATCAGCTGGTCCGCAGATTGAAGTTTTTTCATTTCTCCCCACTTGTGTTTGCTCACCAACTCTGCTTGCTGTTGTGCAACTCTTTCCAAAACTTCATTCAGTGACTTGAACTTATTCACCCACATGTCTGAGGCCTTCAGTTCAGCAGCTTGTAGCTCAATATCTCTGATGGAGACATCAGGAATATAAGTCAGATCAGCGCTGTCCACTGCACACTCCTATGGATGGGTGATGAACTTAAAAAGATGAGTGCGCTCACAAAATTCTCCAAAGCATGCTTTGAATGACTGCAGGAGATTATATGTGAAGCCCACTAGCTTCTGGAGATCAAGATGTTGAGCAGGGTCACTTGCTGTGCATGCATCTTTAAACTCTCCCAGTTTTTTAAAGTGTAGTAAGCGACCTGTTTCAATGTTGGCGATGAAGAGTTCCAGTGTTTTCAAATGCAAACACTGCTTGTTGAAGGGATAAGACTGTATATCCAAAACCTTGCATTTTCACATTGAGCTGGTTCAGATGTTCAGTCATGTCCACGAGATAGTAGAACTTTAGGAGCCACTCAGTGTTAGCTAACTCAGGATGCTCAATGTTTTTCTTTTTTTTAAATTAATTTTAATGGGGTGACACCAATAAATAAGGGTACATATGTTCAAAGAAAATATATCCAGGTTATCTTATCATTCAATTATGTTGCATAACCATCACTCAAAATCAAATTGTCCTCTGTCACCTTCTATCTGGTTTTCCCTGTGCCCCTCCCCTCCTCCCTATCCCACCCTATCCTCCCTCCCCCCACCCCATAACCACCACATTCTTGTTCATGTCTCATAGTCTCATTTTTATGTCCCACCTATGTATGAAATCATGCTGTTCTCAGTTTTTTTCTGATTTACTTATTTCACTCTGTATAATGTTATCAAGGTCCATCCATTTTGTTGTAAATGATCCAATGTCATCATTTCTTATCGCTGAGTAGTATTCCAGAGTATATATCTACCAAAGCTTTTTAATCCACTCGTCCTTTGACAGACACTTGGGCTGTTTCCAGATCTTCACTGTTGTGAACAATGCTGCCACGAACATGAGGGCGCATTTCTTCTTCTCGAACAGTGCTATGGTGTTCTTAGGGTATATTCCTATAAGTGGGAATAATTCAACAGGAAGATATAACTATTATAAATATCTACACACCAAATATAGGAGCCCCGACATACATAAAGCAGACTTTGATGGATATAAAGGGTGAGATTAACAGCAATACTATAATGTAGGGGATTTCAATACCCCACTACCAACATTAGATAAATCCTCAAGAAAGAAAATTAATAAAGAAACAACAGATTTAAAGGATACACTAGATCAACTCGATTTAATAGATATCTTCAGAATTTTTCACCCTAAAGCAGTAGAATATACATTCTTCTCAAGTGCTCATGGTACAATTTCTAGGATAGACCACATGTTAGGACACAAAAATGGCCTCAATAAATTTAAGAAGATTGAAATCATATCAAGCATTTTCTCTGATCACAATGGCATGAAACTAGAAATTAACCACATAAGAAAAACTGAAAAATACTCAAACACTTGGAAACTAAATAGCATGATATTAAATAATGAATGGATTAACAATGAGATCAAAGAAAAAATCGACGTTTTTCATTTCAAGAAAAGTTCGGATTTTGCTCAGACAAGGCACGAAATGGCTGAGCACCTTCCCTCTTGACAGCCAACGCACATTGCTATGCAGAAGCAGACCAGGATAATTATTCCCAACTTCGTCCAGCAGTGTTTTCAACTGGCGATCATTTAAAGCTCGGGCAACAATAAAGTTGACCACCCGAATGACCAGCGACATCACCTCACCAAGCTGCTTGCCACACATCTGAGCACAAAGCACCTCCTGATGTAGGATGCAGTGAAAACTTAGGATGGGTCTTTTTTCATTTTCAAGAAGAAATGCTACGAATCATCTGTTTTCCCCGACTATGCACGAAGCACAATCAGTAGACATAAAAATAAGTTTATCCATTGGTAGATTTTTTTTCTTTAGCGAACTCAGTGAAAGACTTGAATAGATCCTCCCCTCTTATTGTCTCTTTCATAGGCAAAACAGCAAGACTTTCCTCATGTAATGTGTCACCAATAGCATACCTTGCAATCACACTGAACTGGGATAAATGGCTTACGTCTGTTGACTCATCCAAAGCGAGAGAAAAGAATGGTGCTGCATTTATGACCTTCACTTGTGTTGCCTCAATTTGATTTGCCATCATGATGGTACGATCGTGAACAGTTCTTGCCGACAGAGGCATGTCTTTTATTCGTTTGATTATCTTGTCTTTATCCGAAAGTCGTCAAAAAGTTCATTGGCAACATCAAACATGAATGTTTTGGTGTACTCCCCATCTGTGAATGTCTTTCTGTTTCTCACAATTGCTAAAGCACCAGCAAAGCTATCCAAATTCCAGTCACCTTGTTGGGTCCAAACATGAAGTTGCTGCTGACTAGCTTGTACTCCGCACAGTAGCTCTTGACATGCTTTCTTCCTGCTGTCCCCCGCTGGATATTTCGATGCAAATGTAGTATGGCGTGTGTTAAAGTGCCGCTTTATATTTGACCATTTCATCAATGCAATTTTATCATTGCATATTAGACACACTGCAGATCCTGTTCTCTCCACAAAGGCAAATTCCTCTGTTTATTCCTGCTGAAAAGTACAATACTCTTCATCTTTTTTTCTTTTAGCCATCTTTTTTTGTCAAAAGGGTTTCTGCAATTAGCTAGCTGACTACTTGATTTAAAGGAGGGAAGTTTACTTCCTGACCTCACAATGACCCATGTACATTATGCATTACCCAATAAAAATTTGGTGTTGTCCCAGAGTACAGCCATGATTGGCTCCAGCCACCCATAACCATGAACATGAGTGGTAAGAAATGAATGGATTGTAATAAATACATGAGAATGTTTTATATTTTTAATGTTATTATTTTTTTTTATTAAAAATTTGTCTGCGAGCCACATGCAGCCATCGAAAGAGCCACATCTGGCTCGTGAGCCATAGGTTTCTAACCCCTGCCTTAGATTATAAATTTTCAAGTTTAGGAAACATAATCTTTTATAGCTTTTTGGCTTCTCAGAAAACACTTTATTCATACAATTATTCAACAAATATTTTACTGAGTACCTAATAAATAAATAAATAGATCAATTGTTTGGTGATTGTGTTACAAGGAAAACTAGAACAAAATAAAAGGGAAAAAGAGTGATGGGGAAGGGGAAATGTTATTATACTTAGAGTAGCCAGGGAGGACTCACTTGATATAGTCATATTTAGGCTAAATTTAAGATTGATAGTACAAGTTATGTGAGTTTCTAAGAAAAGAATTTTCAGGCAAAGGAAATAGCAAGTGCAGAAGTGCTGACAGTTCAGTGTATTTGGAAAGAGCAAGAAAGCCAGTATGGAAAATTTATTCATTTTATAGAAAAGGAAATTGAAATCTAGAGAATAACTTTGACAGAACCAAGTGTATCAGTTAAGTTAATAGATGGGCTGTAAGAAAATAAACAAATACTCCAATGCAAGACAAGTATATGTCTTATCTATGTAAATTACAATATCAGTGTTTCAGAGCAGTGGGGGACTCTCCTCCACTCAGTGATTCAGGAACCTAGGATCCTTCTATATTATGTCTCTGCCCTCTGCAACCCACAGCTTGACAGAAAGAGATTATGGAGGACCACATATAGGATGTTTTTCATAGGCCAAGCCTCACATATCAATTTCATTTCCACTCCTTGGCTATTGTTTAGTAACTTGCCCACTATCCCACCACAAAGAAAAGTGGAAAATGTAGTCCAACAAAAAGATGAGAAAAAGAAATTAGGTCAGCAGCTAGCCAGTATCTACCAGGTCAAGTCACCTTCCTCCTAGCCCTGAGCATTCATTCTTTTTAATACACATATGTGTGTATAAAAATAATTTTCTCTATAAAGTAGTCTCTATCTTAGTGATAGTGCTAAAAATAACATGAAACGGGAGATAGAAGAATTCCTAGTTGTCTGCTGCCAGCCAAAACATATTCTATTGGTCAAGTAGTTTAATCTTACTGAGATGGACAGAGATATGAATAACAAAGTGAAGGATTAAACAAAGATATACTGTGATACAGAAAGAAGATTTATAGACAAAATATCATATTATCACCCTATCTCATCTGCCTCCTCTGGTTCACAAGATCTAGCTACAAGTTGACAACCCGTGGCTTTTTCTAAATTTTCTTACTTCAGCATCTTAGCAGATTATTATCAGGATCATGTGAAGATCACATATGCAAAAATAAAACTGGGGCATCATTATCGTTATAGAATGCAATTATAAATAACAGGAAAACAAAATTGTGTTAGGAAGGCAAGAAGTTAGAGCTGTATTATTAAACTGGATGATTCTATAAAAAAGTCTTTTTCAAAAATCAAAAAAGTACAATTAAACTTTCAAAAGCAATATACATTTTTAAAAACATGATTAGCAGAGAATAGTTCCAGATGTAAATTATCACTTATGAACAAAGTCTATGGTTTGCAAACTGTCCTCTTTCATCTTGAACTAACAAGGCAAAAAAAAGGTCTTTTTTAAAAAATATGTAGTCTTTTATAGTTATAAATTTCTTAATATGGTGGTAAAATTATATGATTAACATCAAATGAGCCCTCCTATACAGAAATAATAATATCAACATCATGAATAAATATAAATCAGCATTTAGGATGAATGAAAATGGTCCAAGTTCTCCTTCAATAGGAAATATTACTTAAAATATAAGGCTAAATTTTATTTCAATAATAATCATTAATGACCAGGAATCACTGTGTAAATTAAATCTACCACTGATTTTAAATTGTGTAATACATACAACTTGAAAATTCTCCCAAAATAAATAAATGAAAATTATGAAAAGATTAAAATAATATACGTATAACAAAACATTAGGAAAATGTCTATCAACTTGGGAAAAATAAAAGCTGTTAATATTTCATTTTAATAAATACTTGCTGAGCACTCACCATGAGTACTTTACACTGAGCACCTCCTATAAATGATCCTCTTAATTGCTGATATCTGAAAATAGCTATAATTCCTCCAAATATGGGCATAATCTTTATAAGCAAACATGCATCTGTTTCCAAGAATTTTCTTTGTGCCAGGACAGGTTAGTGATAATGTGGAGAAGTGCAGGGGCATTGTGAGCATGCTTGAAGGAGTCAATGCAATGGAACCAAGTAATACACGGACGGACATGAGGCACACAAACATAGAGTTCTCCCTTCCCAAAACTCATTGTATTTGTCTCCTGTTCCAGTGATTTGCCAATTAATCATTTATTATGTGTTGACTGTGACATTTCCTGTCTTGTCAATCTGTATTAATACATCATTCTTATGCTGGTTTAATTTATTCACCTTTCCCTTTGAATACTGAGAAAAGAAACCATACATAACATGTTTTGACTTCTTTGAAAGCACTTTTGCACAAAATAGATGCCAATTTGTTATATCTGTTGATGTAATAAATTAATTCATTATCTGGGAATCTTTTTCAGATTAAGCCAGCCCAGATAAAAAGAAAATCCAAAGTAGAATATAATCTCTTTAAAATTGAGGACTTGAGACTTCTATGGGAAGTGCTAATGTGGATTTGTATCAATAATTATTGACAAAGCTTTATGTGGAAGGAAATTCAAGAATGCTCTAGAGAGAATGGACTTGGGGAGAGAAGAAAGGACCAATGGATTGAAAAGCACATCATAACCAAACTTCATAAATCCACCTACCAAAACATTGACTAATAGCTCTAAAACTTCACATCCAAACATTAGCAACATACTATAAAAGATTGAGTGGTCAATCAGAAAAAAACTTTTGATACTGTTCTAATTGCAAAAAATCAGAGTTTATAATGAATCAAACCTTCAAAATGCAAATATGATTTATATAAAAAATATTGGACCTGGTCATTTGGCTCATGGTAGAATATTGGCCCAGCATGTGGATGTCCTGGGCTCGATTCCTGGTCAGGACACACAGGAGAGGTGACCATCTGCTTCTCCACCCCTTTCCCCCTTGATTCCCACAACCATGGTTCAGTTGGTTCAGGTGCATTGGCCTGGGTGCTGAGGTTGCCTCCATGGAGCCTCCACCTCAGGTGCTAAAAATAGCTCTATTGTGAGCATAGCCCCTGATGGGCAGGGCTCCAGACAGGGGTTGTTGGGTGAATCCCAGTCGGAGCCATGTGGTAGTCTATCTCTCTGGCTCCCCTCCTCTCACTTGGAAAAAAAAGAAAAAAATGCATGTTAACTTATATAATGAGTTATATTTAATTTTTAAACAAATTCATTGTAATCACCTTATAAGCAATTACTATTTTGTTCAAGATATATTTCTACTTTTAAAAGGGAAAAATGTGAAGGAAAGAATGTAATAAGCAGAATAATGGCCCCCAAAAATGTCCATGTTCTTGAAACTCTAGCTATATTACATTAAATATGAAATGAGAATTAAGGGTATAGGTGCAATTAAATTTTCTAATCAACTGACCTTTAGAGAAAGTGTCCTAGATTATCTAGATGAGGCTAATGTAATCACAAGGTGCTTTAAAAAGTGGAAGAATTAGTGTCAGAGTGATGCAAAATGAACACATCTCACTAGGCGTTAGTGGCTTTAGAGATGGAGGTGAAGGGCCACAAACCAAGGAATGTAGGAGTCTCCAGAAACTGTAAAAAGCAAGGCAACCAATTCTCCTCTACAGCCTCAAAAGAAACATAGCTCTGTTGATATCGTTTCTTTCTGCTGACATTTTAATTTTAGCCAGTGTGACCTGTGTCAGACTTCTGACCTCCAGAAATGTAAGAAAATAAAGTTGTGTTGTTTTAAAACACTAAGTTTATGATAACTTTTTATAGCAGCTATAAAACTGATACAAAGACAAATATATTAAAAAGTCTCAGGCTACTATTTATTTGACAGTAATCTCAAATTCACTAAAAAAGTAAGAAAATAAAATGTATTCTTTTTAAAATTAATTTGCAGCATCAATTAAAACAAATAAACCAAATCAAGAGCAATGAAGGTAACAATAACAACAAAACCCAAATAGGATAATATTTATTTCCGGGGGAAAGAAAGACCTAAAACTCAAAAGCATTTTTGTGATCTTAAATTCATCTTCTTTGGGCTGCTGTGTAGCATTTTCTCTGACAGCAAGGTCTAAGGGGTAAAATATCTCAAGGAAAATGTGATGAAATGTGTGTCTCAGAGAAATAATAGTGTGCCTTAGCCTTCCCCACAATGTGCTGCTTTGCTGTACTCCTAAACCCTACTTTACCTTTGATTTCAAAGAGCAGAATGTAATATTTCCTTCAAGTTATCTGAGGAAAAGAGGTACTGTACTAGGAATAGCAAGCAGGTAGACTGTGATAATGTCAAAATGTTCCCAGGGTAACAGCAAAACTCCAGCTGTTCATCACATCATCACAGGCAGTGTAGGGAGGCAGCAGAGGAGGAAGAGATAATACTTTTCCTGATTGCTGATTTGCTGGTGTTGAATTGGATTCAGTCTCTTAATTTCAAGAACCCCCAAAGTTCAAATTCCACATATTCTGTGTTTAAATATAAATGAGTGTATTCAAATAATCAAGCAGGTATGTAAAGAAAGTAGTAAATTCACTCAAAGAAAGGCAGGAAAGCAACAACCAATCACTCCATTAGCAAAGGCATCCATCACCCATAACCAGTTATAAGAGAGTTCAGAAGGCTCACACCCTAAATTGACAGGCTAACTCTAGAAAGCATACCACATTTGTGTTGTGTCAAATGCAGGAAAGAGATTACAGGTCAGAAGACCTAGGTTCCAGTGTTGATTTACCCAATAAGTGATCTTGGTGAATCTAGTTTTTTGTTTACTTTAAAAACTAATGACATTTTTAACTAAGTTAATGTTCCAAAGTTTCTTTTCGAGACAAGTAAAAATATTAAATGAATTGGTAAAAAGTATTAAATAAAATAGACTCTCAAATTAAGAGAGATTTTTCCTTTTCAATGTTCTTTTTAGCTTTTCTAAGGAGATTAAGGGGAAAATCTCAGCTTGGTGCTGGCATAGCTTTAACACCTCTCCAATACCAGCAAATCTGCCTTTGTAGCAAAGGGAGAGCAGGCCTTAATTTCAGAGCTTCCCTGAAGCAAAGTCTTTAGCTAGAACTAAAATACTGTTTTATCATTATTGTATTTGATTCTATAGTTATTTTTTATTTATGGTATATAAAACTGATGTCATATATGCTATAATGTAATTAAATAAAAACTGGATGTTGATTTAAAGAAATATATTAGTTAAAATAAATAATATACAGATGCTAATTACACAGATATAAAGAATCTTGAAAAAGAGTGAATTAAATATTTCTAGGCTCCTTTTCCTTTTCTTTGTCTTTTATCATTTTTTAATTTAGAAAATTAACTTTAACAGGGTGACATTGATTAATAAGAGTACATTTCAGGTGAACATTGCTTTAGCATTTGAACTGTCACTTATGTTGTACAACCATCATCAAAAGTCAAATCACTTTCTGTCATCTTGTATTTGTACCTCTTTACACCTTTCCACCTACCTCCTCCCCTCCTTTTCACTCAAGTATGCTTCCTAATAGCCCACATTCCCTTCATCCCATAACCACTGCACTTTTATCTGTGTCCAAAAGTTTCAGTTTTATATCCCACCTATCTGTGAAACGATGTAGTTCTTAGCTTTTTCTGATTTACTTACTTCACTCAGTATAATGTTCTCAAGGTCCATCCATGTTGTCATAAATGTCACTATGTCATCATTTCTTATGGTTGAGTAGTATTCCATGGTATATATGTACCACATCTTCTTTATCCGGTCATCTATTGAAGGGCTTTTTGTTTGTTTCCGTGTCTTGGCCACTGTGAATAATGCTGCTATGAATATGGGGCTGCATGTGTTTTTACATACCAATGTTTTTGAGTTTGGGGGTTAAATACCTAGCAGAGGAATTGCTGGGTCATATGGTAATTCTAGTCTTAATTATTTGGGGAACCACCATATATTTTTCCATAACACTGGGGAACAAAATTTTACTTGTATTCACAAAAACACTTGTTCTTACCTAATTCAACTATGCTGATCTCAAATCTGACATTAGTTTTCCTCTGTAAACTACAGTTCTTTTGCAATTCAAGATTTTAAGTTTTCATCTTATTGTAAAATTTTCAGCATTTACTTTAACATAATGAAGTAGAATGTCTTCTTGGGCATCATTTTTGTGAAAATATAATAATTTATAAAATGCAGTAAATACACTAATACACTAAAAGATATGATTGCATCAGAATTTGTCTACAATTTCAAAATAGCACATATTAAAAGACTTATTTTAATTATAAACTTTGCACAAAACTTATTTAAATTCTATTCAGGCAAAAATTTGTGTTTGTAGCTCTTGCATTTCTGTACTTGTTGAGGACAATCTCGTTTGATGCTCCAGCAGTAGTCTGCTCATCACTAACAGCTCCAAGATTTTCAGGAAACATATCAAGGTGACTGTTTAGGAAGTGAATCTTAATGCTCATGTTACATCCAATGTTGCAGAAAGCCAACGGCATCCTTTGAACCAGAAGTTCATAGTTTTCTGCTTTCTTGATGCCAAGGAAGTTCTTTGTAACTGCCACAAAAGACTGCCATGATGCTTTCTCCTCCGTATTCATCTTCCTGGCAAATTCTTCATCACGTATGAGGGTTCAAATTTGAGGTGCATCAAACACACCTGCTATTATCTTCTCAAAAAACAAGGCAGAAAAAGCAGAAAAAAATATGTTGAAAGCATTCACTTTCTCTATTCAAAGCCTGAACAAACTGCTTCATTAAGCCAAGTTTGATGTGAAGTGGGGAAAAAATGATCCTGTCCTTATTAACTACAAGTTCATTCACAATATTTTGCATCCCTACTTCCAGAGCTTCACATTTTGGCCACTCCTTCTGTGTCCAGTGTTTCTCCCGAGCTTGGCTGTCCCACAAACACAGAAAGCAAGAATACTTTGTGAAACCTCTTTGTTGTCCTAGCAGGAAATTTACCATTTTAAAATCCACACAAATGATTCAGTTATGCTCCTAATACTTCAGTAAGTCGAGAACAATTTTTATGTCATTATAAACTTCTCGCAGATGAATTGAATAACCAATTGGAACCACTGCATAAACATTACCATTGTGTAGGAGAACACATTTCAGACTCCGTTTAGACCTGTCAAGAAATAGCCACCATTCTGTTGGACTGTAAGTGGTATCACCTAGCTGGCTGAAAAGACTACTGATATCATGACAGTAAACAAAGTGTTTGTCTTTGGATAAAAAAGTCCACAAAGATTTTTCACGCTTCCTGAAATGGGATACATTCTTTTCTTGAAGCCTGAAGGCTAATAACTCAGCTGCTTTCTTTGATAGGCCCAAATCTCTTACTAAGTCATTCAATTTGGGTTGGCTAAACTGCTGAGGGATTAACTGCTTGGCATCAGAAGAAGACCCTTCAGATTCTACAACCATTTCCTCATGCATCTTATCAAAATACACTTGATCACCATGTTCACTTTCTTTGTCCTTAGAAAAAATAAAACCATTGAAAACTGGAATCAGGAGTGTTTCAGAGTATGGGACTGGTCATATTGCTGAAGGAATATTAGGATATGTGATCATAAGCTGTTTTTTCTTGCTGATGCCGTTTGTATGAATCAGACAGAAATAACAGTCACTGCTGTGGTCCTTATGTTCATGCCAAACCATGGGAATACCAAAGGCATTCCTTTGCATTTTTCTTTTGTCCAGTCATGAAACATTTCCTCACAATTATAACACACAATATGAGGAGCCCAATTCTTGTCTTGATCGCCCAGGGAAACTTGAAAATAGGCAATATATGCATGTGTCACAAATGATGAAATATTGCGCCTTTGACATTGAAGTGTGTAACAGCCACATATAGAACAGAAGGTGTCAGGACTATTACATTTACGCCTACTCGAAGAAGCCATGATTCAAGCTTAAAACTAAATAAGAGGGTGTTTTTATTAGGTAATAATTTTTTACATTTAAAAACAACTACAATTATGTAAAAGTGATGTTTGTAAAACATTAATTGCCTTGTGGTTATGTTCAATCCAAGAGTCGTTGCCCTTTAACTCCAATTTAAAAACCAATGCATGCCATTAACTGTAACAAAGAGAAATTAAAATTGCATAAAAACTAGAGCATACACCCAAAAAATGATTTCAGATTTGGAATCAGCGATGCAGACATATATAAAAACAGTTCTAAAACCTGATGCAACATAAAATGAAAATAAAATTGTTTCTCATTATAATGGTTGTACCACTTTACATTCCCACCAACAGTGAATGAGGGTTCCTTTTTCTCCACAGCCTCTCCAACATTTGTTATTTCCTGTCTTTTTGATAATAACTAGTCCAACAGGCGTGAGGTGGTATCTCATTGTAGTTTTGATTTGCATTTCTTTAACAGTTAGTGAAGAAGAGAACCTTTTCATATACCTGTTGTCCATTTGTATATCTTCTTGGGAGATGACAAAGTTCAGTTTCTCTCCCCATTTCTTAATTGGATTGTTTGCTGGTTTGTTGCTGAGCTTTGTGGGTCTTTTATATATGTTGAATATTAGCCCCTTATCGAATATATCGAATATGTTGTTCGCAAATATCATCTCCCATTTAGTTGGCTACTTATTTGTTTTGTTGTCAGTTTCTTTTGTTGCACAGAAGCTTTTTAATTTGAGATATAGTCCCATTTATTCCTTTTGCCTTAACTTCATAAATTGTTCTCTATGGCCAAGGTCCATGAGTTTAGTACCTATGTTTTCTTCAATGTAATTTATAGTTTCAGGTCTTATATTTAGTTCTTTGATCCATTTTGAATTAATTTTTGTGCAAGGAGACAAACTGTAGTCAAGTTTCATTCTTTTGCATGTGGTTTTCCAATTTTTTCAGCACCACTTATTGAAGAGGCTTTCTTTCTCCATTGGGTGTTTTGGGTCTGTAAAAGATGATTTGTCCATATATATGTGGTTTTATTTCTGGCTCTTGATTTTGTTCCATTGGTTTGTATATCTGTTTTTCTGCCAATACCATGCTGTTTTGATTGTCATGTCTTTATTGTATAATTTTAAGTCAGGTAGTGTGATACTTCTGACTTCATTCTTTTTCCTCAGGATTGCTTTGGCTATTTGGGTTTTTTTATGTTTCTATACAAACCTGGTACATTTTTGTTCTATTTCTTTAAAAAATGACATCGGGATTTTGATGGGAATTGCATTAAATTTGTATATTGCTTTGGGTACCATATTAATTCTTCCAATCCATGAACATGAAATATTTTTTTTATTTCATTGTGTCTTTTACAATTTCTTTTAATACTGTTTTGTATTTTTCAGTATATAGCTCCTTCACTATATCTTTTGTTGTTATTTCTAGGTACTCTATTTTTTTGATGCAATTGTTAGAGGAATTGTATTTTTGAATTTATTTTCCAAAGTTTCATTGTTGACATAGAGAAAAGCAGCAGACTTTATATTTTGATTTTGTATCCTGTGACTTTATTGTATTTAATAATTTTTTGGTGGAATCTTTGGGATTTTCTACATATAGAATAATGTCATTGGCAAAAGTGATACCTTTACTTCTTCTTTCTTGATATAAATACCTTTTATTTCTTTCTCTTGCCTGATTGTTCTGGTTAAAACTTCCAGAACTATGATGAATAAGAGGGAAGAGAGTGGGCAGCCATGTCTCATTCCTGATTTTAGAGAAAGCCTTCATTTTTTCACCATTTAATTAATATTAGCGGATGGTTTGTCATATATGACCTTTGTTATGTTGAGGTACTTTACTTCTATTCTGATTTTATTGAGTTTTTTAAACACAAAGGGACATTGTATCTTATCAAATATCTTTTCTGCATCTATTGAAAGGAACATATGATTTAGGTCTTTTGTTTTGTTGATGGTGTATTATGTTGATGGATTTTTTAATATATATATATTATTATTATTAATTCTAATGGGGTGACACCAATAAATCAGGGTACATATGTACAATGAAAACATCTCCAGGTTATCTTATCATTCAATTGTGTTCCATACCCGTTACCAAAAGTCAAATTGTCTTCTGTCATGAGTGCCATTCTGACTGGTGTGAGGTGATATCTCATTATGGTTTTAATTTGCATTTCTCTAGTGATTAGTGATGTTGAGCATTTTTTTCATATGCCTATTGGCTATCTGTATGTCCTCTTTGGAGAAATTTCTATTCATTTCTTTTGCCCATTTTTTGATTCGATATTTTGTCTTCCTGGTGTTGAGTTTTATAAATTCTTTATAAATTTTAGTTATTAACCCCTTATCAGATGTGCTGTCGAATATGATCTCTCATTGTGTGGTTTGTCTTTTTATTATGTTCTTATTGTCTTTAGCTGTGCAAAAACTTTTTAGTTTGATATAGTCCGATTTGTTTATCTTGCCTTTTATTTCATTTGCCCGTGGAGAAAAATCGGCAAATATACTGCTGCTACAGATGTCGGAGAGCTGGCTGCCTATGTTTTCTTCTAAGATGCTTATGGTTTCACAGCTTACATTTAAGTCTTTCATCCATTTTGAGTTTGTTTTTGTGAATGGTGTAAGTTGATGGTCTAGTTTCATTTTTTTGCAGGTAGATGTCCAATTTTCCCAACACCATTTGTTAAAGAGGCTGTCTTTACTCCATTGTATGTTCTTTCCTCCTTTCTCAAATATCAGTTGTCCATAAAGCTGTGGGTTTATTTCTGGGTCCTCTGTTTCTGTTCCATTGATCTATGTGCCTGTTATTATGCCAGTACCAGGCTGTCTTGAGTATAATGGCCTTGTAGTAAACCTTGATATCTGGAAGAGTGATACCTCCTGCTTTATATTTTCTTTTTAAGATTGCTGAGGCTATTCGTGTTCTTTTTTGTTCCATATAAATTTTTGGAATATGTGTTCTATATCTTTAAAGTATGTCATTGGTATTTCAATAGGTATTGCATTGAATTTATAAATTTCTTTGGGTAATATAGACATTTTAATGATGTTTATTCTTCCTAGCCATGAGCACGGTATATGCTTCCACTTGTTTGTATCTTCCTTGATTTCTTTGATCAATGTTTTATAATTCTCCGAGTACAAGTCCTTAACCTCCTTGGTTAAATTTACTCCTAGGTACTTTATTTTTTTTTGGCTGCAATAGTGAAGGAGATTGTTTCCTTAATTTCTTTTGCTGACAGTTCATTGTTGGTATATAGAAATGCCTTTGATTTCTGAGTATTAATTTTATATCCTGCCACCTTGCTGAATTCATTTATCAGGTCCAGTAGTTTTTTGACTGAGACTTTAAGGTTTTCAATATACAATATCATATCATATGCAAATAGTGAGAGTTTTACTTCTTCTTTTCCAATTTGGATGCCTTTTATTTCTTCTTCTTGTCTGATTGCTGTAGCTAGGACTTCCAGAACTATGTTGAATAAGAGTGGTGAAAGGGGGCACCCCTGCCTGTTTCCTGATCTTAGGGGGATTGCTTTTAATTTTTGTCCATTTAGTATGATGTTTGCTGTGGGTTTGTCGTAGATGACCTTTATCATGTTAAGGATTGATCCCTGTATTCTCACTTTACTGAGAGTTTTGAGCATGAATGGGTGCTGGATTTTATCAAATGCCTTTTCTGCATCTATTGAAATTATCATGTGATTTTTGTCCTTCCTTTTGTTTATGTGATGAATCACATTGATTGATTTGCGAATATTGAACCAGCCTTGCCTCTCCAGAATAAATCCCACTTGATCATGGTGTATGACTTTTTTCATATATTGCTGGATCAGGTTGGCTAATATTTTTTTGAGAATTTTAGCATCTAAATTCATCAGGGACACAGGCCTATAATTTTCTTTCTTTGTGTTGTCTTTGCCGGTTTGGGGATCAGAATTATGCTCGCCTCATAAAAGGAATTTGGAAGTCTTTCTTTCTTTTTAATTTTTTGAAATAGCTTGAGGAGAATAGGAGTTAGTTTTTCTTTGAATTTTTGATAGAATTCACTTGTGAAGCCATGAGGCCCAGGACTTTTCTTTTTTGGGAGTTTTTTGATAACTGTTTCGATCTCATTTGTAGTAATTGGTCTGTTTAGGTGTTCTGAATCTTCCAGATTGATATTTGGAAGGTTATATGATTCAAGAAATTAGTCCTTTTCACCAAAATTGTCTAATTTTTTGGCATATAGTTCTTCATAGTATTTTCTTACAATGCTTTGTATTTCTAATGTGTCAGTTGTTATTTCTCCACTGTCCTTTCTAATTTTATTTATTTGAGAACTCTCTCTTTTTTTCTTGGTGAGTCTAGTTAAAGGTTCATCAATCTTGTTTACCTTTTCAAAGAACCAGCTTCTGCTTTCATTGATCCTCTGTATTGTTTCTTTATCCTCTATGTCATTTATTTCTGCTCTTTATTATTTCCTTCCTACTACTTCTCTTGGGTTTTATTTGTTGTTGTTTTTCTAGTTCTTTTAGATTCAGGGTCAGGTTGCTTATTTGAGTTTTTTTTAGCTTCTTATGATATGCCTGTAGTGCAATAAACTTCCTTCTCAGTACTGCTTTTGCTATGTCCCTTAAATTTTGAGTTGATGTTTGCTCATTATCATTGGTTTCTAAAAAATTTTTTATTTCTTCTTTGATCTCATTGTTAATCCATTTATTATTTAATATCATGCTATTTAGTTTCCAAGTGTTTGAGTATTTTTCAGTTTTTCTTTTGTGGTTAATTTCTAGTTTCATGCCATTGTGATTAGAGAAAATGCTTGATATGATTTCAATCTTCTTATATTTATTGAGACCATTTTTGTATCCTAACATGTGGTCTATTCTAGAAAACGTACCATGAGCACTTGAGAAGAATGTATATTCTACTGCTTTAGGGTGAAAAGTTCTGAAGATATTTATTAAATCAAGTTGATCTAGTGTCTCCTTTAAGTCTGCTGTTTCTTTATTAATTTTTTTTCTTGAGGATCTATCCAGTGATGTTAGTGGGGTATTGAGATCCCCTAATATGATAGTATTGCTGTTAATCTCGCCCTTTATATATGCTTTATGTATGTCGGGGCTCCTATATTTGGTGCGTAGATATTTATAATAGTTATATCTTCCTGTTGAATTGTTCCCTTTATCATTATGTAGTGTCCTTCTTTATCTCTTACTACAGTCTTTGTTTTAAAGTCCATTTTGTCAAATATAAGTACTACTACCCCGGATTTTTTTTCCTTTCCATTTGCATGAAATATTTTTTTCCATCCTTTTACCTTCAGTCTATGTGCATCTTTTGTTTTAAGGTGTGTCTCTTGTAGACAGCATATATATGGGTCCTGTTTCTTTATCCATGCAGCTAAGCTATGTCTTTTGATGGGATCATTTAATCCATTTACATTATTGATATGTAGTTGTTTATTGCCATTTTATTCTTTAAAGCTGTATTCTTCTTTTGGTATATTCTTTCCTCCCTTTGAACTGTTCAGAACAGGCCCCTTAGTATCTCTTGCAGAATTGGTTTGGTTTATGAATTCCTTCAGGCTTTCTTTGTCTGGGAAGTTCTTTATTTCTCCTTCAATTTTAAACGTTAGCCTTGCTGATAGAATAGTCTTGGTTGTAGGTTCTTGTTCTGCATTACTTTGATTATATCTTGCCATTCCATTCTGGCCTCAAGTGTTTCTGTTGAGAAGTCTGATGTCATTCTTATGGGGGTTCCTTTGTAGGTGATAGCATTTTTTTCTCTAGCAGTTTTTAAAATTTTTTTTTATCCATTAGCTTTGGTATTTTAACTATGATATGTCTTGTTGTAGATTTTTTTGGTTTTCTTTTTAATGGAGTTCTGTGTGCTCCTTAAACGTGTGAAACGTTTTCCAGCCTTAATTTAGGGAAGTTTTCTGTTATGATTTGATTGAAGAAAGTTTCCATTTCCTGTCCTCTCTCCTCTTTTTCAGGCACCCCTATGATGTGAATGTTGTTTCTCTTCATGTCGTCACAGAGCTCCCTTAGAGTTTTCTCTCATATTTTGAGTCTCTTTTCTTTTTTCTGCTCTGCTTCTGTGCCTTTTTTGTGTCCTCTAACTCACTGATTTGATCCTCAGCATGATTCATCCTGCTTTTAATTCCTTCCATTGTAGTCTTCAGTTCTGATACTGCATTTGTCATTTCTGTCTGATTCTTTTTTATTATTTCAATTTCTTTTTTTATACTCGTTATCTCTTTATTTAGGTGTTTGTAATGACTATCTATTATTGCTCTAAGCTCTTTGAACATCCTAACTATCATTATTTTAAACCAGTGGTTCTTAACCTTGGTTCTATCGAACCCTAGGGGTTCAATGAGTTGGTCTCAGGGATTCGGAGAAGCCTCTGCCATGGAGGCCATAATAAAGTAATACCGTAATTTGTTGTGAGGTCATGCACTTTGTTTGTTTTGTTCTTTGAGCAAGGTGATGTTCATGCATGGCTCATTTTGTGTACCAGTAAAAATCATATACCTATTTCTTGAATTTGGAAAAAAATATCATATTTTATTTACCACTAAAGAAGGTTTCGGTGAATGCGCATTTGAAACTGGTGGGTTCTGTACCTCAACAAAGGTTAAGATCCACGGTTTTAAACTGCATCTGGTAATTTGGTTATATCTGGTTCATTCAGGTCCTTTTCTGGGGATTTCTCCTGATTTATTTGGGTTGTATTTCTCTGCCTGCCCATTTTGTTTGTGTATAAGAAGGGTGTGACCACTGGAGTCTAATGGGTGTTTCCTCTGTGTTTCCTAGGTGTGGTTTGTCTGCAGGTCCACCAACCCCTCTGCTGCTGCCTTGGGCAGTTGGGAATGGGTGTTGCCGGCGCCAGCCCACTGCGGCTGTTGCTATGATTTCCGCCTTTCCTCTGCAGGAGCGGCTTTGTTCTGGTGCCCAGCTCTAAATGCCTCAGCTTGTGTGGGCCTTCGCCTCACCCTCACAGGTGTGGTTACTCAGCACACTCAAGCCACAAGCCTCAGCACCGAGGGTAGTGGTTAGCACCTTTGCTCAGCTGCGAACCCCGCCTGTTCCCAGGCTTCCACCCAACCCCCGCTGTCAGAGTCTGCTCACCATGGTTTCTTGTGTTGGGCAGGGCTGCTGGCGTGCACTCAGCTGCGAGCCTCCGCCTGTCCCGGGCTTTATCCCCGCCCCCATGGTCAACACCGGCTTGTGTAGGGTTGTAAACCTCAGAGGCTATGTGATGCTTCACGCCCACGGGGCCCTCCTCAGCAGCAGATCTCTGCCCGTTCTTGGCCTTCCTCTTTTCCCCCATAGGTGGGGCTGCAGGTGGGCCTGCAGCTCTGGACCGCTTTCGCACGTCCCCTCCACCCCTGCTGGGCTAGACCGAGCACATGCCAGCTGGGCCTCCACCCCCACAGACAGAACC
Source organism: Rhynchonycteris naso (assembly GCA_037038555.1). Lineage (NCBI taxonomy): Eukaryota > Metazoa > Chordata > Mammalia > Chiroptera > Emballonuridae > Rhynchonycteris > Rhynchonycteris naso. The sequence goes on along the minus strand of CM072995.1, from coordinate 180,640,626 downwards.
TCATTTCAGCATCCCACTACCACTGTCCCTCTAGGAAGCCCTCATCAGTGTGGGTAGGATCACTGCATCTCAGACCCTAACACTCCATACTGTAGTCCTGGAAGCTCCCTCCGTCTAAGCAGCTCTGCTCTAAGTGCCACGGGAGAGCTTGTTTGGTTGCTGTCCTGTCTCCCTTTGTTGGTATTGCTAGTTCCAGGGGAAATATTTGTTTTCGATTAGGGAAGTGACTCAGCCCAGGTGTTATGGTGGCTGTCCCTCAGAGTGTTTCTCCCTGTGCCTTCCATTCCACACTCTTGCTGCTGCTCTGCTTCTCTCCTCTGTGCTCATTCCCCGAGGCCCCGGGTGAGTTGTTGTGAGAGAGGTTTTCTGCACTGTCCCTTTAAGAAGAATCCTGGGTCTGAGAAAACTGTTTTCTTCTCACAAACAGTATCTTCACTTGTTTCACAGCTCAATACTGTCCAAACACCTCTTCTAGGCTCTGGGGCTGCAGGCTGGGGCTTTATTCCTGGGACCCGGGTCCCACCCTCTCTGCTAAACTCTCTTCCCACCACGCGAGTCTCTCCGAGCTGCCATTTTCTCTGGGGAGCTGGGAAGCCCTTTTCACATTTTCGCTTTTCCTACCAGTCTGAATGTGGCTTCTTCTGTGTTCCTTGGTTGAAGAGTCCACTTAGTTTAATTCAAAGTTGGTTTATCCAGATGATGGTTCTTAAAATTAAGCTATAATCCACTTTGGTTGTGGGAGTTGGAAGTTGGTACGTCTGGGTACTCCATCGCCATCTTGCTGTCTCCACAAATATCTTGATTGAAATTACTTTTTAAGCCTGACCAGGCAGTGGCGCAGTGAATAGAGCATCAGACTGGGATGCAGAAGACCCAGGTTTGAGACCTTGTGCTTTCCAGCTTGAGCACAGGCCCATGTGGCTTGAGCAAAAGCTCACCAGCTTGGACCCAAGGTTTCTGGCTCCAACAAGGGATTGCTCAGTCTGCTGAAGGCCCGCAGTCAAGGCACATGTGAGAAAACAATCAATGAACAACTAAGGTGTTGTAATGACAATGAGAAAACTTATGATTGATGCTTCTCATCTCTCTCCATTCCTGTCTGTCTGTCTGTCCCTATCTATCCCTCTGTCTGACTCTCTCTCTGTCCCTGTGTAAAAAAAAAAAAAATTATTTTTTAAAAGGATCACTCTCTGGATACTAGGTTGAGAATAGACCGTGGTGTGGGAGTAGACACTTATTTGCAATTATTCAGGATATTACATATTTTCAAAATCATTCTGGAGATAATGGAAATATAAGAACAGAACATACTGTAACTGAAAAGGTCAGAATCAGTTAGTAGTCTACTACAATAGTCTAGCCATAAATAGCTAAGACCTTGAATAATTCTAACTTGCATCTATAGTCATTTATACTAAAATATGATCAATTTTGCAGAAATAATGAACAAGTTGAAAGTACTAAAAATTAAGGCCAAAAAAAGGGAACTAACAGATATCCCATCAGTGGGTATGTCTCAACTTTGCACTCATTCAAAACAGTTGTGAGTATATGTAACCTGTGACTTGAACCCAATGCCTTGTACATAAATGATGCTAAAAGTTTATTTTTGGACTTTATTGTGTATGAAGGATTAATTGTTACAGGGACTACCCTTGAATAAACAATTAGAAAACTGAGCAAAATATGTAAAGCAACTCTTCAGTATGCAATTGACAGATCAGGACTGTGATCTTGAAGAGAAGGAAAGCAACAAGAAAAGTGCTACATTTGCCCCAGATAACTGCCTGAAGACACTTTCAAGCTGTAGTTCAGAGAGTAGAAACTCAAACAACCTCACAATCCCACTTAATTGAAGAGAAAAAGATCAGAATTTACATCATCCATGGTGAATAGAATTTTTAGGTCAGAATATTGGAGAGGAAGTAACTAAACAGAAAGAGAGCTTCAGAGATCTTCAAAGGGGTCGCCACAAGTCGGTGGTTAAGGACTAGCCTGCACTTGCCTAAGGTAAACCCCCATGAAGTTGGAGAAAGAACTACCTAAAATATGCTGAAAATTTCCCAGAAATCACACAATGGGAAAAGTTCACATCCTCATCATTCAAAATAGATAAACTTCATACTATACAGAGCATTATGTGAATTTTCCAGAGTCATGCCTTAGTGTTGGGGTGTAAATTAGGCTTGGAGTAAAGGCAGTTCTGGACCAGCCAGGAGAAAACTTAAAAATAAGCTTCAGAAGGATCAAACTGATCTGCAAAAGCAAAGTCCAGCATCTTTACAGGAATACAATGATATCTGGCATTAAACAATGCAAAACTCAGTGTCTGGAATCCAGTAAAAAAATAACTAGGCATATGATAAATAATAAAAGTATGTCCTATACCAAGGGATTCTATCAGTTAATTGAAGCAGAACCAGAAATGAAAGAGATGATAAAATTTGCAAGAAAAGACACTAAAAACATCTTATGAATATGTTCAATGATGTAAAGAAAAACAAGAATACAATTGGCAGAGAAACAGATGATATGATATAAAAACATTCAAATGAAAATTTTAGATAAAACATAGAATATATGACATGAAAATGCATTGGATATGATTAGCATCCAACAAGACACTGAAGAAGAAAATATCAGGAACAGTAACATAAGTTATCCAAAATAAAGTGTGTATACACACATTCTCACACACAAAAGTCTAATAAACAAAAGTGAACCAAAGTTTGAGGAAAATATATTTATTTACAGATTCAAGAGATTCAGAGAACTCAAGAAATCATGCCCAGACACCTCATAGTCAAACTGCAGGCACAGAAACATGACACAATATATACAACAAACTTGTCAGTTGAATGACTACAGATTTTTATCAGAACCTATAAAAGATATAAGAGAATGAAATAACAGTTTAAAGTAGTTGAATAACTGTCAACCCTAAATTCTATCAGAAATATCCTTCAGAAAAAAAGGCCAAATAAAATTATTTTAAGACAAAGGAAAACTAAGAAATTTTGTTGCCAGACATCTGCTAAAAAAGAAATGTTTAATAAAGTTTTTCAGACCTACTGGCCTGGGATGCTATGTACCCAGTTTCAAAACCCCAAGGTCACTGGCTTGAGTGTGGGATCATAAACATAACCCCATGGTTGCTGGCTTGAGCCCAAAGGTTGCTGGTTTGAAGCCCAAGATTGCTGGCTTGATCAAGGGGTCACTGGCTCAGCTTGAGCCCCCCAGTCAATGCATGTATAAGAAACAATCAATGGACAACTAAAGCTCCCCAACTATGAGCTGATGCTTCTCATCTCTCTCCCTTCTTGTCTGTCTGACCATCTGTCCCTCTATCTATCTATCTATCTCTATCTCTATCTTGCAAAAAAAAAAAAAAAAACTTCACTCATCAAAGATACCATTAAGAGAAAGAAAATAAGTCACAGCCTGGAAGATTTTTAAACTACATGTATCTGATAAGAATTCATATCCAGAATATGTAAAATACTGTTATAAAATAATAATAAAAAGGTAACTAAATCCAATTAAAGGAAGGGCAAAAGACTTAAAATTACACTACACAAAAGATGTCTTGGCAAATTAACATATAACAAGATACTCACCATTGTCAGTATTGAGGGAAATGCAAATTAAAACCATATGAGATCTCGAGGGAGAAGTAAGATGGCGACGGAGTAGGCGGATGTACCAACTTCCAACTCCCAGAAGCAAAGTGGATTATAACTCAATTTAAAGAACCATCATCTGGATAAACCAACTATGAACTAAACTAAGTGGACTCTTCAACCAAGGAACACTGCAGAAGCCACATTGAGACTGGTAGGAATAGCGAAAACGCGAAGAGGGCTGCCCAGCTCCCCGGAGCAAACAGCAGCCCGGCGGGAGGAAAGTTTGGCGGAGAGGGAGGGACCTGGGTCCCAGGAACCAAGCCCCAGCCTGCAGTCCTAGAGCCTAGAAGAGGTGTTTGGACAATTTTGAGCTGTGAAACAAGTGAGGGAGCTCCCAGGCCTACATTGTGGAGTATTAGGTCCCTTCCTACTCTGCTGAGGGCTGCTTCAGGGTTTGGGGCGACAGGACGCTGAAACGCGGTTCTGTTGGCGTGGGCAGAGGCCAAGCTGGTGGGAGATCGGTCTAGCCCAGAGGGTCGGAGGGGATGCGCGAAAGCGGTCCGGAAGCTGCGGGCCCGCCTTTAATCCCACTTACGGGGACAAAGCAGGAGGCCAGGAACGGGCAGGCCCTGCGCAAGCCAGCCCTGACCGCGGGGACAGGGCTAGGACCAGGGACGGGTAGGGGCTCGCGGCTGAGCTGATGCTACCAGCCCCCCAACCCCCGGGCCGGAGAAACAGCGGTTGGCCAGTATAAGTGCGCGAGCGGGCTCCGAGCGCGGGAACGGGGTAGACCCCGAGACAAGTGGAAGCTCGCTGTTGAGCTCACGCTACTATCCCTGCCCGGCCGGAGAAACCGCAAATTGCATTCATACGTGCACGAGCGGGCTCCGAACGCGGGGGCGAGGTAGAGTCCGGGACGAGCGGAAGTACGCAGCTGAGCAGAAGCCAGCAAACAGGCCCACCCCAATAAACCTTGGTTTCTGACCCTGCACAGAAGGGCCCTGGCCTCGAGGGCGAGGCTAAAGCTCCGGACAGTCAAAAGCTTACAGCTGAGAGCACGTCAAAAGCCCCGCCTAACCCACGGAACTGTAGCGAGCAGGCTCCAACTGCTGGTTCTGGGCGGAAGTCTGGAAATAGGCTGGGTTCGCAGCTGAGCAAAGGTGCTCACCTCTACCCTTGGTGCTAAGTCTTGTGGCTTCAGTGACAGCCCCTCCCACGGAGGAGAGGCAGAAATCACAGCAAAAGCCACAGTGGGCCGGCGCTGGCAACGCTCATACCCAACCACCCTAGGCACCGGCAGAGGGGGTGGGGGGCCTGCAGACAGACCACACCTAGACAACACAAAGGCAACACCTACTGGACTCCAGTGGCCACAACTTGCTTATACACAGAAAAAATGGGCAGGCAGAGGAATGCAAACCAAATGAATCAAGAGAAATCCCCAGAGAAGGACCTGAATGAACCAGATATAACCAAATTACCAGAAGTAGAATTTAGAATAATGATAGTTAGGATGTTCAAACAAATTAGAGCAACAATGGACAGTCATTATGAACACCTAAATAAAGAGATAACAAGTATAAAAAATGAAATTGAAATAATAAAAAAGAATCAGACAGAAATGACAAATACAGTATCAGAACTGAAGACCACAATGGAAGGAATTAAAAGCAGAATGGATGACGCTGAGGATCGAATAAGTGAGTTAGAGGACACAATAAACAAAGGCACAGAAGCAGAGAAGAAAAAGGAAAAGAGACTTAAAAAATGTGAGGAAACTCTAAGGGAGCTTTGTGACAACATGAAGAGAAACAATATTTGCATCATAGGGGTGCCTGAAGAAGAGGAGAGAGGACAGGAAATGGAAACTTTGTTCAATCAAATCATAGCAGAAAGCTTTCCTAAATTAAGGCTGAGAAACACTCCACACATTCAAGAAGCACACAGAACTCCATTAAAGAGAAACCCAAAAAGATCTACACCAAGACACATCATAGTTAAAATACCAAAGCTAATGGATAAAGAAAAAATTTTAAAAGCTGCTAGAGAAAAAAAGGCTATCACCTACAAAGGAGCCCCCATAAGGATGACATCGGACTTCTCAACAGAAACACTTGAGGCCAGAAGGGAATGGCAAGATATAATCAAAGTAATGCAGAACAAGAACCTACAACCAAGACTACTTTATCCAGCTAGGCTAACGTTTAAAATTGAAGGAGAAATAAAGAGCTTCCCAGAAAAAGAAAGCCTCAAGAAATTCATAAAAACCAAACCAATTCTGCAAGAGATACTGAGGGGCCTCTTGTGAACAGTTTAAAAGGAGGAATGAATAGAGCAAAAGAAGAATACAGCTTTAAAGAATAAAATGGCAATAAACAACTACATATTAATAATAACCTTAAATGTAAATGGATTAAATGATCCAATCAAAAGACATAGAGTAGCTGCATGGATAAAGAAACAGGACCCATACATATGCTGTCTACAAGAGACACACCTTAAAACAAAAGATGCTCATACACTAAAGGTAAAAGGATGGAAAAAATATTTCATGCAAATGGAAATGAAAAAAAAGCAGGGGTAGCAATACTTTTATCAGACAAAATGGACTTTAAAACAAAGGATGTAGTAAGAGATAAAGGAGGACACTACATAATGATAAAGGGAACAATTCAAAAGGAAGATATAACTATTGTAAATATCTATGCACCAAATATAGGAGCCCCGACATACATAAAGCAGACTTTGATGGATATAAAGGGCGAGATTAACAGCAATACTATCATAGTAGGGGATTTCAATACCCCTCTAACAATACTGGATAGATCCTCAAGAAAGAAAATTAATAAAGAAAAAGCGGACTTAAAGGAGACACTAGATCAACTTGATTTAATAGATATCTTCGGAACTTTTCACCCTAAAGCAGTAGAATATACATTCTTCTCAAGCGCTCATGGTACGTTTTCTAGGATAGACCACATGTTAGGACACAAAAATGGTCTCAATAAATTTAAGAAGATTGAAATCATATCAAGCATGTTCTCTGATCACAATGCCATGAAACTAGAAATTAACCACAAAAGAAAAACTGAAAAATACTCAAACACTTGGAAACTAAATAGCATGTTATTAAATAACGAATGGATTAACAATAAGATCAAAGAAAAAATAAAAAAGTTTCTAGAAACAAATGATAATGAGCATACATCAACTCAAAATTTATGGGACACAGCAAAAGCAGTTCTGAGAAGGAAGTTTATTGCACTACAGGCATATCATAAGAAGCTAGAAAAAGCTCAAATAAGCAACCTCACCCTGCATCTAAAAGAACTAGAAAAACAACAGCAAATAAAAACCAAGACAAGTAGAAGGAAGGAAATAATAAAGGTCAGAGCAGAAATAAATGACATAGAGGCTAAGGAAACAATACAGAGGTTCAATGAAACAAGAAGCGGGTTCTTTGAAAAGGTAAACAAGATTGATGAACCTTTAACTAGACTCACCAAGAAAAAAAGAGAGAGGACTCAAATAAATAAAATTAGAAAGGACAGTGGAGAAATAACAATTGACTCAACAGAAATACAAAGCATTGTAAGAAAATACTATGAAGAACTATATGCCAAAAAATTAGACAACCTAGGTGAAATGGACAAATTTCTTGAATCATATAACCTTCCAAAACTCAATCTGGAAGAATCAGAACACCTAAACAGACCAATTACAACAAAAGAGATAGAAACAGTTATCAAAAAACTCCCAAAAAAGAAAAGTCCTGGGCCTGATGGCTTCACAAGTGAATTCTATCAAAAATTCAAAGAGAACTAACTCCTATCCTTCTCAAGTATTACAAAAAAATCAAGAGGAAGGAAGACTTCCAAACTAGTTTTATGAGGCGAACATAATTCTGATCCCAAAACCGGGCAAAGACAACACAAAGAAAGATAATTATAGGCCTATATCCCTGATGAATTTAGACGCTAAAATTCTCAACAAAATATTAGCCAACCGGATCCAGCAATATATGAAAAAAATCATACACCATGATCAAGTGGGATTTATTCTGGAGAGGCAAGGCTGGTTCAATATTCGCAAATCAATCAATGTGATTCATCACATAAACAAAAGGAAGGACAAAAATCACATGATAATTTCAATAGATGCAGAAAAGGCATTTCATAAAATCCAGCACCCATTCATGTTCAAAACTCTCAGTAAAGTGGGAATACAGGGATCAATCCTTAACATAATAAAGGCCATCTACGATAAACCGACAGCAAACATCATACTAAATGGACAAAGATTAAAAGCAATCCCCCTAAGATCAGGAACCAGGCAGGATTGCCCACTTTCACCACTCTTATTCAACATAGTTCTGGAAGTCCTAGCTACAGCAATCAGACAAGAAGAAGAAATAAAAGGCATCCAAATTGGAAAAGAAGAAGTAAAACTCTCACTATTTGCAGATGATATGATATTGTATATTGAAAACCCTAAAGTCTCAGTCAAAAAACTACTGGACCTTATAAATGAATTCAGCAAGATGGCAGGATATAAAATTAATACTCAGAAATCAGAGGCATTTCTATACACCAACAATGAAATATCAGCAAAAGAAATTAAGGAAACAATACCCTTCACTATTGCAGCCAAAAAAATAAAGTACCTAGGAGTAAATTTAACCAAGGAGGTTAAGGACTTGTACTTGGAAAATTATAGAACATTGATAAAAGAAATCAAGGAAGATACAAACAAGTGGAAGCACATACCGTGCTCATGGCTAGGAAGAATAAACATCATTAAAATGTCTATATTACCCAAAGCAATTTATAAATACAATGCAATACCAACTAAAATACCAATGATATACTTCAAAGATATAGAACACATATTCCAAAAATTTATATGGAACCAAAAAAGAACACGAATAGCCTCAGCAATCTTAAAAAGAAAAAATAAAGCAGGAGGTATTACTCTTCCAGATATCAAGGTTTACTATAAGGCCATTATACTCAAGACAGCCTGGTACTGGCATAAGAACAGGTACATAGATCAATGGAACAGAACAGAGGACCCAGAAATAAACCCACAGCTTTATGGACAACTGATATTTGACAAAGGAGGAAAGAACATACAATGGAGTAAAGACAGCCTCTTTAACAAATGGTGTTGGGAAAATTGGACATCTACCTGCAAAAAAAGAAACTAGACTATCAACTTACACCATTCACAAAAACAAACTCAAAATGGATAAAAGACTTAAATGTAAGCTGTGAAACCATAAGCATCTTAGAAGAAAACATAGGCAGCAAGCTCTCCGACATCTGTAGCAGCAGTATATTTGCCGATTTATCTCCACGGGTAACTGAAATAAAAGGCAAGATAAACAAATGGACTATATCAAACTAAAAAGTTTTTGCACTGCTAAAGACAATAGAAACAGAATAAAAAGACAAACCATACAATGGGAGAACATATTCGACAGCACATCTGATAAGGGGTTAATAACTAAAATTTATAAAGAACTTATAAAACTCAACACCAGGAAGACAAACAACCCAATCAAAAAATGGGCAAAAGAAATGAATAGAAATTTCTCCAAAGAGGACATACAGATAGCCAATAGGCATATGAAAAAATGCTCAACATCACTAATCATTAGAGAAATGCAAATTAAAACCACAATGAGATATCACCTCACACCAGTCAGAATGGCACTTATCAGCAAAACAACACAGAATAAGTGCTGGCGAGGATGTGGAGAAAAGGGAACCCTTCTGCACTGCTGGTGGGAATGCAGACTGGTGCAGCCACTGTGGAAAACAGTTTGGAGATTCCTCAGAAAATTAAAAATCGAACTGCCTTTTGACCCAGCTATCTCACTTTTAGGAATATACCCTAAGAACACCATAGCACTTTTTGAAAAGAAGAAATGTGCCCCCATGTTCGTCGCAGCATTGTTCACAATAGCGAAGATCTGGAACCAGCCCAAGTGTCCGTCAGAAGACGAGTGGATTAAAAAGCTATGGTACATATATACTATGGAATACTACTCAGCCATAAGAAACGATGACATCGGATCATTTATAACAAAATGGATGTACCTTGATAACATTATACGGAGTGAAATAAGTAAATCAGAAAAAAAGAAAAAGTGAGAACAGCATGATTTCATACATAGGTGGGACATAAAAGTGAGAATATGAGACATGGACAAGAGAGTGGTGGTTATGGGATGGGGGGAGGGAGGGAAGAGTGGGATAGGGAGGAGGGGAGGGACACAGGGAAAACCAGATTGAAGGTGACAGAGGACAATTTGATTTTGGGTGACGGGTATGCAACACAATTGAATGATAAGATAACCTGGAGATGTTTTCATTGTACATATGTACCCTGATTTATTGGTGTCACCCCATTAGAATTAATAATAATAAAATATATATATAAAAAAATAAATTAAAAAAAACCATATGAGATCTCATAATATATTCAAAGGAAAGGCTAAAATTTGAAAGAAATACTCAAATATTGGAAAAGATGTGGAGCAACTAAAACTCTTATACACTACTGGAATGAGTGTGAACTGGTGCGACCATTTTGGAAAACTGAGTCTCTACTAATGCTTAATAAACACATACTCTATGATCTAACAGTACTACTCTAAAGCATGTACCTAAACCAGCCACGTATGTATGTGTGTCCAAAGATACGCACAAAAATATCTACAAAGTGTTATTCATAATTGTAAAAAACAAAGCACTGGAATGAGTTCAAATGTCCAACAGCAATAGCATGGAGAAACCACTGCAGCATATTCATAGAATGAATACGATGCAGAAAGATAACAAACTGTAACTGTGCACCATAACATGGCTGAAACTCACAGACATATATTTGGCCAAAAATAAAAAGCCAGACACGAATAACACATACATATAAAATTTAAAAACAAACAAACCTGATCAAGAGTGACAGAAATCATCATAAATGTTATTCTGGAGGAGAATGACTGGGAAAGGCACGGTGGAGGCTTCTGGGTGGCTGATGTTTCATTACTTGATCTGAGTGGTAGTTATATGGCTGTGTTCACTCTGTAAAAACTCATTCACTTATAATTTAGGACTTTTCTATATATATGTTAAATCTCAATAAAGTTTACCAAAAATATATACTATGTATTAGCAACAGTTACCAAAAGAAAAGCCTCAGACTAGAATTGATTATATTTAGCCATGTATAAACTGTGGACAAGAATAGTTCTGGGTATCTGCACTAGGTTGAATAGTATTCCCTAAAAGGTATACCCATCTAGAACATCAGAATGGGACCTTATCTGGAAATAGAGTCTTTGTAGATGTAACCAAGTTAAGACAAGGACATACTGGATTATGGTGGACCCTACTCCAATGACTGGTGTCCTGATAAGAAGAGGGAACGGTTGACAGAGATACAGAGAAAAGAACATCACATGAAAACAGTATGCAATACAATGACAGAGGCAGAGACTGGAATGATGTGTCTGTAACACAAGGAACCCCAAAGATTGCTGGCAAACACCAGAAGTTAGAAGATGCAAGGAAGGATTCTTTCCTAAAGCCTTATCAAAGAGCATGGCCTTGCTGACACCCTAATTTCAGAGTTCTAATCTCCAGAACTATGAGAGGATAAATTTTTGTTAAGTCACCCAGTTTATAGTAATTTGTTACAGAAGTCCTAGGAAACCAACACAGCAGGTACAGAAGTCAGAAATGCAAGAAGAAAATCTACATTAAAAACAAGCATCCAGAAGTTTGAAAATGGGAAGGATGGAAGAATAGATAGATAGATGATAGATGATAGGTAGATAGATGATAGATGATGATGATAATGATGATGATGATGATGATGATGATGATAGATAGATAGATAGATAGGTAGACAGATTATAGATTATAGATAGGTAGATAGATAGATGATAGATGACAGATAGAGATAGATAGATGATGATGATGATGATGATAGATGATAGATAGATAGATAGATAGATAGATAGATAGATAGATAGATAGATAGATAGATAGATGATAGATAGAGCTGGTATGCTTGCTTATCTGCATGCTTGTCTGAAACCAGGAAAAAAGCTGAGACCTCAGTCTCCATCATTTGCATTGTGTTTAGTGCTCTAAAGAGGATCCATTGACTTTCTAATACATTGATTTTATAATTTTATCAAGTCCTATTTTTAGGACAAGATATAAATATATCAACTCTTTAGAGAAACAACACCAGAAAATAGAAAACAAATTCTTTCTTTTTTATTAATTTTAATGGGGTGACACCAATAAATCAGGGTACATATGTTCAAAGGAAACATCTCCAGGTTATCTTATCATTCAATTATGTTGCATACCCATCACCGAAAGTCAAATTGTCCTCTGTCACCTTCTATCTGGTTTTCCCTGTGCCCCTCCCCTCCTCCCTATCCCACTTTCCCCCCACCCCGTAACCACCACACTCTTGTCCATGTCTCATAGTCTCACACAGAAAAATGACATTGTAGACTCAGAACATATTTCAGGGGGCACTGGCTCCTTTGATGGATGGACACATTGCTCATGGACAGTACTATGAGAGACCCTGATTGGGGGTGGGGGTAGCTCCGGTGGACAAACTCCTGCACCAGGAAGGTGCTCTCATCCAGTTGGACACTTTAAGGTTTCCATGGACACAGCCCTGAACTATACAGGTCCTCTCACCTACCGTGGAGTAAGGCAGTAGAGATGGGCCTCCAGTTTGCACCTTGGGTAAAGTGCTCAGGGAGACTTGTGAAGGACACCTTTGTAATTATTGTAATTACTGTGTAACTTTTGCTATTGCTGTAGTTTCTGGTGTCATGTAGACTGTGAATCAAGCAACCCTAAAGGGGTGGAATGTGAGGCAGCTGTGTTAGGCTTGCTCATGGGGTTTACCAGCTGCAAGCACTTTGCCTGATTAGTGCATGAGCACATGGCAGTACCACGTGTGTGTGGCCTATATAAGGCTATAGGTGCTTGTGCTCAAGGGGATTGTGGATGGCAAATTGCCTGTCTGCCACTGTGAGGAACCATTTTGCTGTTTTTTTGCCTGAGAGGTGGTTTCCCCTGCTTGTGTGCTTGTCCGCTATAGTGGGACTTTATTAAATGAAATGGTCCAACTCTTTCTGGCTCTACAGTTTCTCTACTGTCTGGCCAAATCCAATGTGGACCAGCCTGTCCTTGGCCACTGGCATTACAGAAGGATTCTGACCTGACAAAATGAGTTCTCTCACCCTTAATAGACTAACCTCACAGAACTGAGTTTTTATTTCTGACTCCATAAGAAAACCTTGAAAAACCACACAGAATTCATGGGAAAAAAAATTTAAATGTGCCAAACTAAAGAAAGATCATTACACTAGAGCAGGGGTGCCCACACTTTTTCAGCTTGCGAGCTACTTATAAGATGACCAAGTCAAAATGATCTACCTACAATAAAAATGCAAAACATAAATTTATTTATTCTATATCATCATTATTTAAGTTACTATTATTACTATTTCATATTGTGTATTCTTCTTTCACCTTTCTCCTTCTCAGCTCTCTTTTCAGAGGAAAGTCAATGTCATAGTTTTTATGAACAGCCCGAAAAAGCCGCTCCACATTTCCCTTCTTTGGAATAGCAATGGCACACAGACAGATGAGGCAAACGCACTTAGAATATGACATAGTGAAAAAAATCCCCTCCCATTCTGTATGAAAGTGGCAGGTTTTAGGCTTCTTACTCAGACCAACTACAGCACTCATTTTTATACCCTTTTTGTATTTAGTTTAAATAAATTGAAGGTTAACTATGCAGCAATGTAACTGAACAAGGTAGCGCGGTTTAACACGCATGCATAGGGTGTCAGAAAAGTTCAGACGTCAGATTGGTACCCTGTATGCCAATCAAAAGACAAATGTTTTTAATGTCATGCGATCCACCCACACTTCCTTCGTGATTGACTAGTAGATCGCGATCGACGTATTGAGCACCCCTGCACTAGAGCTTTCTAGCATGCCCTGTTAGATTCTGATTGTAATTCCAACTGCCACTTGCAGGATCAGTCAGCTCAGGCTGTTAGTTGCCAGCAGCAGAGTTCCCAAATCTAGGCATCTTACAACAATATGGTCTATTTCTCACTCATACCACATATTCAATACCCAATTTCAGCCCTTGCATCTTCATTTCTAGCCCAGGAAGTAGGCGCAGCCCCTCTCTAGGGTGTGTCAGTCTGTGGCAGAGATAAAAGAGTAACAGTTCTAAACTTTTATTTTCAGTAGTGGCATGCGTCACCTCCACTCACATATTATTGGCCAGAACAAATCCATGTCCAACATCAGTGGGTGAGACTCTAAAGCTTCTGCAGGAAGGGAGCAAACAGGGAAGTACAGTGAACAGTTTTGAATAATAAAAAAATCTGCCATCCCTGTGTTGTAAAATTCTAAATGATTTAGGATATGGTTGCTGGACCCATATGGGCATGTTTATATACCCCTTTGAGAATCTGATAAAATGTATAGAACCTACCTCCAGAAAGAGTTACACAAAAGCCAATCTTCAGAAATATGTATATATAAAAATACCTACAGAAGTTTCTATATAATGTTAAGGGTCAGAGACCTCTGATTTCCATACATAAAGTCCAAACCCAGAATAATAACTCTAGATTTAGAGAGAAATTTTCTCAGGAGCTTATTAAGAGAACTGCCATTTGTCAACAAAAGGTCCACTTCCTCATTTCACTTGAAATTAGAGGGGAAAAACCTCACCCAAGAAGGACATCTAGTTTCTCTGCAAACTGTCTACTATGCTAGCCCTGAAGGGCTGGGCCTTAGATAACTGCCCTTCACACCACTTGGCAAAGTTCACTGAAATGGGCCACAATACCTTTCCAATATATTTTCTTTCTAACTTGTCTACTGTTTTGTCATAGTACTTTTTTCTTTTACTATATTTCATAAATATGTATAATCCTAAGCAATACTGAAACAGTAATACAGTAATATTACTAAGTAATAATACCAAGTAATATTAAGTAAATCATATTGCCTTATCCTGAGACAACCACACATTGTGGGTTTATACACACATACACATTTGCATATTTGTGGCTCTCTTGATGGAGTTGAGGATCACACACAACAATTAGCTTTTTTCAGGGTCTCATCTTTAATTTATTTTCTATTGAGGGTGGGAAACCACTCTGAATAGGTTGTAAAATCTTACTGAGAATTAAAGCAAAATACTTTCACGTTGGAATTCATCTGCAATACAGAAATGCTTTCTGTTGGATTCCAAAACTTCATTTGACTTTCATATACAACTGCATGCATTGCTTTGAGCAAACCCAACACACAACATCCTGATTAGGGGGTAAGAATTTGCTTTACAAAAACCTTCACTAAAGGTATCTTTAAATAGTAACTGTCTCTGGATGCATTTTTAAATAATTTATAAAGCATAATGTACACTTTTATACATAGCTATTAGGAAAATACTCCAAATACCTATTAATTAGCTATACCTTTGTTCATTAAGACTTTGCTAAAACATTATCAAAACAACAAACACCCTTCAAATTTAAAGAATGGTCACACTCTGTAATCTGCAAAATAGCTGTTTTAAGATAATAATAAAAAGGGTAATATTTTTCCAAAACATACAAAAGGATAAATCCTATTATTAGGGGGGAAATATGTATTAAGTACTATTAATTTCATTTCAATAGATTTATGTTTCAAAACAACACTATGTATTGCAGTTTTAAAAATAACAATAATTGTGCCTGACCAGGCGGTGGTGCAGTGCATAGAGCATTGGACTGGGATGCAGAGGACCCAGGTTCAAGACCCCAAGGTTGCCAGCTTAAGTGTGGGCTCATCTGGCTTGAGCAAAAAGCTTACCAGCTTGGACCCAAGGTTGCTGGCTTGAGCAAGGGGTTACTTGGTCTGCTGAAGGCCCGTGGTCAAAGCACATATGAGAAAGCAATCAATGAATAACTAAGGTGTTGCAACAAAAAACTGATAATTGATGCTTCTCATCTCTCTCCGTTCCTCTGTGTCTGTCCCTATCTATTCCTATCTCTGACTCTCTCTCTCTCTCTGTTCCTGTAAATAATAATAATTGTGAAATAATAAAGAGTGGAAACTCACATAACTTTTTCCCCATATGGTCCCACTCTAAATCCCATTTTAGCCATTTCCCCTCCTTTATATTTCTCAATACCTTGGAAATACCCCATATCAGTTATAAATTCCATGTGAGCCCCAATCACAGTACTATACCAACCTCCTCTACCTTGTTTCCCTTCATCAGGGTTCAAGAATAGATGGTTGTGGAATAAACACCATAGGATGGATACCTTTCAAGCTTTTATAGACCAATGAGAAAATGGGTCTCTAGATAATGGGTCATCTTAATGCTCTAATGCCTCAGATTCAGACATTCCCATTATAGAGATGTCATGATTAGAAAATACAAACAAAAGGAAATCATTTTACATTATTTACAACTGTTCCCTAAAATCTTAAAATATCACATAACTGTCTCTAATGTCTTATTTCTTATGGGCAAGACATGCTGACATCAGCTGAAAATTGGGATAAAATACAGAGAGCAGGAGCAATGAGAACACATACCAGGAAGAAAATGGAACCCAGAATTCATGATTAGCAATCACCTCTAGCTTGTAATGAGTTTCTGGACCAGCGGGAGTAAAATTGCATGCCAACAATCACAATAAATTGCTTTCCATTTGAATACTGACCAACCATATCATCACCTAGTTCCAAAGAAATCTGAGCTTATCAAATATACTGCTAAACAAAAGCCAGCCCTCAATTGCTAATGTAGTTAACTATGCTGGGTAACTGAGTGTGGATGAAGGCTCAGTAATACAGAACAGTGATCATATATTAAGCACTGGACATGCAGTACTGTTATTATAGTGTCAACCAATAAACATAGTCTTTTAAGAGACTCTACTAATAACACACTATTTCAAGAGCTGAGCCAGTCTATAGGATAACTGCTCCACAGAGAAAGTCACAACAAAGTACCACAATTGCTATATCCCTTCCTTCAAGTAATACAACCTGGTACTGGAATAAGCTATCTATGCTTTCTAGGTGTTTTAAAAAAAAACTGGTTAACTTTTTTTATTCAAATTGGTTTATAAGAGCCTTAAAAGCAGACTTTAAAGAAACCATTTTAGGCTCTGGCCAGTTGCCTCAGTGGAAGAATGTCAGCCCGGCATGTGGAAGTCCTGGGTTTGTTTCCTGGCCCTCTCCTTTCTCTCTCTTCCTCTCCCACAGCCAAGGCTCCATTGGAGCAAAGTTGGCCCAGGCACTGAGCGTGGATCCATGGCCTCCGCCTCAGTTTCTATAATGGCTCTGGTTGCAATGGAGCAACACCCCAGATGGGCAAAGCATTGCCCCCTAGTGAGCACGCCAGGCATATCCCAGTTGGGCACATGTGGGAGTTTATCTCTCTGCCTCCCCGCTTCTCACTTCAGAAATATACAAAAAAAAAGAAAAAGAAAGAAAGAAATCATTTCAATGTTCTCACTTACATTTGCCTGTTTAACAGTCCTCACAAAAAAAAAAAAAAGAAACACAGCAATTTCAAAGAAAATCAGACTAATAGAAAAATGTAATGGAAAGAAATGTAGATTTCTCTAAGGCTCTCTGCTTCAGATTCTTGATCAATATGAGCAAGGATGTGAATATAAATATATGGTGTAATAAAAAAATTCTTCCTGAAATATGTTCTGAGTCTACAATGCCATTTTTCTGTGTACAAATAATTGTTGAATTTCATTCATTCATTCATTCATTTATTCACTTAAGATTACTTCAACAAGAGTTGATTGAGTTAAAACATATGCTAAGCTCAGTTAATCACACACAGGGAATATAAAATGAAAATATTTTCATTGAATAGAGAAAGAGAAGAAAAACAAAAGAGTAGAATAAATGCATTGATAGAGATAGGTGCTGAGCATTCTGCATCTCCAATGAAGGCTACATACACAGAATGAGGAGCCCTCGGGGCAGACTTTTCCAGAGGTGACACCTGAGCTGTCTTAGGGGAGAGTAATCATCACTTCACGCAAAGTTTAAAGGGGATGGACTGAAGGTATAGCTTGAACAAAGACACAGAGACCAGAGGAGAACAACAACCGTTCTGCTTTGTGGAATGCAAGAAAAGTGTTAAGGAGTAGCAAGAGACAGGTGGAGAGGTAAGCAGAGAAGAACAGAGTCTTGTGATAAAGCCCAAAAACGAACTATAACCACAAGCAATAGGAAGCCACAGAAGAGGAGTTGTCTAGTACGATATGCATTTTTAAGACATCCGTCCAGAAACTGTATGAAAAATGGGTATGTGCAGATTCAAAGCGCACATAAAAATAGTCCAGCCTCACCAGGCAGTGGTGCAGTGGATAGAGCATTGGCCTGAGACACAGAGGACTCAGGTTTGAAACCCCGAGGTTGCCAGCTTAAGCATGGGATCATAGATATGACCTCATGGTCACTGGCTTGAGCCTAAAGGTCACTGGCTTGAAGCCCAACATTGCTGGCTTAAGCCCACAGTCGCGGGATTGAGCAAGGGGTCACTCAGTCTTCTGTAGCCTCCATTCAAGGCACATATGAGAAAGTAATTAATGAACAACTAAAGTGCCACAACGAAGAATTGATGCTTCTCATCTCTCTCCCTTCCTGCCCATCTGTCCCCGCCTGTCTCTCTCTCTGTCCCTCTTTCTGTCTGTCTCTCTCGCTAAAAAAAAAAAAGTCCAGATGAGAGTGGCTGGAGACCTGAACTATGGCTGAGGAGACCTGGGAAGCAAAATTGCTAGAAGCTGGTGCTTCATCGAATGTAAGAATGAGGGAAAGGAAAGATGCAATGAGGCCCAGGTTTGGGGTCCTTCTTGGCAACTGAGTGGAGGGTGATGCTTTCACTGTTGAAGCAGATGGAGAATGGAAAAGGAACTAATGTAGAAGGTAGATGATGAGTCATCATCTGTGCCTGAGAACGTGTGGGAACACCAGCAGTGGCTGAATTTTTGAATCTAGAATGCAGGGTGAAGGTCAGCTGGGACATAAAGATAAATGAGTTGTGTCCAATTATAAAGCAGTTGGTATCAAAATGTGTGTAATATCATCCACAAAAAGTATGTGAGCAATAATATTACGGGGCAGAACCTAAAAGGCTGCTTAATATTTAACAAGTAGAAAAAGGAAGAGGAGCCCAACTTTGAGGGAGAAGACTAGTCAGAAGAAGAGGGAAACATGTCATAATTGAAAGGAAGGAGGTGATGCACTAATCCAGCAGAAAATATGCCGCAAGGATAGAAACTGGGTCTGGCAACTAGAAGGTGTCATTGTTGAACAAAACAAAAGTCATGGTAACAGTATGATGACATGAGTCTAGACAACACTGGGCTGAGGCATGAGCTGGTGGCAGCAGAGACAGTAGACTACTGTTTCAAGAAACCTGATAAGGCCTGACCAGGCGGTAGCACAGTGGATAGAGCATCGGACTGGGATGCGGAAGACCCAGGTTCGAGACCCTGAGGTTGCCAGCTTGAGCACAGGCTCATCTGGCTTGAGCAAAAGCTCACCAGCTTGGACCCAAGGTCGCTGGCTTGAGCAAGGGGTTGCTCGGTCTGCTGAAGCCCACGGTCAAGGCACATATGAGAAAGCAATCAATGAACAACTAAGGTGTCGCAACAAAAAACTGATGATTGATGCTTCTCATCTCTCTCTCGATTTCTGTCTGTCTGTTCCTATCTATCTCTCTCTCTGACTCTCGCTCTGTCTCTTTAAAAGAAAGAAAGAAACCTGATAAGAAATGGGGTAAGAGAGTATGCTTTAATTCACAGGAGATTAGAAAGGAGGAGAGGTGTTGGTTTATGCCTTTGTATTATCAAGATGAGGGAGCTTGTGAATGTGTTCATAAGCTGGAGGGTAGATGCTTTGAAGGGGAGGAGAGTTGAAGGTTCCAGATTCAGGAGGATGAAAGACAGTGGATAGAATCAAGAAGGAGGTGGGAGGGAATGTGCCAGAAGGAAGCAAGAGGAAGCTAAGCCTGTGCCAGATTCAGCTTTCTAGATACTATGCTTTCTACCACACTCTATTCCAACTAGTTTTTAAAAAATCATTGCTGCCTTCCTAAAGAAGTTGCTGCCATAAGAGAAATCAGGTAAGACTTAGTGCTGACTTCAGCATTCTGATTGACTAACGATTATGCAAATAAAAAATCCACAAAGCAAGTTATTTGTAAGGATAAGCAATACATTTATTTACACATTGAAAGATAAGCATATTCATTAAGTATATAATATACCAACTTCTAAATAATGTCCTACAGTAAATGGCTGCTTAGGTCAACAGCAAAATTTGAAATATAAGTGAAGTCTTCTATCTCAAAGAGGATCCCTGTGACCTTTGCAGCAAGTCTGCCTCTACTCAAAGGCCCAGAAAGCTCAATTGCTGAACACTGTAATATGTACTATGAGCCTTGTATATACCTTGGATTAGTTCCAGCCTTGTCAGAGCCTCACCACCCAGATGCAGGTGTGTTCTCTGCCTGCTCATTCCTTTGTTCCAATAGGAAGCATGCAAGCTAATACAATTCACTCTGGGGATAGGAGACCCTCATAGGAACATGCAGGTATTAGAGTAACAAAAACAAAGAGCACCCTAAGTAGGAGCAGAAATTGGAGAAAGAAATAGCCCAGGCAAAGAAAAGCATCAGAAGTCACTACTTGAATCCTCCAGAGGACCTTTCCACCCATTCTCACTGCTATACAAACTTTTCATACTATTCTAAAACCTTCTTACAAAGTACTGTATTATGGGACCATTGGCTAGCTAGCTAGTTGGAAAAATAAGGACATAAGGTCATCACCTATAACTTTTTCTTTGCATTTTTTAATTAATTTTAATAGGGTGACATTAATAAATCAGGGTACATATGTTCAAAGAAAACATCTCCAGGTTACCTTATCATTCAATTATGTTGCATACCCATCACCCAAAGTTAAATTGTCCTCTGTCACCTTGTATCTGGTTTTCTTTGTGCCCCTCCCCTCCCCCCTCTCCTCCCTCCCCTCACTCTGTAACCACCACACTCTTGTCCAGGTCTCATAGTCTCGCTTTTATGTCCCACTTATGTATGAAATCATGCTGTTCTCAGTTTTTTTCTGTTTTAGTTAATTCACTCTGTATAATGTTATCAAGATCCATCTATTTTGTTGTAAATGATCGGATGTCATCATTTCTTAAGGCTGAGTAGTTTCCATAGTATATATGTACCAAAGCCTTTTGATTCACTTGTCCTCTGACAGACATTTGAGCTGTTTCCAGATCTTCGCTATTGAACAATGCTGCACGAACATGGGGGCACACTTCTTCTTTTCGAACAGTGCTATGGTGTTCTTAGGGTATATTCCTATAAGTGGGATAGCTGGGTCCAAAGGCAGTTCGATTTTTAATTTTTTTAGGAATCTCCATAACGTTTTCTACAGTGGCTGCACCAGTCTGCATTCCCACCAGCAGTGCAAGAGGGTTCCCTTTTCTCCACATCCTCGCCAGCACTTATTCTGTGTTGTTTTGCTGATGAGCGCCATTCTGACTGGTGTGAGGTGATATCTCATTGTGGTTTTAATTTGCATTTCTCTAATGATTAGTGATGTTGAGCATTTTTTCATATGCCTATTGGCCATCTGTATGTCCTCTTTGGAGAAATTTCTATTCATTTCTTTTGCCCATTTTTTGATTCTATATTTTGTCTTCCTGGTGTTGAGTTTTATAAGTTCTTTATAAATTTTGGTTATTAACCCCTTATCAGACGTGTTGTCGAATATGTTCTTCAATTGTGTGGTTTGTCTTTTTATTCTGTTCTTATTGTCTTTAGCTGTGCAAAAACTTTATAGCTTGATATAGTCCGATTTGTTTATCTTACCTTTTATTTCATTTGCCCGTGGAGATAAATCGGCAAATATACTGCTGCTACAGATGTCGGAGAGCTTGCTGCCTATGTTTTCTTCTAAGATGCTTATGGTTTCACGGGTTATGTTTAAGTCTTTCATCAATTTTGAGTTTGTTTTTGTGAATGGTGTAAGTTGATGGTGTAGTTTCATTTTTTTGCAGGTAGATGTCCAATTTTCCCAACACCATTTGTTAAGGAGGCTGTCTTTACTCCATTGTATGTTCTTTCCTCCTTTGTCAAATATCAGTTGTCCATAAAAGTGTGGGTTTATTTCTGGGTCCTCTGTTCTGTTCCATTGATCTATGTGCCTGTTCTTATGCCAGTACCAGGCTGTCTTGAGTATAATGGCCTTGTAGTAAACCTTGATATCCGGAAGAGTGATACCTCCTGCTTTATTTTTTCTTTTTAAGATTGCTGAGGCTATTCGTGTTCTTCTTTGGTTCCATATAATTTTTGGAATATGTGTTCTATATCTTTGAAGTATATCATTGGTATTTTAGTTGGTATTGCATTGTATTTATAAATTGCTTTGGGTAATATAGACATTTTAATGATGTTTGTTCTTCCTAACCATGAGCACGGTATATGCTTCCACTTCTTTGTATCTTCCTTGATATCTTTTATCAATGTTTTATAATTTTCCGAGTACAAGTCTTTAACCTCCTTGGGTAAATTAACTCCTAGGTACTTTATTTTTTTGGTTGCAATAGTGAAGGGTATTGTTTCCTTAATTTCTTTTGCTGAGAGTACATTGTTTTTTTCTTGTTTTGGTTTTTCTTTTTTTTACAGGAACAGAGAGAGTCTGAAAGAGGGATAGATAGGGACAGACAAACAGGAACGAAGAGAGGTGAGAAGCATCAATCATTAGTTTTTTGTTGCCATTACAACACTTTAGTTGTTCATTGATTGCTTTCCCACATGTGCCTTGACCGCGGGCCTTAAGCAGACCAAGCAACCCCTTGCTGGAGCCAGCGACCTTGAATCCAAGCTGGTGAGCTTTTGCTCAAGCCAGATGGCCCTGCACTCAAGTTGGCGAGCTCGGGGTCTCGAACCAGGGTCTTCAGCTTCCCAGTCCGACACTCTATTCAATGCGCCACAGCCTGGTCAGGCACGTTTATTGTTGATATATAAAAATGCCTCTGATTTCTGAGTATTAATTTTATATCCTGCCACCTTGCTGAATTCATTTATCAGGACCAGTAGTTTTTTGACTGAGACTTTAGGGTTTTCTATATACAATATCATATCATCTGCAAATAATGACAGTTTTTCTTCTTCTTTTCCAATTTGGACGCCTTTTATTTCTTCTTGCCTGAATGCTGTAGATAGGACTTCCAGAACTATGTTGAATAAGAGTGGTGAGAGGGGGCACCCCTGCCTGGTTACTGATCTTAAGGGGATTGCTTTTAATTTTTGCCTATTTAGTATGATGTTTGTTGTGGGTTTGTCATAGATTGTCTTTATCATGTTAAGGAATGATCCCTGTTTTCCCACTTTACTGAGAGTTTTGAGCATGAATGGGTGCTGGATTTTATGAAATATCCTTTCTGCATTTATTGAAATTATCATGTGATTTTTGACCTTCATTTTGTTTATGTGATGAATCACATTGATTGATTTGCGAATATTGAACCAGCCTTGCCTCTCCAGAATATATCCCACTTGATCATGGTGTATGATTTTTTCATATATTGCTGGATCTAGTTGGCTAATATTTTGTTGAGAATTTTAACCTCTAAATTTATCAGGAATATTGGCCTATAATTTTCTTTCTTTGTGTTGTCTTTGCCCAGTTTGGGGATCACAATTATGTTGTAATTGGTCTGTTTAGGTGTTCTGAATCTTCCAGATTGATTTTTGAAAGATTATATGATTCAAGACATTTGTCCATTTCACCTAGGTTGTCTAATTTTGGGGCATAGCGTTCTTCATAGTATTTTCTTATGATACTTTGTATTTCTGTTTTGTCAGTTGTTATTTCTCCACTCTCATTTCTAATTTTATTTATTTGAGTCCTCTCTCTTTTTTTCTTGGTGAGTCTAGTTAAAGGTTCATCAATCTTGTTTACCTTTTCAAAGAACCAGCTTCTTGTTTCATTGATCCTCTGTATTGTTTCCTTAGCATCTATGTCATTTATTTCTGCTCTGATCTTTATTATTTCCTTCCTTCTACTAGTCCTGGACTTTATTTGCTGTTCTTTTTCTAGTTTTTAGATGCAGGGTCAGGTTGCTTATTTGAGCTTTTTCTAGCTTCTCATGGTATGCCTGTAGTGCTATGAACTTCCCTCTCAGGACTGCTTTTGCTGTGTCCCATAAATTTTGAGTTAATGTATGCTCACTATCATTGGTTTCTAAAAAATTTTTTATTTCTTCTTTGATCTCATTGTTAATCCATTCCTTATGTAATAACATGCTATTTAGTTTCCAATTGTTTGAGTATTTTTCAGTTTTTCTTTTGTGGTTAATTTCTAGTTTCATGGCATTGTGATCAGAGAAAATGCTTGATATGATTTCAATCTTCTTAAATTTGTTGAGACCACTTTTGTGTCCTAACATGTGGTCTATCCTAGATAATGTACTATGAGTGCTTGAAAAGAATGTATATTCTACTGCTTTAGGGTGAAAAGTTCTGAAGATATCTATTAAATCGAGTTCATCTAGCATATCCTTTAAGTCTGCTGTTTCTTTTTTAATTTTCTTTCTTTAGGATCTATCCAGTGATGTTAGTGGGGTATTGAAATCCCCTACTATTATAGTATTGCTGTTAATCTCAACGTTTATATCCATCAAAGTCTGCTTTATGAATGTCGGGGCTCCTATATTTGGTGTGTATATTTATAATGGTTATGTCTTCCTGTTAAATTTTCCCTTTATCATTATGTAGTGTCCTTCTTTATCTCTTACTACAGCCTTTGTTTTAAAGTGCATTTTGTCAGATATAAGTATTGTTACCCCATTTTTTTGCATTTTTATTTGCATGAAATATGTTTTTCCATCGTTTTTCCTTCAGTCTATGTACATCTTTTGTTTTAAAGTGTGTCTCTTGTAGACAGCATATGTATGGGTCCTGTTTCTTTATCCACGCAGCTACCTTATGTCTTTTGATTGGATCATTGAATCCATTTACATTTAAGATTATTATTGATATATAGTTGTTTATTGCTATTTTATTCTTTAAAGCTGTATTCTTCTTTTGCTATATTCTTTTCCCCCTTTGAACTGTTCACAACAGGCCCTGTAGTATCTCTTGCAGAATTGGTTTGGTTTTAATAAATTCCTTCAGGCTTTCTTTTCCTGGGAAGCTCTTTATTTCTCCTTCAGTTTTAAACATTAGACTTGCTGGATAGAGTACTCTTCGTTGTAGGTTCATGTTCTGCATTACTTTGAATATATCTTGCCATTTCCTTCTGGCCTCCAGTGTTTCTGTTGAGAAGTCAGATGTCAATCTTATGGGGCTTCTTTGTAGGTGATAGCCTTTTTTTCTCTAGCAGCTTTTAAATTTTTCTCTTTATCACTTAGCTTTGGTATTTTAACTATGATGTGTCTTGGTATAGATTTCTTTGGCTTTCTCTTTAATGGAGTTCTGTGTGCTTCTTGAACATGTGAAACATTTTCCAGCCTTAATTTAGGAAAGTTTTCAGCTATGATTTGGCTGAACAAAGTTTCTATCTCTTGTTTTTTCTCTTCATCTTCAGGAACCCCTATGATGCAGATGTTATTTCTCTTCATGTTGTCACAGAGCTCCCTTAGAATTTCCTCAGGGCTGGCTCATGCAGGATGCAAACCGAGGTTTCTCAGGGCCAGGTGGGGCTGCTCGCGTGCACTCAGCTGCGAGCCTCCGCCTTTCCTGAGCTTTAGCCCCACCTCCACAGTCAGGGCCAGCTCACGCAGGATCGCAAACCACGGTTTCTAGGGCCAGTCAGGGCTGCTGGTGTGCGCTCAGCTATGAGACTCCTCCTGTTCCAGGCTTTAGCCCCGCTCCCACGGTCAAGGCCAGCTTGCACAGGGTCACAAACCTTGATGATGGGCCAGGTGATGCTGTGCACCCACAGGGCCCTGCTCAGCAGCAGATCTCTGCCCATTCCTGGCCTCCTGCTTTTCCTCCGCAGGAGGTGCTGCAGGTGGGCCCGCAGTTGCTGGACCGCTTTTGCGCATCCCCTCCACCCCTGCTGGGCTAGACCGAGCTCACACCGGCTGGGCCTCCATCCCTGCCGACAGAACCGCGTTTCCGCGTCCCGCTGTCACTGTCCCTCCAGCAACACTCAGTAGTGTGGGTAGGGGCTCTGCAGCTCAGACCCTAGCACTCCATACTGTAGTCCTGGAAGCTCCCTCTGTGAGCTCTGCTCTAAGTGCTGTGGGAAAGCTTGTTTGGCTGGTGTCCTGCCTCCCTTTGCTGGTATTGCTAGTTCTAGGGGAAATATTTGTTTCCGATTAGGGAAGTGACTCAGCCCAGGTGTTATGGTGGCTGTCCCTCAGAGTGTTTCTCCCTGTGCCTTTCAGTCCACTCTCTTCCTGCTGCTCTGCTCCTCTCCTCTGTTCCCATTTCCCAGAGCCCCGGGTGAGTGGTTGTGAGAGAGGTTTTCTGCACTGTGCCTTTAAGAAAAATCCTGGGTCTGAGAAAACTGTTTTCCTCTCACAAACAATATCCTCACTTGTTTCACAGCTCAATACTGTCCAAACGCCTCTTCTAGGCTCTAGGGCTGCAGGCTGGGGCTTTATTCCTGGGACCCAGGTCCCTCCCTCTCCGCTAAACTCTCTTCCTGCCATGCAAGTCTCTCAGGGCTGCCGTTCGCTCCGGGGAGCTGGGCAGCCCTTTCCACGTTTCCGCTTTTCCTGCCAGTCTCAATGTGGCTTCTTCAGTGTTCCTGGGTGGAAGAGTCCACTTAGTTTAGTTCAAAGTTGGTTTATCCAGATGATGATTCTTAAAATTAAGTTATAATCCACTTTGGTTCTGGGAGTTGGAAGTTGGTACATCTGCCTACTGCATCGCCATCTTGCCGTCTCCCTCACCACCTATGACTTTTAATTAATTTAATTTTAAATGAATCAAAGACATAAATCTGAAATATCAAACCCAGATTTTTTTTAAATCTCAGAGTGGAAATGACCTTTCTAAGTATGATACAAAATCCAGAAGCAACAGGAAAAAAAGAGTGATAAGTATGCCCAATATTTAACATTTCTGGGTTGTTAAAAAATTAAAGTTTTAAAAAATGAGAAACTGAAGAAAAATATTTGTAACTCATATTCCAAAGAACTGATTTATTTAACAAAGTGGTCCTTCAATGAATAAAAAGTCAACAAACCAATAGGGAAAAAAAGCAAAGAATATGAACAGCAACCTCACTAAAAAACAAAATATGAATTGATCTTAAATATATGAAAAGACATTCAACCTTATTGCAATAAAATGCAAATTAAAACTATAACAAGATGCCATTTAAACCATCAAATAGTCATGGATCAAAATACAAAAGGTTGAGTGTGGGAAGAAGGAAATTTCATACATTGCTAATTAGACTGCATGTTGCCACTGCATATATAAAGGACAATTTGGCAATAAATATCAAAATTTAGCTTGACCAGGCAGTGGCGCAGTGGATAGAGCATCGGACTGGGATGTGGAAGACCCAGGTTCGAGACCCCGAGCTCGCCAGCTTGAATGTGGGCCCATCTGGCTTGAGCAAAAGCTCATCAGCTTGAACCCAAGGTCTCTGGCTCCAGCAAGGGGTTGCTCGGTGTTGCGACGGCAATGAAAAACAAATAATTGATGCTTCTCACCTCTCTCCGTTCCTGTCTGTCTGTCCCTGTCTATTCCTCTCTCTGACTCTCTCTCTGTCCCTGTAAAAAATAAGTAAATAAGTAAAAATAAAATCCTTAAAAAGAAATTTAAAGTGTACATACCCTTTGATTCTATAGTTTCATTTCTAGGTATTTATATGCAGATTATTGGTATAGGGATCTTTATTGGAACACTTTGTAGAAGCAAAAGGTTTAAAAAAATCTTAAATGTCTACCAATAATAGGTAACTAGCAAATAAATTGTAGTATATCTTAATAGTTAAAAAACATTTTTTAAATGGGATAGCATTACATGTGCAGATAAAATATATTCTCCAAGATATGTTAGATAAAGGAACAAGGTGCAAAACAATGAGTAGTGTACTATCATCATGTAGAGATTAATACATAGATCCAAATACCTATAACTGTAAATTGCATAAATTATCTCAGAAAGAACAGATCAAAAAAATATGATTACCTTTGAGCAAGAAGAGATAGGTAACTGGAAGAAATGAGAAGGCAGAAAACTCACTTTTTATTGTATGCCATTTATAACTAGAATTGTGTGGCATGTACAAAAGTAAATTTTAAGACATATCTCACTTCCAAAGTGTTGAGTTTAATTCAGGGCAGCTTCCCTGTTCTGTTCATTAAACTTTGGGACATTGAAACACAGGCTTGGGGAGATGATTGGGTAGAAAGCATTGCTCTATTCATTTACCTCCTAGCCTAAAAAAAAAAAAAAACCTATCTCACAATTATATAGATTCTTATTGCTATCATCATATGGTATCACCTGTTACTAGAAGATATATTGTCAGGACAAAGACTTTCTTTTCTTCTCTGAAATTTAAAGAGCCAGGATCTATTTCTATTATTCATCCCCACTAGATGGCTGGCACACATGCCTGGAAGTGTAGACAGCAGTCTGCACCTACCACTTCTGATGCATGGGGCTTAAATAATTTAAATACAATTCATATCTGAAGTTAATTAAAATAATTTCTGAACCTTCTTAATCCCCTTTGAAACAGTGTACAGTCTGAATAAATTTAAGTAAACTCTTTATTAGTAAACTATAGTTTCACAGATGTTGTATTCAAATTAGACAAAAAAGCCTAAGAAGACAGGCCTGATCTTTGGTGGTGCAGTGGATAAAGCATCCACCTGGAATGCTGAGGTCGCCGGTTCGAAACCCCAAGCTTGCCTGGTCAGGCACATATGGGAGTTGATGCTTCCTTCTTCTCCCCCTGTTTTCTCTATCTCTTTCCACTCTCTCTAATAAAAAATGAATAAATAAAATCTTAAAAGAATATATGGATTTAAAAAAAAGAGGAAATAAAAAACCTAAGAAGACAAAACTGGCATGATCCCAGGATCTATCTAGTGCCTAGCAAAGAAACATGTGCTTAATCAGAACTTGTTGAGTGAATGGAAGAACAAAAAATTTAATCAATTAAACTATAAAACATTATTTTAGTTGGAATCATCATAAAAAGCGTGTAAGATCTAGGTGAAGTCTTCCCAACTTTGATGAATTCTCTGTTTTTGTTTGTTTGTTTTTACAAAACTCTGAATGCAAAGCTTAATTTCAATTCTTACCCTGTCCTCTTCCGGGGTTGTGCACTTTACTGTGGAATTTAAAACATAGTTGTTACTATTGGCCCATTACACTATTTGCCACTTAGCAACCTTAATGTAAATACACTTTTAGTCTAAATGCCACCCTGCTGGCAAACCTTCATCGTTTTAGCCTGTTCTGGGAAAGCTTCAAGGATGCAATGAAAATTTGTGTGGATTATCACTGAGCAGGAGATATTATTTATTTCACAATTTGCTGCATTTTCTTCTCTATTCCTCTAGGATTTCTCAGCAGATAGTAACCTTAGAATTAGCAATGTCCTTCCTGTCTATCCCAAAACGTCCCCCAGCATCAGAAAGAAGCCCACTACCATATGGTTCTACGTCAGATATGGTATACATGCCATGTACTCTTTCCCTGTAATGGTAAACCATACATGAAATATAAAGGTTTCAACATTATTGTTACAGTTACATTCTCTGGATTTTGATATCTTAAATTTTCTCAGATACTACTGAGACAGGTCACAAAGATCAATAGTTTCCACTATATTGCATTGGCTAAACACTATTTTCCTCACAATTCAGATGATTAGGAGACAATTTTAGTTTTGTTTTCACAATCAACAAACTTAGTGCATTCTGCCAGGAGGCCCTGTGGCAGAGCTGCACACCCTGTACTCTCATCGAAGGCAAAGGTAGGCTTGAAATGGAAATTAAATTTCTGCTTTGAAACTTCCTAGGAATGCTATGAAATGAATGGGGTGGGTCGCAGCATCTGCATTGGATACTGCC
The DNA here is from genome assembly GCA_037038555.1 of Rhynchonycteris naso. Classification (NCBI taxonomy): domain Eukaryota; kingdom Metazoa; phylum Chordata; class Mammalia; order Chiroptera; family Emballonuridae; genus Rhynchonycteris; species Rhynchonycteris naso. The sequence continues at coordinate 180,610,820 of CM072995.1, read as the reverse complement.
TTACCCAGGGATTTGGGTTTTAACTCACAGAAACACATTACAAACTATCTTGGGAAAAAGGCGGAGGGGAGAGATGGGGAGGAGAATTTACTACACTACACATATGCCTCACAGCATCCTTGGGAAGAATGAGGAGCAGAAACTCAAGAGCAATCAGGAAGCAATGCAGCAATCTCTTCCTCAGATCTCTCTCTCTCCCTCTTTCTCTCTCCATCCTGTGGCCTGTTGCTCTCTGCACACATATTCATTTGCCTTTCTCTGCAAAATCAAAATCAACCAATTTTGCATGTTATAGCTTAGAAATGCACAAACAATAAATATACATTAACTCCCTACCTTACAGTGTTTAAATGATGGATTTTGTTGTTTACAATTCATAGAGTGCCAATAAAAGTTTGCGATTAAAATGCTTCATTGCCTGACCAGTGGTGGTGTAATGGATAAAGTGTTGGCCTGGGACTCTGAAGTCCCAGGTTCAAGCCACAAGCTTGCCAGCTTGAGCGCAGAATCAGAGAGATGATTCTATGGCCGCAGGCTTGAATCCAAAGGTAATAGGTTTGAAGCCCAAGGTCACTGAATTGAGCCCAAGGTTGTTGGCTTGCGTAAGGGGTACTGCTATGAAAAGCAATCAATGAACAAGTAACGTGCCACAACTACAAGTTGATGCTTCTCATCTTTCTCCCTTTCTATCTGTCTGTGTGTGTGTCTTTCTCTCTCATTAAAAAAAAAAAAAAAAATGCTTTGTGAACTACTATGCACAACAATGTCCAGCAATAAAAAAATACATTTTGCCCTGGCCAGCTGGCTCAGTAGTAGAGTATCTTCCCTGTGTGTGGAAGTTTTGGGTTCGATTCCCAGTCAGGGCACACAAGAGAAGCAACCATCTGCTTCTCCACCCCTCCCTTCACTTTCTCTCTCTCTTCCCCTCTTGTAGCAATGGCTTGATTGGCTCGAGCAAGTTGGTCTCTGCTGCTGAGAATGGCTCCATGACCTCCACCTCAGGTGCTAAAATATGGTTCCAGTTGCAATGGAGCAAAGGCCCCAGATGGCCAGAGCATCACCCCCTAGTGGGCTTGCTGGGTGGTCCCAGTCAACGCGCATACAGGAATCTGTCTCTCTATCTCACCTCCTCTCACCAAAAAATTAAAAAAGTAATTTTTTTTTTAAAAAAAGACATTTTCTAGACCAATCTGGTTTGGAAAGTACAGGATTAAAAACTAATGAACATAGTTCAATGGTTCATTAGATAATCATGTTCATTATATGAATTTCAAGGGCAATTAGTAAAAGAAGGTGCTGTTGTCATATTGGAATGGTGTGTCCGTGTACACATATGCACATTGTTTTTAAAAAGCTTATCTCATTTACCATTAAATTACATCAATATACTGGATGGATAATTCACTGGAGAACAAAATTTTTGTTGCATCCACAAAAACACTTGTTCTTACCTAATTCGAGTGTGCTGATCTCAAATCTGATATTAGTTTTTCTCTGTAAGCTACATTTTATTTGCAATTCTAGATTTTAGGTTTTCATCTTATTGTAAAATTTTCAACATTTAGTTTAACATAATGAAGTAGAATGTCTTCTTGGGCATCATCTTTGTGAAAATATAATACTTTATATAATGCAGTAAATACACAAATACACTAAAATATATGATTGCATCAAAATTTGTCTAGAATATCGAAATAGAGCATATTAAAACACTTATTTTAATCATAAATTTTGTGCAAAGCTTATTTAAATTCTATTTAGGCAAAAATTTGTGTTTGTAGCTCTTGCATTTGTGTACTTGTTGAGGACAATCTCGTTTGATGCTCCAGCAGTAGTCTGCTCACCACTAACAGCTCCAAGATTTTTGGGAAACGTATCAAGGTGACTGTTCAGGAAGTGAATCTTAACGCTCATGTTACGTCCAATGTCGTGGAAAGCCAACAACATCCTTTGAACCAGAAGTTCATATTTTTCTGCTTTTTTGTTGCCAAGGAAGTTCTTTGTAACTGCAACAAAAGATTGCCATGCTGCTTTCTCTTTCTTATTTATCTTCCTGACAAATTCTTCATCACATATGAGGGTTTGAATTAGAGGTCCATCGAATACACCTGCTTTTATCTTCTTGAAAGACAAGGCAGGAAAAGCAGAAATAATATGTTGAAAGCATTCACTTTCTCTATTCAAAGCCTGAACAAACTGCTTCATTAAGCCAAGTTTGATGTGAAGTGGGGGAAAAATGATTCTGTCTCAATTAACTACAGTTCATTCACAATATTTTGTGTGGACAAGGTCCACCGGGGATGAGGATGTCAAAGCCGCAGAGACCCGACTCAGGAGACTAGGTTCAGTGACGCAGATCCACTTTATTAGGGAAGTCAGCTAGCTTATATACATGGTTTTAGCCAATAGAATGTCACAGCAGGGCAAATGGCCAAAAAAGGTCAGGAGGCTGCCTGGTTGGCACTGAGTCACTTCCGTATAGCAGGTGAGCTCCCTCCAGGGTGTGCCAGGGAGGGTTTAACCTGCTGGAGTGTTCTCACAGCACAGCATCAGCTACAGCTGCCAGGTAAATGCTCTGCGCTCTACCTACATGTCCCCCTTCTCTTTTTATGAAGGCCAGTTGAATCTGCTGGATGACTGCTTGCTGATGTTGTACTCGCTGAGAGTAAATCTGAGTAGCACTGGGTCACTGAGGTTACCCCATAGAATGCCATTTCACCTTTGGGATTCCCTACCGCTATTGTCACACGGGAGACCAAGGGAACAATTACTGGAATAGATTACAGGAAACTGGGGGCTATTAACTACAATGGGCACACATTAGTAGGAATAGAGTGCCTGGGCCTGGGGGCCTGTCAGGGGTCAATCTCTGGGCTTGTTCTGGCAGAGGTCCCCAAACTATGGCCCATGGGCCAAATTGCAGCCCCCTGAAGCCATTTATCCAGCCCCTGCTGCACTTCCGGAAGGGGCACCTCTTTCATTGGTGGTCAGTGTATGGAGTACTATATGTAGCGGCCCTCCAATGGTCTGAGGGACAGTGAACTGGCCCCCTGTGTAGAAAGTTTGGGGACCCCTGTGCTAGAGCCTTCATATCTCCCCAGGTGATGTTATGTGCACATTGGTTGCGAGGTCTTCTCCTGGAGTGCTGAAGACCTCCTCCAGGCAGCCATTCATCAAGGCTGAGGCTGGCCATCTCCTAAACTGTGGGGTTCACCAGCATGGGAGATTTCTTGGTGGGGTCATCTTGGGACATGGGGAGTGGCCGCACGTTCCTTCCTGGGATCCAAATTAAATGCGGGCTATTTTCTGGAAAGACACAAGCATAGCCTCCCCCTTACATTAGAAGAGGGTGTGGTCCCTGGCACTGAGCTGTGGTTGGGTCCTTCCAGCGTACCAACAGCAACGGGATTGGTTGGCTACGAAGGCCTCCCCAGTGCTTGTAAGTGGGAGTTAAGCCATCAGAATCAAAAGTTAAATAATTGAGAGTGAATACAACACTGATGAGCACTTCTCTGGGTGAGGCCCGGGGCATATCCCCACTTTCTTTTTGTATTTGGCATTTAATGTCCCTGTGTCACCGTTCTACAACGGCTTGTCCTTGGGGGTTGTAAGGAATGCCAACGCGGTGTGTGATTTGCCATTGAGAACAAAAGGCTTTAAACTGGCCGCTGATATAACTGGGTCCATTGTCAGTCTTAATCTCCCAAGGAATGCCAAGACAAAGCATGGCCTGTTGAAGGGCACAAATTGCATGTTTAGTGCTCTCTCCAGCTAGGGCCGAGGCTGAGATGGCTCCGGAGAAGGTGTCTACCACTACATGTACGTAGCAAAGTTTGCCAAACTGGGGGACATGAGTGACATCTATTTGCCACACCGTATTTGGCTGTAGGCCCCAAGGGTTGACACCTTGTGGCTGCAGGGGGCCTAATGGTAGTAAGGGCCCGCGTTGTTTACATGTATGAACAAGGTGTTTGCAGGCTGCGTGAGTGAGATGGGGAAAGAGGGATTTAAGAGAATGGGCAGATATATGAAATCGGACATGTAGTTGCCTAGCTTGCTCAATAGGAGAAAGAGTTAATACTAGATGATCAGCTTGTGTGTTGCCTGTGGTTAAAGGATCAGGTAAGCCAGAGTGGGAGCAGAGATGCTGACACTCCTCTAGTAGTTCTTTAAGCTGGCTGAGGGCCTTATCAAGTACTGTCTGCTTGGGTTGGAAGGTGGAATGAACAAGGCCTTTAACTGTTTGTACAGCATAGACACTATCCGAGAAGATATTGAGGGGAGCCTGTTGCCAGAGGCATAGGGCATAATAGATGGCTAGTAGCTCGCCTACTTGTACTGACCCCGCATAACTGTATTTATGGAACTTCATGCCTTCTGTTGGTGATTTGAATACTATTCCACAATGAGAGCGGCTAGCGTCGGTGAATGCGTGCATGCTATGTGGGATAGGGGTGGAGGCTGGATAGGAATGAGGGGTTGTTTGCAAGGGGACTCTCTGCAGAGTCTGTAAGAGTTTATCATTGGGTAGGTGATTGTCTATTTGACCAGGAAAATTAGCCACAAGTGATTGTACTTCCAGGTCATTAGGAAGGAGGAACTATATATGGTCAAGAGGTATTGGTAAGATGAGTACATCAGGTTCTCCACCATACAGGGTGACACATGTGTGTCGCAACTTTCGGCCAAGAATGCAGATTGTGGTCTTGCTGGGGTTGATTTTAGACAGCTGACTATATGCTAGGTGTACCCAATAAAGGGGTTTGTTCTGAAACAGGACTCCGGTAGGAGTGCCTTTTGTAGCCAGGACAATGGCTGAGATTGGCTGAGTAGGTTCTAGCCTGGTGGTCGACACAGAGCAAATAGCATTGTTAATGTTTGCTATGACCTGTTTTGCTGCTGCAGTGAGACAGCGGACGCTGGTGGGCTCTCTGTTGCCCTCAAGGAGGGATAATAAAAGGTCTAATTCAGACATAGAAAGAGATAGGTATCCACATATCCAGTTTATTTGACCACATAGCTCTTGTAATTCATGTAAAGAGCATTGCTGAAGGACTGCGAGCATAGGGGAAATAGGTGTTATTTCCTCACCTATGTGATATCCCAAGAAAGTAGAGAGCGGCAGGGTTTGTACTTTCTCTGGTGTCACAGAAAGTCCAATGGCATTCAGATTAGCTAAGAGCTGCTGGTAACACTCCTCTAATACCATAGGACCGACATGAGCTATTAAGATGTCATCCATGTAATGGTATATGAGGCATTGCTCCTGTAAAGGTTGCGTTGAGGTACCTACATACCGCTGGCAGATGGTGGGGCTATTTTTCATACCTTGAGGAAGGACTGTCCACTGATACCTTTGATCCAGAAGGGCATGATTAGTGGAGGGCACAGTAAAAGCAAAATAAGGTTTGTCTTCTGGATGGAGGGGGATTGAGAAAAAACAGTCTTTGATGTCTAGAATTTTGGTATGGGCAGCCCGTGGCACTGCAGAGAGATGTGGCAAGCCTAGCTGTAAAGTGCCTATTTTTGCCATATCCTTGTTAATTGCCCTTAAATCACTGAGGAATTTCCATTTTCCAGATGCCTTTTTCTGTATCACAAAAACCGGTGAATTATGAGGACTGGTGGAGGGTTCAATATGTTTGGCTTCTAATTGTTGCTGAACTAGCTTGTGTAATTCTTTTAATTTTGGTTTTGTTAATAGCCACTCCTCGACCCAAATTGGTTGGTCAGTATCCCATGTAAGTTTGATGGGTTCCGGGGGTTTTAGTTGAGCAGTGGCCTTTATAATTGGCTGGCTGGTAATAGAGACACAGAGTAAAGATAGTATGTCTCGCCCCCCCAAGTGTATGTGGTAATTCAGTCATAAATAAGGGACTGAAAACTCCAGTCGCCCTGTCAGGATCTATCCAATGGAGTGGCCCTATGGCTTGTCGGGCTGGTCACAATCCGCTAATTCCCTGTACAAGAGGCCCAGGCTGCGTGGCCCAGCTTCCTTTTTATCTTCTTCCCTAATTACAGAAACATCAGCACCTGAGTCTATGAGCCCAAGGATGGGGTGGCCTTCTACTCACAGGGTCAGAAAGGCCTTATTCTGAGTTAAAGGTAAGGTCCAATAGACTCCCGTGGGAAGTTGCTCTTTTATGGGCGGGGCTGAGAGCTGCCCCACTTCTCGTTTAAAGGCTCTAGGGGCTTTCCATTGAATTAAGTCTCCCATGGTGAGGGCTGCTTGGGCCAATGTTTTCCAATTGTGGGGGCAATTTAAATCAATACTGATATTGTCAAGTAATTGATGAATATAGGGAGAGTTCCTGGCTAGCTTTTTGGTCATGAGGGTACCAAGCTGTGGCCATGCAGCAGCAGGGTTGCTGTTGAACAGAAAAAGGTGGGGGTCTCTAGTGCTAATGCCGCAAGAGAAGTATCTCTCTGCTAACACAATGGAGTGTATAGGCTAGCCCATGGATCTGCAGCAGGAGCACATGTGGGCTTTAAAACTGAGATAGAAAATGGAGCCTGAGGAATTGGGGCAGGGCCCTGATCCCCAGCAGGGACTGCAGAATCACGGCTTCCACTTCTTCGGGCAGCGAAGCTGATGATGCAGTTAGCAATTTGGTTGGTTTTGTTTCTGCACGCTCAGCCGCAATTTTGTCAAACTCAAAGGCTAAATGACTTTCCTCCTCAGTGGAGGGGGGCAAATAAGGGGGTAAGGGTTCCTCTGAAAGAGGAGTAGCCTGTAGGATCTTAGGAACCGGCAGAGGGTCCTTAGCAGTAGCACCAGTCAGGCAGGCATGTATTGCTAAGAGGGCAGGAGTGAGGCCAAGAGGGAAGGTCTGTCCTTCATGTACTTTGGCCAAACAATCATGTCAAAGAGCTGGGCCCAAGTGGCCGGATCCCAGAGAGGCGTGTCCCTAAGCCAGGGATTGAAACTAGAGAGGAGCTCCCAGTAAGTACAAAGATCCTTTTGGCTAACTTTAACTCGCCTACTCTGCAATAGGGCATGCAGGGCTCGGGAGTGAGGGAGAAGGTTTCCCATTGCAGAGGGTCACTTACCCATCCCTTGGATGCCGGTTAGGTCCCTGTTCAGGCACCAGAATGTGGACAAGGCTCACTGGGGATGAGAACAAAGGATCCGCAGAGACCCACTCTGGAGACCAGGTTCAGTGATGCAGATCCACTTTATTATGGAAGTAAGCTAGCTTATATATATGGATTCAGCCAATAGAATGTCACAGCAGGGCAAATGGCCAAAAGAGGTCAGGAGGCTGCCTGGTTATTGCTGAGTAACTTCCGTATAGCAGGCGAGCTCCCTCCGGGGTGTGCCGGGGAGGGTTTAACCTGCTAGAGTGTCCTCACAGCATAGCATCAGCCACAGCTGCCAGGTAAATGCTCTATGCTCTACCAACAATTTTGCATCCCTACTTTCAGAGCTTCACATTTCAGCCAATCCTTCTGTGTCCAGTGTTTCCCCCAAGCTCAACTGTCCCACAAACACAAAAAACAAGGATACTTCGTGAAACCTTTCTGTTGTCCTAGCAGAAAATGTACCATTTTAAGATACACAAAAAAGATACAGTTATGATTCTCATACTTCATTAAGTTGAGGACAATATTTATGTAATTATAATCTTCTTGCAGATGAGTTGAATAACCAATTGGAACCAATGTGAGAGATACAAGATGGGAGCAGAGTAGGCAGACACACAAACTCCCAGCTCAAACCACCAAAATGGATTACAAAATAAATTAGAAACAACCAGCATAAAAAACCAACTCTGGACTATAAGAACTGCTCTTAAAAATCAAGGAGCAAAGGAGAAGTCACACCAAGCCTGGTGGGGAGTGCCGAGGAGCAGTGAGCCTCCCCTGCTTACATGAACAAAGGGGGGAGGAGGGAGGCTCAGAGCCCAAAAAAACTCTCAATCCAAGAAAAACAGTAGAAAATATCACTCACAGTCATTTCCTGGGGACCTGAGAACAAGGTGTGTTGAAAGAGCTGGCTTGTTTTCCAAAAAAAAGGGGGGAGAGAGAGACAGCTGGTGACAGACAGAGGAAAGCATGGGAGGACCTGAGCAGCAGACTAATCCAGTGCTGGAAGCAGCCATACTTGGGGGAGGTGCTGGAGGCAGCCATAACTGGGGGAGGGGTTGATCCTCCCACATAACACAAGACTAAAGTGGTTCTGGGTCACCCATCAAAAGATATCTCTCCAGCTCCAATCAGCACAAGAAGACACAGCCGAAAACAAGAAGTGGAAAGGAGGGGAAGTAACTCAGGTCTCCATGGAGAGCTGAGATACACCTCCCCCTAGGGAAGCAGATAAAGCACCCCACCCCCAGTGAGAGTAACTGGTAGATCAGGTCTTCAGAGTCTCAGGTTACACCCACTGCATTCCTGGATACAGTTTCAAATAAGGCCCCTGCTGAGGTCAGTAAACAAGATTACCACCAAGTTAAGAAAACTGAGAAGAATACAAACAAATCAAGACTTCAAAGGGGCTCTATTAGAAAAGCCAAATTCCATAGTGGATTATAAACAACAGCTGAAGCCAACCCAAGAAGACCTAGAAATAACACAACTGAAAATTGGAGGCAGACAACACCAAGATTAGACTCAGCCAGCTCTACAAACAACACACCCAAACACACAGACATAATGAGAAGACAGAAAAGTTCAATCCAAATGAAACCATAAGAGAATTCTCCAGAAAATAAACTGAGCAATATGGAAATAACCAAACTTCCAGATGCAGAGTTTAAAATAATGATTGTTAGGATGCTTAAGGATCTTAGAACAAAAATGGGTGGTCATCATGAACACCTAAAGAGATAGCAAGTATAAAAAAAGGACATTGAAATATTAAAAAAGAATCAGTCAGAGATGACAGATACATTATCAGAAATGAAGACCACAATGGAATGAATTAAAAGCAGGATGAGTGAAGCTGAGGATCAAATCAGTGAGTTGGAAGACAAGATGAACAAAGGCATGGAAGCAGAGCAGAAAAAAGATAAGAGACTCAAAAAGTCTGAAAAAACTCTAAGAGAGCTCTGTGACAACATGAAGAGAAATAACATCCGCATAATAGGGGTTTCTAAAGAAGAAGAGAAAGAACAAAGGATAGAAACTTTATTCAATCAAATCATAGCTGAAAACTTCCCTAAATTGATGCAAGGAAGAGTCTCACAAGTTCAAGAAGCACAGAGAATTCCATTAAAGAGAAACCCAAAGAAACCTACACCAAAACACATTATAATTAAAAAACCAAAGATAAGTGATTAAGAGAAAATATTAAAAGCTGCTAGAGAAAAAAGGGCTATCACCTAAAGAAGAAGCACCCATAAGAATGACATCCAACTTCTCAACAGAAACACTTGAGGCTAGAAGGAAATGGCAATAAATATTCAAAATAATGCAGAACAAGAGCCTACAACCAAGACTACTTTATCCAGCAAGGCTAACATTTAAAATTGAAGGAGAAATAAAAAGCTTCCCAGATAAAATTCAAGAAAATTTCAAAGAATTCATTAAAACGAAACTAATGCTGCAGGAAATATTAAGGGGCCTGTTGTAAACAGATCAAAATGGGAAAAGAATATAGTAAAAGAGTAATACACCTTTAAAAAATAAAATGGCAATAAACAATGACATATCAATAATAACTTTAAATGTAAATAGATTAAATGATCCAATCAAAAGACATCAGATAGCTGCATGGATAAAAATACAGGACCCATACATATGCTGTCTATAAAACACACACCTTAAAACAAAAGATGCACATACTGAAGGTAAAAGGACGGAACAAAATATTTCATGCAAATAGAAATAAAAAAAGCTGTGGTAGCAATACTTATATCTGACAAAATGGACTTTAAAACAAAGGCTGTATTAAGAGACAAAGAAGGACACTACATAATGATAAAGGGAGCAATCCAACATGAAGATATAACCATCATAAATATCTACGCACCTAAGATAGGAGGTCCTAAATATATAAAGCAGACGGATAAAAAGTGAAAGATCAACAGCAATACTATAATAGTAGGAGATTTCAATACCCCACTAAAATCACTAGATAGATCCTCAAGAAAGATAATTAACAAAGAAACAGCAGACTTAAAGGACAAACTAGATCAACTGGATTTAATAGATATCTTCAGAACCTTTCACCCTAAAGCAGTAGAATATACATTCTTTTCAAGTGCTAATGGTACATTCTCTAAAATATATCACATGTTAGGACACAAAACCAGTCTCAACAAATTTAAGAATATTAAAATCATATCAAGCATTTTCTCTGATTACAATGGCATGAAACTAGAAAGCAACCACAACAGAAAAACCGAAAAATACTCAAACACTTGGAAACTAAATAAGATGTTATTATATAATGAATGGGTTAAAAATAAAATCAAGGAAGAAATAATAAAATTCCTAGAAACGAATGATAATGAACATACAACAACTCAAAATTTATGGGACACAGCAAAAGCAGTCCTGAGAGGGAAGTTCATAGCACTACAGGCATTCCTTAAGAAGCTTGAAAAAGTTCAAATAAACAACCTAACCCTTCATCTAAAAGAACTTGCAAAAGAATAGCAAGTAAGACCCAGAGGTAGTAGAAGAAAGAAAATAATAAAGATCAGAGTGGAAATAAATGACATAGAGGCTAAAGAAACAATACAGAGGATCAATGAAACCAAGAGGTGGTTCTTTGAAAGAGTAAACAAGATCAATGAACCTTTAAGGAGACTCACCAAGTAAAGAAGAGAGGGGACTCAAACAAATAAAATTAAAAATGAGAGTGGAGAAATAACAACCAACACAACAGAAATACAAAATATTGTAAGAAAATACTTTGAAGAACTGTATGCCAAAAAATTAAGCAACCTAGGTGAAATGGACAAATTTCTTGAAAGATTTAATCTTTCAAAAATCAATCTGGAAGAATCAGAAAAACTAAACAGACCAATTACAACAAAAGAGATTGAAACAGTTATCTAAAAGCTCCCAAAAAACAGAACCCCTTGGCCAGATGAATTCACTAATGAATTCTACTATATATTCCAAGAAGAACTAACTCCTATCCTTCTCAAGCTATTTCAAAAAATTCAAGAGGAAGGAACACTACCAAGTTCCTTTTATGAGGCGAGCATAATTCTGATTCCAAAACCAGGCAAAGACAACACAAAGAAAGAAAATTATAGGCCAATATCCCTGATGAATTTAAATGCTAAAATTCTCAACAAAATATTAGCAAACCGGTTCCAGCAATATATGAAAAAATCATACATCATGATCAAGTGGGATTTATTCTGGGGAAGCAAGGTTGGTACAACATTAGTAAATCAAATAATGTGATTCACCACATAAACAAAAGGGAGGAGAAAAACCACAGGATAATTTCAATAGATGCAGAAAAAGCATTTGATAAAATTCAGCATGCATATATGATCAAAACTCTTAGCAAAATGGGAATACAGGGAACATACCTCAACATGATAAAGGCCATTTATGACAAACCCACAGCCAACATCATAATTAATGGACAAAAATTAAAAGCAATTCTCCTAAAATCAGAAAGATGGCAGGGGTGTCTCCTTTCACCACTCTTATTCAACATAGTACTGGAAGTCCTAGCTACAGCAATCAAACAAGAAGAAGAAATAAAAGGCATCCAAATTGGAAAAGAAGAAGTAAAACTATCATTATTTGCAGATAATATGATACTGTATATAGAAAACCCTAAAGGGTCAGTCATAAAACTACAGGACCTAATAAATTCAGCAAAGTGGAAGGATATAAAATTAACACACAGAAATCAGAGGCATTTTTATACATGAACAATGATATGTCAGAAAGAGAAATTAAGGAAACAATCCCCTTCACTATTGAAACAAAAAAATATAAAGTATCTAGGAGTAAACTTAACCAAGGAGGTTAAAGATTTGTACTCAGAAAATTATAAAACATTGATCAAAGAAATCAAGGAAGACACAAACAAGTGGAAGCTTATACCGTGCTCATGGTTAGGAAGAATAAACATCATTAAAATGTCTATATTACCCAAAGCAATTTATAAATTTAATGCAATGCCAATTAAAATACCAATGACATACTTCAAAGATATAGAACACATATTCCAAAAATTTATATGGAACCTAAAAAGAACACGAATAGCCTCAGTAATCTTGAAAAAGAAGAATAAAGTGGGAGGTATCACACTTTCTGATATCAAGTTATACTACAAGTTCATTGTACTCAAAACAGCTTGGTACTGGCATAAGAACAGGCATATAGATCAATGGAACAGAACAGAGAACCCAGAAATAAACCCACACCTTTATGGTCAATTGATATTTTACAAAGGAGGTAAGAGCATACAGTGGAGTAAAGACAGTCTCTTTAACAAATAGTGTTGGGAAAACTGGACAGCTACCTGCAAAAAAATGAAACTAGATCACCAACTTACACCATGCACAAAAATAAACTCAAAATGGATAAAAGACTTAAATGTGAGTCGTGAAACCATAAGGATCCTAGAAGAAAACATAGGCAGTAAGCTCTCTGAATCTATCGCAGCAATATATTTGCTGATTTATCTCCACAAGCAAATGAAATAAAAGACAGAATAAACAAATGGGACTATATCAAACTAAAAAGCTTTTGCACAGCTAAAGACAATGTGAACAGAATAAAAAGAAAAACCACAAAATGGGAGAACATATTCTATAACACATCTGATAAGGGGGTTAATAACCAAAATTTATAAAGAACTTATAATACTCAACACCAGGAAGACAAACAATCCAATCAAAAAATGGGCAAAAGAAATGAATAGAAATTTCTCCAAAGAAGACATACAGATGGCCAAAAGACATATGAAAAAATCCTCAACATCACTAATCATTAGAGAAATGCAAATTAAAACCACAATGAGTTACCACCTCATACCAGTCAGAATGGCGCTCATTAACAAAACAACACACAAAAAGTGCTGGCGAGGATGTGGAGAAAAGGGAACCCTCCTGCACTGCTGGTGGGAATGCAGACTGGTGCAGCCACTGTTGAAAACAGTATGGAGATTCCTCAAGAAATTAAAAATCAAACTGCCTTTTGACCCAGCTATCCCACTTATAGGAATATATCCTAAGGACACCATATCACTGACTGAAAAAAAGAAATGCACCCCCATGTTTATGGCAGCATTGTTCACAATAGCAAAGATCTGGAAACAGCCCAAGTGTCCATCAGAAGACGAGTGGATTAAAAAGCTGTGGTACATATATATGATGGAATACTATGGGGCCATGAAAAAGAAGAAAATATTACCTTTAGCAACAATATGGAGAAACCTGAAAACTATTATGTTGAGTGAAATAAGCCAGGCAGAAAAAGAAAAATATTATATGACCTCACTCATTTGAGGAATCCAAGGAACATTGAGAACTGAGGAAAGAAATTGAGACAGAGGAGGGATCAAAGGGACCAGAGGAAAAGAGGACAGAGGGAATGGGGATGATAGGTTGAGATAAACCTAAAGGGAAGGGGGGAGGGTGCAATAGGGATGGGGGCAAGGGAGATGTGAAGGGGAACAGGGGGTAGGGGGTATGAATTCGGGGTTACCCTAGAAGCTATGTAAACACAATTAATTAAATTTAAAAAAAAGCAGTGCTACATATACACAATGGAATACTATACGCCCATGAAAAATAAGAAAATCTTACTTTTACAACAACATGGATGGACCTGGAAACTATTATGCTAAATGAAATAAGCCAGGCAGAGAAAGAAAAATATCATATGACCTCACTCATTTGAGGAATCCAATGAACAATGTGAACTGAGGAAAAGAAGAGAGGCAGAGTAGGGATCAAAGGGACCAGAGGGAAAGGGGAGTAGAGGATGGGATCAGAGAAGGGAAAGAGATTGGTGAAATTATATATACATAACACAGCGTTATAGAGAGTAGGAAAGCAATTCCTGGAGGGGAGGGGGGAAGGTGTTGGGGGAAAGGGGCAGAGGGAGATGTTGAGGGGAACACAGGGGTGGGGGGATGTATTTGGTGGGGCACTTGAATCTATGTAAACACAATTAACATCAATTTAAAAGAAAAGTAAAAGGACTGAAACTAGTGGCTGGCACAGAATGGGAGTTCTGTCAAATCAATAAAATACTTTTTCTTTGTAAAAAAAATAATGGAACTGCTGCATAAACATTACCATTGTGTAGGAGAACACATTTCAGACTTCATTTAGAGCTGTCAAGAAATAGCTGCCATTCTGTTGAACTGTAAGTGGTAACATCTAGCTGGCTGAAAAGACTACTGATATCATGACAGTAAACAAAGTATTTGTCTTCAGAAAACAAATCCACAAAAATTTATTCACGCTTCCTGAAATGGGATACATTAGCTGACCAGTGAAGTACATTCTTTTCTTGAAGCCTGGAGGCTAATAACTTAGCTGCTTTCTTTGATAGGCCCAAATCTCTTACTAAGTCATTCAATCGGGTTGGCTAAACTGCTGAGGGGTTAATGACTGCTCGGCATCAGAAGAAGACCCTTCAGATTCTACAACCATTTCCTCATACATATTATCAAAATTTACTTGATTACCATGTTCACTTTCTTCATCCTTAGAAGAAATAAAACCATTGAAAACTGCAACCAGGAGTGTCTCAGAGTGTGGGATAGGTCGTATTGCTGAAGAAATATTAGGATATGCGATCATATGCCATGTTTTCTTGCAGAGGCCCTTTGTATGGATCAGACAGAAATAACAGTCACTTCTGTGGTCCTTAGGTTCACGCCAAATCATGGGAATACCAAAAGGCATTTCTTTGCATTTTCCTTTTGTCCAGTCACGAAACATTTCCTCACAATTATGACACAAAATATGAAGAGCCCAATTCTTGTCTTAATTGCCAGGGGGAACTCAAAAATAGGCAATATATGCATGTGTCACAAATGATGAAATATTGCACCTTTGACTTTGAAGTGTGTAACAGCCACATATAGAACAGAGGTGTCAGGACTATTCTTACATTTACGCCTACTCGAAGAAGCCATGATTCGATCTTTAAACAAAATAAGAGGATGTTTTTATCAGGTAATAATTTTTTACATTTATAAACAACTACTATTATGTAAAAGTGATGTTTGTAAAACATTAATTGACTTGTGGTTATGTTCAATCCAAGAGTCATTGCCCTTTAACTCCAATTTAAAAACCAATGCATGCCATTAACTGTAACAAAAGAAATTAAAATTGCATAAAAACTAAAGCATGCACTAAAAAACAAATTTCAGATTTGGAATCAGTGATGCAGAAATATCTAGAAAAAGTTTTAAAACCTCATGCAACCGAAAATGAAAAAAACATTGTTTCCCAATGTAATGTATGTCAGTCAGGGTTTATGTTTTAAGTATCTCTTCTAGTAGGAATGAGCACTTGAGACAGAATAAAGGTAGTATTTAAATTCAAATGGGAAAAGGTAACTTACTTATAATTGCTGCTGTCAAATAAGTTATGTATCTGGAAAAAAAGGTGAACTTTTACCTCACACCACTTAAAAAATAAACTCCAAAGAAATTAAATGTTGCATATAAAATTAATTAATCTGAACTCTAGAAAAGATACTAGTGAGTTAGAGAGAGAGAGAAAAAGAGAGGGACAGACAGAAAGGGAGAGAGATGAGAAGCATCATTGTTTCCTTGTGCCACCTTAGACTTTTATTGATTGCTTTTTCATATGTGCTTTAATGGGGGGCTCCAGCTGTGCCAGTGACCCCTTGTTCAAGCCAGTGACCTTTGGCCTCAAGCCAGATGATCCTGCACTGCTCAAGCTGGCAACCTCGGGGTTTCAAACCTGGGTCCTCTGCATTCCAGGTTGACCATTCATCCACTGTGTTATGACCTAATCAGGCAGAAAATATTTTTTAAACTGCTTGTGGAGGAGACCTTTCTCAGCTAGACAAGAAATATAAAAACCATAAAGAAAAATATTTTATGACATAAAGATTAAGCAGCTTGGTTTAAGAAAAGATATCATTAAAAATACAAAATTATAATGCAGTGGGAAAAAAAATGCAGTCCCGATAGTCAACTAAAAAAATAATATTCACAAAATGCATAAGGCTCTTACATATTGATATGAAGAAAATACAATTAATCAAAAAAATGGGTGGAGATTGCAAGATGGCAATGAACTAGGCGAACATTCCAACTGCCACCTCTCAGGGCCAAATTAGATTACAAATTAATTTAAGAACAATCATCTTGAAAAACCAACTTTGGATTAAATAAAGAGGAGTCTATAGCCAAAGATAACAGAAGAAGCCACACCGAAACTGGTAGGAAGTGCAGAGACATGGAAAGAGCTGCCCCGCTCCGGGAACGAGGGGTGGCCAAGGGTCTGGAGGGTTTCTCACTGTGGGGAGGGTTGCCCTAAGAGGTGTGGGTCCTCAACCCCAGGCCCAGCACCCCAGCCTAGAGCCCAGAGCCTAGAAGAGGTGCCCACAACACATTTGGCAGTGAAAAGAGCTGGGGTTTTTATCTGTGAGAAAGAGAGGAAGCTGTCAGAGATGCAGGCTTCATCTTAAAGGGCCAGTGCAAAAAATCTCATTCACAGCCACTTATCTAGGGTTCCTGTGGGGGAGGGCTGAGAGGATTAGAGCTCTGTGAGGAAAATGTGAAGTTGGTAGCCTAGGGAGAGATGCCATGGGTGATGGCCACCAGAACCCCTGTGCTGAGTCATTGTCCAATAATGCAGTCACCATCTTTCTTGAGTGGAGCAGTCCCCCTGAGCAGCATCAGCCTGGGGAAAAGCCACTGCCCCGCCCATAGAGACTGGGTCTTTCTGAGAAGGCAAGAAGCAAGGAGCCCATCAGTCACTCAGTTTTCTGGCATTGAGGCTGGATATTTCCCCCATACTCTCTCAAGTCTATGACTGGTGCTCCTACCTCTCAGGAGACTCAGTAGAAACTGTTCCGACTGAAGACTGAAGGTAGACCACATCTCTGGGTTTCAGAGGCCACACTCACTGGACTCCTGGGGCTACACCCTACTAAGGTCTGTGAAAAAAGTCTAGACAGACTGACACCTGGGGCTGAGGGGCAGAGCCACACCCACCACCCTTCTTAATCCCTGAATTGCCCCAGGCTCTAGACTCTAGCAGAAGTTTTTTCAGTGGCTGAGCCCAACAAGAAGCCAACAGACAGGCTGCAGGAGGCAGGACTCAGGGAACCTTAGCCTTTTAAGTGGCCCTTCCCCCAGGCCCAGTGTAAGTAAAAGCCAGCCTTGGCGTGAAGCTTGGTATTTCCATGTGCATCTGGGCCCAGAAGACACAGCCACAAATACTGGATTGCTTGTAGCTCAAAGAAGATTGCCGAGTGACAGTCATGGGCAGTGCTTCCCACTGGTCTGTGCCAAGTTCCTGCCAGGGAGGCCCAGGGCTGGCACATTCAGTGGCAAGCTGCAGAGAGCATAAGATCAGAACCTAACAACCCTTCTCTAATGCTGGTGGTTGAGGCCAAGCAGGCTCCCATTGAATTCGGGCAGACAGTATAGGAACTGAGGAGCTGGAAAACATCAGGCCATACCCGTATATTGGAGGCTCACAGAGACAAGCAAGTAAATAAACAACAAAAGGGAAAGAGCTCTCTCTCTCTTTTTTTAAAACAGAGAAAAATCGGCTATTTACAGTAGGGACAAGGAAACAAGGAAAACCACACCTCACGGTGGCAGGAGAGTGATCTGGGAGAATTACCACCCAGGGGAAACACCCATAGCCTTATATAGGTTATGCACATGTCCCTGTGCCATGTGCTCAGGCACTAATCAAACAAAGTGCTTGCAGCTGGTAAACCCACAAGCAAGCCTAACACAGCTGCCCCACACCTTGCTAGAGTGGTGTCCTAAGGAAGGGTTCCTCACTCCTGGCCCAGCTGAGGCAAGTTCCACTCTCTGTGATCAGCACTGCCACAGCAGCTCATGTACATTGGATAGGGTGGAGCTTCACAGTCAGCCAGCCTGGGTGCTGGATATCCTGCCCCACTGGGTCAGATTCCACAGGGGAAAGGGAGAGAGGCTTGGCGCACAAACATTTAAATTGTAGATCTCTGTGAGCCTATTATTGGATCTGGTCAAAGGGCTTAGACATTTTCTCAGGGGAGGCAGGGCACACTCAGCCTTAATACAGGACTATATCTTCCTCCCTGAAACCAGGGTCTCATCAGCTGTAAGAACTTCTGAAGAGGGGACTGTTGGCTGCACTCAATCTGAACGTGCTGCTCATGTTGCTGGGGAGAAATAAAATTTGAGTATCCAGCAGTGGCTGAGGAATTAGGCTCTGGAGTAGGGGCCACTTTCCCTGTACTGAGCTGCTGACCAAAAGACCCCTGAAGTAAGAGGTCCCACTAACATTGTATTCCTAACCTCAGCTGCCCTAACTCAACAAGAGTATAATCTGTTGAGGTGTTGGTTGGGTGAGGCCACCCAGAGCCCACACTACAGCCTTTCTGCAGAAGACTTTGTGTGAAGACAAAAAAAGCTGCAAGAGAATATGAAGCAGCTGGAAATTGGAGGCAAATCTTAGGAAGCTTGGGGATTTTATGGAGCTGCTGTCACCTCTAAGAAGGAGGAAGCTGATCCTTATACACAACTTGGCTCCTCCCATACTACCTAGTCATAGGAGACACAAACAGTGAACAGAACAGTAGCTCCAGACAGGTAGCCCAAGGCAGGTTACAAACAATGGCTGATGCCAACCCGGGATGACCTAGAGCCAACACAACCAGTGGTGGGTGGCATAAAACACCAATCCTAGATTCAGCTAACTACAAAAGCAGCATGCACAAAGGAGGAGTCCAGCAGGTACCAGACACTGTGGAGAATAAATATGCCCAACAGGACAGACATTGCACAGTGTGTAATACCCGTGATCAAGGTTGACTCTTAGAGCCAGCCAGCATGAAGGGATAACTGCACCCATTAAAGGACCAACTGCATCTAATACTCACATACAACAGAAGGGAAAGTACTACCCTCAAGAAGCATTCCTAGAACAAGGAAATCAGGTGGCTCGTTGATCAGTTCCACCAAGCCCATTTTTCTCATAAAGACACCACAACAAATTTCAAAGTCAGACAGCACAATTTAATACACAAACAAAATGAGCACATAAAGAAATACGACCCAAACAAATCCACAAGAGAAATCCCCAGAAAAAAAAACTAAATAAAATGGAAGTAACCAAATACAAGATGCAGAGTTTAAAATAATGATTTTTAGGATGCTCAAGGATCTTAGAGCATCAATGGATGGTCATAATGAGAATCTTAATAAAGAGATAGCAAGCATCAAAAAGGACATTGAAATCATAAAAAATAACCAGTCAGAAATAAAAAATACTGCCTGACCAGGTGGTGGCACAGTGGATAGAGCATCAAACTGGGATGCGAAGGACCCAGGTTCAAGACCCTGAGGATGCCAGCCTGAGCACGGGCTGAGCAAAAAGCTCACCAGCTTGGACCCAAGGTCGCTGGCTCCAGCAAGGGGCTATTCGGTCTGCTGAAGGCCCGCGGTCAAGGCACATGTGAGAAAGCAATCAATGAACAACTATGGTGTCGCAATGGCAATGAAAAACTAATGATTGATGCTTCTCATCTCTCTCCATTCCTGTCTGTCTGTCCCTGTCTATCCCTCTCTCTGTCTCTGTAAAGAAAAAAAAAAAGACCAAGATCAAACAGGTTTGAAAGATGTGAGAAAGCTGTGCTGGGAAAAGGCAGTCTCATGCATAGCTGACCACCACTCAACCTCAGAAGAATAGGCCTTGAGTCTGGAACACACCCTTACCAAGAGCCTGCAAAGCCTATGCTGGACTTTTCACCTTGTGTGGAAGTATCTTTTCCTCTTTAGGGCTCAACACGTGCTCCTTTGTTCTACAGTGTGTCTGTAAGGTCATGGTGCATTTTTTGACCGGTCACATGGTCAAAAGTGCACCATGACTTTACGGACACACTGTATTTAAGCTTACATCAATGGACCTCGGGTATGGCCCCAGATTTTAGTACTTTAGACTCTATGAGAGAAGTGGGAAGAGGTCCTTCTGCTGCAGCATCACAGATGTGCACATAGGCCAGTTGCTCCATGTCAGCTGTTGAGAGCACTGACTAGCTTTGAGGGACCAATACACACTATTGGGGCTGATCTTGCTCTATCTTTACTCTATGTAAAAATTGCATTTTGTTCCATCTAGTGCTTGACCATGTTTTCCTTGGTAACTCCAATACCATGCTGCAACGGGAAGAAGTGTGTGACTTTTATTTCTAGTGGCTGACATTGTAATGATGTTTGCTATCCTCCCCTTATATTGGCTAATGGTATAGTGCTACTCAACAAGATGCAGGAGCAGAATAACTCGGGCATCACTATCCACAGACATGCACAATGCTTTATCCACTGCCGTGGCATTCTGCAAAGTGTATCCATGAACTCATTTCACAGAGAAGTAAGTCTAGCAATGGGCTCATACCCATCAAATAAACTGGCTAGTTAAAAGGTGGAATGACTTACTGAAGATTCAGTTATGATACCAGTTAAAACCTTGCAACCCAAAAGGAGTTCTGTCTAAAGGATGCAATATGTGCTTTGAATCGCAGGCAGTTATATGATACTGTCTCTCTGACAGCCAGAATTAACAGATTCAGGAGTCAAGAAGTGAATGTAAAAGTGATTCCTCTTATTAAACCTAATAAATCACTCCCAGAATTGTTGCACCCTATCCTGATAAACTTGAGCTCAGCTAGTTTGGAGGTATTAGTTCCCAAGGGGGCAATGATTCAATTAGGGCACAACAAGGGTCCCACTGAATTGGAATATCAGACTGCAACTTTTCAATGGTCTCATTGAATTGAAACAGGAGATTGGCTATTTTAGGCCTATGCCAACGAACTGACCAACAAGAAAAAAAAAAATTAGTCCGCTGGTTGGAGTAATTGATCTCAATTACCAAAGGGATATTAGATTGCTGCTACAAATGAGGACAAAGATAACTATTTATGGAACATAGAAGATTCTTGGGGAGTGTCTCTCAGTACTTCCAAGTGCAATAGTAAAAGTTAATGGAAAACTATAGCAACCAAAAAAAAAAAAATTGCAGAACAACTGAGCACTCAGGCCCTTTAGAAAGGTGTAGGTTACCCTACCAGATATAAAACCTCAAGCAGCAGGCCTTGGCAGTTGGCTCAGTGGTAGACTGTTGGTCCAGCATGTGGATCCTGGGTTTGATTCCCAGCTAGGGCACACAGGAGAAGCACCCATCTGCTTCTCCACTCTTCCTCCTCTATTTTCTATCTCTCTCTCTCTCTCTTCCCCTCCTGCAGCCAAGGCTCCATTGGAGCACAGTTGGCCCAGATGCTGAGGATGGCTCCATGGCCTCTGCCTCAGGTGCTAGAATGGCTCTGGTTGCAATGGAGCAACGACCCAGATGGGCAGAGTATCACCTCCTAGTGGGCATGCCGGGTAGATCCCAGTTGAGCGCATGTGAGAATATGTCTCTCTGCCTCCCTGCTTTTCACTTCAGAAAACTAAAAAAAAAAAAAACAAGCAGCAGAGGTTCTGGCAGGAAGGCAAAGGAAATAGGATAAAGATAGTGGAAAGAGGAAGCCATTGATATCAATCACAGCCTTATGATCAATTAGAGAAACAAGGCCTGTCGCTTCACAGATCTTTTCTTTGCTTGCCATATATATATATATGTTTATTTGTATATACTAACAATTTTCTTCTTCTACCTTCCTCTTATCTTTATTTTTATACAAGTTGTTGGAGGTTAACTTAACAATTTAGTTTGTAACAAAATATTCTGATGAGTAATTACTGTAGCTAATGACAGACACAATGACTGGAGACTGAGTATCTCCTCACCTTGGAAAGAGAATGAGGACTTCTTAGCTTGTAAGAAGAATAGCTCTGTCTTGCCAGGGAGAAATACAGAGTTGTTTCATTGTGAATAGAAGTTCAAATGTACTAAAAGAGTGTATATGGAAGCTCAGTAACCAAAGGGCTAGACCATAGCAATTATCAATGTATCGCCCCTGAACTCCAGATCCACACTTTATTGCCTGCTCTGTGATACTGAGATTTGCATGCATTTCCCCTTTTGCCAGCTAGCATGATAGGCTTCCTCACCTGGCTGTGCTGGATGGGCACTGGTTCTAGTGTGCCCCTCTGATGAAAGTACTGCAGCACAGACACAGCCTCACCAGCACCCACTCCGCAGCACTGAGCAGCTTCTCCCGCGCCCAGCACCTGTAGTGCTCAGCACCAGCAGTCTCCAGTGGCCAGCAGTTTCCCCTACTAGCACCCTTTCAGGCAGCTTTACAGTGGGAAGCCACCAGCAAGGCAGCTTGCCGTGAATGGCTTCCCCCAGCTTCCCCTTGCACAACCTTCAGGCAAGCTCCAAAGTATAGCACACCCTATCCACTCCCCCCATATCTGAAGGGGAAGATTTCCAACAAATTATGCCAGCACAGCACCTCAATGACTTCAGCATCTCATTAGCCATAGCCATGTCCTTTCCAGTAAGGTCAATTTCCTAGCCCTGGGGCAAAAGGGGGCCTTCCTTGGGTGTTTAAGCTCAGCCCAAAATGTTCTGATTGTTCCTTAGTTCTGCTATTCACATATTCTTCAGAGTTCTATTTACTCCTTACTAACCAATTTCTCATTACTCCAATCCTGTTATAGCTAATAATTCTTTGTTAAACTTGTTCTGTTCAAATTATTGTGTTGTTTCTGACTCCTGGTTGGACCCTGCTTGGTCCAGCCAAGCACAAACACGTACCATATAGCTTTAGGGGGAAATGTTCATTATCTTTTTTTAGCATATTAAAGAATAAAACTTATTTTCAGATAAAAATATGTTAATTCTTATATATTTCCAATCTGTTTAATTCTGTTCATAGGAATTCAGTATTTGTAACAGTTAATTCATACTTTTAAACTATCTTTTAAAAAATATTCTACTTTTAAGTTATTAGGAAAACTATAGATTGACACTAAATGGTTATAGTTGGTATTTCTTCTTCTCATCCTTAGTCATTTTTCTTTCTTAAGGGTAAATATACCACACTACATCTCTAACCTCTAACTACCAACTCTCTTTGTCTTTAATAGTCTTTTTCCCTTGTTATACAGTGAGTTTATGAAGCTGAATTAGGGAAAGAAAAAAAGGTGTTTCATTGCCTAAGCTAGAGTTTATTACAGAAATTACCAGAAAAAAATATTTGCAACACTGTACTATATTACTTATTTAAAATATAACAATATTTTATTTATTCTTTATGCATTTTAGATTAGCAAGACTTTCCCAATTAGTCCTTAAGGTATTTGTTAACAAGCTGATGACTTCTAACCTCCGAAATAGAGTGTCTACTATTAAAAAAAATGAGATCACTCAGAAGTCAGAGTTAGTACTTTCTTTTCTGTTAATGTATTACCATCAGTTTTATCATTTTTATTACAATTCATTTAAGTCAGCCTAATAAAGATGGCCTCACAGTCCAAAGGATGGAATCTGATTAGCTCCTAGTAATACTGCTTCTCATCACTTTTAGAAATTCAAATGCCTTCTAAAAGAAATCAGCCAGTGTAGTAAACTGAAATGTTTACCAGTAAGTTTAAGTTTTCTAATTATTTATTTGGGAGGTTTTCAAATAATATAATCCCTGTATATTGTAGTATTCATACCAGAATGAAATTTAAGTGGTCTGAAGCAGATATCTCAAAATATGACTCTGCAAGTATTTTTGTTACTCTCATCCTACAAGAGGCCATGACATCTTCATCAGCTCTGTACACTCCTTGAAAAGGGAACAATCACTTAAAAGACAGGCACTGCATCCTCAAAGAAAACCTATTATTGTTGCCATTTTATAGATAAGAACACTAGATTAGAGGGCTCTCATTTGATCAACATCAAGTAGCTGGTAAGCAGCAGTTAGAAATTGAATCCTGGTCTTCATAGTTCTAAAATCCAAAGGAATGCTCTAGCACCATGAAAACCAATTAGAATTGAAAAAAAAAAAGAAAAGAAAGAAAAAACAATTCAGATATAATATCCTGGCTCTAAAAATGAGATCTGCTTCAATTCAACTGTTCAATGTTTGTCTGTTTGCACCAGAGTAACCTTTTAAGATGGCATCATGTTTTGTCCCAGAAATTCAACTTCAAGGAATCCATGTAAGGGAAACTAATAAGGTTGCCGTCAAGTGTTTGTTTTACAGGGACAGAAAATCAGAAAGAGGGATAGACAGGGACAGACAGACAGGAACAGAGAGAGGTGAGAAGCATCAATCATTAGTTTCTCATTGCCGTTGTGACACCTTAGTTGTCCATTGATTGCTTTCTCACATGTGCCTTGACCAGAGGCTTTTGGCAGACCAAGCAACCCCTTGCTGGAGCCAGCGACCTTGTGTCCAAGCTGGAGAGCTTTTGGTCAAGCCAGATGGGCCCGCGCTCAAGCTGGCGACCCCAGGTCTCGAACCTGGGTCTTCCACATCCCAGTCCGACGCTCTATCCACTGCGCTACTGCCTGGTCAGGCACAGTCAAGTGTTTGTGTACCGAAGATGTGGGCAAGCCTCAGTGTCTGTGCAGGTCAGACAAGCTATGGGCCAGACACAAAATCAAATACAGTCAAGTGTTTGTGTACCGAAAATGTAGGCAAACCCCAAGTGTCTGTGTAGATGAGATAAGTTATGGTCCAGACACAAAATCAAATATTAGGCAGTCATTAAAAAAAGCTCTTCTAAAAGTTTCAATGAAATACAAAGCGAGAAAAATCATGATACAAAATACTGCAGAGTATAAAACTAATTACATAAACACACAGACACACATAACACATTATTTAGAGAGAAAGACCAGAAGATTTACAGAGATTAGTTCAGCCTTAAAGAATACAAGTGAAATTTTCTCTTTTCTTTACAATTGTCTCTGTTTTCTAAGATGTCTGTGATAAGCAGTTTTATTTATAATAAGTGTAAGTTATTTTTAATATAGTATTTTTCACACTTTCCAAATAGGCAAATATTTGATTTCCAAAGATTTAGTCTGTGAAAAATAATTTCAGAGATGTATAGCTTGTATTTATAAGGACTATTTACAAGATGAACCTTCTAATGTTGTTTTATTTCAATAAGAGGCAAAACTTATGTTATTGTATGCAAACCACATATAAATTCATTTTTAGCCCTCCTGATCAGTTTTTACATACAGATAAGACCCTAGAAAATTTGATCATAATCAATGACACAGAATTTTTATTTTAAGTTCTAAGGAAGAACTATCAAGTTGAGCTTCCAACTCTTTCTTCTTCAGTCCATTTCTCTGAGTTGAATTTTGGATATAAAGCACAAACCAAGAACTTATTTGTCTTCCCTGCCCAAATGCAGCCCTTCTCACAGGTTCCTCTCATAATGGCAGTCAGCTCAAGGTAACAGATTATGATCACTGAAACCACACATTTACTTAATTTTCCACATCCGTTTTCCACCTTGTCAGGACAGTGCATGAATCCCAGTGAACAATCAGTGCACTGGAAGAAAAGACAAACAAGGCTGGATGAAAATCCGGTTTGGTTTGTTGGTCATGCTAATACTGTGATGAATCTGACAGCACTGATCCCTTAGGATCAAAGCTACCAAATTATATTGACTTGCTCTTCATGTAGAGAAATGTCTCCAGATTTGTCTACCAAGACCTTCCTCTCATTATCCCCAGGTACTGGAGGAACCACACAAAGCAAAGCCATGTACAAAGAAAACTCCTTCAAGACTAACCTGGACTGACCCACCTGCCCATCCTCACATTGCCTACTGTAGTGCTTGCACAAAGCTAATACTCATAAATACTGGGCAGATCAACCAAATGGCCAGCTCGTTTACTGAAAGAGAAAAGCTATTTTCAGCAGTCTGAGTTTCTTCCTTGTTCTCAACAATCAAGGATAAATGTACTTATTTCTAGCTGCAATATGCTATGGTCAGATTGGTGGTGGCTTAGTTCAAAGAAAAGAAAGGCTTTGTTCCTTAGATTTTTCGGAACTGACGAAACTTCTATTTTTGCAGAGCCATGGGACCACTGAGATTTTTTTCTTGCGGCTTTCTCTTATTTGATTCAGGAATCATGGTCAGTAGAATTTTTACTTTGTTAACATTTAAGATTTTAAATAAGACCTGAACATGGGAAACAACAACCCCAATGTAGCATTTGAAAAAAAACAAAACCTTCCCTACTGAGATATTTTCTTTTATACCCTTTCCAGGTTCTGGAAGATCGCCGCACGGTTAAATGCATTGGCTTTAGTCCCTGAGGCCTCCAGATACTGGCAAGAGTATGACCTGGAATAAATAACAATATATCAAGATGAAATTTCTTTATAGTTTGTTCTTATAATATTTTAAATTCCTTTTGAGTGTGTTTTGATAGGTACATTCTAAAGCTTGGTTAAACTTGGATTTGTTACCAGGAAGAGATATGACCCCTGAAACACAAAGTTGTGTGTGTTCTGAGCCAAGTGTATGAGTCTGAGCTTCAGTGAAGTGGTTTAGGAGTATTTCAAACACTGTACTTAAATCATCCGCAAATTTCAAGGAGCCCCTGGCAAAATGGGAAAGAGAAGATGCTCTATCAGTTGTCACAGAGGAATTAGAAAATTATTCACTCACTGGGAAAAATGGTACGTGGGAAAGACAGAAACCAGGGATTCACCACTGCTATGGTAACTTACCTTCTGCCTACTACTGAAAGCGGAAAGAAAACGCTAAAGGGAACTAAGTTAGAATGATGAGATAATGACTTCAGTATTAGACTATATAAAAATATAGTGAATGAAACTATTCACTAAGCTGAAATAGTTACAGGTGCTATAACATGAAGAAATTCAGGGCCCTGGGCCAGTTGGCTCAGTGGTAGAGAGTGAGTCCAGTGTGTGGATGTCCCAGGTTCAAGTCGTAGTCAAAGAACACAAGAGAAGCAACCATCTGCTTCTCCATCCCTCCCTCTGCCCTTTTTCCTTCTCCCATTCTCTTCCCTTCCCGCAGCCATGACTCAATAGGTTTGAGTGCGCATCCCCAGGCACTGAGGAGGACTCTGTGGAACCTCCACCTCAGGTGCTAAAAATAGCTCTATTGCAAGCATGGCCCAAGATGGGGGGTTGCCAGGTGGATCCCAGGGAGCAAGTGAGAGCCTGTCTCTATCTCCCCTCCTCTCACTTGGAAATACATACATACATACTTATATACACACATAAATATTCTGGAGCCATGTGGATCTAAAAAACTATAGCCAACAGCTGCACCAAGGGTAGATTCAAGGAGTGGCTTTGACTGCAAGGTGGGGGTTTTAAAATTAGAGTTATATTGAACAGATGTTTATAAGCATTAATCAATAGGGAGAAGATATTACAGACAGTTCTAAATTGGGTCTATCTGTTTAATTCTTTAAGCCCTGTGCTATTTGTCAAGTCTTTTGCCCAAGATAACCATACAGAAAGACTACATGGAAAGACAGATGCCTGGCCAGCCTCAAGAAGTTCCAGGCATCCCAGCTCTTAGGCCAGATATGTGAGGGGAGAACCATCTTGAAAATACATTTTGAAATCCAATTGAACCTTCTGATGGTACAGCCTCAACCACAATATGACTGCAAGCAAGAACAAAGTTGAGTCCATAATTGCAACAGACAATAAAAAAATTGTTATTTTAAACACTATGTTTTGGCATGGTTTGTTAAAGGCACTTCTAGGTTTTCTTCTATAAGTGTCATTTGTCCCCGCACACAAAAACATTAGGAGTGGGTTAAGTATGTTTCAGAAAACAGTCTGATATACCTGTTTCCCAACTGAACCTGTCAGGTATTTATTTGTTCAACCTGTTCTGTTCCTGCCTTCCCATAAATAGGAAATCACCAAACTCCATGATTTTTTATTCCAGGCCAGTGACAAGTGGCAGAAAAATGCTTGGGACTCTTCCTTGTTGACATGTGTTCTTCCCCCAAATATTCAGCTCCCTTCTGTGGGTGACCAGCACACCCATCAGGAGTCTCCTCTTTCATCTATCTCCTCCCTCTGTCACTTTCTCTGCTTTCCAGACTCATGGTGCTGGTTTTGATCCCTCCCACCTTAGCACAACCTCCTTCTCAATGTTTTTCCTCCTCTCTAATAAGCTAAAGTACAGTACCACTCTCTAAGACTTCACTTTAACCTCAAGTATAAATATCAGGTTAGAGTATGCCCTCACTTCACTAGGATCTATCTGGGCCAGGAAGACAAACACTCCTGATTCCCTCAGCCCCTATTCCTCTCAATGGACTCAGCTCTCTGCTTCAGGTTTTCATCTGTTGTGGGATCTTCTTGATTAATGGTGGCAAGTGCTCATTTCCTGCACCAGCCTTGACAGGTTCTGAGGACTACTACCCTGTTCCGTCACACACAATCCATTTTATGAAGCTTCCTCCCCTTTTCAACCTGGACTTCCCTTCCCGGTCAGCTTGAATCTTTGCTCCAGGACAACTGCCCAAGTTCCAGCCTAGCTTTCTTGATTCAGTCTCAATACCTGTCTCTTACCTACTTTAGCCAAGGCAGAGCATCAAAAGAAATAACTTCTCCTTCTCACAACTGTAGCCCTTGCTCTACTCCCGCCACTTCCATGTCTAATCCAAGCCCCTTCTTCTTCAATCTCTGCTTTCAGCAGACACTCACCCTCACACAGTTGGAAAGACACAGTGCCTAGGCTCAGACCCAAACTGAAACCCATTTGAGAGCTATGCAGAAGTGTGCCTGAAGCAAGGTACCAGAGAGTGACAGAGCTTTAGTCTTGGTCATACCAGATTATCACCCACCCCCAAACAGGTTTATGTGATTCAAGGAACTTTAACAAGGGAGGAACTAATTAAGAGAAATATTTTGCATATGCATAGCATTTATCACTATAACATATGTCATATATTTATATATAAAATACACATGCTTGACTTATTTACATCACTTACTATATATCTCCTTTCATTATGATAAAAATTTCATGAAAACACAGACTTTTCTGTTTTATTAACTGCTGTTTTATTACCATGTCGATAATGCCTAATACATAGTAGATTTTCATGAAATATTTGCTGAATAAATAAATTAATAAATAATTACAGTCCCAATAAGAAATCATGTTCCCTATATGTTCACAAATGCCCAATTTATATACTAAGTGTTTGTTTGTTTGCTTGTTTGTTTGTTTTGGTCTCATGCAAGAGAAACCACTTCTAGTTTAGTAAAACAAAGGGGGATTTATAGGGAATACTATCATGAAGGTGTCAGAACTGTTAAAGAAAAAGACACATACTTGGGAAGTAACTATCAGTCAGATAGCTGGAAAAAGAGAGTGACCAGAACATTCTCATAAAACTGTAAATGAAGAACTCCAAACCTTTCCAATATCTGTCCCTAACTCAAGAGTCAAATTCCAAAGAAGGGATGAGTCAGATCAGAAGCTAATTCTTTTGCAATGAATGATGGTATCAGAATATAGACAATGTAAATGGGGCCCATTTGATAACCCGAGGAATTTTTTAGAAAAGAGAAATTCTGAACAACCAAATACAAAACTCTGTAGTTAAAGGGTCAGGCAATTACCTTGGGTTTAGCAATTCCCACACCCTTACCAACTCTTAAACTGCTTTCTGTCTAAGAGAATTTTCACATATAGTAGTTTCTTCCATTGCTGTGTGCTTAGATAAGCAAAAACAAATTGTATTAGAAACTTATTAAAAACACTAAAAATGATGTTTTAATCCAGTTTCAATAAACTTTAGGAGTCAATATTACAAAGACTTAAAATATATTACCTCATAAAAAAACGCTCTCACTTAGAATCTTCTCTAGTGGCCAGTCACAACTTTGGGCTGCCTTGATTAACAACCTTGGCCACTGTGGCCCAGCCATTAAATCTTATAGTCAACATCAATCACCAATTTCTATTACAACATTTTTTAGGCTGAGCAAAAATATTTCTCCTGAGGACAAATTAAGCACCCCAAAGTGACTCTTGCAAATAAATACTATTGGCCATAAAGTCTCTGTGCTACAGTTCACTCACAACAATTTATTCTATAAGTGCCATAGAAGCTAAAAGCAATTGTATAATTTTAAAAAAGTAAGAGAAATATCCAAAGAGATTCATATAATATAATGGCTATCTGGTGACTGAATAAAGATTTTTACTGGTTCAATGACAACATGTATGTTCACTTATGCCTCCAATGATTGCCATCCAAAAGATATTAAGTGTGTCCAAATATCCTTCTAGACCAGGGGTCCCCAAACCTTTTACACAGGGGGCCAGTTCACTGTCCCTCAGACCATTGGAGGGCCAGACTATAAAAAAAACTATGAACAAATCCCTATGTACACTGCACATATCTTATTTTAAAGTAAAAAAACAAAATGGAAACAAATACATTATTTAAAATAAAGAACAACTAATTTTTTAAATTAATTTTAATGGGGTGACATTAATAAATCAGGGTACATATGTTCAAAGAAAAGATCTCCAGGTTATCTTATCATTCAATTATGTTGCATACCCATCACCCAAAGTCAAATTGTCCTCTGTCACCTTCTATCTGGTTTTCTTTGTGCCCCTCCCCTACCCCCTCTCCTTTCTCCCACCCCATAACCACCACACTCTTGTCCATGTGTCGTAGTCTCGCTTTTATGTCCCATTTATGTATGAAATCATGCTGTTCTCAGTGTTTTTCTGTTTTACTTATTTCACTCCGTATAATGTTATCAAGGTCCAACCATTTTGTTGTAAATGTTCCGATGTCATCATTTCTTATGGCTGAGTGGTATTCCATAGTATATATGTACCAAAGCTTTTTAATCCACTTGTCCTCTGATGGACACTTGGCCTGTTTACAGATCTACAGATGGCCAATAGGCATATGAAAAAATGCTCAACATCACTAATCATTAGAGAAATGCAAATTAAAACCACAATGAGATATCACCTCGCACCAGTCAGAATGGCGCTCATCAGCAAAACAACACAGAATAAGTGCTGGCGAGGATGTGGAGAAAAGGGAACCCTCCTGCACTGCTGGTGGGAATGCAGACTGGTGCAGCCACTGTGG
Organism: Rhynchonycteris naso; assembly: GCA_037038555.1. Classification (NCBI taxonomy): domain Eukaryota; kingdom Metazoa; phylum Chordata; class Mammalia; order Chiroptera; family Emballonuridae; genus Rhynchonycteris; species Rhynchonycteris naso. The sequence continues at coordinate 180,579,639 of CM072995.1, read as the reverse complement.
AAAACAGTATGGAGATTCCTCAAAAAATTAAAAATCGAACTGCCTTTTGAACAAGTAAATTTAAATCAACAAACTGACCAGTATTTCAATGGATGCGGATGCATCCTGTGCTCCTCTCACTGACCACCAATGAAAGAGGTGTCCCTTCCGGAAGTGCGGCAGGGGCCAGATAAATGGCCTCAGGGGGCCGCATGTGGCCCATGGGCTGTAGTTCGGGGACCCCTGTTCTAGACAGATCATAATTCAACCTTAAGATGATGCAAGGCTCTATTAGGTTAACAGGCAGAGGTTCCATTGGCTCAAGGTACTCATCCCTGAACTTGCACTCAATTGTGAAAAAATAATGGCCAAACAGAAGACACTATGCAGAATGGTTAATCGACAGATATACCACCAATAAATCAGCTGGACTCCATTAATAAATAATGGTGCTCAATTTACTGTTCATTCAAATATCCCCAGCAAACCCAGGGGACTCTTTAAAAGTAACTGTAGTAATGATTCCCCTTTATGTAAGTCAAATAAAATTAGTATTTAATCCTGGAGTTGTATCCTATAGAAATAATTATTATGATATTTTTTTTAAATATTTCTCAGCACAGAGTCCAGGATTCCAGAGTCCTGGGTTCACTATTCCATCTTGGTATTAATATGCCACCCAGTTTATTGTCTCTAAGTTCCCATCTTGCTACTGATAAGACAGGAAAGCCCAAAATAGTCCATAAATAATATATAAGTCAAGACTTAAGAACAACTGACTATAATAACAAAATAGTCTGCTTCCTTTGACAACCTCTGCATGCTTACCTGATTCTCCAAATTTTACCATGAAAGACACAAGAGGGATACAGAGACTTGTTCAGTAGGGAATCCAAGGACTCATTGACAATTGTTGTAAAGTAGAAGATAGGTGTCTCCCTTAATCTTGCAATTTTTTTCTCCAAGAAAGTACTTACATATTTTTCTCCCTCTTACTAGGCAGAAGAAATAATGATATATGGTCTCTCCCTGGGAACTGACATGTCCAAAACCAATCTGATTTCTTGCTACAACGCTGGTTTAAAATACAGTAAAAAGAACGTTTGTGTTTCTATAGCACCTTTTCTTCCCCCATATTACCAGGACATTTCTATTCCTAGCAAAGGACTTCAGTGTCAACACCTAAAATCATTCCAACTTTCCCCCCACATTTTTTGTGAGGGACAAATGACATGACTACACAGCGACACTCTGTAGAACAGTAAAATGTCACAAGCTGGACATGTGTAAGATATTATTATTAATACCATTTAGGAATAAAAATAATATGCATTTAAACTCTCCATAAGGCCTGACCTGTGGTGGCGCAGTGGATAAAGCGTCGACCTGGGAACACTGAGGTCGCCAGTTCAAAACCCTGCACTGGTTCGGTCAAGGCACATATGGGAGTTGAGCTCCCAGCTCCTCCCCCCTTTCTCTCTTTCTCTCTCTCTCTCTCTCTCTCTCACTCTGTGTCTCCTCTCTAAAATGAATAAAATAAAAATAAAAATAAATTAAACTCTCCATAAAAATAGTCCTCTGCAGTCTATTAATCCAAGCCCTGTCTGTCTGCAGCCTGGTATTTATATGTGCAGTATATCCTTTGAGAGCCATTCTGGACTGAGTGCACACACTTATAAACTATAATCACTTTCAAATTACAAATTACGAGGTACATTTTCAGAAGACTACAGTCCACAGTGGCTATTATAACAGGTAAACATATTTAAATAATAATATAAGCTTTTAAAAACTGTATTAAGAAGTATTATAGTGATTGTTTTATTGGCCTTCAAAAAAGCTGAGCTAATATCTATAACACATTGAGCTGTCAGAGTCCTCTTCTCCCCAAGTAACCCAGAGGGCACCTCACCAGGTCTTATTTTCCTGGAACCTATAGGACGGCCACTACTAAGGTGACCAGATGAATAATGCAATAAAGTCAGTGCCTGAGAAGACATTGGGATATAGGCAATGTGAATTTCTTATATAAACCATGAGAATTCCTGTTGATTTTAGTGTTGCTTTCAGTATTCAGATATTTCCAAATAAATACACAAAAAATTTCTGTTTCAGTACTTGAAAGTTATTTTTTTTTAATTATGACAATTTGTTTAAATAAATAACTAGTATATACCTGACCTATGGTGATACGGTGGAAAAAACCTTGACCTGGAACACTGAGGTCACCGGTTCAAAACCCTGGGCACATATGGGAGTTGATGCTTCCTGCTCCTCTTCCTCTTCTCTCTCTCTCTCTCTCTCTCTCTCTCTATTTCACTCTCCCCTCTCTAATAATAATAATAAAAATAACTATCATATGATGTGCATACGTTTGCTTAATTGAGTTCAAAAGGCTCAAAGTCTAAGTATATAAAATAAAATAAATGAATTAGTGCTGCAACTCTAAAGTATATTTAAACTCAATATTCAAGAAATAAAGAATATCTTCCTACTATCTCTTAACCAATCAAGTTAACATCTTGAATTAGTGAAAATAAATATTCATATGACAGTTCTTATTGTGAGTACTTGGAGATAGAGATTGAATCAGGATAAACTTAGGTCTCTCCACAAACCAAGGTGAATAGTGCAGCTCCCCAGTTTGGGGGACAGAATCACCATAGGGCATCAGTCATTATATGTACCCAGCACACTTTTCTCAATCCCTAAATTGCCACAGGGTCCAGACTCTAGCAGAGATTTTTTTCAGTGGCCAAGCCCAACAAGCAGCCAGCAAGCAGACAGAGGCCATAGGAGGTGAGACTCAGGGAACCTTCCCCCAGGACCAGTGTGGGTAAAAGCCAGCCTAGGAGTGCAGCTTGGTATTTCCATGAGCACCTGAGCCCAGCAGAGGCAACCAGAAACTCTGGATGGCTTGTAGCTCCAAGAAGGTTGCTGAGTGCCAGTCATGGGTATTGTCTTCCAATGGTCTTCACCGGGTTTCTTCCAGAGAGGCCCACGGCTGGCACATTTAGTTTCCAGCTGCAGGAAGCATTGGTTCAGGACCTAACAGACCTTGCAAGAGTGGTATCCTAAGGAAAAACTCCTCACACCAGGCCCAGCTCAGGTGAATTCCACTCTCTGTGATCAGCACTGGCACAGCAGCTCATGTGCATGGATAGAGTGGAGCTTCACAGTCAGCCAGCCTGGGTGCGGGATAACCTGCCCTGCTGGGCTAGATTCCACTTGGGGAAGAAAGAGAGGCTTGGAGCATAAACATTTAAAGTGTGGGTCCCTGTGAGCTTAGTCTTCAATGTGAATGAGGGGCTTAGCCACTTTCTGCAGGGAACAGAGTCAGCCCCAGGAAAGGACTTTCTCAGTCTTCCTCCCTGAGGGTCTGACCAGCTGTAAGAACTTCTGCAGAGGGGACTGTTGGCCCTACTTTAACCCAAACCTGCTGCTCACCTTGTTGGGGAGAAATAAAATTTGAGTATCCAGAAGTGGCTGAGGAATTAGGCTCTGGAGTAAGGGCCACAATCCCTGTATTGAGCTGCTGACCAAGAGACCCCTGAAATAGGGGGTCCCACTAAAGTTGGATTCAAAATATCTGCTGCCCTAGCCCAACAAGCTTATAACCTGAAGAGGGGTTGGTTGAGCAAGGCCAGCCTGGCCCCACACTACAGTCTTTCTACACAAGGCTCTGTGGGAAGATCAGGAAGCTGCAAGAGGAGGAGGAGAAGCTGAAAAGTAGAAGCAAATCTTACAAAGCTTGAAACTTCTACCGACCTGCTGTCATATTTAAGCAGAAAGAAGCTGATTTTATACACAGATTGGCCCCTACCACACTATCCAGGGACAGAAAACAAAGACACAAACACTGAAAAGAGCAGTAGCTGCAGACAGGTAGCCCACAGAGGATTATAAACAACAGCTAATGCCAACCCAAGAAGATCTAGAACCAACATAACTGATAGTGGGTGTCAGACAGCAACCCTAGACTCAGCTAGCTACACAAGCAGCATGCCTAAAGGAGAAGTCTAGCAGGCACCAGACACTGTGGAGAATAAATGCACCCAAGAAGATGAACATTTCACAGTGTGTAAATACACACCATCAAGGTTAGTCCTTAGAGAAAGCCAGCATAAAGGAATAGCTGTACCCACAAAAGGTCCAACTGCATTCAGTACTTACAGACAACAGGAGAGGAAATAGTACCCTCAAGAAGCATTCCTAGAACAAGAAAAACAGGTGGCCTGGAGGTCAATACCACTGAGCCCATCTTCCTCATAAAGAAACTACAAAAAGTTCAAAGTCAGACAGCACTACCTAATACACAGAAAAAATGGGCAGACAGAGAAATGTGAACCAAATAAATCAACAAGATAAATCCCAAGAAAAAAAACTAAATGAAATGGATGTAACCAATAAATAGATGCAGAGTTTAAAATAATGATTTTTAGAATGCTCAACAATCTTAGAGCAACAATGGATAGTCATAATAAACACCTAAATAAAGCAAGCATCAAAAAGAACATTGAAATCATAAAAGAAAACCAGTCAGAAGTAACAAATACAATATAAGAAATGAAAAAAAAAAAAAAAGAAATGCATACTGCACTAGAAGGAATCAACAGCAGGCTGGATGAAGCAGAGGATAGAATCAGTGATTTAGAGGACAAGATAAACATAGCACAGAAGTAAAGCAGCAAAATGAAAAGAGGCTCTGTAAGACTAAGGAAACTCTAAGAAACCTCTGTGGCAACATGAAGAGAAACAACATCCACATCATAGGGGTTCCTGAAGGAGAACAGAACAAAAAAGGAATAGAGAACCTGCTCAAAGATATCATAACTGAAAACTTTCCTAAATTGATGAAGAAAAAAGTCACACAAATTCTAGAAACACAGAGAGTCCCATTAAAGAGAAACCCTATGAGGCCTGCAACAAGACACATCATAATTAAAATGCCAAAGTTAAGAGACAAAGAAAGAATACTAAAAGCTACAAGAGAAAAGCAGTTAATTACCTACAGAGGATCCTTCATAGAATGACATTTGACTTCTCAACAGAAACACTTGAGGCCAGAAGGGATTGACAAAATATATTCAAAGTGATGCAAAACAAGAACCTACAACCAAGATTGCTGTATCCAGCAAGGCTATCTTTTAAAATTAAAGAAGAAATAAAAAGCTACCAGGACAAAAGAAAAACCCTCAAGCAATTGATTACAACTAAACTAGTACTGCAAGAAATGTTAAGGGGCCTGCTATAAAAAGAGCAAAGAAAAAAAATCAAGGAAAAGAGGAATGTAGATTTAAAGAATAAAATGGCAACAAATAAGTACATATCAATAATAATCTTAAATGTAAATGGATGAAATGCTCCAAAAAAAAGACATACGGTAGCTACATGGATAAGAAAACAGGACCCATACATATGCTTTCTACAAGATACCAACCTCAATACAAAAGATACACATAAACGACAAATGAAGAGATGGAAAAAAGTATTTCATGCAACCATTTAAAATAAATAAAAGCTGGGATAGCAATACTTATATTTGATAAAATAGCCTTTAAAGCAAAGGCTATTTTAAGGATAAAAAAGTTCACTACATAATGATAAAGGGACCAATACAACAGGAGAATATAACCATTGTAAATACCTATGCACCTAATATAGGAGCACCTAAATATATACAGCAGATTTTGATGGACATAAAGAGTGAAAACAGCAATGCTATAATATTTGAGGATTTTAATACCCCACTAACATCAATGGATAGATCCTCCAGACAGAAAATAAACAAAGAAACAGCAGCCTTAAATGACACACTAGATCAGTGGTTCTTAACCTGGGTTCTATCGAACCCTAGGGGTTTGATGAGTAGGTCTCAGGGGTTCGGAGAAGCCTCTGCCGTGGAGGCCAGAATAAAGTAATACTGTAATTTGTTGTGAGTTCACTCACTTTGTTGGTTCTGTTCTTTGAGCAAGATGATGTTCATACATGGCTCATTTTGTGCACCAGTAAGAAAACATACACCTATGTCTTGAATTTGGAAAATAAAATCATATTTTATCACTAAAGAAGGGTTCAGTGAATGCCCATATGAAACTGGTGGGTTCAGTACCTCAAAAAAGGTTAAGAACCACTGCACTAGATCAACTGGATTTAATTGAAATCTTCAGAACATTTTACTCCAAAGCAGCAGAATATACATTCTTATAAACAGCTCATGGTACATGCTCTAGGATAGACCACATGTTAGAACACAAAATGAGTCTCAATACATTTTTTAAAAATCGAAATCATATCAAGCATCTTCTCTGATCACAATGGCATAAAACTAGAAATCAACTACAATAGAAAAACTGGAAAACATTTAAACACTTGGAGACTAAACAGCATGTTATTAAATAACAAATGGATTAACAAGGAGATCAAGGAAAAAATCAAAAATTTCCTTGACACAAATGAAAATGAACACCAAACAATTCAAAATTTATGGGACACAGCAAAAGCAGTTCTGAGAGGAAGTTCATAGCACTACAGGCAAACCTTAAGAAGCAAGAGCTCAAATAAACAACTTAACAGTGCATCTAAAAAAACTAGAAAAAGAATAACCAATAAGCCCAGAGGAAGTAGAAGGAAGGAAATAATAAAGATCAGAGGGAAAATAAATTACTTAGAAGCAAAAAAAAAAAAAAATACAGAAGATTAATAAGACCAAGAGCTGGTTCTTTGAAAAGGCAAACAAGATTGATGAACCTTTAACCAGACTCATCAAAAAAAAAAGAAAGGACTCAAATAAATAAAGTTACAAATGAAAGTGGAGGAGTAACAACTGACACCACAGAAATACAAAGGATTGTAAGAAAATACTATGAAGATCTCTATGTCAAAAAATTGGACAACCTAGGTGAAATGGATAAATTCCTAGAAACATATAGTCTCCAAAACTCAATCTGAAAGAGTCAGAAAACCTAAACAGACCAATTACAACCAAAGAAATTGAAACAGTTACCAAAATCTTCTCAGCAAACAAAAGTCCTGGACCAGATGGCTTCACAGGCAAACTTAACCAAATATTCAAAGAAGAACTAACTCCTATCCTCAACCTATTTCAAAAAATTCAAGAGAAAGAAAGACTTCCAAGAGCTCCTTTTATGAGGCAAGCATAATCTTCAATCCAAAATCAGGTAAAGACACTACAAAGAAAGAAAACTATATAGTCCAATATTGCTGATGAACTTATATGCTAAAATTGTCAACAAAAATTAGCAAACCAGATACAGCAATACATGAAAAAAAAATCACACATCATGATCAAGTGGGATTTATTCTGGGGAGGCAAGGCTAGTACAATATTCTCAAAACAGTAAATTTGATTTATCACATAAACAAAAGGAAGGATAAAAAGCATATGATAATATTACTACATGTAAAAAAAAAAGCATTTTATAAAATCCAGCACCCATTTATGATCAAAACTCTCAGCAAAGTGGGAATACAGGGAACATACTTCAACATGATAAAGGCCATCTATGGCAAACCAATAGCCAACATCATACTCAATGAGCAAAAATTAAAAGCAATCCCCTTTAAGATCAGTAACAAGGTAGGGGTGCCCCCTTTCACCACTCATATTCAACATAGTTCTGGAAGTCCTAGCCACAGCAATCAGACAAGAAGAAGAAATAAAAGGCATCCAAATTGGAAAAGAAGAAGCAAACCTGTCATGATTTGTTGATGACATGATACTGTACATAGAAAACCTTAAACTTTCAGTCATAAAACTACTAGACCTGATAAATAAATTCAACAAGATGGCAGAATATAAAATAAATATTCAGAAATCAGTGACATTTTTATACACTAACAATAAACTGTCTGAAAGAGAAAAAAGGAAACAATCCCCTTCACTATTGCAAAAAATAAATAAAATACCTAGAAGTAAATTTAACCAAGGAGGTAAAAGACTTGTACTCAGAAAATTATAAAAGATTGATAAAAGAAATTACGGAAGATACAACCACATGGAAGCATATACTGTGTTCATGAATAGGAAGAATAAACATCATTAAAATGCCTATATTACCTAAAGCCATCTAAACATTCAATGTTATTCCTATTAAAATACCAATACCATACTTCAAAGATATAGAACAAACATTCCAAAAATTTGTATGGAACCAAAAAAGAACACAAATAGCCTCAGCCATCTTGAAAATGAAGAATGAAGTGGGAGGTATCACACTTCCTGATATCAAGTTATACTACAAGGCCATTGTACTTAAAATAGCTTGGTACTGGCTTAAGAACAGAGATATAGATCAATTGAATAAAACAGAGAACCTAGAAATAAACCCACATCTTTATGGTCAATTGATATTTGACAAAGGAGGTAAGAGCATACAATGGAGTAAAGACAGTCTCTTTAATAAATAGTATTGGGAAAATTGGACAGGTACATGCAAAAAAAATTAAATTAGACCACGAACTTTCATATTCACAAAAATAAACTCAAAATGGATAGAAGACTTAAATGTAAGTTGTGAAACCATAAACATCTTGGAAGAAAACATTGGTAGTAAACTCTCCAACATCTCTCACAGCAATATATTTGCTGATTTATCTCCACGGGCAAGTGAAATAAAGGACAGGATGAACAAATGGGATTATATCAAACTAAAAAGCTTTTGCACAGCAAAAGACAACCCACACAATAGGAGAACATATTTGCCAATATGTCTGATAAGGGGTTAATAACAAAAATTTATAAAGAACTTCTAAAACTCAACACCAGGGAGGTAAACAATCCAATTTTAAAATGGGCAAAAGAACTAATTAGATGTCCCTGGCCGGTTGGCTCAGTGGTAGAACTTCGGCCCAGTGTCTGGAAGACCTGGGTTCAATTCCCAGTCTGGGAATTGAACCGAAGAAGTGCCTATCTGCTTCTCCACCTTTCCCCTCTCCTTTCTCTCTATCTCTCTCTTCTCTTCCTCCAGCCAAGGTTCCATTGAAACAAAGTTGGCCTGGGCTCTGAGAATGGCTCCATGGCTCCATGGCCTCCACCTCAGGCACTAGGATGGCTCTGGTTGCAACGAAACAATGACCCAGTTGGGCATATCATTCTCCCCTAGTGGACATACCGGGTGGATCCCAGTCAGGCACATGCAGAAGTCTGTCTCTGCCTCCCCACTTCTCACTTCAGAAAAATACAAAAAAAAAAAAAAGAACTGAATAGACACTTCTCCAAAGAGGTCATACAGATGTCCAATAGGCATATGAAAAAATGTTCTACATCACTAATCATCAGAGAAATGCAAATTAAAACCACAATGAGATACCACTTCACACCTGTCAGAATGGTACTCATTAACAAATGAACACACAATAAGTGCTGGCGAGGATGTGGAGAAAAGGGAACCCTCCTGCACTGCTGGTGGGAATGTAGACTGGTGCAGCCACTGTGGAAGACAGTATGGAGATTCCTCAAAAATTAAAAATTAAACTGCTCTTTGACCCAGCTATCCCACTGTTAGGAATATACCCTAAAAATCCCAAATCACTGATTCAAAAGAAGAAATGCACCCCCATGTTCATTGCAGCATTGTTTACAATAGATCTGAAAACAGCCCAAGTGTTCATCAGTGGATGAGTGGATTAAAAAGCTTGGTACATACACAATGGAATACTATGGGACCGTTAAAAAGAAGGAAATCTTAGCTTTTGCGACAGCATGGATTGACATGGAGATTATTATGCTAAGTGAAATAAAACAAATAGAGTAAAACAAATATCATATGATCTCACTTATATGTGGAAGCTAATGAGCAAAGTGAACTGAGGAACAGAATAAAGGCAGAGGTGGGGTCACAGGGAGCAGAGGGACAGCTGTCAGAGGGAAGGGGGATGAGGGGATAACATCAGAGAAGGTGAAGGGATTAGTGAAATTATATATACATAACACATAGATACAGGTAACAGGACAGCAAATCCCAGAGGGAAAGAGAGAGGCAGTTGGGGGAGAGAAGGGTATAAAAAGGGACACAGGAGTGGGGGTGAGCGTGTTATATTCAGTGGGACACTTGAATCCATGTAAACACAAAAAATTAAAGTTAATAAAAAAAATAAGTACTAAAACATTGAAAGAAAAACAACAATTCCAGAAACACGTTCAGTTCAACTTTTCCACTGGTATTTTTTTATACTAAACGCAAATTTTGCTGTTTTTCATATTGGAGGCCTAGATTAACTGTATTAAAAACATATGCTCTGCCAGCCTGACCAGTGGTGACACAGTAGATATAGCATCAACCTGGGACACTGAGGTCCCAGGCTCGAAACAATGAGGTCACAGGCTTGAGGGTGGGATCATGTCTATGGCTTGCCATGGTCACTGGCTCAAGTCCAAAGATGGCTGGCTTGAGCAAGGAGTCAGTGACTCCTCTGGAGCCCCCTCCTCCCATCATGGCACATATGAGAAGCAGTCAATGTACAACTGTGAGGCCAGTGCCCATCGCCGTGGCCATATAGGTTCACGTTGGATTCGGGCAGATGATAAAGGAACTGTGGAGCCAGAAAATGGTGGACCATTTTGTTTATTAAAGTCTCGTAAGGGCAGATGAGCAAGCAGGCAGGGAAGACCTCTTCCTTTTCTCTCAAGGCTTCTAAACCCAGATTCAGTTTCTGGTTTCACACCCTGGACTCATTCTCCAGACTCATTCTCTGGACTCACCCTCTGGACTCTCTCTCTCTCTGCTCTCTCCAGCAAATCAGGCTGGGGGAAAAAACCCTTCTCCAGGAAACAATAGCAAACAATTACCTCTCCCAAGGAGGAAGGCAATCCGCAATTTGCAATCTGCTGCCCTAAGGGCAAGCACAGCAGCCTTTCATAGACTATGTACACATGGCTATGCTCCAATACTGTAAAGTGCAAAATACAAGAGAGCAAACCTAACTCACTTGTTTGCCCAACAACAACTGAAAGTGCCACACTATGTGTTAATCCTTTTCCTCTCTCTCTCTCTCTCTCTCTCTCTCTCAATCTCTCTCTCTCTCCTCTCACATGTGGATGCAAAAAAATATTGCCCTGCTTAACTAGGATGACGCAGTGTCGATAGTCAACCTAGGACACTGAGGTTTCAGGTTAGAAATCCCTAGATTACTGGATTGAGCACAGTCTCATTTGGCTTGAGCACAGGGGTGCTAGCTTGAGCTGGAATCATCAACATGACCCCATTGTTAGTGGCTTAAATCCCAAGGTCGTTGGCTTTAGCCCAAGATCTCTGGCTTGATCAAGGGGCCACTGGTTTGGCTGGAGGCTCCCCACCAAAGCACACACAAGAAGCAATCAGTGATCAACTAAAGTACCTCAACAAGTTGAAACTTCTGATTTTTCTCTTTTCCTATCTCGGTCTCTCTCTTTCTATCTCGTGTGTGTGCTTAGAAAAAAAAAATCCCTTAACTCTGAATATAGACTCAAAAACCAATATCACTGAAAGAAATAGTAAAGCTCAATTTTCTTAGTTTCTTGGAAGGCAGAAAGGAAGAGAGGGAGAGAGGAAGAGGAGGGAGAGGGAGAAGGAGGAGGGGGAGGGAAGAGAGAGGGGAAAGAGAGACGGAAAGAACAGATAGTCAATATTTAGCTGGGGAACTTTGGGAATCATGGGTGGATAGGTTTAAACTAAGGAAAATGTTATAGTTAACTATTATCAAAAGAAAGCTTTTGAATCAGGAGTAAGATTTTGCCCTACTAGCTAAAGCAGATAAAATCAAAAGGGCCTCATGAAATAGGTGATTACAATGAAATACGGTCCCCATGTATGTTGGCTTAAGGATCCTGAGACATGCCACTGTAGAATGTGCTACAAAAATCCAACCAGCACAGGTATGTCAGCACAAATGGGAGGGAGTCGGACAGACATCTTCACTGAGTTGTCTAAATAGAAACAAGGACAAGAAATGGGGGAGGGACAGTAGAAATTATCCTCAAAATCAGTCCTTTTCAATGACTAAAAACCCCAATCTGATAACAAGTTTCTTTTTCTCAAGACTACCATTTGGAGTGAAATGTGATTTATCCCATTAGTATCGTTATTCTCAACAGGAAATTTTTTTTTAGTGTGTCTGAACTCCCAAAGCCCAAGCAAGAAGTCTTTGTACAAGCCCAACCAAGACTCCAAAATAGTGCGTGCCGTGAGACCCCGTGTGACTGTGCCTCCAGCCTATGGGAGAATACCAGGACAGACAGGAGGTGAGCAAGAACAAGGAGACACCTGAGAGCTGAGAGTGGCCAGTCTGAGAGTGAACCCACACATGGCTGTGTCGTGCTGACACAGCAATCCCATCGGAGCAGCAACACCTGGAAGCAAAGAGCAGTACAACATCGTCATAAAGTTGGTGTGACAAGGCCAATCCCGCAGTTATCCAAAGAGGGGGTAATCTTGCAAAATACAGCTTGCCTAACCCCAGCCTCCACTCTGATCTGTTTGCTACCATTCCTCTGACCCCCAAACATTGGAAGTAAGAATTAATGTTGGCAAAGCTCAGGATTCAGGAGGCAAAGCTAAAGCAGGACTAACATTGTGTTGATATTGCCTTCTTTTTCAGAAGTGGATATAGAAGCAGGAGCCTTGGAATAAGGTAAGGACACAGTGCCAAGAAACAGCCAGAATTTCGCAAAGTAGGAATTTTAGAGGGTCACATTCCTCCTGCCTATCCTTTCCTCCTGAGCAGTAGCTACACAAGTAACTAGCTAGTCACTGCCCCCAAACAGTTCAATTCCCTGAGTACTGCTCAGTGCCAGTTACTAGGATAGTCAGGGACGGTTGTTTCTGAGCAAAGCAGGAGAGTGGTCAAGAGAAGGTTCAGAACAGAGGCAAAATTCAACCCAGTCAGTGATAATGGTGAGGGTAACAGATGACTACAGAGTGTTTACAGGGTTTAATTAACTGTGTTAAGTGCTTGTGTGGATTACATAATTTAATATAACTATATAATTAATTAGAGTGGCAGGAAAATATATGGAGAAAGCACTGCAGAAGAAACAGCATGAGTGAAGGTAGGTAAGAAAAAGTGTTGTCATATTCAGGAAACAGTGACATGGGAGAAATAATAAGGAAGAAAGAGAAGAGGCAGGCTAGGATAGAATATTCTTTCAGGAAGACTTACCTTGTGTCAATTACTCATTCTGATAATACCCGCTCTGCATACTGGCCCTTCCACACTTAAAATGCACACTGTAGATGTGCCAGTTAGGATAATATCAGACACACAAAATAACAAACAGCAGTTTATCACTCTTTCACAAACAGACCCAGGAGTAAGTTGCTCAGGGCAATATAGCAGTTTACAAAATACAGAGTCCCAGGCTCCTTCCAGACTCTACTCCTCTATTCTTAGGTGAGGCCTTTAGCTGTATGGTCCAACACAGTTACAGGAGCTCCACCACTTACATCTACATTCAGTAAGCAAAAAGGACCAAAGGGAGTACAGCTAACATATAAGAGGTTCTTATACGATAAAGAAGGACCAAAGGGGGGTATAGTTGACATATAAGAGGTTCTTAGAATAGAACCACATGTAAGAGCCACAGAATACTCCCTCTTACATAGCATTGTTCAGACTTGGCACTGGCCACACCTCGCTACAATGGAGGCTAAGGGATACATCTTTACTCTAAGAAGCCATGTGCCCAGCTAAAAACAAGGAATTCTGTTACTGAGCAAGAAAGGGAAAACAGATATTGGGGAACAACTACCAGCCTCTGTCTATAATATTTTATTTACTCTCTTGTTTTTAGAACATTTTGACTCAACTATATAGATTACAATGTCTTTAACAGTAAGAAATATCTTCTACTCTTTAATGCATTATCATGACATCTAGTATACACTGATATCTGATAAATGATGTGGGAAAAGAACTGATGAATAATAAAACAAGCAAATTCTTAAAAGCTTTGTAGTGTAAATATAGTGTAAATGTCTATTTTCATGGCTGTGCCACATAACAATAGTGTAAACATAACATGATTTCTTTTTCCAATAGCTATCATAAGAAGATAGATTTCTTTTTAAGCCATGATCAAACATTAGAAACAGATTTTTTTTAGCAAACAAATCAGACCCTATGTACCCAAAGGAGAGTCTTACCTTCAATACAATCTTCACAGCTCACTGCACATTCTCTTACTATAGTCAGTGGCGCTGAATCTTCCATCTTTTAAGGGTGTGTTTGGAATTTGGAAGCATGGAAAAGTGACCCATCACCAAGTCTAGTGAATAAAAAGCTAGGTTACTTACCTGTATATGCCATTTCAGTTTGTTTGGGTTTTTCTGAACTATAATGATAAAGTAACTGGCCCAGATTCCTCATGTGCTTATAATATACCTGCAGAAAGCAGTTTCAGAAGAGCAGTTCCTGAAAGATTATCAAAGATGGTGAATTAGCTAAATTCATAATTAATAGTTACTTATGTTGTATTATTTTGGTAAAATAATGCAGATAGAGAAGTATGTTAGCATGATATATATGTATTTATACATGTATATAACTGTATTCATATTTATATATTTTTTCATGCATTTATATATGTGTATTTGCATACAGACACTCATGTATCCATGTGTATCTCACTATTATTTGATGAACAGGATAATCCTCAATGGATAAGCAAAATTTTTACCAGTCCAAATCTTCATAATGTAAAGCTTTATTGGCTTCAACATTATCACAGATAATTACTGAAAAGCAAACCAAACCAAACAAAAAAAAATTCTCTGATAGGCAAAGAAAAACACAATAACAATATAATCAGTTTCAATCATGCAATAACATCTTTTCAGAGAAACTAAAGGCATTTTATAGACCTCAATTTTCCTAGGGGAAAACATAGGCCATATCTCTTCTGTCAGCAACTCTTGCCTGTTTATGCAATGCTGAGCCATTATCTGATATGTGAAGAATTTTTTACTAACCAAAAGGGAAAAAATGAACCAATAATGTTGCTTATAATGGACACAGCACTTCTAACCTTCCTAGCACATTACCAACATTGATGAAATAAGCTTCCCTCAGTCCCACTGAGACTAAAACTCTTTCACTCAAGGAAGGAGACAGAGACAGGAGAAGCTCAAGTCAATGACCTTAATCTCTGTGGGGAGTTAGGCTCAGACCAGCACTGAGGTGAGAAATCAGCAGGACACCTGCAAACTAAAGGGTTCCACCCACTTCTCACACTGTCTTCAGAACAATGGTCTTGAAGCCTGGGCACTCCATTGTCTGAAGCATCCTGGTGAATGCATTTTCAAGTCAGATATCTATCAATCAACACACATTGATATTCTTTAATTATCTCCAAAGAACAGATTTGATTCTGAAGAGGTTATATGATTTGAAAAATGTATCACTTACTGGTCAGACATGTATAATTTATGAGGGCCCTTTAACTCAAGGTCTGTAGTCCAAAGCCAGCAATTTTTCAGTCATTAATGTGTTATTTGACATACCATATTAAGATTTGCAGAGGTTCAGTCCCTTACACAAAAGAGAATTCTGTTTGTAACACTGCCCTGTGAATCCTTTCCAGAAAACTCCCTGATAAATGAAACTATCCAAAAATTATCCTTACTTTACTAATTAAACTCTGGTTTAAAACAAACCTGCTTTGCCTAAGTGTTGGTGGTGCAGTGGATACAGCATTGACCTGGGACACTGAAGTCTCCTGTTGGAAATCCCAAGGTCACCAGGTTGACCGTGGGGTCACTGGCTTGAGTGCAGTTTCATTGACATGATGCCAAGGTTGCTGGTTTTAGCCCAAATGTTGCTGGACTGAGCCCAAGGTCGCTGACTTGAACAAGGGGTTACTAGCTCTGTTTAGCCCCTCAGTCAAGGTATGTAAGAAAAACAATCTATTAACAACTCAAGTGAAGCAATTACAAGTTGATGCTTCTCATTCTCTCTCCTTCCTCTCTCTCTCTCTCCCTTTCTGTCTGTCCATCTGTCTATCTTTCTCCCTCTCTCTCTGAAAAGAAATATATAAAAACAAGCCTGCAGCCCTGTCTGGTTTGCTCAGTGGTAGAGTACCAGCCCAGCATGTGGATGTTGTGGATTCAATTCCAGGCCAGGGCACACAGGAGAAGTAACCATCTGCTTCTCCAGCCTTCTCTTTCCCTCTCCCTCATCTCTCTCTCTCTCTCTCCCTCTGGCAGTCAGGTGCTAAAAATAGCTTGGTTGAGAGCATAGCCCAATATGGTCAGAACATTGGCCCCAGACAGCAGTTGCTTAGTGGATCCAGGTCAGGGTTCATACAGGAGTCTGTCGATCTCCCCTCCTTTCACTTGGAAAAAAATGAAAAAAAAACAAACCTGCTTTAGATATTCTTATACTTTTTTGGAATGTGTTTCAGTGACTTCCTTTTCCTGCATAGCACTTTGCTAATACTAATATTAAACTCAACAGAAATTCTTAAAAATTTTTATTACCAATATGTGCTCCTGAATTGGAGAACAAATAATCTATTTTATAGGTAACTGACTTAAATAACTACTAATACTTAATTCATGATTCCCTTTCTGTTAAGTTTTACTAAATTATATTAAATTTAGATATGTCCCAAGAACATGGTAGGAAACTCTATTAATCTGGTAAGATAGTTAACTGTATAGCTATTATTGTCTTATATATGTAGCAAAAATAAAGCAAGAATAAATAGACATATTGCCATTCATAAAGAGTGATTGTTAAAGTGACCTGATCCATTTAATTTCTAAAATTCCAATTTCAGGTTCGTTAGTGAGAGTTAATAAATATGTATTAATCATATGTCCTAAGAACCATGCCAATCACTGGGGATTGAGCAGAGAATGAGACCAACATAGATCCATGCAAAAGAGAATCAGGAAAGACATCCTTGAAGAAGCACCTAGAGCTTAGAACTGAAGAAACAAAGGATAACAGTAAGCCAAGCAGAATTCCCAGCCTCTGAAGATCCTGATGGGAAAGAACAGGGAATGTGGTCAGAGAAAAGTCCAACAGACAGGGAGAAACCTGGGCCAGTGCTGCAGGCCACCTGAGGCTGGTTCGGAGGCCAAAGAGGGTTTTGAGCACAGAGGTGGCAGAAGCAGGGAAGGGCCTCAGGGATACGTGAAACAAATTACATACTGTATTATGAATGAAGAGGCCCTGAGAGACTAGCTTTTTTTCAAAACCTGCCTCAAATCTGAGTTTGAGGCAATGTTTTTAAATTAAGAAGAAAGAAGAGTTCACCTCCTCCGAACCACATGAAGTAACCCTAGTCCACTAGAGGCTGGTTTTCACACTCGGTGCCACTACATCTCTGAGGTGGACATGAGTAAGAGGGGTAATACGGTAGGGAGATGACTACTTTATTATTAAATATTTCTCAGATACCAAAAAGCACAAAGAAACAAAAACTAATACCTCATGTCATCGGCAAGATTTAGCCAAGGTTAACATCTATAATATTTGGTTTGGTTTGGTCTGGTTTTTAGAAAAAAAGATTATATACATAAACTACAGTTGTCCCTGACCATATTGCAATTCACTTTTCAGAGTCCCACTGTATGGTGGATTTTTAAGTTGTATATATCTAATTTTGTAGCATGGATTTTTCACTATATCATGGGATTTTGCAGTATATGGGTATTTTTAGATATTTATTATTTTAATTATTTTTCGATAAAATAAGCATAGGAAGAGTTTATAAGAGTCTGGAAAAGATTAATAACATTGTGGTAAAGGTTTATAAGAGTGTGGGGAGAGTTTATAAAGCCTTAAAATATATATAAATAATAAATAAATATAAGATTGTTAATTCGCAGATTTTTGCCTATTGTAGGGGATTCTGGAAACTAACCTCCACGATAGATAAGGAACTATTGTAATTCCCCTCTGTATTTCTTCCCCTACTTCCTCAGAGGCAACCATTATTCTCAAATTTTGTATATCCTTCTTCTACATTTTATTTTTATTTTTAGTATAATGTGTGCATCTATATATAATAGGGTCTTGTATGTTTTTAACCTCAAGTAAATGGTTTCATGCTTGTGTATTCTGCAACTTGCTTTTTTTCACCAAATATGTTTTTGAAATATAGTCATATTGATACATACAGTCCTAGTTGACTTATTTTACATCTGCATAAGTGTTGTATGATTGTAGCACAATGTATTTATCAGTTTTATTTTTGGTAAGTATTTCAGCACTCTTTTGTGTGCATGAGCACAAACCATACTGCAGTGAACATCTTTGCATTTATCTAGCTCTTCATGCACATGTTTGAGAGCTTCCCTTAGGGACAGCATTTAGGGAAAATGGTTTAACACACTAAAGGAAAGTAGTCCACTAAGTTAAACTACATAACATCCCAATTGCTAGTAGTGATAACAACGACAGTGGTATGTTTAAATTGTTCAAAACCACCACTTACAAGATCTATATTCAAAAAAATCTATGAACTCACTTATATTGAGATGAAGAATGAACAAGTGGAGGTCAACCAGAACATGGTCAAGGTTTTCATTCAGTGGTTGAAGCTCTGCAAAGTCTTTCCTAAGTTGAAAATGTGGTTGAAAGAGCTGAGTGTTTCTAATTTAAAATATATGGCAAGTACAACTAAATAGCAAGAAAAAGTGAGACTAGATGCATGAGGAGGGGGAAAAATAAATCTTGACAGGTTCAAGTTAGCATTTCACTTTTCCAAACTCCTGAGATTGATTTAACATAAAGAATTGTACAAAATTAATTACAGACCAATGAGTTTTTCAAAGTCTGATTGTTTTTCTTTCCCAAAACTAACAATTTAGGACTAGGCTGGGACCAGGATTTCCATTCACATCCTACTGCTGTTTTTCTCATCATTACTCATTTACAATACTCAAACAGCCACCTTGTCAGAACTTATCCTTTGGTTAACTGAACTGAGAATGAAACCGAACAGCAGTCCTGTATGGTTGAGTGCCAAGGCTTCACTGGGAAGAAAATAAGTACAGAGCCACTCTCTCTAATGTTGGCTAAGGGTGAAAGTCTTAGATCTCGCCTCCAGCCTACAAACTGCAGAGCAAGACTTTCTAACGGCCCAAAGAAGCCCTGCAAATGGAACCCTCAGTACTGTCACTAAGACACACCACCAGCAAGTACTTGGAGTGAAAGGAACATGGACATTTCTTATTTATTATGAACTTGAAGACCATTTAATTTAAAACCCTTGTTTTGCAGACATGGGAGCCCAGTGATACTAAATGTTTTATTTAAGCTCATACAATAAGCTATTGGAATAAAAAAAAGAAAGAAAACAATTCTCCATTTTATGTTTTTTGTCCTCACTATATAGCTTGTATATTATGCTACCACATTATCATGACAATTACAAATATTCATTCATTTTAAAAATTTTCATTCATTGGAAGTTGCCAAAATTTCTTAGCAGCAGTACTTTAGATCATCATTAGGAAGTTCCTGTGGAAGGTTATTGTAACATTCTCAACCTCTGCTCTGCCTCCCTAAATTAAAGTGTCCCATTGAAAACAGGCTCAACTCTGTGAGTTGCTTTGGAAAGTCATGTGAACAGAAGTGAATCATGTCATTTATAAGCAGAAGTTTTAAAGGGAATTGCATGTTTTCTCTATCGCTATTTCCCCTCTGCTCTAAGACAAGCATGTACCTAATAGGGACCATTCTTTCAGCTTGGATCCCAGGATGAAGAAAAGACATAGGGAAGAGTTGAACCTCACTCATATTGACACACTGAATAGAAACAAACTTTTGCTGTTTTAAGCCATTAAGAGTTTAGATTTTGACAAGGACAACACACAAAAAGAAAACTACAGACCAATATCTCTAATAAATACAGATGCAAAAATTCTAAACAAAATACTAACAAATTGAATATAATAATACATTAAAAAATAAAAATACATCATAATTAAGTGGAATTTATTCCAGGAGCAGAAGGATAGTTCAACATATGCAAATTGATCAATGTATTATACTATATCAACAAAACAAAGGACAAAAATCATATGATCCTATCAATAGGTACAGAAAAGGCATCCAATAAGATACAACATCCGCCTGATCAGGCTGTGGCACAGTGGATGAGCGTCGGACTGGGATGTGGAGGACCCAGGTTCGAGACCTCGAGGTCTCCAACTTGAGTGCGGGTTCACCTGGTTTGAGCAAAGCTCGCCAGCTTGGACCCAAGGTCGCTGGCTCGAGCAAAGGGTCACTCAGTCTGCTGAAGGCCCTCAGTCAAGGCACATGTGAGAAAGCAATCAATGGACAACTAAGGTGTCACAACGAAAAACTGATGATTAATGTTTCTCATCTCTCTCTATTCCTGTCTGTCTGTCCCTATCTATCCCACTCTCTGTCTCTGTAAATACACACACACACACAACATCCATCCATTTATGATTAAAACACTCAATAAAATGAGTATACCAGAAAAGTACCTCAACATAATAATGGTCATATATGATAAAACCTCAACCAATATCATGCTAACTGGTGAAAAACTGAGAGCTTTTTCTCTAAAATCAGGAAGAATACAAGGCTGCCCATTCTCTCCACTCTTATTCAACATACCATATTTTCCCATGTATAAGATGCACCTAAATATTAAGACCCAAAATTTGAAAAAAAAAATGTATTCCATAAAGTTATTAAACCCAAGTTTGATCCATCATAAAATTCATACAACTCTTTATCACTGTCAAAACTCCCATCCATTAGCTTGCCCTTATCTGTGTCTGATGTTGAATAATTATCTTCATATATTACCTCATCCTCAGTTCCATCTCTGGCATTTGAAATGTTATACTTCTTAAATGACTTGACAACGATCTCAATCTTGATATTATCCCAGGATCTTTTCACCTAGATACGAATTTCTCCTATAGTTGGTTATTTCACTCTTCCTGCTGGTGTCAAATTGTCCCCAGGAGACTTCATCAAGTGTTTCCATTCATCTCTCATGACATCTTTGAAGGGTTTCTTAATGTTGACATCAAGTTGTTGGAGCTGGGATGTCAAGCTTCCAGATATGATGGCAAGTTTTGTGTTTTGCTCTGCAGCAATCTTCTTTGTGTTTTTTTGTTATGTGTGCCCCGAACTGATCAAGCACCAAGAGGGCAGCTTTGCCCACCTGTTCTCTTTTTACAAACTTTCTCAAACCGGATCTTCATTCCATCCTGATCCATCCAACACTTGTCATGAATGTGGACAATCACTCCTCAAGGAATGTCTTCTTTTGGTATTGTTTTGCGATTGAAAATCAGCATAGGAGACAGCTTGGTTCTGTCGGCACAACAAGCTAAAACAACTGTATAATGTCTCTTTTCATGTCCACTTGTCTTCACAGTTACTATTTTCACCCCTTTCTTATCAACAGTCTGTTACTTGGGACATCAAATTGAAGAGGGACTTCATGCGTATTTGCAATCTGTCCCAAACACTCAAACTGATGTGTCTTCGACATTGAATGATAACATTCAAAGACCTTCTGCTCATAGCTTTCAGGCATCTTTTGGGCAAGTCTTGTGTATGTACGCATGCTTAGTCCATTCTGTTTCATGTACTTGAAGCACCAATTGTGTCCTCCTTTGAAATCAGTATCTTCTTTTTCATCAGCAATTCTTCTTGCCTCATGCTAAACTATCTTTGTGGACACAGGATTTCCAATTGCCCTTTGCTCTTCAATCCATATCTTCAATTCCCTCTCTAAATTAGGCCATTGTGCTGACTTGCCTCTCATGGCCTTCTTCTGCTGTGGCGTTTTCAGTAGGGTTTCTTCTTCCTGTAGCCAGTCTCGGATTGACTTCTCAGTTGGAGGAGGTCCAAACTTACATTCAGCAGCACGATTTCCATTCACTTTTGCAAAGTGGATCACTTTTAACTAGAATTCAGCACTAAACAAAAATTTTTTCTGAGCCATTCCTGAGAAGGACGTGGCAAAACATAACCTACTGTAATATACCGGTAACAAGTGCGAAACAATGAGTGCAAAGATAACAAGCACGAAAAAGTGGGAAATGCAAGTAAAAATATCTATAGTCACTGTATAAGGCACACCTTGTTTTTAGACCCCAAATTTTTCGAGAAAGTGTATGTCTTATACAGAAATCTGGTGTTCTGGAAGTCGTAAATCAATCAGTCAAGAGGAAGAAATAAAAGCCATTCACATTGGAAAAAAAGAATTAAAGGTATCACTTTTTGCAGATGAAATAATTCTGTCTGTAGAAGACCCCTAAGACTCCATGGAAAATCTATTAGAAACAATAAACAAATACAGTAAAGTCACAGGATACAAAATTAATATATAAAAGTCTACGCTTTCTCATATACCAACAATGAAACATCAGTAAATGAACTAAAACTAAAAACACAATTCCTGTCACAACTGCAACAACAACAAAAAATACCCAGGAATAAATTTAACAAAGGATGTGAAGGATCTTTATATGGAAAACTACAAAGCATTATTAAAAGAAATTTTTAAAGACACAATGAAATAGCCTGACTGGTGGTAGTACCGTGGATAGAACAACAACCTGGGATGCTGAGGACCAAGATTTGAAACTCCAGGATCACCAGCTTGGGCACAGTCTTGCCAGTTTGAACCCAAAGGTTGCTGGCTTGAAGCTTAAGGTTGCTGGCTTGAGCAAGGGGTCACTGGCTCATCTAGAGCCCCCTGGTCAAAACACATATGAGAAAGCAATCAATGAACAACTAAAGTGACACAACTGAGTTGATGCTTCTCATCTCCCTTCCTGTCTGTCTGTCTCTTTCTGTCTCTCAGTCTCTCTCTCTTTCACTAAAAAAAAAAAAAATTAAGAATAGAGCTACCATATAACCCAGCAATCCCTCTACTGGGTATTTCGAAAAACTTGAAAACATTGGTACGCACCCCCATATTCATCACAGCATTATTCACAGTGGCCAAGATATGAAAACAACCAAAGACCCTCTCAATAGAGAACTGGATAAAGATTTTGTACATACATATATATAATGGAATATTATTTAGCCATAGTATAGGTGCTTTTCATTATCCTCCTCAAGAACACATATCGCATATCAAAGGAATTGAAATTGTGAACATGAAAATGAAATGTTCTATCTCATCACCAATGGTTTCTAGAAAGGAGGCTGAGGAGTAGGGGCCATTGAGAAGCCTGAAACATTAAAAGCCAAGATCCTGGGGACTGAAGACTCAAGCTAGTTATCTCTATGCTTATCTATGATCTAGTTACCCAACAACTACTGTAGCAGAGCCCAGCCTGTTATAATTTGTATAAATCCAGCAATCAAGTCCATCCTGAGCAAGACACTTGTCTCCAATCCCTAATCCAGCCAAAATCTTTTGAGTGCCTACTGTGTGAAAGGCACTGTTAGGCCCAAGGATACTTAAAAAAGGAATAAGACAGACAAGGTCTCCGGTCTCAATTAATTTATGTTTTAATAGGAGGCAGACAAAAAACAAACAAAGTAATAAATAAACACAGATTTTATGAAAAATATGGAAAGCAAATAAGTTGCTGCAATAAAGAATTACAGCACAAGTTGTTTTAGATAGTAAAATCGCTCTCAGAACATGGCATTTTTAGCTAAACTCTGAAGGGATAAAGTGAATTCAGAGAAGCAGAGAAAGCACTGGGGAAAATGCTACCAGTAGTGGGGGTGGGGATCTCGAAGGTTCTGGGGCATGAATGAGCATGACATGTTCAGGGAGCAAACAGGCTTTTAGGGAAATAGACTTCTTAGTGAGTCCTAGGACCAAACTCAGCATCAGAATAACTCAGACTAAATGAATCAAGGCTGTGGGAAAACAAGTTTTCTAGAATGCTTAAAAGCTAAAAGCAGACATATTTTTCAAGCTTAACTGAAATATAATAGTTACCTTCTTTTCTTCAGTTTCAATTATACACAATCAACTGCAACGCGAAAATATTACATAGAATAATATCTTATTTTCAGAAATAAACATCTCATACATTTTAAATTGCATACCATTCTGAGTAATGTGATGAAATCTTGCACTGTCCTACCCCATCCTATTCAGGACATGAATCAATCTTTTGTCCAGCATATCCACACTGTAAATACTACCTACCCGCTAGCCACCTCAGTTACCAGATCAGCTATCATGATATTGCAGTGTTTGTGTTCAAATAACTCTTATTATAAGAAGGGCACTAATAGCCTAATGCCATGTCACAGTGCCTATGTTATTCACCACCTTATTTTATCTCAGTTCATAGATATTATATCATCTCACATTATCACAAGAAGGGTGTGAGTTCAGTTCAATAAGATATTCACATTACTCTTATTACAGTATATTGTTATGATTATTCCAGTTTATTATGTCATTATTGTTCATCTTTTACTATGCCAAATTTATAAATTAAGCTTATATATAGGTATGTATATATAGGAAAAAACATAATATATACATAGTTCAGTACTAATCATGGTTTCATGCATTTACTGAGTCTCCAAATGTATCCCCCACAGATAAGGGGTATTACTGTATTGACACTCCTCCATTGAGGACATGGCTTTGCTGACACTGAGTTTGGTTCAAACTTGGGAAATCAAAGTGCACAGTACACAGAATATTAGGCTGTTTTGATGTAAATCCTAATGTAAAAGACTTGTACAGCAAAAATCTAGCTGTTTTCTTAGAACCAGAAGGACCCTATCTTATTCCATGTGGACATCACATTGGGAAACTAGCAAACTGGGAAACTAGCAATGAGGCAGAAACCCTATACTGCTTCGACTCTCAGCCTCTGTGGCCATCTTTTTCCTAAAAAATTTCTAAGCCTTGACTATACCAATAAGAACATGTGTGCGCGCACGTGTGTGTGTGTGTTTTCTCCTGTTGTCAGTTCATAATATACCAGACACCACAGGCAACCAAGTTGGCCAGCCCCATGATTGAGGGAGAGAATACATGAGATGAGGGTGAATTGCAAGGCAAGGATAGGATCACACAGGACCTTGTAGTGGAAAGACATTTGAGATTTATTCTGAAGAACAGCAAGAAGACAGTGGAAAGTTAGAAGGGCAAATGGTCCGATTTATGCTTTATACGCACCATACAGACTGCTGTGAGTAGAGTTGAAGGTGGCATGGAGCATACTGAGGGGGACGACTGAAGTGGGAAAGCAAGAAATTATAGTGTCGGAAACCAGGGTGGTGTGGATGATTTGGCAGATATTTGATAGGACTTGGTGATGGACTACATGGGAAAAGAAAAAAGAGAATAATGAAAAATGATTTCTAGGAATTTTGGTTGAAAAACTCCAGGCATATGGTGTCACTTACTGAAATGATGAAGAATGTTGAGCAGAGAGATAAATTTGGGGGAGAAGAATATTTCCCCTGGAACTAGCAATACCAGCAAAGGGAGACAGGACAGCAGCCAAACAAGATCTCCCGCGGCACTTAGAGCAGAGCTGCTTAGATGGAGGGAGCTTCCAGGACTACAGTATGGAGTGTTAGGATATGAGCTGCAGTGCACCCACCCACACTGCTGAGGGCTTGCTGAAGAAATGGTGGCGGCAGGACGCTGAAACACGGTTCTGTCGGCGGGGGCAGAGGCCCAGCCGGTGTGAGCTCGGTCTAGCCCAGCAGGGGTGGAGGGGACGCGCAAAAGTGGTCCAGCAGCTGCGGACCCGCGTGTAGCCCCACCTGCGGGGGAAAAGCAGGAGGCCAGGAACAAGCAGAGATCTGCTCTGAGACCCTGGACCCTGCACAAGCTGGCCCAGACCGAAGGGCGGGGCAAGGACCAGGGAAGGAGGAGGCTTGCAGCTGAGCGCATGCCAGCAACCCCGCCTGGCCGGAAAACCATGCCCCCTTTCTCCACTTTTATTCAACATAGTGCTGGAAGTCCTAGCTACAGCAATCAGACAAGAAGAAGAAATAAAAGGCATCCAAATTAGGAAAGAAGAAGTAAAACTGTCATTTTTTGCAGATGACATGATATTGTATATAAAAAAACCTAAAGTCTCAGTCAAAAAACTACTGGACCTGATAAATGAATTCAGCAAGGTGGCAGGATATAAAATTAATACTCAGAAATCAGAGGCATTTTTATATACCAACAATGAACTGTCAGCAAAAGAAATTAAGGGAACAATACCCTTCACTATTGCAACAACAAAAAAATAAAGTACCTAGGAGTAAATTTAACCAAGGAGGTTAAGGATTTGTACTCAGAAAATTATAAAACATTGATAAAAGAAATCAAGAAAGATACAAAGAAGTGGAAGTATATACCGTGCTCATGGTTAGGAAGAATAAACATCATTAAAATGTCTATATTACCCAAAGCAATTTATAAATTCAATGCAATACCAATTAAAATTCCAATGACATATTTCAAAGATATAGAACACATATTCCAAACATTTATATGGAACCGAAAAAGAACACGAATAACCACAGCAATCTTAAAAAGAAAAAATAAAGCAGGAGGTATCACTCTTCCAGATATCAAGGTTTACTACAAGGCCATTGTACTCAAGACAGTCTGGTACTGGCATAAGAACAGGCACATAGATCAATGGAACAGAACAGAGAACCCAGAAATAAACCCACACCTTTATAGACAACTGATATTTGACAAAGGAGGAAAGAACGTAGAATGGAGTAAAGACAGCCTCTTTAACAAATGGTGTTGGGAAAATTGGACATCTACCTGCAAGAAAATGAAACTAGACCATCAACTTACACCATTCACAAAAACAAACTCAAAATGGATAAAAGATTTAAACATAAGCCGTGAAACCATAAGCATCTTAGAAGAAAACATAGGCAGTAAGCTCTCCAACATCTGTTGCAGCAATATATTTGCTGATTTATCTCCACGGGCAAATGAAATAAAAGGCAAGATAAACAAATGGGACTATATCAAACTAAAAAGTTTTTGCACAGCTAAAGACAATAAGAACAGAATAAAAAGACAAACCACACAATGGGAGAACATATTTCACAGCACGTCTGATAAGGGGTTAATAACCAAAATTTATAAAGAACTTATAAAACTCAGCACCAGGAAGACAAACAATCCAATCAAAAAATGGGCAAACAAAATTAATAGAAATTTCTCCAGAGAGGACATACAGATGGCCAATAGGCATATGAAAAAATGTTCAACATCACTAATCATTAGAGTAATGCAAATTAAAACCACAATGAGATATCACCTCATACCAGTCAGAATGGCGCTCATCAGCAAAACAACACAGAACAGGTGCTGGCGAGGATGTGGAGAAAAGGGAACCCTTCTGCATTGCTGGTGGGAATGCAGACTGGTGCAGCCACTGTGGAAAACAGTATGGAGATTCCTCAAAAAATTAAAAATCGAACTACCTTTGGACCCAGCTATCCCACTTTTAGGAATATACCCTAAGAACAACATAGCACTGTTCAAGAAGAAGAAATGTGCCCCCATGTTCATGGCAGCATTGTTCACAATAGCGAAGATCTGGAAACGGCTTAAGTGTCCGTCAGAGGACGTCAGAGGACGAGTGGATTAAAAAGCTTTGGTACATATATACTATGGAATACTACTCAGCCATAAGAAATGATGACATCGGTTCATTTACAATAAAAATGGATGGACCTTGATAACATTATACGGAGTGAAATAAGTAAAACAGTAAAAAACTGAGAACAGCATGATTTCATACATAGGTAGGACATAAAAGTGAGACTATGAGACATGGACAAGAGTGTGGTGTTTACTGGGTGCGGGGAGGGAGGAGAGGTTTGGATACAGGGGAGGGGAAGGGCACAAAGACAACCAGATAGAAGGTGACAGAGGACAATTTAACTTTGGGTGATGGGTATGCAACATAATTTAATGATAAGATAACCTGGAGATGTTTTCTTTGAACATATGTACCCTGATTTATTAATGTCACCACATTAAAATTAATAAAAGAAAAAAAAACAACTACAAGTTGATGCTTCTCATCTCTCTCCTCTTCCTCTTTTCCTGTCTCTATAAATGAATGAATGAATGAATGATCATGTAATGTGGCCACCTGTGGAATGGATTTCTCACCAGCCATGAAGTCCTAAGTAATGAAGAAAGCAAGAGAATTGACTGACTGATTCAAGGAATGCTCTACTCTGATATATCATGATTAGAGGTTTAAAATGAGTCAAAGTTTCTGAGAATTTAGCACCATGGAGGCCACTGGGAATCTTGACAAGATCAGCTTCTGTGCACAGGTGGGTTGGAAACTAGATCCATGCACATGGATTATTAGTCATGGCTCCTAATTGATAGAAAGGAGCAGAGTCAGAGAACCAAGAGATCTGGACTCCAGATACAGCTCAGCCACTGACCAGCTTTGTGACCTTGGACAAACCTCACTTAACCTCCTGAGTTTTAACATTTTCCTCACCTATCAAGTAATCCCCCCACCTTATCACCAGGGGCCCTTTCACTCTAAAATTCTCTGTATTTTGTTATTTTCAGCAAAGCTATTCTGTTCTGAAACTTAATGGAAGAAGTCATTCCTATTAGCATTTTCCCTATGTTGCTAAATTAAGTTCTCCTTGGCTTGCTTTTCATGTCACAGAATCATTTCAGTGAAGGCCATGTCTCTGTTGTGGCTGACTTGCACAGAGCATTGGGGTGTGCCCCTGGCTCTGGCATTCCAGACTGAGTCTTTTCTCTGTGATCACCCATAATGACATTGTCCCCATATGTCCTCTCTGTTTTGAGGTCTCTATTTCACTTCTACTCCTTATCTCTCTCACCATTTATTAAAGACACAAACTATGGTCTCCACAGTATCTGACCAGGAGAGTTTCACAGGCCTTTTGATCCTCTAAAAGACAAAGATGTTTGCTAATTAGCTTTTATTCTTAGCAGTCTTTTCTGGAAAGTTGACTACACATTGCTTGTTACTTTACACCATGGTTCAGTCCAGTAGCAAACTGGACTTCGGTTTTGGACACGCACAAAAGGTCAGCAGCTGTTAAAATGCATTTCTCTTATTTATCTCCATCAGGAGGACAGCAGAGGTTAATTTTTCAACAGTGTAACGCACCATATGTAACAATGAGCTTTTATTTCTGAGTCAACTTTAAAAATAATGTTGAATTTTATGGTCGATACATTATAGATCAACATATTTATGTCAGAACTTACTGGCATGAAAATAAATCAATGAAAATATTAATACATGAGCCTTATGTTTAAATGAAACCCCTTGCAACTCCACACCTTCCCCTCATATTTCACTATGGTGCTTTCTGAGACCTCATCTCTGACAAGTTTTACTGAACATGACATCAAGACCTATTTCATTCTGTTACTACTGTTTTTAATCAGTCTTGCATATAATGAGGTTCAAAACATCCACTTGGTTCTTTTTGCCATAAACATACATAACTGCATTCCATCACTAATAGGACTGTCAATTCAAATTTATGGTTTATGTATGAATAAAATATTTCAGTGTCAAAGCTCTGACTGGTATGCTATTAATGAAACTCTCCTGTGTTGGAGAATAGCTTCAAACACTATATTTGCTACCCACAATTGTTTTAGAAACATGAGGAGTTTCTATTATAAGTACGTGCTTTAGAGAGCAAGCTCATAATTTAGACATTAAAGAAAAATGGAGTTCGGTAGAAAAAAAGTTCATTCTCTTAGTGTGTCCTCTCTTTGTAATGCTCTTCTGCATTCATAGGGTACACCCAGCGCCGGCTACTAACAGTCCCCTTCTGAAAGGAGCTGTTTTTCAAAGCCCCAGCAGAAAGAGCAACACCAAATATTCATTGGTGTTGTGTGACCCTACTATCAACTCTAATTCCATCTCAGCAACCCTAGGAAATAAGGAAGGGGCCACCCATTCAGCCCACATGAGAGAGACCCACACCAGGCAAGAGGAGGCCTGGCTGTTGCAATCCCTCAAATAGGAATAATGGTGAATACCTTGGTCAATCAGAGTCTCTTGGGAAATTTTCTAGACCTCTGTGTGCAGAGTTAGCTATCTGCAGCAGTGAAAGCCAAAGGGTACCAGATGGAAAGCTGAATCAGCAGAGACAAAGAAGAGCAGAAACAGAACAGAGAAGCATAAAATAGAGAAATAACAGACAAAGGGTGAAGACATGAGTTGATAGCAACAGAAAAAAAAGTCATTAAGGGTAGCCCTTAACTCTTCCCCCACTCCCTATTTAATTATTAACATGTCACATTCATTTACTTCTTAAATATCCACTGAATCCACCCATTTCTCTTGGTTGCCACCCTTGCCACTCAAGTCAAAACCACCATCATGTTCTTCCTAGATGGAGCAAATGACTCCTGACCTATCAAGTGCTCCTGATTCCCACTCACCAAACACCATCTGCTGTCATCATGTCTGTTTCACACACACACACACACACACACACACACACACACACACACCCCAAACGCTTTATCAACTAGATATAAATGGGGAAGGCTTTCATGCACTAATACAAAAGAATATCTTGTTTTAAATATATTTTTAATTTTTATTTTTATTGGTTTTAGAGAGAGGATGGGAGAGAAAGAGATAGAAACATCAATCTGTTCCTGTATCTGCCCTGACCGGGGATCAAACAGGGAACCTCTTGCACTTCCAGCTGGATAGCCCTAACCAACCGAGCTATCCAGCCAGGGCCAGAAAAATATCTTTATGAACACAAGGTACAGAAAGATTTTTAATCCACATACAAATGCACAAATCATAAAGGAAAACTGATCATTTCAACTACATATAAATTAAGAAATAGTATTCCTAAAAAAGAAATTCTATGTCGTTAAGCCAGGGAAAGCCACAGAGTAGGAAAAATGTATCTGTAACATGAGTAACGAAAGAGACTTCATCCAAAATATGTAAAGAACTCCAAAAAAAAATATCAATTAAAAAAGACCGACAACTCAATAGAAAATTTAAAAATTAGCAAAAAGAAGCTAGAAGAATCTATTTACACAAAAGGATTCGGGTCTAGACACAGCTGGAACCCCTCCTCTGCCATACAGAAGCAACCCAGAAGGGTCTGGTGACAAAAGGGGATCACCTTATAAGGCAAAAGAACACTGGGGCTGCGTGAGAAAATTTATTCCCTTCATGTGTCTCCTCTTTCTGATGCTGTCCTGTACGCATAGGCCATGTTGTGTGCCCACCAGCAGCCTGGCCAGTGGGAGACAGAAACTGGTGAACAAATGCCTCTGTCTCTCTAGCTCCAAGATGACTTTGCTGAGTGCACTGATTCAGGCTCTCAGAGAACAGCCCCTTGGGCTGAGCACTCAGTCGCTGTTTATGGGCTAATGCAATACCACACGTCCAAGTCTCCAGTCGCTCCTTCTTCATTCAACAGGTCACTCCCCTTGTTCCTTACTCCTGCTCCCTGAAGTTGCTCTCCCAAATAACAACATCAGTCTCCCCTCCAGAGCCATTGTGGATTCTTCCCACATCCCTACCCTCACCCTAGCAACACCTTAGCAACAGGGAAGACTGCAATGGTGGTGGACAGCACATGCATCAGGGCTCGCTGTGCGAGCAACTTGCTGCCTGAGGGGAAGAGTGGGTGGGAGGATGGGACCCAGGTTTCAAGCCCTCTACTTTGTAAATACTTTGGGCAACTTACTACTACATCCAGAGCCCCAGACCCAGCTACTAATCTCTCTTGCTCCGAAACAAACCAGGTTTCTACATTTCTTCACACAGTACACAGGGAAAAGATTTGCGATGTCTTTAAAGGTCTTTGATGCTAAAAGGAAAGGAAAAGGGAAATTTTTAATAAAGATCTCCTTTCAGGGTCATAAGCCCAGAGGCATGATGGACTTCTGCAACCAAAAGACCAATTTTCCTGCACCATCAATTAATGTTAAAAAATTCTGATTTTAAAGTGAATTTGGAGGGATCACACGTTCGTACAGATGGATATATATATATATATATATATATATATATATATATATATATATATATATCAAAGAGTTTTTCAGACAAGATAACATCAGTTGCAGAGCAGACACCTGTCTATGACAATACGATGTCAGAGTGATGCTTCCCCATCTCTCGCCGTGTTTACACGAATTGGAAGTTGTCAATTATAGCAGATCCTTGTAAACAGAAAATAAAAATGTGCAAGCTTCTATTTAAATTAATTATTGAAATTAAGTAGTCACTGTCTCTAGACAATCTTCTAAATTATTTAAAGGATCCAATTTGCTTTCCTGTGAAAGAAATTAAAACCTTGGACTCCCACGCTGTGGGACAATTCAGACATGAAAGAGAGAAGCAGGAGCACAGCAGGCACAAGCCCACATTGTCATATATAACAAATTCATTACAAACCTATGTCAGTGCCTTTTATCTAAAGGCTTAAGGTATAATTTAAACCTGGGTAAAGGGTTGCTATGTAGGTCTCTCTCTTGATAGTCTTTTGTTGTTGTTTAATTATATTTATTCTGTTACTTCTCTCCTTCCCATTATCTTCAGATCATGCTTTTAGAGCTAGGGTTCTGTCATCTGTAACAAAGGCACTGCATGTAATGGCCTGCTCCTTTATTTCCATGTCTTCTTTCTTTGATGTATAATTGGAGGGAGGGGCAGGTAGGTAAAAAAAAAAACAACAACATTTCCTGAAGATCTGGGAATTTTTTGAATCTTTACTTTGTAAAAATCATCCAAGCTTTCCCTAGATAGGACTTCCACAGAATCTCTCTGAACCTTGATTTGCTCAGCTATAAAATGGGGGAATGTCTGCTCATCTCACAAGATCTTTTGAAAAATCAATCATAGTTAACAGATTGCTTTTGCTCACTCTAATGCCATCTTATTGTGCGCACCAAGCTGTGACTTCAGAGAAAAGACTCATAGGAGGTGGTGAGGTATGTGGACTTTCCCCTGTGTTCTCAATCAATTAGATCACATCCATAGCTGCTATTTCCTGACTTGAGCCCTACCTCAATTCCTGCTTTCATGTGTAGGAGAAAATTGCAAGCTGTCTGCTGGTCTCCAATGCCATCCAGTGGTCCACTGGCCAAATAACACCAAGCTATCCAACAGGTTTGAAAGATTTAGGAAAAATAATGCAGACTATTTAAATTCATCACCTGATTAAATGTATCTGGAACCTCCACTTTTTAAAACTTACTGAAAAATCAAATAATTAAGTTGTAATGTGAGTAATAAATCCATAATTTATCTTTTTAAATTAAGAAATGCCTACATGAGCCTTGGCCAGTGGTTCAGTGGATAGAGCGTCAGCCCAGCGTATGAATGTCCTGGGTTTGAGTCCCAGTCAGAACACACAGGCAAAACAACCATCTGCTTCTCCCCCACACACACACCTTCCTCTTCCCTTTCTCTCCCTTTTCCCCTCCTGCAGCCAGTGGCTCAATTGGTTCTAGCATTGCCTGGGGTGCTGAGGATAACTGTTGGAGCTCACCAGCTTCAGGCACTAAAAATAGCTCAGTACTCAAGCATCATCCCCAGATGGGGTTGCCAGGTGAATCCCTGTCAGGGTGCATGTAGGAGTCTACCTCACTATCTCTCTTCCTCTCACCTAAAAAAATAGAAATGCCTACATGACTCGACAGTTATTCAGAATAACTTCTAAAAACAAATTTTTACTCTCCAAAAGTATTTCTGAAACTCTATTAAATAGCTTGTTTAAGAAAGGTCTCTATATGCAGGTAAGATACTTAACA
Organism: Rhynchonycteris naso; assembly: GCA_037038555.1. Classification (NCBI taxonomy): domain Eukaryota; kingdom Metazoa; phylum Chordata; class Mammalia; order Chiroptera; family Emballonuridae; genus Rhynchonycteris; species Rhynchonycteris naso. Next base: position 180,545,930 of record CM072995.1, on the reverse strand, counting down.
TTAAATTCAATTCATATATTTAAACACATGATACAACAGTGGCATTTTAAAATGAAAATAAGCAATGCCCATTCCTTTTTCCCAAAATTTTTGGCCCAGCCATTCCTCTACAATGAAAAGGCAGTATCATTTTGTTGTCACTCAGATTTATTTATAACGTTTTCCTTTTCTGAACCTTGGAAACATGTCACAAATACTTGTTAAAGAGAAAGAACAGTTCTTTCATCTTAGCTATGTCATTTCCCTGAGTAGTGATAACTATTTTAGAACATTAAAATAACAAAGACCTCCCTTTCCCCTTTGGAAGATGTCCATCATGGCACTAAGAGGTCACTGCTGCTCCTGGGATGACTTACTATTCAGCAGGGACCCAGAAACAGGCCAGGTTCTTGGAGGCACACAGTGGGAAGAACACTAAGTTCAAGGTCAGAAGCCATGATGCCCATTTAAACCACAGAGTCTGTCTGGATTTTTGCTTCATTCATTTCATAAGGCCCACCTCCTCACTGAGCCCATTTAAAAGAAACAAATACCAACTCTAAATTGTGTCAGTCTTTTTTAAAGCTCTTTAAAAAATGGTAACTTAGCCTGACCAATCAATGGCACAGATAGAGCATTGGACTGGGATGCGGAGGACCCAGGTTCAAAACCCAGAGGTCATCGACTTGAGCATGGGCTCATCCGGCTTGAGTTCAGGCTCACCAGCTTGAACATGGGATCATAGACATGACCTCATGGTTGCTTGCTTGAGCCCAAAGGTTGCTGGCTTGAGCCCAAGGTCACTGGCTTAAGCAAAAGGTCACTCACTCAGCTGTAGACCCCTGGTCAAGACACATATAAGAAAGCAGTCAATGAACAACTAAGGAGCCTCTATGAAGAACTGATGCTTCTCATCTCTCTCCCTTCCTGTCTGTCTGTCCCTTTATCTGTTCCTCATGGAAGGAAGAAAGGAAGGAAGGAAGGAAGGAAGGAAGGAAGGAAGGAAGGAAGGAAGGAAGGAAGGAAGGAAGGAAGGGTAACTTAAAGGGACAAGTGAGCAGTGACAGAGAGTGATCTGACTGTGGGTGATGGCACACAATCTAATCAACACTTCAAATGCCTACATACTCTTATTGATCAATGTCACCCTGTTAAATTTAATTTTCTAAATAAAATTTAAAGAAGAAAAGGGAAACTGCATTATGAGATACACACACTTTCTAGACATGATGTAAGTATCTCTTCTCCTTAGAATCTCATCCAGCCTGGCAACCATCCCCCAAATTCTCTTCTCTCCAAACCCCGAACCTGCCTCTCTTGCCCTCTGGGTATTTTCCCTTATTCTATGAATAGCCACATAGCCCTTCAATTCTGAATCGCAATAAATGTCTCTAAGGAAACAGGCAAAAAGTCCAGGGATTACAGAGGCTAGAGAAGAGAGTCTTCAAAGAGGAGGTGGTGGTAAATATCATCACAGCTTTTGACAAGTGAATCAATCCTTTATGGCTTGAGTTTTTCTCCCTCTTTCTTTCTCCATAACAGCAGCCTCAGTGATGCACTAGTCTGAACACCTGAACATTGTGTAGTTCTCTTACACTTATGCCCTAAAGATGGTAATCCTCTCATGCAAAACTGCCCCTCCACACTGGGTAGGCCTGGAAGTGTATGGAAAATATCATAGTCTGCAAGCTGCTGTAACAAAATACCATGGGTTGATGGCTTTCGCAACAGGTATGTCCATTCACAGTCTTAGAGACGGGGAAGCCCAAGGTCAAGAACCGCAGGGTTCAGTTTTGGGTAAAAACTCTTCCCAGCCTGCAGGCCACCTTCTCACTCTGTCCTCATGTGAGAAAGCAAGCTCTCTGTCCTTTATTAGAAAGATACTAATTCTATTAGGTTAGGACCCCACTCTTCTGACCTCATATAACCTTAATTATTTCCCTACTCCAAATGCACACTGAGGGTTAGGGGTTCAACCTCTGAATTTGTAGATAACACAATCCAGACTGCAGCAGAGGGTAAAAGCCCAGAAGAAAAGTGAACTTTAACTGCTTTCAGGCAGCAAGGCCTCACATGACCTCCCACCCTCTGGCATAAACCAAAGAGCTCCGGTTTGCTGGGCACCACAATCTCCAGGACACAGAGAGTTAAAATGTGTTGGGTTTCTCCCTTGTGGCAGGCCTGTGGTGCCTGAGCCTCGCCTCACTGATTCTCAGAGAAGCCTCGTCAGAGAGACTGTCCTATTCTACAGCTGAGGGATCACTGGCTGAGACACCAGGTGATTTATTTCAGACTGTCCCAGTGGCTCCGGCAGAGCAGGATTTGAGTGGTTTTACCACACCAACCATGCCATGAGGGTGGACACACGGTGCCCAGCAGGAGCAAACCCGCTAGATTAAAGGGTACAGAGGGTACAGTGTCTGCTCTGACCCTCATCAGTGAAACTGGGTAATAATGCTTCATCCAGAGGGTTGTTCTGGGGATTAAATACACCACACTGGTTCCATCTCAGCTTCCCTCTGAGAGTGCACATTGAGCCAGGAGGACAGCTCAGTGGAAATAACTAAGCCTCTGCCAACCTCCCACATGAAGAATCACAGGGAACAAAATGAATGTACACTACACTCCTTTTACTTACCCAGCCAAAAAGCTTCACTCTCCCAGTTGTGTGGATCTTAAAGACGGTCAGCCAGGTGTCAAGCCCTTGGCAGGTTGCTGCACAGGGAGCCACTAACCCCACAGGTGCAGACACCAGCAGCAGGCTAGCCTTCAAGCTTCAGGCTTCAGCTCAGGCGCTGGCCTCACCACCCACTCAGCCTCAAGGACACTCTCAACTGCTCCTCTGGCTCATGCTCTGTGTCCAGTTGGTCCAGTCACTCCTGCCTTAGCAGTGTCTCTGGGTGAGGTCTCTCCTCTCTTTCCACCCTGCCTGGCCTTGCATGGAGTACTAAGCACACACTGCTACAGCCCTGCTCAGTCTCACAGCCCGAGGCCCAGTTCCTTGCTGCTGGGGGTTATCATCCGGCAACACAGCCTCATCCCATCTCTGTCCTGTTTACAGATATTCACCCTCCTTATGGTGGCATCCTTGATGTTCATCCCCCACGCTGGCTCTCCTGCCACCCCCCCCCCCCCACACACACACACACACACACTGGGCCCTTCCCCTCCAGCTCCTTGTGCACTGCTCAGCAAGAAATGTTCCCCACCCTTCTCTGCCTTGTCAGCTCCCCTTTGTCCTCCCAAGCAGCTCAAGGGATACCTGGTCCAATATGCCTTCACTCCACCCCCTCAGGAGAACTACCACAGCCTGCTGGTCTTCACAGCATTTCGACCGTTTTCACACTGTATTTCCATTAGCTGTATCTGCTTCTGTATTCCCCGCCAAACTGTGAGATCCTAGAGAGCAATGGCTGTTTTATTCATCTTTGTAGTCTCTGTGCCCGACTCAAGGGATGCTCAATAAATGTTTACTGACTAAGTGAATGAGGTCTCTTTTCCTTTTATTTTTAATAAAATTCTATATGTTACAATTTACAATCAACATTCAATGTATCTAAAAACTACCTATCTTAAAATTTTCATCCCATCCTTCAGAGATTTCGACTCTATGCAAAGAATTTTAGCCAGAGGAGTCATAGAGCTGGAGGCTGTGTTTAACTCATCCTTCTGAATGTTAAGCCCTAGAAATATTTCCATCCCATCCCTGTAGGCTCCATGCTTATTGGCTGGCTTCCCAATGTGACAAAATGTGCAGGCTGCACACACAGCCTCTTCAGCCACGTGGACCTGCCTGTTGGATCTGCTTGGTTCACAGGGACAGAAATAAGGAAGGCACTGCACCTGGCTTCATGGCTCAGGTTTGTTTTCTTGGCCATTAGGGGTGCTGAGATGGTTAATAAGCAAATCAGCCTCAGCATTCAAATACGTAGTTAATAAATCCTGAAAGAGATACAAATCAAAATCTTCCAGGAAAGCCTGTAGGCAAAACCTGTGCTTTCCCTAATCCTCCCTAACCCTTATGGGTCACTTTCTTTTCCACCATGGTAAATGGGGTTAGGACCAGATTGTAGGCAGTATCGTCCCTCAGAGACTTCCTGACTCTATGCAAAGGATTTTAGCCGGAAGTCATAGCGCCAGGGGCTGCCTTGTGCATGTGAGCTTCCTAACACAGCCCAGTCTGGAGCAGGAGCAGACAAGGACTGGGCCAGCCCTTTGGACCGGGTAAGTTGAGAAGCCCTCATGTTGACAACCGCTTTACCCTTGAGTTTCAATTCCCTTTTTCCTGGAGCTGGTCTCTCTCAAACAAGGACTCTGACCAGACTTCAGGAGCTAGTGGGACCACCCATCTCCCCCAGAATTGAATACTAGGTGCAGGCAGATGCTAACAGCAAGCTGAGGTCACAATGCTTGACTGTCCATTTTGTCTCCTCCCAGGGAAAGCAGGAGTGGGAGCAGCTGTGCTCCCAGAGGGCGCCTCCCAGATGAAGAAGCTGGATATGAACACTTCGAAGGAAGAACTCTGCCAGCTCTCCGAGGACTATAAGCAAATCTACCTCTCCCTGACCTACACTATCACCTTCATGCTAGGACTGCCTCTAAATGGCACTGTCCTATGGCTCTCCTGGTGCCAAACCAAACGCTGGAGCTGTACCACCATCTACCTGGTGAACCTGATGGTGGCCGATCTACTTTATGTGCTGACGCTGCCCTTCCTCATCATCACCTACTCCCTAGGTGACAGGTGGCCCTTTGGGCAACTGCTCTGCAAGCTGGTGCGCTTCCTGTTCTACACCAACCTCTACAGCAGCATCCTGCTGCTGACCTGCATCTCCGTGCACCGCTTCCTGGGCGTGTGCCACCCTCTGAGCTCCCTGCCCTACCGGACCCGCCGGCATGCCCTGCTGGGCGCGGCTGCCACCTGGGCCCTGGTGGTCCTCCAGCTGCTGCCCACATTGGGCTTCTCCCACACAGACTATATCGATGGCCAGGTGGTCTGCTACGACATGACCAGTCCGAAGCATTTTGATCAGTTTTTTGCATATGGTATGGTTCTGACATTGTCTGGCTTCGTCCTTCCCTCCTTGGTCATATTGGTGTGCTACTCACTAATGGTCAGGAGCTTGACCAAGCCAGAGGACACCCTCAAGAGGATAGGCAGTGCGGCACGGGCCAAGGCCATCCGAACCATACTGCTGGTGTGCAGTCTCTTCACCCTCTGCTTTGTGCCCTTCCATGTAACACGCTCCTTCTACCTCATGCTCCGCTTCCTGACTTCCCAGAACTGCCAGCTTCTGATGGCGGTCAGCATAGCCTACAAGATATGGAGGCCTCTTGTGAGCATGAGCAGCTGCCTCAACCCAGTCCTATACTTCCTGTCCATGGAGAACAATAGAGTCAGGCTCTTCCAAAAACTGAGGCACAACAAGGTGGGTGAGTGTCCAGCTGGGGCCGAGGCAGAGAGACCCAGAGGCAGACAGATTTGGGTACTGTCCCAATGAAGGTTGGGGAAAATGAACTCTGAGACATTGAGAATGACTTCTGAACACAGTCATGTGCTGGTGGGAGATCTATGCTGTCCTGCTGGAAAGAATTTTATACTAATGTTAAGAGATTTTAAAATAAGAATATGGAGAGAGCCACAAACACAAAGAACAACTTTATTTTACTGAGAGCTATTAATCTCCTGTCATTCAGGTCTCTCAGATCAAATGTCACCTCCTCAGAAGCCGCTCCAGCCCACCATAGCTCATGTAGAGCTCTCTCCCCATAACACAGTCACTATATTTCCCTATCAATTGTCTTGTTAACACTTACTAGTACCTGAACTTTTTAATTAGCTTACTTATTTATGATGTCTCTGCCCCTGGGACTATAGGCTCCTGTTGGACAGGTATCTTGGCTTTCTGTCTACTGTACCTTTAATGCCAGCCTCTATAGCAGGCCCAGCACAGTGAGTGCACAACAGAATGGGGTTGAATGAATAAGTGAGGGTGAATAACTATGTAATTACTATGAGTTATTATGTAAGAGCACTTTACATGAAGCAACTCATTTACTTCTCACAACAGCTTTTGGAGGGGGGAGCTACTTAGCCCCACTGACAAATAAGGGAACCAAAGCACAGAGCTTTAGGTAACTTGTCCAGCATCACCCAGCTGGAGAATGCCCAGGTCCTAGTGTTGCATGGAGACTTTGATGCAGGAAGTGGCCTCTGCAGTACATGCTCCAGAGACTGAAGCGTGTTGCCCACCAAAGGCTAGTCAAGGTCAGCCAAGTTCTCCTCAATAGGATCAGTTCCTCATTTTAGTTCACTGCACTTTTTCACCTAATTGCTGTTATCTGCAGACTACTGGGTATATGGGATGAACTCTTTTACTACAATTGTTAACCAGTGTTCTCTGCAAGGGAAAATGGAAGGTAAAGGGTAAAGTAACTGCATAAATAATGGTTTTTATTTGAACATGGTATCTCAGTTTATGACAGAAAAGTTTTTCCACTGTATTAAATCACATGATGTTCATTCTCTTAAAAAAATTATTTAAGGTACATGATAATCCAAAAAGATAACCTTTAAAAAACTTCTTACCTGACTTGCAGTGGCATATTGGATAGAGTGTAAACCTGGAAGGCTGAGGTCCCTGGTTCAAAACCCTGAGGTAGCTAGCTGGCTTGAGCACGAGCTTGCAAACCTGAGTGCAGGGTCACCAGCTTGAGCTCGGGATCATCTACATGATCTCAAGGTCACTGGCTTGAAGTCCAAGGTTGCTGGTTTGAGCAAGGAGTCACTGGCTCAGCTTGAGCTCCCCAGTCAAAGCACACATGAGATCAATCAATGAACAACTAAAATGAAGAAACTGAGTTGATGCTTCTCATTTCTCTTCTCCCTCTTTATCTCCCTTCCTGTCTCTCTTTCCCTAGGAAAAAGAACAAAACAAACAAAAAAAGAACATATTTAAACAGCAATAATCTCCAAAGAGTTCTCAGATCTACAAATACATTATTTTAAGAATTCATTATAATTTATAATGAGGTGGATAAACCATTTTCATAAAAATCAGAGTGTAACCCCTTATCAACCTCATTCTCATGATAAAAAAGGTCTGAGTAAACAACACATGTCTAAATTATAAATTTTTATTCTAAAAGTGCAGTTTATTGCTTTCAAGGGCACACAATAATTACAACTAGACTAAGTGCTGTAGCAGAATTCCTTAGGATAATTAATTTAGTGACAGGCAAGGATGTTTTCTCATTAGCAAATCAGCTATTTCCACATAAGTGCCTCTACAGCAGTGGTTCTTAACCTGGGTTCTATCAAACCCTAGGAGTTCAATGAGTCGGTCTCAGGGGTTCGGAGAAGCCTCTGCCACGGAGACCAGAATAAAGTAATACCGTAATTTGTTGTGAGTTCATGCACTTTGTTGGTTTTGTTCTTTGAGCAAGGTGATGTTCATGCACGGCTCATTGTGTGCACCAGTAAAAAAACATATACCTATGTCTTGAATTTGGAAAAAAAAATCATATTTTATTTATCACTAAAGAAGGGTTCGGTGAATGCGCATATGAAACTGGTGGGTTCGGTACCTCAAAAAAGGTTAAGAACCACTAACTGTTCTACAGTAAATGGGAGCTTAAAATGTTTGCTCTTTTGAACATTTTTCTTAGCTCTATTGCTTATCTTACAAATTTCTGTCCTTTCTTTGCATAGCACACAGAGAAGATTCACCCAATCTAGAATCCCAATAATCTGTTACCCCTTATAAATTAATAAAGGTTAACATTACTTGAGAATTGGTGCACTAGGCTCCCTGCCAAAAAGCTTAAAGCCATCCAACATCTCTCTTAGCCATGACCTCAATGGCCACCAGCCTGTTGGCCATGGAGGTGGGAGGAACTAATCTAGATTCCTCAGGATTCACTGCCTTTATCTAAGAAGCAAGTGCTTTACACTCCTGCCAGTTTTCCAGCCTTTATCTCTATTAACCTATGCTTGCAATTACTTCTCTGATCCACATAATGCTAATTTTGCTTCAGTAGTCTTTTGACCTTCTTTATTTTTTTTTTATTTCTTTTTATTTTATTCATTTTAGAGAGGAGACACAGAGTGAGAGAGAGAAAGAGAGAGAGAGAGAAAGGCGGGAGGAGCTGGAAGCATCAACTCCCACATGTGCCTTGACTGAACCAGTGCAGGGTTTTGAACTGGCGACCTCAGTGTTCCCAGGTCGACACTTTATCCACTGCGCCACCACAGGTCAGGCGTCTTTTGACCTTCTTAACAGCAAACTATAATCATCCATTTCTAACTTATTTCTGGATAGTTGGGATCAAAAAGTTTTAACTTCGTTAACATTGTATCCTGGTTTTCAGAGACAGTAATCTCAAGACACAAGAAACTAGACTATTCCCTTTAGGGAAAGGGCTCCTTTGTAGGAGGGGTCCACTGTCCAACATAAGTCAAGAAAACATATCTCTCTCTTCTGTGGGTATTCTGGAAGCCCACCTCCAGAAGGGGACAAGGAGACTAGAAACAAAAGTTCTTCCTGAATCTATACATGCAATGCCCACCATGGTAAAAGCTGGGATCCTCTCAAGTCCTGAGTATCTGCATAATCTGCCTGGTTGTTTGGCAGGTTAAAATAAAATCAAAGTTCAGTAGACATTATCATGTTCAAAGTGCCATCAATAGGGAGCAGTACTGATGAAAACATTATGGCTGTAGCCACCTACAAAAATATCAAGTACAGTGTCTTTAAGAAGACTAGACAGACAAAACAAACAGCAATATGCACACTAATTAACCATTTCAGCAGCTACAGAAGAAATTGTGCCCACATGAACAATACAGACAGTATTAGGAAGTTTGGGGGAAGAAGGTGAGAGCACTTTCAGCTGAGAGCTAGAAAAGATACTCTAAGTCTGCTGAAGGTTGCATGAATTTTCAGTTACTAGAATCCCACCCGCAGTGGTGAAAATGAAAACCTTTTGTGAGAGCCAATGTTTGGTTCCTGAAAGGGAGGAAGTGGAGACAATGCTGGAGAGGTGGGCACCCCAAAGCCAGGGAAAGAACCACTCTGCAAGGCACAGGGAACCACGAAGGGCAGTTGAGCGGAAGAGTGATGAGATCAAAGCTGTAACTTAGAAACTTAATCTGGGGCTCCCATGTTTGAATGGATTAGAAAAAGAAACAACGTGACAGCAGACTTCTGTGATGTCTCCTCATTGGTCTTCCTTCTCTTCAAAGACATCCTACATATTACCTCTAGATTTTCTCTAAAACATCATTTTTCATACATCACAGCCTCTCTAATTTTGTCAGTTTCCTCCCTTTAACACCATTTCTATACAACACAGTTAAGATTCCTCCTATTGGCATACTAGGTCTATCACTGTCTACAGGGAACTTTTCAACCACAGTCCTCCTAAGACACCATATGAACTTGTACCCCTCATGTTTACCACTATCTACCACTCAACACGCACCCCCCAAAATAATCCCTTCTTTAAATGCCAAAGTATTCATCTTCTCAGACCATGAGTCCTACTTCCTCCAATATCACTCTGCACTGCTGACTACCTTGACCCACTGGGCTTTATCTCCTGGGAGATGATGACGGGCTCCTTTATCATCTCACTCTGTTTTATCTCCACCACTATTCAATTTTTTTTTTAGTTTTTATTAATTTTAATGGGGTGACATTAATAAATCAGGGTACATATGTTCAAAAAAAACACCTCGAGGTTATCATTCAATAATGGTGCATACCCATCACTCAAAGTCAAATTGTCCTCTGTCACCTTCTATCTGGTTGTCTTTGTGCCCCTCCCTTCCCCCCTCACCCTCCCTTCCTCCCTTTCCACACCCCGTAACCACTACACACTTGTCCATGTCTCAGTCTCGCTTTTATGTCCCACCTAAGTATGAAATCATGCTGTTCTCAGTTTTGTTCTGTTTTACTTATTTCAGTCCATATAATGTTATCAAGGTCCATCCATTTTGTTGTAAATGATCAGATGTCATCATTTCTTATGGCTGAGTAGTATTCCATAGTATATATGTACTATAGCTTTATAATCCATTCGTCCTCTGACATCCTCTGACGGACACTTAAGCCGTTTCCAGATCTTCTCTCAGTGAACAACTCATATGCCACCTCCTCTAAGAAGCATGATCAACCATCAGAAGGCCTATTTTTCTCTCCTTCATCTTTCCTTCTACCAGGTATCAGCAGCATTATTTAAATCCTCTTATCTCCTGCCCAACAGGATCTAGCAGAGGTGTGAACATATGGTTACGCACTAAATCTTCTAGAATAAAGAAATATACAGCAAACAATTGTCCTGTGTAGACTTTTCTGGAATTACTCCCTAAATCCAATTTATAAATGTGTGCCTATAAAGCTAAATTACAAGTTGTTTGGGATTTATTTGTTCTAACACCAACTCCAATTCAATGCAATTCTAGGACACTCAATACTTATAAGTTTTCTCACTTTGTAGCCCACATTTCAAAGACAATAAAGAGAAAAATTTTTAACAAAATCATTTGCAATTAAGCATAACCTAAGCTTATGAAGTTATGTGTTCTCATTATCTCTTTCTTTCTGGTAAAAAAAAAAACCCAAATTTCTTTAGTATTTCCATTTCTCAACTTTTTGTTGAGTTTTTGTTTTGTTTTGTTTTTTAAGTATCAAACAACTTCAAAGGTAACAGCCTCAAGAAGAAGTCCATGATAAGAGCAGAACTTAGGTTCTTGTTGCAAGCCATCACTGGGCATGTTTACAGTGGTTAAATCATGAACAAAAGGAAAGAGTGCCACACCAAGAAAATTAACAAATCACATAGTCTGAGAATGTTCCACTTCCAAATAGACAAACACATTAACAAGACCTTTAAACAGCACTAACCCAACAATCAAAGGAACAGCCATTCAAGACTCCTATAATGTTCTTTCATCTGTTGTAGCCTAGTTTCTTTTTTTTTGTTTTTGGTTTTTTTTTATTAACTTTAATGGGGTGACACCAATAAATCAGGGTACATATGTACAATGAAAACATCTCCAGATTATCTTATCATTAAATTGTGCTGCATACCCATTACCCAAACTCAAATTGTCCTCTGTCACCTTCTATCTGGTTTACCCTGTACCCCTCCCCTTCTCCCTATTCCAACCTCCCTTCCCTTCCCCCATCCCCTGACCACCACACTCTTGTCCATGTCTCATAGTCTCACTTTAATGTCCCACCTATGTATGAAATAATGCTGTTTTCAGATTTTTTTTTTTCTGATTCACTTATTTCACTCCGTATAATGTTATCAAGGTACATCCATTTTGTTGTAAATGATCCGATGTCATCATTTCTTATGGCTGAATATTGTTCCATAGTATATATATATACCAAAGCTTTTTAATCCACTCGTCTTCTGACGGACACGTGGGCTGTTTCCAGATCTTCGCTATTGTGAACAATGCTGCCATGAACATGGGGGCGCATTTCTTCTTTTCGAACAGTGTTATGGTGTTCTTAGGGTATATTCCTAAAAGTGGGATAGCCGGGTCAAAAGAAAGTTCGACTTTTAATTTTTTGAGGAATCTCCAAACTGTTTTCCACAGTGTCTGCACCAGTCTGCATTCCCACCAGCAGTGCAGAAGGATTCCCTTTTCTCCACATCCTCACCAGCACTTGTTCTGTGTTGTTTTGCTAATGAGCGCCATTCTGACTGGTGTCAGGTGATATCTCATTGTGGTTTTAATTTGCATTTCTCTAATGATTAGTGATGTTGAGGATTTTTTCATATGTCTTTTGGCCATCTGTATGTTTTCTTTGGAGAAATTTCTATTCATTTCTTTTGCCCATTTTTTGATTGGATTGTTTGTCTTCCTGGTGTTGAGTTTTATAAGTTCTTTATAAATTTTGGTTATTAACCCCTTATCAGACGTGCTGTCGAATATGTTCTCCCATTGTGTAGTTTGTCTTTTTATTCTGTTCTTATTGTCTTTAGCTGTGCAAAAGCTTTTTAGTTTGATGTAGTCCCATTTGTTTATCTTGCCTTTTATTTCATTTGTCCGTGGAGATAAATCGGCAAATAAATTGCTGCTACAGATGTCGGAGAGCTTGCTGCCTATGTTTTCTTCTAAGATGCTTATAGTTTCATGGCTTATGTTTAAGTCTTTTATCCATTTTGAATTTCTTTATGTGCATGGTGTAAGTTGATGGTCTAGTTTCATTTTTTTGCAGGTAGATGTCCAATTTTCCCAGCACCATTTGTTAAAGAGGCTGTCTTTACTCCATTGTATGTTCTTTCCTCCTTTGTCAAATATCAGTTGTCCATAAAGGTGTGGGTTTATTTCTGGGTTTTCTGTTCTGTTCCATTAATCACTGTGCCTGTTCTTATGCCAGTACCAGGCAGTCTTGAGTATAATGGCCTTGTAGTAAACCTTGATATCCGGAAGAGTGATGCCTCCTGCTTTATTTTTTCTTTTTAAGATTGCTGAGGCTATTCGTGTTCTTTTTTGGTTCCATATAAATTTTTGGAATATGTTTTTATATCTTTGAAGTATGTCATTGGTATTTTAATTGGTATAGCATTAAATTTATAAATTGCTTTGGGTAATATAGACATTTTAATGATGTTTATTCTTCCTAGCCATGAGGACGGTATATGCTTCCACTTCTTTGTATCTTCCTTGATTTCTTTTATCAATGTTTTATAATTTTCCGAGTACAAGTCCTTAACCTCCTTGGTTAAATTTACTCCTAGGTATTTTATTTTTTGGGCTGCAATAGTGAAGGGGATTGATTCCTTAATTTCTTTTGCTGACAGTTCATTGTTTGTATATAGAAATGCCTCTGATTTCTGAGTATTAATTTTATATCCTGCCACCTTGCTGAATTCATTTATAAGGTCCAGTAGTTTTTTAACTGAGACTTTAGGGTTTTCAATATACAAAATCATATCATCTGCAAATAGTGACAGTTTTACTTCTTCTTTTCCAATTTGGATGCCTTTTCTTTCTTCTTGTTGTCTGATTGCTGTAGCTAGGACTTCCAGAACTATGTTGAATAAGAGTGGTGAATGTGGGCAACCCTGCCTGGTTCCTGATCTTAAGGGGATTGCTTTTAATTTTTGCTCATTTAGTATGATGTTTGCTGTGGGTTTGTCGTATATGGCCTTTATCATGTTAAGGAATGTTCCTTGTATTCCCACTTTACTGAGAGTTTTAAGCATGAATGGGTGCTGGATTTTATCAAATGCCTTTTCTGCATCTATTGAAATTATCATGTGATTTTTGTTCTTTCTTTTGTTTATGTGATGAATCACATTGATTGATTTGCGAATATTGAATCAGCCTTGCCTCTCCAGAATAAATCCCACTTGATCATGGTGTATGATTTTTTTCATATATTGCTGAATCCGGTTGGCTAATATTTTGTTGAGAATTTTAGCATCTAAATTCATCAGGGATATAGGCCTATAATTTTCTTTCTTTGTGTTGTCTTTGCCCGGTTTTGGGATCAGAATTATGCTCACCTCATAAAAGGAGTTTGGAAATCTTCCTTCCTCTTGAATTTTTTGAAATAGCTTGAGGAGGATAGGAGTTAGTTCTTCTTTGAATTTTTGATAGAATTCACTTGTGAAGCCATGAGGCCCAGGACTTTTCTTTTTTGGGAGTTTTTTGATAACTGTTTCAATCTAATCTGTTGTAATTGGTCTGTTTAGGTGCTCTGATTCTTCCAGATTGATTTTTGGAAGTTTATATGATTCAAGAAATTTGTCCATTTCATCTAGATTGTCTAATTTTTTGGCATATAGTTCTTCATAGTATTTTCTTTCAATGCTTTGTATCTCTGTTGTATTAGTTGTAATTTCTCCACTGTCCTTTCTAATTTTATCTATTTGAGACCTCTCTCTGTTTTTCTTGGTGAGTCTAGTTAAGGGTTCATCAATCTTGTTTACCTTTTCAAAGAACCAGCTTCTGGTTTCATTGATCCTCTGTATTGTTTCCTTAGCCTCTATGTCATTTATTTCTTCTCTGATCTTTATTATTTCCTTCCTTCTACTTGTCTTGGGTTTTATTTGTTGTTGTTTTTCAAGTTCTTTTAGCTGCAGGGTTAAGTTGCTTATATGATCTTTTTCTAGCTTCTTATGATATGCCTGTAGTGCAATAAACTTTCCTCTCAGAACTGCTTTTGCTGTGTCCCACAAATTTTGAGTTGACGTATGCTCATTATCATTTGTTTCTAAAAACTTTTTTATTTCTTCTTTGATCTCAATGTTAATCCATTCATTATTTAATATCATGCTATTTAGTTTCCAAGTGTTTGAGTATTTTTCAGTTTTTCTTTTGTAATTAATTTCTAGTTTCATGGAATAGTGATCAGAGAAAATGCTTGATATAATTTCAATCTTCTTAAATTTGTTGAGGCCTTTTTTGTGTCCTAACAAGTGGTCTATCCTAGAAAACGTACCATGAGCGCTTGAGAAGAATGTATATTCTACTGCTTTAGGGTGAAAAGTTCTGAATATATCTATTAAATCAAGTTGATCTAGTGTATCCTTTAAGTCTGCTGTTTCTTTATTGATTTTCTTTCTTGTGGATCTATCCAGTGTTGTTAGTGGGGTATTGAAATCCCCTACTATGATAGTATTACTGTTAATCTTGCCCTTTATATCCATCAAAGTCTGCTTTATGAATGTCGGGGCTCCTATATTTGGTGCGTAGGTATTTATAATAGTTATATCTTCCTGTTGAATTGTTCCCTTTATCATTATGTAGTGTCCTTCTTTATCTCTTACTACAGTCTTTGTTTTAAAGTCCATTTTGTCAGATAAAAGTACTGCTACCCTGGCTTTTTTTTCATTTCCATTTGCATGAAATATTTTTTTCCACCCTTTTACCTTCAGTTTATGTGCATCTTTTGTTTTAAGGTGTGTCTCTTGTAGATAGCATATGTATGGGTCCTGTTTCTTTATCCACGCTGCTACCCTATGTTTTTTGACTGGATCATTTAATCCATTTACATTTAAGGTTATTATTGATATGTAGTTGTTTATGGCCATTTTATTCTTTAAAGCTGTATTTTTTTTTTTTTTTTTTTTTTTTTTTTGCTATATTCTTTCCTCCCTTTGAACTGTTCACACTAGGCCCCTTAGAATCTCTTGCAGGATTGGTTTGGTTTTAATGAATTCCTTGAGGTTTTCTTTGTCTGGAAAGCTCTTTATTTCTCCTTCAATTTTAAACGTTAGCCTTGCTGGATAGAGTAGTCTTGGTTGTAGTTTCTTGTTCTGCATTACTTTGATTATATCTTGCCATTCCCTTCTGGCCTCAAGTGTTTCTGTTGAGAAGTTCGATGTCTTCCTAATGGGGGCTCCTTTGTAGGTGAGAGTCTTTTTTTCTCCAGTAGCTTTTAAGATTTTTTCTTTATCTATTAGCTTTGGTATTTTAACTATGTTGTGTCTTGGTGTAGATCTTTTTGGGTTTCTCTTTAATGGAGTTCTGTGTTCCTCTTGAACATGTGGAATGTTTCCCAGCCTTAATTTAGGGAAGTTTTCTGCTATGATTTGATTGAACAGTTTTCATTTCCTGTCCTCTTTCCTCTTCTTCAGGCACCCCTATGATGCGAATATTGTTTCTCTCCATGTTGTCACAGAGCTCCCTTAGAGTTTCCTCACATTTTTTGAATCTCTTTTCCTTTATTTTCTCTGCTTCTGTAACTTTGTTTATTGTGTCCTCTAACTCGCTGATTCGATTCTCAGCGTGATTCATCCTGCTTTTAATTCCTTTCATTGTGGTCTTCAGTTCTGATACTGTATTTGTCATTTCTGTCTGGTTCTTTTTTATTATTTCAATTTCATTTTTTATACTTGTTATCTCTTTATTTAGGTGCTCATAGTGACTATCCATTGTTGCTCTAATTTCTTTGAACATCCTAACTATCATTATTCTAAAATCTGCTTCTGGTAGTTTGGTTATATATGGTTCATTCAGGTCCTTCTCTGGGGATTTCTCTTGGTTCATTTGGTTTGAATTCCTCTGCCTGCCCATTTTATCTGAGTGTAAGCAAGTTGTGGCCACTGGAGTCCAGTATGTGTTGCCTTTGTGTTCTCTAGGTGTGGTCTGTCTGCAGGCTTGCCACCCCCTCTGCTGCTGCCTAGGGCTGTTGGGTGTGGACGTTGCCAGCGCCGGCTCACTGCAGCTATTGCTGTGATTTCTGCCTCTCCTTCATGGGAGGGGCTTTCACTCAAGTCACTAGCCTTAGCACCCAGGGCAGAGGTGAGCACCTTTGCTCAGCTGCGGACCTAGCCCGTTTCTGGAAGGCTTACGCCCAGCCCCCTCAGTCAGAGCCTGCTCACCACCGTTTCATGGGTTGGGCGGGGCTTTTGACGTGCTCTCAGCTGTGAGCCTTTGCCCGTCCAGAATTTAGCCCCACCCTTGAGGCTGGGGTCCTCCTGTGCAGGGGATTATTTGGCTGGGCGTGTTTGCTGGCGTGAGCTCAGCTGCTAGCTTCCGGTTGTTCCAGATCCTACCCCGCCCCCACGCTCGAAGCAAGCTGGGGCACGTATGGTGGTACTCCGCAGTTTCTCCAGCTGGGCGAGGTGAGCAGCGTGAGCTCAGCCGCGAACTTCCACTGGTCTCAGTGTCTCCCTCGCCCCCACCTTAGGAGCCCACTTGCGCACACAGATGGCACATCACGGTTTCTCCGTCCGGGCGGCGTTGGCAGCGTGAGCTCAGCTGCGGGCCCCTCGCCTGTCCCTGGTCTTAGCCCCGTGCCCGCGGTCAGGGCCGGCTAGCGTAGGGTCGCAGAGCTGATCTCTGCCCATATTTTTCCCCACAAGTGGGGTCACAGGCAGCCCGCAGCTGCCGGACAGCTTTTGCGCGTCCCCTCCACCCCTACTAGGCTAGCCTCAGCTCACACCAGTTGTGCCTCCGCCCACACCAACAGGACCGCGTTTCAGCGTCCTGCTGCAACCATAACCTTCAGCAACCTCAGGGGGCTAGAAGTGCCCTAAGTCTCCACACTGTAGGCCTGGGAGCTCCCTCCCTCTAAGCAGCTCTGCTCTAATTGCCGCGGGAGAGCTTGTTTGGCTAGTGTCCTGTCTCCCTTTGCTGGTATTGCTAGTTCCAGGGGAAATATTCGTTTTCGTTAGGGAAGTGACTTAGCCCATGGGTCGGGGTGCCTGTCCCTCAGAGTGTCTCCATTCCTTCAGTCCACTCTTTGTTCCCGCTGCTCTGTTCCTCTCCTCTGTCCCAGTTCCCCGGAGCCCCGGGTGCGTGGTTGTGAGAGAGGACTTCTGAGCTGTCCCTTTAAAAAGATTTTTGGGTCTGAGAAAACTCTCTTTTTCACAAATAGTATCCTCACTTGCTTCACAGCTCGATACTGTCCAAACGCCTCTTCTAGGCTCTGGGACTACAGTCTGGGGCTTGGTTCCTGGGACCCAGGTCCCTCCCTCTACGCCAAACTCTCCTCCCGCCACGCGGGTCTCTCCGGGCTGCCGTTTGCTCCGGGGAGCTGGGCAGCCCTCTTCGCGTTTTCGCTATTCCTACCAGTCTCAATGTGGCTTCTGCAGTGTTCCTTGGTTGAAGAGTCCACTTAGTTTAGCTCAAAGTTGGTTTAATTTATCCAGATGATGGTTCTTAAAATTGAGTTATAATCCACTTTGGTTCTGGGAGTTGGAAGTTGGTACGTCCGCCTACTCCGTCGCCATCTTCCCTCCTAAACTTGCTAATGGCTTAGGTTTCCCAGCAGCTTTACAGAGGCTCTGTAGCCTAGTTTCTTGCAAGGATAAACTACACATTTTCTCTTCAATTTCTATTTTGAATTTATACTCCAAATCATGACAAGTCGGCTGCTGCCCATCCCAATGCAATGGCTCCATTGACCTGCCACTTACCAACTGAATGGACAGAGACCCTATCCTGCTTGAGCTTGCAGGGCATTTGCCACTGTCACCCACTCCCTTCTTAAAGTCCTCATTGCTTCCAGAGAATGCTTTCTCTCCTGCTTCTCTCCGCACCTCACTCAACTCCCACCCTGGAAGTGTGGGGTGGGTGTGCCCTAGGACTCTGTCCATGGTACTCTGCTCTTACCCCCACTCTTCCTGTGTACTCTCCTGCGACAGCCTCACAGACAGCCCAGAAGTCTTCTCAGGTTCAAACCGATGCTTCTGTTCCTACAACAAACCCTTGGGCACTGCTAGTTTCACAAAGCCAAAACTGAAATCATTTTCCTCCCAAACTTATTCTTTCCGGTTAAATGGCACCACCAGCCAAGCCAGAAATCTGAGAGTCATATTTAATTTCAGCCTCTCCCCCACGTCTGTCACACTCATATTGTTAGATCAACCTCTCATCTTGGTGGCCTCTGCCTTAGTTCAAATTCCCATCCTCTCTTGGGACTTCACTGCTCCAGTCTATTAACCATTCTCCTGACTCCAGATTTGTTCCCCTCAACCTCCCATTCATTCCCTTCCTTCCTCCAGAATCATCCTCCTAAATGTGAGTCCTATCTTAATTCCCAGCATACAAATCTTGCAAAAGCTCTCATTTACCTGCAGGCTTAAGATCAAAATGCTACACATGGAATGAAAGGCCCTCCGCAATGCACTTTCTATGAAAGCTTTCAACCTAAACTCTCCACGCACCCCCTTCACTCCACTTTCATTAACAGTGGGCTCTCTCAAGACCAGCTCTACAACCTCTTGCCCTCCCCAATCTCACCTATGCCTTCTCTGTTTAGGTGAATCATCTTACTCACAATTTACAACGCAGCTCAGAGACTCTCTTAGCCACACCAGCCATGGCTCTATGACAATCACTGGTCCTTTGTCCATTTCCCCCCAGTCTCCAATGAGACCCTTAAAGGAAGGTGGTCCACATTTTCTACATCTCTGTATCACCACTTCTACTAAAGTGCCATAGGTTCAATGACACCAGAAACAATAACACAGAAGTCTGCATATCTTACATTATCAAGCATTATTACAACACCATGCTTGGTTTACCCTACTACTACATTTCTTTGAATCATAAGAGGATGTCAAAGACAAGACATATTCCATATTGTAATCTATAAAACACAGCATATTAAATAAAAATAATCAGCCTGACCAGGCAGTGGCACAGTAGATAGACCATTGGATTGGGACTCAGAAGACCCATGTTTGAAACCCCGAGGTTGCTGGTTTGAGCGCAGGCTCAATAGGCTTGAGTGGGGGATCACCAGCTTGAGTGTGTAGTCGCTGACTTGAAGCCCAAGGTTGCTGGCTTGAGCAAGAGGTTACTTGCTGTGCTATAGCCTCCTGGTCAAGGCACATATGAGAAAGCAATCAATGAACAACTAAGGTGCCACAATGAAGAATTGATGCTTCTCATCTCTCTCCCTTCCTGTCTGTCCCAATCTGTCCCACTATCTGTCTCTCCCTGTCTCTGTCATAAAAAAATAACAAATAAATAAAAATAATCTTAAAAACTGTATGTACTTTGTTATCAGATTAGAAAAGCATTTTAAAAATCCAAGTGCTGGGCCTGGCCTATGATGGTACAGTGGACAGAGCACTGACCTGGAATGCTGAGGTTGCTAGTTCAAATCCTTAGATTGCCCAGTCAAGGCACATCTGATATGCAAGCAATGAACTACAGTGAAGCAACTGTAGTTGATAGTTCTCACTCCCCTCCTCTGTAAAATCAATAAATAAAATCTTAAAAAAAAATCCAAGTGCTAGAATAACCCAAAACTTCTATAGTCCTAAATGAAGGCAGCACATATGTTATCTTAAAATATTACAATAGTTTCCCTTTGAAATCTTCATTAAGAAACTGTTCTATATCCTATTCAATGGTTGTAGTAGCCAGAACACATTATCTATTAAAATTTATAGATTTACAAAATAAAGCCATAGAAAACATTTTAAAACATCCACTAAATATACCTGTCCTCTTAGGCCCTTCCTGCCCTCCCACCCTTCACTCCAGGAATCCATCTCCACAAATCCCACAGGAACCAAGAAAGGACATTATTTTTCCTCTCATTTAATGAGCAGTGACTTTTAAAATCTGAGATAATGTCTCCCCAGGCCCACCCCCTCATTACCTTCTTGTCCTAGCCCAGGCTTTGCTGCTACCAAGGGCCCTCCTCCTCCCAACTCCTTCCACTGTACCCTCTGAAATCTGGGCTCCATTGGGCTGGGGATGGGGGAGATATTCGCTTTCTGTCCTGACACTGTTACCTCTCCCCAGGGTGGATGGGGTCTGCTTCGAAAGGTTAAAACTATCAGAACGTGTAAACATAGAACTCTAACATCATCAGACTTTCGTTGGAAAACTGAGCAAGCCTTAATATTTGGAAAAAGGGGAGCAATAATGTGTGTAAGAAGCTTGAAAATGTCACCAGCCCGCACTTTCAGCTGTTTGTGACCGAGCTGCCATTATCCTAGAGATTCCTGAGCATGCTTCACTGCCCTGCTAGAGTGTTCAAAGGAAGCCGAAAGCAACCCCAGGAGGGTCCATACAGTCCAACCCACAACTAATCCATTCAATGCAACAGATAGCTATTTTTCTAGACTATGTTTTAGATCATGCATCAACAAATATACATCTAACATATGGTAATTAACCAAATCTTATCTGTGTTTTATAAATTAAGAACCCGAGTGCTAAAAGGAACTCTAGTGATCTTCTGTTTGCTAATCAGGAAATGGAAGCATAAAAAGCTATCACCTAGTGCAACAGGAGACAGGCATGAGAGGTGACCCTCTCCACAAACTCCCACAGAGTAGACTGATTTATAGTCAAACCTTAAAAAAAAAAGTTTAGGGAGCATTCTATGTTAGGCACAAAAGCTGCCATAATGTGGGGCTAGTAAAACCCTACCAAGGAGATAACACGTCAGTTTAGTACATGACCACGTACACACACACTTCAGGGGAAAAGTGGCAATAAGTGTGTCATAAGTTGGTTGTTGTTCTGCCTGCAAGATATCAAGGACTTTCCAGTATTTCTCACAAAGTTTTCCCCACAGCAACTTCTAAGCAATAAATCCCTACTCAGGGCTCAACAACCTCCCACCCCCTCCACCGGCACCCAAGGGACACTCCAAGAGCATGCACAGGGAAGAGGCCCAGGGGCATGAGGCTGCAGTGGAGGCATTACAGAAATCGTGGACAGCTTGCAGACAGCTCAAAGCTGTTCTTTGCTGCCACTGGGATCAAAAACAAAGTGCATTATTCATTTAGCCCATACCCCATTCTCTAGTGCTTTCTCCTACAGTTCATCCCACGCAATCTGTCAATGAAAATTCTATTTTTAACTCAGGACTCCGTTGAACTCCCACCTGCATCCTCAAAGTTCTTTGGAAAACACTACCTGTTACCTTCCTCCCTTCTGAACACTAATACCACTTTCTTCAAACTCCAGATTCTATGTACATATCCTTCAGACATGTTTGCTTTTACAAAAAGAGTAACACGGAATCTTTCACAAAATAAGACCATCACTCCCTATGTCCGTATGCTCTCTAATGAAAGTTTATTAATGACTGCTTAATATACTGCTCACAAAAATTAGGGGATATTTCAAAATGATTATGAAGTGATAGAAAAACAAGCATTTTATTTTTTTTTTTATTAAACAAGAACATCAGAAAAGCAAATGAGCGGTTCTGGCCAGTTGG
Source organism: Rhynchonycteris naso (assembly GCA_037038555.1). NCBI lineage: Eukaryota > Metazoa > Chordata > Mammalia > Chiroptera > Emballonuridae > Rhynchonycteris > Rhynchonycteris naso. Next base: position 180,524,280 of record CM072995.1, on the reverse strand, counting down.
ATCAGCGGTAGAGCGTCAGCCCAGCATTGGAAGTCCTGGGTTTAATTCCTGGCCAGGGTGCACAGGAGAAGTGCCCATCTGCTTCTCCATCTTTCCCCCTCTCCTTTCTATCTCTCTCTTCCCCACCTGCAGCCAAAGCTCCATTGGAGCAAAGTTGGCCCAGGTGCTGAGGATGGCTCCATGGCCTCCGCCTCAGGCGCTAGAATGGCTCCGGTTGAAACAGTGCAATGTCCCAGATGGGCAGATCATTGCCACCTAGTGGCTTGCCAGGTGGATCCCGGTGGGGCACATGAGGAGTCTGTCTGCCTGCCTCCCCACTTCTCACTTCAGAAAAATACAAAAGAAAAAAAAAGAAAGTGACAAGTCAAAGAAAGTTGTTCGATTATGCAAATGAGATGCAAAATCAACTTTTATTTCATTGGTAAAAATGCATTATACAAAAGGCTGAAATTACTGGAGTATCTGCACATTCCCTGATCTTGAAAGTGAACATCCTGCAATTTCCCAGCCCTTGCAATGCCCCTGCAACAAAATTTGCCTGCATGTGAAGCCTGGAGAGCCACAGGACATCTTGAAGTTGGTCGAACACAGATGACAGTGGCAACAGCACTTGGAACATCCCAAAGCATGATTAGCAGGCTGTGGAATCGCTTTCAAGAGACTGGCACAGTACAAAGATGAGGGCAGGGTCGCCCATCTGCCACAACAGCAAGAGATGACCTTATTGGAACAGGTGCAGCAATGCAACAGAGCTGTGGGGACGGTTTCTTGCTGCCACTAAATGACGGATACGCACCCACACCATATGAAATCAGCTCCATCACGTTGGACTCCATGCCTGGAGACCAATGGTATGCATTCCATTATCTGCTGAACACCACAGAACCCATAGAAGGTGGGCTGATGTGCATCATCATTGGACCCATGATGAGTGGTCAACTGTACTCTTCTCTAAGTCACCGTTCAGTCTGCAGCCTGACAATCATTGTGTCCTGATCTGGTGTGAATGAGGAACATGAGAGAATCCACATTTCATGCAAGAAAGGGACTCCTTCGGTGATGGTGAAATCATGGTGTGGACTGGCATCAGCATTGGTGGTCATACCTACCTTTACATCATCAGAAACAAATCGCTGACTGCTGTCAGATATCGAGATGAGGTCCTGCACCCTACAGAGGTATATTCTATGCTGTAGCAGTTTGAAACAACTTTCTTTTCATGGACGATAATGAAAGGCCCCACCATGCACATCTCGTCAACATGCTTCAGGAGGCAGGAATTGAACGCACGGACTGGCCTTCACGTTCTCCAGACCTGAATCCCATTGAACAGGCTTGGGATGCACTGGGAAGACATCTGGCAACCAAGCAATGCCTCCCACAACTCTTCTTGAGCTGGAAGTTGCCCTGCAGCACGAGTGGCAGAGGATCCCACTAGAACTGCTGGACACTGATCCCACCCATGCCCCATCACTGTCGGTGTGTTTTGACAGTCTTGAGTGACCCTACTGAACAGTCAATGTGTAGCCCTCTCATCCAGTTTGACGTGCTTCTGTTCATCCCCGTCATTATGTCACTTGCTACTCAGTCACTATAATTGAGTTTGCATCTCATTTGCATAATCAAACTTTCTTTGACTTGTCATTTGCTTTCTGTTCTTGTTTAATAAAAATATTTCAAATGCTTCATCACTTCACATTCATTTTGAAATATCCCTTAATTCTTGTGAGCAGTATTCCACTTTAGGCACATGGTACAATATATTTAACTAACCTATTCTTATAAACATAGGTGGTTTCCTATTTTAGGCTATCATAAGCAATCATGCAATGAAGAGACTTTCTTAGAATATATATGCATAGTCATCTGATGGTTCCCTTAGGATAAATTATTAGAAATGGAATTGCTAAGCCAAGTCATGTAGCCAACCACTATATCCCTTTTAGATCTTCTTATTCATAATGCAGTTATCCTTCCTAGTTATTCCAGTGGTGGCTGGTGGCACAGTGGATAAAGCATCGACCTGGAATGCTAAGGTTACCAGTTCAAAACCCCAGGCTTGCCCAGTCAAGGCACATATGAGAAGCAACTAGTATTGAGTTGGTGCTTCCTGCTCCTCCCCCACACACTCTCCCTCTCTCTAAAATCAATAAAATATATTTTTTAAAAAGTTATTGATTTACTCTCCTTTTAATTTATGCATCATTCAAAAAATATTTATTTTGTGCTAGGCACTATGGACACAGTCATTATTCATATGAGAAATACAGCTCTTACCCTCAAGGAACTTACAATTTAAAGGAGAGAAAAACCCACACCACCACCAATCTTTTACTATGGGCTGACGTTAAGTGAAGAAGGAAAAGTACAGGTTGTTCTGAAGACCACAGGAATTCGTTTCTGTAGGAATGATGGTTCTGAGCAGGGGATAAGGTTTCCTGTTGGAAATCCAATGAAACCAGGTCACAGTGAATTCTTGATTAAACATTCTAAGCAAAGGAAGTGTAGACAAAGCCCATGAAAAGGGATGCAACCTGACTCATTTGAAAAAATATAAACAGCTTACTGCAGCAGGCAAGGAGGTGTTATAAAGTACCACACCCTAGATTCTGAAAGGCACTGTACCTCATTTCATCGAGTTCACATAAAGGCACCCAGTCCAGATGAATTTTGAAGAGTTTTATTAAAGGAGGAGATTAATATACCAGCCACATATGGCTGATACAAGGCAGCAGACCCAAATCATGCAGTCCTCACAAATAGTTCAGGGGCTGCTTATATACCCTTGATCACACACGGACGGGGGAGAGCATGACATCATCGCACAAGCTGATAACATTTGTTCAGGGCAGTGGTTCTTAACCTGGTGTAAAGCCAGTAGCCAGGGCCACCAGCACAGCCACCTGGCCCATGCAGGTTCACATTAGATTCGTACAGTCGGTAATGAAACACAGGAGCCAAGAACTGGTGAGCCATCAGCTTTAATCCTAGCTTGCACCCGGTGGTCAAGCAAAAACACACACTGGGCTCCAAAACCCACTCATTCAGTGCTCAGGAAGCTACTGACTTATCCGAGTTTCCTAGAATCAAAGGTTTCTAGCTCACCAGACTTATTCACCTCTGTTCCCCCATCTCCTCCTGCACAAACTCTTCCTCAGCACTCTGCCATCTTGGCTGCTTCCTCTCCTCCATGTGGCCTTAATCTGCTCTCCTCTCTAATACTTCAGGAACCGAGAGAGAGATCAAGCTACTGGTCTCCCCACTTTATACTGTAGAATCAAAACCTTTAATCCAATTATACAAACAAGGAAGTCTCTGTATAATGGGATTCCTCAGGAGAGTGCACCACCCTACATCATCCAATCAGTCAAGGGTGTGGGGAAGAGCTTACTCTTAAAACTAAGCCTTTGGCTATAACGACCCGGCCTGCCCACAGCCTGTTCCAGAACACACATTAATATCAATGAACTTCCATGTGGGCAGCGCCATCTTTAACAAAGTGAGCATAATATATTTTATCTGCCCAATACCTGGGTTCTATCGAACCCTAGGGGTTCAATGAGTCGGTCTCAGGGGTTCAGAGAAGCCTCTGACGGGGAGACCAGAATAAAGTAATACCGTAATTTGTTGTGAGTTCATGCACTTTGTTGGTTTTGTTCTTTGAGCAAGGTGATGTTCATGCACGGCTCATTTTGTGCACCAGTAAGAAAACATATACCTATGTCTTGAATTTGGAAAAAAAAGAATCATATTTTATTTATCACTAAAGGGTTCGGTGAATGTGCATATGAAACTGGTGGGTTCAGTACCCCAAAAAAGGTTAAGAACCACTGGTTTAGGGGATACACAGAAACATTAAGACATTCAAGGTAACATAATCAAAGATGTTTAAAATCTTTTAGGGTTCATCTTCCCTCACTAGCCTAGAGGTATGTTACTCTCAAGATTCCAGGAAGGGGGAGGAACTACAGTCAATGCAAGGTGGTATGTAAATTCTGTCTTCCATTGAAAGAGAAGAAGTTTCTCGGTTAACCTTTATTTCAGATTTAAAACTAAATGACCCATTGTTCTTACAAGCCAGAAACTTCTACATTCTTCTCTCTCCACTTCCTAAAGGAGTGACAGGACAGGAATGTCTGACAGGACAACCTGACCTTTTCTTCAAGAATATCAATATTGGTGGTTACGGGGTGGGGAGAGGGAGGAGAAGGTGGGATAGGGAGGAGGGGAGGGGCACAGGGAAAACCAGATAGAAGGTGACAGAGGACACTTTGACTTTGGGTGATGGGTATGCAACATAATTGAATGATAAGATAACCTGGAGATGTTTTTGTTGTACATATGTACCCTGATTTATTGGTGTCACCCCATTAAAATTAATTTTAAAAAATATCAATATTAATTTTCAGCCTTTTTTGTACCTTACAACAATACCCACTGGTTCTATTTCCTAAGTCAAATCCTTGACTTAATTTACTGAAGAGTATGAGGCTGTTGTCTAGGGTTATTAACTTATAACGTAACAGATATTTAACAGACAGCATTAATAGCAATATAGTTCACTAAAGAAACAAATATTACTGATTAATTTCCTATAAACTATACAAACTTTTTGCATCTTACATAAAACTAACTGGCTTTTATAACAACTACCTTTAGTCAGAACTCTTAATTTTAAAAACTTTAACTTTTAGTGACAATTAAGTTGGCTTTAGTTTTACCCTAGTTTCCCTTTTCCCGAAGTCTGATAAAAAAGTCCTTAGTAAGTTTTTTCATACATTCGCCATATGTAGACCAACCACCTCCTGGTTTGTGGCTGGAGTAGGGCATGCCACTTTTCGACCTTAGCATCAGTGGGAATGGTCAGGATCACGGTGTGTGGCCCATCCACATGAAACTTAGTCCCTGGCTGATGTACTTGATTTGCTGGTAATGCTGAAAGCACTTCTTGGACAGTCTTTGAACAGTTTGCTGAGTAACCTGTAAATCCTGCAAGTACTTAGGGAAAAGGTGGTTACGTTTCTTTTACTATTTGATTCCTGTATTTTACTTGCCCTGAATCTTTGGTACCTGTGGGCACAATGTAACTTCAAATTAGTTCCTAATTAATATTGGATTCCTTTCCTACTAGCTGTGAGACTATAGACACAAATGCAGGTTCAATACTAGAATGGGCAAGCTAAACCTGGAAAGAACTATATAGTAATTTCCTAACAATTGTCAATTACTTTATTAAAGTTAATTTTAAATGTTTACTTGGGAAAATTCCATTTTTTTCTGTTTTTTCTATAATTTCCTTATTTTGCTTAGTATTCACTTGGGTACAAACTAAATACTCAGATATTATGCCTTCTGTAATAGATTCTAAGTTTGGCTTTTCTAATTATTCCTTTCCTGTTGGCGAAATATTTCTCTAATTGGTTTCGAATAAACTTTTGGCAATAAGGGTCCCAATACCCCACTGGTTCTGGGTGGCATCTATTCATTTGAATTACTATGTTCCGACTTTGAGGCAGACTGGAAAAATATACAATTAACAATAAAATTCAAATAGCCAATGTTAACAAATACTGTAACAAGCATCCTAATACAATAAAATGACTAAAGCCTACTAGAATTTTAAACAAAATAAAGTTCTAACTAATATATCAGGATCCAAAATAAAATTCTTACAGTCACAAATGTTCTTAACAAGTTAACATAATTTCACCAAGTCTATGATGACATTCTCATTGCTTTATATTATTTGCCAATGTAACTTAATTTTAGTTTAGTTTGAGAAATGACCTAAAGAATAGGAGTTACACATATTCAGGAAAAGTCCACAAGGCATTAGAGTTGTGGTCACATTCCTACACTTTGCAGCTAGAGTCCTAGTCCTAATAACCACTGCTTCTAGTTGGAATTAGGAGCAGGTCTCAGCCTAAAATAGGCATGGGGCATGGAGACAAGGGAAATAAAGGAGACACTACACATTAAATAAAGCAACAAAATTCAGACTGTAATTACCTTCAGCAGAGATCTTCAAGGGATAGATAAAACTCAAATATTCAGGCAAGGCATACTAAATGGCCCTCGTGTTTACAAGAAATGAGATCAGATTACCCGCTACTTGGAAGAAATACCTTAGGCTCGAAAACGGTGACCTGAGATGAAGTCAACAGCCTTTAGTGGCAAGTCCCAGCAAGCTGGGCAAAGTCAGGTCACCAGTAGCTGGATGAGACTGAACCCTACCTCCGTGGAGCAAGGAGGCAGCTTACCTTCTCGTGTCCCTTTTTCCACAGCAAAGGCATGTCCCCCAGTGGGGCTGGGAAGCCTAGCAGGCCTCAGTTCAATTACCTTTCTTTCCACTCTTGAAGCAGGGCCCTGATGGAAGCCTTTGAAGCCCCTTTGGGGCATTGAAACCTTTAAGGGTATATGCCAAGAACTGGTATTTTCCTGATCTCTTGGGCTCTATTTGCCTTTTTTGTTACTATTTTGGTCATTATAGACCTTAAAAGCCATGCTCAGATCTCACTGAGGGGCTTGAGGGTCCTTATCTGTCTATATACATTTTTGGAAAAAAGACAAAAACAGCATTATTAGCTGGATTAAATCAAGAAAAACAGGTTTTTGGTGTCTCTTTTAGAATTCCAGAGTCTCTTTGCTGCTGAATAACTCAGTACATTAGCTTTTAAAAGAAATTTTAACAAAAGTATGATAAAATAGATCTGCAGGAGTTCCAGGATATGACTCCTTTTTCTTATATTAACTAGCACTAATACTGTTGCAAAATGATAATAAACTAAACATTATATAAAAATACATTAATAACTCCTAATATTTAAACTAAGATTCCAATATTACAGGGCTATAAAACAGCAAGTAAAAGAATTAATGAAAGGCCTTTAAAACAATATATACATTTTAACATGGAAAGTACTTTTTACATAATAAGGGGTTCTTGGTATAAACTACCCAGCTGGCAAAGAGATATTAGGTTAACTTTCTTTTGACCCACAGTCATTTACACCATTACGTCAACATGAGGGGGGAGAGATGCCTGAGGGGAAGCAGACTCCAGGAACTGGAAGAGGAGTCTGTAGCTTTTACATTTTATTTCTGCAGTTTGTAGCCAAGCCTCTTAGCAAGATAATGGGGCTTCTCCCAAGCAGGACTTGAATCAATTCACCACCTGTAAACTAACTGCCTTGCTTTGAGCAGCTACTAAATACAATTTTCACAAAATTACTTTTCCATAGTGAGTTACTTTAGCCTGTATGAGGTTTCCAATTTTCCCCGCAATTTCCTGAAAATTCTTTCTACAGTTTTTACCATTATGGTTAATGCTGTGGGTCTTCCTTATGAACTCCATGTCTTCTACATAACTGAGAGACTTGGAGGAGAACTTACCACTCACTCAGCCCGTGAGAGAGTATTGGAATCTTTTCCCTCATTTTTACACCACTGGAGGGCAACAAGCCATCATCCCCAACCCACAAAGAGCTTATTTTTAATTCTATTCCCTATAATCCTATTACTCATGCTTTCTTTTTTCACTCCTTCTGGAGTTGCAATTTAATTTAAGAAACTGCCAACTAACTAGCAAGGTCCACACCTACGGTTTGTTAATTTCTAAATCCTTTTCCTTTCCTTTAAGATTTTTCTAAAGTTATAATTTTTAATACTATTCCTACCCAGTATTTTCCAAATAGGCAAAACCTCTTTGGTCATTAGGTGGACATTTGAAACTAGTTTCCATTCTATATTTTGTTACCTCACCCTTACTTTATTGCCTTTCCTCCCATCACTCCGCACACAGCAGGCTGAATCCTAACCTAATCATGCGCCTGGAGGCGGTGGGGCTTGTCTTTTGGTACTTGGTTTGCTGTTTACTGTTTGCCTTCCACTCGAGTGCAGCGCTGGTGGAGACCAGGGAACAGCAGAGAGGGAAGGGGGCATGCATACATTTGCCTCTTCTTGGCCGCAGCCCCACCTCCTTGCTAAACACACCACGTGTCCCGGCTTGGTTTTTTTTTACTCAAACTTCTTACTTGCTAGTCCTTTTGCTCCCGAGTTTGGAGAAACACTTTCAATTTGTGGGCTTCGCTTTTCTTTCATTTAAATCGCTTGCTTGCCCACCCTTTTTGTACTGAGCAAGCTTTTAGCCAGTTACTATATTTCAGACTGCTTTTACTATCTGGAGTTTAAAAGTACCAGCTGATGTTACCTATTACAAAACTGAGACTTGTTCCAGGAGAATATAACAATTAGTGCACCAATAAAGAAAGATAAGACAGATCATTGAGTAGCACCCAGAATAAAAGGGTGTCTGACTATAGAGATATTAATTATTACACTAAACAAGGGGAAGAAGCCAACAGAAGAGAATAATTTCCTTCAGGGTAGAAACCTAACAGGGCGCCCCGAAGCTAGTATTTGAGAACAAAGAAAATAATAGTTTGCCACTTAAGATTGCTTTTTAGTCAGAAGCTTCCAATTTTAACACAAAAGACTCAAATAGGCCTTAAAACAGACATGTTTAGACATTAAACAAAGAACTTACACACACAAATCAAGAAGTTTAAATGAACATGCTTTACTTATTCTAATTTTGCTGGCAAACAAAGACAAAGTTCAATAGACAAGAGAGTAGTTCCCCTCAGCAGACAGCACCGCACTCCAGATGCTGAAATGTGCTGTGTGCGCCTCACTGACGAGGAAAGGGCTTCCCCTCATGGCCTCTCAGGTGCACGCAGGAGGCACTAGAGATTTCTTTAAACCAGGGTTTTTTAAACAGACACCTTTAGAAACAAAGACTGAGATCTCGACAAACAGAGAAGTCTCCAGAAATCCGAGGCAAGATTAATCAATCCAGATTAGCTCAGTCTCCACTGATTCAGTGCGATGCGAGACTGACTAGCCCTAGACCAATCCAATCCCCATTAATGTCCTCCCAGATTAGAAAACAATTGTCCCTACTTCTGGTATTTTACCAAGAGCCTAATCTAGATATCTATGGAGGTCTTGGGCAGGATGAAGTCTCCACTAGTACCTCTCATAGAGAAACAGATATCCCTGAGAGCCTCAAGGAGGACGCAATCCCACCAGTCGTCCTTACAGAGTATAACCAGAAGTCCCTCTCCTAGCAAAACCCAAAGCAGGACCACTAAAACTCCCCACCGACGCCTCGGTCTTAAGAGAGCCTGCGTGAACATATGACCATGTCTGATCTGTTTTGCAGCAGTTCAAAACATAATTATAGACTAGTTACAAACAGCAAAAGTAGTTTTGAAGACCCTACTTACTTCACTGGGGTTCCACATCCCCAAGTCCCAAATCAGCAAAGCCCCATAAATCCACTCTACCTACTTCTAGTCAGACACAGAAAAGCAAAAGGAAGAGTTCAGAGGAAAGCCATAAAATTCAGTAAAGCAGAAAGAGTTCCTTTACCTACCTCCTTGATTTCTCTGCGGAATTATCCAAATTGTCGAATTTGGGAACCGGGAATGTCCACCGGGGAACTGTCTGGACCCAACAGAAAGACTGGGAGCCCTGAAAAGTCTCAGGTGGTGCACTTCTCTTTGAGATTCAAGCAAGGCCGGGCAGCTCAGTGGAGTCTGTTCAATTTGGGGTGTCTCGATCCAGTGACACAAAATACCAGATACCAGATGAGCCCCCATGTTATAAAGTACCGCACCCCAGATTCTGGAAGGCACTGTACGTCATTTCATCAAGTTCACATAAAGACACCCAGTCCAGATAAATTTTGAAGAGTTTTATTAGAGAAGAGTTATTAAATATTCCGGTCGCATATGGCTGACAAGGGGCATCAGACCCAAATCGTGCAGTCCTCACAAATAAATAGTTCAGGGACTGCTTATATACCTGTTGGGCAGATGAAATATATTATGCTCTTTGTTAAAGATGGCGCTGTCCACGTGCAAGTTTTAAGAGTAAGCTTTTCCCCACACCCTTGACTGATTGGATGATATGGGGTGGTGCACTCTCATGAGGAATCCTCCCATTATGCCTCAGATAAGTGCCTTTGTATCAGAGACTTCCTTGTTTGTATAATTGGATTAAAGGATTTGATTCTACACTATAAAGTGGGGCAGACCTGGAGCTTGCTCTCTCTCGGTTCCTGAGGTTAGCATTAGAGGAGAGCAGATTAAGGCCACATGGAGGCAAGGGGAAGCAGTCAAGATGGTGGAGTGCTGAGGAAGAAGCCAGTTTGTGCAGAGAGAAGGAGATGGGAAACAGAGGTGATTAAGTCTGGTGAGCTAAAAACCTGATTCTAGGAAACTCAGATAAGTCAGTAGCTTTGTGAGCACTGAATGAGTGGGTTTTGGAGCCCATTGTGTGTTTTTGCTTGCCCGCCAGGTGCAAGCTAGAATTAAAGCTGATGCTCACCAGTTCTTGGCTCCATTGTTTCATTACCAACTGTCCGAATCTAATGCGAACCTGCATTGGCCAGGCGGCTGTGATGGTGGCCTTGGCCACTGGCTTTACAATACCCTTTATCACACACGGGCAGGGGAGGACATGACATTATGGCACAAACTGACATTTGTTTAGGGGATACACAGAAACATTAAGACTTTCAAGGTAACACAATCAAAGATGTTTACAAATCTTTCAGGGTTCATCTTCCCTCACTAGCCTAGAGGCATTTTACTCTCAAGATTCTAGGAAGGGGGAGGAACTATAATCAATGCAAGGTGGTATGTAAATCCTGTCTCCTATTGAAAGCTTCTCGGTTAACCTTTATTTTAGATTTAAAACTAAATGACCCATTGTTCTTGCAAGCCAGAAACTTCTACATTCTTCTCCCTCCCCTCCCCCCAAAGGGGGGACAGGACAACCTGACCTTTCCTTCCAAAATATCAATATTAATTTTCAGTTTTGGTACCTTACAACAGAGGTAGTGGAAAGAGAAAGGCAGGCCAACCACACAAGCCATGCAGCAGCAGAAGTAGTGGCCAACTCCCTACCCTCCCCCCACTTGGGAGGTCAGCATTGACTAGCCAAAGGCTAGAACAGTTACAGGGCAGTGAAAGCCTAAGGAACTAACACCTGAATAATGAGACAACTATATATCAGAAAAATGGATGTAAGTAAATCTACCCAAAAAAAGAATGCATTTTCAATCTGTTCCAGAAATTTTAAGCATACAATACTATGCCACGTGCTTTAAACAATATAATCAGCTAAATTTGTTGGTTCAATGGTTGTAATCTAAAAGTTTTTCAACAACCAGTCCATGGCCTAGGCACCAGAAATTTTATGCCAGTCCACAAGAGTTATCCACCCTGATGCTGTACGAAGATTATAGACCCAATAATCATAGTTAATTTCACTTATACCACGGTGATTTCTGCTTTAGCAGTCCCTGAAATACGTCTATTCTCACTGGTTCCCAAGTGTAAAAAGGTTAAAAACCATAGATCTAAAATATGTGTGCCCATAGAGAGCAAAACACATGAAAAATTCCTTGACTTTAATATGCTAAGACTAAGTCAATTAAAATGTGTTCAAGTCTATCACAAAAATTTCATATCCACATTTTATTTAATGTGAAAAATGTCAGGAGAAAAACCTAATTCTCATAATCTTTTAATGACTGTAATAAGGCAAATTTTATTTCAACACAGATTTTCTTACCATCTTCCTCTTAGAGTTAAAATCAGTGTTTAAATTTTTCTTGTGTGTGTGACAAAGACAGAGAAAGACAGGCAGAGAGAGGAAAAAATAGGAACAGACAGGAAGGGAGAGAGATGAGAAGCACCAATTCTTATTGCAGTTCCTTAGCTATTCACTGATTGCTTTCTCATATGTGCCTTCACCAAGGGGCTATAGCAGAGCAAGTTACCCCTTGCTCAAGCCAGCAACCTTGGATTCAAGCCAGTGACCTTTGGGCTCAAGCCGGCAATCAAGAGATAATGTCTATGATCTTGTGCTCAAGTTGGTGAGCCCTTGCTCAAGCCCAGTGACCCCACATTCAATACAGTGACCTCAGGGTTTAAAACCTGGGTCCTTTGTGTCCCAGTCCAATGTTCTATCCACCACACCACCGCCAGGTCAGGCTGTTAAAATTTTTAAAAAATCAAAAGTTAGATAAAATCCAGCACCCATTTATGGTCAAAACTCTCACCAAAGTGGGAATACAGGGAACATACCTCAACATGATAAAGGCCATCTATGACAAACCCACAGCCAACACCATACTCAATGGGCAAAAATTAAAAGCAATCCCCTTAAGATCAGGAACCAGGAAGGGATGCCTTCTTTCACCACTCTTACTCAACATAGTTCTGGGAGTCCTAGCCACAGCAATCAAACAAGAAGAAGAAATAAAAGGCATCCAAATTGGAAAAGAAGTAAAACTATCATTATTTTCAGATGATATAATATTGTATATAGAAGATCCTAAAGTCTCAGTCAAAAAACTACTGAATCTGATAAATGAATTAAGCAAGGTGGCAGGATATAAAATATTCAGAAATCAGTGGCATTTTTACACACCAACAATAAACCATTTGAAAGAGATATTAAGGAAACAATCCCCTTCACTATTGCAAAAAATAAAAAGAGAACCTAGGAGTAAATTTAATCAAGGAGGTAAAAGACTTGTACTTGGAAAATTAGAAAATATAGATAAAAGAAATGAAGGAAGATACAAACAAGTGGAAGAATATACCGTGTTCATGGATATGAAGAATAAACATCATTAAAATGTCTATATTATCCACAGCTATCTATACATTCAATACAATTCCTAATAAAATACCAATAGCATACTTCAAAATATAGAAGAAATATTCCAAAAATTTATATGGAACCAAAAAAGGACAGGAATAGCCTCAGCCATCCTGAAAAAAATAGAATAAAGTTGGGGTTATCACACTTCCTGATATCAACTTGTACTACAAGGCCGTTGTACTCAAAACAGCTTGGTACTGGCATAAGAAGAGCCATATAGATCAATGGAACTGAAGAGAGGAACAATGGAAATAAACCCACGCCTTTACGGTCAATTGATATTTGACAAAGGAGGTAAGAGCATACAACGGAGTAAAGACAGTCTCTTTAATAAACAGTAATAAGAAAATTGACAGCTACATGCAAAAAAATGAAATTAGACCACTAAGTTACACAATCCACAAAACTAAACTCAAAATGGATAAAAGACTTAAATGTAAGTCATAAAATCATAAATATCTTGGAAGAAAACAGGCAATAAACTCTCGAATATCGCTAGTAGCAATATCTTTGCTGGTTTATTTCCACAGGCAAGTGAAATAAAGGACAGGATGAACAAATGGGACTATATCAAACTAAAAAGCTTTTGCACAGCAAAAGACACTATTAACAAAATAAAAAGACAAACCACACAATGGGAGAACATATTCACCGATCCGTCTGATAAGGGGTTAATAACCAAAATTTATAAAGAACTTATAAAACTCAACACCAGGAAGGTAAACAACCCAAGAACTGAGCAGACACTTCTCCAAAGAGGACATATAGATAGCCAATAGGCATATAAAAAAATGTTCAACGTCACTAATCATCAAAGAAATGCAAATTAAAACCACAACGACATATCACCTCACACCAGTCAGAATGGCGCTCATTAACAAAACAACACAGAATAAGTGCTGGCGAGGATGTGGAGAAAGGGGAACCCTCCTGCACTGCTGGTGGGAATGCAGACTGGTGAAGCATCTATGGAGAAGTGTATGGGTTTCCTCAAAAAATTAAAAATGGAACTGGCTTTAGAGCCAGCTATCCCACTTTTAGGAATATATCCTAAGAATACCAAATCACTGATTCAAAAGAAGATATGCATCCCCATGTTTATTACAGCATTGTTTACAGTAGCCAATATCTGGAAACAGCCCAAGTGTCCATCAGTGGACGAGTGGATTAAAAAGCAGTGGTACACATACACAATGGAATACTATGTGTTCATGAAGAAGGAAATCTTCCCTTATGTGATAGCATGCATGGACCTGGAGACTATTATACTAAGTGAAATAAGCCAGGCAGAGAAAGAAAAATATCATATGATCTCACTTACATGTGGAATCTAATGAACAAAGTGAACTGAGGAACGGAATAGAGGCAGAGGTGGGGTCACAGGGAGCAGAGGGACAGCTGTCAGAGAGAAGGGGGATGAGGGGATGGGATCAGAGAAGGTAAAGGGATTAGTGAAATTATATATACATAACACAGAGATACAGGTAACAGGACAGCAAATCCTAGAGGGAAGGATGGAGGAAGCTATGGGGAGGGAGGCAAAGGGGGTATAAAAAGGGACACAGGGGTGGCAGGTGAGGGAGTTATATTCAGTGGGACACTTGAATCCATGTAAACACAATAAATTAAAATTTAAAAAGACATCATGTATTCTTATTAGAGTATTTTTATTTATCATGTAGATAGATAGCAATTATTACAATTTAAAGGACATCTTTAGTAACTGAATAGACTATAAAACACTGTACAGAAAGTTTGGACCACAAAATTATGTCCCTAATTGACAAAGGTGCTCAGTAATGGAGAAATAAAGTAGCTCAAAAGGGTCACCACCCAGCAACCTCTCGTAACTAGAAAGAGCAAAACACAATCTATTTGGGAAAATGAAAAGACTTCATTAAGTATCTTTCAAATACTGTATTTTCTATTACAAAAGGGAATGCTTATTAAAATGCCTTAGTTTATTCTATAGAAAATATTCCTTCTACTCCCTCAAAAACTTTTCAAATTTTTATTTTGCTTTAAGAAAAAGCCATCTCCTCAAGACATACCTTAAGAAAATGATCTCAATATAAGATTTCCATTATTTACTGTCCTTACTAAAATTAACCTGCACATTCCAGAGCAGCCTCCTAAACTTCACTGTTGATTAGCCTAATCTGAAGTTAAATTCTTTAGCCATCCTCAAAAGACAAAGGGTAAAATAATACTCACAAATATACTTTGAAATAGGTATACCTGAAATATGAATAACTTTCCAAACCATTATTTTTTCTAATGACTAAACTCTAAATAAAAGTAACTCTTAAAATAAAATTGGAGGTTTACAAATCAATGATGTGTGCAGCCCATTCTCATGACAGTCATTTAAACTTCTCATCTGCAAAACATAATGCAATAAATTATCGAAAAGAGGGGAACACAAAGCCCCATCAGGCTTGCAAAACAAAAACCATATGCATTATAAAACACACATTGCCAAATACTAAACCTTACACATTTTGCTGGGTAATCTTTTAAGTCTTGATGATCATAAGAGTAACACATGATCAATGTAAAAAATTTAGAAAATATAGAAAAGCAAAGAGAAAAATAAACTCTTAGAACCCTATCATTTAAACAGAATTGTTAATATTTGGGGTTTTTTTTCACTTTTTCCTGTGTTCCCATTTTTTCTATTCTATACAAGTAATAGGTTTAAGAAATATACATGCCTGCATATTTAAAAAAGAAAAATTAGGATATTATATTTGCATTTTAACATATGACATGTTAAGTATCTCTGATTTTAGAAAGCCTTCTAAAACATTATTTAAAAAGCATAATATATAGATGTGTCATAATATATTTAACCATTTCCTTACTCTGGGACATTTACAGTGTTTCCAATTTTTTTACATAATACACAAGATTGTCATGTCATAAATATATTTAAAACTTACGACACTTCTGATTATTTTCTTAAAATGTATTTCTAGAAATAGAATTACTATGTTAAAAGGGAATTTGAGATAGCCAAAATTCACCACCCAGAAATAGCCTAGTTCTACTAGATTTTAAACTATTCAAAATTCAAAAAACTTACAGTTATATGGTATATATTTAAAAATACATTTTTAAAGTAAAAAAAAAATATTCAGTGTCTAAACAATTAGAAATAGAAAATAGAACCACTATTATGTTGTAGCATATACTTAAGGAAAAACTTTAACTTAAACCACACACTATATAATGTAATCTGTTTCAAATGAGTCAGAGAATACAGAAAGCATATTAGTACTAAGAAAAGATGAAAAATTATTCAATGGTTTATGAAAAAAAATATCAGAGAGAATAGAAGGGTGAGCCCAACAGAGAAACGTAGGACAAAGACCTCTGCTCCAATAAATTACAAATACTACACATTTCTTTCTCTTGGAAGGCAATTTAAAGACAAATTCTTTTATTGCCTTCATTTTAGCCCTTCATCTCCACCTTTTAAAATTTTCTGATACAAACAGGAATTCTGTTATACTAGTTCTAGAAATAGTCATTAGCTCTCAAACTGTAAGGAGACTTTAAAATCCAATCCTAATACCTTGATATAAAATACATATGTTTTAAATTTTCAAAATAAAGACAACTTTCCTCTTTTTCAATACTTACCCAGCATGGGAAAGTTTTATTTCTTTCCTTTGTCTTGCAGAATAATTTAGGTTCCCACCTAAAACATAAATGAGCACAGAATATTTTCAATACAACTACTGTAAGTAAGGTTCAAGCATGCACACAAGCACACACACACACATTTGCACTAATATACCTTAAAGTAATAGAAAAGGATATGGAAGATGAGAGTTTCTCTCCTGAAACATTCCAAGGGAAAAGAATGTTTTTTTTAAGAATCCTTATACAATCACTTCTTAATTTTAGCTTTCTTTATAAGTTTGGACTTATGTATTACCTATTCAGGTTTTCTTAACTGGGGCATTGTATCAAAATTCAGTAACAGTGAGAATTTCAAGAAATTAAAGAAAATGACCTAAAATTATTAAAACAGCATGTGTATGCATACTTCTGAATATATAGAAACCTTTAAGGGTAAACCAGTTAGAAAAATTAAAGGTAACATCAAAAATCTTATAAAGAATAAAGAAAAAAGCACAAATGGATGTAAAAATTTGCAATTTCTCATTCTATATCAAATACTTTCAACTTTAAAGTAAATATAAATTTGTTTAACTCTTTATTTAAATATGAGACAATAACACAAGAATGGCTTTAGTTTATTAAAAATGTTTCTTTATGCTAATATAAAAACATCGAAAATTTTATATTACAGAGCTTACACTGAACTGGCCCAAAATGACAATTTTAATAAATGTGAAAGTCCAGAATACATAATTGTTTTATATAATGCAATGTTTCCATCACTATAAAAGGAATGTCATTATTACTTGAGCGAAAGCACTGGCTTCTAAAAGGCATGCAGAAAATCCTGTGACCTCACAAGATTATCCATCACAGTTTAAGAAGAAAGTACCTGAATTCCTACTTACCCTGGACATGATTCACCAAATAGAGTAAAATCACAGCTGAAAGTGACACTAGAAGTGAAAAAAACACAGGACCCTTAAAAGACATATACTTCTACCCAACGGTTCCTATGTAATCATAATTACAAAGTAAAACATAGACAAATCAAATAAATCTTAACTATCCATCGTTTAAAAATAAAAACACCATTCACATTATTTTCCAAAAAGCACTAAAAATAAGTTACAGACCACTTTCTCCATAGGCTACCTGAGCCCAGGGATGGCAAGGCCAGCAAAGGAGAAACAGACACGCCCAGGAGAGTGGGGCAATCCACCTGTGGTCTGCCCTACGCTTTTTCCTCTCCCTTTGTAAGCGCTGGTCCATTCCAGCACTTCCCAAAGACTCCTGTCAGCCCCTAGACTGTTTTATATATATATATATATTTGTGACAGAGACAGAGAGATAGGGACAAAGAGACAGACAGGGACAGACAGACCAGAAGGGAGAGGGATGAAAAGCATCAGTTCTTCGTTGCAGCACCTTAGTTGTTCATTGATTGATTTCTCATATGTGCCTTGAGTGGGAGGCTACAGCTGCCCGAGTGAACCCTTGCTCAAGCCAACGACCATGGGGTCATGTCTATGATTTTACGCTCAAGCCAGCAACCCCGCGCTCAAGCTGGTGAGCCCACCGTTAAGCCAGGTGAACCCGCACTCAAGTTGGTGACCTCGGGGTTTCGAACCTGGGTTCTCCGCATCCCAGTTCAACAATCTATTCACTGCTTCACTGCCTGGTCAGGCTAGACTTGTTTATATTTTTTACAGAGATCCAAACAGAAGCAATCCTTTGGGGGGGTAGGGTGTGATAGGTCTGCAAAAACCACATCCATTTTACAAATTAACAAGAATGTGTCATTAGGATCCAAGAACCCCAGAGCCAGTGAAAAAATTAGAAAGTCAGGTGACTGCCTTTTTATCTTAACAAGCGAGGTACACTTTATTTACTTAAAATTAATATGGCAACCAAAACATTTTTAAATGACATGGTGGTTGGTTTGGGAAACAAATATATATGAAACTGTTGTTTGAAATTAAACATGTTGCAGCATCAAAAATACTTCCATGACCCAGTTTTCTAAGTTCTTAAAGGACCCACTTTTTAAAACAGGTAATGTTTTGGTGTGCTTATTTCTATATTTACGAGATACAATGTATTCAGGCTACTTATAGGCAAGTATCTGTAAATACCATACTTAGATTATAGTCATTATTCCCTATAAATAAAAATGAAGTCTGATAATATCACTGGGGCTTGCCATTTTAAGTATATATAATCAAAGTACAACAGTGACTTTCATATGTTATATGAAAATTTTTTTCAGATGAACACAATTTATGTGTATGGTGAAGACTATCAATGAAAAAATGCCAATTTATTTTTACAGTTTTCAACCGTTTCCTAACGCTTCCTATTTTCAACCAACAAATCTATAGGTAAAAAATAAATAACAAAACAAAGAATAAAAGTAATTTAAAACTGCCTAATGAATTAACCGTGAGTACACCTAAATCACACATATATCCACACAATCACATCAGGGACATACTCAGGACCCTTCAAATATAATAGTTTTCCTTTAAAGGGGAAAATGTTTCCTTAAAAATACCACAAATATTTAAAACAGAATGTAAAACATATTCACTGCTGCCTTTAAAAATAGGAATCTCCTGAAAAATGCCTTAAAGGATCCTCAGAGGACTACAAAGTCACCAGCTGGGAAGGTCTGATGCACAGGCTAAGAATTAGGCAAATCAGAGATACATCTTAGAGTACTGGTTTAAAAGAAGAGCATAAATAAGAACACTGTTACATATCAAAGATACACTAAATGAAAGTAGTCACATGCCACACTTACGAGAAATACAGGCAATGAAGAAAACTTCTAAAAACAAATATCCCCAAGTATCCAGTATCATGCCAGCAAGGATAGAAACCACCGCCAACCCCAGATTCTGAATGGACTGCATGCTACAATTTAAGAAATACAAAAACACATTTCAATTTCAAAAGTCTTCAGAGTAACAACTCACTATAAATATTAGTTTTTATAAAAAACCACATACTATTCATGTTAAGAGACATTTTCAACCAGGGATGACCTAATTAGATTTGCTTTTTATCCCATGACAGTTTCTTAGACTGGACTTCTTGCTCAATGGCAAGCAAGCCTGTCTATTGCGTGCACTTTGAACTTGAAACCTTCCTGCTGAATGAAAGAAGGGTAAGTGAATACCAACCCCTGTGGCCTTTCAGGCCAGAGGCCAGACTCAGCTTCTCACTGAGAGGCCCTCAGATAAGCAGGCAGCAGGTGACAGTGCCAACAATTACCTCATAGGTTAGCTTACCTCCAGCTCTCTTGCTGGAGGCCCAGAGAAGTTTCATAAACACAAGAGTATCACAAATAGATTAACTGACTTTTCTTGTTACTTCCAGGTTCAGAGCTGTCCCAGAAGACTAAAGATGACCAGATTCAGAGACCTAGAGTTTCATAAGTAATTAAGTTGATACAGCAGAGAGAGACATTACATGATTCACAGTGCAAATAAATACATACAAGCCATATGCAGTTCCCAGTTGATGTTCAGGAATTACAAACGCCACCATTGGCCACAATGAGCAGGCAAGCAATGAATAGGAGAGTCCCAGGAGACACTGTAGAAAGTAAAACAGAAAAGGGAAAAGTTTTATAATAACAAAAAGGTGATTTTCCTTTATGCAGACCAGCAAGAATGATATAGTAGCTAATATATGAATATGCATGCAAATTTTATTGTAATCAGGTTAAAATTCATATTCAATACAAAAAAAGTCCTTGTGCTTTCACATAGGCCCCTCCAGTGATGAAATACATGCACACCATCTCAAATACTATGTATGACATGCATATATAACTGCCTGGGCCCATGGTGCAGTCAAGAACCAAGTAAGAAAACAAAGTTAATTTGCAAAAACTTATTACCAATGTTTTAGGCAAGCCAATTTTCCACTATTTATCAGGAATTACAAATTAAGCAACCAAGGCATATCAAGCCAATAGTCTTAACTCTGGGTCATCAACACCCAAATGGAGATCAGGGCAGGGAACCAACAACCACTGCTTATAAAACATCACCTAATGCAAACTTTTTCATCAATTAAAAAGGGACCTTTATGATTCAAGTTAAAATAAGATTTTAGCCTGACCCGGCAGTGAAGCAGTGGATAGAGCATCAACCTGGGATGCTGAAGACCCAGGTTCAAAACCCTGAGGTTGCAGGCTTGAGCACAGACTCGCTGGCTTGAGGGTGGGATGATAGACGTGATCCCATGGTTGCTGGCTTGAGCCCAAAGGTTGCTGGCTTGAATAAGGGGTCACTAGCTCAGCTGGAGTCACCCCGCACCCCCGTCAAGGCACATATGAGAAAGTAATCAATGAACTAAAGTGCTGGAACAACAAGCTGATACTTCTCATTTCCCTTCCTGTCTTTCTGTCCCTGTCTATCCCTCTCTCTCTCTCTCACTAAAATTTTTAAAAAAAAAAATTTTAGCCTGACCAGGCAGTGGCGCAGTGGATAGAGCATCAGACTGGGATGCGGAAGACCCAGGTTCGAGACCCCCGAGCTCGCCAGCTTGAGTGCGGGCCCATCTGGCTTGAGCGAAAAGCTCGTCAGCTTGGACCCAAGGTCGCTGGCTCCAGCAAGGGGTTGCTCGGTCTGCTGAAGGCCCGCAGGTCAAGGCACATGTGAGAAAGCAATCAATGAACAACTAAGGTGTTGCAACGGCAACAAAAAACTAATGATTGATGCTCCTCACCTCTCTCTGTTCCTGTCTGTCTGTCCCTGTCTATCCCTCTCTCTGACTCCATCTCTGTACTTGTAAAAAAATAAATAAATAAAAATTGAAATTTAAAAAAAATTTTATACCAATCATCTGGGCAAAAATTAAAATAATACTAATGTCCAGCAATAGCAAGAATACTAAAAAAGACACATTCATATATTATTAATAAAGCTATAGCCTGACCTGACAGTGGCGCAGTGGATACAGCGTCGAACTGGGATGCCGAAGACCCAGGTTCGAGACCCCGAGGTCGCCAACTTCAGCACGGGCCCATCTGGCTTGAGCAAAAAGCTCGCCAGCTTGGACCCAAGGTAGCTGACTCCAACAAGGGGTGGCTCGGTCTGCTGAAGGCCCGCGGTCGGGGCACATGTGAGAAAGCAATCAATGAACAACTATGGTGTCACAACGGCAACGAAAAACTAATGATTGATGCTTCTCACCTCTCTCCGTTCCTGTCTGTCTGTCCCTGTCTATCCCTCTCTCTGATTCTCTCTCTGTCCCTGTAAAAAAAATAAAATAAAGCTATAAGTGAGCAGAAAGTTACTGAATATCTATCAAGATGTTAAATGTGCAAAACTTTGGCCTGGCCAGTTGGGTCAGTAAATAGTGTCAGCTCAGTGTATGGACACCCCAGGTTCAATCCCTAGCCAGGGCACACAAGAGAAGTGACCATCTGCTTCTCTCTCCCTCCCTCTCCCTTCTCTCTTCCTCTCCCAGAGCTGGTGGCTTGATTGGTTCAAGTGTGGCCCCCAGTGCTGAGGATAGCTTGGTTTGTCCCAACGTGGCCTCAGGCGCTGAGAATAGCTAGGCTGATTCGAGCATGGGCCCCAAATGGCAGTTGCCAAGTAGATCTCAGTCCGGGCACAGGCAGGAGTCTATCTACCCGCCTCTCAGTTAAAAAAAAAAAAAAAGTGCAAAGCTTCTACTTCTAGGAATCTGCCCTAAAGAATTTTCATCTAGTGCACAAATACAGAGTGGGGCAAAATTAGGGTTACTGTTGTGAGTACATAAAGCATGAGTTTATTCCTAATATTTTATGGAAAATAACTATTATTTTCCATAGAAACAACTGTAAACCTACTTTTCCCCACCCTGTACATTATATTCAAGACATTCTTTTACTAACAGGCATTTTAGCCTATGGTCTCCAAAATGACATTCTGAAGAACAATAAATAACAAAACTTGATGACTTTGTTATCACTTTTTGACCAACTAAAAGTCAAAAGATGAAAGGATGTGTAATCATGGACACTGGGCCAATAGATTTTTTTTTTGTCACCTATGATAGAATGAGTTCTTTTAATGAAGTAAAGAAAAATAAATGAAACTAATAAGCATTTTGATTTTTTTAAAAACTATGTTGCTTTAAATTCTATTTTGGAATTAAGTTTACTCAAATAAGCCAAGTGAAATTAAAACTACTTTATGCATTAATAATTATACACTTTAGAAATAGTTATTTTGCAGAAAATAAAATCTAGTCATTTTTCCCACTGTCACAAAGCCCTGCTAGCAAACAAGCTGAGTGTGGCTTCTGACATACAGTTTACAGAGCCCTCCCTGTAGTCCAAGCCCCCAGGAGTTGACAAGGACATTACCATAGCAATCCAGGGGTTCCACAGCGTAAAGGCCAGCAACAGGTGGGAAGCAAGAGTGATCACCACAGCACACAGAACCCAGATGATATTCTTCCCCGTTTTATCCACCATAAGCCCAAATATCGGGGACATGGGTGCTGATATAACATATACAATACTGTCCAGAGAACATAAAAGATACTTAATGAAATGTATCACAACTACCCCCCAAAAAAATCTCAGAAGCCCCTAAAACTATTAGGCAAAGCATACCCTAGCTCGGTTAGTTTAACAATATTCTAAAATGCTCATCAGTAAATAGAAATATACATATATAAAGAGTGGTCCAAGACTTCTTTGGTTTTCAAGTAATGCAGAGATGGCCACTCAGGATCAAGTCCCAATATAATCTTGGTTTCACATTGTGGATGTTACATCACATGTCTTGTAACATTCAGTTATAATTAAAAACCCACATCAGGCACACAACAAGCACTCATGGAATTAATGAAATACCTGTTAATAGCACTTGCTGCCTGGGAAGAAAATCCAAACTTCTCTGTGAAGAAAACTCTAAAATAAAATGTGAGAAAAAAATGACAACTTTAGAGAGAACTACTCTTTTTTAAAAAGTAAAAGCAAAATACTGTATTTCCCCGTGAGAAAGATGCTCTCCATATATAAGACACATCTTAATTTTGGGGTCCAAAATTTGAAACAAAAGTATTCCATAGTTATTGAACTCAAGTTTTATTCATCATAAAATTCAACAACTCCTCATCAATATCAAAAGTCCCATCCATTAGCTCGTCTTCATCTGTGTCTGATTACGAATCACTGTCTTCATATATTGCCTTGTCCTCAGTTCCATCTATGGCATTTGAAATGCCACAACCACTGAAGAAGACACACACAGTTTTTAGACCCCAAATTTTTCAAAAAAAGGTGCATCTTATACATGTGTACATATAGTAAAAGAATACAAATAATTCTGAGTTTAATCAACCTTTCCTTCCTGATACTATTTCCCCATCTTATTTAATATCATTAGTCTTCAAGTAAATGGTTAAAGCTTTAGCATTCATATAAATATTTCATTAACTAAATAGAATATGCTGATGCCTATTTTTCCCCTTTTTACATATCCAGAAAAACAAATTTTCAAAAAACCAAATATATTACATATTACTACAGGGAATTAGCTCTTTTCTTTAAAACCAGTTCTGAAAAGACTCTTTGCTATATAATGCATAGGGTTCTTATCTCAAATAATTTAGAATGACAGCCTGAATTTAAAGGTTATAATTATAAACACACTCCCAGAAACACACTCACACTTACACACTGCTCTGTTTAAGCAGCTGCCAAATTAAAAGACAGAGAGAGAGATGGAAGATACAACAAAGATAAATCTGATTTGAACTCTGAATTTGAATCTGGGGAAACTGCAGTCCTAGAAAATAAAGATATGCCCAACCACTATGAGCCAATACATTGTCTCCATTCTCATTAAGAGGCTTTCTAACTGAGGAATGAGAAAATTAAAAAAAAAAAAAACTAATCTAAATTCAAGCATTAAAAATAAACCAGTATTTTGAATCAAAAACTGGTATTAGCAATTTAAAAAAAAAAATTTTAATATTAAATCAATACTAAATCTTAGGCTAAGAAAATCAGTTGTATCCCAGGATATGAAACATAGAAACTATAACCAGAAAAGCAAGATTTTACCTAAAAAAAAATTACATTTATGTGATTAAAATCTCATTATAATTTAGACAACAAAAGTGAAATGCTAGAGAATACTCACTTCCCAAGTCCAATAAAAGGGAACACCACAACATAGTAGCAGACACAGATGACAAATATGAGCCACAGAGGTAAAGAGAAGTCCTTCACATCAGCTAACTTAATAATCTCACCTTACAAAAGAAAGGAAAGAGGTTATCAGCATAGTTTTGCATACCTAAGTCAAGGTTATTTTTCATTTATCATGTGATTAACCTTTGCAACTCAGTTAAAAATACTTTTCTCAGTAAACTACTGAAACAGTCTCTGGGATAACTTAAAATATTAAGCAAAACCTAAGATTAGTAACTACCTAATGATGAGAAACACTCATCATTTTGCAAATATACAAAGTACAATCAAGAACATAAATTAGCCTGACCTGTGCTGGCGCAGTGGATAAAGCGTTCACCTGGAATGCTGAGGTCACTGGTTTGAAACCCTAGGGTTGCCTGGTCGAGGCACATATGAGAAGCAACTACTATGAGTTGCTCCTCCCCCTTTTTTCCTTCTCTCTCTCTCTCTCTCTCTCTCTCTCTCTCTCTCTTTCTCTCTCTCTCCCTCTTTTCTCAAATCAATAAATAATTTTTAAGAAAATTTTTATGACAAAAACATGGTACGTATAAGGGGGAAATTGTATCCCAAAATTTAGACAAGTGGAAATAGATTAGTAAATAAAATATCAAAAAACATGTATTAAGCCTCACTGGGTTTACAACACTAATTAGAAACTTGCATACTGTAATTGTACATTATCTCAAAAAGGGCATAATTTCCCAAGGGCCCTTTTTTTCTCACATTTAGACTTACCTGTTTTTCCTTCTTCTTTATGAAGAATTCTTTCTGCTCTCTGATCCAAGTAAGCAAGGGCCAAGGCACAAATTAGTGAAAGAATACATGCTATACCCCCTATAATTAAAAAAAAAAAAGACCTTTAAAGGAGACCCATACTTCAAGTTTCTTAAAACACAGCACATCACATTAACAGCAGAAAACTTAGCAACCAATGGGGATAATATTTAGATACAGACAAGAAAAGCCCACTACTAAATGAGGACAGAGGAGAAAGAAGAGCACACGGTAAACACTCAACAAACAGTAGGCACTACTGCTGTATGATTTCCCAGTAGAAGGTTGGAGATTAGAAGGAAAAGACTAGAATAAGCTAATCTTGTCTTCTAATGCAGAATACAAAGTGAAGAAAGATGATGACCAGCTAGTAAATTCAGTCTAAGCACTAATTATTAATGGATGCCAGGGGAGAAAATTATAAAAGCGAAGTTTGATTTTGTGATCAGCTCATCATCCTTTTTTTCTTTTTTCCTTTTTAAGTGAGAGGAGATAGACTCCACATGCGCCCCAACCAGGATGCACCTGGCAAACCCTGTTTCAGGCTGATGTTCAAATCAACCAAGCTACCTTCAGTGCCTGAGGCCAACACTTGGACCAACCAAGCTATCCTCAGTGCCAGGGGCCAACACTTAAACTAATCAAGCCACTGGCTGCATGAGGGGAAGAGGGAAAAATGAGAAGGGGGGGGAGCAGATGGTCATTTCTCATGTGTGCCCTGACTGAGAATTGAACCAGGATGTCCATAAGCTGGGCCAACACTCTATCCACTGAGCCACAAGCCAAGGTCCATTTTCATTTTCCTTCTGATTCCTTCCCTAAGTCTGCACCCCTGCTCCTACCCTCTGGTAGCCCAAAGCCCCCCACCACCACAGCACAGGTTGCTCAGGCTCTTCCCCCTTTGAATATTCAGTGTTACTAACAGTGATCTCAAATCATTACTGCAAATCAGATAAAGAGTGAATCAGTTTACACTTGTCAAGAATTTTAAAAAGCAGCTTAGTAAGATAAATGCATCTTTACTTGGCAGACATAATACGGCCCAGTTGAAAAACTGCAAAACTAGAGATAGTAAACCTAAGTTCTATTTCTGCCACTGACAAGCTGAATGATCTTACACAGGACTTAACCCTCTGGGATTCCATTTCTCCATCTGTAAAATAAGAGACTTTGATTCATAATGGCACAGGTCCTTTCTGGCTCTAAAACTCTTTAAAATTCTCAAACTTATCATAAAGGGAACTAGAAGAAACACTGGAGAGCATCTGACAGTAAGAATGAGGTTTTAAGTAAGACCCAAGGTTCAGGGGTGGGGGAGGGAAGGAGGCGTCTCTAGGCATCAGTCACCTGCCCAGGGTCAGTGCTCAGGCTGCACTAGGAGCTATAAGGAGCAGAGAGGGCACAGAATATTCGCCCCTTCTCACAGGCCTCTCTAGGACTGTGCAAGCAGCCCTCTACACACCATGGTGCCCAGTTAGAGAAATTCAGTGCTCAGAGAAGCAGCACAGGTGGGGAATCCAGAGGGCTCATAGGCAACCCACCCAGCAACCAGCACGGGGGAGCATTAGCTACGAGAACCTAGTGCCAGGGGACCTGCACACTGCTGGTCAGTTTTGCATAAGAGAAAGCTAAGACACAGGTCAGCTTCCTTGTCCAGGACAACAGAATTGTTAAAGCCAGGACTAGATTTCAGGCCCCACACCCACAACTTACTAGATTTCCAACCATATTATATCATCCCTACAAAATCTAAGCTCTAGAAGTCTACTAACTGAATTTGATCAAACAGAAACAATTCTCACTTCTGCTAAAAACTAATAATTCACATCTTACATATATAAATTTCTGACTACTTTCAGAGTTTTCACTCTCTGCCATTTGATTATCAGGGGAACACTGAAGTGGACAAGAGCAGGACAAGATCCTCCATGTTAAGAAAGTGGGAATAAAAACACAAAGAGCATGAATGCTTCACTATTACTAATCAGGCCACAGAATTTGACTTGTTCAGGCAAACTTACAGTCAACCTGGTTTAACCCTCATTCTAGTGTTCTTTCCTCTCTGTCACGATACTTCCTGTAACATGCTTTCAAAAGAGAAAAACGTGGGAAATCAGGACTCACTAACCAATCACAAGTGTGACTCCCAGGGTTGTGTGACCAGCAGAACCCAACAATGCTTCAACCTTAGAATACAGCCATCCCATGAGGTTCATGTTTACTGTACTTCCCTGAAAGAGATGGGGAAAAAAAAAATTAACCTTTCACTTACAGCCCTGCCTTTTTCAAAAGTGAGATGTAAGATGGCTTAGAGAATAGACATAAAGTCCTCTAATTAAGCAAGAGCTATTTTTGTTTGTTTGGTGACAGAAACAGAAAGAAGGACTGATAGAGACAGGCAGGCAGAAATTCTTCATTGTGGCACCTTAGTTGTTCACTGATTGCTTTCTCATAAGTACCTTGACAAGGGGGCTACAGCAGAGCTAGTGACCCCTTGCTCAAGCCAGTGACCTTGGGGTTCAAGCCAGCAACCATTGAGCTCAAGCCAGTGACCATGGGGTCATGTCTATGATTCCACACTCACGCAAGTGACCCTGCACTCAAGCCAGATGAGCTCACGCTCTAGCCAGTGACTTCAAGGTTTCGAACCTGGGTCCTCCACATCCCAGTTCGACACTCTATTTACTATGCCACCACCTGGTCAGATAAGAAATAAATTTTTTAAAAACTACCAAGGAAAAAACCAACAAAGATAAAACCACAGATAAGATTACTACACACACACAAAAATGCCAATTTATAGAAAATGCTAGTATATAAAACAGCACAGTACATCTTGTAACTTCCTATTAGTCAAAATAAAAATGAAACATGAGCTACAAAATTCACAGGGTACCCACAACAAAAGAAACCCTAGGTCAGAAAAGCACAGCTTTTCTGGGTATTGACATCTAAAAACAAATTCGTCCTGACTGTCCATAAAAAGATGGCAAACGTTATGAATATTCTCATTCATCTATTCATGTAGCAACTATTGAGCCCTGATTATATATGCCAGTCACTGTTCTAGGTATTCAAAGTATAATAAATAAGAGCAAAAAAAACTCCAGTTCTCATAAGGCTTATGTTGTAGTGAGGTAAAAGAGGTAAATATTTAACATATTAAATGGAGCTTAAAAGTGCTAGAAAAGAATAAGTGAAAAAATAAAGCAGGGAAGCAGATTATAAAGGTGTGGAGGCCTCCCTGAGAATGGACTTTGAAGTAAAATCTGAAAGAAATTAGCTGTGAGAACATCCCGGAAATAGCATTTCAGGAAGGAGGAACAGCTAGGGCACAGGCCGAGAGGAGGCTGCCCAGCATGCACAAAGGACAGCAAGGGGCAGAGACTAGAATAGCATCAATGAAGAGGGAAAAAGAGGAAGTGAGGTACACAGTGAGGAAGTTGTAGGCAGTGGGGGGAGGTACAAAAGGTCATAATAAAGATTTTGGAGTTTATTTTGTGTAACAAGAAAAACCATTAGGGTTTTGATAGAGAAGCGGCCCACTCTCACTGCCATACCCAAAACAAACTACAAGTGGGGACGAAGGCAGAAGCAAGGACAGCATTGGGGGAATGCAATAATGCAAAATGGAGACAGTGGGTCTCGGACCAGGGAGGCTCAAGTGGGCAAGTAAGAAGCAGTGGAAATACTTTGATGGTAAAGCTAATAGGATCCGCTAAAGAAAACTATGGGGAGTGTGTGTGTCTGGGGGGTGGTGAATGAGTTCCAGATGCCATCACAGTTTTTGACTCAGCAAATAGAACAAAAGAGTTGCCCACAGAGTGCGGAAAAGGGTAGCAGGGCACTGGTGACCAGGATGAGCACGGCATCTGGACCTACGGACACAAAGAGCTGCAGGTAGATGCGGGGTAAAAGCTACAGGCCTGCCGGGTCCTTTAGTCGGTGTCTCTATGATCTGCACGTGCGCAAAAAGGGTAGAACCCCCCCACGCTGCCCAGGAGGACCAGAAGATGACAACGGAGAAGGCAGACATTACATCTCCAACCTCCCATAACCAAAGTGGATTACAAATTAACTTGGGAACAATCATCTTGAAAAACCAACTTTGGACTAAACTAAGAGGAGTCTATAACCAAGGATCACAGAAGAAAACACACTGAGACTGGTAGGAAGGGCAGAGACGCAGAAAGGACTGCCCTGCACCCAGGAGCGAGAGGCGGCCCAGAGAGACCACACGGCAAGGTGGGTTGCCCGGAGAGTTCTCAGTCCTCAGCCCCAGGGCAAGAGCCCCAGCCAAGAATACCAGAGACTAGAAGAAGGGTACAGACAATATTTAACTGCAATAAGAGCTGGGTTACTGTTTGCGAGAGGGAGACAAAACTCTCAGATACAGGCTCAGTCTTAAAATGACTACACAAAAAGCTTCGTTCACAGCCACTTACCCAGGGCTCCGGGAGCGTGGAGCACTGAGAGATCTGGAGTAGCGAGAGGAGAGTATAGTCTTGAAGGCACAGGGAGAGACTATGGGGGACAGCCACCCTAAACCAAGTGCTACTGAGTCACTCCCCAAACCTAAAGTGCCCATTCTTCCTGGAAGAAGCAACATCAGCAAAGGGAAGCAATTACCCCACCCACATGAGGCTCTCCTGCTCCAGTCAGAGCAAAGAGTCTCTTAGAAGCAGGGGGTGCATCAGGGACACAGGTTTTAAGTGCTAAGATCTGGGCTCCACCTCCCCTCATGATGCTGAGTACACCCCAAAGGGTGGGCAGGCCTGGCAGCGACAGCCACATGCTTGCTATGGCAGCGGCCAGGAGAGGCGGCAGCAGGCTAGTGGACAGACTGCACCTCAGGAACTCAGAGGCCACACCCACTAGCCAAGAGTAGATAAAAGCCAGCCTAGGAGTACAGCTGGTATTTACAACAACCTCTGGGCCAAGGCAGAGGCAGCCATAAATTCTGGATCACCTGTAGCTCGAAGAAGGTTGCTAAGGTCCAGTCAAAGGCAGTGACCCCCACTGGTCTGTGCCAGGTTCTGGCCAGGGAAGTCCAGGGCTGGCACATCCAGTTGCCAGATAACAAGACCATCAGCTAAAGACCTAACAACCCTAGTTAGAGTGCTATCTTAAGAAAGGGCTCCTCACACTTGACCCAGCTAAGGTACAGAAAACGCTGACAAAAATAGCAAACAGAGCAGTAGCAGCAGACAACTAGCCCATAGCAGATTACAAAAAACAGCTGATGCCAATGCAAGAATATCTAGAAACAACACAACTGAAAGCTGGAGGCAGACAACACCAACCTTAGACTCGGCTAGCTACACGAACAGCACGCCCAAAGTGGCAGTCTATACACAGAACAAATGGGAAGACAGAGAAATGCAATCCAAATGAATCAACAAGAGAAATCTCCAGAAAAACAACAGAATGAGATAAAAATGACCAAGATATTGAATGCTGAGTTTAAAATAATGATTGTTAGGATGCTCAAGTATCATAGAGCAACAATAAACAGACATAATAAGCACCTAAAGAGATAACAAGCATTAAAAACGACATTGAAATCATAAAGAAGAATCAGACAGAAATGACAAATATAATATCAGAAACGAAGACTACACTAAAAGGAATAAACAGCAGGCAGGTTGAAGCAGAGGATCAAATCAGTGATTTAGAGGACAAGATAAATGAAAGCAAAAAAGCAAAGCAGCAAAAAGAAAAGAGGTTCAAAAACTCTGAGGAAACTCTAAGAGAGCTCTGTGACAACATGAAAGAAAACAACATCCGCATCATAGGGGTTTCTGAAGGAGAAAAGAAAGAACAAGGGATAGAGAAC
Source organism: Rhynchonycteris naso (assembly GCA_037038555.1). Taxonomy (NCBI): domain Eukaryota; kingdom Metazoa; phylum Chordata; class Mammalia; order Chiroptera; family Emballonuridae; genus Rhynchonycteris; species Rhynchonycteris naso. The sequence continues at coordinate 180,493,090 of CM072995.1, read as the reverse complement.
CTGATTGAAAAAATCATAGCTGAAAACTTCCCTAAACTGATGAAGGAAAAAGTCACACAAGTTCAAGAAGCACAGAGAGTCCATTAAAGAGAAACCCAAAGAGACTTACACCAAGACACATCATAATTAAAATACCAAAGTTAAGAGATAAAGAATACTAAAAGCTGCAATAGAAAAGCACTCAATCACCTACAAAGGAACCTCCATAAGGATGACATCCGATTTTTCAACAGAAACACTAGAGGCCAGAAGGGAATGGCATGAAATATTTAAAGTAATGAAGAACAAGAGCCTACAACCAAGACTACTTTATTCAGCAAGGCTATCGTTTAAAATTGAAGCAGAAATAAAAAGCTTCCCAGACAAAAGAAACTCAAGGAATTCATTACAACCAAACCAATGCTGCAAGAAATGTTAAGGGGCCTGCTGTAAACAGAACAAAGGGAGAAAAAATATATAGAGAAAAAGAGGAACGTATATTTAAAGAATAAAATGCCAATAAACAAATACATATAAATAATAACCTTTAATGTAAATGGTTTAAATCAGGGGTAGTTAACCTTTTTATACCTACCGCCCACTTTTGTATCTCTGTTAGTAGTAAAATTTTCTAACCGCCCACCGGTTCCACAGTAATGATGATTTATAAAGTAGGGAAGTAACTTTACTTTATAAAATTTATAAAGCAGAGTTACAGCAAATCAAAGCATATAATAATAATTACTTACCAAGTACTTTATGTCGTATTTTCACTAAGTTTGGCAGAATAAATCTTTATAAAACAACTTACTACAGTTAAATCTATCTTTTTATTTATACTTTGGTTGTTCCACTACTGCTCACCATGAAAGCTGGAATGCCCACTAATGGGCAGTAGGGACCAGGTTGACTACCACTGGTTAAAATGCTCCAATCAAAATATATAGGACAGCTGCATGGATAAGAAAACAGGACCTGTACATATTCTGCCTACAAGAGACCCACCTCAAACAAAAGATACACACACTGAAAGTACAGTGATGGAGCAAAATAATTCATGCAATGAATTATTTATTTTCATTTATGGAAATGAAAAAAAAGCTGGGGTAGCAATTCTTGTATCTGACAAAATAAACTTTAAAACGAAGGCTATAGTAAGGAATAAAAAAGATCACTACATAATGGTAAAGGGAGCAATCCAATGGGAAGCTATAACCATTATAAATATCTATGCGCCTAATATAAGAGCACCTACATATATAAAGCATATTTTGATAGACATAGGGGTGAGATCAACAGCAATACTATAATAGTAGGGGATTTTAATATCCCACCAGCATCACTGGATAGATCCTCAAGAAAGAAAATTAACAAAGAAACAGCAGCCTTAAAGGACACACTAGATCAACTGAATTTAATAGATATCTTCAGAACCTTTCACCCTAAAGCAGCAGAATATAGATTCTTTTGAAGTGTGCATGGTACATTCTCTAGGATAGACCACATGTTAGGGCACAAAACGAGTCTCAATAAATTTCAGAAGATTGAAATATCAATCATCTTCTCTGATCACAATGGAATGAAACTAGAAATAAAATAGAATAGAAAAACTGAAAAACATTCAAACACTTGGAGGCTAAACAGCATGTTATTAAATACTGAGTGGGTTAACAGTGAGATCAAGGAAGAAATCAAAAATTTCCTTGAAACAAATGAAAATGAACATCCAACACCTCAAAATTTATGGGACACAAGAAAAGCAGTCCTGAGAGGAAAGTTCATAGCTCTTAAGAAGCAAGAAAAAGCTCAAATAAACAACTTAACCGTGCATCTAAAAGAACTAGAAAAAGAACAAGAAATGAAATAATAAAGATCAGAGTAAAAATAAATGACATGGCGGCAAAGAAAACAATACAGAAGATCAATGAAACAAAGACCTGGTTCTTTGAAAAGGTAAACAAGATTGATAAGCCTTAACGAGACTCAACAAGAAAAAAAGAGAGGACTCAAATAAATTATATTAGAAAAGAAAGTGGAGAAGTAACAATTGACACAGCAGAAATACAAAGGATTGTAAGAAAATACTATGAAGAACTGTATGCCAAAAAATTAAGACAACCTAGATGAAATGGATAAATTCCTTGAAACATGATCTTTCAAACATCAATCTGGAAGAAAAAGAAAACCTAAACAGACTGATTACAACAAATGAGGTAAAAACAGTTCTCAAAAAACTCTCAACAAATAAAAGTCCTTGCTGGGCTTGATGGCTTCACAGGCAAATTCTACCAAAAATTCAAAGAACTAACACCTATCCTTCTCAAGCTATTTCAAAAAACTCAAAGAGAAGGAAAGACTTCCAAACTCTTATTATGAGGCGCGCATAATCCTTATTCCAAAATCAGGCAAAAACACAACAAAGAAAGAAAACTATAGGCCAAAATCCCTGATAAACTTAGAGGCTAAAATTCTCAACAAAATATTAGCAAACCAGATCCAGCAATACATGAGAAAAATCATAGATCATGATCAAGTGGGATTTATTCCGTGAAGGTAAAGCTGGTACAATATTCGCAAATCAATCAATGTGATTCATCACATAGAAAAAATGAAGGAGAAAAATCACAAGACAATATCAACAGATACAGAAAAAGCATTTGATAAAATCCAGAACAAATTTATGATCAAAACACTGAGCAAAGTGGAAATACAGGGAACATACCTTAACATGATAAAGGTCATCTATGACAAAACCACTGCCAACATCATAATCAATGAACAAAAATCAAAAGCAATCCCCTTAAGAACAGGAACAAGGCAGAGGTGCACCCTTTTACCACCACTCTGGAAGTAGTAGCCAAAGCAATCAGATAAAAAGAAGAAGGAAAAGGCATCCAATTGGAGAAGAAGTAGTAAAACTATCATTATTTGCTGATGACATGATACTATATATAAAAAACCCTAAAGTCTCAGTCAAAAAAAACTACTGGACCTGATAAATGAAGTCAGCAAGGTGGCAAAATATAAAATTAATATTCAGAAATCAGAGACATTTTTATATATCAACAATGAAGTGTCTGAAAGAGAAATTAAGGAAACAATCCCCTTTACTATTGAAAAAAAAAAAAAGTACCTACCAGTAAATAAATTTAACGAAGCAGGTTAAAGACTTATACTCGGAAAATTATAAAACATTGATAAAAGATATCAAGAAAGATACAAACAAATGGAAGCATATATCGTGTTCATGGATAGAAAGAATAAATATCACTAAAATTTCTATATTACCCAAAGCAATCTATAAATTCAATGCAATTCCTACTAAAATACCAATGGCATAGTTCAAAGATATAGAGAAAATATTCCAAAAACTTATATGGAACCAAAAAAAAAAAAACATGAATAGCCTCAGCCACCTAGAAAAAGAAGAATAAAGCTAGACCTGTGGTGGCGCAGTGGATAAAGCATCGACCTGGAATGCTGAGGTCGCCGGTTCAAAACCCTGCACTTGTCTGGTCAAGGCACATATGGGAGTTGATACTTCCAGCTCCTCCCCCCTTTCTCTCTCTCTCTCTCTCCTCCCTATAATGAATAAATAAATTTTAAAAAAAAAGAAAAAGAAAAAGAATAAAGTGGGGGGTATAACACTTCCTGTTATCAAAATACACTACCAGGCCGTTTTAATCAAAACAGCCTGGTACTGGCATAAGAACAGGCATACAGTTCAACGGAAAAGAACAGAGAACTCAGAAATTAACCCACACCTTTATGGACAAGTGATATTTGACAAAGGAGGTAAGTGCATACAATGGAGTAAAGACAGTCCCTTTAACAAATAGTGTTGGAAAAATTGGACAGGTACTTACAAAATAATGAAACTAGACCACCACATCACACCATTCACAAAAATAAACTCAAAATGGATAAAAAGACTTACATGTAAGTCATGAAATCATAAGCATCTTAGAGAAAACATAGGCAGTAAGCTCTTCGACATCTCTCGCAGCAATATAGTATTTGCCGATTTATCTCCACGTGCAAGTGATGTAAAAGACAGGATAAACAAATGGGACTATACCAAACTAAAAAGCTCTTGCACAGCTAATGACAGTATGAACAAAATAAAAAGACAAACCACACAATGGGAGAACATATTCAACAATACATCTGATAAGGGGTTAATAACCAAAATTTATAAAGAACTTGTAAAACAACACCAGGAAGACAATCCAATCAAAAAATGGACAAAAGAAATGAATAGACACTTCTCCAAAGAGGACATACAGATGGCCAATAGGTATGTGAAAAAAATGTATATCACTAATCATTAGAGAAATGCAAATTAAAACCACAATGAGATATCACCTCACACCTGTCAGCATTGTGCTCATTAACAAAACAACACATAATAAGTGCTGGAGAGGGTGTGGAGAAAAGGGAACCTTCCTGCACTGCTTGTGGGAATGCAGACAAATGCAGCCACTGTGGAAAACAGTATAGAGATTCCTCAAAAAATTAAAAATGGATCTGCCTTTTGACCCAGTTATCCCACTTTTAGAAATATATCCTAAGAATACCAAATCACTGATTCAAAAGAATACATGCATACCCATGTTCACTGCAACATTGTTTACAATAGCCAATATCTGGAAATAGCCCAAGTGTCTGTCAGAGGATAAGTAGATTCAAAAGCTGTGGTACATATACACAATGGAATAACTATGCAGCCATGAAAAAGGAAAGCTTACCTTTTGTGGGAACATGAATGGACCTGGAAACTATCATGCTAAGTGAAATAAGCCAGGTAGAGAAAGAAAAATATCGTATGACCTCACTCATTTGAGTAATCTAATGAAAAATGTAAACTGAGGAATGGCATAGAGGCAGAGTCGGTATCAAAGGGACCAGAGGGAAAACGGTCAGAGGGAAAGGGGAGGAGAGGATGGGATCAGAGAAGGGAAAGAGATTAGTGAAATTATATGTACATAACACAGCGTATAGAGAGCAGAAAAGCAAATCCTGGAGGGGAGGGGTGGAGGCATTGGGGAGATGGGGCAGGGAGGTTGTCAAGGGGAACACGGAGGTGGGGGAGGATATATTTGGTGGGACACTTGAATCTATGTAAACACAATAAATTAAAATTAATAAAAATTTTTAAAAAAGAGTTGCCCATAACTGAGGATGGGAAAACTACAGCATGAGTTATTTCGGGGGATGGCAGGGAATCAGAGCTGGGCTTCAGCCACATTAGTTTTTATGACTCTAGACACCCAAATGAAAATGTGAAGTAGGACGTTACACTTACTGATATGGAATTCAGGGAAAGGCCTGGACAAGTAATGTAAATTCAGGGGCAAAGATATACTACTATCTAAAACGTTTAAACCAGCTAAGATCACCAAGGAAATGAGCTTAAATAGAGAAGACGTCTAATGGGGAAACTCTGGGGCACTTCCACATTCACAGATGAGAAATCTGAGGTGCAACCAATAAAAGAGGTGGAAAAAAAAACAGACAAAAAGGCAAGAGGAAAACCATGAGACTGCAGTGTCCTGGAACCCAAGAGAAGAAACCAAGATGGAAAGTCAACTGTGTTAAATGCTACTGATGAGTCAAACACGGAAGACTGAGAAATGAGGGGGATGTGTGAGATCTGGCTCACTCCATTTCCTCCTGGGTCTCTCCACCATTCTAAGAAGCCCCTGCAATTCCTTTCTAGAAACTCAGGGCTCCTCAGTATACCACCAAATTGATTTTAACAAGTTTGAAATCACACAGAAAGAAATCTAAAAATCACTAGTAACCACAATGGCATCACTGAAAATGAGTCTCATGCAACCAATCCTATTTCCTTCTTTGAGAAGTTACCAGACAATGAAATCCACAAACTGCCACAGACACAGAGGCAGATTTAATGGCAGGCACACTGGGCATGTGTCCTGGGCCCCGACTTATGAATGGGCTCTCAAAACCCCAACTTTAGCCTGACCTGTGGTGGCGCAGTGGATAAAACGTCGACCTGGGAACACTGAGGTCGCCAGTTCAAAACCCTGCACTAGTTCGGTCAAGGCACATATGGGGAGTTGATGCTTCCAGCTCCTCCCCCCTTTCTCTCTCTCTCTCCTTCTCTCTCTCACTCTGTGTCTCCTCTCTAAAATGAATAAAATAAAAAGAAATTTAAAAAAAAAAAAAAAACCAATTTTACACTTTTTTCTAATGACACCAAGTTTGGTTTCATATGTGCAATTTTAACATTAATAATACATAATGTTTTTTATTTATTCAAAAATATGGATAACATGTATTTTTATTTTCCCTGTCTCTCTCTCTCTCTTTTTTAAGGGTCCGATATTTTTTTCTGTGCCCAGGGCCTCAACCGACCTTAATCTACCTCTGCATAGACATGTATTAACTTGCACAAGATACATAATGAAAATGTGTAAGCAAAGCCAGGAGATGACTGTGTGTGAAGACTTTCAGAGCAGGGATGCCAAAATGAGGAAGAAATTAGACAATGAAACCTACTGAGATCCATTACAATGCTCAGATTCTCTGAATTAATGAAGCCTCATTTAGTCATTTTATTTTCTTTTATTTATTTATTTATTTTTATTCAGTGAGAGAAGGGGATGCAGAGAGATAGATTCAGGCAGGCAGCTCGACCAGGATCCACCCATTAAGCCCACTAGGTGGTAATACTCTGCCCATCTGGGGCCACGCTCACAACTGAGCTCTTCTTAGCGCCTAAGGCAGAGGCCATGGAGCCATCCTCAGCACCCTGGGCCAACTGCTCCAATCAAGCCATGGCTGCAGGAAGGGAAGAAAGAGAAAGAGAGAGAGAGAGAGACGAGAGGGGGAGGGTAGAGAAGCAGGTGGGCACTTCTGTATGCCCTGACTGGGAATCAAACCCAGGACATCCACACACTGGGCTGACATTTTACCACTGTGCCAACTGGCCAGGGCCTCATTCAGCCATTTTAGATTGTTTCCTAAGTGAAATAAAGTTAGAAATGCCTTAATTAATGCAAGGTAAATGCTATACAATGATCTAGCAAAATATATTAAAAAATCAGTACCTAATTTGTCATATACAAATACTTCATCCTATAATTTTTAAGAGATAACTATAAGATTCAATCTGTGTATCCTATTTGGCTTTATTTGGTTTGTCATACTTACAATTCTAGCCATACTAAGTTGAAGTCCAAACACCAGGTTTAATTCTTTGCCTTTAAACCAACTCACAGCATAGGTATTCTGTGCAACTGCTAAGGACTCCCCACCAATCCTAAAAATGAGGAAAGGAAGAAAAGTCAAGCTTTTAAGAAAGATCACAGTTAGCAATGCAGCAGGTCTGTAACTTTGACATCCCTATCAAAAGGTCTCCTCTCCTGAATCTAGGTAGGTTTGTGATTGCTTCCACCAACAGAATATGGTGAACATGACACTGTATAATCCCAAGGCTGGGCCATTAAAGATGACATCTGTTTTTTCATTCGAACACTCCCACTTGGAGCCCTGAGCCACCTTATAAGAAATTCAACTATCCTGAGTTCACCAGGCAATAAGAAAGCCAAGCTACATGTAGAGACCACAGTTAGGCACACCAGCTAGCAGTGCAAGTATCCAAGCCTCCCAGCCCAGGTACCAAATGTGAGTCAACAAACTTTCAGATGGTTCCCATGCAACTTTGTAGCTGAGGCTCCAGACTGCAGGTGCTCAGACAGGCTGTTCATGCTGGACCCTGTCCAAATTCCTGATCCACAAAGTCCACTGCAAAGTTCCAGAAAACTTGATACACCGCAGTAATAACATGACAAGCAATAAAAGGATTCTGGGTTACCATCTATGCTATATATAAAATCTTCAGGTAAAGAGTGAGCCATACTTTGTGAAAACACAAAAATCCCTCTTTCAGGTCAATACCTTCCATATTCAATATTCTCCTACTTCCTGGGTTTTTAGTGTTCCTTCTTTAACTACCCTCCACCCCCAGGCCTTCAGTTAGGACCTGCTTCTCCTCCATATGTTAACACTGAGCTTTCTTCACCATTCCATTCTAGTTCAAAAATAGTTCCTCTCTCTTTTAATCTAAATCTGATACCGATGTCAAAGCCCACTTTGCCCATGAAGCCACTTCTAACCACAGTTCCTTCTGAATCCCTTTCTATTTTTATATACATTTTTCTTTTATTTCTCTCACGTTGAACAGTTTTTGGAGCATGCTGCAAATGTCTACCTGTCCCTAGTACCAGGGGAAAGACAGAATAAGCTATACTTTTAAGCTAAAGACTGAATAGTTCTAACATCTGCTTCCCCTCAGGTAAGGAAGCCCAAGGCTGGCTGGACTCAGAAAGGGCTTATGGAACAATGGAACAATACTGACATTCATGAAGAGACATCAGCCTATTGGTATTTTGGTCATTCCAGCCTTTTCAAAATGATTCAAAAGGACCTGCACATTACCCACTAAGAAACAGGAAAATTTCCGTGAATCACAGATCTAAAAACTAACAGTCTATACCAGGGGTCCCCAAACTGCGGCCCCCCCTGAGGCCATTTATCCAGCCCCCGCCACACTTCCGGAAGGGGCACCTCTTTCATTGGTGGTCAGTGAGAGGAGCACAGGATGCATCTGCACCCATAGTTCCCATTGAAATGCTGGTCAGTTTGTTGATTTAAATTTACTTGTTCTTTATTTTAAATATTGTATTTGTTCCCATTTTGTTTTTTTATTTTAAAATAAGATATGTGCAATGTGCATAGGGATTTGTTCATAGTTTTTTTTATAGTCTGGCCCTCCAACAGTCTGAGGGACGGTGAACTGGCCCCCTGTGTAAAAAGTTTGGGGACCCCTGGTCTATACTATAATACTATAAATGAGGTTTAAATTATAGTCTTCAATACAACAGAAAAGCAAAACACAGAGGAAAACTATCAGTTCTGGAAAACTATTTAATATTCAAACCTCACAAAGAGTTAACTACAGTAAGGTGATCAGACGTCCCGCTTTTGGCGGGACAGTCCAGATTTTTAACAATTTGTCTTGCGTCCCACGGCATTTTTAAAAAGTCCTGATTAAAATATATATATTACAATACTATTTTTGTATTCTATGAATTTTTTTTTTCGCCATATAGACCAAATTTTTAATCAAGAACCCCCCCGCCCCCCCGTCAATGGTGTCCCGCTTTACCAATTTTAAAATCTGGTCATCTTGAACTACAGTCACTCAAAATTGTTGCTTACTTTAAAGAAAATTAAGACAACCAATAAAATCTATGCACATATAGTTATATTTCAAAGACTTGAAGAGATTATCCCATAAGAGACAATAATATATTTTCAGTAAATCCTTAATAAACTGATAGCTGAACACTGATACAATATATTAGAACAAATATAATTATGCATAACTTACCCAAACACAAACCTTCCAAATTCCATCAGCCAAAAAGCATTAAATATTCCACCCAGAGCAAAAATAACCTACAATGTAGAATCAATGAAAAGTAAATCCAAGGTAATCAAGAGAAATAATTACTCTTATGTAACTTACGATGAATCACAACTTCTATAATAATTTTAATATTCCTTGTTAGTAAATCTGTGAAATTAAAACATTAATGTGCATTGTCTCAAGCCTTAAAACGGATGCCTTATACTACACCATTTAATTAAATTAGGCATTCATTACACACATCTTTACAGGAATTAGACAAGAATTCAAGTCACTATAACTTAATGAATGTTTTCACTTTTCTTACCTGTCCAATGCAAACAAAGCAGCTAAAAATAAGGGTGCCCCATCTGTTGGGGGAGGGGGAGAGAGAGAATATGAATTAAGAATATATCAGTCACCACGTCCATTAGTAATATTTTCTCTGACCCCTCTAAATTCTCACCAAGAAAAGAAAAACGAAGTGCTGGTCTGCCTCTGATGTCAGCAGCCTTTCTAGACTGAATGCTAAGCTCCAGAAGTCTTGAGTTCTAGGGGTGCTAGGGCATGGGTTAGTTCAAACCATTGTCACCTCTCAAACAAAGCTAATTAAATCATCTTAAACAAGTATCCTGGGTTCCCATGTAAAAATGGACATTCTTTATAAAATTTTTATCAAGACTTCAAGATTAACTCCAAGGTATGACAGATTAAATACTTTTAAGTGGTTACTATTCTTGATAATTAAATACTATTTTTAAAAGGACAAATATCAACCATGTTAATACAATTACAAATCTGTTTACTCGAACATTCTACACTTTGAATATCTGCTTCATGTTCCCTCAGAGTAATAAAACGCCAGTATCAACAGAGTGCTTAAGGAGCACAGGGGTAAACCATACTTTTGAAACTCGATCCCTCTCACCAGCCTTGTGGAGTGTACACACACAGCCAGCACTGAAAAATTCATTACGATCTCAAGGCAATTCCTGGCCCATCCTGTCAACCTGAGTGACCAGAGTCTGCAACATACAACATGGATTCTGTCCCCGTGAAGTTTCCAGCTAATTCTATCCCTTTAGGTCAAGTAAAATAAATTTATTTCATCCTAATCTTAACTCTTCAAATTTTTAAAAAGCGAGTCTCCAAGTCTAAAGACTCAAGAGTTTCTTCAATCCTTTCCCACCAAACTAGGATACCCTTCAACACTTGGCACTATGCTTCTGAAAATATTCCCAGTCTAGATCCCTCTTAAAATGTCTACTAACAACACAAGCATAATCATAAGGACAAAAAGTGACAGACTAAGATGGTGATGGAGTAGGCGGACGTACCAACTTCCAACTCCCAGAACCAAAGTGAATTATAATTTGATTTTCAGAACCATTATCTAGATAAACCAACACTGAACTGCACTGAGAGGACTCTTCAACCGGGGAACACTGAAGAAGCCACACTGAGACTGGTAGAAAAAGCAAAAACGCAGAAAGGGCTGCCCAGCTCCCCGGAGCGAAAGGCAGCCCGGAGAGACTCATGTGGCGGGAAGAGAGGCTAGCGGAGATGGAGGAACCTGGGTCCCAGGAACAAAGCCCCAGCCTACAGCCCCAGAGCCTAAAAGAGGCAAATGGACAGTATTTAGCTGGGAAAAAGGTTAGGATACTGTTTGTGAGAAAGAGACAGTTGTCTCAGACCCGGGATTCTTCTTAAAGGGACAACACAGAAAACCTCTCTCACAACCACTCACCCGGGACTCTGGAAGACAGGGAGAGAGGAGAGGACCGGAGCAGCGGGAAGAGAGTGCGGTCTGGAAGGCACAAGGAGAAAAGCTTTGAGGGACAGCCACCCTAAACCCTGGGCTGAGTCACTCCACAAATCTGAAACAATATTTCCCCTGGAACCAACAAGGGGAAGCAGGACACCAGCCAAACAGGCTCCACTGTGGCAATCAGAGCACAGTCGCTTAGAAGGGAGGAGCTTTCGGGACTACACTATGGAGTGTTAGGGTCTGAGCTGCAGCGCCCCAGCCACACTGCTGAGGGCTTGCTGGAGGATGGGCGGCGGCAGGATGCAGAAGCGTGGTTCCGTCGGCGGGGACAGAGGCCGAGCCCTCTGGCGTGAGCTCAGTGTAGCCCAGCGGGAGCTACGGGGACGCGTGAAAGTGGCCCAGGAGCTGCGGGCCTGCCTGCGACCCCACCTGTGGGGGAAAAGCGGGAGCCCGGAATGGGCAGAGATCCGCCACTGGGCGGGGCGAGCGGGCGCACAGCCTCACCCGGCCTCCAAGGCTTGGGGCACTGCACAAACCTGGCTTTGCCAGTGGAGGTGGGGCAGAAGCCAGACTCGCAGTTATGCGCACACCAGCAGCCCGGCAAGGTTGGCGGGGATGGGGCGGAAGCCCAGGCTCGCAGCTGAGCGTGGCGCAGCAGAAGCCCCTCCCGGTCAGAGGAACCGGTTGACAGGGACCCACAGCTGAGCAAAAGTGCTCACCCTTGCCCTTGGAGCCCAGGCTCGTGGCCCAAGTGAGGTGCACAGTCTTATCCATGGGAGAGGAGCAAAGGCCGAGACCGGCTGAGGCTTGTAGAGCTGGAACGAGAACACAGCCCCTCCTGTGGAGGCGGAGGCGACGCAGAAACCACAGCAACAGCCAGAGCAGCCGGCACCAGCAACACCAATACCCAACCGCCCTAGGCAGCGGCAGAGGGGGTGGTGGGCCTGCAGAAGACCACACCTAGGGAACACAGACGCAACACCCATTGGACTCCAATAGCCAAACTCTTCTTACACACAGACAAAATGGGCAGGCAGAGAAATGCAACCCAAATGAATCAAGAGAAATCCCCAAAGAAGGACCTGAATGAATCAGATATAACGAAACAACCTGATGCAGAGTTTAAAATAATGATAGTTAGCATGTTCAAAGAAATTAGAGCAACAATGGATAGCCATTACGAACACCTAAATAAATAGCAAGTATAAAAAAGACAACTGAAATAATAAAAAAGAATCAGACAGAAATAACAAATACAATATCAGAACTGAAGACCACAATGGAAGGAATTAAAAGCAGGATGGATGAAGCTGAGGATCGAATCAGCGAGTTAGAGGACAAAATAAACAAAGGTACCGAAGCAGAGCACAAAAAAGAAAAGAGACTCAAAAAAACCAGGAAAACTCTAAGGAAGCTCTGTGACAACATGAAGAGAAATAACATCCTCATCATAGGGGTTCCTGAAGAAGAGAAAGAACAAGGGATAGAAACTATGTTTAATCAAATCATAGCTGAAAACTTCCCTAAATTAAGATTGGAAAATGTTTCACACATGCAAGAAGCTCAGAGAACTTTATTAAAGAGAAACCCAAAGAAGACACATCATAGTTAAAATACCAAAGCTAAGTGATAAAGAGAAAATTTTAAAAGCTGCTAGAGAAAAAAGGCTATCACCTACAAAGGAGCACCCATAGGATGACATCCGACTTCCAAACAGAAACACTTGAGGCCAGAAGGAAAAGTCAAGATATATTCAAAATAATGCAGAACAAGAACCTACAACCAAGACTACTCTATCCAGCAAGGCTAACGTTTAAAATTGAAGGAGAAATAAAGAGATTCCCAAACAAGAAAAACCTCAAGGAATTCATTAAAACCAAACCAATTCTGCAAGAGATGCTAAGGGGTCTGTTGTGAACAATTCAAATGGGGAAAAGAAAATAGCAAAAGAAGAATACAGCTTTAAAGAATAAAATAGCAATAAACAACTATATATCAATAATAACCTTAAATGTAAATGGATTAAATGATCCAATCAAAAGACATAGGGTAGCTGCGTGGATAAAGAAACAGGACCCATACATATGCTGTCTACAAGAGACACACCTGAAAACAAAAGATGCACATAGACTGAAGGTAAAAGGATGGAAAAAAATATTTCATGCAAATGGAAATGAAAAAAAAGCCAGGGTACCAATACTTACATCTGACAAGATGGACTTTAAAACAAAGGCTGTAGTAAGAGATAAAGGACACTACAGCCTGACCTGTGGTGGCGCAGTGGATAAAGCATCAACCTGGGAACACTGAGGTCGCCAGTTCAAAACCCTGCACTGGTCCGGTCAAGGAACATATGGGAGTTGATGCTTCCAGCTCCTCCCCCCTTTCTCTCTTTCTCTCTCTCTCTCTCTCACTCTGTGTCTCCTCTCTAAAATGAATAAAATAAAAATAAAATAAAATTTAAAAAAAAGGACACTAAATAATGATAAAGGTAACAATACAACAGGAAGATATAACCATTATAAATATGCACCGAACATAGGAGCCTCAATATACATAAAGCAAACTTTGATGGATATAAAGGGCAAGATTAACAGCAATACTATAATAGTAGGGGTTTCAATACCCCACTAACATTACTGGATAGATCTTCAAGAAAGAAAATTAGCCTCTTTTTCCTGCTGGAACCATGGAGGGTGCAGAAGAGAAGAAGAATGCTAATGTCAAAGAGAAGAAGAGTGCCAATGTCAGAGAGAAGAAGAATGCCAATGTCAGAGAGAAGAATGCCAATGCCAGTGAGAAGAAGAAAAAGGTTCCTGCTGTGCCAGAAACCCTGAAGAAAAAGTGACGGAATTTCGCAGAGTTGAAGACCAAGCACCTGAGAAAGAAGTTCGCCCAAAAGATGCTGCAAAAGGCCAGGAGGAAGCTCATCTATGAAAAAGCTAAACACTATCATAAGGAGTACAGGCAGATGTACAGAACTGAGATTCGAATGGCTAGGATGGCGAAAAAGGCTGGCAACTTCTATGTACCCGCAGAACCCAAATTGGCATTTGTCATCAGGATCAGAGGTATCAATAGTTTGAGTTCAAAGGTCCGCAAGGTGCGGCAGCTGCTGCACCTGCGCCAGATTTTCAGTGGCACCTTCGTGAAGCTCAACAAGGCTTCGGTTAACATGCTGAGGATCGTGGAATCATATATTGCGTGGGGACCCAAACTTGAAGTCAGTAAATGAATTGATCTACAAGTGTGGTATTGGCAAAATCAACAAAACACGAATTGCTCTGACAGATAACACATTGATTGCTCCATCTCTTGGTAAATATGGCATCATCTGCATGGAGGATCTGATTCACGAGATTTATACTATTGGAAAATGCTTCAAAGAAGCAAACAACTTCCTGTGGCCCTTCAAATTATCTTCTCCACGTGGCAGAACGAAGAAAAAGACCACCCACTTTGTAGAAGGTAGGGGATGCTGGTAACAGGGAAGACCAGATCAACAGGCTTATCAAAAGGATGAACTAAGGTATCTACCATGGTTATTTTTGTAATCTGTTCATTTAATAAATGGCAAAGTGACAGCTTTACAGTTAAAAAAGAAAGAAAATTTAATAAAAAAACAGCAGACTTAAAGAATACACTAGATCAACTCGATTTAATAGATATTTTCAGAACTTTACACCCTAAAGCAGTAGAATATGCATTCTTCTCAAGCGCTCATGGTACATTCTCTAGGATAGACCACGTGTTAGGACACAAAAATGGTCTCAACTAACTTAAGAAGACTGAAATCATAACAAGCATTTTCTCTGATCACAATGCCATGAAACTAGAAATTAACCACAAAAGAAAAACTGAAAAATACTCAACACTTGGAAACTAAATAGTATGTTATTAAATAACAAATGGATTAACAATGAGATCAAAGAAGAAATAAAAAAGTTTCTAGAAATGAATGATAATGAGCATAAATCAACTCAAAATTCATGGGACACAGCAAAAGCAGCACTGAGAGGGAAGTTCACAGCACTCCAGGAATACCAGAAGAAGCTAGAAAAAGCTCAAATAAGCAACCTGATCCTGCAGCTAAAAGAACTAGAAAAACAACAGCAAATAAAGCCCAGGACTAGTAGAAGGAAGGAAATAATAAAAATCAGAGAGGAAATAAATGACATAGAGGCTAAGGAAATAATACAGAGGATCAATGAAACCAGAAGCTGGTTCTTTGAAAAGGTAAACAAGATTGATGAACCTTTAACTAGACTCACCAAGAAAAAAAGAGAGAGGACTCAAATAAATAAAATTAGAAATGAGAGTGGTGAAATAACAACTGACACAACAGAAATACAAAGCATTGTAAGAAAATACTATGAAGAACTCTATGCCAAAAAATTAGACAACTAGGTGAAATGGACAAATTTCTTGAATCATATAAACTTCCAAAAATCAATCTGGAAAAATCAGAACACTTAGAACAAATGAGATCAAAACAGTTATCAAAAAACTCCCAAAAAAGAAAAGTCCTGGGCCTGATGGCTTCACAAGTGAATTCTACCAAAAACTCAAAGAAGTACTAACTCCTGTCCTCCTCAAGCTATTTCAAAAAATTCAAGAGGAAGGAAGACTTCCAAACTCCTTTTATGAGGCGAGCATTATTCTGATCCCAAAACCGGGCAAAGACAACACAAAGAAAGAATTTAGACGCTAAAATTCTCAACAAAATATTAGCCAACCGGATCCAGCAATATATAAAAAAAATCATACACCATGATCAAGTGGGATTTATTCTGGAGAGGCAAGGCTGGTTCAATATTTGCAAATCAATCAATGTGATTCATCACATAAACAAAAGAAAGGACAAAAATCACATGATAATTTCAATAGATGCAGAAAAAGCATTTGATAAAATCCAGCACACATTCATGATTAAAACTCTCAGTAAAGTGGGAATACAGGGAACATACTTTAACACGATAAAGGAAACCTATGACAAACCCACAGCAAACATAATACTAAATGGGCAAAAATTAAAAGCAATAACCTTAAGAACAGGAACCAGACAGGGTTGCCCCCTTTCAGCACTCTTATTCAACATAGTTCTGGAAGTCCTAGCTACAGCAATCAGACAACAAGAAGAAAGAAAAGGCATCAAAATTGGAAAAGAAGAAGTAAAACTGTCATTATTTGCAGATGATATGATATTGTATATAGAAAATCCTAAAGTCTCAGTCAAAAAACTACTGGACCTGATAAATGATTCCTCAAGGTGGCAGGATATAAAATTAATACTCAGAAATCAGAGGCCTTTGTATATACCAACAATGAACTGTCAGCAAAAGAAATTAAGGAAACAATCCCCTTCACTATTGCCACCAAAAAAATAAAGTACCTAGGGATAAATTTAACCAAGGAGGTTAAAAACTTGCACTCAAAAAATTATAAAACATTGATAAAAGAAATCAAGGAAGATACAAACAAGTGGAAGCATATACCGTGCTCATGATTAGGAAGAATAAACATCATTAAAATGTCTATATTACCCAAAGCAATTTATAAATTCAATGCAATACCAATTAAAATACCAATGACATACTTCAAAGATATAGAACACATATTCCAAACATTTATATGGAACCAAAAAAGAACATGAATAGCCTCAGCAATCTTAAAAAGAAAAAATAAAGCAGGAGGTATCACTCTTCCAGATATCAGGCATAAGAACAGGCACATAGATCAATGGATCAGAACAGAGAACCCAGAAATAAACCCGCAGCTTTATGGACAACTGATATTTGACAAAGGAGGAAAGAACATAGAATGGAGTAAAGACAGCCTCTTTAACAAATGGTGTTGGGAAAACTGGACATCTACCTGCAAAAAAATGAAACTAGACCATCAACTTACACCATTCACAAAAACTAACTCAAAATGGATAAAAGACTTAAATGTAAGCCGTGAAACCATAAGCATCTTAGAAGAAAACATAGGCAGTAAGCTCTCAGACATCTGTCGCAGCAATATATTTGCCGATTTATCTCCACGGGCCAATAAAATAAAAGGCAGGATAAACAAAGGGGACTATATCAAACTAAAAAGTTTTTGCACAGCTAAAGACAATAAGAGCAGATTAAAAAGACAAACCACACAATGGGAGAACATATTCAACAATACGTATTTGATAAGGGGTTAATAACCAAAATTTTTATCGAACTTATAAAACTCAACACCAGGAGACAAACAATCCAATCAAAAAATGGTCAAAAGAAATGAATAGAAATTTCTCCAAAGAGGACATACAGATGGCTAAGAGGCATATGAAAAAATGCTCAACATCACTAATCATTAGAGAAATGCAAATTAAAACCACAGTGAAATATCACCTCACACCAGTCAGAATGGCACTCATCAGCAAAACAACACAGAACAAGTGCTGGCGAGGATGTGGAGAAAAGGGAACCCTCCTGCACTGCTGGTGGGAATGCAGACTGGTGCAGCCACTGTGGAAAACAGTATGGAGATTTCTCAAAGTTAAAAATCGAACTGCCTTTTGACCCAGCTATCCCACTTTTAGGAATATACCCTAAGAACACCATAGCACTGTTCTGAAAGAAGAAATGCACCCCCATGTTCGTGGCAGCATTGTTCACAAAGGTGAAGATCTGGAAACACCCCAAGTGTCCGTCAGAGGATGTCAGAGGACAAGTGAATTAAAAAGCTATGGTACATATATACTATGGAATACTACTCAGCCATAAGAAATGATGACATTGGATCATTTGTGACAACATGGATGGACCTTGATAACATTATACTGAGTGAAGTAAGTAAATCAGAAAAAACTAAGGACTATGAGTCCATACATAGATGGGACATAAAAATGAGACTGAGACATGGACAAGAGTGTGCTGGCTACCCGGGGGGAGGGGAAGGTGAGGGATGGAGTAAGGAGAGGAGAGAGGGGAGGGGCACAAATAAAACCAGATAGAAGGTGACGGAGGACAATATGACTTTGGGTGATGGGTATGCATTATAATCAAATGTCAAAATAACCTGGAAATATTTTCTCTGAACATATGTGCCCTGATTTATCAATGTCACCCCATTAAAATTAATTTTAAAAAAAAAGTGACAAAGCTTATATAGTGTTATTCCTTCTTCAGTATCTACCAGAAGTGGTCACAAAAAGTTGAACACCCAAAGAAAAGCAGGAAGAGAAATTCTAAGGAGACAGAGGAAAGTACTACACATCCGCCAATTACTGTACCTCCATCTTCATAACTGAGATGTAGAAAAGAAATGCCCTTAGCATGAATAACTCTTAGCAGAGCTTAATGTCTCTAAAACAGAGACTTATGGCAGGACTTACTTTTCTGAAAAGACTCCCTATTCCTGGCCTCGAGGCTGGTCTCTTAGGCTGTGGCCTTGGGCTAGCTTTGCAAGGTCCCAGGTGTTCTCAGAATGTTTCTACCTTAATTCACCCTCTAGATCAGAGGTCTCCAAACTACCGCTGGTGGGACAAATTGCAGCCACCTGAGGCCATTTATCCGCCTCCCCCCCCCCTGCACTTTTGGAAGTGGCACCTCTTTCATTGGTGGTCAGTGTATGGAGTACTGAACGTGGCAGCCCTCCAACGGTCTGAAGGTCAGTGAACTGGCCCCCTGTGTAAAAAGTTTGGGGACCCCTGCTTTAGAAAAACATTGTAAGAAAGCTTGTTTCACTGCTTTGTCCTCCTGCTATGCTTCGTCTCCTCCCCATTCCTCAGTCAGTATGTAATTTTCCCTTTAAAAGCCAGCCCCAGAACCTGACCAGGCAGTGGCGCAGTGGATAGAACGTCGGACTGGGATGCGGAAGACCCAGATTCGAGACCCCGAGTCGCCAGCTTGAGCGCGGGTCCATCTGGCTTGAGCTAAAGCTCGCCAGCTTGGACCCAACGTCGCTGGCTCCAGCAGGGGGTTGCTTGGTCTGCTGAAGGCCCACGTTCAAGGCAAGTCTGAGAAGGCAATCAATGAACAACTATGGTGTCGCAAGGGCAACGAGAAACTAATAATTGATGCTTCTCACCTCTCTCCGTTCCTGTCTGTCTGTCCCTATCTATCCCTCTCTCTGACTCTCTCTCTGTCTCTGTAAAAAAAAAAAAAAGCCAGCCCCAGACTGTATTTAAGGCCACATTGATTTGAACAACTTAGGTCTCCATGCAGTCACACAGCCAGCATTAATAAAGACTCCTTAATTTGGCTTCTTTAATTGTGTGGCAGCTCGTCTGTTTCTCACTGTCCCGATACAACAATAACCACCTTGCAAGGCAGAAATTATTATCCATATTCTACCAATGAGGAAAGTGAAACTCAGGAAGCTAGGAACAGCTCAGAAGCACTAGGGAGTTGAGCAAGTGGCAGCAGTGGGATTCAGACTTTGTCCTGCCTGATCCCAAATGAGGGCATAACTGAGTTACCTTATTTCATGAGTCCCAATCTTAACAGAAATAGCAACCTATTTTCATATACCAATTCCAGAGAAACAAAAATAATCTTTAAAAAATAAAAAAGAACTAACGCAGATTATTATCACAGCAATATAGAATTTTATTTAGTTCTTTCTAGAAATATCTTAATTTAGCTATGTGTTTTTCTAATAGGTAAGGTTATTTTCAAGCTTACCGTATTCCAAATACTCGGTCTATCAAAAAGCCACCAAAGAAACACAAAACTACATTGGGCCAAGAATACCAGGCATACAGCAGCATGAATTTCGTGGTATTCACATGCATATCCTATAGAAAAAGCAAATAAAACTATTTTTTCCAAACAGTCAAGCTTAGTAACTAACAAATCAAAACATTTTTTCTGTGTAAGGCAGGAGTTTCTCCATCATTTGTGGTCCCTTAGCTGCTTTGGGATTCTCAAGGGAGATATGACTCCTACCTCAGAAAAAGGTCACAACCGGGAACCTGAGTCCACATGCCATTTTAGAGGCTTCGCAGACTACAGGACCAATCAGATCCCCCATCATTGAGACAGCGCTGTCTGCATCTGCCTATATATTCTCTGTGCCTGTTCCCCTATACTACCTCCACTGGTACTCCCCATCACATGGAAAAAAACATCTTAGCCGCCCCCCACTAACTAGTAACCCTCTTTCCCCTTCATTCTAGAATGGAAAAGGCCAATCTATGCATTTCTCCCTGTCCAAAGACAAAGAAAAGAGCCCATCTAAATGCATAAAAACTTGTTAACTATCAAATTAATTTTTATAAGACCAGAGTAAAAATACTGACATGCATAATCCCCTGCAATCAATAATCATATTTTAAAAAACTAACAACAAAACATACTTAAGAAGGCAAAAAGTTATCCTACCAAATCATTTGTCATTCAAATGATTACTTAATGGGGAGTGAGAGGCAGACAAAAATCTGCTACTTACCGTTTGGCAATACTATCAAAACAGCACAATTATTTATCTCAGTTGTGAAACAATATCAAGTTACATACAAGTGCTATAAATGAATTTTTTGGTCACTCATTACAACTTAAGAACACTCCTTGCCACACACACATTTGGTGGCTACAGATATTAAAATGGATTCATTGGATAATAATGCAGACTAGGCGACCTGAGAGCAGATGAAGCCAAAACAGCTACATCTCCGCTAAAGCAAACAAAGACGAAAAATCAACTTACCCGTTTAACCTGAGTCTGAAGGGCAGCGGGATTATCATAGCAAAAATAGCTGCCTAGAAAAAGGAAGAACAAATATTTTCTTAGTAACAATATTATCCACATAAGAGTTTCAAGTTGCAGTTACTATTTAAATGATGAATTTAAATGTTTATAATAGGGGTCTGAGGACTGACACCAGAAACTTATTTGAACCACTTCTTTGTCCATCATTATTTTCTAAATTGCAACCAAAACGGAGAGATAACATGCCAAATCATTTACAAATTATTAGTGTGCATATACAGCAAATATTGGGAAGGTGGATCAAGAAGTTAATCAACAACTGTTCTTCCATTTTACTTTCATGATACTTCATATGTCTATTATTTTCTTAACATCTTCATGAAGCACTGTATTTTCCTTAAAATTACCAAAACACACACACACCAAAAATTTCAAACATCCTCAGTAGCTTCCCAGTAATGTTACCTGAGGTCACGATGTATCTTGAGATCAGAGGAATGGGGTTTAAATACTCTAATACTTGAAACAAGAGATCTAATTCTACAAACATAATGACCCTAATTAAATAATTTAGTAAACGCAGTGCTAAATTATTGAATGAAGAAAAATAAAATAGAGCTCTAACTGATTAAGCAGAAATAGAAAAAATGTTAGTGAGTAAGAAAGAGGTGTAGAGAGATTGACACTCACTGAAATTTATTTATACTACAATTGTGGTAGTTTTTAATATAATACTGCCTCCATTCTTCCACTAACTCACTCACTCTAAAACAGTGGTTCTTAACCTTTTTTGAGGTATCGAACCCACCAGTTTCATATGCGCATTCACCGAACCCTTTAGTGATAAATAAAATGATTTTTTCCCCTAAATTCAAGACATAGGCATGTTTTTTTACTGGTGCACAAAATGAGCCGTGCATAAACATCACCTTGCTCAAAGAACAAAACCAACAAAGTGCATGAACTCACAACAAATTACGGTATTACTTTATTCTGGCCTCAGCAGCAGCAGAGGCTTCTCCGAACCCCTGAGACCGACTCATCGAACCCCTAGGGTTCGTTAGAACCCAGGTTAAGAACCACTGCTCTAAAAGCATGTTGCTCTGTCTGCTGAAGGCCCGTGGTCAGGGCACGTGTGTGAAAGCAATCAATGAACTATGGTGTCACAACGGCAACAAAAAAACTAATGATTGATGCTTCTCATCTCTCGCCGTTCCTGTCTGTCCCTATCTATCCCTCTCTGACTCTCAACCTGTCCCTGTAACAAAAAAACAAAAAAAAAATCTTTTCTTATTCTGATGAACCATTTACAGGTATTTGTCCCTATAGAAACTATGCCTTCCCTCCTGAAAGCATGTAGTTAATGTATGTATTGCTAAACAAAAGGTATAAACTTATGCCGTGATGTCAGGTTTTTTTCTCCTCCCATGTATAATTAAGCCCCTGAACTAGTTTTGAGTCTGTTGCCCTGTGTCAGTCATAGGCAGCCGGCATATTTAATAAATTTCCTCCTTTAATAAAACCTTGCAAAAACTTATTTGGACTATGTGCCTCTATAACCCGTGAAATTGTGGACTGGGTACTTTACAACAAAGTTAGCTGCAGGAACAGAGGAAGATGTTTTCAAAATTATCTCAAAAACTGCCTACAGTCTTCAGATTTCATAAGCAAAACCAGCCACTCCCAAGCCAATCCCAAACGCAATGCAAGAGAAGCGGAAGTCCGAGGACACAGCTACACACTAAAGCTCTCAGCCAGACACACTCATAGAGGAGGGTGGGAAACTTTTAAGACTGCCAACAGACTTACTGATTTTTTTAAAAGTCTTTTTCATTGCGGAGGGGGGGGGGGCTAGGTAATTAAAATTTTCTGAATTCCTTCCCAAGAAGCGCCAGTGGAGGAAACGTGAGGATCTAGACCAGGAGTCCCCAAACATTTTACACAGGGGGCCAGGTCACTGTCCCTCAAACCATTGGAGGGCTGGACTATAAAAAAAAACAATGAACAAATCCCTATGCACACTGCACATATCTTATTTTAAAGTAGAAGAACAAAACGGGAACAAATACAATATTTAAAATAAATAACAAGTTAATTTAAATTATAACAAACTGACCAGTACTTCAATGAGAACTATGGGTGCGGATGCATCCCGTGATCCTCTCACTGACCAACAAAGAAAGAGGTGCCCCTTCCGGGGCGGGATAAATGGCCTCAGGGGGCCGCACGTGGCCTGCGGGCCCTAGCTTGGGGACCCCTGATCTAGACTCTTTCCTGCCTGTGACTCCAGCCTCCGAGATTTCTCAGAGCAAAGGAGCCGGATGGACCCCCCCTTGGCCTGGCTCGGTCCCTGGACTCCCAGCTCCCGGACGCCACAGGCAGGAGGCCCGGGAACCCATCCAGAGGCCCCGAGAGGGACTGTGGCCCCGGCGTGCGCTGACCTCCGGCTCCAAAAGGGAGGGTGGCCCGGGAGTGCGCTGGTCTCGGAGCTCCAGAATGGCGGGGCACGGACCCCTCTCCCGCCACCCCAGCCAGCGCTCACCGAAGCCGAGGAAGCACATCAGCAGCAGCACCAGAAGCCGGTGCGCCAGGCGGCCGGGGCCGCAGAAGGCCGGCAGCGCCGCAGAGGCGGCGGGCACGACGGGGGCATCGCTCCGGGCCCCATCGGTGCCCTCTGCCAGCAGCGCCCGCGCTTCCTCCTCCTCCTCCTCCATCCCGCCAGCCGTCTAACCGGGGCCACACCAGCCCAGACTGACCGCACTGCTCAGAGTCCCGCACGGCTGTGATCACGTGATCGCGACTGCTCACGTGACACCCGAGACATCGCGGGGCTACGCCCACGCGATCACGTGGTGAGCAGGGCTAGAAGGAGGACCCCAGAGCAGTGTGGTTGGTCCGCCGTCCTCCAGGCGTTTCCCCTCGGTCTTCCCAGGCGTAGCGAGCTGGCGTTTTGTTTCCCGCCCCACTTATATGTACAAGGATCCGATGCAGACCTGGCGCTGCTGCCCGGGGGGAAGTGCCGACCTCCGACCGAGCTCAATGGCTGGGCCCTCAGGATCGCCTGGCTCCTCCGGATAGAAGCGCGCGCCATCCTTCCCGGGGCGTGGCTTTCCGCAGCCTCTGTGCTCCACTTCATACTCACAGACTCGATTCTGCACTAGGCTCAGATCTCAGAGTTCACAGTTTAGTTAGATTAACATAAAGTAACATTTAAAAAAGAAGATGACTAGACGAATGTCATGAGAATAACGACAGAAATGAGCATTGCATTCCGTAGAAATACCTGGGGAAAACTTTTGGAAACGAGCATAGGTGAATGGCTTAACTAGCCTTGCAGGAAGTGGCAGCAGAGAGGGTGGGGAGCGCTGAAGCTCCTTGAAATTAGTAAGAATGAACTAGTCATGGTGCCTGTTTGAGGGGTTTAGGAGGGAAAGGCAGTTAGGAGAAATAATAAAGACAAAGGCATGAAACAACTGTATGTGTTATGTATCTGTGATCCGTTGGAAGCCATGCAAGGATTTTGAGCAGAGCAGCAAGAAGGAAAGATTTGTGTTTTCAAAATTCAATCAGGCAACACAACCCCACCCCCGCTTTCTGGTTGTCCTCAGGCTTTGCCAACAAAATTTTGAGGGTGACAAGACTTGACATTGAATAACCATGACGATTATTAAATATTAATTAGGAAGATTGGAGGTAGCAAGGGCCTATACTGGGAAAACAGGTATGAAGCTGTAAAGCCAGTAGTCAAGGCCACTATCACAGCCGCCTGGCCAATGCAGGTTCGCATTAGATTCAAACAGTCGGTAATGAAACACAGGAGCCAAAAACTGGTGAGCCATCAGCTTTAATTCTAGCTTGCACCTGGCGGGCAAGCAAAAACACACACTGGGCTCCAAAACCCACACATTCAGTGCTCACAAAGCTACTGACTTATCCGAGTTTCCTAGAATCAAAGGTTTCTAGCTCACCAGACTTATTCACCTCTGTTTCCCATCTCCTCCTGCACAAACTCTTAACAAACTGGCTTCTTCCTCAATACTCTGCCATCTTGGCTGCTTCTCTCCTCCACATGGCCTTAATCTGCTCTCTTCTCTAATACTAATCTCAGGAACCCAAGAACCGAGAGAGAGAGAGAGAGAGAGATCAAGCTACTGTTCTCTCCCACTTTATAGCAGACTCAAAACCTTTAATCCAATTATACAAACAAGAAAGTCTCCGATACAAAGTCATCCATCTGAGGCATAATTGGATTCCTCCCTACATCATCACCCTACATCATCCAATCAGTCAAGGGTGTGAACAAAGCCTTAAGCTATAACGACTCGGCCTGCTTACATTACAACTTTTCCCCCACAGCCATCACAAGCATAAGGGCAAATAATATCACCTGGGTGATGGGCTCCCATGTGGGCAGCACCATCTTTAACAAAGTGAGCATATTATATTTTATCTGCCGAACAGAAGCAAAGGAAACAGAATGAGTATCTAGGAGGTGAGATAGGGATGAGGTCTGGAAGAAAGGAGGAATTTGAGAATGACTCCCAAATTTCTAGCTTGGACCCCCAACAGAGAGTAAAATATAGAAAGAGTGAGGGAGTGTGAGGAGATAGATCAGTTTGAAAGTGTTGATTTTGAGATGTCTGTACATCTCAGATTTTTTGTTTTTGCAAATCTAATAAGTGAATGATGGCCATTATAGTGTGGTCTCTGTTTGCATTTCTATGTACATGATGATGTCTCCACTGTCCACCTCCTATTCTCTCTTCAGTTCCAAAGGAGGTGCCCCTGGTCTAGTAAAACTTTTGCCAAGATGACTAACATTCCATCTTCCAAGTTACACTGGTCACTCCTCTGTCCTCCTTTTGCTCAATTTATCAGCATCAGTTGATGCAGTTGGCAGCCCCCACTTCCTTGGCCCTGTTGACACTACATTTGCCTGTTTTCCTCCCAGCGTACTAGGATCTCTCATTTGCTATCTCATTTGTCAGCTCCTCCTTTTCTACATCAAATCTAAATGTTCAAGAGCTCCAAGACTGGGTCCCAGCCTCTCTTCTATACACCCAGCCCCACAGCTTTAAATATCATTGTTATCTCTGGTGTCCAATAGGTAACCATCACCACGTGTAACTATTGAACACTTGAAACACGGCTAGTTCTGAGATATGCTATAAGTGTGAAACACACACCAGATTTCAACAAATTAAATGATTTTTAAAATGTAAAATATCTTGTTAATTTTTACACAGATCACATTAAAGTGATTGTATTTACACATATTGGGCCAAATAAGATTTATCAAAATTAATTTCACTTGCTTTTAATGTAGTACTAGAAAATTTTTAATTACATATGTGACTTATATTTCTGGTTATCAGTACTGATTTATATGGTTTAATTACATATGTGGCTTATATTATATTTCTGGTTATCAGTACTGATTTATATGGTGATACCTACAAAATACCTCTGTTTCAGACCTCTTTCTTGAGCAATATACTCCTATTCCAACTACCTACTTGACATCTCCACATGGATCACTAATAAGGATCTCAAATATAACACATCCAGAACAGAACTGAGTTCTCTCATACGTGCTATACCTGTTCCTCCCGCCAGTGCTCCCATAAAATAAATAGCACATCTCTCCACCAGTTGCTAGCCATGAGCCTAGTAGTCATTCTTGATGGCTTACCTCATCTCTCAAGTGTACTCCACCTTTGAAGTCGTCATGTCAACTTCTTTCCAAGAATCTGTCCTGGGGCTGTGCCCACTCTTCGCCACTACTGTTCTTAACAGACTGCTATCCCCTGAACAGCTACAACAAGCTCTTCAATTTTTTGTTTGTTTGTTTGTTTAGTTTTAATGAGAAATACCTACACCAGGGATGACATTCAAGCAGTACCAAAAAAACTAGAGTTTAGGCTCAGTATTCTATCCCACAGTTTTTCTTTTCCTTTCAACCTAACCATGTAGCCTAGAGATTATTTTCAATTCTTTTTAACAGATACAAAGAATTCTGATGTATGGATATATTGTATTTTATTTAACAAGTCCCATGTTGATGAACATTTGTTTCCAAACTACTATATGCACTACTATAAATAATATATACTATTTTCCTAATTACTGTATATACAAATTACTGCACGCAAACTACTCTACACAATACTTCAGTAAATTGTCTGGACAATGGTCATTTCACATGTATTGACATATAGAATAAATTTCTGAAAGAAGAATTCCTAGGTTAAATAGGTTAGACTTAAAATTTTGTTAGTAGGCAATCTCAAACTGTCCTCATTAAAAGTTGTACCTTCTCTCTCTTTCTCTCCCCACCCTCACTAAAATAAATAAATGAATAATAAACAAATAAAGTTGTATCAATTTACATTCCCCCCAGAAGTGAGGAGAAGAACCTGTTTCTCACACCATTCCTAATTTAGTTTGTTATCAGATTTTTGGTTTTTGCAAATTTAATAAGTGAATGATGGCCATTATAGTGTGGTCTCTGTTTGCATTTTTATTATATTGAATGAGGTGAGCCTCTTTTTATATGATTAATGGCAATGTATATTTTCTAGGAATTCTCTTCATAGCCTTTGCTCATTTTTTTCAAGTGACTCATTGGCTTTCTTTTTTTTTAATAATTTCTTTTTATTTTATTCATCTTAGAGAGGAGACACAGAGTGAGAGAGAGAGAGAGAAAGAGAAAGGGGGGAGGAGCTGGAAGCATCAACTCCCATATGTGCCTTGACCAGACCAGTGCAGGGTTTTGAACTGGCGACCTCAGGGTTCCCAGGTCGACGCTTTATCCACTGCGCCACCACAGGTCAGGCCTTGGCTTTCTTTTATTGATGAAATTGGCTCTTCGTCAATGTGTGAGTTGAAAATATTTATTTTGAGTATGTTCATGGTATATTTTTTCATATAGTTTTTAATGTCAAATGTACCCATTTTTTTTCTCATAACTCCAGTAGTTTGCTTCTCAGAGATTCCCAACAGCCTTAACTGAGTTCCCTACTGTTGCATTTCTATGTATGTTGCTCACACAGCAATCAGAATGATCTTTTTAGTTTTAGGGTTTGGTTTGTAAAAGGATGATAGGACAACCATCCAATATCTTAACTAAAAAAGACAAAACTTGGTTTATTGTATACTGTAATAAGGAAGAGCTATGCTGGGTAAGCACAATCTCTCCAAGGAAAGTGGGCTGCTGATCCTATAGAGGGCTTTCAGGAAGTGTGGGGTTCAGGGATAGGTGCATTGGGAAGCAAAGAGGTTTGACATCATCTGTTTAATTGCAATAGCTAATGCCTCCAGTTTAATGTTACATAGGAGTGGAGCTAGTGCACACTCTTGACTTGGAACTGAGATAAATATTAAACAAAAAAATGGAGGAGAAAGGAGAGCTCTTCTACAGTGGAAAGCCAACTAATAAATATAGAAGGAATGATGGAAGTTAAACATCACCATTTGGCAACCACCATAATAACCGATTCAGGCAAAAGTCATCAATGGTTGCCTGACTAGGCAGTGGCGCAGTGGATAGAGCATCAAACTGGGACAAAGAGGACCCAGGTTTGAAGCCCGGAGGAGGTTGCCAGCTTGAGCACAGGGTTGCTGGCTTGAGCATGGGATAACAGACATGACCCCCAAAGGTTTCTGGCTTGAAGCCCAAAATCACACTGGCTTGAGCAAGGGGTTACTCGCTCTGCTGTAGCCCCCTGGTCAAGGCACATATGAGAAAGCAATCAGTGAACAACTAAGGTTCCACAATGAAGAATTGATGCTTCTCCTCTCCCTTCCTGCCTGTCTGTCCTTATCTGTCTCTCTCTGTCTCTCTCTCTCTCTCTGTGTCTCTCTCTATCTCTGTCACACACACACACACACACACACACACACACACAAAATCATCAATGGTTGCTAAAACTAGTGAGTGAAATCTTGAAGGGAGATATGATATGTGTGTAGTCTCAAAGTATGTGTTCACAAGACACATTAATTATAAAGAGAAAAAAGTGCAGAACTCTGGCACATACCACATAAGTGATCAAATATTACCAGTATTGAGACAAACTGACACCATGTGCCTCCTGATATTATGCACTGAAGTGAATACAACACTCTTTGGTACAATTAGATGTCATCATAAGGAAAACATCAGACAAACCCAAGATGAGGGATAGTCTGCAAAATAACTGGCCTCGACTCCTCAAAAATGTCAACACCATAGGGAAGATTATAGGTAAGGGACATTAAAGAGACATGACCCTGAATGCTACACATGATCCAGGATTTCTTTAGCTCTAAGGAACATCATTAGTATAGTTGACAAAATCTGAATAAGGTCTATCATTAGATGAGTTGTACTCTATCAATATTAATTTCCTGATTTTGATGACTGTACTGTGATTATGAAAGAGAAAATATTTCATTTTAGAAAATACTTAGATATTTAGAAGTCAAGGAATGACATACCTTCAACTTACTCTCAAATGGCTGATAAAAGTGTGTATGTGTGCATACGCAGATATATGCACTATCTGTATGCAGACAGAAAGAAAACATATGGTAAAGTGCTAACATTTGGTACATCTGGGTACAAGATATATGGGAATTATTCACAGTAGCCTTACAATTTTTCGATGAATCTGAAATTATGTCCACATATTTTGATATCCTGAGAGCCTTGTGCATCTTTATATCTCAAACACCTAATACAGGGCCCAGCTTGAAAAATGCTTAAGTGAATATTAATCGGGAGAGAGTTGCAGCAGCTAGTGGTGTAACAAGAAAAGTTTACCATCATGGAAAATTTCATTCCTGCCTACACAATACTCTTGCTTTTAACTGCACTGGCCTACTATTAGTAAAGCAAATTGTACTTATTTTGTAATTACTAAGTGATGAAAAAATGAGGACAACTCAGGGTATAGGTATGGAATTTTATCCTCTGGGACACATGGCCCCTGCATTGACCAGTTTCTTTTATGTGGAAATGGCCTCAGCCTCTGGAGCAAAGTTAATTCCACAGATAGATAAGAAGATAGAGTTCTCTTCAGTGCCTTCTTTCCCTCCCCAGTCTGCTCCCACCTCAATCTCTCCCTACCATGAAAATTAGTTTCTAAGTGGGATGAAAGGGAGGCTTATCTGACTCTGCTTGGGAACCCAGAAGCAATGATAAATGAGCGTGATAGCAAACAATGAAGAAGACTGAATGGAAAGGAAAGGAGGGGGAGAGGAATGAGAATTTTTCAGGCAAAGGCAACATCATAGGCAAAAATTTAGAAAGCAATATAAAATCACATCAACTGCCAAATCAGTTTCATCCAACTCTATGTGGGAAATGTGCAAAGAAAAGCTTTAGAAGTCTGGCAAAGCCTGACCAGGTGATGGCACAGTGGATAGAGCATTGACCTGGGACCCAGGGAACCCAGATTTGAAACCCCGAGGTCACCAGCTTGAGTGCAGGGGCATCTGGCTTGAGTGTGGGGTCATAGACATGATCCCATGGTCACTGGGTTGAAGCCCAAGGTCGTTGGCTGGAGCCCAAGGTCAATGGTTTGAGCAAAGAGTCACTGGCTCAGCTGTAGCCCCCTGGTCAAGGCACATATGAGAAAGCAATCAATGAACAACTAAGGTGACACAACAAAGAATTGATGCTTCTCATCTCTCTCTTTCTTGTCTGTCTGACCCTATATGTGTGTGTGTGTGTGTGTGTGTGTGTGTGTGTGTGTGTGTGTGTGTGTGTGTGTGTATATATATATAAAGAAAAAGTCTGGCAAAAATAACCAGATTGATTTGAATTGTGGGACTAGGATTTAAGTCTGGCTTTTCCATATATTGATGCATGAAAATTGTTTTACAGTCTCTGGTTAATTTTATGTAATCACAGGAATAAAAAATTTTATATATTTTTATTTGAATGAGGTAAAAAATTTAAAAGAAAAATATGCACTTTATTTAGTAGTATAAGATTGCCCTTATAGTTTGGAATTGAGTTAGCAAAACTAGTGGTACAAATAACCATTAGACAACCATTCACTAGGAGGTCTACAGAGTTTTAACTAATTTATCTATCATTTTTTAACTGCCTCTTTTAACTTTAGAGTAGCATTGACACACATGACCTAAAAATCTGTGTCTCCCGCACATTTTGCTCAGTACCTTGCCTTTGCCCGTCTCCAGAGTGGAGAAAGCACTTTCTTCATCTCTCAACTCTGGGACTCAGGTAAATGTTTTTGTTCATTCATTAGCCTTTCTCTCAGCAATATGTTTCAGGGAAGGCCACTGAGAATATCTACTTCCTTTGCCCAGAATATAAAATTCACTTATTTATATAGAACCTTAGCTTGACATAAAGCTGAAATGATATCTTTATTCACTAAGAAAAGATACTATTTGATTTGGGCTCACTGCACATTTTTGCACCTTAATTTTCCCATTGTATCATATTTGTGACCTGCATACTTCATTAGGATGCCAGGATGATTATGGGATTTTCAAGCATGATAACGTCCTTATATGAAAAAATATGAATGTTTGTATACCTCTTTCGATCTATTCTTACTTTTCTCTTTCTGCATGTGTCCTGCTATGCATTCATCTTATGTCTCTCTCTACCTATACTTTTCTCTATTTATCTATCATGGTTATGGAAGTCTCTTTTATAGACAAATTATACAAATAAACTAAACATATTTTTCCTTCCTCATAACCAGTGAAGAAGGTCAGGAAAGAAAAGGCAATATTACATTTTCTGATTTAAAAAATTTAAAAGAGCCCTCAGCTTAGAGAAAATATATATATATGCATACATAAACATTAAGCAATGAAAAATGTACACAAATTTAGAAATTACAGATTGAGAAAGAGAAAGACAAAGGATGAGAAAATATGTTTTAAATATTCAGCTGTTGGAGTAACAGCCATGGTAATTATACGTGGACACTCCTTAGGCAAGTTATGCGTTTACTGTCTCAGGTGCAAGTTTATCCTTTTCACCTCATCCAGCAATTTTCAACCAATGTCACACAAGAAATTTTAAAATATGCAATACCTGACTGTTTAGTCAGGAACACTGATGGCTTTTCCCTTAAATTGCTAAATAAACAACAGCCAACATAAAAATAGCTTCCAGTGTGAATGCCCACTCTTGAACAATAAATATAGAGGTCATATAAAACAGTTGCATCTTATTAGTCATGTTGTATAATAAGGTTGTGACGGATTGGTTAATTCTTGGTACCAGAAGTCCTTATACAGAAGTATAAGCACATGATTTTTAAAGTCACTTTGGAGCAAAAAGGGTAGGTAATTGCTATTTTTTAAAATTTTTTATTAATTTTAATTTATTGTATTTACATGGATTCAAGTGTCCCACTGAATATAACTCCCCCACCCCCTACCTCTGTGTTCTTTTTTATACCCCCTTTGCCCCCCTTTCCACAACTTCCTCCCACCTTCCCTCTGGGATTTGCTGTTCGGTTATCAGTATCTCTGAGTTATGGATGTATAGTTTCACTAATGCCTTTACCTTCTCTGATCCTATCCCCTCATCCCCCTGCCCTCTGATAGCTGACCCTCTGGTCCCTATGACCCAGCCTCTACCTCTATCCCATTCCTCAGTTCTCTTTGTTCATTAGATTCCACATATAAATGAGATCTTGTGATATTTTTCCTTCTCTCCATGACTTATTTCACTTAGCTTAATAATCTCCAGGTCCATGCATGCTGTCACAAAAGGTGAGATTTCCTTCATTTTCATGGCCGCATAATATTCCGTTGTATATATATACCACTGCTTTTTTTTTATTATTAACTTTAATGTGGTGACACCAATAAATCAGGGTACATATGTACAATGAAAACATCTCCAGATTATCTTATCATTCAATTGTGTTGCATATCCATCACCCAAAGTCAAAGTGTCCTCTGTCAACTTCTATCTGGTTTTCCCTGTGCCCCTAACCTTCTCCCTTTCCCAACCTACCCTCCCTCCTCCCACCCAGTAACCACCACACTCTTGTCCATGTCTCATAGTCTCACTTTTATGTGCCACCTATGTATGAATTCATGCTGTTCTCAGGTTTTTTTTTCTGATGTACTTATTTCACTCCGTATAATGTTATCAAGGAACAACCATTTTGTTGTAAATAATCCGATGTCTTCATTTCTTATGGCTGAGTAGTATTCCATAGTATATATGCACCAAAGCTTTTTAATCCACTCGTCTTCTGACGGACACTTGGGCTGTTTCCAGATCTTCGCTATTGTGAACAATGCTGCCACAAACATGGGGGTGCATTTCTTCTTTTCGAACAGTGTTATGGTGTTCTTAGGGTATATTCCTATAAGTGGGATAGCTGGGTCAAAAGGCAGTTCGATTTGTAATTTTTTGAGGAATCTACAAACTGTTTTCCACAGTGGCTGCACCAGTCTGCATTCTCACCAGCAGTGCAGGAGGGTTCCCTTTTCTCCGCATCCTCGTCAGCACTTATTCTGTGTTGTTTTGCTGATGAGTGCCATTCTGACTGGTGTGAGGTGATACCTCATTGTGGTTTTAATTTGCATTTCTCTAATGATTAGTGATGTTGAGCATTTTTTCATATGTCTTTTGGCCATCTGTATGTCTTCTTTGGAGAAATTTCTATTCATTTCTTTTGCCCATTTTTTTTTTGATTGGATTGTTTGTCTTCCTGGTGTTGAGTTTTATAAGTTCTTTATAAATTTTGGTTATTAACCCCTTATCCGACATGCTGTCGAATATGTTCTCCCATTGTGTGGTTTATCTTTTTATTCTGTTCTTCACATAAACAAAAAGAAGGACAAAAATCACATGATAATTTCAATAGATGCAGAAAAGGCATTTGATAAAATCCAGCACCCATTCATGCTCAAAACTCTCAGTAAAGTGGGAATACAAGAAACATTCCTTAACATGATAAAAGCCATCTACGACAAACCCACAGCAAACATCATACTAAATGGACAAAAATAAAAAGCAATCCCCTTAAGATCAGGAACCAGGCAGGGTTGCCCACTTTCACCACTCTTATTCAACATAGTTCTGGAAGTCCTAGCTACAGCAATCAGACAAGAAGAAGAAATAAAAGGCATCCAAATTAGAAAAGAAGAAGTAAAACTGTCACTATTTGCAGATGATATGATATTATATATAGAAAACCCTAAAGTCTCAGTCAAAAAACTACTGGACCTTTTAAATGAATTCAGCAAGGTGGCAGGATATAAAATGTATACTCAGAAATCAGAGGTATTTCTGTATACAAACAATGAACTGTCAGCAAAAGAAATTAAGGAAACAATCCCCTTCACTATTGCAGCCAAAAAAATAAAATACCTAGGAGTAAATTTAACCAAGGAGGTTAAGGACTTGTACTCAGAAAATTATAAAACATTGATAAAAGAAATCAAGGAATATACAAACAAGTGGAAGCATATACCGTGCTTATGGCTAGGAAGAATAAACATCATTAAAATGTCTATACTACCGGCCTGACCTGTGGTGGCGCAGTGGATAAAGCATCGACCTGGGAACACTGAGGTCGCCAGTTCAAAACCCTGCACTGGCCTGGTCAAGGCACATATGGGAGTTGATGCTTCCAGCTCCTCCCTCCTTTCTCTCTCTCTCTCTCTCTCTCTCTCTCTCTCTCTCTCTCTCTGTGTGTGTGTGTGTGTCTCCTCTCTAAAATGAATAAATAAAAAAAATAAATTTAAAAAAATGTCTATACTACCCAAAGCAATTTATAAATTTAATGAAATACCAATTAAAATACCAATGACATACTTCAAAGATATAGAAAACATATTCCAAAAATTTATATGGAACCAAAAAAGAACAAGAATAGCCTCAGCAATCTTAAAAAGAAAATATAAAGCAGGAGGTATCACTCTTCCGGATATCAAGGTCTACTACAAGGCCATTATACTCAAGACAGCTTGGTACTGGCATAAGAACAGACACATTGATCAATGGAACAGAACAGAGAACCCAGAAATAAACCCACAGCTTTATGGACAACTGATATTTGACAAAGGAGGAAAGAACATACAATGGAGTAAAGACAGCCTCTTTAACAAATGGTGCTGGGAAAATTGGACATCTACCTGCAAAAAAAATGAAACTAGACCATCAACTTACACCACTCACAAAAACAAATTCAAAATGAATAAAAGACTTAAACATAAGCCGTGAAACTATAAGCATCTTAAAAGATAACATAGGCAGCAAGCTTTCCGACATCTGTAGCAGCAATATATTTGCCGATTTATCTCCACGGGCAAGTGAAATAAAAGGCAAGATAAACAAATGGGACTATATCAAACTAAAAAGTTTTTGCACAGCTAAAGACAATAAGAACAGAATAAAAAGACAAACCACTGCTTTTTAATCCACTAGTCCACTGACAAACACTTGGGCTGATTCCAGATCTTGGCTATTGTAAACAATGCTGCAATAAACAAGGGGGTGCATATCTTGTTTTGAATCAGTGATTTGCTATTCTCAGGATAATTTCTAAAAGTGGGATAGCTGGGTCAAAAGGCAGTTTCATTTTTAATTTTTTGAAGAAACCCCATACATTCCCCTATATTGGCTGCATAAGTCTGCATTGCACCAGCAGTGTAGGAGGGTTCCCTTTTCTCCACACCCTCTCCAACACTTATTATGTGTTGTTTTGTTAATGAGCACCATTCTGACAGGTGTGAGGTGGTATCTCATTGTGGTTCTAATTTGCATTTCTCTGATGATTAGTGACCTTGAACATTTTTTCATATGCATATTGGCCATCTGTATGTACTCTTTGAAGAAGTCTCTATTCAGTTATTTTGCACATATTTTAATTGAATTGTTTATCTTCCTGGTGTTGAGTTTTATAAGTTCTTTATAAATTTTGGTTATTAACCCCTTATCAGATGTATGGTTGAATATGTTCTCGAATTGTGTGGGTCGACTTTTTATTTTGTTCATGGTGTTTTTTGCTGTGCAAAAGATTTTTAGTTTGATATACTCCCATTTGTTTATTCTGTCCTTTATTTCACTTATCCGGGAAGATAATTCAACAAAAATATCACTACAAGAGATATTAGAGAGTTTCTGTCTGTTTTTTCCCAAAATGTTTATGAGTTTATTTTTGTGAATGATGTTAGTGGTCTAGTTTTGTTTTTTGTTTTTTGGGGTTTTTTTTGCATGTACCTAATTTTCTCAACACCATTTGTTAAAGAGACTGTCTTTACTCCATTGTATGCTCTCACCTCCTTTGTCAAATATCAATTGTCCATAAAGATGTTGATTTATTTCTCAGTTCCCATTTCTGTTCCATTGATCTGTATGCCTGTTCTTATGCCAGTGCCAAGCTGTTTTGAGTACAATGGCCTAGTAGTATAACTTAATATCAGTAAGTGTGATACCACCCACTTTATTATTCTTTTTCAAGATTGCTGAGGCTATTCGTGTTCTTTTTTGGTTCCATATAAATTTTTTGGAGTATTCATTCTATATCTTTGAAGTATGCCATTGGTATTTGAATAGGAATTGCATTGAATTTATAGAGTGCTTTGGGTAATATAGACATTTTAATGATGTTTATTCTTTCTATCCATAAGCACGGTATATGCTTCCACTTGGTTTTATCTTTCGTAATTTCTTTCATCAATGTTTTATAATTTTCTGAGTACAAGTCTTTTACTTCCTTGGTTAAATTTACTCCTAGGTAATTTATTTTGTTGTTGTTGTTGCAATAGTGAAAGGGATTGTTTCTTTTAATTTCTTTTTCAGACAGTTTATTGTTGGTGTATAATGATACCACTGATTTCTGAATATTAATTTTATATCCTGCCACCTTGCTGAATTCATTTATCAGGTCCAGTAACTTTTTGAGTGAGTCTTTAGGGTTTTCTATGTACAGTATCATGCCATCAGCAAATAACGATAGTTTTACTTCTTCTATTGCAATTTGGATGCTTTTTATTTCTCCTTGTCTGATTGCTTTGGCTAGGACTTCCAGAACTATGTTGAATAAGAGTGGTGAAAGGGTACATCACTGCCTTGTTCCTGATCTTAAGGG
The DNA here is from genome assembly GCA_037038555.1 of Rhynchonycteris naso. Taxonomy (NCBI): domain Eukaryota; kingdom Metazoa; phylum Chordata; class Mammalia; order Chiroptera; family Emballonuridae; genus Rhynchonycteris; species Rhynchonycteris naso. Next base: position 180,456,132 of record CM072995.1, on the reverse strand, counting down.
GATTGCTTTAAAATTTAGCCCAATTAATATGATACTGGCTGTGGGTTTGTCGTAGATGGCCTTTAACATATTGAGGTATGTTCTGGTTTTCTAATATTTTGTTGAGAATTTTATCATCTAAGTTTATCAGGGATATTGGCCTATAGTTTTTTTTCTTTGTAGTGCCTTTGTCTGGTTTTGAAATGAGAATTATGGTCGCCTCATAAAAGGAGCTTGAAAGTCTTCCCTACTCTTGAATTTTTTGAAATAGCTTGAGAAGAATAGGAGTTAGTTCTTTTTTGAATATTTGGTAAAATTTGCCTGTGAAGCCATCTTTCCCAGGACTTTTGTTTGTTGGGAGTTTTTGATAACTGTTTCTATCTATTTTGAAGTAATTAGTCTATTTAGGTTTTCTGATTCTTCCAGATTAATTTTTGAAAAAATATGTTTTGAGGAATTTGTTCACTTCACTAAGGTTGTATAATTTTTGGCATACAGTACTTCATAGTATTTTCTTACAATCTTTTGTCTTTCTGCTGTGTCAGTTTTTATTTCTCCACTCTCATTTCTAACTTTATTTATTTGAGTCTTCTTTTTTTTGTGTGTGTGTGAGTCTGCTTAAAGGTTCATCAATCTTGTTTACCTTTTCAAAGAACCAGCTCTTGGTTTCATTGATTGTCTGTATTGGTGTTTTGTTTTGTTTTTCGCCTCTATGTCATTTATTTCTGCTCTGATCTTTATTATTTCCATCCTTCTACTTCCTCAGGGCTCTGTTTGTTGTTCTTTTTCTAGTTCTATTGGCTGTGGTGTTAGTTTGTTTATTTGAGCTTTTTCTTCCTTCTTAAGATATGCTTGTAATGCTGTGAACTTCCCTCTCAGTACTGCTTTTGCTGTGTCCCATAAATTTTGAGTAGTTGTATGTTCATTTTCCTTTGCTTCAAGGAATTTTTTTTATTTCTTCCTTGATCTCATTGCTAACCTATTTGTTATTTAATAACATGCTGTCTATTCTCCAAGTATTGGAATGTTTTTTGGTTTTTCTATTGTAGTTGATTTATAGTTTTATTCCATTGTGATCAGAGAAGATGCTTGATATGATTTCAATCTTCTTAAATTTATTGAGACTCATTTTGTGTCCTAACATGTGGTCTATCTTAGAAAATGCACTTGAAAAGAATGTATATCCTGCTGCTTTAGGGTGAAAGGTTCTGAAGATATTTACTAAATCCAGGTGATCTAGTGTGTTCTTTAAGGTTACCGTTTCTTCATTTATTTTCTTTCTTGAGGATCTATTCATTGATATTAGTGAAGTATTAAAATCCCCAACTATTATAGTATCACTGCTTATTTTTCCCTTCATGTCTATCAAAATCTGCTTTATAAATTTAGGTCCTGTATTAGGTGCATATATATTTATAATGGTTATATCTTCCTGTTGGATTGCTCCCTTTATCATTATGTAGTAACTTTCTTTATTCCTTATTATAGCCTTTGTTTTAAAGTCTATTTTGTCAGATCTAAGTATTGCTACCCCAGTTTTTTTTAATTTCCATTTGCATGAAATATTTTTTTCCATCCCTTTACTTTCAATCTGTGTGTCTCTTTTGTTTTGAGGTGGATCTCTTGTAGAAGACATATGTACAGGTCTTGTTTTTCTTATCCATGCAGCTACCCTGTGTTTTTTTATAAGAGCATTTAATCCTTTTACATTTAAGGTTATTATTGATATGTAGTTGTTTATTACCATTTTATTCTTTAAATCTACAATCCTCTTTTTCTAGATTTTCCCCCCTTTGTTCTGTTTACAATAGGTCCTTTAACATTTATTGCAGCATTGGTTTGGTTGTAATGAATTCCTTGAGGTTTATTTTTGTTTTTGTCTGAAAAGTTTTTTATTTCATCTTCAATTTTATGATATCCTTGCTGGATAGAGAAGTCTTGGTTGTAGGCTCTTGTTTTGCATTACTTTCAATATTTCTTGCCATTACCATCTGACCTCTAAAGTTTCTGTTGAGAAGTTGGATGTCATCCTTATGGGGGCTCCTCTGTAGGTAATTAACTGCTTTCTCTTGCAGCTTTTAGTATTCTTTCTTTATCCCTTAATTTTGGCATTTTAATTATGATGTATCTTGGTGTAGGTCTCTTTGGGTTCATCTTTAATGGGACTCTCTTTGTTTTTTAAACTTGTGTGATTTTTTTGTTCATCAGTTTAGGGAAGTTTTCAGCTATGATTTCTTCAATCAGGTTCTCTACTTATTCCTTGTTTTTTCTCTTCTCCTTCAGGAATCCCTATGATGTGGATCTTGTTTTTCTTTGTGTTGTCACAGACTTTTCTCAGACTTTTTTAGCATTTATTTATTTATTTATTTATTTTGCTGCTCCACTTCCGTGCTTTTGTTTATCTTGTCTTCTAAAGTGCTGATTCAATCCTTTGCTTCATTCAGCTTACTTTTAATTTCTTCTAGTGTAGTCTTCATTTCTGATATTGTATTTGTCATTTCTGACAGGTTCTTTGTTATGATTTCAATGTCCTTTTTATTGCTTGTTATCTCTTTATTTAGGTACTCATTATGTCCTTCCATAGTTGCTCTAAGATCTTTGAGCATGCTAACAATCATTATTTTAAACTCTGCGTATTTCTATCTCATTCAGTTCTTTTTCTGGGAATTTTTCTTGTTGATTCATTTGGATTGCATTTCTCTGCCCATTTTGTCTGTGTATAAACTGGTCCTTTAGGTGTGCTGTTTGTGTAGCTAGCTGAATCTAGGGTTGTTATTGTCTGTCTTCAATTTTCAGTTGTGTTGTTTCTAGATATTCTTGTGTTGGCATCAGCTGTTGTTTGTTATCTGTTGTGAGCTACTTGTCTGCTGTCACTGTTCTTTTTGTTATTTGTGTAGGCGTTTTCTATGTCTTAGCTGGGTCAGGTGTGAGGAGCCCTTTTTTAAGGTACCACTTTAACAAGGTTTGTTAGGTCCTGAGCTGATGCTCTCTGTAGCTGGCTACTGGATGTACCTGCCCTGGACCTCCCTGGCCAGAGACTGGGAGTCACTGCCTATGACTGGCCCTTATTAACCCTTTTGGAGCTACAGACGATCCAGATCTTGTGGCTGTCTCTGCTGGGCCCAGGTGCCATTGTAAATATCAGCTGCACTCCTAGGCTAGCTTTATCCACTCTTGGCCTGGAGGAAGTTTGTTTAAAAATTCAAGTTCCCCTGAGATCCACTTTCTGCCGACTCTTATTGCTGGCTACTTGTTGGGCTCAGTACTGTGACTCATAGATTAGGTTTGGTATTGGATGTGGCTTGCCCCTTAACCTCAGGTGTTATTTATCCAGACTTTTCTCTTTTTTTCTATTTTATTTTATTTTTTTCTTTTTTTTCAGCCCTCAGAAGGGTATGGCCACAGGAGTCCAGTGGATGTGGCTACTGTGTTCCTTATGTGTGGTCTGTCTGCTGGCCAGTTGCCTCCTCAGGCACTGAGGTTCAGGCTCTGTGAACACCGGCCTTCAGCTACAGCTGCCGTAGACATGACTTTTGCCACCACAGGTGGGCTTATGCACACACACTTGGACCACAGCAGCAGCCTCTCTGGTTTCTGCCACGGCAGGTGGGCTTTTTGAGTAAGCTCCAGCTGCAGCCACGTCTCCTGGGCCTCTACTGCCACAGATGTGCTTGTGCGCATGAGATCCAGCCACACCCACCTGCCTCAAGCAAGTACTCAGCAGTGTGTGTGGGGGGGGCGGGCGGTGTGGCTCTGACCTCAGCACTCCTTACCTGTGTTCTTGATGTGCTCCCTGCTTCTAAGCACCTCCTTGCTCTGACTGGAGCAGGAGACCCTTGGGTGGGCAGGGTAATTTCTTCCCTTTGCTGGTGTTGCTGCTCCCAGGAAAAATGGCCACTTCAGAGTTAGGGAGTGACTCAGCCCTGGGGGTTAGGGTGGCTGTCCCTCAAAGTGTCTCTCCCTGTGCCTCCAAAAATACTCTCTCCTCTGGCAACTCCAGTTCTCTCAGCACTTCCTGCTCCCAGAGCACTGGGTAAGTGGCTATGAACAATATTTTCTGTATGGTCCCTTTAAGACAGATCCTGGGTCTGAGAGTTCTGTCTCTTTCTTGCAAACAGTATCCCAGCTGTTTTCTCAGCTAAATACTCTCTGTATGCCTCTTTTAGGCTCTGGGGCTCTAGGCTAGGGCGCAGGTCCTGGAGCTGAGGACCCACAACTCTCCAGGCAATCCATCCCACCATGAGAGTCCCTCCAGGCCACCACTCACTCCTAGGAGCAGGGCAGCTCTTTCCACATTTCTGCCTTTCTCAACAGTCTCAGTGTGGTTTTTCCAGTGGCCCTTGGTTATAGAGTCCTCTTAGTTTAGTCCAAAGTTGGTTTTTCAAGATGATTGTTCTTAAAATTAAGTCATAATCCACTTTGGTTCTGGGAGGTGGAGTAGGAATGTTCACCTACTCTGTAGCCATCTTGCTGCTCTCAGAGAAGATGCTTGATATGATTTCAACCTTAAATTTATTGAGACTCATTTTGTGTCTTAATGTGTGGTCTATCCTAGAGAATGTTCCATGAGAACTTGAAAAGAATACATATTCTACTGCTTTGGGGTAAAAAGTTCTGAAGATATCTATTAAATCCAGTTGATCTAGTGTGTCATTTAAGACCAATGTTTCTTTGTTAGTTTTCTGTCTGGGGATCTATCCATTGATGTTAGTGAATATTAAAATCCCCGACTATTATAGTATTGCTATTGATATCACCCTTTCTGTTCATCAAAATATTTTATATATTTAGGTGCTTCTATATTAGGCACATAGATGTTTACAATGGTTATATCCTCCTGTTGGATTTCTCCCTTTATCATTATGTAGTGACCTTCTTTATTCCTTACTATAACCTTTGTTTTAAAGTCTGTTTTGTCAGATATATGTATTGCTACCCAGCTTTTTTTTTTTCATTTCCATTTGTATGAAATACTATTTTTCATCCCTCCACTTTCAGTCTATGAGTATCTTTTGTGTTGAGGTGGGCCTCTTGTAGACAGCATATGTATAAGTCTTGTTTTCTTATCCACACTGCTACCTTATGTCATTTGATTGGAGCATTTAATCCATTTACACTTAAGGTTATTTTTGTATGTAGTTGTTTATTGCCATTTTAATTCTTTAAATCTACAATCCTCTTTCTCTAGATTATTTTCTTTCTTTCCTCTTTTTTACAGCAGACCCCTTAACAGTTCCTACAGTACTGGTTTGGTTTTAATGAATTTTTAAAGTTTTTTCTTTTTCTGGGAACCTTTTTATTTCTTCTTCAATTTTAAACAATAGTCTTGCTGCTTAAAAAAGTCTTGGTTGTAGGTTATTGTTTTGCATTACTTTGAATATTTCTTGCCAATCCCTTCTGGCCTCAAGTGTTTCTGTTGAGAAGTCAGAAGTCAGCCTTATGGGGGCTCCTCTGTAGGTAATTAACTGCTTTTCCCTTGCAGCTTTTAGTATTCTTTCTTTAACCCTTAATTTTAGCATTTTAATTAGGATGTGTCTTGGTGTAGGCCTCCTTGGGTTCTTCTTTAATGGAACTCTCTATGCTTCCTAAACTTGTGTGACTTTTTCCTCCATCAATTTAAGCTATGATTTCTTAAAACAGGTTCTCTATCCCTTGATCATTCTCTTCTCCAGGAATCACTAGGATGCAGATGTTGTTTCTCTTCATGTTGTCACAGAGCTCTGATAGAGTTTCCTCAGACTTTTTGAGTCTCTTCTTTCTGCTGCTCTGCTTCCATGCTTTCATTTATCTTGTCTTCTAAATTGCTGATTTGATTCTCTGCTTCATCCAGCTTGTTGATCATTCCTTCTAGTGCAGTCTTCATTTCTGATATTGTATTTATCATTTCTGACTGATTCTTTTTTTACAATTTCAATGTCCTTTTTGATGCTTACTGTTCTTTAATGTAGGTGCTCACTATGTCCATTTATTGTTGCTCTAAGATCTTTGAGCATCCTAAAAATTATTGTTTTAAACTCTACATCTGGTAGTTTGATTAATTTCATCTCGTTCAGTTGTTTTTCTAGGGATTTCTCTTGTTGATTCATTTGGGTCACATTTCTTTATCTGCCCATTTTGCCTATGTATTAGATGGCTCTGTATTACTTTGAAATTTTTGTGTTGTCTTTATAAAGAAGATTGGCTCGGTGGTACTGTCCTCCAGGCCACTTGTTTTCCTTGTTCTAAGAATGCTTCTCGAGGGTACTATTTTTCCTCCTGTTGTATGAATTAGATGCAGTTGGTCCTTTCATGTGCTCAGTTATCACTTCAGGCTAGCTGGCTCTAAGAGTCAACCTTCGTTATGTGTATTACACACTGTACAATGTCTTTCCTGTTGGGCACATTTATTCTCCACAGTGTCTGGTGCCTGTTAGACTCCACCCTTAGGTGTACTGCTTATGTAGGTAGTTGAATCTTGGGTTGGGGCTGTCTCCAAGTGACTTCCAGTGGCTCTAATTCTTCTTAGGCTGGCATCAGCTGTTGTTTGTAACCCGCTGTGGGCTACCAGTCTACAGCTACTGCACTTTTCACTTTTTTTGTCTTCATTTTCTGTGCCTGGGCACTGTGGAAGGGGTCAGCAGCTCCATTAAAGTCCAAGTTCTGTAAGATTTGTATCTACTTTTCAGCTGCTCCTCCTCCTCTTGCAGTTGCTGGTCTTCCCACAGAGTCTTCTGTAGTAAGACTGTAGTGTGAGCTTGTATTGGCCTCACACAACCATCACCTCTACTAGCTGCACGCTTGGTGGGTTAAGCCAGCTGAGGTTGTGAATACAATGTTTCTGGACCCCCTACTTCAAGGGTCTCTTGGTCAGAAGCTCAGTATGAAGAATGTGGCCCCTACTCCAGAGCTTGATCCCAGAGCTACTGCTGGATACTCCAATTTTATTTCTCCCCAACAAGGTGAGCGGCAGGTTTAGACCAAGTGTGGCTGACAGTCCCTCTGCAGAAGTTCTTTGAGCTGGTGAGGCCCAAGTCTCAGGGAGGAAGACTAAAAGAGTCCTCTCCTGAGGCTGACTGTGCCCCTCCCAAATGTGAATAAGCCTCTTGTCCAGATTCAACAATAAACTCACAGGGACCCACATGTTAAATGTCCATGCTCCAAGCCTCTCCCCCTTCCCCTTGTGGAATCTAGCCTAGAAGGACAGAATATCCAGCGCCCAGTCCTGCTGACTGTGAAGCTCCACCCTATCCAATGCACATGAGCCACTGTGCCAGTGCTGATTACAGAGAGTGGAACTCACCTGAGTTGGGCCTAGTGTGAGGACTTTTTCCTTAGGATACCACTCTAGCAACGCTTGTTATGTCCTAAACTGATGCTTTCTGCAGCTGGCCACTGGATTTGCCATCCCTGGTCTTCCCTAGCAGGAACCCAGCACAGACCAGTGGGATACACTGATTATCCATGTGTTTACACATGGATACATGTTTAACACATGACTAACCCTCAGCAACCTTCTTGAAGCTACAAGCAATACAAAGTTTTTGTCTACCTCTGCTGGGCCCAGGTGTACATGAAAATACCAAGCTGCACTCCTAGGCTGGCTGTTACCCACTCTGGTCCTGGGAGAAAGTTCACTCAAATGGCCAAGTTTCTCTGAGTCTTGCTTCCTGCAGCCTCTGTCTGCTGGCTGTTTCTTGGACTCAGCCACTGAAAAAGAAACCTTTGCTAGAGTCTAGAGCCTGTGGCAATTCAGGGATCAGGAAGGGTAGTGGGAGTGGCTTTGTCCCTAGGCCCCAGCTGTCAGTCTGTCCAGACTTTTTTCACAGACCTCAGTAGGGTGTGGTCCCAGGAGTCTGGTGGGTGTAGCCTCTGAGACCCAGAGGTGTGGTTTTCCAGCTTTCTGGATAGTTTCAACTGAGTCTCCCATGAGGTGGAAACACCAGTCATAGACTCGGGAGAGTGTGTGTGTGGGGGGGGGGGGGAAGCTCTGGTCTTAACATCAAAAAACCAAATCACTGACCCACCCCCTGCTTCCTGGCCTCTCAGAACAACCCATCATCATCACTGAGGCAGGAGAGACTCCCAAGGGCCAAGCAGCTGTGTTTCCCCAGGCTGATGCCACTCAGAGGGAACTGCTCCACCCAAGAACGATGGGGACTGCAGTATTGGAGAATGACTCAGTACAGGGGTTCTGGTCTCTGGGTTTCCACCCCCCCCCCCAGTGTCTTTCCCTGGACCTCCAATGTTATACTCTTCTCACGCAACTCCAGTCCTTTCAGCTCTCCCCTGCCAGAGGCATGGGTAAGTGGCTGTGAACGACGTTTTCTGTCTGGACCCTTTAAGACGAAGTCTGCGCTGAGAACTGTCTCTATCTCATAGACAGAAACCTGGCTCTTTTCACAGCTAAATGCTGTGTGGACACCTCTTCTAGGCTCTGGGACTCTAAGCTGGGGCTCCGGTCCTGGGGCTGAGAACCCACACCTCCCAAGGCAAACCTCACCACAGTGAGAGTCCTTCTCCACCCTCAGTTGCCACTTGTTTCTGAGAACGGGGCAGCCCTTTCCATGTCTCTGCCCTTCCTACCAGTCTTGGTGTGGCTTCTTCAGTGACACTTGGTTATAGACTCTTCTTAGTTTAGTCCAATGTTGGTTTTTCAAGATAATTGTTCTTAAATTAAGTTGTAATGCAATTTGGTCCTGGGAGGTGGCAGTTGGAATGTCCACCTACTCTGTAGCCATCTTCCAGACCTCGGTAGGTAATTACTATTGTTTATTTCTGTAAATCAAAATTATGCCTATTTTTGTCACATCTGCAAAAATAATTTGTGTGTGTGTGTACCGCTGAATTTTAGTAATTAGTTTATATGTACCATGAGATGAGAAAGGTTGAAAATCACTAACTTAGTCTATGAAAATTTTAAAATGTTTTCTTCGTCAACTAGCATGATGTTAAGCATGGTCAGTCGATGGCCTAGGAGAAACATCTTAGGCAGAAAGGCTTTTGTGTCAAGTTGTGTGCTCATTTGGGGCTTTGGCCACTGTCTGCACTGCAATGCCAGTGCCCAGTTCTCATAGCACAGATGGCATTTTTTTAAAGGAAAATATTAAGAAACCCACAACTTAATAGAAGAAATAAATCTATAAAATAAGTTCTATAACAGAATTATAGTACTTATAACAAAGGTACCTCTGAAATTTAAAGTACGAAGAGGAAAGAAAACAATAAAATAAAATTAAACTAAATTAATTAAAATAGCCAGCATGTAGGAAGAACAATAATAGAAAAAGAAACATGAGCAGATCCCTACAGAAGCTGGGTATATTTTATAATTTGGGAAGTAGTAAAGTCTTCCCTACTCTAACCCTGAAATTTAAATGAACACATACTAGGCCCTGGTGGGTACTCAGCTGGTTAGAGCATCATCCTGATATGCCAAGGGTGAGCATTTTAACCCTGGTCAGGGCACACACAAGATTCAACCAATGAATGCCTAAACAAGTGGAACAACAAATCGATATTTCTCTTTCCCTTTCTCTCTAAAGTCAATAAATAATAAAATATTTTTAAATCAACACATACCTATGCCAAGCAGATCAGTGTAAACGTTGGAGTGAAAACCTATTAGACTGAGATCCACGTGCTGTCATATATTAAAGTGTTGTCTGTGAATATACTATAGCATGGCAGAGTCAATGTGTGGTTCGAGTCAGATACCTAAACCCAGATACACATTTTTATTATCTGTATCAGTTATCTATGTATCTGCTCCAAATAGATTGCATTAGTGAATATGTCAGAAGGGTTGGCCAGTGGAAGGCAGAGACAGGAAGCATACTTAGCTTGAAATGCTGCCCTCATCCATCCGTATCATTCCTGATTCACCACAAATTTTTAGTACTAAAAATTTAAATCGTCTCCTGAATTATGTCAAAACAGCATTAGTGAACATTGTTTTCTGCCTAATGACATATCCTGAAAAGTGCTTCATATCAGTTCATATAGACTTAACTCATTCTTTTTTTATACCTGCATTGTACTATATTGTGTGTATGTACTATAGTTTATTCAACCACTCTTCTATATTCACTAAATATTATGTCTTTAGCATTTTCAATTATAAATCATGTTTCAGTAAATAATCTTGTGCATGTATATTTTTATATTTCCGGGTTAAAGGATAAATGCATATATGATTTTGTTAGATTCTGCCAAATTTCCCTTCAGAGGGTGTCTAACATTTTGTATCAGACAAGTACCAGTTCTCCCATAACCTCACCAAGAGAATATATTGTCAAGCTTTTGAATTTTTTGCCAGTCAGGATTTGCAATATACCATAGATTTACAAAAATAACATGAAGAAATGTATCTAATAGTGGATAAAAAATTTTAAAGATAGAAATCATATGCATTCAGGGTAGATGTGTTCAGCTATTTAGAGTGTCTGTCTCTGGATGCTTTCTTTCTCTGGCACCTATCCGAGGTGAAGCTCTCTCTTAGCGTCATAAAGCTATTTGGCCAGTGGATGTCACTATAGTGCTACCTTAAGAGAGTTTCTAGCACAACCTACTCCGTTCATGTATTTTAGAGCAATAACTAAGTCTTTTAAAATCCCCTCCATGTGTTCATTATGTAAACTATTCAAGAATTTTCAAAGGATAAGTCCTTTTTAAAAAGCCCAAGACTAATATGTTTAATAGGAGAGAATTTTGTAAAGGGCTAGAGAAACCAATTCAGTATTTTCTAACTTAACATTCTGTGGCAATTTTGCTAATTAATAAAATTCGCTAAGTTAAGAACAAAATTTGTGAGCAGGGGAAACTGAACCATGATCTTGTGTCTCCTTGATACATGTAAATATTAACAGCAAGGCATTTTTGTCCTTGATGAAAGGGGCCTTACACGGGTCCAGAGAACTAGACTTCAGTGGAACCCTCTCCAACCGAGGGCAATGGCTTTTTTACCTATAGCAATCTCCAAATATGAAAGGCAGATGTCTCAGCTTACCTCTCACGGTCCTTCTTCGAACACTGACTTCATAAAACTGATCTTTAGATGAATTCCCAAACCATTTATACATTAAGAAAAATTGTCAAGGATAATCTTAAGTACCAGTGAATTCTTGCATTAATTACTTTGTGAATTAAACAAAAAGAGAAATTATACCAAATCAAGGATACTAAACTATATAATCTTAACATTTATTATTGTTTACTTCAAAAGCAGGTAATTTTGAAGTTATAAATAAAAGGTTCAGTTCACAGAGTTGTGTTGTCATCAATAGCAAGCATACTTATCAAAATTCACTAAACGTAATATAGATATTTTATCAATAGAGTCCCAGCAGAAAAATGATAACTTACTCAAATTAGGATATATTACAAGTTGTTCTAAGCATCTTAATGAAGACAACAAAAGATTAGTTTTAGTTGAGAATAGCCAGACTCCCCATTCTAGAATAAACTCAATTTAAGCACTTAACTGGTATCATCTGACATAATTCAAATAGCAACCCAATGAGGTAGGTACACTTAATATCCCCATGTTACACATGACAAACTTTTAGTTATACAAGTAGGAAAGGAGTAGAAAGAAGAAACTGCAGGTAAGCCAGAAAGTTCTGGGCAGTGTAGGCACTTTACCAGGAGTAGGCAGGGTGGATCAGCCCCTGTGGTCTCACAAAGCCAAAGAGAGTATCCCTCAGTATGTAGTCTGATGGAGGAACCATATGTCCCAAGAGGAGAGCCAGAGGCTCAGACTAGACGCCCCTTCTGTGGTGGAGGAAACCTCTAGTGACTCTACTAATTAGATCAAGCTACTAAAACGTAAAACAAAAGAAACAATAAACAGAGGCAGGGCTTCCCGTATCAAGGACTCTAGGACAGAGAGGGAGAAGAAAAACCATATCTCTACCTTGTATAGATAAGGCAAACTCTTGCTTGAGCCACTCTGAGCCAGGACACAGCTTATGAAGGACTCTCCTGGGAGGCAAGACCGTCTTAGTGAGCAGAAGACACAATAATTCCTTCTCTTTGTGTTCCTAGGGAAGGCAGTGGACAGCACGTGAAATAACTAGGTGACAATTTTGTGCCTTTTAGGGTCTGTGGCAGAAGTGCCCCATCATATCCTCTGTAGGCACAGAGTATTTCCTTACATGCCAGCCCAACTTCCACCTGCGGCTCTTTACAACCCCCCTCCCACCCACAACCCACCTGGCCTTTGCAGAGTAGGATGGTAGTTCTGGACAATAGCAACTTCGGAGTTGTTGGATAAGTATCATGTCCCCTTAGCTGCTTGAGTGAATAATTCTAAAGTGCATTTTCTACACTGTCCCTACATCCCCAGAAAATTTTTGCTCCAACTACCCTGTCCCATAACTTGTTTGGTAATATATCTTTTTAAGGGTGTAGAGAACTCACTATTGAGATGCAATGTGGCTCTAGCAACAGAGGCGTCTGGGAATTACTGTGCTGTCTGTGACTCTGCAAACTCCTGCCGGGCTGACTGCTCAGAAAGCCCCAATGCTGTCCCCCAAAGACAAACATCATGTCCCAGGAGGGAGGTTACTGAATGTATAGAGTGTAACAACTGCCTGATGTTATCTTTCAATTTAAAAATACATTGTTCCTTCTGGTGGTCTACAGGACTACTCATCAATGGTTTTGCTATTAGTCTCCTATAAAAAAGGGACCTTATTCTAGGAGGGGTGTAGCTTTTTCCCAGCCCACCAGCACTGGAGGAAGCAGCTTTCCCCAGATATGTAAGTTCCTCCTATTAAAGCTCTTAGAAATTTAGACAAGGTTATGTGTCAGTTCTTCAGAATCAATCCTGAAATTAGACTTTTCATGCTTTCCCTCAACAATGGCCATCATCCCTTCCCTTCTTAGGTGATCCTGGGGGAGGGTGGAGAGTCTCCATGACCACCCTCAAGTTCACTGATTCTCTAGGAAGACTCATACAATTTAGCAAATGGTCACATTCATGGTCATGATTTACTATAGCTAAAGGGTACAAAACAGAATCCACAAAGGGAAAAGGGTCATAGGGGTCAAGTCCAGAGGAGACTAACACAGCTTCCAAGAGTCCTCTCTTAGCAAACCACACAGATTTCCCCAGCCACACATGCACATGTGAAATGTTGGCCACCAGGAAAGCTCATTAGAGACACAGAGCTCAAAATCTTTCATGGGAGCTGGTCACACAGACACCCTCCACCTGGCGTGTGCCCAAATCCCAGACTCCCAAAAGAAAAACAAGCAGTTAGCACACACCACATTGTTTGCAAATATAGACACAGTGAGCCATTCTCTTTTTTTTTTTTACTTTTCTTTTCTTTTTTTTTTTTTTTTTGTATTTTTCTGAAATGAGAAGCGGGAGGCAGAGAGATTCTCATATGTGCCCAACCAGGATCCACCCAGCATACCCACCAGGGGGTGATGCTCTGCCATTCTGGGGTGTTGCTCTGTTGCAACCAGAGCCATTCTAGCACCTGAGGCGGAGGCCATGGAGCCATCCTCAGCACCCAGGCCAACTTTGCTCCAGTGGAGCCCTGGCTGAGGGAGGGGAAGAGAGAGGTAGAGAGAAAAGAGAGGGAGAAGGGTGGAGTAGCAGATAGGCACTTCTACTGCATGCCCTGGCCAGAATCAAACCCAGGACTTCCACATGCCAAGCAGATGCTCTACCATTGAGCCAACCGGCAAAGGCAAGCCATTCTTATACTTGGTTTTATGTGGGAAACTTCCCCAAATCCATGTTCCAAGATGCCAGTTATGACCAACCTTGCAAGCAGGTCTCAATATAGCAGTCTCAGATATGCTATGTTAACTCTTTTCTCCACACCTTCCAGATAAAATTCTTGTTCTCAAATCCTTGTCTCAGGATTCACTTAATCCTTGCTAGCCCCCCTCCTCTGCCTAGCCACTTTCTTGTTGATTTATACATACCATTTTATTTAATTGAGAATTCACAAATAACACTCATCTCCTATCCACCTGTGTTCTATGACACAGTAGGAGAGAGATGGAGATCAAATTGATAGCCAATACCCTGGATGGATAGGCCTGTGTACAGAAAACAACATTGCAGACCTATGCTGCTGTCCTTGAAAACACCAGATTGCAAGGTTGGACCTTGACTGGCATCTGAAAACTTAGATTTCAGAAGAGTTCCTATGCATTAACTGACAAATGTGGCTGTTGGGCAGATAAAATATATTATGCTCATTTTGTTAAAGATGGCGCTGCCCACATGAAAGTTCGTTGATATTAATGTGTGTTCTGGAACAGGTTGTGGGCAGGCCGGTCATTTTAGCCTAAGGCTTAGTTTTAAGAGTAAGCTCTTCTCCACACCCTTGACTGATTGGATTATGTAGGGTGGTGCACTCTCCTGAGGAATCCCCTTATGCCTCAGATGGGTGGCTTTGTGTCAGAGACTTTCTTGTTTGTAGCTTAGATTAAAGGTTTGGATTTTCTATGCTATAAAGTAAGGCAGGCCGGGAGCTTGCTCTCTCTTGGTTCCTGAGTTCCTGAGGTTAGTATTAGAAAGGAGAGCAGATTAAGGCCATGTGGAGGAGAAGCAGCCAAGATGGCAGAATGCTGAGGGAGAAGCCAGTTTGTTAAGAGTTTCTGCTGGAGGAGATGGGGAACAGAGGTGAATAAGTCTGGTGAGCTAGAAACCTTTGATTCTAGGAAACTCGGATAAGTCATTAGCTTTGTGAGCACTGAATGTGTGGGTTTTGGAGCCCAGTGTGTGTTTTTGCTTGCCCGCCAGGTGCAAGCTAGAATTAAAGCTGATGACTCACCAGTGTTTGGCTCTGTTGTTTCATTACCGACTGTTCGAATCCAATGAGAACCTGCATGGGTCAGGCGGCTGTGATGGTGGCCCTGACTACTGGCTTTACAGTGGCTCATTGTGCCAAATTGTACAGATTTTGTGATTTATACTGAACATCTAATTTCCTTCTGGAGGCTGGAATTTGTGTATATAATAGATAAAGAGTGCTATGTGGTCATCCCCCAAGGAAAACTCTAGGCACAGACTGATGGACTTTCCTGGTTGGCAACATTTCATATGTATTGTTACAACTTGATGATGGGAGAATTCAGCATTCAATGTGACTCTATTGGGAAAGGACTCTTAGAAGCTTATACCTGGCTTCCTCTAGACTTCACCCAGGACACCTTATCCCTTTGCTGAGATTGCTATGTAACCTTTCTCTGTAATAAATTATAACCATGACTACAACTATATGCTGAATTTTATGGGTCCTTCTAGAGAATCATTGAACCAGGGGGTGGTCTTGGGGTCCTCAGGACATGACCTGCTAATACTCCCTGAAATAAACTTACCCCAAACTACAGAGTCCTTTGTCTAGGTATTTGAAAAAAATAAAGAGCCTTATTCAAACTTTTAATTTATTTATAAAAATAAAAATATACCTGCACATAATATCTTAAGAATAATAGGAGGCTCTAACCAGTGGCTAAGTGAATAAAGCATTGGGCTGGTATATGAATGTCCCAGGTATGATGCCCAATCAGGGCACACAGAAGAAGCCACTATCTGCTTCTTTCTCCTTCCTTCTCCCTCTGCTCTCTCTTCCCCTCTAGCAGCCAGTGGCTCAATTGGTTAAAGCATGGCCCCGGGCACTGAGGATAGATCAGTTGGTCCAAGCTCATCAGCCTCAGGTGCTAAAAATAGTTCAGTACTCTAGCATTGGCCCAAGATAGAGTTGCTAGATGGATCCTAGGTGGGGCACATGCAGTAGTCTGTTTCACTGTCTCCGCTCACCTCACTTAAAAAATAAATAATAAGGACGGAAGATGGCAATGGAGTAGGCGGATGTACCAACTTCCAACTCCCAGAACCAAAGTGGATTATAACTCAATTTTAAGAACCATCATCTGGATAAACCAACTTTGAACTAAACTAAGTGGACTCTTCAACCAAGGAACACTGCAGAAGCCACATTGAGACTGGTAGGAATAGTGAAAATGCGAAGAGGGCTGCCCAGCTCCCCGGAGCAAACAGCAGCCCGGAGAGACCCGCGTGGCAGGAGGAGAGTTTGGCGGAGAGGGAGGGACCTGGGTCCCAGGAACCAAGCCCCAGCTTGCAGTCCCAGAGCCTAGAAGAGGCTTATGGACAGTATTGAGCTGTGAAGCAAGTGAGGATACTGTGTGTGAAAAAGAGATAGTTTTCTCAGACCCAAGAATCTTTTTAAAGGGACAGCACAGAAAACCTCTCTCACAACCACGCACCCGGGGCTCCGGGGAACAGGGACAGAGTAGAGGAACAGAGCAGCAGGAACAGAGAGTGGACTGAAGGCACTGGGACACTCAGAGGGACAGCCACCCTGACCCTTGGGCTAAGTCATTTCCCTAATCGAAAACAAATATTTCACCTGGAACTAGCAATACCAGCAAAGGGAGATAGGACACTAGCCAAACAAGCTCTCCCACAGCAATTAGAGCAGAGCTGCTTAGAGGGAGGGAGCTCTCAAGCCTACAGTGTGGAGACTTAGGGTACTGCCATCGTGAGGGTTGCTGAAGGCATGGTGGCGGCAGGACGCTGAAACGAGGTCCTGTCGGCGTGGGCGGAGGCACAACCGATGTGAGCTCGGTCTAGCCCAGCAGGGGCGGAGGGGACGCGCGAAAGTGGTCTGGCAGCTGTGGGCCCGCCTGTGACCCCACTTGTGGTGAAAAATACGGGCAGAGATCTGCTCTGCAACTCTGCGCAAGCCGGCACTGACCACGGGGACGGGGATAGGACCAGGGATGGGTGAGGGGCTCACGGCTGAGCTCACGCTGCCAACCCCGCCTGGATGGAGAAACCACGGTTCACCATCCTGTGGGTGCGAGCGGCCTCCTAACGCGGGGACAAGGTACACCCTGAGACCAGTGGAACTTCGTGGCTGAGCTCAGGCTACTAGCCCTGCCCGGCTGGAGAAACCCCGGTGGTTTGCCATCCTACATGCACACAAGCTGGCTTTCGTGGCTGAGCTCACGCTACTAGCCCCGCCCGGCCAAAGATTCCGGTGGTTTGCCATCCTACGTGCGTGAGCTGGCTCCGAACGTGGGGGCGTGGTAGAGTCCGGATCGATTGGAAGCTAGCAGCTGAGCTCACGCCAGCAAACACGCCCGGCCCAATAAACCGCGGTTTGCGGCCCTGCGCAGGAGGGCCCTGGCCTCGAGGGTGGGACTAAATTCTGGACGGGCAAAGGCTCACAGCTGAGAGCACGTCAAAAGCCCCGCCCAACCCGCAAAACTGTGGCGAGCAGGCTCTGACTACGGAGGCTGGGCGTAAGCCTCCCAGAAATGGGCTGGGTCCGCAGCTGAGCAAAGGTGCTCACCTCTGCCCTTGGTGCTAAGGTTTGTGGCTTGAGTAACAGGCCTTCCTGCGGAGGAGAGGCGGAAATCACAGCAACAGCCAGTAGGCTGTTGCTGGCAACACCCATACCCAACCATCCCAGGCAGCAGCAGAGGGGATGGCAGGCCTGCAGACAGACCACACCTAGAGAACACAAAGGCAACACCTACTGAACTCCAGTGGCAACTACTTGCCTATACACAGATAAAATGGGCAGGCAGAGGAATGCAAACCAAATGAATCAAGAGAAATCCCCAGAGAAGGACCTGAATGAACCAGATATAACCAAACTACCAGAAGCAGAATTTAGAATAATGATAATTAGGATGTTCCAAAAAATTAGAGCAACAATGATAGTCACTATGAACACCTAAATAAAGAGATAACAAGTATAAAAAACAAAATTGAAATAATGAAAAAGAATCAGACAGAAATGACAAATACAGTATCAGAACTGAAGACCAAAATGGAAGGAATTAAGAGCAGAATGAATCATGCTGAGGATCAAATCAGCAAGTTAGAGAACACAATAAACAAAGTTACAGAAGCAGAGAAGAAAAAGGAAAAGAGACTTAAAAAAATGTGAGGAAACTCTAAGGGAGCTCTGTGACAAGCTGAAGAGAAACAACATTCGCATCATAGGGGTGCCTGAAGAAGAGGAAAGAGGACAGGAAATGGAAACTTTGTTCAATCAAATCATAGCAGAAAACTTCCCTAAATTAAGGCTGGGAAACATTCCACACGTTCAAGAAGCACACAGAACTCCATTAAAGAGAAACCAAAAAAAATCCACACCAAGACACGTCATAGTTAAAATACCAAAGCTAATGGATAAAGAAAAAATCTTAAAAGCTGCTAGAGAAAAAAAGGTTATAACCTACAAAGGAGCCCCCATAAGGATGGCATCAGACTTCTCAACAGAAACACTTGAGGTCAGAAGGGAATGGCAAGATATAATCAAAGTAATGCAGAACAAGAACCTACAACCAAGACTACTCTATCCAGCAAGGCTAACGTTTAAAATTAAAGGAGAAATAAAAAGCTTCCCAGACAAAGAAAGCCTCAAGGAATTCATTAAAACCAAACCAATTCTGCAAGAGATACTAAGGGGCCTGTTGTGAACAGTTCAAAGGGAGGAAAGAATATAGCAAAAGAAGAATATAGCTTTAAAGAATAAAAGGGCAATAAACAACTTCATATCAATAATAACCTTAAATGTAAATGGATTAAATAATCCACTCAAAAGACATAGGGTAGCTGCGTGGATAAAGAAACAGGACCCATACATATGCTGTCTACAAGAGACACACCTTAAAACAAAAGATGCTCATAGACTGAAGGTAAAAAAAATGGAAAAAAATATTTCATGAAAATGGAAATGAAAAAAATAGCCGGGGTAGCAGTACTTATAGCTGACAAAATGAACTTTAAAACAAAGGCTGTAGTAAGAGATAAAGAAGGACACTACATAATCATAAAGGAAACAATTCAACAGGAAGATATAACTATTATAAATATGTATACACCAAATATAGGAGCCCCGACATACATAAAGCAGACTTTGATGGACATAAAGGGCAAGATTAACAGCAATACTATCATAGTAGGGGATTTCAATACCCCTCTAACAACACTGAATAGATCCACAAGAAAGAAAATTAATAAAGAAACAGCAGACTTAAAGGATACACTAGATCAACTTGATTTAATAGATATCTTCAGAACTTTTCACCCTAAAGCAGTAGAGTATACATTCTTCTCAAGCGCTCATGGTACTTTTTCTAGGATAGACCACATGTTAGGACACAAAAATGGTCTCAATAAATTTAAGAAGATTGAAATCATATCAAGCATTTTCTCTGATCACAATGCCATGAGACTAGAAATTAACCACAAATGAAAAACTGAAAAATACTCAAACACTTGGAAACTAAATAGCATGATATTAAATAATGAATGGATTAACTATGGGATAAAAGAAGAAATAAAAAAGTTTCTAGAAACAAATGATAATGAGCATACATCAACTCAAAATTTATGGGACACAGCAAAAGCAGTACTGAGAGGGAAGTTCATTGCACTACAAGCATATCATAAGAAGCTAGAAAAAGCTCAAATAAGCAACTTAACCCTGCAGCTAAAAGAACTAGAAAAACAACAACAAATAAAACCCAGGACAAGTAGAAGGAAGGAAATAATAAAGATCAGAGCAGAAAAAAAAGCCATAGAGGCTAAGGAAACAATACAGAGGATCAATAAAACCAGAAGCTGGTTCTTTAAAAAGGTAAACAGGATTGATGAACCTTTAACTAGACTCACCAAGAAAAAAAGAGAGAGGTCTCAAATAAATAAAATTAGAAAAGACAGTGGTGAAATAACAACTGATACAACAGAAATACAAAGCATTGTAAGAAAATACTATGAAGAACTCTATGCCAAAAAATTAGACAATCTAGATGAAATGGACAAATTTCTTGAATCATATAAACTTCCAAAAATCAATCTGGAAGAACCAGAACACCTAAACAGACCAATTACAACAAATGAGATCAAAACAGTTATCAAAAAACTCCCAAAAAAGAAAAGTCCTGGGCCTGATGGCTTCACAAGTGAATTCTATCAAAAATTCAAAGAAGAACTAACTCCTATCCTTCTCAAGCTATTTCAAAAAATTCAAGAGGAAGGAAGACTTCCAAACTCATTTTATAAGGCGAGCATAATTCTGATCCCAAAACCGGGCAAAGACAACACAAAGAAAGAAAATTATAAGCCTATATCCCTGATGAATTTAGACGCTAAAATTTTCAACAAAATATTAGCCAACCGGATCCAGCAATATATGAAAAAAATCATACACCATGACCTAGTGGGATTTATTCTGGAGAGGCAAGTCTGGTTCAATATTCGCAAATCAATCAATGCGATTCATCAAATAAACAAAGGGAAGGACAAAAATCACATCATAATTTCAATAGATGCAGAAAAGATATTTCATAAAATCCAGCATCCATTCATGATCAAAACTCTCAGTAAAGTGGGAATACAGGGAACATATCTTAATATGATAAAGGCCATCTACAACAAACCCACAGCAAACATCATACTAAATGGACAAAAATTAAAAGCAATCCCCTTAAGATCAGGAACCAGGCAGGGCTGCCCACTTTCACCACTCTTATTTAACATAGTTCTGGAAGTCCTAGCTATAGCAATCAGACAAGAAGAAGAAATAAAAGGCATCCAAATTGGAAAAGAAGAAGTAAAACTGTCACTATTTGCAGATGATATGATATTGTATATAGAAAACCTTAAAGTCTCAGTCAAAAAACTACCGAACCTTATAAATGAATTCAGCAAGGTGGCAGGATATAAAATTAATACTCAGAAATCAGAGGCATTTCTATATACAAACAATGAACTGTCAGCAAAAGAAATTAAGGATAAAATCCCCTTCGCTATTGCAGCCAAAAAAATAAAATACCTAGGAGTAAATTTAACCAAGGGGGTTAAGGACTTGTACTCAGAAAATTATAAAACATTGATAAAAGAAATCAAGGAATATACAAACAAGTGGAAGCATATACCGTGCTCATGGCTAGGAAGAATAAACATCATTAAAATGTCTATACTACCCAAAGCAATTTATAAATTCAATGCAATACCAATTAAAACACCAATGACATACTTCAAAGATATAGAACACATATTCCAAAAATTTATATGGAACCAAAAAAGAACACGAATAGCCTCAGCAATCTTAAAAAGAAAAAATAAAGCAGGAGGTATTACTCTTCCGGATATCAAGGTCTACTACAAGGCCATTATACTCAAGACAGCTTGGTACTGGCATAAGAACAGACACATTGATCAATGGAACAGAACAGAAAACCCAGAAATAAACCCGCAGCTTTATGGACAACTGATATTTGACAAAGGAGGAAAGAACATACAATGGAGTAAAGACAGCCTCTTTAACAAATAGTGTTGGGAAAATTGGACATCTACCTGCAAAAAAATAAAACTAGACCATCAACTTATACCATGCACAAAAACAAATTCAAAATGGATAAAAGACTTAAACAGAAGCCGTGAAACTATAAGCATCTTAGAAGAAAACATAGGCAGCAAGCTTTCCGACATCTGTAGCAGCAATATATTTGCCGATTTCTCTCCACCTCCAAATTAAATAAAAGGCAAGATAAACAAATGGGACTATATCAAACTAAAAAGTTTTTGCACAGCTAAAGACAATAAGAACAGAATAAAAAGACAAACCACACAATGGGAGAACATATTCTACAGCACGTCTGATAAGGGGTTAATAACCAAAATTTATAAAGAACTTATAAAACTCAACACCAGGAAGACAAACAATCCAATCACAAAATGGGCAAAAGAAATGAATAGAAATTTCTCCAAAGAAGACATACAGATGGCCAAAAGACATGAAAAAATGCTCAACATCACTAATCATTAGAGAAATGCAAATTAAAACCACAATGAGATATCACCTCACACCAGTCAGAATGGCACTCATCAGCAAAACAACACAGAATAAGTGCTGGTGAGGATGCGGAGAAAAGGGAATTCTTCTGCACTGCTGGTGGGAATGCAGACTGGTGCAGCCACTGTGGAAAACAATTTGGAGATTCCTCAAAAAATTAAAAATCGAACTGCCTTTTTACCCAGCTATCCCACTTTTAGGAATATACCCTAAGAACACCATAACACTGTTCGAAAAAAAGAAATATGCCCCCATGTTTGTGGCAGCATTGTTCACAATAGCGAAGATCTGGAAACAGCCCAAGTGTCCTTCAGAAGACAAGTGGATTAAAAAGCTTTGGTACATATATACTATGGAATACTACTCGGCCATAAGAAATGATGACATCGGATCATTTACAACAAAATGGTTGTACCTTGATAACATTATATGGAGTGAAATAAGTAAATCAGAAAAAAAAAACTGAGAACAGCATGACTTCATACATAGGTGGGACATAAAATTGAGACTATGAGACATGGACAAGAGTGTGGTGGTTATGGGGTGGGGGGAGGAAGGGGAGGGTAGGATAGGGAGAAGGTTAGGGGCACAGGGAAAACCAGATAGAAGGTGACAGAGGACAATTTGACTTTGGGTCATGGGTATGCAACACAATTGAATGATAAGATAATTTGGAGATGTTTTCATTGTACGTATGTACCCTGATTTATTGATGTCACCCCATTAAAGTTAATAATTAAAAAAACAAAAAAACCCAATAAAAAAAATAATAATAAAATAAATAATAATAGGAAGTGAAGGGATTAAGCAAAACAAACAAAGAAAAAAACCCGCATAGACACAGACACCATTATGGTGATTACAATAGGGAAAGGGGATGGGGAAAGGTAGAGAAATGTATATGGGGAATAAAAGATGATGGAAGGAGACTTGACTTGGGGTGGTGAACATACACTTGGGGTGGTAACACACAATACAATATACAGATTATGTATAATAGAATCATACACTTGAAACCTATATAATTTTATTAAATGTCACCCCAATAAGTTAATAATAATAATTATAATAATGATAGTAAGAAAGATACATGACAATGAAGGAAAGCAACACAAATCTGTGCCTTTGGCCCATGAAAAATTTTTTTCCTCATGGCATTTGGGCTTAATGTGTACACACAGGATAAACTCAATAAATGCTTACATATATAAAAATATACATTATGCAAATAAAAAATGAAAACATAATCTTGCCCCAATTTTTTATAACTTTTCCAAATGTTTAACTAAAACATCTCTTAAATCAGCATTAGGAAAATTAGATATTTTTAAAATTATGCTGCCAACCACCTCTTAGGTGAATTTGATTCATTTTTGTCAAAAATCACTCTAACAATATCTAAAAATAAACATTTGTCACTCATTAGCATAGGTTTAATTAGAAATAATTTTCTTTTGTCATGAAATTATTTTGCAGTTAGACTATTTTACTTCAGTTTGTACAGAAGTAGTTTTTGAATTAATTGAACTGTGCCATTCTAGCTGTAACCACACAAAGTAAACATGATAGAATGTACATAAACTAACAGGCCTCAAGGGAATGATGTTGAATGAAATAAGCCAGTCTCAAAAGGTTGCAAACTGTATGGTTTCATTCATATATCATTCTTTTTATTTTAAGTTTTCCAGCCTAAATTTATAGCTTGTGCTGATATGATGATTTTTACATAAAATAGATGTCAAAATGGAAAACAAATGCTGTGGGTCTCAGAGAAAGACAGTTAGTTCACTTCAAAGCTGGTCCTGTTTACATCATTCTTGCAATAACAGAATGATAGGAAGAAAGGATTAGTAGTTGTCGGCATTGGGGACCGGGGAGAAGCTGGTTTGTGTAACAAATAAGATAAACAGAATGTGATTATTAATCGGGACTGTAGAAAGATGAAATCCCATATATAATTTATTTGAAAAATATTTATCACTACACATTTGATATTTTTCATTTCCAACCATATACAATTTTCACCTTGGAGATGACCTTGCTGAGTAGGAAACATAATATCTTTAATACATGAGTTAAATCTAAGATGATGTTCAAATCGACTGCAGGTGACTGTTTATGTCAATAATAAATACAGTAGGTTATGTTTAAAACCCATACTTTGAACTTTTTATTACAGATGCAATTGCTGACTCACTATAAATCAATGTGCTTAAAGTGCCATATGATATCAAATGTTTAGCTTAACAGCATAAAATTGAGCAGAAACTGTAAAATATGTTTTATAGGTGCTATAAAATCCTGGGGCTGAAGGGCCCACTGTTTTGCATTACTCTGATCCATCAAGTCCACTGAAAATCCCAGATAGCCAATACACTTGGGCACTGAAAATTGGCTTTCAGAGTTTTATTCACTTCAGTTATGATAACCTCCAGGGGCAGCTCTGCTTCCTAGTACGAGAAGAAAAGCACAGTCCCCACAGAAAGCTAAAGCATTGTATTCTTTATTATGTCCTCCTGTTACTAACCCACCCTGCTCTATCTGGCCTCCCAGCACAACCCTTGTAGAACCGTTTCAGCATCTGAACAGAAGTTAATTGATATGGAAAGAGGATGGTCATTGTTTATTTCAAAATCTTTGTTTCCCTGAGTAGGGGATGCTCATTCATTCAGCAAACTGAGTTACTGTTCTACTTTAAGTCCTGGTCTGTGGATCAGCAATGGACGAGACAGGGTAGAGATAGTGAGGGCAGACAGATGTGGACTAATGTAAGAGCACTTTAGTATGCAGGTAATCAGTCTTGGTGATGAAAGGGGTGAAAGAAGTCAAAGGTAATTCCCAGGTTCTTAGCTTGGCATCAGGGTGGGTGGTGTGAGAAGAGACTGTTCCATGCTCTGACCGCTGCTATGAGCTAGACCCAGACCACAAAGGGATTGCTTCGTGCTCCTAAGTCCTTAGAGACTGTCTGATCATAATTGATGCTATTCTTGTGACAGAAACCAGTACCTGCCCCTGTGTCCCACAACATGATGGTTCCCAGAAGAGGTTGGTTTCTTGACTTGGTCAAGCATGTAGGACATTTTTCCATACCTGGGACC
This sequence comes from Rhynchonycteris naso, assembly GCA_037038555.1. Lineage (NCBI taxonomy): Eukaryota > Metazoa > Chordata > Mammalia > Chiroptera > Emballonuridae > Rhynchonycteris > Rhynchonycteris naso. The sequence goes on along the minus strand of CM072995.1, from coordinate 180,431,210 downwards.
GATCACATGCCAGTGCCCGTACCCATCCAACCTTGTTCTACGTCATTATCTGGCACCTGTCAAGCTACACAGAGGAAATTCACTTTGTCTTGCAGCCACCCAAGATTCACCTCATATGTAAATTTTCTTTAATAAACTCTGTTAATTGCCAGACTGGTTTGGCCTTCCTCTCTCTTTGGTCTTTCCTGTCCTGTGCTGAAGCAGATTTTCAGTCTCAGGGATTTTCCCCAGGGCCCATGTGCATTGACAGATGGTGCTGCCATCGCCTGAAGAGAGTACAGGAAAGGAAACTGGGGCAGTGAGGATCTTGAGTCGAACTTGAGTTACTCCTGGGTTGCCCTGTGGAAATTTCTGATAGCAACCGGTTATACAAATCAAGACCAGAGCGCAAATGAAAAGGAGTTCACTGTGGTAAACACCACTAATGGCTTCTTCTGTTGTCATTGAAGCTCCTTTCTTTATAAAACCGTGTACCCAATTGATCACTTCAAAGAATTACCTTATTCAGCTCCCCATCTTTTTTTATACACCCAGCCTTTAATTCCTAAGCTTAAACTGTCCATCACTCCCCTCAGCACTTAGTATTCCACTACCTTTCCTCTTCAGCCTAGGGACCTAGGAACTGAATATAATGCCTAGTCAGAGATCAGTACCAAAGAAACAAAAACAGTCAGAAAGGAAGTCTATGACAAGTTAATGAAGGGGTAAAATGGAAGAATTTTAAAAATTACTTATCCAAAAGAAAGAAAAAAGTGTTTATGGAACATAAAGCTGGTGGTTTCATTAAAAAACACGTAGTGAAATGATCACTATAACTCCATCTATATTAATAATTAATATAAGTTGACTAAATAATCCTAGTAAAAAGCTATAATTATAATAGTGGAGAAAAAAATTGACACATTGTAAATATAAGGAACACAGGAAGGTTGAAAGTGAGAGGATAGAAAAGTCACCAAGCAAGCATTCACCACAAGGAGGTAGTGCAGCTATTCTAATAGCAGACAAAGTAAAGTGTGAGGCAAGAACATCACTGATCAGGGAGACAATACAACAACAGAAGTTTCACAGCCTCAAATCCTTATACACCCAATAACATAGCTTCAGAAACAAAGAGTAAAACATAGATAGATATGAAATCCACCAAGGGAAGTTCTTGGTCCAGTTCAAAACTTACCTGAATAGTAAGTTACTACTAATTCTGAACTCATTATCACTAACCTTTGCCTAAGTACTGGTTGGCCTTGAGGTTGCCTGGGGGACAATCAGGAAGGGACAGCGGCTAAACAGTGAGCTGCATCCATCCCACTAGATCTCTCTTTTCTTCTTGCATTGCAACCTTTGTAGCCAAATTGCACAGAAAGAAACTACACAAAGGCATACTTGGTCAGTCTGTAATTTCTTATTTGTTGTTAACAGGGCTATGGGAAATTTAAGGACTTTGGGATTTTATGGGACTTTAGGTTACTGTAATTTCCAGTTGTGATTTTTTCCCTTAAAACTTCTTTCTTAACAAAAAGAAAAAAAGAGCTCTTTCCGCCATCTCTCCATGCCACCATAATGGTACACACGATTGTCCTGGCTGATGATCTCAAGAGCATCGACAATGCTGAAGAGAGAGGCTGACGCCAGGTTCTTATTATGCTGTGTTCCAAAGTCATTGTCTGGTTTTAACAATGATGATAAAGCATGGTTACCTTGGAAAATTTGAAATTATGGATTAACCATAGAGCTGGGGAAATTGTTGTGAACATTACAGGCAAGTTATAAAGTAATCAGCCCCAGATTTGACACGTACCTCAAAGATCTAGAAAAATGGACCTGCGGGACCTGCTTCCAACCCTTCAGTTTGGTTTCATTGTACTGACAACCTCAGCAGCATAGAAGAAGCAAAACAAAAACATGCAGGAGGGAAACTCCTGGGATTCTTTTTTATAGGGATGTAATGCATATATTCAAATAAAATGTCTCAATGGACAAAAAAAGAAAATTAAATTAAAAAGGAAAGGATTGAACTTATTTCACATTTGATGAATTTGTGAATAGCCAGCTACTTTCAGATCAAGGTCTATAAGTAAAATGAAATTAATAAAATAGTTAGTTGCTTCCTTAATGGTGTTGGTCAACTTGGGAGGCACAGCAGACCTAGAAATGTTATACCCTAAGGTTCTTAAATGTCAGAAATTGAAGAAATGTAGCTTCACTTAATCCAGCTCCTTTCTCTCACAGATTAAATAAAGCCTTAGATGGATAGAGTAGCAATCTACCTGAGGACCTTGTCAGTCTCAGAGGGAAGAGCAATCACACTGTGGAGGAGAGGACAGACAAGAGCTAGGAGCTTGTGCTGAGAGCTAATTATTCAGGTTACACATAACACAGGTGGAGAAATTCCAGGTGTTGATATGGTGCAGCCAAAGGAGTTGGGTACTGGAGAAGAAAGAAGAGTATCTTTAAACTCAGCAATACTAAGAGTTTCTTCCCTAGAATGCCGAATGATGGTGGGCTCAACATGGTCACTGCTAGCCTTTGGTGGAGGGTGAGACTGTTAGATATGCCCCAGGGCCTAATGAGTGCTAGAAAATTCATTTTTCATTCATTCATTCAACAAACATTTTGAAGCTTCTCACTTTCTGAGCTACTTGGGATACAGAGGTCAGAATTGTAGGTCCTACTTTCAAGAAGCTCACAGCCCAGCACCAGAAATGGTCCAAGAACCGGATTACAGCACAGAATTAAAAATACGAGAGGTACATAAGGACATGGTGGGAACCCAGAAGTGAGCTCCTTTGCAGAATAATACAGAGGTAAGAATGAATGGGGAGCAGAAGATGACAGAAATGAAGATGCAGAGAGAATATGAATCTCAAACAGAGATTTTGTGAGAGTATGAGACTCTGCCCAGAAATGGACCATGAAAGATGCTGATCATGAGAGATGAGCAGTCTTCATATCAGGGCACTAAAACCATCTCTACCTCTTTGAACTTTCCTGCATCTCAGACCCCAAACCTGAAACTGGGGTGTCTCCACCCTGGTCTTCCCTACCCTCAAAGTGCTCTTAATACAGCATCTCCTAACCCTAATAATAATAATAATAATAATAATAATAATAATAATAATGTACCTCTGACCCTTAGCTATCCTTTAGAATTGAAACTAATTCATACCACCATGTGAAAGTCTGATGGTTTTGCTGTTCCCATGACACAAGCCTTTGAAAGAATGCTTGCTATGATAGATTCTAAAAATAGCTACAAAATATTTCTGATTCCATATTTCCATATGCTCCCACAGAAGCTTGCTGTTCTTCCATTAAGAGGCAGCAGCTATGTCCCTTTCCTTGAAATGGGGTTGACCTTTATGTCTTCTTCAATAAAAAGAGCTACTTGAACCCACCCACCTGTACCTCCTCCCATCCATGTGCATCATCATTTGGGCTGTCCCCTCTCTCATTGCTTTCCCAACATCCCCTTCTCCTCTCCCAGGAACCACCCCCTTGCTCTTCTTTAGTCCCTGGGGAATTCTCTTGGGTTCCAGCTATGGCCCTCTCCTCAGAATGTTCTATATTTCTGCCACCTCTGCAGGATCCTTTATAATCTGCCCCCAGCAGTGCAGGGAATAAACCCAGCCTCTCCTGCTAAGGATAGGACTAGGGGTAGATGCAGTAACATGCAGGTTGTAATACAAACATGGTAAGATGTAGCCTTGAGATATTAATCTGTGAGGTTTTCTTTACCTCCTTCCCTGTAGAGTGACCAAGTGGGGAGAGTAAAGTCGATAGAGAGGAATTGAAAAAGGGCCCCAAATAGTCAATGTTGAGCTTTGTGACTCCCAAACAGCTTTTGAGGATCAAAAAGTAAGGTTTGGAGCATAAGGCACACAGAGAAACATGAAACAAGGAGACAGACTATAGAAATTAACAGGTGGCCACATCCCAAAGCCCTCCAGAGCCACCAGAGTATGCCTGCTGAGCAGAGAAAGAGGAGGAGCGGGAAGGACACATGCAGAAGAGCAGGTCAGCATTGGAAGCCTGGGGAGCATCTGAGAGCATTCCCCATCACCATGCACCCCCAGGAGGCCCTCAGCTGGTTGCTTATCCCAGAGATGTCTGCCAAGCTCCATCCATAATCCCCTAAAAGGACCCCGCATTTCAGCGTTTCAGGACTCTCTGAGCCTCGAATGTTAGCAATATTTTCACCTACAAGCAACTACAACAAAAAATATTATTAGCAGTGCCTTAAACATAGGAGGTTTATTGTTCTCATGTGACAAGAAGAATAGAGGTAGGCAATTGTTTTTGAAAAAGGGAGATTCCCCAGAACTCAGCTCCTGGGAATAGGATTCAGTTAGCTGTGCAATGATCTTAGGGAACTTATAATTCTAAAAACTTCCCAGGTGATCCTAATTTGCAACCAGATGTGGGAGGTACTGTCCTGGAGTTCACTGAACCTGCTGTGCTGTACCCTCTTCTCAGTTTCCACAGTCCTTTAGCTTCCAGAGGAGTCAACAGCACTACACCAGTGAACCACTGATTCATTAACTCACTCACATGGCCAACAAACAGTAAGTGCTAACCCTTCACCAGTCCAGAGAGGCTTGTGAACTGGGCCTGGAGACATGAGGATTTAGCAACATCCTCAAACAGGGTGGAATTTTCACAGAATCTATTTTAAGTGCTTTCTTTTTTAACTGAAGAAAGATGGGATAACAACCATCCAAGTCAGGGGTAGTCAACCTTTTTATACCTACTGTCCACTTTTGTATCTCTGTTAGTAGTAAAATTTTCTAACCACCCACCGGTTCCACAGTAATGGTGATTTATAAAGTAGGAAAATAACTTTACTTTATGGAATTTATAAAGCAAAGTTACAGCAAGTTAAAGCATATAATAATAATAATAATAATAATTACTTACCAAGTACTTTATGTTGGATTTTCGCTAAGTTTGGCAGAATCAATGGTTATAAAACAACTTACTATAGTTAAATTTATCTTTTTATTTATACTTTGGTTGCTCTGCTACCACCCACCATGAAAGCTGGAACGCCCAGGAGTAGGCAGTAGAGACCAGGTTGACTACCACTGATCCAAGTAAAAAGATTGGATTGAACATCTTCTTTTGCTTCCGTTTGCTCTTGAAGGCTTATTACAATGGAAAGATTCTGTTTAAGGCAACAAAACCTTAAGGACAAAGATGAAAGAAATGCAACAAAATGGAGAGATAGATATGGACACAATATTGGAAACTGAGAAACAGATGGCAAGTGATGAGTGACTGAGAGATCGGGCATGGGTTGTAGAGCAGAGGTGGCCCATAGAGTCCCTGAAAGGCATAAGATTGGGCACCCCAGCAATGTCTCAGAATGTGGGGTGTTGGTTAAAAGGCCATACTAAATGCAGAGGATCCTTATATTGCTTCTCCACTCCACCAGCCAGACATATCTCTCATATAACAGAAAACCTCCTGACAGATGAGATTAAGGGCAAGTTGGTGTGATAAATGAATGCTGAGATCCGCCAGCAATTTATCACTATGACAGCTGAGCATCCTGGTGGCCCAGCTTAGACCGCTCAGACAGAAGGCTAGAAATTTCCTCTCTAGGGAAACAGATACTCAAAGAAAAAACTCATAGCAGAATAAACTTTTAAGAAAACCATAATTAATACTTCAGAGAGGTAATACAAAATAACGGTACCACCTGACCAGGCAGTGTGCAGTGGATGGAGTGTTGGACTGGGATGCAGAGGACCCAGGTTCAAAACCTCAAGGTATCTGGCTTGAACGTGGGCTCATATGGTTTGAGCAAGGCTCACCAGCTTGAATCCAAGGTCACTGGCTTGAGCAAGGGGTTATTTGCTCTGCTGTAGCCCCCCTGGTCAAGGCACATATGAGAAAGTAATCAATGAACAACTAAGATGCCGCAAAAAAGAACTAATGCTTCTCATCTCTCTTCCTCCCTGTCTATCTGTCCCTCTCTGTCTCTTTCTCTCTATCTCTGTCACAAGAAGAAGAAGAAGAAGAAGAAGAAGAAGAAGAAGAAGAAGAAGAAGAAGAAGAAGAAGAAGAAAAGAAGATAATGGCACTAATAAATAAAAAACAAGCAATTCACAGAATAAAAATTAGTTCTTGATTTTTAAAAATAGGGGAAAATTTCAAGAGAATCCAAGTACACATTATTAGGAAGCTACAGGAAGTCGCATCACACCAAAAACAAAGGAGCGAACTAGGAGATGAAGAATTCAAGATGAAGAGTTCAAGGGAAAGAAATCTTCAGAGCAGGAGGCAATAGGCTCCAGATGGGTGTGTGAGAAGGAAAAAAATCAACAATTCCCTGACATTCTGGTAAAGAGTTGAAGGAGCATTAAGGACAGATATAAGTCAAAACATAAGATAATGTTGAACTCCAAGGGAGGAAAAAGTTGTATAACAAAGGAAACATTATCAGTGTACACTGCACGCCTGAGCTGGGGGAAATAGTTATAATAACTATAGCAGTGCTCTTTTGATTTAACCAGAAAATATGATATAGTTTACTTTGGAAGAAAGAAAGAATAAGAGTGCTACATTCCCATTTTTCATGGGAGGAAGTCAAGTTTATGTCTAAATCTGAAAAATTAATACAGTAGCGTGTTATGGAGACACAGGGAAGAAACATCCAGAAGAAGCAGCTATGCCAACTGAAAGTGAGACTCACTTCTCTGATGAGAACTGTGTGGGAAATGGTTATGTCAGACCACAGGGAATTGTTCTGGTTAAAACCCCAGACTTGTGATTCTTTCCCCATACTTCACTGGGTTCAGCCAAAGTCCTCCCTCGAGGACTGCCAAGTAAACTCTAAGGAAACACACAAACACACACAGTGACCTTCACTTGAACTTTGTTTTGCCCTTTGTTTCTAAGCCTAAAATGTCATAACAAATATGGAAGGAGCCAGAGCCCACACAGATTGGGGGAGCTTAGCGCAGAGGGTCTGTTTCCTGAGCTTCCTGCATCTACATTTCTTATCAACATGAAGAACTATGTGTGGCTAGAAGACTTCACTAGTTATTCAATAAATGGGCATGCAGTAGGTGTTTGAATAAAAGAAAGAATCGAGATATGAACAGCAATGAACCTGTAAAGTATTTTTCCAAGGAAGAAGGAAGGGCGTAGCCACCAAGTGTGGATAAGCAAAAGCTTTATTTAGTACAGCGCTTCCCGGACGATGTTCTCTGGTATGGGAAACAAGGGCCAGAGAAGTCGCATGGGGGAATCCACATGGGGGAAATTTAAAGGGTCATTTAGGGTGATCCAGTTAATATGACATGGCAAAATTTCATTGGCTGGCAGACAGTCGCTCTTTTCCAAAGGACTCCTGGGAAGTTTCATTTTGTGCGCATGGTTTGGGTGGTTCTAGCCAAAGTTCCCAGGTCTGGGTCCTCACATAACCTTCCCACATTGCCTGCTGACTTCACATTTTGACCTTTTATGTTATATAGGGGCGTCGCTATTCAACTGGCTACTTCCTGCTGGTTAGGGGCGTCATGGGGAGGGGAAGTAGGAAGTTGGTGGCTTTGAAGGAAGTCACGAGGAACATCTGTTTGACCATGACTTGAGAAGCTTCACGGATGCAGTCCTGTAAGAATTTAAAAAAAAAAAAAAAGCAAATATGAGTAATATGGTGATAATTAGAAGAGGATTTAGGATAGGGGCAGCCCAAGTGAGGATGGGTGGCTGCCATCAGGAGTTAAGTGGGTTGTAGGAGGAGAGATTCTTGCTCAGTTTCTCTTGCAGATGGTTGAGGACCTTGATGCTTTCTTCCATTGGGCCGGTCTCATTGAACAACATTGCTCCCTGCTTCAGCTCACTCTGGCGGCAGGTTCTTGGTGGGAGGGACAGGAGCAACAGGAGGGTCTGCAGGGCCCAACCTTTTGGTGAGATGGAGATGTGTAGGGCCCAGTGGTTCTGACTGCCAGTGGTCCTGCATGGGGGCAAGCTTGAGGCGAGAGACATGGTTAGAATGAGGGAAAAGCATTGATTATGGGGGAGCCCTTGGTAGTGAGGATGCCCCTTTCCTTCCAGAGGGCAGAGTGCTATGGGTGACAAGAAAAGCATATTTAGAGTCAGTATATATAGTTACATGTTTTCCCAGGGCCAGAGTGAGTGCCCATGTGAGGGCAATCAGCTCTACTTTCTAGGAGGTGGTGTCCTCTGGCAGCTATTGGGCTTTTAGGGTGGTGACCATCGTGTAGGCTGCCCATCATCATCCATTGGGTCCCTGTACAGAACCCCCATTTACAAAGAGTATTAGATCTGAATTTTTAAAAGGAGAATCTGCTAATCCATTTCGGGGTCTGTTGAAGAAATCTTTTAGCTCCGTACAAGAGTGGATGGGTTCCGGAAATGTCATTGGAGCTGGCAATAGAGTGGCTGGGTTAGATCAGGGAGAGGATAAAAGAGTGACTGAAGGGTTTTCGATGAACAGGAGGTGAAATTCTTGTAGGTGGGAAGGACCCAATAGAGAAAGAGATTTGTGCAAAAGGAGGTCGGTGAGCCTGTGGGAGGAGAAGACAGTGATGGGTTGGGAAAGGGTGAGCTTAGTAGCCTCCTTGGTGAGTTCAGCTGCTACTCTCAGTGCCCCGAGGTATGGCTGCCAGCCTTTGATGGTGGTGTCCAATTGTTTAAAGAGGTATGCTATGGAAGGTATATAGGCCCCACAGGTTGAGTTAACATGCCAACAGCATTACCATGCTTTTCATCAGTGAAAAGGTGAAAGGGGCATCTGAAGTCACATAAAATGAGAAGGAGAGAGGAGATGAGGGTGTCTCAAATGGTAGAGAAAGCCCTTTTGACGGTGTTGGGAGATGTGAGAGGTCCCATGGGAGTCTCTTTTGCAGCTCCGTAGAGGGGTTTGGCTAAGAGAGCAAAATTGGGAATCCAGTGTCTAAAGAAGCCTATTAGACCAAGGAAAGAAAGGATTTGATCCACGGTGGTAGGTGGCTGGAGGTTGCGGAGGGTCTGAGTTTAATCTAGGGTAAGACCTCGGGTGGTGGGGGTTAAGGTGATGCCCAGATAGACTACGAACTGAGAGTGAAATTGAGACTTAGTAGAGGAGACACAATACCCTTTCACGGTGAGGAAGTTAAGAAGGGTGGTGGTGTGTCTCCTTGAGGCAGACAAGGAGGGGCTGCAGAGGAGTAGGTCATCTACATATTGTAAGAGAGTACTAGCCTTGAGATTGCATGTAGCTAGGTCCTGAGCTAGCACCTGTCCAAACAGACGAAGGCTGTCTCTGAACCCCTGGGGTAAGACAGTCCATGTAAGCTGCTGGGCTGCATTAGTATCTGGGTCAGTCCAAGTAAAGGCAAACAGAAAGTAAGAGTCAGGGTGTAGAGGAATGGTAAAGAAAGCATCCTTGAGATCTAGGATCGTGAAGTGAGTGGTGTCTGAGGGAATGTGTGACAGTAATGTGTAGGAATTAGGGACTACTGGATGGAGGGGAACTACTGCCTCATTGATTAGGCGTAAGTCTTATACAAGGCAATAAGCTCCTGAAGGTTTTCAAACAGGAAGGATGGGGGTATTGCAGGGAAAGTCCGTGGGGATGAGTAAGCCTTGCTTTAAGAGGCGGGTAATTATTGGTTTAAGACTTTGGTGGTGACTTGCTGAAATAGGAAATTGGGGTCTAGATGGGAATTGGGAAGAATTCTTTAAGTGAGTGTGTACAGGTGGGTGGTGGGTTGCTACCACAAGGGTAGAAGTGTCCCAAACTTGAGAGTTGACAATATCTGGTGAAATAGGAGGTGTGATTGGGTTAGGATGACCTGTAGTAGTGGGAGAACCTTCAGTCAAGGGTGGGAGGAGTAGGTGGGAAGATGCTGTCAGTTGGATAATGGCTCTGAGACTTTGTAGAATGTCCTGACCCAGAAGGGGTACAGGGCATGAGGGCATAACTAAGAATGAATGCAAAAAGGGGATTCTGTCTAAACTGCATGTCAGGGGTTGTGTGCAAAGGAGAAAAGAACAGGTCCCATCCACTTCTATAACTGAGACCTGTGAGGGAACTAGAGGTCCAGAGTGTGATGGAAAAACAGAGAAGGTAGCCCCTGTGTCCACAAGAAATAAGATGGAGTTACCTGCTACCTGCAGCATTACCCGGGGCTCGGCAAGGGTGATGGGGGTCTTCAGGTACGGGCCACGTCAGTCGTCCATGAGGCTGAGTTCAAGCAGTGGGCCCACCTGGCTGACTTGGCCTCCCATTTGGGTGGCTTGTCCTCCATGTTGAGGCACTAAGGAAGAGCCTGCTGCCCAAAAGGGGCAATTACTTCACCAGGCGACTGGAATGCTTGCAGTCAGGGCAGGGTTTAGTGGGCAGCCATGGGCAGGGACACTGTTGATCCCAGTAACCCTCTTTGACACACTTAAAGCAAGCTCCTAATGAAGTTCCTCTTTGCAGCCCGGACTTAAGTTGGGCACCTTCTGTGCCTTGCCCCTGTTGCTCTGCCGGCCTCAGGGCTGCCACAAGAGCCTAGGTTTGGAGAGTTACCTTCTGCTGCATGCGGGCCTGGCAAACAGCCTCAGCCTTTTTCTACTAGCCTTAACCATTAAAAACTTTAAATGCCATGTTCACAGGTCTTGAATACCGGTTTGGAGGTGAGAGTAAAGGGGGGGCTCCTGGGGAGTCTGGCACCCAGATCCAGCCAGAAATGCCAGAGCCAGATACAGGACAGGGCCAGGCCTTCCTGTAAGAAGACCAGAGCTGGGCCATGGGGTCAGGAGCCCTGCAAATCAGCGTGAGGGCCAATGCCCAGCAGAGGGTGGCCTAATGGGGGAGGGGTTTAAGAACACAGCAAAGAAGTGAGGGGCCCCTGGCCAGCAGGGGAGGAAAAAGAGAGACTGGTATTTGCAGGTGAATAAGAAACAGGATCCTGCAAAGGAAGGGCAGGAGCCCAATAGGACAGAGGGTGCCGTGCAGGAGGGAAAGAGAGTTGGAGGTCAGCGAAAGAGGAAATATCAGGAGTGGAGGGTTTAGGTGAGGTTTCTCTGACCACAAAGGTCCTGCATCGTGTAGCAGGCAGCGCAGAGATTAGGATGGGAGCGCAAATACTAGAAGCCCTGAATGTAAGAGATCTCCAACTATTCCCCAGTTCTTTGGCAATAGTTAAATTGGTGAGGATGTTAAAATCGAAAGTCCCTTCAGGAGGCCACCTGGTTTGATATCTAGTGGGTTCTGTGGCCTGGCCACAGCAGAGAAAAATAACACTTTCTTCTTCTTTAGGGAGGGAGAGATTTCGGATAAGGCACTCCAGGAGTGTTATTGAATCAGGTTTAGATTCCTGTGCCTCTATGGTCGCCCTCAGTCCTCAGAGTGATCAGAGATGAGAATTGATGTCCTGCAACTCAATCTTTGGCCACCAGGTGGTTAGGTAGAGTGGGAGTGACCAGGACGTCTCCACAGGCATACACGCACTCAGAACAGATAAGAGGTCACTGAAGCAGCTGCGATTACGGACAGCAGAAAGTACTGTGGGGAAGATGGAGGCAGGGGACTTACTGCATCGTATGCCAAAATGGGTGAAAAGTCAGAGATTCTGGTTCTTCCTCAGAAGGGAAGGGGAGAGGAGGAGCCCCAGTGGGCTTCAACTCCTCCCGGGTTTTAGCACCAAATGTAAGGTATTTTTCCCTGCCAAGGAAGAAGAAAGGGCATAGCCACCAAGTGTGGAATAGTAAAAGCTTTATTTAGTACAGTGCTTCCCGGATGGTGTTCTCTGGTCCAGGGTCAGGGGCCAGAGAAGTCACATGGGGGAATCTGCATGGGGAAAATTTAAAGGGTCATTTAGGGTGGTCAAGTTAATATGATGTGGCAAAATTTCATTGGCTGGAAGACTGTCACTCTTTTCCAAAGGACTCCTGGGAAGTTTCTTTTGGCACGCATGGGTGTGAGTGGTTCTAGCCAATGTTCCCAGGTCTGGTTCCTCACATGACTTTTCCCCATTGCCCACCGACCTCACAGAACCCATTAGTTTTCACACATTAATTCTTCACAAATGTTAGGACCCACACAATTTGCCTCTAATGCTTCTTTCTGATTCACCTTAGAGGTTTAATAATGGCTCATTATGTATTTTGCTATATATGAAGTAGGCACTTTCCATGTGCAAGGGGCACTCCTGTCTTCAAAGAACTACAATGTGTTTGGGAATGTGAATAAAGAAGAATTTAAACCCATGGCCACAGACAGTCAAGGATGGGTGCAAAGAAAGAAGTTGCTGTGGACTTGAACCCATAACCTCAATGAGAGGTTGGTACAAAGAGGTATGACTTTCCCAGCACTAGCTGCAAAGTCCCTAGAGTCCTTTTCAAGTATTTTGTTCACACAAAAGATGGGAAAATGAGAAGAGAGTGTCACATTAAGTGACACTCTTACTTTTTTTTTTTTTTTTTTTTTTTTACAGAGACAGAGAGAGGGATAGATAGGGATAGACAAACGGGAATGGAGAGAGACATGAGAAGCATCAATCATCAGTTTTTCGTTGTGACACCATAGTTGTTCATTGATTGCTTTCTCATATGTGCCTTGACAGTGGACCTTCAGCAGACTGAGTAACTCCTTGCTCCAGCCAGCGACCTTGAGTTCAAGCTGGTGAGCTTTGCTCAAACCAGATGAGCCCACACTCAAGCTGGAGACCTTGAGGTCTTGAACCTGGGTCCTTCTGTATTCCAGTCTGATGCTCTATCCACTGCACCACCACTTGGTCAGGCAGGAACACTCTTATTGACAAAAGTCAACAAAGAGCAAATTTGTTGGCTTTCTGCAAGTATTCTCGTGTTTACTTTAGTTAGTGCTTCTACTCTAAGGCAGATTGTATTTCTACTTAGGAAAGGCTGTTATATTGTAATGTTATAAAGTACTGCACCCTAGATTCTGAAAGGCACTGTACCTCATTTCATCAAGTTCACATAAAGACACCCAGACCAGATAAGTTTTGAAGAGTTTTATTAAAGGAGGAAATTTATTAAATATGCCGGTCGCATATAGCTTACATGGGGCAACAGGCTCCAGACTTAGTCCCAAAGCAGCATCCAACTTCCTCAGGGCTCCCATTCCCTTCTCCTTCACTGCCGGATTAGGAACATGGTTGCCATGGAAGAGGTGGCACAGATGGGAAGGCGTTTGGACCCAGCATTTCCAAAACCTAGCCGAATTTTATTCCCTACCCTAGCAGCTGTTTAGCTTTATTTCTTATCATAAAAGCAGCAAATAAAAATACAATTTTATAAATTGACCTCCCTAACAGTGGGCTGCTTTAGCCTATATGAGGTTTTCAATTTTTCCCACAATTCCCTGAAAATTCTTTTTACAATTTTTACTATATTGGCTAATGCAGTGGGTCTCCCTTATGAACTCCATGCCTTCTATGTAACTGAGAGACTTGGAGAGACTCCAACATCCCCTTGGCCCTGTGGGAGAGTGCTGGAATTTTTCTCTAATTTTTACACCAGTGGAGGGCAACAAGCCACTATCCCCAACCCACGGAGGGCTTATTTCTAATAATTTTATTTCCTATAATTCTATTATGATTCTATTACTCCTTCTGGAGCTGCAATTTAAATTAAAAAACTGCCAATTAACTAGCAAGGTCCACACCTACGGTTTGTTAATTTCTAAATTCTTTTTCTCTCCTTTAAAATTTTTCTAAAGCAATGTTCTAATTTTTAATACTATTCCTACCCTGTATTTTCCAAATGAGCAAAACCTCTTTTGGTCAGTAGGCGGACATTTGAAACTAGTTTCCATTCTATATTTTTAATTATCTCACCCCTACTTTATTGCCTTTCCAGTCACTCTGCATACAGCAGGCTGAATTCTAACCTAATCATGTGCCTGAAGGTGGCGGGGCTTGTCTTTTGGTATTTGGTTTGCTGTTTACAGTTTGCATTCCATTAGGGTGCAGTGCTGGTGGAGACCGGAGAGCAAAGGAGGGGGCGAAGGGGAACGTGTACATTCGCCTCTCCTCGGCTGCGACCCTACACCCTCGGTCTGCACACCATGCCTCCCTGCTCGGCTTTTCTTTTACTCAAACTGCCTATTTGCTAGTCTTTTGGCTCTAGAGTCTGGAGAAACACTTTCAATTTGTGGGCTTCACTTTTATTTAAATCGCTTTCTTGCCAGCCCTTTTTGTATTGAGTAAGCTTTTAGCCGTTACTATATTCCAGACTGCTTTTACTATCTGGAGTTTAAAAGTTCCAGCTGATGTTACCTATTACAAAACTGAGACTTGTTCCAGGAGAATCTAAGAATTAGTGCTCCAATAAAGCGAGAAAGATAAGACAGATTATTAACTAGCACCCGGAATAAGATGGTGTTTGACTATAGACCTATTAATTATTACACAATACAAGGTGAAGAAGCCAACAGAAGAGAAAAATTTCCTTCAGAGGAGAAACCTAACAGGGTGCCCGAAGCTAATTTGAAAACAAAGAGAGAACAACAATTCGCCACTTAAGATTGCTTTTTAGTCAGAAGCTTCCAATTTTGATACAAAAGACTCAAACAGACATATTGAGACATTGAACAAAGACTTATACACAAACAAACAATGCATGCTCTATTTCAATTAAATAGTACCGGATAATTTGATAAACAAAGACAAAGCCTAGTAGATGAGGGAAGGGCTCCCTCTTGTGGCCTCCCAGGTGCACACAGGCCATGGCACCAGAGATTTCTTAACCAGGGGTTTTAGTCAGAAACATTAAAACAAAGACTGAGATCTCGACAAAAACAGAGAAGCCTCCAGAAGTCCGAAGTAAGATTAATCAATTCAGATTAGCTCAGTTTCCACTGATTCATGGGATGCGAGAATGACTAATCCTGGACAGACTCAATCTCCACTATGCCTTCCTAGAGCACAAAAAGAGTACCCACTAATATTTCTCTAGAGAACCTGACATCTCTGAAGGCCCGAGGCATAACTGGTGGACCTGTTCCACTCAGTTCTCACTAATGTCCCGCCATAGTATGAGGAAATATCTCCTAGAATCTGAGGCAGGACCTAGAAACTTTACACCAATGTCTCGGTCTTGGAGAGCAAACTGCAAACATGCTGACCACATCTGATCTATTTCACTGTACCCCAAAACATTAAAAAGCAAAAGCAAGAGTTCAGAGGAAAGCTAGAAAATTCAGTAAAGCAAAAAGAGTTGCTTTACCTACCCCCTTGAGTTCTCTGCTGAATAGTCCAAAGTGTCTAATTTGGGTACCCGGGGTGTCTACCAGAGAACTGTCCAAACCGCACAGGAAGACTGGGAGCCCTGGAACATCTCAGGTGGCACGTCTCTTCGAGATTCAAACGGGGCTGGTCAGCTCAGCGGACAATCCAACCGATTCGAGGTATCTCAATCCAGTGATGTTAAACACCAAATCCTGGATGAGCCCTCATATGTTATAAAGTACTGCACCCCAGATTCTGAAAGGCACTGTACTTCATTTCATTGAATTCACATACAGACACCCAGTCCAGATAAGTTTTGAAGAGTTTTATTAAAGAAGAAAAATTTTTAAATATACCGGCTGCATATAGCTTACACGGGGCATGTAAAGCCAGGAGGCACGGCCACCATCACAGCTGCCTGGCCCATGCAGGATCGCATTGGATTCGGACTGTTGGTAAAGAAACAATGTAGCCAAGAACTGGTGGACCATTAGCTTTAATCCTAGCTTGCACCGGAGGCCAAGAAATACACACAGTGGGGAAACACTTCCCTTTCCATTCAGAGCTCCCAAAGCCACTGACTTATCCAAGTTTTCTAGAATCAATGGTTTCTAGCTCACCAGTCCCATTCACCTCTGTTCCCCATCTTCTTCTCTCTTCACAAACTGAAGAAATTGACTTCTCCCTCAGCACTCCACCATCTTGGCTGCTTCTCCTGGCTTCCTACACATGGCCTTTCTCTGCTCTCTTCTCTAATGCTAATCTCAGGAACCAAGAGAGAGTAAGCTCCAGGTCTGCCCCATTTTATAGTGTAGAAAATTCAAACCCTTAATCCAATCTACAAACAAGAAAATCTCTGATACAAAGCCACTTATCTGAGGCATAAATGGGATTCCTCATAAGAGTGCACCACCCTACATTGAAAAGAGTGGGAAAGGCTTAGACTTAAAACTAAGCCTTAGGCTATAAGGATCCTGTCTGCTTACACCTGTCCCCAACACAACACACATTAATATAATCACGCCCATCCCAAGCAAGAAGGGCAACCAATATCATCACCTGGGCAATGGGCCTCCACATGGGAAACACCATCTTTAACAAAGTGAGCATGTTGGGCAAATAAAATATATTATGCTCACTTTGTTAAAGATGGCGCTGCCCATGTGGAAGCCCATTGCCCTGGTGATAACATTAGTTGCCCTTCCTGCTTGGGATGAACGTGATTGTACTAATATGTGTTGGGGGAGGGCTTTTGCACCAAAAGGTTTTAAAAGGAAGAGTGATTATGTTGTTCAGGAGAAGAGGGATTACATTCCAGGAGGAGAGAGAATAGAAAGGAGAGCAGAGAAAGGCCATGTGGAGCAGAGGGGAAGCAGCCAAGAAGGCAGAGTGCTAAAGGAGAAGCCAGTTTGTGCAGAGAGAAAAAGATGGGAACAGAGGTGAATAAGGCTTGTGAGCTAGAAACATTTGATTCTAGGAAACTCGGATAAGTCAGTAGCTTTGTGAGCACTGAATGAGTGAGTTTTGGAGCCCAGTGTGTGTTTTTACTTGCCCACTGGGTGCAAGCTAGGATTAAAGGTAATGGTCCACCAGTTCTTGGCTCCGTTGTTTCATTACCGACTGTCCGAATCAAAAGTGAACCTGCATGGGCCAGGTGGCTGGGATGGTGGCCATGCTACTGGCTTTACATTTGGCATAGTCTGTGGCAGGATTCGATACAGATCAGTATGGAACCACCACCACCTTTGAGTGGAGGAGTAGAGGACTGGCTGCTGTTTTGGTTCCCTGTGGCTGTCCTTTTGGGGACCATGGGCTGGATGACTTTTACAGCCATGCATGAGGAAACCAAGAGCTCTGAGGAAGAGGCTGCCTAGGACCTGCAAACTGAGTAGTGGAAGGAGCTGGAGCAAATGAGAGAGAAAGAGATACCGACCCTGGAGCTGGAGCAAGCACCAGAGAAGGCAGCTAACCAGATTTGTGATATTCACTTGGAAATGGAGCAGCCACTGGAGAAGGAATCACAGGTCCATGAGTTGCAGATTGCCCTGGACATTGTGGAAAGCCAGAAGCTGTGGGATGCCAGGGCTAAGGCTGGGGATGGAGTCATAAGGCTCACAAAGCAGAAGACAACGGCGGCCCCAGACTCAAGCCTGGCAGCAGGAACTGATGTTTTCAGTTCCTCTTTGGAGGATGAGGAGAATTGAGCTGGAATTGTGATCCGTAGTCTCCAGAAGGTGAGAGCCCAGCAGCAAGGTGCACCTGCTATACCCCTGATAGGTCTGCGATTTGGGGACATAGGGGTGGATGCCATCATGCTCTTCAAAGCAGAGATGGAAGTGTTGACTGCCACGTGCTTCTTTTTGGGACCTGCCAGGATGGCATGGATGAGGAGGGTGGCTTAGGCCCCATGTGCATGGACTGATTCCTGGATTACGACCAAAATGAGCACTGGCTCTTTTGTTGGATGGACTTATGGATTTTGGACAATGTGAAATACCCTAATGGCAGTGGGGGGCGGCTTTGCTGAAAGCACTCCCTTGCCCTGGGAAGCTTTTCCCATGGCTAGAAAGAAGGCCAAGGACATTTTGTGCTTTTGGCAAAGTGCTCAGAGACTGGTGAAATGTACCTTTGTAATTGTTGAAATTGTATAATTTGTCATGTTGTTGTAATTTGTGTAATGTGTCTAATATTCTTGCAAAGGGATGCTAGTGGTGTAGATTGTGGGTAGTAACGTGAGCATAGGGGTGGATTGTTGGGCAGATAAAATATATTATGCTCACTTTGTTAAAGATGATGCTGCCCACGTGGAAGCCCGTCGCCCGGGTGATAATATTAGTTGCCCTTCTTGCTTGGGATGAACGTGATTATATTAATGTGTGTTGGAGGAGGGCTTTCACGGCAAAGGAAGAGAGATCACGTTTTTCCAGGAAAGAGGGATTAGGTTATAGAAGGAGAACAGAGAAAGGCCATGTGGAGGAGAGAAGTACAGCCAAGATGGCGGAGTGCTGAAGGAGAAGCCAGTTTGTGCAGAGTTTGTACGGAGAGAAGGAGATGGGGAACAGAGGTGACTGGGGCTGGTGAGGTAAAAACTCTGATTCTAGGAAACTTGGATAAGTCAGTGGCTTTGGAATCCCTGAATGAAAAGGGAAGTGTTTTCCCACTGTGCATATTTCTTGCCCACCGGGTGCAAGCTAGGATTAAAGCTAATGGCCCACCAGTTTTTGTCTCCATTGTTTCATTACCAGCAGTCTGAATTCAATGCGAATCTTCAGGGGCCAGGCGGCTGTGATGGTGGCCGTGCCTACTGGCTTTACATGCCCCGTGTAAGCTATATACGGCCGATATATTTAATAAATTTTCTCCTTTAATAAAACTCTTCAAAACTTATCTGGATTGGGTTTCTGTATGTGAATTCAATGAAATGAAGTACAGTGCCTTTCAGAATCTGGGGTGCAGTACTTTATAACATATGGGTTTCATCTGAGATTTAGTGTTTAGCATCCCCAGATTGAGACACCCCAAATCGTTCGGACTCTCTGCTGAGCTGCCTGGCCCCACTGGAATTTCTAGGAGACGTGCCACCTGAGATGTTCCAGGGCTCCCAGTCTTCCTGTGGGGTTCAGAAAGTTCTCTGGTAGACACCCCCGGTACCCAAATTAGACACTTTGGACTATTCAGCAGAGAACTCAAGGGGGTAGGTAAAGCAACTCTTTTTGCTTTACTGAATTTTCTAGCTTTCCTCTGAACTCTTGCTTTTGTTTCTTTATGTTTTGGGGTATGGCGAAATAGATCAGACGTGGACAGCATGTTCGCAGTATGATCTCCAAGACCGAGACATTGGTGGAGAGTTTCTAGGTCCTGTCTCAAACTCTAGGGGTTATTTCCTCATACTCTGGTGGGACATTAGTGAGAACTGAGTGGAACAGGTCCACCAGTTATGCCTCGGGCCTTCAGAGATGTCGGGTTCTCTAGAGAAATATTAGTGGGTACTCTGTTTGTGCTCTAGGAAGGCATAGTGGAGATTGAGTCTGTCCAGGATTAGTCATTCTCGCATCCCATGAATCAGTGGAAACTGAGCTAACCTGGATTGATTAATCTCACTTCGAACTTCTAGAGGCTTCTCTGTTTTTGTCGAGATCTCAGTCTTTGTTTTAATGTTTCTGACTAAAACCCCTGGTTAAGAAATCTCTGGCCTGACCGGGCAGTGGCGCAGTGGATGGAGCATTGGACTGGGATGTGGAAGACCCAGGTTTGAGACCCCGAGCTCGCCAGCTTGAGCACGGGCCCATCTGGCTTGAGCAAAAGCTCATCAGCTTGGACCCAAGGTCGCTGGCTCCAGCAGGGGGTGGTTTGGTCTGCTGAGGGTCTGCAGTCAAGGCACATGTGAGAAAGCAATCAATGAACAACTAAGGTGTTGCGATGGCAACGAAAGACTAATGATTGATGCTTCTCACCTCTCTCCGTTCCTGTCTGTCTGTCCCTATCTATCCCTCTCTCTGACTCTCTCTCTGTTCCTGTAAAAAAAAAAAAAAGAAAGAAAGAAATCTCTGGTGCCATGGCCTGTGTGCACCTGGGAGGCAACGAGCAGGAGCCCTTCCCTCATCTACTAGGCTTTGTCTTTGTTTATCAAATTATCTGGTACTATTTAATTGAAATAGAGCATGCATTGTTTGTTTGTGTATAAGTCTTTGTTCAATGTCTCAATATGTCTGTTTGAGTCTTTTGTATCAAAATTGGAAGCTTCTGACTAAAAAGCAATCTTAAGTGGCAAATCGTTTTTCTCTCTTTGTTTTGAAATTAGCTTCCTGTTAGGTTTCTCCTCTGAAGGAAATTTTTTTCTTCTGTTGTCTTCTTCACCTTGTATTGTGTAATAATTAACAGGTCTGTAGTCAAACACCGTCTTATTCTGGGTGCTAGTTAATAATCTGTCTTATCTTTCTCGCTTTATTGGAGCACTAATTCTTAGATTCTCCTGGAACAAGTCTCAGTTTTGTAATAGGTAACATCAGCTGGAATTTTTAAACTTTAGAGCCCTGAATAGAAAGGGAAGTGTTTTCCCACTGTGTGTATTTCTTGTCCGCCGGGCACAAGCTAGGATTAAAGCTAAAGGCTCACCAGTTCTTGACTCCATTGTTTCATTACCGTCTGTCCAAATCAAATGCAAACCTGCTGGGCCAGGTGTTTGTGATGGTGGCCGTGACTACTGACCATATAACCGCTCCTTTAAATAAGAAGCTTCAAGGATATTTTATAATTTAGGCCAAGCGGTCAGAGTGTTTGTAAATATAATTTTGTACTTGTGTAATTTACAACAGCTCAAAATGTCCGATCATATTTCTGCTTAGGAAGGGCTGTTATATTTTAAAAGAAGAAGTTTTTATACTTAGAAGGTTTTGAATAGAAGGAGGAAAGAGGCTTGCACCCCTCTCTTCTCCACACCTGAGTGAAAGATGGTAAAACAGTCCGGAATATAGGAGGGGGAAGAGAGACTTAAGTAGCCCTTTTCTCTCCCCTTTCTTTCTCCTTAATGGGTGATTTACAAATGATTATCCTCTGGCATCCTGTAAGCTCCCTCCCATCCTGAAATTACGTGATTGACAAATATACATTAGGACAGAGGAATAACTAACGAGACCCATGAATGTTAACTTATGTTCTGTAAAGGGTATATAAGATATAAAAAATTAATTTCAGGGAGCACGTGTCTTTGGAGCTATAGCCCTATGTGCTTTACTGGCTTTTATAAATAAATTCTCTTTTTCCTCTTACGGTTATTAAGTATCAATCCTCCAAGGTTTTGCTCTCCTGCAACACTGTAGCCTCAGGAATCCATGAGGTCCACTACTGGCCCCACCAATTCATATCATAGTTTTATAAAGTACTGTACCCAAGATTCTGAAAGGCACAGTAACTCATTCCATCGGGTTTACGTAGAGACACCCAGTCCAGATGAATTTTGAAAAGTTTTATTAAAGGAGGAAATTTATTAAATACGCCGGCCACATATAGCTTACATGGGGCAGCAGACCCAAATTGTGTGTATGAATAATATCCCAGAGGCTGGTTATATACTCTTAATTATACGTGGTCGGGGAAAAGCATGACATCATGGCATAAGCTTATAACTTTTGTTTTCTCCTATACAAGTTTGGCAAAAAGGATGAAGAGGAATGGGACACAATTCATTAGCAAGTTTACAACATTTGTTTATAGGATTCATAAAAAACATTTCTACATATTAAAACTTACAAGGTAACACAATAGTAAAAATGTCACTCTACATACAGTATTAAAAGATATTCCTATTGTTGGGCAGATAAAATATATTACGCTCACTTTGTTAAAGATAGCACTGCCCACATGGAAGTTCGTTGATATTAATGTGTGTTCTGGGACAGGCTGTCGGCAGGCCGGGTCATTATAGCCTAAGGCTTAGTTTTAAGAGTAAGCTCTTCTCCACACCCTTGACTGATTGGATGATGTAGGGTGGTGCACTCTCATGATGAATCCCATTCGGCCTCAGATGAGTGGCTTTGTATCGGAGACTTTCTTGTTTGTATAACTGGATTAAAGGTTTTGAATCTATGCTATAAAGTGGAAGAGGCCAGGAGCTTGCTCTCTCTCTTGGTTCCTGAGGTAGAAGAGAGGAGAGCAGATTAAGGCCACATGGGAGGCCAGGAGAAGCAGCCAAGATGGCACAGTGCTGAGAGAGAAGCCAGTTTGTTAAGAGTTTGAGCAGGAGGAGATGGGGAACAGAGGTGAATAAGTCTGGTGAACTAGAAACCTTTGATTCTAGGAAACTCGGATAAGTCAGTAGCTTTGTGAGCACTGAATGTGTGGGTTTTGGAGCCCAGTGTGTGTTTTTGCTTGCCCCCCGGGTGCAAGCTAGGATTAAAGTTGATGGCTCACCAGTTCTTGGCTCCGTTGTTTCATTACAGACTGTACGAATCTAATGCGAACCTGCACGGGTCAGGCTGCTGTGATAATGGTGGCCCTGGTTACTGGCTTTACAATGCCCATGGCAATTTAAATGTCCTTGACTTTGGGAAATAAGATAGCTATAAGAGAAGTACAACCTTTTTATTTTTTTAATGGATTTTGAGAGAGAGAAAGATGAGACAGAGTGAGAAGTAGTTGCTTCACTTTAGTTGTTCATTGATTGCTCCTTGTAAGAGCCTTGATGAGGGGTTGGGGGGAAGGCAGCAACTCCTTGTTCAAACCAGTGACCTTGGGTTTTAAGCCAGTGACCTTGGGCTCCAGTCAGCAACCGTGGGATCATATAGATGATTCGTAGCTCAACCTGGCAACCCTACGCTCAAGCTCGTAAACCTGCGCTCAAATCAATGAGCCAGTACTCAAGCTGGCAACCTCAGGGTTTCAAACATGGAACCTTAGCATTTCAGGTCAACACTCTATCCACTGCACCACCACTGCTCTAATTATGTGTGTTCAGAACAAAGACTAGCACAGAATAGTTTCTCTATAAATATTTTCACATGAATGAAAAATAAAAACCTTGCTTCTGATGTCCGTATGTATATACCACATTTTGCTTATCCATTCATCCATTGATGGACACTGGATTGCTTCTACTTCTTAGCTATTGTGAATAATGCTGAATGTGGGTGTATCTCTTTGAGACCCTGCTTTTAATTCTTTTGGTTATATACCAACACATGAAATTACAAGGTCATATGGTCATTTTATTTGTAATTTTTTAAAGGAAATAATGTGCTGTTTTCCACAGCAGCTGTACCATTTATGTCCCTACCAACAGTGAAGAAGGGTTTGCTTGAGCAGGTGGTGATGCAGTGGATAGAGCATTGGACTGGGATGCAGAGAACTCAGGTTCAAAACCTGAGGCCACCAGCTTGAGTGCGGACTCATCCAGCTTGAGTGATGGCTCACCAGCTTCAGTGCAGGGTTGCTGGTTTGAGCGTGGGATCATTGACATGACCCCATAGTTGCTGGCTCAAGCACAAGATTGTTGGCTTGAGCTCAAGGTTGCTGGCTTGAGCAAGGTGTCACTTGCTCTGCTATAGCCCCCAGTCAAGGCATATATGAGAAAGCAGTCAATAAATAATTAAGGTGTCACTATGAAGAATTGATACTTTTCATCTCTCTCCCTTCCTGTCTGTCTGTCCATATCTGTCCTTCTCTCTGTCTCTCTCACTGTCTCTGTCTCACACACACACAAAAAAAAATTTTTAAGTGCACAAGGGTTTCAATTTCTTCACATCTTTGCCATGCTTGTTGTTGTTATTTTCTGATAGCGCCATCCTGAAGGGTATGAGGTGGTTCTACTGACACTTTTCTGAGTAAATATGCCCACCCAAAACTGACCGCAGTGCTGACCAGGACAGGGTCTGTTACCTTTGCTCAAGTTATTAGCATGGTTTGCTGCTGTGGCCCATCCACCCAAAGGGCCTGTGGACAACAAAGCCACACACACACATAATTTCCTGGGTCTTCAACTTGCAAATGGCAGCTTCATTAACAATTCTTCATAAAATTCATGACCTACTGTCACTGTCCTGACCTTAAGCTGCTTAACATTTTTATCTGATTAGTTTTCTTTGCAAGAATGGCTCTAGATTCTGCCAGAAGCACCACCTTAGAAAGGACACTGCTGAGACCCCACAAGAAGCTCCATGGGGAGTAAAGCAGAGCTCCTCAGTGAACACTAGGGATGTGGAGCAGGTGGCAAGTGAAAGGACGTTGCAGGCAGGCTGGTAACTCCCAGGCAGATCAGGAGGAAAACTCTCTCTTGTCACTCTCATCTCAAAGCTCCACGTTCCATTCTGCGGCCTTTCTGACACATTAGAATTTGAAACCTTTTGTTTTTTCAATAAAAGAAAATATACAATTTTGTTTAGTCACTTTTCAATAAATTTAAATTCTTGAGGGGTACAGCATCACACAGATTGTGTAATGACCTTAGCAGGAAGGCTGCTTTGAAGTTTGACAGGAACCAGGCCACAGTGTCTATGGGCACCGAGTGACCTTTCTCCAGATGCCTCTCTGGTCTTGTTCAGTTTGCTACCTAGAGTTACTGAGTTACATTTTATGCTCATAAGCACATCTCTTACCCAAATGGAATTCAGTTTTATGTTGGGCATAAACACCTTTAATTTTTAAGAAGGAATGTTTTCTCCTTCTGGTTCTGGAAACCTTGCTGATAGCCAGCAAAAATGGCCTTGGTCACAGCCCCCAACATAGCTACCACTTCATTTTATTTTATTTTTGAGAGAGAGGAAGGAGGATAGAGAGAGAGAGAGAGAGAGAGAGAGAGAGAGAGAGAGAGAAGCATCAACTTGTTGTTCCCCTTAGTTGTGCCATTGATTGACTCCCATGTGCCCCAACTGAACTGGCAACCTTGGGGGTGGAGCCAGTGAGCCCAGTGCTCCATCTCTTGCACTACTGGCCACCTCTTTAGAAGCCCTGTTCTTGACAGGCTTCCTTCCACAGGATCTAAGATGGTGGTCAGAGTGAATTTGATCTCTTTTGATAGGATGAGAATCTCTCTCAAATTAGAGAAGAACAAAG
Source organism: Rhynchonycteris naso (assembly GCA_037038555.1). Lineage (NCBI taxonomy): Eukaryota > Metazoa > Chordata > Mammalia > Chiroptera > Emballonuridae > Rhynchonycteris > Rhynchonycteris naso. Next base: position 180,406,473 of record CM072995.1, on the reverse strand, counting down.
TACTTCTGAAATACAATTTGTCCCCAAATAAACTGTTCTGATTGCTGAATCCAAGATGTAGTGATACATGTTCTAAATCTTACTCAGATTCCTTAAAACTAGTTTTAATCTCCAGAAGGTTTATACCATACTATTTTGTTGATACCATTCATTATTTTGTGATAAAAAGTTCACACTACAAAAAAGTAGTAGTTCCACTAATAATTCTACCCAAGAAAAATAGCTTTATTTCTCCATATTAAGTTTGAGAGACAGCATATCAGCTTACTTGAACATTGCCTCAAAATTTGTAATTAATCCTAAAATGATGTAAGTAAGAGTTCTTCAGGTCATTAAAAGGGAAAATAGAAATCAGTTTCATAAAGTATTAAGATTGCTCAAGCCTGACCTGTGGTGGCGCAGTGGATAAAGCGTCGACCTGGGAATACTGAGGTCGCCAGTTCAAAACCCTGCACTGGTCTGGTCAAGGCACATATGGGAGTTGATGCTTCCAGCTCCTCCCCCCTTTCTCTCTCCCTCTCTCTCTCTCTCTCTCTCACTCTGTGTCTCCTCTCTAAAATAAATAAAATAAAAAGAAATTAAAAAAAAAAAAGATTGCTCAAGTTACAGCCCAGAACCATACCCCCTCGAGCTTTGCAGGATCATGTTCTCTGGCAAAGTGGAGTTAGGACTGGAGAGAACCCAAACAAAACACCACCAAAAAGCATGCAGGAGACAGTGGGACATGGCCATTATGATTCAGGAGACCTCCTGCCCTTTGAGTCAGTAATAATAATAATATTGAGCACTCCTTGGGTGCTTTTGAAACCTTGGAAGCCCCTCAAAGCCCTACCGTAGGCCCAGGGCACTGAGTTGCTGAAAAAGGTCATTGCTACAAATATTATATAACCTGATGTCTTCCACGCTGGTGGACAGCATGGGAGAAAGGGAGCAACCAACTCTGAGTGCCAAGTGTTACAGCAACACCCTCCTCACAAAGCTTCTTTCCAGCAACCACTCATGCGTGTTCCCATATGTTCACAGCAGGGCAGCCAGAGTGACCCTATCCAGACACAGTCTGATTGTGCTGCGCCTCTGCTTAAACATTCCAGCCTCACGTCAATCTTAGAACAAAGACCAAATCATAATAGGGTCTTCAGAGCTTGCTATCAACTCCTGCCCAATTCTCTACCACCATCTCCCGCTTCCTGCTTCCCACACTGTACTTCTATAAGCTCCATAAGAATTCCATAAGAGTTGTTTCCCACCACAGAGTATACAGGCCATTCCTCAGTCAGGAACTCTCTGTACAGACTGTTCCCTCTGTCAGGAACTCCTTCTCCTCTTTGCTCCTTTGCCTGTCACACACTAGTACTTCAGGTCTCAGCCTAAAGGTCTGATCCTCAATATACTTCCTGCCCCACACCACTTTACCTCTCCCAGCATCAAGTATCTTTCCCTTGAAAATTTATCACAACACGCAATTATACAGTCATGTGCGTGATGCTTTGATTAATGTCTTCCTCTTCCACTTAAGCTGTGACCTCCATAAGGGCAAGGTTCACATTTGTTTTGCTCAGAGTGTTATTTCCTAATGCCTGGCACAAGGACCTCACAGGTCCTCAATAAATGCTTGATGTATTAATAACTGGTAGCATGTGTTCCATCCTTTATAAATGTAATATCTGGGATGACTCTTATGTCTCCAGCACAGGATATAGTCAGCATGCAAATCTCTACCCCAAATGCAGTAAAGACTTACTCACTCTTATCTTATTCTCTAAAATGAAATAGTGTTTTGAGTGCATGAATCCATGCACCTCCATGCTTTAAAGAGAAAGAGAGTCATCAAAGACTCGTAGTGCCAAAGGAGACTCAGTTACTTTGATTGAAGAGTTCAAACATTAGGCAAATGTTAAGCAGTCTACTCAAGATAACTGAGCTTCCTAAATTTTTCTCTTTTTTTTTAATGTTTATTTTATTGATTTGAGAGAGAAAGAGAGGAAGGGAGATAGAGGGAAAGAGAGAGACAGGAACATCAATCCATTACTGTATGTGCCCTGACCAGAGATCAAACAGGCAACTCTGTGCTTTGTGATGATGCTTTAACCAACCGAGCTATCTGGCCAGGGTCCTAAATTTTTCTAATGTTAGAGAACCTCTCCTTGACCAATAAGTCAAGTAAAATACCACTTAAACCTTTATTCACCTTAACAGACAAGAAACTGTCTCTTTGCTTTCCATGCCGCGTGGCTCTGACTGATGTCTCGGACAGATCAGCCCGGCAGAGCCACGGCACATTCCTTATCCCTCACAGACCTTGGCCAGTCAGTGCAGACTTTGCCCTTGTCTCTGAAATAAACCACTACCATTTCTGGCTTAATTCCTTTATTTAAGATGGCTTTTCTTCTCACATTCTGAGCTGTCGTGGAAAACACAGGGTTGTTTGTAGAGTCAGGAGAAGCTGGCTGTGCCAAGTATGAGACAGTTTTCAGGCTGTTATGACAGATGCAACTGCTGCAAGACTTCTGTCTCAGTGTTGGGGTCCTTCGGGCAGAGTGACGGAAAGAAGACTGTGAAATCCATATAACACAAATCCTGGCAGCACCTATTCGGGGCTAAAGTCCATCGTGGCTCCAGGGATATACATGACCCAAGTGAGGCTACTTCTAGGGCAGCCCCCATTCAAGGATCACTCTTACAGCTTCAGGGTACCTGGTTCCTCCTGGATTTCCTGGCCTCTCTTGTCTTCTGCCCATTACCGCTTTTATCCACTGAGTCAAAGCTTTGGTCTCTTCTTTCCCCTCACAATGTCTGTTGTTGGCCTCTTGGGAAAGTTCTCAATCCCCTCAGTTGTGAGCCCTAATTGTTAGCAACTGACATCACCATGAAGTCATGGACATGGCATCATCAGTCCTCAAGGGCAAACAGCACTCACTCTTCATCAGACCTGACAGTCTAATCTTTACTTCAAGCAGAGAAGAAAGATGGTGCCTCTCAGCCCTGGAGAAAGTTGCCCTCACAGCCAGAATGGACCACGCAGCTCTTTACCATCCAAAAAGAGGAAGCCAACAAAAGTTAAGTACTCATTTAAAGAGAAAGTTTATATCCTGCTTGTCAAACCATAATTCGCTTAATATACAAATATCCCAGGTCAAAAGAAGAGGCAAGCAGTATCACTCAGAGTCCAGTGGAGAAAACCAAACTCACTGGGGGTATTACAGACATAGGGAATTAGGTGCAGGAAGCCAGTAGTTCACCCTCCACCAACACACAGTCCACCCACCCTGTCAGCACCAGAGGCAGTCCCAGTCAAGTTCTCCTGTCCTCACACAGTCAGAAACAAGTATGCACTATACCCCGTGTTTGTAAGTAGACACAGCCCAAGAGAAGAAAAAAAGCCCACATTTGTTACTGTTCTCCTAATTATTACAAAATACCCTAAATTAAAAACTTACCATGGCATTCACTCTTCTATCATTTTTTGTTCACTTCATATAAATTTTTGTCTTCTACATATCACTAGCAGTTTACAAATTCAACTCTCCCAATTAACTGTAATTACCATTTTCTTTGTGATAGTCCTAAGGCCAAAGGCAGGTGGGAAGCTCTCCAGGTCAACTCCTAGTTCTTTTAGCACAGCCCCTGAAACCCTGGAAATCATCCTTGTTTTGCTCCAGACAATCCTGTGGTCTCCTCAGGCCAAGACATTAGATCAGCTGCCCGCGAGGGGATCCTGGCTCCTTCTAGAGACAATTATGGGCAGAGAGGTGCACAAAAACTTGAGTGCCGGGAAAAGTACGTACAGTTAGCAGGACTAGAGTGAAGTGTCTTTAAGACTTGCAGTCACTATAATGCTCCGACTTAACCTATTATGTTGTTGTAACCTACTTTCCTTATGTATGAGATTTCATTTACCACCAAAACTTTTTTCTTTTCTGCTTTTTTGTCCTAAGGGCAACTGAGGCTGAGAGAGCTTATGTAACATATCCAGTGTGACATCATCAGTAAGAAGTAGATTCTTCTATTTTTCAGACCTGGTCTAACCCCAGGGCTCATGTTCCCTCCAGTATGCAACATTTGGTGCATTAGAAACTGTAGTTCTGGTCATTGGTTCATTTATTTCACAAATCAGTCCTCCCTTCTAGCTTAGGACTGTCTCTCTTTCTCCATCCTTTGTTGCCTGTTATAAGGCAATCCAATCACATCTGCCCATTCTGGACATGATGCCAGTGATGAGAGAAAAAATCCGTGTGATCACAGTAAAGTAAAAGAGAGTTATTTTTAAAATTATTTTTATATCTTCAAGAACTATTCTCTCAAGGCAATCAAATTGCCTCACATTTTAAGGTCAAGGACAGGAAAATAGTAGAATATAAGTGAACAAGAAAATAAATAATCTGAATGGTACAGTCAGCAGAGCAATAGTCAGTGAGGCCTGCTGAGCTCTAAATTTCAGAATAAAAGATCTGCTCTCTCCTCACAGGACTGGCCTGAGGATAAAATAGGAGCCCATCTAAACTCTTAGATCAGTAATATCTCAAAAAATGTTAGCAATCATTAGTAGTAGTATTACTCTTTCTGAACCAGCCAGTTCTTGGGGCAACCACAATGTATATAGGATAATGAATTGAGTGGGGGTTAGTATAAACAATCCTGCCTATCAAACAGTAAGATTAATCTTTCAGAAAGATTAACATAATTGATAGAAATGTTGACAAAGGTCACCAGGTGTCATTCTGAGTTACAGGAAGAAGATGAGCTGGCAGGGATGGGGAAGCCAACTCAGAGGGGTGGGATACACTCGGCATGTTTTAGTGGAGAGCTTCCACCCATCTTCTTTCCTGATCTGAGAAAAATAAAGGAATCAAGAAGTAATTGGTCAGCCAGACCAGTGATGGCACCGTGAATAGAACATTAGCCTGGCATATTGAGGTCCCCAGTTTGAAACCTCAAGGTCTCTGGCTTGAGTGCAGGCTCATCTGGCTTGAGTGCAGGCTTACCAGCTTGAGTGCAGGGTCACTGGCTTGAGCATGGGATCATCGACATAATCCCAAGGTTACTGGCTTGAAGCCCAAGGTCACTGGCTTGAGCAAGGGGTTAATGGCTTGGCTTGAGCCTCCCCGACCCCCACCCCCCGTTCAAGGCACATATGAGAAGCAATCAATGAACAACTAAAGTGTCACAACTACAATTGATGTTTCTCATCTCTTTCCTCTCTGTCTCTCTGCCTTCCTGTCTCTCTCTCAAAAAGTAATTAATCAGAACTATGATAGATTAAAATAAATTAAATGCTCCTCAGTGAACACTAGGGATGTGGAGCAGGTGGCAAGTGAAAGGACGTTGCAGACAGGCTGGTAACTCCCAGGCAGATCAGGAGGAAAACTCTCTCTTGTCACTCTCATCTCAAAGCTCCATGTTCCATTCTGCGGCCTTTCTGACACATTAGAATTTGAAACCTTTTGTTTTTTCAATAAAAGAAAATATACAATTTTGTTTAGTCACTTTTCAATAAATTTAAATTCTTGAGGGGTACAGCATCACACAGATTGTGTAATGACCTTAGCAGGAAGGCTGCTTTGAAGTTTGACAGGAACCAGGCCACAGTGTCTATGGGCACCGAGTGACCTTTCTCCAGATGCCTTTCTAGTCTTGTTCAGTTTGCTACCTAGAGTTACTGAGTTACATTTTATGCTCATAAGCACATCTCTTACCCAAATGGAATTCAGTTTTATGTTGGGCATAAACACCTTTAATTTTTAAGAAGGGATGTATTCTCCTTCTGGTTCTGGAAACCTTGCTGATAGTCAGCAAAAATGGCCTTGGTCACAGCCTTCCCAACATAGCTACCACTTTATTTTATTTTATTTTTGAGAGAGAGGAAGGAGAATAGAGGGAGAGGGGAAGAGAGAAAGAGAGAGAAGCATCAACTTGTTGTTCCCCTTAGTTGTGCCAAAAAGGTTCCTGACCCCTGCTCTAAGAGCTGCCAAAACCCTCCTCTATCCCCACCCAACACAGGGTTCTGGGTAAGGCCTTGCCAGCCCGAGCTGCCAACATAATCAGGCAGGGCTGGGAGCCTATGCTCCTCAGGTGTCTTTCTGAGCCGCCAGGTATGTTTAGTATGCCTGCGCACTTCACAGGACTACTTTCCTCAGGCTTTTTGCACTTTATAACCTGTATTGGCTGGCAGGAAGATGTCCCAGTCACTGCCTGCAGAACAAGAGGTCTTAAAAATTGCCAAGTTCCTCCTTCAGGTCCTTTTAAGGCACAGCTCTGGGTATAAACGCTCTGTCAACCACAGCCACCAGCTTAAGCAGGCAGGGGCAAGCTGAAATCTGGTCTGGCTCCTTACTAGGGTTCCCCGGGTATGTCTAGTTAAATTTGCTTTTCACAGACTTCTCCCTTGTTGGGAAGCCTACAGCCCAGCCCGCCAGCTTCTGCAGTGTTCTCTGAGGTCCGCTCTGGGGGAATGTTTTTTTACCCTGTATCAGCTGGCAAAAAGTTGCCCCAGCCACTGCTTGCTAAGCAAGAGGCCCTAAGAACTATCAAGTCCCTCCTCCAGGTTCTCTTTATTTGCAGACCTGGGAAAGAAGACCTTGTCAGCTAGAGCCACTGCCAGCGTGAGCCAGCCAGGCAGTGATTAGACTGCCGGTAAGGTAAGGTTCCTTTCAGTGATCCACAGGTCTGTTTCCCATAGGCTGTCTGCAAGTTGCCTGCATGCACACCCCTCCCCCAGGCCTTTCCCTGGGAATTTGCTTTGTTAGCCTGTATGGCTGGTGGTGGCACCCCGCCTGGAGAGGTCTGGGCATAGGGAAGTCAGCTTTTTTGCATTCCCCATGTGCTGTTTGTTCAGGGAGCGAGAACCACACAGAGACTGGCTTCAGCCCAGGCAGAAGGCCACTGCTGACAGTCTCTGACCCAGCCGCTCTATCCGGGGAACGCGAGCACCCAAGCCTGAGGCGCTAGGAGGAACCACTCATACACAGCCTGCGCTCACCGGGGGTAAACAATACCCAGTCCGCAGGCAGGCCACTTGCCCACCTCTGCCGAGGTTTGCTGCTGGCGTTAGTTCCATGTGGGTTGAGTTGTGGGCACACTCTCTCCTCAGCTTGAATGCCTCTGCCCTAGCCCTTCCTTTCTCTCAGTTCCAAGGGAAAAAATAGTTTCCTCAGGTCAATGAGGGAAGCGGAATACTCTGTTTTCTGTCCTATTTCCTTCAAAGTGGTTTGTATATTCAGTCACCTTTTTTGCCCAATCATACTTTTATTTCATGTATGCTTATTTCAGATGCTCCTGAGATTGTTTTTCTGTCTCTACTTGTTGAAATTTCAGGGAGAGGTCTTGGGAGCCCCCTTCATGGCGCCATTTCTCTGATGTCACTAAGCACCTATTTCTAATACTGCTTTTGAGCTTGATAGAAAACTCTTCAATCACATAATATTTTATAATTACATTTTACAACTTTTAGCTAATTTGTTGCAGGTATTAATTAGGTCACTCAGAGCTATTTTAGGTAACTTATTCTATACTTGAGATATTAGGAACTGAAAGGAATTATTTGCTGTCAATTTGTGCCACCCTCTACAGAAACCTAAATTGCTTTGACTAAAACAGTTTGGCCATGTACAAATAGTTTGAGGATTTTCCTTCTGCTTTTTCAAAAAAGTAAATTTTATAGTATGTGCTACAAGGACTCTTCAATTTTCTTTACTATGACATTTTCACATCTTTTTGATCTGATTGCAATTTATTTGATCTGTCATTCCTACAAGTAAAAGGCCATTGATTACTTTAGCCAACCTGAATTTGGGAATATAATTACTCTGAATGAAGAAATCTTGCCCCCAAATTATAGTGTAACATATTGGGAAGAAGAAGGATTGTAGTAAATTAGAGTATTTTTTTAGTGCTAAGAACAAGATTGCCCTTTGACTTTTTAATAAAGGAAAGTCATATTTAATGCTTAGACCATTTATTTAATGCTGACTATAAGACAACAAAGGTAATCAGAGACAAAAACGGTCATTTTATAATGATAAAGGGGACATTGAATCAAGAAGACATAACACTTCTTAATATATATGCACCAAACCAAGGACCACCAAAATACATAAGACAGCTACTGACTGACCTAAAAACAAAAACCAACAAAACTACAATCATACTTGGAGACTACAATACACCGCTGACGGTTCTAGATTGTTCATCCAAACAAAAAATCAATAAAGAAATATTGGCCTTAAATGAAACGCTAGAAAAAGTCGATATGATAGACATCTACAGGACATTTCATCCCAAAGTGCCAGAGTATACATTTTTCTCTAGTGTACATGGAATATTCTCAAGAATTGACCATATGTTGGGCCACAAAAATAACATCAACAAATTCAGAAAGATTGAGATTATACCAAGCATATTCTCTGATCATAAAGCCTTGAAACTAGAATTCAACTGCAAAAAGGATGTAAACAAACCCACAAAAATGTGGAAACTAAGCAATACACTTTTAAAAAATGAGTGGGTCAAAGAAGAAATAAAAGCAGAGATAAAAATTTTTATACAGACAAATGAAAATAATAATACAACATATCAGAATCTTTGGGATGCAGCAAAAGCAGTAAAAAGAGGAAAGTTCATATCAATACAGGCCTATATGAACAAACAAGAGAGAGCCCAAGTAAACCACTTAACTTCACATCTTAAGGAGCTAGAAAAAAACAAAGGCAACCCAAAACCAGCAGAAGAAAGGAAATAATAAAAGTCAAAGCAAAAATAAATGAAATAGAGAACAGAAAAACTATTTAAAAAATTAATAAAACAAAAAGCTGGTTTTTTGAAAAGATCAACAAAATTGACAAACCCTTGGCAAGACTCACTAAGGAAAAAAGAGAAAGAACTCAGATAAAAAAATCCAAAATAAAAGAGAAGAAATCACCACAGAAATCATAGATATACAAAGAATTATTGTAGAATACTATGAAAAACTATATGCCACCAAATTTAATAATATAGAAGAAATGGATAAATTCCTAGAAAAATATAATCTTCCTAGACTGAATCATGAAGAAGTAGATAGCCTAAACAGACCCATAAGCAGGGAGGAAACAGAAACAACTATCAAAAACCTCCCCAAAAATAAAATTCCAGGGCCAGATGGCTATACCAGTGAATTCTATCAAACATTCAAAGAAGATCTGGTTTCTATTCTACACAAGGTCTTTCAAAATATTGAAGAAGCAATACTTTCAAACACATTTTATGAGGTCAACATAACTCTCATACCAAAAACTGTCAAGAACAACACAAAAAAAGAAAACTACAGACTAATATCTCTAATAAATGCAGATGCTAAAATAATAGCAAATTGAATAAAACAACACATTAAAAAAATAATACATCATGATCAAGTGGGATTCATCCCAGAATCACAAGGATGGTTCAACATACGTAAAACGGTTAACGTAATACACCATATCAACAAAACAAAGAACAAAAACCATATGATTCTATCAATAGATGCAGAAAAGGCATTTGATAAAATAAAACACAATTTTATGTTTAAAACACTCAACAAAATGGGTATAGAAGAAAAATATCTCAACATAATAAAACCATTTATGATAAAACATCAGCTAACATCATATTAAATGGTGTAAAACTGAAGACTTTTCCTCTAAAATCAGGAACAAGACAAAGATGTCCACTCTCTCCACTCTTATTCAACGTAGTGTTGGAAGTTCTAGCCAGAGCAATCAGACAAGAAAAAGAATAAAAGGCATTCATATTGGAAAAGATGAAGTAAAGGTTTCACTATTTGCAGATGATATGATCCTATACATCGAAAACCCCAAAGACTTCACAAAAAGACTACTAGAAATCATAAACCAACACAGTAAGGACACAAGATACAAAATTAATATACAAAAGTCAATTGCCTTCCTATATGCCAACATTGAAACATTAGAAAACAAATTCAAAAAAATAATCCCCTTCATGGTTGCAACGAAAAAATAAAATACCTAGGAATAAACATAACAAAGACTGTAAAGGACCTATATAATGAAAACTACAAAGTATTGTTAAGGGAAATCGAAAAAGATACAATGAAATAGAAGAATATTTCTTGTTCCTGGATAGGAAGAATAAATGTAGTCAAAATGACTATAACAGCTAATCTAAAAACCCTTCAATGGATGACTGGATAATGAACCAAAATGATATACAAATTTAATGCAATTCCCATCAAAATTTCAATGTCATTTTATAAAGAAATGGAACAAAAAATCATCGGATTTATATGAAACCATAAAAAACCCTGAATAGCCAAAGCAATCCTAAGGAAAAAGAATAAAGCTGGGGGCATTATAATACCTGACTTCAAATTATATTATAGAGCCACAACAATCAAAACAGCATGGTACTGGCAGAAAAATAGACACTCAGACCAATGGAACAGAATAGAAAGCCCAGAAATAAAACTATATATATATTTTTTTTTTTTCAAATAATTTTTGATAAAGGGACCAACAACATATAATGGAGAAAAGAAAGTCTCTTCAACAAATGGTGCTGGAAAACTGGAAAGCCACATGCAAAAGAATAAAACTCAACTAGTTTGTCCCCTTGTACTAAAATTAATTCAAAATGAATCAAAGACCTAAATATAAGACCTGAAACAATAAATTACATAGAAGAAAACATAGGTACTAAACTCATGGACCTTGGTTATAAAGAGCACTTTATGAATTTGACTCCAAAGGAAAGTGAAGGCAAAGATAAATGAATGGGACTACATCAGACTAAGAAGAAGAGAAACTGACAGCACAACAAGAGAAACTGACAGCAAAACAGACAGCCAACTAAATGGGAGATACTTCTCCCAGGAAGAAATACAAATGGCCAACAGATATATGAAAAGATGCTCATCTTCATTAGCTATTAGAGAAATGCAAATCAAAACTACAATGAGATACCATCTCACACCTGTTAGATTAGCTATTATCAACAAGACAGGTAATAACAAATGTTGGAGAGGCTGTGGAGAAAAAGGAACCCTCATTCACTGTTGGTGGAAATGTAAAGTAGTACAACCATTATGGAAGAAAGTATGGTGGTTCCTCAAAAAATTAAAAATAGAGCTACCATATGACCCAGCAATCCCTCTACTGGGTATATACCCCCAAAACTAAAAAACATTGGTACGTAAGGGCACATGCAGCCCCATATTCATTGCAGCACTGTTCACAGTGACCAAGACATGGAAACAACCAAAAAGCCCTTCAATGGATGACTGGATAAAGAAGATGTGGTACATATATACTATGGAATACTACTCAGCCATAAGAAATAATGACATCAGATCATTTACAACAACATGGATGGACCTTGATAACATTATACTGAGTGAAACAAGTAAATCAGAAAACACTAAGAACTATATGATTCCATAAAGTAGGTGGGACATAAAAATGAGAATGAGACTCAGAGACACAAGCAAGAGTGTGGTGGTTACTGGGAGTGGGGAGGGGGAGAAAAAAAGAAGGAGGGGGGAGGGGAAGGGGAAGGGCACAAAGAAAACCAGATAGAAGGTGATGGAAAACAATTTGACTTTGGGTGATGGGTATGCAACATAATCAAATGTCAAAATAACTTGGAGATGTTTTCTCTGAACATATGTACCCTGATTTATCAATATCACCCCATTTAAATTAATTAAAAAAAAGAAATAGGTGCTTGGTTAAACACTACAATGAAAACCTAAATTTATACTGTTATACGTATTAATTATAAAATACATAACCTAAGCTTGTACATCTTATTGTTGGCACTTCTATATCATCCAAACTAGTGTTCATTAACATATTCACCCCTCAGATTTCCAATCACTGCAGCACAAGTTTTAGAACTCCCTGTAAAAACCCTCCATAAAAATGATGCTAGAAAAACTATATACCTAAATATATGTTTCCCCCAACACCATGGGTGTCTAGGGAGTTTGTCATCCAACTGCAATTATGAATAAAGAGAGTACGTTTTTTTCACATAAAATCAAATAATGATTTGAGTGGGGGTCCAAACCTCCTTCACTGACGTAAATAGTATTAACATTTATATTAAACTGAGGTGTCCTATTATATTAATCTGGGCCCCCAAAGCCCTGTTATCTAAGAAAAGTCGAACTACCCTGTAGGGATATCAAAAAGGAATCAATATTTCAAGTATATGAGGTAAACCATGTACCCAACACTACAGACATATATTTTTCTGTCACACTTGAAACATTTAAAGAATTTGAAAATTTACAAAATTGATCTCTGACCAACAGCAAAAGGAATTTTGTTTTTCACAAATTACAAAGACTTGATACTGTGCAAATGAAGTTCTCTAACCCTAAGAAAATATAATCAAAAATAAAAATTTTATTTATTTTTTTTATTTTATTCATTTTAGAGAGGAGACACAGAGAGAGAGAGAGAGAGAGAGAGAGAGAGAGAGAGAGAAAGGGGGGAGGAGCTGGAAGCATCAACTCCCATATGTGCCTTGACCAGACCAGTGCAGGGTTTTGAACTGGCGACCTCAGTGTTCCCAGGTCAACGCTTTATCCACTGCGCCACCACAGGTCAGGCCAAAAAAAAAAATAAAAATTTTAAAATGAACCAATGTATTTGAAAAATAAAAATGTTTTCTACATATTTTGTAAGTTAAAATAAATCATTTTTAAAATTGCAAAATATTTAAAATTGGGTGCCAAAAAGATACTGAGAGTCATATGGAATTCAGCTGATGTGTAACTTGGAAAGATTAGGTAGATCAGGAAAGAAAAATTAGACTAAAGCCTGATCTATTGTGGTGTAGTGGACAGAGCATCAACCTGGAATCCTGAAGTCACCGTTCAAAACCCCAGACTTGCCCAGTCAAGGCACATACAAGGAGCAACTACTGCGAGTTTATGCTTCCAACACCTTCCCCCTTCTCTCTCTCCCTCTCTCTCTCTCTCTCAAATAAATCAATAAAATCTTTAAAATAATTAAAAATTTAAAAATTAAGCATTTGGTTCAAGGAATTATAAAAATAATAAATAAAACAAATAGGAAGAGGTTATAAATGTAAGAACAGAAATAAATAGGAGATTCCAAGGTGGTGACAGAGTAGACATATGTTCCCAATGCCATCTTTCAGGACCAAATTGGATTACAATTTAATTTAAGTATGATTACCATGAAAAACCAACTTTAGACTATACAAAGAAGAGTCTATAACCAAAGATCACAGAAGAAGCCACACCAAGACTGGTAGAAAGGGAAGAGATGCAGAAAGGGCAGCCCTGCTCCCAGGAGCAAGTGGGTGAAAGTCTGGAGGGATTCTCACTGTGGAGAGGTTCACACTGAGAGGTGTAGGTGCTCAACCCCTGGCCAGGAGCCCCAGCCTAGAGCCCCAGAACATAGAAGAGGTGCCTACACAGCAATTAGTGGTGAAAAGAGCCAAGTTTCTATCTGAGAAAAAAAGATGGAGCTCTCAGAAAAGTAGGTTTCGTCTTCAAGGGCCAGCACAGAAAATCTTGTTCACAGCCACTTACCTAGGGCTCTGGTGGAGGGAGAGCTGAGAGGACTATAGTTGCATGAGGAGAGTATAAAGTTGGAGGTCCAGGAAGAGACATTGTGGGGGACAGCCACTGGAATGCCTATGCTGAGTCATTCTTCAATAATACAGTTGCCATCCTTTTTGGGAGGACCAGTCCCCTTCATGTGGCATCAACCTGGAGAAAAGCAACTGCTCTGCCCTCAAGAGTCTCTCCTGCCCCATCCTTGGAGACAGGGTCATTCTGAGAGGCCAGAAAGCAGGGAGTGCATCAGTGACTCACTTTTCTGGGATTGGGGCTGGATCTTTTACCCACATGCTTGTGAGTCTAAGACTGGAGATTCTGTTTTATTTGAGACTCAGTAGAAACTGTCTGGACTGTGAGCAAACCACACCTCTGGGCCTCAGAGGCCACACCTCCCAGACTCTTGGAGGCCACACCTTACTGAGATCTTTGAAAGAAATCTAGACACATTGACACCTGGGGCCAAGCCACACCCACCATACTTCTTGATCCCTGAATTGCCACAGGGTCTAGACTCTACCAGAGAATTTTTTTAGTAGCTGAGCCCAGCAAGCAGCCAGTAGACAGAGACTGCAGGAGGTGGGACTCAGGGAATCTTGGCCTTTTAAGCGGACCTTCCCCCAAGCTCAGTGTGGGTAAAAGCCAGACAAAGTGTGCAGCTTGGTATTTTCATGAGTACCTGGGCTCGGCATAGGCAGCCACCAACTCTGGATTGCTTGTAGCTCCAAAAAGGTTGCTGAGGGTCAGACAGTGCTATCTAACACACAGACAAAATGGGCAGACAAAGAAATGTGACCCAAATGAATCAACAAGAGAAATCCCCAGAAAAAGGACTAAATGAAATGGAAGTAAGCAAACTACCAGATGCATAGTTAAAATAATAATTTTTAAGATGCTCAAGGACCATAGAGCAACAATGGATGGTCATAATGAACACCTAAATAAAGAGATAGCAAGCATCAAAAAGGAAATTGAAATCATAAAAAAGAACCAGTCAGAAATGTCAATTACAATATCAGAAATGAAAACTGCACAAGAAGGAATCAATAGCAGGTTGGATGAAGCAGAGGATCGAATCAGTGATTTAGAGAACAAGATAAACAAAAGCACAGAAGCAGAGCAGCAAAAAGAAAAGAGGCTCAAAAAGACTAAGGAAACTCTAAGATACCTCTGTGACAATATGAAGAGAAACAACATCCTCATCATAGGGGTTCCTCAAGAAGAACACAAACAAGGAAGAGAAAACCTGTTTGAAGAAAGCATAGCTGAGAATTTCCCTAAATTGATGAAATAAAAAGTCACACAAGTTGAAGAAGCAAAGAGAGTTCCATTAAAGAGAAACCCAAGGAGGCATACACAGAGACACATCATAATTAAAATGCCAAAGATAAGAGACAAAGAAAGAATACTAAAAGCTGCAAGAGAAAAGCAGTTAATTGCCTACAGAGGCCCCAGAAGGATGACATCTGACTTCTCAACAGAAACACTTGAGGCCAGAAGGGATTGGCAAGAAATATTCAATGTGATGCAAAACAAGAACCTACAACCAAAACTATTTTATCCAGCAAGGCTATCATTTAAAATTGAGGGAAAAATAAAAACCTTCCCACACAAAACAAAAAAAAACTCAAGGAATTCATTACAGCCAAACCAGTACTGCAAAAAATGTTAAGGGTCCTGCTCTAAAAAAGAGCAAACGAAAAAAAGAAATTGAGAAAAAGAGGATTGTAGATTTAAAAAATAAAGTGACAATAAATAAGTACTATCAATAATAACCTTAAATGTAATTGGATTAAATGTTCTAATTAAAAAGACATATGGTAGTTGCATAAATAAGAAAACAAGACCCATACATATGCTGTCTACAAGAGACCCACCTCAGAATAAATGATACACATAGACTGAAAGTGAAGAGATGGAAAAAAGTATTTCATACAAATAGAAATGAAAAAAAAAATGGGGAAACAATACTTATATCTGACAAAATAGCCTTTAAAACAAAGACTATAGTAAGGGACAAAGAAGGTTACTATATAATGATAAAGGGAGCAATCCAACAGAAGGATTTAACCATTGTAAATATTTATGTGCCTAATATAGGAGCACCTAAATATATTAAGCAGATTTTGATGGACATAAAGAGCAAGATCAACAGCAATACTATGATAGTAGAGGACTTTAATACCCCACTAACATCAATGGGAAGATCCTACAGACAGAAAATAACAAAGAAATAGCAGCCTTATTGACACACTAAATCAACTGGATTTAATTGATACCTTTAGAACCTTTTACCTCAAAGCAACAGAATATACATTTGTTTTAAGTGCTCATGGTACATTCTCTAGGATAGACCACAAGTTAGGACATACAGCAAATCTCAATAAATTTAAAAAGATTGAGATCATATCAAGAATTTTCTTTGATCACAATAGCATGAAACTAGAAATCAACTACAGTAAAAAAAAATGAAAAACATTCAAACACTTGGAGGCTAAATAAGATGTTATTAAATAACATGGTACAATATTCACAAATCAATAAATGTGATTCATCATATAAACAAAAGGAAGGATAAAAATCACTTGATTATATTAATAGATGCAGTAAAAGCATTTGATAAAATTCAGCATAAATTTATGATCAAAACTCTGAGCAAAGTGGAAATACAGAGAACATACCTCAACATAATAAAGACCATATATGAAAAAGTTACAGCCAACATCATACTTAATGGGCAAAATTTAAAAGCAATTCCTTTAAGATCAGGATGGTAGGGATGCTCCCTTTCACCACTCTTATTCAACGTAGTTTTGGAAGTCTTAGCCACAGCAATCAGACAAGAAGAAATAAAAGGCATCCAATTGGGAAAAGAAGAAGCAAAACTATCATTATTTGCTGATGACATGATACTGTATATAGAAAACCCTAAAGTCTGATTTAAAAAACTACTAGACCTGATAAATGAAGTCAGAAAGGTGGCAGGATATAAAATTAATACCCAGAAATCGGAGGCATTTTTTTACACCAACAATGAACTGTCAGAAAAAGAGATTAAGGAAACAATCCCCTTCACTATTGCAACAACAAAAATAAAGTACCTAGGAGTAAAGTTAATCATGGAGATAAAAGACTTGTACTCAGAGCCTGACCTGTGGTGGCGCAGTGGATAAAGCGTCGACCTGGGAACACTGAGGTCGCCAGTTCAAAACCCTTCACTGGTCTGGTCAAGGCACATATGGGAGTTGATGCTTCCAGCTCCTCCCCCCTTTCTCTCTTTCTTTCTCTCTCACTCTGTGTCTCCTCTCTAAAATGAATAAAATTTAAAAAAAAAGTATATTATAAAAAAAAAAAAAAGGCCTGACCTGTGGTGGCGCAGTGGATAAAGCGTCGACCTGGGAACACTGAGGTCGCCAGTTCAAAACCCTGCACTGGTCTGGTCAAGGCACATATGGGAGTTGATTCTTCCAGCTCCTCCCCCCTTTCTCTCTTTCTCTCTCTCTCTCTCACTCTGTGTCTCCTCTCTAAAATGAATAAAATAAAAATATTAAAAAAATTTTTTAAAAAAGACTTATACTCGGAAAATTATAAAACATTGATAAAAGAAACCAAGGAAGATACAAACAAGTGGAAGCATATTCCGTGTTCATGGATAGAAAGAATAAACATCATTAAAATGTCTATATTACCCAAAGCAATCTATAACTTCACTGCAATTCATATTAAAAGGTCAATGGCATATTTCAAAGATATAGAACAAATATTCCAAAAATTTATATGGAACCGAAAAAGAACACAAATAGCTTCAGCAATATTGAAAATAAAGAACAATGTGGGAGGTATCACACTTCCTGATATCAAGTTATACTACAAGGCCATTGTAATCAAAACAGCTTGGTACTGGCATAAGAACAGGCACATAGATCAATGGAACAGAACAGAGAACCCAGAAATAAGCCCATACCTTTATGGTCAATTGATATTTCACAAAGGAGGTAAAAGCATACAATAAAGTAGCAACAGTCTCTTTAATAAATCGTGTTGCAAAAATTGGACAGCTACCAGCAAAAAAAAAGGAAACTAGACCACCAACTTACACCATTCACAAAAATAAATTTAAGATGGATAAAAGACTTAAATGTAAGTTGCAAAACCACAAATTTAATGGAAGAAAACATAGGCAATAAACTCTGATATCTCTTATAACAATATTTTTGCCGATTTACGTCCACGGGAAAGTAAAACAAAGGACAAAATAAACAAATGGGACTATAGCAAGCTAAATAGCTTTTGCACAGCAAGACACCATGAACAATACAAAAAAACAGCTCACTATATAGGAGAACATATTCGCCGATACTTCTGATAAGGGTTAATAATCAAAATTTATAAAGAACTTCTAAAACTCAACACCAGGAAGTAAAAAATCCAATTTAAAAATGGGCAAAGGAACTGAATAATCACTTCTCCAAAGAAAACATACAGATGGCCAATAGGCATATGAAAAAAAATGTTCAACATCACTAATCATCAGAGAAATGCAAATTTAAACCCCAATGAGTTACCACCTCACACCTGTCAGAATGGCACTCATTAACAAAACAACACAGAATAAGTGCTGGGTATGGTGTGGAGAAAAGGAAACCTTTCTGAACTGGTGGTGGGAATGCAGACTTGTGCAGCCACTGTGGAGAACAGTATGGCATTTCCTCAAAAAATTAAAAATGGAACTGCCTTTTGACCCAGCTATTCCACTTTTAGGAATATACCCTAAGGATACCATATCATTGATTCAAAAGAAGATATGCATTCCCATGTTTATTGCGCCATTATTAACAATAGTCAAGATCTGGAAACAGCCCAAATGTCCAAAAGTGGACAAATGGATTAAAAAGCAGTGGTACATATACACAATGGAATACTACACAGTTGTGAAAAAGAAGAGATTTTTACCTTTTGCGATGGGATGGATGGACCTGGAGATTATTATGCTAAGTGAAATAAGCCACGTAGAGAAAGAAAAATATCATATGATCTCTCTTACATGTGGAATCTAATGAACAAAGTGAACTGAGGAATGGAATAGAGGCAGAGGCTGGGTCACAGGGAGCAAAGGGACAGCTCTCAATGGAAAGGAGGATGAGGGGATGGGATCAGAGAAGGTGAAGGGATTAGTGAAATTATAAATACCTAACACATGGATACAGATAACAGAACAGCAAATTTCAGAGGGAAGGGGAGAAGGGAGTTAGGAGAAGCAAACATAGGGGGGGTATAATGGGTGACACATGGTGAGGGGTGATGGTGTTATATTGAGTGGGACATTTTAATCCATGTTAACATAATAAAATTAATAAAAATTAAATAAAAAGAAATGAATAAAAAGGATAACTAAATAGGTTTAATAAAATCAATGGCTGACTCTACAAAGACTTCTAAAATGAATATAACTCTAACAAAACTGGTCAATAACAAATGAGGAATTGCACAGTCAATAATCAATATCAAAATTAAATATAAAAACTAGTGTAGAAAAATTTTAATTTTATGAATAAATACTATGAACAATAAGACTGTAAATAATTAGATGCAGTAGATAGTTTTCTGAAAAAATATATAAAAAAACCCAAACAACTCAGAATAAAAATCCTGAAGAAATCTGAATGCATTTAAAAACAAATTGAATAAACATAATAGGTGGTAGCACAGTGGATAGGTGTTCAACCTAGGGTGTTGAGGTTCAAGGTTCAAAACCCCAGCGTCACCAGCTTGACACCAGCTCATGCAGCTTCAGTGACAGGTGAGCAGGTTGAGTGTGAGGCTGCTGGCTTGAAGCCCAAGGTCGCTGCCTTGAGCAAGGTTTCACGGGCTCAGCTGGTCAAGGCATATATGAAAAGCAATCAAAGAACAACTAAAGTCTTGCAACTACAGGTTGATGCTTTGCATTTCTCTCCCTTCCTACCCATAAACAAACAAATAAATAAATAAATAAATAAATAGGATCAGTAATAAAAAATAATCAATCACTGGAAAAAGTAGCAATTCTTCAAAATGGCACAGCTACTTTGAACAACAGTTTGGCAGTTTCTTATGAAGCTATAAACACATGCTTACCACATGATCCAGCAGTCATGCTCCTTGGTATTTACCCAAAGAAGTTGAAAACTTACAATCACACAAAAATTTATACTCAGAGGTTTATAGCAGCTTTATTCACAATTACCAAATCTTGGAAACAACCAAGATGTTCTTCAGTAGGCAAATGGATAAACTAGTGGTCCATCCAGACAATGGAACATTATTTAATGCCATCAAGCCATGAAACGACATGGAGGAAACAAATGCATACTGAAATAAGTGTAAGCTACATACACATTTAAAAAAGATTAATAAAAACAAGTCAGATCATGCCTGACCTGTAGTGGCGCAGTGGATAAAGCATCGACCTGGGAACACTGAGGTCACCAGTTCAAAACCCTGCACTGGTCTGGTCAAGGCACATATGGGAGTTGATGCTTCCAGCTCCTCCCCCCTTTCTCTCTCTCTTTCTCTCTCTCTCTCTCACTCTGTGTCTCCTCTCTAAAATGAATAAAATTTAAAAAAAAACCAAAAAAACAAGTCAGATCATTATTTTCCAATGCACTAATTCCAGTTCAGGGTCATAGATTTCCAGAGCCTATTCTCCTGGCAGCTCAGGGCACAAGGTGGGAGTCACCCTGGACAGGACACCCTTCTGTCACAGGGCCACTCACACACAGACACACACATTCACTCAGATGAGGACATTTTAGACCCACTAGTTAACTCATTGCACATATGTTTGAGATGTGGCATGTTATAGTAATATAATGTTATAGTAATTAAATATATAGAAATATAGAAAAATAGAAAAGATATATAGAAATAAATTAGGATATAATATTAAAAGCCATTAAGGCAAGTAAATAAGGCTATGCTGTCTGGATAGGAATTAATCTAGTCTGTACAGACATGATAGGCAAACTCTGCCTTTCCCACAGGTTCAAATCCTGCCAACTATGTCAGTTGTACCAGTAGAGCCTGAGCTCTATGTCAATCAGGCATCCCTGATTTGATTTCCCTGCACAGTGGGATGCTCCTGCTTAACAGCAGGGCTGGCAGCCTCTTCGAGACTACTCTTGAGGTGGCTATGAGGATGCTACTGATAAGTGCTGAGACCAATCGCCACTGGAGGAAAGACACAACCCATAAGTTAGTTGCAAGAATCACACAGGCAGTTTATTACTCACAGATCCTATGGTGTGCCTGGGTACAGCTTAATGGGGCCCTGTATAATGAGGCCCTGTCGGTTAACATACACACTAGATCAATTCCTATCCAGACAGCATAGCCTTATTTACTTGCCTTAATGGCTTTTAATATTATATCCTAATTTATTTCTTTATATCTTCCATATTTTTCTATATTTCCATATATTTAATTGCTATAACATTATATTACTATAACATGGGAGAAAACCAAGCACCCAGAGAAAACTCATGCAGATGTGGGAGAATAGGCATACTCGACACAGATACAATATTTATTTTCTTATCAATGTTATAACAAATCAATGCTGTCTGAGAACTGGTTGTATACCAGATGGCAAAAATCTTGGGGACTTTCTTAGATATTGCCTACCACAACATAGAAAATTCAAGAGATTATTAAAATCATTATAATTGATATGACAGTTTAATAGGTTGATAAATACAATATCAACAGATGAAGAAAGTATATAGACCAGAATCAACTAATACGAATGTAGTGGGAAAGAAGGTTACAATCATAACACAGAATGAAACAAACCACCTAGTACTGGACTAGGGAAGAAAATCTATCAAAAGCAGTACCAGGTCCAGAGAAAACTCAAACTATAATGAAGGACATAAAAGAACATCTGAACATGTGGATGTATTTACCACAGTCATAGACGATTAAAGTTCATATTTAAATAAGCCAATTCTCTCCAAATTAATTAACAAGTGCAATGCAATTCCAATCAAAACCCCAACAGATTTTTAAAGATTTTTTTAATGGAACTTGTCAAGTTCATCCTCAAATTAATAGCAAAAAACAAAAGTATAGCAAAGAAAATATTTGTTAGGTAGAAAGGTGGAAAAACAGTTACCAGGGCAGGAAAAGGGGAGTGGGAATAAAAGGGGGTTTATCTCACCCATTGAAAGAGGAGTCAGCAGACTTAAGGTTTGCCAAAACAAAATCACCAGATGTCCAGACAGGCTTGAAACCCTGTATGTTAGTCCCAATATTAAGGAAGGGGAAACTTGGAACCCTACACATTAGACCCAAAACAGGAAAACAAAGCCTTGAAGCTAAGAGTAAAGATAGTGGTTGACTTACGACCACTATTGGTTCCGACAGACCAGTCGTAACACGATTTGGTCGTAAATTGAGTAGGCTATATGTACAGTACTATGAAATGATGTTATAAAAATCTTTGTCATATTTTATCATAATTTTCTTTCATTATTGTTATATATCATAATTTTCTTTGTTCATTTTATGCCATTTGTATCATCTCTACACCATTTGTTTCTTATTTTTACATTTGTCAGGTTTAAATAAAACACTGCATTACCAGTACAACTGGTTTAATATTTGCAAAACACACAAAATTACAAAATACAGGTGCATACAAAAACTGCTCCAGACGCAGAGCAGTCGTGGCTAGCAATTGTGGTCGTAAAGTCTAATGGTCGTAAGTTGCATAGGTCGTAAGTCGATCAATACCTGTATATAACTCCTAAGACCCCAACAGGCAGCGCACTCAAGCTAGTGAGTTGCCTGCTTGTGCTTTGTGCCAAGTGTATAGTTTTGCTTTGCTTGAACACGGCACTCTGTCTCCCACCTGAATTTATTCTCACAAGCATGACAAAAACCAAGAAGGGAGATGCTCCATTGGACTAGGGGCCTTTCTCTGGTGACATATTGAAGAAGGAGGAGGAGAAAGGAAGTCATGCTTCTGGCTAATGTGACTTATAAGAAGCTAGACATACTAAAATAATCAAATCTATAAAATAACAACACCAGATAGACCAAGGAAAACATCTAGAATGCAGCTTCTCACACATGTGAAACTCCATTTATGGCAAAGGTGGCATTACATTTTAGACCAAGAAATTATTCTGGGACAACTGAATATTGATTTGGGGAGAAAAATCACCTTTCACACACATATCTAAATTATGGATGACAAAGATACCATGTGGAAAAGATCTTAACATCTTTAGAAGAAAATTAAAGGCTATTTTTTATGACTTTTGAGCAAAAAAGAAATTTCCTAAATAAAATATAAAAACACAAATTATGGGCCTTGGCCAATTAACTCAATTGGTTAGAGCATTGTCCCCATACACCAAAGCTGCAGGTTCAATCCCCGCTCAGGGCACATACAAGAAGCAACCAATGAATGCATAAATGCATCAATATCTCTCTGTCTCTCTTTCTCTCTCTCATACAATTTTTAAAAAAGCACAAACCTTGAAAGAAAAAATTGATGTGATTACATTAAACTGTAAAAACATAAGTAGAAAAAAGTCAATACATATGAAGTGGGGGAAAAAACTATACTGAGAGGAGAAACCTGCAGTACATATGCTCGACTACAGCACAGGGCTCCACTGCCTGTCTCCTCTGGGTTTTTTGGTGGAGAGTCCAATGGGTTGGAGGCAGGCAAGTGTTGGGAGATCAGGTCATCTGTTCTCCTGGTATCTGAGGATATCCCCATGAAGTCTGCGACCATCAACCAAAGACCAGAGCTCTTGAAGCAGTCTCTCTCCACATAGCCTTATTGTTCCCAGGTTCCTCCTCTGCCCCATTAGACAGCACCCATAGTAGTCCCCATGGCTTTCCTACACCTGCCCACACCTTTACTACACTTGCCTCCAGTTGCCCGATTTAAGTTTGCCATCTAGTCTCTGCTAGGACACTGACTGGTACGCCTGGTACAAATTCTGCTTCTCATGTATTATAACTGTATTTGGCAAGTTACTTAACCTGCCTGATGCCAAGTTTTGGTTCATCTGTAAGTGGTGCCACTTGGGGATTAATTCAGATGATCTCCCTAAGCTCCTCAGCACAGCATCCAGCATGGTGAGCAGCTGGTAAATGGCTGCTATTGTTATCATGATGATGGGGGTTATTATTGTTGTTTCTACTAATATGTCTTCACTGTTACCCAATGACCTGAGTAGGACCTTACCATAGGGGAGCAGACACAAAGCTAAACCTGAACATAAGTGGCTATCAGACTTAAGAAAATGCCCAGAGCTTTCCTGGTCACCATTATAATAAATGTGGAACACTCTTTACTAATTAGACATACAAAGAGTTGTCTTCTGACCACTTAAAATGAATGGGCCAGTCCAATTTACCTCTTATAACAAGAAAAACCTTCATTATGTGTAAGTCCAGACCACACTGATCACTCACATTCCACAGACACCTGCAGGCATGTCAGCCACAAAAGTCAGGAAGTCTCCCTATAAACAGCAGCCAACACAAACCAGCACGGAGGCTGGCAACGCCCACTCCTGCACCTGTGCACACCTCTGCTTGCTGCAAGCCTCAAAAGGGAATTCTGCCAGCCAAGGCCATGGTGTTGGTCCTTGCATATCTAATGACACTCATGTCCAGGCAGATGGCCCCACTTGAGTTCAATTTTATATACATCTTTTCAAAATACTACAAGTTACAACACAGAGTGCTTTAATTGATATGACATAATGAACTAGTTACAGAAAATTATGTAATGGGAACTGTAGAAAAACAATGTAGTCAACACTTGGTTGCCTGTCCCATAGAGAGAGCTGAAACGATTTAAACTTTTAGGTATTTTTAAATCATGTATATCTGTTTCATTTTACTTTACAGGATATTTGTTCAACCCCGAGTTATATTTGCATAATGTCTAAGACCTGTCAGAGTGTTAGAGCCTTAGACCCATGTGAAGTAAAGAGGGGAGCTTTCTGGGATGATGGACATGATCTGTATCTTGACTGGCGTGCTGGCCACATGGGTCCTTATATTTGTCAAAACTCATGGAGCAGCCCCTGGCCAGGTAGCTTAGTTGGTTAGAGCATCACCCTAACATGCCAAGGCTGTGGGTTTGATCCCTAGTCAGGACACACACAAGCATCAACAGGTGATGGCATGAATAAGTGGAACAGCAGCTGCTGTTTTTCTCTATTTCTGTCTCTGTCTCTCTTCCTTCCTCTTTCTCTAAAAATCAAGGCAAGAAAAACCCAAAAAACAAAAATAACCTCATGGAGCTATACATTTTAGACCTGGGCATGTCTCCATAGGTATTAACTCAATGTTAATTGCAGTTATAGAAACATGTTAAGGAATAAAAAAGTTAAAAACAAGTTATAAAAAGCTACATTTGAAGGTAACTGTACCCACTGCACCAACTTTCTTTATGTAACAGAATAAAACCTTGAAATACTAAGCAATTTGATCTGAACTCCCCAGGATCTTGCTAAGTAACTACTGGTGAGAGGAGGTGACTCAGAGACCCATCAGTGGCAAAAGGGAGTTACTTGAACCTTAGGTTTTTGCTAGGAGTAAACCGCTCGCTGAATTACAAGTTCAATGACTTAACCATCTGTGCTCATTCAGAATGGGATTGACTCAGTGATGACACCGTAGACTTTCTGTAAAAGGCCTCAGCCTCTGAGGAATATAGAGTTTTCAGGAACATGCGCTCAAAGCCTCTGGGGTTGTCTCTGAGGCCCAAAACACAAATTAGATGTATTTTTAAATGGCTCAACAAGAAAACTATAGATTATTGATTGACTGGCAGTTTGATGTTAATGCCAACAGTTGGAGTGTGAGTGCCAGGGAAGGTTGCTGATCTCTGCCTGGCCAGTACCTGTGAGAAAGAGCAAACAGAGGTTAGGTGACCAACATCCCTAGTGTGCCCAGGGCTGAGGATATTTCCAGACAAAGAGCTTTCAGTTTTAAAACTGGGATAGTCGCAGGCAAACCTGGACAAACTGTCACCTTAGGTTGAAGTGACAGTGGAGTAAGAGGTGCCAGGACACACCCAAGTGCTGGAGTTGCCTTAAGTGAACCAGGGCCACAGTAGACTTCCCCAAAGAAGGAGCTGAGCTCAAGCTAAGGAGGGACTGAGGTCTCCCAGAGCTTTCTCAGGGGGATGAACAGCACATGGCAGGTCTGCATGAGGAGGAGCTCGTATGCACACGCACACGCATACGCACACGCGTGCCAGAAAATTTGTCATGGTCAGAACCTCCAAGGTCAGCACGCTTTTGAAGGAACCCTGTTACATCAATCGCAGCAGGGCCTTGATACACTTGGAGAGTTGGAGACACGGGGGGGGGGGGGGGGGAGTTGGCAGAAAATGCCCAGCTCCCCCGACACCAGCCAAATTCCCAAGTGTGCATCCTCATGCGTAAGAGTGAGGCCGGATGATGCCCAAGATTCTTTTCAAATTCAAGATTTTATGATTTAGAAATATTGTACATATTTTTCTTACAGTTTATGAGTGACTTGATACTGTTCCCCTCTTTTGTTTACATAAGAGAATTTGAGATGTCCTAGCAATTGACATCAAAGAAAATGAGGATACTGTATAAAGAGCAGAAGGGTTTGCAGCTCTGAAAAAAGAAGAGGAGGCCCTGTGTTTATTCCCATTCTGATGAGAAAGGCAAAAGGTGAAAACTTGGGAAGGGGGCTCATGAGCCCCATCCTCTAAAAGAGTAGTCAGTGCTTCCTGGAAGCCAGGGAGGAGAAGAGGGGAGAAAGTTGGGGAGAAGGGCTCACAGGGTGTGACCACTTTCAGTGGAGCCCTGGAGAAGTGGCTGCACTGTCCAGAGAAGAGGTGGGGAGATTGGCAGGTCAAAAACCCAGCCTCAGGATGGAGGGTGATCAAGCTGCAAAATACCACAGACTGGTGGCTCACACAACACGCATTCATTTCTCACAGTTTAGGAGGCTTGAGGGCCACGACCAAGGTGTCAGCACTATGGTAAGGACTCTCTTCCTGGCTTTTGGACGGCCACCTTTTGTACCATTACATGGTGAAGAGACAAAGATTGCTCTGGTCCCCTCCTCTTCTTGTAAAGATATTACCAATAATGGAATGAATTCAGGAGGGCACAATCATTCAGTCTGCAGCAGAGAGATTCGAGCGTTGGGACCCAGGGCCGTGAACTTGGAGACCTGGGTCTAGACACCAATGACAGAGGCTTTGGGACCAGAGTTGAAGGAGGTTCAGAGTTATGGTGAGTGGTGGGGATGTCACAGAGATCAGGCTAGAATGCCCATTTCACCACTTGAATTTCTCACCTGTAAAGTGACCTGTCCAGGCCCTGACCCAGAGCAAGATCTCAGGGTATCGGGATACTCCTCGCTTTCATGGTCAGCCTCAGTGCAGGGAGCATGCTCACGTCCTCCCCCAGCCCCCTCTCCCCATCCCCAGACTCCAGACGGCCAGAGGCAGGGCTCTCACAACTCACCAAACCCATGACAGAGGTCTTGTGAGTAAGTGGTTTGTTTTCTCATATATGGGGAAGTCTGCAGCTCAGCTGCTGCTCAAGGTTATTAACGAGTCTGCCTTCTTTCTTCCTTCTGCAGCTCCTCCATGCAAAGCTTCTGTTGTAACAAAGTGGCTGCCGCACCTCCCATCCTAGCATCTGAATCCCAGGAAGAAAAAAAGTGAAGGGTGAAGGGTGAAAAGAACACCCCAGCGGAGCCAGACCCCTTTCAAATGCTATTCCCAGGAGCCTCACATAGAAACTCCTTGGATGTCACTGGGCAGCATCAGGTCACACAGCCATGCCCAGCCACAAGGGTAGTGGCATGGTATTTAGTGGACACACACCACCTTGAAAACCACTGGGACCTGGTTAGGAAGGAAGCAAAGGAACATGGGTACTGGCCAGGCAGAGATCAGCAACCTTCCCTGGCACTCACACTCATCATGGCCCCAGCTGTCAGGGCTCCTTGGAGAGCTCCACACCCACCAGTTCTAATGGCCGGCCAGCATGTACGGCCCCAAATGGCTGGGTAGTGGCATCAAGAAGGAGTATGGTGAGTAGTGCTATGTCTTGGCAACGAGCTCAGTGACACTCAAAGCAGAAATGGTCACAGTACACATGGGACCCAGGAAACTTTTGTTTATGAAATGGAAATGGGAAAAAGCTTGGGTCTTTTTCCTTAACAATTTGGTGGAATTGGCATAACTATTAAAAAGAATGTGCTGCCGTTCTCCTCTGTTGTAAAAATAAAAACAAAGTCACTGAAGAGTGTACCTAGAGGACAGAGTAGTTAACATTATGTGATTTAGGGAGCAATTAAAAAATACAAAAGAGCTAATTCTGCTTAGAGGATTCAGAGTTTGGACTACGTGGCTTGTGGTCTGCCATGCCTTTCTGGGGCCCATGGGAGTACCTGAATTAACCTGCCAGCATCCTACAGACAAGCACCCAGATGAGGAAGCATATGAGAGCGACTCTTCATCACCCTAACTGCGACTTCCTGAGCCAGTGTCACTTGAAGTCTGGTTCCTGGACACAGACCAGCAACACCAGCAGCATCTGAACTTGAAAGAAATGCAGACTTCAGGCCATCCCAGACCTGCTGAGACTGTGTTATCTGTGCAAATCTGAGAACTGCTAGCCTTGATCAAAGTCTGATGGCAGGGAAATAGTCAATGACAGTTTTCAAATACATATCACAACAGAATTATTAAAACCATTAAAAAGTTAAGTCAATCTTCTGGACTCTGCCTATCTAATACATTGAGAGAGAGTTTTGGGTATCAGATGAATGAAGAAAACTCTCTACATGCCTGCAATTAAATTTAAGTTTCTTCAATTTTTATTATTATTATTATTTATTCTAATCACAGCATCTCATTACATCTGTCTTAAAGGTTATAGCAAGAAATAATTTATTTGTAAAAATTTATCTCCTTAAAGTTTTGGCACCAAGTATAAAAATAGGTATCAAAAAGTTCTGCATATTCCTACCATTGTTATAGCCCCAATTTGTGAGATAGGCCCCAATTTCAACCTGATATCTGTTATAGAATGAATCATGCCCCCACAAAGTCCTAACACCCCCACCCCTGCCTTCTGGTGACTGTATTTGGAGATAGGCCTGTAAAGAGAGGCTAAGGTAAAATGAAGGCATTGGGGTGGGCCCTAGTCCAGTGTGACTGGTGCCCTTATAAAACAAGGAGATTGGGACACAGACAAGCACAGAGGGAAGACTACGTGAAGAGACAGGGAAAAAGTGGCCATCTGCGAGCTAAGGAGATGGCCTCAGGAGAAACCACTCTACCGTCACCTTAACCTCAGGTTTCTGGCCTTCAAGTCTGTGAGAAAATAAATTTCTGCTGTTTAATCCACTCAGCCTGTGGCACTTTGTCAGAGAAGTCCTAGCAGAAATACGGTGTACAAAAACTTGTGACAAGGTTGGGATGTGGCTGGCAGTGCCCACTGTATGTAGTAGGCATCTGCATGGTTCCAAATATATCCAGTCCCCACCTTCTGGGGAACATAATGCTACTGCAACTTCCTACCCTTGGAAGAAGTTCAGCAATGGCCATGTGATATGCTTTGGTAAAAGGTAAGAAGAAATGACACATCATTTCTGGCAGGGATTTCAAGAGCCTGAGCACAATTCTTCCTGCTCTCCTTCCCACTCAACCGTAACAAGGAGCAAGGCTCCCGAAGGGCCTGTTCCAGCAGCCTGCTCCCTGGAACAAGGTACCAGGAGAATTCCCGGATAACCCATGAGGAGTGACAAGTTGCTATTTTAATTTCTGAGATTTAGGCTTGTTCATTTCTGCAGTATATCCTGACTGCTACATCAGTTTACTGACCATTTAAAGTATGAGTCGTCTCATTTATCAAATGTCAGACAGTTGTTTCCTTTCATTCAGATAATAGGCATACCAATGAAAGTTGATATTTTTTTATTTGGATTTTTTAAAACTTAAAATATCTGGTAATAAGGCCATATGTGATATCTGCGTGCTGGTAAGAGGGCACAAAGCTCTTTATAGAAGGTGGGAAAATCTCACTGAGATTAGTCTCCCCTCCAAAAAAAGGACAATGTAGCAAGTTGCTCTGTACCAGGTAGGCACAGTTAAAGGAGAAAATAGCCAGTGTCCCCATCTGGCAGTTCCCTCTGATTATCCTCCCATTCATCCCACACCCAGAATTTTACACAGAAGATGCTGAAGCCAGTTGGGGCGCTTGAGCTAGACCTCATCCCTCCTGACTCTCAGACCAGAGCCCTTTGTACTATGGTGTTTGTATTAGTCCTTTGAGAATAAAGAGGTAGAATTTCATTTTAGTCCACAATAGTACCTTCATAATTCTGTTCTTTACCAGAAAAAAATCAAGTTTGCACTAGTCTATGTTTCCAAAAGATTATATTTATGCGATCCAACTCATCCTGTGCACTGTCATCTGAGGAGCAGGAACTTCTGAGGACCCTCTAAGAACAAAGGCCCATTTCTGGGCTTTGAGGCCATCCATGTTTTTGCTTCACCTCAGGTAGCCATGCCAGCTAGCCTCCCTGCTGTCCCATGTGTAATCTTCCCTATAATTTATTCAGGGCACCCCTACAGCCGGGAACAGCCCGCCCTGATGTTCTCACAATGTGTCAGCTCTTCCAGAAACACTGCAAATACAGCTGTTACTGAATAGCGTCCCAGTGTGAGACCATCCACTGCACTGTTACATTCCAAGGAACCAACCAATCTCTGTATGAATATAGTTGTCAGGGTGATTGTGTCGTCTATTTATTAGTCAAGTGATTTATTTATCAGTACTTTGTTCTCACTATTAGTTACATCATGTACCCTGGGGAAAGAAGGGTGAAGTAGAGGAAAAAATAAAACGTGGGCTTTCTCACATGTTGTCCTCTTGAGGCTGCCACTTTGGGGCAATATTATCCTCTGTGATGTGCGGATTGGTTTTGGTTTGCCCTGATAACATTCTCCATACATCTGACTGGTGAGCACTAATGTCATCAGTAGAATACAGTAAACCAATCACTCCAGGAAGTTCATGATATACAAATATTAATAACCACTAGGCACTTATCTTTGAAGAACATAAAATTCAATGTATTATTACCAGAAAAAAATTTAAACCCTTTATTTCACCCTGTAGTGAATATAGCATTTTCTCAAACAGGAAAGAATGAACTGTACAATCTCAAGCTTTATTTATATATTCTTTGTGTGGAAAATTAAAACAAACCCAATTTGTAATTTATTTTACATCTCAGTTTATAGATCGCCACGTAGAATGTTAATTCATTCTTGGAATGACGAATATACTGTCTTAAGTGATTGATATAAAAATAAAATGCAATGTCAAATTCACCAGAAAGTACATAATAAATCTATAAAAATGCTGCATTTTTAAATTTTTATTTATTGATTTTAGTGAGAGAGGAAGGGAGAGAGGGACAGGAACATTGATCTGTACCTGTATATGCCCTGACCAGGGATCAAACCCACAACTTCTACACTTCAGGACAATGCTCCAACCAACCGAGCTATCCAGCCAGGGCAAGATGCTGTATTTTTAACCAGTATGACATGCCAACAATGAGGGCTTACTTTGGAAAACTGCAAAATCCAGTACATGTAATACTGACCATGTTCATTTCATTAAAAGAACCATCTATTGGAAATTATGT
Organism: Rhynchonycteris naso; assembly: GCA_037038555.1. Lineage (NCBI taxonomy): Eukaryota > Metazoa > Chordata > Mammalia > Chiroptera > Emballonuridae > Rhynchonycteris > Rhynchonycteris naso. The sequence goes on along the minus strand of CM072995.1, from coordinate 180,375,164 downwards.
GTCAAAATGAGTTTGTCAAATTTTGGCAAGAGAAGAATTTTTTCTCAAAGCCACACAGTCTCAATGACCTTTAGTTTTAAATGTAAACATGGTGGATTTTCAAAGAATTGTTTCATGCTCATAGGTAAGTGGAACAGTGGATTACAAGATAGTTCTATTCCGTGGTTCACATAGTAATAACTCCACATCAAGAGTAGGCGAGCAAATACGCTGTTCACATTGTCCATTTTTGCTAATAACCAGTGTAGAGATCACCTACTAATTCCAATACAGACCTTTTCTTTAGAAGTCACCAGTTTCTGGCTAGCTCAAATGCTGCTGGTGCAGTGTCCCCACACCCAGGCTGCTAAGCTCCTCCTGGTCCAGAGTCAGTTGCACAGGGCCTGAGGTCCAGCCAGTCTATTATGGTTGTGGAGAGAGGTACCCGCACATCAGAACCGCGGCTCTATTACAGTCTTCCATAGCCCCCAAGTTAACCAGGTCAAGGTGAGCTGTAGCTGGTGGTCACAGAGAAAGCCTGCAACTCTTCTCAAGAAACTGCTCTTTATAAATTTAGTACTAAAGATTGAGTGGCTCCTTCAATACTCTTCTCTTGAAATAAAATAATCCCAGCTCCCTTTACCACAAAGTTGGATTTTTCAGTCCTTCATTAGCTCTGTTGCTGTAATTTAACCCCTCCAGCCCATCAGGAGTCTCTGGTTGTGGAGCAGGGAGGATGGTGCTTGGAGAAAGGGTGGCCAGACCTGAGCATGGATTCCTTCCCTGCCCCTTGTTAGTGATGCAACCTGGGCAAGTCTTAACCTCTCTCTGGCCCCCAGGTTACTCCTCTAAGTAACCATACACAAGAGAATTCTGTTACGGAAAGCATCTGGTATCCTGTCTGAAACAAAACTCCCAAGAATATTACCTTCCCTTTTTTCCCCTAAATCACTGCTGGAATGAAAATGTCAGTTTTCTGTACTGTGCTGGCTAATGGGGTAATCACCAGCCACAAGTCACTATCTTTATTTAAAGCAATTAAAATTGCCTGACCAGTGGTGGTGCAATGGATAGAGCATTGGCCTGGGATGCTGAAGACCCAGGTTCAAAACCCTGAGGTCACTGGAATCTGGGATCAAACCAGCAGGCTCATCTGGCTTGAGTGTAAAATCATGGACATGACCCTATGGTTGCTGGCTGGAGGTCAAGGTCACTGGCTTGAGCAAGGGGTCACTGGCTTGGCTGTAGACATTCAGTAAAGGCACGTGTGAGAAAGCAATCAATGAACAACTAAGGTTCTGCAACTATGACGTGATGTTCCTCATCTTGCTCCCTTCCTGTCTGTCTGTCCCTATGTGTCCCTCTCTTTCTCTCTCTATCTCTTAAAAAAATAAAATATGAGTTCTATATCTTTGAAGTATGTCATTGGCATTTTAATTGGTATTGCATTGAATTTATAAATTGCTTTGGGTAATATAGACATTTTAATGATGTTTATTCTTCCTAACCATGAGCGCAGTACATGCTTCCACTTGTTTGTATCTTCCTTCATTTCTTTTATCAATGTTTTATAGTTTTCGGAGTACAAGTTTTTAATCTCCTTGGTTAAATTTAATCCTAGGTACTTTATTTTTTTTATTGCAATAGTGAAGGGGATTGTTTCCTTAATTTCCCTTTCAGACAGTTCATTGTTGGTGTATAGAAATGCCTCTGATTTCTGAGTATTAATTTTATATCCTGCCACCTTGCTGAATTCATTTATCAGATTCAGTAGTTTTTTGACTGAGACTTTAGGATTTTCTATATACAATATTATATCATCTGCAAATAATGATAGTTTTAGTTCTTCTTTTCCAATTGGATGCCTTTTATTTCTTCTTCTTGTCTGATTGCTGTGGCTAGGACTTCCAGAACTATGTTGAATAAGAGTGGTGAAAGGGGGCACCCCTACCTTGTTCCTGATCTTAAGGGGATTGCTTTTAATTTTTGCCCATTGAGTATGATGTTGGCTGTGGGTTTGTCATAGATGGCCTTTATCATATTAAGATATGTTCCCTGTATTCCCACTTTACTGAGAGTTTTGATCATGAATGGATGCTGGATTTTATCAAATGCTTTTTCTGCATCTATTGAAATTATCATGTGGTTTTTTCCTTCCTTTTGTTTATGTAATGAATCACATTGATTGATTTGCGAATATTGAACCAGCCTTGCCTCCCCAGAATAAATCCCACTTGATCATGGTCTATGATTTTTTTTATATATTGCTGGATCTGGTTGGCTAATATTTTGTTGAGAATTTTAGCATCTAAATTCATCAGGGATATTGGTCTATAATTTTCTTTCTTTGTGTTGTCTTTGCCTGGTTTCAGAATCAGAATTATGCTTGCCTCATAAAAGGAGCTTGGAAGTCTCCCTTCCTCTTGAATTGTTTGAAATAGCTTGAGCAGGATAGGAATTAGTTCTTCTTTGAATTTTTGGTAGAATTCACTTGTGAAGCCATCAGGCCCAAGACTTTTCTTTGTTGGGAGTTTTTTGATAACTGTTCCAATATCCTTTGTTGTAATCGGTCTGTTTAGGGTTTCTGATTCTTCCAGATTGATTTCTGGAAGATTGTATGTTTCAAGGAATTTGTCCATTTTCATATAGGTTGTCTAGTTTTTTGACATACAATTCTTCATAGAATTTTCCTTCAATATTTTGTATTTCTGTTGTGTCAGTTGTTATTTCTCCACTCTTATTTCTAATTTTATTTATTTGAGTACTCTCTTTTTTTCTTGGTGAGTCTAGTTAAAGGTTCATCAATATTGTTTACCTTCTCAAAGAACCAGCTCCTGGTTTCATTGATTCTCTGTATTGTTTCTTTAGTCTCTATGTCATTTATTTCTCCTCTAATCTTTATTATTTCTTTCCTTATACTACCCCTGGGCTTTACTTGCTGTTGTTTTTCTAATTCTTTTAGATGCAGGGTCAGGTTGCTTATTTGAGCTTTTTCTAGCTTCTTCTGGTATGCCTGTAGTGCAATGAATTTCCCTCTCAGTACTGCTTTTGCTGTGTCCCACAAATTTTGAGTGTATGTATGCTCATTATCATTCATTTCTAGGAACTTTTTTATTTCTTCTTTGATCTCATTGTTAATCAATTCGTTATTTAATAAAATGCTATTTAGTTTCCAAGTGTTTGAGTATTTTTCAGTTTTTCTTTTGTAGTTAATTTCTAGTTCCGTGCCATTGTGATCAGAGAAAATGCTTGATATGATTTCAATCTTCTTAAATTTGTTGAGACCACTTTTGTGTCCTAACATGTGGTTTATCCCAGAGAATGTACCATGAGCACTTAAAGAATGTATATTCTACTGCTTTAGGGTGAAAAGTTCTGAAGATATCTATTAAATCGAGTTGATCCTTTAAGCCTGCTGTTTTTTTGTTAATTTTCATTCTTGAAGATCTATCCAGTGATGTTAGTGGGGTATTGAAATCCCCTACTATTATAGTATTGCTGTTGATCTCACCCTTTATATCCATCAAAGTCTACTTTATGTATTTCGGTGCTTTTATGTTCGGCACGTAGATATTTATAATAGTTATATCTTCCTGTTGAATTGCTCCCTTAATCACCATGTAGTGTCCTTTTTTATCTCTTACTACAGCCTTTGTTTTAAAGTCTATTTTGTCAGATATGAGTACTGCTATCCCAGCTTTTCATTTCCATTTGCATAAAATACTTTTCTCCATCCATTTACCTTCAGTCTATGTGCATCTTTTGTTTTAAGGTGTGTCTCTTGTAGACAGCATATGTATGGGTCCTGTTTTCTTATCCATGCAGCCACCCTATGTCTATTGATTGGGTCATTTAAACTATTTACGTTTAAGTTTATTATTGATATGTAGTTATTTATTGCCATCTTATTCTTTAAAGCTGTATTCCTCTTTTGCTATATTATTTTCCCCCTTTGATCTGTTCACAACAGGCCCCTTAGCATCTCTTGCAGGATTGGTTTGGTTTTAATAAATTCCTTGAGTTGTTTTTTTTTTTTTTTTGTCTAGGAAGCTTTTTATTTCTCCTTCAATTTTAAACGATAACCTTGCTGGATAAAGGAGTCTTGGCTGTAGACTGTTGTTCTGCATTACTTTGAATATTTTTTGCCATTCCCTTCTGACCTCAAGTGTTTCTGTTGAGAAGTCGGATGTCATTCTTATGGGGGTTCCTTTGTAGGTGATAGCTTTTTTTTCTCTAGCAGCTTTTAATATTTTCTCTTTATCACTTAGTTTGGTATTTTAACCATGATGTGTCTTGGTGTAGATTTCTTTGGGTTTCTCTTTAATGGAGTTCTCTGTGCTTCTTGAACATGTGAGTCGTCTTCCAGCCTTAATTTAGGGAAATTTTCAGCTATGATTTGGTTGAACAAAGTTTCTATCCTTTGCTCTTTCTCTTCTTCTTCAGGAACCCCTATGATGCGGATGTTATTTCTCTTCATATTGTCACAGAGCTCCCTTAGAGTTTCCTCAGTCTTTTTGAGTCTCTTCTTTTTTCTGCTCTGCTTCTGTGCCTTGGTTTATTTTGTCCTCTAACTCACTGATTTGATCCTCAGCTTCATCCATCCTGCTTTTAATTCCTTCCATTGTGTTCTTCAATTCTGATATTATATTTGTCATTTCTGATTCTTTTTTATTATTTCAATTTCCTTTTTTATACTTGTTATCTCTTTATTTAGGTGTTTGTAATGACTGTTCATTGGTACTCTAAGCTCTTTGAACATCCTAACTATCATTATTTTAAACTCTGCATCTGGTAATTTGGTTATATCTGGTTCATTCAGGTCCTTCTTTGGGGATTTCTCTTGATTCATTTGGGTTGCATTTCTCTGCCTGCCCATTTTGTCTATGTGGAAGAAGGGTGTGGCCACTGGAGTCCAATGGGTGTTGCCTCTGTGTTCCCTAGGTGTGGTCTGACTGCAGACCCACCACCCATCTGCCACTGCCTAAGGCGGTTGGGTATGGGTGTTGCCAGCACTGGCCCACTGCAGCTGTTGCTGTGGTTTCCGCCTCTCCTCCATGGGAGGGGCTATGTTCTTGTGCCGGCTCTACAAGTCTCAGCCTGTCTGGGCCTTTGCCTGGCCCCCACAGGTGGGAGTTGCGCACTGCACTCAAGCCACAAGCCTCGACACCAAAGGCAGGGGTGATCAACTTTGCTCAGCTGCGGTCCCCGCCTGTTCCTGGCCCCGGGCTTTCGCCCTACCCCTGCAGTCAGGGCCAGCTTATGCAGGGTCGCAATCCCGGAGGCCAGGTGATGCTGCGAGCCCATGTGACCCTTCTCAGCAGCAGATCTCTGCCCATTCCTGGGTTCCTGCTTTTTTCCTCCAGGTGGGGCTGCAGGCGGGCCCGCAGCTGCCAGACCTCCTTCGGCGCGTCCCCTCTGCTCCTGCTGGGCTAGATCAAGCTTATGCGGGCCAGCTGGGCTTCTGCCCCCTTCGACACAACTGCGTTTCCGCGTCCCGCAGCCACCTGCCCTCCAGCAAGCCCTCAGCAGTGTGGGTGAGGGTGCTGCAGCTCATACTCTAACACTCCATACTGTAGTCCTGAAAGCTCCCTCCTTCTAAGGGACTGTGCTCTAATTGCCACAGGGAAGCCTGTTTGGCTGGTGTCCTGCTTCCCTTTGCTGGTTCCAGGGAAAATATTGTTTCAGATTTGTGGAGTGACTTAGCCCAGGGTTTAGGGTGGCTGTCCCTCAAAGCTTTTCTCCCTGTGCCTTCCAGACCGCACTCTCTTCCCGCTGCTCCAGTCCTCTCCTCTCTTCCTGTCCCCCAGAGTCCCAGGTGAATGGTTGTGAGAGAAGTTTCCTGCGCCATCCCTTTAAGAAGAATCCTGAGTCTGAGAAAACTGTCTTTTTCTCATAAACAGTATCCTAACCTGTTTCACAGCTAAATACTGTCCATACGCCTGTTCTAGGCTCTGGAGCTGCAGGCTGGGGCTTTGTTCCTGGGACCCAGGTCCCTCCCTCTCCGCTAAACTCTCTTCCCACCATGCAAGTCTCTCCAGGCTGCTATTTGCTCTGGGGGAGCTGGGCAGCCATTTCTGCGTTTTTGCTTTTCCTACCAGTCTCAATGTGGCTTCTTCAGTGTTCCTTGGTTGAAGAGTCCACATAGTTTAGTTCAAAGTTGGTTTATCCAGATGATGGTTCTTAAAATTAAGTTATAATCCGCCTACCTGTGGTGGCGCAGTGGATAAAGTGTCGACCTGGGAACACTGAGGTCGCCAGTTCAAGACCCTGCACTGGTCTGGTCAAGGCACATATGGGAGTTGATGCTTCCAGCTCCTCCCCCCTTTCTCTCTCTCTCTCTCTCTCTCTCTCTCTCTCTCTCTGTGTCTCCTCTCTAAAATGAATAAAATAAAAATAAATTTTAAAAAATTAAGTTATAATCCACTTTGAGTAGTTGGAAGTTGGTACGTCCACCTACTCCATTGCCATCATGCCGTTCCCCCAAGCCCTGGGTCTTAATCCCACACCAAAGCACCATCCCTCTGGACTGGCAGCAGCCGAGTGAGCCTCGGGTAGTCTTGGGCCCAGGGTTTAGGACATTGTGAACTCCCCAGGAGCCTCAAGCACCAAAAGGGAAATATCAGGAAGCCCAATGTTCTAGAAAAGCATCTCCCTCCATCAAGCATGGCCTCTTCTTTCCCCAGGGGTTTCAGGACAAACATTATAGGCCAGGGACACAGTGCATGAAAAACATATAACTTTGCATGGCTTGCTTAACTGAAACAAAAGCAGAGGTCACCTTAAAGCATGCTAGATCCAGACCCAAATAACCAGATGAGCTGCACGGTCTCCACTAGTGTTCCTAATTCCAGGGCTTGGAGATAAGGATCATCTTGGTCGGTCACACCCGAACTTGGTTACTCGGCTTTCTATAGTCAAGGACTAATTATCCATATTCTTCTTCCAAGCCCACCTCTCTTCACCTCTGCCAAGGGGAAGAATGTAAAAGGACTATAGATTTGCATTCTCCGATTTTCTAGTATTCCAATAAAAGGTTAGGTCAAAGAGGCTATAAGTGATAGCTAAGATTGTATTTAATGCCCCAGCAGTATTTAGGCCTTACCATCTCTTCTCATCATTTGTGGAAAGAAATACACAGCAGATTGCATTCTTTTCTAGATTACATCTAATTTTTTTAAGGTAATAGAAATAATAATGATCGCAATCAGCATAGCCACTACTGTGCACCAGGCTCTGTCCAAACTGCTTTATTTATATGCATAGATATTAGCGCACATGCACCTCACCAACCGGTATGAGGAAGTACTCCAAAGGTATGCACGTGCATGTGGTGTGCAATGTGTGTGTGCATGTATAACTCACTTCTGCTCACACTGGTGGAGCTGCACTTTAAACTGGGCAGTCTGGCTCCAAATTCACACTTTGATCCACAGTGCTACCTACAAATGATTATAGAAAAGAACGAAAAAGTTAGAGTGAGCCCCTCCCCAGCCTAACTCCCTCCCCAAAGACAAGCACTCTCCAAGTCCCCCTGGGGGTACTTGCACTGGTGAGGCTGGGAACAGGAGTTCAAATGGAGGAGAGAAACAAAGGGTATTCCGGCCTTCCCTAGACACCCCACCGCATCCCAGTGACATTGTCCTCTTTCTGGACCTGACTCTGAGCCATGGCCCAGGTTCCAGTCTCTATCTCAGGGATTCCTTCTCCTCCTGAAGGGTCATATTTTTCCTTTCCTGCTTCTCCCACCCCGCTCTTTTTAGAAAAGAGCCCAAGAGCGAGGTGATAACAGCTTTCCACCCAGGGAGCAGTCACTTCTCATTGGAGACCATGGCCAGGCTGGCGCCTGTGTCTGGTGAGGTGCTGCAGCTACAGCTGGGAGGTGTTCAGGGAGAGCATCCTTTATGGTTCAGCTCAAAGTTGTAGAATCTATCAATATGGTCTTTCTGAGGTAGAGGCACCTGAGGTGTTCCCAGTACTGGCACGGGCAGACCCTGCACGGGGCAGCCTTATACCTCTTTGGTTCCTGCCAGTAGTACCTGCCTCAGCAACCCATTAGAAATTTTTCAACTGGCATAACAAAACCATGCTTACATTGGCTTTAACAATAGTGTTAGCATATTGGATTTATAACTGAAAAGTCTAAATAGAGCAGGCTTCAGGCATGTCGTGGATCAGCAGGTCAGTAGTGTCCCCACGAACCTGGCTTCTTTCCACACCTTGTCTCTGCCTTTATCCTGAGGTCCACGGCTCTGAGGGGTGCAGGTGGCACCAGTAGTTTCAGGGACCACAGGCTTTCTCTCAAGTGCATGGCAGTGGGCCCTCACCTGTTGCTAGTGTGGTTTCAGGGCTTGGCTCAGAAACCTGGGGCCTTCAGCTTGGAAACTGGCTCCCGAGTCCTCATTCGCACTCAAATGAGCCAGGGAGCTAGAGACAGCTGTCAGAGCTCTGTTGCTAGGCCCTTCTTTTTCGGCACAAGATGGCCCAGTCTCCTTGTGCCTAACCTCCTCAGGCCTCTGGCCAGGGTACCTCAGCCTCTGTGCTCAGCCATTTCCAGGGAAGACATGTTCGACTTCCTCCTTCCTGGAGGAAGGGAATGAATAGTAACACCTCTCAAAACCCTCCCACGCAGCTTTCTGGACCCTTGTTATTCAAAAGGGTAGAAAGGGGGTGCATGGTTGCTCAGGGCCTGCTGCAGGCCTCTGCTTAGCACACTGCAAAGGCCCAGTGCCTGCGGTCTGTTCAGCTGGAACTCTTCTTGGCTCCAGACTTTGTCTCCACTACAGGGATAGTACTTCTAAGAGGAGCAGTGCGGCGAGCCAAGCCATGGCACTCACTGACAACATAGTCTGAGTTAGCTCCCCAACACCTTCCCTGGCTTTTAATGTGGGGAGTGGAATTTGACTTATGTTGTTACTTAAATGTGTAACACATTACAGAGAAAAGAAATTCTGCAGAGGGTACACAGCTAAAAGCTTTCATACCCTTCTCTCCCACCCTCTATTTTAAGTTTCTTATAAATCATTTTAGAGACACCTTTGCATATTTCTAAATTTACATATGCATGCTAATGTGCATGTTAGTTGTTTCTGTTTAGATAAGTGGTAGCACATAATCTGCCCCGTACTACACTTTGCTGTTGGTTAACAACTTATACCTTAGAGATGGCTTCAGTGTCCACCAACATGGATCTCACCACTTCCTTTTTATTTTGAGACAGAGACAGAGAGATGGACAGGTAGGGGCAGACAGACAGGAAGGGAGAGAGATGAAAAGCATCAGTTCTTCATTATAGCACCTTAGTTGTTCATTGATTGCTTTCTCATATGTGCCTTGACCCAGGGGCTACAGCAGAGCGAGAGACCCCGTGCTCAAGCCCGTGACCTTAGGTGCTGAGACCAGCTCGGCAAAAGGTATACACGAAAGAAAGGCACTGCAGGACTTAAGAAAACACTCACAAGACAAAACATAGAGAAAAGATGGGTACAGGGGACTCCCAGCCTCTAGGACTGAGAGCCCAGATCTCTGCAGCCTCATTGTATTTATTTGTTTCTGTAATCATCAAGCAAATTAGGAGAACCTGGGTCAAATTAGCAGAGCATGGATTCAGGAGCAGAGAAGGATAATTAACTAATAGCTTTCAGATGAAGGAAATGACTATAGGAATCAGCTGCTTCCTTTAAACAATCTTATCAGTGCTTGCCGGAGCAGCGTTCTGCCCCCACAGGACTTGGTGTTCCAAAGTCCACACCAAAGACTTGTTTCAGGGCAGCAGTCTAGTCTCCAGCCATTTTCCTACACTTAGGCTTCAAACTGGTGAGCCCATGTTCAAGCCGGATGAGCCCACACTCAATCTGGCAACCTCGAGGTTTTGAACCTGGGTCCTCTGGGTCCCAGTCTGACACTCTATCCACTGCACCACCACCTGGTCAGGCTGGATCTCACCACTTCTTAATGGCTGCCTAATATTCCACTAGATGGGGGTGTCGTAATTATTCAGCCATGGAACTTAGATTCTTCCCAGCCTTTTACTCTGCATTCTTTCCCCCAAAATATGTATTGGTGTCTGTGGTGTGCCAGACACTGTTCTAGAGACATAGAACAGAAAATGAAATGTTTGAAGAGTGTGCCAACCTCAAAGAGGTTGTGTCAATTTACTGTCTCACTCTGTACTGAATATTTTTTCATTTAGTTAAAAGTCTCTATAGTCTTTTATACCATTATGTTTCTTAAACACAAACCAAGTTCTCTGTATAAAAATGCTCATGACAACCTGCATAATGATTAAGGAGCTAGGAGACATGACACATGGGACACAATGGTGAGGATACATCTACTTCTGCATGAAGGTTGGGGTGACCCTGCTCGCTGGGACCCTCCTCCCTGCAGCAGGGAAAAGTCTTCAGACAACCCAAATACAAGGAGGAAACATTGGGGTTGAAGGTGGTCCCCATGACCCCAGAGGCCAGGCCCCTTGGAGAGAGGAGCATGCAGCTAACCATATACCCATGCACAAGGTATTTGGCAAGGTGGTGGAATGATCCACAAACAAAAACACTGCATAGGAACTGAGAAAAAAATATTAGTGATACCCATGACAAGCCAAGGCCTTGTTTCCCTAGTATTTAAAGAGGTTCTGCAAATCACTTAGAAATGCAGCCACCCCACAGATAAATGGACAAAGGACATGAACAGACAATTCTCAGTGAAGGGAATACTCTCTTATATTGCAGAAAATCTGTTTATAAAGTTAGTGCTATAACTTAAAATGTTTACATCTGTGTTCCTGATCAGTATCAGTCTACTCCAGTTGTAATTACTATCGCTGTGTAAAACAAGGGACCTTGGGAAAGTCCTCTGGGCTCACTCGTGTTCCCCTGGTGTAGTCTGTGTGGCTGTTTTCCCTCCTGATTATGACTTCCAGGAGTCTCGCTACCTAGTGGTCACTAATGTTCCCATCAGCCATTTCCACGCCCTCCTGCCTCAGTGACAATAGCTACTTGCCTGCCACTATACATCCACTCTCCCTGCAGCGACTCATGGGGTCTCTGCCCGAATCCCTGGGACCCCTTTCCTGGATTCTGACCCTACAATGTGGTGAGCTTCTGCCTCCAACCTGAGGCCCTTGTGACTTCTCAGGAGGGCTGTCCTTGTGCCCTTCTGTCTCCACACCCACAAAAAGAGAGCCTGAATTAAGTGCCAAGGCTTTGTCACCCAGGGTGGCCCTTCACCAGTAACTGACAGAGCAGTATGAAAGCCCAGACCCCCTTGCCTGAGTGGGGACAGCTCTAAGGCATAACTTACATTCCAAAGCTTCCTGCAGATCAGGTGCAGTTGCCCTGCATGTAACTTTCTCTAAGATCCTTGCTTGCTACCCTCCTACTGATTTCTCCTGGGAGTGTTTCCTTCTTAAATCACTCTCTGTCTCAGGGCCTCCTTCTGGGACACCAATGTAAGACACAACCTTCTTTCTTAGTAACAAAATCCTGACTTCTATTCTGGCACAAGACTTCCCTGAACAAAGACAACATTTCCCAGCTTCTTTTGCTACTAAGAATATGATTGAGTTCTTGCCAATGAGCTATAAGCAGAAGTGCATTGTAGGATGTCTACAGCTGATGGCTAGAGCTCACCTTGGACTCCTAAGACAGGTGCATACCCATGAGATGAGGGAGCAAAGATCTGGAAAAACTCTGGGACCCTAACAACTTCACGAACCTGACAATACCAACCACAGATTGCCTACCACCCCCATCCCAACTTCTTCTATATGACATGTTTCTCTCTTTTTAAATCCAATGTCATTTGGCTTTTTGTTAGATATAGCCAAACTTATAATCCAGACCACCACTACAGAGACAGAAAAAAAATGAGTAGATGCTTGCTTTCCAGCCTCTTTGCAGCTAAGTTTTGCCAATGTGATCCAGTACTGGAAAATAAGATATAAAGTTAGGTCTGGTGAGGGGAAGGGTTGAAGGGGAAGAGGTTCTGGATATTTTTCCCAGATGGAAAAAGCAAAATAACACATGTGCATGGCATAGAGCTCTCCTGCCACCCTGGAACCTACTTCCTTCTACCTACCAGGTGTGATGCATGAAGCTGTGGCAGCCATTCTATAATCATGAAGCAACTAGTCAATGGACAGTCAGCAGCTGAAGATGGCTGGGCAGAAGGATAGAGAGAGCCTGAACTCTTCCAAACACCACCAAGTAACCAAACCATCCCTGGCACCTCCCACCCCACACCACTGAATAATCCACAGTGTTAACCAGTGTTCCTGTTATTTGCAGCTGAAAGCAGCTTAACACCCACAGGGGGAAAAGCACTGAAATAAAATAAGGAAAACTTAATATTTTTGAGACCCTAAGTTAGTGATAAATTCTCAAGAAGCCTACTACCATAACCTCTTGGAAGAGAAGATGACAAGATTCTGAGGAGTTAATTATCTGTGTTAAGCTATCTCTGAAGACAGAAACTCCAATTTCAAGGAACTTAAACAATAAAAAATGAAGTCCTGGCCAGCTGGCTCAGTGAATAGAGCATTGGCCCAGCATGTGGATGTCCCAGGCTTGATTCCCAGTCAGGGCACACAGGAGAAGTGACCATTTACTTCTCTTCCCCTCCTTCTCTCCCTTCTCTTTCTCTTTCTCCTCTTACAGCCAGTGGCTTGATTGGTTTGAACATCATCTCCAGGCACTGAGGATAGCTCAGTTGATCCAGTTGTTGGTCCTGAGCACTGAGGATAGCTCAGTTGATTTGAGCATCAGCCCCAGACAGGGGTTACCAGGTAGATGCTGGTCAGGGAGCATGCAGGAGTTTGTCTATCTCCCCTACTCTCAGAAAATAAAATTTAAAAAAAAAAGCCTGACCTGTGGAGGTGCAGTGGATAAAGCATCGACCTGAATGCTGAGGTTGCCAGTTCGAAATCCTGGGCTTACCTGGTCAAAGCACTTATGGGAACTGATGCTTCCTGCTCTGCCCTCCCCTCTCTCTCCCTTCTTTCTCTCTCTCTCTCCTCTCTAAAATGAATAAATAAAATATTTTAAAATAAATATATATAATAGAAATGAGCTCCAGGATCAGTTGATTTGGGTGCTCTATAATGTCATCAGGAACCTAGGCTCCTCTCTCTGCTCAGCCATTTTCAAATGCAATTCATTCTCTGGCTGCTAGGAAGGTAGGAGAGTACTTCCAGATGGCACCTCCAGATATGACAAGACCTATGGGTCCTGCGTGATCTGCCCCACCCTTCCTTATCCCTGACTTCTCATCTTGATCCTCCCCCTTTTCTTCTCCTTCCCGATGCACTGGCTTGCTCTCTTCAAACATGCTCTGCTAGATGGACTCTTACCTCAAGGCCTCTGCACCTGCTGTTCCTTCTGCCTAAGGTGCTCATCCATGCATGTACAGCTGGCTGCCCATCTTCTGCAGGTCCTTCCTGAAAGAGTACTTTCCCCGGGAGCCCTGCCTTTACCACATTATTTAAAATTATAACCACCTCCCACCTCCCCATCCACTCTACAGCTTGAATGTTCTCCACTTCATGTAACTGCATCCAACACAGTGCACATTTCCCTGTCTGTTTGATTGTCTGGGCCCCACCTGTCTAGAAGGTGTGCTCCAGGAGAGATGGCTTTTCTGATTGTCCTCCCTCATTGTCCCCAGGGCCTAATAGAGTAAGTGACCTGGAGAAGCAAGGATAGACAAAGGGGTAGCTGGCCAACTTCCATAGGAGGAAGTGAGAGGGCAGATATTTTCAGAGGTTGGTATCCCCCACATCCATCCACCACTACTCAGCCTTCCCCCAGCACCTCATCCAGAATGATGAGTCCTCGGTAAAGAGAGGGGACTTTCTTTAGCTCCACAGTGAGGTGTAGGAGTCTGCGAGCATAAGGGAGAGACGAACCCCTGAACAAAATGCGAGCATTAGGGAGAGACGAACCCCTGAACAAAATGAAGAGAGGTTGAAAATGGATGCCTAGCCCTATGTTCATCGCAGCATTGTTCATGGTGGCCAAGACATGGAAACAACCAAAAAGCCCTTCAATAGATAACTGGATAAAGAAGATGTGGTACATATATACCATGGAATACTACTCAGCCATAAGAAATGATGACATCGGATCATTTACAACAACATGGGTGGACCTTGATAACATTATACTGAGTGAAATAAGTAAATCAGAAAAAACTAAGAACTATATGATTCCATACATAGGTGGGACATAAAAATGAGACTCACTCAGGGACACAGACAAGAGTGTGGTGGTTACAGGGTAGAGGGGAGGGGCACAAAGAAAACCAGATAGAAGGTGACAGAAGACAATTTGACTTTGGGTGATGGGTATGCAACATAATCAAATATCAAAATAACCTGGAGATGTCTTTTCTGAACCTATGTACCCTGATGGATCAATGTCACCCCATTAAAATTAATAATAATAAGAAAATGGATGCTTAGGATGCTCAGAAGTACCGCTTCTGCCCTCTAACACGGTTCTCGCTGGCTTTCTTTTTTGCTCCTGGGTTAAAGACAAAGGCCTTCTCATGCCTTCACCTCCAGGAGTCTAAAAAGAGCTGTCAACACTTCCTCAAAGTCTCCTATGCCTAAAGCTCCGTCCATGCCTCACCCCGCTGGAATCCAGCTTCCATCCCCAGCCTTTAAATCTGATTCGCATCAGGGTTATCAATGACGTATTTGTTTCTAAGTCCAGTGGGGCCTCTTGGTCCTTATCTGACAATGCCCTGCTGACAACTTCAGTTTCCTCTCCAGCCCCACCTCTCCAGCGACCTGCTTCACTTCCAAGGTCATTGTGCTACAGTGACCCCCATCAATGCCGGCCCCCTTCTCTACTGGTCCCCAACTGGATCCTCTGGGAAATTATAGAGCTTGGCTGGGGGCACAGAGTGGTGGCACCGGGTGAGCCGCGCTCCCTCGGGAGAGCAGTCTCCACTGCCCACTTCATCTCCTTGACCGCGAGGCGGTGCCTGACAGCCCAGTTCTGCGCTGCTGAGGCGCCACCGCGTCCCTGATCCGAGCCCTGGCAACAGCTGCCCAGGAGGAGTGGGGCGGGGCGCAGGGGCCCAAGGTCTGCGGGAATCCCCGGGAGGGCGGGGCCCATCAAGACCAGGTTCTCGGGAGCGGAGGGGAGGGGCCCACTGCGCCTTATTTCTTCTATTTCCTCCTGACAAGCGCGCGTGTTACCCGCTCCAAGCCCGGACCGTCGAGTCGAGCTCCGCGCCAGCCTGCCCGCGTCCATGCAGCTCCGCCGGCCACGGCTGCCTGGGGGCCCGTGCCCCGCCTCCCCACTGCTCGCGCTGCTGCTGCTGCTGCTCGCCCTCCAGGGGGCTGCGGCGACGCCGGCGGGGTCCGGGCGTCCGGAAGACTCCGGGTGGCACCAGGACGCAGCGCTCCCGCACGGGATCCTGCAGCAGGCGGCGCGCGCGGCGCTCCACTTCTTCAACTTCCGCATGGGTTCACCCAGCGCTCTGCGAGTGCTGTGCGAGGTGCAGCAGGGCCGCACGTGGGTGAGTGGAGAAGAGACACGGCGGTCGCACGGGGACCCCCATACGCCGTGGGAGTGGTGACTCCTGTGTGCGTGCACTGATCGCGGGCTGTAAGGTCATGATGGAGACTGGGCTGGTGCCTCGACGCTCCCCCAAGTTTCCAGCTCGTGGAAGGCTCGCGTCGATGCTTAGGGTCCGCAAACACCGGCTAGTTCTGCACGGCATTTTCGAGGCCACAGACTTTTCACTAGGCATCTCCCACACCTGGCGAAAAGGTGTATGGGGAAACATGACAGGCCCAAAAGGCAAGGCTTGATCTTGCCTGGAGGTACCCAGAATTGGTTACTGGTGGAGTGGCCACGCGGGCGCGACCCACCAATGACTCTAGCAGAAGCCCTGGGCCGGATTTCCAGATTCGAAGCCATTTCCCAGGACGGGCCATGGACAGAGTGGCTTGTCAGTTGCGGGCCACCGCTTCAGGATGGGGTTGTAATGTACGCATCTGCCTAGGTAGGAACCCAGTAATCTTGGCGTCCGCTTTAATCTGATGGGAGTGAGTGAATCAGGGTTGCTTGCTTTCTTGACAGAGAGAGAGAGAGTCAGAGAGAGGGATAGATAGGGACAGACAAACAGGAACGGAGAGAGGTGAGAAGCATCATTAGTTTTTCTTTGCCATTGAGACACCATAGTTGTTCATTGATTGCTCTCTTACATGTGCCCTGACCGGGGGCCTTCAGCAGACGGGAGCAACCCTCTACTGAAGCCAGCGACCTTGGGTCCAAGCTGAGGAGCTCTTTCTCAAGCCAGATGGGCCCCCCGATCACAAGCTGGCGAGCTCGGGGTCTTGAACCTGGGTCTCCCGCATCCAGTCCGCGCTCTATCCACTGCGCCACCACCTGGTCAGGCCAGGGCTGCTTTCTATGTGAACAGAATGGATGAGAAGGTTACAACTGGTTGTTTGGTTGCTGATTACAAGGCACTAGCTGTAGGTTTCCTCTTTGTGTCTGTAGTATAAACTTTTTTTGCAAAAGTTACAGAACCACATACAGCAAGTCTACCCCCAAAGTAACCATTCTCGTTCCACTAGTTCCCAAATATTGCACAGAGCCTGCAGACTCTGCCTCCAGCGCTCGAGAACTGAGTACAGCATATACATAGGTAGAGTTTTAAAGAGGGCAGTAAGATTTTAGTTGAGGATTGTTCTGGAGCTGATGTCAGACCCAGGGGTGGGCAAGGCCATTTGGAGGCTCAGCCTTGGTCCCTTAAAGACTTAATTCTGCAGCTAGGGCAGCTAAATTTATGTAATGAAGGAATCAAATTGTTTCTAGGAAAAGGCAACCTATCTCTGTCACCTGTTTAACAACCCTTGCTGTCTCAGGGAGAAAGAAGTTTGGTTTTACTAGCCCAACAGAGAAGTGAGTAAGCAGAGGTTTAGAACTGAACTATCAAGTAGGAGAAAGCAGCCACCTCCTGAAGCCCAACAAGGACCATCTTGGGATCTGCTCCCTGGGCACCAGTGGGGAGGAGTCCCTACAGTAAAGCAAGTCAGATGTCTAAGGTACATCACTTTTCAAATTCCAGGAATTTTTCTTCTTTCTAAGACCATACAAAATAAATAAATTACTTGGCATTTTTACGCATTTAGTCACCTCTTTGGAAAAAAAAAAACTATTTGGCATCTTTCACAAGATAAACTAGCTCTCAAAACCTGAGTTATGAAATAAAAAACTCTCTTCCAAAAAGAGCTCAGTTACTGTTTTTCATTGTAATAGTAAATGTTTCTGAATTTTAAAGGGATCCTTCTTTAGAGCCAAGGGGCGGGGGCTCAATAAATTAGCAGTCACATGGAATTAAATATATTGGGAAAATATTTGAATTTTTACTAAAACAATAAAAAAGTAAATAAATTGGAGACAAGTAGACATGAGAGATAAGAGGAGTTGAATAGAAGAATCTGGGGCATTGACCCTAAGAAACTTCCAGAGTTATCCTTCCGTAGGGACAATGCCCTAGATTCATACATTTCCTCCAAAAAATAGTTATCTTTTAAAGTCAAGAGTCCAGGGAAGAAAGCTTAGTGACTTTATGCAATAGAGGGCCAAGACTCTCTAGAGACTAACATGCTTTCCGTTTCTCCCAGAGATTTAGTGACATTCTTTTTCTGCCTCCTCCAAATATCACCACTAAAGAAGGGCCCACCTTCAAGAGTGGTCAGAGCAGCCTGTGGCAGGCTGTATCTTAAACTTGTGACAACAGCATGCCAGGATCCTTGGGGATGGTAGACAGAGAAGGCAGTGGAGAATGAGAGCTGATGGGGAAACTGCCATAAATTGCCTTTCCATAATACAGGAGACCAGCAGATGGGGTGTTTCTGGGAGCCCATAATCTAACCCCTTGCATTGCCTCCAATGAACCACACAACCTACAAATGGTCATGAAAGTCTTCTCTGACCATTTTCTCATTTGGAATGGAAATAATTCATGTTCTGCCAACCTTGTCAGTTATTCTAAAGAGTCATATAAAGTAATATAAGTACCAATTGTAAAGTATAAAAATGTTAGTACCATTATACTGAGGGGCAGTCCGTTCATCCATTAGTTATTCCTTGGATACTTACTATGTGCCAGGCACTGGGCTAGCTATTGTGGGCCTAATTCGGATTGGGATCATCAAGAAGGCCTCTGTTTAGCAATCATTCTGTTAAGCAGTCAGTCATTCAGCTGCCTTAATGAGGAGCAGACACACCATCCACATGAGGCTTTCAATGTAGAGATTCTGGAATTTTCTGCTTCAATTACAAGAGCAGTCATAGCACTGATAAGTGAAAAATGATAGATCCCCAAAACTCAGATTTGCATCCTTTATCCAGTCAGTGCATTTTCACAGTGAGTGCTTAGTTGCTGCATAGGGTGAGCAGGTGGCTGAGTGAAGGGTGTTGGGGAGTGAAAGAAGTACAGTTGTCCCTCGCCATATCGTGGTTCACTTTTCGTGGTCTCACTGTATCGTGGATTTTTAAACTGTATTTATCTAATTTTGTATCACAGATACTTCGCTATATCGCAGGATTTTGCAGTATATAGGTACTTTTATATATTTATTATTTTATTTTTGCAGTAAAATAAGCATTTTCCAGCCTAAAAAATCAAATAATATAAAAAATAAAAATATTAAAAGAATATTAAAACAAAATACATACCGTACCCATATAGAATTTCTTATGTTCTTAAAATTAAGTAGATTTGCATGTAGAGAGTGTTCAAGAGCACAGGAATTGTTTATAAGAGTGTGGGAAAAGTTAAAAACAGTGTGGGAAAGGTTTAGAAGCGTGTGGGGAGGGTTTATAAAGCCTTAAAATATATATAAATAATAAAATAAATATAAGGTCGCTACTTCATGAATTTTCGCCTATTGTGAGGGATTCTGGAACCTGACCCCTGCGATAGACGAGGGACCACAGCTGGTAGGGATCCTCTCCATCCTCAGGGTCAGCATGACCTTTTGTAAGATGAGAAGCTGGGACCAAGTCAGAGTTCTCAAACTTATTTCTCACTAGTCGGTTATTGAATCAGTTCGATAGTCTGCAGTTGTTTTGTGGGGTTTTTGAAATACAAATAAGAAGAAATATCTGAACAAAGGGTAATAGTGCCTCCGTATGTTTCAAATATATATGTATGAACTAGGTCATTATGAAGAGTGCAGTTCTCGCTGTGGGTTTCAGCTAAACAAAATTGAAAGCTAATGAACAAAATGGCTTATTAAAGGTCTCTCCCAGCTCTGAAATTTCCTGTATTCTAAGCAATTTCTTGGTTCTGCAAGAATCCCTCATTATAGAAACACCGTTGCCCTCTCCTGGTGAAATGTAATAATAGCTGTAGTAGTAAACGCAAGTACTGAGAAGAAATCAGTGGTAACTGGTTAAAGAAGTGAGTACTCTGTTTTGTTTACTAATTGTAGGGAGAAGTCACAGACCCTGGATTTTGTTTCCTCACTGTTCCCACCTGATGCCATCTCCTTCCTGGTCTCACCGTAACTTTCTATAACCAAAGAGGCTGCTACTTTGCTGAAGCACATGGCACAGCCTCCGGATCGATGGTGGGCAATTTTGAATGATGTTGAGAGTTATTACGCTACTCAGGGTCTCCTGGCTCAGCCCCACCCCCACTAATGAAGGCTGCCCCTTACACTAAGACAAGTCTGGCCACTCAGTGAGTCCTGGGACCACTGGCCCCTGCCCGAGGCAGCCGGCGAGAAGCCGTGTCTTTCCTGACCTGTAGAGAGACTGGCCGAGAGCATACTTCTTATGTCAGCCCATTACGGAATCACCGAGTGCTTGGGGCTTGGCCACTCAAAGTGAATGAATGCCCTTTGGCCTGGACCAGACCAGTAGTTAAAAACGTAATTGAAACAATTGACCAAACTGGTGGAAAGTTATGCTCTTACCCAGAGGAGGATTTAGCGGCAGGCACACTGGGCATGCGCCCTGGGCCCCGACTTCTGAAGGGCCCCGCAAAACCCCAACTTTACACCTTTTTCTAATGACACCAAGTTTGGTTTCATATGTGCAATAGTACATAATGTTTTTTATTTATTTGAAAATATGGTTAACATGTATTTTTATTTTCCCTATCTCTTTTTTTTTTAAGGGGCCCAATATTTTCTTCTGTGCCTAAGGCCTCAACCGACCTTAATCCACCTCTGCTCTTACCTTAATTGCTTCTATCTAAATTAAAATCAATACAAATGTAAATGTATAACCTATCTTTTGGTTTAGGACAAGGCTACTTAATGGGCATGCCTTGCTGTGTTTTTAGCAAGAAGACACAGCCATGAGGGTGTGATTTGCCTCTGGTTTGCTTACAGTGTAGGGAGCACTTGAAAAAAAGACAGTGCCTGACCCGCTACTTTTCTTTTACACTTTTTCCCCCCAACTTTGACTCACCCACACCTAAATTCAACAGCAAGAGTTTTAGACTTAATTTTATCAATTCTTTCTATAGCATTTAACTTGGATATCATGGACATGACATTTTTTTGCTGCCCACTCTTCACCAGCTTGTTAACATTTAACTATGCAAATAGGTAATGAGTACACCCAGGTTTAGCAAGTTTGGGAACAAAACAAATGCCTTTGGTAGAGCATCATACCACCCGTGTACAGGCAGGCTGGGCACCTGTCCCTGTGGCTGATGGCAGACCAGAGCCTGTCCTCTGAGCCACAGGCAGTTACGGGAACACCTACCCTACTAAGAAAAGCCTTCCTTTGTCTCCTTTCAATCTATAAAGCACTAGAACACCACATAATTCATCTAGTTACTGCTCTTCCTGAAGTCTTTGCTCCATTAATGTCAGTAATTTAGCGATGATTGTTCACAAGAGTAGGAAAGCAATACACAAAGCAATAACTGGGGAATGAAATGGGTGCAATGAATATGGAGGGGAGATCAGTGATAAAGCACTAAGTGAAATAATCCTTCCTCGCTTGCAAGGAAGTCTCCTGAGTGCTTTTCCAGACCTTCTGACAGAAGGGAGTGGGGTGGGGCTGCAAAATGACTGTGGGCTTTTCATGACCCTCACTCTGCCCAGGGGTGAAGCCTAACAATCCTGAAAACACAAAACAGAGAGGCACATGCCCAGCCCTCTTTCCTCCCTAGTCTCTGCTCCTGCTGCCAGCACAGGTGCACGCATAGTCTCCTCCCACCTCTCCCCACAGTGCCCACCTGCACTGCAGGCTGTAATTGCAGAGAGGGGTCTAGCAGGGTGTGAGAAAGGCCACCTGGCCTTGGGGGTAAACTTTTGCCTTGGCACTTTGCCCCAGTCACCTAGGCCAACTTCTCCTGGGTGAGCTAGCAGGTAGGAATGCCTTTAAACAGCTTGCAATAAAGTGTTTTTGAACCACAGATACTTTTTTGACCAGCCTACAACATTTCCACTTGTCTTGCCACGTGTGGTGTCACAGCCAAGATGCAAGTGGTCATAGAGTGTTAGTACTGGCACCCCCTAAGAGACCATTGGTGGTAGGTTTTGAATTTAACAATGAGGACGCCAGTTTGGCTGCACACCCTTGCTTGAAGGACCTAGGTTGTTCTGCAGAAATGACTGATACTAATGAGAATGGAATGTTAAATTTACACACACTCCTAAACCCACCCTGACCCTTGATTTCAACCCTAGAGATTTATGCAGCCTTGGCATTTATTTGCCTTTGCGATGGTGCCTGAGTTGAAGAGGTTTTCATAGAGCTGGTCGCCCAGTGCTTGGACATAGTAGCCACAGCAAATATCCACTGAGTTACTTATGGTTGTTTGGGGTGTCTCTAGTCAGTAAAGTCAAGTTATGCAAGGGGGTCTTGTCCCAGCACTATGTATAAGATGTATGTCATAAGGCCGGTGGCCGCGGCCATGCAGGTTCACATTGTATTTGGGCAGATGGTAAAGGAACTGTGGAGCCAGAAAATGGTGGGCCATTCTGTTTATTAAATTCTCCCAATGGTGGACGAGCAAGCAGGCAGGGAAAACTGCTTCTCTCTCTCTCTCTCTCTCTCTCTCTCTCTCTCGGCTGATGAGCAAACAAACTAGGGGGAAACCCTTCTCCAGCAAACAAAAGCAACAAATGACCCCTCCCAATGGCGGCAGGCAATCCACAATCTATTACCATGAGGGCAAGCCTCTGTAGCCTTACCTAGATGACACACACGTGGTGCTGCCCCATGCTCATGCACCAATCAGGCAAAATACAAGCGAGCAAGCCTTACACACTTGTTTGCCCAACATTCCACCCCTTTAGGGTTGTACACTCACAATGTACATGACAGGTATCTTCTGCAATGGTCCCTGTGTGAGGAGTGAGGTATGTTACATAAACAAACAGACTACAGCTATAGCACAAGTTATATAATTACAAAGGTGCCCTTCACAGTGTCTCCCTGAGCACTCTGCCCACAGAGTTAACTAGAGGCTCATCTCTAGCCCCTACCCCACGGTAGGTGGGAAAATCTGTATAGGCCAGGGCTGTGTCCATGGAAACCATAAAGTGTCTTTGGTGTGTCTCTGCGACTGAGTGAGAGCAGCTTCCCGGTGCAGGAGGGCGTCCACCAGAACTGGGTGCCCCCCATCAGAGTCTCTCATACTGTCCAAAAGCAGCATGTCTATCCAAAAAGGGAGCCACTGCCCCCCTGTTTGTAGTCCATGATAGACAGCCCAGCTGTCTATGTAAATCACCAAGGTAAAGGTCCACTACAGGCAACTAGGGTCACATAGGGCCTCAGGTCTCCTCCCCATTCCTGCCATCATGGCAGCTCTGAAAATGCTGCCCCAAGGAGGAGCACATGGCAATGGTGGCCAACCTTTCCACCTCTACCCCAGAGAGCATGATACTGTCTACCCCTGTACCCCACAATTGCAGCAAGCCTGCCAGGGGCTCAGTAGGTACTCTGCTGCTGGGTTTTTACCTTCAGAACAACCACTGGCCAAGCGCTGAGTGTGTGGATGGCAGCTTCATCCTGAGACTACTCATCCTCAGAAGAGGAGCTGGAAACACCTGCTCCTGTGGACTCAGAGCCACTCCGCCGGCACAGCTCCATCTTCGGCTCCTGTGGCTGCCAGCTTTCTGCCTGAAGCTGAACCCACAGTTGTTCATCCAATAACTGCCGCTGCCAACGTTCAACTTCCGGGGCAAACTGCAACTCACAAACCTATAGATCACTCCAGTTCCAGGTGCTGTCTGTGCTCTGCCGCTCTCGAACCCAGTGAGCCTTCTTCTCCAGTTCTCACTCTAGTTCATGCAGAGATGCACCAAGGGCATTTCTGGTTTCAATGGACATGGCCCTGGACTGTATAGCCCCCCCCCCAAGCTGGGTGGCCTTGTTGGCACCATGGGGTGGGGAGTTGGAGGTGGGCCTCCAGTTAACTCCTTGGGCAGAGTGCTCAGGTAGACACTGTGAAGGGCACCTTTGTAATGGTCATTTTTGGAATATATGTAATGTACCTATTGTGTAGTGAGCAACCCTAAAGGGGTGGAATGTGGTTTGCTCACTGGTGTACCAGCTGCAAGTACTTTGTTTGATCAGTGTGTGAGCACATGGCAGAGGCACATGTGCACAGCTTATATAAGGCTATGGGTGCTTGTGCTCGAGAGAGATGAGAGATGGGGTATTACCTGCCCGCCACTGTGAGGGTCCATTTTGCAGTTTGTTTGCCTGAGAGGCGTTTTCCCCTGCTTGTGTGCTCATCTGCTGTTGTGAGACTTTATTAAATGAAATGGCCCAATGCTTTCTGGCTCTGCAGTCTCTTTACTGTCTGCCCGAACCAATGTGAACCTGCCTGGCCTCGGCCACCAGCATTACAATGCCATTCAATTTCTCCCTATCTTTCCCAGCCACAATCAGATCTGCCCACATCTGTGTTCTGGTAACCTTTACAAGCCCATTTGCCTTGTTAGTTGTTGGGAGGGGGCAGCACGGGCAGCAGCCCTCACTGCTTTATGATTCCATGCTGCCTCTAGCTCCCCCAAATCTGCTACCATCTGCGTAACCATGTTGATAGGCTGCCCCATATAGGGGCCCAGAATAGCCACTAGTGACCCCAAAAGGGCTGATGGAGTGCTGTAGATAATAAGGTCTCTCATCCCTGCCATAAACACTTCCTCATCTGGCCCACAGGACCTCAGGTTGAAAGCAGCATTCTTCATACCTAGTTCCCAAAGAATCTTTACTAGCTCGCTATAGCTATGCCACCTACTCACTGCTCCAGGCAATTCTCCAGCATTCTGCTAGACTATATGAATGCCAGCCATCACCCATTCTAATAGGGTATGGTTTCCTGGGTTG
Source organism: Rhynchonycteris naso (assembly GCA_037038555.1). Taxonomy (NCBI): domain Eukaryota; kingdom Metazoa; phylum Chordata; class Mammalia; order Chiroptera; family Emballonuridae; genus Rhynchonycteris; species Rhynchonycteris naso. The sequence goes on along the minus strand of CM072995.1, from coordinate 180,350,856 downwards.
CCATGGCAGTTCTGAAGACGCTGCCTCAAGGAGGAGTGTGTGGTAATGGCGGCCAATTTCTCCATCTCTGTTCCAGAGAGCATGATGTCATCTACCTCTATGTCCCATAATTGTAGTAACCAGGCTACCAGGGACTCAGTAGGTTTCTGCATGAATTGTGCCCCCAACTCCGTCAGCTCTGCCTGTGTTTAAGGACAGACCACAGAGTGCTCCACCACCTGTGGAGAGGGTTGTGCCTGCCCCTGAGGGACTCTTGGCTGCTGGGTTTTAACCTTCTGAGTGACTAATGGCTGGCCTCTGAGTCTGTGGACAGCAGCTTTAGCCCGAGCCTTCTCTACAGAAGAGTTAGAAATGTCTGCTCCCCCTGACTCAGAACCACTCCACTGGTTCAAATGCAGCTCCATCTTTAGCACCTGCTTCAACTCCAGTGGCTGCTGGCTCTTGGCCTGAAGCTGAGATTCCAGCTCTTGAACCCACACTTGTTTCTTCACCAACTGTCAGTGCCAATGTTCCGCTTCCAGTGCAAACTGGAGCTCACAAACTTATACCTCCTCTTCCAGAGATCACTCCAGTTCCAGGTGCTATTCGTGTTCAGCCTGCATCTCACACTGCAGCTTTCAAGAGTGGTTGGCCTCCTTCTCCAGTGTTGTTCCAGTTCAAGCCATTGATGCTGCTCAGTCTGCAGCTCATCCTGGAGCTTTCAACCTCAAGCAGACTCATGCTCAGAGCTCTTGGTTTCCTCTCGCAGGGTTTTAAAAAACACCCTGCTTATAGTCCCCAAAAGAAGAGCCTCCAGGAACAGCCACTCCTCTATTCTACCCTTCAAGGGTGTTGACGGCTTCATACCAATCTGATCCGAATCCTGCTGACTATGCCAGATGTAATGCCAGTAGCCACAGCCATGCAGGTTCACACTGGATTCAGACAGATGGTAAAGGAACTGTGGAGCCAGAAACTGGTGGACCATTCCATTTATTAGAGTGTTGCAATCGCAGATGAGCAAGCAGGCAGGGAAGCCACTTCTTTCTCTCTCTCTGGGCTGACGAGCAAACAGACTGGGGCAGGGAACCTCTTCTCCTGCAAACAATAGCAAAAATGACCCCTCCCAATGGTGGCAGGCAATCCACAATCTACAATCTGCTGCACTTGCAGCCTTACATAGACTACACACATGGTGCTGCCCCATGCTCATGCACCAATCAGACAAAGTACAAGCGAGCAAGCCTACCACCCTTGATTGCCCAACATATGCAATTCCATGATGGCCCTAAGGGGACATACCCATACAGCACAGGACAGTTAGGATCATAAGTAATTTTGTATTTGTATTAGCTTCACTGCTATAACAATTACCAAAACTTAGTAGTTGAAAGAACCACATATTTATTCTCTTATAATTCTGGTCAGAATTCCAAAATGGGTCTCCTTATGCTAGAATCAAGGTGTAGGAAGGACGGCATTTCTTCTGGAGACTTTAGTGGAGAGTCCACTTCCTTTCCTTTCCCTACCTTGGTTTACATACCTTGGCTTGTGGCTCCATCCCCCATCTTCAAAACCAGCAGAGAAGCACCCCTTCGATGTAACAGTTTTCTTCCTGTAAGTGCCCCCATGAGTCCCTACAAGAAGGATGCTCTTGTGTATAATCCAGGAGGCTCTGCCCATCTCAAGATCCTTAACTTAATCACACAGGCCAAGTCCCCTTTGCCATGTAAAGTAACATTCACAGGTTCCAGGGATTAGGACGTGGGCACCTTGGGGGCAATTACTCAGACTGCCACACAGCTCTGCATGGCCGTGAGCGCGTGCAGGAACACACTGAACAAGTGACTGTACCCGAGGACTGACGACAGCTCTTGCTCCACCTCTAGCCTGGCAGATCTCTGCATCCTAGCGGGCCTTCTTACCTCTGAAAAGTGCCTGCCCCCTATGCTCCTCCTGGGGTTGCCTTTCTCTCACTCCTGAGCTGCTGATTTATTCCATTCTGCAAGTGAAGCTGTTTCTACAGCCTGGAGGCAGGGCATCTCTGTTTGTCTCCTCCACTGCACTAGCCTAGGGCCAGCAAGAGACAAATAGTGGATATTTTATTAAGTAGAAATTCACCACTCCCAGACCTGACAGAGGAAGGAGGGAGACATAACTCCTCTCATCCCTCTACCACCAGCCTTTTCCAATCAGCCCCACCCTGAGCTGGAGGGAAGCAGAGGAGAGCACTGCCTCTGGCCATCCCCACTCCAACACCTTTCACAGGGTCAAGGACTGGTTCCCACAATCGGCTAAACATAAATTAATGTGCAGTGCACCATCTCTTTCTCTACTATTTAACCTGCAAAAGCAAAGTGTCCTTTTGCAGAGCTCTCATTGGGTCCTGCATGGTGGAACCAGATCTGAAAGTCACTGACTTTTGTTGCCTAAACTGTACCCTCGCTATCTGGTGTTGCACAGAAGAAGAAAAATGCAATAAGATCATTTTGGGGTATAATGTAATTAATACTCGTGCTCTCTCTGTCTAGAACAGAAGACCAGCACAGCAGTTTTTATCTGCAAATGAGTTATTTACTTGTCTCTAACTAAGCCTGATCATAAAACTAACCTTATAAAATGAGAAGCTTGCTTTCACTAGAGTGGCATGACGTTTACATGTTCTTACGAACGGCCAAGGCTGGAAGGGACATTTAGAAGCCGAGTCTGTTAGGCCAGTGAGGCCCCATATGCAAAGGAGGGGAGATTGAAGTCACGTGTCCACCGCTCATCCCCATCTCCCCAACTGGAAAACATGTTTACAGTTGTCACTAACAGCTCTATAGCAACATGGTAGTATCATGCTTAGCAACCAACAGCAGAACAACAAGGGACAGCATCTCCCCAAATGTAGGTTACCTTTTAGCAAAATTGTGCTTTCGAGACTTGCAGAGTCAGAGCATTCTGGTGACTCCCTCAGCAGCTGACAGCAAGGTGTCCTGTGATACCATCCTGGCTGTGCCGTTTGTACCAAGGTTTTGCGTGCATTTGAAAGGGGTGTTACATTTCTAAAATGTGCTCTCGGAATACATAATACCTATTCTCCATCTCTCATCAGGTTTCTCAGGGGCATTTCCAATATTTCAATGACTTTAAGCAAACAAACATTGTATCATATCTAATAGAAAGATAGTCCACAGAGGCACTGGAGGAAAAATCTCTGATTCATCGCCCGGAAAACAAAGCTTTACATTTTACAGTAAACAGCTTTTAACTGCCAGTAAGACAAGACTTTGTAGAGTTACTATTAGAATGTTCAGTTTTAACTTTTTGATGCATATGTAAATGTCCTCATATGGCAAGATAGCTAGCTATCCATGTAACAGGAAGCAAGGAGTGAATTCTCTCCACAAACTATTTTAGTCACGGGAGCCTTCTTCAAATGTTCCTGCTTGGAAAGAGCACGTCCTATGTCATCACAGTTTCTTTTTTTGTGTGTGTGTGGTGGTGGTGGGGGGTTCCTTTTGTATTTTCTTTTGTATCTTTTTTTAAAGTAAAAAATTTTAAATTATGCAGTGATTAAGAGAGGAAGCATCACAGAGTTTCTTGACCACACCCCCTGAAGCTTAAGTTAGTCCTCATGATACGCTCAGGTGTCCTGTCCTCATTCAGCTGCATTCTGGTGACTGTCACAGGAGCAACTTGTCCCTTTTTACCCCACTCTCCAAACATCATGTTTCACGCAGCATGTAGAGAGAATTTCTGGAAGGGTAGTTCTTGGACCAGCAAACCAGCCTGCCCTGGAACTCATTAAAATGCACACTCCTAGCCTCCAAGATTTAGTGAATCGAAACTCGGGGTGGGGTATGCTGTTTACAAGCCTCCAGGAAATTTTGTGCAACAAGCTTGAGACCCCAGTTCTACAATAAAGTCCCTGCAGAGATTTTCTTTAACCTGGCCCTCATCCACCATCTTGACCTCAATTTCTAGGCTACCTGTTGGGCAGATAAATATAATATGCTCACTTTGTTAAAGATGGTGCTGCCCACATGGAAGCCCGTCACCCAGGTGATATTATTTGCCCCTATGCTTGTGATGGCTGTGGGGGAAAAGTTGTAATGTAAGCAGGCCGGGTCGTTATAGCTTAAGGCTTTGTTTTAAGAGTAAGCTCTTCTCCACACCCTTGACTGATTGGATGATGTAGGGTGGTGATGTAGGGAGGAATCCCATCATGCCTCAGATGGGTGACTTTGTATCAGAGACTTCCTTGTTTGTATAATTGGATTAAAGGTTTTGAGTCTGCTATAAAGTGGGAAAGAACAGTAGCTTGATCTCACTCTCTCGGTTCCTGAGTTCCTGAGGTTGGTATTAGAGAGGAGAGCAGATTAAGGCCATGTGGAGGAGAAGTAGCCAAAATGGCAGAGTGCTGAGGAAGAAGCCAGTTTGTTAAGAGTTTGTGCAGGAGGAGATTGGAAACAGAGGTGAATAAGTCTGGTGAGCTAGAAACCTTTGATTCTAGGAAACTCGGATAAGTCAGTAGCTTTGTGAGCACTGAATGAGTGGGTTTTGGAGCCCAGTGTTTGTTTTTGCTTGCCCGCCGGGTGCAAGCTAGAATTAAAGCTGATGGCTCACCAGTTTTTGGCTCCTGTGTTTCATTACGATCTGTCTGAATCTAATGTGAACCTGCGTGGGTCAGGCGGCTGTGATCCCGGCCTTGGCTATTGGCTTTACACTACCCCTCCATTAACTTGCTACTCTCCTCAGCCTGGCTGCTCACTGCCTTGCCGGTCTCACACTCTTCTCTTTGTGCTAAAGGCCCCTCCCACCCTCCCACTCTCTCAGCCTGTCTCAGTCCTCTTCCTCCCCGAGATTTCCCCACTTGCATTGGCTCGTGGTCCTGGTTACACCTCGCCTGGAAGAATGCACGGAGCTCTTTCCAGAGGCACAGGTCATCTTTGTTTCCATGCTAAGCCCTCCCAAACAATATTTTGAAGTTCTAACCCCCATACCTGAAAATGTGACCTTGCTTGGAAATAGTTTTTGCTGATGGGCCCTGAGCCTTGTGACTGGTATCCTAATAAGGAGATAAAGCTACAGAAAGAAGATGCCATGTGAAATCAGATGCTGAGATTTGGAGTTGTTGTAAAGTACCCATACCTCACTTCCACAGGTTTACGTAGAGACATCAAGTCCAGATAAATTTTGAAGGGTTTTATTAAAGGAGGAGATTTGTTAAATATGCTGGCTGCATATGACTAACATGGGGCATTGCAGACCCAAATCATGTGCACCAAATACATTTTAGAGGCAGGTTATATACCCTTGATCACATACAGGTTGGGGGGAGCATGACATCATAGCACAATTATTAACAAGCTCACAACATTTGTTTAGGGGGTCCACAAGAACATTAAAACTTTTAAGGTAACACAATCAAAGACATTTATAAATCTTTTAGTGTCTTATCTTCCCTCCTTTGCCTAGAGGTATGTTACTCTCAGGATTCCAGGAAGGGAGGAAGAGCCAAATCAATGTAGGGTGGTATGTAAATTCTGTCTCTTATTGAAAGAGAAAATAAGTTCCTCATACGACCTTTATTCTATAGTTAAAACTAAATGACCCATTGTCCTTCTAAATCAGGAAGCTTCTACATTCTTATGGGACAGAAAGCCTGACCTTTCTTCGTAAAATATCAATATTAATTTTGCAGCTTTTAGGTACCTTACCACAGAGTGAGGCTCCTCTAGAAGATAGGATGAGGCATGGAAGTTTCTACTTAGTCTTAGAGGAAGCACAACCCTGACCACACCTTGATTTTGATGTAAAGAGTCTCCCAAAGTGAGAGAGATCCCATTTCTGTTGTGTTGAGGCTTCTGGTTTACGATGCTTTGCTATGGCCGCCCTAGGCTACCTGTTGGGCAGATGAAATATATTATGCTCACTTTGTTAAAGATGGCGCTGCCCACGTGCAAGTTTTAAGAGTAAGCTTTTCCCCACACCCTTGACTGATTGGATGATGTGGGGTGGTGCACTCTCATGAGGAATCCTCCCATTATGCCTCATAAGTGACTTTGTATCAGAGACTTCCTTGTTTGTAGATTGGATTAAAGGTTTTGAATCTACGCTATAAAGTAGGGCAGGCCGGGAGCTTGCTCTCTTGGTTTCTGAGGTTAGTATTAGAGAGGAGAGCAGATTAAGGCCACGTGGAGTAGAGGAGAAGCATCCAAGATGGTGGAGTGCTGGAAGAGAAGCCAGTTTGGCAGAGTTTGTGTAGAAAGGAGATGGGAAACAGAGGTGAATTAAGTCTGGTGAGCTAGAAACCTTTGATTCTAGGAAACTTGGATAAATCAGTGGCTTTGTAAGCACTGAATGAGTGGGTTTTGGAGCCCAGTGTGTGTTTTTACTTGCCCGCCAGGTGCAAGCTAGGATTAAAGCTGATGGCCCACCAGTTTTTGGCTCTGTTGTTTCATTACCGACTGTTCAAATCGAATGCGAACCTGCATTGGCCAGGCGGCTGTGATGGTGGCCGCGACTACTGGCTTTACACTTACACAACACACATGTCCTGCCTGGCTGGCTCCCTCCCAGAGGTTTTGGGAGGTCTTGTCTGCAGGCATGGTGGTTTTAGGCACAGTCCCCCACCCTCACATCCCAGGCAGCTTTCTCTTTGCCCTCACTGAGAGAGAGGCCACTGCTGCATCAGGGAGGAGCCACAAGTCAGAAGCCCAGCACCCTCCTCACAGCTCTGTAACATCAGGCAACTCTTTCACTTTGGGCAAGTGTTCCAGTTTCTTCATCCTTAAAAGGTGGATGGCAAGTGTTTGCCAGCAAGGGCCCTTGCAATGTAATAAGTGATCTATGGGCCCTGCTTAAGAACCACGTGAGGCCTGCGGGGGAAGCTCAACTGTACAGGTTATTGCTTTTATCATGATTCCTGCTCAGGGGCTAGCAGGGTGCTTGGTAATGGTTCCATAAGGATTTGAGGAGCATTTTTCCTACCAAAGAAAGTGTGTGCGTGCGCACACACACGATGTGATGAGCTGAATCTTTTTTAATTCAATTTAATTTAATTAATTTTAGAGAGGAGACACAGAGTGAGAGAGAGAGAGAGAGAGAAAGAGAGAAAGTGGGGAGGAGCTGGAAGCATCAACTCCCATATGTGCCTTGACCAGACCAGTACAGGGTTTTGAACTGGTGACCTCAGCGTTCCCAGGTCGACGCTTTATCCACTGCGCTACCCAGGTCAGGCGTGAGCTGAATCTTTTGAAAGCATTCCCTTACCATTTCTCAAACAGGACATTAAAAGTAGCCTGTCTCCTCTCTGACTCCCAACTGACTACAAGCAAAGCCCCAAGTCAAAGTGTTGAAGTTTAACTATGGAGACCATTATGAGGGCTGCCCTACGGAAGGTAGCATAGAAATAGCTTGAGAAGGCCTGGCTTCTACCCTTATTCATGGCCTGTGGTGGCAAAAACGGGAAATCTAAAAAATAAATAAAACACACACAAAAAGAGGTTAGAACCTAAACCGTGTCATTAGAGGCCCAAGTGCTGAGCACTTAGCTCCAAGGAACAGCTCAGAAGTCCTCTCTTACCAGACAGAGTCCCTTGTCCAGAGTGTCGCATTTCCCGGTTTCAGTTACCAGCACTCTACTGTGGTCTGAAAGTGCTAAATAGAAAATTCCAGATATAAACAATTCATAAGTTTTAGACTTGAGTGTTCTTTTGAGTAGCTTAATGAGTCCTTCTGTAGCTATAGTGTAGATGCTATCTGTTACTCAGTAGCTGCCGAGACCAGCTCAGCTGTGGGCGTCCATGAAAGGAAGGTGCTGCAGGACTGAAGAAAAAACACACAAGACACAACATCCAGAGAAAGATGGGTGCAGGGGACTCCCAGCCTCTAGGACTGAGCGCCCAGATCACTGCAGCCTCATTGAATTTATTGGTCTCTTTGCTCATTAGGTAAATTAACAGAGCCTGGGTTCAGGTGCAGAGAAGGGTAGTTAACTATGTCTTTCAGGTGTGTAAGGAAAGGCCATAGGGACCAACTGTTTTCCTTTTAACAATCTTTCCAATGCTTACAAGAGCAGCGTTCTGCCCCCACAGGACTTGTTGTTCCACAGTCCACACAAAAGACTTGTCTCAGGATCACAGTCTTGTTCCCAGCCATTTTCCCACAAGTAGCCATCGCAGTTGTCGGATACTTTGAGAGAGGGAGGGAGAGGCCACATTCACATAACCTTTAATACAGTATATTGTTATATTTGTTCTATTTTTGTTATTATTATTGCTCATCTCTTACTGTGCCTAATTTGTAAATTAAACTTTATCATCAGTTTGTAGGTACAGAAATAACAGTAGATGCAGGGTTCAAGGCATCCACTGGAGGTCTTGGAATGTGTCCCCCTCAGAAGAAGGGGGACGACTGGAATTAAAAAGACTTCTATAGCCTGACCGGACAGTACCACTGGACAAGGAATCAGACTGGGACTCAGAGGACCCAGATTTGAAACCCCGAGGGCGCCGACTTGAGCATGGGTTCATCCGGCTTGAGTGCAGGGTCACTGGCTTGAGCGTGGGATCACAGAAATGACCCCGTGGTCATTGACTTCAGGCCAAGGTCGCTGGTTTGAGCAAGGGGTCACTCGCTTTCCTGGAGCCCCCTGGTCAAGGCACATATGAGAAAGCAATCACTGAACAACTAAGGTGCCACAATGAAGAATTGATGCTTCTCATCTCTCTCCCTTCCTGGCTGTCTGTGCTTATCTATCTGTCTCTCTGTCTCTGTAAAAAAAAAAAAAGAGAGAGAGAGAGAGAGAGAGAGAGATATCTGTAGCCAAGAGCTAATTCATTCCTTCAGGTTATAAAGTCACTTGGTCATTTGCTTATTTGCTGACATTTTCTGTATATAAAAAGCCTTCTTCTGAAAAATATTAGAACAATGTGCTGAGCTCCTGGCTGTGTTTTCAGAAAAGGATGTGAAACTTTCTAGTATGTGTCACAGATGGACAACTGAGCACTGGGAATGAGAGGGCCCCAGGCTGAGCTGGGCTGGCACCAGGCACAATAGTGCCTCACCTCAGGGAAAAGTTTGGCCCTGCTCCACCATCAGATCGGCTCTCACAAAATGTCTATTTAGCTTTTTTTTTCTTTTTGATTTTTCTTCAGTGAGAAGAGGGGAGGCAGAGAGACAGACTCCCACATGCGCCTGACCAGGATCCACCCAGTAAGCCCCCTATGGGGTGATACTCTGCCCATCTGGGGTGTCGCTCCATTGCTCAGCAACCAAGTTGTTTTAGTACCTGTGGCGGAGGCCATGGAGCCATCTTCAGCGCCTGGGCCAACTTGCTCCAACGGAGCCTTGGCAGCGGGAGGAGAAGAGAGAGAGAGGGAGAGAGTGAGTGAAGCAAGAAGGGGAGGAGAAGGGGGATAGGTGGAGAAGCAGATGGGCGCTTCTCCTGTGTACCCTGACCGAGAATTGAACCTGGACATCCACATGCTGGGTTGACGCTCTACCACTAAGACAACTGACCAGGGCCAGCCTTTTGTTTTTTAATAAAAGCTTTGCACCATGTGGCTGTAACAACCTGTGTCTAAGCCACAGAGATAGGACCACCAGACCACGGGCCACGTCTATTGAGCAGTTTACCACATTCCTCAAATTTAATTGAGCTGACAATGTAAAAAACAAAGACTCAAGTTTAAGATACAGGGTGGGGACATCCATACTGAGTTACTTTGGACTTCATATGTTTGTTTGTATGTTTGTTTTTTAATTAGAATTTTAAATTTATTGTGTTAACAAGAATTCAAGTGTCCCACTCAATATAATACCCTCACACCCTCCAACAGCATGCCCCCATTAAACCCCCTTTGCCCCCCTCCCCTTAACACCCTCCCCTCTTCCCTCTGTGATTTGCTGTCCTGTTATCTGTATCTCTGTTATGTATATATAATTTCGCTAATCCCTTTACCTTCTCTGATCCCATCCCCTCATCCCCCTTCCCTCTGACAGCTGTCCCTCTAGTCCCTGTGACCCCACCTCTACCTCTATTCTGTTCCTCAGTTCACTTTGTTCCATAGATTCCACATATAAGTGAGATCATATGATATTTGTCTTTCTCTGCCTGGCTTATTTCACTTAGCATAAGAATCTCCAGGTCCATCCATGCCATTGCAAAACGTAAGATTTTCTTTTCCACTGCTGTGTAATATTTCATTGTGTATATGTACCACAGTTTTTTATCCACTCATTAACTGAGGGACACTTGAGCTGTTTCCAGGTCTTGGCTATTGTAAACAATGCTGCAATGACATGGGGGTGCATATCTTCTTTTGAATCAGTGATTTGGGACTCTTAGGATATATTCCTAACAGTGGAATAGCTGGGTCAAAAGGCAGTTCCATTTTTAATTTTTTGAGGAAACTCCATACTGTTTTCCACAGTGGCTGCACCAGTCTGCATTCCCACCAGCAGTGCAGAAGGGTTCCCCTTTCTCCACATCCTTGTCAGCACTTATTCTGTGTTGTTTTGCTGATGAGAGCCATTCTGACTGGTGTGAGGTGATATCTCATTGTGGTTTTAATTTGCATTTCTCTAATGATTAGTGATGTTAAACATTTTTTCATATGCCTATTGGCCATCTGTATTTCTTTTTTGGAGAAGTGTTTATTCAGTTGCTTTGCTCATTTTTTTATTTTTATTTTTTTTTGTGACAGAGAGAGGGACAGATAGGGACAGACACAGAGGAAGGGAGAGAGATGAGAAGCATCAATCTTTTGTTGTGGCACCTTAGTTGTTTATTGATTGCTTTGTCATATGTGCCTTGATGGGGAGGGGGCTACAGCAGAGCCAGTGACCCCTTGCTCAAGCCAGTGATCTTGGGCTCAGGCCAACAACCATGGTCATGTCTATGATCCAACACTCAAGCCAACGAACCTGAGCTCAAGCTGGTGAGCCTGTGCTCAAGCCAGTGACCTCTGGGTTTCAAACCTGGATCCTCTGCATCCCAGTCTGATTCTCTGTCCACTGCGCCACCACTTGGTCAGGCCCTTTGCCCATTTTTTAATTGGATTTTTTTACTTTCCTGGTGTTGAGTTTTAGAAGTCCTTTACAAATTTTGGTTATTAACCCCTTATCAGACATATTGTTGAATATGTTCTTCCATTGTGTGAGTTGTCTTTTTATTTTAATGGTGTCTTTTGCTGTGCAAAAGCTTTTTAGTTTGATATAGTCCCATTTGTTTATTTTGTCTTTTATTTCACTTGCTTGTAGAAATATATTGGCAAAAATATAACAAGAAATATCAGAGATTTTACTGCCTATGTTTTCTTCCAAGACTTTTATGGTTTCAAGACTTACATTTAGGTCTTTTATGTATTTTATTTTTGTGAATGGTGTAAGTTGTGGTCTAGTTTCATTTTTTTGTATGTACCTGTCCAATTTTCCCAGCACTATTTGTTAAAGATACTGTCTTTACCTCCTTTGTCAAATATCAATTGAACACATAGGTGTAGGTTTATTTCTGAGTTCTCTGTTCTGTTCCACTGATCTATATGCCTGTTCTTATGCCAGCACCAAGCTGCTTTGAGTGCAATGGCCTTGTAATATAACTTGATATTAGGAAGTGTGATACCACCCACTTTGTTCTTCATTTTCAAGATGGCTGAGGCTATTTGTGTTCTTTTTTGGTTCCATATAAATTTTGGGAATATTTGTTCTATATCTTTGAAGTATGACATTGGTATTTGAATAGGAATTGCATTGAATTTATAGATTGCTTTGGGTAATGTAGACATTTTAATGATGTTTATTATTCCTATCCATGAACACGGTATATGCTTCCACTTCTTTTATCTTCTTTGATTTCTTTTTTCAATGTCTTATAATTTTCCAAGTACAATTCTTTTACCCCCTTGGTTAAATTTAACCCTAGGTGCTTTATTTTTTTGTTGTTGTTGTTGCAATAGTGAAGGGGATTGTTTTCTTAATTTCTCTGACAGTTTATTGTTGGTGTATAATAATGCCACTGATTTCTGAATATTAACTTTATATCCTGCCACCTTGCCGAATTCATTTGCCAGGTCTAGTAGCTTTTTGACTGGGACTTTAGGGTTTTCTTTGTACAGTATCAGGCCATCAGCAAATAATGACAGTTTTGCTTCTTCTTTTCCAATTTCGATGCCTTTTATTTCTCCTTCTTGTCTGATTGCTGTGGCCAGCACTTCCAGAACTATGTGGAATAAGAGTAGTGAAATAATAAGTGAAATAATAAGTGAAATAAGTGAATAATAAGTGAAAGTGGGCACCCCTGTCTTGTTTCTGATCTTAAAAGGATTGCTTTGAATTTTTGCCCATTAATTATGATATTGGCTATGGGTTTGTCATAGAAGGTCTTTATCGTGTTGAGTTATGTTCCCTGTATTCCCACTTTGCTCAGAGTTTTCATCATAATTGGGTGCTGGATTTTATCAAATGCTTATTTTACATCTATTGATATAATCATGTGATTTTTATCCTTTCTTTTGTTTATGTGATGAATCACATTGATTGATTTGAAAATATTGTACCAGCCTTGCCTCCCCACTTGATCATGATGTATGATTTTCTTAATGTATTGATGGATCCAGATTGCTAATATTTTGTTGAGAATTTTAGAAACTATGTTCATCAGGGATACTGGCCTATAGTTTTCTTTCTTTGTAGTGTCTTTAAGTGACTTTCTATCTTTTTAAAACCTGTTGGTGCACTTATTGGTTCAGGGTACAAAGCTGAAGGGGCGACTTTCTGGTTCAGGTCTCTGGAGACTCCTCTCTGGTTTTTGCATATTTATTCTCCTTTTATCCTTTTTCCCACTCACCTCGATCTCTCAGGGGCAACCACTTGAAAAGTTCTAATGTGCATTATTATGTCTGTCAGAGTTCTTATAAAAGATGTTGGTTTGTATGCTATTTAAAACAAGCACGAATATATCATTAACAAAAAGGATTATTTTTGTTATCAATATAAGAAACATCCAGACGTATAGAGAATTTTTGTAAGAGTTGATCTGAGCCAAACTGACCACATAGGCTGGACAGCAAGATTACCAATGCTCTGGAGAATAACAGTTTTTCAGCTTCTTTTATGCGAGCTGAGACTTAGCTTCTATCTTTCAGATCAACTCAAAGAAGGAATACCAAGTTGACCTGGTGTTCACTACAGAGCGCTATAACCCAGAGGTAAGCTGATTTGCGTGTGTGTGTGTGTGTGTGTGTGTGTGTGTGTGTGTGTGTGCGTGACAGAGAGAGAGGGGGACAGACAGGCAGGAAGGGAGAGAGATGAGAAGCATTAATTCTTTGTTGAGGCACGTTAGTTGTTCATTGATGGCTTTCTCATATGTGCCTTGACGGAGGGGGGAGAGGCTACAGCAGAACAAGTGACCCCTTGTTCAAGCCAGCAACCTTGGGCTCAAGCTAGTGAGCCTGTACTCAGGCTGGATGAACCCACACTCAAGCTGGCAACCTCGGGATTTTGAACCTGGGTCCTCTCCATCCCAGTCCAATGCTCTATCCACTGCAACACCACCTGGTCAGGCTGAATTTATTTTTTTTAAAGTAAGAATATATATATATTTTTTGGCAGAGACAGAGTCAGAGAGAGGGACAGATAGGGACAGACAGACAGGAAGGGAGAGAGATGAGAAACATCAGTTCTTTGTTGCAGCTCCTTAGTTGTTCATTGATTGATTTCTCATATGTGTCTTGACCCAGGGGCTACAACAGACCAAGTGACCCCTTACTCAAGCCAGTGACCTTGGGCTCAAGCCAGTGACCTTGGGCTCAAGCTGGTGAGCCTTGCTCAAACCAGATGGGCCCGCGCTCAAGCTGGTGATCTCGGGGTCTTGAACCTGGGTCCTCCACATCCCAGTCCAATGCTCTACCCACTGCACCACCGCCTGATCAGGCTGAATTTATTTTTTTTTAAAGTAAGAATATTAATATGTAGTTACCTGGAGGGCTTTGTTTTTCCTCTTTGTTTTCTGTTTTTAAGAACTGAAGAACAGATCTAGAAACTCAAGATTTCACTCCTTCCACATCATGTCCTCCTGCAGGGCTGCATTTAGAACAGTCCACACTGCTATGACTCCCTCCTTCAGTGGCCCTGGGAGAGAATCTCACAGCTCCCTTTGGTCCTCCTCCCCAGCACCCGAGTCCTTAGAATGACTCACTCGCAAATGCCAACTTGTTCCTATTCCTGTAGCTGATGACATTTCTCGTTAGCAGACCAGCATAGCATGAGGCCAGTTCCAGAAGCTTCCTCACATAGAGGCATTCTGTAAAACACAGAGCAGGACCAATGCACGCCACAGACATGAGCCTCTCTACAGTTCTGACCTGGCAGGTCTGGTTTGCCCGTTTCCTCTTCTCTGTTCTCAAGAAGAGAGCAAACAGAAAACTTATAGAAACTAGGGCCCAATGAATTTCCATGTGTTGGCAAAGCTGAGAGGCAGCAAGAGGGGGAGGGAGACCAGCCCAGATTCTCATGTGGTGCTGAGTCAGAGCAGCCAGAGATGAGCAGGCAGCGTCCAGTGTGAGTGTGTTACGGGGCAGACTTCAGAGTGGAAGCCATCACCCCAGCCTGGTGCTTCCGTGAGAGTGCTTACCAATATTCAGAAACAAGTCCTAACAAGACAACAACATAGTCGGACTTTGCTAATTAACCTGAAAATTAACACTTTCCTTAAAGCATAAGAAAGACAACTTTAAATTTCTAGAGTTGCAAACTAAAAGTGTTAGATTTAAGCTAAAGGGAAAACAACTACTAGATTATTTTGACCAACAGTATGTTTCTCCAAAGAGCACAGCTAGCTTATTAAAATGATCCATTTTAGGGGGTAAGGACAGTCCTTCATCTCCAAACAACTGCTTTGATTCCATGGAGCTGTGTTTGGGGAGGGGGGAGGGAATAAAAAGGAAAGGAAAGCAAAGCAAAAAGAGGTGATATCTAGCTTTTTCTTTTCCCTGGAAACAGGTCTGGCTCCCAAATCAAAGCAGACTGTGCACCAGCCTGTCTCTGTGATAAGCCTCTTCCCGATGCCCTCCACCTCTTTGTCTACACTACACTATGTTAGGATTTTAATGCACCATGGAAATTTCCTCCCGTTCAAAATTAGCACCCACAGGAGGAAAAGCTGCCCACTGGAAAGCCTAGAAGCAGATCCTGTTTTGATTGACTGTTTTCTCGTGCGCTTTTCCTTCAGTTTATTTTTGGTTGTTGTCTTGAGACACTACTCAGTTTAAACAATTTAAAAGAACTCTACAGTTCAACCAATCACGGGGCAACAGGGGTGTCTAACTCAGGGCCCATAGAAGGGTTTGAGTGGGCCACAGTGGCCCATGAACTTCCTCAAATTCTAGGCCCCACATTGATGGGATGCACATACGTGTATTTTTCTTGGAATAGGTCCCCTGACTTTTATTGTCAAATTATGGAACATGTGACCTTTTTAAAAAGGTAGAGAAGCACTGTGCTAGAAATGAGCCATACATTTGCTGTGCACCTGAAACATCCACTATCTAGCTCCCACTGTCTCTGGGCAGGACACCGGGAGGGTGACCCCGGGATGCTCAGTACTTGCACATTTAGACGTGAAGGCAAACAAACATACCTTGGTCATGCAGGTGGCTGACTCAGTCCCTTAGGGATGGTCTCTGCCTCTACTTCATCCAGAGTGGGTCTCAGAGTAGAGACACGGAGTTAGTACAGAGCCAGGAGCCTTGGCATCAGACAGGTACACGCTCAAGTCCTGGATTACCACTTCCTAATATGAGATGTGGAGTAGCTTCCACTTTAATTTTTAGTATCTTAATCTGTAAAATTGGAATAAGAAGACCAAATTCATAAGGCAGTGTGAAGATGTTGCCATTTTTGTTAAGAGGCACCAGCTTCACCTTCTGGTTCAAGTTACCAAGCTTGAGGTCCAAATAAACCTTCTGTTGGTCTAGAGAAGAGAGTCAATTGCCCACTATCCTAGAGGTTTGAGGCAAGCAGTGCTCATGAGATATCAATGATGCCTATTTGGAACAAGCCTAGCATTATTTTATTAGGCCACCATCAGAAAGCAGGAGTCTAAATGCCAGCAAAGAGTACATGATTATTGTGTTCAGCTGTGAGCACAAAGTCACTTTCTACAAAGCAGGGGCCACTCCTTTTGCTGATGCCAGTGACACCTGCCATGTTCCAAGAACTTGGCGATCATGTGTGTTTGTGTATTGGTGTGGGTAGGGAGTGAGAAGAAACTAATCTGTTGACTCCCCAAACCTTCATTTCAGAAAGGTGAGGAACGCCTGGGGAAATGTTCCGCTCAAGTGTTTTTCAGGAATGAGGAGCCCAGACCAGCTGTTAATGTCACCTGTACACGGTTCATTGAGAAGAACAAAAGACAACAAAAGGATTACCGGCTTTTCAAGCACATGAAACAACTTAAAAAGTCCTTGGATGTAGTCAGCATGCCTGGTATGACCAGTATCTGGAATTTCTATATTCAGGAATGTATGTAGTTATGAAATCTTAAAAAGAAAAATCGTTTAAATTTTTATCCCACAAATAGCACTGCACCTCATTATTAAACCTCAGGAGTGTCACTGTCCTGTTCTTCATGTCCAGTACAGTGTAGGATCTAAGCCCTTTTCCCTTCCCATTGCTCCTCCCAAACAAGGCCACGGCAAGGGACGAGTCCCTAAAGAGTCAGTAGAGGTCTTTGCAACAGGACACGCACGCAAGGGCGCACTTTCCCAGGCAGAGTCCAGAACCTGAGATGACACCTCAACAAGTACACAAATGCAAGAGCTACTACAAATGCAAACTTTTGCCTGAATAGAATTTAAATAAGTTTTGTACAAATTTTATGATTAAAATAAGTGTTTTAATATGTTCTATTTCGAAATTGTAGACAAATTCTGATGCAATCATATCTTTTAGTGTATTTACTGCATTATATAAATTATTATATTTTCACAAAGATGATGCCCAAGAAGACATTCTGCTTCATTATGTTAAACTAAATGTTGAAAATTTTATAAGATGAAAACATAAAATCTTGAATTGCAAAAAACTGTAGCTTTCAGAGAAAAACTAATGTCAGGTTTGAGATTAGCACAGTCGAATTAGGTAAGAACAAGTGTCTTTGTGGATGCAACAAAAATTTTGTTCCCCAGTATAATTCTTATTATAGTTCCTGACAACTTAGGTTAAATCCTGTTTCAAATAATTGTGAGGAATAACTCAACTCCTATGTTATAGAATGTTTATATTTAGCACTGCCTGGAATAAATGGGCTAATGGCAAATACTTAAAATATAGTTATTTAGGGATATTTTTCTCCCCTAAGCATTAGTTGGGGAAATAGGGTTTTATATATCCTCCTTAAAACAAATTCTAGAAATTGTCTAGGAGCTTTTCTTTGAAGATTTGCTGTAATATCATTAATTTGGACATGTTTTTTATTTATTTTGAGAGTATGTTTATTAAAGCTGGGGACAGTGAAACAAGGAAGGGCTTAGGATGAAGAAGCAAAAGGAAAGCCCAAGTGGGCTGCTTTGGCTCATAGTAAAGTCAGAGAAAAGGGCGCCTTGGAGACAGTTTCAAGGGGTAAGCTCTGGCCAACTGCTGCTGCCCACTGTTCCCCTGGTTACTAGTCTTGTGGGGACCCTTAGTTTAGGAGATGAACACCTGTGGGGGAAGAAGAGGAAGAAGAGGGGGAAGGGAAGGGAAAGGTGCGGGCATGATCCCAAGAGGGAGAGTGCACTGATTTAGAACACTTTTTGATAGTGCACATGAACTGGCTCATGTCCAGTTAATAAGTCCTATATGCCCACAGGGTCACCCTATAGCAATCCAACTTCATGTGGCTACTGAACAGCTTCAAACACTTTCTTTAGAGGGTACCTTTCCATCAACAAAACTATAACTTCTCTCGTCACATTAAGTTCATCAGAGACATTTAATGGTGCTATTTATAGCCTGTCCATGTATATAAAATGACTTAAAACTGAAAAAGTTTGTTTTTCACTAAAGTGAATCAAAACCATGGGGATATCCTTGGAGTAGCCAGTTCAAATCTCAGCATATTCTACTCGGTGTTGAAGCAGTCCAAAGCACTGGACTGTTGTGGTGCAGTTTCTCCCCCACTGGTATGTGAGACAGTCTAATCCACTTGAGGATATCCTTGCTCTACACTGTTTTCCCCCTAAAAGGTAGTTGTCTGGGTCTTATTATGAGTACATTACACAAACGTTCTATAGAGGAACCCAAGCACACTGCATACTTAGGGAAGGCCTGAGGGAACAACCAACCAGAGCCCGGGGCCACTAGCATTATGCTTCCAAATGTCCTCATTAGTCACCGTAGTAAGTGTAACTAATTTATCTTCTCTGCCAATGGGTTTTCATCTTACAAGTCCATGAACAGGTATCTCACATGTTACTTGCTAAAATTTGAGTTCCTAAAAATCACAAGAGGTCATTTATTAATCACTGTATCTCTACCTCTAGCAGTTTCTGATATTACATAGGGTTGTTTTTTTGTTTTTGTTTTTTGTTTTTTGGCAAATAGTTGCTGAATTAAAAAGACTGCAGGTCCAAAAACAATGCGAAAGAAAATACCCACTTGATCTTTGTGTTCAAAAAAAGTTGCCAATACACTTGTCAGAGGACATGTAAGCTGGCAGATTGGCAAAGACCATCCTGTGATATAGACCCCCAACCAGAGGTAATGATTTTGATCTAATTATAAAGTTCTTCTCAACAAGATTTTAAATTAACTTTTGAGTATCATTATATTTCTTAATTTGCATTTATATAGCACAGCAAACAGCCCTGGTATTGTTTCATAGTAGTTTTACTGGAAGCAGGTAAACCTCCGTCTAATGTAAACAGATACAAATATCGCAAAAGGTTTTGCTGTGACAGAGATGACTGATGTGACAAAGCCCTTATTTGATTACTGAAATTTCTGAAATTCTGTCCCCAAAATGTTTAATACAAATGTGGTTTTGTTTGTCTTCTCGTGCTCTCAGATAGCCACGGACAAATCGATCCCTCCCTGAGACCCGTTTGGGACTTAGCTTACCTGGGCAGCTCTTACGTGATGTGGGAGAAGACCACGCCGTCCTTACACTACTATGTGGCACAGCTCAGCAGTATCAAGCAGTGGGTAAGAAACACTGACTACAGACCTGTGCCACAACCAAATTACTGTGGGTTTTCAGTTTCACAGCAAGAGGTTTAGTTGCATGTCATTCATTCAATAAATATTGGAATGCTTGCAATGGGCCAGGTATTGTATTAGGGATGGCTATAGCAGTGAACAGAAAAAACAGTGTAGCTGTCCTCATAGAGATAATTCTAGGGATGGAAGAGAAAGACAGTGAGGCAATGAACAGGTAAATATATATCAAACAGACAATTATTAAGTAGGAGAAAGGGAACGCAGGTATTGACAGGATGCCTATTTACATAATCTAAAGGGAGGCCTCTCTACTTCCTGCGGAAGCAACGCTGGGGCAGAGGCCAAAGGGAAATGAGAGAAAACCCTGCTTCATAAGCGCAGGCAAAGTGGACTGGAGCGCCACGTGGCTGACAAGTGGAGACAGCCCTGAAGCTAGTGTGGCTGCAAGTGACAAGGGGAGTGTGCTGGAGGGGACCAGTTCATGTAAGGTCTGAGGTCCATCAGAACCTCTCTCTTACTCACAATGGGGTTTAGCAGAATGACATGACCTGACTTACAATGGGGTCATTCTGGCTGCTCTGCTGAGAACAGACTGTGGATACGACGGAGGAAGCAGGACGACCGTGAAGTATTATTGCAATTCAGGTTAGGCCTGGTGGTGGTTGGGGACAGAGCAGTAGCAGTGGAGGTAGTGGGAAATATTTGGGTTCAGGAAGTATTCTGAAGACAGACTTGATAGTATTTGCTGATGGGATGTGGAGAGCAGGATGAGAAAAGTCAGGGATGATTCATAGGATTTCGGCCCGAGTAACTGGAAAGGGAGATTTCATCTACTGTTTGGAGAAGATGCCAGGAACAACAGATCTGGGGAGAAATTAGCTGGATTTGGGGCATAATAAATTCTATAACCAAGCAGAGAATATACAGTCATATGTATGCAAGAGTCTCAAATTCTGGACTGGAACCATTCCCCTGTGGCTGGTTCTTAAAGCCACAAGACCAGATGAGATCCCAGGGAATTAGAGTTATATAGGAAAGAAAAGAAGTTACCTAAGGACCAAGTCCAGGAACGCTTCTAACTTTAGAGGCTAGATAGTGAGAGGAGAAAGTGCTTCAAGGATGAGGACTGACAATCAAATGCTGATGGGCCTGACCAGGCGGTGGCGCAGTGGATAGCAGGGGTCCCCAAACTTTTAACACAGGGGGCCAGTTCATTGTCCCTCAGACCGTTGGAGGGCCGGACTATAAAAAATACTATGAACAAATCCCTATGCACACTGCACATATCTTATTTTAAAGTAAAAAAATAAAATGGGAACAAATACAATATTTAAAATAAAGAACAAGTAAATTTAAATCAACAAACTGACCAGTATTTCAATGGGAACTATGGGTGCGTGATCCTCTCACTGACCACCAATGAAAGAGGTGCCCCTCCAGGAAGTGCGGCAGGACCAGATAAATGGCCTCAGGGGGCTGCATGCGGCCTGTGGGTGTAGTTTGGGGACCCCTGGGATAAGTGTTGGACTGGGATGTGGAAGACCCAGGTTCGAGACCCCGAGCTCGCCAGCTTGAGTGCGGGCCCATCTGGCTTGAGCAAAAGCTCGTCAGCTTAGACCCAAGGTCGCTGGCTCCAGCAAGGGGTGGCTCAGTCTGCTGAAGGCCCGCGGTCAAGGCACATGTGAGAAAGCAATCAATGAACAACTAAGGTGTCGCAATGAAAAACTGATGATTGATGCTTCTCATCTCTCTCCGTTCCTGTCTGTCTGTCCCTATCTATCCCTCTCTCTGTCCCTTTAAAAAAAAAAAAAAGAAAAAAAAAGCTGATGGAAAGTCAGGCAAGAAGAGGATGGAGATTTAAGCATTTGATTTGGGCAGTTGGAAGTCAGTGGAGCTGATCAAGAGCTGCAGGTGCAGGGGAACAAGAGTAGAGGAAGGGGGCACTCCATCTCTGAGAGGGATTATCTTCTGTTGTATTTTTAAGTTGGGATAGACAGTATAACAGCATATGTAGATGTTGAAAAAAATACAGTAGAGGAGGCAAAGCTGGACTAAGAGGATAAGATCCATCCAGATGCCCTTAGAGGGGAACATGGAGAGCTTGCCTGGAGGAAAAGCAGAGAGAGTAGCCGAGAGTGTAGATATCATGGTGGTGGCTTGTGGAAGTTCTATTCTAATGGCTTGTCTTGTGAGAAATGAGGCAGCCATCAGCTGAGAGCAAGGGGGGTGCGGTGGGGGGCTTGCATGGACTTGTGCATCACGCAGCACTGCAGGGCCCTGGGACGTCCGTGGTAGTGAATTTAAGAGGACCAGTCAATCTCAGCTGTGTGATGTGGGCATGGGTTTAGCCAGGGTTGGAGTTTTAGTCAGGTAAGTATGATACAGAGAGAGAGGGGAATTTCCAGAGTAAACAAAATCAACTACTTCGAGAGGCAAGCTAGCCAACCACTAGCATAAATTTCTAACACTCATTTACTTCATGGATGTGTGAAGCAGTGCATTCACCAGTGGATGGATCAGTGCATATCTTGTGAGTGCAAAGATTTGTCCAAAGTCACATCAGCGTCAGTAATGCCTGTCGTACTTTGATGTGCCTTCCAAAGGCCACTTATAAATCAGATAACTATATATGTAGTTTTTCTCTTTACTCACCAAAATGAATACATATATTCCTTCCCTTTTAAAGAGTGCTTTTCAATAGAAATTATCATTTAATTGATTGCTGTTATATAACTAGATAAAACTTTCTCCCCCTTTCTGTCTCTCATCTACCAAGATAATCATATCCTCAACAAGAGGCTTTTCCCTTAACTAAGAAGTCAGGGGACATTTTTGTTAACAATGTAGAAGATAGTGTCAAGATAATGAAGAAGAGAGGAAAACTCAGTAGGAGCAGTCAACATAGAGACAAGAGAAAAAATAGGATCTTTTAACATCAGTGTTTTCCTTTCTCTTGCAGTAGTGCATGACACGTGGCCAAGCTGACTCCCAGGACACTAACCCCTGGGACACCATGTTCAGAACCAGCAGCCCGTCTCCCTCTCGTTCTAGCCCGTCCACCACCTACCCATCAATACCCCTCAACAAGCCTGCAAGTGGGAAGAGGAACAATGTAGTTGTGGAAAACAAAAATGCTGATTCATGAGGAACAGTGCCCCTGATTAGGAGTTTTGGGTTGGAGATGAATGGTATATGAATATGCAACTGACTTGCTGGTCACCCAAGGCAAATCACGGCATCTCTCAGGGCCTATTAAATGATTAACAAATTTACTGACGTCCTTGAAACTAACAAATCTAAATCACTTAATTGGAAAATTTGGTTTCAAGGTTGATACACATTTCAGCTTTGTGTTATTTTAGAGAAGAGTATACACAGATTCATAGATTTTCAAATTCTGCCATTTGGCGGCCACTAAAGATTCTCATGATCTTTCATCAAAAGAAGCAACACAGCAACAAGCAAAACAAGCATTGATTTTTAAAGTCACTAAGATCAGGAAAACTAGGTGCTGTCCTGGGAGAGGAGAAGCAGGTGGTGGGGCTGACAAAGCCAAGACTGCCCAGCACAGACACAGGAAGTGACTGGCGGTGCTTTGTGGCCCTGGGTAGCTCAGACAAGTACCGGGAGTATAGTTTTCCAAATACTTTCTGGGTGAGAATTACTATCTTTACATCCAGGTTAAACTCACTTTTTTTTTTTTTTTAAACAGGGACAGAGAGAGAGTCAGAGAGAGGGATAGATAGGGACAGACAGACAGGAACGGAGAGAGATGAGAAGCATCAATCATCAGTTTTTCGTTGCCGTTGCAACACCATAGTTGTTCATTGATTGCTTTCTCACATGTGCCTTGACCGCAGGCCTTCAGCAGACCGAGCAACCTCTTGCTGGAGCCAGCGACCTTGGGTCCAAGCTGACGAGCTTTACTCAAGCCAGATGGGCCCGCGCTCAAGCTGGCAAGCTCGGGGCCTCGAACCCGAGTCTTCTGCATCCCAGTCCGACGCTCTATCCACTGTGCCACCGCCTGGTCAGGCTAAACTCACCTTTTAATGCAAGTGTGTAAGGAAGTACAGGCTTAGAAACCCACAGCTTCAAACAAGCAGTTTGAGGGAAGTGGGCGCTACAGAAGAAAGAACTAAATACAGACAACATAAGACCTGACTTACTGGCACAATCATTGCTTTAGACCGGGACAGATGCCATTCACAATACCATGAGGACTATGCCAAGGGCTGGGGAGATAGTTACTGGCTAGAGAAAAAAATGGTTAAGGACTTGCCCTCTACCCTTAACCTTTGATATAAATTGAGAAAAGTAAAACTGAGTATTGTTTCAACTATTACCAATACCAGATACTGTCAGTACCCCGAACTATCCACATGCAGCACACCACTACTAATCTGTTCAAGTCCTACCCTAGCTAGGGGCCCTCGCTGGCCAAGGTACATTATAGAAACCATCTTATCTACTGTATATTCAGCTAAGAAATCTGCTCTTGATAGCATATATTTATAGCCTGAGCTTGCTTACTCTCTACTGGAACCAACCACTGGTTCTCTCCTCTGGGGGGAGATGTGGGTGGGGTGGAGGATGGGGTAGGTAACATGTAAGCAGAAGGGAATGAGCAGGCTTCCAGTCTGTCTCTAGGAAGATTAAAGTGCCGAGTTACCAGAAAAGGTCACAATGAGTTATCAATTTGGACCATAATGATTTGGCATTTGTGACAATTTGACTAGCAGCCAAGTGGTTTTTTGAATAATATTAAAAACAATGACTTCTTGGCAGAGCTCGATTTGGTGAGGATAGTCCAGCCCTGGAATACCTTGGCAGGCTGATGAACACCACCCTCTATGTAGTTTTTTTTTCTTTTTTTAATTAAGTGAGAGGTGGGGAGGCAGAGAGACTCCCGCATGCGCTCCAACAAACCTCCTACCTGGTGATGCTCTGCCCATCTGGAGCTGCTGCTCCACTGCTTCGCAAGCAAGCTGTTTTAGCGCCTGAAGTGAGGCCACAAAGCCATCCTCAGTGCCCAGGACCAACTCAAAACGTTTGGGCCATGGCTGCAGAAGGGAGGGGAGAGAGAGAGGTAGGGAAGGGTGGAGAATGCTCTGCCAACTGGCCAGGACTAAAATTGTTTTTCTAGATTTTATTCATTTTTAGAGAAAGGAGTGAGAGAGAGAGAGGGGAGGGGAGGAACAAGAAGCATCAACTCCTATATGTGCCTTGACCAGATAAGCCCAGGGTTTTGAACTGGTGACCTCAGTGTTCCGGGTCGACGCTTTATCCACTGAAGTTTTTGTATTAAAAAATGGGTCACAGTGTATATTTAGCAGAAGAATATGTCAAATGGAGTTGTAATCCTAGTTGTTTCCAGCCTTGCCCCTTTTTTGCCAAAAATATGGAAACTACCATGATTTCCTCCAGAAATACTATTTTCAGAAACAGAGTAAGAAAGCATTAACCTGAAAAAACCAATGTGCTTTTTGTTTGTTTGTTTTGTTTTAATAGATTTTAGCGAGAGAGGAAGGAAGAGAGAGACAGGAACATAGAGCTGTTCCTGTCTGTGCCCTGACTGGGAATTGAACTGGCAACTGCAGTGCTTTGGGAGGGTGCTCTAACCAACCGAGCAATCTGGCCAGGGCCCGGTTCTTTAATTACAGAAAAATACAGGGTTAATAATCAGGTCTTAAGAACAAGTACAGGCTGCACAGAAGCCTGAGACAAAAACCATACAATACGGTGGCCCGCTGGTGTGGGCTGTCCTGAGGTAACCACTCCCTTCCAAGGTCAAGATAGTTACCAAATGAGGGTCAGTCAAGGCTAACCACACCCTCAAACCCAACAATGTCTGACTGACCACTGGGGCCTCCAAAAACCGTTTCTGTATAAAATAGAGACAGTGAAGTTTCTCTTGAGAGCTGACTTTGCAGCTTGTGCCCAAGGCAGTCATTCACCAGCACACTGCCAGGCAGGAGGGAAGGAAGCCTGCCCATGGATGGACGCAGACGCCGCAGGACAGCAGTCAGTATCTGACCCTCTCTACTATCTTCTCCCTCCAGCACCCCCCCCCACACACACACACACCTGCTGGAAGCTTCATGGCCTGTAAAAATCCCCATCATTTTAAGAAAACTTACTATCAAGTCCTTCTGTCTATCTTTGCTTTTTTATATTTTTAATAGTATCAATAAAAATCTAGTAGATTAAAATTAGAATCCAGGTTGAATTAATTTTTTTAGTTCTCCTCCCTTTTTACTAGGAAGAGATAAAGCACCTTAGCTTCCATCTGTCCCCTCAAAAAAACCCCAGAAGTGTCAGAAACAAAATAGGAAGCTCAGTCACTAGTAACTTGTAGAAAGCCAGTGGCTCAGGGAGGCGAGGCAGATGGCTTGCGCCCGTGAGCACACGGCACCAGTCCTGGAGGCAGTGTGGTGCAGCAGGAGGCACGTGGGTGGTGGGGCCCGCAGACCTGGGTTTGAATCCTAATCCATCACTTACTAGCTGTAATTTCAACTTACCTCTCCTATAAAACCAGCTCATGATACATACTCTTGTAAGGCATTTAGAATTATGTGGAAAAATGAATGAGGCATCCAGCACAGACCCTGGCCCATGCAGCATCTTAAACGTGCTGGTGGCCCTGCCCCTTGCCTTACTGCCTGGCACAGCAGAGCTAACACATCAGCTTGAGGTGCACGGAGAGTATCTAGATTCCTAAGGTTGTCAAAAGATTCTCCTTACCCCCACCAACCTTAGCCTCCATGAAAACCCATAAATATTAGAGAAAAAGTGGTAGAAAGACATTCAGCTAGATTTTCAGATCAATCCGTTATCAAAAACAATAAGAATCCATGACTTCCGTATCTCGATGCAGGATCCTGCCAAAGGGAAATGAGTTGAAATCTAAGAGTGAGGAGATTCAAGGCATCTGGCCAATTTCTGAATTTTGACCTAGTATAAACCTACCTAACTCTTTTTTCCTTCCTCTAGAAAACAAATGAGGATACAATTGATTTTGATTATATCATTCTACTTCATGAATTCTCGACACAGGTAAAACACAAAATTATACATAGATTGGTTTTTTACCAGAAGTCTTTGCAGATCATAATGTTTAGAACTCTTATTTCCTAGGAGATCATCCCCTGTCGTATTCACTTGGTCTGGCACCCTGGCAAACCACTTAAAGTGAAGTACCACTGTCAGAGGCTCCAGGCACCAGAAGAAGCCTCTGGAACTGAAGAAGGATCAGCTGTGGCACCGACAGAACTTAGTAATTTCTGAAAAGAAAAAGATCTGCTTATCAAATTTTAAACAAAATGACTGTACTAAAATAGCCTAATTCATTATTCTAGCAAAATAGCTAAGATATAAGGCATTCTAGCAATTTGGGTAAGTCTGTGACACTCAGAAATGAAAAGAGGTTGGAGTTTATAAAAGATAATATATTTTGATAAGAGCAAATTGTAGGAAAAATATTATCTGTGTAATAGGAATTTTACTATTTTTTATGACTTCAAGCTAGTATTCTTTTATAGTTTGATAGCTTTTAAATAAATGTTTACATTTCTCAATATGTGTTAAATGTGTTTGTAGAGATTTGTCTATGTAGGCAAATTTTGTGCAAAGATGGAATTAAATGAACTCTTAATATTGTTTAATTCATATTTTACAAATAAAAATATAGTGTCTCACAGATAAAGTGTCTGCAAACATATATTAAATAGAAGTGATATAATTGAAAGTAAGTATATCAAGAATATACAATTTCCATTTTTTTAAAAAAAATTTCTTTTTAATTTTATTCATTTTAGAGAGGAGACACAGTGAGTGTGAGAGAGAGAGAGAAAGAAAGAGGGGAGGAGCTGAAAGCATCAACTCCCATATGTGCCTTGACCAGACCAGTGCAGGGTTTTGAACTGGCGACCTCAGTGTTCCCAGGTCGACGCTTTATCCACTGCGCCACCACAGGCCAGGCACAATTTCCATTTTTAAGAATAACTTGGACCCAGTGTTGGCCTAAGTAACTTACAAAAGCAGACACAATACGACCCACAGTCTGATTCAGTAGATTACCTCCCCAAGGCGGGCAGAATTGATCCAGGAAATGTGGCCGTCATTTGCCTCTCAAAATGAGTATCATTTAATGGAACACCTATATCTGTGTGTAAAGATCCTTTAGCCAGATTCCTTGGCTAATCAACTGGTTAGCCTTAAAGTATAGCAAACGCTCTCCCTTCTGGGAGCACAGCTGCACCTTTCCCTTCCCTTCTCTGTCCCTCCAGGTGCAGTTTCCTCGACACTTTCTCCTAAACTCTAACACACTCCAAGAGACCAGCAGCCAGAAGAGCCGCAGGCAGCAGCAGTTCACCCTGGGCTTACTCCCTGAACCTGTCTCCAAGGCCCTCTTTCCTCTAGCCTTCCAGTGAAGGCTTCCAAAGCAGCCCCACCTAGGCTCTCTCCTGTTGCCGCTTTAATCCTAAACCCTTCCTTATTTCACTGTCCCCAGCTTTAATAAATATACCCTCAAAAAAAAATTCCTCTTAAGTCTGCACTGTTAAAAAATTGGAAAATTTTACAAAGAGAAAAATTTTAAAGATGTAGATTCTTACAAAATAAACAATAGATGATACTATTAAGTTTTAGTAGATCTAGTTTATATATTTTTCTGTTTAGAAATCCAACCCCTTAGCCATGGCCAGTTAGCTCAGTCGGTTAATTTAAGAGTGTCGTCCCGAAACGACAAGGTTGCGGGTTAGATCCCTGGGCACACACGGGGAAAGCAACCAAGGAGTGCACGACTGAGTGGAACAACAAATGAGTGCTTCCCTTCCTCTTCCCCTCTCTCCCTTCCTCTCTCTGTCTCTCTAAAAATCAATAAATAAAGTTAAACCTGACCGGGCGGTGGTGCAGTAGATAAAGCATCGGACTGGGATGCGGAAGACCCAGGTTCGAGACCCCGAGCTCGCCAGCTTGAGCGCAGGGCCCATCTGGCTTGAGCAAAAAAGCTCGCCAGCTTGGACCCACGGTTGCTGGCTCCAGCAAGGGGTGGCTCAGTCTGCTGAAGGCCTGCAGTCAAGGCACATGTGAGAAAGCAATCAAAGAACAACTAAGGTATTGCAACGGCAATGATTGGTGCAACACTAATGATTGGTGTTTCTCACTTCTCTCTGTTCCTGTCTGTCTGTCCCTGTCTATCTCTCTTTCTAACTCTCTCTGTCCCTGTAAAAAAAAAAAAAAAAAAAAAAGGTAAGTTCTGGCTGGATAGTTTGGTTGACTGGAGCATTGTCCTGAAGCTCCAGAGGCTGCTGGTTTGATCCCCGGTCAGGGCACATACAGAAACAGCTCAATGTTCCTGTCTCTTTGTCTCTCTCTCTAAAAAAGGAAAGAAAACAGGAAAAACCAAAACGAACAAAAACCCAATCCTTTACATTCATCTTCCCAACATCCACTCGATTTAAAGAATGGTAAGTATTCTGAAGCACTGGCAGCAATCATTTCAAGAAAGCATTAGATCTCCCACCTGTGTCATAATGTAGGAAAAGTACTTCTGAACTACCAGTCTACAATATTAAATCATGCCAAAACCAAAGGGTAAACTCCTCTAACTGAAGTTATAACCTTCAATAAAAGGTGCCAAGAGCATTATAATGGCATATTCAGTGTCCTGTGCCCTTTAGTGTCACATTAAGGGCTAGAAAGGGCTTCAGCTTTCCAGAGTCTCACCTCATCCTCATAAAGGCACTCTTAATTAGTATACTTAGACTCAAGTATAACCACAATTCAATCAGGTAAGAGCTCTAAGGTAACCCTTTAACAGATTTCTTTCAGAATAATAAATTATGAAGGAGAATTCTACACAAACGGACAACACACAAACACAATTTATAATTTATAAATTATAAAACAATTAGTTTATAAATTTACAAAACCCACAAAAGTTAAACCTACTAAAAGTTTCTCAGTTATCACCATTAGAATATCTTTCCCAGTACAAACTCTACAATTGCTGATTTGATTTTATAATACTGATTTTGCTAGTTTGCAGCATAGAAAAATTACTTCACCTGCCTTGACATCACATGAAAAACTCTATGAATTCCCTAAGTTCTCTTGTCATTAAGCTAAAATCCTCCTGACTCACTCTGAGCCGGAGTCATCACATTCATCTTCCCAGCCTCATTTGGAGTATTAAGACATACCTACCCCAAAGGACCAGGATTTTGTTTACATTCCTTTTGATGTTACAGTTCATTTTTTCCTACCTGACTTACGAATTATTAGAAGTTAAAAAGTCAGTTGGAAGTTTCTGTATTTGCCATTGAATGACAGTCCTTCATGACACGAGTTTATTACACCAGTTTTTCTCAGCTTAGAACCTATAGTGTGACCTTCCCTGGTTTTCAAAGCGTTGCAGACACCTAGCATGCTGCCTGCCCTTAGTTGAATGAATGCTCACAACAAACTGCCTTGAATATAATTACCTATTTCAGTGATACAATACAGAGTTATTTATTTGAAGACACTGGAAGCATCAATTAAAGCTCTAATTCAACAATTTATAGTTTTAGCAATGCCAAGAGCTGTCTAATACAAAGAGATGTATTTCTTCATGTCACAATTTACTACTACCTGGTGATTGCCTAATTTCATTGGCATGAATTTTATGACTCATCATATTTCAAAAATATTAAAACTTCAGAATTGAGTAAATTTTAGTGATTTTACAGCTAAACAATCTGAGAGTGAGCAAGGAGGAAATAACAGAAAATTGTATTTCTTTGAAGGTAAACTTACCAAACTCAGAACCACTAGCCCAAACTTTATCTGCTTATTATAATCGCATGGAAAACTATTCTGTTTTTTTTTTAAAGATTTTATTTGTTGACTTTAGAGAGGGGAAGGAGAGATAGAGAGAAAGGTGAGGGGGGAGGGATGGGAAGCATCAACTCATAGCAGTTGCTTCTCATTTGTGCCTTAACCAGGCAAGTTGGGGTTTAAAACCGGCGACCTCAGCATTTCAGGATGATGCTTTATCTACTGCGCCACCACAGGTCAGACACATGGAAAACTTTTGATCTTGATCCAGAGAATCAGACCATCTAGGGTTGTCTGGGGTGTTCCTTTTAAAGCTCCCCATGTGATTTCTAAAGTGTGGCCAGGAATGGGAATAGGACAATACTGCTTAGTGCTGCTCCCATTCTCCAACACAAGCGATATCGTCTTTCTTTAAATAAGCCAACAGTTATCCATCACAACAGTAGTATTTTTAAAAAATCCTCATTTATGAATATTCTCAATTTATTTCTTGCTACATACTTAAGCTGGTATGTGGTCCTTCCCAACTATAACCAAACTAATGAGTTGGCAAGGAGTTGGGTTCTGGTCCTAGATCTTCTTTGTCACTCCTGCCAGCTGGGCCTGTGTTGTGGCCTATAAAATGTTGTTGGATCAGAAAACTATACTCTTTTCTGATACTATATAACCAAAATACAGTGTGTCTGTAAAGTCACGATGCACTTTTGTCCTGTGACTGGTCAAAAGTGCACCATGACTTTACAGACACACTGTATTTAAAAGTTAAAAACATCAACCATTGTCTATCTCAGTTCTAATTTTTCTGACTGCTGGCAATAGCCAGAAGAACCAAGCTAAGTTCTAAGAAAGCATTTCCTCCTCAGGAACAAGATTCTACGTCATTTTGAATAGCACGAATCCTCATGTATGCCAGTGCAACAGCACTGTTCAGGCTTGATGGGATTGCAGCCACAGCCACACTCACGGGGAAGACGCACTTGAGATGATGAATCATCAGTTTAAATTACCAACAGAAAACTGAACGAGCTGTGTGGCCTTGCTGAATGGTTTACTTTTTCTGCTTTTGCTTCCTCTATTACAGGACGAACACAATAGCATCTGCTTTAATCGGTGAACAAAAACTAAATCAGGCAATGCATTTAAAGCATTTGGCAAATGCCTTGAAAATATGTTCAATACTTTTTAAAAATCATTTTTCTAGAAATCTTAAGTTATAAAGCCAAATATATAAATCAAGAAAAACAAAATAATTTACAAGTTATTTTATTTTTATTATTAAGGGAAAGAACTGGGATGCGTCTGTCACATCAGATGATTTCTGAATAAAGGGATTCTGAACTATATGGTAGAACTGCCAAGGAAGTTCAACCTACTCTAAAACACAAGCTCAACATTTGTTCTTTCCCAATTTTAATGAATACAATATGATAAATTCCAAGAGACTTAAATTCAATAAGCATTTAGTAGGTAAATGAAGCTGACAAGGCAGGAACTTTGAAAATTCTATTTTATTAATTAGAGCTGCAGAAACCTTAAGATGAACATAAACGAGAACTGCATATGTAAGGGTCTGTTTTTTTCCTCACAGGTCCACAAGATCATATGGAATACATTCTTAAACAAAAAATGCCTGCCTATTAAAAGATGGTACTCTAAGAACTGTCATATGTGCAATTCACTTTCAAGTGTTCAGCAAATCAGTAATTTTAAAAGAATTAAAAATATAAAAATATAAGACATATAGAAAATAGACAAACTGATAAACCAAATATTACAAAACAAGCCATCTGACTAACAAATTGTTAACAACATTGTTCATTGCTGAGTCTAATGGAAGGTATGGTATGCCTGTTCTTTGTACTGTTCTTTCAGCTGTTCATGTGAAACATTCTTATGATAAAAATTTGGAAAGGAAGGTTACATACATTCTAAGCTTAGAAGTATAACTGATATGTTTCTTCCCCCTAAAATAAATATTAAATACATTTCAGTAATAATCACATTTAATTTGAAGTTTTTCAGTGAACTATAAAACCAGTCAAGATACACATTGGAATTAATTTTGATATGATAGGAGCTCTAAAATATAACAGAAAAGGCTTCTAAAATTTCTTGTTTCTGCCTGAATTCATTCCAATTAAAGCCATTAAAATATCTAAATCTTGCAGATTCAGTTAAAGTTAGTCAAAGTAAGGGAGGAAAGTTTAGTTTTTGGCTTTCCCTTTTTTTACAGGAAGTTGACCTGTAGCTTCCAAATATTTATTAATGAGGTCCTCTTGTGTGGATGGTGAACATGGCTGGTATCGGCAGTACTCCATTGTGTACTCTCCCTTCCCCTGGGAGTTAAAAAAAGCAGAGATTTAAAAAAATAAAAATGTTTTCTGTAACAATTGAGTAAAGTCATGCAAAGACAAGATGTCACAAATCTGATCATTTTGTACGGCACTAAAGTCAAACTTAAAAGCTTGCTTACCTCTGTGCATGACCGAAGTTCAGTGGCGTAACCAAACATGTCATTTAGAGGGACCTGGAGACAAACACAGGAGATATTTAGCCCTGCTTATTGAAAAATATTTGAGAAAAGTACTGAGATGGCATAGCCATTTGATTCCTTTAGACTCAGGTTTCTACTAACTTGGTTTAAAAAAACTAAAAGCCAAAGAGAAACATTTTTGTTTTACTGCAAGTAGAAATCTTATTCAAAAATAATCTCATTTGACAGTCACAACTAGAAACCCAATCTTCCAGTTTCACAGAGTGGACATCACTGACAGCTCTTTCTCCCTCCTCATAGGTCCACAGAAAAAGTAACATTTATATTCCTAAAAGGTGGCAACTACAAATTTGCAGAGCCCACAAACTGAAACAATCTCTACTCTCTCACCACCAAACGCAGCATTCAAAAGTGTTTCTGTGAAAATATTAACACAACTTTCCTTTGGACACCTCAATGATATGCTGATAATAGCATCTTCTAAGAAGCCTTACAAACTGTGATAATAACCTTCTCCCAGGAGATTGAAGTCAAGTAAGGGTACAGGTAAGGGAATTAAATATCACCCCAATAAATCAGATATAACATAATAAAGTAGTTATGCAAATAAAGCTATAATGAGAAAGAAAACTAATTATCTAAGCCAGGGGTCCCCAAACTTTTTACACAGGGGGCCAGTTCACTGTCCCTCAGACCGTTGGAGGGCCGCCACATACAGTACTCCATACACTGACCACCAATGAAAGAGGTGCCACTTCCGGAAGTGCAGTGGGGGCCGGATAAATGGCCTCAGGTGGCCGCATGCGGCCCACAGACCGTAGTTAGGGGACCTCTGATCTAAGCAAATGACATTCACAAAAGGCCTACATGAAATAAAACTTGTTTTTAACTTTTGCATTTAAGAGTTGTTCACTGCCTGACTGGTGGTAGCAGTGAATAGAACACTGACCTGGGACATTGATGTCCCAGGTTCAAAACCCCAAGGTCATTACAACCTTGAGCACAAGCTTATCTGGTTTGAGCACATGCTTGTCAGCTTGAGTGTAGGGTCACGAGCTTTAGCATGGGATCACCAATGTAATTCCATGGTGGCTGGCTTGCACCCAAAGGTTGCTAGCTTGAGTCCAAGGATGCTGGCTTGAGCAAGGGGTCATTGGCTCATCTGGAGCCCCCTATTCAAGGCACATATGAGAAGCAATCAATGA
The DNA here is from genome assembly GCA_037038555.1 of Rhynchonycteris naso. Classification (NCBI taxonomy): domain Eukaryota; kingdom Metazoa; phylum Chordata; class Mammalia; order Chiroptera; family Emballonuridae; genus Rhynchonycteris; species Rhynchonycteris naso. Next base: position 180,317,172 of record CM072995.1, on the reverse strand, counting down.
ACTACTAAAGTGCTGAAACTACAAGTTGATGCTTCTCATCGCTCTCCCTTACTGTCTCTCTCTCTCGCTTAAAAAAAAAAGTTGCTTTAACAGCAAATTATAGAAATTTCCACATATATAAGCCACAAATTCAACACTCAAATAACCAGGGAAATGTATCGATTCACTCTACAATCTCTCAAAACAAAAGTTAACTCTAATTTCCTGCTATAGTTAATAAAAGCAAGATTGGCCTGACCAGGTGGTAGCGCAGTGGATAGAGCATCGGCCTGGGATGCAGAGGACCCAGGTTCGAGACCCTGAGGTTGCCACCTTGAGTGCGGAATCATAGACATGACCCCATGGTCAATGGCTCAGCGGCAGCCCCCCAGTCAAGGCAGATATGAGAAATCAATGAACACCTAAGGTGCTGTAATGAAGAACTGATGCTTCTCATCTCTCTCCCTTCCTGTCTGTCCCTATCTGTTCCTCTCTCTGTCTCTCTCTGTTAAAAATAAACAAATAAATAAAAGCAAGACTGGCAGTGACCAACAGTACTTACATCAGCATACAGTGTAAAATAGTCCTCAATTCCATCTTGTCCTGTGATTACCCCATGGCGTCGGTTAATTCCTGCAATCACTGCTCCCTGAAATTCATTTGGGGCCATAATCTCCACAGACATAACAGGTTCAAGAATACATAATGTTGCATTTGCCAAAGCTGGATTTAAAAAAAAATAAATTAGAGGCCTGACCTGTGGTGGCGCAGTGGATAAAGCGTCCACCTGGAATGTTGAGGTTGCCATTTCGAAACCCATATATGCCTTGATGCTTCCTGCTCCTCCCCCACCCTCTCTCTTTCTCTTTCTCTTTCTCTCTCATATGGGAGTTGATGCTTCCTGCTCCTCCCCCACCCTCTCTCTTTCTCTTTCTCTTTCTCTCTCATATGGGAGTTGATGCTTCCTGCTCCTCCCCCACCTTCTCTCACTCTCTCCTCACTAAAATAAATAAAAAGAAAATAAATTAGTTTAGTAATCTTTAAACAAACTGGAACAGTTTCTATCCAGATATACAAAAGGGAGACAGAAGGCACTCTCCCAAAGGCATACATACAAATGACGAGATTACAATATTTAATCTGGTATAAGTAACAGTCACACTCTTCTAAATAGAAACTTAAATGAGACAAAACTCAGTTTTAGTATATCATTATCATATTTTTATCCTTAAAAATCATTAAGCTGCAGAGTATAATAGTAAAAGGGATCTTAAAACCACATTTGATCAAGTCCTTTAACACTTAAATTATGCAGTCAAGATTTACTTATTCTTTAGGAGTAAAGTCACTAATGGTTAAGTCTTTAGCCCAGGTAAGTCAATTCTTTCTTGTTGGTCCCTGGGTCACAGTTGTTTTTAACTATAACAATACAACAACTTTTATCACATGTGGGAGCGGGAGGAGGGTACCGTTCATATACTTGGAGACAAGAATCAAGTCTTCTCTGAGATCTGTCTTTCCTATCTATTCTAGACTGAACAATTTCAACATCTGATTGAGAATTAGAAAGACCAAGTTTCTATTTTCTACTCTGCCTCTAATTCATATGCCTTTTGGAAAACACAATCTGTTCACATCTCAAGTTTCTTTACTTAAAATTAAAGACATTGGACTAGATACTAAAGGCCACTTAAGCACAAAAACCCAATGTGCATGTCCATGTTTATTTTATTTATCTCACTTAATACAAACAGAACACTTCCTGCTATGACAAATACTGATTGAGATTTAAATATAACAATGTGAAGAATAAAACTTCAAACATTCATACCTAATTTGAATGTTATGATAGTACAAAATAATACTTTAGGCTCACACTGGAAGAATTATCTCTACATAAAAGCTTTAAGCAAAACACAGAAAATATGACAAAGAAAATATTTGTTTTAAAATAATCATAAAATTCCAATATTATTATTATAAACATCAATTTGTTTAAAATAAACTAATTCAGAATTATTCTTGTATGAATATTAAAAGACTTATTCTAAAGACACTATAAGCTTAACTGCAATAATTATTACAAGAGCAATTAAGATACTTGTATTTCTTTGAAATATTTTCTAACTCAAATCATATCCTAGCTCAGACCTACCTTTGGTTAATTAGTCCTAATTATTGAATTCTTCTCTAAAAAAAAAATAATTGAACTTTGTATCTAATTCTCAATCAGCTAGCTGTACAAGTAACTCCTAATCTTCATTGGCCAAACCCTGCAGAACACTACACAGACATTTAAAGCAGAAGACTAACAACTCTAGACTGTAGAAATAGATCTATTTCTTGTTACTCCTTGGGTTACCGCAATGGCAGACAGAGCTTCCTTGACTCTAAATAAATTCATTAGGCACCAAGAAAAAGAGAAGTGAGCAGAGGAGACATTAAGGTTTAGTTACAGATTATCTAATGTTTTCAACAGGTCAGTAAGTAATATAAAATAGCTATACTGTGGAAGGGTCATACTGAAAGGGAAAGAAGGGGCCAAATACATGGTGCCTGTAGGATGGTCAGCAATGGGGGACGGTCACGTGAGGAACTCAGACCCGGGAATTTTGGCTAGGGCTGCCTACAACCATGCACGCCAAAGAAACTTCCCAGAGGTCCTTGAGAAAAGAGAGACCGTCTGTCAGCCAGTGAGATTTCACCACATCATATTAGCTCACCCACTCTAGACGGGACCCTTTAAATATCCCTTGCAGTTTAATCCATGCGACTCCTCTGGCCTCTGTCCCCCGGGACCAGAGAACCTCGTCGGTCGGGATGCGCTGTACTAAATAAAGCCTTTGCTATTCCACACTTTGTGGCTACTGCGCCTTCATTCTTTCTCAGTGGGGAAAAATACCTTACATTTGGTGCCGAAACCGGGAGGAGTTGAAGTCCACAAGGACTGCTCCTCTTCCCTTCCCCTCCGAGAAAGAACCAGGACCTCCGACTTTCCACCCACTTTAGCACACGGTTAGATAAGTCCCCTGCCTCCAGTCTCCCCTCAGTTCTTTCCTCTGAGGGTCCCTGTCCGAAACCGTAGCTGCATCAGGGACCTCTTTCTGTCCGAGTGTGTGTGTGCCCGTGGAGATGTCCCAAGCACATCCACTTTACCTAACCGTCTGTGGCCAGAGCTTGAGTTTTGGGATGCCAATTCTCAACTCTGACCACTCCGAGGACTGAGGGTGGCTGTGGGGGCACAGGAATCTCAAAACACTCTGGAAGTTGCCTTATCTGAAATCTCTCCCTCCCTAAAGAAGAAGAAACTTCTCCGCTGTGGCCAGGCCACAGAACCCACTGGATAATCGGACCAGGTAGTCTCCTGAAGGGACTTTCGGTTTTGACACTCTCACCAATTTAACTATCGCCAGAAAAGCTGGGAACTGGTTGGAGATCCCTTACATTCAGGGCTTCTAGTTATTTGCGCTTCTGTCCTAATCTCTGTGCCACCTGTTCTATGTGCAGGCCCTTTTTTAGCCAGAGAAACCTCACCTAAACCCTCCACTCCTAATCTTTCCTTCTCCGTGGACTCCCAACTCTCTTCCCCTCCTGCCTGACCCCTGGGGCACCCCTCTCTCGGGACCCCTCTCTGGTCCCTCTGTGGACCTCTTTCGCTCCAGTCTCTTTCCTCCCAAGTGTCCCTTCCCCGCCCTTCACAGAATCCTGTTTCTCATTCACCTTCAAATACCAGTCTCTCTTTCTCCTCTCCTGCAGGCCAGGGGCCCCTCCCTTCTCCATTGCGTTCTTAAGTCCCTCCTCCATCAGGCCATTCTCAGCCTGCCATTGGCCCTTACACTGGTTTGCAGGACGCCCAACCCCAATCTGTCTGCAGGAAGTTCTAGCCCTGTCCTGCCTCAGGCTCCAGCATTTCCCGCTGGATCTGGGTGCTGGGCTCCCCAGGATCCCATCTCCTCTTATTCTCAACCCCCAAACCCCTATTTAAGACCTGTGAATATAGCATTTAAAGGTTTCAATGATCACAGCTAGTAGGAACAGGCCAAGGCTGTTTGCCAGGCCCGCATGCAGCAGCCTGGCAGGCTCTTGTGGCAGCCCTGAGGTCGGCAGAGCAACAGGGGCAAGGCACTAGAGGTACCCAACCCAAATCCGGGCTGCAAAGAAAATCCCCACCAGCAGCTTGCTTTAAGTGTGGCAAGCAGGACCACTGTGCCCGACAGGGCCCCTGCCCATGGCTGCCCACTGAGCCCTGCCCTAACTGCAAGCAGCCCAGTCACTGGCAGAGCAATTGCCCCTTCGGGCAACAGGCTTTTTCTTCAACACCTCTATATGGAAGACGAGCCAGCCAGGTGGGCGCATCGCTCAAACTCCTAGGACACGGCCTGGACTTGGAGAACCCAGGGTATGCTGCAACTAGTGGGTAAGTCCATCTCATTTCTTGTGGACACGGGAGCTGCCTTCTCTGTTTTGCCATCACACTCTGGACCTCTAATTCCCTCACAGGTCTCAATTATGGGAATGGATGGGACCCCTTCTTTTCCTCTTTGCACACCACCCGACATGCAGTTTGAATGGAATCCCCTTTTTTGCACTCCTTAGTTATGCCATCGTGCCCTGTACCCTTTCTGTGTCGAGACATTCTACACAGTCTTGAAGCCACTATCCAGCTGACAGCATTTTCCCACTTACTCCTACCACTCCTCACTACCAAGGGCTCCCCCATAATCAATACTACCCTCATTTCTGACCATGTCTCTCGTCTCAAGCTTGCTCCCATGCAGGATCACTGGCAGTTTGGAACCACTGGGCCCTACTCATCTGCGGCTCACCAAAAGGTTGGACCCTGCAAATCCTATTACTCCTCTCTTTTTAAAATTCTTACAGGACTACATCCGCGAAGTTTCTCAACTCACGGCCAAACAGATGTTCCTCCTGACTCCCCTCAAAACCACCAACTTCTAATCTCCCCTCCCAACTGCCGTAATCAGCAGGAAGTAGCTAGACGAATAAGCGGTGCCCCTAAATAACACAAAAGGTCAGAATGTAGGATGGTCAGCAATGGGGGACAGTCACGTGAGGAACTCAGACCCGGGAGTTTTGGCTAGGGCCGCTCACAACCAAGCACGCCAAAGAAACTTCCCAGAGGTCCTTGAGAAAAGAGTGACCGTCTGTCAGCCAGTGAGATTTCACCACATCATATTAGCTCACCCACTCTAGACAGGATCCTTTAAATATCCCTTGCGGTTTAATCCATGTGACTCCTCTGGCCTCTGTCGCCCGGGACCAGAGAACCTCGTTAGTTGGGATGCACTGTACTAAATAAACCCTTTGCTATTCCACACTTCGTAGCTATTGCCCCTTCCTTCTTTCTCAGCGGGGAAAAATACCTTACAGTGCTCCCTCACTTAATTGTTGAGAACAGCTTGTTTTCAGTTTCACATTCCTTCACCCTGACTCACTTCCGAAGAACCTCGACATTATCCATTATCAATGCCTTCCTCTGACCTTGTTCCATGCAACATGACTCTAGAGCTAATTTGCCTTGCCATTTTTCAACAGTCAGATAGATGACAGCCAAGTCCAAAAAAGAATGTTTTTCAAGCATAACTGTGTGGTCTGTAGCTTTTCAAGGTAGAAAGTAAAAACACCAACATCATCACAGAACCTTTTCTATCTAAAGTGATGGGTATAGGACCATGATGACAAACCTATGACATGCGTGTCAACACTGACACATGTAGCCATTTTCAATGACACATGTGGCCACATACCAGAGAAGTACGGGGCCGCATGCCAAAAAGGACATTTCATCCTCAGCTCCTGCACGGCCAGGTGCAGTAACCGAGGATGAAACATTTGCTGTAGTGTAGACACTCTGTGCCAGAGGTCTGTAGGCCAAAACAACAGTTTTAGTTTAGTTCTGGGACTTCTGGTTAGGCCGTTTTTCTCCAAGTGACACACCACCCGAGTTATGCTCGGTTTTTTGGCGAATTTTGAGACACCAAGCTCCAAAGATTGCCCATCACTGGTATAGGAGGTAATGTTTCTATTTCAGCCCACCAAGAGTGTCTACAGCACCAGGCTGAACACTGAACATGCTGTGTGAGGAGGTGGTCACCAGCCAGGAGTCTGGTGTGGGTTTAAGCCTCAGCTTCACCACTAACTAGCACAATACATAGCACATGAGTGATCAGTAAATGTCACTGTAACCACTCTTGAGACAAAAAACTGAGGAACGGCAGGCATGGCGCAGTGCTAGATCAAAGGCAATATGAAGGGAAGAGCGATCAGCATTCACTGTGCTCAAATGTGATGTGCAAGTGTTTCCAAGCACATTCTCATTCACTGCAGTAGACGACTATCTCCAGGCATCATCCTTGACAGCACGCTTCACTCCTCCAGACTGCAGAGAAGCTTCTGGGAAGGAAAACCTGGTGAGAGAATGTAGTGGGACTGACAGAACTGAGACTTGGCAATTTCATGAACTGTCAGGTCGCCCTGACTGCTTTGAATGTTATTGAGAACCACTTTTGTGAGAAAAGAGAAAACTGCGTATTACTAGCCCTATGGAAAGCTCATGAATTTGTAAGGTGATAAACAAAAAGATATCAAAGGACCAAACCTTTAAGGGTAACTTCTTTAATAAGCAGCACTCCTATGTCTTGGTGTACCCAGGTGTAAAGCTTTTTAAACTGAATGTTAAAAAACTTTTCAACACTTAAAAAAAACAAAAAACATCCCACTGATTTCTCATTTCCATATAGTAAGTACAAAGCAGCAGAGGCACTATTCAAACTCAAAACCCAGCATGTAATTGGGCAGGAGATCAAATAAGGGGCCCTGTTGAGTGAAATGAGCTAACCATGACTCTGGGTTGACCTTTATTTCTCTTATAGAGTGGCTACAAGCTCAATGTTTCTGGGAGACCAAGCATAGTGCTCTTTCTAAAATCTGGCCATAGGAAATAATAGCAAGAGCCATATCTATAAGGTGAAACATGCCCACAGTGAACATTCAATTTCACATTGCAGTTTCAGTTACATCACTGATTAATCTCAGGGTCCAAGTTTAAACTGTGACTGAAAACATTTCTAATTCTCATTTTTTTAATGAAAAATAATGAGAATTTAAACTATTTTTCTCCTAATTTTAATAATAGACAATAGGTAATAAGTACAAGCTATTTTAACACTAAGCTCATCTATCAACATTTTCATCCTGAAACTCTCATGTGGCATTCAATGAGATGTTTGCTTAAAAACTGATTTTCTTACTGAGCTTGTCATAAACTTTCTTTTTTTTAAAATTTATTCATTTTACAGAGGGGGAAAAGAGAGAGGAAGGGAGACAGAGAAAAAGAGAGAGAAGTGGGGGAGGAGCAGGAAGCATCAACTCCCCTACGTGCCCTGACCAGGCAAGCCGGAGGTTTTGAACTAGCGACCTTAGTGTTTGAGGTTGACGCTTTTATCCACTGCACCATCACAGGTCAGGCAGCAAAAACTTTCTTTTACCCTTTATACTTGTATTTTGTTCATGAAAAAATAAGAATTAGGTGAAGAAACAACAAAGCGATTAATTTTTCATGCTAGCACCTTGCTTATTTGCACATTTATCTGGCAAAAACAAAAAACAAAACAAACCTCACAAAAACAAAAAACTCAAAACTTCTCAATTCAATTATCATCTCATTCTTTTCCTTAGCACACCCAAAGGCAATTAATCATACTTCATAATATTTATACACTTAATTAAAAATTAAATGACACATATCCAACTATTTAGTTAATTTCATATAGGCTTTTCTCATGTATGTATATGTATATATTATAAGCATATACATACATCTATATTTATTATATTTAATATAAAACAATTAAAAAAGATGAGGATTGCCTGACCAGGTGGTGGCGCAGTGGATAGAGCATGGGCCAGGACGCAGAGGACCCAGGTTTGAAACCGCAAGGTCTCCGGTTGAGCGCGGGGTTGCTGGCTTGAGCATGGGATCATAGACATGACCCTATGGTTGCTGGCATGAGTCCAAAGGTTGCTGGCTTGGGCCCAAGGTCATTGGCTTGAGCAAGGGGTCACTTGCTCTGCTGGAGCCCCCAGTCAAGGCACATATGAAAAAGCAATCAGGAAATAAAATCACCGCCCCGAGCTCTCTAAAAAAAAAAATTAATTAATTAAAAAAAGAAAAAAAAGCAATCAATGAACAACTAAGGTGCCACAATGAAGAACTGATGCTTCTCATCTCTCTCCCTTTCTGTCTGAGCCTATCTGTCTCTCTCTCTGTCTCTCACTTTCTGTCACAAAAAAATAAAAAAATAAGATGAGGCTCTTTGTTAATTGATAATCACACCAGTTCTCTCGCTTTATGTAACCTCTAAACTCTGTCTCCAGGAAATCTACCAATTTCCAGTTGAGAACCAGCAGAGAACTACTGGTGATTTCTAATTTGTTTCAATTGTACTTTTAATAAGTATCACACTTTTTTTGGTAAATGTATACATTTGCCAAACCATCACCTTGTACGATTTAGGTATCTTATAATTTTATCAATTACACCTGAAAAAAATCTAAAAAGAAAAGAATATGAAGTGAGTATAATCTCTGTCAGTATAAAATTTTGACCGTGTGACCAGTCAAAAGTGCACCATGACTTTACGGACACACAAAGAGGACAAGAGGCAGGCGTTTTAATCTCAATTAAGTCTAAATCTTATTTTGTGACTTTATTCCCCTTTTTCCTACTAATGTAATATTCATATTGTGACAGGATTTCTAGATCATAGATTTCGATTAAGAGATATCTGGCATAATGAAATTGGGAGGATTCTATTTCTCTTCCACAGCTGAGAAAGAAAAATACAAATTACTAATGCCTCCCATTAGTTTCAGTCAAATAAGAAATTAGCAATCTGGTCAAGGTTTGAGCAACCTTTTCCAACCACTGCCCTACCTGATCACAGATGCAAACAGATCAAACATTTTTGAAATGCTTTGTGAATCCTGATATAATTCTCCTAAAGCCACTTACAAATGACCATGTAACAGATTTGGGAGAGATGACAAAGAGAATGAGCTTTCTGGCTTCAGGACACACCTTTGAAGTTCCTTTGTTAAATGACCCTGATGTCAAATCACTGTGTTGTCATTTGCTTTTCTATCTTAAAAGGAATGAATCAACTATATTTGCAAATTGCTTAGGGCTCTGTTTCATAAGGGTTTTAATACATGTATTAGTCTGAATGAGAGAGGCTGACAATTTTAATACTTTGTGTAAAGCCAGTAGTCGGGGCCACTATCACAGCCGCCCGACCCACGCAGGTTCGCATTAGATTCGAACAGTCGGTAATAAAACACAGGAGCCACGAATTGGTGAGCCATCAACTTTAATCCTAGCTTGCACCCGGCGGGCAAGCAAAAACACACATTGGGCTCCAAAACCCACACATTCAGTGCTCACAAAGCTACTGACTTATCTGAGTTTCCTAGAATCAAAGGTTTCTAGCTCACCAGACTTATTCACCTCTGTTTCCCATCTCCTCCTGCACAAACTCTTAACAAACTGGCTTCTTCCTCAGCACTCTGCCATCTCTGCTGCTTCTCCTGACCTTCACGTGGCCTTACTCTGCTCTCCTCTCTAATACTAACCTCAGGAACTCAGGAACCAAGAAACCGAGAGAGAGAGCAAGCTCCCGAACTGCCCCAGTTTATAGCATAGAAAATCCAAACCTTTAATCCAATTATACATAAAGAAAGTCTCTGATAACAAAGCCACCCATCCGAAGCACAATGGGATTCCTCAGGAGAGTGCACCATCCTACATCATCCAATCAGTCAAGGGTGTGGGGAAGAGCTTACTCTTAAACTAAGCCTTAGGCTATAATGACCTGGCCTGCCTACATTACAGCTTTTCCCCCACAGCCATCTCAAGCATAAGGGCAAATAATATCACCTGGATGACGGGCTTCCATGTGGGCAGCGCCATCTTTAACAAAGTGAGCATATTATATTTTATCTGCCCAACACTTTGTCATCCTCAAAATGCTTGAATGTCCTAGATGAAAAAAATTATTTCTAAATTTATAGATTTCCTAACATCAGAATAAATCACAAAAATATAGTATGACTATAGTTAATGTTTCTTTAAAATATTTCTTAGAATTCTAAACATTTCTGTCTTCTATTAAAAGCAGAACTTACAGATTATTTATGGTGATAAATACATAAAAATTAACATAATTTAGGAGAACAGGGTAGGTTTTTAATTTTGCAAGAGAATGCAGTAGTCTATCCTCACTCTGATTCTGCGAGTATCTGCCCAGGACTGGTCACATTGTCTGGTGTGCCACCCAGTGCTCTGGGAAGGGAAGACCAGAAGAGCGCAGGAAGAAAGTCGCGGTGATGCGACCAGGGCTAGGCACAGCGTACCTTGTTTGAGAGCACCTTCTCCTGCACGGATGAAAGAAATCTCATTGGAGTCAACCATGTGATGCGCTCCATCTTGCAGGATAAACCGGATCCCAGAGAGTTTATGACCAGACAGAGGGCCCTTCTCGCAGGCATATAAAAATCCCTGTTAATGGATACACAAGCGCTTCTGGAGTGAGTGGATTTCACTTGCAGATGCATTCCCAAGAACCCCCCAACATTTCCATATTCAGAATTTAACATTTTTATGTATACTATATTTCATTCCTCAAAACAAAGTGAAAAAGTTGAACAGCCTTTTTCAACAAATTAGCTTTTGTGGCATGCAGATGAGTAATCCCTTGGAAAGCGCATCAGTTAAAAGGTGTGAGCTGGTCTGAAAGTAACTGAGCGTGGTAACACTCAATCTCTCAAAACCCATCCTCAGGAATTACACAGCTCTCCTAGCTCACTAGAGACAGCATGGTCCAATTTCACAAGGAGAGACAGAGGAAAGGCAAGTCTGAGCCATTCCCTAAAAGAAAGTCTCCACCAACACTGGCATGTATTAAACAGCTGTTTCTTGAGCTCTGGGACACACCTGTCCCTGCTTTCCCTCCCTGGCAGATCGCTACATTATAGCTTTAGTATCACACAATGTCAGAAGAACTAAAATTAAAAGGTAATTTTCCCAAATGAAATTCTTCTTTAAAAAGTAGCTTTATCAAAGTAGATATGATATACAATACACTATACATATTTAAAGAGTACAATTTGATAAGTTTGCAATTGTTTTTCATTCATTCAGTTAACATTTATTTGTAAAGCTCCTATAATTCATTAGTTTTTCTTAGCAAAACAATCACATGACTGCACATATATTATAATATACTTCTGATATTTCAAAACTGTAAACTCTGTATGCTAAAAAAATCAAAGCTCTCATTCAGCTACATTCATCTTGGAGAACAGAAGATAATTTAAAAGTATGAATGACAAAATATTGTCTTGAAATAAAGTATAATAAATAAAATACACTAGTTACAAAAAATGGTTTCACCACTGAAACCAAAATTATAATCTGTTAAAAGTTTAAAAAAGAAAACTAAAAACCTCAGATATAAACAGACAGTTGCTAAGTTTACAAGTCTTAAAGCCAGTGACCTAGAAAGCAAACAAACCACTTTTATGTGCAAAAGCACTTCACAATTCCAAAGAATTGTTAGACTTATCTGTTCCTCAGTTTTGCGAGGGATTCAACTTTAAGAATTTTACCCTTACTTTCAAGAAAAAGAAACTGGCTCTGAACACTGATTCACCAAAAAGCACATAAACCAGGAGGAGATTTGACAGCAGGTGTTCCAGGTGTTGGAAAATCTTAATGAGTAATTGATCATTCTACTACAATACTCATCTAAAACCTTATAGCTATTACGAATTTCAACTGCCAATTACAGTCAATGGGGTAGTTTCTATTTATCTCACCAAGAGAAATAGTCATGATTAAGAAACAGAATGATCTCCCTTCCCTGTCATACTATGTTTATAGCTCTTGAACTTAATGAATTGAAGAGTCTAAATCAGATGGAAAGCTTAACAATTAAAGCAGTACTGTAGCTAAAAGGAACCATGGAAGATGATGTGATAAAAATATCATTTAATATCTAATAAACTTTTTATCTTTAAAAGTGCAAGAAAGCTTCTGTTTTTGCTTTTACCTTTTCTACAGCAGGCACAAAGTGCTTTGGCACATTTGACCCGAATGTTTCATCTGAAAACTCCAACTTCGTGTAGTTCTCCGGGTCCAGAGGCTCCAGGACGCCTGCCACTTTCCCATACTGGCCCGCACCACCTGATTGTTTTTTATGTGTAAACTCAAACCTGAAAGTGATATAGAAAGGGGGAATCAACATAACATTATGTAATTACCAAATCAAATCACTCCAAATTTAAATGAAAAAGCACATTTCATCATTTTTATTTTTTTTACCATGATGGCCACCTTCCTATAAAATCTTATTGTAGAATTTATTTAAAAAGAAAGTCTCTCCTTTCTGTTCTTACTTAAGAGCTGAGGGTGGGGTACACCAACAAAATAACACATAGTTTTAATTCTGCTCATTCTGAATTTACATATTTCCCAAGTAGAAAAGTAAAAGTCAGTCTAAGGTCCTTATTCTAGTGCCTTCACTCCAAACCGCGTGTCCGCTCCTTTCGGAGTGCTGCCCCTTCCTAGCAGAGTGTCCTTCCCTTGAGTTTCCACAACTGAGGGCAGTCACCGTGGAAAGGGGAGCTCTGCAGCTTTTGTTCAGGTAGCTCCTATTTGGTTGTACTGCTTGGACATTACAGACTAATGCAATACAAGAGAAGGGAGTTTCAGGTGGAATAATTAACACCCCCAAATTAATAATGGCAAAACGATAATGAATAAATGCAAGTCACTTAGATAGACACACAGACACAGGTCAATGTTTACTTCACACTAATGGCAACATAAATAGAATAATTTAAGCATTTTACATACATATTAAGCATATAAAAGCAAAGGATACTATTTCAGTGAAAAAAACATTTCGTGAGTATCTACTGTTTGCAAAGCATTTCTTCCTTTAAAATGAAACCTTACACAAAACCATAAGGTGGAAGACACCAGCTCCTTTCAAAACTGTCTGTAGATAGCTGCAGCTAAGGGGACACTAATGAAGCATGTGTTCCTGCACACATATCTGAGAAGTTTGAAAGAAGTAAATATCAATTTTGGTAGGAGAAGCTAGCTTGAAATAAGCAGCTTTCAGAAAGAGCCTTAGTCTGAATGAAATGCTTTTAAATAATCTGCCAGTGTCAATCTTTCAGCATGCGCTGGGAAAACAAAAATGCTGAAAGGTTAGTTTTCCGCGGAGGGAGGAAAACAGCCATGAGAAGGAAGAGGAGGAAGGCAGTAGAAAAACTACAGCCCTGTCACTACAGAATTAATGAAGGACTTTCAAATCCATAGACCACTGACACATTCTCAGATATGCATGAGTTTTTGAGACATTTTAAATTTTGTTTTCAATTTGACAATAATATAACCTCTACACAACATACTCTAGATTAGTGTTGTCTACATGGTAATCAGTAATCACTGATATCTACATTTAAATGAAATGGAAAGTTCAGTTCCTCAGATGCCTTGGTCATATTTAAAGTGGTGCAAGGCCATCTGCGGAGAATGGGCGACAACGCAGCTCAGGCACAGCATGCCATCACTGCTCACAGCTCTGGACAGAACTGCTCTGGAGGACCCACTAACAAACAAGCCACCCGTTGGTTTCAGGGACCTGTCTGAGGTAATAACCAAGTGGATGCCAAACAACAAAATGCTTATGTGCCAGGTTTGTACCAAGCACTTTTTATGGATTGTCTTACTTGTTCTATACCACAAATCGATGAAGCAGGTACAATTTTTATCACCATTTTACAGATGAGAAACCTGAGTCAGAGAAGCTAAGTAACTTGCCAAACATGATACAGCTATTTTGTGTTAGAGCCAGGATTTGTACCGACCACCAATCAATGCAGTGCTCTTAAGCAAATGTTTTTCTAGAAGGCTAACAGAAGAATATAAACAGATTTAATCTTCAAATGATGCATTCACTTCAAAAGCCATTAGAAGGTACTGCACAAACAGATTTTACAGTAGTTGAGATGGAGAGGAGGTGGAAGACTGCAGGCATATGGGCTGCTAAAGCCAGGGCCTTGGCAGGATCATTGCTGAGCCCAGGCCTTGGCAGGATCATTGATCACTGACATGCTGGGAAAGGCAATTTCATTTTGGCAAATCACCTCTAACATTAAAATTAATGTGACTTAGAACTTATCTCTATTTTACAGATTTTTACTTTATAGTTTTACCACATTTGTAAGCCATAGGCAGTTTTACATTTATACACTTATATAATTTACCCAATCCCACAGACCAATAATAATTTTGTTACTTTCAAGATAACCCATCTATTATTTGAGGATAATGAACTCTTGACTAACCACTCATGAAACATCAGTAAGATTTCAAGGACGCATCTGCCTGACCTTTGGTGGCACAGTGTATAGAGCATTGACCTGGAATGCTGAGGCCGCTGGTTCAAACCAGGGGCTTACTGGTCCAAGACACATACAACAAGCAATCAATAAACAACTAAAGTGAAGTAACTATGAGTTGATATTACACACACACACACATACACACACACACACACACACACACACACACACACACACACACACACACTGCCTCTCTTTTCTCTCTGTAAAATCAGGAAATAAAATCTTTTAAAAAACAAAAAAATTTCAAAAAAAAAAAAAAAAAGATTTCATACTCAAATATAGGAATAAGATTCTCTAAATGCAGTTTATTATTTCACAAATAGGCAGTTAAAATTTTAATGTAATAATTATATTTTTATTAAATTTTTTATTTATTGATTTTTAAAGAGAGGAAAGAGGAGGGAGGGGGTAAGGGAGGGAGAAACATAGATTTGTTGTTGCACTTATTTATGCATTTATTGGTTGATTTTTGTAGTCCTGACCAGGGATTGAACCCACAACCTTGGTATATTAGGACAATGCTCTAATCAACTGTGCTACTTGACCAGGGCAACAAGTGTGTGTGTGTGTGTGTGTGTGTGTGTGTGTGTGTGTGTGTGTGTGTGTGTTTGAAGAGCGAGAAGAAGAGAGACGAGAAACATCAACTCATAGTTGCATCACTTTAGTTGTTCATTAATTGTTTCTCATCTGTGCCTTGGAGGCACTGGGGTAGGGGGTAGTGAGTAGTGGGAAGAGGAAGGCTGTTAAGGATGAGCCAATGACTCCTTGCTCCAGCCAGGGATCATGGGATCATGTTTATGATCCCACACACAAGCTGGTGACTCTGTGCTCAAGGCAGTGACCTCAGGCTTTCAAAACTGGGACCTCAGTGTCCCAGGTCAATGCTCTATCCACTGTACCAACACCAGTCAGGCAATAATTATATATTTAAACGAAGCTAAATTCATATGTGTACTTTTAATAAATGCTTGTTACATCACAACCTATATTAATAGCCTTGAGATGGCAATAGTATTCATAAAGCTTCCAAATGGTGACTTTATCTAGGAAGCACACATATTGTACTTCTGACAACTTTGGTAATAACACAGATATTAACCAGTTATTTGTGAAACTTTAAAATTCATTATCAGCATAAAGCTCTTTCGATGCCATCTGAATGTGGCAGTCACTCTTTCCTGGACACTATCAAAGGAACACATAATTAAAACAATTCAGCCTGACCAGGCGGTGGCGCAGTGGATAGAGCGTCGGACTGGGATGCGGAAGACACTGGTTCAAGACCCCGAGCTCACCAGCTTGAGCGTGGGCCCATCTGGCTTGAGCAAAAGCTCGCCAATTTGGACCCAAGGTCGCTGGCTCCAGCAAAGGGTTGCTTGGTTTGCTGAAGGCCCGTGGTCAAGGCACATGTGAGAAAGCAATCAATGAACAACTAAGGTGTCACTCTCTCCGTTCCTGCCTGTCTGTCCCTATCTATCCCTCTCTCTGACTCTCTCTCTGTCCCTGTAAAAAAAAAATTCACACACTGACAACTCAAGAGATTGGCTAATAAACGAATGACTCATACACCCCCTGCCCCCAAAAGAAAAAAACCTTCAACATTTTTAGAAAAAGGTTTGAGGAGAAACCCCTTCATTCTCTAGTTACTTGACAGTTGTTGGCTAATATAGCTAAAAAGGATGGGAAATGCCTCATTACTTCCTACTTTTCAAAAATCTACATACTGCAAAGCAAAATTATTTATAAATAAATTGAAAAGGGAATTTGAGGAAGACAACACATCACAAATTCATTTTTAGCTTTTTGGGTTTTTTTTTTAGTGTGAGAGAGACAGGAAAGATGAGAAGCATCAATTATTCATTGTGGTACCGTAGTTGTTCATTGTTTCCTCATATGTGCCTTGATGGGGTTGGGGGGTGGGGGGGTGTTAAGTGGGAGGGGGACTACAGCTGAGCCAGTAACCCCTTGCTCAAGCTAGCAACCGTGGGCTTCAAACCAGCGACCATGGGGTCATGCTTATGATCCCATGCTCAGGCTAGTGATCCCGCACTCAAGCCAGAGACCTCAGGATTTCTAACCTGGGTCCTCAGCATCCCAGGCCTATGCTTTATTCACTGTGCCACCTCCTAGTCAGGCCATTTTTAACTTCTTTTAAAATACCACCACATGTCTAGCAAAACAAAACAAACTTCAAAAATCCATTTTGAGAAAAAGCAAAGATTTTGTCCTTTCAAGCCAACTAAAGTGAGGCCCTCATGAGGAGAAACCTTAGCTTCCTGACCTAGAGAAAATCCAGAGCCTCACTTACAGCCCCTTTAAAGGTGACCCAAAAATGTAATTAAGATGTCTGGAGTGGAAACATTCTGTCTGAAAGTCTGGGCTTGCTTCAATAAATTAAGCAGCTTTAAAAAGTCCTGCTTTTGTTAGAAGTTACTTCAATGTAGTGGCTCTATACAAGTTCAGTCCTTAAGTATGCTTTAATAGAACTGACTGAGAAAATTGGAAGTACAGCATTATATCAAAATATCGTGAGTGAAGGGACACAGGGGTGCAGGTGTATTTTTTATTTCTCCTGATCCAAATTACATAATCCTCCAAATTATTGTCTTTTGCAGTCTCTCATACCCTGATTTGGGGAGAACTAGCGCAACTCCACAAAAAGCTGGAGAAGAGCAAGCCTGTTCCTGGACTTTCACAATGGGAGGGGCCAAGAAGGAACGGGAGCGCCTTTGCACTTTGTCCCGGCTGTGACGTCGTGGGGATACATAAGGAAGTTGTGCTCCAGCCTGCAAGTGAAGCAAGCAGACTTCCTCCCGGAGAGGAGACGCTCTAGAAAGGCAAACGCCAAAAAAAAAAAAAAGGATGATGTTCTCGCCAACCCTGCCCACCACCACCTTGCCGCAGCCCGAGCCCTCCCACCCTGACCCTGAGGCCCCCCGCCCGGCGGGAACCCGAGAGTAAACGTCAGCAGGGAGCGCGGGAGCAGCGCCCAGGCGGCTTCCTGAAACGGAAGAAGGGAAGGAAGGAGGGCGGAAACGGGAGGAAAGGAGCTGGCCACCCCGCCCACACCCAGAGGGCTTGCCAACTTGCCAACCACCTGCAGCCTGGACACTGGGCTCCTGTACCGTCCGGTACACTTGAGTAGAAACGTGCTCTCCCCGCCGCTGCTCAGCAAGAATGGAAATCCCACCGACCCACTACCCTGCCTCCAGGGCGGCCTCGGTGGCGGAGAACTGCATCAACTACCAGCAGGGGACCCCCCACAAGGTGTTTCTGGTGCAGACAGTCAAACAAGCTAGCATGGAGGTGAGTCCAGCGGCGGGCACCAGCTCCCTCCACTTCGAGGGTCCACAACAACCTTTCCCCCAACCTTCGTTTTGGCGTTGGCTGCTGGCGTCAGGTCTAGAGAGGTTAACATTTCTGCGGAATACTCCTCGATCCAGACTCTGGGAATACCGAGGCTATTGGTTGTTTTCATGGGAAGGCAGAGACATGATAGTTTCTATGGGAACTGTTACAAGGAAATGGATAAATGTTCCTAGAGGGAGGCAGCATTTCCCCCTCTCTCTGAATGAAACCTGTAGGAACCATTCAAAAGAATCTTAAAACTGCTCCCACATTTCTCCTGTGCTACTCCACAATCTGAATCAACAAAGGCTCCTGTCCTGCAAACGATTCTTCACTTTAAGACCAATCCTTATTAGACCCTTAAACCAAAATGAAGGGGAAACAAAGAGCAAGAGAAACTGATCACCAGTGTCAGGGTGGGCTGAAGCTTCAGTTTAATCACCCCCCAAACCCTACTGCAGCCATAAATTTGTTCTGGCTCACTCTGGCTAAGGGGCTATAGTAAATGCTTAAGACCTCAGTGATCACTAAGCTTGTTTCCATTTTACTAAAATATAATGAATCTGAGATTGATTGTTATTTATCTGACATTAGTTTAACTGCGAACAGTCTTTAAGTGCTGACAGGGAGTACAGATTAACTGCACCCCATAACATAATTAGGTATAAATGCTTAATTGTATCTAGATTCAAAAGTGAAAGAGCTAAACAGCTGTCTTACTGTTGTAAAGCAGCGATACTATGTTAAAGTATCATTTCTCAGGTTCACCAATATACAGCTAAATAGTACTTAATATGTCTAATCACTTTGTGGTAATCTGCCTCAAAATGGAATTCACCTTCATTGAACACTATTTGGAAGGATATGCAGGGCTTTATAAAAAAATCTTTTCCAGGATGAATTCTGTTTATTATCTTTAGAATAAAAGCTATTTTACAATGTCTTATATAGAGAATTTAAGATCACAGATCCAGGGGTTGAAGTCCTGACTGAAAGTGAATTGGAATCCACTTAATTTATATATGCTATTTATTATCCCCAGCTTTGTTCTCATCTAAAAATAAATCTGATAGAGGTCCTGCTAAATTAGATGTTACATACATGGTAATATGCTTTTAAGGTCTTATAGGCTTTAATTATTTATGCCCACAGCCAGCCACTCCCCCAACCAAATGAGAATGGATTCTTCTAACAATGTGGAGAATTGAGTTATTGTTATAATAACTCACCACATTTTCTTAACTTTAGGATATTCCAGGAAAAGGACATAAGTATCGCCTCAAGTTTTCTGTGGAAGAAATTATCCAAAAGGTAAGTCAAATGTCATCCTCCTTTATTATTAAATAAAATTTGATTCTAAATATTCCAGATCACCTTTGCTGATCAAATCATTAATGTGTAGTTTTGTAAATTGTTGTAAAACCCTGCCTTGAACACAAAAATGACCATACAAAGGTCAGTTTTTACTCTTTTTTTGTGTATTCTGAGATACATGAAGTATTTCTATTGATCTATTTTAAAAAGACTCTATATACTTCAGTTCAAATAAATTCCCTTTAAAAATGTTGTATTCATAGGTCTGCACTCATGCCTAATATTAACAAGTGAAATAAAGTATTCTTCACACATCATCACTTTTGTCTTTTTCTCTTTTTGCTTTTGATTTCTTTTATTTAAAGAAAGCAAGTGTTTGTAGATATTTATGAGCAATAGAATGGCCAATTAATATCATTTCAGGTAATAATAAGTAATGGGGGAGGGAGGTTTTTATATACTTGTTAATTATTGAGACATTTAAAAAGAGAGAATTGCAATTTCTACTGTAACCATCTTGAAATTAAAAAAAGCTTCCCCTTTTGTTAAGCATAATTCAGAAGAGATACAGGCTAACATCAGAAGAGTCATTAAAAAGCATCTGAGCTGCTATACAACCATCTTTACAAAGCACAACAAATGCTACAATATTTTCATTTTACATCTAGATACAGATTGCTAATATCTGAATCTGAGAAAATTACTGTTATTTCTGAAGCTGAGAGTAAGAGTTATAAAAAGAATTAAGAAAATTACTAGGCCACCCCCAATTACCTCTGCAGTAGACACTGAAGTCAAGTGTGAAACACCACCATTGGGACCAACACTTTAAATGTTTTAGCTCAGAGAACAACGGTTAGCAAGGATGGCTATCTACATGTAAAGATCTTTTGCAAAATGTCTCCAATAGCAAGTGACAGTGAATTGCACAGCTGAAGTACTTTACCCTCCAATGGGACAAGAAACTGCACCAGAGGTCAACTTCACATTTGAAGGGGAAATTGGGAAGAACCCAGATGAAGAAGATAACACATTTTATCAAAAACTTAAGTCCATGAAGGAACCACTAGAAGCACAAAATATTCCAGGTATATAAATATGGTATGGGAAATATCTTTTTCAACTTTAAAGTCAGTATCAACGATCTATACTAAATATTGTTAGATGTTAATATTATTTTAGAAACATACTGGCTTTTGCAAAAATATCCATTACCAATTTAATTCAACAATAAGAACATCTCTTGAAACTTTATAGATCCATTGCTTAATTAAATTATTTTCTGCACACATTGGAAGGAAACTATGACATGACTTAGCATTTAGATTTTGTAAAAGGTTAATAATGTATATGTCAAGTAATTCCAATTATCATGTTTCCCCACCAGACAGTTCTGGAAATGTAGCTCCAGCAATGAAGCCAGTTCGACATTTAGCCTGGGTTGCCTGTGGTTATATAATATGGCAGAATTCTACTGAAAACACATGGTATAAAATGGTAAAAATTCAAACTGTCAAGCAAGTGGTAAGTTATGTGTACAAAAACACTATTAATAGGGTTAATGTTGACTGTAAGTGTTGATTCATTATTAAATAGTGTCCCATTAGTAATTTTGCATTTAAAATAATGTACCTAGTATTTTGAAGGAGACGTTGGTTACTATGATTGAGGCCAGAGAAAGTGAATCTGAAGTTTCAAGCGAGCCAAGTCTTGAGTTATAAATATGCAATTTAGCATTCAGTTTTTATGCTCAGTTTAATACAGATTATTTCCTTTGGCAACCTAAGTTTTGTGTTCAAATTACTATAGTCATGCAATATTGTAAATTACTTCCGCTTTTCTATTCTACTGAAACAGCAAAAATGAAACTATCTAGAAACATGGTGGCCGTTTCCCCGAGATCAGCCACACCCACAGCACTAGCATCTCAGTCCTGCTGTATATAATTTTCTTTTATAACTGACTGAATCATAATTTACAACTTCCTATCTTGCCTTTTATTTTCTGATGACTACTCTGAACTGCCTCTTTCTAGACCATAAAGAGATAAAAATAAATTCTTTGACTTTAGCTTTATTAAAGGGTTAAGACCAAAAAAATACCTGTCAACTAGTAGTATTAATGGAAAAGAAAGAAGTGTGCAAAGAAAGTACAAGAATAGTTAGCCAGATGCATAAAAGAGACTGCGGCTGCCCTGTTACAGCTTGTTGATCACTGCAAGGGAGCACCTGTATCTCTACTCCAAAGGCCACCGCCACCAGCTGTCAGACCACTGCTTACAGGCACTGGAGGGCAGAACACCCAACTACAAGGCTCCGAGTATGGTGTCAAATACCTAACATAAATATTACAACATTTTAAGAAACAGTGCCTTTTTCTAATGCATTTTTGTAGATTACAACATTCCTGTGGGGGTACTGTGTCCTCAGATAATTGAGTAACGGGTACAGGTTACAGAGGCTAAACATATAATCCTCATCAGGATTTTTTAAGCCATGTTTTAATAGCAAAATATGCACAAATATTGGGCTAGTAATTTTATGAAAGAAAATCCTGTAACCCTTCACCAAACTGTAATTTTAAAGCACTAATGAAAATCTCAGCAGAAGGGTTTAACCAGTGGTGGTTATATATTACAACCAGGCTATATATCATATATCTATACGTGTTAAGATCCAACATAGAAGAGCCTTTACTACTGATTTTTACTTTATTTTTTAAAGCAGCTGTTTTCAACCTTTTTATACTTGGGGGCCAGTGAAAATAGAAGAATTACTTCAGGGTCCCCGAAAGCAGAAATCACTGAGCATAAGTGAATCTGACTAATATCACTGGGTCTATAATCTTCATATAACATCAGGGTGATTAACTTTTATTTTTAATCTTTTTTTAAAATTAATTAATTAATTTATTTTTTTTTTTTATAGGGACAGAGAGTCAGAAAGAGGGATAGATAGGGACAGACAGACGGGAATGGAGAGAGATGAGAACCATCAATCATCAGTTTTTCGTTGCGACACCTTAGTTGTTCATTGATTGCTGCTTCCTTGTATATGCCTCGACCGTGAGCCTTCAGCAGACCGAATAACCCCTTGCTCAAGCCAGCAACCTTGGGTCCAAGCTGGTGAGCTTTGCTCAAACCAGATGAGCCCGTGCTCAAGCTGGCGACCTCGGGGTCTTGAACCTGGGTCCTCTGCATCCCAGTCCAACACTCTATCCACTGCGCCACTGCCTGGTCAGGCAGGGTGATTAACTCTTGCAGACTGGCACAAAATCTCAGGTGGACTAGCAGTTGAAAAACACTGTTTTAAAGGACATTCTCTGTTGATATAATCAAAGAAAGGACTACTTCAAGACACCATAAGGAGAGAATAGTATACTTTTATTTGACCCTGGGGCCACATTAACAGTCACTATTAAACAAATGAGCCACTGGAGCTTGTGCTGCCCCTTGGGTGTGGGTCTGATTTTCCTAACTAAGACCTTAAAGAGCCTTATCTCTCGTGACAGTGGTTTTTAACTACATAGATGCAATATTTCTATGTAGCTGATGGTATACTTTCTATAGGCAAAGCAATAAGCAGAACTGTTCAAAGCTTTAATTTCAAAGTCAGGTAACTACATTCACTACATTTTACTGTTTTCAGTATTTTAAAAATAATTTTTATCCCTTAAATTATGCTTTTCTGAACTATGTAAACATTAAGGAATTTTAAGCGACAAACTAGACTGTAATGCTCTCAAGTAGCTCCTATAACCCAGAAACTAAATACAGAAGGGGAAATGATTTTTAGACTAGCAAATAAAAAATCATAATTTTAAATTGTAGTTTGAAAAAATTTATAAGAGAAGGTTTTTCTGTCAGGCCAAATAAATCATGACATTTTATTTTTACTGAAGTAGAAGTATTATAATCATCTGCTAATGAAAACTGATTTTAAAATTAAAATATCTTTTTGCCAGTGATACTGTTTCACACCCCAGGTCTTTATTTATTATAGCAAAGAAACGATGACTTCATTGAGTTAGACTACACCATTCTACTTCATGACATTGCATCTCAGGTAAAACATTGTTTACTGTTATCCGATCCTATTCTGAAAATTGAGACTTGTTTTATAGCCACAGTATGCTTTATTAGTTTTGACTCTAAATCAGAATTCATGTAAATTCAAGTAGGCACCAAGTTGAAGTCTGTTTTATTTGTAGCAGTTTAACTTGATTTGTGCTATTCTTTATGAGGACTATTTTGTTTCTAACAAAATATAAACCCAACTCTGTTTTCCTAAATGTTTTCTGAATTTTATCACAGCATTAGTTTCCTTGACTTGCAGGAGATTATTCCTTGGCAAATGCAAGTTCTCTGGCACCCACAGTATGGCACTAAAGTGAAACATAACAGCCGTCTGCCAAAGGATGCACAGCCGGAATAAACGAAGATCCTGACGATGGATGGAGTGTCGATATGCTTATTACTAATGTGTATGTCAGTCTTCACTGATCTCTAGCTTAAAGGGCCAAACGAATCCCAAAGTGTCACTCTGCACAAATATCTTGATTATAGCACGAAACCATATAGTTTCCATAGTAAGAGTGTCATGATGTAAAAATATCTTACTAGTAACAGTGCTGCATCTCTCCCACAGTACAAAGCTTACATTCCAGCCTCACAGCGTGTGCAATTGTGTTGAATACTTACGGGACAGGGGCAGTAATAGTCTCTCTGAAGGCAACTTTTGGCTTTCCTGTGATACAACGACAGCCATATTCTCTTTCCATCCTCTGAAAAGAGCAGAAAAAATGAATTTTGGTATATTTAAATTTAAAAAATAAACAGAAAGAAGAATAATCCTAAGAATCTTAATTATCAGAAGCATTTAAATATAGTAAATAAGCAAATAATCAATCTTAAATTATTTAAGTATCTTACAAGGATTAGATAAATATTAACAATACAAACTGCTTTTATAGATGCTATATAAGTGAATTCTAATTTAGACTGATTTTTATGCTTGCATCCAATTAATATATCCACTAAAACTTCATCTTTGTTCCATCTTATTATTCACTGGAATAGTATTATGAATCTATTGTCAGAATTCTGTACTGTCTCAACTTCAAAGATAAGATGTGTAATCTTAAGTCATATGTCCTGTTTTCATTCAGATATAAGTAAACCCTTTCCTAGGAAAAGATGTACCCCATCTACCCATTCTTTTATCTGTGTTATAATGATCTCCCAAGTACTGACTTGAGAATAAACAAACAAGACATGACCTGAGGAGTGGGTACTGGTGGGCAGACTTTGTCAACAGGTGTCTCCCTGAAGGTTGTCTCCCGAGGCTGGGACCAAGATACACTTAACCCAGCTAACCATGACCTGGGGACGGCTGTATGGTCATATTGCAAATCCCTTGTACCTTGATTCTACAAGTCTGCCATGCTTTATAGAGAAACAGGCTCAGAGATCAAACATAATAAAGTATAATACTTAGCAGAGGGAGTAGTACACCACCTCTGGATACAAACCAGAGTGAGCTTGAAAACCTCTGTTAGTGTATGGGCATTAGACTGAACATTACCGACTTTTGCTCTTAACAAAACAGACATACATGAAGTAAATTTAATTTAACTTCCTTGTTATTCATTACCTGAGCATAGATTTCCAGGTGTAATTCTCCCATTCCAGATACAATTGTCTCTTTACTCTCGGTGTCAAAGTGAACTTTAAATGTGGGATCTTCTCTTGTAAACCTGCTGATACCTTTTGAAAATTTTTCCAGATCATTCTTTAAAAAAAGAAAGTCAATGCAGTTTTACTAATTGAGACAAGCAATGGAGCTGTTGAAAGAACTTTACTGACTGAAATTAAATAAACAGTTAAGAAATAAAAATGATCAAGCATCTGGTTTCTAGACCACAGTCTAGATATGTGAGCTTGGACAAGACAGCAGGGAACAGCTATCTATAGAGTTTTCTTTCCATACCAAGATACAAAAGACCAAGACTTCACTTTATGCCTTTTCCAATTATATTGACATTTTAAAACTGCCCATTTGTGAAAAACTACCCATTTTTGAAAAACTGCCCACAAAGCAGAAAGTACAGTCTGTGTTGCTGTGGTGCATTTCAGAAATCCTATGCACAGTCCAAGAAATCAGCATGTTTATCAAGATTCTATCAGACTCGAGGACAGTTAAGACCAACAGTAAGGCAAATGTCACATTGAGACTTTCAAAACAATCTGTTTGGTTGTGATTTCCTTGTGGGGTAAGCAGAATAATGGCCCTCTAAGGATATGCCCTAATTGCCCTCCCCAAACCTGTGAATGTTACTTGATATGGTGAAGGGACTTTGCAGATGTGATTAAGGTTACAGACATGAATACTTTGGGTGGGCCCAAGTGATCACTCTGGCTCCTAAAAAGCAGAAGAGTAGCGGAGAACGGCAGACCAGAGAAATTGTGAAGAAAGAAGCAGAGGAAGGAAATACCTGGAGCATGAGAGGGACTCTGCACTATTGCTGGCATTGAAGACAGGAGATTGGGCCAATATGTAAAAGCTAAGACCCTCAGGTGACAATCTGCAAGGAAAAGGGACCCCTGTCCTGCAAACATAGAAGCTGAATTTTTCCAACAATCTGAGTAAGCAAGGAAATAAACTGTCCCCTAGAGCATCCAAAAAGGAGCATGGCCCTGTCAATATCTTGATTTTAGCCCTTTAAGAACCAAGTCAGGCCTAACCTGTGCTGGCGTAGTAGATAAAGAATTGCCCTGGAACTCTTAAGGTTACCAGTTCGAAACCCTGTGCTTGCCTGGTCAGGGCACAAATAAGAGTTGATGCTTCCTGCTCCTCCCCCCTTCTCTCTCTCTCTCTCTCTCTCTCTCTCTCTGTTTGTGTGTGTGTGGCTCTCCCTTCTCTAAAATGAATAAATAAAATATTTAAAAAATATAAAAAAGAACCATGTCAGTGCCTGACTAGGCAGTCGCACAGTGGATAGAGCATCAGCCTGGGACACAGAGGACCCAGGTTTGAAACCCCGAGGTCACCAGCTTGAGCACAGGCTCATAGACATGACCCCAGGGTTGCTGGCTTGAGACCGAAGATAGCTGACTTGAAGCCCAAGGTCACTGGCTCGGCTTATAGCACTCCCCCCTCCTTTAAGGCACATATGAGAAAGCAATCAATGAACAACTAAGGTGCCACAATGAAGAATTTATGCTTCTCATTCTCTCCCTTCCTGTCTGTCCTTATCTGTCCCGCTCTTTTTCTCTCTCCCATAAAAAAAAAAAAAAAGGAACCATGTCAGATTTCTCAGCTACACAACTATAAAATAGTATGTCTGTGATGCTGTAAGCCACTATGTTTGTGGTAGTTTCTTATGGCAGTGACAGAAAACTAACACATTCTGAATCACCAGTATTAATAGCTACTACATGTGTCTGGAGCTGTGTGCTACGTATTTTGTATATACATAACTGCAATGCTGCAAATAGAATTAGCCACATTTTCCAGGTGAGAAAACAAGGTACAAAGAAGTGAAGTAACTTGCTCAAGTAACATGGATAGTGCATGGCAAAGCTGAGATAGTGAATCCTAAATTTGCTCTCCAAAGTCTTTTTCCCTTTTCCCTGCACTTGCCAGGTACTCTCAACTTACTAGAAGATCATCCCAGCCTCCACTATTGAGATTCACAGCTTTAGGCAGTGATTTCATTATTTAATTTAATTTAATTTACTCCAGCAAGCAAATAATACAGACACCAAAAAAAGCCTTTTGGATACTGATGCATTTTATTTCTCTCCAATATCAAGACATTGGAGTCTTACATAAACTCTGAATTTAGAAATGAAGAGCTTTGTATCTTTAACTTCTAGCCCTCTATATCCTGAAGGGAAAAGCGAACAATTTAGCAAAGCACTTGGAACAAAATGGCATCTTACTGTGTAGTAAGATGTAAGATTTGCCTCTCCTCAAATTTCTGAGAGGGAGTAATGTTTCTTGCCACCTCAACATTCTCCTTTCTATAAAAAAGGTCTATAAAATCTAACGTTTCTCAAAATTGATGAAGCAGTAGCTGTTAATGTATCCACAGAATAAACCTGGATATGTTCTGTAAATCATAGTTCCCAGACAACAGGAAGGCATAAATGTTCACTCAATACAAGTATAAGTTAATGTCAAGGCAATTTAAGAACAACAATTTCAGTTCAAGATCAAGACTAATTCCAATGATAAGCTAATGTGAATGCAGAACTTACTCAAGTAATCTTGGCTTTGTAAAAAGCTAAGTGAGGTAAGATACAATCATGAACTTGTTATATTTGAAAGTGAGAAAAAGTCTTGTTTGCAGACTTTCCATGGTATGATCAGATATGTACCATATTTCCCCATGTATAAGATGTTCCCACGAATTAGACACACCTTAATTTTGGGACCCAAAATTTGGGGAAAAAATGTATTACATAAAGTTATTGAACTCAAGTTTTACTCATCATAAAATTCATCACTGTCAAAACACCCATCCTGTTACCTTGTCCTCGTCTGTGTCTGATGACGAATCACTGTCTTCAACAATGAGTGCAAAACCAAGCACGAAAAAGTGGGAAATGCAAGTAAAAAAACCTACAACCACTGTATAAGATGCACCCAGTTTTTAGACCCCAAATTTTTTGAAGGGTGCGTCTTATACATGGGGAAATGTGGTACTTTATAATACCACAAATTTAGAGCTGTATTATATAATGCACAAGGCAATGAGTCTAGTCTGCTTCACAGTGAGACTTTCCTACAACTTAGGACAAATGCTGCTTCCCCTTTTCCACCCTTTATGACCTGAATCTAGGAAGCCCTATTACCACTTTGGAGCAAATGTTACACCTTTACTTAGTAAGGAGCTAATAAGCAGTTTCACGAAAACTTTAATACCATAAATTTCTTCAAACATACTGAGGAGTAATTAGTAACAGTCTTGTAAGTTTTAAAAGGTGATCTCAATACCAAAAGAGCTCAAGTTTTTACTGTGATATCCTGAGCATGAAATCAAACTCCTACCTTGTTAGAAGGCTTCAGTGCTATTGAAATGACAGGGTCAGGAACATGAATTGACTCCTAAGAGAGGTTTTAAAAACAGAAGAATTCAGACATAGTAGTGTATGAGTCAGGGTTAGGGACAGATTAATTTTGATGCTCTACTTGACAACAGAACAAAGGATAAGCACTAAACATCTTTAGGCTGAACAATATATGTCTCGGTCTGTTTGCATCATATAAATGAACTATTAACATATTAATAAATAAGGTGTCCACTCATACAACTCTTCTCTCCCAGAACAAAAATAAAGAATCTATTTACTTAACTGTTCAAGACCCTTAAATTTATTGACACTTTCAGTTTAACATAATCATTATAATAAATCCAAATGCTGAGATGTGGAATTCTTATAGGCTAGTGGTTACATTTACTGTTGCTATCTTCTCAAAAGTTACAGTACTTAATTTAATCAAACTTTATTATGATCACTGATAAGACAAGAGAGAAAAACTAGACTCTTTACATGTGATACCTCATTTAATCAACCACAACCCTGAGAAGCACATATTATTAACCTCATTTTACAAATAAAATCTAAAAGGCATGGAAAGAGGATAAAATAATGTGGCTAAAAGCCAGTGGGTAACACAGGGCAGAGGTGAGACTCTAATCAAGGTCCACATGCTTCAAAGCCTGAGCCCTCCCCACAGCCACCAGCGCCTTCAAATCACTAAGCCTTCAAATCGCTAACGCCACACATGTAAAGAAAAGAAAGCCTTGGGGGCCTGGCAGTGCAATCAGGTGACACGCGGTACTTATGCAACAGTACACAGTGGAGAAAGCCTCCTTATAACATTTATCTTAGCTAGGGCACCAAAAGCCTATACAGATTTATATTTGTAGTGTCTTAAATCAACATTAAAACCAGACATTAGAGAATATTTTATACAAAAATACTAAATTCCAAAACTGAATTCCTCATATGATGTAGGAACTATTATAGTGCTAATCTGTTAGGGCTGGATCAATTCTAACATAAATGGTCCATTAAAAATTTGTTCACTACAGCCTGACCAGGCAGTGGTGCGGTGGATAGAGTGTTGGACTGGGACATAGAGGACTCAGGTTTGAAACCCCTAGGTCGCCAGCTTGAGCGCGAGCTCATTCAGCTTGAACACGAGCTCACCAGCTTGAGTGCTGCCTCGAGCATGGGATCATAGACATGACCCCATGATCACTGGTTTGAGCCCAATGTTGCTGCCTTGAGACAGGGGTCACTTGTTCTGCTATAGGCCCCCATCAAGGCACATATGAGAAAGCAATCAATGAATAACTAAAGAGACAAAAGAGCCACAACGAAGAATTGATGCTTCTCATCTCCCTCCCTTCCTGTCTGTCTGTCCCTATCTGTCTCTGTCTCACACACACAAAGAAAATTTGTTCACTACAAACTACCTATCCCCTATGTACTTACATTCTTTCTTTACTGAATTCACAAGACAGTCTTACCATAGGACAGCCTGTTCTCTTAAAGGGGCAAGAATGGGAAATCAGTGAAAGAAACTCAAAGGCAGAAACTGCCCAGGCACGTGTGGAGGAGAGACTTATTTTATGATGTGGCCGCTGTCTGGACCATGAGCTGAACCTGGACCAGAACGAAGACACCACAAAACACCCTTAGAAACTGTATGACCGTGCTGATGCTCACTCTGACATCAATAACACCCCTCTCTTGCCTCCTGCTATCAGCTGGTTCCTGAAACAGGTTGCTGTCCTGCCCTGGTCAAGCACGGTAAGTGATTTCCACATCAGATAGCATTCATGTTCTAGTACCAGTGACTAGTCCCCCTTTTTACCCTATATAATAATTCTCATGCAACAAATAATAATAATTCTCTGACATCTGTCAGGAGGGTAGAGACTATCCATTCCATCCAAGAAATGCCTCCTGTATAAGTTTTCCTTAATAAACTGTTAGTTGCCAGACTGGAGCTGTCAGCTTCTGCAGTCTTTCCCTGCCCTTTGTTTACAGAGGCAGATTGTCAGTCTCGGGACTTTTCTCAGGGTCTACGTGTACTAGTATCAGGTTCTTCTCTTCAGAGACCTGCAGTGATGAAAAGGGACGTATGAGTCCCACAGAGCAGGCTGTATTCAGTAAGTCAGACTGTCTCACTGCACCTTGGTTCCCTTGTTCTGTTATCCCCAAGTCTAGTCTAAATGTTACAGTTTGGTCTTACAGTTCTTAAGGGAAGGGTCTACTATATTGCTGAGTTACTAAGGAAAGAGCACTCCACTGAGACCAGCTGGATGATGGTGACAGCAATCTGACAGGTACCCACGATGGGGGCAAGTCTTAGGGGAGAAGAGTCAGAGCTACACAGTCCAGGTTATCTAGTGGAGATTTTCCCTCCACATTAAACCTTGAAAGATCATGTATTGACTTTACTAAGAAAACCAGATAAGTTACTTGCTTACCCAAAACACTTGTCAAATTGACATTTAGAGAGCCACATCAATCTATACTTGATGCCTACAGCACTATTCAATGAAAGTTTTTATGGTTGTTTTTCTGAAATACTAAATGTACTATGTAAAAAATAGACTTTTGAAACTAAAGTGATAAGCGGCTTTAAAATTAAATGACTTACCATAGAAATTCCACTATTATCTTTGCTAGTGAATGTGTCTCCACTAGCACAGTCAATGCCAAACAATGCACAGATGTCTCCAGCAAATACTTCCTCAACATCCTAGATAAAAAAAGAACACAAAATGATACTCACACATAATGCAAACCAGAACAAGGCAACTAAACAGGAGCACAATAAACACACTGGACATAAACAAATATGGCAGAATTTATCTCAGCATGAATTTTGTAGAGAATGAATTAGCTAGTACCAAGCCAACCCATGGCAAGACATCCTTAAACAGGACCCGTATTTACACCACATATCAACAGATCAGATTGTACTGTAAATGCATACTCAGAGCTATGCATCATTACTTGGAGGATCTACAGTACTGACAGAACCCAGAGCCTCACAGTTCAAAAGCTATTTCTATAAAATTAAAAAACATGAATTGT
Organism: Rhynchonycteris naso; assembly: GCA_037038555.1. Taxonomy (NCBI): domain Eukaryota; kingdom Metazoa; phylum Chordata; class Mammalia; order Chiroptera; family Emballonuridae; genus Rhynchonycteris; species Rhynchonycteris naso. The sequence goes on along the minus strand of CM072995.1, from coordinate 180,285,914 downwards.
GTGTGCTGCCACAGTCTGACAATGAGATGTGTATGACAAAGGAAGTTTTGAAAACAAAGGCAAGAGAATGGAGCCTACTTTATTTAAAATAATCTTAATTTCTCACAGATGCAGTTAAGAAAACACAGAAAAATGGGACGGCAAGATGGCGATGGAGTAGGTGGACGTACCAACTTCCAACTCCCAGAACCAAAGTGGCTTTTAACTTAATTTTAAGAACCATCACATGGATAAACCAACTTTGAACTAAACTAAGTGGACTCGTCAACCAAGGAACACTGAAAAAGCCACATTGAGACTGGTGGGAAAGGCGAAAATGTGGAAAGGGCTGCCGAGCTCGCAGGTGCGAACGGCAGCCTAGAGAGACTCACGTAGTGGGAAGAGAGTTTAGGGGAGAGGGAGGGACCTGGGTCCCAGGAACAAAGCCCCAGCCTGCAGCCCCAGAGCCTAGAAGAGGCATTTGGACAGTATTGAGCTGTGAAACAAATGAAGATACTGTTTGCAAGAAAGAGACAGTTTTCTCAGACCCAGGATTCTTCTTAAAGGGACAGCGCAGAAAACCTCCCTCACAACCACTCACTCGGGGCTCCGGGGAACGAGGACAGAGGAGAGGACAAGAGCAGTGGGAAGAGAGTGTGGACTGAAGGCACAGGGAGAAACACTCTGAGGGGCAGCCACCCTAACCCCTGGGCTGAGTCACTTCCCAAATCAAAAACGAATATTTCCCCTGGAACTAGCAATACCAACAAAGGGAAACAGGACACCAGCCAAACAAGCTCTCCCGTGGCACTTAGAGCAGAGCTGCTTAGATGGAGGGAGCTCCCAGGACTACAGTATGGAGTGTTAGGGTCTGAGCTGTAGTGCACCCACCCACACTGCTGAGGGCTTGCTGGAGGGACGGTGGCGGCGGGACGCGGAAACGCAGTTTTGTCGGCGGGGGTGGAGCCCCAGCCAGCGTGAGCTCGGTCTAGCCCAGCTGGGGTAGAGTGCACGCGCGAAAGCAATCCGGCAGCTGCAGGCCTGCCTGCAGCCCCACCTGTGGGGGAAAAGCGGAAGGCCAAGAATGGGCAGAGATCTGCTGCTGAGCAGGGGCCCACGGGCGCGCGGCATCACCTGGCCTCCAAGGATTGTGACCCTGCGTGAGCCAGCGCTGACCACAAGGACAGGGCTAAAGCCCAGGACAGGCGGAGGCTTGCAGCTGAGTGCACGCCAGCAGCCCTGCCCGACCCGAGAAACCGCAGGGAGCAGGCTCTGACTGCAGGGGCTGGGCTGAAGCCGAGGAAAAGGCTGGTCCGCAGCTGAGCAAAGTTGATCACCCTAAACTTGGTGCTGAGGATTGTGGCTTCAGTGCGGTGCACAACACCACCTGTGGAGGCGAGGCGAAGGCCCTGACAGGCTGAGGCTTGTAGACCTGGGCTCCAGAATATAGCCCCTACCGTGGAGGAGAGGCGAGAATCACAGTAACAGCTGCAGTGGGCCGATGCAGGAAACACCCATACCCAACCGCCCTAGGCAGCGGCAGAGGGGGTGGCGGGCCTGCAAACAGACCACACCTAGGGAACACAGAGGCAACACCCATTGGACTCCAGTGGCCACAGCCTTCTTACACACAGACAAAATGGGCAGAAGAGAAATGCAAACGAAATGAATCAAGAGAAATCCCCAAAGAAGGACCTGAATGAACCAGATATAACCAAATTACCAGATGCAGAGTTTAAAATAATGATAGTTAGGATGTTCAAAGAGCTTAGAGCAACAATGGATAGTCATTACGAACACCTAAATAAAGAGATAACAAGTATAAAAAAGGAAACAGAAATAATAAAAAAGAATCAGACAGAAATGACAAATACAGTATCAGAACTGAAGACCACAATGGAAGGAATTAAAAGTAGGATGGATGAAGCTGAGGATCAAATCAGCGAGTTAGAAAACAAAATAAAGGCACAGAAGCAGAGCAGAAAAAAGAAAAGAGACTCTAAAAGACTGAGGAAACTCTAAGGGAGCTCTGTGACAATATGAAGAGAAATAACATCCGCATCATAGGGGTTCCTAAAGAAGAAGAGAAAGAACAAGGGATAGAAACTTTGTTCAACCAAATCATAGTTGAAAATTTCCCTAAATTAAGGCTGGAAAACAACTCACATGTTCAGAAACACAGAGAACTCCATTAAAGAGAAACCCAAAGAAATCTAAACTAAGACACATCATAGTTAAAATACCAAAGCTAAGGGAAAAAGAGAAAATTTTTAAAGCTGCTAGAGAAAAAAAGGCTATCACCTACAAAGGAGCCCCCATAAGGATGACATCCGACTTCTCAACAGAAATACTTGAGGCTATAAGGGAATGGCATGATATATTCAAAATAATGCAGAACAAGAACCTACAACCAAGACTACTCTATCCAGCAAGGCTGTTTAAAATTGAAGGAGAGGCCTGACCTGTGGTGGCGCAGTGGATAAAGCGTCGACCTGGAAACACTGAGGTCGCCAGTTCAAAACCCTGCACTGGTCTGGTCAAGGCACATATGGGAGTTGATGCTTCCAGCTCCTCGCCCCTTTCTATCTTTCTCTCTCTCTCTCTCTCTCACTCTGTGTCTCCTCTCTAAAATAAATAAAATAAAAAAATAAAAAAATTTTAAAAAATTGAAGGAGAAATAAAGAGTTTCCCAGACAAAATAACCCTCATGGAATTCATTAAAACAAAACCAATTCTGCAAAAGATGCTAAGGGGCCTGTTATGAACAGTTCAAAGAGGTAAAACAATATAGCAAAAGAAGAATACAGCTATAAAGAATAAAATGGCAATAAACAACTACATACCAATAATAACCTTAAATGTAAATGGATTAAATGATCCAATCAAAAGACAGAGGGTAGCATGACCAGGCAGTGGCGCAGTGGATAGAGCATCAGACTGGGATGCGGAAGACCCAGGTACGAGACCCCGAGCTCACCAGCTTGAGTGCGGGTCCATCTAGCTAGAGCAAAAGCTCGTCAGCTTGGACCCAAGGTTGCTGGCTCCAGCAAGGGGTGGCTCAGTCTGCTGAAAGCCCGCGGTCAAGGCACATGAGAAAGCAATCAATGAACAACTAAGGTGTTGCGACGGCAACGAAAAACTAATGATTGATGCTTCTCACCTCTCTCCATTCCTGTCTGTCTGTCCCTATCTATCCCTCTCTCTGACTCTCTCTCTCTGTCCCTGTAAAAAAAAAAAAAAAAAAAAAAAAAAAAAAAAGACATAGGGTAGCTGCGTGGATAAAGAAACAGGACCCATACATATGCTGTCTACAAGAGACACACCTTAAAACAAAAGATGCACATAGACTGAAGGTAAAAGAATAGAAAAAATATTTCATGCAAAAGGAAATTTATAAAAAGCCGGGGTAGCAATACTTATATCTGACAAAATAGACTTTAAAACAAAGGCTGTATGTAGTAAGAGATAAAGAAGGACACTACATAATGATAAAGGGAAAAATTCAACAGAAAGATATAACAATTATAAATATCTAAGCACCAAACATAGGAGCCCCGACATACATAAAGCAGACTTTGATGGATATAAAGGGCAAGATTAACAGCAATACTATAATAGTAGGGGATTTCAAAACCCCACTAACATCACTGGATAGATCCTCAAGAATGAAAATTAATAAAGAAACAGCAGACTTAAAGGATACACTAGATCACCTTGATTTAATAGATATCTTCAGAACTTTTCACCATAAAGCAGTAGAATATAAATTCTTTTCAAGCGCTCATGGTACATTCTCTAGGATAGACCACATGTTAGGACACAAAAGTGGTTTCAACAAATTTAAAAAGATTGAAATCATATCAAGCATTTTCTCTGATCACAATGCCATGAAACTAGAAATTAACCACAAAAGAAAAAATGAAAAATACTCAAACACTTGGAAACTAATATAGCATGCTATTAAATAATGAATGGATTAACAATGAGATCAAACAAGAAATAAAATGTTTCTAGAAACAAATGATAATGAGCATACAACAACTCAAAATTTATGGGAAACAGCAAAAGCAGTCCTGAGAGGGAAGTTCATAGCACAACAGGCATAACATGAGATGCTAGAAAAAGCTCAAATAAGCAACCTGACCCTGCAGCTAAAAGAACTAGAAAAACAACAGCATATAAAGCCCAGGACTAGTAGAAGGAAGGAAATAATAAAGATCAGAGAAGAAATAAATGACATAGAGGCTAAGGAAACAATACAGAGGATCAATGAAACCAGGAGCTGGTTCTTTGAAAAGGTAAACAAGATTGATGAAACTTTAACTAGACTCACCAAGAAAAAAGGAGAGAGGACCCAAATAAATAAAATTAGAAATGAGAGTGAGAAATAACAACTGACACAACAGAAATACAAAGTATTGTAAGAAAATACTATGAAGAACTCTATGCCAAAAAATTAGAAAACCTAGTTGAAATGGACAAATTTCTTGAATCATATAATCTTCCAAAAATCAATCTGGAAGAATCAGAACACTTAAACAGACCAATTACAACAAATGAGATCGAAACAGTTATCAAAAAACTTCCAAAAAAAGAAAAGTCCTGGGCCTGATGGCTTCACAAGTGAATTCTACCAAAAATTCAAAGAAGTACTAACTCCTATGCTCCTCAAGCTATTTCAAAAAATTCAAGAGGAAGGAAGACTTCCAAACTCCTTTTATAAGGCGAGCATAATTCTTATCGCAAAACCAGGCAAAGACAACACAAAGAAAGAAAATTATAGGCCAATATCCCTGATGAATTTAGATGCTAAAATTCTCAACAAAATATTAGCCCACCGGATCCAGCAATATATGAAAAAATTCATACACCATGATCAAGTGGGAGTTATTCTGGAGAGGCAAGGCTGATTCAATATTCACAAATCAATCAATGTGATTCATCACATAAAAGGAAGGACAAAAACCACATGATAATTTCAATAGATGCAGAAAAAGCATTTGATAAAATCCAGCACCCATTCATGATCAAAACTCTCAGGAAAGTGGGAATACAGGGAACATTCCTTAACATGATAAAGGCCATCTATGACAAACCCACAGCAAACATCATACTAAATAGGCAAAAATTGAAAGCAATCCCCTTAAGATCAGGAACCAGGCAGGGGTGCCCCCTTTCACCACTCTTATTCAACATAGTTCTGGAAGTCCTAGCTATAGCAATCAGACAAGAAGAAGAAATAAAAGGCATCCAAATTGGAAAAGAAGAAGTAGAACTGTCATTATTTGCAGATGATATGATATTGTATATAGAAAACCCTAAAGTCTCAGTCAAAAAACTACTGGTACTGATAAATGAATTCAGCAAGGAGGCAGGATATAAAATTAATACTCAGAAATCAGAGTCATTTTTATATACCAACAATGAACTGTCAGCAAAAGAAATTAAGGAAACGATCCCCTTCACTATTGCAACCAAAATAATAAAGTTCCTAGGAGTAAATTTAACCAAGGAGGTTAAGGACTTGTACTCGGAAAATTATAAAACATTGATAAAAGAAATCAAGGAAGATACAAACAAGTGGAAGCATATACTGTGCTCATGGTTAGGAAGAATAAACATCATTAAAATATCTATATTACCCAATGCAATTTATAAATTCAATGCAATACCAATTAAAATACCAATGACATACTTCAAAGATATAGAACACATATTCCAAACATTTATATGGAACCAAAAAGGAACACGAATAGCACCAGCAATCTTAAAACGAAAAAAAAAAAGCAGGAGGTATCACCCTTCCGGATATCAAGGTATACTACAAGGCCACTGTACTGAAGACAACCTGGTACTGGCATAAGAACAGGCAAATAGATCAATGGAACAGAACAGAGGACCCAGAAATAAACCCACAGCTTTATGGACAACTGATATTTGACAAAGGAGGAAAGGACATACAATGGAGTAAAGACAGCCTCTTTAACAAATGGTGTTGGGAAAATTGGACATCTCCCTGCAAAAAAATGAAACTAGACCATCAACTTACACCATTCACAAAAACAAACTCAAAATAGATAAAAGACTTAAATGTAAGCCGTGAAACCATAAGCATCTTAGAAGAAAACATAGGCAGCAAGCTCTCCGACATCTGTTGCAGCAATATATTTGCTGATTTATCTCCACGGGAAAATGAAATAAAAGGCAAGATAAACAAATGGGACTATATCAAACTAAAAAGTTTTTGCACAGCTAAAGACAATAAGAACAGAATAAAAAGACAAACCACACAATGGGAGAACATATTCGACAACACGTTTGATAAGGGGTTAATACCCAAATTTATAAAGAACTTATAAAACTCAACACCATGAAGACAAACAATCCAATCAAAAAATGGGCAAAAGAAATGAACAGAAATTTCTCCAAAGAGGACATACAAATGGCCAATAGGCATATGAAAAAATGCTCAACATCACTAATCATTAGAGAAATGCAAATTAAAACCTTAATGAGATATCACCTCACACCAGTCAGAATGGTGCTCATCAGAAAACAACACAGAATAAGTGCTGGCGAGGATGTGGAGAAAAGGGAACCCTCCTGCACTGCTGGTGGGAATGCAGACTGGTACAGCCACTGTGGAAAACAGTATGGAGATTCCTCAAAAAATTAACAACCGAACTGCCTTTTGACCCAGCTATCCCACTTATAGGAATATACCCTAAGAACACAATAGCACTGTTCGAAAAGAAGAAATGTGCCCCCATGTTCGTGGCAGCATTGTTCACAATAGCGAAGATCTGGAAACAGCCCAAGTGTCCGTCAGAGGATGAGTGGATTAAAAAGCTTTGGTACATATATACCATGGAATACTACTTAGCCATAAGAAATGATGACATTGGATCATTTACAACAAAATGGATGGACCTTGATAACATTATACGGAGTGAAATAAGTAAAACAGAAAAAAACTGAGAACAGCATGGTTTCATCCATAGGTGGGACATAAAAGCAAGTCTATGAGACATGGAAAAGAGTGTGGTGGTTACGGGGGAGGGGGAGGGGGAGAGGAGGGAGAGGGGGGAGGGGAAGGGCACAAAGAAAACCAGGTAGAAGGTGACAGAGGACAATTTGACTTTGGGTGATGAGTATGCAACATAATTGAATGATAAAATAACCTGGAGATGTTTTCTTTGAACATATGTACCCTGATTTATAAATGTCACCCCATTAAAATTAATAATAAAAATAGAAAGAAAAAGAAAACACAGAAAATCTAAGAACAAAGCATTAGTGCCTCTAAACTTCCTTGTTTTTGTCCTTTTGTATGGAGAGTTCATTCATTAACAGCTGTGGTTGTTAGTGAGGAAGTGTGTGTATGTTACCTTAATGGTTACACAGCTATACAACTGTAGTTTCTGGCCCATAAAACAGCTGACTCATTCCTCTGGCCTACCCCTGCTGCCAATCTCTCAAAATAGCAATTTTGTACAATCTTGAAAGATTGCCCATTCATCTTCCAGGACCAAAAATTACTGACCATCCTAAGAATTTGCTTAGACTAATTAAATATCTCCAGGAATACAGAAATGAACTTGGAAAGGGTGACAGTAGGAGACAACCTCACATGCTTGGTATTCCTACCCAGGCCCAACCCTGTGGATCACAGAAGGCTAGGACAGATTCAGAATCAATTCAAGAATTCAAGCCAAAATTTATCTCCCAGACCAGACCTGGAGAAGTTTTAAACCCTCAGATTGGACTCTAACACAGTATGGCTTTTGTTGGGGCTGGTTCTATGAGTGTAAAGCTCTCGCGTTAAACAGAGCTTTCATACCAGCCAGTTTCAGAACGCAGAGTCAGAACAATGTGGGAAATTATGTGTGAATTTATTACTCTCACTTACCTTTGAGAACTACAGGTCCATTGTCCTAGAAACCTATTAATTTCTTAAGGAAAGTGTTTAATTTGTGCTGTAAATTTTAGGGAACTTACTGTCCCTTCTCTTTAACCTTGGCCATTGAGGAAATACAGCTAACTAATGAATAGTAGTATCTGCTAATTCAGCCTATCCTAAAGATACATCAGAATTGTAGCACACCTAACTAAAAAAAGGAAGTCTGAAAAACACATTCAACCAGAAGTGATTTTCTTGGGGGCCTCAGGAACTTGAGAAGGTAAATGTGTGTTGCCTGCCTCAGAGAAGTTTCTGACCTCACAGGACTGGGACTTGCCTCCATCACGTCAGCATGCATGCGGACCAGCCGTTGCACCCGCACTTTCTTTCTTGTTCTCGTGTTGTAAATGGTGTCACCCTTCTTCAGCTCTCCCTGATAACTGCGGACATACGTTAACTGTCCAAATCGACCTGCCTAAAAGTCAAGATTGGGAGGGCAGAAAAAATAAAAAAGAAGCATAATAATCAAAATCAGGAGGAAAATGTCAAAACTAACTCCAAATATTCTCTTACAATTTTAGTAGTTTTGACTATAGGTAAATTAAATGGTTGTGTTATTCTTTATGTTATCACTACTTCTGCTTCCTCTGAAATAATAATAGAAAAAAATTTTAAAAATTATTTATATAAAGAATTATCCTTTTGTCTTCTAATATCATTTTTAAAGTTCAGTTTAATACAATAAGACATAAAAATAAGGTATAATTATTGGATAGACAACAAAAATAACATTAGAAATAGTAATGCATCTAAAAAAACTTTGACAATCATCTAGAAAGCTATACAAGTAAGAGTTTTGTAAAGTGACTAAATATAAAATGAATAAGAATCAATTTCTGCTGAATAGTAGTAACAATAAGATACGTATTTAAAAGTTGCCAGTTCTTCCCATATTAATTTACAGGTTTAACACAATAGCAAACAAAAGTCCAAGAAATTTTTAATTAAACATCAGTGATTATAAAAGTCATTTAGAAAAATAAAAATAAAAAATTTTGAAACACTATGGTAAGGAGAAGAAACTAAGACTGATCTAGAAACATATTAGTCTAAAACTTAAAAAATATAAACTAGCACAAATTAGACTGAAGAGCCCACAGAGCACAGTATTAATATTTAAAATGTTTAATTCATTAATTAGTAGATGGTAAAGGAGACGTGACAATCAATGGACAAGCGTAACTGTTCAGAACTGCTAAGTGGACAGCTGTGCTTGGGGACAGTGCGGATGCACTTGGGTCCTGCTTCACAGCATACAGAAAACACATTCCAGTGGGAATAACAGTGGGGAAATAAACCACTGTGAAAAACTAGAAAAAAGAGTAAATATTATTAGATACCATATTTTTTGCTCCATAAGGCACACTTTTTTCCTCAAAACTGGAGGGTGTGTCTTATGGAGCTAATGTTCTTTTTTCTTTAGCTGCTCGGGTTCCTGGACAACTAGAAGAGTCTTTGATCATTAAAGTCTCTTCTCATTTGTTAATAACAGTGTTAATGGTTATTAATACTGCTATTGAGTTTACATTGTTGAATTATTATTGTGGTATATATTATTAAATTTTTTAACACACCATTTGGTTCAGAATATTTTCTTTCTTATTTTCCCCCTAGGTGCGTCTCATGGTCAGGTATGTCTTATGGAGCAAAAAAGACGGTACATTCACAGAGGGTTTCTAAGGTTAAAAATGAAAGAATGACTAAAGACAAAGACTGACAGACTTGTCTATATAAAGTACTAGTTGCTTTTTGTAATAGAGAGAGAGACTAAAAGTGAGAGGGATGAGAAGCATCAACTTGTAGTTGTGTCACTTTTGTTGTTCCTTGATGGGGTAAGAGGGCTCAAGCCAGTGACTTTGGGATCATGTTGATGAGCCAGCACTCAAGCTAGTGACCTCAGGATTCCAAACTTGGGAACCTCAGCATCCCTGGTCAACTCTCTATCCACTGTATCACCACCAGTCAGGCAAGTACTAATTGTTTTTAAAAATAAACTTTATTAGCCTGACCAGGCAGTGGCGCAGTGGATAGAGCGTCGGACTGGGATGCGGAAGATCCAGGTTCGAGACCCGAGGTCACCAGCTTGAACGCAGGCCCATCTGGCTTGAGCAAAAAGCTTGCCAGCTTGGACCCAAGGTCACTGGCTCCAGCAAGGGTTTTCTCAGACTGCTGAAGGCCCGCAGTCAAAGCACATGTGAGAAAGCAATCAATGAAAAACTAAGGTGTCGCAACAGCAATGAAAAACTAATGATTGATGCTCCTCACCTCTCTATGTTCCTGTCTGTCTGTCCCTATCTATCCCTCTCTCTGACTCTCTCTTTGTCCCTGTAAAAAAAGAAAAAACTTTATTAGAGAAATATATAAACAAATAAATGCTTTAACTCTCATTCTGAAAAAAGAAATAGACAATTACAAAAGAAAAATACATCCATACTACTGTTAATACTTCTAATTTAGCCACATTTATTTCCTACATAAAATGTTATGGAAAGAAGCCTGACTTGTGGCACAGAGGATAAAGTATGACCTGAAATGCTAAAGTCACTGGTTTGAAACCCTGAACTTTCTCAGTCAAGGCACATTTAAGAAGCAACTATTAGCCCAGTTGATGCTTCCTGCTTATCTCTTCCCCCTTTTTCTTTCTCTATCATCTCTATAAAATCAATAAAATATTTTTTAAAAAGTTATGAACAGAAGCAATAACATCCCAACAAAAAGCACAGCCAGTGACCAAATCTTGGTTTCTACTACCATTCTCTTTATTAAAAGGAACGACGATTCCTAAAGAAATGGCTGACTCCAGCTGGTGCAACCCCATAGTGCAGGGGTAGGGAACCTATGGCTCGCAAGCCAGATGTGGCTCTTTTGATGGCTGCATCTGGCTCGCAGACAACTCTTCAATAAAAAAAATAATAATATTAAAAATATAAAACATTTTCATATATTACAATCCATTCATTTCCTACTGCTCATGTTCATGGTTGTGGGTGGCTGGAGCCAATCACAGCTGTCCTCCAGGACAACACCAAATTTTTATTGGATAATGCGTAACGTACATAGGTCGTTGTGAGGTCAGTAAGTAAACTTCCCTCCTTTTAATCAAGTAGTCAGCTAGCTAATTGCAGAAACCCTTTTGATGAAGAAGATGGCTAAAAGAAAAAAAGATGAGGAGAAACGTACTTTTCAGCAGGAATGGACAGAGAAATTCGCCTTTGTGAAGAGAGCAGGTTCTGCAGTATGTCTAATATGCAATGATAAAATTGCATCAATGAAATGGTCAAATATAAAGGGGCACTTCGATACACACCAACTACATTTGCATCGGAATATCCAGCGGGGGACAGCAGGAAGAAAGCATGTCAGAAACTACTGTGTAGAGTGCAAGCTAGTCAGCAGCAACTCCAAGTTTGGACCCAACAAGGTGACTGGAATTCAGCTAGCTTTGCTGGTGCTTTAGCAATTGTGAGAAACGGAAAGCCATTCAAAGATGAGGAGTATGCCAAAACATTCATGCTTGATGTTGCCAATAAACTTTTTGACGACTTTTCGGATAAAGACAAGATAAACAAATAAAAGACATGCTTCTGTCAGCAAGAACTGTTCACGATTGTACCATCATGATGTCAAATCAAATTGAGGCAACACAAGTGAAAAACATAAATGCAGCACCATTCTTTTCTCTCGCTTTGGATGAGTCAACAGACGTTAAGCCATTTATCCCAGTTCAGCATGATTGCAAGGTATACTGTCGGTGACACACTACGTGAGGAAAGTTTTGTGTTTTGTCTATGAAAGAGACAACAAGAGGAGAGGATTTATTCAAGTCTTTCACTGAGTTCGCTAAAGAAAAAAATCTACCAATGGATAAATTTATTTCGGTTTTGTAATGATGGTGCTCCATGCATGGTGGGGAAAATCAGAGGATTCGTAGCGCTTCTTCGTGAACATGAAAAGATACCCATCCTAAGTTTTCACTGCATCCTACATCAGGAGACGCTTTGTGCTCAGATGTGTGGCGAGCAGCTTGGTGAAGGGATGTCGCTGGTCATTCAGGTGGTCAACTTTATTTTTGATCGAGCTTTAAATGATTGCCAGTTAAAACACTGCTGGATAAAGTTGGGAATAATTATGCTGGTCTGCTTCTGCACAGCAATGTGCGTTGGTTGTCAAGAGGGAAGGTGCTAGCTGTTTCACGGCTTGTCTGAGCGAAATCCAGACTTTTCTTAAAATGAAAAACGTTGAGCATCCTGAGTTAGCTAACACTGAGTAGCTCCTGAAGTTCTACTATCTTGTGGACATGACTGAACATCTGAACCAGCTCAATGTGAAAATGCAAGGCATTGGAAATACAGTCTTATCTCTTCAACAAGCAGTGTTTGCATTTGAAAACACGCTGGAACTCTTCATCGCTGACATTGAAACAGGTCGTTTACTACACCTTGAAAAACTGGGAGAGTTTAAAGATGCATGCACAGCAAGTGACCCTGCTCAATATCTTGATCTCTAGCAGCTAGTGGGCTTCACATCTAATCTCCTGCAGTCATTCAAAGAACACTTTGGAGAATTTCGTGAGTGCACTCGTCTTTTTAAGTTCATCACCCATCCACACAACTGTGCAGTGGACAGCGCCAACCTGAGTTACATCCCTGGTGTCTCCGTCAGAGATTTTGATCTACAAGCTGCTGACCTAAAGGCCTCAGACATGTGGGTGAATAAGTTCAAGTCACTGAATGAAGATTTGGAAAAACTTGCACGACAGCGAGCAGAGTTGGCGAGCAAACACAAGTGGGAAGTAATGAAAAAACTTCAACCTGCAGACCAGCTGACTGTCAAAACTTGGAATGCGCTTCCTGTCACATATCACACACTGCAGCGTGTGAGCATTGCTGTACTGACAATGTTTAGCTCTACGTATGCATGTGAGCAGTCTTTCTCACATCTAAAGAACATTAAGACCAACCTACGATCACATTTAACGGATGGAAATCTCAACACCTGCATGAAGCTTAACCTCACCACGTATCAACCAGACTACAAAGCCATCAGCAAAATCATGCAGCACCAGAAGTCGCATTGATGGTAAGAAGTACTTTATTCATCATTGGTTAGCAACAGCATAACAATGTTATAAAAAAGAATTCAGAGACTTATTGTACTTCAAAAGTGTTGGTCTTACATAAAATGCACACATTTACTTGTATTTAGTGTTAAACATATCATATGGCTCTCACAGAATTACATTTTAAAATATGTGGCGTTCATGGCTCTCTCAGCCAAAAAGGTTCCCGACCCCTGCCATAGTGCAAGAAAGGAAGGAAGCAGTCAAAAAGCAAATGTTTGAGAATGTCAGAGACATAGGAGCCAAATGAAAGAGCTCCGATGGCCAAACCTGGTCAATCTAGGCAACAGAATAAGTACCACACTACCGGTTGTAATTCAAAGTACAAAGTAAATATACCTAGGACCATCCCAATATAAATAAATGGGGGAGAAAAGACAACTTTTCCAAACGGGAGAATCCAAATGACTTAAGTAAGTAGATATTGCTCCCTCAAGGAGTGGAGCACAACTCCCTACTCCTTAACATGCGGGCTGTGCACAGTAACTTCCTTCAAAAGAGTCAGTATGGAAAGGGGGAAAAAGGGTGATAGTGGAGAATCCTAGAACAAAATATGTCATAGAAAGTAATTTTGTCATGGAAATAAAAGCCTAAAGAAAAATCTCTACATATAACAGCTAAACGCCTTAGAAAGCAACTTACCTCCAGTTTAAAAGCCAGGCCTACAAATGGGTAGGAATTGTCTCTTTGGGAGTTCATTAAGATTTTGGTTTTTTCCTTTGAGTCACTTAAAATAAAAGAAATATAACTCAGTGAGATGAAATATTTTATATTTTTTTCATATCAACTTGTTTCATCAAAGAATATTATCTGAGAAAAGCACGTGTGCTAAACACTTGCAACTTCACACATCAGTGACATTTCACTGAGAGCTCTATAAGAATAACTTTTCTGGACTTAGTTACTACATTATGACAGGACCAGAAGAAACTGGGAAAAAAAAATACACAAAAATGGTCTGGTAGAGAAGGAAGAAAGTAATAATCAATGAGAGCTTTAAAAAAGTTTGTTTCTTACAGCCTTTTAAAAAAAAAATATGACTCTTGATTCCAAATAAGAAAATTTTCTAATGATGTAGACCTTTATTGTTAATAAAACAAATCATACTTCTAACTCACAAAGAGAATATAATATAGAAACTGATATAATAAATATTTTTGTATATGCCAAAATTGCTATCCAAAAAGAAATGGTAACTGTTTTTGTAAATTATAAAAAATAACACAAATACAACATAACCAACTACAAGAACCATTCTCACATTCTTTTATAGCACATAAATGTTAAAGCAGTTCTGCATAAACTAAAAATCAATTTCCAAGACTTACTCCTCCTGAATGAGAACAGCATAATTCTGGACTTCAGATGGATTTGGGAGGTATTCTAAAACAGCATCTAGAATAGGCTGAACTCCTTTGTTTTTCAAGGCACTTCCCAAAAAGACAGGAGTAAATGACCTATTTAAAGTAGCTCTTCGGATTGCAAGCTACAGAAGAAAAATTTAATAATTAGTCAATACTCAAAATTACACTTTGTGTTTCAATCAAGTACAAACCAGTAAACTTAAGAAATGAATAAATACTCTGGAGTTTTGGCTTTAGTGGAGACTAGAATCAGGTCCTCCATAATTTAAGATTAAAATACAAAACAAAGGAAAAGAACAGTTCCTTTTTCAGGGCTAGGAAACTGCTTTCAACACTCTTGGAATGTCACTAATTTTTAATTTGGTAAAAGAATATATATGTACATATAAAATATATATTATAACAATCACACATATAGATAACAGTGTAAATGGTATGCTAATTGCATAAATGCTAATTATATAAAATAAAGGAAAAAGTAATACATATACCAAAGAAATCTCTTTCAAAGATACATAAGCAACTTATTAACTGGTTGCCTATTTTGAGGGGGCAGAGAACTGAGCAGCTGTGTACCTTTGTATGCTTTTTAAATGTTGAAACCATATAAAAGTATCATTTATTAAAAAATATTTAATTAACCAATTTTTGTGTGTGTGTATTCTTCCAAACTGAGAAGGAGGGCAGCAGACAGACAGACTCCTGCATGCGCCCGACCAGGATCCACCCGGCATGCCCACCAGGGGGCGTTGTTCCGCTGCAACAGGAGTCATTCTAGGGCAGTGATGGGCCATCTTTTGAGCTTGGTGTGTCAAAATTTGTCAAAAAACGAAGCCTAACTCGGGTGGTGTGTCACTTTGAGAAAAACGGCTTAATCGAAGTTCCAGAACTAGACGCTCTGTGCCGGGGTTCTGTTGTTTTGGCCTACAGACCTCCGGCACAGATTGTCTACACTACAGCAAATGTTTTATTTATTTTTACAGGAACAGAGAAAGAGTCAGAGAGAGGGATAGACAGGGACAGACAGACAGGAACAGAAAGAGATGAGAAGTATCAATCATTAGTTTTTCGTTGCCGTTGCAACACCTTAGTTGTTCACTGATTGCTTTCTCACATGTGCCTTGACCGTGGGCCTTCAGCAGACTGAGCTACCCCTTGCTGGAGTCAGCGACCTTGGGTCCAAGCTGGCGAGCTCTTGCTCAAGCCAGATGGGCCCGTGCTCAAGCTGGCGAGCTCGGGGTCTCGAACCTGGGTCTTCTGCATCCCAGTCCGACACTATCCACTGCGCCACTGCCTTGTCAGGATACAGCAAATGTTTTATCCTTGGCTACTGCACCTAGCCGTGCAAGGAGCCAAAGATGAAACGTCCTTCTCGGCATGCAGCCGCATGTCATCAAAAATGGCTACGCATGTCAGTGCTGACACGTGTGTCATAGGTTCGCCATCACAGTTCTAGCACCTGAGGTGGAGGCCATGGAGCCGTTCTCAGCACCAGGGCCAATTTGGCTAAGAGAGGGGAAAAGAGAGACAGAGAGAAAGGAGAGGGGGAAGGGTGGAGAAGCTGATGGGCACTTCTCCTGTGTGCCCTGGCCAGGAATTGAACCCGGGACTTCCACACCCCGGGCAGACACTCTACCACTAAGCCAACCAGCCAGGGCCTATTTTCTTGTTTAAAGAACATACTTACTGCTCTAACATTTCTATATTTATTGTCTTTCTTAAAAAGACATACTCAAGATGCTGGCCATTGTCTTTTCCCTAGAACAAACTATGACTCCCTTTCTTTTTTGTTGTTGTCACAGAGACAGAGAGAGAGTCAGAGAGAGGGACAGACAGACAGGAAGGGAGAGAGATGAGAAGCATCAATTCTTTGTTGCAGCACTTTAGTTGTTCATTGATTGCTTTCTCATATGTGCCTTGACCCAGGGGGCTACAGCAGACTGAGTGATTCCCTTGGTCAAGTCAGCAACCTTAGGCTTCAAGCCAGTGACCTTTGGGCTCAAGCCAGCAACCACAGGCTCATGTCTACAATCCCGCACTCAAACTGGTGAGCCCGCGCTCAAGCTGGTGAGCCTGCGCTCAAGCCAGCGAACTCAGGGTTTTGAACCTGAGCTCTCTGCGTCTCAGTCTGACACTCTTATCTGCTGCACCACTGCCTGGTCAGGCTTGACTCCCTTTCCATTAAGATATAACTCAGTTATATAACACAGTATGTACATCATAATGTAATTCAGTTATATATAACTCTGTTATATTATATGACAGACTAATATGCCATGCCAAGTATGTTTTAAAGAAACCAATTATGTTAAATAAATTTACTCCAATTTTATTAATAAAACTCATGTACAAAAACATCATGTCCAGGTCCATACATGCTATTGCAGAAGGTAAGATTTACTTTTTTGGGGGGGGCCAAGTATATAGTATTCCATCACCCCCTAAACAGCATCATGTCCCCTCCCCACAAAACAAAACCTTCTTTTGCTCGTTAATATAAGACTTATTTTGAGAGCACTTGCCTTTAAATCAGAAATGGAGGGGATTTTCTCTTCCAGGAACATCTCACCAAGCTGCTCATCGGAATTAGCAACACATTCAATCAGCTCCTGCCGGTGGTCAGCTGCGGCTGCCCTCATTTCCACTGGGATTTCCCCATATCGAACAATCTGACTAAGAAAAGAAATGGTTTTATTTTGGTACATTAAGGAAAAAGCACCAATGAAAAAGTTAAACTAATAGCTAAAATATCTTTTTAGACAAGAGCTCTGATAAACTTGTAATATTATGGCAAATAATACTAATGGATATATTTAAAATTTAGACATAGAGGGAAAAACAGGCAAAGCAATTGTGTCCAGATTAGACTACTACTAGTAAATGGAAGAGCCAAGATTCAAAGCCAATCTGACTCCAAAGCCATGTGAACATCTGAAAATTCCATTAGCCAAATTAATCAAAACATTACAGTCTCTCACAAGCAGGATTAGAGACCTGACTATTCCTTTCCATTAGTAACAAACTCAATCACACCAAATACTCCATTTTATAGTAAAAAGGTTTCTAAATACAACAAACTTTTCGACTGTGGCCTCAGTTCCCCATTCCTCTAAAGGCCAAATTAGGTAAGAGTCACAAATAAAATATGTACAGCTAAGATGTAAATATACTTGATACTTATAAATATCAGAACTATGAAAGTTTTCTGAGTATTTTTAAAATAAAAACTAATGTCAAAAAATAATCTTTTACAGAAAACATATAACTAAATAAACAGGTAAAAGCCAACTGCAAATAGTTCTAAAGACTGCTCATCAGTCTTTAGAGCTTACTGTCTTCCTATCTGGCAAGCTCCCTGGTTTTTAGCCTTTCATGTGAGAATCACCTGAGGAGTCCTTTCAAAACAGACAAGCCCAGTGGTCTAGGGCTGGGAAAGGGGTAGGTATATGAAGAAGTTCCAGCCATCATTCCGATGTACAACAAAGTTTAAAAGCTTCTATTTTAGCCTGACCAGGTGGTGGTGACACAGTGGATAGAGCGTTGAACTGGGATGCGGAAGGACCCAGGTTCAAAACCCTGAGGTTGCCTGCTTGAGCGTGAGTTCATCCGGATTGAGCACGGGTTCACCAGCTTCAAGCTCAAGGTCGCTGGCTTGAGCATGGGGTCACTTGCTCTGCTGTAGCCTCCCCGTCAAAGCACATATGAGAAAGCAATCAATGAACTAAGGTGCCACAACAAAGAATGGATGTTTCTCATTTCTCTCCCTTCCTCTATGTGTGTCCCTATTTTTCCCTCTGACTCTATCAAAAAGAAAAATAAAAGCCTCTATTTTAGAAGACAAAAACTTGTACCCTGGTAATTCTGGGCAATTGGATTTATTCATATATTTACAAATATCTTGAGTCCCTAGTACATACCTGACAGCTTTAGCACTGGGGAAATAGCCGGGAATAAACCTGATAAATATCCCTGTCCTCTGTGGGCCTTACACTCTAAGGGGTAACAAACTTGGTTGTCATTACTCAGTTGTCAGAAAAGTGTGAGACACACTTGATTCACTGGACAGCTCCCATCTTTTCCCTGCCTACAAAATGGCGGATAAATTCTACATGAAACTGGTCCCAACACCCTTGCCCAACTGCCAGGCCAGCAGTCCCAGGTTCACAGCAAAGGAAGGAGTGCCCTCAAGCAGTAGCTTTAGAAAAAATGCCAGGCTGTGGGGTCACTCATCAGAACAAAGGGTCATTTGTGATTTGCCACACTGTCTAGATTAATGAGACTCAAAGTGTGGTCTGTAGACCTGCAACATTAGTATGATGGGGGAGTTTTCCAGAATGCAAATTCCAGCCTCCACCCTAACATCTACTTAACCAAACTTTCTGGAGGTGGACACAAGAATCTGCATTTTAACAGCCCTGCCCAGTGGGCTGCCCGAATGCCATGGTTTGATAACCACTGAGCAGTCACAGTGCTTTGCACGTAAAGGTCACTCACAAGTTGATTGAAGAACCAAATGCCGTATCCAACTGCTATCAATTTACCTCTTGTATTGTCTAAACCACATCTGTACAATTTTAACTGCTTCTTATATATTAATCGTTTTATGTTTGTAATGCTACAAGGTAGGTAGAGGAAATATTTATGATCTCATTTTCTTCCCAGTTTCTGACAATACCCAGGACATAGCTGCTCCCTAGAAATCTGCAGGATGAATGAATGGCTCAATGAATGTGACACTACATGACTAGCCCAAGCTAGAGGCTCCTGCTACCACACCATGCCTGTTCTAATGAGAAACAATCATATTACCTGGCAAGTAACATACTCTCCCTTGGAATGAATACAAATAGGGTTAAAAAAGCATTAAAACAAAATCATCTTAGAGGATATACCAGCCACATTTCAAAAAGGTATTTATATTAGAAAAATAAATAAATCTCATTCTTCCCTTCTCTTTAACACTCAAAACATAAAAGTTTAACAGTATATTTTTAATACTTACCCAAAGTCTCCATCAAAATAGATGGCTCGTTCTTCAATGAGATCTATAATACCTTTAAAATCACCCTCCAAACCGATAGGTAGCTGCATGAATGCTGCATTATGACTTAGTTTAGACCTGGGGAATAAAAATACATGTATTTATCTTTTTTCTCCGCAAATCCCTTTGAAATAACAAAATAAATATTAAAAAAAATCAATAGCAGATGTTGTCAGTCTGGGAGGGGTGTGGTCAGTGGTCAGAACAGAAGATACAAAGGAGTTGGGAACAGACTGCCACACTCATTATGCTCAGGAAGCCACAACACTACTTAGGCAACATAAAGAACTCTGAAAGGTGGTGGGATAGCTATCTCCACATCTCATCTTGAGCCAGCTGACCCCAGCAGAACTGAGTACAGGGGTCCTCAGGTTATGACAGTTTCATTCCTACGACAGTGACATAACCTGAATTTCGGTGTACATCGAAACACATCCTAGCCTAAGTCACTAATACAGTTGTAAAATCATAATCTAGAGGAGGGTGAGGGTTTTATATTGAGTGGGACATTTGAATCCATGTTAACACAATAAATTAAAAAACAATTAAAAAAAAAAGAAAAAAATCATGATCTAGAGAATATAAAAATACAAATATTCCACATTACTGCCTACTCTTCCACCAAGTGCAAGCAAACTAGTTCACCCACGTAGTCTGTAAGTATGATGCTAATGGTGTAAGCCAAAACACTCACGTCTACATTTTTTTAAGTTTTTATGGGAGAGAGCGCTGTAAACTCAAAACGTCCTGTGTTGAGACTGTCATAATCTGAACGCCTGCTGTACAGTTATCTAAAGAGGAGTTCCTGGGGGAAACTCTGAGAGTGAATGTTAAAGTCGGACACTCAGCAGCAGCCTATAAGCCCATCAGGTACAACCACTGACTGGAACTTGCACTCACAGGCAGGGATCCACACTTGAGAGGAAATATGCTTTAGCTACCACCATTCAGTCTAGACCAGGGGTGCCCACACTTTTTCAGCTTGCGAGCTACTTAGAAGATGACCAAGTCAAAATGATCTACCTACAATAAAAATGCAAAACATAAATTTATTTCTTCTATATTATCATTATTTAAGTTACTATTATTACTATTTAATATTGTGTATTCTTCTTTCACCTTTTTCCTTCTCAGCTCTCTTTTCGGAGGAAAGTCAATGTCATAGTTTTTATGAACAGTCCGAAAAAGCCGCTCCACATTTCCCTTCTTTGGAATAGCAATGGCACACAGACAGATGAGGCAAACGCACTTAGAATACGACATAGTGAAAAAAATCCCCTCCCATTCTGTATGAAAGTGGTAGGTTTTAGAATGCTTACTTGGACCAGCTACGGCACTCATTTTTATACCCTTTGTTGTATTTAGTTTAAATAAATTGAAGGCTAACTATGCAGCAATGTAACTGAACAAGTTAGCGTGGTTTAACGCTCATGCGTAGGGTGTCAGAAAAGTTCAGACGTCAGATTGGCTACCCTGTATGCCAATCAAAAGACAAATGTCTTTTTAATGTCATGCGATCTACCCACACTCCCTTTGGTGGTGTGGAAACCAACACCTTGAAAAAAAGGCATGAAACAAAGAAATAGCACTAACCACCAAGGAAAGTTATTACATGAAAATAAAATGTAAAGGTCTGAGAAATAATTATCTCTATTCACAAAGATATTGCAATAAAAGAGAAAGTTTATGAAAATAAAGTATGCTAGAAAAGTTAAAACACAGAGGCCAGATCCAGAAGTTTGAAAATCTGTACAATGGGAGTTACAAAATGAGAAAACAGGTAAAAAGGTAGTGGAGCAAACCAAGAGAGTCAAATAGATGCTAAAGAGAATATTCCTAAAATTCAGAAAAAGATGTGGCATCGCTTATATTGACAACCACAACTAAAATATAAAACAAAGACAAAAAGTGAGAATGTTTCATTTTACCAAGAAAATATTCCAAGTATCTAACAAAGAAAAACTTCACTCTCACATTCTCAGATACATCACTTTCATAAAAAGGCACACAGCGCCTGACCAGGTGGTGGCGCAGTGGATAGAGTGTCGGACTGGGATGCGGAAGACCCAGGTTCGGAGGTCACCCGCTTGAGCGCGAGCCCATCTGGCTTGAGTAAAAGCTTGCCAGCTTGGACCCAAGGTCGCTGGCTCCAGCAAGGGGTGGCTCGGTCTGCTGAAGGCCTGTGGTCAGGGCACATGTGAGAGAGCAATCAATGAACAACTATGGTGTCGCAATGGCAACGAAAAACTAATGATTAATGCTTCTCATCTCTCTCCGTTCCTGTCTATCCCTCTCTCTGTCCCTGTAAAAAAAAAAAAAAAAAAGGCACACAGCAAATGGTCACTTCAAGTTCCTCAACATCGTATCTTCGTCATCGGACACATCACTCAGTCCTTCTGCTATCACACTTTGCTGCCTGTGTCCTCCAGCTAGCTCCACATTCTGCAACTTTGAGTAGAAACTCGCCATTTACACATCTAAAAGAGTGAAAAGTGGAACTCTGACTCTTCCCAAAGATTAGCTGAAATACACAGAGTTGTGTAAAGTGTAACATGCTATAAACACCATTGAGTTGGAGCTAGTACAGAAAGGAAGTATTACTGTTCTTAGCAGTGCTTTATCATGAGCAAGGAAACACAGCATACTACTCCGGGATTAACTACACTTCTCAAGAAAAGGTTAAACTGAAAACAATCTTCTAGGTTTGTCTAAATAAATGCAGAATACTTTCAGGATCTACTCCAGATGATAAATTCTTCAATTATAGCAAAACAGTATAAAGTGCCACGTTGTTTTCTGAATTCACCTTCAGCACCCCTACAACGTAAGTCATCTTTCCCCCATTTTACAGAGATAGTTGATGAGATCACACCACAAACCAAACTACTGACTTCAATGTTCCATTGCCTAAGGCAGTGATGGGCAATCTTTTGAGCTTGGTGTGTCAAAATTCGCCAAAAAACTGAGCATAACTCGGTGGTGTGTCACTTGGAGAAAAACGGCCTAACCAGAAGTCCCAGAACTAGACGCTCTGTGCCAGAGTTCTGTTGTTTTGGCCTACAGATCTCCGGCACAGAGTGTCTACACTACAGCAAATGTTTTATCCTCAGCTACTGCACCTGGTCGTGCCAGAGCCCAGGATGAAACGTCCTTCTCAGCATGCGGCCCCGTCCTTCTCTGGTATGCGGCCGCGTGTCATCGAAAATGGCTACACGTGTCAGTGCTGACACACGTGTCATAGGTTCGCTATCACGGGCTTAAGGTAAGGTCACTGACATAATTAAATTTTTAGAAAAGAAAAATTAAGGATAAAGCTTAAAGATACTGAATTAATTGCTCTTCAGAATATAGTCTTATGCAAATCATCACACCCCCTCTGTCCCTTCTAAGGTCCAATACCTCATTTGCTGCAGTGCTCGGGCTGGGTTGGCGCCCATTCGGTCCAGTTTATTAATGAAAGTTAAAAACGGAACGTTGTAGCGCTTCATCTGCCGATTAACGGTCATGGTTTGGCACTGCACACCTCCAACCGCACAGAGAACAAGCACTGCACCATCCAACACTCTCAGGGCCCGTTCAACTTCGATTGTGAAGTCCACATGCCCTAAATGAGACAAAGAAGTGTGTGAGGATCTTCAAGGGCAGTTTAAAGTTTTATAACATGCACTATTAAAACTTTTTGTATCCCTGCTCATCGCGTAAGTCTTCTAATTAGAATATAAGTTTTTAAAATCACCAATACCATTCACTCTCCATAAGGTCCAGGGGCCCAACAAGACCACTTCAAAAAAACAAAGTGCATGGGACCTTTAAAATTAGGTGCAAAATGTAAAAGGCATGACCCTTCCTACTCACAATTATTAGCACTATTTTTCAGGGAAACCACCAAAGGATGAGGTGCTTTAGGACCCAAGTCAGATTGCTCTAATAGGGACTCAGTCACACTTTTGAGTATGATTTGATATTAAAAATAAGCTGCACCACAGTAGAAGAAAGAGCTATGTGTGCCCTGCCCAGACAAGCTGCAGTGAAAGTGAGAGCCCCACTCACCAGGAGTGTCTATAATGTTGATGTTGGTATCTCTCCACATGGTGTAGGTGGCCGCTGACTGGATAGTGATTCCCCTCTGTCTCTCCAGCTCCATGGAGTCCATGACGGCACCAACCCCGTCTTTCCCTCTCACCTAGACACAAGCACAGCTGTTCAGAGTTCTCTGGCCCTGAACTCCAGGAAGCAAAGAAGCGTTTACTGAGATGGAACCAGAACATGGGTAGTAGATGCAATTTGCAGACAAGCCTGATTTGTCAAATCTTATCATCTCATGAAATAGAAAACTGATGACAGACTCTGCCCTCCATTACCCGCCTAACTGTTTTTTCATTGCCGTTCTCAGCAATTACTGCCACAAAGCAATCACTCAGTCTGCTCTTCTGCACTGTTCCTGACCACCAGCCTTGTGTTAGTCTGTGAACAGATGGTCAGAGAACAGATGTTTCCCTGCTCTGCTACAAGTGGATTTGGGGGCTGAGGTAAGAAGGATTCAGCTTTTAAAGTATGTGACTTAAGAAGATCTTAATCTGAAGAAATATTTTTAAATGGAGAGTTAAGTTACTCAATGATATGTAATTTCTTCAGGAAAGTTTCAATATTTTCTTAATTTTTTTCTGATATATCTATTTTTTTAATGATTAAGCTCATACTTCTTATATCATTTTAGATCCTTTTTTCCACTTAACATAAACACCTCTCTATAACATTAAAAATTATGTAGCCTGACCTGTGGTGACACAGTGGATAGGACCTCAACCTGGAATGCTAAGGTTGCTGGTTCAAAACCCCAGGCTTCTCCAGCAAGGCAAATGCGAGAACCAACTGCTACAAGTTGATGCTTCTCACTCCTCCTCCCTTTCTCTCTCTCTCTAAAATAAATAAAATCTTAAAAAAAAACATGTAAATACTATTTTAATGGCTGCTTAAAGGTACATCATATTGACTTAAAAAGTATCAAAAGACAACCTACTTAGTATACCTATAGTGATGGTCTCTAGATAGATTCCTCAGAGAAACATTTCAAGCATACGTGAGCTATCAACTTTGTGATATAATTATGATTAAGAATCCACTGTTCCCATTCTTTAAACCTTTCAGGTTTTGTGAAGCTTATTAAATCATAACTACAAAGCAATGAAAACCAAGCCCTAGCTAATCTGGAATCAAGAACCACATACCTCATGCATCTTTGCAATCTTGCCAGTGTAGTAAAGTACTCGTTCTGTTAATGTAGTCTTCCCAGAGTCAATGTGAGCTGAGATTCCAATATTTCTTATCCTTTCGTTAGGAATCACCCCTGATGAACACCATCGGCAGACCTTCCAACTAACCTAAAAAATAAGAGAGCTCAGTTCACTGCATTTTATGAGGTGACAGGCGAGCCTATGGGTTTGGTGCACATCCTTCCTCCAAGGAATCTCAACGGACACAAAACATCATCTGAGAGAGCCCAGAAAAGCAAAAGAATAGATGTTGCAACCTGAAACTCTTGGAATCAAAGGAAAGACTGCCGGGGGGGGGGGGGGGAGATTATTTTTAAAAAATAAGTCAATCAATAAGAAAGATATAGTCAAATAAATTAATTAAAGGGGCAGATACATTTACTGATTACAGGTTTGAAAATATACACGGGCTAATAAAATCAGAGACAACTCGCAGCAACAACTACTTTAATAGGAAATAACAGTTTTAGTTTAAATTTTCCTTTGATTCTCCCTACCCCATTTTATTGTAATTCACAGCAAGCAAAGATGTTTGATGGCTTACATGTTCTATGCAGTGGTGCCATAAGCTCCGAGGCAGCCTACAAAAGGTTTCAATTTCTTCTACACAAGAACAATGGACATTTTTAAAAACTTTAATGGGAGGGGGGGGGGGAATCTTGCAGTTTATAAAATTAAGACACGATATAAACGTCTTCCTATAGGATTGCACATCCAAAATGCAGTCTGGGGAAGGGAAAGAAGACCTTGGAAAAAGGGTAAAACTATTAAATGAAACTGGGTTGAGTCAATCCCAGGAATACCAGCGAGCAAAGCAAATGAAATAAAGGGTCAGCTCCGACCTAATCCCGCTTCATTCTGCGTCTCCGCAAAGAACGCAAAGAAGTGGAGTCCGAGCAACGAATCAGACCACGCGGGGACGACAGGCGGTCGGACCAGCGACACTGCAGCGAAAGGAGCACTTGGTAATGAGTAGAAGCCCTAGCTGGAGCCTTGAACACACTAATTGTTCAGCCGTCTTGACCTTCACGGCCGTCACTTAAGAAGAGGCTCAATCCCGAGTGGGAACGCGTGCCGCCTCCCAGGACACAGACGCAGCCGTGGTGACGGCACGAGGGACTGTTCTGCACGGGGCACGACGCCTAGCCTGGCACCAGTACCTGCTTCCCGGGCCAGCCCGGGGCGGCCGGCAACCGCGGGGGCGGCCTACGTCCCAGGGCCGCGGCGGCCGTGCTCAGCAGCCTCATAGCAAATGCAGGACCCGGTAGGAGGATCCGGGGCCGGGGTCTGCTCAGCAGCCTGCACCACCAAGCGCTCCAAGTCCCGCCGGAAGCAGTGAGCGACGGACACTACTGGGGCGAGCACTTCCCGGGCGAAAAGAAAAACAGGGAGGAGCTTCCGGACCTCAAAGTAGAGCAGCGCCCTCCGGTGCCCGAGCGCCCTCTGAGCGCCCTCTGCCGACTTGGGAGGAAAAGTGCACGCTTTGAGACTAATCAAGCTTCTGTATACTCCCATGAAGACGCAGCCTTTAAAAAGGAATACATCACCCAAGGACTGACTCCCACACAAATGGAGCCACACACGGTAATCCTGACGACTCCCACTACTGCCAAAATAGAAGGCATCAACCACAAATAGGAAACTTGTTGGTCTAAGTACGGCGAATATATAAAGAAACTAAGGACTCTTTTTATATCAGACTTTGGGAAAAAGGGAAACTAGGGTAAAACAAAAGCCAACTTAATTGTCACTAGGAGTTAAAGGTTATAAATAAAAAATTCTAACTAAAAACAAATTGTTATAAAAACCAAAAAAAAAAAAAAAAAGGAATGCTTTGCCTGACCAGGCGGTGGCAAAATGGATAGAGCGTTGGACTAGGATGCGGAAGGACCCAGTTTCAAGACCCCGAGGTCGCTCAGCTTGAGCGCGGGCCCATCTGGCTTGAGCAAAAGGCTCACCTGCTTGAGTCCAAGGTCACTCCCTGGTCTGCTGAAGGCCTGCGGTCAAGGCACATGTGAGAAAGCAATCAATGAACAACTAAGGTGTCGCAACAAAAAACTGATGATTGCTGCTTCTCATCTCTCTCTGTCCCTGTCTATCCCTCTCTCTGACTCTCTCCCTGACCCAGTAAAAAATAAAAATGAATGTTTTGCTGATGTAGCAACGTGGAGAAATGTTTATAACAGAACTTTAGTTAAAAATAAAATGCAAAGACGTTATCCATGTGTTGGGCAAATAAGTTCGGAAATTTTGTATTTTTTGAGTTTGCTCACTAAAGTGTTAAAAAATGGTGCTGAGCAGCACCAAGTATGTGATCTGTTAAATTGCAAATTACCTTCCTGCTTGGGAAATGTAAGGGTGAGATGGCACTCAAACACCAGGTGTGCAGACTTTATTAGACGAGAAAGACCTACCGGGCACACTTCTCTGGGAGAAGGGCACCAGTACAGGCTGTGGGGGTGAATTTTATAGGGTAGGGAAGACCCTTGAGCCAGTGGGCATTGAGTCAGAAGTTCTGGTATGTGCCCATCTGCAGTTTTATGGTTTTGGCTTCCCCGGGACGCTCCTCCTTGGGGCGGTTGACCGGTTTCCTGGAATTTTTATGCTTCAGGGGCGATAGTCCAGTAAATAAGAGTAAGGTCAGACAGATAAGCAGAACAGCAAAAGGGCAGTTAGAAGTCATGTATCTATCATTTCTCAACTCTGGTATGATAAAAGAGAAAAGAGGTGAGGGGAAGAAAAGGGCATGAGGTCCAGGAAGGAGGTTTGTCTCGGGTCAGCTATCTTCTGGAGCTACTTCCTGCTGTTATCCCTATTGGGGGCCTCCTTTGTGGACCTCTCCCTGGGGCAGTTGAAGTAGGGGTTGTAGAAGCATTTGATTGTAGGTGACTTTGGAGATTCCTCATTCAGGCCTGTGGGAACTTGATAAAGAAAGGGGCAAGCATTAAAATTAGGCACAAAATTAGGATTGATCCTATAATTGGTACTAGCATGGTGAATAAGGGGCTTTTCTACCATTGTTCAGAGTAGGGGTCAGTACCGGCCCAGCCACTGCACATTTGTTCTTGAAGTTTTCAGAGAGAATTGATATTCTCCTCGACCAGGCCAGACTCGATGTAGTAGCAACACTGTTCCTGTAAAAAGAGGCAAGTACCGCCATTCTCTGCTGTTAGAAGATCTAAAGCCCTCTGGTTTTGTAGGGTGACCTGAGCTAGAGAGGTCAGTTGTCTTTGGAGGAAGGTTAGAGAGGTAGCTGCATTGTCAAGGGCCTGTTCTAGGTCTGCCTTTAGTTGGTTAGTAGTCCATATACTATGGCCTAAGCCAGCCCCACCTATTCCTATAGTCGCTATAAAAGTGGCAAGGGTAAGTCCAAGGTGGACAGGGAGGAAGGCGGCCCGTTTATTCCTGTTTGTCTTTAGCTGGTTTGAGAATTCTTCCTCTCCATAATATGTTAGTTGTGGTGCAATTATTACCAGGACACAAGGGAGGGGGGAAGAGGTGTTTAAGGTTTTGAGAATGGTCCCGTTGCACCAGAAGTGAGTTCCATTAGGGCTGGTTAGAGAGGTTTGAACCTGAATTGTATTTTTGCATGATGGGGTGGGCCGATTAGTATAGCAGATATTCAAGGTTGAGGTGGGGTCTTCTTGGAAAAGAGGGACTCCAGAGAGAGAGAGAGAGAGAAGGGGTCTGTAATTTTGGTGGTGTTGAGTGGGTATGGTAAAGGAACCATGGTGATGGGAGGTTTGTTTAAGAAGGCACAGAGAAAGCAGTGAGAAGTGTTGTATACGGAAGTGAGGTTGAGAACTTGGATATCCAGTCTGATGAGTCCTAACCATGAGAAAGGTCGGGACTAGGGATTAGATGTTTGTGTTTTAAGTCTATCTTCATGGGTAAGGATATAATTAATCAATTCTTGGTGACTTGGTGGGGATTTTACTCAAACCCATTTGCGATAAATTTTGAGGTGTCCGGTAGGGTGGACTTCAGATAGAGCCGGGTAGACTGCAGCCGAGTATCCTGTCTCCCAAATTGGATCCCATGGGCTCTCAATAGGTATTGTCCAAGGGTTAGGGTAACCAATGCAGACGTAGCTACATCCAGCTATTGGTGATGAGGGGCCCCCAGGGCAACCTCCTGAACTCCTGGCATCTGCTCCTTTACAATTAGGGTTTGTCTGCATTTGTGGGAAGCAATCCTGTCGGAGAGCAATCTGCTGTGCCCAGAGTGTTACACTTGCCCAGATCTTTGAAAAGCCCCATAGTTTCCTCAGCAAAGAATCTCTAGACATGTTGTTGGCCATAGGATTGGGAGCAATAAAGTGATAGGAGAAATACAAGAGGAAACATAATACAGGGAGTTAAGCCAACTTGGCACAGAAGTGGGCTCATTCCTCCGGAATAGAGGAGAACTTGAGGGTTAAGGGTCCTGTAGGGGTGAACAGATAGGATTTAGGAGGTTGCTAATGTAGGGTTTTATATGAGAGAGGTGAGTCCAGTGGGTGTCTCCTTCTATTTTAACAGCTGTGGAAGTACTCAGGATGACTGTGTGGGGTCCCATCCAAACCAGTTGGAGTGGTGTCTTTCCTTGGGTCCTCTTGTATACCTGGTCTCCAGGCAGAAGGGAAAAATGTATCTTAGTTGTTGGAAAAGGTTGGGGTAGTAGTTTGTTGACTGCAGCATGTAGATTGGCTCGCATGTGAGCCAGAGCAGAAAAGTAGGATCCTATAGTGGGATCAGAGGGCGTAAGAGGACTAGAGTCTAAGACGAAGGGTTTACCATACATAATCTCAAGGAAGCTTAGGTTTAATGGTTTCCTGGGCATAGCTCGAACTCTCATGAGGGCTAAGGGAAGAAGCTGGGGCCAAGGTAGGTGAAG
Organism: Rhynchonycteris naso; assembly: GCA_037038555.1. Classification (NCBI taxonomy): domain Eukaryota; kingdom Metazoa; phylum Chordata; class Mammalia; order Chiroptera; family Emballonuridae; genus Rhynchonycteris; species Rhynchonycteris naso. The sequence continues at coordinate 180,256,303 of CM072995.1, read as the reverse complement.
TTCCAGAATGAGTTTTATAAGATGGTTTTTGAGGACCTGGTTTGCCCGTTCAACCTTTCCTGAGGATTGAGGATGGTATGGAATGTGTAATTGCCATTTGAGTCCTAGGTAGGATGAGAGAGATTGGGTGATGTGAGAAATGAAAGCAGGGTCATTGTCAGATTGAAGTACAGAAGGGAGACCAAATCGGGGGATAATGTGTTCAGTTAAGATGGTGGTAACAGTGCTAGCATCTTCCCGTTTAGTGGGGAATGCCTCAATCCATCCTAAAAAGGTATCTACTATGGTGAGAAGGTATTTGAATCTCTTGTGCTTGGGCGTATGGGTGAAGTCTATTTGCCAGTTCTGGGCTGGTAGTTGTCCCCAAGCCTGGTGGGCGGGGAAAGGTTCGGGATGTATTCCTCCCTGTGAGGTGCAAGAAGAACAGATTATACAGGAGGAGGTGATTCATTTGAGCGTTTTAGAGATATGGTGTCCTGTGAGAAAGGAGGACACATATAGTAGGAGAGGTTGGTAGCCCACATGGAAAGACTCGTGTAAAATGGTCTCAGTTTGGGATTGTGGAAGGAGGAGTTTACCATCCTTGAGAAACGATTTCTCCTTTTGGGGAAGGGAGGAATAGATAGTTTTTTCCTTAGTGGAATATTGTGGAGTAAGTGAGGTGAGAAAGTAAATTTGTGAGTAAGGAGGCTGGGTTGCAGCCTTCTTGGCTACCTGATCAGCTAAGTAGTTTCCAATGGATATAGTAGAGGTGCTTCTTTGATGTCCCTTACAATGAATGATGGCTGCTTGCTCGGGAAGTAGCGCTGCATTTAGAAGATTTTGTATGTAAGTGTGGTTTTGGAGGGGATCGCCTTTGGTAGTAAGGAATCCGCGCTCCCTCCAAATGGCTGCAGCTGAGTGGAGAATATGATAACAATATTTTGACTCTCTGTAAATATTAGCCATCTTGCCAGAGCTGAGAGTTAGTGCTCTTGTAAGAGCTATAAGTGTGAGGTAGTACCCTGTGGTAAGGGCTGAGTCTCCAGAATGAGGTGTTGGTCAGTGATGATTGCATAGCCTGCCTGAGTGGACTATTGCCAGGTCTTAAGTGCACTCCCATCAACAAATATAGTGAGGGTAGGGGTGGAAAGAGGTGTAGAAGAGAGGTGAGGGAAGGGGGTAGCGAAACATGAGAATTTTGATGCAGGAATGTGTTGGGGGTAAGGAAGAGGTAGGTAGGAGTGTTGCCAGATTTAGATTAGAACAGGGCTGAAAAGAGAATTCGGAATTTTCAAGAAAAATGATATGAACTTGTTGTAAGCACGAGGGTGATAAATGGGCTAAGGCCTTATGAGTAACAAGGTCCTGTAGATTGTGAGAAGACCTGATGATGACTTTCTGTCCTAATGAGAGCTTTTTGCTCTCAAGGGCTAACAGGGTGGTGGCTGCCAGAGGTCTGAGGCAGGGTGCCCATCCTTTGCAAGTGGGGTCTAGCTGTTTAGAGAGATAAGCAACTGGTGTGAAGGAGGGTTCCTTTTGATGTCCAAGGACTCCAAGGGCAAGCCCTTGCTTTTCTGTGACATAGAGTATGAATTCTGAGTTTAAGTCTGGAAGCTGTAGGGCAGTTGCTTGGAGGAGAGCCTGTTTGAGTTTGGTGAAGGGTGTTTGTATTGGGAATTTAGGATTTAGGGTTCGGTGAGGTTCCCTTTTGTGGCCTCATAGAGAGGTTTTGCTAAAAGACTGCAGTTAGGGATCCATGATCTGAGGAAACCCGAAATTCCCAGGAAGGAGAGAAGCTCCTCTTTGGTAGAGGGTGTTGGTATGAAGGATACTAGATGCTTTCTATCCGTGGTGATGGCCTTCTGTTCTGGGGTCAACTGTAGTCCTAAATACATGACCTGTGATAGGGAGAGCTGTACCTTGATAGATGCTACCCGATAGCCTAGGTGAGCTAAGAAATTAATTAGTTGAATGGTATCTGATTTGGAAGTCTCCAAGAATGGACTGCAGAGAGTTATGTCATCAACATATTGTAAGATGCTGCTCTGGGACAGAATTAGTGATTTGAAGTCATTAGCTAATGCCTGTCCAAAAAAGTGGGAGCTATCCTGGAAGCCCTGAGGTAGGACTGTCCAGGTTAGCTGTTGTGAATGTAAAGTGTCAGGGTCGGTACAACTAAATGCGAAGAGGTTTTGACAATCTGGATGTAGGGGAATAGTAAAGAAGGCATCCTTAAGGTCTAGCACAGTAAAGTGTGCAGTATTGGAGGGTATGATAGATAGGATAGTGTAGGGGTTAAGAACTATGGGAATGATGGGAAGAACTGCTGAGTTAATGGCTCACAGGTCCTGTACTAGCCTAAAGTGCCATTGGGTTTGACTACCAGAAGGATAGGAGCATTGTATGGCAAACTGGTGGGGATAAGAAGTCCTGCATCAAGAAATTTAGTGATAAGTGGTTTCAGTCCCAGGAGGTGTTTGTGGGAAATGGGATATTGGGGTACATTAGGAAAAAGGGAGGGATTTTTAAGGGAAATTTGGACAGGGGTGATGTCTAGCTATGGACGAATGTTGAATGTCCCAAACTGACGGGTCAACTAGAGAGGAAGGAAGGGGAAGGGAGAGAAGTTGGGAGTCAGCATGTTGGGGTGATGAACCACTGGCCAACAAAAGGAAAATATTGGAAATTTGCTGTTGTAATGTTTGAGTAGAATTGAATGGAAATAATTGTAGTATTGAATTTAGTCAGGATGTCACATCCTAGTAGTGGAGTGGGACATGGTGGAATAACTAGAAATGATGTGTGAATGATGTCTGGTCTAGTTTGCAAGTGAGTGGTGGAGTTATAAGAGGGCTAGTGCGTAGACCCGAGACCCTGACTATGAAAGTATTAGAGGGACTCAGAGGTCCTCCAAATTCAGGGAGGGTGGAGTAGGTGGCCTCGGTGTCAATGAGGAAGGAGATTACCTTACCTACTACACAAAGTTTTACTCTGGGATCACTGTTGGTGATCTGTACTGGGGCCGGTGTCCTAGGGCCTCCTCAGTCCTCCGTTGCCAGGCCTAGAAAATCAGTCACTGACTGGGTATTAGTGGGGAGGTTTGACCTGATCCCTCTTTGGCGACTGGGGCAATCGCATCCCCAATGACCCTCTTGGTGACAATGCAGGCAAGGCCCTGGCGGTGGACGGGGATTACGGCATTGCTTAGCCCAGTGGCCTGGTTGCCTGAATCAGTAGCAAAGACCCGGCGGCCTGGATTTAAAAGATTGACCTCGGAAGGGTCTGGTCTTTGAGCCCGTAGTAGGGTTGCCTTGTAGGGTCTTCACTAGCATTAGGTAATTCTCTTGATCCCTCTTTTGTTGTTACTCCTTCTCTGTGTCCTCCCGATTATTGAAGACCTTAAAGGCTAGATTTAAGAGGTCTCTCTGGGAAGTTTTGGGCCCATTCTCAAGCTTCTTGAGTTTGCATCTGATATCTGGAGCAGATTGTGAGATAAAGTGTGAGTGTAAGAGGGTGGGCCCTGCTGGAATTGTTGGGTCTAGGCGAGTGTACCTCTGGAAGGTCTGTGAAAGACATTTCAAGAATTCTCCAGGGTTCTCCTGGGTCCTTTGAATTATTTCTTTAATTTTGTCATAATTGATGCCTGTTGGGCAGATAAAATATATTATGCTCACTTTGTTAAAGATGGCGCTGCCCACATGGAAGTTCGTTGATATTAATGTGTGTTCTGGAACAGGCTGTGGGCAGGCCGGGTCGTTATAGCCTAAGGCTTAGTTTAAGAGTAAGCTCTTCCCCACACCCTTGACTGATTGGATGATGTAGGGTGGTGATGTAGGGAGGAATTCCATTATGCCTCAGATGGGTGACTTTGTATCAGAGACTTCCTTGTTTGTATAATTGGATTAAAGGTTTTGAGTCTATGCTATAAAGTGGGAGAGACCAGTAGCTTGATCTCTCTCTTGGTTCCTGAGTTCCTGAGGTTGGTATTAGAGAGGAGAGCAGAGTAAGGCCACGTGAAGGCCAGGAGAAGCAGCCGAGATGGCAGAGTGCTGAGGAAGAAGCCAGTTTGTTAAGAGTTTGTGCAGGAGGAGATGGGAAACAGAGGTGAATAAGTCTGGTGAGCTAGAAACCTTTGATTCTAGGAAACTCGGATAAGTCAGTAGCTTTGTGAGCACTGAATGTGTGGGTTTTGGAGCCCAGTGTGTGTTTTTGCTTGCCTGCCGGGTGCAAGCTAGAATTAAAGCTGATGGCTCACCAGTTCTTGGCTCCATTGTTTTATTACCGACTGTTCGAATCTAATGTGAACCTGCGTGGGTCGGGTGGCTGTGATAGTGGCCTCGGCTACTGGCTTTACAATGCCTTATTGGAAAGTTTGCTGAGGGCCTGTTGTAGGTAATCAATCATTTGATCTCTGAGTTTTTGATCGGCATGTTTGAGCTGGTAATTCCAATTGGGATTGTCCAAAGAAACTGCTAGACGACCCATGGGGAAGTTGTTGTTTCTACTGTTTGCCTCATCGGCAATTTGTTGGTCAGTGGTCCATATTCGGTCCTTGTCACTGGCCAACAGAGAGGAGGTGAGAATAATACTTAAATCAGGCCAGGCTAAGTCATAGGATTGGGTAAGGTATTTGAATTCCTTTATGCAGGTGTCTCGGTCTGAGGAAAATGACCCTAGGCAGTGCTCAATTTGGGCAAGGTCAGAGAGGGAGAAAGGGATAGCAACCCTAACAATTCCCTCAGCTTCTGCAACTTCCTGGAGAGGGTACATGCCTGGTTGGGGTAGCCTACGTGGGCGTAGATGAGGGGGAGAAGCTGGAGGAGTACTGTCGGGGGAGAGAGGGAGAGGAGTGGTTCACTTAGAGGGAGGGGCAGGGAGAGATGTGTTCTCTGGTGATTTTGTCTGATAGGGAGGAGGAGCAGTAGGAGAAGGAGATGGAGGAGTAGGAGTGGAAGGGTTAGCAGAGTGGTCTTGAGGGTCAAAGATATCAGATGGAGGGTCAGAGAGAGGAGAGTGGGTAGAATGTGAGGTAGAAGTTCTGGCCAGAAGAACTTGATAGGTAGAACATGAGAAGCAAAGAGAAGGTCTAGACTGGAGATAGAAGAAGGCCTGCACATAAGGAATCTCTAAAACCTTCCTATTCCGGTGGCAGAAGTTGTCAAGATCTCTTAGGATATTGTAATCAAAGGTTCCATTTTCTGGCCACTGAGAGTCATTGTCTAATTTATATTGAGGCTAGGCTGTGTTACAGAAAAAAATCAGTTTCTTAGGATTGAGGTCAGAAAGACCGAATTTGGCCAGGTTTTTTAGGAGACAGCCGAGAGGTGTTTGGTCTGATGGTCTGGATTGTGAAGAGCCCATCGTGGAGAACAGTGATCAAGAGAGGGTGTCCCCGCCTCTTGTCACAGTCTCAAAAGGAGAAAATCTGTGAGAAGGGGGAAATCTGAGACAGAGGTCATCACCACCTGCCAAGGAGCCCACGAGAGTGGAGAGGTTTGGCTAGGTGCCTAGACTTTTGTAGAGGGTCTCTGGTACCGAGTCAAGACCTCAGAGCGTGAGGTGTGTCACAATAGACCATCAGAAAGAGAGGGGCCGAATTTGAAGAGCCAACCGGAGAAGGAAAAGGGGAAGAAACTCCTTACCTCCTGGTCGGCAGGGGTTCGGGACAGGGTTGGACTGCCGGTCACTCAACCGCGCGCACACAGCCGAACAGAATCAGGGAGTCAGCCCAGATGAGCTGCCACTGTTCACTGCTTCCCTGATTGTAAGTTTGGTCAGCAAGGGGATTGTCCAGGCAGCCAGTACCCCATCCTGGGTTTCGGCACCAGATGTAAGGATGAGACGGCACTCGAAAACCAGGTGTGCAGGCTTTATTAGAAGAGAAAGACCTGCGGGGCACTTCTCCGAAAGAAGGGTGACTGTACAGACTATGGGGGTGAATTTTATAGGGTATGGAAGACCCTTGAGCAAGTGGGCGTTGAGTCAGAAGTTCTGGTATGTGCCCATCTGCAGTTTTATGGTTTCAGCTTCCCGGGATGCTCCTTCTTGGGGCAGTTGACCAGCTTCCTGGAATTTTTCTGCTTCAGGGGAGATAGTCCAATAAGTAAGGGTGAGGTCAGAAAGATAAGCAGAACAGCAAAAGGGCAGTTAGAAGTCATGTATCTATCAGGAAAGGCTATTGTTTTGCTAATGTTTGCTGGAGGAGAGGTTTTCTTGCCAGAAAGTTTTGAAAAAAGGAGGAGAGAGAGAGGGAGAAGCCAGGTTTACAGAGTTAGAGCAAAGAAAGAAGCCATGTTTTTCAGGGAGAACAGAGAGAATGCAGAGTGCTGAGGAAGAAGCCAGTTTGTGCAGAGAAAGAGAAGGTGGGCAGATGGGGAACCAGAGCTGAGGGACTTTGCGAGCTCCTCTAAGACTGGTGGGGTCTTTGATTCTAGGAGGAAACAGAGAAGATTCTCCTGGCTTTGGAACAAGAGAATGTGTCAGTGGCTTTGGGAGCCCTGAGTGTCAGAGCTCGTCAGCCAGTGTGAGACTTTTGGCTCCACTGTTTCTGTACCGTCTGCTCGAAACTAATGAGAACCTGCATGTGCATGGCTGTGACGGCTGTGACTACTGGCCTGACAGCATGTTATTACAAATATAAAAAATAATTATCTGTAGGACATGACCTGAAGAGAACGTGGAAAAATAATGAATTATCAATTATTTGTGCATTTTCTCATTTCCAGATGTTCAGTCATTGGTTGATGTTAAACGTTATATGTCCAGTCCAAGGAAGACAGTATCCTTAATGATTCCATTTGAATCTCTTAGCAGCATCAAAAAAAAAAAAAAGTCTAATCCTTCTTCCAAACCCTTCTGCAGTCTTGTAAAGCCAGTAGTCGGGGCCACCATCACAGCAGCCTGACCCGTGCAGGTTCGCATTAGATTCGAATAGTCAGTAATGAAACAATGGAGCCAAGAACTGGTGAGCCATCAGCTTTAATTCTAGCTTGCACCCGGCGGGCAAGCAAAAACACACACTGGGCTCCAAAACCCACTCACTCAGTGCTCACAAAGCTATTGACTTATCCGAGTTTCCTAGAATCAAAGGTTTCTAGTGCACCAGACTTATTCACCTCTATTTCCCATCTCCTCCTGCACAAACTCTTAACAAACTGGCTTCTTCCTCAGCACTCTGCCATCTTGGCTACTTCTCTCCACGTGGCCTTAATCTGCTCTCCTCTCTAATACTAACCTCAGGAACTCAGGAATCAAGAGAGAGATCAAGCTACTGGTCTCTCCCACTTTATACCGTAGAATCTAAAATCTTTAATCCAATTATACAAACAAGAAAGTCTCTGATACAAAGCCACTCATCTGAGGCACAATGGGATTCATCATGAGAGTGCACCATCCTACATCATCCTATCAGTCAAGGGTGTGGAGAAGAGCTTACTCTTAAAACTAAGCCTTAGACTATAACGACCCGGACTGCCCACAGCCTGTTCCAGAACACACATTAATATCAACGAACTTCCATGTGGGCAGCGCCATCTTTAACAAAGTGAGCATAATATATTTTATCTGCCCAACAAGTCTTCACTGCATAAGTGGAAACTGTTGAGTTGCCTATACCAAAAACGTTATTTGTACACCACTCTTTGCCACCTCTAATTTATCAGCATATGCTATAGGCACTACGTTCAAAAATAAATGCAGAACCTGCCCCTTATCGCCCCCTCTCAAGCCTTGACACTTTCACAGAATTACTGGAGTCACCCTTGCTGCATGCTCTACTCAATGTAGTAGCTAAAGGATCCCTTTAAGTTTTTCTTTCTCTGCTGCAAACACTCCATCCAGAGAATTCATTGTTGCTGTTATCTCTGCTTTTGTGTAGGTTAACTAAAACTAAAACAAAAAAAATTTGGAAAAGGGTTCCCCTCCCTGTCAGAGTAAGCACTGACAGGGTCCTACTGGAGCAGCTAAACCAGTGATGGGCAATCTTTTGAACTTGGTGTGTTAAAATTCACCAAAAAACCAAGCATAACTCAGGTGGAGTGTCACTTGGAGAAAAATGGCCTAACCGGAAGTCCCAGAACTAGACGCTCTGTGCCAGAGTTCTGTTGTTTGGGCCTACAGACCTCCAGCACAGAGTGTCTACACTACAGCAAATGTTTCATCCTCGGCTACTGCACCTGGCCATGCAGGAGCTGAGGATGAAACGTCCTTCTCGGTGTGCGGCCCCATACTTCTCTGGTATGCGGCTGCATGCACCCACGTGTCATCGAAAATGGCTACGCGTGTGAGTGCTGACACGCGTGTTATAGGTTCGCCATCACGGAGCTAAGCCAATGTAGCTCTTGTCCCTTTTGCTCCAGCCATATTGGCCTCTTTGCTTGTCCTCACATGACCAGTCATTGCCCTTCCCGCCAGGCCAGTGCGTCTTGCCCTTACTTACTTCTCTCTGTTCAGACAGCCCATATCCGACAGATGTTCCCTGACCAGCTGCTCTACAACAGCAAGTTCCCCCTTTCTATCTTCTCATGCTGCTTCATATTCCTGCAGAGCACATATCCAGATATTTGACATACTTGTTTATTTTCTGATTATCAATGAGAATGTCAATTCATAAGGGCAGTGATTTGATTTTAATTGTTGTATTCCCTTGAATGTGTGAGGTGTTCAATAAATATTTGTTAAATGAATGAATGAATGAGGTTAAATAAATAGAAATAATAGCAAATTACAGGGGACAATTTAAAAACCAGACAATGATGAATTTTAAATTTACTTTTTGTATATCACCCATGTATTAATTTACAATAAAGGATTTCTAAGCTTTGATAAATTCATTAAAGTTGAATATATCTTTAAATAAACTTTTTTCACTTTTAGGCTTTTAAAACTTTAGTTTTTATAAGCCTTTCTATCTATTTGTCTAAAATATATAAATTGAACCCATAATTATGTAAATGGTAATAAAATTAAGGTTTTTACTTTAATTTTAAGGTAATTGTGTTAAAGTAGCATATTTATGACACTGAAATTACCACTTTAGTAAAATTCTTTCAGTAAAAATTTATACTCATTATCCTGTGTATATATATGTTGTAAAGTACCCAATCCTCAATTCCACAGGTTTTCATAGACACAACAAGTCCAGATGAGTTTTGAAGAGTTTTATTAAAAAAGAAAATTTATTAAATATGCCAGCCGCATATAGCTTACACGGGGCAGCAGTCCCAAATTGGGTGCATCTATAATATTCTAGGGGCTGATTATATACCCTTAATTATACATGGGTGGGGAAAAAGCCTGACATCACGACATAAGCTTATAACCTTTGTTTTCTCCTACACAGGTTTGGGAAAAGGATGAAGTGGGGATGGAACACAATTCATTAGCAAGTTTATAACATTCGTCTATAGGATTCATAAAAAGATGCTTCTACACATTAAAACTTACAAGGCAACACAATGGTAAAAATATCACTTTATGTGGACAAGGCCCACTGGGGGTGAGGATGATGGAGACGCAGAGACCCGACTCTGGAGACCAGGTTCAGTGACGCAGATATACTTTATTATGGAAGTAAGTTAGCTTATATACATGGGTTCAGCCAATAGAATGTCACAGCAGGGAAAATGGCCAAAAAAGGTCAGGAGGCTGCCTGGTTGGCACTGAGTCACTTTCCTATAATGGGCAAGCTCCCTCCGGGGTATGCCTGGGAGGGTTTAACCTGCTGGAGTGTTCTCACAGCATAGCATCAGCCACAGCTGCCAGGTAAATGCTCTGCACTCTACCAACAACTTTACATATTAAAAGATATTCCTATATTTTCTAGTGTTCATTTGCTATTCCTTTATCCAGAGTTACATACATTAACTACATGCTTTCAGGAGGGGAGAGGTAGTTTTAATGGGGACAAATACCTGTAAATGGCTCATTAATATAAGAAAAGATTTAATTTAATCTTTCTCTTCTTGCACTTGGCTAGTTATTCACCTATTTCCTTACAGGTGTGAGGGGAGGTCAGAGAATCCAAATCTCCTTCCCCTCCACATTTATAATACAATGCTATTGGCCATCCTGGTTTGCTGCCAATCACACGAGTACAAAGATTATTTACAAAATCTGTCTGCACACCTAGCCCAAATTAATAAAATGTTCTTTAAGCTTCCTAAAATATTAATATTAATTTTGTAGATTTTGGTACCTTATAACAATCCCCACTGGTTTTATTTCCTAAGTCAAATCCTTGACTTAGCTTAGTGAAGAGTATGAGGTTGTTGTCTAGGAATATTAACTTATAACATGTAATAGATATTTAACAGACAGCATTAATAGCAATACAGTTCGCTAAAAAAACAAATATTACTATTTCCTATAAACTGTATAAACTTTTTGCAACTTATATAAAACTAATTTGTTTTTATAACAATTTACTTTTAGTCTAAATTCTTAATTTTAAAACTTTTAACCTTTAGTGACAATTCAGTTGGCTTTTGTTTTACCCTGGTTTCCCTTTTCCCAAAGTCTGATTAAAAGGAAGTCTTTGGTGAGTTTCTTCATACATTTCCCGTACGTAGACCAACCAGCTTCCGGTTTGCGGTTGGAGTAAGGCATGCTAATTTTCTACCTTAGCAGCAGTGGGAGTTGTCAGGATCACGGTGTGTGGACCCATCCACATGAGAGTCAGTCCTTGGGTGATGTACTGGACCTCCTGGTAATGTTGGAAGCACCTCTCTGACAGTCTTTTGAACAGTTTTCTGAGTAACTTGCAAGTACTTTGGGAAGGGGTGGTTACGATTTCTTTTACTATTTGATTCATGCATTTTACTTGCCCTGAACCTTTGGGGCCTGTGGGCACAATGTAACTTCAAATTAGTTTCTAATTAATATTGGGTTTCTTTCCTACTAGCTTTGAGACTGTGGACACAAATGCAGGCTCAACACTAGAATGGGCAAGCTAAATCTAAAAAGAATTCTATATAGTAACTTCCTAACAATTGTCAATTATTTTATTAAAGTCTATTTCTAAATGTTTACTTGGGAAAGTCTTTTTTCCTGTTATTTTTTTTAATTTCCTTTTTTTGCTTAGCATTCACTTGGATACAAACTAAATACTCAGATATTAGGCCTTCTATAATAAATTCTAAGTTTGGCTTTTTAAATTCTTTCTTTCCCATTTGCAAAATCTTCCAATTGTTTTCGAATAAACCTGTGGGCATAAGGGTCCCAAGACCCCACTGGTTTTGGGTGGCATCTATTCATTTGAATTACTATGTTCTGATTTTGAGGCAGACTGGAAAAATATAAAATAAACAATAAAATTCAAACAGTTAATGTTAACAAATACTATAACAAGCATCTTAATACAATAAAGTGACTAAAGCCTACTAAATTATTAAACAAAATAAAATTCTAACCAATGTAACAAGATTCAAAATAAAATTCTTACAGTCACAAATGTTCTTAACATGTTAACGTAATTTCACTAAGTCTATGTTGACACTATTACTGCTTTATATCATTTTCAAATGTAATTCAATCTTACTTTAGTCTGAGAAATGTCCCAAAGAGCAGAAGTTACACATATTCAGGAAAAGTCCATAAGGCACTGAAGTTGTAGTTACATTCCACACTCTGTAGCTAGAGTCTAAGTCTAAATAACCACTGCTTTTAACTGGAATTAGGAGCAGGTCCCAGACTACAATAGGCATGGGCATTGAGACAAGAAGAAAAAAGGAGACACTATACATTAAAGCAACAAAAATCAGACTGTTATGACCCCTAGTTGAGATCTTCGAGGGATAAATAAAACTCAAATATTAAGCAAGACATAGTAAGTGGCCCTCGTGTTTACAAGAAATGAGATCAGTTTACCTGCTACTTGGAAGAAATACCTTAGGCCCATAAACGGTGTCTTGAGATGGGGCCAATGGCCTTGGGCACTTTCTAGCCTTCAGTGGTAGGTCCCAGCATGCTGGGCAAGATCAGGTCACAGGTAGCTAGCTGGAAAGGGTTGGAAGAGACTGAACCCTCCCTCTGTGGAGCAAGGAGGCAGCTTACCTTCTCGTGTCCCTTTTTCCCCACAGCAAAGGTGTGTCCCCTGGTTGGGGCTGAGAAGGCCTCAGCTCAATGACCTTTCTTTCCACTCTTGAAGCAGGGCCCTGATGGAATCTTATGAAGCCCCTTTCGGGCATTGGAGCCTTTAAGGGTATATGCCAAAAGCTGATATTTCTCCTGATCTCTTTTGGGCTCCACTTGCCTTTTCTGTTACTATCTCAGTCATTATAGACATTAAAAGCCATGCTCAGAAAATCTTGCTGACGGGCTTGAGGGTCCTTTTCAGTTTCTATAACTTTTGGAAAAAGACAAAAGACAGCGTTATTAGCTGAAATAAATCAAGAAAAATAGGTTTGCTGTCTCCTTTAGGATTCCAGAGTCTCTCCACTGCTGAATAACTCAGTACATTAGCATTCAAAAGAAATTTCAAACAAAGAGCATGATAAAAATAGATTTGCAGCAGTTTCAGGATATGACTCCTTTTCTTATATTACCTAGCATTGAACAATATTGTTTCAAAAATGATAACAAACTAAACATTACATCAAAAGACATTATTAACAATTTCTAATATTTAAACTAAGATTTCAGTATTACAGGACTATAAAACAGTTAATAAAAGAATTAATGAAAGGCCTTTGAAAGAACATATACATTTTAACATGGAAAATACCTTTTACACAATAGTGGGGGGGGAAGCAATAAGTCACCATTCCTAACCTAGTGGTCAGAAAACCTATTAGTTAATAGAGTCAATTATTAACAGTACAATAACTGAATTTTCTTTTAAGAGTCAATTTTACATTTAAACTACATATGTAGGCACCTTCCCTATTGAGGCAGTGACCACACTTGGCACTCCGTTAGAGAGCTATACCTAAAAGGGCAAAAAAGCCTTATGTGGCCCACAAGCTGTTTGTGAATGGCAGTTTGCCGACCAGAATTCTTAGGAAAAGGAGGAAGAGGAAGAGGCATCCGATGTGCCTGTCCCTCTTTGCACAACCTGAGGAATGACTGAACCCTATCCTGGCCAAGCGCAGGATCGCAGCAGCAGCGAGGCTCTGGGCTTAGTCCCAAAGCAGCACTTTCTCAGGGCTCTGTTCCCTTCTCCTTCACTGCCGGAATAGGGACACAGTTGCCATGGGAGAGGTGGCATGGACGGGCGGGCGTTTGGACCCAGCATTTCCAAAAACCAAGCCAACTTTCATACCCTTCCCCCATCAGCTGTTTAGCATTATTTCTTATAATTAGCAGCAAATTAAAATACAATTTTTATAAATTTACCTTCCTAACAATGGGCTGCTTTAGCCTATATGAGGTTTCCAATTTTTCTCACAATTCCTTGAAAATTCTTTTTACGATTTTTACTATTATGGCTAATGCAGTAGGTCTCCCTTATGAACTCCATGCCTTCTACATAACTGAGAGGCTTATAGAGGACCCAACACCCCCTTGACCTTCAGGAGAGTGTTGAAACCTTTTTCTCTAATTTTTTTACACCAGTGGAGGTCAACAAGCCACTATCCTCAATCCACGGAGGGCTTATTTCTAATAATTTTATTCCCTATAATCCTGCTACTTATGATTCTATTACTTCTTCTGGAGCTGCAATTTAATTTAAGAAACTGACAATTAACTAGCAAGGTCCACACCTATGGTTTGTTAATTTAAATTTTTTTTTTCCTTTAAGATTTTTCTAAAGCAAAGTTTTAATTTTACTACTATTCCTATCCTGTATTCTCTAAATGGGCAAAACTTCTTTCGGTCAGTAGGCGGATATTTGAAACTAGTTTCTATTCTATATTTTTAATTACCTCACCCTTACTTTATCGCCTTCCCCGTCGCTCCACACACAGCAAGCTGAACCCTAGCCTAACTGTGCATCTGGAGGCAGCAGTGGGGCTCACTTCTTGGCGCTCAGCCTTCTGCCTGCTGTTTGCCTTCTGCTTGGGTACACTGTGGTGGCAAGGGCAGAAGCGTGGCTAAGGGAGGAGGGGGCATGTCTACGTTCACCTCTGCATGGCAGCACCCCCACTCCATCATTCTGCACACCGCGCATCCTGGCTCGGCTTTTCTCTTTTCCGTGGCTGCTTGTAATATGGGACATGTATTTTTCCAATGTCCTTTTTCCTTACAATAAGTGCATTGATTCTTTCCTAGCTGAGTCCTATTCTTTTTCAAATTTCTTTTCTTTCTTTTTTTTTACCCTCTCCTTTAATAGAATTTACACTAACTTCCTCATAATCCTTCTCAAGGGTAGCCATGTACTCACGTGCCTTGGAGAACTCGCCTTCCTCCTCCAGGGGTCCCTTATTCTTAGAAGAGTTTTGTCTCTTGGAGTGCTGCTCCTATTGTTTTATTCTTTTTTCCTGTTTTTGAATCAAATTTTGCATGACCAAGAAAACATGGCACCTGCTTTGTATTGAGTATGTTTTAAGCCATTGTGGTGGATTTATTGTTAAATTTAGCCACCGAACAATGTATGGAAACTGATCGGGACAGCCTGGGTTTCTAGTGACAATATTCCAGAAAGTTGTTATTATCCGGGGATTAAAAGTCCCAGTTGTGCCTGACCAGGCAGTGGAAGTGGACAGAGTGTCTGACTGGGATGCGGAGGACCCAGGTTCTAGACTCCAAGCTCGCCAGTTTGAGCGTGGACCCATCTGGCTTGAGCAAAAGCTCGCCAGCTTGGGTCCAAGGTTGCTGGCTCGAGCAAGGGGTTTCTTGGTCTGCTGAAGGCCGCAGTCAAGGCACATGTGGGAAAGCAATCAAAGAACAACCGTGGTGTCGCAACGGCAACAAAAAATGAATGATTGATGCTTCTCATCTCTCTCCGTTCCTGTCTATCCTTCTCTATCCCTCTCTATGACTCTCTCTCGCTGTCCCTATAAAAAATAAATAAAATAAAATAAAATAAAAGTCCCAGTTGCTGCTAGTTATTATAAAACTGAAACTTGTTTCAGGAGAATCTAAGAATTAGTGCACTAACAAGAAAGATAAAACAGATAATTAGCTAGCATCCAGAATAAAAGGCGTTTGACTATAGAGGTATTAATTATTACACAAGACAAGGGGAAGAAGTCAACAGAAGAGAATAATTTCCTTCAGGGGAGAAATCTAACAGGGCACCCCAAAGTTAGAATTTGAGAACAAAGAGAATAATAGTTTGCCACTTAAGATTGCTTTTTAGTTAGAAGCTTCCAATTTTGACACAAAAGACCCAAGCCAGGCTTTAAAACAGACATATTTAGACATTAAACAAAGGACTTACACACACACACACACACACACACACACACGAGCGCGTTTTTATAGACGAGGGCAGGGCTTCCCCTCAAGGCCTCTCAGGTGTATGCAGGCCGTGTCCCTGCAAGAACTTCAAACTTAAACTCAGGAATTTTAGACAAAAGGAAGGAAAAGAATGAGATCTCGACAAATACAAAAGTGTCCCTGAAAAGTCCTGAGACAGGACTGATCAGCTCAGTATCAATTCAGTCCCTACCCAGGTCTCCTCCTGAGAACTCTACCAAATGTGGAGACAAATTTCGAATCAGTAAAGCAGCTGGTTCTACCTACATACTGGAGTATCAAATCAGTAAAACAAAAGATCCATTCCACTTTCGCCTCTGGAATTTCAAACTAGTAAAACAAAAGATTTATGTTACCTACTCACTGGAGTTACAAATTAGTAAAACCACAAACCTAGACTGCCCATAGATCTAGATTGACCTTACCTACAGGCTGTCAGAGTTTCAAATCAGCAAAACAGGGGATCTGCCTTACCTACACACCGGAGTTACAAATTAGTAAGTCACAAGTCTGCTTTACCTACATCTAGTCCCAGACCAGTACCAGTCCTAAATAGAAAAGCAAAAGCAAGAATTCAGAGTAAAGCCAGAACATTTAGTAAAGCAAAAAGAGTTGCTTTACCTACCTCCTCGAGTTCTCTGCCAAATAATCCAAATTGTTGAATTTGGGAACCGAGAGGCATCTACTGGAAAACTGTTCGGACCCACAGGAAGACTGGGAGCTCTGAAAATATGTCAGGTGGTGACTCTCCTCGAGATTCAAGTGGGACCGGAGAGCCTCCTGGAGAGACCAGCCGATTCGGGGTGTCTTTACCCCATAAAGCGAAACAACATTAGGCCCCACATTGGGCGCCAAATGTTGTAAAGTACCCGATCTTCAATTCCACGGGTTTTTGTAGAGACAACAAATCCAGATGAGTTTTGAAGAGTTTTATTAAAGGAGGAGATTTATTAATATGCTAGCCACATATGGCTTACATGGGGCAGCAGTCCCAAATCATGTGCATTTATAATAGTCTAGGGGCTGGTTATATACCCTTAATTATACACAGGCGGGGGAAAAGCCTGACATCACGGCATAAGCTTATAACCTTTGTTTTCACCTACACAGGTTTGGGAAAAGGATGAAGGGGGGATGGGACACAACTCATTAGCAAGTTTATAACATCTGTCTATAGGATTGGTAAAAGATGCTTCTACACATTACAAGGCAACACAATGGTAAAAATGTAACTTTACATATTAAAGATATTCCTATATTTTCTAGTGTTCATTTGCTATTCCTTTGTCCAGAGTTACATACATTAACTACATGCTTTCAGGAGGGGAGAGGTAGTTTCCATGGGGACAAATACCTGTAAATGGCCCATTAATATAAGAAAAGGTTTAATTTAATTTTCCTCTTCCTGCACCTGGCTAGCTATCCACCTATTTCCTTACAGGTGTGGGGGGAGGTCAGAGAATCCAAATCTCCTTCCCCTCCGCATTTACAATACAATGCTATCAGCCATCCTGGTTTGTTGCAAATAACACAAGTACAAAGATCATTTACAAAATCTCTCTGCCCACCTAGCCCAAATTAATAAAATGTTCTTAAAGCTTCCTAAAATATTAATATTAATTTTGTAGCTTTCGGTACCTTACAACACATATATTCATGTTTTTCTGTAATTATTATATCAAATATATTATTTTTATTAATACCACTTTTAGCTAAAGTAATCAACTTTTGTTTTGTTTACATAGAAAACTGAAAGACAGAAAACCAAGCACTGTTTAGCTCAACTTTTATGAGTACACACTATAGATTACTTGTTAAGTTTTTTGATTTTTTTTATATATATATTTTATTATTATTAATTCTAATGGGGTGACACCAATAAATCAGGGTACATATGTACAATGAAAACATCTCCAGGTTATCTTATCATTCAATTGTGTTGCATACCCATTACCAAAAGTCAAATTGTCCTCTGTCACCTTCGATCTGGTTTTCCCTGTGTCCCTCCCCTCCTCCCTATCCCACTCTTCCCTCCCTCCCCCCATCCCATAACCACCACTCTCTTGTCCATGTCTCATATTCTCACTTTTATGTCCCACCTATGTATGGAATCATGCTGTTCTCAGTTTTTCTTTTTTTCTGATTTACTTATTTCACTCCGTATAATGTTATCAAGGTACATCCATTTTGTTATAAATGATCCGATGTCATCTTTTCTTATGGCTGAGTAGTATTCCATAGTATATATGTACCATAGCTTTTTAATCCACTCGTCTTCTGACGGACACTTGGGCTGGTTCCAGATCTTCGCTATTGTGAACAATGCTGCCACGAACATGGGGGCGCATTTCTTCTTTTCGAACAGTGCTATGGTATTCTTAGGGTATATTCCTAAAAGTGGGATAGCTGGGTCAAAAGGCAGTTCGATTTTTAACTTTCTGAGGAATCTCCAAACTGTTTTCCACAGTGGCTGCACCAGTCTGCATTCCCACCAGCAATGCAGAAGGGTTCCCTTTTCTCCACATCCTCGCCAGCACTTATTCTGTGTTGTTTTGCTGATGAGTGCCATTCTGACTGGTGTGAGGTGATATCTCTTTGTGGTTTTAATTTGCATTTCTCTAATGATTAGTGATGTTGAGCATTTTTTCATATGCCTATTGGCCATCTGTATGTCCTCTTTGGAGAAATTTCTATTCATTTCTTTTGCCCATTTTTTGATTGGGTTGTTTGTCTTCCTGGTGTTGAGTTTTATAAGTTCTTTATAAATTTTAGTTATTAACCCCTTATCAGATGTGCTGTCAAATATGTTCTCCCATTGTGTGGTTTGTCTTTTTATTTTGTTCCTATTGTCTTTAGCTGTGCAAAAACTTTTTAGTTTGATATAGTCCCATTTGTTTATCTTGCCTTTTATTTCAGTTGCCCGTGGAGATAAATCGGCAAATATACTGCTGCTACAGATGTCGGAGAGCCTGCTGCCTATGTTTTCTACTAAGATGCTTATGGTTTCACGGCTTACATTTAAGTCTTTTATCCATTTTGAGTTTGTTTTTGCGAATGGTGTAAGTTGATGGTCTAGTTTCATTTTTTTGCAGGTAGATGTCCAATTTTCCCAACACCATTTGTTAAAGAAGCTGTCTTTACTCCATTGTATGTTCTTTCCTCCTTTGTCAAATATCAGTTGTCCATAAAGCTGTGGGTTTATTTCTGGGTCCTCTGTTCTGTTCCATTGATCTATGTACCTGTTCTTATGCCAGTACCAGGCTGTCTTGAGTATAATGGCCTTATAGTAAACCTTGATATCTGGAAGAGTGATACCTCCTGCTTTATTTTTTCTTTTTAAGATTGCTGAGGCTATTCGTGTTTTTTTTTTGGTTCCATATAAATTTTTGGAATATGTGTTCTATATCTTTGAAGTATGTCGTTGGTATCTTAATTGGTATTGCATTGAATTAATAAATTGCTTTGGGTAATATAGACATTTTAATGATGTTTATTCTTCCTAGCCATGAGCACGGTATATGCTTCCACTTGTTTGTATCTTCCTTGATTTCTTTTATCAATGTTCTATAATTTTCCGAGTACAAGTCCTTAACCTCCTTGGTTAAATTTACTCCTAGGTACTTTATTTTTTTGGCTGCAATAGTGAAGGGGATTGTTTCCTTAATTTCTTTTGCTGATATTTCATTGTTGGTATATAGAAATGCCTCTGATTTCTGAGTATTAATTTTATAACCTGCCACCTTGCTGAAATCATTTATAAGGTCCAGTAGTTTTTTGACTGAGACTTTAGAGTTTTCAATATACAATATCATATCATCTGCAAATAGTGACAGTTTTACTTCTTCTTTTCCAATTTGGATGCCTTTTATTTCTTCTTCTTGTCTGATTGCTGTAGCTAGGACTTCCAGAACTATGTTGAATAAGAGTGGTGAAAGGGGGCATCCCTGCCTGGTTCCTGATTTAAGGGGATTGCTTTTAATCTTTGTCCATTTAGTATGATGTTTGCTGTCAGTTTATCGTAGATGGCCTTTATCATGTTAAGGAATGATCCCTGTATTCCCACTTTCCTGATAGTTTTGAGCATGAATGGGTGCTGGATTTTATCAAATGCCTTTTCTGCATCTATTGAAATTATCATGTGATTTTTGTCCTTCCTTTTGTTTATGTGATGAATCCCATTGATTGATTTGCGAATATTGAACTAGCCTTGCCTCTCCAGAATAAATCCCACTTGATCGTGGTGTATGATTTTTTTCATATATTGCTAGATCCGGTTGGCTAATCTTTTTTGAGAATTTTAGCGTCTAAATTCATCAGGGATATAGGCCTATAATTTTCGTTCTTTGTGTTGTCTTTGCCCGGTTTTGGGATCAGAATTATGCTCGCCTCATAAAAGGAGTTTGGAAGTCTTCCTTCCACTTGAATTTTTTGAAATAGCTTGAGGAGGATAGGAGTTAGTTTTTCTTTGAATTTTTGATAGAATTCACTTGTGAAGCCATCAGGCCCAGGACTTTTCTTTTTTGGGAGTTTTTTGATAACTGTTTCGATCTCATTTGCTGTAATTGGTCTGTTTAGGTGTTCTGATTCTTCCAGATTGATTTCTGGAAGGTTATATCATTCAAGAAATTTGGCCATTTCACCAAGATTGTCTAATTTTTTGGCATATAGTTCTTCATAGTAGTTTCTTACAATGCTTTGTATTTCTATTGTGTCAGTTGTTATTTCTCCACTGTCTTTTCTAATTTTATTTATTTGAGTACTCTCTCTTTTTTTCTTGGTGAGTCTAGTTAAAGGTTCATCAATCCTGTTTACCTTTTCAAAGAACCAGCTTCTGGTTTCATTGATCCTCTGTATTGTTTCCTTAGCCTCTATGTCATTTATTTCTGCTCTGATCTTTATTATTTCCTTCCTTCTACTTGTCTTGGGTTTTATTTGTTGTTGTTTTTCTAGTTCTTTTAGATGCAGGGTCAGGTTGCTTATTTGAGCTTTTTCTAGTTTCTTTTCATATGCCTGTAGTGCAATAAACTTCCCTCTCAGAACTGCTTTTGCTGTGTTCCATAAATTTTGAGTTGATGTATGCTCATTATCATTTGTTTCTAGAAACTTTTTTATTTCTTCTTTGATCTCATTGTTAATTCATTCATTATTTAATAACATGCTATTTAGTTTCCAAAATTTGAGTATTTTTCAGTTTTTTTGTGGTTAATTTCTAGTTTCATGGCATTGTGATCAGAGAAAGTGCTTGATATGATTTCAATCTTTTTAAATTTATTGAGACCATTTTTGTGTCCTAACATGTGGTCTATCCTAGAAAACATACCATGAGCGCTTGAGAAGAATGTATATTCTAGTGCTTTAGGGTGAAAAGTTCTGAAGATATCTATTAAATCAAGTTGATCTAGTGTCTCCTTTAAGTCTGCTGTTTCTTTATTGATTTTCTTTCTTGAGGATCTATCCAGTGTTGTTAGAGGGATATTGAAATCCCCTACTATGATAGTATTGCTGTTAATCTCGCCCTTTATATCCATCAAAATCTGCTTTATGTATGTCGGGGCTCCTATATTTGGTGCATAGATACTTATAATAGTTATATCTTCCTGTTGAATTGTTCCCTTTATCATTATGTAGTGTCCTTCTTTATCTCTTACTACATCCTTTATTTTAAAGTCCATTTTGTCTGATATAAGTATTGCTACCCCGGTTTTTTTTTCATTTCCATTTGCATGAAATATTTTTTTTCATCCTTTTACCTTCAGTCTATGAGCATCTTTTGTTTTAAGGTGTGTCTCTTGTAGACAGCATATGTATGGGTCCTGTTTCTTTATCCATGCAGCTACCCTATGTCTTTTGATTGGATCATTTAATCCATTTACATTTAAGGTTATTATTGATATGTAGTTGTTTATTGCCATTTTATTCTTAAAAGCTATATTCTTCTTTTGCTCTATTCATTCCTCCCTTTAAACTGTTCACAAGAGGCCCCTTAGTATCTCTTGTAGAATTGGTTTGGTTTTTATGAATTCCTTCAGGTTTTCTTTTTCTGGGAAGCTCTTTATTTCTCCTTCAATTTTAAACGTTAGCCTTGCTGGATAAAGTAGTCTTGGTTGTAGGTTCTTGTTCTGCATTACTTTGATTATATCTTGCCATTCCCTTCTGGCCTCAAGTGTTTCTGTTGAAAAGTCCGATGTCATCCTTATGGGGGCTCCTTTGTAGGTGATAGCCTTTTTTTTCTCTAGCAGCTTTTAAAATTTTTTCTTTATCCATTAGCTTTGGTAATTTAACTATGATATGTCTTGGTGTAGATCTTTTTGGGTTTCTCTTTAATGGAGTTCTGTGTGCTTCTTGAACGTGTGGAGTGTTTCCCAGCCTTAATTTAGGAAAGTTTTCTGCTATGATTTGATTGAATAAAGTTTCCATTTCCTGTCCTCTCTCCTCTTCTTCAGGCACCCCTATGATGCGAATGTTGTTTCTCTTCATGTTGTCACAAAGCTCCCTTAGAGTTTCCTCACAATTTTTAAGTCTCTTTTCCTTTTTCTTCTCTGCTTCTGTGCCTTTGTTTATTGTGTCCTCTAACTCGCTTCTTCGATCCTCAGCATCATCCATCCTGCTTTTAATTCCTTCCATTGTGGTCTTCAGTTCTGATACTGTATTTGTCATTTCTGTCTGATTCTTTTTTATTCTTTCAATTTCGTTTTTTATACTTGTTATCTCTTTATTTAGATGTTCATAATGACTATCCATTGTTGCTCTAATTTTATTGAACATCCTAACTATCATTATTCTAAATTCTGCTTCTGGTAATTTGGTTATATCTGGTTCATTCAGGTTCTTCTCTGGGGATTTCTCTTGATTCATTTGGTTTGCATTCCTCTGCCTGCCCATTTTTTCTGTGTATAAGCAAGTTGTGGCCACTGGAGTCTTGTAGGTGTTGCCTTTGTGTTCTCTAGGTGTGGTCTGTCTGTAGGCCCCCCACCCCCTCTGCCGGTGCCTAGGGTGGTTGGGTATGAGTGTTACCATCGCCGGCCCACTGTGGCTTTTGCTGTGATTTCTGCCTCTCCTCCGTGGGAGGGGCTGTCACTGAAGCCACAAGTCTTAGCACCAAGGGTACAGGTGGGCACCTTTGCTCAGCTGCGGACCCAGCCTATTTTGGACTTCTGCCCAGAACCCTCAGTCAGAGCGTGCTCACCACAGTTTCGCGGGTTGGGCAGGGCTTTTGACGTGCTCTCAGCTGTGAGCATTTGTCCGTCCGGAGCCTTAGCCCCGCCCTCGAGGCCAGGGCCCTTCTGCGCAGGGTCGGAAACCAAGGTTTATTGGGCCGGGCGTGTTTGCTGGCTTCCGCTCAGCTGCATACTTCCGCTCGTCCCGGACTCTACCCTGCCCCCGCGTTCCGAGCCTGCTCGTGCCCATATGAATGCAATCCGCGGTTTCTCCGGCCGGGCGGGGATAGTAGTGTGAGCTCAAATGCGAGCTTCCACTTGTCTCGGGGACTAGCACGTTCTTGCGCTCGGAGCCCGCTCGTGCACGTATACTGGCCAACCGCGGTTTCTCCGGCCTGGGGTGGGGGCTGGTAGCGTGAGCTCAGCCGCAAGCCCCTGCCCGTCCCTGGTCCTAGCCCGGTCCCCGCGGTCAGGGCCGGCCTGCGCAGGGTCGTAGAGCAGATTTCTGCCCGTTCCTGGCCTCCCGCTTTGTCCCCGTAAGTGGGGTTAAAGGTGGGCCCGCAGCTCCCGGTCCGCTTTCGCGTGTCCCCTCTTACCCTCTGGGCTAGACCGAGCTCCCACCGGCTTGGCCTTTGCCCATGCCGACAGAACCGCGTTTCAGCGTCCTGTCGCCCCAAACCCTTAAGCAGCCCTCAGCAGAGTAGGAAGGAACTTAATACTCCACACTGTGGGCCTGGGAGTTCCCTCACTTGTTTCACAGCTCAACACTGTCCAAACACCTCTTCTAGGCTCTGAGACTGCAGGCTGGGGCTTGGTTCCTGGGACCCAGGTCCCTCCCTCTCCGCCAAACTCTCCTCCCGCCCTGTGGGTCTCTCCGGGCTGCCGTTTGCTCCGGGGAGCTGGGCAGCCCTCTTCGCGTTTTCGCTATTCCTACCAGTCTCAATGTGGCTTCTGCAGTGTTCCTTGGTTGAAGAGTCTACTTAGTTTAGTTCATAGTTGGTTTATCCAGATGATGGTTCTTTAAATTGAGTTATAATCCACTTTGGTTCTGGGAGTTGGAAGTTGGTACGTCCGCCTACTCCGTCGCCATCTTGCTTCTCCTTACTTGTTAAGTTTTAAAGTGGTAAAATGGACATATTGTACATAATATCATCCAACCTATTTGCACATTGTGTTAATTCATAGGCATTTCATAATATATAAAAATTACCTAAAACTATCTTAAATAACCAAAGCTTTGTATCATTTTTACTTAGAAATTGTCCAAGCATCTAAAGATTAATTTAGCATTTGTAGGGTTTAGAAAAGTTAACTGAGAATCTCAAAGATTAAAATTTTAACTAAAATTTAGCTAGAGCTTTATACAGTATTGTTAAAGAATAAACTGAGGCATGGTAAAAATGCTGTTGGAGCACAACCAATTCCAGTAGAACAGTTGAGTCTGGGAGTGATCTGGAGTGAAAGGGAACCTGGGAGACTTTATTATAGAGGCAGCAGCAGAGGAAACACTCTGACTGGCTTTAACTGAAGCAGTGCCCTTGCTTGGGAAAGCTTGATTGGCTGTTTGGGATTGGGCTCTTTATGTTTCAGCTTCTTAACCTTGAGGCATTACAGGCTTAGGTTTTGTTTTGCTCACAGGGTCTACTAAGGCATTAAAGCCACCTCACTATAATGGCCTCCTTGTTTAACTAAATTAATAATACAAGTATAAACTTACCTGTAAAGCCAGTGGCCAAGGCCACCAATAGGGCCGCCTGGCCAGTGCAGGTTCACATTAGATTCGGACAGTCGGTAATGAAACAACGGAGCCAAGAACTGGTGAGCCATCAGTTTTAATTCTAGCTTGCACCCAGCGGGCAAGCAAAAACACACACTGGGCTCCAAAACCCACTCATTCAGTGCTCACAAAGCTACTGACTTATCCGAGTTTACTAGAATCAAAAGGTTTCTAGCTCACCAGACTTATTCACCTCTGTTTCTCATCTCCTCTCTACACAAACTGGCTTCTTCCTCAGCATTCCACCATCTTGGCTGCCTCCTCTCTTCCACATGGCCTTAATCTGCTCTCCTTTCTAATATTAACCTCAGGAACCAAGAGAGCAAGCTCCCAGTCTGCCCCACTTTATAATGTAGAAATCCAAACCTTTAATCCAATCAACAAACAAGGAAGCCTCTGATACAAAGTCACTTATCTGAGGCATAACGGGATTCCTCATGAGAGTGCACCATCCTACATCATCCAATCAGTCAAGGGTGTGGAGAAAAGCTTACTCTTAAAACTAAGCCTTAGGCTATAACGACCCAGCATGCCCACAGCCTGTCCCAGAACACACATTAATATCAACAAACTTCCATGTGGTCAGTGCCATCTTTAACAAAGTGAGCATAATATATTTCATCTGCCCAACATTACCATATAAAAGGTTAATTACAATACCCATTCAAGAAGAGAGATTATATTTTTTTTAAAAAATTGATTTTAGAGAGAGGAAGAGAGAGAGAGAAGCATCAATCTGTTCCTGTATGTGCCCAGGTTGGGGATGCTCCCTCAATCTCTGTGTGTCTGGTTGATGTTCAACCAACCGAACCATCTGGCTAGGGATATAATTTAAATATAAGCCATATAGTTAAAAATTCCTGAAGTATGAAAATAACATTGATGGCCTTCTGCATAAACAAAGTGGTCTCTTTAGACAAATAACACAAAGGTTCTCCTTCTGAGGTTTTGTGTTTTTTGGTGTTGTCTTCTAATGTGTCTCTCGTGTGAAAGTCTTCAACATGCCTCAGGTCCCCAAAGTGGTCACAACTCCCTGCTAAAGTTATACCAGAAGTACACATCGATTAGCTGACAGGCCCATGATGTTCTATCAAATGTAAAACATTACTGTCTGTCTTAGGCTGACTACTGACCTGAGAAACGTGATTAGAAGGCAAAATGGGTGGATAGAAGGATTGTCCCAAAGCAAACTTCTCACACAAAGGCAAGACAGACAAATTTTCACAAATAAGTTGGTGGGAAAAGCAGACAGAAGGTAGGAGATAGTTTTTAAAGCTAAATTCACCAGAGGACACCAAAGTCTGATCAGAACCCCCAAACCTAGCATGACATTGAGGCCACAGAGCATCAGAATGCAAATTACTGTAAAACCCATGTAACCAGGGACAGAGGGGCTGTAACAGATCCCAGATATGTACAGTATTACCAAATTGAAGGTCCTTTTCACTGCAATATGGTTTGAGGTGGAGCCTTGGTAGAATCTCCAAATGGTCCTATCCTGATTAGTTCACTCAGGCTGCTGTAACAAAAATACCATAGACCGGATGGCGTACAAATAACAGAAATTTCATGTAGTGCTGGGAGCTAGGAAGTCTTATGAGCAAGGCCAAGAGATTTGGTGTCTGGTGAGAAAATACTTCCTGGTCAAAGGTAGTCATCTTCCCTCTATCTTTATCTGGAAGAAAGGGCAAGGGAGCTCTCTCTGGGTCTCTTTCATAAAGGTGCTAATTCTCTTTTTGAGGCTTTCACCTTCTTGACTTCATCACCTCCCAAAGGCCCCACCCACCTCCAAACAACATCACACTCCATGCAGGGCACCGTTTGATTACAATGTGCCCCTGGCTTTATCCTATGACAGTAAAGTACAAAGGAGTCAGGAAGGTAATGAAAACATTACTAAGACAGCACCAGGAAAATCTCTAAAGTGGCAAGGAGCCTCACTATGCATCTTGGCCTTATTATCAAAGCCACATTCACCAAATTGTTAATATTCTTGTATTCCCAAAAAAACCCAGGGTTCCAGAAAGATAGATGCTGTCTATTAAGAAAAAATAATATGTGAACTACAAGTTACAAAGCCTTATTTTTTATATTGATTGATTTCAGCGTTAGGGTAAAAATAAATTCTGAAATAAAGTCAATTTCAGCATCATGTGAACACAAAGATTTAACATTTAATCTTTATCTCTCAAGTGGCCCCTTAGAAAGCACTGTGGGGTAAGAAATGTGTGTGTTTAATTAAGCTTTTATTTAATTTCTATGGTAAGTAAATTGGGAGGAAAAAATATACATGAATTCTCTAACTACTATATGATGTACAGAAGTTTTACTATTTTAAATACAATTGTTTATTAAAGTGCTTTCATATTTCAATATAATGATTTGAGTTATCATAACTAATAATTTAGGCAAAAGGAGAATGATTAGTGTTGACTCTTGATATTTTGCTTATCTAGTGAATTTATGCAAGTGTTCTTTATCATGCCTTATGACAACGCCTCAATATTTTATAATATGTCATTAGTACACTTAAAATATATAGAAAAGAAAAATTTTAAAATCTTTAATACACACTGTTGGGCAGATAAAATTTATTATGCTCACTTTGTTAAAGATGGTGCTGCCCACATGGAAGTTCGTTGATATTAATGTGTATTCTGGAACAGGCTGTAGGCAGGCCTGGTCATTGTAGCCTAAGGCTTAGTTTTAAGAGTAAGCTCTTCTCCACACCCTTGACTGATTGGATGATGTAGGGTGGTGCACTCTCCTGAGGAATCCCACTATACAGAGACTTCTTTGTTTGTATAATTGGATTAAAGGTTTTGATTCTATGGTATAAAGTGGGAGAGACCAGTAGCTTGATCTCTCTCTCTTGGTTCTTGAGGTATTAGAGAGGAGAGCAGATTAAGGCCATGTGGAGGAGAAGTAGCCAAGATGGCAGAGTGCTGAGGAAGAAGCCAGTTTGTTAAGAGTTTGTGCAGGAGGAGATGGGAAACAGAGGTGAATAAGTCTGGTGAGCTAGAAACCTTTGATTCTAGGAAACTCGGATAAGTCAGTAGCTTTGTGAGCACTGAATGTGTGGGTTTTGGAGCCCAGTGTGTGTTTTTGCTTGCCCACCGGGTGCAAGCTAGAATTAAAGCTGATGGCTCACCAGTTCTTGGCTCTGCTGTTTCATTACCGACTGTTCGAATCTAATGTGAACCTGCATTGGCAAGGCGGTTGTGATGGCGGCCTCAGCTACGGGCTTTACACACACTCAGTTACTTTCCATTATAGAAATTAATGGAAACATACACATCTTAGTGACTAAAGGCATAAAACACTGACTAGTAAAATTAACAGGGTATGATACAGAAAACTAGACAAATATAAGCATAATCACATAACTCAATTTCCAAATTTAAATAAGGAAGACAACAGGATTATAGAGTGACAGTAGATTTCCTGTCCTATTTTTTCCCTTGAAACAACAGACTTAAGAGATAAGATTTTATATTTTCAAGAAGTTCAAACATAACTTTTAAAAAAACAAATTAAAGCTTGAATTCTAGAATAAAAGTACTACAGCTGATTTTTAAATGGTATAATTAAAAGAGGGACAACTGAATTATTTAGGTACCTTGCTCAAACACACACATCAGCTGCCTAGGAAATTTTGAGATGATCAATCATTCAGGTTTGCAGATTACCAAATGCATTTTTCTAAATGTCACATAAAGGTTGAGCAGAGTTTCTTCAAGGACACTGCAACTTTAGAATGTTAACTATGGAGACAGATTAAGCTGTTCGTAGGAAAGGAGAGTAGAAATGTGCTACCTTAAGAAGTTACACAGAAAAGTCAATGTAAAGTTTGATAAATGTTAAGAATGTAATATAGAACAAAAAAACATACTGTATAAACTATAAGAAGAAAACATAAATATTAGCAATTTAAAATATTTCTTAAATTTATTTTATTTTTATTTTATTCATTTTAGAAAGGAGACACAGAGTGAGAGAGAGAGAGAGAGAGAGAGAGAGAGAGAGAGAGAGAGAGAAAGGGGGAAGAACTGGAAGCATCAACTCCCATATGTTCCTTGACCGAACCAGTACAGGGTTTTGACTGGCGACCTCAGTGTTCCCAGGTCGACGCTTTATCCACTGTGCCACTACAGGTCAGGCTAAAATATTTCTTTAAAAATGAACTATTTATTGGTTATTTTCTTTATCAAAGTAATAACTAATTTCTCACTAGACAATACTAGCATAGTTTTGCTTTAGTTTTTAAAATCTTTACACTAGCTGGCTAGATAACATACTATAAAATCTAAGCTAAATAATCTTAACCTTTATTAACATGACTCTAATGTAGTGTTAGTAAAAACTGAGACCATTTAACATTCTGACTAATTATATAAAACTAGCTCCACATTCAATCTTGTACAAAAGAATATACAGCCAACAGGAAAATAACTGCAAAACCAAAATCAGCATGTGATTTTTACACATTAGTATGTTTTAAAGTAAAGAGATTGCTAGAATGTTTAACAACTTTGCCACACTGTTGAAATCAGAGTTTTATTCCTAGAGTAGGGACAATATAAAGCTAGTACTTCTAAGAACATTGAGATATCAGAAGTTGTTAAGTACAGAATTGGTTTAACAACTAGAGATTGGTCTTGTATGTATTATCCAGCACCATTGCTTTTTCTGTTAAAACAACCCAAAATAAACACATCAAATGCAAGTTTCTTTATTTCTTGCTGATTTTCACAGGTGATCCTTTGATGTTGAGTTTGTCCACAAAAACATCTGGCCTTCTTCCATGTTCAACAACTGGACTTGGATGAAATTTCTCCCTGAGAAATAGACATATGAAAATTAATATCGTTATTTAAATAGTGGTTTATAAATCATTAAAAACATGTTAGAAACCACTGTAATTTAAGCAAAATTTTCTTTTAAGAGTTCCTTAATAGTTTTGAAAAACACTTGGCAGACTATTTTACTTAACATTTACAAGTAGCAGCTGCTGTCCTGAGACAGATTTAATAATTTATGGTTTAACCATGCTGTCCAACATGGTAGCCACTGGCAATATTATTTATTTTAAAATTTTAATTAAAATAAAAAATTTAAAATTCACTTCCTCAATTGCACCAGTCACATTTTAAGTATGATTCAATAATTGCATGTGGCTAGTGGATACGTTTTTAGACAGTATAGATATATAACATTTACATCATTGCATACATCCATTTTAGAAAGTTCTATCACATGGTGCTAGTTTACAGAAAATGTCCCTCATAAACCATAGACTTATAGATCATCTATAAAGAACATGCTTTCTTCTACTGGGACCTGGATTTCATAGTCAATCTTACCACTGTTAGGTTTTCATCAATAAACTTTTCAAAAAATATTATCTAAAATTAATATGAGTGCAGACTTTCTATAGAAAATACCAGAGCTCTAAATTCCTAATAGGCCCTGGCCAGACAGACAGCTCAGTGGGTTGGAGCGTTGTCTTCTAGAGAAAAGGTTGCCGGTTCAATACCCAGTCAGGGCACATACAGGAACAGATCAATGTTCCTGTCTCTCCTTCTTCCTCTCTCTCTAAAATCAATAAAAATAATTTAAAAAAATCTCCTAAACAGGTATTTTAAAATAAAAGATGTTAGCACATGAAATTCTGCAGACTTCTGATTTACTGGATACCCCGTTGTCCCCCGCTGGTTCTGTGAAGCTGTTGCCTTCTGCAGAAATTCTGTTGGAAGTCCTGTTAAGGCTTCTCTCTCTCTCTCTCATGTAATTTCAATAGGAGTTAGGTTCTGTTCTCCATTTTTCCTCAGAGAACCAAATTAAATTGTAACTCTGAACTATATGATTAATGCATAAAAATCCCTAAAAACTTTAACATTTTTATTTCATAGCTATTTCAAAGATAATTCCAAAGGAGGCTAAAATTTTTGCAAAATTCTCCCAAAATATCTAATACAGATATTGTATTAAATAAGTGTCTAAAACTGCATTTACCATTAAATATTGATTTTTGACTTATTAGGAAAGTTTGGTTAAGCCTTTTAAATATAGCCCCATTCCCCCTATCATATCTCTAGATACCAATATCTTTATCTGATATAAACTGTGC
Organism: Rhynchonycteris naso; assembly: GCA_037038555.1. Lineage (NCBI taxonomy): Eukaryota > Metazoa > Chordata > Mammalia > Chiroptera > Emballonuridae > Rhynchonycteris > Rhynchonycteris naso. The sequence goes on along the minus strand of CM072995.1, from coordinate 180,225,900 downwards.
GTCCTACTATATTCACATAAAAATCTGTTTTACAAGAACAACTACATTATAGCATGTCACCATTCATTAGGAGGATACAGCCCATCTTCTGAGGCATAATTTGCTAGTGAGTTACTTAATCATGTAATCCTGAAATACTTTTGGTTTTTAGGTATAAAATTAAATTTGTGTGAAATATTCAGGTATAATGTAAAATTATTGTATTTCCCCATGTATAAGATGTACATTTTTCCAAAAAATGTGGGGTTAAAAACTGGGTGCATCTTGTACAATGGTTGTGGCATTTCAAATGCCACAGATAGAACTGAGGATGAGGCAATATATGAAGACAGTGATTCGCCATCAGACACAGATGAGGACAATCTAATGGATGGGAGTTTTGACAGTGATGAGGAGTTGTATGAATTTTATGCTGAATAAAAAACTTCAGTTCAATAACTTTATGTAATACATTTTTTCAAAATTTGAGCCCCAAACTTAAGGTGTAGCTTATATATGGGGAAATATAGTACATTTTTCACAAAAAATATTGTTGATACAAACAACTTGGATGTTAATGAGAACTTCTTGATAACAGAGAAAAATTACATAACATTTTTTTCTAATTCTTCTTTAAACAAAAGCATTTATTTTACAAATAACTTTCACCTTCTTTTAAGTTCTTGGGATCCTGAATTTTCATGCCCAACACTTGGCATCCTAGTGTTTTCTACATTGCGCCACTGTCCTCGTGGTTTGTACTTTAAAATCTCATTTTGCCACTCGTCATCAAAAGCATGAGCATCACCTAAATTAAATATCAAAACAAAGGGGTAAGTATTACGGTATCAATTGTCAATAAATGCTGTGCTCCCCACATACTTCATTCTAGCCTGATGTTTCCATAAGTCTAACTTTAAGATAGAGGCATAAAACAGCTTCAAATATAAAGGTCTCTGACTCAGGGTAATATTTACTTTTCTGTTTGCTCCTCTTCTATTCCTTGGGATAATTTTGTTATTGATTATCTGGTTTTTCATGCACATGCCTGGATATCCTATTCTTCTACCCTATGGACCCTTACAGTCTTTCTTGCTGAGTCTTTTCATAGTGGTCATCCTTTTCCTCTGCAGCTGGACACTTCTCTGTGGCCAGCAGTTCCTCTTAACTTCACCATTTACCTATCTAACCTGGCCTCACGAGCTTCTATGGGCATTTTCCTAATACAGGTTACTCATCTCTACTGACAATTTATGTTGTTACTAAGTAATCTAACTTCCATAACAACTATAGAAAATAACAATACTTATTCTTTCAGATTGTCTTAATAATAATGTATTCTTTCACTAAATTTTTCTTCAACATGTTAATTATTGTGAAGTATTCTGTATATATTTTAAAATGACAAAATTACAAAGGTTAAAATGAAAGAAAGGTTAAGATGTTGTGATTTTCATCTCATTGTATAAGTTTAACAAACTTCAACCTTAAGAGAAATTGTTTTTCTAAAGTTATACAATAATTCAAATCCTTTACTATGATCAAATATTTTTATTTAAAATACTTTCTGAAAACAGGACATGAATGCAACTTAAAAACTACAGTGAGAAGAGTCAGGATACTGGAAAGACTTAAATTCATTAGAAAATTAATATAAAATCTAGAAATAAAAAGACTTACTTGTTATATACATGATATATTATATGTTATTTCTAATATATATTTTTTAAAATATCAAAAATTAAAATCTTCTCTATATTAAAGCCTAATTACCCAGCAATACAGAACCATTTAAACATATGATAACCCATTCATGATAAAACTTTTAAGTAACCGTTTAGAATATTTTTGAAAAATATCATAGGTGACGATTCACAATTATAATGGAAAATTAAAATAAGCACAATATAAATTATTATATAGATAGTAAAATAACTGAAAAAATATGTATGTTTACATATATATTAAATTACTAGAAATACACTAAAACATTTATAGTAATTATTTTGGATTAAGATTACAAATAGTTTTAATTCTCTTCTTTATACTTATAATACTTTTCAAATGTACATCTATGAAAATCAAAAATATTTAAAACTCATTTTATCTACTGAGTCTTACTAAATAATTCAAAATATTCTATTTCCCAAGTAGAAAATGAAAAATAAATGATACTCAGCATTACCAAAAATTACCATAAAAAGAACAGAACTACTATGAAATTATGAAATCACAATTTTATTACTTTGATATGTCCTACACATTGATAAACTACCACCTCAAAACTATATCTTATAAAATGTTTCTACAAAAAAATATTAAAGTTCCACCAATATAGGTGGAATTTTGCTTTTAGGAAGAAGAATGTTATTTTCTGTGATAGCTTACTTTCATTCATATTGATAAACTCTTGGTTGACCTCTTCATCTCCAGTCTTCTTGTTCTTTGATTTTTTAATGACATGAGCTCGGTCATGGAGATGATGACCAACAGATATTTTTTCTAGGCCACTGTCAGAATCTCTCAATGTTTTCCTAGTTTCTTTTATCTGTAAAAGCAAATAAAAGTTAGCTATATATAGTATATATAGAATGGATATAATTCTAAACTCCTCAGGGCCTATTTAATATAGAGATAAGACCACTATTCTAAAAATAAGTGGTACTCAGTTCCACTACCAACTTTCAGTAAAATTATAGTAATAGTTCTTCTCTGCTATTTCCTGAACTCCTTGAAATTAAAATATCCAGGAAAAATAGAACCAATACAATTTAACCTTTTTCAAAACTGTAATCAAATATTAAAACAAAGAATAAATTATATTAAACTTAGTGCCTTCAACACTGCCTTGACAATGTAACAGATGGGAATATATGCTAGCATTCCTATAAGTAAGGACAACAAATTATTCAGAAGTCCTGTTGATGGGATTTAATCTCATGACTCCCATCTATGAATTCTGTGAGTTACTAGAATATTTATGATAGCCAAAAACTCTTAACATGGTTTCCTATGGGACATCTACATTTATATTGTTTACATATAAGATGCATGTCACTTACAGAAAGTTAAAATTAAAATTTCTGAGATAAATTAGCTGCATTATTGCAAAAGCAACATTAAAAGGTATGTTCTGTTTTTTGTTTTGTTTTGTGACAGAGAGATAGAGAGAGGAACAGTTAGGGACAGACAGGGAGAGAGAGAGAGATAAGAAGCATCAATTCTTTGTTGCAGCAACTTAGTTGTTCATTGATTGCTTTCTCATATGTGCCTTGATGGGGAGAGGGGGGTTACAGCAGAGCAAGTGATCCCTTGCTTAAGCCAGTGACCTTGGGCTCAAGCCAGTGACCTTTGGGCTCAACCAGAAACCATGGGGTCATGTCTATGATCCCACGCCAAGCCAGCGACCCCATGCTCAAGCTAGGGAGCCCACACTCAAGCCGAATGAGCCAGCCCTCAAGCCAGCGACCTCAGGGTTTTGAACCTGAGTCCTCTGCATCACAGTCCGACACTCTATCCACTGTACCACTGCCTGGTCAGGCAAGAGGTATGTTCTTATATGTAAGAACTAAAAAATGAACCACTCACACCCATTAGACAGACAAACCTAATTTTTTATGGCAACTCACATAACAGAGTTTGTGGAAGCTGACTGTTTCAATCACTGTGTGATAGTAACTTGGTAATTTCTGATAAAATGACACACACCTCCTACAACCCAACAATACCATTCCTAGATCCTTTGTTAAAGGAGACATGTATAAATATGAATAATTAAAAATTAGAAACACCTAAATGTTTATTAGTAGAAAAGTAGATTTAAAAACTGTGGTGTATTCATATTTCAGATACTATTAAGCAGTTATAAAGAAACCAGAGCTATACACATAATTTGAATAAATCTGAGAAGCATATTATTGAGCAAAGTCAAGTTGCAAAGGACACATGCCATATTAAACCATTTATATAAAGTTTAGAAACCTGAAAATAATTTATTATATTATGTCTGAAACACATATAAGTAATAACACTGTAAAACATGCATGAGAATGCTAAATTCCAGATCTCTATAGGAAAATGGTTCTCTTTGGGGGAGGCAGAAAAGGAAAAGGGACCAAGGAGAGGGAAGACATTGGAAGTTTTAACTGTATCTACAAAGCTTTTGCTTAAAAAGAAAACAAAGCAAGAGCCCACTTAAAGGAAATAGAGTAAAATGTTGTGATTTCATTATACTGGGTAAAAAAATGGGAATTTATATTCCTCTTTGTTGGGGGAAGAGAAGGGTCGGTGAAGGGAGGGAGTCCCTCTTAGTTGTGCCATTGATTGCTTCTTATGTGTGCCCTGACTGGGGCTGGAACAGCTACTTTGGGGATCCAGCCAGCACCCTTGTGATTGAGCCCTGACTGGGGCTGGAACAGGCAACCTAGGGTCGAGATGGCGCCATCAGGATTGCACTGGCACCTTGAAATGAGTCGGTGACCCTGGGATCAGTGACCTCAGGCTCAAACTGGCACCCTCAGTGCTCCAGAACAACACTCTATATCCACTGCACTACCGCCCATGGCTCTTCTATATTATTCTTTATATCCTTTCTGTGTACTTGAAATACTTTATGAGTTAAAAATTCATTTACTTCAATTATAAATTAAAAGTAGACATTTATTTCATGAAACAAAGACTTTTTCATTGTCTGTGTACCTGTCAACATGTAAAGGTAATAAACATTAATACATATTTAAATTAAAAAAAGGTAGAGTGGCAGAGACAAAAAAATGCCCTATTTTATTTCACAGTGATGTGGGTCCTTTGCCCTCCACATACCCCCACAGCAACAGGTCAAATTTTAATCATTTACATTTGACATAGGTGATCTATCATTCCACAACTTTATAAAGCTCTAAGAATGCTTAGAAAATACTTACTCCTCCTGGAGCCCGACGGGTTTGAGTTAAGGCCTGGAAAACCTTTGGTGGCTCATCTCCTACTTTGGAATAAGTCATAACTGAAGAAGAAGTAAATGAATGTCCATGTGGATCCACTGAAAGGTTATCCTAGAAATAGAAGTTATACATCCCGAGAGTTTAGTCAAATACGAAACATGTCTGAGAATTTAAGTAAGTAACAACACTAAACAGAAGTTCTACTAGACACTATACGATCAGTATGGTGTAGCCAAGTAGTGCTCCCAGGAAGGTCTTAACTTCCTTCCATTTTAGCCACCAACTCCCACTCTTTTTGAGGTATAAGAAGTGATTCACTCAAAGATCCTTAAGTCTTTGGAATCAAAGACTTATGACTTAGATTTAAATATAGATGCTATGATACTTTTAGTCTAGGCAGTGGTAAACGCTTGTGTGCTAGCTTGCTCTCATTGAGTCAATTAGCCATTCACCAAGGGTTTTATACCTCCTGTGGGTACCAGATTGCTACATTACTATAGTCATTCAGAAACAATCCTTAGATTTCAAATTGGATGATTAAATAATATGGGCCTTCTTCATATTAAATCAAGTTATTGTTTTGATATTAATATTACAAGTAGAAAATTCAGAGTATTAGTAATACCGTATTTCCCCATCTATCAGATGCTCTTATGTATAAGACGCACCTTATTTTGGGGGCCCGAAAAAAACATGTATTACACAGTTACTGAACTCAACTTTTATTCATCATAAAATTCATACAACTCCTCATCACTGTCAAAACTCCCATCCATTAGCTTGTCCTCATCTGTGTCTGATGACAAATCATGGTCTTCATATATTGGCTCATCCTCAGCTCCATTTATGGCATTTGAAATGCCACAACCACTGTATAAGATGTATCCAGTTTTCAGACCTCAGATTTTTTGAAACAATGTGCATCTTATACATGGGGAAATACGGTAGTTTATAAGTATTCAGACTATATGGATCTATTCCAGTGTCTAAATATGATTTTTTTTTTTTTAACATGGACAGAGAGAGAGTCAGAGAGAGGGATAGACAGGGACAGACAGACAGGAATGGAGAGAAATGAGAAGCATCAATCAGTTTTTCGTTACTGTTGTGACACCATAGTTGTTCATTGATTGCTTTCTCACATGTGCCTTGACCGTGGGCCCTCAGAGACTGAGCCACCCCTTGCTGGAGCCAGCGACCTTGGGTCCAATCTGGTGAGCTTTTGCTCAAGCCAGATGGGCCCGCACTCAAGCTGTGGCGAGCTTGGGGTCTAGAACCTGGGTCTTCCACATCCTAGTCCAACGCTCTATCCACTGCGCCACCGCCTGGTCAGGCTAAATATGATTCTTGAAATTTCTATTTTCAGATTTTTTTAAACACTAAGAATTTCTTAAGATGATACAATTCTTTTTTATTTTTTTAAAATTTATTTTATTTTTATTTTATTCATTTTAGAGAGGAGACACAGAGTGAGAGAGAGAGAGAGAAAGAGAGAAAGAGAGAAAGGGGGGAAGAGCTGGAAGCATCAACTCCCATATGTGCCTTGACCAGACCAGTGCAGGGTTTTGAACTGGCAACCTCAGTGTTCCCAGGTCGACGCTTTATCCACTGCGCCACCACAGGTCAGGCGATGATACAATTCTTTTTAAGATTTTTTATTTATTGATTTTAGAGAGAGAAGGAGCCAGAGAGAGGGAGCGAGATAGTAGTTGCTTCACTTTAGTTGTTCACTGATTGCTTGTCGTATGTGCCTTGACTGGGCAAGCCTAGGGCTTCAACCCAGTGACCTCTGTGATCTAGCTCAATGCTCTATCCACTGCACCACCATAGGTGAGGCATACAATTCTTTTTAAGTAGACAAGTTATAAAATAATTTTAAAAATCTAAATCCATATAAAATGTTCATTTACAATAGTGACCTTCAGTGGAACAAATATTTTTGAAGTTGAATTTTTAAAATATTTTTAAACTTGTAGGTTGTGAAATCATTTTTTGTGGGTTGTAACTAGGATTTAAAAATATAAAATAAAACAGAAAATATCAGCATGCACTGTAAATAGTATGATCATTTTCTCATGATACCTATTTTCAGGTATATTAATAGAGTACATAAGTACTGCGTATTAGATAATGATATAAAATATATTTTTCAACCACTGCAGACTGTGGTTAAAAAGTTTGAAAGCCACTATAATATTGGGTACTAATAACTGAAAATAATGTTATCAATTTTATTTTTTACTTACAAAGTTTCTTTGTAACTCCTGCACACTGTTTTGCATATTTAACATCATTCGGTCCATTGCCTGAAAAGGGTTGACATCTGTACACTACAGGGTATTAAGAAGTATGTTATTAACTATAACACAAAAAAAAACAAATCAACCTTTCCAAAACAGCTGAAAAATTTCCCCTCAATTTATACAGTGAAATCTCATGCAGTAATTAACCAGGTAAAGATAAAGACTATACAATACAAATAATTTGTTAAAGAAAAAATTATAGCATACACAAAACCACACACACATACTTTAATTTTGGCTTACGATACATATAATCTTATGATCCAAAAAATTTTGGTAGCACAGTAAAATACTATACAGTTAACAATTCATTGTTAAAGGGTTCAGCTTTCCAACAGGTCCTTCACTTTATAAAATAGTTATTTCTATAACATAAGTATTAATCATATCCTATCATAATATAAATATATTCTTCTTAATAGCTTTCTTCAAATTCCCACAGGACCTTCTCATTTTAGAATATAGAACTTACAGTCAAGGCATTTTCCCCACCATCATGTCCTGTGCGACCATGAGCTCTTCTTCTGCCATTGGAGATGCTAAGCAAGTCTCTTCCGAAAGGTTCAGAAAAACTTCGCACCATCCGTCGCATGCTTTCTCGGTGTGCATTAAAAGAATCGCTGTTGAAATACATGTGATCATGTAAGAATAACTGTTGGAATTTAAATGATAAACAGGCAGATAAATACTACAAATAAGTATTTGGGGCTAATACGTTGGTTAAAGTGACAAAGGAACACTTTAGGGGAAGAGAATTACCTCATAAAAACTCACTATTCATAAATACAATTTGTGGACAATAAAATGATCACATAAAGACCTACTATTCATAAATACAAACTGTATTTTTGTTATTCATTATAACTTATGTATGTATAATAATAAAAATACACCTTTATCCCTGACGATATAAAAATGATAAACACAAAAGAACCCATCTCTGGTAGCATAAGCCAGCACTAAAGGGAACGGCAAAGGAAGACTGAAGAATTCTGCTACCAAGTAGAGGCCACCTTGGGCAGCCATGATATAAATTCTTGTCAGGACTAATAAAGAATACTAGCTTTCTTAAAAATTTAATTTCTTGGGAGGGTATTGGTTAATAAAATTATATAGGTTTCAAGTGTACAATTCTGTAATACATCATCTGTATATACATTATGTGCCTACAACCCAAAGTCAAATCTTCTGTCATCATATACTGTCTCCCTGTCCCCACTTCCCTCAGGTAGCCACCATACTGTTGTCTTTGTCTGTTTGTTCATTTGTTGCTTTCAGTTTTATACCTCACATATGAGTGAAATCATATGGTTCTTGACTCTTTCTGACATTTACCTTAGCATGATATTCTCAAAATCTGTACTTGTTGTCACAAATGACAGTATTGCATCTTTTCTTATCACTGAGTAGTATTTCATTGTATATATGTAGCACATTTTCTTTATTCAATCATCTATAAAAGGACACTGCAGTTACTGCCATGTCTTGGCCACTGTAAATAATGCTACAATAAACACAGGGGTACATATATCTTTACCAATAAATGTTTATTTTTATTTATTTATTTTTTGAATTCTACAGTACAATTTATGGTGATACGAAAACTTTAAGTAGATTACATAACAGTGGTTATACTTGTATTAAATGGTGGTTCAACAGTCTTTTAATTTGATGTTTACTTTACCAATAACCGTTTTTAAAATTTTCATGTAGATACCAGAAGAGAGGTTGCTGGGTCATATGTAACTCTATTCTTAATTTTTTGAGGAACTGCCATACTGCTTTCCACAGTGGCTTTATCAGTCTGCATTCCCACCAGCAGTGAGTGAGGGTTCCCTTTTCTCCTCATCCTCTTCAATACTTGTTACTTCTCTTGTTGTTAATAGTCATTCTAACAGGTGTGAGGTAGTATCTCATTATAGTTTTTTCTTTTCCTTTTCTTTTTTTTAGATTTTATTTATTGATTTTAGAGAGAGAGGAGAAAGAGAAGTTGGAGAGAGAAGAGTGGGAAGCATCAACTTGTAGTAGTTTCTTCTCATATGTGCCTTGACCAGTCAAGCCCAGGGTTTCGAACTAGTGACTCAGCATTCCAGGTCAACACTTTATCCACTGTGCCACCACAGGTCAGGCTCATTGTAGTTTTTTTTTTTTTAAGTGGGCATTGGAGAAGTCTACGCAGAGACTGTTTATAATTTTTATTTCTTCATTTTAGAGAGGAGAAACAGAGAGAGAGAGGAGAGAGAAGTGGGGGAGGAGCAGGAATCATCAACTCCCATATGTGCCTGACCACACAAGCGCAGGGTTTCAAACCAGTGACCTCGACATGCCAGGTAGACGCTTGATCCACTGTGCCACCATAGGCCAGGCCTGTCCATTGTAGTTTTGATTTGCATTTCTCTAATAGCTAGTGAAGTTCAGCAGCTTTTTATATAGCTGTTAGGCATTTGTATGTCTTCTTGGGAGAAATGTCTGTTTAGGCCATCTGCCAAATTTTTATTTTTCTCTATTTTTTAATTAAACTTTTTTGTTGTTAAGTTGCTTGTGTTTTTTTATATAGTTTAGATATTAACCCTTTACTGGCAGTATTGTTTGCAAATAACTTTTCTCATCCAAATGGCAGCCTTTTTTTTTGCTGGTAGTTTCTTTTGCTGTGCAGAAACTTTTCAGTTTGATATGTTTCATTCGTTTATTTTAATAGACAAAGACAAAGCTATATAATATAGGTCACTCTCTGAGGCCAGCTTTGTTTCCAAGAACTCTAAATACTAGAAATCACCACAATTAAAATATCTTCTAAGTCTTAAGATAGTGGTTCTCACACATTTTTTGAAATTACCAACCAGCTAGTGAACAGTTTAGAAATGCAGACTCCTGCACCCACTCCAGCCTCCCAGCAGAATTCAGTAGATCTAGGTGTGGTTTCTAGACATGCAACTCTGGTGATTTTAACTCAAGTAGTCCCTTACTTGAATTATTAAAACCCAGGCCTCTTTTTCTGAGTCTAAGTTTCCATAGCTGTAAAATGAGGAGAATATTACATATTCCTTTTGTTGAGATTAAATCACATAATCTGAAAGCACAAAGTAGTGTCTGGCCCATATAATATTTAAATGTTAATTTTCCTTAACTTCTTTTAACTCATGTAAGAATGCTATTATTAAATGCCTCTCAAAAAGAGTGTATTTTATTTAAAAACAAATATAACAATAATGTTTCACGACATAGTCTATGTGCTGTATGAATATCAATGTTCCTAATCTTATGTTATATCATTCTCTCCAAGTTCAATTCAAGAAACTAATTTTTTTACTGCCTTAGCACAATGGTTTCCTTTCAGTTGTAAAGTCAATGACCCACTGATATGTTCCTTTTGCTTACTCTAGAACTTAAGCCACATCACCACCAGAGCTCATGTTACCATGGCAATCCTATTCTTCTCTGTGGTCCATATGAACCCTCTAACAGTCTGCCTTCCTTTCAGACTTCTCCACTTCAGTGTTATCCTCCTGAGGTCATCCTTGCCACTTCTAATTCTAAATTCCAGTCTTCTAATATCATCATGAGGAAGTTTAAAACTCTGTCTTCATTCAGTAGTTCCACGCAGAAGAGTTTCCTTTGAATTCTGCAGTATCTGTATACATAAACCTACTCCAAGGTAGCTCAGATTTATTTATTACCTTGGAGGTTAAAAAAAAGCTTCAAACGTAATTGATTATCAAACCATTTAATTGGATTTGTGTGTGTAAAGAGTTTTTTTTTCAATTCAGCTTTGTTTAGGTATAATTTACATACAATAACATTTATCCATTTCAATTGCAGTTTGATGAATTTTGAAAAATGGATACAGTAATAACCACCACCACAATCAAGACGTAGAACATTTCCAGGGGTGTGGAGGGAGGCAGAAGAGGGTTAAAGGGGGATAAATGGTGATAGAAGGAGACTTGACTTGGGGTGATAAACACATAATATAATGTAGAGGTGATGTATTATAGAATTGTGCACCTGAAACCTATATAATTTTATTAACTAATGTCACCCCAATTAATTCAATAAATAAATTTAAAACATGGTTTGTAATATAAAATTTCAAACAAATTAAAAAATTGATGTATACATGCTTATAATATATAGAAAAATCTCAGGAGTTATGTAGCAATCTGATCACAGTAGCACTGTATTCTGGGAGGGTCACTAGATAGTTGGGGGCCAAAGGTGGGAGGGAGTCTTTTGGTCTTGTTATTTTGTTGAAGTATAGCACATGCAGACAAGTGTACAGTTCAGTGAGCTTTTTCCCATTTTCACATTAGTATGAGGAGGCAGTCTTTTAATCAGGGGTCCCCAAACTGCGGCCCCCTGAAGCCATTTATTGACCTCAGCCACACTTCCGGAAGGGGCACCTCTTTCATTGGTGGTCAGTGAGAGGATCACAGGATGTATCCACACCCATAGTTCCCATTGAAATACTGGTCAGTTTGTTGATTTAAATTTACTTGTTCTTTATTTTAAATATTGTATTTTTTAACCTTAAAATAAGATATGTGCAGAGTGCATAGGAATTTGTTCATAGTTTTTTTTATAGTCGGGCCCTCCAACGGTCTGAGGGACAGTGCACTGGCTCCCTGTATAAAAAGTTTGGGGGCCCCTGCTTTTAACTATGTAGTCTTCTGTATCCTCTGAGTTTTAGCCATAGGCATGTATTACATATTCAAAAAACACACTTTTGAAAATGTAAAGCACCTTTCTACTTCATAAAATAAGGTATTGCCAGATGTTGAACGTTACTGAATTTAAAACAACTTTTTCATATATTAAAATAAAGTCTTATCGCCTGACCAGGCTGTGGCACAGTGGATAAAGCGTCGGACTGGGATGCAGAAGACCCAGGTTCGAGACCCCAAGCTCGCCAGCTTGAGCGCGGGCCCATCTGGCTTGAGCAGAAAGCTCGCAAGCTTGGACCCAAGGTCGCTGGTTCCAGCAAGGGGTGGCTCAGTCTGCTGAAGGCCCACGGTCAAGGCACGTGTTGAGAAAGCAATCAATGAACAACTATGGTGTCGCAATGGCAACGAAAAACTAATGATTGATGCTTCTCTCTCTGTTCCTGTCTGTCTGTCCCTGTCTATCCTTCTCTCACACTCTCTCTCTGTCCCTGGAAAAATAAATAAATAAATAAATAAAAAGTCTTATAGTGCATATGTATATATGAAAAATTAAAACAAGAATGTTCTGCAATTCCAAATCAAATGCAAATGTTCAGTCCAGGCTGTATAAATATGTTTTTCTTTCATAGTAGTAATAAAGCTTATTTTGTTGCAGTCCCTGTAAAATGCTAAAATTCTGTAAAAATATTATGCCCATTTATCTTCCTCAGTGAAAATCCTAAAGCATATTACCTTGTCAAATTTTGGTCATGGTAAGACACAACTAAGTTTTATGTTTTAATAAATTCATATTTCCCAGCTGTTATTAATTAGGCACTGGTTTTAAAATAACACTAAGACAGAAACTGTACTCTAAAAAACATTGCTCAGTTCTGGGGCCCTACTGCCTTAAACTTGAACATAATTTATAAATATTAAAGGGAGAGGTTTGTTATATAGAATGCTTCAAATGATTGATTCTACTACAAATCATGTAAAGGCAACTGTTTTTAAGTTATCTAAAAGATTATTTTTAAAGCTAGTGTGGTCAACTAGATTATTGCTTTGCAGTTCAGAAACATAGTATCTCAGCAGTGAAGTTTCACAAAAAATAAAGAATGAGGTCAATAGTTCCAGCAATCATAATCTAGTCTTCTACTCAGAAAGCAGTGCTGTTTCCCAGGTACCTCTGAAGATATTACAAAGAATTAAAACAAAAAAATAAAAAAGATGAGTATCCTCTAAATAACTCTAATAGGGAGGCTGTATATGAGTGACTTCGGACTGTTTTGTTCTATAGATGTTTATACTTGTGCAATATCAGGTGTTTTAAAGAAAATTTAAGTAGAAAAAGAAATATAAGAAATATAACTATGAGCAACTTTAATAAAATAGCAGGTCCTCTACATACTTGACTGATATATGTCTAACCACCTATTCATTAGGGCCACTGCTGATCTAGATGATTCAAAACCAATTTAGAGCCTGACCTGTGGTGGTGCAGTGGATAAAGCATCGACCTGGGAACACTGAGGTCGCCAGTTCAAAACCCTGCACTGGTCTGGTCAAGGCACATATGGGAGTTGATGCTTCTAGCTCCTCCCCCCTTTCTCTCTCTCTCTCTTTCTCTCTCTCTCACTCTGTGTCTCCTCTCTAAAATAAAAAAATAAAAAGAAATAATAAACACGTTAAAAAAATGTTTTTTTTAAAAAAAGAAAAAACCAATTTAGAAAGCTGATGGTGTTCTTGACCAGTTGGCTCAGCAGTAGAGCATCAGCCAGTGTATGGAAGTCCCAGGGTTCAATTCCCAGTTAGGGAACACAGGAGAAGTGACCATCTGCTTCCCTAAATCTTCCTTTTTTCCCTCTCTACTCTCTCTTTCTTTTCCTCTTGCAGCCATGGCTCTAACAGTTTGAACAAGTTGGCCCCACGCACTGAGGATGGCTCCATGGCCTAACCTTAGACCACGGGTAGTCAACCTTTTTATACCTACCGCCCACTTTTGTATCTCTGTTAGTAGTAAAATTTTCTAACCGCCCACCGGTTCCACAGTAATGGTGATTTATAAAGTAGGGAAGTAACTTTACTTTATAAAATTTATAAAGCAGAGTTACAGCAAGTGAAAGCATATAATAATAATTACTTACCAAGTACTTTATGTCAGATTTTCGCTAAGTTTGGCAGAATAAATCTTTATAAAACAACTTACTATAGTTAAATCTATCTTTTTATTTATACTTTGGTTGCTTCACTACTGTTCACCATGAAAGCTGGAACACCCACTAGTGGGCGGTAGGGACCAAGTTGACTACCACTGCCTTAGACCCTAAAATGGCTCGGTTGCCCAGCAACAGAGAACAGCAGTCCCAAATGGGCAGAGCATTGCCCCATAGGGGGCTTGCTGGGTGGATACTGGTCAGTGCACATGCAGGAGTCTGTCTCTCTGCCTTCCCACCTCTTAATAATAATAATAATAATAATAATAATAATAATAATAAAAGAAAGCTGATGGTTGACTAATACATACTTTTAAAATTCTTAACATGTCAGTACTCTTACTTTCTCTCTTTGCTCTCCTGCCATTATCCTCTCCTCCTTTTTTAAACCAACCCACTTGGGGACACTGCTCTGACTACATTTCAGCCTCCTTCCTGTTTACTGAAAAATTTTATGCACAGACATAAAAGGAAAGTGTTCTCCAGTGAGTGCAGATTGAGCATGCTCTTTGTGCAAGAGAACAGAATAACTTTAACAGGGGTACAGAAATTAAACTATTCTTAACCAAATTAGTAACCGAATCTGAATAAAAAGACTTTTTAGCTGAATGTTAGGTATTAACTGGAAATACATAGTCACGCTAAATTAAGAAATAAAATAAAGACAGAAGAGCAATAGATTTATTTAGATATTATATTTCATATCCTTTCCAATTAAAAGCAGACTATCAGCCTGACCAGGCAGTGGCACAGTGAATAGAGGGTCGAACTGGGATGTGGAGGACCCAGGTTCGAGAACCCGAGGTCGCCAGCTTGAGCGTGGGCCCATCTGGCTTGAGCAAAAGCTCGTCAGCTTGGACCCAAGGTCGCTGGCTCCAGCAAGGGGTGGCTCGGTCTGCTGAAGGCCCCGTGGCCAAGGCACATGTGAGAAAGCAATCAATGAACTATGGTGTTGCAATGGCAATGAAAAACTAATGATTGATGCTTCTCACCTCTCTCCGTTCCTGTCTGTCTGTCCCTATCTATCCCTCTCTCTGACTCTCTCTCTCTGTTCCTGTAAAAAGAGAACAACAACAAAAGACTACCATATTAAGAAACAAACAAGTATAGATATTATACATACAATGCAGAAAAATATAAAGTAATTTTCCATGAGTTCTTGTGGGATTTTTATTTTTGGATTTTTGGATTATTGATAGGAGTAATGGGCACAGAAAATTTAACAAACTACCATTCCTGGATTTTCCACCTGTAAAAATTTGAGAATCACTCTTGTAGAATTACAGGTAACTTGCATTATAGGGAAGTTGTAACAATTTAAAAATTAAATGAATCAGTGGCACACAATGAGCAGCTTATGTTTTAGCATAAAAAGAAATTGCTTTATATTTTTCCAAATCAGGATCTGAAGAGTGAAAAGTTATTTTAACATTAAGAAATCAGAATTTGGTGTATCTCTCTACTTTTTTCTTTTTTTAAATCAAGTGAGAGGCAGGGAGGCAGAAAGACAGACTTCCACATGCGCCCCAACTGGGATCCACCTGGCAAGCTCCATCAGGGCTGATGTTCTGCCCATCTGGAGCCACTGCTCTGTTGCTTAGCAACCAAGCTATTTTCAGCACTGAAGAGGCCATGGAGCCACCTTCAGCACCTGGGGCCAACTTGCTCACCTGAGCCATGACTGCAGGAGGGGGAGAGGAGGAAAGGGGTAGGGAAGAAGATGGTCACTTCTCTTGTGTGCCCTGACAGGAAATCAAACCTGGGGCTTACACATCCAGGCCAAGGCTCTACGACTGGGCCAACCGGCTGAGGCCCCTACTTTTCTTTAGGAAAAAGAAAAGAGAGAGGAGTTTTCACTAGTTGTTAGATCCTAAGTGAGCTATCTAAGAAACAATTTTCTTCTAATTCTTACCTCTAAAACAGGGTTATTCCAAAGTATTTCATATCTCAGGTGATACCAAGCAACAGGATTTTTTGTTAATTTTATTTGATGTGTATATGGTATTGTGGTTATGTAAGAAGATTATAACATGTTTTTCATAGATAGATGTGTTTGGAAATACATTGGGGCAAGATGACAAAAAGTCTGAAATTTGCTTTTAAAATACTTTGGAGATAGCAGCAGTTATAGAGATGTAAAATTTTGAAATTCTGAGTATTGGATACATAGTACTGATATACTTTTGAACTATATGTTTCAAATATTTTTATAATAAACATATCTTAAAGAATAAAAATAAATAAATAGAATTATATAAAGTTAAAGGACTTCATACCACCTTATATTTTAAAATGATGACTCAAAAGAGAGTCCTTTTGCTTAGAGCTCTATATTTACTAGATATTTAGAGCTCAGACTATGGGTACAATTATGGAGATTAAAATGTTCATTCTTATTAATATGCAGTTACTAAAGAAATCCAGTTAACCTTCCCTTTAGACATGTGGATGAGATTCAACTGTAATGAAGAAAGATATTTCAGGGAATATTAGATTTTTACTGTGGATAAATGAGTATTAAACAGCTATTATATTATTTTTCTATAGAAACATAAAATTTAGTGACTTATTTTTCCAATTGCATTACAATTGAGCTAGAAATCCAGCAACTAAATGTGGCTAATTTAAACTGTGACCAATTTCTTTTTATTTAAACAGGAGTAGGTATACTTATACATAGGGCAAAGGCTAAAAAAAAAAATCTTTATTTTCTGAGTGACATGAACAAAAGGCTGCCTGTTTAAAAAGCATTAAAATAAAACTGGGCTTACAGTCTGGCTTTTGCACCTGTCTGAACCATTCAGGAAGAAATGATTGGACCCTGAACTGAGTTCAACTCATGTCTACCCAGAACAGCAACTGCTTGGAGATAAGACTTTAAGATTTCTCTTGTTCAAACATGAATTGTTTCTTTATATCAAAGCCCAAACTCTCTTGTGGTAGTAAACAGTTTATTATTATTTTTTTAAATTTATTGATTTTAGCCTGACCAGGCGGTGGCGCAGTGGACAGAGCGTCGGACTGGAATGTGGAGGACCCAGGTTCGAGGTTGCCAGCTTGAGAGCAGACTCATCTGGTTTGAGCAAGGCTCACCAGCTTGAGCCCAAGGTCGCTGGCTCGAGCAAGGGGTCACTTGGTCTGCTGTAGCCCCCAGGGTCAAGGCACATATGAGAAATCAATCAAAGAACAACAAGGAGCCACAACAAAGAATTGATGTTTCTCATCTCTCTCCTTTCCTGTCTGTCTGTCCCTATCTGTCCCTCTCTCTGACTCTCTGTCTCTGCCATAAAAAAATAAAACTAAAAAATTATTGATTTTAGAGGCAGGAGAGAGACAGAGAAAGAGAGAGAGAGAGAGAGAGAGAGAGAGAGAGAGAGAGAGAGAGAGAAGGGAAGAGCAGAAAGCATCAAATCATAGTAATTGCTACTTGTATGTGCCTTGATTAGGCAAGCCCAGGGTTTTGAACTGGCGATCTCAGCATTACAGGTTGACACTTTATCCGCTGTGTCACCACAGGTCAGGCATAAACAGTTGTTTAATACGTTTTTAAATTAACCTAATACAGAGTTTATTTTATCAAGTGAGAGGTTAATAGCTTTTATTAAAATTGATTTATTTTTTTTAGTGAGAGAAACAGAGAGAGAGAGACAGAGAGAGGCACAGACAGGGACAGACAGACAGGAAGGGAGAGAGATAAGTATCAATTCTTCGTTGTGGCAATTTAGTTGTTCAATGATTGCTTTATAATATGTCCCTTGACCAGGGGGCTACAGAAGAGTGAATGACCCCTTGCTTAAGCCAGAGCCCTTGGACTCAAGCCAGCAACCCTGGGCTTCAAGCCAGTGACCAAAGGTTCATGTCTATGATCTCATGCTCAAGCCAGAGATCCTGTGCTCAAGATGGTGTGCCCACGCTCAAGGCGAAGACCTTGGGGTTTTGAACCTGGGTCCTCTGTGTCCCAGGCTGATGCTCTATCCACTGTGCGACCACCTGGTCAGGCTGGAGAGGTTAATAGTTTTTATATATTTCTATCTATCCATATTGTTCTCTTGAAAATTAACATTTCATTCTTTCAGGAAAAAATGTGTTTATACTATTATGATGGCCATATTACCTCTTCCAAGAACACTGACACAAACCACAACCAAATATAATGACACAGTACTAAATATACTTTTTCTACTTAATATTATTAACCTAGCAGAAGCTAGGAAAGTAAATTGTTGCCTCCTTCCCCTCACCAAAAATTTTAACTCTTAAATTTATTCTGAGTCTCTTAGGAATGATTTCATCATAAAGGTTTTTTTTAAAGGATGAGTATAGTTTCACTTAAAATAAGTCCTGTTTTTAAGACTCAAATATAAATATACATATGTGTATATCCACATGCACATATACATTTGTGGGTGTACAGCTTACAATTTCATTTGGTATATACAAGAATATAGATATTTATGTTTCTAAGTAAAAACCATTACATTATTTATTACACAGGGTCTCAGATTGACATAACAGTCCCATTCATCAAGGGAGATAAATTCCTTCCTTCCACTATACATAAGAGTAACTAAAGCTTAGCCAGCAGGTTGTTATGGTTCTCTTGATCATAAAGAAATGTTCCCTAGTTTCAATGAGGTGTATGGGTCCATAAAGAATATATATCAGGTGATCCAAGTTTTGAAACTAGAATAACATGTAACATTCATAAGAAAATCTTGAGGGCACAGACCATAACTTCTACTAATTTATGTTAGAGTTCACAGGACTGAGCATAGAGTAGAAACCTAAGAAATACTATTTTTTTTCTAAGAAATACTTGAAGAATAAATTACATTGCTATAGGCAATTCTATTTCCCAGTGATTAGAAGCACAGTTTAAAATGATCATATGGCATAAAACTTTGATACTAAGTGAGCTGTAGGAATGACTTTGCACTCCTCCCATCCTATAAGTACTCCCCCTACTTTGCATGAATATTTATGTTTTTTGATAGAACTAAGAATTATGATATGATCAGATGCTACCAAATGACATTCCTTGACCTAGAAACTGTCATAAACGTGTTGAGCTCGTTAACTACCCAACGAATCAAAAAATGCACCAAATCAAGTCTAACTTAGAAATAATTTCAGTTCAAGATATACAGCGAGCGATTCATTCTATCAAACATGATATCCTAAACTATGCCAAGTTCATTTATAAGAAATATCTTTATAAAAATATTTCTGCCTGACCTGTGGTGGCTCAGTGGATAAAGAGTCAACCTGGAATGCTGAGGCCATCAATTCAAAACCCTGGGCCTACCCAGTCAAGGGACATACAGGAAGCAACTACTAGGAGTTGATGTGTCCCGATTCTCCCTCCTTTCTCTCTCTCTCTCTTTCTCCCACCTCTCTAAAAATCAATAAATAAAATCTAAAATAACCTTCTTTTTTAATTTCTGAGAATAGAAATTTTTAATTGCTAAAACTCACTGGAGCTGTTAGGGGTCTTAACACAAAAAGGGGTCTTGAATATCAAAACTTTACATTTTAGCTGAGTACTCAAGCTACCTTTATTAAAGGATAGCATCAGAATATTAAATAGCACCAATTATGTCAAAACTACCTCAAACTATCTATCTAAAAACAAATACCATATATAAATACCTCAACACTGTTAACAGAAGCTTATCTAGTAAGATAATTTTGTCATATTTCTTGCTATGACAATATTTTCAACAAAGAAAATATCAGTCAACACCTTTCTGGTATATGAAATACATTTACTTTCAACTAAATTATTGAATTTGTCAAAGAAATGTCCTCTAATTATCTCCAAAAGGCAAAACAAGTAAAATTTAAAAATCTTTAAATAAGAGAGTATAGAAATGCAACTTTTACTTTCTGTGGAGATCAAGGAGATGGGAGAAACACCCTGTGAATATATGTAGTGCTTTGACCATAGACACATATGGTGCCCATATGAAGAGTTGGGTGCCTTAAGGAAATATTAACAATTGATAATTAAAAATAAGGCCAATATGGCTGACCAGGTGGTGGCATAGTGGACAGAGCACTGACCTAGGACCCTGAGGTCCTAGGTTGGAAATCCTGGGTTCTCCAGCTTAGTGCGGGCTCATCTGGCTTGAGTGCGGAGTCACTGGCTCAGCTGGAGCAAAAGGCACTTCTGAGAGGCAATCAATGAACAACTAAAAGTGCACAGCTATGGGCTGGTACTCAACTCTCTCCCTTCTGTCTGTCTCTCTTTCTCACTTGCTGGCTAAAAAAAAATAAGGCTGATGGATATGTCAACCTGCTTCTGAGCCTTTAATGTCTACTAGCTTATAAGTGGTAACATAGCTATTCTTTGTAGACTTGCAAGATCAGAAGTCTATTTTTGTAGCTCAGAAGACTCATGTTTCAGTACAAAGTAAAAATTTCTAGATTGTACTAGATATATGTAAACTTTTATAGTAAGTAATCAACTCTTTTGTGGTGAAGGATACCAAAATCATTCCTACCAGTCTCAAATTATTTAATAATTCTAATTTTATATCCAAGAAGTATGTATTTTTGTCTTCCTCTCCACTTTTTGAAAATTTATTTATTTATTTATTTTAGTGTGGGGGGTAGAGAGATAAAGAGAAGGGGGAAGGACTATGAAGTATCAACTCCCATATGTATCTTGACCGAGCAAGCCCAGGGATTTGAACTGGTGACCTCAGCATCCCATGTCGACGCTTTTTGCACTGCGCCACCAAAGATCAAGCTTTGAATAATTACTGAAGTAATAAAGTATGCTTATATTGATATCCCTGATTCTGAATTGATGGATTATATTTAGAAAATGGTAGTATTCAAATTAGAAAGTGCCAACATCACCAATGGCATATGTTGAATGCAAATAATTACTTTAAGCAATAAATATGAGATTAACCACAAAACAGAAAATAAAGGACACCAGATTATCATTACATAATATTTATTGAATACTTTCTACATGTCAGACATTGAACTACCCACTAGGAAACCCAACAGCCAGACATATAATGCTAGCAATAGGGATAATGTTTATATAAAAAATGTTTATATAAAAGATGATATGAATTTTTTATGTTTGACTTATATTAAGTAATGGATACTGATTTTGTTTGAGGTTGAAGTACAAAGGGTAGGTCAAATGACATTATTTGAAATAAATATACAGGGTGGGGTAAAAGTAGGTTTATAGTTGTTCATATGAAAAATAATAAAATACAAAAATGAATAAATAATAATACAGAAATAAACTCTTTCCTGTGCTCAGAACTGTAAATTCATATTCCTTTTCTCTCCAACCTCCCCAAAGTATATTTACTCTCTATATAGTTCACTGTGGAGTAAAGAAATTATAAGTATAAATCAGCTTTAGAAAGTTAATTACACTAATTTTATCCTACATTTTATGATATAGCTTCCTACATTTGAAGAAAGTTACAGAGTGATGATTAGGACCTACTGACCTGTAACTGACGGTCCTCTCCATTCTAAGCACAAGGGAACAGTGTTCTTTGATGCATGCCTATAATTTGTGGTCTGTTACTATTTCTGACCCTGACTTAGATTCACTGCCTTTGCTTAAAAAGAGTCACTCAGGAGTTTAACTTACACTTTTGCTAGACATTTTAAAGAAGGTACTAATTATGCATTTACAGTTTAGTTAAGGCCATTGTTCCTTTTGATATAATTATAATCAAGTACATAATACAACAGAAAAGTTATTTATCATAAGAATCTTTAACCCATTGTACTAATAGCACAATTGTATAAGAATCACTTCAACAGCTCAATTAATCTATGGATATATTAATCCCTACTTTCAAAGGCTTTTATTTTTTTTAAGAGTTTCAAAGTTTTGTTTATTGTTAAAACAACATTAAGAAATGTTTAAACAGAAAAAAACTTCTTCACTTGCATCTTTACAAATTTATGCATTTTCATTTGTCTCAGAGGCTTTTAAAAGAGCAAATCATAACACAAAATTAGTTAAAATTACTCTGATTGTAAATGTTTCAACAGCTTCCAAAGAAGTGAACTAAAACAGCATAATCAATTTGCCTGAGTCTATATACACCTTAATTTTAATGAATAACCTTTACAATGAAATACTAATAATTTTTTTTCTATATTAATCATTTTAATCTATTCTACTATTAATCATTCTTTCAATTATTACTTTGATACTATTTGGTTTTAAAATAATACTGACACATTTAAGTCAGTATTTTCCTTTAAAAATATCTATGTAGTAAACTGTTAACATTTTAACTTTTAAAACAAAAGATCCCTAAATTGTCTAGAGAGAGAATATAAGTGATCAAATTAAATTAGAGCACCAAATCAAAAGTCAAACTGGCAAAAACACTTGGGCAAAAAGTATCACAAATGTTCCTGTTTTAGGGACGCAACTGGATTATTTTATATAATCGCCAAAGGAAGAATTAAAAAAAAACCCAGTATACTATATCATAATAAAAGAACTTCTGGATGTCATCTTCCTAAGGCACCATATTATTTCACTTGGAACGGTTCACAGGGCTGGCACTTGTCACCTGAGGTGTTAAATGCACCCTCTCCCTGCTTCTCTGCCCTATTTGTACTTCTGACCAAAAGCCGAGTCCCCGACCAAACAAGGTTACCTTTGTAACAAAGCAAGCAAAGAAAGCATACATTGCACAAGGCAACTTCCAAGCCCTCGGAGGTAACAGCACAATTCTTCAACTTTGTTATGCTCTCATAAACACTTATATTAGTAAAAATGCTGTTTTAAAAAAGGTTCCCTTTTCAAAGAATTATCATCCTATAAGACACTCCTTACCCCTTATTTGGCATTAAAACAGGTGTGCAAAGGGTCCAGGGAACATGCATAATTCTCCAAAGGAGTTCCAACCTGACAGCAGTGGCCCAGAAGGCAGGTACAGCCACCTGCAAAGGCCCTGCGGCTGCGAGGGCGTCAGCTAGACGTCGAGAGCACCGGGGCCCTGAGGGCTGGCCGAGGGAAGCACAGCCCAGCCCGGGTGCGTGGGGCAGGGCTGCTCGTATTCCCCGCTCACGCCTCGCGATCCTTCTCCCTCCCTCCCACGTCCCCAAGTCCCTGCCCATCCCACGCCCCCAAACCCTTCCTCTTCACTCTGCGCCCCTAAACCCTCCTCCGCCCTACCTCAAACACCCCTTTTCTCTCTTATCCTTCCTTCTCACGCCCCGCAGTTCTCCGTCATCCCAGACTTCCTCCCGGAGTCCCCCGGACGCCCTCAGCAACTAGGCTCTGTCCCCTTCAAGTAGTTCCACTCAAAATCCCCAAACTCCGCGATCGCGGGCGACCGGCCCCCGAAACTCACGAGAAGAAGGGGTCGTCCTCAAAGCCGTTGCTTAGCATCCGGAACATCCTGCAGTCCGGGGCGGACGCGGTCCGGCTGGAACACGGGGACACTGGCCGCGACCGCGCTGGACCCGCCTGCCCGCACGGTCCTCGCGCGGCTCTGGGCTGCCAAGGCGGTGTCGGGAGAGGCGGGGCGCGACGCGGTCCTGCTTTCCCATTGGGCGCCGACTCAGTGACGTCACACAAACGAGGCGGGGACAACGCGCCGCTTCCATGACAATGGCCAGCAACAGAGAGGTGAGAGCTTGGTCTTACGCCAGCCGGGCAGCCCGTCTTCAGCCTCTCGAGCGACTGGACGGCTTGTTCGCGGGCCTGCACGGACACAGAAGTTAGACCGCCCTCTGCGCGACCTTGGGCAAAGAGCCCCAGGCCTCAACCCCGTTTCTCTTTTCAAGAAAGTGGAGATGGGTCAAGGTGGCCGCCAATGACCCATTCACCGGCCATTGTCTGGTGGTTGGTCAAAGCTGTGCACAAATACTGTAAAAAAAAATATGGGCAAAATTTTTTTGGTAAATAGTGTGTACTCAGTGCTTGAAGGAAAGTGGATGGATGGATGGGGCCTATCAGATTTCAACACTTATTTGCCCTTTGTAAGCCTAAAACTCAAAACAGTAGATCTGAAAGTGGGAATTGCTTAAGTTATACGTACACATGGTATTTAAAAATAAGATGAGAAAGGTGTTTTCTTTTCCGTCCTCTTTCTAGTCTCTATTTAAAGAAGCAAGTCTCACTGATGCTGGTTTGTCTTTAATGCTTCTCCACTGTTCTCTAAGCTAACAGAGCAGAATACAGGCACAGAGCTTGCAGCAAGCAAAACCTAACCAACAAAAAGTCCATTACTATACATTTTGCTTTAATTACATGTGAATCTTATTTTTATGCCAAGTGAAACAGGTTTTAAATTTAAAACACATTAATAACTAGTCTTTAAAAATTTAAATGAAAAAGTGAGCTAATTTAAAGAAACAGTACAGGAGGAATTTGAAAATGGGGAAGAGATATGATAATGGTACTTGTATTACTGAGTTTTGCAAAACACTGCCCTGAGGTCTTCCAGGAACCTACAGGCAGGTAAAGGAGAAGATGGAAATGAGGACATTACAGAAAGAATGATAAGACTGTAAGAAGAGGGAAAATGCACATTGCATGTCCACCTTTAATTCATTGGGCTTCTCAACCTCTCTAGGGTGCTTTTCTGTAGAGATAGAGGGCCATCTATTGCTCCACAGGGCTTCCTGGTGTGGAGCCAGCGAGGTGGCACTCAGCCATCCTGAAGAAGTGTTCAGGGCCTGATTTGGAGGTGGCAGGAGTACTTAGGGGTTATTTTGGGAGCCAGAAATTTAATCCTTTGGACTTTTTACCTCCACATCTTTACCCAGGTTCTCTGGTAGCCTCCTTTTTCTGTGACTGGTGGCAAGAGATAGGGCTGACTTCACAGTCCAAGGGAAGCTAGTGTAGCTCTTCCAGGGAAGAGGTTATTTTCTTCTCCTTTGGCCTCAGTAGGAAGCTCAGGAAGCAAATACATATTAGGAACTTTCTAAATTAATTTCAAGGCAAAACATTGTTTTAGAAGACCTGAATTACTTTCTCTTTAAAACAGCACAGCCTAAGATGTTAAGGAAGCCACTCTTAAAAAAAACCCAAACCTTAGAATAAGGTAAGTTTTGCTGATAAATGATAATATAGAAATAGTTCTGGATTAAGGTAAAATAAAGCAATTTGTGAGAAAAATTTTCCTGTTGTTTCTGTGGGGATTTTTCTTAGAATCACATTGTTAAAACATGAAAACTTTAGTTATATGTTAATCAGAGAGTTACCTGCAGCTTCTAAAAGCATTTTGGGCCAACTGGCAAATGCTTAAAAAAGAAGTTAGTGGAGGAAATAGAGTTGAAGCTGAAGAGACCTCATCCATTTCAGACCTGGTGGGTAAGAAGTGAGATAAAATAGTTAGTATGGAGAGGGTGCATACCCAAGCAGGGGAGAATAGAGATGCAGACAGAATTAAGGAGACAGGGTCCTGAACTGGTCTGTAAACAGAATCACAATAGCTAATATTTATTGACTGTGTGCCTGGCACTGCACTGGATGTGGAGGATGGGCCACACTTAGACATTCAGAATGAAAGCAGGTGATCATTTCTCAAATTCATGCTGACAAACTAAATAATGGGCCCAAACTAAAAAGTATAAAATTCAGTGAGAATATATTCAAATCAATTCAATTTTTCAAATATTGAGTGCTTAACCTATGTCAGGCACTGATCCAGACACTGTGACATTGGTGAACAAAAGAAACAAAATCCCTGTTCCTGTAGTTTATATTATTGTGAGGGAAGAATGAAAATAAAGGACACAGAAAGTAGTATGTTAAAAAGGTGGTAAGTGTTAAGAGAAAATCTGAGTGTGGTAAGGGAGATGAAGATGAGCAATTAATTATAAGCTGGGAATTCTGTGTCGGCCTCATTAAGAATGTGAATTTGAGCAGATCTACTGGAAGTAAGTAGTTATCTGTTTGAAGAGCATTCCAGGCCAGTGCAAAGGTCCTGAGGTAGCATCTGCCTGGAGTATAAAATGTACAGTCTATTCATAAGTCCTAAAACTTGCCTTCAGAGGCATGAGATAAGCCAAGTAAAGAGAAAATCACCTATTAGAATAATAGCTCCTGCTTATACTACTGTTTTTCAGGCATTGCATTGCATTGCATTGCATTGCATTTATTTATTTATTTACATTTAGTGAGAGGAGGGGTGGCAGAGACAGACTCCCATATGTGCCCTGACCAGGATCCACTTAGGAAGCCCATTAGGGGGTGATGCTCTGCCCATCTGGGGCCATTGCTCCATTGCAACCAGAGCCATTTTTTAGTGCCTGAGGCAGAGGCCATGTAACTATTCTCAGCACCCAGGGCCAACTTGCTCCAATCGAGCCATGGCTGCAGGAGAGTAAGAGAGAGAGAGAGAGAGAAGCAAGAGTGGGATGAATGGAGAAGCAGACGGGTGCTTCTCCTGTGTGCCCTGACCAGGAATCAAACTCAGGACATCCACATGTTGGGCTGACACTCTACCACTGAGCCAACTGGCCAGGGCCCCTTAGGTATTTTAATACATTCTCTCGTTAAATCCTTGTACAATCCCATATTACATATGAAAAAACAAACCCAGAAAAATTTGGTGATTGTTCATTCAAATTCAAAAGTCAGTTAAAATCAAATTAGTTCTACTCCAAAGTTTATACTCTCCACCAGCCAACTTTGGCTCCCTATAAAAAATTAAATTAACCATTTACTGGGTACCTCTATGTACTAGGCACTTTTATGTACAACCACACTACAACTTATGGTTTATTTGGAAGGTAAAATAAACCTTAATTAAAAAATTAAGAGAACAGAGAAAAGTGTGAAACCCAAGGTAACCCTACAACTCTATTAAAAACATCAAGAATTCAAAATAACAGAGTCCTCTTTTCTTTCATTCATCAACTCATCAAATAGTTATTCAGGTCCAACTATAACCCAGGCACTATTCTAGGTATTAAGGCTACAAAACTCTCTGACTTGCTGGAGCTTACATTCTAGTGGACAGCTCTCTCACCAGCCAGTTCTGTGATTACCTTGCACAGCACATCAGAATTCTCCAAATGCTTTTGAAGACATTATCTCAAGTGCCCAAGAAATAAACAAGCTCTGGAGTGTTGGGCTTTTAGACTTAATTATAGCTCTGCAGAGCCATGGGTGTTAGGCCATTATAAACACTTTTACTTTAGTTCATTTCAATGTGTCGAGGGTTTCATTGTCCTAATCCTTTTGTCTTAAATTGTGCATAGAAATGGTCTGGAAGAGAGACATCAAACAAAGTCACAGGGGGCACCATGGGACATTTAAAATTTTTGAGAGAAATATGACATTTGTTGGACATTGTACAAATTACTAGATTGACATAGTTCACATATTTCAATATTAGATTGTGCTACATTCCTTTGGATGATGACATATTTCTGGGAAGCTAGGTTTTTAAAAGTTGACTCAAAAGGAAATACCTTGTGAAAATCAATATGGGACATAAAATGCTGGTAGCAGAGTTCCATCTGTTGAGTTGTGCTAGACCAGCACACATCTATTAGTAAATGTGATTATTTAAGAACGAGCCTGACCTGTGGTAGCGCAGTGGATAAAGCGTCGACCTGGGAACACTGAGGTCGCCAGTTCAAAACCCTGTACTGGTCTGGTCAAGGCACGTATGGAAGTTGATGCTTCCAGCTCCTCCCCCCTTTCTCTCTTTCTCTCTCTCTCTCACACTCTGTGTCTCCTCTCTAAAATGAATAAAATAAAATAAAAAATAAAAAAATAAGAACGATATAAAAATTATTTTTTCTTTTGAGTTATGTATATTATTTTTTACAAGGTTACAGAGTATTTAGAACATAACTACTTAAGTTGTTTGGACCTTCCTATAAAAAACTGTGTTTCTTTGGTCCTAAGGGGCACAGTGAAAATATTATTGAGAAACTTATAGTTTGGGGACCCCTTCCCTAATCCCACCATCTCTCTTTCAAATTTATTTTTTCAAATTTGGAATTGTATCATTAATCCATTTTCTCTAAAAGGCATGATTCATTTTCTTTTTATTGTTTATTTTCTTTTCAACTAGCTGTCTTAGCAGTCCTCTAATAAGGTTGCATTATATACCCCTATATAAGATGGAGAAAGATGCATAGAATTGAAGTGAATTACCTAATAAAAGCATAGGCCCTAAAGTCTTCAAATTCCCTGTCAGGGCTGCCTCTGGTCCATATGGCATCTTTGTTCAATTAGGAATAGGTGTCTTTTTCAAAATGCTTTTATTAATAAGAAAAGTTATTTAATAAATGTACAAATCAACAATGTGTATGATACAACTGGGGCCCTGTTAAGTGTTGGACGCTGGTTCATGGCAACCCCACTCCCAAGTCTGAATTCTTTCCACTGCAGGGATGCATGAGTGCCAAATTCCATTCGTAAACCCACATAAAAACATGCAATTTTATTTTCCTGAAAGTAAATTTAATTTATATTCTGGGCTCCCACTCCACTGGGTCAGTGACACCCTCATCACCCAGGGAGACAATGCCAAGGTGTAGCTAGCTGGCTGTCAACCATGTGGCATCCCTGAGGCATCTTTATCTCCCTCACTGGGTGGAGTCAAGGATGCTGGACATCTCACAATGTGGGGCACAGTCTGGCACAAGGGAGACTTGTCTTGTTCTAAATGCCAAAGCCCCTTCTTCCTTGAGAAGCACACTCTAGAACATGGTTTTCCTCCAGTGAAAGAAAAATTCAAAGCCACGTTGAGTTCACAGAAGGAATTTTCCAGTGTTAACTCCTCCTCCGTGGTCCCTGCTACCAAGGTAAGGGCCAGGAGTTTTGTTCCCACCAGACTGGAACAAGCAGCAGACTTTTCCAGCTATGTTGATTTTGACAGTTTGTTTTCTTTGTGGATATATACATTCGTTGCTACAAGTTTCTTTTGTACAGATTATAATTGGATCATATTTAGAGAAATCTCAGAAAATGTCACTTTCTGGGGTATTGGTAACAAGGGATCTGCTTTGGGGAAGGTGTTTTAGGCAGCCTTGTGGGGGCAGAAACTGAGGCTTCAGTCCCTGAGGTGGGATCCTACATGCAGGTGGCAGGGAAGGAGATAATAGGGGAGAAGCAGGGGAATGCTTCTGGTGATGGAAGGCCAGATAAGATGGAGATGTCAGAAAATCTGGGGAGGAAGCGAGGCCCACAGTAGGGACAGGGCAAAGCCAAGGATTATATGTATTTTTGTTAATAAATATGGGCAAAAGTTTTGGCCTTTCCCACATTTCTTAGATGTAAATATTTGAGGCTTGGATACTTTGGTGCATGTGTCATAATCTTTTTAAAATAAAGACATATTTTCCACTTAGTAATAGTTTCCATTTCAAAAGTGTCTACCAAGATATTTACAAACTTTATTCCAACTGATTCTTTCAGTAACATAAGAGTAAGGTATCGTCTCCATTTTGTAGGTGAGAACCCAGAGACTCGCGGAGGTGAGCTATTTCTTCGCTGAGGTCCTCTAGCTGGCAGCTGGTAGAACAGGGACTCTGACCCAGATCTGACCATGTCTAAGCCATCTTTGTCTCACTACACCCACAGTAAGCTCTCATAACAAAAAAGGGCTTGATGGTGTGAACTGTGTAGTATTTTACTGTATAAATTTACTACAAGTGATTTTCCCATTGACTGTTGATAGATTAAGACTGAAGTTCTATGACCATTCTCGTGCATATCTTGATTAGCTTTTTAAATCAATTTAACATTCAGCTATTTTAAAATCTTTATCGCCAGTGAGATTCAAAAACCCATTTCTGTAGACAATTTCCTAAGGAGGATTTTCTTATGGAGTCAACACTTTGGTGTTTGTGACTGTCTATATTTCTTTTGTTGCTTCTTTTAAAAAATGATTAACTTTAGAAACATAGAGCTGAAAACAAGTTGAATAGTAGAAAGCATTCTGTAAGAAATACTGTTGAGGTCATCTGTCAGGAACTGTTTGATGTGACTGTCTAAATCATTATTTTAAAAGTTATTTAAAAATCTTTGATAAGATTTGGAAAGGATTCAGGCTGTGCTCGATGCCCCACTGTGAAGGCAATCATTTGAGAAGTCTGTCTAGGGAATGTGAAAATTATTTTGGAAAACATTAAGAACTTGGAATGCCTTCATCCCTTTGTCATATGCTTAGATGCTTTTGATATTTGAAATGGTAAGGAAAATCTGCTTCCATCTTAGAAGAGTTGTTCTGATTTCAAGGGCATGCAAGTTTTAATACTATATGAATCATATATTTTGAGGTGATCAAAATAAAGAGGCAACAGGAAGAAAATGAGTGGCTCCAAGCCATAACTGATTTGCTTCTAATTCATTTCTTCCTTAGACCTAGACACGCCCTTGGGACACAGCCTCCAGTGAGGCTCTCTCTGACCACTGAATGGCACTGGCAGCCTTTTGGGTGAAACTGAGGGCACACTGCCAAGAAGTAGAAGATTTGGGATTGAAAGCCAGGCTGTCTGGCAGCAGAATCTGGGCTCTTAATCAATACATGGATACAATACCTGCTGTCCCACTGCACACAGACCAGATGTCTCTACCTCCCAATGAGGGTGAGTCTTTACCTAGAGCTGGAGTCAGAAACACACCAGTGCCCTGGCTGGTTGACTCAGTGTTAGAGCATCAGCCCAGTGTGTGGAAGTCCTGGGTTCAATTCTCAGTCAGGGCACACAGAAGTGACCATCTGCTTCTCTACCCCTCCCCGCCCGTCTTCTCCTCCCACAGCCATGGATCTAATGAGCAAGTTGGCCCTGGGCGCTGAGGATGGCTCCATGGCCTCCCTTTAGATCAGTGGTTCTTAACCTGGGTTCTATCGAACCCTAGGGGTTCAATGAGTCGGTCTAGGGGTTCGGAGAAGCCTCTGCCGTGGAGGCCAGAATAAAGTAATACCGTAATTTGTTGTGAGTTCATGCACTTTGTTGGTTTTGTTCTTTGAGCAAGGTGATGTTCATGCACGGTTCATTTTGTGCACCAGTAAAAAAATATATACCTATGTCTTGAATTTAGGGAAATAAAATCATGTTTTATTTATCACTAAAGAAGGGTTTGGTGAATGCGCATATGAAACTGGTGGGTTCGGTACCTCAAAAAAGGTTAAGAACCACTGCTTTAGATGCTGAAATAGCTCAGTTGCCGAGCAATAGAGCAGGCCCCAGATGAGCAGAACATTAGCCCCAGACATGTTAGTTTGTCTCTCTGCCTCCTTGACTCTCAGTTGATTAAAACACACACAAACACAGTGGATAAAGCATCAACTTGGAATGCTGAGGTCACCGGTTCAAAACCCTGGGCTTGCCTGGACAAGGCACATATGGGAGTTGATGCTTTCTGCTCCTCCCCTTGTCCTCACTAAAATGAATAAATAAAATAAACACACCAGTAAGAGGCACACAGGAAATAAAGGTGAGGGAAATGGGATAGGTAAGATGATAAGAAATAATAATCAAAATAATAACAAACATTGTTTCCATGTGACTGGCACTGCTCCAAGTGCTCTGCATGTTTTAATTCCCTTAATCCGCCCCCCAACAGTCTAATGAGATAAGACACGATTATCATACCCATTTGACAGGAGTGGAAGCTAGGGGTCAGAAACGGGAAACCTCTTGCTCAAGGTCACACATCCTGGAGTGGAAACTCCAGAGTCAGGCCAAGAACCTGCACTCTTATCCCTGTGCTGCTCCTACAACCATGGTCACTGGAGGTGGCCTGACTCCAGCAAAGGGGCACTGCTATTCGGCTCCTGGTGATTGCCCTGCAGATACTCATGCTCACTGGTAATAAGGAATTTCACATGGTATCTCCCAATTTTTTTAAGTTAGCAATTAATTAAAGACAAAGTACCTGAGCAGGCCAAGCAGAAAAACTTCTGGGCTGATTCTGGCCTACAGGCTTTGAGTCTGTGATCTTGTTACTGAAAGTGTGACTTTTCACAGCATGAAAGGATACTCAGGTCCAGTAGCATCCACATATTGGCTTCTGAATGTAATTAATTCAAAGCTGTGTTGATGCCGAATCCTGTGATGTGAGAGTTGAGAAGTGCCCTGATTGCTAGCAGAGGGACTTTGTGAGTGGAAACCAGTCTATCCCATAACTGGCTGTCCATATCTTAAAATATCAGGGCCAGTAGGCAGTCGTTTCATTTTTGCAGAAAATTTAGATTATAAGCTATTGTTTTAATCTGATTTGCATAAGTTTATCCTGTTCTGGGTATTATATTACCTTTCTAATTCTGTTCGGTCTTAAAGTAGATCTGAAAACATTTTCCTGTGCTCTAAAATGCTTACATTCTAATTTTGTACTTACTGAATACTGTCCCCCCTGTATAACTTTTGAAATATTAGATTTCAGTAATGTATGCTATAAAATATCGAAAGCCTATTTATGCATATAAAAACAATCTGTTAATTACTTATTGTGACTGAATGCTTCCCAGATTGTTTATTCCCTCTATTTTTTCACTTGTTTACTTGGTACTTGTATTGTCACCAGCCAGCATGTCCAGGAGAAGCATAGGTTTTAAACAAAAGTTACTTGGCAACATTTTTAGAATTTCATTTCTTTTCCTTCATTGTTTCCCCTTTAAACCTTTTTTATAATGGCCATGTACTCTAGGTTCTTAGGGAAAAATGTGTAAGTGTTATAGTAATTTCTTAAGACTGTTAACAGTACCATATACTGGGTGGTTTTAGTAACAGGAATTTATTCTCTCACAGTTCTGAAGGTTAGAAGTCAAGCTGTCAGCAGCACCATGCTCTCTATGAAGGCTCAAGGGAAGAATTCTTCCTTGCCTCTTCATTGCTGACGACCTTTGGTGTTCACTGGCTTGTCCCCATGTCCCTTTAATCTGTGCCTCTGTCATCAGTCACCACATTGCCTTCTCCCCTGTGTGTCTCTGAATCCAAATCTCTTTCTTACGAGGACACCAGTCACTGGATTACAGCCCACTCTAATCCAGTATGACCTTGTCCTGACTAGATTATATTTGCACAGGTTCCAGGGAGACATAAATTTTGGGGTACACTATTCAACCCAGTACATGCATCTATTAGTAACTTATACAAATATAATAATAATAGGTATAGAACAAAAATTTCAAAATTAATCATTATATAAACCAACAACCAGATGGCAAGCTCGAAAGAGTATTTAACTTTACAGAGCTGTACAGCATGCGCTCATTCCTTGTAACTTCCTCCCTTTTCTACTCTCATTCTCCCCTTTGCCCTATTTTTTTCATTGACTTGTTGAAATTTATCTTGTATCTGGTCATAGTCTATGACTATGTGCTTATAAAACACTTCATACTTCTCTGGGACAAAGAATGGTGGAAATAAATAGAATAATCAAACAACCACTGTTAATCTGACGGTAGTATTGAGATGTTGGCCTCTGTTTGAGAACAAACTCATTGTAAGATGCTTTCTAGCATGATAAAATGCCAGTGTAGGTCTCAGAGTGACGTCTCTAATTGCCTAGGCCTTTTACATTAGGTATCTGCATGAGTTATAACTCTTTTGTGAAGATAAAAAGGCTGCTGCAAGAAATCGGCCCAGTGCTGTGAAGGCTGTCAGACTGGAGGGCACCTCAAATGAGATTAATGATGTCTGCCTTAATATAAGAAAAGATTTAGCATAGCCAAGATTATGGATTATACAGAAACCTGCCAGCACTCATTTACTTGGAATAAATATTATTTTTAATTAAAGTCCTAAGGTGGGTTATTCCTGAACTAATGAGATCTATAGTGATTTCCTTTAGGAGTTAATTTTCTTTCTTAATTCTCAGTCATTCTGATGATTATAGTTCATTCAATCTTACTCATGGCAGTCAGCTATATAGAACATGCTGATTTCTAGCTACAGGCGCTAAATAATCCTGTATTTGTTTTTACACGGTGCTCTCATTTTCTAATTATATTTGTCATTTAACCCAAACACTTTTATAGATTTGTCTGTCCAACTCCTCTGTATTTGGCGAGGTGGCCTTATAAAATAAGATCACTCACAAGGGTACATGAAGTTGCATTCTAAGCGATGCGACAGGGGGTGTGAGATCTGACCATCACAGCATTACTGTCTGTACCTTTGAAAACACTGACTGTGGCTCTTCACTAGGCACTCTGCCGAATGTCCTGTACGTATCAACTCGAACCCACAGAGGAGCTCTACAAGACGAGGGCTCCTGCTCACTAGATCGTGAAACAGGTGCAGAAGGTGCAGGAGGGGCTCACCTCTGCAGCTCATATTCACAGTACAATGTCCTGTAGCCTCTCTGTCTGTGGTGGTAACCATCCAGCTGTTGGCAGAACTCCAATAAACATCAGTGTTTATCAGTATGTGGTTCAAACAGATTTCCAGTGGCTCAACAGGATTGGTGTTCTGGTCATTATTGTTGTGTGCCAAACCACCCAAAATTTTGGGATATAAAAGATCCATTTTATTATGTTCAAATTCTGTGGGTAAGGATTTTAGACAGAGAAATGAAGACGAGTTATCTCATAAGGGCCTCAGCTAGGGACACTCTGTGGCTGCATGAGTCTTCACTCACCTGCTGGTTGTTGACTAGAACCTCAGCGGGGACTGTTGGCCAGAATTGCCAAATGCACTCTTCCTATTGTCTGAGTTTTCTTATAGTAGGGCAGTCCCGGAGCAGCTGGTCACAAGAGGTGAGTATCCCAAAAGAATTAGACATAAGCTTGTGCTGAACTAGCCTTGGAAGTTATAATGTGCACTTCTGGTGCATTCTGTTGGTTAGAACCAAGTAACTAAGAATGAACCAGATTCAAGGAAGGGGAAATAGACCCTACCTCTCAATGGGAGAAGTATCAAAGAATTTTCAGACATGTTTTAAAGCCATCGCAATGGATAACAAAACCCTACTACATACTGTCACTGTGGCTTATATGTTGGCATTGGGGTTCTTACTTATGTCCCTTGTTGGGCCCTGACCCTTCCTGCCAGCTCACTTGGTTCCCAGGAATATAAGGACGCCTCACACAGATGCACCTCTCTACTGGTTGGGGCGTTTATCCCAGGTGATATGCCACCCTGACAAACTGGCAGACTCCTTTTCAATCTTTACTCTGAAGTCACGAGACAGCCAGACTATGCCTGCCTGTCATTTACCTTAGATGCTTTCTCTTGGTTTTTCAGGAGCAAGAACAGGCTGAAAAAATTCAAACTTATTGCTTCACTCACATGAGATCACACATTTGTTAAATCAATCTTTAGTAAATTAAAATACTTGTTGACAGGAAGATCATGCTGGTGGAGAGAGAAATCATTGATCAAAGGTTAGTTGACAAATGTAGGATTAGAATTAAATTGAGCATTTTCCATGTGCTTACAAGATCAATGAAAAGTGGGGTTTTTTTGGAGCATCGTCCTGAAGTGCAGAAGTTGAGGGTTTGATCCTCCGTCAGGGCACACACAGGAACAAATGTTCCTGTCTCACTGGAAAATAAAAAATGATGTTTTTTTTTTAACCTTTAAAGGGTAAGAAAGCTGAATAAAGACATGGGAATTACACAAATGGAAGAGAAGGTGATGAGACACCAGAGTTAAATTGATGGTTTGGTGCGTTCTTTGCCCTGGAACCCTTCCCCCATGATAGCATACCATTATGATATAAAGACCAGCTGAGACATTCATGCTGGATCTCTGTAAATGTGATAGCTTTAGGGTTCTGACTGATCAGTAGGGGCTTGAAAGAAAGCTGAGGAGCAATGGTGATTGGAATTCTCAGGGTCTCAATGCCACTCACTCTACCTGAAATGTTTGCCTATATGGCTATTGTTGATGATGCTTAATATAACCTCAAGAAAAGGGTGGTTGCCTAGCAGCCTTTGGAGGGCTGAGGAAGGGAATATGCCACCAGCAGTATTCCATGAAATTGTTTTCAAAATTAATGGAAATTTGAATGGGTAGATGTGCTATATAAATAGGTTTCTTCAGGATTTTATTTTTAAAGGAAATATTACCTTACGATTCATAATTATCCTGAAGTCTTCTGTTATTATGAGCCAGAATACTACATTTCCCAATCTCTTTTGCAACAGGGGAAGAGTCATTTGATTAAATTCTAGCTGATGTAGTGTAGATGTCCGGTATCCTTTGGTTTTAACACCTGGGTCTTCTTACTAGGGAGTACATTCTTCTTGCTGCCTGGGATGTGAGCATGTGGACTATGAGCATGAGAGCTATACTAGCCACACTCAATCTTGTGATGGAAGCCACCTACTGAGAACAGAGGAACAAAAGCCCCGGCTCCTGACATATGAACTCACCATACTTGCCTTTCAGTGACTTTCTCTTGAGAAATAAACATTTTTCTTATTTAAGTCACTGTTCATTGTTGCTGGTGTCATTGTTTATGAAAAACGAATTGGTATACTTAATTAATCCTAACTGATACACTGCCATTAAAGATGATTTTATCAGCTTCTGTCTGACAGATGACATACTCCAGAGGTTCATGAAGGTGTTATATACAGGGATGTGGGCAGGGTTAGGAAACCAGTCAGGGACTAAGAGCTGCAGGAAGCTGCCATAGCCTCCAGGTCTGAAGGGGCCAGAGGAGAGAGGTGCTTCTGTGACAGGGTGAGAACTGCGCCTTTGGGTCCCAGGGAAAGGCACTAGGTACAAGAGCTGTGGCTTCAGAAAAGCAGCAACAGAAACATGGCCCAGCAGGGGTACGGATGCCCAGTTCTCTTTTTTTCCTGTGCCTTTCTGCCAGAGCCTCCAATCAGCTGAACTGAACCACAAGCAGAGGGCATGGAAAATGGGCAATGACACTGGAGAAGGTCAGCCTCCTGGAACACTGCAGAAATAAAAGGGAAGGATGATTCTGAAGGGACGATAGAACTGGCTACTATAGTAAACCCTAATTCTAAAATGACTTGTCATTTTTAAGTGACCTGAAGAGATTAAGCCAATCTTAATTTGCACAAAATCATCTCTTTGAAAGTTTACTGATTGTTGCTGTTATTTACTAGTTTATGTGTGAAAGGTACATACCCTATGGTCCAGCAATTTCATTTTTTGGAATCTACACAGCCATTAAAAAGAATGGAGCACCTTTTATAAGAATGGGGCATGGAGATGCACTGCTTTGGAAAGTTATCCCAGGCATATATTCAGGGAAATGATTTCCTGGAAGTTCAATGTGTTTTCATGGTCTGAACAGAGAGCCCATGTGTCAACATATCTATAGAGAAGCATCTGCTCAAACACAGGGAGAGGCTGGGAGGACAACGGTCACCTGGTAGGAGGACAAAGCAGCAGCAGAATAGGAGGGCAGACATTTCTTCCCACTCACAAACTCTACTTTCCTTTTGTGTTTTTAGTATTTTCCAATGAAAAAATAAAATCCAAATCACAAAAACATGGAAACCATCACGTAAAAGATTAATTCTTGATATAAATGTTTATTTTATGCATTCTTTTATTATGTTGCCTGTATTTATACAAGGTTAACAAATGAGCAGTCTTAAATTATATGTGACCACTTCTTAGCTGTCATGTTTAAATTACCTAATTCCTAGAAAAAAATACATAAACAAATATTGAAAAATGCTGTAGTTAGTAGGAAGAAAATTAGTTTAGTAAAATGGTGACCCTTCATATTTAATTTAAAAATTGCTGGGGGTGAGGTGGGGAGGTGGCATAGGGTTACAGGCGAGATAAACGGTGATGGACAAAGACTTGACTTGGGGGGTGAACACCCAATATTGTTTACAGACATGTGTTGTAGAATTGGGCACCTGCAACCTGTATAATTATGTTAACCAGTGTCGCTCTAATAAATTCAATTAGAAATGAAGTAATAAAAAATCTACCCAATCTTTAATATAATCATTCAATCCATTGTGCTAATACTGTATTTGGAAAACATTTATTTTTCAAATACTTATGTTTTCAATTCTAAGTTTATGACATAATTTTTGTGAACCATGAACAGGTAGACAGACTATAGTTATGGATTTTACTTAAGACCTAGCATTTCAGCTGGTCATTTTTAGAATGATTATGAAGGGAGTGTGCACTATGCTAGGTTTTACACTGTGGGGTTCTTGCCAGAGCACCATGTTATAAGAAGCTACTAAGGAAAGGTCAGTTCAGTTCATCATCCTGAGAATTGCAGCAGGATCATTTTGCCATTCCTTTTCAAGACCTAAAAATAAAACGGTATATTGTTGAGTTTAATAGTTGAGTTGTCTTACAGTATCTGTAGCCTTTATTTCCTGAAAACTGACATATAGCTTGCAAGGAGAACAAGCACAGGAGACAGCTTGTGGACCCTGAATGACCACATCTGCAGCCTTTGAAGTATTATTTATACAATACAAAAACATCACACCAGAGAGTGTGGCCTAGTACAGGACTAGTGAGATTACTGCTTAAAGCCCAGCCTGCTGTTAGTCTCAAGGGCAACAGAGAGGGCTCTGCGCACAGGGCTCCTCCACGGTCTCCAGAGGCCGGTCAGCCTGGAGGTTACCTAGAGGTAAGAATTGGAGAAACCAAACTAACCGGGTTATAAAAGTCACCTATTTATTTTACACACACACACACACACGTCTGTGCATATTTACATATACTTATTTATATATACTTATCATGGTAAAATACAGATGAAATTTACCATCTTAATCATTTGAAGTATACAGTCCAGTGGTATGAAATAGTCACACTGTTGTGCAACCATCACTACTATCCATCATTAAGACTCTCTTCACCTTGTAAAACTGAAACTTCATACCCACTGAACAATAACTCCCTTTTCTCTTCTCCCATGAGCCCCTGGCAAACACCTTTATAACGGTCTTTATGATTTTGACTACTTACACTAAGTACCTCATATAAGTGGAACCATAAAGTATGTCTTTTGTGATTGGATGATTTCACTTCGCATAATGTCCTAAATGGTCATCCATATTGTAGCAAATTGCAAAATATCCTTCTACTAGAAGGTAGAATAATATTTCACTGTGTGTATATACCACATTTTACATATCCATTCATCCATCCGTGGACACTTGGGTTGCTTTCATGTTTTAGCTATTGTAGATAATGCTGCTATGAACATGGGTGTAGAAATATCTCTTTAAGACACTTATTTATTTTTGCACTGGCTCCAAACAGCTTGAGTAATTTAAATAACCAGCCTGTTAAATAGACTGCTTGTTTGAAGTGAACAAATCCACTCTTCTTTCATTGAAAAATATTTATTGAGAACCTTCTCTGGGGATACAATAATAGCAAAAATAATTTGAAAATATATTACGACAGAAAATATATTATGACAGAATATTTTCTGAGTTAGGAAAAACCCCACCAAACAGAGATGACTATATTGATCAATGTCCATGCCTGTGATAAAAGATGAAGATGACCTGAGAATTCACAAAATGTTTTTTCTTACCTCCATTTTCAGTCCTGCCTGCTATAAAGACTCAGATTGTTCTTATCAAGATGAGTTGTTTTCCATTATTCCATAAGGGAGTTCCAAAGAGTAAGCCTTACACATAAAAGATAGCATGTAAACATTTTCTAAATAATTCAATCCCTGTTATCAACTGAGATTTTTATTTTTATTTTTTACAGGGACAGAGGACAGAGAGAGCGTCAGAGAGAGGGATAGATAGGGACAGACGGACAGGAACGGAGAGAGGTGAGAAGCATCAATCATTAGTTTTTCATTGCCATTGCAACACCATAGTTGTTCATTGATTGCTTTCTCACATGTGCCTTGACCGTGGGGCCTTCAGCAGACTGAGCCACCCCTTGCTGGAGCCAGCGACCTTGGGTCCAATTTGACAAGCTTTTGCTCAAGCCAGACGGGCCTGCACTCAAGCTGGCGAGCTCGGGGTTTCGAACCTGGGTCCTCCGCATCCCAGTCCGACGCTCTATCCACTGTGCCACCGCCTGGTCAGGATCAACTGAGATTTTAAATCTTCTGTAATACAAAGAATCTGGGGGAGGAAGGAGTAATATGGGTCTAAGACTTCTAGATCAATCCACTCATAGTTTAGTGACCAAAACTGTTCTGTGCCTTATTTCATTTCTAGCTTTTGTTACTATCTTATTTGCTCACTTAAAGATTTTCCCTTGATGCCCAAACCAAAGGAAACTTGTGGAGAAATCTAACCACAGGCAAGTCAACCATGTTGTTCAGTTTCAAACTGATGCTTTATATAATATAAGGAGTATCAGGGAACACAGTGGTCCACACAGCTGAGCAAGGCCTTGATGGCAGATGTCATTCTTTCTCAGAGGTACTGAGTGTCTCCTTTCCACTACCATTGCACATCTCAGCCCATGTCACCTCGGCAGACAAGCAGTGGTGATACAAGACTGCTGACAGTGGCTAAATGAAGGGTTAGCTTATTAAGCCGCTCCTCCACCAGGAGGAAGAAATGTCCAGAGAAAGCCAGAGGTGACCAGGAACCTAAAGTTTTGTCTGGATTTTTAATAAGGTCGACAGGGAAGAGCTCTGTGGGTCTTTTATGAAAGGGACTTTTCCCTGGGTTGGAACTGCAACAGTTCTCAGCCTTCCAGAGCAGCTGTTAGAGAGATGCAAGTGGATGATGTCAGTTCTTGTGGCTCCAGGAGCTTTCTCACCCTTTCAGGTCTTCATTCACTTGTGATTTCTTCCATTAAACCTTCCTTAATTTTATAAGTTGGAGTCATTTTTCTTTTCTTACAACCATGTCCTCCCCTCTGCCACTAATATTATATCTCCTGTATATATGCCAGGGATTCCCAGCTAAGCCTCTGGATACCCAGCCAAAGCTAGGTATTGAAAGGAAAGTATGAAAGTGGGTAAACCTGACTGAAGAAGACCTGAGATTCCTCACGTCAGTTGGATCACCGACTGTAAAGCAAGTAGGGTTTCTGGGGCCTTGGGAGGGAGGGAAATTGGGGATTGTTGGGGCAGTTAGAATTAGGTCTACTGGCCATGGAAATTCAAACCCACAAAAATGGAGTGCGCTGCACTGGAGTTCGGGTGCAGCTTTTAAAATCATTTTAAAAATAGTTATGCAACTATTTGTTCTGTATTTCATTAAGATGGCTACCATGCCAAAATGTTACATTGGCATAAATAATAAACTTTCTCTATGAAGGGCTTTCTTTTAGTTATTTTACTGAAAAATCAAAGTAGGCAAGTCCACTATTAGCATCTTCATTTCGCAGGCAAGGATGCTTCACTTAGCAGGTGAGTAACTCAGTGTTCTGTCCTTAGAGCCTGATGTAGCTTCCTCCTCTTAATTAGGGAGTGCCAGAAAAGAGGGTTCTTTCTCAGTTTCCCCAAGAATGTGCTCACTTTAGAAATAAAAAGCCAATTTGTATTATTAGTATTCATCATTTTACACAAAATCATTTCAAAAAACACTTTGAGGTCTATGTAAGTTCAAATTGTTATTATTCAAGTGACATAAAAGGTATTGTCCTGTTTTATGGACTCATTATATGAGGGGTCTTAGGAAGGTCAGGACGTATCACCTAGCTTGAGTTCTGTGTTTGACAGTGTTCTATGAAGTCTTTCTCATTAAATTTGATTTGGCTTGTGTGGTAATATCATAGTCTTCAATAGAAATGCAGGTAAACAGTTAATAATACATTAAAATGAATCATATTGGAAATCAAGAAGGAGGGGAATAGTCAATGAGTTCCTGCAAGGACTGAAGTTTAGTCAATTAAAAAGTAACTTCAATTCTCTATCTTTATGAAAAATTTAGCTTTAAAACACAAATTTGTTGGAGTTCAAGCTTCTGTATTTGGTCTACTAGCCACAGACGAATACTGGTATTACACATAAGTAAAGTAGATCATAATATTTTCACAATTTTGAAGATGAGGAACATCAGTTATACTGAAAAAAACTGCCTCATTCAGGTTCTCTGTAGAATCACTCGTGGCCCAAATGACAAGCCATATTCTTGCCTAGACTAACTTCCCAGAGAGGTGATTGTACTTTTACTGTTTACAAGTTATGCAAATAATGAAATATAAAATGTTTCAGAAACAATAATCTTTTTTAAGTCATTAAAAATTTATGTATCTATATTAAAATCCATAAAAACCCAAGTTCATACTGGGAACCCACAGCTAAGGAAGAAAGAACAGTAGCATATGTTTAGAATATGAAAACATGTTTGTATGAAAACATGTATGTTATCAGTCTCTTCTCCATACCTTTTGTAATTAAGTGTAAGCTCTTTATATTTTTCATTTGTAACAGGGATTAGAGTTTTAGTACTTTCAGAAATATAAAAATGATAGCATTTGATGCCCTATATATTGGTAATCGGGTCCACAAAACTTTTCAGGTTTACATTGTGATCTGAGGTACAGTCTTCCCAGAGACTAAATTAGAATAAGACCAGACAACAGAACAAAATAGAAAAGGGACATATTTATGTCAGTTGTTGAAAACTAATTTTGTAAGGCAAGGCCTAAAAGTCTGGCATGTCTAGCATGGAATGCATAGTTGATTTTTATTTGGCTACTAGAGAAAGGCATTCTACAGTGATAGTTAGCCTTTTCAAAATTATAACTAGCTGGCTTTCTCTACAGGGAATAGCAGGTGGTTAAATAAGACTGAAGTGAGAACTCTCACCTGTTTTCTCAGAAGTGATTTTCTTATCATGGCTATTTGGCCAACTGATTAGGTCTAGCATGAACATATGATTTCTAAAACAATAAGCTAGGATCTGCTAACATGTTTAAAAGGAGCACTTAGTAAAAGATGATCTGTAAGCATTAAATCATCAATTTATTTAATTTCTAAGAATTTTTTTCAATAAATATAATACTCTTAATATTAATATGCTCATTCTACTTAGATTGTTAAAAGTGCTTTTATTGTGCCTAAATTTTTGCAGTAAGGTGAAATAAAAGATTGAAAATGGTTTTATAATACACGGAAGATGAAATCTCATATTTATAGCATATAGTTTGATTCTTATATGTGCATGATTAATCAAAATTGTGTCTTTTTTTTTTTTTTTTTTACAGGGACAGAGAGAGAGTCAGAGAGAGGGATAGATAGGGACAGAGAGACAGGAACAGAGAGAGGTGAGAAGCACCAATCATTAGTTTTTCGTTGCCGTTGCGACACCTTAGTTATTCATTGATTGGTTTCTCACATGTGCCTTGACCGCGGGCCTTCAGCAGACCGAGCCACCCCTTGCTGGAGCCAGCGACCTTGGGTCCAAGCTGCGGAGCTTTCGCTCAAGCCAGATGGGCCCGCGCTCAAGCTGGTGAGTTCGGGGTCTCAAACCTGGGTCTTCTGCATCCCAGTCCAAGGCTCTATTCCGCTGCGCCACTGCCTGGTCAGGCAAAATTGTGTCTTTTTTTTTTTTGTGACAGAGACAGAGGGACAGATAGGGACAGACAGACAGGAAGGGAGAGAGATGAGAAGCATCAATTCTTTGTTGTGGCACCTTAGTTGTTCATTGATTGCTTTTCCATATGTGCCTTGACCAGGGGGCTACAGCAGAGCAAGTGAGCCTGTGCTCAAGCCAGAGACCTCTGGTTTTCAAACCTGGGCCCTCTGTGTTCCAGGCTGACACACTATCCACTGTGCCACCGCTTGATCAGGCAATCAATATTGTGTCTTTACATGACAACTTAATATTTTAAAAATTGTACTCAGAAACACTACCATGTGCTATTTATTTTAACATTGATATTTTTAGAATGAACTTTATTAGCAGTAGGACATTTTCATGCATTCCTCAATTTTACACTAGTTTTAACAGTACTCACAATGTTGAACTTCAAATCAACAAGTATCCAAGTTCACATGACAAATAAAGGGAATGAGATTCCCTTTTTACATAATCAAATCAATTCCTTTTAAGACTACAAAGTTAAATTGGGATTTAAAAATCTACATTTCAAATGTTACTGTTAATTTCACCTTATGCATTATTTAGGCCACAGGACTGCCCATTAGCCTTTCTTGTCGAAGAGCAATTAGTCTCCTAAACCACCTTTCCTCAGCTTCAGCTTTCTCAATGAATAACTGAAATAAAAGAAAAGAAAAAATGTTATTGTCTATCAATAACTTCAATTTGACCTTACATGACACAAATCACCTTTATAAAATATATCTTTCAGCACAAGATTTGGATACTGTTTAACTCTTGATTACTTCTTAATTAAAGATCCTCTATTTGGAATTAATAATGATCAGATAATTTTGGAGAAAAAGGACTAATATCAAACATTATTTGGTTAACAATTTTATGCCTTTTTTGTGAAGTTTATTTCCTGCTATCGTTCTGAAAGAGTGAAATGACACGATTTCACAGAAGATAGCAAAATGTGTCAGCGACATGCTCACAGTCAGTGAACCGGCTAGAGCTGAGCCTGGACAGACAAAACACTTCTGTTTATTCTACAAGTCAGGCAACGCGGGCTGTACATGCTACATTTAGATGCATGCAACAGCTCTAAGGGCTGGGGCTCAACTGCTTATTCTTAGCAAATAAGGACATAGGAATCCGTTTCCTTCAATGGTCATCTTGTCACCAACACAAAAGGACAGCAGTGTGATTAATCTCACTCAACTAGACTTCAATCTGTGGTCTTGAGGTTTAAGGATCTTACATTTGGATGAGCCAGAGAGTTGTCATCTTGGTACTTGATAGCAGTAGGGATGCTGCTAGTATCCGTTTCTTTTTCATTGCTGGGTAGATCAGCAACTACTGATGCTGGTCCTGATGTTGCAGATGTGTGCTTGGCTTCACTAGGTTCCACTGACTGAAACATAAAACACATATTATTAATTGCATCGCAACATACAATTAGAATTTTCCTTTAATAATATTTCTTATTTTAAATGATAATTGCTCAATAGTCTCTGCTGAGAAGATACTAATCACAAAAAAACTCTAG
Source organism: Rhynchonycteris naso (assembly GCA_037038555.1). Taxonomy (NCBI): domain Eukaryota; kingdom Metazoa; phylum Chordata; class Mammalia; order Chiroptera; family Emballonuridae; genus Rhynchonycteris; species Rhynchonycteris naso. The sequence goes on along the minus strand of CM072995.1, from coordinate 180,180,904 downwards.
GTTATATGTATATAAGAAATAGTTATTACTAAAACAAGCAGATAAACACAGAAACATTGGCAAAATGTTTATCAGTTCTTATGCATAATTTTCTTAAGAAATTGGTACTTATAGGTCTTATACTATTAAAAAAATATATATTTAGTCTGACCTTTGGTGGCGCAGTGGACAAAATGTCAACCTGGAGTGCTAAGGTTGCGGTTCGAAACCCAGGCTTACTCAGTCAAGGCACATACCAGAAGCAACTATGAATTGATGCTTCCCACTCCTCCCTCACCTTCTTTATCTCTAAAATCAACAAATAAAATCTTAAAAAATATATTTAATATATGTAAGTTCTAATATAAAACAGACTTGCAACAAATTTCTATGACTTAATGACTTCATTAGGTATAAAAAGTAAATTCACAGGTTATTTCTTTTGTTTTTTAAAATAACTGTCTTTCTGAGATATAATTCATATATTACAATTCATATAGCTTTTAGCATATCCACAGAATTTTGTAAGCATCACCACAAGCAACTTTAGAACATTTTTATCATTCTTCCCAAAACTCCATATCCGTTAGAAAGCACTGCTCCCCAATTCTTCCCCCACCTCCTATCCCTAGGCAACCACTATCCTGTTTATCTCTATGGACTTGTCTATTCTGGACATTTCATATATAAGAAATCATACAATATATGTTATTTTTGGTGACTGGCTTCTTTTATTTAGCATAATGTTTTCCAGGTTCTTCCATGTTATATCACATGTCATTATTTCATTGCTGAATAACACAGGCACTGTGTTGAGTGCTGGGGACAAAAAGGCTAATTAAGTCATGGTTTCTGCCAGGAAGGAGCCAGCAGTGTAGTACTAATGTGGGCTAACTCCAATATTTCCTTCCTGAAAAAGGAGAGAGCCAGGGAAGTAGCTGATTAGCAGCAAGGTTTCAGGGATAATATAAGATGGATTAGATGAGAAGTTAAAATTATACATTAAAAAAGAAATCAAGACAATTGGGAAATTAAGTCAACTTCTTAGCCTTTTTCTATGCCTATTGGTTCTATACCTATTGTTTTTCAATTTGTTTCCTTTTTGACTTATCTACTTCTGAACATTCACATCTTTGAACAAAGTGCAAAATAAATTTAACTGGGAAAGTCATCGAGAAAATGAAATGGCATGAATGAGTTGATCTTCTCTTAGAACACCTTATCTTAGAATTAGAGATCCATCTATTTAACCAGTTCTTATCGAGTATGAATTGCTAAGCACTAGGTACACAAGAGAGAATAAAATAATTATGTAGGGTGTCCAAAGTGAAAACTACATTTTGCTAATGGGACTGACAGATTACTAACAAATAAATAAAAAAATAAATATATAATCACAAATTGTAACAAGTGACATAAAATATTTAAAGAAATATTTGTTAAGTTTGATTGGGCAGTTTTATTCTTATATTTTGGAGCCAATACTTCCCCCTGCCCCCAGTCACAAACATTTTTATGTCTCCAACATACCGGGCCTAGAAGACTCACAGCCTTTACATAAGTGATATTATACAGACTATAAAACTGAGGTCATATAACAGTAAAGCCCAACATTTTGCGCAGGGAAAATGGGAAGTATTCTAACTCAGTGAGGTGCAGGACATCACTTTCTGGTAGTTTATATTGCTGTGCGGAGAATATAAGAGCATGTTGTTCTGCATATCAGAGCCGTTCTTTGATAGGATTTAGCCAGAGCACTGGCTGTCTGTATTGAACTGCCTTGAAACATTGTGGAGTGCTGTTATTCTAGTTGCCAAAGGTATGGCAGAGATAACATTTTATTATAAAAAACAAATCATCTTTCCATATTTACCTACACAGTACATATTTCTGAGGGAAGTTCTTATGCACACATAAGTGAAGTTTTCAGAGGTTTGAATTAGAGCATAAAAGTTATTACTTAATAATAATTTAAAATGTATGAGGAGAACTATTAATTGCTTTTTCATGTAAGTGAGGAAAATTATTAGAGAAAATTTCACTATTAGATAACCTGCAACATGGTCTCTATCAAACATCTGGCTCTTAGCAGTACTGCCACCTGGTGGTTTAGTTTAGAAAAAGGTTTCCGATGGTACGTACTTTCAAGTCCCTCTTTTAAACATAGGTGAGTGGATATCAGCCAGATGACAATTTTAGGCCTGAGTAATTGGTAATAAGTTTATTAGGAACACAAATTTGAAAACAAGCTGCATCTTTGCTCCTGAAGTTGATGATATAACAGGAGCTATCAGATTATCTACTCACAAGAGAAATATAATTGCAGAGAGTGAAACTAGTAAAATCGACATATGTTGCAGACAACCCAATGTCTAGCATGTCATTAGCAATAGCCACTTTCTGGTAACAGCTCCCTAGATAATTAGTGGAATTAACACAGATAAACAAAGACCCTAACAATTGAAGGGATGGCTAGTATCGAAAAACCTTTTTTCAGGGCTACAAACTTTATACCAATGAATGCCAAACCAGGAGAGAAAGAGGTTGACTTAGGTCATGAGTAATTTAGTCCTCAAGAGAGTCTTTGTTATGTATCAGGCCTAACCCAGCACGTTGCCACATGATCTGGATGAAACAGTTTTTAAGATAATTTACTTCCCTGTGTTAAGTAATCTCCTAATAAATAATTCAGCTTCTTGGGCATCCTGAATTCCTACCTTATACTATAGACACAGACATTTTAGAAACTGAAAAAGGATATCACTTTCTAAACTAATAAATTGTCCCTCTGTTTTATAGTACCGTCAAGTGTGAATTTATTCATTTTTGGCAAGCACTGTTCTTTTGATGACTTTGAAATGCAGTGACAAATAAAAGTCCAGTGTTGGATGGCTAATGCTATTGTACATTCACCAAGGTAAATACCATCTTCTGAGGCTTATTAGCATATTCTCCTGTTGGTGCCACTGACTATATTTCAATGCATGCTTAATTTATACTACAACAGGGAAGGTGCACTGAGTTCACAGTTATTAGAGACATTTGACTAGTAGGAGAACAGCTCTGGAGTTGGAGAGCTTTGGTTTAGATGCTGCTTCTTGTCATTACTAGTGGTTTGACCACAGGTTACAGTTTGCTGAGCTTCAGTTTCCTGAGTTATTATTGGGACAGTCATAAATTATCTATGTTAAATGTCTGCTATTAATGGTAGCCATTTAAGTTGAAAAAGTGGGGCTAAGATACAACACTGTTTCATTGGGGAAATATTTTAACAATACATTTCTAACTGACTTAACTCACAGTTCTGAATTAATATTTCTAGACTTTTCTTTTTTTGCTTCTTTGTCATAGTTATCCAACCTAAAACTAGCTAATTCTAGGGTTTCCAGAATTGATTTTATTACTTTCTATGATTATTGTGAACGACCACCTGTTTTAAACAGTACTGGAAACAAAAAATGGGTTTCTTTCACATAGATTTAAAAAGGTTCCTCATGAGGCCCTGGCCAGTTGGCTTGGTGGCAGAGCGTCGGCCCAGAGTGTGGATGTCTCAGTTCAATTCCCAATCAGGGCACACAGGAAAATGACCATCTGCTTCTCCACTCCTCCCCCCTCTTTTTTTGCCCCCTCCCCCACAGCCATGGCTCAATTGGTTCGAGTGCATTGGCCCTGGGTGCTGAGGATGGCTCATTGGGGACTCCTTCTCAGGTGCTAAAAATAGCTCAGTTGTGAGCATGGCCCAAGATGGGCAGAACATTGGCGCCAAATGTGGGTTGCCAGGTGGATCCCAATGGGGCGCATGCAGGAGTCAGTCTCTTTATCTCCCTTCTTCTCACTTGAAAAAAGAAAAAAAACAAAACTAAAAAGAAAAAGGGTTTCTTGTGAAATGGAGAGGCCCCTGTTCTATCTTAGCTTTCTCAGTTTCTAATGATAGCATCTAAATCAGAAGGCAAAAAGAGCTATAGTGAAGGTAAAAGTAAATTCCAACTCAGCACTAAAAACTAAAGAGAATGGAAATTTAATTTTAAAATAATTAAATAATGGTGCCCTCTTTGATCAGAGATTTAGGTGAAATTCCTTTATATTGGTCCCATGAAAAACCATTTTATTGTAGATTTGGAAAAAAAGAGTTTTTCTCTTGGATTTAGTTATCTTAAGATTAATAACCTACAGAGAAATAATCTTTAAAAACTTTTCTAGGGGATACAATGAGGTAAAAACATTACTAACCATGGAATTCAAATATACAGATAGTATTACATTTATACATTTCAAAAGAGTTTTAAGGCAAACCAGATGTCTAAGAATTTCTGTTTCTCAGCTACTGGTATGTCTCACTGGTGAGCATGGAGAATTGGGGAAAGTAAGGGACATATGAGAGCAATGTAATTGGGTAAGCTGTTCATACCTAAGACAGACTGAGCACCTACAGCAGCAGAAGTTTTCAAGCACTACGCTTAGTTTTTAGAGCATACTTAACTAAATCACAAATAATTTAGATACTAGAGTATGAGATTTAAAATAAACATTAGATCAAGAACTATGCTAGATATTTAATAATCATTATATTTAATCCTCAATGACTCTATACAGTAGTCTTTATTAGCTCTACACCTATTTTATGAATTTGGACTGAGGCTCAAAGAGATTGAGAGGCTGCTCAAGATCATATATCATGGTAGGAGGTGTGGAAATTAAAATTCAAATTTGGATCTCTTTGAGTCCAAAAACCCATTTCTTTCCAGTGTATCACATAAGCTATTGATTAATTACTTTTCTTGGTCACAGACCATTTTACTAGTTATTGGAATTGCTGATAGTATTAGTATCTTGGAAGAGAGGGATAAAATTAAAAATAATTTTATTATATTAGTAATTAGTATTGAAAAGGAAAGAGTTGTTAGCAAGAAAACCCAGTGAATAATTGTAGAGGAATAATTATCTTAACTTATAGAAGGAAAATGCTAGTTTATCTTAATGCAAGTCCAGTGAGAACTGGAAGGTCAGGATGGACTTTAAAAAAAAAATTGCAGGGGAGGAGCAAGATGGCGACGGAGTAGGCGGACGTACCAACTTCCAACTCCCAGAACCAAAGTGGATTACAACTCAATTTTAAGAACCATCACCTGGATAAACCAACTTTGAACAAAACTAAGTGGACTCTTCAACCAAGGAACACAGAAGAAGCCACATTGAGACTGGTAGGAATAGCGAAAACGCGAAAAGGGCTGCCCAGCTCCCCGGAGAAAACGGCAGCCCGGAGAGACCCGTGTGGCGGGAGGAAAGTTTGGCAGAGAGGGAGGGACCTGGGTCCCAGGAACCAAGCCCCAGCCTGCAGTCCCAGAGCCTAGAAGAGGCGTTTGGACAGATTTGAGCTGTGAAACAAGTGAGGGAGCTCCCAGGCCTACAGTGTGGAGTATTAGGTCCCTTCCTACTCTGCTGAGGGCTGCTTAAGGTTTTGGGGCGGCAGGACGCTGAAACGCGGTTCTCTCGGCGTGGGCGGAGGCCAAGCCGGTGGGAGATCGGTCTAGCCCAGAGGGTAGGAGGGGAAGCGCGAGAGCGGTCCGGAAGCTGCGGGCCCGTCTTTAATCCCACTTACGGGGACAAAGCGGGAGGCCAGGAACAGGCAGGCCCTGCGCAAGCCGACCCTGACCGCGGGGACCGGGCTAGGACCAGGGACGGGCAGGGGCTCGCAGCTGAGCTGACACTACCAGTCCCCTCGCCCCCGGCTGGAGAAACCGCGGTTGGCCAGTATACGTGCGCGAACGGGCTCCGAGCACGAGAACGGGGTGGACCCCGAGACGGGTGGAGGCTCGCAGCTGAGCCCACACTATTATCCCCATCCGGCCGGAGAAAACGCGAATAGCATTCATACGTGCACGAGCGGGCTCCGAACGCGGGGGCGGGGTAGAGTCCGGGACGAGCGGAAGTAAGCAGCTCAGCGGAAGCCAGCAAACACGCCCGCCCCAATAAACCTTGGTTTCCGACCCTGCGCAAAGGGCCCTGGCCTCGAGGGCAGGGCTAAAGCTCCGGACGGGCAAAGGCTTACAGCTGAGAGCACGTCAAAAGCCCCGCCTAACCTGCGGAACTGTAGCGAGCAGGCTCCGACTGCTGGTTCTGGGCGGAAGTCTGGAAATAGGCTGGGTCCGCAGCTGAGGAAAGGTGCTCACCTCTACCCTTGGTGCTGATCTTGTGGCTTCAGTGACAGCCCCTCCCACGGAGGAGAGGCAGAAATCACAGCAAAAGCCACAGTGGGCCCGCGCTGGCAACGCTCATACCCAACCACCCTAGGCACCGGCAGAGGGGGTGGGGGGCCTGCAGATAGACCACACTTAGAGAACACAAAGGCAACACCTACTGGACTCCAGTGGCCACAACTTGCTTATACACAGAAAAAATGGGCAGGCAGAGGAATGCAAACCAAATGAATCAAGAGAAATCCCCAGAGAAGGACCTGAATGAACCAGATATAACCAAATTACCAGAAGCAGAATTTAGAATAATGATAGTTAGGATGTTCAAAGAAATTAGAGCAACAATGGATAGTCATTATGAACACCTAAATAAAGAGATAACAAGTATAAAAAATGAAATTGAAATAATAAAAAAGAATCAGACAGAAATGACAAATACAGTATCAGAACTGAAGACCACAATGGAAGGAATTAAAAGCAGGATGGATGACGCTGAGGATCGAATAAGCGAGTTAGAGGACACAATAAACAAAGGCACAGAAGCAGAGAAGAAAAAGGAAAAGAGACTTAAAAAATGTGAGGAAACTCTAAGGGAGCTTTGTGACAACATGAAGAGAAACAACATTCGCATCATAGGGGTGCCTGAAGAAGAGGAGAGAGGACAGGAAATGGAAACTTTGTTCAATCAAATCATAGCAGAAAACTTTCCTAAATTAAGGCTGGGAAACACTCCACACATTCAAGAAGCACACAGAACTCCATTAAAGAGAAACCCAAAAAGATCTACACCAAGACACATCATAGTTAAAATACCAAAGCTAATGGATAAAGAAAAAATTTTAAAAGCTGCTAGAGAAAAAAAGGCTATCACCTACAAAGGAGCCCCCATAAGGATGACATCAGACTTCTCAACAGAAACACTTGAGGCCAGAAGGGAATGGCAAGAAATAATCAAAATAATGCAGAACAAGAACCTACAACCAAGACTACTTTATCCAGCAAGGCTAACGTTTAAAATTGAAGGAGAAATAAAGAGCTTCCCAGAAAAAGAAAGCCTCAAGGAATTCATAAAAACCAAACCAATTCTGCAAGAGATACTAAGGGGCCTCTTGTGAACAGTTTAAAGGGAGGAATGAATAGAGCAAAAGAAGAATACAGCTTTAAAGAATAAAATGGCAATAAACAACTACATATCAATAATAACCTTAAATGTAAATGGATTAAATGATCCAATCAAAAGACATAGGGTAGCTGCATGGATAAAGAAACAGGACCCATACATATGCTGTCTACAAGAGACACACCTTAAAACAAAAGATGCTCATAGACTGAAGGTAAAAGGATGGAAAAAAATATTTCATGCAAATGGAAATGAAAAAAAAGCAGGGGTAGCAATACTTATATCAGACAAAATGGACTTTAAAACAAAGGCTGTAGTAAGAGATAAAGGAGGACACTACATAATGATAAAGGGAACAATTCAACAGGAAGATATAACTATTGTAAATATCTATGCACCAAATATAGGAGCCCCGACATACATAAAGCAGACTTTGATGGATATAAAGGGCGAGATTAACAGCAATACTATCATAGTAGGGGATTTCAATACCCCTCTAACAACACTGGATAGATCCACAAGAAAGAAAATTAATAAAGAAACAGCAGACTTAAAGGATACACTAGATCAACTTGATTTAATAGATATCTTCAGAACTTTTCACCCTAAAGCAGTAGAATATACATTCTTCTCAAGCGCTCATGGTACGTTTTCTAGGATAGACCACATGTTAGGACACAAAAATGGTCTCAATAAATTTAAGAAGATTGAAATCATATCAAGCATTTTCTCTGATCACAATGCCATGAAACTAGAAATTAACCACAAAAGAAAAACTGAAAAATACTCAAACACTTGGAAACTAAATAGCATGTTATTAAATAATGAATGGATTAACAATGAGATCAAAGAAGAAATAAAAAAGTTTCTAGAAACAAATGATAACGAGCATACATCAACTCAAAATTTATGGGACACAGCAAAAGCAGTTCTGAGAGGGAAGTTTATTGCACTACAGGCATATCATAAGAAGCTAGAAAAAGCTCAAATAAGCAACCTAACCCTGCATCTAAAAGAACTAGAAAAACAACAACAAATAAAACCCAAGACAAGTAGAAGGAAGGAAATAATAAAGGTCAGAGCAGAAATAAATGACATAGAGGCTAAGGAAACAATACAGAGGATCAATGAAACCAGAAGCTGGTTCTTTGAAAAGGTAAACAAGATTGATGAACCTTTAACTAGACTCACCAAGAAAAAAAGAGAGAGGACTCAAATAAATAAAATTAGAAAGGACAGTGGAGAAATAACAACTGACACAACAGAAATACAAAGCATTGTAAGAAAATACTATGAAGAACTATATGCCAAAAAATTAGACAATCTTGGTGAAATGGACAAATTTCTTGAATCATATAACCTTCCAAAAATCAATCTGGAAGAATCAGAACACCTAAACAGACCAATTACAACAAATGAGATAGAAACAGTTATCAAAAAACTCCCAAAAAAGAAAAGTCCTGGGCCTGATGGCTTCACAAGTGAATTCTATCAAAAATTCAAAGAAGAACTAATTCCTATTCTCCTCAAGCTATTTCAAAAAATTCAAGAGGAAGGAAGACTTCCAAACTCCTTTTATGAGGCGAGCATAATTCTGATCCCAAAACCGGGCAAAGACAACACAAAGAAAGAAAATTATAGGCCTATATCCCTGATGAATTTAGACGCTAAAATTCTCAACAAAATATTAGCCAACCGGATCCAGCAATATATGAAAAAAATCATACACCACGATCAAGTGGGATTTATTCTGGAGAGGCAAGGCTGGTTCAATATTCGCAAATCAATCAATGTGATTCACCATATAAACAAAAGGAAGGACAAAAATCACATGATAATTTCAATAGATGCAGAAAAGGCATTTGATAAAATCCAGCACCCATTCATGCTCAAAACTCTCAGTATAGTGGGAATACAGGGATCATTCCTTAACATGATAAAGGCCATCTACGATAAACCGACAGCAAACATCATACTAAATGGACAAAGATTAAAAGCAATCCCCTTAAGATCAGGAACCAGGCAGGGTTGCCCACTTTCACCACTCTTATTCAACATAGTTCTGGAAGTCCTAGCTACAGCAATCAGACAAGAAGAAGAAATAAAAGGCATACAAATTGGAAAAGAAGAAGTAAAACTGTCATTATTTGCAGATGATATGATATTGTATATTGAAAACCCTAAAGTCTCAGTCAAAAGACTACTGGACCTTATAAATGATTTCAGCAAGGTGGCAGGATATAAAATTAATACTCAGAAATCAGAGGCATTTCTATACACCAACAATGAAATATCAGCAAAAGAAATTAAGGAAACAATCCCCTTCACTATTGCAGCCAAAAAAATAAAGTACCTAGGAGTAAATTTAACCAAGGAGGTTAAGGACTTGTACTCGGAAAATTATAGAACATTGATAAAAGAAATCAAGGAAGATACAAACAAGTGGAAGCATATACCGTGCTCATGGCTAGGAAGAATAAACATCATTAAAATGTCTATATTACCTAAAGCAATTTATAAATTCAATGCAATACCAATTAAAATACCAATGACATACTTCAAAGATATAGAACACATATTCCAAAAATTTATATGGAACCAAAAAAGAACACGAATAGCCTCAGCAATCTTAAAAAGAAAAAATAAAGCAGGAGGTATCACGCTTCCTGATATCAAGGTTTACTATAAGGCCATTATACTCAAGACAGTCTGGTACTGGCATAAGAACAGGCACATAGATCAATGGAACAGAACAGAGAACCCAGAAATAAACCCACAGCTTTATGGACAACTGATATTTGACAAAGGAGGAAAGAACATACAATGGAGTAAAGACAGCCTCTTTAACAAATGGTGTTGGGAAAATTGGACATCTACCTGCAAAAAAATGAAACTAGACCATCAACTTACACCATTCACAAAAACAAACTCAAAATGGATAAAAGACTTAAATGTAAGCCGTGAAACCATAAGCATCTTAGAAGAAAACATAGGCAGCAAGCTCTCCGACATCTGTAGCAGCGGTATATTTGCCGATTTATCTTCATGGGCAACTGAAATAAAAGGCAAGATAAACAAATGGGACTATATCAAACTAAAAAGTTTTTGCACAGCTAAAGACAATAGGAACAGAATAAAAAGACAAACCACACAATGGGAGAACATATTCGACAGCACATCTGATAAGGGGTTAATAACTAAAATTTATAAAGAACTTATAAAACGCAACACTAGGAAGACAAACAACCCAATCAAAAAATGGGCAAAAGAAATGAATAGAAATTTCTCCAAAGAGGACATACAGATGACCAATAGGCATATGAAGAAATGCTCAACATCACTAATCCTTAGAGAAATGCAAATTAAAACCACAATGAGATATCACCTCACACCAGTCAGAATGGCACTTATCAGCAAAACAACACAGAATAAGTGCTGGCGAGGATGTGGAGAAAAGGGAACCCTTCTGCACTGCTGGTGGGAATGCAGACTGGTGCAGCCACTGTGGAAAACAGTTTGGAGATTCCTCAGAAAATTAAAAATTGAACTGCCTTTTGACCCAGCTATCCCACTTTTAGGAATATACCCTAAGAACACCATAGCACTGTTCGAAAAGAAGAAATGCGCCCCCATGTTCGTGGCAGCATTGTTCACAATAGCGAAGATCTGGAAACAGCCCAAGTGTCCGTCAGAAGACGAGTGGATTAAAAAGCTATGGTACATATATACTATGGAATACTACTCAGCCATAAGAAACGATGACATCGGATCATTTATAACAAAATGGATGTACCTTGATAACATTATACGGAGTGAAATAAGTAAATCAGAAAAAAAGAAAAACTGAGAACAGCACAATTACATACATAGGTGGGACATGAAAGTGAGGGTATGAGACATGGACAAGAGAGTGTTGGTTATGGGATGGGGGGAGGGAGGGAAAAGTGGGATAGGGAGGAGGGGAGGGACACAGAGAAAACCAGATTGAAGGTGACAGAGGACAATTTGACTTTTGGTGATGGGTATGCAACACAATTGAATGATAAGATAACCTGGAGATGTTTTCATTGTACATATGTACCCTGATTTATTGGTGTCACCTCATTAGAATTAATAATAATAAAATATATATTAAAATTAAAAAAAAAATTGCAGGAAAGTAAATTTAAAAATAAGTAACAATTTAATCAGGACATACAAATGACCTTTTAATATGTAAAAGGAAAAAACTATAATAAAAAATAAATTAAAAAAATTAAATGTAAGTAAAATATGAAATAAAACAGGCAACTGTATTTATAAATGTCTATTTTACAACTCTACCTTTTAGGAGCTGTTGAAGCAAATTACAAAAAGTTCAAATAAAATCAAAATGACAAGGCAGGGACCATGGGTTAACCAAGGTTGTCTATGTTGCATGCCCCGTATGCAGCACACTCTCAGTTCATGTCTCCAGACTGAATTATTTTAAATAGTACATGGTAATTAAAAGGATTACCATGTACTATTTAAACAGTACTTGAAACAAAGTTTCAATAGTAATTAAAAAGATTACCATGTACTATTTAAATAGTATTTGAAACAGTACATTACATGTTACTGTTACACTAGTAACAAAAGAAATGCTAATGGAAACACAAAAATAGATTTTATCCTATCTGGTCAGTAAACACTAAAAAGTCTGAAAGGATTTGTTTGTTACCCAGGGCATGACAGGCAGATATTTCCTTGCACTTCTAGGTGGCATTTTAATTGTACAACTTTTTTGGAGGATGACTTTGGAAACACGTGAAAATAAGCAACATTAATCTTTTTTTTAAAAAATTTTAGTGAAAGGAGGGGAGGCAGAAATAACTCCCACATGCACCTGGACTGGGATTGACCCGGCAAGCCCACTAGGGGGCGATGCTCTGCCCATCTGTGGCACTTGCTCTATTGCAACTGGAGCCATTTTGTTTTTTAGCACCTGAGGTGGAGGACCTGGAATTGTCCTCAGCACCTGGGGCCAACTTGCTCTAATCCAGCCATGGCTGCCGGAGGGGGTGAGGGGAGAGTGAGCGAGAGAGAGAGCGAGAGAGAGATAGAGAGAGAGAGAGGTTAGAGAGGGAGGGGTGGAGAAGCAGATAGACATGTCTCCTGTGTGCCCTGACTGGGAATTGAACTGGGACCTCCACATGCCTGGCCAATGCTCTACCACTGAGCCAACTCACCATGGCCAAACAACATTAACCTTTAACAAATAACTAATCTTGAAAATTTTATCTTAAGGTGATAGTAATGGATATTTGCAAACATGTAACACCTGCAAACTTACAACTACTTACCACCTACCAAGATTACAACATCTTAAATATCTAATATCAGAGAAAAACTATATAAGTGATATATCCATCAGTGGCATGTTACCTAGTTATTAACATCTGTGGAGTAACTGGTACCTGTACCATGTTTTGTTATACGAATTGGAGTAACTGGTACCTGTACCATGTTTTGTTATACAAATGTTGTTACGACTACATCTATTTCATTGCAGAGTGCCATTTCCTACCAAATGAACATATACTCCCAAAAGCAGCCTTAATTATAATGGAAAGAATACACAAAATATTTAACAGAAATACAATGCCCCTTTTACTAGAGTTGATTAAGTAATACCCATTTGGGTAAAAGTGTAGATATATAATTTTTTTGTTAAAGCCCTTTTCTAACTTTTCTCTAGCATTTTTCAAAAAGTAGATATATATGTTTGAATAAAAAACTATGTATTTTCATAAAATGCATATTACTATTACAGAACTGTTGTGTTGACATTTTAGTTTGTCTTTTCAGTGAATTTTAAAATAAAAATTGGGTACTGGCTGGTGGTTCAGGGGATAGAACATTGGCCCAGAGTATGGACATCCCAGGTTTGACTCCCAGTCAGGGTACAGAGGAGAAGCAACCATCTGCTTCTCCCTCTCTCTTTCTCCCTATTTTCTCCCTGTTCCTCTCCCACCACCAGTGGCTTGACTGGTTCAAGTGTGGCCCTAGGGCACATCAGCCTCAGGTGCTAAAAAATAGCTCAGTACTTGAGCATTGGCCCCAGATAGTGTTGCCAGGTGGATCCCGGTTGGGGCGTATGCAGGAGCCTGACTCACTATCTCCCCTCCTCTCACCTAAAATAAATAAATAAATAAATAAATGAAAGAAATAGTACTAAATACATTTTTACAGTATATTTTTTGACAAGTTAAACTGATTCTCACTGGTTCATTCTCTCTCTCTCAGTAACATGCTGATACAGTATCACCCTACTTCATCTTTCTATTAGAGGAAGCACTCACATTTAAGTAAAATCCATTAATAAAGCGTCTCTTCAGTTGAAATCTAAAGGTTTATTCATGCCTGGGTGGAAACTTACCTTTTTGACTTCTTTACTTGATCTGAATGTCTGCTGAACAAAAGAATCACTTTCAATGGCTTCAATTTCTTTTACTCTTTTTACTTGTTCTATCAGGGTGGTTTGGTCTAAAAAAAAGGGTATAATGTCAGTGTATTTTGGCATATAAGCTTGTTAACGACACTATACTTAAGCAGTATTCTTTCTTTCTATGAAGTAATTTTGACTTATAAAATTTAACTAGATGAAAAGCTATAGTTAAGCTACAGCATGAACTTTTCTTTCCCTTAGGTCCACAAATAAAACATCCCTGCACACCAAGACTCATCCAAAACCTTCAACATTGCCGAGAAGGCAATGCTATAATGATCTAAGTTAATCTGATGGGAGAACTTTAAAAAAATAAGCAAAAAATAAAATAAAAAAAGAACCCCTTTTTATTTTGAAAATACACATGAAAGAGATAAGAGAACAATAAATCCACCTGTTCCAATCATCCAGCTTCTATATTCATTAACTTTTTTATTTTTAATTAATTTATCCATCTCCACTTGAGTTTTTTGGGTAGACCTCGAATATTTAAAAGTAACTCCCAGATACATACTATGTTACTCTTAAATATTTCAGTAGGCATCTCAGATAGGGCTTAAGAGAGAGAGAAAAAAGACTGCAACATAATGGATCCAAGGTAATGTCAGCCTGACCCTTCTATTATAAAGTTCAACATCAACATTTCACTTTAAGGCGTTAGCAGACACTAATGTTTGTTGTTTAGATCTATCATTTCATTAAATGTTGCAATGTGGTGATTTTATAATTCTATGTGAGTGTAAAATATAGTTTTACCGGAAAAGAATATATGTTTAATTCTTTCCCTCTATCAATTTTGGTCCAAAGATGACCAATATGAATAAATATTTATATATTCAATGTGTTTCAGTTCATGGTAGTCATTTTCATATTTTGATGCTTAAATTATTCTACGTTTGGGTAGTGGGACCCTCTTCAAAGTGGCTCCTTCCTCCTTTTGTCATGATCCCTAGTAGATAAGGTGTGATAAGATGTTCCAGACTCAATAGCTTCCATCCCAGACTTGAAATTAGCCATTTCTCTAAAGAGCTTGGACTCCTTTTTTGTAAGGAATGGTATTTAGGGACAATAACCTGGGCAGTAGCAGTGCTCATTGTTACTGGATTGTCACTGTTTCTCAGCCTTTTCAGGGGGTGGGATAGGAAATACAAGTACTCCCCCCCACTTAAAAGTTCCCATTATGCCACTTAACTTTTACAAAAGACCTATTTGATTTTGCTAATTAAAAAAAAATCTGAAGAGGATTCTCACTTTTATGGAAAAAGGCAAAAGTGAGTAGCATTCAGTGTCTATTTTGCAGCGAGCCATTCCAGAGGCAGCAAGCATGGAGAAGCCAGAGTGGCACGTCTCTCGCTCTGTGTCAGTGGTATTTCAGGCTATGTGGAATGATTTGGTAGGTTATCTTTTTGGGTCTGGGAACACTCAAAAAGTATTTTATATAAATTAATGGTAATTGCTTCTTTGCTTTACGCCATTTTGACTTATACAAGATTTCATCAGAATGCTCATTTTTTGGGTAATAGGGAAAATTGTACATATTTTTAGAAGAAAAAAATTATTATGAGTTCATTCTGATACTACCAACCAAATGAAAGATTATAGAACTTTTAGTTAAAGTCTTTATTTTAAATTTGTATATCTTTTCTTTTACTCTAAAAAACGTAGGCCTTAATGATAAGGATCAAAAGTACATAATTATTTTACCTAATATGTAAACTGAGTATGTCATAATTTCAAAATTGTAAGGTAAACGTTACTATTAACAACAAAATGAATTAATGCAGTTTAAAATTTTTTATGGTTCTTTTTAATCTTAGAATTTTTTCCTCTCAGGAACTGTTAAACCACTCACTTGAAATAATTCTCCCTGTGATTAAGCTACCAACTTGATATACAATTACGTTAATTTGTTTCAGTTCATTTTTAATTTTTAGGTTTTACTTTATTTTACTGTCTGTGTGATTAATATTTATGTTTTCTTTTAAAGATTTTATTTATTAACTTTAGAGAGAGGATAGAAAAAGGCTGGGGAGAAATGGGAAGCATCAACTCGTAGTAGCTGCTTACTGTATGTACCTTGACCAGGTAAGCCCGGGGTTTTGAACTAGTGACCTCAGCATCCCAGGTCAACACTTGATGCACTGCGCCACCACAAGTCAGGCATATTTATTTTTAATTACATAAAACATATAGTTTTAAAGTATTAAAACTTAAAACATCATTTAGAGAAGTGAAGGGTTCCTTTCCATTCCTACTCCCCTAGCTCTTTCCCCAATCCACAGGTAATCATTTTATTAGGTTTTTATCCTTCCATTGTTTATTTCTGAAAATATAAGTATATATATTCTTTCTTATGCAAAATAGCATACTACACATTCCTATGTACGTATGTTACTTCTTTTACTTACCAATGTCTTCACTATCACTCCCCAGTAGTAGAGACCTCCTTATTCTACTTTGTAGCTGTAGTAATCTGTTTTAAGGGTTTATAATAGTTTTTCCCACCAGTGCCCTATTGATGGTCATTTGAGTTGTTTCCAGTCTTTTGCTTTTACAGTCAGTGCTTTAATAAATAGCCATAGCACATGTGTCATTTCATATATTTTTTCTTCACATGCTAGGTGGATGGGAATAATGCAACATTATGATTCATAATCTTGCATTTAAACTCTTGTTCAAAGCTAATATGAATATATAGCAAAACTAGGGGCTACTGTATACTCAGCTAAGGCATCCAAAAATATTGGGATTTTAGACTATGGATAATAGCTAGATTTACTGCCTAAGAAACAACAGTAACAACTGGTAACCAGAAGGTAGAATTTTTTGTTTGCATTAAAGTAATATTTACATCTCAGCAATCTAAGTTGAAAAAGTTAAATGCTATAGAAAATATGAAAAAAAATTGGTTTCATTAGTTCAATAAAAATGAACATTTTATGAAAAAGCTTTGTCTCAACTTTGGCCAATCACAAGTTAGAATTATAGTCTTATCCAAGCTCCAGTTTATTTAAGGGAAAGATAGTGCTTCTGAAGCTGCATCCCTGACAGCTGTAATCAGTCTTTTCTCATGTGAGAAAGCATGCATGGAGTGTTTGGAAGTCACAGTAGCCAAAGCCAACACTCCTATCTTTAGAGGAATATATTTTCCTACATGAAAGCAAGCACTGTAACAGTGTCATGGAAGAGTTAATAGCTCCACATGCCTTAGAATAAAAAGCTCCTGTGGATTTTAATTATGCAATGTACTAACTGAGCACATTTCTATGAAGTGTGTCTCCTTCTACTGACTTCTTACAAACAACCTATTGAAGTCATTTTATTTACAGCTGTGAAATGTGAGAAGAGGCTTTGCCCAGCTAATTTATTAATATTAACACATCCCATACCAGTGGATATTTTTATTATGTTAATATAGCAGAGAAAAATTATAATGTATACCACTCCACATGAACCAACTTTAATTAGTCAATATGAAAACAATTTGCTTGTATAGGTCTTAATTAGCTCACGATTATTTCAGCATCATTAAATCCCAAGCAAAAGTAATTTATTTCTGATTTTAGGATGATGTTTTATATGTATCAATTGTTTGAACCTTTGGAATTTTTTCTTAACATATTCTCTCACTTGGATATACAAAGCACATCTCACCAACAGTACTTGATGTATAAAGCGTGCAGTGTTTATAGCACTAAATATGGACATACAACCAGCCAGTATGTTTAACAAAATAGCACCAAAGGAATTATAAAGACAGGAAGGAGAAAGATTAGAAAAAAACAGAACATTTTCTTTGTGTTTTTTAATGACCCTCCAGGAATAACCAAGTGACAGGGCAGATGGGGGAAAGCCAGTTTGCCTGACTCATGATCTGAGAATAAACCCACATAGCTTTTACCCTTCAGTGTGGGAACCATTTTACTGGTGATATTTAAAGAGCAAAAGTGATATTTAAATTAAAATTTGAAAGATTCATGGGTGATTTACATTTTCAGGTTTATAATAGCTCAGCTTCATGCTGTCTCAAAACAACAGGAATAAAATGTTTTAAATTGCTTCATACTCAAATTTTAATATCAATGTACACAAATTATGTCTTGAGTACAACCCTGTCATTTTGAGGAGCAGAATAAAACATGTCAATAACACATATTAAATTGTTTTAAATTCAGGTTGTTATATATGCCAATTTGTCATTTAAAAATTCTGTATCAATTTTAAGACTGAGAAAAAAGCAAATGAAAAATACTTATTGTTTATATACTTAGGAATGAATGCCTAGCATACAAAGTACATTGTAGTCATCAACAATGAAGTAAAATTAAATTGATGAAATTACTGAGAGAATTAAAATTATAGGATTAAAAAATATTAATGTGGTAAACACAAAGAGAACAGCTTTGAGCACTTGATAAACAGACTGTTGGTAAATAAAATGACTTCAATAGGTTGTTTGTAAGATGTCAGTAGAAGGAGACACACTTCATAGAAGTAAAATAAAAAATAATGAAGCAGAAAGCTAAGTTTACTACAGACTAAAAGAATCAATACTAACTCACGCATGGAAAATCATTTTGTTCCTTTTGTGGTGAAAAACTAAAATCTAATGTTTTATCAGTTACTGTTGATGTTATATTATAAAAATTAGGCTTACCTGCTACTTCAGGTTATATATTTGACAATCAATTTCACATGATACAACACAGAATTTAAAAAAAATATTACCAAATGGTACACAAATTTAAAATTAGTAAATAAAATCCAATATAAGCCTTTTATTTGAAAAAGACAAAATTTTAATTCATAGACCATTTATAGATTATAAACATAGATCTTTAAGCTGGCAGTCACACTGGACTGAGAACAGCAGATGGCACTATTACCCAAGACATCCTGATAAAGAACCATAGTTTCACAAAAGTTATTTTACCCATGAAAATCTCATCTTCAGCTGACTTCTTTTGAACAATAATATTTTATGAATTTATCCAAAGTTAAAATGCATTTCTGTTACAAAGAATTTGGGTTGGTTGGTCTTACAGTTATGGAGTTATTTATGCTACTCTTCTCTTTTGGAAAAAAAAATTATATACTAATAGTACCACTACAAATATGTGAATAATTCAAAAGGATCTCTTAGTTTCAGTTTAAAGTGACCCAAGTTTTCATCGAGAATGGAAATAGCCATAAAAGTCCTGATTTAGAGGACAATATAGGTACTGAAAACAAAATATTCAGGTCCTGCAATGGGAAGCATTTTTATGTGTTTTAAGAATGAAAACAAGCAAAGAGAGGCAAGCTGGCTATTCAATAACTAACTAAATAAAGCCATTCAATAAAATCTGTAAAGAAATAAACCATCCCATAAAAATTACTTGAAATTCTGAAGATATTAGAATAATTTCTTAGGAACACGAGTTTTAACAGAACACAGCACTGCTTTCCCTTTTCAAACAAAGCACACAGGCACATACTAGAAATCACTGACCCCCACAATTGTAAGGTTGAGCTCATAAGGTTGTGCTCATATACCTGGTCATACATTTTCAGAACTGATATATACAAATGATTTGAAAGACAAGAAAACTTTAGTAGAATGTGATTTGTTTACTAGTCTTTGGAAGCTTATGATGCAGTACCAAGTCTTGTATGTCAGTGAAGTGTCTGTAATAACAACCCCTTGAATGGACTCCAAGATAGACTCACTTACATTAAACTGCTTTCCATATCAAATTAAGTTACAGAAATAACTTTAATGTGAATGTACTGATGAAGACTTTCTGATAAACATTTCAGCAAGTGCAAGCAAATCTGGTATCAGGCTTTACTAAAAACAAAGTTCACACCGACTTCCATCATTCAGCTCCTCTCACCTAGAAAGCTCTCAAAGTTTCTGAGTCCTTCCTGTCATTGAGGCCAGGCCTGACACCCACATTTTGTTGCTGCTTTCCCTGCCACCCGGAGAAAAGGGGCTCTCCATAATTCACTTGGCTCCCACTATGTTGCCTTGCACTGCTATTAATCTCTTCATGAGTGAAAGCTCCATTTCTCCAGCTAGAGAGTACATACCTTTTGGTGTCATCTCTAAAACTTAGTGTATTATGCTTTATTATTTAATAAGCTGTCAGTAAACATTTCTTGAAAAACTAAAAACTAGAGGGATTAAAGTCACCTTTTAAAAAATAGAACTTCACGGGGAGGAATGTCAAATTATCCAAAGTTTCTTAAAAAATTAAATGTCTTCGCATAGGAAATGGAGTCAATAATACTGTAATAACTATGTGCAGTGCTGGCTGGATACCAGAAATATCGGAGCAACACCCTGTAAAGTATGTAATTGTCTAACCACTACTGGATACCTGAAACTAATACAACATAATATTGACTGAAAATTGTAATTTCAAAAAAATAAAAATAAAATTAAATGCCTTTAAGTGGTTAGTTTTAACAGCTATAGGTTTAGACTAGCTGAGATAAACCTTATCTCTGTTATTTACTAGCTGGTGACCTTGGACCACTGGTTCAGGTTGTGATGGTCTCAATTTTACCCTATGTGGCACGTGGACAACAGCTCAACATCACAGGTGAAAGGTGGTTTCCTTCCATTTCTCCTTCTCCCCTTTCCTCTCTCCTTTCAAACATTTGAGCACATTAAATGTACCAGGCCTTGACTGAAATATTAGTGTTTAGAAACCAATAGGAGTTTCTTCTCCCATGGAGCTTATGTTTTAATGGGAGAGACAGATAATAAAAATGCAAATAAACAATATGATATCAAGGCATATAGAGCAAGGTAGAGGGCTAGGAAGGAGGAAGGGGGCTATTTCAAATGGGGTCACCAGGGAAGAACTCTCTGACATGATATTATAGTGGAAGGGTCACATGAAGGAGCAAGGCATAAAAATGTGGGAGATGATAGCTGTGCTCAGTATAGGGATAAGGAAGCATTAAAAGTTCTTAGTAAATGATTGTTATTACTAGTAACAGTGCTAGTGTGCTAATTTAGCAACTGTACAAAAGACATGGAAGTTAGCTAAAAAAGTCTGCAAATAAACTCAATTTCTGACCATATGGTTGAAGATGGCAAACTTTTTTGAGTGTAGCTGGTAGTAGCTAGCTTTAGCTCACACCTCTGTGGCATCACCTGTGGTGTGGCAGCATTGTAGAAAGGATCAGAAGAGGGAACAGGCCTGTGTACATCTCTGATTAGGCACAAAAGGCCCACCTGAATTCATCTTATCTCCCACCACAATGCTGGCGTCCACGCTGACTCACTGAATACTGCAGAGTGAGTGGGAAGCAGTACTTTGCTGACACATGGCCTTCCAGACTCTAGTGACTCAAGAGATGGTAGGTCCTATCACTTCCTACAGGATGTCTAGTAACACAAACTGCCCAAATGGTAGTTGTGTGGTAGAAATCATGTTATAAAACAAGCGTGTTTTAGTTTAGTGTCTGCAAGTCTACACTTTGTTTTGATCATCAATATTTGGAATGCCTTTCTAATGAGGAATGCCACAGAGGCTAATTTTTCATTTAAATGGTTGTTAAAAAGGCCAGATGAGCTGTTCTGGTAGTAGAAATAGTAATTGCATCAAAACAAAAGCTTACATTTATGGCACTCTGCTGAGCTAAGCACTTCACATGGACTATCTCATTTAACTACCATAAGCACGAGAGAGAGCAGTATTAATATTCTCATTGTACAGATGAAAAACTGAGGCTAAGTAACCTTGCCCAAGGTCACATGACTAGTTAGCCATCAAAATGGGATCCAATCTCTAAAGTGTAATCCAGTTGTTATTTCCTGGTCAAATAAATCCTTTACCTATACGTGTCAAACAACAAATTATTTTTTCCTCCTTCCCATCCATTTACAAGAAATAATACATGTTCTTGGTATTGTTCTTATTCTGCATTTTAATGCTTATTCATTCAGTAAAATACAATGCACCTTTTTTTTTTGTAGTGGAGATACAATAAATATTATCTCAGTCTCCTGTCATTATCTTGAACTAATTACAGATATATATTTTCGAAATCTTTCACATTTGAACAATTTTCTACAGAAACAAAAATCTAGAATGATTTTTGTGAATGTGGCTAAACCAGTAACCACTATGTAGCCCAACTTCAGCAACTAGTGCCTAATGCTAATTTCAAATACAATACATTTGGGTCAAATCCACTCCAACAGAGTGGTAAGAAATAATCATTCCAACAAAGCTAAAGCTACTGAAAGTTTCCTTATTTTAATAGAAAAGAAGAAAAGAAATATAATTTGAGGTATCCCAGATTAATAGGGCAGAATACAAATGCTGAAGTTGCTGTTTGTTGTCCATTTTAATTCTAGAATTCTTACTGACTCTAATTAAATTCTGTAGATGGAAGAGTTGTGCGTTTCTAAGGAACTTGCAGTGAATGCTGTCTGCCAGCCATCTCCAAACACCCCATAACCACACACAACTCACCTGTCAGGAGAGCTAATGCAGACATCGCAGAGCACACCACATTTGTCACTGTGGCTAATATCAGAGATACGCAGCTCTTTTTTCTTAGCACACAAAAGCAAGATATGTAATTCAATGCTCAATTTACCCTTGTCTCACAGGAGATTTTTCCCTGCTAATTGATAGAAATTAAGCCATTAATCAAGCCACTAGTCATCATTCAAACCAGAGAAGATGAATACAAACTTTCATCATAACCACCTTCCCCATTTTAGTGTTCATTAGCATTAATTTTTAATGCAATTATGCTATTCTTTTATGCTGAGCTCATAAATTACTGCTCTTTTGTTGCTGGCTGGCCTTGTAAAATCCAAACTAATGTTTTGTGCTATGATCTTAAAGGCAATTACTAGGTTCTTCTATCTTTTATATCTTTGCATCCCTAGTAACCTTTATATTCAAAGAACACCCATGACTGACTATGCCTGTTTGTTATTTTAACACCTCTATATAAATCCCTGTGAACATACAAATGTAGTAAAATGTATGTAGAATATATATATACACTTACACATAGACATACAAAATATATGCACATTACAAAATATAGATACTAATATAAAATAAAATCTCACAAATTCATATTATAGTCTATGCTCAAACATAAAGATTTCAATATGGTTTCTTGTGATTAAAATGTAATACATTATTATATTAAAGTTATAATTTTTATAACAAAGAGGAGAAAAGAAAGAGGAATAGTGGCTGGCTATTATAAACATTTGTAAGCATCAAATAACTATTAAAAATACAAAGAATAACTATGAATTATCAAAATCCCTTAGTTCTTTACCTAGGGTTATTGTTTTACGTTTAAGTCCTTACTTTAAAAAAAATTGTGTTGAAACCTGAAAATTAATGAGATGAAAATGAAGAGTACTAGAAGATAAAAAGAATCATTTATTCAAAAGTATGTTAATAAGCATATATAATAACTGCATATCTTCATATTCTGCAAAGTGGATGCATCATTTTATTAGATAGAGGAAAATGAAAAAACAGAATTCCAGAAACAAATACTGAACTCAGTTCTCCATCCCAGAGAAGGTGGAAAAGATGAACTCTCCACATAGTCTCCCAAAAGCATTGGTCATGCTCATTCCTAGGTGCAGCGGATACAAAAATCTACACTTCTCTTCCTGTATCACCCAGTAATGCCTTTACATTTGTTTGCGAGTTGTTATGTACTGGCCTCCCACTAGCTAGGAAAAGGCTGCACATGTGGCATAAAGATGAATGAAATAAAACTTAGTGGGAAAATGCCGGTAGCACTGTGGTGTTGGTACTAGCCCAGTCAGCTTTTGGAGAGGCACAGCTGTTGGCCACCCCTAACACTATGGGACAGGGTAGGAAGAGGAGAGTATATTCAGGAGTCGTGTAGCCCCCACCAAAAAAAAAAAATGGACTTGAATATTAACTATTAAGATATAAAGAAGATGATGGTCAGCTTGATTTTATCTTATTTCTCCTCTCATGGCTAGCTCTTTATTAGATTTTATCTTTAACGGGAAGTTATACATGAGTTAGTAGGAATGAGGTTGAATTCTACAGGGACTTGTCATGTCAGGATAGGTGGACAGTCTAAACTTGTGATTGTTTCTTTATGATGTCAGAAGCAAATAGGCACCTAATATATATGTATCTGAACACCCAAGTTGGTATAATGTTGTGAGCTCTAATACCTTTGTCTATAGCTTAGAGCAGGCAGCAATGGCTCACGTGCCTTGATTTCCCTAAACATACTATGAACATGTTGGGGCTCAGAAACAAATTGAAATGAATTCACTCAACATGTATATGCCAGGTGCTAGACTAGGTATGAGAGATTTCTGGTTGAAAATCACTTACTTTTTGCCCTCACAGAGGCCATGGGCAAAATGGAACTAAATTTTCTTTAGAATTTTTACTTGCAAGAAGGTATAAGCTGGTTAACAACGTAGATTTATGTTTACAAAGTGCCTTTGTATCTGTTATTTCACGTGATTCTGAAACACACATAATTTTTGGTAATAAATGATGCCCCCATTTTTCAAATCAAATATCTGATACTCTAATAATTTAAGAGATACTGTTAAGAGACACTGTTGGGGCATCAAACCAAGTCTTTGTACTTCAAATTCTCAACCCTTCCCATTGCACCAGGTGGCTCCTTAGCCTTTGAATCTCTGGTAACCTTACATGATGAATAGTTATGATTATACATACTAAATGATTATCAAACATATACAATTTTGATCTTTTAAACAGAGATAGGATTAGAAGGATGATAGTGGATGATAGAAGATATTAATTTTTCTCTTTTGGTTAAAATTAACTTTTATTTACTTTTTGTATTAACCGAATTTGTTGGGATGACATTGGTTCGCAAAACCACATAGCTCTCGAGTGTACAACTCAACAACATACCATCTGCACATTATCATGCACCCTCCGCCCCAAGCAAAGTCTCTTTCTGTCCCTATTACCCGCCCCCCATTTTGCCCACCTCCACCTTGCCCCTTCCCCCTTTCCCTCTGGCTATTGCCACCCTGTTGTCTGTGTCTATGTATGTATATGTTTTTTGGCTAACCTCTTCCTCAAAAACAGAGTATAAGGTTTGAAAAAACCACTAAATACAATTTTAATTATTATTTAAAAATTAGCTTTCTCGAGATATGATTTATGTATGACTACACTCACTTAAAAGCAAGCAATTCAATACGTTTTGACATAAGCACACCCCTTTATAACCAACACCACAATCCAGATGAAGAATATTTCTATTACTACCAAAAATTTCTTTGTCCCTTTCTGTGGTCAGTCTCTATCTGTACCCTGATTGCAGACAATCCTAGGTCTCCTTCTGCCAGTATACATTAGTCTGCATTTTCTAAAATTTCATATGAATGGCATACTCTCTCATGTCTGATGTCTTTCACTCAGCATAATTTTGTGATAACTCCATGTTGTTGGGCATATGTTTCTGTTACTGGTAGAACCTACTCTATGAACACCCATGACTTGCTTATCCATTCACGTGTTGACGGACATTTTAAGTGTTTCCAGTTTCTGGCTTTTGAGAATAAAGTTGTTATAATATTATGTAGATATTTTTGTGTGGACATATATTTTCACTTCTTTTGGGTAAATATGTATTATTGGACTGGCTGGGCTATGTGGTAGGTTTGCATTTCTCTAATGACTAATGACATTGAGCGGTTGTTAATGAACTATTATTGCCCATTCACTTGTTTTTTTAATTTTTTTATTTTTTTTATTTTTACAAGAACAGAGAGAGAGTCAGAGAGAGGGATAGATAGGGACAGACAGGAACGGAGAGAGGTGAGAAGCATCAATCATTAGTTTTTCGTTGCCGTTGCAACACCTTAGTTGTTCATTGATTGCTTTCTCACATGTGCCTTGACCGCGGGTCTTCAGCAGACCGAGCAACCCCTTGCTGGAGCCAGTGACCTTGGGTCCAAGCTGGGGAGCTTTTGCTCAAGCCAGATGGGCCCACGCTCAAGCTGGCGACCTCGGGGTCTCAAACCTGGGTCTTCTGCATCCCAGTCCAACGCTCTATCCACTGCGCCACTGCCTGGTCAGGCGCCTATTCACTTGTTTTTAAAAGTGTGTTCAAATCTTTTGTTCAATATTTTATTAAGCTATTTATCTTCTTATTATTGAGTTCTTTGTATATACTGAATATACATCCTTTGACAATATCTATTGCCAATATATTATCCCATTCTGTAACGTGTTTTTTGGTGTCTATCAAAGAGCAAAAACTTTTTAAATTCAAAATGTCCAACTTATCCTTTAAAAAAATGGTTTGTGCTTTCCATGTTTATCAAAAAAAATTTGCCTAACTCAAGGCTGAGAAGACTTTCTCCCATTTTCTTTGAGGAGTTTTATAGTTTTAACCTTTATATTTAGGTGCATTGATTGCTTTCTCACATGTGCCTTGACCGCGGGTCTTCAGCAGACCGAGCAACCCCTTGCTGGAGCCAGCGACCTTGGGTCCACTTTTAAAATGTATAGTTTGAAATGTATAGTTGGCCTCAGCATGTGGGGCCAACTTGCTCCAATTAAGCCATGGCTGCAGGAGGGGAGGAGGAGAAGAGAGAGAGAGAGAGAGAGAGAGAGAGAGAGAGAGAGAGAGAATCGAGAGGGGGAGGGATGGAGAAGCAGATGGGAGCTTCTCCTGTGTTTCCTGGCCAGGAGTTGAACCTGAGACATCCACACACTGGGCCGATGCTCTACTGCTGAACCAACCAGCCAGGGCTGATTTTATATTTTAAATTATATTTTAAGAAAAAGAGGGTAGCAAAAACTTAAGTTGGAAACTTCACATCAATAATGATCACACCCCTTATAAAAATGAAGAAAGTTTCTATATTTTAGCCTGTTTCTAATATATTGATATCAATAAAGCAAGTAAGACCTAATTCACACATTTGCCACATTACAGTGAGATATAAACAGAGCCATTCAGATATGATGAGGACCAGAGTATAAACAAAGAAATAAAAAAATTATTTAATGGGAAATGAGATATATTAAGTTAGTCCACTCCTCCCTGACATTGTGAGAAATCAGCTATAGGAACAAAGTAATAACAACCATTCATTTGCTTCTAATAGTGGCTTTTTTATGACAAACAAAATACTTTAAGTCATAAAGTTGCAAAATAATAGGCAAGTCCAGTTCTTACAGGTAAAGTATGTAACTGAAAATTATTACTCTAAGTTTTAGCTTCTCAACTACTATACTATCTAAAGCAAGTTCCCCATTAAATTTCTATCTTCTTTTCTGAGTTAAGATATGGTATTTAGTAAAGTGCAAATACGATCTCTGGCTGGAGGAAGCACTTAGCGGAGATGAGTTCATTGTTCCATAGACAAGTACAGGACCCTGTAGGACTTATAAATTTAGAGGAACTGATGATGGAATGATGAGGATTGTGTGGGAGCTAAACCCTGGGAATAAGGGAGGACAAGGGATTCTAAAGAAGTAAAGAGAGGGAGCAGAACAAAAGGAAAGTAAGCTGGTGACAGAATATTTACAATAGTTCTGAGCTTCACATGCGGACCTGCAAGTGACAGTCCAGTGTGGGAGGACAGTGGCTCTAGTCAAGGGCACAATCTCTAACCACAGGAACATAATTTTTGAGCAATCCAGTCTTTACACATTTTAATCTTATGGATCGACATCAATTACCATGTGTGATTGGTATGCTAAAGCTCTATGATTTAGGAGAATGGGAAGATGGCAGTATTTGTGATAATCATTTTGTTGTATTTCAAAATCTGAGCAGAAAAATCTATAATGGGTTCATACAAGTGGAGAAATTTATAAACTTCTTAAGGTATATTTGCCAGTTTGTAGCAACTGTAACTGAAATAACCAGGAAATATTAGTTATGTTGTATATGAGCAAACTTTGAATAAAAAATGTAAAAAAAGTACAAATAAATTTCTAATTCCTGAACACTAATATTGACTACAAATACAAATTTTATAAACACACATATACACATACATGTATAAACACTCTGGGCCTACTTAAACTTATTTAATAAACCCAAACTGATATTACATAAAAATATTAGCACTAAAAATAAACCCTTGAAAATGAAACCACAGCAAATCCACAATTAATTTTAAACGTTTCAGAAAGAGTTTTTTACAGACTGACTTAGGGCTTCATCCTGGCAACCAGATGGACAGAGGAGGTCAATAACCCAGAAGCAGTGGGATGGTGATTAGTCAGACAGTAAAACAAGTCCCTGGAAGCAGTTACTGGCCAACACGTCAGAAAGCCATTGGACCAAAACAGTCAGAAAATGGATTTAGAAGTTTCAGTGTCTCCCTTTAGAAAACTCTTGTTTAGTAAACACATTTATAAATCCAGTTACTACCTCAAACAATAATTACTGCAAAAAGTTTTTGTTCAAATGTGATGATTGAAGAAAGGTTCTAAACAAGACAAGTTTACCTAGGCCTGACCTGTGGTGGCACAGGGCATGAAGTGTTGACCTGAAATGCTGAGGTCACCAGTTCAAAACCCTGGGCCTGCCTGGTCAAGGCACATACAGGAGTTGATAATTCCTGCTCCTCCCTTACCCTTTCTAAAAATGAATACATAAAGTCTTAAATAAAAAAGTTTACTGCCTGACCAGGTAGTGGTGCAGTGGAAAGAGTATCAGACTGGGATGTGGAAGACCCAGGTTCAAAATTCCAAGGTTGCTGTTTTGAGCACGGGCTCATCTGGCTAGAGTGTGGGCTCATCAGTTTGAGCCCAAGGTTGCTGGCTTGAGCAAGGGGTCACTCACTCTGCTGTAGCCACCCTCCAAACCCCTCGTCAAGGCACATATGAGAAAGCAGTCAGTGAAAACTAAAGGATCCTCAAGGGAGAATCGATGCTTCTCATCTCTCTCCCTTCCTGCCTGTCTGTCCCTCTCTCTGTCTCTGTCTCTGTCACAGACAGAAGAGCTTACCCATGCAAGGGAGAACGTATTTGTTCCTTTGTGTCTGTGCAGTCTGAGACACTGCAAAGTTGTAAGCTCTAAGATAATCTGATCTGATTCAAAAGGTTATCAACCATCCAGAAATTTCTTACACAAAGCTGCCATGGGCCAAACCGGCAGGAGTGAAGGAGTCAAACGTGTCACAAACAAGAGTAGTGTTCAGATCATACTAATCATCACAAAGAAATCCAGCAGGTATTTACTGAAGGAGAAGCTGAACATAGGCTGCTGCTGTTAAAGAGTGTGGCACTCCTTTATTAGAGAGGGAAGCTCCTTAAAGATTCTTTCTTTTTGGGAATATGACAGATACTTGTTTATTGTCCTCAAGAACTTCTTAACAGCACAGTACTTAAAAGATGTCTTTCATTGTCCTACAAAATGATGACCTTTATAGAGTAGCATTCTATTTCTATTTCTTCTCCAACCCATAATTCAATAGAAGAAGTTCCTCATTCTTGATTTTTTTTCATTTGGCTTCCATAATATCATACATCTCCTGGTTTTCTTTCTCTTCACTGGTCACAATACCTCATTTTCCTATACTGGCCCCTCTAAATGTTAGGCTGTCCCAACATTCAGTCTGGGCCCCTTCATCTTCTCTATCTTTGCTCTCTCTCTATGTGACCCACAGCAATAAATACCATTCGTATACTGATCACCCTCAAATCTTTAGGTCTAGTCTTTGACATCTCTACCAAATTCCAGACCTTGTTTTATCTCTTTTATCCCCTAAATTTAAACTATCACTTTTCATTGGCTCCCTATCACATTTAGAATAAAATTCAAACTCTTATGTCTAAAACCCTATATAATCTAGGTCCTGTTAGATACTTTAACCAAATGTCCAACCCTTACTCTAACTACACTGGCCTTCTTTGTGGTTCTTAAGCATTCTAAACTTGCTTGTCATTCAGAATCTTTATAGAAGCCGTGCTCTTCACCTTGAATGCTCTTTGCATGGCAAGTCCCTTCTTAGTACTTCAGATTTAGTTTCAATGTCAGGTCTTCAGGCAGGCCTTCAAGAGCACTTAGTCTGAAGTAGCCACTGGTCACTGCCTAGTATACCTAGAGAGAGTAACCAGGTAATTGAGAGGCTATTAGAAGAATCTAGATGAGAGATGATGACTACCCAGAGCATGGGCAGCAGAGAAGATGGAGGCATATTTTAGATGCCAAATAAACAAGAAATTTCTTTAGAATGAGGGCAAGAGAGGAATCAAGCTGATTTTCAACTTTCTGTTCAAGTAATTAGATAAAATGTAGTGCTGTTTACCAAGAGGAAGAAGACATGGGGGTACGGTTAAGATTTCAGTTTTAAAGACGATGATTTTGAGATGCTTGTCTATTAAGATATAAACTTGGAAGTAATAAGCATACTAAAAATATTGAAAATGATAAATTTATCCCAGGAAAAGTATTATAGAACTATAGAGCTAGAAAAAAATAAAACACAAGTTCCAGTGCAAGGCAACGCTTGTATTTGGGTAGAAGAAAGTGATAATGCTGGCCATAGCTGGTAGAAAAAGCAGGTAACTATTAAAAGCAAAAAATTGGGCGTTTCAGCCCTGGCCAGTTGGCTCAGCAGTAGAGCATCAGCCCGGCATGTGGAATTCCTGGGTTCGATTCCCAGTCAGGGCACACAGGAGAAGCGCCCATCTGCTTCTCCACCCCTTACCCCTTTCCTTTCTCTCTCTCTTTCCCTCCCACAGCCAAGGCTCCACTGGAGCAAAAGTTGGCCTAGGCACTGAGGACGGCTCTATGGCCTCCACCTCAGGTGCTAGAATGGCTCTGGCTGCAGCGGAGCAATGCTGCCTGGTGGGCATGCTGGGTGGATCCTGGTTGGGTGCATAAGGGAGTCTAACTTTCTGCCTCCCTGCTTCTAACTTCGGAAAAATAGAAAACAAAACAAACCAAAAACAAAATAAAAACGGGGTGTTTCAGAAAAGAATGGTGTGATGAGTTGTGCTGCGTGCTGCTGCAGAGCTAAAGATTTGAGAAATTAAGAGACAATGGGTGAACAGTTTTAATGAAGTGATATGGTAGGTCATTCTGCAGAGGGATGATGTTTAAATGAAGGCTTTTGTTTCCTAGATAATAGAGGATAAGATTCTCTAAATAATACCTCTGGTGACTGTAACAACAAATAATGCTACTTTTAAAATATACTTTTAAAAATAATGCTACTTTTAAAAGATACTTTTAAAAATCAAGCTAAATGTATTGCGAGATCACATGAAGTAAGAAATCTATTGATACTAAGACCAAAAATGAAGTAAATAAGTCGTAAAATAAACTCAGAAAGAAATCTAATCATTTACAAAAGAATTTTAATAAGCTAATACAAAATAAGTGAATGTAACCTGTAATTGAAAAATATTTACAAAAATATGTATTTTTTGACAGAGACAGAGACAGTCAGAGAGCGGGACAGAAAGGGACAAATAGGCAAGAAGGAAGAAAGATGAGAAGCATCAATTCTTCATTGTAGCACCTTAGTTGTTCAGTGATCGCTTTCACATATGTGCCTTGACTAGGGGGGAGGGGCGGCTACAGCAGAGTGAGTGACCCCTTCCTCAAGCCAGTGACCTTGGGCTTGAGCTAGTGGCCTTGGGCTTCATGCCAGCAACCTTTGGGTTCAAGCCAGCGACCATGGGGTCATGTTTATGATTACACACTCAAGTTCACTCAAGCCTGTGAGCCTGTACTCAAGCTGAATGAGCCCACGCTCAAGCCGGTGACCTTGAGTTTCGAACCTGGGTCCTCCACGTCCCAGTCTGATGCTCTATCCATTGTACCACTGCCTGGTCAGGCTAAAAATGTTTTTTAATAACTACTGGGCTCAGAATATCTTTGACAGAAAAGTTCTACCACACCTTCAGGAAAAGGTAATTTTGATATTGTACAAACTGATTTCCTAACTCATTTTATTAGGCTAGCACAAACTTTCTTTCAAAAAGTTAATAAAAGTACAAAAAAAGAAATGCTTTATATAAACAAGTCATTAGTTCAGATGCAAAAAGAGTAAAAGAGCAAGAAAAATATATTTTACACACATATATGTACATACACACATACAGATATATATTTATTTGCAAACATATATACCATATTTCCCCATGTATAAGATATACCCTTTCCTGAAAAATCTGGGGTCTAAAAACTGGGTGCATCTTATACAGTGGTTGTAGATTTTTTTACTTGCATTTCCTATTTTTCGCACCTGTTTTTGCACTTATTGTTGAAGACAATGATTCATTGTCAGATGCAGATGAGGACAAACTAATGGATGAGACTCTTGAAAGTGATAAGGAGTTGTATGAATTTTATGATGAATAAAACTTGAGTTCAATAACGTTATGTAATACATTCTTTTTTCAAATTTCAGGCCCCCAAATTAAGGTGCATCTTATGCATGGGAGCGTCTTATACATGGGGAAATATGTAACTTATATAGAAACAAATAAAATCAAGCACTGTAAAAAAAGATATTACATCATTATCATGTTGGATTAATTCTAGGACCACAGTTTTAGTTCAACATTAGAAGATATGTGAGTGTGATTCATAACATTGTCTGATTAAAGGAGAAAAACTACACTAAAAACTAAATTTTAAACAAATTTCAATATCTATTTTAGATTAAATACAAACTATGAAAGGCAGAAAATATATTTAACCTGAAAAGCGAAATCTACTCCCCTTATAGATAAGCCGACAACCAACCAACCAACCAAATCCCACACCAACCCAAATCAGAAAAGGTAAGGCAAATATCATACTTAATGGTATACTATTAAAATATACTATCTTTATGCTTATAAACAGGAATATAATACTAGCATTTCTATTAGGTACTAGTGGTGCTAGTGAGTACAAGATAAAATAAGAAACAAATGCTATGTCAATTGGAAAGGGACAAACAAAAGACCACTATTAATAGATAATATACTGCCTATATAAAAAAAAATTTAAGCATTTACAGGTCACTTATTTGTAAGGTACAAAATCAATGTTTAAGTGTCAACTACAGAAAGTGACATCAGAGAAATGGCTCCAAGGGGGGTGCTCGGGGTCTCTCCCCTTGAAATTACAACAAATTAAACAACTAAACACAGAAAAAATCTCAGGAACAAATTTAACAACTAAACACAGGAAAAATTCTCAGGAGCACCTAGACAAAGGTATGATTTGGCGAAAAGGTGGCTGAATCTACTCTGAAGGGAATAAGACAGAGAACGGAGTATTTCACTTTCCTCACTGATCTGAGGAGGGGTGCTTTTGTCTGGAGCCGAGAGAAACGGAGGGTCTGGGGCAGAGGGAAGGAGCTGGGTTAGGGTGGACCTTCAAGCAGAAGAGAGAATATACCAGGTCTGCCTAGGATTGCGAAAGCAGGGCACATGCCCAGGTGGCGGGTTCCACCTATGTTTACTGGTGTGGTATGCCTGAATAAGCTGGCTCCGGCATCTTTGTGCATTCCTGGCTCCATGACCACCAGTGTGGGGTGCGCACATGGGTCGGGATTCCTGGGTCTGGGACTCCCTGGGCGAGGCGCCCTCTGCAGGCCGTTGCAGGCTTTTGAGTGCATTCCTGGCTCTGACTGAGACCACAGGCCTGGTGCACCTGAATAGACGGGTGCAGGCCCCTGTACATTGCTGGAGTCGTGGGGCGAGGTGCACATGTGACTTGCTGTGGGCTACCAAAAAGTGCACGAAGGAGAAGCCTGTGAAAATTAGACTCTGGCTGGCTGAGACATAATAGACATGCCCAGAGGTCCTTAGAAAGGCACTTGATCTGCTATTGGCACCCAGCCCGGGACAGGCTGAGACATGCTAGACTTGTCCTCCAGCCCTTAGAAAGGTGCTAGATCTGCAATCGGGTCCCAGCCTAGGCTGCTCTCGCTGGCAGTTCTGGTTGGCACAGCCTTACCCAGAACTGTGCTTTGAGTGGTACTGAAGGAGGGACCTGGCTTCACTGGAGCCACCTGCTCTGCAAACGGTGGTTGGAGAGAGCCCCACCGCTGGGTCCCCAGGCTGCTAGCTCAGGTGGGAGAGACGTGGGGAGAGGCAACTGGAAGGCTGAGGTTCCCTTTGTCAGAGCCTCCAAGCCCTAGCAAGCCCCACCTACCAATGGGACTGAGGTCCAGCCTACATCATCGCCACAGCGACACAACAGCAAACCTCTGCCCAAAAGCCCCACAAGTGCAAAACCTGTAGTACAGTGCTACCTGCCGAAAAAAAGGAAGAAGCTACCTCTCAAAACCAGAAAAAAATTACATTTTATAACTTTTTATTGCCATTTTGGTCATTTCATCTTCTTTCCTTTTTATTCTTTCCTTTTCCTTTTAAACTTCACTATCCATAGTTGTTACATTTTTCATTCTTGTTTTTTATGAGGGTTTCATTTCAGAAACGTTTACCTTTCTTTTTCTATTTGTTCTTCTTTTTCTCTCATTTGATCATCATTTATCATCAAATTATTATATTTTGGATTTATATTTTTCTTTGTGATATTTTTGTGTGTTTTTTACTTCATTTTTGATCTCTTTAATCATTTTTCCTCAGTTACTGCTCCTTGTTCTCTATAGTTTTTGTTTCACTTAACATTACAGAATTCTCATTTTTTCACTGTATCTTTTCAATTTTAATTTTATTTTTTCAATTATCTCTTATTAGTGTTATTAACAATACAACTCTCAAATGTCATTAAGGAAAAAGAAATCAAAATATCATGGATACAAAAGAAAGAAATGTAGCTCAGACAGACAAAAAATCTCTAGAAAAATATTTTAATTACTTATAAGCCTTGGAGTTAAATGACAGAGAATTAAAAATTGAAGTCCTAAAAATACTCAGGGAAATAAAAGAAGGCATGGAACAGGCAATTTAGAGAGTTCAAAAAACAATTTAATGAACAAAAAGAATACTTCACCAAGAAAATTGAAACTATAAAAAAGAAAAACCAGAGATGAAAAACTCAATACATAAACTAAAAAATGAGGTAACAAGCTTAACTAATAGAACAGGCCAGATAGAGGAGAGATTTAGTGACATAGAAGATAGGCAACTAGAGATACTAAAGAGGGAAGAGATACTAAAGAGGGAAGAGAAGAGAGACTTATGAATTTAAAAAATGAGAAAGCCCTAAAGAAATTGTTTGAATCCATCAGAAAGAACAACATAAGAATAATGGGTATATCAGAAGGAGAAGATAAAAAGGAACTGAGAATATATTCAAACAAATAATTGATGAGAACTTCCCAAGCCTATGGAAAGAATTAGAGCCTTGAATCCAAGAAGCAAACAGAACATCGAGTTACCTTAACCCAAACAGACCTACTCTAAGGCACATCATAATGAAATTATCACAAACCAACGACAAACAAAAAATCCTCAAGGCAGCCAGGAAAAAGAAGAATACAACATATAAAGGAAGGCCCATTAGGTTATCACCAGATTTCTCAGAAGAAACTCTCCAAGGAAGAAGAGAGTGGACCACAATATTTAAAGTACTGAAAGAGAGGAACTTCCAGCCAAGAATACTATATCCATCAAAGTTATCCTTCAAATATAAAGGGGAAATAAAAACATTCACAGATATAGAGAAGATGAAGAAATTTATCACCAGAAAACTCCCACTTGAGGGAATACTAAAGGGAGTTATCCAATTAGATACAAAGAACTGAACAAAACAAAATTACAAGTAAAAGCTCCATCAAGATTGCAATAAAAACAAGAATAATCTGTGACAACAAAAACAAAAAAGGGGAGAAGACAAATATTAGCAGTAGCAAAGGAGGTTGGACTACAGAAGCACTCATGAGATAATTTACTACAATGAATATAATATATATCCTTTTTATTACCTAATGGTAACCAACCCTGAAAAAAACCACTACAGAAACACATGGCTTAAAGAAAGAAGAAACAGAGGAAAGGAGTATGGAATACAACCAAACAAAAAGAAATGACAGAAAAACAAAAGAGGAGAACCAAACAAGAAACAGAGTTATCAGAAAGCAAAATATAAAATGGCAATAGGAAACCCTCAAGTGTCAATAATTACTTTAAATGTAAGTGGATTGAACTCACCAATAAAAAGACACAGAGTAGCAGACTGGATCAAAAAAGAAAATCAAACTGTATGCTACCTTCAAAAAACACATCTAAGCTACAAGGATAAAAACAAATTCAAAGTGAAAGTCTGGAAAATGATTCTCCAAGCAAATAAACCCCAAAGAAAAACAGGTGTAGCCATACTCATATCTAACAATGCTGACTACAAGACAGCAAAGGTAATCAGAGGCAAAGATGGTCATTTCATGATGGAAAAGGGGACATTACACTTCTTACTATATATGCAACAAACCAAGAAGCACCAAAGAATACAAGACATCTACTAACTGATCTAAAAATGAAAACTGACAAAAATACAATCATACTTAGAGACCTCAATACACCGATGATGGCTCTAGATCATTCATCCAAACAGAAAATCAATAAAAAAAATTGGCATTAAACAAAACACTAGAACAATTGAATATAATATACACCTACAGGACATTTCATCCCAAAACATCAGAGTATACATTTTTCTCTAGTGTACATGAAACATTCTCAAGAATTGACCATATGTTAGGGCACAAAACTAAAATCAACAAATTCAGAAAGACTGAAATTATTCCAAGCATATTCTCTCACCATAAAGCTTTGAAACTAGAATTCAACTGCAAAAACGAAAAAACAAACTCACAAAAATGTGGAAATTAAACAACATATTCCTAAAAAATGAGTGGGCTAAAGAAAAAATAAAAGATCAAAAGATATATACAGACAAATAAAAATGACAATACGACAGAATCTCTGGGATGCAGCAAAAGCAGTAATAAGAGGGAAGTTCATATCACTATAGGCATATACAAACAAGAGAGAGTCCAAGTAAATAACTTAACTTTATTTTAAAGAACTAGAAAAAGAACAAAGGC
This sequence comes from Rhynchonycteris naso, assembly GCA_037038555.1. NCBI lineage: Eukaryota > Metazoa > Chordata > Mammalia > Chiroptera > Emballonuridae > Rhynchonycteris > Rhynchonycteris naso. The sequence goes on along the minus strand of CM072995.1, from coordinate 180,144,143 downwards.
AACCCAAAACCAGCAAAAGAAAGGAAAAATAAAAATCAGAGCAGAAATAAATGAAATAGAGAACAGAAAAACTATAGAAAATATCAAGAAAATAAAGGGCTGGTTCTTCGGAAAGATCAACAAAATTGACAAACTTTGGCAAGACTCACTAAGAAAAAAAGACAAAGGACTCATATAAACAAAATCCAAAATAAAAGAGAAATTACCACAGATATTATTGATATACAAAGAATTATCGCAGAATACTATGAAAAACTATATGCCACCAAATTTAACAATGTAGAAGAAATGGGTAAATTCCTAGAACAATACAATCTTCCTAGACTGAGTCACAAAGAAGTAGATAGCCTAAACAGATCCATAAGCAGGGAGGAAATAGAAACAACTATTAAAAACCTCCCAAAAAATAAAAGTCCGGGGCCAGATGGCTATACTAGTGAATTTTATCAGTCAAAGAAGTTTTAGTTCCTATTCTATTCAAAGTCTTCCAAAAAACTGAAGAAGAAGCAATACTTCCAAACATATTTTATGAGGCCAACATAACCCTCATACCAAAACCTGGTAAGGACAACACACACACAAAAGAAAACTACAGACCAATATATCTAATGAATACAGATACAAAAATCCTACACAAAATACTAGCAAATCGAATACAACAACACATTAAAAAAATTATTCACCATGATCAAGTGCAATTCATTCCCCAAATCACAAGGTTGGTTAAACATACATAAAACAATTAACATAATACACCATATCAACAAAACAAAGAACAAAAACCATATGATCTTATTAATAGATGCAAAAGAGGCATTTGATAAAATACATCATTTTATGTTTAAAACACTCAACAAAATAGATATAGAAGGATAATAGCTCAACATAATAAGGACATTATGACAAACCATCAGCTAACATCATATTAAGTAGCAAAAAACTGAAAACTTTTCCTCTACAACCAAGAACAAGACAAGGTTGCCCACTCTCTCCACTCTTACCAACATAGTCCTGGAAGTTCTAGCCAGAGCTCTCAGACAAGAGAAAGAAATGAAAAACATTTATATTAGGAAAGAAGAAGTAAAGGTTTCACTTTTTGCAGATGATATAATCCTGTACATAGAAAACCCCAAAGATTCCATAAAAAGACTATTGGAAACAATAACACACACAGTATAAAAAATTAATATACGGAAGTCTACTGCCTTCTTATATACCAAAAATGAAACTTCAGAAAATGATCTAAAAAAAATAATCCCTTATATGGTTGCAACAACAACAACAACAAAATACCTAGGAATAAACATAAAAAAAGTAAAGGACCTATATAATGAAAACTACAAAGCATTGATAAAGGAAATCAAACAAGAAAAAATGAAATGGAAAAATATTCCTTGTTCTTGGATAGAAAGAATAAATATAGTTCAAATGACCATATTGCCCAAAGCAATATACAAATTTAATGCAATTCCCATCAAAATTCCAATGTCATTTTTTAAAGAAATGGAACAAAAAAATCATCAGGTTTATATGGAAAAACCCCGAATAGCCAGAGCAATCCTAAAAAAAGAAGAACGAAGCTGGGGGCATTACAATACCTAACTTCAAATTATATTATAGAGTCATGTTAATCAAAACAGCATAGTATTGGCAGAAAAACAGACAGTCCAATGGAACAGAATAGAGAGCCCAGAAACAAAAACACATATATATGGTCAAATCATCTTTGATAAAGGAGCCAAAAACACAATGGAGAAAAGGAAGCCTCTTCAATAAATGGTGCTGGGAAAACTGGAAAGCCACAGGCAAAAGAATGAAATGACTACAGTTTGTCTTCTTTTACCAAAATTAACTCATAATGGATCAAAGACCTAAATATAAAATATGAAACAATAAATTACATAGAAGAAAACATAAGTACTAAACTCATGGACCTTGGCCATAAAGAACATTTCATGAATTTGACTCCAAAGGCAAGAGAAGTGAAGGCAAAGATAAATAAAGGGACTACATCAGACTCTGAAGCTTTTTCACAGCAAAAGAAACTGACAACAAAACATATAGCTAACTAAATGGGAGATATTTTCAAACAACAGCTCAGATAAAGGCCTAATATCTAAAATATACAAAAAACTCAGAAAACTCAACAACAAACAAACAATCCAATAAAAAAATGGGAAGATGGAAAAAAATAAAAAGGGACGATGACGTGAACAGACACTTCCCCCAGGAAGAAATACGAATATGAGAAGTTGCTCAACTTCACTAGCTATTAGAGAAATACAAATCAAAACTACAAAGAGATACCACCTCACACCTGTTAGATTAGCTTGTATCAACAAGACAGGTAATAACAAGTGTTGGAGAGGCCGTGGAGAAGAAGGAACCCTCATTCACTTTTGCTGGAAATGTAAAGTAGTATAACCATTACGGAAGAAAGTATCATGGTTCCTCAAAAAATTAAGAATACAACTACCATATGGCCCAGCAATCCCTCTACTGGTAGATACCCCCAAAACTCAAAAACATTGGTACATAAAGACACATGCAGCCCCATGTTCATCGCAGCATTGTTCACGGTGGCCAAGACATGGAAACAACCAAAAAGCTTTTCAATAGATGACTGGATAAAGAAGATGTGGTACATATATACTATGGAATACTACTCAGCCATAAGAAATGATGACATAGAATCATTTATTTTAGGTCAGAGAAATGGCACCGTGAGGAGCGTTCCCGATACTTATACCCCCAAATTCAACAAGTTCTACAATCAGAGACAGAAAAATCGATCCCTGGAGTGTCTGTGGATACCACACACTGAAAAAAAAGGTATGAAGTGTCGAAAAACTGAATAAATTTATAAGCAACCCTGAAAGAAATAAGATGGAGAACAGAACACTCTGCCTCCCTCACTAACCTGAGCAAGGGCTGCTTTCACTTGGAACTGAGAGAAAGTGAGAGCTTTGGGTGTGAAAGGAGCTGGGCTGCAGCACAGATGTGCAAGCCAAGGAAAGAGTGGGCCCGCTGCGGCTCAGCCCACGCGAGCTAACGCCAGTGCTAGTTCCAGCAGAGGCAGGCAAGCGGCATCCTCCATTACCCTGATATCTTGGTTGGTGAGCGCGGGCAGTGGGCAAAAGGTTCCTCTAAAAACCCCGGGAGTGGGCGCCCGTGTTCCCGACAGAGGGGCAGAGTCAGAGACTTCTGAGTGGGCTACGGCACAGACGTGCAAGCTGAGGAAAGAGTGTCCACACCGCGGCTCAGCCTTCGCGAGCTAACGCTGGCGCTGGTCCCGGTAGAGGCGGGCAAGTGGCAGCCACCATTACCCCAATATACTGGTCTGCCAGCACGGGCAGTGTGTGAGAGGTTCCCCTTAGGGTTTCGGGCATGGGCACCTGCATTCCCGGACAGAGAGCAGGGTCAGAGACTCCTGCATGGGCTGCAAGCAGAGGCACGGTGTAATCCCTGCTCCACCAACAACAGCATGGGGAGAGTGCACGAAAACAAACTTTCCTACACCCGGTCTTTTCTGGGCAAGCGGGGCACCCTCACCAGCCATTCAGGCTAGCACTGGGGGAGGGGAGCGCAGGCAGCTTGCAAACAGTCTCTAGCATATCTGTAAATCCAATCGCTCAAGTTAGCTTAACTCACAGTAGGCTCACCGCCCAACTGGCTTACACAGCTCTGGCTGACAAGGTGTCTCTCAGCTCAGCAATCTAAGACAAGAGACATGATACTTTTTAGTGGTTCTTGCTTTGTACGGAGAGGCAGGGGCAACTTCCATTCAGCCGATACAGCGTGAAAAACCTGCCTATGCTGGTGGCTCTGATTAGCAGAGCTTTCATACTCAGGGCTGTGTGCTAAAAAAGAGGGACTTGGCAGCTTTTAAGACCTCCTGTTCTGCAGGTAGCAACTAGGGCATCTTCTTCTTAGCCAAGACAGGTTACAAAGTGCAAAAAGCCTAGGGGGAGTGGTCCCACAGAGTGCTAAGACATATTGGACATGCCTGGAGGCTCACAGAAAGATATCTTCAGAGCAATTGGCTCCCAGCCCTGCCTAATTATGCTGACAGCTCTGACTGACAAGAGCTTTACCCAGAGCTCTGCGCTGAGTGGGAATAGAGTGGGTATTTGCCATCTCTTTGAGCCTCTTACTATCCAGGCAGTGGCAGTGGCAACCTCATAGCTGGATCACCAGGCTGCTAATTCAGGAAGAAGAGAGGCTCCAAGAAAACGGACTCTCCCATTGTTGGAGCTTGCAAATGCTAACAAGACCCGACTACCAACGAGACTGAGGCCTAGTATATGACATCACCATAGCGACATATCAACTGCATGCCACAGGGGCAGAGCCTGGGGTACAGTGCCACCGACCAGGAAGAGGGAGAGGAAGGAAAAAGGAAGAAGATAACCTCTCAATATCAAGAAAAATCCACAAACTTTATAACTTTTTCCACTTTTTTAAAATTTCTTTCATTTTCTTATCTTTATTTATTTATATTTTTTCTCTTCCACCTTGGTCCTTTTATCCTCTGCTCATCTTACTCTTTTCTCTTCATCTTGAACTACATTACCCATAAGTGTTACATTTCCCTTTTTTTTTCTTTTTTCTTTCTCTCTATGAGGGTTACACTCCAAAACCCTTAGCTCTCTCTCTTTTTTCTTTTCTCTCCCTCTCTTATTTTCTTTCCTCTTTTACTTTTCCGCTCATTTGATCCTCACTCACGAACAAGATATTTTATTTTGGATTCAAATTTTTTCTTTGTGGCATTTTGTGTGCTTTTTACTTTGCTTTTTTTTTTAATTTTTAAAATTTATTTATTCATTTTAGAGAGGAGAGAGAGAGAGAGAGAGAAAGGGGGGAGGAGCAGTAAGCATCAACTCCCATATGTGCCTTGACCAGACAAGTGCAGGGTTTTGAACCGGCAACCTCAGCATTCCAGGTTGACGCTTTATCCACTGCGCCACCACAGGTCAGGCTTAACTTCGCTTTTTAATTGATTAATATTCCACCCAACCCTGGCTCTCCATTCTATGTAGTTTTTGATCCAATTAATACAATAGTTTTTTTTTTTGCTGTCTTTTCTGTTTTTGTTTTGTTTTCTTTTTCTTGTTTCCTTCTTATCCCTTTCACTATATATCTCCTTTGACCATCATTTACAAGCAAATTATATTATTCTTGATCCAAATTTTTACCTTTTTTACATCTTGTGGGTCTCTACCTCCTTTTTTGCCCCTTTATTACTTCTCCCCAACTCAGGCCCCCTTTTATAGGTAGTTTTTGTTCCATTTAGCACAATATAATTCTCAGTTTTCCACAGCATTTTCTCAAAGAGGGAAGGAGAGAAAAAAAAGGGAAAATAATAATTTTTGTTTAATTTGTTTATTTTATTGATTGTTTTTATTATCAATTCCTTTTTTAATTTTTTTAACTTTCTACTTTTTCCATTAATTCACATTAGTGTTATTAACAAAATCACCCTCAAATGCCATTAAGAAAAAGGAAATCAAATATGGATACAAAAGACAGAGATATAGCACAGATAGATGAGAAAACATTTCATAGAAAAAATTTTTAATATATTGGAAACCTTGGAGTTAAATGACAGAGAATTTAAAATAGAAATCCTAAAAATACTCAGATATATACAAGAAAACACAGAAAGGCAATTTAGGGAGCTCAGAAAACAACTCAACAAACACAAAGACTATATTACCAAGGAAATTAAAACTATAAAAACAAAATCAAACAGAGATGAAAAACTCAATTCATGAACTGAAAAACGAGGTAACAAGCTTAGCCAATAGAACAGGCCAAATAGAAGAGAGGATTAGTGACATAGAAGATAGGCAACTTGAGGCACAATAGAGAGAAGAAGAAAGAGATTCAAGAAATAAAAAAAATGAGAAAGCTCTACAGGAATTGTCTCACTCCACCAAAAAGAGTAACATAAGAATAATAGGTATATCAGAAGGAGAAGAGAGAAAAAAATGGAATGGAGAACATATTCAAACAAATAATAGACGAGAACTTCCCAAGCCTGTGGAAAAACTAAAGCCTCGAATTCAAGAAGCAAATAGAACACTGAGTTATCTTAACCCGAACAAACCTACTCCAAGGCACATCATAATGAAATTGGCACAAACCAATGACAGAGAAAAAATTCTCAAGGCAGCCAGGGAAAAGAAGAATACAACATATAAAGGAAGGCCTATTAGATTATCATCGGATTTCTCAGCAGAAACTCTACAAGCTAGAAGAGAGTGGACCCCAATATTTAAAGTTCTGAAAGAAAGGAAATTCCAACCAAGAATACTATACCCATCAAAGCTATCCTTCAAATATGAAGGTAAAATAAAAAAGTTCACAGATACAGAAAAGATGAGGGAATTTATCATCAGAAAACCCTCACTTCAGGATATACTAAAAGGGGTTTTCCAACTAGATACAAAGAACAAAACAAAACTACAACTAAAAGCTCTACCAAAAACACAGGCACAAAAAAATAAATTTAAAATGTGACAACAAAAACAATAAAGGGGAGAGGATGAAGATTAACAGTAGCAAAGGACGATGGAGTGCAGAAGCATTCATAAGATAGTGTACTACAATGAACATGGTAGGTACCCTTTTCATTACTTAATGGTAACCACCCCTGAGTAAACCACCACAGAAGCACATGACTTGAAAAAGGAAGTAACAGAGGAAAGAAGTATGGATTACAACCAAACAAAAACAAATGACAGAAAAACAAAAGAGAAGTATCAAACAAGATACAAAACTAACAAAAAACAATATATAAAATGGCAATAGGAAACCCTCAAGTGTCAATAATTACACTAAATGTAAATGGATTAAACTCACCAATAAAAAGACACAGAGTAGCAGACTGGATTAAAAAAGAAAATTCAACTATATGCTGCCTACAAGAAACACATCTAAGCAATAAGGATAAAAACAAATTCAAAGTGAAAGGCTACAAAACAATACTCCAAGCAAATAACATCCAAAAAAAGCTGGTGTAGCAATACTCATATCCAACAATGCTGACTATAAGACAGCAAAAGTAATTAGAGACAAAAATGGTCATTTCATAATGATCAAGGGGACACTGAATCAAGAAGACATAACAATTCTTAATATATATGCACCAAACCAAGGAGCACCAAAATACATAAGACAGCTACTGGCTGACCTAAAAACAAAAACCAACAAAAATACAATCATACTTGGATACCTTAATACACCGCTGATGACTCTGGATTGTTCATCCAAACAGAAAATCAATAAAGAAATATTGGCCTTAAGTAAAACACTAGAGCAATTGGATATGATAGACATCTACAGGACATTTCATCCCAAAGTGACAGGGTACACATTTTTCTCTAGTGTACATGGAACATTCTCAAGAATCAATCATGCGTTAGGCCACAAAAATAACATCAGCAAATTCAGAAAAACTGAAATTGTACCAAACATATTTTCTGATCATAAAGCCTTGAACCTAGAATTCAACTGCAAAAAAGAGGTAAACAAACCCACAAAAATGTGGAAACTAAACAACATACTTTTAAAAAATGAGTGGGTCAATGAAGAAATAAGTGTAGAGATCAAAAGATACATACAGACAAATGAAAATGACAATAGGCCATATCAGAATCTCTGGGACGCAGCAAAAGCAGTAATAAAAGGGAAGTTTATATCATTTCAGGCCTATATGAACAAACAAGAGAGCCCAAGTAAACCTTAATTTCACACCTTAAGGAACTAGAAAAAGAACAAAGACAGCCCAAAACCAGCCGAAGAAATGAAATAATAAAAATCAGAGCAGAAATAAATGAAATAAAGAACAGAAAAAGTATAGAAAAAAGTAATAAAACAAGAAGCTGGTTCTTTGAAAAGATCAACAAAATTGACAAGCCCTTGGCAAGCCTCATCAAGGAAAAAAGAGAAAGGACTCATATAACCAAAATCCCGAATGAAAGAGGAGAAATCACCACAGATATCATAGATATACAAAGAATTATTGTAGAATACTATGAAAAACTATATGCCACCAAATTCAACAATCTAAAATAAATGGATAATTCCTAGAACAATACAACCTTCCTAGATTGAGTCGTGAAGAAGCAGAAAGCCTCAACAGACCAATAAGCAGAGAGGAAATAGAAAAAACTATTAAAAACCTCCCCCAAAATCAAAGTTCAGGCCCAGACTATGCTAGTGAATTCTATCAAACATTCAAAGAAGAGTTGGTTCCTATTCTAATCAAAGTCTTCCAAAAAATTAAAGAAGAAGCAATACTTCCAAACACATTTTATGAGGCCAACATAACCCTCATACCGAAACCTGGCAAGGACGGCACACACACAAAAAACTACTGACCAATTTCTCTAATGAATACAGATGCTAAAATACTAAACAAAATACTACCAAATCGAATACAACATATTAAAAAATAATACACCATGATCAAGTGGAATTCATCCCAGAATCACAAGGATGGTTCAACATATGTAAAATGATTAACGTAATACACCATATTAACAAAACAAAGAACAAAAACCACACGATCTTATCAATCGATGCAGAAAAGGCATTCAATAAAATACAACATAATTTTATGTTTAAAACACTCCACAAAATGGGTATAGAAGGAAAATATCTCAACATAACAAAGGCCATTTATGATAAACCATCAGCTAACATCATATTAAATGGCATAAAACTAAGGACTTTCCCCCTTAAATCAGGAACAAGACGGATGTCCACTCTCTCCACTCTTATTTAACATGGTGCTAGAAGTTCTAGCCAGAGCAATCAGACAAGACAAAGAAATAAAAGGCATTTATATTGGGAAAGAAGAAGTAAAGGTTTCACTTTTTGCAGATGATATGATCCTGTACATCGAAAACCCCAAAGTCTCCACAAAAAGACTACTAGAAACAATAAACCAATATAGTAAGGTTGCAGGATACAAAATTAATATACAAAAGTCCATAGCATTTTTATATGCCAACAACGAAACATTAGAAAATGAACTAGAAAAAATAATCCCCTTCACGGTGGCAACAAAAATAAATAAAATACCTAGGAATAAACATAACAAAGAATGTAAAGAACCTATATAATGAAAACCACAAAGCATTGTTAAGGGAAATCGAAAAAGGTACAATGAAATGGAAAAATATTCCTTGTTCTTGGATAGGAACAATAAATATAATCAAAATGACCATATTACCCAAAGCAATATACAAGTTTAATGCAATTCCCATCGAAATTCCAATGACATTTTTTAAAGAAATGGATAAAAACCCATCAGATTTATATGGAACTATAAAAAACCCCGAATAGCCAAAGCAATCCTAAGGAAAAAGAATGAAGCTGGGGGCATTCAATACCTGACTTCAAATTATATTATAGAGCAACGACAATCAAAAGAGCATGGTATTGGCAGAAAAATGGACACTCAGACCAATGGAACAGAATAGAAAGCCCAGAAATAAAACCACATATATATGGCCAAGTAATTTTTTTTATAAAGGAGCCAACAACACACAATGGAGAAAAGAAAGCCTCTTCAACAAATGGTGCTGGGAAAACTGGAAAGCCACATGCAAAAGAATGAAACTCGATTACAGTTTGTCTCCTTGTAGTAAAATTAATTCAAATGGATCAAAGACCTAAATATAAGACCTGAAACAATAAATTACATAAAAGAAAACATAGGTACTAAACTCATGGACCTTGGCTATAAACAGCATTTTATGAATTTGACTCCAAAGGCAAGGGAAGTGAAGGCAAAGATAAATGAATGGGACTACATCAGACTAAGAAGTTTTTGCAAAGCAAGAGAAACTGACAACAAAATAAACAGACAACCAACTAAATGAGAGATCATAATTTCAAACAACAACTCAGATAAGGGGCTAATATCCAAAATATACAAAGAACTCACAAAACTCAACAACAAACAAACAAACAATCCAATAAAGAAATGGGAAGAGGACATGAACAGAGACACTTCTCCCAGGAAGAAATACAAATGGCCAACAGATATATGAAAAGATGCTCATCTTCATTAGCTATTAGAAAAATGCAAATCAAAACTACAATGAGATACCATTGCACACCTGTTAGATCAGCTATTATCAACAAGACAGGTAATAACAAATGTTGGAGAGGCTGTGGAGAAAAAGGAACCCTCATCCACTGTTGGTGGGAATGTAAAGTAGTACAACCATTATGGAAGAAAGTATGGTGGTTCCTCAAAAAACTAAAAATAGAACTACCATATAACCCAGCAATCCCTCTACTGGGTATATATCCCCAAAACTCAAAAACATTGGCACGTAAAGACACACGCAGCCCCATGTTCACTGCAGCATTGTTCCCAGTGGCCAAGACATGGAAACTACCCAAAAGCCCTTCAATAGATGACTGGATAAAGAAGATGTGGTACATATATACTATGGAATACTACTCAGCCATAAGAAATGATGACATCAGATCATTTACAACAAAATGGATGGACCTTGATAACATTATACGAAGTGAAATAAATAAATCAGAAAAAACTAAGAACTGCATGATTCCATACATAGGTAGGACATAAAAAAGAGACTAAGAGACATGGACATGAGTGTGGTGGTTAGGGGGGGGAGGAGGGGAGGGGCACAAAGTAAACCAGATAGAAGATGACAAAAGACAATTTGACTTTGGGTGATGGGTATGCAACATAACTGAATGACAAGATAACCTGGAGATGTTTTCTTTGAACATATGTACCCTGACTTTTTAATGTCACCCCATTAAAATTAATAAAATAAAATAAAAAAGGAGTGTAAAAAATAATTTATTTTATTTTATTGATTTTATTTTGTTGTGTATACATAGTTACAAGTGTACCCCCGAATATATGTTCTTCCCTCCCCTTTGTTCTCCTTGATACCCCTTTTGGTCCCTCCCCACACTGCCTTCCCCCTTTTCCTCCCTAATTTACTATTCTGCCCTCTATCTCTCTGTGTTGTTTATATACTTTTACTATGTCTTTCCTTTCTTTGTTCCCCTCCTCTCTTCCCTTTTCCTTCTGGACTCTTTGACCCCTTCTCTACCTCTCTTCCATTCCTCAGTTCACATTGTTCATTGGATTCCTCATATGAGTGAAGTCATGATGTTTTTCTTTCTCTGCCTGGCTTATTTCGCTTAGCATAATAGATTCCAGGTCCATCCATGTTGCCACAAAAGGTAAAATTTCCTTCTTTTTCATGGCCATGTAGTATTCCATTGAGTATATGTAACACTGCTTTTTAATCCATTTCTCTACTTATGGACACTTAGGCTGTTTCCAGATCTTGGCTATGGTAAACAATGCTGCAATAAACATGGGGTGCATCTACTTTTGATTCAATGATTTGTTATTCTTGGGATATATTCCTAGAAGTGGAATAGCGGGGTCAAAAGACAGCTCTATTTTAAATTTTTTGAGGAATCTCCATATTGTTTTCCACAGTGGCTAAACCAGTCTGCATTCCCAGCAGCAGTGCAGGAGGGTTCCCTTTTCTCCACATCGTTGCTTGCACTTATTATGTGTTGTTTTGTTAATGAGCGCCATTTTGACAGGTGTGAGGTGGTATCTCATTGTGGTTTTAATTTCATTTCTCTAATGATTAGTGATGTTGAACATTTTTTCATATGCCCATTAGGCATCTGTATGTCCTCTTTAGAGAACTGTCTATTCAGTTCTTTTACCAAAATTTTGATCAAATTGTTTTCTTTCCTGGTGTTGAGTTTTACAAGTTCTTTGTAGATTTTGGTTATTAACCCCTTATTGGACAGGTTGGCAAATATGTTCTTTCATTGTGTGGGTTGTCTTTTGCTGTGCAAAAGATTTTTAGTTTGATATAGTCCCATTTGTTCATCATGTCCTTTATTTCACTTGCCCGTAGAATTAAATCAGCAAATACATTACTGCAAGAGATGTAGGAGAGCTTACTGCCTATGTTTTTCTTCCAAGATGATCACGACTTACATTCAAGTCTTTTATCCATTTTGAGTTTATTTTTGTGAATGGTGTAAGTTGGTGGTCTAGTTTCATTGTTTTGCATGTATCTGTACAATTTTCCCAGGACCATTTGGTAAAGAGACTGTCTTTACTCCATTTTAAGCTCTTACCTCCTTTGTTGAATATCAGTTGACTATAAAGGTGTGAATTTCTTTCTGCGTTCTCTATTCTGTTCCATTGATCTGTATGCCAACACCAAGCTGTTTTGAGTACAATGGCCTTGTAGTATAACTTGATATCAGGAAGTGTGATACCTCCTACTTTATTCTTCTTTTTCAAGATTGCTGAGGCTATTAGAGTTCTTTTTTGGTTCCATATACATTTTTGGAATATGTGTTCTATATCTTTGATGTATGTCATTAGTATTTTAATTGGTATTGTATTGAATTTATAAATTGCTTTGGGTAATATAGACATTTTAATGATGTTTATTCTTCCTACCCATGAACAAAGTATATGCTTCCACTTGTTTGTATCTTGCTTGATTTCTTGTATCAATGTTTTATAAATTTCTGAGTACAAGTCTTTAATCTCCGTGGTTAAATTTACTCCTAGGTACTTTTTCGTTGTGGCAATAGTGAAGTAAATTGTTTTATTAATTTGTCTTTCAGTCAGTTCCTTGTTGGTGTATGAAAATTCCTCTGATTTCTGTGTATTGATTTTATATCCTTCACCTTGCTGAATTCGTTTATCAGTTCTAGTAGTATTTTGACTGAGACTTTAGGGTTTTCTATGTACAGTATCATGTCATCAGCAAATAATGAAAGTTTTACTTCTTCTTTACCAATTTGGATGCCTTTTATTTCTTTTTTTCTGATTGCTGTAGCTAGGACTTCCAGAACTATGTTGACTAAGAGTGGTGAAAGGGGGCATCCCTGCCTTGTTCTTGTTCTTAAGGGGACTGCTTTTAGTTTTTGCCCATTGAGTACGATGTTGGCTGCGGGTTTGTCATAGATGGCCTTTATCATGTTGAGGTAAGTCCCCTGTATTCCCACTTTGCTGAGAGTTTTAATCATAAATCGGTGCTGGATTTTATCAAATGCTTTTTCTGCATCTATTGATATTATCATATGGTTTTTATCCTTCCTTTTGTTTATGTGATGAATCACGTTGACTGATGTGCGAATATTGTACCAGCCTTGCCTCCCTACAATAAATCCTACTTGATCATGACGTATGATTTTTTTCATGTATTGCTGGATCGATTTGCTAATATTTTGGTGAAAATTTTAGCATCTAAAATTTTAAGTTCATCAGAGATATTGGCCTATAGTTTTCTTTCTTTGTAGTGTCTTTACTTGGTTTTAGAATGAGGATTATATTCACTTCATAAAAGGAGTTTGGAAGTTTTCCCTCCTCTTGAATTTTTTGAAATAGTTTGTGAAGGATAGTAGTTCTTCTTTGAATATTTGGTAAAATTTGCCTGTGAAGCCATCAGGTCCAGGACTTTTGTTTGTTGGGAGTTTTTGATAACTGTTTCAATCTCTTTTGGTGTAATCAGTCTGTTTAGGTTTTCTGATTCTTCCATATTGATTTTTGAATAATTATATTTTTCAAGGAATTTATTCATTTCAGCGGGGTTGTCCCATTTTGGGGCATACAATTCTTCATAGTATTTTATTACAATCTTTTGAATTTCTGCTGTGTCATCTATTACTTCTCCTTTCTCATTTCTAATTTTATTTATTTGAGCGCTCTCTCTTTTTTTCTTAGTGAGTCTGGTTAAAGGTTCATCAATTTTGTTTACCTTTTCAAAGAACCAGCTCTTAGTTTCATTGATTTTTTGTATTTATTTATTTTTTTGCCTCTATGTCATTTATTTCCACTCTGATCTTTATTATTACCTTCCTTCTACTTCCTCTAGGCTTTACTTGCTGTTCTTTTTCTAAATCTTTTAGATGCAGGGTTGTTTATTTGAGCCTTTTCTTGCTTCTTAAGATATGCCTGTAAAGCTATGAACTTCCCTCTCAGGACTACTTTTGCTGTGTCCCATAAATTTTGAGTTGTTGTATGTTCATTTTCATTTGTTTCAAGGATTTTTAAAATTAATTCCTTTATCTTATTGTTAATCCATTCATTATTTAATAGCATGCTATTATAGTCTCCAGGTGTTTGAACGTTCTTCAGTTTTTCTATTGTAGTTGATTTCTAGTTTCATGCCATTCTGGTCAGAAAGGTGTTTGATATAACTTCAATCTTATTAAATTTATTGAGACTTGTTTTGTGTCCTAACATGTGGTCTATTCTAGAGAATGTACCTATGAGCACTTGAAAAGAATGTATACTCTTCTACTTCGGGGTGAAAGGTTCTAAAGGTATCTATTAAATCCAGTTGATCTAATGTGTCATTTAAGGCCGCTATTTCTTTTTTAATTTTCTGGTTGGAGGTTTTATCATTTGATGTTAGTGGGTTATAAAAATCCCCTACTATTCTAGTATTGCTGTTGATCTCGCTTTTTTGTCTATTAACATTTGTTTTATATATTTAGGTGCTCCTATACTAGGTGCATATATATTTATAATAGTTACATCTTCCTGTTGTAATGCTCCTTTTATCATTATGTATTGGTCTTCTTTATCTCTTACAATGGCCTTTGTTTTAAAGTTTATTTTGTCAGGTAGTAGTATTGCTACCCCAGCTTTTTTTCCTTTCCATTTGCATGAAACATATTTTCCATCCCTTTACTTTCAGTCTATGTGTATGTTTTGTTCTGAAGTAGGTTTCTTGTAGGCAGCATATGTACGGGTTCTGTTTTCTTATCTACACAGCAACCCTATGTCTTTTGATTGGAGCATTTAATCTCTTTACATTTAAGGTTATTGATATGCAGTTGTTTACTGCCATTTTATTCTTTAGGTCTATAATTTTCTTTTTTTCAATTTCTTTTTTCTTTTTCTCTTTCTACAGCAAGCCCCTTAACTTTTCCTGCAGTAATGGTGTGTTTGTAATCAATTCTTTGCGTTTTTTTTTTTTGTCTGGGAAGCCTTTTATTTCTCCTTCAATTTTAAATGATAATCTTGCTGGATAAAGAAGTCTTGGTTGTAGGCTCTTGTTTTGCATTACTTTAAATATTTCTTGCAATTCTCTTCTGGCCTCAAGTGTTTCTATTGAAAAGTTGGATGTCATCCTTATGGGGGCTCCTCTATAGGTAGTTGACTTCTTTTCTCTTGCTGCTTTTAGTATTTTTTTTTTTATAGGGACAGAGAGAGAGTCAGAGAGAGGGATAGATAGGGACAGACAGACAGGAACAGAGAGAGGTGAGAAGCATCAATTATTAGTTTCTCATTGCCCTTGCGATACCATAGTTGTTGATTGCTTTCTCACATGTGCCTTGACCACGGGCCTTCAGCAGACCGAGCAACCCCTTGCTGGAGCCAGCGACCTTGGGTCCAAGCTGACGAGCTTTTGCTCAAGCCAGATGGGCCCGCGCTCAAGCTGGAGACCTCAGGGTCTCGAACCTGGGTTTTCTGCATCCCAGTCCGATGCTCTATCCACTGCGCCACCGCCTGGTAAGGCTTTAGTATTTTCTATCTATTAACTTTGGCATTTTAATTATGATTTGTCTTGATGTTGACCTCACTTTGGTTTCTTATTGAGTCTCTCTACTTCTTGAACTTGTGTGACTTTTTGCTTCATCAATTTAGGAAGGTTTTCCCCTACGATTTCTTCAAATATGTTCTCTATTCCTTGTTTCTCTTCTACTTCAGAAACCCCTATGATGCAGATGTTTCTCTTCATATTGTCACAGAGTTCTCTTAGTTTCGTCACACTCTTTGCTTTTTGCTGCTGTTTCTGTGTTTTTATCTTGTCCTCTAATTTGCTGATTTGATCCTCTGCTTCAGCCAGCCTGCTGTTGATTCCTTCTAGTGTAGTCTTCACTTCTGATATTGTAATTGCCATTTCTGATTGATTCTTTTTTATGATTTTACTGTCCTTTTTGATACTTGTAATTTTTTTATTTAGGTGCCCCTTAAGTCCATCCATTGTATCTTTGAGATCCTTAAGCATCCTAACAATCATTATTTTAAACTCTGCATCCGGTAATTTGATTGCTTACATCTCACTAAGTTCTTTTTCTGGGGATTTTTCTTGTTGATTCGTATGATTTATGTTCCTTTGTCTGCCCATTCTTTCTGTGTGTGGTTTGCAAGTTTGTTAAAGTTGTGGCTCTGAGGTTGGTTTACGGAATGTGGCTTCTCCTCCAGAACTTTATTCCTCAGTCTCTGCTTGTTGCTTAGATTTTAATTCTCCTTAACTAGTAGAGCTGCTTAAAAGTCTTAATTTCCCTGCTGTTTGTTTGCTGAGTATAGCAAGACACATCTGTGTTTGCTGATCCCAGCAGGGAGCTGTATGTTTGCTGATCTCAACAGAAGGTTTGTCTTTAGGAGGGGGGAAGTATGTGCACTTTGTTTTCTTTCTTTCTTTTTTTTTAGTTGAAACTGTATCCAGAAATGCAGTAGGTGTGACCTCTGAGATTCTGAAGGTGTGTTCTGCTCAGTACCTGTCCAGAAGCAGGGCACATTCTCAGTATGAAGGAGGAGGTATAGCTCAGGCCTTCCTGGAAACCTGAGTCACTACCCATCTCCTTTGCTTCCGTCTTTCTAAACAACCTTTTGTGCTGATTGGAGATAGAGAGCTTTCTGGAGGTGGGTCAACTGGTTCCATGCTTGGCTTGTGCAGGGCAGAGGGAGTGATCCCTCCCCCAGCTATGGCTGCCTTGGCACTGGAGAATGACTTAGGTCAGTTCAGACTCTCCTCTCCCCATCACCATTTGTGTCTCTGTGTCTCAATTTCCCCATTCTGCTCATGCAAGACTTGTCCTCTCAGCCCTCCTTGCCCCTGGAGCCCCAGGCAAGTTGCTGTGAGCGGTATTTTCTGCACTGGCCCTTTCCCACAGACAGGACTCTCGCTCTTCTCCCCACTCAATGCTGTCAGGCTGTCTCCTTCAGTCCCTGGGTTTCTAGGCTGGGGCTCTGGTCCTAAGATTGAGAACCCCTGCCTCTCAGGGTTTCTCTCCTTGCAATGGGAGCCCTTCTGGACCCTCAGGCTCAGCCTCCCCTCACTCCTGGGAGTGGGGGATCCCCACCCCCATGCCCCCGCTTTCCCTACCAGGATTGGTGTGAATTCTTCTGTGCTCCTTGGTTATCAAGTCCTGTTATTTTAGTCTAAAGTTGGTTTTTCAAAATGACTTTTCTTAAATTAATTTGTAATCCAGTTTGGCTGTGGGAGATGGCTGTCTGTGCAGCTGCCTACTCCACTGCCATCTTGGAAAAAGACATCAGATCATTTATGACAACATGGATGGACCTTGATAACATTATACTGAGTGAAATTAATAAATCAGAAAAAACTAAGAACTGTAGGATTCCATTCATAGGTGAGATACAAAATTGAGACTCATAAGAGTGCATTGGTTACCAGGGAGAGGAGAAGTGAGCAAGCAGTTGCCGTGTTTACTCCTGGTATCCTGGTTGGTGAGCATGGGCAGTGTGCGAGTAGACCCACCTGGTGCTTTGGGCCTGGGTTCCTGCATTAATGGACAGAGGGGCTGGGTTGGAGACTGTCAGTAGTGGCCCTCTGTGTGGGTTGTGACCAGAGTTTCTGGATAATCCCAGCTTCTCAAACAATAGTGTGTGGGAAGTACATAAAAGTCAGTTTCCCTACACCTGGACCTGTCTGGGTGCGACACGTCTGCCAGCCATACTGGCTAACAAAGCACACTCCTGGGGAAGAGAACTGCAGAAGTGGTGGGGGGAAGGGCACACAGGCAGCTTGCAGACAGACCCCTGGAGAACAGACCTGTGGAGTGCTGAGGCATACTAGACATGCCTGGAGGCTCATAGAAAGATATGAAAGATAATTGGCTCCCAGCCCTGCCTGATTACACTGGCAAAGCCTCACCCAGTGGGGATGGGGGGCGGGATTTGGCAGCTCTTAGAGCCTCTTGCTCTCTAGGGAGTGGCTGGGACAACTTCACAGCTAGGTCCCAAGCTGCTGGTTCAGGAAGGAGAGATTTGGGGAGAGGTTCCAGAAAAACTGGACTCTCCCATTGTTGGAGCCTGCAAACGCTAACAAGCCCTGCCTACCAACAAGACTGAGGCCCAGATTATGTCATCACCATAGCAACACAACAGCAAATCTCTGCCTAACAGTGCCACAGGGAAGAACCTGGGGTACAGCACCACCAGCCAAAAAGAGAGAAAAGAAAGAAAAAGGAAGAAGATAACTTCTCAAAACCAGGAAAAATCCAGTCTTTATAACTTTTTCCATCTTTTCTCTTGTATTTTTTATCCTTTCTTTTTCTTCCATCTTGGACATTTTATCCTCTTTCCATTTTATTATTTTCTTTTCATTTTGAACATTATTACCCATAGGTGTTACATTTCCCATTCTTTTTTCTCTCTCTCTCTTTTTGTTTCTTCTTTTCTTTTTCACATTTCTCTCATTCCAATCTTACCCACAAACAAATTATTTTATTCTGGATTCAAATTTTTTCTTTGTGGCATTTTGTATGTTTTTAACTTTGCTTTTTATCTCTTTAGCATTTTCCCCAACTCCAGCTGTTCATACTATAGTTTTTGTGGCATGTATTGCAATAGAATTTTCACTATTTACTGTATTTTTTCTTTATTCTCTTTCTTTTCTCTTACACTATTTCTCTCATTCGACCATCATTTACAAATTATTTTAATCTTGATCCAAACATTTTTCTTGTGGCATTTTGTGGGTTCTTGCCTCGTTTTTTGCCTTTTTGTCACTCCCCACTCAACGCAGGCCCTCCGTTCTACATATTTTTGTTCCACTTAGCACAATAGAATTTTCAGTGTTTCATTGCATTTTCTCAAAAAAATTTTTTTATCAACTCTTATTAGTGTTATTAACAATACCACTCTCAAATGCCATTAAAAAAATCAAATATCATAAATACAAAAGATATTGATGAAGCTCAGATAGATGAGGAAAAATCTATAGAAAAAAACATCAATAGCTTAGAAACCTTCTAGTTAAATGACAGAGAATTTAAAATTGAAGTCCTAAAAATACTCAGAGATGTGCAAGAAAGCACAGAAAGGCAATTTAGGAAGCTCAAAAAACAATTCAATGAACAGAAAGAATACTTTACCACAGAAATTGAAACTATGAAAACAAATCAAACAGAAATGAAAACTCAATTCATGAACTGAAAAACGAGGTAACAAGCTTAGCCAATAGAATAGGCAAGATAGAGGAGAGAATTAGTCACATAGAAGACAGGCAACTAGAGGTACTATGGAAAGAAAAGGAGAGAGACTCACAAATTATAAAAATGAGATAGCTCTACAGGAATTGTCTGACTCTAACAGAAAGAGCAACATAAGAATAATGGGTATATCAGAAGGAGAAGAGAGAGAAAATGGAATGAAAAACATTCAAACAAATAATAGACAAGAACTTCTCAAGCATGTGGAAAAACTAAAGCCTCGAATTCAAGAAGCAAACAGAACACCGAGTTACCTTAACCCTAACAAACCTACTCCAAGGCACATCATAATGAAACTGGCACAAACCAACGACAAAGAAAAATTCTCAAGGCAGCCAGGGAAAAGAAGAATACAACATATAAAGGAAGGCCCATTAGATTACCAACAGATTTCTAAGCAGAAACTCTATAAGCTGGAAGAGAGTGGACCCCAATATTTAAAGTTTCAAAAGAGAAGAACTTCCAGCTAAGAATACTATACCCATCAAAGCTATTCTTCAAATACGAAGGAAAAATTAAAACATTCACAGATACAGAAAAGATGAGGGAATTTATCACCAGAAAACCTCCACTTCAGGAAATACTAAAGGGGGTTTTCCGACCAGACACAAAGAACAAAACAAAACAAAACAAAACTACAAGTAAAAGCACCATCAAGATTGCAATAAAAACAAGATTAATCTGTGACAAAGAAACAAAAAAGAAGAGGACAAAGATTAACAGTAGCAAAAGAGGATGTAGTGCAAAAGCACTCATGAGATAATGTACTACAATGAACATAATATATATGCTTTCCATTACTTAATGGTAACCACCCCTAAAAAACCAACACAGAAGTACATAGCTTGAAAAAAGAAGAAACAGAGAAAAGAAATATGGATTACAACCAAATAAAAACAAATTATAGAAAAATAAAGGAGAAGAACCAAACAAGATACATAACTATCAGAAAGTATATATAAAATAGCAATAAGGAACCCTCAAATGTTAATAATTACACTAAATGTAAATGAATTGAACTCACCAATAAAAAGACAAAGAGTAGCAGAATAGATTGAAAAAGAAAATCCAACTATATGCTGCCTACAAGAAACACATCTAAGCAACAAGGATAAAAAAATTGCAAAGTGAAAGGTTGGAAAACAATACTCCAAGCAAATAACATCCAAAAAACACCCAGGTGTAGCAATATTCATATTTAACAATACTGACTACAAGACAGCAAAGGAAATGGGAGGCAAAAACGGTCATTTCATAATGATAAAAGGGACATTGAATTAAGAAGACATAACACTTCTTAATATAAATGCACCAAAACAAGGAGCACCAAAATATATAAGAGAGCTACTGACTGACCTAAAAACAAAAACTGACAAAAATACAATCATACTTGGAGACCTCAATACACCGCTGACGGCTTTAGACTGTTCATCCAAATAGAAAATCAATAAAGAAATATGGGCCTTAAATGAAACACTAGAACAATTGGATATGATAGACATCTACAAGACATTTCATCCCAAAGTGACAGGGTACACATTTTTCTCTAGTTGTACTTGAAACATTCTCAAGAATGGACCACATGTTGGGTCACAAAAATAACATAAACAAATTCAGAAAAACTGAAATTATACCAAGAGTATTTTCTGATTATAAAACCTTCAAACTAGAATTCAACTGCAAAAAAGAGGTAAACAAACCCATAAAAATACGGAAATTAAATCACTTTTAAAAAATGAGTGGGTCAAAGAAGAAATAAGCACAGAGATCAAAAGATACATACAGACAAAGAAAATAACAATAAAACATATCAGAATCTCTGGTATGCAGCAAAAGCAGTAATAAGAGGGAAGTTCATATCACTACAGGTCTATATGAACAAACAAGAGAGAGCCCAAGTAAACCACTTAACTTCACATTGTAAGGAACTAGAAAAAGAAGAACAAAGACAAGCCAAAACCAGCAGAAAGAAGGAAATAATAAAAATCAGAGCAGAAATGAATGAAATAGAGAACAGAAAAACTATAGAAAAAATTAATAAAAGAGAGAGCTGGTTCTTTGAAAAGATCAACAAAATTGACAAAGCCTTGGCAAGACGCACTAAGGAAAAAAGAGGAAGAACTCATATAAACAAAATCCAAAATGAAAGAGGAGAAATCACCATAGATATCACAAATATACAAAAAATTATTGTAGAATACTGTGAAAAACTATATGCCACCAAATTTAACAATATAGAAGAAATGGATAAATTCCTAGAAACATACAATCTTCGTAGGCTGAGTTATGAAGAACCAGAAAGCCCAAACAAACCCATAAGCAGAGAAGAAATAGAAACAACTATTAAAAACCTTCCCATAAATAAAAGTCCAGGGGCAGATGGCTATACTAGTGAATTCTTTCAAAATTCTTCCAAAAAATTGAAGAAGAAGCAATACTACCAAACACATTTTATGAGACCAACATAACCCTCATACCAAAACAAGGCAAGGACAACACAAAAAAAGAAAACTACAGAACAATATCTCCAATGAATACAGATGCTAAAATATTAAACAAAATACTAGCAAATAGAATATAACAACATATTAAAAAAATAATTCATCATGATCAAGTGGGATTCATCCCAGAATCACGAGGATGGTTCAACATATATAAAACGGTTAACGTAATACACCATATTGACAAAACAAAGGACAAAAACCATATGATCCTATCAATAGATGCAGAAAAGGCATTCGATAAAATACAACAATTTTATGTTTAAAACACTCAACAAAATAGTTATAGAAGGAAAATATCTCAATATAACAAACGCCATCTATGATAAACCATCAGCTAACATCATACTAAATGGCATAAAACTGAGGGCTTTTTCCCTAAAATCAAGGACAAGACAAAGTTGTCCACTGTCTCCACTCTTATTTAACGTAGTGCTAGAAGTTCTAGCCAGAGCAATCAGACAAGACAAAGAAATAAAAGGCATTTATATTGGGAAAGAAGTAAAGGTTTCACTTTTTGCAGATGATAAGATGCTATACATAGAAAACCTCAAAGACTCCACAAAAAGACTATTAGAAACAAAAAACCAATACAGTAAGGTCGCAGGATACAAAATTAATATACGAAAGTCCATTGCCTTCATATATGCAAACAATGAAACATCAGAAAACAAGCTCAAACAATCCCCTTCATGGTTGCAACAAAAAGAATAAAGTACCTAGGAATAAACATAACAAAGAATGTAAAGGACCTATATAATGAAAACGACAAAGTATTGTTAAGGGAAATCGAAAAAGATATAATGAAGTGGAAAAATATTCCTTGTTCTTGGATAGGAAGAATAAATTAGTCAAAATGACTATATTATCCAAAGTGATATACAAATTTAATGCAATTCTGTTCATAATTTCAAAGTCATTTTTTAAAAGAAATGGAACAAAAAATCATCAGGTTTATATGGAACTATAAAAAACCCCGATTAGCCAGAGCAATCCTAAAAAAAGAAGAATGTAGCTGGGGGCATTAAAATACCTGACTTCAAATTATATTACAGAGTCATGATAATCAAAACAGCATGGTATTGGCAGAAAAATAGACACTCAGACCAATGGAACAGAATAGAAAGCCCAGAAATAAAACCACATGTATATGGTCAAATAATTTTTGATAAAGGGGCCAACAACACATAATGGAGAAAAGAAAGCCTCTTCAACAAATGGTGCTGGGAAAACTGGAAAACCACATGCAAAAGAATGAAACTCGACTACAGTTTGTCCCCTTGTACTAAAATTAATTCAAAATGGATCAAAGACCTAAATGTAAGACCTGAAACAATAAATTACATAAAAGAAAACATAGGTACTAAACTCATGGATCTTGGTTACAAAGAGCACTTCATGAATTTGACTCCAAAGGGAAGGGAAGTAAAGGCAAAGATAAATGAATGGGACTACATCAGACTAAGGAGCTTTTTCACAGCAAAAGAAACTGACAACAAAACAAAGAGACAGCCAACTAAATGGGAGATGATATTTTCAAACAACAGCACAGATAAGGGCCTAATATCCAAAATATACAAAGAACTCATAAAACTCAACAAACTCGCAAACAATCCAATTAAAAAAATGGGAAGAGGGCATGAACAGACACTTCTCCCAGGAAGAAATAGAAATGGCCAACAGATATATGAAAAGATGCTCATCTTCATTAGCTATTTGAGAAATGGAAATCAAAACTACAATGAGATACCACCTCACGCCTGTTCAATGAGCTATTATCAACAAGACAGGTAATAACAAGTGTTGGAGAGGCTGTGGAGAAAAAGGAACCCTCATTCACTGTTTGTGGGAATGTAAAGTAGTACAACCACTATGGCAGAAAGTATGGTGGTTCCTCAAAAAACTAAAAATAGAACTACCATATGACCCAGCAGTTCCTCTACTGGGTATATACCCCCCAAATTCAAAAACACTGGTACATAAAGACACATGCAGCCCCTTGTTCATCACAGCATTGTTCACAGTGGTCAAGACATGGAAACAACCAAAGTGACCCTCAATAGAGGATTGGCTAAAGAAGATGTGGTACATATATACTATGGAATACTACTCAGCCATAAGAAATGATGACATCGGATCATTTACAACAACATGGATGGACGTTGATAACTTTATACCGAGTGAAATAAGTAAATCAGAAAACACTAAAAACTATATGATTTCATACATAGGTGGGACATAAAAATGAGACTCAGGGACATGGACAAGTGTGTGGTGGTTATGGGAAGGGAGGGGGAGGAAAGAGAGAGGGGGTGTGGGGAGGGAAGGGGTACAAGGAAAACCAGATAGAAGGTGACAGAGACTATATGACTTTGGGTGATGGGTATGCAACATAATCAAATGTCATAATAACCTGGAGATGTTTTCTCTGAACCTATGTAACCTGATTGATTAATGTCACCCTATAAAAATTAATTTAAAAAATCATATCAATTGATCTGTCAGTCAACCTATTTATCTAGTTTGTGAATCTTAAAAAATTCATTCTCAAATTAATATGGATAATCTAAGATTAAGAAACCCAAATACTCATGTAGAAGAAAAATGACATAAATGATTTGTCTTACCATATATTAAGACTTACTGTAAAGCTAATAATTAATACATGGACTATTGTTGTAGGGATAAATAAATTGACCAATGCAGCAGGACAGAGATGCAAGTAAGAATCTATAGATAGTGGGACTCTGGTTGAAGAAGAAGCTGGCATTGCAGGTCAGTAGGTAAAAAGGAGTACTCAATAAATGATGTTGAGATAAATAGTTACCCATATTTTTAAAAAATGGATTCCTATACTGCATTATATACAAAAGTCAATTCCAGACAGACTGGAGATTTAACTGTGAATGTGGAAACATTTAGAAGACAATGTAGAAAACCTTATATCTCAGCATCATGCCCTAAAGAGACTTGTGCATATGTGCACCCAGAGAAAATACTAGAATATTTACATCAGCAATGTTTGTAATAGCAAAAAAATCTGAAAAAGCCTAAATGTCCATCAATAGCTAAATTAATAAATATTGGTATATTCAGAAAATAAAATACTTCACAATAGTGAAAATGAATAAATCACAACTATAGGCATTTCTATGGATGAAAATGTTAAATAGAAATAGAAAACAAGTCATAAAAAATCATACACTATTTTTTTATTCACAAAATTAAAAAACATCTTAAACTAAATGTTTTATTTTTGGGAATACTGAAATGTGGTGAAATCTTACAGAAGCAAGAGAAAACAGGCACAGTATACAGAAATAAGGTTGGAAACCAGTACAGAAGGTGTTTTCACTGTTCTGTGTCTAAGTGGGGAGATGTGTGCAGGTGTCTGTACTACTGTTATTTTTACACACTTCAAATGTAGTACAAGTGGGATTTTTAATGTATTTCACACATAATGAAAATAGTTATAAAGTGAATAATGTCAAAAAATGGTGCTGGGACTACTGAATATCCACATGCAAAAGATAAGATTGAACCCTTTCCTTAGACTGTACACATAATGAACTTAAAATGGCTCATGGAACTAAGTATAAAACCTAAAATTATAATAGTCTTGGAGGAAAATATAGAAGTAAATTTTTGAGACCTTGGAGTAGGCAAAGTCGTCTTCAATGTGACAGACACCAAAAGCACAAATGTGACATAATACAAAGTATAAATTGTGATTCATTAAAACAAAAAGCTGTTGTGCTTCAAAGAATGCCATCAAGAAAATGAAAATGACAACCAACAGAATAGAAGAAATATTTACAAGTCATGTACTTGACAAGGGTTGACACTCCAGGATATATAAAGAAAAAATTCTGCTACTATATAATAAAGACAAATAACCCAATTAAAAAAGTGAGCAAAGGATCTGAAAAGACATTTTTACAAACAAGATATACAAATTGCCAATAAGTCTATGAAAATATGTTCAACATCATTAGCCATCAGGGTTTTTAATATCAAAATTACTAAGTATCACTTCATACACACTAAGATGTCTACATTAAAAAAGACAGACAGTAACAAGTTTTGTTGAGGATGTGAAGAAATTGGCACTTCATACATTGCTAGTGGGAATATTAAATGGTGCAGCCACTTTGAAAAATAGTCTGGTCTTCCTACTGGGGGTAAACTTCGAGTTACTACATGTTCCACCAAGTCCACTCTTATGTATATACCCAAAAGAAATGAAAACATGTATCTGCACAAACACTGTTAGATGAATGCTCATGGCAGACTTATTAATAATTGGCAAAAAAAGAACCAACTTAAATGTCCATCAAATGAAGAATGCATGAATGAAATGTGGTAAAATCATACAATGAAATATTATTCAGCTATAAAAAGGAATGGAAAACTGATATATCATAAACATGGCTGAATCTTTGAAAATATTTTAAAATAAATAAAGCCAGTCACAAAACAACATATATTAATGATTTTATTTATGTGAAATGTCCTGAATAGGCAAACTATACATGCAGAAAGTAGACTAGTGGTTGCCCACTACTTTGGAGGTGAGAAGGGGATGTGAAGTGACTGCTGATGGGTACATGGTTTTTTTCTGAGATGACAAAATGTTCCAAAAAGAACTGGGTGATGGCTGCATGACCTTTATATAGATTACAACTATCGAACTGTAAATTTTAAATGAATCAGTTGCACGGTACATGAGTTATATCTCAATAAAGCTGGTGGAAGCCACATGTGTAGAAAGAACTGGCTGTGAAGGCAAACAGAGATACAGGATGGCGATGGCGGGTTCAAGGGAGATTCCTTTAAGATGGAAGAGCTTAGAGCATACTGGTTTCCAGTTACTAAATGATACAGAAGACAGGAGAGAGCAATGATGCTGGAAGGAAAGGTGACTATCAGAGGAAGAAAGTACTTGATAAAGCAAGGGAGCCTGGTAACAGCACTAGAGAAAATAATAATACCCTTAATAAAAGGGCAAGGAAGAAAAGAATAAAAGCAAATTCTGTTTGGTTTATAGCTGTGTGGGTGGTAAGCCGAGGAAGCTCCTGTCTGCTGGAGGCTATTGTGTCAATGAGTGTGAGGTAAGTCTTCAGCTGAGCATGAGAAAAATAAAGAGGGTATGGTAGGTTTGAAAAGAGATGGTCTAGCTGACTTGCGACAGTGAGCCTACTGAAGAGATATGAGGGGATGGATGTGTAGTTTGACATGTCCACTTCAGGTTCATAATGATGAAAATAAAAGAGAAACCAATTAATTAGCAAATGGCAGAGTTAAGATTCATTGTCCGATCTCTTTGACACTAATATCATGTATTTTGTTTTTGTTTTACAGGGACAGAGAGAGAGTCAGAGAGAGAGAGAGAGCGATATATAGGGACAGATAGGCAGGAACGGAGAGAGGTGAGAAGCATCAATCATTAGTTTTTCGTTGTCGTCGCAACACCTTAGTTGTTCATTGATCGCGGGCCTTCAGCAGACTGAGCCACCCCTTGCTGGAGCCAGCGACCTTGAGTCCAAGCTAACGAGCTTTTGCTCAAGCCAGATGGGCCCGCGCTCAAGCTGGGGTCTCAAACTTGGGTCTTCCGCATCCCAGTCCGATGCTCTAGACGCTCTATCCACTGCGCCACCGCCTGGTCAGGCACTAGTATCATGTTTTATCTATGCTAACACACTGCTGGGCTAGAGAGTCAGTGTTATATTAAAGAATCAATTCTTAATCTTACGTCATGGAACATCAGAATAATTTTTCCATGAGTACTTACTAAAGTATCTGACAATTATTTGGTAGTAAGTATCAAAGACACCCTCCAAAATAAAAAAAATGTTTTATATAAATAGTTCATTTTTAGTAGAGTACATTGGCATTAGGTTGTTATTTTCTAACTTTAATTTGCAAAATACAGTCGTTATTTATTTATTTAAAGATTTTATTTATTGATTTTAGAGAGAGGAGAGAAAAGAGAGGTGGGATAGCGGTGGGAAGCATCAACTCATAGATAGTAGTTGCTTCTCGTATGTGCCTTGACTGGGCAAGCCCGGGGTTTCAAACTGACAACTTCAGCATTCCAGGTCGACACTTTATCCATTGCGTCACCACAGGCCAAAATATAGTCTTTTTAAAAACATATTACTAAAATGAGTGAGTGTGGTGTGCAGCAGTGAGGTGGTAATGCCTATGGTGAGAACAGGGCAGCTAAGTAAACATCTCTCAGGTTCGTGTCAGCTCAGAGAAAAGCCTAGCCTAGAGAACGTTATACAGTAAAAAAATCAAGCAGAAGGCTGTCACCATAGTTACTTCCACTATGAAGCCTTCCCAGGTTGTTTTCATCATATCTTCTATGCCATAGAGGCCCTAGCAGACATCTTCAAACTTTTTATAAAAACGGCTCACTTTTGCAGTGCTGGTCAACCTGGTCCCTACCGCCCAGTAGTAGGTGTTCCAGCTTTCATGATGGGCAGTAGCGGAGCAACCAAACGGCACCATGATGAAAGCTGGAACGCCCTAGTGGGCGGTAGGGACCAGGTTGACCAGCACTGCAAAAGTGGGCCATTTTTATAAAAAGTTTGAAGACGTCTGCCTAAGGAAATATTCCAACCCAACCTCTGCTAAAGGCAGCTGCAGACACTAATAACAAGTGAAGATGACTGTAACAGTTTCTCTTCACCTGTTGTATACATTAGTCAATGTGGGAGGATCACTTATCTTTTTTAGTTAAATGTCATTGACACACAGTGGGGAAAAAACAGAATATATAAGTAAGCAAATCATATATATTTACATTTATGAAAAATAGAACATATCAAGAGAGATAAAATATCCCATCCATATGTACTTTATTTTTATCTATATGTATTTTAAAAGAGGAAAACAAAATGGCATTTATTAAGTATAACAAATACAATATAGACTTTAGTCATAGATTGTGGGCAGATGAATAAGAAAAAGGGGTAGGGGAGAAACAGAAAAGAGAGGATGGGGCGCCAGATGTGACACAAAGAGACATACAAAAAGGCAAGGAAAAAGAAAGACAAAATAAAAAGATGAAAGAGAGGAAAAGGAAAACAAGTAGGATAGGAAGAAACAGGGAAGATCTTTGGTCTTGTGATGGGTTCAAATGACTGGGTTGGCATAGCCTGGTGATCATAGCCTTGAAATTGGCTAAGGCTCTCAGAAGCAAAGTCCAAATCAATTCAACACTCCTCACTAAAAGGTTGATATTTAAAACAAACAAAACAAAACCCTCCCAAACCAACAGAAATCCTGAATGCCTTGGATTATGAGCTAAGATATTATAAGAATTCTTATTAAAAGTTTTTGATTAAAATTCAAAAACACTAGCATTTCTGTAATCCCTTTTTTTTTCTGAATAGAGAATAATCCTAAACCTGCTACAAAGCAAGAAAGGTGAAATTTTATTTCATACACAAAAAAGGCCATCTACTCTCATCAAGCAACATTACTGTATGGACTTTCAAGGTGCTGCTACTCAAATGCTGTTTTTAGAACAGACATTCACAGTTTCAGCTATAAAAACCTTTCTGGGTCAATCTCTAGTCCTAACAAATTTCTGGGGAGGTTTTCTTTGTTTAAGAAGGGTTTCAACCTGGCTGGATAGCTCGTTTGTTTAGAGCATTGTCCCAAAATGCAGAAATTACCAGTTTGATCCCTGGTCAGGACACATACAGAAACACTGTAATGTTCATGTCTCTCTTTCTCTCTCACTAAAATCAATAAATAAAAATTTAAAAAGAAGAGTTTGTAAATCTCTGCATGGTAAATCCTCTATACTTGGAGTACATAATTTCCCTACATAAATCACTAGGTTACAGCCATTCTTTTTTCTTTTTCTTTTTTTAATTACAGAGACAAGAGAGAGAGTCAGAGGGATAGATAGGGACAGACAGGAACGGAAAGAGATGAGAAGCATCATCAATCATCAGTTTTTTGTTGCGACACCTTAGTTGTTCATTGATTGCTTTCTCATATGTGCCTTGACTGCAGGCCTTCAGCAGACTGAGTAACCCCTTGCTCAAGCCAGCGACCTTGGGTCTCCAAGCTGGTGAGCTTTGCTCAAACCAGATGAGCCCGCGCTCAAGCTGGTGACCTCGGGGTCTCGAACCTGGGTCCTCCGCATCCCAGTCCAACGCTCTACCCAGTGCACCACCGCCTGGTCAGGCAGTTACAGCCATTCTAAACTCCATTCAGTATTCAATTATTTAAGGAACCATGTTTTCTTGTTTCTAGGTTTGACAAAAACTATGCTCTCTACCTGGAACACTTCTATTCCTTCCCCCCCCCCCTTTCATCTAGATAACTCTTATTTGTTCTTTAACTCTCAAGCTTGGGATTTACCTTCTCTAGAAATTCTCTCTTACCCTGTAAGTCTAATTATGGACACTTCTGTGAACTTTTCTACAGCATGCAATACTTCTTTTCAAGTTTTCCCCCAGGCTGGAATGTCTATCGTCTAGTCTTCACAAAGTTAGTTTTACTTCTGCAGAATTCAGCTCAAATACTTCTCTATAAAGCCTCCATAAATACCAACGGATTAGAGTTAATTGCTTCTTTGAATCCCCAATGTGGCACTTATTTTATTCTCTTTATAGCACATTTTATACATTTTCTTCCCCACTAGCTGATTGATATACTACAAAAAGCTGAGCTCTATGTACTCCCATAGTACTTAGCACACAGGAGGGATTCAGTAAGTGTAAGCTGGCCTGGTTGAGTGAATGCACTGTATGAAATTCATCCTAGGTTGGAAGGTGACTTAGAACTAGAGCCCTGCTTAAACCCAGATAGGGCTAAACTAGGAATAGTACCTTCTAGGTGGAAGTCACTTCTACTTGAGTGGAAAGACCACAAATTACAAGCAATATGAATCCCATAAGACAGAGGACTACTTCATAAAAAAAGTGCTGTAGTGGCTGTATAAAATCATAAATAAAATAGTATGTCATAAAAATATTTCTGGCAGTGATCTGCTAATAGATTTTGACTGGATTGATTACTCACTGACAGT
Source organism: Rhynchonycteris naso (assembly GCA_037038555.1). Classification (NCBI taxonomy): domain Eukaryota; kingdom Metazoa; phylum Chordata; class Mammalia; order Chiroptera; family Emballonuridae; genus Rhynchonycteris; species Rhynchonycteris naso. The sequence goes on along the minus strand of CM072995.1, from coordinate 180,113,285 downwards.
ACTCAACAAAGTCCTGCAAATGCATCAACTATGTAATGAACAGCTATTAAGTTTATTGATTTTCTGATTTCCACTGATAGCCAAGAGGCCAAAGCTACACATCAATATTTGTGTTAGTAATACCCAAGAGCTAACAATTTTGACAAATGAAAACCTCAAAAGCCTAAATAGTTCAAATTAATGAAAAATTGAAGGCCAAACCTCAGAATTTAAATGAAGTACCTAACAAATGAATATAATACATTCAATAACCCCAGTGAAGTCAATGTTAATCATTGTTTCCCACCCAACAGACTCTTAAGGCTTCCTTTGTCCTGATGCTGAGATTGCTTTCTAATAGGTAAGCTCTTTATTTCCTTCCATACTCAGGATTTGGAAGTTACTACTGGTGCCAGCTAACACATGGATTAACTTTACAAAATACTTTCATATCATTAGTTCTTACAAAATCCCTGAGAGATAAGCATTGTTTCCTTCATTCTTACATGAAGAACTGAAGGTCAGTGTGATCAGTGATATGTTCAAGATCACCCAACCAGTAAGTAGAAAGTTCAGTATGTGTATGACTGTTAATTAAAAAATATATAATAGGAAAGGAACATTTCATCCTTCCACTTAACACTTAACAATGTTACCATTCATTTGCTGATTATACCATTACTAATATTACTATATATATTATATTTTGCATTCTGCTTTTTCATCCTTACTTAACAAATCCTCTTAGAACCACAGCCCAGCTGTAGGAATAGATGGTACATTTTCAGACCAGCCTAATCTCGGTGAGTGCTTCATGAGATCTCCTAGTTCGGCTTTCCACAGCATGTAGCGCAGGAGAAATGGCAAGGGACGTTGTATGGGCGCATTCATCTGGCATCATGGAGGGCAGACGTGAGAGGTATGCTGCAGTGGTAGAGGGCTGTGCTACAGCTGCTGGAGCTCTGTGTGAAGTACTGACGTCACTTGCTGCCCTATTAGTGCTTGACCAGTTTAGAGCACATATTAGCGAAACCACAAAAAAAACTTTGAAGACGTGAAGACTCATCTAGCTCAGTGGTTCTTAACCTGGGTTCTATCGAACCCTAGGGGTTCGATGAGTCGGTCTAGGGGTTCGGAGAAGCCTCTGCCGCGGAGGCCAGAATAAAGTAATATCGTAATTGTTGTGAGTTCATGCACTTTGTTGGTTTTGTTCTTTGAGCAAGGTGATGTTCATGCACAGCTCATATTGTGCACCAGTAAAAAAACATATACCTATGTCTTGAATTTGGAAAAAAAAATCATATTTTATTTATCACTAAAGAAGGGTTCGGTGAATGCACATATGAAACTGGTGGGTTTGGTACCTCAAAAAAGGTTAAGAACCACTGATCTAGCTGTAATTCCTGGGCTTCTTACCAGCCAGTTGCAACCTCTCCACGTTTCCATCAACAAACAGTTTAAAGTCTTTATGCGAGAAGAGTAGAACAAGTAGATGGCTGCTGGTAATCATGATCTGCCACCAACTGGATGAATGAGGAGACCCACTATCACTCAAGCTTGTGAATGGGTGAAAACATCACGGCAGTCAGTGAAGAATGAAACCGTGGTACAGTCATTCAAAAACTGTGGCATCAGCAATGCCTGAGATGGCACTGAAGATGGTGTCATATATGAAAATAGTGAAGAAAGTAACACCAGTGATTGTGAGCAACTGAGCTTCTTAAATTCTGACACTAGTGATGATGAGTTCCTGGGGTTCCCGGACAACTGGAAGAGTCTTTGATCATTAAAGTCTCTTCTCGCCTGACCAGGTGGTGGCGCAGTGGATATAGCGTCTAGAGCAGTGGTTCTTAACCTTTTTTGAGGTACTGAACCCACCAGGTTTCATATGCGCATTCACTGAACCCTTCTTTAGTGATAAATAAAATATGATTTTTTTCCCAAATTCAAGACATAGGTATATGTTTTTTTACTGGTGTACAAAATGAGCCATGCATGAACATCACCTTGCTCAAAGAACAAAACCAACAAAGTGCATGAATTCACAACAAATTACGGTATTACTTTATTCTGGCCTCCGCGGCAGAGGCTGCTCTGAACCCAAGACCGACTCATCAAACCCCTAGGGTTTGATAGAACCCAGGTTAAGAACCACTGGTCTAGAGCATCGCACTGGGATGTGGAAGACCCAGGTTCGAGACCCCAAGCTCGCCAGCTTGAGCGTGGGCCCATCTGGCTTGAGCAAAAGCTTGTCAGCTTGGACCCAAGGTCGCTGGCTCCAGCAAGGGGTTGCTCGGTCTGCTGAAGGCCCGTGGTCAAGGCACATGTGAGAAAGCAATCAATGAACAACTATGGTGTCACAATGGCAACGAAAAACTGATGATTGATGCTTCTCATCTCTCTCCGTTCCTGTCTGTCCATCCCTCACTCTGACTCTCTCTCTGTCCCTGTAAAAAAAATAAATAAATAAAGTCTCTTCTCATTTGTTAATAACAGTGCTAACGGTTGTTAATACTGCTGTTGAGTTTACATTGTTGAAATATTACTCTGGTATATTTTATTAAATATTTTAATACACCATTTGGTTCAGAATATATATTTTTTTCTTATTTTCCTCCTTAAAACAGTAGGTGCATCTTATGGTCAGGTGTGCCTTATGGAGCAAAAGTACGGCATATCATGGTATTAGAATTACCTTCGTATAATATTGATTTAAGCCAAGGTCAGCAACATTTTTCTATAAAGAGCCAGAGAGTAAATATGTTAGGCTTTGCAGGCCATCAAGTCTCTGTTGTAACTGATAGACTCTGCTGTTGTAGCATAAAAGCAGTCACAGACAATATGTAAACAATGGTACTTCATTTACAGAGGCAGGTGGTGGGCTGGATTTGGCAGGTCAGCTATAGTGTGCTGACCCCTGATTTAAGCTGTCATTAAAACACATTTCCGTCACCTGAGCTTCCTAAGTGATCGAGGGCAGTGTGTGCATAATCAGGAACCAAACGCTTTAAGAATAATTCACACTGGGGATATTGCTTTCAAAGTTAAAGTTTTCTGAGGGGGAAGATCTTTGAAGTGCCTGTTTTTACCTAATAAGATATTATGTATATACTTACTAAGCATTCATCAGTATCTGTTGAGTTAATAGCTTTGTGACAATAGTCTACTTTGTCAATTGCTATTTAGAGCCACCTTTATTCTTTTTTAGATACTGAAACAAGATATAAAAAAAAATCAAGGGTTTGGACTATGTAAACTGAATTTGAATCCTAGGCCTTGTCATAGTAGTATGACTACAGGAAAATTATTCAACTGCTCCTCTGTTTGCTAAGTAACCCCTAAGAATACAACATATTTTAATTTTTCCCTAACTGCATTCAAGATAAAAGAGAGAATATTATAAACTGAATTTATAACCTAATTTCAAGAATTACCATTGCTAAACCTTTTAAGTACCCCCCCACCTTCTTTACAACCTCAAATATGGTATTTATTCTAGTCTTACATGTTTCTTAGTATGATTTCTCTGGATAGATGAAAATATCTGTTTTTCTAGTTCCATGCATGTAATGGAGCATTTCTTTAAAAAAGAAAGTTGTTCTTGAAGCACCTCCAAAAAAAAGTATGGAACAAAAAACATTTCCTCTCTTTTCTGCTCAGACTTCTCTTTTTCTTTCATCCCCTCTCCCCAACAGAAAGCAAATTAAAAGTCAACATCAAAACATGATACAGACCCTGACTAAAACTGCTTCAAAGGTTCTCCTCCTGGGTTGGGAGAATGACAGTTTATTGGTGCTTCCAATGCAAGGTACTCATTCACCCAGCAGACTGCTCAGCTGTGAACAGTGACTTACTGCTTCAACTCAGTAGGTGACGATTAGGGCTTCTTATAGCATTTGTTAAAAGGGATTTAAAAAGTCTACTTTACTTCAATCTGCTTTCCAGAATCCCCCAACTCTGTTGAAGATAAATGAAGGTGTACACCATTGTAAACCCTCCAGAGTCAGGTCAGGAACCACTGAGTAGAGTGAATTAACATAAAATACGACACTGCCTCTTTCTGCCTCTCTGTGGTAAGGCTTGTCCTTCCAGAATGGGTTTTCCTGATAGAAATAGCCACTTTTTAATTTTTATTTCTTTAAAGCAGGGTGGAATTTAGAGCTTCTTTCTCTGGATCCTATTCTTAGAAACACTCTCTTTCCCTGGACCTAGCTTGGCTCTTTCCCCTTTACCCATGTACATTTCTGATGAGTCAGGGGCCGGGAGGTGGGGTGATGTGAGGTTGAGGTGACTGTGGAGGAGATGGGGGAAAATGAATTTAGTTATAAAGACAGCAATGACACAGCTGAACTGAACTACATATGATCTTTAAGATTCCTCACAGATCTATCATTTTATGACTACTTATTTCTAATGAGAGGAAATAAAATGGCACCGAGAAATGTTAACTTGAAAAGTATCTGAGACAAAAGTCACTTAACCAGAACTTATTGGCAATTTCTTTATAGGAAAAAAAGAGGTGCTGGCCAGTTTGCTCAGTGGATAAAGCGTTGGCCCGGTGTATAAATTCCTGGGTTCAATTCCTGGTCAGGGCGTATATGAAAGGCTGCCATCTGCTTCTCTTCCCCTCCCACAGCCAGTGGCTTGACTGGTTTGACCATCAGCCCTGGGCACTGAGGATAGCTCTGTTGGTTCCAGCGCATCAGCCTCAGGTACTAAAAATAGCTCGGTTGATTTGAGCATCGTCCCCAGACTGGGGTTGCTGGGTGGATCCCACTCAGGGTGCTTGAGGGAGTCTGTCTCATTGTCTTCCCTGATCTCTCTCTCAAAAAAAAAGAAGAAGAAGAAAGGAAAACTAACAAGAGAACCTTACCACACACCACCCTACTTCTGAGGAATATCCTGGAGCAGAATATGTTTAGATCAATTACATATACCATGTGCAGTTATCTAGAGAGCATTCTGTAATGAAAATAGCCTAAGAGTAGCTTTGGCCAGATTTGTTGAAAATTACCCAATCTCAGAATGAGAGTACTATTTGGTTGAAAATATAATGACTTTAAAAACTGTCTTAAGTTATTAGTTAACACTGTCAGGAAAGGTTTATTTAAAATAGATACAACTCAGAAGTTTAAAAAAACCTCAAACAAATGCTACTGAATATGAAAAATTATCTTCAACATATGAAAACTGCACAATAATTTTTGTATTCTACAAAGAAGGCAAAATTTCTGGATAAAGAATATAAGAACATTTACCTGAGACTGTTCCATCCCATACCACTAGGTGTCAAAAGTACTGAATGTTTTCACTGTTGGCATGTTCTGTCATCATACATGAAAATTACATTTAGTTATCTTCACTTTTACTATTTCAACATAAAATTTGATATTCAAATATGACAATAATTGTCCAATAATCCTGAATTGTTATATACTAAAAAACTAGAATTTTAAGTTAAAGTCGCCCTTCAGGAACTGCCTATCAGTTAAAAATATACAGTTTTAACAAGGTCAATTATATTGAAAACTTTAACATTCTTCACTTGAGCTCTAAAGAGCCACACATACTCAGGCACCCCCCCCCCCCAAACAAAAAATCTGGTGTTCCCATTTTCCTGGATAACTTTGAAACTGACTGAATTATGTGGCTATGAAAGCCAGTTTAAGTTTACATCTTTCTAAAACAGGGTACTATACACTTATCTACTATACTATACAACTACTTAATGTAGATACCTACATTAAGAACACTTCTCACCTGACCAGGCAGTGGTGCAGTGAATAGAGTGTCAACTTGGGATGCTGAGGACCCAGGTTCAAAACCTCGGGGTTGCTGGTTTGAGTGTGGGATCATAGACATGACCCCATGGTCGCTAGCTTGAACCCAAAGGTCACTGGCTTGAGCAAGGGGTCATTGGCTCAGCTGGAGTCCCTTGGTCAGGGCATGTTGAGAAAGTAATCAATGAACAACAAAGGTGCCGCAACTGAGTTGGGGCAGATAGGGACAGACAGACAGGAAGGGAGAGAGATGAGAAACATCAGTTCTTTGTTGTGGTACCTTAGTTGTTCATTGACTGCCGTTCTCATTGAGATATCTATTATATAAATCACATAACTGGGAAAACCAAGATAAAATTATCAGTTTTAGTTGACCGCAAAATAGGGCAACACAATATAGTAATAGAAAAGCAAAAGTTGTATATACTTTAATGTACTGACATCCCTTAAGTATCAGAACAATAAAGTTTCTACTCCCCGCACAAATTATTAGAGAGGTTTGTATTCAACTGCTAAAATTACACTTAGTGAATCTGTTAAATTATTGTCCAATGCTGCTGTTAATCTTTGTCCCATTAAGTTATTAAAGCAGTGCATTTATATCTGCATAATCGTCACAGTCTTGGCTGCACATGAATATGAACACCAATCAAGATCACTCAGCAGGTCAGCAGATTAAGATCAGAGTCAGTTTCCATCTCCCCAGCTCCAGGCTGAAGTTTCTCTTGCCTCACCTACCAATCTATTACATGTGATCCCAGCATTGTCCCATATCATAAGTAAATATATACATTATGACTATTTTATCTAAATTAACACAAATGACAGCTATTCCTTATTTGATAATTCATTATTTTTCTTCTAATAAAAATATTAAATACTATTACAGGAGATGACTATATTTATAAATATACAGACAAAAGAATGATTCATGTCACTGCACATTGTTTTTATTTTCTGCAAAAGGTACCCAATTTGCTTCATTTTAAATATATAGAATTGAAAGAATTACACTAAAAATAATTTCCATTTGTTCTGTTATATTTGTTTCTAAAAATTTTAAGGTAATAAAGGAATAGATTTTCAATTAAAAATTAGCCATAGTACTTTTGTTTTCATTATAACTGGTTCAGTTATAGTTACCCAATAACTCTTTTTTCAGGACATAATGGATAATGTTCTTTGATTTTTTTCTGTGATAGGAAAACACTTTCGTACATTATCTCAATATTTCCTAGTTCACAAACTCAACTATATTATTTTTCCGAAAGTTAGTAAGATACCAATCCCTTCTCCTGTTTTACCATCAAAAGATCCTAAATATTTTAATGTACTAAAAATTATATTAAAGTTATAACAGTTTAATAGCGGAAGAATAATTGGCGTGTGACATGAGATTAATAATAAAACCAACAATATTCCACATAAAATAAACGCATCATTTATATAATATACATCAAACTAAGTTCTAAAATAAATTTATTTGACATATTATCAATCTTCTTTTTACTGGTCTGTTTTTCAAACATACTGTAAAATACTATGGCATATCAGATCACTATAGTTTTATTTTATATTGTTCTATGAACCTTCCTAATTTGTCTCACATTCTTTTTCTTATTAAATGTCAATAAAAAGATTAAGCATACATATACAAAGATCACAGCTAATGCCAGATGTTGAGAGGGTCTCTTGTGACGAAAGATTCTATACCAGGTGGTTGAGCCAGCCTAATGAAGCAGCACATGCTCATGAGGGACACAAAGAGTGGACTTGGAGGGACCTGCTCTCATTTAGATATTTATGAAAGTATAGAGAAGGATTTGAAATCAAAGTAAAAGTGAAATTAAACCAAGGCTTCCCATTTATGTAGCAAAATATTTTTTGTTAAAAGATTTTAAAATTTATCTTCAGTATTAAGGCTGAAGAAAAAAAATCTTTGACGAATACTTCTGTGACACAGTATTAAATATATTTCCAATTTCTCTACCAAGTGGTAAACATGAAAATAAAGAATGTTTCCATAAGTGGAATGAAACACAAACATAATTTCTTAGGACTAATTATATTTCTTATATCAAAAGACTTAAAAATGTGAGTTCAGGTTAATAAATGGACCAACCATAAAGCATGACCTTAGGCAATAACAAATGAGCCTGAGAACATTTTAATATATTTTCTTATCACCAAGTGAAGCACTTTAAGTTATTACAGCAAGGCTGTATGACCTCATAAAATTGAATCATGCCAGAGCCAAATAGGCTAATGTCTTTGATAGCAATTAGATAAAGGCAGGATGTTAACTTTTACTTTAAGAAGTGTTAAACAAAGAGACTTAACTCCTGATTTAACTTAGTTTGAAATAAGCTACTCATTACACTATAAAGATTAATATGGGGATAGCCTCTTTCACCTATCAAAATGAAAATTAATTTTATTTTTAAATTATCAGGGAATTTTATTTCTATAACACAAATTTTGCTAGAGCTTCTAAAGTTTCTAATAACATCTTGATAAACTAATATCTAAGCACCTCCTCTTTAATGTCTAAAATTTCCAATAGTTCAGCATTGTTTGAGAAAAATCCTCTTGTCAGTCAGCATCACAGAGCTGAACATGGCAGGTCACAGAAGAGAAATTAAATGATACAGAAGTACAAAATAATGTGATACAGTACTAATGTCGTGTTTCATCATGACTTAGATGCCACTGGTTGCAATATATAATTCTTTAATACATCACGAAGAAAGAAAAAGCTGTCTAACTACAGCACAATGCTTTCTTATCTCTCAGATTTTATTTTACTTATTAAAAGAGCTCTTTCATACTGAAAAGAGATTTTAAAAAATTAGGTATCATTGTTACACATAAGACAAAGAAAAACATATTGCCTAGGGTATCTCAAAACTTTTACATATTCAAAATCAACTTTTCTGAACCTTTCAACTTAGGCTTGTTGCTGTCTATGTTTTTGCTCACATAATGTTCTCTTTGCTATCAAGATGGTGAGGTGGCCTTTCTTAAAAGGGTGCTCCCCTATTGTCTCTGGGGTCTTCTGCTGAGCTATGGACACCCACTCTGCAAGTTTTGATTTGAAATGTAAAAAATCAAACTGATGGAAAATTCTGGCAATTGCTAGATCACACCATTGAATAAATAATTAGTGACTAGTCAAAAAATGAGATATGATTAAATATGAATACATGACTCCATATTCGTTCTTGTGGTAAATCATGACTGTAACTGATTAGTTCAACTGCTTGGAGCTGAGCTTCTAAATGCTTGTCTCTGTCTCAGTGCTGACTAAAAATCAAAATCAGTGGAGAAACTTTAAGGAACTATATAGGTTCCTGGGTCAACACCTTCAAAATTCTGAAAAATATAAGGTGTTTGGAATGTAAATGTTTTAAAAACCACCCTCAGGTGATTCTGACGTATGCCAGGTTCGGGAAGCAACGGGGTAGTCTAGAGCGTGTTCTGTGGAAGATAAGATCAAGGCACAGCAGCTGTGCAGGCTAGTTAGCTGTAACAGTGAAAAGAGCTCTGAATATAAAATCAGAACATAAATTGTCAAGTTCCAGCTCTATTACTTACTAGTGGTATGACCTTGAGTAAGTCACTTAAATTGTCGTGTTTCCTTATTTATAAAATGAGAATACATAATTCATAGGGTTCTCATGAGACTGCAATTAGTTAACCTATGTTTAGGTACTAGCCCTGATAAAAACACTTGGTATAAACTAAAAAAATGTTGTCTCACCTCCCCCACCGCCTACATGTTTACTCCAAGCTTGTTCATGCTGACAGATTTGAAAAATGTAAGCAATTTCCTCAAGGCATTCCCCAATTCTCTCAGCTGCAAGTAATCTCCCCCCTCACAGGCAGTCAGTCTACCTGTATTTCTTTACTGGAGCTTATTTCTACTCTGTTAATACTTATTTATGCATTTTATATCCCGCCCCCTTAGGTCAAAAACTTTTTTAGAGCAAGAACTTTGCCTAATCTATCTTCAGAGCCCTCACATTTAACACAGTGCTTGGAACAGATATGAGGGTTGCTAATGTAAGGATATGAATGAAAGAGCAAGGCAGAGATCCAGATTCCAAACTGACCTGTCCCACTTACTGTGAGAGGTCATTGCTGTTCAGTCAACACTGCAAGTCAGGTAAGGGGCCTCACAATATGATTTATCAATTAATCATTAGAGCAACTAACATTTACTTAACGGCTGGTAGAGAGAAGGACATTTAAAGAGAGTAATACATTTGCATTTTCTTAGTCTAAAAATATCTGTAATGGTTCTGGAGAAGGGACCAGGCACACACACACTGCTTAATATGTATATAAAGGAATAATAATCAGTCCTGCTGCTAAATAGTCAAGTCAGCATATTTGATGAAACAAAACTTAATTTTTTCTTTGATGCCTATAAATAAACCTCTAAGATCATCTAAGTATTTTAAAGAACTGAATGGGGATTTTACATACACGGGGACTACACGTCAGTGCATGTAGAAAACTCTTTTTAAAAGGTTAGAATTTGTTATCTAAAGCCATATCAATGTAATAGAGCTTGATCTGGTCAAAAGCCTGGCCTGTGGTAGCACAGTGGATAAGAGTGTTGAACTGAAATGCTGAGGTCACTGGTTCGAAACACTGGGCTTGCCTGGTCAAGGCACATATGACAAGCAACAAGCAAGCACTGAACAACTACACTGCAGGAACTATACTTATTGTTCTCCCCCAACACCCCTCCCCACTCTCCTCTCTCTGTAAAATCAATAAATAAAATCTTTAAAAAAAAGTTAGAAATTGTTTCTATAATTAAAAAAGTTAAATTATAGATGACAGCCTGACCAGGCAGTGGCGCAGTGGATAGAGCGTAGGACTGGGATGCGGAAGACCCTGGTTCGAGACCCCGAGGTCACCAGCTTGAGCGCTGACCCATCTTGCTTGAGCAAAAGCTCGCCAGCTTGGACCCAAGGTCACTGGCTCCAGCAAGGGGTGGCTCAGTCTGCTGAAGGCCTGCGGTCAAGGCATATGTGAGAAAGCAATCAATGAACAACTAAGGTGTCGCAAAGGTAACAAAAAACTGATGATTGATGCTTCTCATCTCTCTCCGTTCCTGTCTGTCTGTCCCTATCTATCCCTCTCTCTGACTCCCTCTCTGTCCCTGTAAAAAAAAATATATATATATATATATATATATATATATAGACAAGATACAATATTAGTTTCAGGTTTACAATATAGTGATGTCACATATATTCTGTATTTTTTATTGTTTAAGGGTAAAATGCCTTTGAACAAAAACTTCAGGTCAAAGAAAATCATGGCCATCTAATTTGTAAGTGCTTGTATTGGGAAATGATAAGCTCATGTAAATTAACCATATGACTAAAAGTAACTCACAAATCTTTCTAACTATACCTTTGGGGTGGTTAGAGTCACCAGTTGCAAAAAGTAGCCATAGTTACTGTCAGATATGAGAAAAAATAAAAACCACACAACTTCAGAGCTCATCCTCTGATGAAGTGAAAGGGGGTTCCTGAATGGTGAATGTAATCTAATTCTAGCCACATGGGTTTTAATTCACAGGAAAAGACTTGATAAGCGGTAGAACTCTGGTGCTATACATTGTGTGAGTGCTCAGTGAGAGAATAGATGCTACTATTAATGATCTTAATATATTCATATACTTTGTGGAAGGTTTAAAAAGAAATATTAGAATTAAGTTGGCTTAATGTATGTAATAAAAAATTTGCTTTTGGTGCCATTGTTTCAAATGGGATTTAAATGCTTATCTTTTGTTTTTTTATGGAAATAAAAACATTTGAATATTAAAAATATCAATTTCGGTTATCTGCCCAAAGTACAACCTAAAATTATCTTCAGGTGATGATTGATGATTCAACCAAATGGACTTTTTAGTAAAGATACATGAAGCAGCCTACAATCTTCATTTTTAGATTACCAGGGAAAAACAATAAGAATTTTTCTGTATCACTGATAAAGAAATAATAACGTGGATTGCTAATGAATAAATATTGAGAAATCATACAGAAATATAATGAAACCAGTTGAAAAATGGGCTCTATAAATTTAGGACTGGGTTTAATTTGTAATATTTTGGTAAAATACTAAACTTTCAAATGATAAATTAAGAAAAACTACCACACAGAGAGTTGCAGCTTCTATTTTATATTCTAGCAAATATATTTGCTTGTATAATTAAAAAAAACTAGAACACTCCCATTTTATATAAGTATTACAGTAAATATTTAACCAAGTTATTGATGAGTTTTCTTACCACTCTTAGATTTAAAGCTTCCTACAACAATGTCTATTTATTTATGTATACTAGTTAGTAACTTCTGTGAAATTATATTATTTCCAAATATTGATTAAAACATTTTATAAATATTTTTGGAATCAAGCATTGAGCACTTGATTCAAAAACTTCTATCTTTGAAAAGCACAAATATATACTACTACTAGAGACCAGCCTGAAAAGAGTAGAATGTATGTATTTTTAAAATGAGTATGCGCAACTTAAACATGATTTTTCCTTACGTGACAGGTTATTTAGTTTTACATTTACAAAATCAGCCAATCTTCATAATAGTATATATGGATTTCACTCTGTTTTGAATAACTTTTTATACCAATGGTTTATGTATTTTCATTTAAAAATGATAGTGAAATTCCCTTATTAACTAACCAATAACATCTTTCTTGTTTGTACTTACTCATTCTTTCTGCCCACGTGGGTCTCACTTCTAAGCTCATTCAAAATGATGTTTTCCAAGCCTGTGCCACATGACTTGTTCATATAAATGGAGCAAATTAAACTGTCTCCACATATATCCTATCACATTTGTAGTTCTGATTTCTCTCTTTAACACGTGGTCAAGACACCGTATTATCTGCCTGCAGAGGTTGACCTCAGGATATTAGATTCTGCCACATAGCTCTCTTGCACTAAACCGAAGGGAAACACTTAATCACCCCTGCCTTTTCAGGAAAATATCAACTTTAAATTTGCCATGATGAAAAATCAATAAACCAGTAATTGCCTGGCTTATCATTGCATGGAGAAACAAATTGGGAAGCGAAGCTTAGAGTCCACACAGATTTCAGTGAGACACATGGAGTTTCAGGATCACTAAGCTAGAAAAGAAAAGGTCTCAGAGTGATAATTAAATCTACTCATGCTGATTTTCTGCCAAATTTATTTCCCAAGAGTATATAAAAATGCTTCACTGCTTACTAGTCAGGGATAACTAATCAAATCAACATTACACAAACATATACAAGAAACAAAAAATGCAAATTCAAGATGGTAGGCATCAGAATAATATATTCTCAAGAATAAATATTAATGTAAAGTTACTTTAAAATAAAATAATTTACTTAAATTTGTCATTTTAAGACTTTAAGTTTATGTCTTTGATGTGTAAATGCCCACAAAAATTTTAATTTCATCAGCCGATACCATATTTTAATTACTTCATAACCTTTCAACTCTGAATTCTAAAACTTTATAATCAAGCAGCAATATTTAAAAATAAATCTCAAACTATAAAACATTAAATAATTTAAATTCCCAGAATAATCTTTCTAGCTCATTTTATTTGAGTTCTCTATGCTTTGCTGATGCAAATATGTTATCACATCTAAATTAGTCCATTATTATTATTTCCATATATCTCCACCACATTTAATGTGAACTACCCAGACCTGTCATCTAAAATAGGATTTACAAATAAACACAGATCTATTGTCTATAAAATAAAATGAGAAATATACATCGTCATCTTTCCTACAAGGAAAATATACCAAGTGACAATATTACTATAAATGTTTAGTGGTTTAAAAATTATTGCTACTAACAGACCTAATTTAATGCAGCATATTACAATAGTTCCAATGGAAGTGCAAATGTAATCACACTCAAACATTCATATTAAGAGGAGGAAAGAAGATGAAGCCTTTTCTTTTGTTAAAAAATGATTTTATGTGTGTCCTTCAACTGGCTATTGGGACTATGATGATTAAAACATTTAAAATAGCACAAGCCCCCCAGTCTCTAATCTGAAGCTCAGGTCAGCTGTCTGTAGATTCTAATTTGTCCTCCATTTGTATTCATGACAAGAAACTACTGAATATTTAACAGCAAACCAGCAGGAGGGGGTACTGTGGGTTTAGAGGTTAAATAATTTTATTTCTGTGCAGATTACATGTAACATCCAACATCTACTCTCACACCTGATTTGGCAATACAATTACAATAAAAATAATGTAGGAACACTATAACTGTAAAACAGGAAACAGGAACTTCTTTCCAAGAGGCTGAGGAACATTAATTTTATTTAAAGTATTACATTTGTTACATTTCTAAGGCCTAACTTTTCAATAATAAAGGTGAAAATGACTTTACAAAGCATGAGAAAGGTGTAATATCTAATATCTAACTTCTGTAATGAGTAGTAGAGAGTCCATCCATTTTAGTCTACTAAAAAGCAGTGAGATATGCTAAAAAATATAAAGGTACAGAAGGGACTTTAAGAAGTTTTCTAGTCCTTTCTCCTGCCTTTAGGCAAGACTACACCTACAAAGAAGCTTATTTTGATCTAAGATAAACTTCCATCTGTGGAAAATCTAACAGCTGTTTTAGGAGAACTAGTAACTGCTTCTTACTGTTAGGTAAGAGAACAATTAAATGGAGAACTAGAAGTTGAAAAACTCAATTTCTTGTTTAACATCATGGATTTGATAATAAAGTTTACATTAAAAACTGAATTAAAATATAGTATTTTCTGGATTAAGATTTATATTACACAGGTAAAACAAAGATTATTAGACTTTTAATAATATAAAAATATGCAGGTATGCAAATATATTTATTATTCTTTTTTTGCAAATACATTTTGATTTTATCATTTTCAATCTTTTTTTTTAAATTTAGTGCAGTGAGAAGAGGGGAGGCATAGACAGACTCCCACATGCGCCCCAATGAGGATCTACCTGGCAAGCCCACTAGGAGGTGATGCTCTGCCCATTTGGGGCGCCATTGCTCAGCAACTGAGCTCTTAGCACCTGAGGCAGAGACCGTGGAGCCATACTCAGTGTCTGGGGCCAACTAAGCCATGGCAGCAGGAGGGGAAGAGAGAGAGAGAGAAGTAAGAGGAGGAGGGATGGAGAAGCAGATGGGTGCTTCTCCTGTGTGCCCTGACTGGGAATTGAACCCAGGACATCCACACATTGGGCCAATGCTCCACCACTGTGCCAAATGGCCAGGGCCTCAATCTTTTGTTTTAATTTAATATATTTTGGATAAGATTGTCAGCACCTATATCAACCTATTTTTTTTCTTCTACTCAGTGGTCACTTTTCTCTTCATAAATGTAAAGTTTACCACACTAATTTTAATTTACTATGAAAAAAGAATTTATTCAATAAAACTGAGGACAAAAACAAACACATTTAGACAATAAACAGGAAATATAACACTAATGGTTTTTATTAAACTATCTAGTAGATTGTTAAGATCCAATGTCACCTTTTTAAAATAAAGTTGGTACTCTGAGTTTTTAGAATTCCATGGAGTCATTATTTAAAATTATTACACTAATTTCCCCGACCTGGGTGCTGGTATACCAAAGTCAACACACAAGCATGGTCTCTGCTCTTTTGCAACTAAAATCCTGGGGGCACACATATTATTATTATTCAAATGATAAAAAGCAAGGGAGTTATCCAATTATAAAATGAAAACAGTATAAAAAGAAAAGCAGATGCTGTCCATGTTTTCAAGAAGCTCTAGACATTTTTTTGTATATAGATTCACATTGAAAAAAGTCTTTTTAAAAATTTATTATTACTTTTGCTTGATTCTTGTCTTTCTTTAGTTTGGGACACAGCAGTTCTGTGGCCTGCTTTGCTCTACCTCTCTTAAGGATTGTCAACTTCAATGTAGCTGATATGGTTAAGGAAAAAAAACACCCAGAACTTCAACACTATTGACCAATCTGAATTTCAAAGTTACAGGCTTTCCCCAGCTTAGTTTCTATTCTCTTGTGTGATCTGTGTAAACAATTTAACCATTTGCGACTCAATTTCCCAACGTATAAGACTGGAGAGCTAGACTAGAAAATCATTAAAATTTATTTATTCAATGAGCAAGTTTTAGTGAGTGCCTATGGTTTATCTTTTAGTGTTTCGCTGTGTGAACAGAGCATTCCAGGGTGTCTGTCCTGAGTGCACGGAACACAACCATCAACTCTAGCTTTATGGGTATTAGGAAGTGGTGGGAGCCACAAGACAGCTTCACCTGACACCTGGTATTACTTAGATATATGTTTAACAAAGAGCAATCTATGGTAATCAAGGACATTGTGAATAATTTCTCTGGGGCTGAGTCAAAGGACATTATAAATAACACTGCTTCCTAGCAGCCCACACAACAGCCTATAAGGATCAAGTTCAAATGCAGGTGGCTTTCTGTTTCTAAGGCTCAGTACTGTTTTTTCTTCTAAAATTTTTATTTGAAAAATCTCAATTTTGTTGAATTAGATTCAAATCAGCAGTTTATAGTGTCTCTAATTTCATTTCCTCAAAGAGTCACAGAGTTCTGATGTAAATGGAGCTGGGATAATATGCTCCGGATCATGCGGATTGCAATATCCCTGGATAGTCACTTCACAACAATGACTCAAACCAGGTTTAAAAGCATAATGAGCCTGACCTGTGGTGGCGCAGTGGATAAAGTGTCGACCTGAGAACACTGAGGTCGCCAGTTCAAAACCCTGCACTGGTCCGGTCAAGGCACATATGGGAGTTGATGCTTCCCGCTCCTCCCCCCTTTCTCTCTTTCTCTCTCTCTGTGTCTCCTCTCTAAAATGAATAAAATAAAAATAAAATAAATTTAAAAAAGCATAATGATATAGCTCTGTAATCAGTCATAGACTTTAAAGATAATCTAAGAATATTTTAAAAAGTGCAAAGAATTTTGTCTTATTTTGCAGTGGAAGTGGAATTAAGGTGATATTTTTCCAAAACAAAAACAAAAAGCCAATTTACATGCATTTATAGTTTTTGTGATAGTCACATTTCAAGGTAAAATAGTTCAAAGGCCAATTCATGTAAAATGCAAATTTAATATTGTTTCAGTATACTGCAGTTATACCCTAGTGCCAGTTACTGATAAGCAGGCTATGGTGTTTATAGTTTGCTTAATTTCCATCCAGAGACTGTAATATAAAAATTAGAACCCTCCCCCCAATTTTCTCATTCAGAAGACTTTAAAATCCAATGCCTACATTTTTTTATCTGCAAATACCTCCATAGGTAGTTTAGTAATAAAAGGAAGGTATTTAAAACATCTTTTGACTCTAAATACATTAAATTCTAGATTAATTAAACAATCAGGCTAATTAAAGTCTAAATTAATCTAGAGAGAATAAAACACTTTTATTTTATTTTTTTAATTTTATTTTTATTTTATTCATTTTAGAGAGGAGACACAGAGTGAGAGAGAGAAAGAGAGAAAGGGGGGAGGAGCTGGAAGCATCAACTCCCATATGTGCCTTAACCGGACCAGTGCAGGGTTTTGAACTGGCGACCTCAGTGTTCCCAGGTCGACGCTTTATCCACTGCGCCACCACAGGTCAGGCTAAAACATTTTTAAAACGTACAACTGGTTGACCTCAACTTTAGGGATTTTTATTCTTTAAAAATGAATTAGAAAATAATTTGTATTTATGATATATCTCTATCCTTCCAATGTAACTGATCACAAAGCTTTTAAAATAATAAAGATTTCTTTAAATTATAGTTAGGATTTTATTATACCCAGATAGATATACCAGAGATGAACAAATTTAACTTTTAGGGAAAAAAAAGTCTCATTTCCTCTTTATATGATTTCTTATTCTTTGTTCTCATGGAGGGAAATTCTTCCTTGTTCCAAAGGTGAGCACTAAGCAAACACATGTGAAAGATGAACCTGAAGCTGCATACCAGTCGCCCTTGACTGTGTTAAGGAAACATTCTTTTGAATAAAAACATTGAAAGCTTGAAAGCAAGATCTGTAATTTTAAAAATGAAGAGAAAATGAGGGGTAATCAGGATTTCTAGACTAACATTTGATACCTATTGGCTCAAAAATCTATTCCTAATAAGGCCAATGTCAAGGGCGTGATGGATCAGTTAAATAAGCCATTTTAAAGCTACCAGCAATAGTCTCAATATCCCAAAATTTCAATATCCCCAACTTGACTGCCCTAACAAGTCTGTGTGGTTTATCGCAGAATGTCACAGGCTTATTAGTTCACCATTATTAGAGATATCATTAATGGGAAAATATGAGCAGTAAACTTTAGGAGTGACTATTCTGAGTAAGGACTGAAAGCCTGAGATTACAAAAAAGGATGATAGGAGATAGATAAAATAATGTGATTGATTTGAAAAACAAACCAGTACACCTAAGTGTTTTTCTTCAAACATCATTTATTTAAATGATATTCATTGCTTTAATACTTTGACTTTCTTAGCCTACCATACAACCACAGTATGTTTTTCATAGTCTACCAAACAATCTCTTGAATAATTTAAATGTTGTCAAACACACAATCCTTGGAGGCTGGAATATATGTGTCAGTATTGTTAGACATTTGGAGTCATATCTGGTGAACAAAGTGGGTTATCAAGCTTGGTTAAACTGTTTTCAGTAAGGCAACAACAAAATCAAAATTGGGTGATACTATAAGGTCACAAGGCTTAATCCATTGTATGTCTTGAAAACTAATTCCACTGAAGGAGACACTAAATTGGGTGCATTAAAGCCAATATCATTTGTAAAAAACATAATATAGTACCTCAAATTATTAGCTACAAAATTGTGTTTTAGACCAGTGGTTCAAAAATGCCAATTTACAGCGTGGTGTTGGTTGGCCACCACTGGCCTGTCTTGAGTTTTTTGGTCTGAGGCGAAGCCTGGGAATAGGTACACCATATATATTTAAAAAGACCGCCTGACCAGGCGGTGGCACAGTGGATAGAACAGGGGTGCTCAATACGTCAATCACGAAGGAAGAGTGGGTAGATTGCATGACATTAAAAAGACATTTGTCTTTTGATTGGCATACAGGGTAGCCAATCTGATGTCTGAACTTTTGACACCCTACGCATGCGCGTTAAACTGTGCTAACTTGTTCAGTTACATTGCTGCATAGTTAGCCTTCAATTTATTCAAACTAAATACAACAAAGGGTATAAAAATGAGTGCTGTAGCTGGTCCGAGTAAGAAGCCTAAAACCTACCACTTTCATACAGAATGGGAGGGGATTTTTTTCACTATGTCATATTCTAAGTGCGTTTGCCTCATCTGTGTGCCATTGCTATTCCAAAGAAGGGAAATGTGGAGCGGCTTTTAAAAACTGTTCATAAAAACTATGACATTGACTTTCCTCCGAAAAGAGAGCTGAGAAGGAGAAAGATGAAAGAAGAATACACAGTATTAAATAGTAATAATAGTAACTTAAGTAATGATAATATTGAAGAAAGAAATTTATGTTTTGCATTTTTATTGTAGGTAGATCATTTTGACTTGGTCATCTTATAAGTAGCTTGCAAGCTGAAAAAGTGTGGGCACACCTGGGATAGAATGTCAGACTGGGATGCGGAGGACCCAGGTTCAAGACCCTGAGGTCGCCAGCTTGAGCACGGGCTCATACCATATGATGCTGATTATCTTCCATAAATTTGTTTTCTTTTTGTTAATATGTTTTTTTGCTTAGTTCTCCTTTTATCTTTCAGTCAACAACCTCCTACACATTAAAAACTGAAAACAACAGCACTCTCCATTTTCAACCTCTTTCTTTGGATACATTTCTTTCACAAAATAACTACTGAGGACTTCATATTTTAAAATTGAAAATAAAAGAATTTCTAGGATAAAACAAACTAGATTTCTGATTCATAATCATTTCTACTAACAAGCTTTTATTTCTTTACTTCAGATATGTACCCAGGTTTTGACCTTATTAATTCAGCTACTGCTAAAAAACAACTTGGTGGGAAGGAAAGAGGGAGTTATAAAAGTGATATCCTAACTCTGTAGATACACAAGACCGTCCCTGCCAGTAAAAGATAACTCTTGATAAGTAACATAGGCTCTTTATAGATACATAAGATGAACATAAAAACAAATATATTGATAAGTTTATGTAGGAGGGGAAGAGAAGTAGTCAGAATTGTGTTTTTGTATGATGTTATGACAGTCTCAATTTCATTATGTCTAGTCGTTTAGCAAATTAAAGGCTCTTTTCTTACTGTCATCTCTACAACAAAAATTACTGCTCTTCTATTTTTTGTAAGTTCATAGTTGTGAGACAGAATTTGGTAATAATGTAAAATAATTCTGACATTCTGGAGAAAACACTAATATTTTTTAACTTTCCAAAGTAGTTAAAGTGATAAGATGTTATATAATACAAATTTACAAATGTTAGCTGGCAAGAGATTAAACTACACTATTTACATTTTCACATCTCTTATTAAACAAACACAACACTGAACAATTAAAAATTTAAGAATATTGATTTACAAGAGTGGGATTTATCATAAAAAAGAAGAAACCAAGACTGTATTAGTTTGAAAGGTATGTATATTCATTCAAAATTCTGCTCAAATGTCATATTATTATAGACTGTTCCTGAAGATACTATATAAACAATGACATCCTTCCCCCTTCCTCTTTCACCAATGTTCTACTGTTCGCCCTGTCGGCTGTCATCTTTGCTTATATTTAGTTACTTATGTTTATTATATATCTCCACTAGAATGTGCTTCATGTTTTGTTTTCTACGTAACTCAGAACTAGAATAGTGTATTTGTTAAACAATAATTAACAATTGTAATAAATACTACGAAAAAAAACAGCAGGAGGTGCTAGAAAAGCATCATAATTAAATTGTGAGCAAAGGATATAGTTCCTCTAAAGACACAATATTTAAGCTGACACCAAAAGTATTGGGATGTATTAGCCAGACAAAGAAGAGGGAGAAATTTCCATCTTTCCAGGTGTAGAGAATTGCACAGGTGAAGGCTCTAAGAAGAATTTTTTTTTTTTTTTTTACATTTTTGGAACAAGGGAAGAGATCAACTGAAGCTTTGTAATCATTTTCTGTTCCCACCACGATTTCAGAACATTTGTCTCTACAGGCATTTCATGTAAATGGAATCAAACATACAACATACAGTCTTTCCTGTCTAGCTTCTTCAGTCTAGCACAATGTTTTTCAGTCTCATTCATGTTCTAATATGTAACATGTATCAGTATTTCATTACTTGCTGAATAGTATTTTATTAGATAAATATACCACATCTTGTTGATGGATATTTTTGTTTCTACTTTTTGGTTACTGTGAATAATGCCTTTGAATAGAATCCATTTTCTCTACTGTTTTGATTTTCTCTTTGTCTTTCCTTCATATAACATTTACTGTAACATGCTTAGGTTCCAGTTTTCACTGTATATATCTTGACAGGAGTTTATAGTGCTTCATTAGTGTAGCTTGATGTCTTCTGAAAGCTTTGAAAAATTCTCAGACATTTCTAGTCAAATACTGCTTATTTTAAATCTCTATCTTTTTCTGGGACTACAATTAAATTCATTGTAAAACTTTCATCATGTCCCTTATGTCTCTTAAGCTTGTTCCTGTATTTTTCATGCTGTTGTTTTTCAGTGCTTCATTCAAGATGTTTTCTTCTAATCCATCTAGCAATCCTCTAATTTATTTCTGTTCTGCCTTGCTGAAACTTAAGCCCTCATTAAGTTCTTGATTTCAGTCAATGTACATTTCCAGTATTCTCAATATTTACTTTTTATTTTTTAAATACTTTCCAAGTCTCTTGAAAAGAGACTGAAGTTGTCTTTTATTTCCATAAACAAATTAGCAGAGTGATGTTAAACTCTGTATCTAACAACTCCATTATTTAGATCCTCTGTATATCTGTTCCTACTGACTGCTGTTTCTCTTGTCCTCTTGTTTCTCATGATTTTTTATCTTATCTTGTTTTTTCATACACCTGGTTATATTTAATGGATGTCATATTGAAACAACTGTAAAGATAATCTAAAGCTTCCAATAGTGCTATCTTCTTTCAGAAAGAATTTATGTTCTGCTCTGGTAACGGACCGGGGCACCAGCAATTTTGAATCATCTTAATTCAATCAGAAATCAAAATTCAAAGCTCGGCTGCAGTTCCTATGCGGGCTATTTCTGGTTAGTGCTTACTTTTAGAAAGTAATCTGTTAAGAGTCCAAAGCAAAGCCTGGTGCTTTTATCAGCATCTTCCCTTTCTTGACTGGCCCCGAAATCCAGATTTTGTCCCTCTAGTTCCA
Source organism: Rhynchonycteris naso (assembly GCA_037038555.1). Taxonomy (NCBI): domain Eukaryota; kingdom Metazoa; phylum Chordata; class Mammalia; order Chiroptera; family Emballonuridae; genus Rhynchonycteris; species Rhynchonycteris naso. Next base: position 180,091,118 of record CM072995.1, on the reverse strand, counting down.
TGAGTCTCTCAAAGCGTCTGCCTAGATTCTTAACCTTACAGTGGCTTCTTCAAGAATGGCAGGTAAAGGCCACAACTGTAATAATCTTTAGGGGAAAACTGACTCCAAATATTGAATTCCACCTTCTTTCCTGGAACTGGGACCCACACTTCTCCACTGGCTTCGTAACTCTCTGATGCCTTCACATATATGCTTTAACATTTTGACCAGCCTTTCTATCTGTTCTGAGACGGAGGGTGAGTTCAAGTGAGCTAGTCCCACCAAATTATCTTCTTCCCACTAAGTTTTGATATATGGTTTTATATTTTCCTCCATGACTTCCTTTTCTTATCTATGAATTACTGAGGAGTGGTAAAGTATTTTTAAAATAAATAATAAAAGAGCAACAACTAATATTTTATAAAGTCTATAAAATGGTTTCAAACCTACTATATCACAATTATAGTATATTCTTACATGATAGATAATTATCATACTTATTTACGAACAGGTAGGGAAACTGGGTTTATAGGGTCCACCTCTGGTCACACTGGGGATGACAAAACACTATTACCTATTTAATTCACTGTATTCAATTATTTGTTTTTATACTTATTTTCTGTCTTCTTCTCCAGAATGTAGGCTCTTAGAGTGAAGAAGCCTCAATGTCCTTTTTCACTGCTCTATTCATATGGCTTAGAACAGTGCCCAGAATGTACTAGTTGGTCAGTAAGCTTTTTGAATTAATAAAAGTTATTAAAGAAACGCGAGCTAAAAGGATGAGCATTATACCCCTTTGTGTTGCAATTCTGAGTGATAACATATTTATACAATACTATATAGTTATGAAGTGATTTTTAAATATTATATGCCATTTCTATTTATAATAATTGTAGGCAAATTATATCATCTTCTTCACTTTAGAGTCACAATGAAGTTAAGGGACTTAGTCACGGAGCCAGTAAATGGCAGAGCTGGGATTCTGAACCTCAGTCTCTTACTATAACCAGAGGAGCTAGGGCTATTGCCACTAGAGTACAATTGACTCCATATATTGCAATGGCTCCCCTACATTACTCCCAGGATTGTACATCTGTAGGCATTCAATATGTATATCAGCTTCCTAATGTTTAATTTATTTTAGAAATATCTCATTTAAAAAAAGCTATACTTCTGAGCTCATCTTGAAATTTGTGTGTATAGAGCACAGAAAACATTTAAATTGTTAATGCATTATACAATGGTCAGTCACTGGAGGCCTGGCAATGGTTAAATGGATATCAATGTATCTTTGTTCCGTATACGTGAACATCTTATTGAAAATAAGTAAAATATGATCTAAATTGGCTTGCAAGTCCATACAGGGTATTGTTGAATGCATATGAAGCAAAAACATTATTAATGAGTTATTAGGAAAATGAGGGATTCTTTGGTTTGTTAAAGTTAGTTAAAAATAAATTAGTACACATTTACTAAAAGCTTCAAAACTGAAGAATAAATGATATGTAATATAATATAGATAAAACTATATATGAAAGAAAGGTTAAAACTATTTAAAAATTGAGTTCTTGGGCCTGGCCAGTTTGCTCAGTGGTAGAGCATCGGCCTGATGTGTGGAAGTCCCAGGTTTGATTCCTGGTCAGGGCACACAGAAGAAGCTACCGACCATCTGCTTCTCTACCACTCCCCCAATCTTTCTGTCTCGTCCCCTCCCACAGTCATGGCTTGAATGTTTTGAGCAAAGTTGGCCCTGGGTGGTGAGGACGGTTTCATGCCCTCACCTCAGGCACTAAAATAGCTTGGTTGCTAGGCAACGAAGCCAGCTACTCAGACAGGCAGAGCATTACCTGGTATGGAGCTTGGTAGGTGGATCCCAGTCAGGGCACAGGCAGAAGTCTGTCTCTGCCTCCCCTCCTTTCACTTAATAATCAATCAATCAATCAATCAATCAAGTTCTTGCACACTTGGAATCAAGGGGACTATAAAAGACAAATCATCACTGAGGGAAGTAAGACAGATGGTTGGGCTAAATAACCGAGTGTCTGTTGTTGAGTGATTTTTGACCAAATAAGAAATTGAAGAAATAATATGGAATAAAGCAATGCATTCAAACTAAGCAGATCCAGTTATTTAAAGAAAAGAGATCTTCAATATTAGAGCTTATCTGTTAAAACACTATTCAGCTATTTAAAGAAATTATTACATTATGAAAGATGTAGGACTACTAAATCCAATACATGGAACACAAATTTCCTAAAGGGCTATTTTAAATCTTGGAATAGAAGTACTTAATACATGAAGACAAAGAAAAGAAGGCATAAATTTTCAAATATTTAAACCTAACAAGAAAATAGTATTATAATGAATAGCCAATTGAGGACAATACAAAAAGGACAATCCTTATCTCTCTGTAGCCTATTTATGTCAACATGCCAATGAACAAACTGTCTCCTAAATGATAGCTCTGCACCTGTTAACTTGCTAACTTTACTCTCCATCTGATAAGGGTCTCCTGAGGGGTAAGGGATGCTTTAGCGTCCCAAACATGCACCGTCTTCTCTGGTCTTAGGCGGAGATCCCCAGAAAAAAGACTGCAGCAGTTCTCCCCTGTGTGTGGCTAAGACCAGGTGCTACAGGACGCTTCAGCTGCACTAGGAGAGTCAGGCCCTCTGAGAATGAAACCTGGGAAACTAGATGCTCTGGTCTGGCTCTGGTCCAGGCAGGGGGCGTTGCTGTGAATTTGACTATTGTCTTACATAAACAAGCCAGTCACTAGAAAGAAGAGCAGGGAGAAATTATGAAAAAAGGCCATGGACACTTTGAAACGTGTGCCTCTGAAGCTAGAGTACCTCACCTGTTAGGTGTCCCAGAAACCCAAGTGAGGCAACCTACTATGGGCACAAATCTGAGGACCTGGAAAATAAACAAGTATAACATAAGAGCTAGAGGGCAAGGTCCAGAGAGGAAGGCAAAGCACCAAGGATGACTGCACTGAGTCATATTTATTTGAACTCTAATTCTAAGGACAGTGATCTGTGTAGGTTGCTTAAAGATGGAGGATGCATATTGGAGTCCAAATGCCGGGGTTTGGTACTTGCTGCATTGCCTACTAGCTATAGAGCAAGTTATTAAGCATTCATGACAGCACAGACCTCAGAGTGTTCATGAGGGTTAAGGGAGTTAAAATATGTAAAGTACTTAGAACATTTCCTGACACATGTTTTTCCTTTCAGCTATTAGTACTTCAACCCCTCCCCCTTTGCCAAAGGATTAACAACAACAAAGATAAAATTAAGGCTAATCTATTTTCCCTCTTGTTAATCAGATGTGGTTAGAGGTTTGATAAATTCCAACTGAAACAAATGAGACTTGAACTACCTCATATTATGTTCAGATTGTCACTGTCCACTATTTCCATCAGTAATTTAGAATGGATTGCCTAACACTTTTGTAAACAAAAATATTTGAAGTAGAAAACTAACAGATGGGTAGAGCTATTTTGAATAAACATGGAGAAAGAACTAAAAAGCTACTATATGTATGCCCCAGATAAGAAAATCATATTAGAAGTCAAAATGCAAAGAAAGACTATTATGCTTTTACTGCATTTAAAACATAAGTAGAACCCTTAAATGCATACAGTTTAAATATAAAAATAAAATACAGGAAACCTAAGATGTTATGCTAAAGCATTCAATGATAAAAAAAATCAAAAGAATAAAAGTTGAAACAATTGTTAATACAATGTAGTAGGAACATTTTCAAACACATACAGAAAAAATGTGAAAGTCGAAGTCAAGCATTTAGTAGGTCAAAGAAAAAGAAAGAAAATGGAATTGAAAGATTTAATACTATTCATTTTTCCTAAAATATAATCTAGAATTAGAAAAAGTGCTTAGTTTTAAAGAAGGAAACTATAAACCTAAACTTTAAATATTCAGTTGACTCTTACTCCAAATAATGTAACCTTTACATAATACAAGTAAGATGGAAAGAGACAGAGAGTAAATGGTTCAAGAAAGAGGGTCCATACTAATGTACTAGTGATACTCAAAAAGTGGACAATCTTCTGAGCAGCATAAAGACCATGAAGAGCACACTAAATGGGGGCCAATTGTTTAAAGGGTAGAAGGTAAAGTAGTAACCCTGGACAAGTTTTGGTGAGTAGCCTGACTTTTTATCTTGGATACATTTGCAAGTACACTTATGATATTGATTTAAGAAAACTCCAAGAAAAGAATTGCAGAATAGTCAGGACATATTTGCAAGGCACAGATCTTGCTATGCTAACACAGTAGGTCTTTGTAAATAAGAGAGTGGATAAAGGGAGCTTGGCAGATAATAACTATCTACATTTTACCAAACCCTCTGCTGCATATCAGTATGGTGACAAACTAAGAGATGAACTGTATTAATGATGTGATAGAGTGAATTACAGTAAATTACAGTGGCTTAAAGATTGAAAAAAAATGGTTATTATTCTTTCAGATGCAGAAATATATACACATGCATAAACAGATGTATCTCAGGCTTCAATTGCAGCTGGATTAATACATAAAGCAAAATAAATGTAGCTTATACATTAATCATTTTCAGAAAGGTTAATTTGACAGTATTCAAGTCTCTAGGCAATACACACACATAAAAAATTGGAAGCAAACAACAACAAAGAATCTAGCCTGTGATTTACTTTTATCTACAAAGAATAAGCAAAGGAAAACTACTGAATAAAACATGTTTTATTTCTTAATTAGTGTAATTAGATTGTTTTATCAGTCGAATTTTTCTTCAACATAATTTTCTTATGCTTTTTTGGATGCATAAAAAAAACTGAGTGAGCTCAGGTAAAGATCTGATAAGTCCTACTAGCAAGTACTAATAGTATTAGAAATCCCTTGGTTTCTTTTTGAATGGCTATGAATTCTTTTGAGAAATAGACAAATGGGTGAAGGCCTGTCTTAGAAAAGTGACATAACAGAGTTGGGTTACACTTTCTTTCTCTCTTCTTCTTTTTCTTTTCTTTTTTTTTTTTTTTAGAGAGAGAGAGAGAGAGAGAAAGAGAGATAGGAAGGTATAGGGATGAGAAGCATCAATTCTTCATTACAGCATCTTAGTTGTTCATTGATTGCTTTCTCTTATTTTCTCTTATGTGCCTTGACTGGGAGGCTCCAGCCGAGCCAGTGATCCCTTGCTTAAGCCAATAACCTTGAGCTTCAAACCAGCAACCTTTGGGCTCAAGCCCGCGATCATGGTGTCATGTTTATGATCCCAAGCTCAAGCCAGTGACCCCCCCCTCCCCCTCTAGCTGGTGAGACTGCACTTAAGCCAATGACCTTGGGGCTTTGAACCCGGGTCCTCAGCATCTCAGGCCAACACTCTATCCACTGTGCCACCGCTTGGTCAAGTGAGTTAAATTTTTAATTAGGTTATTTGGAATTCACTACAATCTCAAGATAATTTACTAAAGTTGGATTTAAAAGAATGGAGTGTAAACTGGTCATTCATTCATGCAATAATCAAAGAACTGAGTATCTACTATGTGCTAGGCACTGTGGATACTAAATCCTATATAATCATAGAATCTATACATTAGTTAGGATGACAGATTTATAAAGATGCTAATTAAAACAGCTATAATTGGAGGGATGTGTTTTTCCAATAATTCTCAGGTATTGAAATGGAAAGGTTACTGTAGATCATACTAAGTGTAAGGTCACTATGACTTAATGAAAATCTAAATGAAAGATACTTTCAAAAAAATTACAATATAACATTCAAGTACGTATAGTTACTTAAGACATTCTTAATAAAATATCCTTTTAAAGATGTTTAGGACTGACCTGTGGTGGCACATTGGATAAAGCATGGACCTGGAATGCTGAGGTCGCTGGGTTTTAATTATTATTATTATTATTAATTTTAATGGGGTGACAGCAATAAATCAGGGTACATATGTACAACGAAAAGATCTCCAGGTTATCTTATCATTCAATTATGTTGCATACCCGTCACCCAAAGTCAAATTGTCCTCTGTCACCTTCTGTCTGGTTTTCCCTGTGCCCCTCCCCTCCTCCCTATTCCACCCTCTCCTCCTTCCCCCCATCCCGTAACCACCACTCTCTTGTCCATGTCTCATAGTCTCACTTTTATGTACCCCCTATGTATGAAATCATGCTGTTCTCAGTTTTTTTCTGATTTACTTATTTCACTCCGAATAATGTTATCAAGGTCCCTCCATTTAGTTGTAAATGATCCGATGTCATCATTTCTTATGGCTGAATAGTATTCCATAGTATATATGTACCATAGCTTTTTAATCCACTCGTCCTCTGACGGACACTTGGGCTGTTCCCAGATCTTCGCTATTGTGAACAATGCTGCCATGAACATGGGGGCGCATTTTTTCTTTTCGAACAGTGCTATGGTGTTCTTAGGGTATATTCCTATAAGTGGGATAGCTGGGTCAAAAGGCAGTTCGATTTTTAATTTTTTGAGGAATCTCCATACTGTTTTCCACAGTGGCTGCACCAGTCTGCATTCCCACCAGCAGGGCAGGAGGGTTCCCTTTTCTCCACATCCTCACCAGCACTTGTTCTGTGTTGTTTTGCTGATGAGTGCCATTCTGACAGGTGTGAGGTGATATCTCACTGTGGTTTTAATTTGCATTTCTCTAATGATTAGTGATGTTGAGCATTTTTTCATATGCCTATTGGCCATCTGTATGTCCTCTTTGGAGAAATTTCTATGTATTTCTTTTGCCCATTTTTTGATTGGATTGTTTGTCTTCCTGGTGTTGAGTTTTATAAGTTGTACATAAAGATGTGGGTTTATTTCTGGGTTCTCTGTTCTGTTCCATTGATCTATGTGCTTGCTCTTATGCCAGTACCAGGCTGTCTTGAGTATAATGGCCTTGTAGTAAACCTTGATATCCGGAAGAGTGATATCTCCTGCTTTATTTTTTCTTTTTAAGATTGCTGAGGCTATTCGTGTTCTTTTTTGGTTCCATATAATTTTTGGAATATGTGTTGTATATCTTTGAAGTATGTCATTGGTATTTTAATTGGTATTGCATTGAATTTATAAATTGCTTTGGGTAATATAGACATTTTAATGATGTTTATTCTTCCTAGCCATGAGCATGGTATATGCTTCCACTTGTTTGTATCTTCCTTGATTTCTTTTATCAATGTTTTATAATTTTCCGAGTACAAGTCCTTAACCTCCTTGGTTAAATTTACTCCTAGGTACTTTATTTTTTTGGTTGCATTGGCGAAGGGGATTGTTTCATTAATTTCTTTTGCTGACAGTTCATTGTTGGTATATATAATACCTCTGATTTCTGAGTATTAATTTTATATCCTGCCACCTTGCTAAATTCATTTATAAGGTCCAGTAGTTTTCTGACTAAGACTTTAGGATTTTCTATATACAATATCATATCACCTGCAAATAATGACAATTTTACTTCTTTTGCAATCTGGATGCCTTTTATTTCTTCTTGTTGTCTGATTGCTGTAGCTCGGACTTCCAGAACTATGTTGAATAAAAGTGGAGAAAGGGGGCACCCCTGCCTAGTTCCTGATCTTAAGGGGATTGCTTTTAATTTTTATCCATTTAGTATGATGTTTGCTGTGGGTTTGTCGTAGATGGCCTTTATCATGTTAAGGAATGTTCTCTGTATTCCCACTTTACTGAGAGTTTTGAGCATGAATGGGTGCTGGATTTTATCAAATGCCTTTTCTGCATCTATTGAAATTATCATGTGATTTTTGTCCTTCCTTTTGTTTATGTGATGAATCACACTGATTTTCGAATATTGAACCAGCCTTGCCTCTCCATAATAAATCCCACTTTATCATGGTGTATGATTTTTTTCATATATTGCTGGATCGGGTTGGCTAATATTTTTTTGGGAATTTTAGCATCTAAGTTCATCAGGGATATAGGCCTATAATTTTCTTTCTTTGTGTTGTCTTTGCCCGGTTTTGGGGTCAGAATTATGCTCGCCTCATAAAAGGAGTTTGGAAGTCTTCCTTCCTCTTGAATTTTTTGAAATAGCTTGAGGAGGACAGGAGTTAGTTCTTCTTTGAATTTTTGGTAGAATTCACTTGTGAAGCCATCAGGCCCAGGACTTTTCTTTTTTGCGAGTTTTTTGATAACTGTTTCGATCTCATTTGTTGTAATTGGTCTGTTTAGGTGTCTGATTCTTCCAGATTGATTTTTGGAAGATTATATGATTCAAGAAATTTGTCCATTTCACCTAGGTTGTCTAATTTTTTGGCACAGAGTTCTTCATAGTATTCTCTTACAATGCTTTGTATTTCTGTTGTGTCAGTTGTTATTTCTCCACTGTCATTTCTTAATTTTATGTATTTGGGTCCTCTCTCTTTTTTTCTTGGGGAGTCTAGTTAAAGGTTCATCAATCTTGTTTACCTTTTCAAAGAACCAGCTCCTGGTTTCATTGATCCTCTGTATTGTTTCCTTAGCCTCTATGTCATTTATTTCTGCTCTGATCTTTATTATTTCCTTCCTTCTACTGGTCCTGGGTTTTATTTGCTGTTGTTTTTCTAGTTCTTTTAGATGCAGGCTCAGGTCTTATTTGAGGTTTTTCTAGCTTCTTATTATATGCCTGTAGCGCAATGAACTTCCCTCTCAGTACTGCTTTTGCTGTGTCCCATAAATTTTGAATTTATGTATGCTCATATAATTTGTTTCTAGAAACTTTTTTATTTCTTCTTTGATCTCATTGTTAATCCATTCATTATTTAATATCATGCCATTTAGTTTCCAAGTGTTTGAGTATTTTTCAGTTTTTCGTTTGTGGTTAATTTCTAGTTTCATGGCATTGTGATCAGAAAAAATGCTTGATATGATTTCAATCTTCTTAAAGTAATTGAGACCATTTTTGTGTCCTAACATGTGGTCTATCCTAGAATACATACCATGAGCGCTTGAGAAGAATGTATATTCTACTGCTTTAGGGTGAAAAGTTCTGAAGATATCTATTAAATCAAGTTGATCTAGTGTCTCCTTTAAGTTTGCTGTTTCTTTGTTAATTTTCTTTCTTGAGGATCTATCCAGTGTTGTTAGTGGGGTATTGAAATCCCCTACTATTATGGTATTGCTGTTAATCTCTCCCTTTACCCATCAAAGTCTGCTTTATGTATGTCGGGGCTCCTATATTTGGTGCATAGATATTTACAATAGTTATATCTTCCTGTTGAATTGTTCCCTTTATCATTATGTAGTGAAGTACATTTTGTCAGATATAAGTACTGCTACCCCGGCTTTTTTTTCATTTTCATTTGCATGAAATATTTTTTTCCATCCTTTTACCTTCAGTCTTGTGCATCTTTTGTTTTAAGGTGTGTCTCTTGTAACAGCTTATGTATGGGTCCTGTTTCTTTATCCAGGCAGCTACTCTATGTCTTTTGATTGGATCATTTAATCCATTTACATTTAAGGTTATTATTGATATGTAGTTATTTATTGCCATTTTATTCTTTAAAGCTGTATTCTTCTTTTGCTATATTCTTTCCTCCCTTTAAACTGTTCACAACAGGCCCCTTAGTATCTCTTGTAGAATTGGTTTGGTTTTAATGAATTCCTTGGGGCTTTTTTGTCTGGGAAGCTCTTTATTTCTCCTTCAATTTTAAACGTTAGCCTTGCTGGATAGAGTAGTGTTGGTTGAAGGTTCTTGTTCTGCATTACTTTGAATATATCTTGCCATTCCCTTCTGGCCTCAAGTGTTTCTGTTGAGAAGTCAAATGTCATCCTTATGGGGGCTCCTTTGTAGCCTTTTTTCTCTAGCAGCTTTTAAAATTTTCTCTTTATCCCTTAGCTTTGGTATTTTAACTATGATGTGTCTTGGTGTAGATTTTTTTGGGTTTCTCTTTAATGGAGTTCTGTGTGCTTCTTGAATGTGTGGAATGTTTCCCAGCCTTAATTTAGGGAAGTTTTCTGCTATGATTTGATTTAACAAAGTTTCTGTTTCCTGTTCTCTCTCCTCTTCTTCAGGGACCTCTATGATGTGAATGTTGTTTCTCTTCATGTTGTCACAGAGCTCCCTTAGAGTTTCCTCACATTTTTTGAGTCTCTTTTTCTTTTTCTTCTCTGCTTCTGTGCCTTTGTTTATTGTGTCCTCTAACTCGCTTATTCGATCCTCAGTGTCATTCATCCTGCTTTTAATTCCTTCCATTGTGGTCTTCAGTTCTAATACTGTATTTGTCATTTCTGTTTGATTCTTTTTTATTATTTCAATTTAGTTTTTTATACTTGTTATCTCTCTATTTAGGTGTTCATAGTGACTATCCATTGTTGCTTTAATTTCTTTGAACATCCTAACTATCATTATTCTAAATTCTGCTTCTGGTAATTTGGTTATATCTGGTTCATTCAGGTCCTTCTCTGGGGATTTCTCTTGATTCATTTGGTTTGCATTCCTCTGCCTGCCCATTTTGTCTGTGTATAAGCAAGTTGTGGCCACTGGAGTCCAGTTGGTGTTGTGTTTGTGTTCTCTAGGTGTGGTCTGTCTGCAGGCTCAGCACCCCCTCTGCTGCTGCCTAGGGCGGTTGTGTATGGGCGTTGCCAGTGCCGGCCCACTGCGGCTGTTGCTGTAATTTCTGCCTCTCCTCTGTTGGAGGGGCTGTCACTCAAGCCACAAGCCTCAGCACCAAGGGTAGAGGTGAGCACCTTTGCTCAGCTGCGGACCCAGCCTGTATCTGGGCTTTCACCCAGCACCCGTGGTTAGATCTTGTTCGCCACAGTTTCGCGGGTTGAACGGGGCTTCTGACGTGCTCTCAGCTGTGAGCCTTTGCCCGTCCTGAGCTTTAGCCCTGCCTTTGAGGCCAGCGCCCTCTGCGCAGGGTCGCAAACCAAGGTTGATTGGGCCGGGCGTGGTTGGTGGCATGCGCTCAGCTGCGAACTTTTGCTTGTCGCCCTGGGTTCTACCCCACCCCCACGTTCAGAGCCATCTCGCTCACGGAGGATGGCAAACCGCAGTTTCTCCTGCCAAGCCCGGGAGCCCCCTCTCGTCCCTGGTCCTAGCCCTGTCCCCACGGTCAGGGCCGGATTGCGCAGGGTCGCAAATCAAGTCTCTGCCCGTTCCTGGGCTCCCGCTTTTCCCCCGTAGGTGGGGTTACAGGTGGGCCTGCAGCTGCTTGACCGCCTCCGCCGCTGCTGGGCTAGACCGAGCTCACACCGGCTGGGCCTCCGCCCCCGCCAACAGAACCGCATTTCAGTGTCCTGCCACCACCATCTCTTCAGCAACCCTCAGCAGAGTAGGAAGGGCCCTAATACTCCATACTGTAGACCTGGGAGCTCCGTCCCTCTAAGCAGCTCTGCTCTAATTGCCACGGGAGAGCTTGTTTGGCTAGTGTCCTGTCTCCCTTTGCTGGTATTGCTAGTTCCAGGGGAAATATTCGTTTTCGATTAGGGAAGTACCTTAGCCCAGGGTTTAGGGTGACTGTCCCTCAGAGTGTTTGTCCCTGTGCCTTCAGTCCACACTCTCTTCCCACTGCTCTGGTCTTCTCCTCTGTCCCCGTTCCCCTGAGCCCCCAGGTGCGTGGTTGTGAAAGAGGTTTTCTGCGCTATCCTTTTAAAAAGAATCTTGGGTCTGAGAAAACTGTCTCTTTCTCACAAACAGTATCCTCACTTGCTTCACAGCTCAATACTGTCCAAATGCCTCTTCTAGGCTCTGGGACTGCAGGCTGGGGCTTTGTTCCTGGGACTCAGGTCCCTCCCTCTCTGCTAAACTCTCCTCCCGCCACGCAGGTCTCTCAGGGCTGCCATTCGCTCCGGGGAGCTGGGCAGCCCTCTTCATGTTTTTGCTATTCCTACCAGTCTCAATGTGGCTTCTTCTGTGTTCCTTGGTTGAAGATCCCCCTTAGTTTAGTTCAAAGTTGGTTTATCCAGATGATGGTTCTTAACATTGAGTTATAGTTCACTTTGGTTCTGGGAGTTGGAAGTTGGTATGTCCGCCTACTCCGTCGCCATCTTGCTCCTCCCCGAGGTCGCTGGTTTGAAAACTTGGGCTTGCCTGGTCAAGGCACATATGGGAGTTGATGCTTTCTGCTCCTCCCCCTTCTCTCTCTCTCTCTCTCATTTCTAAAATGAATAAAGTCTTAAAAAAGGATGTTCAATACCAATTTAATGATAAAAACAGATCAGAAATATTAGCTATCACCACGTAAATGAGGGATCCTTTAGTGTTTAAAGTTTCTTTCACTAGAACATGCATTCATATTATATATTCTTCAAAATAATAAGCTACATAGAAAGGTCAAGGTCTGTTGTTCTCATATAAGTGCCATCTTTTTTTCAACTGATTATGATTCCAATTAAGATTTGAATTAATGGGATTAGACTAATAACTACTGCAAGCTATGGTCACCGAGTTGGTTGGTAGTAAGTGCCACTCTTTAATTTGCAGCACCACAATATATTTTAAGGGTTATTATGTCATCAATTAGTTAGATTGATCAGAATACCACATAATATAGCAGCACTCATATATTATAATTTGCTTAGACTATTTTGCATCTAGTAGTATATCTATTTATACAATGGGTGACCATAAGCATAACTGAAATCAGATAGATTGCTCCCATTAATAACAACAAGATGTGTTCTTCAGAAAACCAGGGGAAAGGCTTTCTACTTAGGCTTTTTGCCACTGGAATTCACTTGTTTTCTAAAGTTACCATAAAATCAGTTAATCCAGGAAAAGAATATATAGTTTGGACTTATGGGAGACAAATAAGGTAGGAACGAACACTACATATTTATACCTATAAAATAGTTCATATTTAGTTTGAATCTATTTATTTGTAGGCTTCAGCCACTTAAATCTACACAAGTTTTTCATTTTATTTTTTTCATTTTTTGATTTGTTTTGGGGGCATGGCTCTCATTGAATACTGCTTTTAATCATCCTATCCCATCATTCTCAAACGTTTTAGGTTCTATTAGGTCTCAGCTCACAATTGGAAGTTGGGAATTAAAATTTTTTTTTCTGGCTGTCATAGTTAAAGATATGTACCATGGAAAATAATTACAATTTTCAGGTTTTGACAATAGCACTCAAAGGCAATATTTGAAACACAGTATCAGACCTCAACTTCTTGAATGCTTACAGAGAAAATAGTTACTCTGCTAATTAGCCAGTAAAGTGACATGATTGCCAGTCAAAGTGAATCATCAACTTAACTCACTGAGAAAGATTTGCCTTGATCTTGCTTTAAGCACTGTAATTTAGAACAAATATGTAAAAAGTGTCTGTGAGGGGGGAAGAAAAGCAAAATCTTCACTCACATAAATCACAGCAAACTGAAGAGAAAATAAAAAAGTTTTTAGGGATGATAAAAATGTGTTAGATTTTTTATTATAGTCTCTGGGTGTTAGTTTTAATATTATTAAAAATATTTAATCTAAAAATTATATGGCTTTCTTAATTTAAATTATGATTATTTCTGACATTTCATACTTTATTGTTCCCTCTTAAGAGCTTTTTTATCACTGCTAAAACATTTCAAAATGTGCAGATAAGGTTAATCCATTACCCATGACTTATTTTGATATTTTTTAACTCTAAAGAAAAAAATCTGGCCAGTTGGTTCAGTGACAGAGCATCGGCCCAGCGTGTAGAAGTCTTGGGTTCGATTCCCGGTCAGGGCACACAGGAGATGTGACCACCCCAACCCACATCTCACTCTCACTCTCTCTTCCTCTTCCGCAGCCATGGCTCAAATGGTTTGGCAAGTGGCCCCAGGTGCTGAGAATGGCATCATGGCCCTGCCTCAGGCACTAAAATAGTTCATTTGCTGAGCAATGGAGCTGCGGCACAGCCAAGTAGAGCATCCCCTGTTATGGGCTTACCAGGTGGATCCCAGTCAGGGTGCATATGGGAGTCTGTCTCTGGCTCCTCACCTCTCACTTAATTAAAAAAAAGATAAAAGTCAGAAGAAAACAAACCAACACCATCTCTAATTTATAATTTTATATCCTATATTCCCAGAATATACACTAGGTATTTATAAACTAATGTTTATGTTAGCAAACATTAATTAGTGTCTAAGACATCAAATATAGTGTGATATTGTGTCATAGTTGAGGTTCACAGAAATAGCATGAGGTACTATGGTTTATTCAGAGAATGTAGAGAATCATGCCAAATAATGACCCCTCACAAAAACGAATGCTTTGAAACATAATGAACATGTGACTTTACCTTCCTCCTTTCTCCTCTTTGCTTCTTCTTCATTTCTTTCCTTGGCTTTCAATGCTTCATCAGCTTTTGCTAAAACAAAAACAATAAAATTTCTGCAATTATTTTATGTCTGTATCATAAGTGACAATACTGGGGAAAGGGAAAAGAAATTCCTTGCTTATTTTTTTGTGAAATAGAAGAAAAAACCAAAATGTCCGAAAATCTGAAATCATTTAAAATCCTTTTTCAGAATATAAGAATATTTATTTAGAATCTTTGAAAGTCAGTTCAAGCTAATCTCTATACAAAAAGGAAAATGAATTTAAGCAGCATAAGCTTAAACAATGGCATATGAACTGGGTAATGCTGTTGGTCATCTGATTTGTCAATGCAACGTGTGTTTTAACTTCAGAGAAAAGTTCTTAAGCTACAATTCACATCTTAAATACGAGAAACTTACAATATCTTTGGGACAGTATCAAATTAGGTAGCATATTATTTTTTTTCATTGCATATCACAGTAGCAGTTCCTTATTCATGTTATAACAGCATTTGGTAAAAAGAATCTTTTTCCCTCTAGAAACCTCTTCCCTTATTACTTAATTATCTACTAGTTGCTCAACTGCAAGCGTTTCCAAACACTTTACTACAGATGTTAAAGAAGATTAAAAATATACAGCACAGTAACAAGGGACTATCAATATACTCTGTAAATTAATTAAATTTCTGTTCTAGCACATCATTTATTCCAAAGCATTAGGGTCTCAAAGGAGCGATTCTCCTTTATTGCCATCTCACTGCCTGATGAGTGAACTAAGTGAAAATAAGTCTCTAATAGCATTATAACTGATGAAATATTAAGTTAAAAAAGTATTGCCTCATCAAAAGAAAAAGAATCGAACTGTGCCAGCATTAAACTTTGGATGAGCCTTTATTACCATGATAACAGTAATGCAAAGTGAGATTTAAAAATAAATATACTTGCTTTTCATTTTTGCTGCATAAATTTTTCCTATGCAAAATCAACATATCCTTTTGGAAGTATAAAACCTTGCTTAAAAGGGGAATTTAAAGAAAATACACAGTGCATACATCACTATTTTTCTTCAAAGTTTGTTTCTCTTCACCATTAATAATCAGCACTTTCTTAAAATATAAAATGTATGTAATGGTGTTGTGAAGTGCTATATCCAGTTACACAGACATCTGTTTCCATTTATAAGTTTTAATACATACTTAGGCTGCATTTAAAGTCATGAAATATTAAAACTTTTATGCCACTCTGTATCACTGCAAGAATCTATTAAATTAGATAATAAAAACAAACCACCAGTAACTCTAAAGACTTTTACTTCATTTACACTTTATCCTCCCTGGTAGGAGGACAAGGATAATAGAAATTCCATTTAAATTCAATTTTGGTTATATGTGTAATTGTAGATATACCCCTTGAGTCATGTAAAATGCTCAGCTTATGTTTCTTTCAAATTATCCCGCTCAGATTCACATTCTACTCCTTACAACCATCTTCAATATGTATTAGCAGAGAGCTCATTAGACTGAAATTTAATAACGCAAACATCAGGTGGATTTCAAGAACCTCCATTAACGGCGTAAGATGGATTGCTTATATATAGCTCTTGGGCCAACTGGGCACAATTTAAATTCAATAAACTACCCTGCCTAAATCTGATTTATCTATTTCACTATGCTGGTTTGTCCTTTCTTACTGACTTGTTGTTATACATGGACAATTCATTGGAATATTGTTTCATATGGTTTTTTTTAAAAACTACAAATGGCTCTTGTGCTGTGGTTAAATATTTTATGTAATTGAACTTCATGCTGTCAATCAAGATTCTCAAGTATGTGGATGTATGTATATACATAAATAAAAAATTTTGAATTATATCAAAATGGCATAGAAAATTAATTTAAAAAGCAGACATTTGAAAATTTTATTGATAATCAGTGTGTTCTCTACAAAGAATTTAAATGAATTCACTCGAAGCAAATTCATTTATTGAAATGGAAACATTATGATAAACTCATTGATTATTAAGGAAATCTGGAAGAAACTTTTTCTGTCTGTTTTATGATATTATTATTTAAAGGTGAATAAGGAAGAATGCATGGTCATTCATACATGATTTAGTTTATTTAAACATTTTCAATAATCTCTAAAATATAATGATCCCATTTTACAGATGATGATACTGAGTCTCAGTAGATGAACCATAAAATACGACATCAAAGAACACTTAACTGGTAAGTGGTAAGACCTATTCATTTTGTTTTTAATGATTCGTGATCATTCCCTTTGGATTTTATAGAAGAATCTACTATAAATCACGTTACTTAACTAAAGTACTTACAGCTCCCACTAACCTTGTTCACAACTCCCAATCCCTTGGCTCTTACAGACTCCCCCAGGATAACAGTACCCTCCAGGACTTGTTGCTTTCCCTAGCCCAAGACAATCATTTCAATTCCATGCTTACAGAAACCTTCCTGTCCCCAATGCCTCTGTTGTTTTGCCAAGCTGTTACCAACACATCTGACCATTGTTTTTCTTATTTTTTCTGCAAAGGCTCCCTACAAAAAAGTATATAAATATTATTGGCTTTATTAAACACTAATGATTTAAAAATCAACATGGATCCTTCCAGGTTGTTCCTCTTAGTCAGCATCGATGGTTGGTTTACATTTGTTTGCCGTGGTCCAAATGCCAGTAACCTCACACCAGCTCCCCTAACACCCTTCTATTTTCTCAGCCTCACTGCCATTCACCTCCAAATTTTTACCAATCCTTACTTCTTTTTTGCCTTGTTTCAGAAAGTAAATCCATCCTCTTGTGCTTTAGAACCTATTCCTTTCCATTTCCTTTAGGGTTCCTTCTGTTTCTTAAGGTTCAAACTCATTCTTGACTATCTTTAGACTATAAACACATTCAAGTCTCACAAATCTTGCACAATATTAACTCTTCTTTTAACGAAGTTACTTCCTTTTCTTCTTCCCAATTCAATTTTGGCCTCACCTTTTGCCATTGGCCGTAAAAACTCTGTAATAGCCAAATTTAATGGGTTTCTCAGTCTCTCCTTTAATAAAAAACAAACAAATCAACAAAAAGCTAACCAACCACATCTTTATCAAAACATGTTCATAATTCTAACAATTCTTTTTCAACCCTTTTTGGCCACTGTCTCTTTTACCTCCTTTTACTTCCTGTAGTTCTGTGCTTAGGTGGTCTACGGAGGTGTAAAATGTGCCCCACATGCTTATCATACACAGCTCCAGTTCTGGCCCCTCTGCTGATCGTGAGCACTCTCTTCCCAATTACTCCTGGATACCTCCACATAGATATTTCAAAATCATTTTCAGGTTGGAAGTCCTAATATTTCCCTCAAACTCAATCCTCTTCCCTTGGTATTTGCTATTTTCTCTCAGGTTGGTAACCTTTGTGGCCCTTTCCTCCAAATCTTATCTTTATGTAGTATATCTGATTGGCTTGGAGCTTCATCAGATTCTACTCCACAGATTATTTCAAGGATCTATTCAATCCTTTTCGTTTCCATGGCCAATACTTGTGTTCAGAGACTCATCAATCTTCTTTATGAATAGAAGAGTTTCTATGTATTTGATCTCTATATTTTTTTATCCAATTCCTTCCAATGAAACTTCTATATTACCACTAGGGACAAAAAAAAAAAAAAGTATTCCTTGAATTGTATCCTGAGCAGCAAGCAGAGTATCTAGAAAACAGGATGCTTATTAACTGTTAAATGAATGAATGTACCATTTTTAAACACAAAACTATCTTTGAAGGCGCCATGCTACGTGCACATGCGCACACGCACACACACACACACCCAATCTCTTTAGATGCTGTCTAATGCCCTTCACAGTCTGTCCTCAGTAACACATTCTAGCTTGTCTTTCACCACTCCTCTGTCGTTACTTCAAGGGTGCGTGGCCTGGTTGGGCCATACTACCTTTTGTTTGCACTGTCATGCTTTTCTTCTTGCTGGGGTCCCTACTTCCCTTTTTCACTGGGAAACTCACCAGAAAGTTTTAGTTCAAATGCCACCCTCTTCTTTGAATCTTTTGCTGATCAATGCCCCTTATCCCCAAGGAAATCTGACTCTCCCTCCTTGCTTCTTAGGCACTTTAATACCTTTCTTATTAAATGTATAATACTTTATTCATTAGTGAAAACATCATATCCTTGAGAGCTGGGCACATGGTATATGTGGCAGAAACTGTTAGCATTCTCTTCTTGAATGTTTATCCCACCTACATTTGATCTCCTTGAAGTTAAGTGTGGCCATGTACCTGAGTTCTAACCAAAGAAAAGTGAGCATTAATGATGTATAGATCAACAAAGCAGAGGAATGAGAGTTAGTAAGGCAAACAGAATTTTTTAGATCAGTGTAAATGCCTTTAAAGTGATTAAAAAAGATATTAATTACAGCTTGGAAATTAAATTGTGATCATCGATATAGAATTCCATAAATCAACTGAAGAATAGGAGGAATAGAGCTGAAGACTGAGTGTGTTAGAAGATTGTACCAAGGAATTTCCCCTGAATATATTGAAAAAGAACAAAGGGATTCACACATAGAAGAAAAGTTAAGAGACAAAATCATCATCACTATGAAAGTTAAAAGTTATTGAAGAATTACTAATGCCTTTGTGTTTGTATATATATGTATAACTTCACTTAATTCTCAAACTGGCTCTACCCCCATTTTTAAAGATGAGAAAACTGAAGTACATGGAAGTAAAATAACTTTTTCAAGTTCACTGAGTTAGAAACAGAACGATGTATATGTTCCAACACCTATCTAAGAAGATACTGTGAAATACTATAAAGCCATTAAAAGAATGAGAGATTTGTATATATTGACAATATAGAAATATCTTCAAGACAAATATTAAGTAAAAAAAACACATTGAATAACAATTAATAGCATGATCACATTTACTAAATGAAACAAAGTATATGAGTATATACATAAATGTATTGAAAGTAAACAGGAAGTCTAGATTAAAATACTAATTTACTTGTCTAAGCTCAAATGTGGCAGAGAGGATTTCTACCCAAGTCAAACAGGCGTGTTCTTTACTTAATTATATTACCTCTGTTTAAAAATATATAGTACTTTAGCCTGACCAGGCAGTGGGTCAGTGGATAGAGCATCAGCCTGGGAGGCAGAGGATCCATGTTCAAAATCCCAAGGTTGCCGGCTTGAGCTTGGGGTTACTAGCTTGAGCACAGGGTTGCTAGTCTGAGCATGGGATCATAGACATGACCCCATAGTCGCTGGCTTGAGCCCAAAGGATGCAGGCTTGAAGCCCAAGGTCATTGGCTTGAGCCCAAGGTCGCTGGTTTGAGCAAGGGATCACTGGCTTGACTGTGGACTCCTGGTCAAGGTACATATGAGAAAGCAATCAATGAACAACTAACTAAAGTGCCGCGACTCTGAGTTGATGCTTCTCATCTCCTTCCCTTTCAGTTTGGCCGTCTCTATCTGGACCTTCCTTTCCCTACCCCTCATGCTAAATATATATATGGTACTCTAATATTAAGACTAAAAAGAAAATATTTTTAAAATTAAAAGAAAATTATTCTTTTGAGATATTGAAGTTTTATAATGCTCTATTATAAATTTCAGAGACTAGAAAAAAATGTTCAAATAAACTGTATGTAAAAATATCTAGCAAAACTATGTATTTCTCCTTATTTCAGTTGATTATAATAAAAGTGCTTGTCACATTAACACTAGAAAGTGATAAAGATACTTGGGCATTCTGCAATTTTAAGCAATGGTGTAAAACAGGATGCAGAGCACTAGTGTTATATCAAGCACTGGCCATCTTATCCTTCACGTGTATGGACTGCATCGAACAGCTCATCAAAATGCATTTGGGAACATTTTCTGAGATTTCATTCATTCCTACATGAATATTCAGTTTAAATGTTGTCACATACTTTAAAAAACAAGTGTGAGTAACAGTAATATAATATAAAGTGTCATTTCCCAACGAATTCTAATTATGGGTGTTTTATATGAGTAAAAGTAAGAATGGCCAAGACACAGAGTCTGTAAACTATGGTTTAATGTTTTTTTAAAAGACTATTTCTTACCTATTTATTCACTTATAAGTAGACAGTAACCAAAATTAGAGAATAGTGAACAGCTTCCATGCACAGGTTGCGGTTTATGGAGAAACTTTAATTTGAATAAACTTTATTCAAAATCTGAAGAGGCCTCTTGCTTCATAACAACCACTAACATATACTTATTTGTTTCATATATTCAAGGTGGCACGAGAAAATGTATCTACAGTTTCTTTTCACAGTACTATGTTAAATTCCAGAAGCATTTGAGTCTGGAGAAATTTCAGTAATTCTGAGACACCCCCCCCCCCCATTTTCTAAAATACCTAAAGTGGCCCACTTAAAGTGGTAAAGTGATCAATGATTCTATTAAGTGTAATCTTGATTCCAAAGTGCAATAGTGCCATGCTTCAATAATTCCTGTGTCTCTGAAAAGTACCCTGTAGAGAATGGCGGCTCTAGATAAGAAAGTGCCTGAATAAAGGCTTGCCAATTTGTATGTCATGTTTGTCAGAGAGACAGTTAGAAAAGAGCAAAAACTTATGTATTTACATTCAGAACTTGACTGCCTTCAGATTTTTTTGTTGAGGGTTTAGGCAGTTTTCATCTTAACCTAGAAAAAAAAACCCAAGTGATATTTTTAATGCCTCAGCAGGAAGAAAATGTCTATGTTAGGAGAAAATAACTTCTAGTAATTATCTTCTTAAAAAAAAGTGCTGGTCTGTATTATATGGGGAGAAATTTATAAAGAAAGGGACAAATGATATAATTTTGGATCAAGAAGTGGCATACAAACCTCAAAGTATATAACTATAGATTTAAAAACTTGGTTGCCAAATCATGAAAGCTTTAAACTTAAGGAAATGATAGTACTAGGAACATCAAAAATACAAAAGCCCAGTTTTTCTTTATATATTTTAAAACAGCAAACCCCAGATCTAAATGTGAACTTAGAAATAACAGAAAAAAAGTCTAGACAATATAAACATGTATTAATTCAGAAACAGTTGAGAAAATAAATTGTAATTAACATTTAAAATGTTATATTAAAAAGAAGAATCCTGCTCTGGCCAGTTGGCTCAGTGGTAGTGTCAGCCCCGCATATGGATGTCCTGGGTTCGATTCCCTGTCAGGAAAACAAGAGAAGCCACAATCTGCTTTTCCACTCTACCTCCTCCCCTTCTTTCCCTTCCACAGCCATGACTCGATTGATTTAAGCACATTGGCCCCAGGCACTGAGGATGGCTCGCTGGAGCCTGTGCCTCAGGCACTAAAAATAGCTTGGTTGTGAGCATTGGCCCCAGACTAGGGTTGACAGGTGGATCACTGTCAGAACACATGTGGGAATCTATCTCTCTACTTCCCCTCCTCTCACTTGGAAAAGAAAGGAGAAAGAAGAAAGAAGAAGAAGGAGGAGGAGGAAGAGGAGGAGGAGAAGGGAGAAGGAGAAGGAGAAGAAAAGAATCCTAATCGGTGGTGATCTTTAAGGTTTTCCCATATATTTTTGCTGGGTTTTACCTCCTAGATTTATTCTAGACCTCAGTACAATGGTAACCTAAAAACTCACTGTTTAAGCACTACTAAATTCATTTAAAAATTTACATGTGAACATAACTGCTGCCTCTGCATATTTAAAGTGTATATAACCATGGTTATAATATTACCTTCCCCTCCCTGTTTCCTCTGACACCTTCTTTGTATACACAGCATAAAAGTGCAATTCATTAATTACACTAAAGAACAATTTTGTTTCTCATTTCTTGTTGCATGAGGTTTTAGAACTGTTTTTATATATTTCTGCACTGCTGATTCAAAATCTGAAATCCGATTTTTGGTGCATGCTCTAGATTTTATGCAATTTTAATCTCTTTTTGTTACATTTAATGGCATGCATTGGTTTTTAAATTGGAGTTAAAGGGCAACGACTCTTGGATTGAACATAACCACAAGGCAATTAATGTTTTACAAACATCACTTTTACATAATTGTAGTTGTTTTTAAATGTAAAAAATTATCATCTGGTCAAAACACCCTCTTATTTTGTTTTAAGATTGAATCATGGCTTCTTCGAGTAGGCGTAAATGTAAGAATAGTCCTGATACCTTCTGTTCTATATGTGGCTGTTACACACTTCATCAGAAAGGCACAATATTTCATCATTTGTGACACATGCATATATTGCCTATTTTTAAGTTCCCCCTGGCGATCAAGACAAAAACTGGGCTCCTCATATTATGTGTCATCATTGTGAGGAAATGCTTCGTGACTGGACAAAAGAAAAACACAAAGAAATGCCTTTGAATATTCCCATGGCTTGGTGTGAACCTAAGGACCACAGCAGGGACTGTTATTTTTGTCTGATCCATACAAAGGGCATCGTCAAGAAAACACGGCATATATTCGCATCACATATCCTAATATTCCTTCAGCAATATGACCTACCCCACACTTTGAGACACTCCTGGTTCCAGTTTTCAATGGTTTTATTTCTTCTAAGGACAAAGAAAGTGAACATGGTGATCAAGTGTATTTTGATAAGATGCATGAGGAAATGGTTGTAGAATCTGAAGGGTCTTCTTCTGATGCCAAGCAGTCATTAACCCCTCAGCAGTTTAGCCAACCCGAATTGAATGACTTAGTAAGAGATTAGGGCCAATTAAAGAAAGCAGCTGAGTTATTAGATTCCAGGCTTCAAGGACAGAATGTACTTCACCGGTCAGCTAAAGTATCCCGTTTCAGGAAGCGTGAACAAATTTTTGTGGACATGTATTCTGAAGACAAACACTTTGTTTACTGTCATGATATCAGTAGTCTTCTCAGCCAGTAGGTGTTACCACTTACAGTCCAACAGAATGGCAGCTATTTCTTGACAGCTCTACACGGAGTCTAAAATGCGTTCTTCTACACAACGGTAAGGTTTATGCAGCAGTTCCAACTGGTTATTCAACTCATCTGTGAGAAGATTATAATGACATAAAAATTGTCCTTGAATTTCTGAAGTATGAGGAGTATAACTAGATCATTTGTGTGGATCTTAAAATGAAAAATTTCCTGCTAGGACAACAGAGAGGTTTCTCGAAGTATCCTTGCTTTCTGTGTTTGTGGGATAGCCAAGCTTGGGAGAAACACTGGACACAGAAGGAGTGGCCGAAACGTGAAGCTCTGGAAGTAGGGATGCAAAATATTGTGAATGAACCTGTAGTTAATCGAGACAGGATCATTTTCCCCCCACTTCACATCAAACTTGGCTTAATGAAGGAGTTTGTTCAGGCTTTGAATAGAGAAAGTGAATGCTTTCAACATATTATTTCTTCTTTTCCTGCCTTGTTTTTCGAGAAGATAAAAGCAGGTGTATTTGATGGGCCTGAAATTCAAACCCTCATACGTGATGAAGAATTTGCCAGGAAGATGAATAAGGAGGAGAAAGCAGCATGGCAGTCTTTTGTGACAGTTACAAAGAACTTCCTTGGCAACGAAAAAGCAGAAAACTATGAACTTCTGGTTCAAAGAATGCTGTTGGCTTTCTGCGACATTGAATAGAACATGAGTGTTAAGCTTCACTTCCTGAACAGTCACCTTGATAAGTTTCCTGAAAATCTTGGAGCTATTAGTGATGAGCAGACTACTGCTGGAGCATCAAACAAAATTGTCCTCAATAAGTACACAAACACAAGAGCTACAAATGCAAATTTTTGCCTGAATAGAATTTAAATAAGTTTTGTTCAAATTTTATGATTAAAATAAGTGTTTTAATATGTTTTATTTTGAAATTGTAGATGAATTCTGATGCAATGATATATTTTAGTGTATTAGTGTATTTACTGCATTATGTAAATTATTATATTTTCACAAAGATGATGCCCAAAAAGACATTTTACTTCATTACGTTAAACTAAATGTTGAAAATTTTACAATAAGATGAAAACCTAAAATCTTTAATTGCAAAATAAGTGTAGCTTACAAAGAAACACTAATGTGAGATTGGAGATCAGCACACTTGAATTAGGTAAGAACAAGTGTTTTTGTGGATGCAACAAAAATTTTGTTCCCCAGTGTTATAAGTACTTATTCCTTACCAACCTCTACCATTAATAAATACTAGAAATACAAATGTACATATAAAAATATTTAGTCATATCCAATATATGGATTATTCTCAATGTGCCTCAAACATCATAAAAGGTCAAAGTAACTAAAACTGAAAAAATACATACATGAAATTGTAATTATTTAACAGACAGTGGTGGTGGTGGGGGCTGGAGGAAGAAAGTCACTGTTCACTATCAATAAATGTTCTAAAAAAATTAATTTTGAGGTCCGGCTGGAGAGACTGACTGACCCGACTGACTGGCGAAGCGGTCAATGAAGGGAGAGGTTGGTGGGCCTCTGTGGCATTAGCTGAGCAGTGGAACACTGGCACAGAAGATGGTAGGTGACGCAGAGGTGGATGTTAAAACTCTCACCTCCCAGAACCAAAGTGGATTACAACTTAACTTGGGAACAACCATCTTGAAAAACCAACTTTGGACAAAACTAAGAGGAATCTGTAACCAAAGATCACAGAAGAACCCTTTTGAGACTGAAAGGAAGGGTGGAGATGTGGAAAGGGCTTCCATACTCCCAGGGGCAAGCTGTGGCCCAGAGGGACTCTCATGGTGGGGTGGGTTGCCTGGAGAGGTGTGCGTCCTCATACCCCAGGACTGGAGCCCCAGCCTAGAGCCACAGAGACTAGAAGAGGAGTACTAACAGTGTTTAGATGAAAGAAGAGCTGGGTTACTGTTTGCAAGAGGGAGACAGAACTCTCAGACTCCGGCTCTGTCTCAAAGAGACCACGCAGAAAACCTTGTTCACAACCACTTACTCAGGGCTTCCGGAGCGGGGAGTGCCGAGACAACTGGAGTAGCGAGAGGAGAGTTTAGTCTCAAAGGCACAGGGAGAGACTGTGGGGAACAGCCACCCTAACCCAAATACTACTGAGTCACTCCCCAAATCTAAAGTGCCCATTCTTCCTGGGAGAATCAACACCAGCAAAGGGAAGCAATTATCCTGCCCATGTAAGACACTCCTGCTCCAGTCAGAGCAAAGAGTTGCTTAGAAGCAGGGGCACATCAGGGACACAGGTTTTAATGGCTGAGGTCTGGGCTACACTGCCCTACCAGGCTGCTAAGTACTCTCCGAAGGGAGGGCGGGCCTGGCAGTGACTGCATGCTCACAGCGGTAGGAGTGGCATCCATCCTGCATGTCTGTAACAGCTGGCAGCGAGCAGCCCGTGTGCCCAGCGGTAGCCATGCCCGAACGCCTGAGGTGGTGGAAGCAGCGGTGGGCTGGCAGACAGACCACACCTTGGGAACACAGAGGCCATACCAACTGGCCAAAAATAGATAAAAGCCAGCCTAGGAGTACAGCTAATATTTAAAACTGCACCTGGGCTCAGCAGAGGAAGCCACAAATACTGGATCACCTGTAGCTCTAAGAAGGTGGCTAAGGGACAATCATAGGCAGTGACTCCCACTGGTCAGCACCAGGTTCCAAATAGAGAGGTCCAGGCCTGGCACATCCAGCGGCCAGATAAGGAGACCATCAGCTCATGACCTAAGAACCCTAGTTAGACTGGTATCTTAAGGAAGGGCTCCTCACACCTAACCCAGATAAGACATAAAAAATGCTGACACAAATAGCAAAAAGAGCAGTAGCAGCAGACAAGTAGCCCACAAAGGATTACAAACAAAAGCTGATGCCTACCCAAGAAGATCTAGAAACAACAAAATTGGAAACTGGAGACAGACAACACCAACCAAATACTGAGCAAGCTGCACAAACAGCACACCCAAAGGAGCAGTCTATATACAGACAAAATGGGAAGACAGAGAAATGCTATCCAAATGAATCAACAAGAGAAATCCCCAGAAAAACATCTCAATGAGAAGAAAATAACCAAGATACTGGATACAGTTTAAAATAATAATTGTTAGGATAATCAAGGATCTTTGAGCAAATATAGACAGACATGATGAGCACCAAAATAAAGAGATAACAAGCATTAAAAACAACATCGAAATCATAAAAAGAATCAGACAGAAATGACAAATACAATATCAGAAATGAAGACTACACTAGAAGGAATAAACATCAGGCAGGTTGAAGCAGAGAACTGAATCAGTGATTTAGAGGACAAGATAAACGAAAGCACAAAAGCAAAGCAGCAGAAAGAAAAGAGGCTCAAAAACTCTGAGGAAACTCTAAGAGAGTTCTGTGACAACATGAAGAGAAACTACATCCGCATCATAGGGGTTCCCGCAAAAGAAAAGAAAGAACAAGCAATAGAGAACCTGACTAAAGAAATCATAGCATAAAACTTCCCTAAATTATGAAGGAAAAGGTAACACAAGTTCAAGAAGCACAGAGAGTCCCGTTAAAAAGGAACCCAAAGAGACCTAACCAAGACACATCATAATTAAAATACCAAAGTTAAGAGATAAAGAATACTAAAAGAGCTTGACCAGGCTGTGGCCCAGTGAATAGAGCATTGGACTGGGATGCAGAAGGGCCCAGGTTTGAGACCCCGAGGTCGCCAGCTTGAGCGCGAGCTCATCTGGCTTGAGCAAAAGCTCACCAGCTTGAGTCCAAGGTCACTCCCTTAAGCAAGGGGTTACTCGGTCTGCTGAAGGCCTGTGGTTAAGGCACATATGAGAAAGCAATCAATGAACAACTAAGGTGTCAAAACGAAAAACTGATGATTGATGCTTCTCATCTCTCTCTGTTCCTGTCTGTCTGTCCCTATCTATCCCTCTCTCTGACTCTGTCACTGTAAAAAACAACAACAACAACAAGAAAAACTAAAAGCTGTAAGAAAAAAGCAGTCAATCACCTACAAAGAAACCCCCCATAAGTATGACATCAGACTTTTCAACAGAAACACCTGAGGTCAAAAAGGAATGGCAAGAAATATTCAAAGTAATGCAAAACAAGAGCCTATCACCAAGACTCCTTTATCCAGCAAAGCTATTGTTTAAAATTGAAGGAGAGCCTGACCAGGCGTAGGCGCAGTGGATAGAGTGCTGGACTAGGATGCGGAGGACCCAGGTTCAAGACCTCGAGGTCGCCAGCTTGAGTGTGGGCTCATCTGGTTTGAGCAAAGCTCACCAGCTTGGACCCAAGGTCACTGGCATGAGCAAGGGGTTACTCGGTCTGCTGTAGCCCCACAGTCAAGGCACATATGAGAAAGCAATCAATGAACAACTAAGGAGCTGCAATGAAGAACTGATGCTTCTCATCTCTCTCCCTTCCTGTCTGTCTTTCCCTATCTATCCCTCTCTCTGACTCTGTAAAAAAATAAAAATAAAATAAATAAATAAAATTGAAGAAGAAATAAAAAGCTTCCCAGACAAAAAACAACTCAAGGAATTCATTACAATCAAACCAATGTTGTAAGAAATGTTAAGGGGCCTGTTGTAAAAGAACAAAGGGGGAAAAATCTAGAAAAAGAGGAATGTAGAGTTAAAAAATAAAATGGCAATAAACAACTACATATAAGTAATAACCTTAAATGTAAATGGCCTAATACTCCAATCAAAAGACATAGGGTAGCTGCACAGATAAGAAAACAGGATTGGTACATATGCTGTCTACAAGAGACACACCTCAAAACAAAAGATACATGTAGAATGAAAGTGAAGGAATGGAACAAAATATTTCATGCTAGTGGAAATAAAAAAAGCTGGAGTAGCAATACTTATATCTGACAAAATAGACTTAAAAACAAAGGCTATAGTAAGAAATAAAGAAGGTCACAACATAATGATAAAGGGAGCAATCCAATGGGAAGATATAACCATTATAAATATCTATGCACCGAATATAGGAGCACCTAAATATATAAAGCAGATTTTAATGGATATAAAGGGTGAAAACAACAGCAATACCCCACTAACATCAATGGATATATCCTTAAGAAAGAAAATTAACAAAGAAACAGCAGCCTTAAAGGACACACTAGATCAACTGGATTTAATAAATATCTTCAGAACCTTTCAGCCTAAAGCAGCAGAATATACATTCTTTTCTAGTGCACATGGTACATTCTCTAGAATAGACCATATGCTAGGACACAAAATGAGTCTCAATAAATTTAAGACGACTGAAATCACATCAAGCATCTTCTCTCATCACAATGGCATGAAACTAGAAATCAACTACAATAGAGAAACTGAAAAACATTCAAACACTTGAAAGCTAAATAGCATGTTATTAAATAACAAATGGGTTAACAATGAGATCAAGGAAGAAATTAAAAATTTCCTTGAAACAAATGAACATGAACATACAACTGAAAACTTATGGGACATAGCATAAGCAGTCCTGAGAGGGAAGTTCATAGCATTACAGGCATACCTTAAGAAGCAAGAAAAAGCTCAAATAAACAACTTAACCTTGCATCTAAAAGAACTAGAAAAAGAACAGCAAGTAAAGCCCAGAGAAAGTAGAAGGAAGGAAATAATAAAGAACAGAGCAGAAATAAATGACATAGAGGCTAAAAAATACTGAAGATCAATGAAACCAAGAGCTAGTTCTTTAAAAAAGTAAACAATATTGATGAACCTTTAACCAGACTAAGAAAAAAAGAGAGAGGACTCAAATAAATAATATTAGAAATGAGAGTGGAAAAGTAACAACAGACACAGCAGAAATACAAAGGTTTGTAAGAAAATACTATGAAGAACTGTATGCCAAAAAATTAGACAACCTAGGTGAAATGGAAAAGTTCCTTGAAACATATAATCTTTCAAAAATCAATCTGCAATAATCAGAAAAACTAAACAGACTGATTGCAACAAATGAGATTAAAACAGTTACCAAAAAACTCCCAACAAAGAAAAGTCCTGGGCCAATGGCTTCAGAGGTGAATTCTACCAAATATTCAAAGAAGTAACTCCTATAATTCTCAAGCTATTTCAAAAAATTCAAGAGAAGGGAAGACTTCCAAGCTCTATTTATGAGGTGAGCATAATCCTCATTCGAAAACCAGGCAAAGACAATACAAAGAAAGATAACTAGAGGCCAATATCCCTGATGAACTTAAATGCTAAAATTCTCAACAAAATGTTACCAAAGCGGATGCAGCAATATATGAGAAAAATCATACATCATGATCAAGTGGGATTTATTCTGGGAAGGCAAGGCTGGTACAATATTTGAAAATCAGTCAATGTGATTCATCACATAAACAAAAGGAGAAAAATCACATGATAATATCAAGAAACGCAGAAAAAGCATTTTATAAAATCCAGCACCCATTTATTATCAAAACTCTCAGCAAAGTGGGAATACAGGGAACATACCTCAACATGATAAAGCCCATTTATGAAAAAACCACAGCCAACATCATACTCAATGGGAAAATATTAAAAGCAATCCCCTTAAGATCAGGAACAAGGCAGGGTGCCCCCTTTCACCACTCTTATTCAACATAGTTCTGGAATTCCTAGCCACAGCAATCAGACAACAAGAAGAAATAAAAGGCATACAAATTGGAAAAGAAGTAAAACTATCATTTTTTGCTGATGACATAATACTGTACACAGAAAATCCTAAAAACCCTAAAGTCTTAGTCAAAAAACTACTAGACCTGATAAATAAATTCAGCAAGGTGGCAGATATAAAATTAATATTCAGAAATTAGAGGCATTTTTATACACCAACAAAGAACTGCCTGAAAGAGAAATTAAGAAAAACAATCCCCTTCACTATTGCAATAAAAAAAATAAAGTACCTAAGAGTAAATTTAACCAAGGGGGTAAAGACTTGTACTCAAAACATTACATAACATTGATAAAAAAAAATCAAGAAAGATACAAACAACTGGCAGCATATACCATGTTCATGGACAGGAAGAATAAACATCATTAAAATGTCTATATTACCCAAAGCAATCTATAAATTCAATGCAATTCCTATAAAAATACCAAAGGTATACTACAACAATATAGAACAAATATTCCAAAAACTTATATGGAACCAAAAAAGAACACAAATAGCCTCAGCCATCTTGAAAAAGAAGAATAAAGTGGGTGGTATCACATTTCCTAATATCAACTCATACTACAAGGCCATTGTACTCAAAACAGCTTGGTACTGGCATAAGAACAGGCATATAGATCAATGGAACAGAACAGGGAACCCAGAAATAAACCAACACCTTTATGGACAACGGATATTTGACAAAGGAGGTAAGAGCATACAATGAGTAAAGACAGTGTTTTTTTAACAAATGATGCTGGGAAAATTGGATAAATATATGCAAAGAAATGAAACTAGACCACCAACTTACACCATTTACAAAAATAAACTCAAAATGGATAAAAGACTTGAATGTAAGTCATGAAACCATGATCACAGCAATATATTTGCTAATTTAATTCCACGGGCTAGTGAAATAAAGGACAAGATGAACAAATGGGACTATATCAAACTAAAAAGCTTTTGCAAAGCTAAAGATAATATGAAAAAAATAAAAAGACAATCCACACAATGGGAGAACATATTTGCCAATATGAGTAATTAAGGGGTTAATAACCAAATTTTACAAAGAACTTGTAAAACTCAACACTAGGAAAGGAAACAATCCAATCAAAAATTGGGCAAAAGAACTGAATACACACTTCTCTAAGGAGGACATATAGATGGCCAATGGGCATATGAAAAAATGCTCAACATCACTAATCATTAGAGAAACATAAATTAAAACCGCAATGAGATACCACCTCACAATTGTCAGAATGGTGCTTTTTAACAAAACAACACATAAGTGCTGCTGAGGATGGGAAGTAAAGGGAACCCTTCTGCACTGCTATTGGGAATGTAGACTGGTGCAGCCACTGTGGAAAACAATATGGAGACTCCTCAAAAAATTAAAAATGGAACTTCCTTTTTACCCAGTTATCCCACTTCTAGGAATATATCTTAAGAATAACAAATCACTGATTCAAAAGAAGAAATGCACCCCCATGTTTATTGCAGCTTTGTTTACAATAGCCAAGATCTGGAAACAGCCCAAGTGTCTATCAGTAGACGAACGGATTAAAAAGCTGTGGTACATATACATGATAGAATACTATGCAGCTATGAAAAAGAAGGAAATCATACCATTTGCGACAACATAGATGGAACTGGAGTCTATTATGCTAAGTGAAAGAAGCCAGGCAGAGAACAAAAGATATATGACTTCACTCATTTGATGAATCTAATGAACAATGAGAATTGAGGAATGAAATAGAGGCAGATGTGGGATCAAAGGGACCAGAGGGAAAGAGGTTAGAGGAACAGGGGATGAGAGGATGGGATCAAAGAAGGGAAAGAAATTAGTAAAATTATATATACAAAACACAGTTTTATAGAGAGCAGGACAGCAAATCCTAGAGGAAAGGGGGAAGGAGATGGGGGGAGGGCGAGAGGGGGTGTTGAGGGAAACATGGGGTTGGGGGTTGATAAATTCAATGGGACACTTTAATGTATGTAAACACAATAAATTAAAATCAATAAAAATTAAGAAAAAACAACAAAAATATATTAATTTTTGCTTGATCATGTACAATATTTGAAATGACTATTCTGAATTTGCCTCAAAAACTATAAGGGTAAATAAATTATAAGTGAAAAAATATTTACCAACATAAAATTGTAATTATTTTATAATGACTGGGGAAGATAAAGAAAGCGACTATTTGTTATCATTAAATTTTCTAAGAACACTGATTTTTGCTATATCACCTTGAAGAAAGGTTTTTTTTCCATTAATTTTCTCATCTGTCTATTGAAAACAGATTTGCAAATGAGATAAAACAGATGACATAGAAAATTCTCTAGCAGAATTCTGTATGCAAATTATTGAGCTAAGTGCTGAGGACTGAGAGATGAATGACTTCACAGACTAGAAGAGGAAATGTAAAAGCAAACAAATAAACAAACAAACTACACGGGGAGAAGTATTTTGGAAGTAATGAATTAAGATGATACAGTCAGGGTAGGAGGAGGTGATCCCTGAGATGCCTCTTATAGGATAACTATAAGCCAAGAAGGTTCTGGCCAATCATTTGATTCATGAAGTCTTGATGAAACAGTTCAATTATACTTGTTTTATTTTATGGGTACAATCTTGTCCCTATGGGTCTTGGAATCAACAGTAGTAGAAAGTCAGGAGGTATGTGGTCATAGAATTCAAGGGACATTTGACCCAGCACAGTGCTATGTCCCCAGAGGGTGCTGTCTAGACTGTCAGGAACACACTATCAATTCAAAATGACCTCAGTCAAGGATGAGGTTGCAGCACAAACCAGATACAGTGCAGTCAAATCCTCACAATATCGTAAGTATCTGGAGCTAGAAGGAACCTTACAGACCCTCTGGCCCACTATTACACATAGCATGGTACATGGCAACTAATTCCTCATGATTCTCCACTTCAGTAAGTATTCACAGTGAAATAAGAATGGGCAATACAACATGGACCCTCTCTTATGGAACATACAATAACAGGGGCTCCCAAACTTTTTACACAGGGGGCCAGTTCACTATTCTTCAGACCGTTGGAGGGCCGGACTATAAAAAAAAAACTATGAACAAATCCCTATACACACTGCACATATCTTATTTTAAAGTGAAAAAACAAAATGGAAACAAATACAATATTTAAAATAAAGAACAAGTAAATTTAGCTGACCCACCATTTATTGGTAAGCTTTTTTTTTTTTTATAATTTTATTTTATTCATTTTAGAGAGGAGACACAGAGTGAGAGAGAGAGAGAAAGAGAGAAAGGGGGGAGGAGCTGGAAGCATCAACTCCCATATGTGCCTTGACCAGACCAGTGCAGGATTTTGAACTGACGACCTCAGTGTTCCCAGGTTGATGCTTTATCCACTGTGCCACCACAGGTCAGGCAAGAACAAGTAAATTTAAATCAACAAACTGACCAGTATTTCAATGGGAACTATGGGTGCGGATACATCTTTTACTCCTCTCACTGACCACCAATGAAAGAGGTGCCCCTTCCGGAAGTGCGGTGGGCGGGGGCGGATAAACGGCCTCAGGGGGCCGCATGCGGCCGGTGGGCCATAGTTTGGATACCCCTGCGTAATACTGACTAGTAAGACTCTCATATATTCTGTGGTCAAAAAAACTATTTAACTTAGTTTTGTCTGTTTCCCAATTTTATTTTACTAAAGAACCATTTCTTCCTTGTAATATAAATAAAGATTATACTTTGAAAAAGTTAACCTAGCCTAATGCTTTCAAAACCTTATTTTAATCCACCCCCCAACTCAGATTCTAGGAGAGGCATGGCCAATATACAAACCGCGAAATGAGTTTATGTGGCCCGCGATTAAATTTTTAATATTCTCTGCTACTTTAAAATCTCAGCTACTCAGAAGCAGAAGCGTTATTGGAAATCGAGATATTTAAGAAGTTAATGATACGTGGAAAAGAATTCCGCATGTGACTAATCTAGGATTAAATTCCAATAATTGGTCAAATGCATTCGCAATACTTTATTTTTTTTTAAAATCCATTATAAAGATTTACAACTTTTGTACTTGTCTGTACTCGATATGAACTGTTTGACATTTAGCAGTGATGTGAAACCCACATTCTTGTAGGAGGAGTTTGCCAGTGCGCACCCACGATCAAACAATTTGTTATTTTTGTGGTCAAGTGTGCTGAATCAAGTGGCATTGTTGAATAGAAAATAGGTGCAGTTGATAACTGAAAACGTGTCCAGGCTGTTTGTAAAACAAAATAATTGTTTTATTTGCAATATAACCCCTTCAAGCTCATTTTATTAATTATTCTTTTGATTGATTGCAATACAGTTTGGATATTTATACGGTATGTAATTATATTCTTTTTTTTAATTTTTTTAAAATTTTATTCATTTTAGAGAGGAGACACAGAGAGAGAGAGAGAGAGAAAGGGGGAGGAGCTGGAAGCATCAACTCCCATATGTGCCTTGACCGAACCAGTGCAGGGTTTTGAACTGGCAACCTCAGTGTTCCCAGGTCGATGCTTTATCCACTGTGCCACCACAGGTCAGGCTGTAATTATATTCTTATTAAAATAATATTGTATATTAAAATTTTTTCACTCATTTATTCATAAACAAATTACATAATAAAATTTTGTTTACTTAAACAAGTCATTTTTGTATTTAACATTTTTTAATTTTAATATTTCATCCAGCCTGACCAGGCGGTGGTGCAATGGATTGAGCATCGGACTGGGATGCGAAAGGACCCAGGTTTGAGATCCCCGAGGTCGCCAGCTTGAGTGCGGGCCTATCTGGTTTGAGCAAAAGTTCACCAGCTTGGACCCAAGGTCGCTGGCTCCAGCAAGGGGTTACTTGGTCTGCTGAAGGCCCGCCACGGTCAAGGCACATATGAGAAAGCAATCAATGAACAACTAAGGTGTTGCAAGGGCAATGAAAAAACTGATGATTGATGCTTCTCACCTCTCTCCATTCTTGTCTGTCTGTCCCTATCTATCCCTCTCTCTGCCCCTGTAAAAAAAAAATTGTCTAGCCGGTGAAAAAAGTTTTCTTTCTAATCTGGCCTGGCTCAGGGGCAAAAACTGTTGGCCACGTCCGTTCTAGGTGATAGAAAGATATTTCATCATTTAAAATTTTTATTTCTTGTCTGACCAGGTGGTGGCGCAGTGGATAGAACATCAGACTGGGACACAGAGGTTCCAGGTTTGAAACCACCAGATCACCGGCTTGAGAGCGTACTCCTCAGGCTTCAGCACAGGCTCTCCAGCTTGAGCCCAAGGTAGCTGGCTTGAGCAAGAGGTCACTCGCTCTGCTGTAGCCCCCAACCCCATCAAGGTACATACGAGAAAGCAATCAACGAACAACTAAGGAACTGCAACAAAGAATTGATGCTTCTCATCTCTCTCTCCCTTCCTGTCTGTCTGCCTCTATTTGTCCCTCTCTGTCTCTGTCTCTCTGTCTCTCTCTCTCTCACACACACACACACAGTCTTTCTTTAAAAAGAAACATTCCTATTTGTATATATTTGGAGATAAGAATCACTATTTCCGCCTGACCAGGCGGTGGCACAGTAGATAGAGCGTCGGACTGGGATGCGGAAGAACCAGGTTCAAGACCCTGAGCTCGCCAGCTTGAGCGCAGGCCCATCTGGCTTGAGCAAAAAGCTCGCCAGCTTGGACCCAAGGTCGCTGGCTCCAGCAAGGGGTTGCTCGGTCTGCTGAAGGCCCGCGGTCAAGGCACATGTGAGAAAGCAATCAATGAACAATTAAGGTGTCGTAATGGCAATGAAAAACTAATGATTGATGCTTCTCACCTCTCTCCATTCCTGTCTTTCTGTCCCTATCTATCCCTCTCTCTGACTCTATGTCCCTGTGTAAAAAAAAAAAAAAGAAAAAAGAATCATTATTTTCAAAGCATAATTATTCTGAAGTCTAGAAATGATTTTGTAGCATCTCTTGCTTTAAGTTATATGTAACTCATAAGATCATTAACATTTATTTAGGCAAATTATTAAGATAGTAATAAATGAGGCTGATGTTGAAAACTAGATTCAGTGAGACTGACAAATGGAAAACCACAAAATGATATGGTATCTTCTATTTCTTAATTTTTTAAAGATTTATTTCCATTGCTTTGAGCGCGCGCGTGTGCGAGAGAGAGAGAGAGAGAGAGATAGAGAGGGAGGGAGGAAGGGAGAGAGACAGAGAAGCATGAACTCGTTCCACTTAGTTGTTCCATTTAGTTGTGCACTCACTGGTTGCTTCTCATATGTGCTCTGACTGGGGATTAAACCCTCAATCTCAGGGCGCTGGGATAATACCCTATTCATTTAGCCGCCCAGCCAGGGCCTAATATGATATGTTTTAATTATTTCCTATTTTTTTAAGCACCAGTGGAAGAGTATGAATATTTAAAACATAATATGATTTGGTTTGTTTACTTCTACATAAAATTCCCTTTAACGTATCTCCGTAATAACTGCCGAAGCAAAAGCTTTTTCTTTCACTGTATCTTATGTCATATCTCCTAAATTTTTCTTGTAATTCTTATATCCCCAAAGTAGGCTTAAAGATTACCCAAACTTCAAGGATTTACTTTATATGCCCTTCCTTTTTATTGTGTTGGAAAGATTTCTATGTCATTTATTAGAAAAACTTTGATTATCAATGTCACAGCTTAGTGATATACTAAGTATGTCCAGTAGGTGTGCGGGTCATGAACGGAGGTACCCTGATGCTCTGCACTGCAGTGGTAGTTTTTATTCCCTGCTCCTGCTCGAATCCATGGCAATTCCAATTACAAGGAAGGAATCAAACAGATCTAATAACAAACTAAGATGGAAAAGTGGAGATCTAATAATTCTTTTTAAATAAAGTGCTGTAGCCTTCTGATCTGCTTGTATTTCTCTTCTCCAGCTGTGTTGATGTCTGATGCTTACCCAGTTTCCAGTTCTGTAACATGAATAAACTGCTTGGCCATAGTGACGAGGATGTCATTTACTAAAATCCAAGATTGAAAGTTTAAACAAACTGAAAACAACCCAATAATAACAACATGGATGCAGAACTGCTGTGATGTCTAGTCTCAA
Source organism: Rhynchonycteris naso (assembly GCA_037038555.1). NCBI lineage: Eukaryota > Metazoa > Chordata > Mammalia > Chiroptera > Emballonuridae > Rhynchonycteris > Rhynchonycteris naso. Next base: position 180,054,188 of record CM072995.1, on the reverse strand, counting down.
CGAAAAGCAATATTAGATTTTTTCTTTTTTATAAAATGCTGATATAGAAAATAAAAATAACTTCATCATTCTGTGTTCCTTTGACTTACTGCACATCCATCAACTGGATGTCAGTCTGAAGTCAGTTGGCCACCATTATAGCCCCATTCCAAGAAAGATGTTTCAGCATTTCAGAAAAACTCTGGGTCTGGAGCTACAGAATTACACCCTTCAAAAGAATCACATCATAGACTCCATTATAATGCTCTTCATCTGAGTAACTCAGAACACTCTACCAATATATTTTTTTAAAGAGTAACAAAAGGCAAGCAATTTAAAAATAAATAAGAACCAAAGTCCAGAAATAGTAATGTAAACTACATACGTCAGAAATAAGAATGAAATGCAACAGTTTTCTGTATCAACAAAATTATGCCATATTCATTTCCCTAATTTTTGCTATATTCTTATACTATAAAGGGTTTTTCTTTTTAAAAAAATACAATTATATATTTCTATTTATAATTTGTTTTCATGGCTTCAATTCCTGAAGGGGAACGAAAACTATGCAGGCTTACTATGTGTCAGTCACTGTGCTAAGTATTTCAAGATACAGCTGTTTCATATGATCCTCAAAGTTTCCAGAGGCTTAATTTATTCAAGGTTAAATAGCTACTAAATGGGTGAGTCAAGAATTATAACAGATGTGTATGCTCTTTTTATTATACCGTAATGACTTTTTAAAAACTATGTGGAAATAACTCGTATAAAACAAGTCTAATTCTACTAGTGCTTCTAAAGAAGGATAATCTACGCTTTTTTAGTTAAAGTTGAATTATTAAGTTAGAAGGTCATGAATGAAATGCCATTGTAAAATAAGTATAAAAGCAAATAATCTGGGGTGAAATTGCCATGCTCTTAATAAATACTTTGAAGTTGTTTTCTTTCAGAAAATACTCAATATTTAAATGCATTCCATGATTCTGGTTGCCTCAACTTGTGAGACTCATCATTTAAGTCTGAGGCCAATAGCTGGATGTCAGTGCTTTAATACATACTTCTCTATACTAAAATGCTAACACCTCTGATAAAATGCAGACTTCCATGGTTGAGTCCACAAATTTTCCCCAAAAGAGCTTTATGCCATGCCCTGGTTTAATCCTGTTAAAAGTATATTTTAAATGCACCTTTTATATACCACATTTTGACAGAGGGGGTAGGACCATTGCCCTACTAATTGAAATGCCCATACTGTGCTAAAAATACTGTAAATACAATTCAAAATAAATAAAGCAGGCTTTGTTTGTTAGATAACAATCCTAGACATTTGACCTGGTTTTGGAACAATCTCTGAGATTTCTACCACCCCAGATTCATGAAAATTAGGCATAAAATGAAACTATTGCATTTATTCTCCAGGGTGAATTGTAAACTGGACCAATGTATGACCTTTTACCAGACTATTAATGAAAAGACATGTTCTTTTCTCTCATATGATAGGTGAATTAAACAATAGCAGTGGAAGCTTAAGGTAGAAGAGAAAAAGACAAAAAATTGGTATTCCTTAAAAATCAGTTATACTCAGGCAACTGAATTCAGTCCGAAACAAAAAATAATGAATACAAACATGTGAAGATCACAGAAATAATAAACTAAAACTTTCCTGGATTAGAAATAAATAAGAAATATAAGATATACAGGGTGGGACAAAAAGTAGGTTTATAGTTGTGAGTATGTAAAAGCATTTATTCTTGTATTATTATTTATTCATTATTGGATTATTTTCCACACAAACAACTGTAAACCTATTTTTGCCCAAAGCTGTATATAAAAATTTTAAGATCTATGTAAAAATTTTCAAAAACATTTTTTCTATTATAGGCAAATTTTTACTAGCAAGTATATGTACTTCATTAATAAAGCCAACTATATATAAAACATATTTTAAGCATCCTTTTTGAAGATAAAAGGACATTTATATCTATATATTTTTATGAGCAATACAAAGTAAATATATCAGAAGAAACTCATATATTCAGGAAAACAGGCTATCATACTCTTTTGACACTTTTTTCTTATTTCAATTCTGTATGGCAGTGTTGAAACAAGAGAAATACTTTCAACAATATCACAGTATGAAAGCAGAATCAAAGAAAATAATAATCATCTTAGTTACAGCCATTCTATCAGGCTATGATGAGGAGAATTAGTCCTCCAAAACTGGAATGCAGTGCATATCAATTCTGTATTTAAAAGCAGACACCACTAGTGATTTTTCCAGTCCTAGTATGAATCATCATCAATATTTCACAATCTTTATTTTATGCTAGTTATTTTCAAGTAGGCATTAAGTTACTACACTTCTGTTTAAGGTGCTGGTTCTTAAACTTTAGCCTGGATCAGCATCACATGGAAAGCTTGGTAAAGCATGGAGGCCCAGGAGGGCCTAGATTTTGCATTTTAAAACTTCAACATGATTTTTTTTTTACGGGGACAGAGAGAGAGTCAGAGAGAAGGATAGACAGGGACAGACAGACAGGAACGGAGAGAGGTGAGAAGCATCAATCATTAGTTTTTCGTTGCCATTACGACACCATAGTTGTTCATTGATTGCTTTCTCACATGTGCCTTGACCATGGGCCTTCAGCAGACCGAGCAACCCCTTGCTGGAGCCAGCGACCTTGGGTCCAAGCTGATGAGCATTTGCTCAAGTCAGATGGGCCTGCGTTCAAGCTGGCGACCTCGGGGTCTCGAACCTGGTTCTTCCGCATCCCAGTCCGACGCTCTATCCACTGAGCCACCGCCTGGTCAGGCATTCAACATGATTTTTATTTAGCAACATAGTATTTTAAATTCATTTTATCCCAGTGTGATTTTTTTGTGTTTGTGAGTACTCATGAGTCACTTAGATGAATGTTTTATAGTTTGCAAATTATTTGGTGTTGTTTACTGAGGTCTAATTTAATTTCATTCTGATCAAAGAATGTAGTGTATTTGATAATCTTTGACATACATTTAGATTTGCTTTATTAACCAATATATGGTGAATTCTAGAAATGTTTAATCAGTACTTAAAAAGAATATTTATTCGCTAAATCCTGAGTTTGGGGTCTTAGATAAATTCATCAGATCAAAATTATTGGCTTAATGTTGTTTTGTTTAATATATCTCTCATTATGGTGGCAGGATTTGGACTTTATTCTTACAGTTGTGTCAATATTTGCTTCATCTATTTTGAAATGGTATTATCAGATGCACAAAAATCAGAACCAATGATATGATGTGAATCAGATAGTGATATAGTATACTTTGAAGAAGGGACTCAACAGTGTAATGAAAGAAACATAAAGAATAAAAAAAATCAGAATGATCTGTAAAAGGGAAATATATTTTTACCCAAAAACTGGGTTATCCCTGTGAAGGGCATGCTGAATTTGGGTTCAGGAAGTCACACTCTTATGCCAATTAAACAACTGTTATAATTAAGAAAATTTGAAGATGTGCTTGAGTAATCCCAATTGCAAAAGCTTGATAATATTATCACTTATTCTCTTATTTTTAGGCAAGATATGAAAGGATTTCCATGAGGCCAAGATGTAAGAAAAAGATTTTTTTTATTCTGTCAAAATAAGATTATAGATCTTCAAAAATACTTTTAATGTACATTATCTCTGCAGTTCATCACTTTAACCACACACTCACCTCCTAGCTAGAGAGTAAATGCTCAATAAATACATGACTCAGTGAGTATTGCTCAGAAGCCAAGAAATAAGTATATTCCTCCATAACCCACATTTAGAGAGGCATAGGAATTGAGAGATTTTAGAGAATAGTTTAATGATTAAAACTTAAGTCAAATAATTTTGACTGGCTTAGTGAAGGCGCTGCTGGGCCTTTTCCTTGTCTAAGAGTCCCCTGGGGACTGAAAGCTAGCAAAGATATCCAGACTACTTTCCTGAGGGGTCTCTGACTTTGCTACAGAAGTACTTTTGTGATGTAGGCTCAGTGGAAACCTTCATCTTTCTAGGAAAGAGCTCTCAAAAAATGGTTGGAAAACCTCATTTTCCTTAGTGTGACCTTCACCAAATGGTCCCAACCCACAATTCCCAGTGAGCCACAACTTCATCCATATTCTTTGTTCTCCAAACATTAAGAACTTATTCCAATTTAATAATTAACCACACTCTTTCACAATTTTGTGCTTTTACTGTAGCCTAGATTTGGAAGGTTTTGCTCACTCTTTAAATGCTACATTTTATGAAAATCCTTTCCTAACTTTAGACAGTTAGTCATTTTTGTATCTCTATTTTGGCATTAACCATATATTGTAATCATTTGCCTAATAAATGTTTCTTATTTACCTTTGCATCCTTAAAATTCAGTTCAGTGCCTATTAATATTTATTAAATTAACCTCTAGCTAACTGTTTTTGGTATTTCAAAACGGAAAAGATAAACACCAATAAGAAAACGATCTGTAATAGCTGAAAACATTTATATCTTCAAAATAGCAAAATGGTATTTATTTATACTGATGTCTGGTTACATATAACACGCTACCCTGGAAATCTGGTATAATGATATATTTTATCAGATCCCCATCAAAAAGCTTTTGGATATAGAAAAGAAATGGACGACATTTATTAGGGTATGATATCTTCTACAGCATTATCTATTAAAAAGTGGTTATAATCAGGACATAATGATATACTGAGAGGTATTACAGCAGAGAGGTTAAAGGAATGGATACTAAAGCCAGACTACCTAGGTTTGAATCCAGGCTCTAACCATTAGTGCCTATGAGATCTAAGGCAGTCACCTTAACTTCTCTGTGTCTCAGTTAATTAATCTGAAAATAGTATTGATGACAGTGCCTCCATCATAAGCCATAGGGTTAGTGTAAGGATTAAATAAGAATATATGTCAAGTACTCAGAGCAGTGCATATCCCATGGTATCCTGCAAGGGTCAGCTACTACATTTATGTAAAATACACAATATTATTTATATACTAATTGATATTAGTATTTATCTACAGTAATTATTATTTTTTGTGACAGAGACAGCCAGGCAGGAAGGGAGAGAAATGAGAAGCATCAATTGTTTATTGCGGCTCCTACTCTCCTTAGTTGTTCATTGATTGCTTTCTCATGTATGCCTTGACTAGGGAACTATAGCAGAGCGAGTGACCCTTCCTCAAGCCAGGACCTTGGGCTCAAGCCAGAGACCATGGGGTCATGTCTATGATTCCATGCTCAAGCCAGCGACCCCACACTCAAGCTAGTGAGCCCCCGCTCAAGCTGGATGAGCCCCTGCTCAAGCAGGTGACTTTGGGGTTTCAAACCTGGGTCCTCCACATTTCAGTCCGATGCTCTGTCCATTGTGCCACCACCTGGCCAGCCTACCTATAGTAATTATTAACATAAAACTACATGTATCCATACTGTTTAAGATATAATTTATACATTTTTAACCTATTTACAAATTTTTAGTCGTGAATTCTTTCCTTGCAACAAAATTTAATTTAGAAAAATATGCACTAAGTATATGTAATGTGATCTCTTTGATATTTTTGGGAAATTGTATGGAATATAAAATGGACCTACTTTAAACTGAGAGCATACACACACACACACACACACACACACACACACACACACACACACACACACACACACACTTATACATTTTCAAGTTCCTGGATAGGCTCTGTCTCACTTAGAAATATAACTCTGTATTTTACATTTGCCTTAACTAGTTTCATAGTATTATAAACTGCAAACTATTCAACTGTCATGTGACCTTCTCCATGATGCTTTAGCTTTCATGATGTTATTCTAGCCAGCATTAATTCAACTTCTGAGGTCTGAGAGGACTGTATTTGTTTTGTATAGCCAGTTGGACATGTTACTTTCTTCCACACTAGACACAAATGGTTCATTAGCTCCTAAATAACTGTTTATAAACTAATCTGAAAATTAACATATAAACTAACGACAGGTACAATAATATATTAAAGATTTATTTCTGTTCATCTTACTTTAGAAACATCTATGACAAGAAGAATATTCTAAGATTTGTCAGTATCTCAGAAAATTACAGTAGCACATTCTCTTCTAGCCATATGAATAGTAACATTTCAACTATAAAATTTGGCTTAATTCCTCACAACTTCTAATTTTAACATATCAACTTGGTGTATGTTTATTTATGTTGGTACACATATATATAAATATGCCTATCCACAAGTTTTTAAGAGTAAATGCTTCTCTTAACAAAATTTATTTAGTATATGATATAATATTTAGGTTTAAATACTTTAGAGTTTCCCTTTATAACAGATCTAAGAGCAATAATTATAAATCTGAATTTTGAATTTTCACAGTTAATGTCAAATATTTTTAGAACTATAGATATAGTCACCAAAAATCCTATACCCTTCCTTTTACACAACAGAATTAGATATATAGGAAAATAATTTCTCCCACTTGAATGAATTATTTCCCAATATTTACAATACAAACTAAATATTATATAAACAAAACAACACTGATAATAGTATTTTTATTTTACCATGCGCCAGCATTTTGAAAGCATGACCTTGAAATTTGATATTATTAAAAATTAACACCTTCAAGTGAAGCAGATAAATGTTATGTAGTGTTAGAAAAATGTAACAATATAAACCATGCAAAAATTTTCACTTCACACATTTGAAACACAAATTTTAAAAATAGGTACTTTGGCCCGGGCCAGTTGCTCAGAGCATTGTCTGAAATGCCAGCGGGTTCAATATCTGGCCTGGGCACATATGTGAAGCAGCCAAAAAATGCACAACTAAGTGAAACAACAAATGAACGCCCTCCTCTTTCTTTCTCACTCTCTCTCTCTCTCTAAAAGCAATCAATATAAAAAAACAGACATTTTAACATGGTGTTATTACATACTGCAAAGCAGTAGACCCAGAAATTTTATATATAATCATACAGTTTTCATTTCAAATGCATGTGTGCACAAATAATGCTGAAAGTATCTCTAATTTATGATAAAAATAATCTCATTTTAAAAATCAAAATATTTTATTATAAACGGCTAAATAACTTCAGACATTTAAAATGTTTTACATAAAATCTTCAATCTGATTTCATACCATCTATTTTTAGTATTTTAAACTTTTCTCCAGAACATATTATTTTGTAAAATCTTAGATTTAAATTGGAAGAGCATAATTTAAAATTTTTTACCCATTACTGTGTTTTGTTCAAGGCAATGCCTTCAGAGATTAAGTGAGAAGTTTTTATATATTTGCTAATATTTCAGTCTTGGAAATTTTGCAAATCAAAAGGAATAAATCAACCTTTCTGGACTGAGATTTTGGGATTCTTTTCCTTTGTAAATTTCATACTGACAAAATTATTGGCATAACAGATGAGAGCTGAGTGTGCAGCCCATCGCCAATTAAATGTACTATAGTAAATACACAGCACTTGAATTCCACTAGGTGGCGCAACAAGAATAATTTATCTTTCTGCTTCCCCTGCAGTCCGTTGGAATGTTAAATGGAATGACAGAGGACAAAGTACTCAATGTCAGTGTTTGTAGATTTCTTACCTAACCTAATATAGTTTTAACTATTTATACTATCATTTAACTCTTTTATAACAACAAAATAATTTTTAGCATAAAGGAAACTTTAGCACAGTAGATTTAAAAAAATTTTTTTTCCCACAGGCTATTTTGAACTCCGAAACAGTTATCAGGCTCTTAGGGAAGGCACGTTGTAAAAGATAATAAAATGAAACTACTTTATTAAAACCCTCTGTGAAAGTATCATCTACTAGCCTATAAGTGAAAATTGCTAGCAAATTACTTTTATAGCTGTGCACGCATAACATGTGATTTTATAATGTATAACCTTTCAGAAGTTCTCACATCAAGATGTTTAAGGATCCCAGAGTGGAGCTGAAAGGGGAGAACTGGCTTCTAGTTATAGCTTCACAATGATCTAGATTGTGATCTGGGCTACAGTTCCCCAGTCTGCTAATAGTTGGATTTGATCAGTTTTAAGGTCTTTGGAATGTAAGAAAAATCATTCTAGGCACTCTAAGAATGAGTGACAATAGTGTGTCCGTAAAGTCATGGTGCACTTTTGACCAGTCACATGGTCAAAAGTGCACCATGACTTTATGGACACACTGTATTATGCCAGAATATAACTTTGTTTTATTTAATATTTTTCTAGAAATAAAATTTAAAAGCATATCGTGATTTAATGGGCTCACCAAAGATTAAAATCTAAATAGTTAATCTTAACAGATATTAGAGCCAGCAGTAAGTGGAAAATATGGTTAAGATCATTAATCCATCTAGCACTATATTTATATATATTTGTTCTTCTCATTGGGATAATTTTTTTATAATATCTTTAAAATATTTAGATAAAGTTTAGATAATTTAAATATTAAATTATTATTCAATCCAGGTTTTATAAATGTAGAGCTGTAAGTATGACCCATTCAGAGCTTCCCAATCACTGGGGCACATGGAAGTTATAGGTGTGCTAAAATATTGATCCTCTTGGCCCTCAGGGTGACCAGGCAGGGTCTGAGGTAGATGGCTTTTTAGAGCCAGTAGCCTCTGGACACGAGAAGCCTCATCAGTCCAAACCAGTGCGCCAACCATATATAGTCCTTCTTCATGTCTCAGCATAAGAAAGTCTGAAAAGCCCTGTACCAGAGTCTCATTTTTACCTATAATATTAAAATGTCTCCTTTAAACTTTCTCCACAGTTAACTTGGAGACTCTTACAAAGTTTTCAATAATTACACAATTTCTAGTTGAAACTAATTTCACAACAGAGTATGAATACTGATGACTAACAATTAAAAGTATTTTAACACAGGGAAAACATGTAGAGGTCATGTGTTAAATAAGCTAATTTATCTAAAACATATTTAATAGTAAATAAACACATCATTATGCATGTAATATACTATGTTCTTGGCTCATCAATTTTAATAGTAAATTAAATTGCTACAGATGTTATTTTGTGATCTTTTTTCTTTGCTCCTAATATAGAGGACTAAATATAGCTTGTAAGAATAAAGGTATATAATCATTTCAAAAAGTTATGAAATTAATTTGTGAAGTACCATGTAGACATATAATTATCTAGGTTTTTCTTTACTGTTATTTTGAAAATATATTTTGTAAGTAACCATGGTGTATATACAGTCTTGCTTTCTCTCTCTCTTTCTTTTGTGGGTGCGTGTTATTTCTAGGAAGATGTTTTTATTTAATTCCTAAGATTAAGGCTGAAGTCACTGCTGCAAATGATGTAAAAGATATAATGCCTAATATTATGAAATCGGTGATGAAATATCTTAGGCTAGTATACGTCTTATGGATTGTAACAAATCTAGAAACAGTACGTGAAAAAAACTGTCACAGAAAGCTTCAGTTCTGCAAAACTATGAAAGCTAATCTCAATTCAAAATGAGTTAAATATTAAACAAACTTCTCTAGAGGAAGAGACCACAGATAGCTGTCAGTGTTACCAGAAAGATTAACATTCTAGTCATAGATCTTTAAGGAAAAAAAAGGACACTAAGGAGGGACAGTAGCTGCTGGGAAGCAAAGGTAAAAATTGACAGATAAAATTCAGTAATAGCAATCAGGGTAAACCTCCCCCAAGACTTGCTTATGTCCAGGTTACTGCCTACTGTATTAAGACTGCCTTTCTCATCACTTAATGCTTATTTTCATCACTTTGCTTAAAATATTGATAATCAATTAGGGCTACGTCTGTTTTGCCACAGAATCTGTGTCACAGTCTATCAGACTGTCAGGGCCAATTCAATCCTCATTCAAAGTTAATTTTTTCTTCATAAATCTGCCTTTGGAGGAGTCATTAGGCACAGAACATAGCCGGAGGTGCAATCACCTATTCTCTTTCATTAGTGGCAGGCAGAGAAGGTGAGGGAGATTATTAGAACTTTGGAATGATCACAAAGCAGCGTGCTGCCTGTCAGATCCCCCCAACATTTAATTCATCTAGCCAACTCACCAGCGCTCTTTGCCAGCAGTTTTAAATGGACATTATTCATGAACATCTGTGACATACTGAATATTCTGAACTGGAAATGATGAAAAAGCAATGCCCCTTTTGACTTTAAAATTAATGCTATAGTCAAAACAATTAAGAATATAACAAACATGTTTTGTGATGTTATTTTTAGTCATCTAAGATACATTTCAGAAATAAAACAACTCACTAAAGCTAATAAATACAAATATTTAAGAAAAGTTCATACATAACATAAAAATTCTCAGTGTTAAGCATTTTTTTTTAAAAAAGGCTATTTTACCTACAATAGGGATGACCAGAAATTTCCCCCAAAAGTGGGTTTTAAATTCACATTAAAATTTTAGTTTAATATGAATATCTTGTTTAGCAACATACCACACAAAATAAAAATGATTCAAAGAATTTATATAGAGCCAGTTTAGATAAAAAATATTAATTGTCACATTGTTTTATACTACAAATGCCTTAGAGAGGTGTGTTATTGTTAGAATCCTGATAGGGAGATAGTGTAATAAAAGGAATATGACAGATAATAAGTAAAAAGAAAACTTTTAAACCACTCATTTTCATTATAAAAGCTATTTCTTATTAATCAATTTTCTTCAATTAAAAGAAAATCTGGGTTGTTTAAAATGCTTTGCTCTCTAGAGTGTCCCACTTTTTATAACCTACAATTAAAAAAATGTTAGCCACTAACACACAGATTAAAGAAATCCTTTGCTAGATAGATATACTTTATTGTAGAGATATGTCTGTAAGTAATTTAAATATTTACTCAGAATACCAAGCTGATGACACCAAAATTTTAAATACTATTATTAAAGCATTGTAAAATTATTTTTACTAGAGTTTAGCCTCAGTAAATAACTAGGGCAGCATTTCCCAAACTGTGTGCCGCACAATGAGGCACTGAAAGGTTCTATAGTCAAACACCTTTGAAAACATTTGGTTGAACAAAATTAAACTATTTCTCTACTGTAGAATCCATCAGAATCTACAATATGCTAATATGCCTTCTTTCTCTCACAAGGGAAATATAGTGTGGTGATTCCCAACCGACTTGATCCTGGAACCATTTTTGTGACATCACCAGAATATCAACAAAAGGTTTTCCTCATCTTCCCATGTTAACTATTTATTTTCTGTCCACACTAGATCTGATACTCTACATCTTATTTATTTTAAAAATGTCTATTAAGCACACATATATCAGACACTGTGGTAGGTGATGAGGTTACAATAGTGAACAAGACACTGATCTCAAGTTCCTCATAATCTAGTACAGAATACAATTTATTTATTTGTTGGTCTTTCTTCCCACTGTGAGTAATCTCAGAAAACTGAATGTACGTTATTGATGTCACTATTTCCCCAGTAGAAGCTCAAGAAATACTTGTTAAACTGAAATATAACTTCCCTTTACCTAGATGCTTCAATGACTTCACACTGGTCTGAACATCAGTTTTCTCTCCTACTCCTTCCTCTCTTCTTAGTATCTAATCTTACCAATAATGTATATGGTGAAATATGAAACTTCAGAGAAATTACATTCTAAGAAAGTGCACTAACATAAAGCAAGACTCGCAAACTAGCTCCATTTTAATGACAGTGGCCACCTTAGGTCCCAAGTTGAGAAGGCTTCTATTGCTTGTTTAGATTCAAGAGTAAAAGTATCATGATCAATTACAATGACAGCCATCCTGCTTTTAAAGGTTTTCCACTTTAGAGAAATTCACAATGCAAAAGAGTTTCAATAACAATAACTATTACCACTACATTCTGCTATACAAGAAGTACTATGCTGCTGCTGCTGCTGCCATCACTATAACAATGACAGCTGCATGAAACAGAAAGTTTTCTAGATTTTAAACTGCATTTTACTCTTGGAATTGGATACGCATAAAATTGTTGGAAGGGCTGAAAGCACAGTCTCTGGGCTAGGCCTCCAAAGATGATGCTCAAATATACACAGTAGAATAGTGTGCCAGGGAGCTGCTCTCTCTTTCACAGGCAGGATGGTGAGAAACCAGGAGGTGGCCACGTGAACTGGAAAGTTCAAGGATGTCCTACTACAGCTGCAAATCAGGAAGCTACCACTGCATCAGCCTCTTAACCTGTACAAAATGAGCAACACTGGACACAGATGGAATTCCACAGCTGTGCATACCAGCAGCAACAGGCTGGAACAGCAGGAAGAGGGCCTCCACACCACGTCCTCTTTCAAAATTCCGATTAATGGAACCTATATAGTTCACATCCAGAATCTTAGATATAATGGGTTCCAGAACACAGAGGTGTCTGCTTTCTAGCCTTTGCTGAAAGCAGACTAAACACAGATTAGAATAAATGCTATATGCCAATTCAACATGTATTAAACCCTTCATGGGTCAGGCATCTTTCTAAATATTTTACATAATTGATTCACTTAATGCTCACCACAATCCTGTATGGTTTTTATACACAACCTGAGGCTCAGAGAGGTATATCATATGCTTGTGGTCACACAATTACTAAGTGATGGAGCCAGGATTCAATGTCAGGTTGTCTGCTCTTTACCAGTAGTCTGTTCCCACAGAGTAGTAGCTTTGTCTCTTTAATAGATTAATAATAAGAATAAAATTATTTTCTACTTAGTTTTTATACTAATCAAACAGGCATGTGGTTATCACTTAAAATTTGTATAATGAGGTGACATCTTGAAGAAATTAGTAGGCTAAAGACAGCTCCAACAACCTAGCTGAACGTTTATTAGATTTTTATATATGCAACACTCAGAGGGCTTGACTTTGTTCCTAAAGTAAAGCAGAAGAAATGATACCAGTCTGGTCAGTACAAAACAAAGACCTGACACACACAGTATTCCAAATGGGAGATAATGTTAAATGCTCCTGTATTGTGATTTTATAGGGAGAAACAAAGCAATATATTCAAAGAACCAAAAAATAGTTCCCATTCTTTGAAACAATATATTCACTTCTGAAATGTTAATCAAGGGAGTTTAAAATGAAAAAAAAATGCATAAAGATATTCATTATTATTTTAATAGGAGAAAAACAATATAAATAAATATTCATCTAGGCAAATATTCATCAAATATTCATCTGATTAATGTTATACTTTATGGACAAATATTATACAGCCAACAAAATTATGCTAATTAAAATTTTGTAACAAGTTGGGAAATTTTTCTGAGAAAAAAGTAGATATAAAAAAGCAGAATAAGGCCCTGGCCAGTTGGCTCAGTGGTAGAGCATCAGACGGGCATGTGGAAGTGCAGGATTTGATTCCCAGTCAGGGCACGCAGGAGAAGCACCCATCTGCTTCTCCACCCTTCCCCCTCTCCTTTCTCTCTCTCTCTTCCCCACCTGCAGCCAAGGCTCCATTGGAGCAAAGTTGGCCCGGGCATTGAGGACAGCTCCATGGTCTCAGCATCAGGTGCTAGAATGGCTTATGCAGCAACAGAGCAACACCCCAGATGGACAGAGCATCACCTCCTGGTGGGCATGCTGGGTGGATCCAGTCAGGCGCATGCAGGAGTTTGTCTGACTGCCTCCCTGTTTCTAACTTTGAAAAAATACAAAAAAAAAAAAAAAGAAAAAAAAAGGCAGAATAAAAATACACTTATGTGATATAAACATGGGTAAGAAAAAAAGAAAATAAAAAATATCACTTATATACATTACATTTCCATGTGTATTTTTATCTCTTTTTGAACTCTTATGATTAGACTGGTGATTCCTATACTAGTAACACATTTTAATACTTGGTTGAGTCAAATCAACCTCATTATTATGACTTTAAATTTGGTGGTGGTGGGGCTAAATACACATGGAATTATTCTTCTAAATAAACTTCATATTATTTTTGTTAAATTCCCCTCTCCCTGGAAAAACCCAAACCACAAATAAATAACATAATTCTGTTGGGATTTTGAATAACTGTGCTAAAGCAATGCATTAATTTGGAGAAAATAGAAATATTCATAATATTGAATATTCCCATTTTATGTATTTTCATTTATTTTAAATCATTTGAGTCTTTCAAGAAAGTTTAGTAAATGTTCACCTAGGTTGCAACATTTCATTCCATCCCTCTTTCCCTTTCAGATCCCTGTTTAAATACAATGTTTTTGAGGGATTTACCTAAACTCTCTTTAATACCCATTCATTTTTCAATCCATTCCCATATGGCTTCTAACTTTATCACTCACCAAAATTGCTCTTTAGTGACTTCAATATTATAAATTCATTAGATATTTTTATTGAAAATACAAGTAATAATGAAATATTTAAAATCTACTAAAATATAGAGAATACTATATTTTTGCTACCTGGTATTGTTAGACTTTTAAAATTTTTGACAACCCTATTGGTCTGAAATATCTTTTGTATGTATACCACACACATGCACATGCAGTTTGGGGGAAAGACTATCTTTTCAGAAACTGGCCATTAGCATTACTCTCTTTAAAACTGTCTCATTTCTTATCTAAGTCATTTTTCTTATTGATTTATAGGATTTGAAATACTTTACATATGCTGGATATTAATCATTTATCAGTTACATACAGTGTGACTGTTTTCCCAGTATGTGGCAAATCTTTTGACTATTGTACTTTTTATCAGAGGTATCTAATTTTACTGTATCTTTAAATTTATAAATACTTTCTCTTAATAAGAAATCCTTCCCTATCCCTATATTGCAAATCTAATCTCCTCCAAAAGTTTTAAGTTTTCACTTTTTATATTTAAGTTTTCTGAAATTTTCATATGAGTTATCAATTATTTTAATACTATCATTAAAGACACCCATCCATCATCCCTCATATATATATAATACCAAGTTCTCATACATGTTTTTGGGCTCTCAGTTGCTTTCCACTGGTGACACTTGTAGCGCTTAATTGTTGTAGCTTTTGTACAGAATCTTACTGGCAGGATAAATGCCAGTATTCCTTTTTCTCCCCCTTCAAAGCTATCATGACTATCCTAGGCAATCTGCTTTTTAATTTGATTTTTTTAATGGAGCTTTTAAATTCTTTATGGAACTGAAATTGCTCCAGATCTAGGTAATGTACATCAAATAAAACCGATTTCTAATGACCTCCTCTACCTATACACATACCATCAGAAATGCTTCTTTTATTCTGATTAGAAATGAATAGGTGTTGAAATATACTTAAAGATGTCTAAATCTCAATGAAAATCTAGTTGTTTTTAATAATTTACTTTTTTTAATTATTCTGTTTAACAAAATTTCATGAAATGACCTACAACTGACTCTGTCACCTGTGATTCATTATGCTTAGACCTGTTGGGCAGGTAAAGGAGTTTTCAGATCTAGAACCAATAATCTGCCTATACATGTTTCATCCTATTGTGTTCTTATATTATGGTCTCTATTCCTTATTTTCTTTCTTGAATCATTTTAACATAGTTATTTTAGTTTCTTTAAGAATATTCTATTATCTCAAATTCACTAGATGCCAAACACTCTGTTTCTATCATTACCTGACCTTCCCACAGTCAATTCTGGATTTAATCAATTCTACCTTTAACATATTATATACTTTCATCTGTTCACTTTCCTCCATCTTTACTGCCACTAGTCTAGTCCATCACCATCTTTTATTTTAATTAATGTAATAATTTTTCTAATCTTTTTAAAATTAGTTTTGTGATAATCTTATCACCATGACCACCACAATCTTTACCATCACCACCAAATTTACTTTTCTTGCTACAGGCAGAAGAATTTTCTAAGGATGAATTCTAATTATGCCATGCCCCACAATGGTTTTCCACTTAGGGGAAAAAAGCAAAATCCTAAAATTAACATGGCTTACAAAGCTATGAATTATCTATTCTTTGCCACCTTACTTTATTCTGTCTCCTTTGTTTAGAAAAGGTGTCACGGTCCTGTATGACCAACATTGTAGTTTGCCTGCGATTTCTCTGGTTTGAACACTGAAAGTCTCTCAGCTTGAGAAAACACGCCTCAGTCCAAGGCAAACTATACTTAAATTGTTAAATGGAGGAAAAAGAAATGATTTTTTTTTAGCACTGGCTATTCTACGGTCTCTTATTAGTCAACCCTTTACCTTCATTGCATTTATCAAATTATTATTAAATTTTATTAATTGTACAAATAGCTATCTCCTGTTTGCTTTCCACACCAGAACAAAGTTCCATGAAAGCAGGAACCTTGCCTGTCTCCTAGTATCTAATAGTATTGAGTGCATACACTAAGTGCTCAGTAAAATGTTTTAAATTAACTAATGAAGTTTATTTTGGTTATTTTAAATTTTTGTTGCTACGTAAATGACATGTTCATTATCATTAACAATAGGTAACTGCAGGTGTACAGAAAAAACTATATATATATATATAATTTTAGATTATTAAGAAAACTAGGAATTTCATTTATATTGGCTTTGTACCTTTAGATAGTCAGAAGCTGTCAAGATTCAAAAAAGATTTTAGGGACCACCTAGTTAACTTCTCTCATTTTTATAGATGAGAAAAGTTGGGACCAGATATGTTAAGTGACTTGTTCAAAGTGACACAGCTAACCTGTGGCAGAGCCAGTGCAGGAACTGAGACCTCATTTCTCTCAGAACAGTAATCTTTCCATACTCCTAATTAGAGGTGATCCCAGTTCCTTAGGCTACCATAGACTTGTAGGATTCTGACTCAGACTCTTGTCTATTTGGCTAATTTACTGTGTCTCAAGGCAAGTCACTTTAAACCTTTTCACGATCTTTGTACTTTCAACCAAATTTGTTTCCTTATTCCTAAATAGTGTGCCTTCACTTAATCCTCTAAATGGAGGGCAGAATTCAGGTTTATTTTGTTTACCTTACCCTCGTGCTTGGCACCACAGCCAGCTTAAATGAGGTAATGACACTTCTTGAAGTTTCTATGTGCTGCATGTGTTTAAGCACACATACCAGAATACTACATGACATGGGTAAACTGGCAAATTCTTCAAACTTTTATATGATGAGGCTTTTTGGGTCTTGATAATGAGAAGGAAAGGGAAAAGGGAGGAAGGAAGGCAAGGAGGGAGGGAAGAAGGTAAAGAGAGGCAGAGAAAGGTTGAGAAAAGAATGAGTGTGTGAGCGTGTGTGTGTGTGTGGATTAGTGAATAACCTGGGCATATTTCATAAGATTAATGTAAGAAGAGTTACAGTAAAACTCACTGCTAATATAAAGAGCTAAACTTTGAGTGTGTTGCATTAGTCTCTCTTTTCCTAGATTTAAAGTGTCATACATGTATACTCTGCATCTTTGGGTTTTTAGTAGACATAAATCTACTTTGTGAGGGGCTAGGTACTACAACAAGTATTACATCTGCAAATCTATTGAGGCAGCAAAAAAAGAACAGACATCATTACCTACTTAACTTAAATATGAAGCAGGCACAAATCCAAAATGCAAAGGTCATTACTTCAATAAGAATCACAAATCACATGACTGCAAAGATGGACAATAACTTCTATGGACTTTATGGTCATTAGGTTAAGCGATCTGCTTCTATCACTCAAAGTAAATCAGCATTATAACTCAGGGGATGCTCTTCTTCATTTCTTTCAGAAGAATAAACATCAGAAACAAAAATGGAACTGAAGATTTTAGTTACAAGTAAATTGTCAGCTAGGACAGTAAAGAGTTACTTGCTTGAATTAGCTCCACAACTGGCTGTTATCTACTTGTTCATTGGGTCATAATCCTGTGACCATGTCTGAGAGCCAAACCATCAGCTTTCCACTGGATGGAGAAAAAAATGGTAAAAACATGCTCAAGTCATAGCAATAAGTACCTTTACGTGAGGTCCCTGAATTTTACTGGCTTCATGAGAAACCTTTGTAAAAGTCTGCAGATTAAATGTCTCATTCACTTCTATTTTTATATTAATTATAACAACATTTTAAAAATTGCAAAAATTTGATAGAAATATAATTGACATAATTCAAATATATTTGTGTACTGGGAAGATGCTTTAACCAACCTAATTATCTGGCCAGGTTTTCAAATATATACTGCTCACAAAAATTAAGGAATATTTTATTGCTTCATATTCATTTTGAAATATCCTTTAATTTCTGTGAGCAGTATATTTGTAACAGCACTCATTAAAATATGACCAAAGCAAATTCAGTTGGAGTAAGCAAGTTTTCATTAAAGAGGTGATTAGCAAAATTTTAAAATTTCATGTTGAATATTTTCAAGGTAAATTTTATTCTAATTTGCTACTTAAAAACATCAAGGTACGGATTCTTGTTGGTATCTACAATGCTTATATTTCTTTAAGCTCTTTTTAAAAACAATTTATTCATTTTAGAGAGAGAAACATCAATTAGTTCCATTTATTTATGACCAGGGATCAAACCCCCAACCTTGGTGTATTAGGATGATGCTCTAACCAACTAAGCTACCTGGACAGTGCCTTCTTTCAGCTAGCTCTTCAGTGCTATTTTTCCCGCATTACTATCTTTTCCAAAGAACACTTGCTTCTCATGATGAGCCCAAAGTAGAACAGCTTCAGTTTTGTCGTTTTTACCTCCAGCGAAGTTTCAGGCTTAATTTGCTCTAGGACCCACTTGTTTGTCTTTCTGGCAGTCCATGGTATATGTAGAGCTCTCCTCCAACACCATATTTTAAATCAATGTTTTTTTGTATCCGAGTTCTTCACTATCCAACTTTTGCATCTGTATGTATTAATTAAGAATATGAAGGTGTGTATGATCTGAGTCTTGGTCTCTAATGATACTTCTTGCTCTTGGTGATCTTTCCTAATTCTTCCATTGCTGCCCTTCTGAGTCTTAGCTTTCCCTGGAGTTCTTGGCTGCAGTCTCCATTTGAATTGATGACTGAAACAAGGTAAGCAAAACCGTTAATAATTTTGATGTTTTCAGTTCCTATGTTAAAGTTGTATATATCTTCTGTGGTCATTTTGTCTTCTTGATGTATGAATGCAATCCTGTTTAGCACTTTCTTATTTCATTTCAGAAGTCATTTCAAATGACAGCTACTCTCTGCCAGTAAGATGGTGTCATCTGCATCTCTTAAATTATTAATATTTCTTTCACCAATTTTCAGGAAGGAGGAGCTAGACTCAGTTTTTCAGGTGATATATTCTGCATAAAGACTAAACAAATAGGCAGCATAAATGTACCTATGTCTGATGACTTCGCCTATAGGAAATCACTCTGTGTCTCCATATTTTGCCTTGAGAGTGGCTTCCTCCTCACAACACAGATTATGCATCAATGTGACTAAGTGCTGAGGCCTGCTCATTTCTTTCAGAGTAATCTATAGCTTTCTGTGATCCAGAGTCTAAGGCTTTATTATATTATATAGTATACAAACATAGGCTGACCTTCTGAAATTCTCTGGAGCATCCCAATGGCCAGTGGAAGTTCACAATTAGATCTCAAGTACCTCTTCTTTTTCTAAATTCAGCTTGAAAATCCAGCATTTCTTGTTCCATATAAGGTAGAAGCCTTACTTGCACCATCATATCACTTTTCCTATGTGGGAAATCTGAGCAATGGCCCTATAGTTACTACACTCCTTGGCCTCTTCTTTCTTGAAAATTGGAGTTTATATTCAATAATTCTAGTCTGTAAGCCACTGTTTTATTTTCCATATTTGTTGACACATTCTTGTTAGAATTTTGTCAGATTCTATCTCTGTGCCTTGAAATAATTCTGTCAGTATCCAACTACCCCTGGTGACTTATTTCAGGCCAGTTTTTACTTTAGTGCTTATTTTTCCTTTTACTGATTTTTAAAAATTCACATATTGCCATGTTATTACTTTGCTATAAACCTTTAAGTAATTTATGGAAGAAAAGAATTAAAAGATAAAGAAGAAAAATGATTAACAAATCTATATAAATGGAAAAACTTAAATAGTAATGTTCGCCTTATAGGTATATTCTGATTATCAAATGAGTTAAAGTGTATAAGCTGTCCAGCACCTGGGACAGCATGGCCTCACCTAATTTAAGTTCCCTTACTTAAACATTCTCTTCACATGTATAAAGTTTTTTAAATAGCCTCATCACTCATGCACTTATCATCCTTTTTTTCCATCGTAAAAACTGTTTATAGGGTATTATAATAGTTTTCTGCATTCACTACACTGTTCCATTAGGGAAATTTCAGAGATTTTTCCCCAAGAGGAAAAAACTTTATAGAAAAGCTACAGCAGTGGTTAAAGGAAGAGAAAAAGGGAAAAAAAATTGTATGTGAAGTAGAGACCTCTCAAAAATACATAAAATGCCTTCAGGTAAGCAGAGTGATGGTCGCATGAAGTTAGTTTTCAAAGTCCAGAGGCAAAATTGGGAAGGGAGAGAATTGTACCTGGTAGTAAAATTTAAAAAATATTTATAAAAGCCTGACCAGGTGGTGGCACAGTGGATGGAGCATTGGACTGGGATGCGGAAGACCCAGGTTCAAGACCCCGAGCTTGCCAGCTTGAGCGCGGGCCCATCTGGCTTGAGCAAAAGCTCGCCAGTTTGGACCCAAGGTCGCTGGCTCCAGCAAGGGGTGGCTCGGTCTGCTGAAGGCTCGCAGTCAAGGCACATGTGAGAGGGCAGTCAATGAACAACTAGGGTGTCGCAACGGCAACGAAAAGCTAATGATTGATGCTTCTCACCTCTCTCCATTCCTGTTTGTCTGTCCCTATCTATCCCTCTCTCTCTCTCTCTCTCTCTGTGTCCCTGTTAAAAAAATATATATATTTATAAAAGATTTAATAAAGTATAGGTCTCGTCTCAGATGTCTATCCCACTGGTAGTGGAATGAAGTGTGGTGCCAAGAGTTGTGAAGTCACATCTGGACTCAGCATGAACATGTATACTGACTGCCCAGAGATATGTTACACATGTAGCCTAAGGAGTGGGTTCAATGCTCCATATTTGCCACACTGCTCTACACAAAATAAGACAATAATAACAATTAGGAGAATGATTAGACCACTTGCAGTTACTACAGTCAGCGAAATTGTAAGAAATATACTGTATACATATGAAAAGAGAAGAAAAAGGGATGAAAACTCTCTTTCTGGCCTGACCAGGCAGTGGTGCAGTGGATCGAGCGTTGGACTGGGACGCAGAGGACCCAGGTCCAAAACCCGGAGGTCACTGGCTTGAGCAAGGGATCATAGACATGACCCCATAGTTGCTAGCTTGAGCCCAAAGGTCACTGGCTTGAGCAAGGGGCCATTGACTTTGTTGGAGCTCCCACCCCGGGTCAAGGCACATATGAGAAAGCAATCAGTGAACAACTAAGGTGCTGCAACAAAGAACTGATGCTTCTCATCTCTCTCCCTTCCTGTTAGTCCCTCTGCCCCTCTCTCTATCTCTGTTGCAAAAAAATAATAAAATAATAAAATATAATAAAAAAAATTCTCTTTATGCTTTGCTTATACATATTCATACACCTTTTTGTTTTTTTCATAGACATTCTTAAAAGAAAATACCAAATGGCTTTTGAGGGTAAATTCTCAGAACTATTTCCAAAGATGTTTAATCCCTTAAAAATGTTACTATGAAAAAAGGGAAAGAGGCCATCCTTCCAAGTCAGTTATCTTTCCAATGAAACACACAAATTCACACTCACGCTTCCAACAATCAGTATTATAAACCTGTGCTTATGCATTTGCATTTGGGCAGGGTTCAGTAGACTAGTTTGTCTCTGCTCCATTCAGCATCAGCTGGGGCAGTTCAAGAGCTGGGACTGGCTTGACAGCGGGGGGGCTGCATTTCTCTGACAGCTTGCTTACTCATGTACCTGATGGCTTGCTCACTCATGTACCTGACGGCTAGGGATTTAGCTTAAGTTGTTGGTCAAAACACTTAGATGTGGCCCCTCCATGAGGCTATTTGGCTTCCTCATAGCATGAAGTCTGATTTCTAAGAGCAAGTGTTCCAAGAGACAGGAAGTAGAGCTGCCAGTTTTGTAAGATCTAGACCTGGAAACTAAAATCACTTTATTGTATTCTAAGGGTAAAGTAGTAAGGGAGTTCAGATTCAAAGGGAGCGGTAGATACTACTCAGAGGAAGAAGAGTAAAAGAATTTTTTTTCATTAAAAAACACACAACAAATAAAAACTCATAGACACAGACAATAGTATGGTGATTACCAGAGGGAATAGGGTTGGGGAGAAGGAGGAAAGGGTAAAGAGGGGATAAATGATGATGAAAGGAGACTTGACTTGGGGTGGTGAACACACAATACAATATACAGATGAAGATGAAGTATTATAGAATTTTACACCTGAAACCTATGTAATTCTATTAACCAATGTCATCTCAATAAATTCAATTAAAAAGAAACAATTTTAAAACTGATAAAAATTGAGCCTGACCAGCCGGTGGCGGAGTGGATAGAGTGTCGGACTGGGATGCAGAAGAACCAGGTTCGAGACCCCAAGGTCGCCAGCTTGAGCGTGGGCCCATCTGGCTTGAGCAAGAGCTCGCCAGCTTGGACCCAAGGTCGCTGGCTCCAGCAAGGGGTTGCTTAGTCTGCTGAAGGCCCGCGGTCAAGGCACATATGAGAAAGCAATCAATGAACAACTAAGGTGTTGCAACGGCAATGAAAACCTAATGATTGATGCTTCTCACCTCTCTCCGTTCCTGTCTATCTGTCCCTATCTATCCCTCTCTCTGTCCCTGTAAAAAAAAAAAAAAAAAAACTGATAAAAATTAAAACTATAAAAATGGTTGAGAAACTGTAAGAAAAATAAAAGAGAAATAAAAACTCTATAAAATAAAGAAAATCACTCTATGTAAGATGGTAATTCAAGGTATGAAATGAATAAATAAAGGAAGTATGAAATTTGAGAGCACAAATAAAATAGGTATTGAGCATGTGTGATTTATACCCACTAATCTTCAGGATAAAAGATGTGGCCATATGTCTGAACACTCAAAACAGTTTGTGTCATAATAAATGAAAAGTTTAGATATAACACATTTGAAATTCCATGACAATTAAAAATAAAGGGCTGACAAAAAAATCTAATAAAGCAAAACCAACGTAGGAATAATCAGTGTAAATCTATGCAAATTATATATTTTGAACTAAAATATTATATTAATGAAGCCTACCATGAACTAATTATAATAATTTGTTTTAATATAACTCAAAATATTAGTCTTGTCAAGCTCTTTATCTTCTCTAAGGAGCAAAGATAGAAAATTATTATATCTGTCAGAAATAACAAATAACCAATAGTTTTTATTCTCTTTCTATAGTGAGTTCTGGTTCAATCAACTCACATAACACAATTAATAAAAATGAAAGCCAGTGTTTCCTGAGTTATTATGTATTAGCAATTATTCTAAGGGCTTTACATGTATTAACTTACTGAATGCTCAACATTAATATCCAATTTTTGCTAATGAGAAAAGTGAAGCATGAGAATTTCAGTGATTATCTAAAGTCACTCAGCTAGTAAACTAACTGAGGTAGTGACTCCAGAGAGCTCCAAATCAAACCCACTATATTCTATAAAAGGCAAAATGTAGCAGTACCCATAATTGAAAAAGCATTTTTCAAATTCCATAAAAACAATGGTTTCTACATATCCAGTAGAATCTTTCAAGCTGGATCATTTCATCACAAAGAGAGCGAGTTAAATAGAATAAAACAAAACTTGACTATTTCTCAAACCCTATCTCTTTGGAAACAGGAAGCAGGTCAAAGAGGTATAAATCAAAGAAACAGAAGATGAAAATAAGACAGTTGTAATACACAGCTTTCCTTTCTCACACTGTCTTCAAGTAAATGCAATGAGAAAGATTTATTGTCTAGGAGCAAACAGAGAGACTGTGGAGGATACTTTTATTAACAATGAAATCGTAAATGACCACCAACAAAATTTCTGTTGCGTGTGTTTATGAGGATCCATGCATAGTTCTCAAAGGCTTAAACTGGAACAAAGTTTCACTTTCCCACCTAATAAAGATCAAAATGAACTCCTCTTAGAGAAGAGATCTGCCTGCAAGAAAATGATAGAGGCTCAAGATTCACAATTTGCTTTTTAACATGATCAAATACCAGAAGACTGAATAAAAAGAAAATATTTAGGGATAGTTTTATAATGAAAATCAGAAAGAAATTAACTGTGAGTTTTCAACTGTAAGAATGTTCTCATACAATTAATCCTCCAGTTCAGGAATGTAAATTTCTAAACTTTTAACTTAACCCTGTAAAGAGATGATTAATTGGAGTGGGGGTGCCAAGGGATGCATTACTGATCCCCATTAAAAATATATACATATTTATACAAAGACAGAGGGAGAGAGAGAGAGAGAGAGAGTCAGAGAGAGGGATAGATAGGGACAGACAGGCAGGAACGGAGAGAGGTGAGAAGCATCAATCATCAGTTTTTCGTTGCTGTTGCGACACCTTAGTTGTTCATTGATTGCTTTCTCACATGTGCCTTGACCGCGGGCCTTCAGTAGACCTAGCAACCCCTTGCTGGAGCCAGCGACCCTGGGTCCAAGCTGATGAGCTTTTGCTCAAGCCAGATGGGCCCACGCTCAAGCTGGTGACTTCGGGGTCTCGAAACTGGGTCGTTTTGCATTCCAGTCCGAGGCTCTATACACTGCGCCACCTCCTGGCCAGGCCCCCATTAATATTTTTCAAAGACTTATGGTAATATATGCACTCATCCAGGCGGTAAAGATAGAGAGAGGTGATCTATAGAAGTTCTACAGAAACAAAATACAGTGTGTCCGTAAAGTCATGGTGCACTTTTGACCGGTCACAGGAAAGCAACAAAAGACGATAGAAATCTGAAATCTGCACCAAATAAAAGGAAAACTCTCCCAGTTTCATACCTATTCGGTGCAGTTCGATGTGGGCTCCATTTGTTGCCCTATACACATCCAAACAATAGTGTAGTTCTTGCCGTACACGGGTAAGGAGGTCTGGTGTAACAGAATGAATAACTTCTGTGATCCTCTGTGTTAAGTGATTAATGTCGTTGATACGTTCAATGTACACATGTTGCTTCACATAACCCCAAAAGTAAAAGTCTCAGGGCGTCAGATTCGGGAATTGTGGTGGCCATGGCTTGACAGAACCCCTGCCTATCCACTGCCGGGGGAATGTTCTATCCAGAAACTCATGAACAATGGTGGCATAGTGTGGAGGAGCGTTGTCCTGTTGAAAGATGACACCTTCTGGAAATTGTGGCACTGCATACAATTCCAACACGTCAAGATAGGTGTTTGCCGTCACAGACTGCTCTGCGAAAAAAAATGGGCCTATCACCTTATCATACATCATGCCACACCACACGTTCACTTTAGGGGTGTTGTTATGTTTGTACTCAACGTAGGCATGAGGATGTTCAGCAGTCCATATTCGGACATTATGGTGATGAACATGTCCACAGATATGGAAGGTCGCCTCATTGCTAAACACAGTCTTCTGCAAAAATCTTGCATCATTGTTGATCTCATGAAGCATATCTGTAGCAAGCACGTATTGTGTGAGTCTACCTACTGGTTTGATAGTGTGCAACAGCCGTAATTTGTACCCCGTAAAACAGAGACGTTTCTTTAACACCTTATGAACTGTAGTCTTGCTTAGGTGTAATTGTCGAGCACACGCACGCACAGATTTTTTAGGGCTCCTTAGTAGCTATCCCGTATAGCCTCTACAGCAACTGTGCCCACACTTTTGCAGCTTGCGAGCTACTTATAAGATGACCAAGTCAAAATGATCTACCTACAATAAAAATGCAAAACATAAATTTATTTCTTCTATATTATTATTATTTAAGTTACTATCATGACTACTTAATATTGTGTATTCTTCTTTCATCTTTCTCCTTCTCAGCTCTCTTTTTGGAGGAAAGTCAATGTCATAGTTTTTATGAACAGTCTGAAAAAGCCGCTCCACATTTCCCTTCTTTGGAATAGCAATGGCACACAGACAGATGAGGCAAATGCACTTAGAATATGACATAGTGAAAAAACTCCCCTCCCATTCTGTATGAAAGTGGTAGGTTTTAGGCTTCTTACTTGGACCAGCTACGGCACTCATTTTTATACCCTTTGTTGTATTTAGTCGTCTTTGACGACTGAGGTACCCTTTTAAGCAATGATGACAGCAAAATAAATTAAGAAAAAAGAAATAAATGTTTATATGTCTTTAGGCAAGTTGGAAATCAAGTTTCTTTTTATAAACATAAAATATATCTTTTAAAAGTTTAGTTATCATCTTGAATTATCTTTAGGATAAAAATGGCAGAAAATAAAAACATCAAACAATGACTCACACCTGATAGCAGAAATATATTGTGAAAATCCAGTGAATGAGGAGGAAGAGGTAAGTAGGTTGGGAATAGCTAAGTTCAGCCATTCATAAATATTTATTTACAACAATCAAACAATTCATATCCATAATATATTATGATATATTAGAATATATCATGATTCCTTTTTAAAATTTTTATTTATAAAGTTAAATCTAATGGGGTGACACTGATCAATGAAAGTACAGATGTTTCAGGTAAACATTTCTGTAGCATTTGAACTGTTGATTGTGTTGTGTGCCCATTCCCCAAAGTCACATCATGTTCCATCCCATATATTTGTTCCTCTTTAAAATAACTTCACTTTTATCTTGCCCGTGAGTCTCATTTTTTTTATCCCGCATATGTAATCAATAAAAAAAATATTATAGGAAAAGGGAGTAAATACTTAAGTAGTAGATATTTCATAAAATAAGAAATTCAAGTGGATAATATATAAGTGAAAAGCTACTAAATGTTTCTGGTAATTAGACAAATACAAATTAAAAGTAAAACGATTTAAGTTTGGTGAAAAACAAAAGTGTGACAATATCAAGTATCAGTGAGAAGGCAAAGCAAAGGGAGCTCTTATACATTACTGGTGGAGAAAGAAATTGGTATAACCAATCTGGAAAAGTTTCACATTGTCTAGTGAATTTGAAATTAAATATACCTGATGACACAGCAAGTCCACTCTTAGGTATGCAGTTGGAGAAGATCATATACAAGCATACCTGGAAACAGGCTTTTACAAGAATGTTCAGAGCACCCTAGCAGAAAGGTTTAATAAAATTGTCACGCCTGACCTGTGGTGACGCAGTGGATAAAGCGTCGTCGACCTGGGAACACTGAGGTTGCCAGTTCAAAACCCTGCACTGGTCTGGTCAAGGCACATATGGGAGTTGATGCTTCCAGTTCTTCCCCCCTTTCTCTCTTTCTCTCTCTCTCTCTCTCTCTCTCTCTCTCTCACTCTGTGTCTCCTCTCTAAAATGAATAAAATAAAAATTTAAAAAATTTAAAAAAAAACAAACAAAAAAACCAGAATTAACCTTGGAGCCTATGTGGGTTCCTTTAAAATATAAAATAAAATAAAATAAAATTGTCACATGTTCATATAATAAAATAAATATATACCACAAAATCAACAAACTAGAACTACATGCAAATAGATTAGTCTTAAGAACAATGTTGAGAAAATGAAGGCCAAAGAGAACATATATTATATGGTTCTAGCTAAAAACAGGCAAAATTTAACTAGAGTGTATAGCAAGATGATTAAAACAATAAAGAAAAGCAAGAAAGTGATTACCATAATAATAAGATGGTGGTAGTTATGACAGAAAGGAGAATACGAAGGCTCCTGAGGTGCTCGCAAAGTGTTGTTTCTTGATCTGGGTGGTGTAACACAGTTATATGTACATAATAATTTGGTTATCAGTGCACTTACATACTTTTCTCTGTATTTCATATTACAAAAGGTTAAAAAGAACAATCCTAAGGGAAATTGTGAAATGCTGACCAATTTATGAAAAATACAAAAGAGATGAATGATTTTAAAAAGACAGAGCACCTTTTATATTCTAGGTAGTATGCTAAATGTTGAATATAATGGTATACAAAAGAGACAGCCTGACTTTGTAAAAGTCTGAGACAAAAGTCAAACAATCATGAAAGTCATATTTAATTAAAAACTGGTTGATAGCTATGATAGAAAAGTTCACAGTGATTCAAGAGATGGTGACACAATCTAGTGTTAGGTGTCAGGAAGGCTTCCTTGAGACATGACATTTAAGCTGAAACCTTAACAAGAAGTCTAAATTAACAATAAGTACAAATTAAGCATTTCAGACAGATGTAATAACCAGCAAAACCAGACACTAAAAGCAAGCCAGTGTGGTTCAGTCTTCTGGTCCAATATGAGGCTGCAGAAGTAGACACGGGAAAGTCCGGAAACAACTTGCAGCCAAATTAAACACTCTGAAATTTGACCATAGGGCAAGTGGAAGGCACTGTAAAATTTGTGTAGGGGATTGATAGGTTCCCATTTACAGTTTAAGATTATTCTGGATACTATGTTAGAAATGGATTATAGAGTGCTAGTCTATGGACAGATGAGTTAGAAAGCTACTGCAATGGCCTAGGAAATAAATGCTAATGACCTGCATAAAGTGAAGGCAGTGAAAATGGGATTGAAGAAGAATTAATAACATATTTTAGGAGGCTACAGAGGGTGCTGATAAAAGGAATGTGACAAGTGAGAAACTTGCCAAATTGCTGTTTTGACCAACTAGAATGATGTAATGGAGGGACAATGAATGAAGAACAGAATGAGGATGGAGGCAGGAAGGTAAGTCAGTACAGTCTCACTTGCTTGACATCCAACTAGACATGACAGGAAGTCAGCTATATAAGCCTGAAGTTCAGAAGGAAGGTAAGGGGTGGAATTAAAAGCTGTTGTACACAGATATACCTGAAGTCCTGGGAATGCAAGAGAACACTTAAGATGGAAATATAGAGAGGGAACCAGGAGAGTACAGGACCATTCTGTGAGAAACATTTATGAATTAGGTTTAGAAGGAGGCCAAGAAGGAGCTTATTAATGGATTAAGAATGAATAATAGCAATGTGTGGCATGGAGGACAATTATCTGGTTAATAAACCTAACTCTAAATACAATTGTAAGCATGAAAGATAGTCTTTGTTAGTATAATGATCACATATAGAAAATAACTGAAAAATTTTCTAAACATTGGTTATGTAAAATTCATACTTTTATGCAAAGGCAAACAATATCCAAAATGAATTTATCCTCCTCCAACCCTGTTCATTATTCCATTCTTCCTCTACCTTGTTTTATATTAATTAGATAGTTTTACCTCTCTTATACTGTCATTTTTTCAGCCTACATGTTAGTAAATTCATAAACACTATTTTTCCTTTGCCCTGTAATGAGTTTCACATTCCTCTCTTTGTGGACACCAGCAGTATCTTCAAAAGCCTATAAGCCTTAATGAGCACCTACTGTGTGCTAGTCACTCTCCAAGGGTGGGTATATATTATTAAACAACAGGCAAAATTCCTGCTCTTATGGAGCTCGCTTTCTAGTAGAAAAGCCTGATGCTAAGCCACTAATCAGATATAAAATATAATGTTAGAGAGTAATGAATGCTATTAAAAAATAGGGCAAATAAACTATGAAAGAAAGAATAATAAGATATGGCACTCCACCTTCACCTACGCCTCTATCAAGTTCATGTGTACCTGTAGCTGTCACCTCTTCTGCTTTGTACTCAGTACTTGTTTCCGGGCTCTCAGCTCTAGGAGGCAGGGATCATGACTCTGTATCCCTCCAGCTCCTCTCATCCTGCATGTATATAATTCAAATGTACCAGTTTTTACTAAGCAATCAGTGCTCCAATAATACCAAGAAATTTTAATTCACTTTTAATGATTACTGGCAATAATTAAAATGTAAACAAAATCTCTCATTTGCTCATTTTTTTCCTGCTATGGCTATTTTTCTCTCATTACACCTTAACTATGACACATGTTCTTATAATGTTTATGAATTAGTTGATGGTTATGATAATAGCAAATCGTACTGTGTCTGAATCACCACTTTTGTTCTCTGGCTAGATGGGCTGTCATCTTTATCAAGAGGTGCATTTTGTTAGTATTGGCTAAATTTAGCAAGGTATTAAATTGTGCTAATGTTTACTCTTTGGTTTCTAAGTATAACTGTTATATTTTTAACATGCCTTTGATGACTAAAAGTGGCAGTTAAATAAATAAATAGTCAGACTGAGGAAATAACTTCTAACACTGGCACAAACAACCAGGTGCTCAGAGCATCTGCAGTCAATCTCAGCATGGGGATGGGGGACTGACAGAACGTCTACTTTGAAAGAGCTCCTTGAGGTATTGTGTATCCTTCACTGAGCAACTCAACCTCTGGCACAATCTCAAGTCACTGAGAAGAAAGATACAACACAGAGAGATTATTCAACATGTAAAAATTATATGAGCAATAAAAGGCAAATCCTGAATTAGAATTTGGGACAGCTATCTATTGTCCTGCCAGGGTGCTTTCCACTATATCTTGCATTTTTGAAACTGGGTCTCCCCAAAGCCTATAACATAGAGTAAGTGAGATAAAAAGATCTTCTGATAATCAGAGTTAAAGAAATTACTTCAGGGCTGACCAGGCAGTGGCACAGTGGATAGAGTGTCGGACTGGGATGCGCAAGACCCAGGTTCGAGACCCTGAGCTCACCAGCTTGAGCGTGGGGCCCATCTGGTTTGAACAAAAAGCTTACCAGTTTGGACCCAAGGTCGCTGGCCCCAGCAAGGGGTTGCTCGGTCTGCTGAAAGCCCACGGTGAAGGCACATGTGAGAAAGCAATCAATGAACAACTATGGTGTTGCAACGGCAACGAAAAACTAATGATTAATGCTTCTCGCCTCTCTCCGTTCCTGTCTGTCTGTCCCTATCTATCCCTCTCACTGACTCTCTCTCTGTCCCTGTAAAAGAAAAAAAAAGAAAAGAAAAGAAATTACTTCAGGATTTCCTAAAATCGAAAGTATGCTAATGTATGTTGAGAATCTGTAAAAGTGGTAATGTACGATTTTCAAACATACTTGGTGACCCCCCCCCCCTTTTAACACAGAACTCTTAGAAAAACAACACAGGAAATAGTTTGGGAATTTAAGTCAGTGTCTTTTATTTTTAATTTGTTTTGACTTTAATAAAACAATAATATGAAGCCTAGGATACATAGTTTACTTATCATAAAGATATATAATATCTGAATAAAATAAGTAATGTCTGAATGAGTTTATATATCAAATAATTTAATCTGTGAGGCAATTATTAATTTCTAGTTAGTGGTAGGTCAGGTCCTATGAGTTGATTAGCTATATAGGGTATTTTGATCACTTAAGAATACTGGTCATTGCAGCAAACATCATACTAAATGGACAAAGATTAAAAGCAATCCCCTTAAGATCAGGAACCAGGCAGGGTTGCCCACTTTCACCACTCATATTCAACATAGTTCTGGAAGTCCTAGCTACAGCAATCAGACAAGAAGAAGAAATAAAAGGCATACAAATTGGAAAAGAAGAAGTAAAACTGTCATTATTTGCAGATGATATGATATTGTATATTGAAAACCCTAAAGTCTCAGTCAAAAAACTACTGGACCTTATAAATGATTTCAGCAAGGTGGCAGGATATAAAATTAATACTCAGAAATCAGAGGCATTTCTATACACCAACAATGAAATATCAGCAAAAGAAATTAAGGAAACAATCCCCTTCACTATTGCAGCCAAAAAAATAAAGTACCTAGGAGTAAATTTAACCAAGGAGGTTAAGGACTTGTACTCGGAAAATTATAGAACATTGATAAAAGAAATCAAGGAAGATACAAACAAGTGGAAGCACATACCGTGCTCATGGCTAGGAAGAATAAACATCATTAAAATGTCTATATTACCCAAAGCAATTTATAAATTCAATGCAATACCAATTAAAATACCAATGACATACTTCAAAGATATAGAACACATATTACAAAAATTTATATGGAACCAAAAAAGAACACGAATAGCCTCAGCAATCTTAAAAAGAAAAAATAAAGCACGAGGTATCACTCTTCCTGATATCAAGGTTTACTACAAGGCCATTATACTCAAGACTGCCTGGTACTGGCATAAGAACAGGCACATAGATCAATGGAACAGAACAGAGAACCCAGAAATAAACCCACAGCTTTATGGACAACTGATATTTGACAAAGGAGGAAAGAACATACAATGGAGTAAAGACAGCCTCTTTAACAAATGGTGTTGGGAAAATTGGACATCTACCTGCAAAAAAATGAAACAGACCATCAACTTACACCATTCACAAAAACAAACTCAAAATGGATAAAAGACTTAAATGTAAGCCGTGAAACCATAAGCATCTTAGAAGAAAACATAGGCAGCAAGCTCTCCGACATCTGTAGCAGCGGTATATTTGCCGATTTATCTTCATGGGCAACTGAAATAAAAGGCAAGATAAACAAATGGGACTATATCAAACTAAAAAGTGTTTGCACAGCTAAAGACAATAGGAACAGAATAAAAAGACAAACCACACAATGGGAGAACATATTCGACAACACATCTGATAAGGGGTTAATAACTAAAATTTATAAAGAACTTATAAAACGCAACACCAGGAAGACAAACAACCCAATCAAAAAATGGGCAAAAGAAATGAATAGAAATTTCTCCAAAGAGGACATACAGATGGCCAATAGGCATATGAAAAAATGCTCAACATCACTAATCATTAGAGAAATGCAAATTAAAACCACAATGAGATATCACCTCACACCAGTCAGAATGGCACTTATCAGCAAAACAACACAGAATAAGTGCTGGCGAGGATGTGGAGAAAAGGGAACCCTTCTGCACTGCTGGTGGGAATGCAGACTGGTGCAGCCACTGTGGAAAACAGTTTGGAGATTCCTCAGAAAATTAAAAATCGAACTGCCTTTTGACCCAGCTATCCCACTTTTAGGAATATACCCTAAGAACACCATAGCACTGTTCGAAAAGAAGAAATGCGCCCCCATGTTCGTGGCAGCATTGTTCACAATAGCGAAGATCTGGAACCAGCCCAAGTGTCCGTCAGAAGACGAGTGGATTAAAAAGCTATGGTACATATATACTATGGAATACTACTCAGCCATAAGAAACGATGACATCGGATCATTTATAACAAAATGGATGTACCTTGATAACATTATACGGAGTGAAATAAGTAAATCAGAAAAAATGAAAAACTGAGAACAGCACGATTACATACATAGGTGGGACATGAAAGTGAGGTTATGAGACATGGACAAGAGAGTGGTGGTTATGGGATGGGGGGAGGGAGGGAAGAGTGGGATAGGGAGGAGGGGAGGGACGCAGGGAAAACCAGATTGAAGGTGACAGAGGACAATTTGACTTTTGTGATGGGTATGCAACACAATTGAATGATAAGATAACCTGGAGATGTTTTCATTGTACATATGTACCCTGATTTATTGATGTCACCCCATTAGAATTAATAATAATAATAATATATATATATATATAAAAAAAAAAGAATACTGGTCATTGCATGTGCATTTCTACACATACAAAAATAAATTCTATGTGCTTAACTTAGTTATAAAATAAGGCAAATTAATGGTATATTTTTTAACAGATTTTGGTGAGTCTTTAAAGATGTCCACATATCTAGAATTAATCGTGTTTTATTCCCATATTATGATAAGGCGTTTGAAATCTGAATTTGCGGCAAATGTTTAAATTTTAATTCTTCCTTTGACAACAGGAATATTTGATTTCAACTGCTTTAAAACAAACTCTAAAAATCAATAACAAAGAGGACAAAGTAGTTTTGAGACTGTTAAAAATAGGTACTAAAATGCTGCCTGCCGGTTAAGGAGCTGTGGTAAATAGGTCAGCTCAAGGTCCCCGGCAAACATCTTGTTTGTGTCCTAAAGCCTTGTTTGCTGCATGCCCTATGCTCTCAGTAGGCTCTTCCTACTCAGGCTAAACATCGGGCCACTGCACCCTATCGATCTTCTTTAAATCTCCAGAATAATAAATTTCAAGGAAACACAGCAGAAGCCGACTAAAGCCCTTTAATTACATCACTGCTGAAAGGAAATCATTGATCAATGGCATTAGGGGAAAATAAACTGCCCCCAAAACCAGATCAAAGTCAATAAAATAGCTGACTAGCTGCCCCATTTGGGACTTCTGCTAGATTAGTGCTCATGGACAAGCAAAAGAGATGATTCTAACGCATGCTGCTTACTATCTTTTTGAAGCTCTCCCTGGCAGGTGTCATGCTCTGAGCATGGTTTTTTATTACTCTAATTAAATATAATATTATCAACAGATCTTCATATTGATCCTTAAAATCACCCCTTCTAAATGAAAAATTAAAAGCCTAGAGAGAGGGCCTCATTGGGTACCAGGTGACTTTAATGATTTACTCCTTTATCAATTTCTTCATGTTGTATTATTCTAGTATTTATCAATATCAAGGTACCAATTAGCTCAGAAATTTTAAATAACATACAAAATAATAATTTTATAATTTGCTCTTCCTGAAATCAAGTTCTTTTTGGTTTACATGAAGTTATATTCCTTGGTTAAAATGTAAATAAATAATTTTTTTATTCAGTGCTGCTAACTGAGCTGGCACTACTTTACTGATGGTATTATTTAAGTACAGTGCCCAATACATTTAATGCAGCAAGGAAGAGAATTCTTTTCTTTCATGTAATTAGTTCAGAAAATTATGTAAACATTTTAAGAAAATTTTATAACAACTTGTAAACTTGTTTATAGTTTTCAAATAGGCAAGATTATTAAAATCCTAATAATTCTGTACGCAGATTTCAGGATGTTTTCTTCTGCTTAAGAATAATAATCTACAAACAAATTTGAAAGCCTCAAACCACTTTTCAAAAAAGAAAGCACACATCTATAATGTTAATATTTATAAACGTATTGGCACTGAAATTTTCATGTAAATCTTAGCATTCTATGATAATAAAATGTAATGTTATTTTTAAATTAAATTTGAGAATAATGTAAATTTAAGAACATACAAGGGGAAACCTAAAATACTATAGACAATGACTTATTCATGGATATTATTTTAGCCACTTGACCCAGTAAAGCTAATAGCCATGCCTTCTTGCCATTCTACATTTCTTCTTATTCATTCCCTATTCCCTCAGGTAGTTCTCATTGCTAATGCCCAAACCGCATCAACCTGTTGTTTAGCAAATCTATGAAAAGGCTAGCCTGCTGGCTAATTTACCAAGGGATTAAAGCCCTGAAACCACTTCAATCTGCTACTTTGTTTCCATGTAAAATCCTTATCCATGACACTGGTCCCCGCATGTTAAAATTGAAAATCTCTTTAAAAGGAAGAAAAATTCAATGTAAAACTGTTTAAGAGAGAAACTGTATGCCAAAAATAATATACTCTGCACCCGTAAACAGTGTTATGAAGTTGCATTCAGTTGGTCAAGTCCTGCATTATACAGTAAAAAGAATTTCAGGTTAAACGTTTGCAATTTCATGAAATTAACAGAATTAATAATGGCATCAATGGTGGTATAGGGGAAATGAGGATTAATGTAGAACTGTTTATAGATATGGTTCATCACTGCAGCATAACATTTAATTTTAACTCAATTTGTATGTATTTTGTTGAATAACAAAGGACTATGGTAACTGCATTGATTCACACTGGAAAATGGAGGTTCCAAAACACAAGCAATTCTGAGTTTCTGATTTAATAATAATGGAGACCTAAAGGTTCATTATTCTAATAAAAACTGATAGATACACATAGCAATTACTTTTACTACATGACAAAATTTGTTAGCCATTTTTTAAATATCAGAATAAGCTTTAAATTGATAGATTTATACAGAAAACATTTACATTTTTCCTGCCCCGTTAAAGTTTAATCATTTATAGTCCAGAAATAATCATAGCACTATCTTCCTTAAATGATTTCTTTACTCCATGAAAATCACTACAATAGTTAGCATAAAATCTGTGCTAAGAGGCCATTAAGATATTTTTAAAAAGTTTATATTTTTAAGATTGATTACCTAAATTGAGTCAGAGCAAATAAATGTAGTGAACCTACATGTATGCCAGTGGTTCTTAACCTGAGTTCTATCGAACCCTAGGGGTTCGATGAGTCGGTCTCAGGGGTTCGGAGAAGCCTCTGCCGCGGAGGCCAGAATAAAGTAATACCGTAATGTGTTGTGAGTTCATGCACTTTGTTGGTTTTGTTCTTTGAGCAAGGTGATGTTCATGCACGGCTCATTTTGTGCACCAGTAAGAAAACATATACCTACCTATGTCTTGAATTTGGAAAAAAAATCACATTTTATTTATCACTAAAGAAGGGTTCAGTGAATGCGCATATGAAACTGGTGGGTTCGGTACTTCAAAAAAGGGTTAAGAACCACTGATGTATGCCTTATTGAAAACTAAATGACTAAATGCAAGCAGATATTCATTACGTCCTTCAGTAAATCTGTTTCACCAGTAACTTCAGGGGTATCAGAATTAAGTAGAATTGTACATTAAAGAGGGTAAGTTTCCATTTTAGAGTAATCTCACTTAACTCCCCCCTCACCAATCAAGAACAAATTTCAGTAAATTTACAGACAACCCACTATATCATAATATTTCACTGATGTTTACCTATTACAACCCCGAGAAACGAGGGAGAAAGAGCACAATGACAAAGCAATTGAAATTGTAGTTTACAGTAGTGACCTGGAATAGACCAGTAGAGGGAAAGACAAACACAGTTTCTTTCCCCATTTCTTTACTATCATGATTAGTGTCCCTTGTACCCACTGGTGCCAACAGCACAGACTTGCTGGAATAAAAAACAATGTCAGCAATATATGTGTCGGTGCTAAAGACTTAAGAGAAAATAAATGTGCTCTAAGTTAGGGTCTGTGTGATATTCAAATTCAAAGTGCTTCACATAAGGACAGGATACTCAAGGTCCCATTGCAATCACAATTTTATTATAGTAACAAATATGAAATCCTGACTGCCAATAAAAATACTGAATTTGATACACTTCTGTGCAAAATTCATGACCTTGAAGGGATACTCTGCAGGCTGTCATCTCCAAGGACTGCAACGGATTTGTCTTTAGAGAAAAATGTTTAGAGTACAAATTACTGTGATGTCGTGTTGTTAGCCTGTGCTTAAGACCCCTGCCCTAATTCAAGTTAGACACCAGAGGGACTGGTCCATAAGAGGAAATAAGATCTCTGCCCTTACTTAAGTTAGAAACCAGAGGGACTGGTTCATAAGAGGAACTGAGGCTTACCAGCTATAGCCACAACTGAACAAGAGAAATATTGTACCAGGCTTGTGCAAGGTTGAGGTTTACTTCTGCTAGTATAAGCAGGATGCAGTTCTCAGAGTTCAGCTTTTTGCAGGAACTGTAAGAAACTGGTTTTATATTTTTGGAATCTTACATCCTTACAAAATGTTGTACAAATATGCTAAACTAACTGTTACTTTGTGGTTTTTGTCTTTAAATACTTCCTTCCCCATGGCTCTGGGCGCCCCTCTCTGCTTCTCTGTGTAGATTGCAGATGCACGGTCCATCCACTGGTCAGTGAATAAAGGCTTTTCCAAAGTTTCCGAAATTTGGGCTCTGACTCAGTTTCTCGCAAGTTGCACCGCAATAATTACCAAATATATTTTTTTGTAAGTTTTCACATTTGAAATCAAGAAATGTAAATTATTTTTCTGAGTTGACATGTATTGACAAAATTCATATAAGCAGAATATTGAGAGGCCTGTTAATCAAATTTTATAATAATTAAATATATTTTAAGTATTTCTTTTCTACCAAAACTAGTATGAATTTTTTCCTTACACTTTAGACCACAGATTGGCATGTTAAATTTTTATAAGGTCCAAGCTAACAATCATTAAACAAAAATCTCTTAAGTTACTCATAAAATATAAACATTTATATTAATAAACAATACTAGCAAAATAACAACTTCAATTTCATCTTAATTAAGCAATAGAAAAAATGGTTTGTTAATTTTCCTTTATTTTAAATAAGTCAAACAAAAATAGCAACTAGAAAAACAGGGTGGTTTTCTAAGTTTATATTTCTGTTTGAGTGAATTTCCTAAAACCAAATTTCTGAGGCATCAAACAACTGCTAAATTTCATTTCTGATTAAAAAATAAAGTTTAAAGTAAACAGATACATTACTGATCACATCCTTCTTATGTTCATAGAAATACCCCCCCTATTTTTACTTAGAGAAAAAATTGAGACTAAGCTATACAATGAGAATAATTTCTACCAACCCCCATAATTCACTAAAACAGGCTGCTGCTGTATCTCTAAAAAAAGGAAGCAAGACATTGGATACAAAGCTTCAAGGAACTATTATTACACACTTTTCCAGTCCATTAAAAGAAAGTAATTTAATCAGCTTATAGTTTCTCAGGAAAATCTCATTCAGAGAAATTTTATTGCCAGCTATCTAAATAGTAAATACCTATTATCCTCTCAAAATGCATTTTTGCTTGCCAAAGGCAAACCCACTGCTGTTACTGTAGAGCTCTGTCAGAGAAACAAGAAGCTAAAAAGGTTATAAAGATACCATTAACGTCATGGGACTGTCTTGTCGGGACTCAAAAATGCTTAGTAATTGAAGGTTTTATTCAAAGTGTATTAGCACCCACATAAACAGCACAGTTAATATGATGCTTTAGGCTTTATTTTGTTACAGCCCAGCCAAATCACCTACAAACAGCTGAATACTGGAAATGTATCTGCTGCAGAGCACAACCCATTTTATCATCTGGTTCTAGCTCGAATCTTTGAAGAAAATGTCAATAACAATGTCAATAACACATACAGCTTAAAGGCAAATCTAGATCCAACCAATGAGAAAAACAAAGAAGTATAAAAGATAACTAACTGGTCCTGACAAACATGTGACTTTAATAGAAGTAAGCAAAGGGCAAATGCTCTGGATTTGATTTATGTATTCTAATTTAAAAAGAAACTTCTTATGACATAGCTTATATTAGTGTTCATTAATATACAAAATTATGAATGATTATATGGAAATAGACAATAAGAAAATAATTCCTCTTCTATCATATTACTTGTTAATCCATTGATGACTTACAGAAATATGATCTTTCTTGCCAATATTCTGCTTTTGGAGCTATTGGACTAATTACACAAAAATGTTCTAGTAAGTTTTTAAAATATATCAAATATATAATACAACTCTTGAAGTTATTCACTTTTCAGATCTAACAATCATATAAACAATAAACATTTTAAAGAAAATCTTTTAAAATTTATTTGCCTTAAGTATGTGACTATTGATTATACTGTGCCTGTACTTCCTTCTAAATATGAATACACAAAGTTTATAAAAAGTAGCCTGATGAAGGACTGATGTCCTGCTTTCAATAAAGCAACTATTAGCAGAGTAGTAGAGAAAGAAAAAGTTCTTGGTAAGGTATTTTCTGACTGGGGAAGAAACTGAATGGTCAAACTTTAAGGACAGTGTATATCAAATAAATAATGGAAGCATAGCAATAATTAAACTACTTACAGTTACTCAAATTGATTCTTCTAACACAAACAAACCTACTGATGAATTACTTTTTGCCTTCAAAGCCTAGATTTGGCTAAATCTCCATTCATTTTTCCTAAACTACTTGCATGATTCCTTTTTCTCTACACCTGTATAAAATCTGTTACACTTAGCATGGGGATGACACTAGCCAACTGAGCTACCCAGCCAGCGCCATTATCCTTAGAACTTGTTTTTCTTTTTTAAGAGAGAGAGAGAGAGAGAGGAAGGGAGAGAGATGAGAAGCATCAACTCATAGTTGTAGCACCATAGTTGTTCATTGTTTGGTTCTCATCTGTGCCTTGACTGGGGAGCTCCAGGTGAGCCAGTGACCACTTGCTCAAGTCAGTGATCTTGGACTCAAGCCAGCGACCATGTGCTCAAGCTGATGAGCCAGCACTGAAGCCTGATGAGCCTGGGACCTCAGAGTCCCAGGTCAACACTATATCCACTGTGCCATCAGTGGTCAGACCATTATTCTTAAGTTTTAATGCCTCCTACAGATTCATGCTACCCAGTGTGGGTACTCCTCACACTGCTCATCCCTTACCTCCTCCACTCCTGTCTCTAACTCTCTCTAGAGAGCCTCACTAAATGCCTAATATTGCTTGCCCTCCTGCCACCTTCAGTTCACGGTTACCAAGTCATCTGATAAATATACCCCATTTCTGAGC
Source organism: Rhynchonycteris naso (assembly GCA_037038555.1). Taxonomy (NCBI): domain Eukaryota; kingdom Metazoa; phylum Chordata; class Mammalia; order Chiroptera; family Emballonuridae; genus Rhynchonycteris; species Rhynchonycteris naso. Next base: position 180,013,898 of record CM072995.1, on the reverse strand, counting down.
TTCATCCAATCTCAGTATCCACTCCATCCTTAACCTCAACCCCTCTCTGAGCTTATAGAAGTACTAAGCTTCTCAGTTTCTTTAAAATTCTCACCAATTTCTAATTATCAATTGAACCCAGTTTTTCAATCTCTATTGTTCATTATCTCAGATTACTTACCATGGACATGTGTATATAAAATATAAGTTGCCATGATACAACACACTTCTATTAATCTGCATTTATGTTTTCATTCATTAATTCATTCACACATATACGTGTGTGTATATTTACATGTATATGTACAATTTTATTTCAAAATGTGAAATACTAAGAAAAAGTTGGAAATATTTAGTTTAGTATCTGAAATTGAGCTTTATAGCTTTGTCCAAAATTTAATAGTTACCAATGTACCTATTTGCCCCACTTTATTCTCTAATGAAACAATCAGACTATTAAATAGGTAAACATTTTTAAAAGAAATAGTAATTTTTATGTTAATGGTCATGTAAACACTCTGTTCATTTCCCCATTATTTCATATGGAATAATTTCTGATCTTTAAATGGTTTAACACAAACTTATTTACTATAAGTATCTGTTATATCTGACTACTTACTTCACTATGTTTTCTATCATAGTTGATCTATGTTGTAAACAAATAAAAATAACTTACTACAAATTACTGTCCTTTCTTGTCTCCCTTATATTAGCAAGAAAACTGCACTGATTTTTAAAAATTGTGTAGATAAGTTGTATTCTTTCAAATTTTATTTCAGAAAGGAAAAATGGTGCTACAGAATACTTATCATACAAATAAACCTGTAAGGACCTACGCAATCGAGAACCATCAATCTAAAAATAAGTCACACCAGTCTTTTTTCCCATTCTTAAGTTAAAAATCACTCAGCACATCTTTGTACATGGTAGGGAGTAAGCGAAAGCCAGGTTTCTGGTTTCTAGCTATGTAACATTGGTAACATTACTTTATTTCTCTGGGCCATTATTTCCTCATCCATAAAATGGGGATAATAATATCCACTTAATGGCTGATGTCAAGATTAAATGAATTATTATATAGTATCTGCAAGAGTGCTTGTCACATAATAATTGTTTTTAAATATTATTTTTGTTTCTTTTTATTATCATATTGTAGGTCAGAATATTCTTTCTTATTTAAAAAAAATAATACCAATTACCTGAATGAGAATACTGATCAGCACAAAAAGATGTGAGAAATGCAGGCATGGCTTCTTTTTCTAAAGAGGTGAGAACTTTAGAAAAACATACACTTGAAGAAAGAGTGATGTACATTTCTGATCAGTAGGGAAATCTACGTTGGACAAGTGAAATGTCTAGGAAATTATAAGGAGAAGGGGGCAACATCATTCTCGTGTCAAGTTTAACTGTTTTCAGGACCCTCACTTATTTTTCCCCAACTGGAACTAATCGTTTTTTCTATAACCCTTTGTCCTTACCCATCATTTGTAGAATAACTCTGGCTTATGTATAGTTGTATCTATGTCTGTTCTTCCACGTTGGCCACAAACCTCAAGGGTAAGGATCATAATGTCAAATTTTGTCTCCTATAATGCCTGGTAAATTGTAAAAATGTAGCTACCTTTATTATTCAGTCTTACTTATGTTGCCATTTTTAATCAATGAGACTTTTGACAAATGCTTTAACTTCTAAGTCTTTCTAACTAAGCCTCATTTACTCATGTTTAAATACGGGAATATTAATATCTGCACATGAGAAACATGAAATAACATTGAGATGTTTTGAAAATGTAACAGAATACATAAATGTAGAGTGATATTATGCTAATATATCAAAGGTTATTTTTCTACAAATATGTTAAGGTTTGTTAATCTGTTTAAAGTGATTTCATTATGTGGAAGAATAAATTTTTAAAAACAAAATACTTTTCTACAATTTAAATAAAAACCAGAAACAAAGTAATGCACATAAGAAACTTTTACATTAAGTTTGATAAAATACATCTATTCATATAAATATAGGAAGCTTCCATTGTAGTCAGCTAATGTCTGACAGATATTAACAAACTGAATTATTGTGCTCAGTAAATACTGCTTCCCAGTATCGCTATTTACTTCACTGATGACTTCTTCATACCTCTTTGGCACTTCAAGTACATTAAACAAAGTTTCTTAGCCTGTCAAAACAATAGATTATGCTCCTGTGCATTCTTTTTATCACTGTTACTAAAGTACTTCCAGTATATGAATGTGTGTGTTCGCGTGCATGTCTTAACAGCCTCTAGTGAGGACAGATAGTCATCCAATTCTGAGAAGGCTCATTTCATAAATCAATATTTTTTTAAACATACATTTTAAGACATTGATACAAAGAGGACATTTTCTCTTTTGCTCTCCAACAAAATCCTTGTCCTTATTTTTGTTCATAAAAGGTTTTCCTAACATTCTGTCTGGGTTTAGAATATATGCAATATCAATATTTTAAAACACAGTTTTCCCCTCCATATTTCACAGTAATTTAAATGATGAACAAAGCCTGAAGGCATCGTGACAAACTATGAAATTTTAGAAGTAAACACTATAGATAACCAATGAATTTGGTGTGGATATTTCATTCTTATACTCTAGTTGGCTTAAAATATTTGTATTTTTAACAAGCTAAAGAAGCTATTTTAAAACTGTTATGACTACTATTTGACTTGTAGACTGCTTCTATTTCTTACCAACCAAACAGTATTTACTTGATTATACTGATCCTTTTTAAAGTTCCCAAATTGCTGTATCTGTATTCTAGGTCAAAAGTTAAAGTGGTCCAGAATCCAATGCCATTAAAAATAGCCAAATGGAAGTGGAAATGATTTCTGATTAAAAGTTTTATAGCCTGGCCTGTGGTGGCGCAGTGGATAAAGCGTCGACCTGGGAACACTGAGGTCGCCAGTTCAAAACCCTGCACTGGTCTGGTCAAGGCACATATGGGAGTTGATGCTTCCAGCTTCTCTCCCCCCTTTCTCTCTCTCTCTCTCTCTCTCACTCTGTGTCTCCTCTCTAAAATGAATAAAATAAAAAAAAAAGTTTTATAACTGAATGTGATTAAATAGTTTTTAAATGCCTATCTTAGTCATAAAGTGAAGTTAATTCTGATATTTTTATTTGAGATATATAGAAGTAGGTATTTCCCTAATTACTCAAAGTTCACATTTGGATAATAATTTAGTTGATATACTATAAATTATCCTTAAAAATTAATCTTAAAAAATTATAGAAATAATATATAAGAAAATCTTGCTTAATTCTAAAGGTCTATCTATATATATACACACACACACTCACACACATAAATTTAACATTGGATATTCACTTTATGTGCTCTAAAATCCTCAACTGGGGTAGGATGCAGAATGTTTGGAAAATAACCAAATTTTTTTCTCAAAGACCTCTGTAATTTATAAATTTTGTCTTAGTATAATCTGGGTTATAAAATTCTTACATTATTTCATTTTCTGACCCCATTTTTAGAGAAAGCATTGTAACTTATAATATCTTACAGGAAAACTATAAATATGACAATAAATTCTTTTAGTCTACCTTGTGACTAAGACTATTATCATTTCTGCATACTTTTTCAATGTTGGTACAAACCGAACCACACACTGCATTTTTTTAAAAATGAAAAGGTCACCAACAGATGTAATTTCCACATGAGCTGGGTTATACTATACTTTGTTATACAAAGCAAGAATATGTACTTCACAAAGTTTTTGTTTTTCATATATTTTTCCTAGTTCACTGTTGCCTATTCAAATTACTAATTTTATTACCATGTACCACCATGGGCAATAAGTCATTCTTTTCCATGATTTCACTATGATAGGTGATAAAATTTTTAAAAACTAAAACTATGGTCTTTGGATAGCTACATTAAAATAACCAATTAGAAAAATTAAAAATAATTTCCAAAATAAGTAACCAGCTCTATTTATCATATAACATATATATAGATATTACAAATACTCAGACAAAAGGAAGAACACTTTCACAGTAGGATGGATAAAGGAAGCACTCAGTAGGAAGGGGGCACTCACTCTTCCCTCCTTTGTAATAAAGAAGGTTCAGGGAAATAAATGACTAGGTTATAACAATAATGAATATGTACAAAAAAAGGACCATTTGCATTTTGGGAAAAAATGAAGAAGAGTTGGAACTCAAATCGCAATTTTTATATTTTTAAAATCAAGGAAAGAGAAATTTGGTGAGTGAATAACTCCACAGTTATAAAAATGTGGTGATATTCTGTTCACGAAACACAAAATTTAATCAGTTATTTATCGTAGACTAGACCACTGATGAAAAATTACAACAAAACAAAAAAGTCACTCCAATACAGCAGTATTTTTAAAGATATAAATAGACTTAAAATTTCCATATGTAGGTAAATATATCTATTTTTAGACAAGAAGTCTCAATACTGTCTCAACAGGTAATTTTTTTACAATAATGTAAAATTAATAATCTATTAATTAAGCACACAATCCATATAAGAAAAATTTCTGTCCTTTAAGACAAATGGAAAGGACATTTACAGGATTTACCCCACCACCACTACCACCTACATAGTAAATATAAACCTCTCTGTTTTGCCTTACAATTATTTAAAGTCACATTCAACCTAAACTCTCACTTTTTAATTTAGAAGATAATGTCAATATATATACCCGACAAAATGCAGTAACTTATATAGAAGACTTATTTGCAACTATTTATGATGGTTAAAATTCCAGTTTTCAGTAATTCAATTTTTCTGTAATATTTCTAAGTATTAAAAAATTAGTATCTTTCTTAGTGTGATACTGTTTGTCCAATGTTTTAAAATATCTGTAATGTGATTTATGTTTTGATATCTTCCCAGAAAGTTATGTTCTGCAAAAATAAAACCAACAAAAGAAAGCAATTTGGTCACAGACAGAACTCCTCTCCTCATCTTCATTTTAAAATCCTTGTACATTGTTATTATTTTAAGTCTCCTTTCCCAATTATTGGGTTATTATATTACTAGTAAGGTGGAGAAATTTGAATTTCCTCCAGAGTCAGTCTGGATCTTAGTTACTTCCAAGGGTCTCTGAAAGAGTTATTTTAGAATAAATCACTAAAATAAATAAACAAAGGGGGTGATGTGACTCCTTAGGAGAAATTGTAAGAGCTGTGTTGGGGGTGTCATAGCTTGGGCTACTATAACAAAATATCCCAGACTGGGTGACTTACACAACAGAAATATATTTTCTCACAGCTATGAAGACTTAGAAGTCCAAGATCAAAGTACCAACATGATTGCTTTCTAATGAGAACTCACTACCTCCCTTGTAGAAAGCCATTTTCTGGCTTTGTCCTCACATGGGAGGCTGTGAAAAGAGCAAATTCTCTGGTACCTCTTGAAATGAGAACACTAATCCCATCATGAGGATCCCACCCTTATTGTCTCATCTAGAACTAATTTTCTCCCAAAGGCCTCATCTCCAAATATTATTACATTGAGGGTTAGGGCTTCAACATACAAATTTGGGGTTCAGGGGGACAAAACTGAGTCAATACCAAGGGGACAAAGAAAAACAAGGGCAAAGGGAGACTGAAGGCATAGTCCCAGCCTTTCCTTGGATCCTGACTGCTTTTCTTTCTCCAGTGCAAAATTTCCCCTGCTCCCTCCCTTTTTTTCTTTTTCAGGGTCAAATACACTTTCTTAAGCACTGAGCACTCCTTCTTTAAGGAATCTGTTTTGTAATAGGACCTCGCACACCAATCATCCCACAGGAAAAAGACAAGATATGTCCTTTGCCAGTGCTGTTTTTTCTCAGGTAATATGCATCTGAGCACAAATTATAGAAAACCACTTATTTTTAAAAATAAAATATTATTAAAACTGGTATTTCAAAATTATACAAAATACATATTTTGTTAATGCCATTTTGCTCTACTCAATTACTAATTTGGGCTACATTAATTAATTTTAGACAGAGGGGCACTAAATAATGTTAGTTCATTCTCCTTCCTCTTCCTTCATTGTATTTTGCCTCACTTCTTCAAACTACTTTGCTAAAGTGAGTCTTCTATAACCCTTTCTTGGATCAAAAACCTACCAGCAAATACTTATCTGTTGTTACTGATTCCCTTCTATGTACATAACTGTTGGTTCCACAAGGCATTCCAAACTAAACAGTAAATTTAGTAACTAAATTTTCATATATGAACTTAAAAGATATATATATATATATATAGACTTCCCCAGAGATGGTTTCAAAACTTGTTAAGGAAGTGACGAGGGGAATTCTGGTCAAGATGATGGTATAGGTAAATGTGGTACCCGCATCTTCCCAGAACCACATCAAAATTACAATGAACTAAAGAACAATCATCATTCAGAACCAGCTGAAATCTAGCTGAATGGAAGTCCTAAAGCTAAGCATATAAAGGAGCCACACTGAGACTGTTAGGAGGGGCAGAGTTGTGGATCAATTTGGCATCACACCCATATGTGGTGGATAAAATGTGAGAAAGATATTTTGGCCGCAGAGGTCCCCTATAAGGAGCAAAGGGACCCAGCTCCACAAAAGGCCCCCAGCCCAGGTTTCAGTGCCAGAAAGTCCCTATAACTTCTGGCTATAAAATCCAGTGGAGATTATGGCTGGGTAAGATGGAGGGCTCCTAGAGTACCAGGCAGTTCCTTTTAAAGGGCTCATGCATGGACTTACTAGGACTTACTTCCTCTAAATTTCATCACTGATACAGTAGTTTGAAAGCCACCAGGGACATATGGCAGAAACTGAAGTGTCTGGCATCAAGTCAACAAATGGTGGAATACTTTTACCCAGAAAGAAGTGCACGCAGAGGCTGCTGTCCCTATTCTGAGCCCTTTCCCCACAGGGCCAGCAGGAGTGTGTCATATCTGAGTCTCTATCAACCTGGCTATCCTTCTTTGCCCCACCCTGGTAATTCCCTGAGACCCCACCCCACTCAAATTGTGAGTCCATCCAAGCCCTTTCCAGTAGCTTTTCCATACAAATGCCTTTTCTTGATTCATGCTTCTAACTTTCCTAAAAATTCTGAAAAAGCAGCAGCTGCCTTTAGTATGACCCATACCTCTTGTTAAGTGGCCCCAGGCAAGACACTAGTAGCAGTCAGCCAGGTTCTCAGCTTGGCCTCTTCTGGGCATCTCCAAGCTCAACATAAGTAGGAGCCATCTGCAGTTTGTTTTATGGCTCATGCTGGGTGGTTCCAGGCAAAATACAGGTGGTGGCTGACTTGACCTGCACATCCTAGAAATGACCTTGAGCCAGTGTTCCAGGTGGACAGCTTTATTTATTTATTTGTTTGTTGGTTTGTTTGTTCATTTATTCATTTTTACAGGGACAGAGAGAGAGTCAGAGAGAGGGATAGATAGGGACAGACAGGAACGAAGAGAGGTGAGAAGCATCAATCATTAGTTTTTCGTTGTGGCACCTTAGTTGTTCATTGAAGGAGAAGAAATCAAGATATTGAAAACCTAACTGAAAAAATGACAGGAAACTTCTCTAACCTGGTGAAGAAAATATACATACAATTCCAGGAAGCATGAAGAGTTCTAAACAAGATGAACCCAAAGAGGCCCATACTAAGACTCACTGTAATTAAAATACAAAAAAGATAAAGATGAAGAAAAACTCTTAAAAGCAGTTAGTTATCTAGCTTATATAAGACTGTCAGCTGATTTCACAACAGAAACTTTGCAGGCTGAGGGACTGGCAAGAAACAACCAATGTTATGAAAAGCAAGGACCTACAATCAAGGTTACTCTACCCAGCAAAACTATCTTTAGAATCAAAGAACAGATAGAGAACTTCCCAAACAAGAAAAAGCTAAAGGACTTCATCACCACCAAACCAGTATTGCATGAAATGTTAAAGGGTGTTTTTTGTTTTTTTTTCACTTTTCCTTAGAGGAGGGGAGGCAGAGAGACAGACTCCTACATGTGCCCTGACCAGGATCCACCTGGCAAGCCCCCTACAGGGCGATGCTCTGCCCCTCTGGGGTCGCTGCTCTGTTGCTCAGCAACTGGACTATTTCAGCACCTGAGGCAAGGCCATGGAGCCATCCTCAGTGCCTTGGGCCAACTTGCTCAAATTAAGCCATGGCTGCAGGAAGGGAAGAAAGAGAAAAAGAGAAGCGGTGGGTAAGCAGATGGTCACTTCTCTTGTGTGCCCTGACCAAGAATCAAACCCAGGACTTCCACACGCTGGGCCGATGCTCTGCTGCTGATCCAACTGGCCAGGGCCAAGGGTGTTCTTCAAGAAGAAAAATAAATAAAAAATATGAATAAAATAGCAATAAATATATATGTATCAACAATTGAGTCTAAAATAAAAAGAAAATAAATAAGCAGAACAGAAACAGACTCATAGATACAGAAAACATTTTGATGGCTGCCAGATGGGAGGGGGTTTGGGCAAAGAAGGTGAAAAGATTTAGAGGTATAAAGTGGTAGTTAAAGAACAGTCATGGGAATATAAAGTACAGCATAGGGAATATAGTCAATAATATTCTAGTAACTATGTGTGGTGTCAAATGGGTATGAGATTTATCAGAATGATCACTTTGTAAGTTATATAAGTTACTGGGGTGTACACCTGCAAATAATATAATATTGTATGTCAGCTTTAATTGAAAAATAAAAACTTAAAAAGAACACAATTAAAAGATATTTGGCAAGTATATTACTAATTCAACTATTTAAGGAGCTGTATTACTCTGGGGAACTTATGGTACCTCTCTAAGCCTCAGATTTTTTAAACTATAAAATAAAGATATAATACTTCCTCTCTTAGAGGGTTGTCATTTGGATTCATAATATATAGAAAGCACTTAATATAATGCTTTGCACAAGTCACTTAAGGTAATCCTAAAATAATGATTTTTTCCTGTACTTCTGAGACTAAATAGGATTAATAAAGCGTATATGCCCCTCCTCCAAAATATTCTAAGAGGAAGAACATGTTACTCCTACAAAAAGAATTCTGCTCAGTCTCCTTGTTTTATATGTTTCTATGAGAGAATGAAACCCAGCATCTTAACTTCCAAACGAGGTAAGAAGATAGTGTTTTATTTCACCAAAAAATCTTCAACAAATACAAATAATTTAAAATTTGCACCATGAATTGCAAATAAATCTCTCTATGTGTGCCCTATTGTTCAAATGATATGTCAACTCAGAAGCCCTCAATCACATGGTCAGCAAAGACTCCCACTTTTGGCAAAACCTGGAAGCAGTATCTAAGCACAGTTTTATACAGGAAGTGTAAGTAAAAATCTCCTCACTGACCTTTTTCTCGAATCTCCTAAAACTTCCGTCTCTTAAGAGTAAATACTATAGATCTAAGTAAAATAAGGTGACCAGATTTTAAAATTGGTAAAGCGGGACACCATTGACAGGGGTGTGGGGGGGTTGTGATTAAAAATTTGGTCTACATGGAGCAAAAAAAATTTTCATAGAATGCAAAAATAGTATTGTAATATATATTTTTTTAATCGGGACTTTTTTAAAACGCCACAGGATGCAGGACAAATTGTTAAAAATTGGGACAGTCTCGCCAAAAGCGGGACGTCTGGTCACCTTAAAGTAAAACCTAGTTTAAAAGGAAAATCCTTCCCAATTTTAGCAGCTCTTAAGACCTTTAGAAAAATGAAAATGGCCCTCTCCACTCTCCTTGCCCTATTCAAGTTATTGTGATTATAGTCTGCTCCTGCCTGACCAGGCGGTGGCGCAGTGGATACAGCGTCGGACTGAGATGCGGAAGGACCCAGGTTCGAGACCCCGAGGTCGCCAGCTTGAGCGCGGGCCCATCTGGCTTGAGCAAAAGCTCGCCAGCTTGGACCCAAGGTCGCTGGCTCCAGCAAGGGTCTGCTGAAGGCTCGTGGTCAAGGCACATGTGAGAAAGCAATCAATGAACAACTAAGGTGTCGCAAAGGCAATGAAAAACTAATGATTGGTGCTTCTCACCTCTCTCCATTCCTGTCTGTCTGTCCCTATCTATCCCTCTCACTGCGTCCCTGTTAAAAAGAGAAAAAGTCTGTTCCAAGTTAAATGAAATAGTGCATGTGATATCATATTATCTGGTGTTAGTTTCCTTTATTTTCCTAATAAAGTCAGAATGTTTATGAAAGAAAAATTGGTGGATCATCACAATCTATATGTAAAAGAAAATCAGAGATTTTCCCCAAATATTCTTATTTCATTTGTTAGCAGCTACTTCCTTCTTCCCTAAACGTTAAGAGGCATATAAAGGAATCTGCTTCAAAACAAAGATAATAAACCTTACATATCTAGTTTGTAAACTCTGTTAATCAGATGGATTCTGATGAAGCCAAAGTTTCCAACTTAAATCCCTCCCCAAAATTAAACAACGTCCCACCCCAAAATTAAAAAATAACTCAGCCATATTTGAAATCCTTAGTTACTTCATAATAGTGTATTGGTCATATAATGTAGCCCTAAACAGGTACCTTATGACAAGGACTATGTTAATAGTGGTTTAGCTGTATTAGTTTATTAAAGCTTTTTAAAGGCATAACTCTTATTCTAACTTTATAATGAAAATAGATAGGGTAAGCAGGGATTTGCTTTACTAGAAAGACTGAAATGTATTAAATAAGTAAGGATTATATACAAGTCTAAAATAAATATTAAGCATGACCAGGTGGCGGTGCAGTGAATAGAGCGTCAAACTATTACGCAGATGACCCAGGTTTGAAACCCCGAGGTTGCTGACTTGAGCACAGGCTCATCCAGCTTGAGTGCAGGCTCACCAGCTTGAGCACGGGGTCACTGGCTTGAGTGTGGGATCATAGACATGACCCCTTGGTTGCTGGCTTAAGCCCAAAGATTGCTGGCTTGGTCGCAAGGTCAATGGCTTGAGCAAAGGGTTACTCGCTCTGCTGTAGCCCACTGGTCAAGGCACATATGAGAAAACAATCAATGAACAACTAAGATGCTACAACAAAGAATTGATGCTTCTCATCTCCCTTTCTGTGTATCTGTCCCTATGTGTCATTCTCCCTGTCTCTGTCTCTTTTGCTAAAAAAATAAATAAATATTAAAAATTACTGAAATTTACAATTTAAAAAATTTTAAAGAAATTTATACAGTATACATTTCTTATTCCTTTTTAATAAATAAATTCATTTTAAAAAATCTAAATAACTCTTTATCCCAAAAGAAAAAGGTTATATTCACAAACCTAAAAGCTTTTTAAAAAATTGCCTTTCAAGAGTATATAGTCTATACGCTTTCTAAAACATATAATATTTAAAAAATTTGCGTACTCAATACCTTGTAATCATCTCTAAATCTAATGGGACATAAGCACATTTCATCAGAGATGAAATTCTTCAATGACTGCTAAAATGAGAATCAAAAAATTATTATAATTTAGTAGTTTGGCTTGCAGCAAGCATTAATCAGAAGTCATAATAAATCCACATGGTTCTTTAGACAGCACATTAGTCAAACAGTTTTCTGGGATAACGACATTGACTAATGGGCTCTGAGTTAGAAGGGTCAATCATAAACTCATCAAATGCTTCATTTAATCTCCTAATTTGGACAAACACAATTTGTTTATGGGAAAGATATCAGGTGTTCGTGAATGAATAATGGCTATGAAACCGAACTCACATTAATCAGTTCATGATTACAAATGACTTAGAGATTGTTTATTCTAATTTCATTCATTTGGGTCAACAAAGCAAACATGAACAAATGAAACCATTTGGAAAAAAATAGCACACTTATTTCTCCATATTTAATAAGGCAATGATAAATACTATTTCAATGACTATATCAAAAGGACTTTATTATTCAGTTTGATACAATTCCTTTTTATAACTGAGTTTTAATACCTATGATTTATAGGGAGACCAAGTAAGAAAATACTAAAAACAAAACACAAAATTATATACTCTTCAATGCTACCAAAGGTACATTCATTTTATAAGAATTCTGATTTCTCAGGAGGAAGTAGTTTCTCCTATGTTTCCACTGCACTTTTTACCTTTGTACTTTGCCTGACACAGGGTAGGATCTCAGATATTTGCAAAATAGATGAATGGTTTATAGTACTATGTAATATTTAAGTATTTGTTTCATAGTTCTGTCTTACACTGGACTGTGAGCGCCAAAGTGGCAGAAATAATGTCTTGGGAATCTACGCTATATTTTCACTGCCTAGAGTAAGCACTGGAACAATTTACTTTTGTTTGAATAAATTCTAAGAAAAAGTACTCTATCATGTAAAATTCTGATTAATTTTTAAATTAATTTATTGACAGTAAAACTTGCAGTCTTCTGTATTATTTTGAAAGTAGCTGCGAATAATCAAATAAAGAAGCATTATTGTTTTTTAATTACTAAAAGACAACTGTTCTTTCTTCTCCTTCCCCTTTCCTATTTTGACTAAAAGGCACTTAGAGTAATAGTGCCTCTGTGGGCTCTCCAGGACAGCTGATGTTCCTGCTCTGTGCTGGATAAACTGATGTGCCCTTCCTGATCTAATCTGTGACCACTTCCATCTTGATTTAGCTGATTAACTTTCTGGGCTGCATCAAATAGGTTGCCGTCCCCTTCAGATACTGTTTCGGCTTGGCCAATAGGTGACAATAAAGGGAGGTGTCTTAGAGGGCAAAGGAAAAAGGTTAGGTTATTTACTGCTGGCCTGGGGTTTGATAGTGGCTGCCTTTCTCTTCTAAAGGCCCAGTTTCTGTTCAGACAGCTCTCTTATAATAAGCTCTCAAATGTTTGAAAGCGGCTCTTTCCTTTCCCTTATTAGGCCTAGAGGTGTTAAAGATTCACAGCTGTTGTTAAGTTAGGACTCTTAAACGTGACCAACCCTTTAATAGTACCATGCATTAAATGATCTGTTTATGCCTTTGAATGTGCCATGTGCTGCCTGCCACCCTAAGCTGTGCACTTGCTCATCTCTGACTTTTACCCTCTCCCCCAAGTCTCAGAGGTTGAGGCACAATCTATAACATGGAATTGACAACGAAAAGGACTGAGACTGAGGCGGGTCTGCCCTGGCATGGATTTGACTGTGTGGGTTCTGGATTTTATACAGGAAAGATTTCATGACATGAGTCCAGGTGATTTTCAGAGGACGTTTATTAAAGTTAGGACAGTGAAACAAGGGAGGGTCTCAAAACAGAAGAGGCAGAGTCTTAGCAACAGGAGTGAGCACAGGCAAAGCTGCCCTGGCCCTTTTGAAACTGAGGGAGAGTCGAGCCTACGTGTGCCCTGGCCCTTCAGAAAGAGAGTCTCAGAGGCAGAGCCGAGCCAGCTGGTCTGCGTGGGTTCAGGAAACAAGTTACAGAGGTAAAAGGGGGGCTCTTAAAGATAGGATCAGGAGCTTAGTCCGGGACAAGGTGCCGCTGCCCACTGGTTGCAAGTCTCATGGAAACACGTATATCTTAGGAGAAAGAAGGCAAGGATACATATCTGAGAAAGAGGGGGGGGGGGCATGAGTGTCTGTGAGAGAGAGAGAATGTGCCCTGGGTGCTTTGTCTTAACGGTTTCCCTAAACAGACGTGGATTTAACAGTAGGTGCACCCGGCATGTGCCTGAGCCCTGTGGACAAGGCTCACCGGGGATGAGGACGATGGAGACACAGAGATCCGACTCTGGAGACCAGGTTCAGTGACGCAGATCCACTTTATTGAGGAAGTAAGCTAGCTTATATACACAGGTTCAGCCTATAGGGTGTTACAGTGTGTCCAATGGCTGAAAAGGTCAGGGAGCTTCCTGGTTAGCACTGAGTCATTTCCTTACAGCGGGCGAGCTCCCTCTGGGGTGTGCCTGGGAGGGTTTAACCTGCTGGAGTGTTCTCACAGCATAGCATCAGCCACAGCGGCCAGGTAACTGCTCTGGGCTCTACCAACAGGGACCCAACTTCTGAAGGGCCCCGCAAAACCCCAACTTTACACTTTTTTCCAATGACATCAAGTTTGGTTTCATATGTACAATTATAACATTAGTAGTACATAATATATATTATTTATTTAAAAATATAGTTAACATGTATTTTTATTTTCCCTGTCTCTCTTTTTTCAAGGGGCCCAATATTTTATTCTGCAACCAGGGCCTCAACCGACATTAATCCACCTCTGTCAATAAATAGAAACTTTAGAGGAGGTTTCCAGGAAGAATTTAAAAAGAATACTCATCACTTTCGAGGTGTGTCCTTTAATATCAAAATTAGTACATAGAAGGCTCAAGGTCTGCCTGACCAGGTGGTGGCACAGTGGATAGAGCGTTGAACTAGGATGTGGAAGACCCAGGTTCGAGACCCCCAAGTTCGCAAACTTGAGCGAGGGGCCCATCTGGTTTGAGCAAAAGCTTGCCAGCTTGGACCCAAGGTCGCTGGCTCCAGCAAGGGGTTGCTCGGTCTGCTGAAGGCCCGTGGTCAAGGCACATGTGAGAGAGCAATCAATGAACAACTAAGGTGTTACAACGACAATGAAAAGCTAATGATTGATACTTTTCATCTCTCTCCGTTTCTGTCTGTCTGTTCCTATCTATCCCTCTCTCTGTCTCTCTCTCTGTCCCTGTTAAAAAAAAAAAAAAAAAAGAAGGGTCAAGGTCATTATCTGGTCAGTTTCATCTTAAAGAATAAAACTGAAGAGGGACTGGTCTAAAGTGGATCTGCCCCAGGACCATCTAAAATTTGTAAACCATTTTCTTCTAAGTGTCCTTGGTTAGAAAAGATCTCATGATTTATTAGATGGCTGTAAATGCTCCACCAGTTTGTTTGGCTATCTGTCTTGTGATAAAGTGTCAGAAACTGTAAAACTTAGCATTAGCAACATTTTAAAGAGAAAAAGTTAGGCCTCTAGCCCCTCCTTTCTGTGGAGAAAGGAAAGAGAAGAACACAGGAGGAAGGGCTTACAAGGATAACTGGGTGACCTAGTCATAGTTCAGCTGATTCCTGTAATTCCCTGAAAGGGTACCTGAGGCCACTTGCCACACAGAGCAAAGAAGATGAAACTTATCTCAAAACCCCTTCCTCTTCTCTTTTCTGAAAAGCCTTTAGAAAACAATGTTTATGTACCTTAATCATGAATTTCTATACTCAGACTCACCCTAAAGTCATGAGAGTGACGAATACCTCGAGACAAAGGGATCACGAGCCCCTCCTTACCCACCCCAGCCGGAAAGGGATTTGGTGTATAAAAACAGGCCTCTGAACTGTACGGGGGGCTTCAGGATTAGGGTTTGTCTTACACCTGCCCTGTAATTACTGGCCAATAAACTCTTCAAACATTCACCAGACTTAGTGTCTTTCGGGACTTGCTGGTCACTCTACAACATCTGGAGGCCCCAGCGAGATCCCGGTGTTCTGTTTCACCGGTTGAGACACCCAGACTGGCTAGCCATTCCAGGAGTTTGCGTGACCACGCTGGATCTCTAAGAGAGGCGCCCCTGACAAATACCATGGCTCCAGTTTTCCTATGGGTCTCAGACAACATCTTGGCAGACACCTCCGGTCCCTAAAATTCGATGATTTGGCAGAAAAATTGAGGAGTATAAATTCTGGCCTTCAGAGGTAGGTTGTAAGGCCAGGAGCTGTCATTGTGGCTATTCACATGCAGGTTCCCATTGGCTTTGGGCAGACGGTGAAGAAATGGCGGAGGTGGAGGATGGTAAGCCATTCTTTTTATTGGTGTCTCAACAAGACAGGCAAGCCACAAGAGAAGACAAGGGAAAAGCAGAAAACCAGCTTTTCCCATGGAGGGCAAGGGATCAGGGAGGCCCTTGCAATGGTGATAGCAGGAAAATAGAGAGAGCAAGCTCAGGGTCTGTCCCACTTAATAGTGTAGAATCCAAACCTTTAATCCAATCTACAAACAAGAAAGTCTCTGATAAAAAGTCACTCATCTGTGGCATAACGGGATTCCTCATGAGAGTGCACCACCCTTCATCAAAAAGGGTGGGAAAGGCTTAGTCTTAAAACTAAGTCTTGGGCTATAACGACCCAGCCTGCTTATAGCCTGTCTCCCACACCCAATTCAAACTATAAGCAAGCAAACATATATATCATATTCAAAAACTTATTTGAACAATATAAGTAAAGCAGATCTTTCACTTTACCATATTCTGGTTTTCTGGGACTAGTCAATCTGAAACTGTTGCAACTGAGGACTGGATGTGATCAGACTCACACAATGGGCTCTCCAGGGCCAAGACACTGGAGGAGAGTTAATGTGTTCTCAGGAAAGACATCTGTGGGGACTGAGTAAGTCCTGCCTCAGGTTTCTCGGAACACGTATGTTTCGGTTATCTGTCTATGCTTTGATCTCATTATTTGCTCTTATTGTTTGTGTCTTGTTGGGCAGATAAAATATATTATGCTCATTTTGTTAAAGATGGCACTGCCCACATGGAAGTTCGTTGATATTAATGTGTTCGGGGACAGGCTGCGGGCAGGTTTAGTTTTAAGAGTAAGCTTTTCCCCACACCCTTGACTGATTGGATGATGTAGGGTAGTGCACTCTCATGAGGAATCCTCCCAGTATGTCTCAGACAAGTGACTCTGTATCAGAGACTTCCTTGTCTGTAGATTGGATTAAAGGTTTGGATTCTACACTATAAAGTGAGGCAGGCCGGGAGCTTGCTCTCGCTCTCAGTCCCTGTGTTGGGCAGATAAAATATATTATGCTCACTTTGTTAATGACGGCGCTGCCCACATGGAAGATCGTTGATATTAATGTGTGTTCTGGGACAGGCTGTGGGCAGGCCGGGTCGTTGTAGCCTAAGGCTTAGTTTTAAGAGTAAGCTCTTCTCCACACCCTTGACTGATTGGATGATGTAGGGTGGTGCACTCTCCTGAGGAATCCCATTATGCCTCAATTGGGTGACTTTGTATCAGAGACTTCCTTGTTTGTAAATTGATTAAGGGTTTGGATTTTTACAGTATAAACTGGGACGGACCAGGAGCTTGCTCTCCCTCGGTTCCTTGGATTAGAGAGGAGAGCAAATGAAGGCCACATGGAGGCCAGGAGAAGCAGTCAAGATGGTGGAGTGCTGAGAGAGAAATGAGTTTGTGCAGGAGGAGATGGGGAACAGAGGTGAATAAGTCTGGTGAGCTAGAAACCTTTGATTCTAGGAAACTCGGATAAGTCAGTAGCTTTGTGAGCACTGAATGAGTGGGTTTTGAAGCCCAGTGTGTGTTTTTGCTTGCCCGCCGGGTGCAAGCTAGAATTAAAGCTGATGACTCACCAGTTCTTGGCTCCGTTGTTTCATTACAGACTGTACGAATCTAATGCGAGCCTGCACTGGCCGGGATGCTGTGATGGCGGCCTCGACTACTGGCTTTACAGTTGGCGTTTTCTGTGGCAGGATTCGATACAGATCGGCATGGAGTCACCACCTCCTCTGAGCGGTGGAGTAGAGAACTGGCTGCTGTTATGGTTTCCCATAGCTGTTTTTTGGGGGACCGTAGGCTGGCTGACTTTTACAGCCATGAGTGAGGAAACTGAGAGCTCTATGGAAGAGGCTGCCCAGGACCTGCAAACTGAGCAGTGGAAGGAGCTGGAGGAAATTTGGGAGAAAGAGATGCCAACCCTGGAGCTGGAGGAAGCGCTGGAGGAGGAGGCCGACCAGGTTCGTGAGATTCGCCTGGAAATGGAGCTGCTGCCGGAGAAGGAATCACAGATTCGTGAGTTGCAGATTGCCCTGGACATTGTGGAGAGCCAGCAGCGGTGGGAGGCGAAAGCTGAGGCCGGGGCTGGAGCTGCAAGGCCTGCTGAGCAGAAGGCAGCGGTGGCCCAGGGCTCAAGCCCAGCAGCAGGAGCTGATGTTTTCAGTTCCTCTTTGGAGGATGAGGAGAATCGGGCTGGAGTTGCAATCCGCAGTCTCCAGAAGATGAGTGCCCAGCAGCAAGGAGCTTCTACTATGCCGTTGGTAGGTCTGCGATTTGGGGACACAGGGGTAGATGCCATTATGTTTCCCAAAGCAGAGATGGAAATGCTGACTGCCACTGCCACATTCTTCTCTTTAGGACAGTGTGAGACCTGCAATGATGGCAGGAATAAGGGGGGAGGCTAACACCCCATGTGCGTGGACTGATTTCCTGGACTACGACCGGAGTGAGCACTGGCTCATTTGTTGAATGGACTTATGGTTTTTGGACAATGTGAAATACCCTGATGGGGGGGGGGGAGGGGCTCTGCTGGAGGCCTTCCTGCCCCAGGAAGCTTTTCCCATGGCTAGAGAAAAGGCCGAGGACATTTTGTGCTTTTGGCTAAGTGCTCAGAGACTGGTGAAATGTGTGTACCTTTGTAATTGTTGAAATTGTATGATTTGTCATGCTGTTGTAATTTGTGTAATGTGCTTAATTTCCTTGTACAGGGATGCCGGTGGTGTACATTGTGAGTAGTAAAGTGAGCATAGGGGTGGATTGTTGGGCAGATAAAATATATTATGCTCACTTTGTTAATGATGGTGCTGCCCACATAGAAGTTCGTTGATATTAATGTGTGTTCTGGGACAGGCTGTGGGCAGGCCCGGTCGTTGTAGCCTAAGGCTTAGTTTTAAGAGTAAGCTCTTCTCCACACCCTTGACTGATTGGATGATGTAGGGTGGTGCACTCTCCTGAGGAATCCCACTATGCCTCAGATGGGTGACTTTGTATCAGAGACTTCCTTGTTTGTAAATTGGATTAAGGGTTTGGATTTTTACAGTATAAACTGGGACGGACCAGGAGCTTGCTCTCCCTCGGTTCCTTGGATTAGAGAGGAGAGCAAATGAAGGCCACATGGAGGCCAGGAGAAGCAGTCAAGATGGTGGAGTGCTGAGAGAGAAACGAGTTTGTGCAGGAGGAGATGGGGAACAGAGGTGAATAAGTCTGGTGAGCTAGAAACCTTTGATTCTAGGAAACTCGGATAAGTCAGTAGCTTTGTGAGCACTGAATGAGTGGGTTTTGAAGCCCAGTGTGTGTTTTTGCTTGCCCGCCGGGTGCAAGCTAGAATTAAAGCTGATGACTCACCAGTTCTTGGCTCCGTTGTTTCATTACCGACTGTACGAATCTAATGCGAACCTGCATGGGTCAGGCTGCTGTGATGGTGACCTCGACTACTGGCTTTACATCCTGAGGTTAGTATTAGAGAGAAGAGAAGCAGCCAAGATGGCAGAGTGCTGAGGAAGAAGCCAGTTTGTGCAGAGAGAAGGAGATGGGAAACAGAGGTGAATAAGTCTGGTGAGCTAGAACCTTTGATGCTAGGAAACTCGGATAAGTCATTAGCTTTGTGAACACTGAAAGAGTAGGTTTTGGAGCCCAGTGTGTTTTTCTGCTTGCCCGCTGGGTGCAAACTAGAATTAAAGCTGATGGCTCACCAGTTTTGGCTCTGTTGTTTCATTACCGACTGAATCTAATGCAAACCTGCATGGGTCAGGCGGCTGTGATGGTGGCCACGACTACTGGCTTTACATGTCTAAAAACCCCTGAGTGACTGCTGTGTGAATGGGTATCTCTGGTGCCCGCACCTGAGTTTCCAGTTTGTGTCTCCACTAATGCTACGACATGCCTAAGCTCCTGTGAGGGATGCTGCCCGGTGGGCACCTGAGTGGCTCTTCACAGGGCACCCCTGTCCCTTGTTCAACTTGTTCATCAAACCGTGTCTAAAAGGTCAGGTGTTAATGTACAATATAGATGGTAAATTGTCTGTTCTGAAATTTCTCTTTGTTCGTCAGAAAAATATTCTGACATTTTCTGGTTCAAGCCACCTTACTCGGACTTGCTAGATCTCCTTTCTTGGATCCAAGACCTCTAGATTCCAGGGTCTCTGTACGACATTTCCCTAAATAAAATTTCTTTTTTCTATTAGCTCCTATATCTCCTCTTGTGTGAGGCAATTAGCTTAAAGAGGCATTTTCAACTGGAAATTTCTGGCTTAAAACCAGAGGGCAGAAGTGAAGGGAAATTCGGAAACTCCAGATAGTTTAGTAGCCATCTGTTGGAAGCCGAAGGAAACCTCTTCCACCTACGGTCTGACCTAGTTAGGGGTGTATACAGATGGCCTATACTAAGGAGACAGAATATCCCAAGGTGAACTGAGCAGATGGTTGTCACTATTGAAAGGCAACTCTGAGAAAACTGTTCTAAAGCCCACAAATTATCAAAAATAGAAAAGCAAAATTCATAGAAATATTGTATAGCTTAAAGCTAAAACTGGACAACCCAAGAAGACCTGGAAATAACACAACTGAAAATTGGAGGCAGACAACACCAACCCTAGACTCAACCAGCTCTACAAACAACACCCCCAAACACACAGACATAATGAGAAGACAGAAAAGTGCAATCCAAATGAAACCACAAGAGAATCCTCCAGAAATGAACTGAGTGATATGGAAATAGCCAAACTCCCAGATGCAGAGTTTAGAATAATGATTGTTAGGATGCTTAGGGATATTAGAACAAAAATGGATGGTCATTATGAACACCTAAATAAAGAGATAGCAAGTATAAAAAAGAACATTGAAATATTAAAAAAGGATCAGTCAGAGATGACAAATACAATATCAGAAATGAAGACCACAATGGAAGGAATTAAAAGCGGGATGGATGAAGCTGAGGATTGAATCAAGAAGTTGGAAGACAAGATAAACAAAGGCATGGAAGCAGAGCAGAAAAAAAAAAAGAGACTCAAAACGTCTGAGGAAACTCTAAGAGAGCTCTGTAACATCCACATAATAGAGATTCCCGAAGAAGAAGAGAAAGAACAAGAAATAGAAACTTTATTCAATCAAATCATAGCTGAAAACTTCCCTAAATTGATGCAAGGAAGGCTCTCACAAGTTCAAGAAGCACAGAGATCTCAATTAAAGAGAAACTCAAAGAAACCTATACCAAGACATATCATAATTAAAATACCAAAGCTAAGTGATAAAGAGGAAATATTAAAAGCTTCAAGAGAAAAAAAGGCTATCACCTACAAAAGAGCACCCATAAGGATGACATGCAACTTCTCAACAGAAAAACTTGAGGCTAGAAGGGAATGGCAAGAAATATTCAAGGGAATGCAGAACAATAGCCTATAGCCAAGGCTATTTTACCCAGCCAGGCTGTCATTTAAAATTGAAGGAGAAATAAAAAGCTTCACAGACAAAAATAACCTCAAGGAATTCATTACAACAAAACCAATGCAGCAAAAAATATTAAGGGGCCTTTAGTAAACAGATCAAAGTGGGAAAAGAATATAGCAAAAGAGGAGTACACCTTTAAAATATAAAATGGCAATAAACAACTACATATCAATAATAACCTTAAATGTAAATAAATTAAATGATCCAATCAAAAGACATAGGTTAGCTGCATGGATAAGAAAACAGGACCCGTACATATTCTGTCTACCAGAGACACACTTTAAAACAAAAAATGAACATAATCTGAAGGTAAAAGGATGGAAAAAAATATTTCATGCAAATGGAAGTGAAAATAAAAGCTAGGGTAGCAATACTTATATCAGACAAAATAGACTTTAAAGTCAAGGCTATAGTAAGAAATAAAGAAGGTCACTACATAATGATAAAGGGAGCAATCCATCATGAAGATATAACCCTCATAAATATCGACACACCTAACAAAGGAGCTCCTAAATCAGTGGCTCTTAACCTGGGTTCAATCGAACCATAGGGGTTCGATGAGTCGGTCTCAGGGGTTCAGAGAAGTCTCTGCCACGGAGGCCAGAATAAAGTAATACCATAATTTGTTGTGAGTTCATGCACTTTCTGGTTTCATTCTTTGAGCAAGGTGATGTTCATGCACAGTTCATTTTGTGCACCAGTAAGAAAACATATACCTAATGTCTTAAATTTGGAAAAAAAAATCATTTTTTATTTATCACTAAAGAAGGGTTTGGTGAATGCGCATATAAAACTGGTGGGTTCGGTACCTCAAAAAAGGTTAAGAACCACTGTCCTAAATATATAAAGCAGACTTTGATGGACTTATAGGGCAAGATCAACAGCAATACTACACTGTGGTAGATTTCAATACCCCACTTACATTACTAGATAGATCGTCAAGAAAGAAAATTAACAAAGAAACAGCAGACTTAAAGGACACACGAGATGTCAGAACCTTTCACCCTAAAGCAGCAAAATATACATTCTTTTCAAGTGCTCATGGTACATTCTCCAGGACAGATCACATGTTAGGACACAAAAGCAATCTCTACAAATTTAAGAAGATTGAAATCATATCAAGCTTTTCTCTGATCACAATGGCATGAAACCAAAAATCAATCACAACAGAAAAACTGAAAAATACTCAAACACATGGAAACTAAATAGCATGTTATTAAATAACGAATGAGTTAACAAAGAAATCAAAGAAGAAATAAAAATTCCTAGAAACTAATGATAATGAACATACAACAACTCAAAATTTATGGGACATAGCTAAAGCAGTCCTGAGAGGAGAGTTCATAGTACTACAAGCATTTGTTAAAAAGCTTGAAAAACCTTAAATAAACAACCTAACCATTCATCTAAAAGAGCAGCAAGTAAGGCTCAGAAGTAGTAGAAGAAAAAAAATAATAAAGATCAGAGTGGAAACAAAGGACATAGAGGCTAAAGAAACAATACAGAGGATCAATGAAAGCAAAAGCTGGTTCTTTGAAAGCGTAGACAAGATCAAATAAAGGTAAACCTTTAATGAGACTCACCTAAAAAAGAAGAGAGAGGACTCAAATAAATAAAATTAGAAAAGAGAACAGAGGAATAACAACCAACAAAACAGAAATACAAAATATTGTAAGAAAATACTATGAAGAACTGTATGCCAAAAAATTAAACAACCTAAGTGAAATGGACAAATTCCTTGAAACATACAGTGTGTCCATAAAGTCATGGTGCACTTTTAACTGGACATAGGAAAACAACAAAAGACGATAGAAATGTGAAATCTATACCTAATAAAAGGAAAACACTCCCAGTTTCATACCTATTCAATGCAGTTCAATGTGGGCTCCATTTGTTGCCCTACACACATCCAAACGATAGTGAAGTTCTTGCCACACACGAGTAAGGACGTCTGGTGTAACAGAGTGAATAACATCTGTGATTCTCTGTTTTAAGTGATTACTGTTGTTGATACGTTCAATGTACACATGTTGCTTCACATAACTGGAAAAGTAAAAGTCTAAGTGCGTCAGATCCGGGGATTGTGGTGGCCATAGCTTGACAGAACTCCTGCCTATCCATTGCCGGGGGGAATGTTCTATCCAGAAACACACGAACAATGGTGGCATAGTGTAGAGGAGCGCCGTCCTGTGAAAGATGACACCTTCTGAAAACTGTGGTACTGCATACAATTCCAACATTTCAACGACATTAATCATTTAAAACAGAGAATCACAAACTTTATTCCTCTGTTACACCAGACGTTCTTACTTGTGTGTGGCAAGAACTTCACTATCGTTTGGATGTGTATAGGGCAACAAATTGAGCCCACATCGAACTGTACTAAATAGGTAAAAAACTGGGAGAGTTTTCCTTTTATTTGGTGCAGATTTCACATTTCTATCGTCTTTTGTTACTTTCCTGTGACCAGTCAAAAGTGCACCATGACTTTACAGACACACTGTACAATCTTCCAAAAATTAACCTGGAAGAATCAGAAAACCTAAACAGACCGATTACAACAAAAGAGAGTGAAACAGTTATCAGAAAGCTCCCAAAGCCTGACCACGCGGTGGCGTAGTGGATAGAGCGTCAAACTACGGATAGGGATGCGGAAGACCGGGGTTCGAGACCTAGAGCTCGCCAGATTGAGCGCGGGCCCATCTGGCTTGAGCAAAAGCTTGCCAGCTTGGACCCAAGGTTGCTGGCTCCAGCTAGGGGTGGCTTGGTCTGCTGAGGGCCCCTGTCAAGGCACATGTGATAAAGCAAGAAAATGAACAACTAAGGTGTCGCAACAGCAACGAAAAACTAATGATTGATGCTTCTCACCTCTCTCCGTTCCTATCTGTCTATCCCTATCTATCCTTCTCTCTGACTCTCTCTTGCTGTCCCTGAAAGGAAAAAAAAAAAAAGCTCCCAAAAAACAAAACCCCTGGGCCGGATGAATTCACTGATGAATTCTACCAAAAATTCAAAGAGCTAACTCTTGTTCTTCTCAAGCTATTTCAAAAAATTCAAGAGAAGGAACACTACCAAGTTTCTTTTATGAGGCGAGCATAATTCTGATTCCAAATCTAGGCAAACACAAGATAAAGAAAGAAAATTATAGGCCAATATCCCTGATGAATTTAGATGCTAAAATCCTCAACAATATATTAGCAAACTGGATCTAGCAATACATGAAAAAAAATCATACATCATGATCAAGTGGGATTTATTCTGCGGAGGTAAGGATGGTACAACATTCGTAAATCAATTAATGTGATTCACCACATAAACAAAAGGAAGGAGAAAAACCACATGATAATTTCAATAGATGCAGAAAAAGCATTTGATAAAATCCAGCACCCATTCATGATCAAAACTCTTAGCAAAGTGGGAATACAGGGAACATACCTCAACATGATAAAGGCCATCTATGACAAACCAACAGAAAACATCATACTAAATGGGCAAAAATTAAAAGCAATCCCCTTAAGATCAGGAACAAGGTAGGGGTGCCCCCTTTCAACACTCTTATTCAAAATAGTTCTGGAAGTCCTAGCCAAAGCAATCAGACAACAAGAAGAAATAAAAGGCATCCAAATTGGAAAAGAAGCAGCAGCACTGTCATTATCTGCAGATGATATGATATTGTATATTGAAAACCCTAAAGTCTCAGTCAAAAAACTACTGGATTGGACCTTATAAATGAATTCAGCAAGGTGGCAGGATATAAAATTAACACACAGAAATCACAGGCATTTCTATACACAAACAATGAAATGTCAGAAAAAAAAAATCAAGGAAACAATCCCCTTCAGTATTGCAAAAAGTAAATAAAGTGCCTAGGAGTAAATTTAACCAAGCAGGTTAAGGACTTGTGTTCAGAAAATTATGAAACATTGATAAAAGAAATCAAGGAAGACAAAAACAAGTGGAAGCATATACTGTTGCTCATGTTTAGGAAGAATAAACATCATTAAAATGTCTATATTACCCAAAGCAATTTATAAACTCAATGCAATACCAATTAAAATACCAACTTCATACTTCAAAGATATAGAACAAATATTCCAAAAATTTATATGGAACCAAAAAAGAACACGAATAGCCTCAGCAATCTTGAAAAAGAATAAAGTGGGAGGTATCACACTTCCTGATATCAAGTTATAACTGGCATAAGAACAGGCATATAGATCAATGAAACAGAACAGAGAACCCAGAAATAAACCCAAATCTTTATGAACAATTGATATTTGACAAAGGAGGTAAGAGCATACAGTGGAGTAAAGATAGTCCTTTAACAAATGGTGTTGGGAAAACTGGACAGCTACCTGCAAAAAAATGAAACTAGACCACCAACTTACACCATGTACAACAATAAATTCAAAATGGATAAAGCACTTAAATGTAAGCTGTGAAACCATAACCATTCTAGAAGAAAACATAAGCAGTAAACTCTCTGACATCTATCGAAGCAATGTATTTGCTGATTTATGTCCACAGGCAAATGAAATAAAAGACAGCATAAACAATTGGGACTATATCAAACTAAAAAGCTTTTCAACAGCTAAAGACAATAAGAACAGAATAAAAAGACAAACCACACAATGGGAGAACATATTCGACAACACATCTGATAAAGGGTTAATAACCAAAATTTATAATGAACTTGTAAAACTCAACACCAGGAAGACAAACAATCCAATCAAAAAATGGGCACAAGAAATGAATAGACACTTCTCCAAAGAGGACCTACAGATGGCCAATAGGCATATGAAAAATGTTCAATATCACTAATCTTTAGAGAAATACAAATTAAAACCACAATAAGATACCATCTCACACCAGTCAGAATGACGCTCCTTAACAAAACAACACATAGGTGCTGGCCAGGATGTGGAGAAAGGGGAACCCTCCTGCACTGCTGGTGGGAATGCAGACTGGTGCAGCCACTGTGAAAAACAGTGTGGAGATTCTTCAAAAAATAAGAAATGGAACTGCCCTTTGACCCAGCTATCCCACTGATAGGAATATATCCCAAGGACATCATATCACTGACTGAGAAAAAGAAATGCAGCTTCATGTTTATGGCAGCATTGTTCACAATAGTGAATAGCCGGAAACAGCCCAAGTGTCCATCAGTGGACGAGTGGATTAAAAAGCTTTGGTACAGCCTGACCAGGCTGTTGCGCAGTGGATAGAGCGTTGGACTGGGATGCAGAAGACTCAGGTTCGAGACTCCAAGGTCGCCAGCTTGAGCACGGACCCCTCTGGCTTGAGGAAAAGCTCATCCACTTGGACTCAAGGTCGCTGGCTCCAGCAAGGGGTTGCTCGGTCTGCGGAAGGACCGCGGTCAAGGCACATGTGAGAAAGCAATCAATGAACAACTAAGGTGTTGCAACGGCAACAAAAAACTAATGATTGATGCTTCTCACCTCTCTCTGTTCCAGTCTGTGTGTCCCTATCTATCCCTCTCTCTGACTCTCTCTCTGTCCCTGTAAAAAAATTAAAAAAGCTTTGATACATATATACAATGGAATACTATGGCGCCATGAAAAAGAAGGAAATATTACCTTTTGCAACAATACGGAGGGGCCTGGAAACTATTACGTTGAGTGAAATAAGCCAGGCAGAAAAAGAAAAATATTATATGACCTCACTCATTTGAGGAATCCAAGGAACAATGTGAACTGAGGAATGGAATTGAGACAGAGGAGGGATCAAAGGGACCAGAGGAAAAGAGGACAGAGGGAAAGGGGATGATAGGATGGGATAAACCTGAAGGGAAGAAGGGAAGCAGGAGGGCACTGTAGGGAGGGGGGTAAGGGAGATGTTGAGAGGAATATGGGGGAGGAAGGATGCAGTCGGGGTCACCCTAGAATCTATGTAAACACAAATAATTAAATAAATTATTTTTAAAAAAAGATAAAACTCACTAAAGACCTAAGAGAATGCTGGAGGAAGTACAGAGTAGAAACTAGATTCAGATATCCACATAATGCCCCAAAGAAGTTTTACCCATTTGGAAGATATGGAGTAGGAATAGTATTAAGAAGGAAAATAGAAAAGATTAGAGCTTTTCTTTAGAAGAATCTTAAAAAGAGAAAAGGGAACAAGACCAGACAAAATGTTTGGAAAATAACAAACCATGGATGTGGACCTTGCTGATTATCATCAGTTCCTTCAAATGAACTGCAGCTCCAGGAAGGATTATGAGTGATGGGATTATAATAATAGGATTATGGGTGATGGGATCATGAGTGTTAGGTGATGGGATTCTCAGGGACAGACCCTAGGCCACCTCTCCCCTTCCACTCCCTAAGACAGGAAAGTTCCTCCACAGGTTAGGAGTAGTGATTTGTTGCCCTTAGGTGTGTGAGAAGTTATATAAAAGAGAATGAGGCCTGACCAGGCGGTGGCGCAGTGGATAGAGCATCGGACTGGGATGTGGAAGACCCAGGTTCGAGACCCCAAGGTCGCCAGCTTGAGCACGGGCCCATCTGGCTTGAGCAAGAGCTCACCAGCTTGGACCCAAGGTTGCTGGCTTCAGCAAGGGGTTGCTCGGTCTGCTGAAGGCCCGCGGTCAAGGCACGAGTGAGAAAGCAATCAATGAACAACTATGGTGTTGCAAGGGCAATGAGAAACTAATGATTGATGCTTTTCACCTCTCTCCGTTCCTGTCTGTCTGTCCCTATCTGTCCCTGTCTGACTCTCTCTCTCTGTCCTTGTAAAAAAATAAAAATAAAAGATAAAAAATTAACAACAAAAAAAGAGAATGAGTGCAGAGTGAACAAGACTGACACTGGGAGAGAGTTCCAACTCTCTCCCACAGGGCCAAAGCAAGTGTTGAGTCTCCTCCAAATTTCCCCTACCCTTCCGCATCCCTTCGTGTGGTGTAATTGTTGTCTGACATGGCAAGCATAGGAGGTTCACAGGTGGGAAACCCACAGCTTTAGCTATGATGGTCAAGAATTGTAAGAAAGAGTTCTTAGAGGATTACGGGGTTACTATGTCCCCGGGAAAATTGAGGACTTTGTGTGAACTAGAATAGCCCAGTGTTGGGAAAATGAGTTTGTAAAATTTGTGGGTTTTTGAGTTTGCTACTTTTATTGCTAAATATGGAGCTGGGCAACCACGTGTGTGCTTTCCCTCAGAGCAGGGCAGTTGACTGCAAGTGGTGGATTGGATTACATTCCTCCTTTGGAGGGGCCATTGTTTTGCTAATGTTTTCTTGAGAAGAGGCAGAGAAAGAAGCCATGTTTGCAAAAAGAAAGGGAAAAAGTGGCAGCAGGGATAGTGCCACCTCCATAATAGTGTTCAGGTCCCCCACTGAGCTTAATTATGCTACAAGAAGCAGTGCCAAGTGGCGAGTCCTCGCGCAGCTCCCCGTGCCTGCTCCTTCTTAGGCACCAGGACAGGCTGTAAGCAGGCAGGATCCTTATACGTGAAGGTTTAGTTTTAAGACTAAGCTTTTCGCCACACACTTTACTGATTGCATGATGTGGGGTGTTGCATTCTCATGATGAATCCCATTTATGCTTCAGATAAGTGACTCTGTATCAGGGACTTCCTTGTTTGTATAATGAATTAAAGGTTTTGATTTCTACACTATAAAATGGGGCAGAAGAGCCCATGCTGAAGGAGGAGAGAGCAGAGTAAGGCCATGTGGAGGAGAGGAGAAGCAGCCAAGATGGCGAAATGCTGAAGGAGAAGCCAGTTTGTGCAGAGAGAAGGAGATGGGGAACAGAGGTGAATAAGACTGGTGAGGTACAAACCTTTGATTCTAGGAAACTCGGATAAGTCAGTGGCTTTGGGAGCCCTGAATGGAAAGGGAAGTGTTTTCCCACTGTGTGCATTTCTTGCCCGCCGGGTGCAAGCTAGAATTAAAGCTAATGGCTCACCAGTTCTTGGCTCCGTTGTTTCATTACCATCTGTCCGAATCAAATGTGAACCTGCAGAGGCCAGGCGGCTGTGATGGTGGCCGCGGCTACTGGCTTTACATTAATTCTCCTTTTTATTTGCAACTTTATAGCCTTGTAATGTTGAAATCTTGGTTTAAATATTAGGAGATATGTAATGATTATTAATGATGTCTTTCTATATGTTGTATAAATGTTCAGCTTATTATCATTTCTGAAGCAGTTAAAGGGGTAAGGTCCAGTTTACTTCAGTCTACTCATGAGCTGTGGATCGTGGAAGCAGTACTGTTCAATGTTAAGTCACCAAACACAGAGTGACAAATATTACTATTGATTAGCTTAATGGTAGAATTCTCAACCTAGTAGGTGGAAAGAAGAAACTAGATGACTAATTGTGGTAGTAGGAAACATTTAAGTTTTGTGCCCAGATTAAAAGGGCTAAAGGATGTAAACAGAAATCTGTTTCTCTTGAGATTTTTAGATATTATCTGCTTAGGGTGCATAGAGTCACAGCATAAATTAAGGTATGTTTTCTTCGAATATAAAAGGGATTTATGATTAAGTAGAGTATAAGATTTATTTTATGAAGTATTGGTCATTTCAGTTGGTGCTTTTAACTAGATCATTAGAATTTCAGGCATGGATGTAATAGGACATAGTTTAAATCCCTTTTTTCCCCAGTGACATATAGAATTAGAAAGCTCAGAATCCCCCTTCTCGGGAAAGCCTCAAGCCCTAACAGGACTGTTAGAATCTGTACTGTACACATACTGTACTGTACATATGCCCACTTAGGACAACCAAGACCACCTCGAGAAAATGTTTCTGTTTGCCTGGCCTAAGTGGGACCCTAACACCCAAGCAGGAGAGAAAATTTTGGACACTTTCCACCAGTTTCTGTTAGCTAGGATCAGGGAAGATACTAAGAAAAAGAACCATATATTTGTCTAAGGTGTTAGAAGTTATTCAGAGACCTCAGAAGACCCCCACAGCTTTCTTAGACTACAGAAAGCTTACAGAGTCTATGCACCTCTAGACCCAGAGGTGCCAGAAAATACTAAGGCAGTCAACTTAGCCTTTACATAGCATCCAGCTCTAGAAATAAGAAAGTAAATGTATTACAAAACTTAAAAAACTTCTTCAAAATAAGTTTTTAAAAAGGTATAAACACTAGCTGCTAAAAAAAAAACCACTAAGTATTTCAGAAGGGACATTGCTCCTCCCTCCCTCACATAACTCTGTTTGGCCCCTAAGATGACTGGTTAGTCAAAGACAGGTAAAATTCCTGAAGGCAGGAATAACCTAAGACAGAAACAGTCAAAGAGAAGCCATGAAGGAGAAGGCTTAAGAACTAACAAAGGTAAGGCTCAAACCCTCATCCCAACTGTGCAAGAGCCTGCTCCCCTGAAATAGTGGCCTTCATCCACTGTCTAGGGCACTAAAAGAGGGGGAACTCCCTAGAAACTCAAGAAAAACCAAACAGCTGATGATACTATCAATAAGGTAGCCCTAAAACCAGTGGGGTTTCTGGAAATTTTAGTAACTTTACTAGAACCCTTCTTGCCATAGTTTCTTTTTGCAACCAGTTAGAATAAGATTTTGCCAGCAGAAAAGGGATGACTAAGACTAAGAAGAAATAATTAGAAAAGCCAGACTTAGAATCTACTGCAGAAGGCATAATGTCCACGTGTTTAGTCTGTGTTCAAACAAATACTAAGCAAAGTAAAGAGAAACAGGGAGAGAGGAACTTTCCCAGGTGACCATTTAGAAATAGATTTTACTAAAGAAATTGACACTTTTCTAGAATAGGTAGAAGCTTTTCCTACTAGAAATGGGAACGCAGTAACAGTTGTTAAGAAATTGCTATATGAAATTATTCCCAGATTTAGCTTGCCCATTAATATTGGGCCTAATGATGGGCCTGCATTTGTATCCAAGATCTTACAGCTAGAAGAAAAGTCACTCAATATTAATTAGAAATTACATTGTGCCTGTAGGCCCCAAAGTTCAGGGCAGGAAGAATGCACGAATCAGACCTTAAAGGAAACTTTAATCAAATTTGTTTTTGAAATCGGTGAAAAATAGCCCACCTTACTCCCCTTAGGCCTCCTTAGGGCAAGGTACACCCCCTACAGGGAAGAATTTTCTCCCTTTGAAATAATGTTTGGAAGAACTCCTCCCTTACTACCAAAACTCAGAGAAGAAATAAGCTGAGTTAAGTAACCACTCCTTCCTTAAGTACTTACAGGATCTGCAGATTACTCAGCAGGCTGTCCAAAAGACTGTCTGAGAGGCACTTCCAGCATTGCCAGGAGATCCAGTACATCCCTTCCAGCCTGGGGACTGAGTCCGAGTAAAGAAGTACAGAAGTACATCATTAAAGGACTGACTCCCATTTGGATGGGCCCACACACCATGACCTGACCACTCCCTCTGCTGCCAAGGTAGAAGGCATACCTGCCTGAATTCACCACAGCTGGCAGAAGCCTGCAGCCCCAGTGGAGATGCCCTCGTGGACAGTGGAAAATGACCCTGCCAACCCTTGTAAGTTGACCCTGGGAAGGACAACATACCTTGTTCCAGCCACAAACTGGGAGCTTGCTGGTCCACATATCACTGAAGCCTGAGGAACCTCGCTGTGGGGCTCCTTGTAATTGGACTCTGGGGAGGGAGGGGAACTTGGGCAGAGGACTGTAAACTGTGTATCCATGTCACCAAGGAAGACCAAAGGGTCTCCACCACCTTGCTTTTCTATAGCTTCTATGAATGCCAGGGAACTCAGAAAGAGACCCGTACCTATAATCAGACTCAATATTCAATATGTGCCCCAGGGAATGACCAACCTTATATCTGTTATAACCCCACAGACCCTATTACTGAAGGTAAAAATAGCAAAGGGAGGAGGAGTTTTGGGATGGAAGGATAAGCCAACCATGGCTCAAACTAGGGACAAAGGAAAGCCAGAACAAGTCTCTTAAGTTTTGATGCATGTGCTACTATAAGTCATACAGAAAAGGGATGGGGGTCCCTTGACTGCCAGAGAAAAGTTATAGTATAAATGAAAAGTATATATGTACTCATAGCTACTCCTGTGGAATAAGCTGTTACTATTGGTCATGTGTCCAATGGGGTACTTGGGAAAAGGACACTTCTAAAAGAAAATAAGTATATTTTAAAAGAGGGGTAGCTCTGTCAAACTGCACCACCCAGGGGTGTAATCCCTTAGAGCTGATCATAACCAATCCCCTACCCAGTGGTCGGCAAAACATGGCTCGTGAGCCACATGCTGCCCTTTGGCCTCTTGAGTGTGGTTCTTCCACAAAACACCTTGTGCGGACGCTACCTCAGTAAGAAATGTACCTAGCTATGTAGTTTAAATTTTAAAAATTTGGCTCTCAAAAGAAATTTCAATTATACTGTTCATATTTGGCTCTGCTGACTAATGAGTTTGCCAACCACTGCACACCCCTGTTAGAAGGATGGAGAAGTACTAAAACTTGGCATTGATGGGATAGGGTGACCCCACTGTTCCCATTGTTATTAGAGGTCAGGAACTGGATGACCCAACTAAAGCCTTCCAAGTATATAAGTCCTTTTACAAGGAAGCAACTGAATCCCAACCTCCACCACCACAGTCAACTAAGAACTTATTCCTTAGGAGGACTGAGGGAATAGCCCATTCCCTAAACGTCACCTTTTGCTATATATGTGGAGGAACTCTAATAGGGGACATATGGCCATGGGAAGCCAAGAAACTAGTTCCCACTAGGGCTAGGCCAAATGTAACGACCCCCCGCACCTCTGATGACAGCCAATGGATTTTAAAACATACTATCATAGAGCAATATTGCTTAGCCAGAGGAGGAGATCTGACAGAAAAAGTGCCGGAACTGACTTTCCTTGGTGTTGGGCAGATAAAATATATTATGCTCACTTTGTTGAAGATGGTGCTGCCCACATGGAAGTTCGTTGATAGTAATGTATGTTCTGGGACAGGCTGTGGGCAGGCCGGGTCATTATGGCCTAAGGCTTAGTTTTAAGAGTAAGTTCTTCTCCACACCCTTGACTGATTGGATGATGTAGGGTGGTGCACTCTCCTGAGGAATCCCATTATACAGAGACTTCCCTGTTTGTATAATTGGATTAAAGGTTTTGATTCTATGGTATAAAGTGGGAGAGACCAGTAGCTTGATCTCTCTCTCTCTCTCTCTCGGTTCCTGAGGTATTAGAGAATAGAGCAGAGTAAGACCACATGGAGGCCAGGAGAAGCAGTCAAGATGGCAGAGTGCTGAGGGAGAAGCCAGTTTGTTAAGAGTTTGTGCTGGAGGAGATGGGAAACAGTGGTAATAAGTCTGGTGAGCTAGAAGCCTTTGATTCTAGGAAACTCGGATAAGTCAGTAGCTTTGTGAGCACTGAATGAATGGGTTTTGGAGCCCAGTGTGTGTTTTTGCTTGCCCGCCGGGTGCAAGCTAGAATTAAAGCTGATGGCTCACCAGTTTTTGGCTCCGTTGTTTCATTACCGACTGTTCGAATCTAATGTGAACCTGCACGGGTCGGGCTGCTGTGATGGTGGCCCCGACTACTGGCTTTACATTTGGGCAACAGTATTATAATGCCACCTCCAAGCAAAGTGTGTGGTGGGGAAACCAGACGAAAAAAAATCCATTGGCCAGATACCCTGAGCTAACTGGATTCTGGCAGTACCCAGGCAGGGCCAGAGACTGGATAGCACCACGTGGACTTTACTGAATCTGTGGAAACAGGGCTTATCCCCATCTTCCCAAGAATTGGGAAGGAAGCTGTGTAATAGGTATAATAAAGCCCTCCTTTTTCCTCTTGCCTCTGAAAACAGGAGAACTGCTTGGCTATCCAGCTCTACAGCCCTTACAATGGGTGAAAGAGAACTCCATATAGGAAAACGGAAAGATAATGAGTGGCCCCCAGGGCAGATAATCCAATGCTATGGACCTGCCACAAGGGCAGAGAATGGATCTTGGGGATACCACACCCCCATTTACATGTTAAACCGAATTATCTGATGGCAGGCAGTTTCGGAAATCATTATCAATGAGACTGGGAGAGCCTTAACCTTCCTTGCACATCAGCAAACTCAGATGAGAAATGCCATCTACCAAAGCAGGTTGGCACTAGACGATCTGTTAGCAGCAGAAAGAGGTATATGTGCGAAATTCAATCTCACTAATTGTTGCCTGCAAATAGATGACCAGGGTCAGGCAGTTGAGGACCTTGTCAAGACAATAACAAAAATAGCACATGTGCCTGTGCAAGTCTGGCACAGGTGGAACCCCTACAGCCTTTTCGGGGAATGGTTCTCAGCCTTTAGTGCGTTCAAAATTCTAATAGGAGGAGTATCTGCTCCTAGGAACTTGCCTGATAGGTCTGTGTCTGTTGCCACTGCTAATGAACAACATAAAGAACATGACAGAGATCACTGTGCAGTGACAAACTACAGATAATGATCCTCCAAGGTACTTACACGCCCCCCACCCAGAGGGGAATGAATCAAGGATTTGACCCATGATATAAAACCAGTGCGAAATTTGATAAGGTGTCAGGAAATGTAAAACTTAGCATTAGGAACAACATTTTAAAGAGGAAAAGTCAGGCCTCTAGCCCCCTCCTTTCTGTGGAGAAAGGAAAGAGAAGAACACAGGAGGAAGGGCTTACAAGGACAACTGGGTGACCTAGTCATAGTTCAGCTGATTCCTGTAATTCCCTGAAAGGGTACCTGGGGCCACTTGCCACACAGAGCGAAGAAGATGGAACTTATCTGAAAGCCCCTTCCTCTTCTCTTTTCTAAAAAGCCTTTAGAAAACAATGTTTATGTACCTTAATCAAGAATTTCTATACTCGGACTCACCCTACAGTCATGAGAGTGACGAATACCTCAAGACAAAGCGATCACGAGCCCCTCCTTAGCCACCCCAGCTGGGATGAGATTTGGTATATAAAAGCAGGCCTCTGAACTGTAGGGGGGCTGCAGGATTTGGGTTTGTCTTACCTGCCCTGTAGTCGCTGGCCAATAAACTCCTCAAACATTCACCGGACTTAGTGTCTTTGGGAACTTGCTGGTCAGTCTACAGCAGTATCAGCTTCCCCATTCCACTTGCCAAGAAATTGTTGTAGCTTCTTACTAACCTGTTTCACAGTAAGTAAACTGAATCCTAGTGTAAAGCCAGTGGCCAAGGCCACCATCAGAGCCGCCTGGCTCATGCAGGTTCGCATAGGATTCAGACAGATGGTAATGAAACAATGGAGCCAAGAACTGGTGGGCCATCATCTTTAATCCTAGCTTGCACCTGGCGGGCAAGTAAAAAACACACACTGGGCTCCAAAACCCAATCAGTGCTCACAAAGCCACTGACTTATCGGAGTTTCCTAGTGTTGGGCAGATAAAATAGTATGTTATGTTCACTTTGTTAAAGATGGCGCTGCCCACATGCAAGTTTTAAGAGTAAGCTTTTCCCCACACCCTTGACTGATTGGATGATGTGGGGTGGTGTTCTCTCATGAGGAATCCTCCCATTATGCCTCAGATAAGTGACTTTGTATTAGAGACTTCCTTGTTTGTAGATTAAAGGTTTGGATTTCTACACTATAAAGGGGGGCAGGCTAGGAGCTTGCTCTCTCTCGGTTCCTGAGGTTAGCATTAGAGGGGAGAGCAGATTAAGACCACGTAGAGGAGGCCAGGAGAAGCAGCCAAGATGGCGGAGTGCTGAGGAAGAAGCCAGTTTGTGCAGAGAGAAGGAGAGGGGAAACAGAGGTGAATAAGTCTGGTGATCTAGAAACCTTTGATTCTAAGAAACCCGGATAAGACAGGAGCTTTGTGAGCACTGAATGTGTAGGTTTTGGAGCCCAGTGTATGTTTTTGGTAGCCTGCTGGGTGCAAGCTAGAATTAAAGCTGATGGCTCACCAGTTCTTGGCTCCATTGTTTCATTACCGACTGTCCGAATCCAATGCGAACCTGCACGAGCCAGGTGGCTGTGATGGTGGCCTCGACTACTGGCTTTACACCTAGAATCAAAAGTCCCTAGCTCACCAGACTTATTCACCTCTGTTCCCCATTTTCTTCTCCCTGTACAAACTCTGCACAAACTGGCTTCGCCTTTAGCACTCTGCGATCTTGGCTGCCTCTCCTCTCCCCCAAGTGGCCCTTCTCTGTTCTCCTTTCTCTACTCTTCTCCTAGAATGTAATCACTCTTCTCTTTAAAACCTTTTGGCACAAAAGCCTTCCCCCAACACACATTAATACAATCACACCCATCCCAAGCAGGAAGGGCAGCTAATATCATCACCTGGGCAATGGGTCTCCATGTGGGCAGCGCCATCTTTAACAAAGTGAGCATAATATATTTTATCTGCCCAACACCTAGCCTGTCTTGTTTTACCCTAGCACATTCATGCCATCACTGTGTCTCAGGAAATTTACATTTGATTTTAGGAAACTACATGGTAACTGTTTCTATTCCTGACTTTGTAACTGGACCCCTAATCATGTGCTATTGATGAGCTGTTCAAGTTTCTTGATGTGTTATCTATTTCTGATTCCCTAAATTAAGTTCTAAGTCCTGATCTGTTGAGTTCCAGTTTTTAGATTAAAAAAAAATTATTTTCACTAATATAAAACCCTAATAAGTAGACGACTATAATATATTCATAAAGAAATTAATATATAAATAAATGTTTAAATAATTAATGTGTCTCAGTTACAAAACCATTTTCATTATGTCTTTTTAAATACTAAATATACGTATTGTAACAAGACAAATTTCATGTATCTGCATGTCTAGGGAGTGCAGTTCCAAGACTGAACTCTCCAGAGCTAACCTATGAAACTTCTAACATGTAAATTACTTGTTTATGATTGATTTCCACAATGCATTATAAACTTGTGTACTGTCTTTAAAGTTTTCAATTATAAAAGAAAACAAGCATTTTATTTTGAAAAATCAATGGGCTACATAAGAGGAGGAAATAAAGGAACACTACCACTACTATTACTCTCATCCTCATACACATTTGGTGCACATTTTCCCAGGGCTTTTCCTATGCATTTTAAATACACGCACACTGTTGGGCAGATAAAATATATTATGCTCACTTTGTTAAAGATGGCGCTGCCCACATGGAAGTCTGTTGAAATTAATGTATGTTGGGGGACAGGCTGTGGACAGGCCGGGTCGTTAGCCTAAGGCTTAGTTTTAAGAGTAAGCTTTTCCCCACAACCTTGATTCACTGGATGATGTGGGATGGTGCACTCTCCTGAGGAATCCTCCCATTATGCCTCAGATAAGTGACTTTGTATCAGAGATTTCCTTGTTTGTATAATTGGATTAAAGATTTTGATTCTACTTTGTAAAGTGGGGCAGGCCGGGAGCTTGCTCTCTTGGTTCCTGAGATTAGCATTAGAGAGGAGAGCAGATTAAGGCTACGTGGAGGAGAGGAGAAGCAGCCAAGATGGCGGAGTGCTGAGGAAGAGGCCAGTTTATGCAGAGAGAAGGAGACGGGAAACGGAGGTGAATAAGACTGGTGAGCTAGAAACCTTTGATTCTAGGAAATTCGAAAAAGTCAGTAGCTTTGTGAGCACTGAATGAGTGGGTTTTGGAGACCAGTGTGTGTTTTTGCTTGCCCACTGGGTGCAAGCTAGGATTAAAGCTGATGGCCCACCAGTTCTTGGCTCCGTTGTTTCATTACTGACTGTCCGAATCTAATGCGAACCTGCACTAGCCAGGAAGCTGTGATGGTGACTGTGGCCACTGGCTATACACACACATTATGAAAAGTATGTATGTGTCATTGTTGCGGAGATAAAATATATTATGCTCACTTTGTTAAAGATGGCGCTGCCCACGTGGAAGTCCATCACCCAGGTATTAATATTAGTTGCCCTTCATGCTTGAGATGGGCGTGATTATATTAATATGTGTTGGGGGAGGGCTTTCACACGAAAAGGTTTTAAAAGGAAGAGAGATCATGTTG
The DNA here is from genome assembly GCA_037038555.1 of Rhynchonycteris naso. Lineage (NCBI taxonomy): Eukaryota > Metazoa > Chordata > Mammalia > Chiroptera > Emballonuridae > Rhynchonycteris > Rhynchonycteris naso. The sequence continues at coordinate 179,975,821 of CM072995.1, read as the reverse complement.
TTCTGGGGAACAGTGATTATGTTCTAGGAGGAGCCCATGCTGGGCAGAGCAGAGAAAGGCCACGTGGGGAAGAGGAGAAGCAGCCAAGATGGCGAAGTGCTGAAGGGGAAGGCAGTTTGTGCAGAGAGAAGGAGATGGGGAACAGAGTTGAATAAGTCTGGTGAGGTAGAAAATTTGATTCTAGGAAACTCGGATAAGTCAGTAGCTTTGTGAGCACTAAATGAGTAGGTTTTGGAGCACAGTGTGTGTTTTTATTTGCCCACTGGGTGCAAGCTAGGATGAAAGGTAATGGCCCATCAGTTCTTGGATCCGTTGTTTCATTACTATCTGTCCGAATTTAATGCGAACCTGCATGGGCCAGGCGGCTGTGATGGTGGCCATGGCTACTGCTTTATGGTCATGATCCTATATTTATACTTATGTTGAAGAAGAAGAAAACCAGAAGAATGCAGAGGAGAGAGGGGCCTACAATATCTGGGGCCTTAAGATCCAGCCTGTGACCTCAGTGTTCTTGACTGAGGGAACAAGGGCTAACAGAAAAGATTGAAAAATAGCAAACCACGGGTGTGGACCTTGCTTGTTATCAGTTCCTTAAAATGAACTTGCAGCTCCAGTAAGAAGAATGAGTGATAGGATTATCAAGGACAGACCTTCTGGCCCCCTCTCCCCTTCCCCTCCCTAAGACAGGAAAGTTATGTAGGCCTGCAAACAAAGAAGTCATAGAAATCAGGTATTTGTCACATGAAAACTAAAGTTGTAAAGGTGAGGAACAAGTGTTTTGTTGCCTCTTTTGGAGTCACGCAACTCCACCAGCTAAATAAATCCTACTTCCCTCACCAGGTTGTCTGGATGTTTTTGTCCTCCTTTGATTCCTGAAAGAGTGCACAGTGCTTTTATCCCCTTAATTTCATAGACAACTTCCTTGGTTAGTCAACACATACAGCATTTTGCTTGACCTTCATGTCTTAAACATAATTATGCTGAACTAACTCCCTTTCACCCTTTCCTTAATAACTTAGAGCATTTTTATAAATATCAAAACATCAAGTAAAGTTTGGCCTATAAAACAGCAATGTCCTTAAGGTATGTGTTAGTCAAATAAATTTGTAAATATGATATATATGTTTGCTCGCTTACAGTTTGCATGGGTTATGGAAGACAGGCTGAAGCTGGCAAAGTCATTATAGCCTAAGGCTTAGTTTTAAGACTAAACCTTTCCCACCCTTTTAATACTAAGATCTTCTCAACACTAAGCTTTTCCCCACACCCTTGACTGTTGCATGATAGGGGTGGTGCACTCTTATGAGGAATCCCATTAATGCCTCAGATAAGTGGCTTTGGATCAGAGATTCCCTTATTTGTATACTGGCTTAAAGGCTTTCATTTCTACACTATAAATTAAGGGAGACCAGGGGCGCGCACGCACGCCTGCTCTCTCTCTCTCTCTGTTCCTGAAATTAGCATTGCAGAGGAGGCAGCCACAATGGCAGAGTGCTGAAGGAGAAGCCAGTTTGTGCAGAGAGAAGGAGATGGAGAACAGAGGTGAATAAGGCTGGTGGGGCCTTTGATTCTAGGAATACTTGGATGAGTCAGTGGCTTTGGGAGCCCTGAATGGAAAGGGAAGTGTTTTCCCTCTATGTATATTTAGTCTCCCACTGGGTGCGAGCTAGGATTAAAGGTAATAGCCCACCAGTTCTTGGATCCGTTGTTTCATTACCTTCTGTCAAAATAAAATGAAAACCTGCACCAGCCAGGCAGCTGTGATGGTGGCCGCGGCTACTGGCTTATAGTATGCATAGAGATACTGCCAGTCAGTTGAGTCACAGTCTGATAGTTTATTTGCTATCTGACTATCTTCCTTGTCAGAAATTAGAGGATTAACTTGAATACTTTCTACTATTATTTTCTAATTTACTTGAATTAATATGATAAGATTGCAAGCTAGAATAAATGAAGCATCAAGATCAGTAAAAAAAAAAAAACAGAATTATTTAACAAATAGTGCTGGAAGTGACTAGCTCTTTGCTGAAAAGAAAGAAAATTACATCTTTACATCAACATTAAATTCCAGAAAAATTCAGAGTTAATGATAGAATATTCATAAAGTATGAAAACAATGACAAAAAGAAAATACAGAATTTTATTTAATAGCTAAAAGAGAACAGCTATTGTGGAGTAAAGAATTTGGTCTGGCCCAAACAGAGGTCAGGCCTTTGTCTTCAGTTCCTAAAAACCCAGAGTGATTACAGTGTCTTTATTATTCATCGTGGGCCATTAAGACCAAGTCTGATTTTGTGTACTTGAGGTGTATAACGGTGGAGACAACCACACCCAACAGGACTAGTATAGGGGCTGCACATGACAAAAAGATCAACAATTAGATTAGGGGGTTAGGGCTTTGGAACACATGATGTTAGTCCAATCTCCAAAAGTAAGGTAGAGCTGGAGACTGACTTCAAAGAAATAAGCAATAAACAAATCAATCATGCCTATGTTATGGTGCCTTGATAAAATCTCTGGACACTGAAGTTTAGCGAAGCTTCCTGGGTTGGCAATACCCCATGACTATCATCATACATTATTGGGAGGGGTGATAAAACCACAAGAAAGACAGGAACTTCCTTTGGAACACGCCTTGACTCAGCCCTATATGTGTCTTCCATTGAATGATCAGCTAATTTATATCGTTTCCCTGTAGTAAATGTGACCATGAGAACAATACTTTTCAGTGACACCTCTGAGTTTTTCTGATTAAGCAACATTAAATCTGAGGGTAGCCTGGGGAAAGCTCGTTACTTTTAGCTGGAATCAGAAGTCTTTTAGCTGGAATCAGAAGTCTTAGACAAACTTAGCAGTCTGGAGGACTGTGCCCTTAACCTCACAATTTGGATTATTCCAGGTAGTTTTCTAGGCTGAAACACAATGAAAGAGAAATGAAATAAAAATATGTGGTTAAGTAAAAGATTAACAGAGTTGAGTAAGTAAAACTTTTTAAATTTTGTATGTCAAAATTGGCAACTAAGATGAAAAAGAAACATAATTTTAAGACTAACACACAAAACCAAGACAACAGAAACAAATACTTTTAAGATAGTAAGAACAGAGAAAAGTCAGTAAGAAAAACACTAAATGTCTTGTAAAGCCAGTAGCCACAGCCACCATCAGAGCCGCATGGCCCATGCAGGTTTGCATTAGATTCGGACAGACAGTAATGAAACAACGGAGCCAAGAACTGGTGGGCTATCATCTTTAATCCTAGCTTGTACCTGGCAGGCAAGTAAAAACACACACTGGGCTCCAAAATCCACTCATTCAGGCCTCACAAAGCTACTGACTTATCCGAGTTTCCTAGAATCAAAGGTTTCTAGCTCACCAGTCTTATTCACCTCTGTTCTCCATCTCCTTCTCTCTGCACAAACTGGCTTCCCCTTCAGCACTCCGCATCTTGGCTGCTTCTCCTCTCCCCTACATGGGCTTCCTCTGCTCTCCTCCAGCATGGGCTCCTCCTAGAACATTATCACTCTTCCCTGGAACAACGTGATCTTTCTTTTAAAATCTTTTTGAGCGAAAGCCCTCTTCCAACACACATTAACATAATGATGCCCATCCCAAGCAAGAAGGACAACTAATATTATCACCTGGGCGACGGGTTTCCACGTGGGCAGCACCATCTTTAACAAAGTGAGCATAATATATCTCAACATATATATAAAAATAAACACTGAAAAGACATAAAGTTACAGAATAATTATTAGGAAAACAAAATGAATTAATTACAAAAAGATGTGATAAAGTTTTCACCATACATATTATACATATCAGTAAATGTAAACAGGCTTAATTCACCTATTAAACAGATTTTCAAGTTATTTTTTTTGTGTGTGTGACAGAGACAGTGAGTCAGAGAGAGGAACAAATAGGGACAGACAGGCAGGAAGGGAGAGAGATGAGAAGCATCAATTCTTTATTGCAGTTTGTAAAGCCAGTAGTCGCGGCCACTATCTCAGCCGCCTGGCCCACGCAGGTTCACATTAGATTCGAATAGTCAGTAATGAAACACAGGAGCCAAGAACTGGTGAGCCATCAGCTTTAATTCTAGCTTGTACCCGGCGGGCAAGCAAAAACACACACTGGGCTCCAAAACCTACACATTCAGTGCTCACAAAGCTACTGACTTATCCGAGTTTCCTAGCATCAAAGCTTTCCAGCTCACCAGACTTATTCACCTGTTTCCCATCTCCTCCTGCACAAACTCCTAACAAACTGGCTTCTTCCTCAGCACTCTGCCATCTCGGCTGCTTCTCCTGGCCTTCACGTGGCCTTACTCTGCTCTCCTCTCTAATACTAATCTCAGGAACCCAGGAACCGAGAGAGAGCAAGCTCCCGGACTGCCCCAGTTTATAGCATAGAAAATCCAAACCTTTAATCCAATTATACATAAAGAAAGTCTCTGATACAAAGCCACCCATCTGAGGCATAATGGGATTCCTCAAGAGAGTGCACCACCCTACATCATCCAATCAGTCAAGGGTGTGGGGAAGTGCTTACTCTTAAACTAAGCCTTAGGCTATGACGACCCAGCCTGCCCACAGCCTGTTCCAGAACACACATTAATATCAACGAACTTCCATATGGGCAGCGCCATCTTTAACAAAGTGAGCATAATATATTTTATCTGCCCAACACAGTTCCTTTAGTTATTCATTGATTACTTTCTCATATGTGCCTTGACCAGGGGGCTCTAGCAGAGTGAGTGACCCTTTGCTCAAGCCAGCGACCTTGGGTTTCAAGCCAGCAACCCTTGGGCTAAAGCCAGCAACCATGCGGTCATGTCTATGATCCCACACTCAAGCCAGCGACCCCGCACTCAAACTGGTGAGTTCGCACTCAAGTCAGATAAGCCTGCACTCAAGCCAGTTACATCGAGGTTTCAAACCTGGGTCTTCTGTGTCCCAGTTTATCGCTCTATCCACTACAGCATGCGTGATCAGGTTCAAGTTAGTTTTAAAAAGATCTAACTATAGGTTGCACACAAGAGACCCACCTGAACCAAAATATTTCAAAAAGTGTAAAAATAAAAGAGATGGGCAAAAGCGTACAAGATAAATGGGAACAAAATAGCAGGATTTGGGAGTCTATTATCAAAGTAGATTTTAAGCCAAAAAACATTAAATGTGACATAAAAGGATATAGACCAGGGGTCGGGAACCTTTTTGGCTGAGAGAGCCATGAATGCTACATATTTTAAAATGCAATTCTGTGAGAGCCATACAATATGTTTTACACTATATACAAGTAAATGTGTGCATTTTATGCAAGACCAACACTTTTAAAGTACAATAAGTCTCTGAATTCCTTTTAATTATGTTGTTATGCTGTTGCTAACCAATGATAAATAAAGTACTTCTTACCATTAATGCACTTCTGGTGCTACATGATTTTGCTGATGGCTTTGTAGTCTGGTTGATACGTGGTGAGGGTAAGCTTCATGCAGGCATTGAGACTTCCATCCATGAAACGTGATCATAGGTTGGTCTTAATGTCCTTTAGATGAGAGAAAGACTGCTCACATTCATACGTAGAGCTAAACATTGTCAGTACAGCAATGCTCACACGCTGTAGTGTGTGGTATGTGATGGGAAGTGCGTTCCAAGTTTTGACAATCAGCTGGTCCGTGGGTTGAAGTTTTTTATTTCTCCCCACTTGTGTTTGCTCACCAACTCTGCTTGCTGTCATGCAAGTCTTTCCAAATCTTCATTCAGTGACTGGAACTTATTCACCCACATGTCTGAGGCCTTCAGGTCAGCAGCTTGTAGCTCAAAATCTCTGACGGAGACACTGGGGATGTAACTCAGGTTGGCACTGTTCACTGCACTCTCGTGTGGATGGGTGATGAACTTAAAAAGACGAGTCCGCTCACGAAATTCTCCAAAGAGCATCTTGAATGACTGCAGGAGATTAGATGTGAAGCACGCTAGCTGCTGGATATCAAGATGTTGAGCAGGGTCACTTGCTGTGCATGCATCTTTAAACTCTCTCAGTTTTTCAGAGTGTAGTAAATGATCTGTTTTAATGTCAGCAATGAAGAGTTCCAGCTTGCTTTCAAATGCAAACACTGCTTGTTGAAGGGATAAGACTGTATTTCCAACGCCTTGCATTTTTAGATTGAGCTGGTTCAGATGTTCGGTCATGTCCATGAGATAGTAGAACTTCAGGAGCCACTCAGTGTTAGCTAACTGAGGATGCTCGATGTTTTTCATTTCAAGAAAAGTCCGGGTTTCGCTAAGACAAGCCGCAAAACGGCTGAGCAACTTCCCTCTTGACAACAAAAGCACATTGCTGTGCAGAAGCAGACCAGGGTAATTATTCCCAACTTCATCCAGCAGTGTTTTAAACTGACAATCATTTAAAGCTCGGGCAACAATAAAGTTGACCACTCGAATGCCCAGAGACATCACCTCACCAAGTTGCTTGCCACACATCTGAGCACAAAGCGCCTCCTGATGTAGGATGCAGTGAAAACTTAGGATGGGTCTCTTTTCATGTTCATGAAGAAGCGCTACGAATCCTGTTTTTCCCCACCATGCACGAAGCACCATCAGTACACAACAAAATAAGTTTATCCATCGGTAGATTTTTTCTTTAGCGAACTCAATGAAAGACTTAAATAAATCCTCCCCTCTTGTTGTCTCTTTTATAGGCAAAACTTTTCTCATGTAGTATGTCACCAACAGCATACCTTGCAATCACGCTGAACTGGGATAAATGGCTTATGTCTGTTGACTCATCCAAAACAAGAGAAAAGAATGGTGCTGCATTTATGTCCTTCACTTGTGTTGCCTCAATTTGATATGCCATCATGATAGTACAATCATGAATACTTCTTGCCGACAGAGGCATGTCTTTGATTTGTTTATCTTGTCTTTATACGAAAAGTCGTCAAAAAGTTCACTGGCAACATCTAGCATGAATGTTTTGGCATACTTCCCATGTGTGAATGGCTTTCTGTTTCTCTTAATTGCTAAAGCACCGACAAAGCTAGCGAATTCCAGTCACCTTGTTGGCTTGAAACAAGGAGTTGCTGCTGACTAGCTTGTACTCTGAACTCTTGACATGCTTTTCTTCTGCTGCCCCCCGCTGGCTATTTTGATGCATATGTATTACGGTGTGTGTCAAAGTGCCGCTTTATATTTGACTGTTTCATCGATGCAATTTTATCATTGCATATTAGATACATTGCAGAACCTGCTCTCTTCACAAAGACGAATTCCTCTGTCCATTCCTGCTGAAAAGTATGATACTCCTCATCTTTTTTTCTTTTAGCCATCTTCTTCATCAAAAGGGTTTCTGCAATTAGCTAGCTGACTACTTGATTAAAAGGAGGGAAGTTTACTTCCTGACCTCACAATGACCCGTGTACCTTACTCATTATCCAATGAAAATTTGGTGTTGTCTTGGAGGACAGCTGTGATTGGCTCCAGCCACCCACAACCATGAACATGAGCGGTAGGAAATGAATGAATTGTAATACATGAGAATGTTTTATATTTTTAACGTTATTATTATTTTTATTAAAGAGTTGTCTGCGAGCCAGATGCAGCCATCAAAAGAGACACATGTGGCTCGCGAGCCATAGGTTCCTAACCCCTGATATAGGCTAAAATAAACAATTCAAGATGAAAATATAGTTAATATCTATGCATCAAGTAACATAGAAATTATTTTTATAAAGTAGAAACAACAGAATACACAACCAAGTATAGATAGAAACAAGCCAATGATAAGAAAAACTAGTCTTAGTGTAAGATGAACAAACTAGACAAAAAAATAAAATAAGGGATATAAAAGAGCTAAAAGAAACATAATCAATGTGGTAAATCTTTATAAATATATATCAAACTTTATACTCTGTAAATAGGAAATATATTTTCTCCTCAAGTATACAAAAACCAGTCAGAAAAATAAAACATTAGTAAATTCTATAAAGTAGAAATATTAACAAACCACTCTGTAGGTGAAATATAATAAAACTAAAAATTAATAACAAAATTAAATTCCAAAAAAGGCCTTTAACTTGGAGATTAAATAACTTCTGGTCAAAGGGGAAATATAAACCCAAATTATAGAATATTTTAAATATAATAAGAAAACACTTTACTCAGAGTTTATGGAATATGTTTTTAACAGTAATCAAAGAAAAACTGAATTCCTTATTAAGTTATAAACTTAATTAAGTATAAAAATAAGTTAAATGTTCAACCTAAAAAGGTAATAAAAGAATAAACAAAAAAAAAGAGAAGTAATAAAAATAAAAGCAGGTTGGAAAACACATGAATGAGTGGTCAAATTAATAAATCATCAAAATTATCACTTTTCTTTTTTATTTTACAGGGCAGAGAGAGAGTCAGAAAGGGGGATAGATAGGAGACAGACAAGAACAGAGAGAGATGAGAAGCATCAATTATCAGTTTTTCGATGCGACACCTTAATTGTTCATTGATTGCTTTTTCATATGTGCCTTGACCGTGGGCCTTCAGCAGACTGAGTAACTCCTTACTGAATCCAGCTTGGTGCAAGCTGGTGAGCTTTTTGCTCAAGCCAGATAAGCCTGCGCTCAAGCTGGCCACCTCGGGGTCTCGAACCTGGGTCCTACGCATCTCAGTCCAATGCTCTATCCACTGTGCCACCACCTGATCAGGCCAAAATTCTCACTCTTTAAAGTTAAAAGGTTTAACAAAGAAAAATATATAAAGTAAGAGTTGACAGGAGGAATTAATTATTGAAGTAGAAAAGTTTAACAAACCCATACGAGACAACTTAAAAAACTTCCATACAAATAAATTTGAAAATTTAGATGAAATGGATAATTTACTAGAAAAATCCAGTTTGCCAAAATAAAACTTTTAGGCCTTTAATATATCAAGTTTCATAGAAAAATCAGAGAAACCTTTCAACTACAATATAGGCACCAGTTCAATACTGCTTCATAGGGAGAAAATCACTAAACTATTAATGATAGTTTTAATGCCCTAAAAATTACCAGAGATCATAGATGTAAAACCAAACTGTTTATATGAAGCTGGTGTAATATTGATGTCTAAACCAGCTTAAGGTAACAAATGCAAAAAAAAAAAAAAAAAAGTTACAGGCCAATACCACTAATAAATACAGTGTGTCCATAAAGTCACGGTGCACTTTTGACTGGTAACAGGTCAAAAGTGCACCATGACTTTACGGACACACTTTATTAATATGAAACTAAATATAATGTTATAGTACAGAATGCAGCCTTACATTAAAATAAGACCTGAAATCTGTATAATTATGTTAACCAGTGTCACTCTAATAAATTCAATTAAAAATAAATAATACACTATTAACAAATAGAATTCTTTAAAAGTTAAGTAACAGTGGTTAAATATTGAGCATCCTTAAATATAATATAGCATATTAAAAGATCTAATGGTCATATTAACTGATTAAAAAAAACAAGTGAAAAAATCCAAGATCCATTCATGATAAAAATTTACTAAACTAAGAATAGTGGAAAACTCTCTCAACTTGATAAAGAAGATTTACATAAAGCCTACAGCTAGCATCATACTTAATGGTAATAACTTGAATGAAGCCTTTCTGCTAAGACAAGGTACAAGGTAATTATGGCCCTTTTTACCATTACTTTTCAGTTTCATAATGGATGTCCTCACAAATCAATACATAGAGAAAAAGAAAATGAATGGTATATACATTGGGATGAAATAATACTGTCTTTGTTCCAAGATAACATGATCCTCTATGTTGGAAATCTGAAAGAACTGACAAAAATAGTCCTGGCACTATTAAGCAATTATAGCAAGGTTTCAGAATACTGCAAGTTTAATGAACAAAATCAATCACTTTTCAATATACCAACAACAAATAAGTAGAATTTGAAATCTAAACCACAATAACATTTACATTAGCATCCAGAAAATCAAAGTATTTAGGTATAAATCTCCAAGATCTACATAAAGAAAATTATAAAATTCTTATGAATAAAGTACAAGAGGAACTAAATAATTCAAGAGATATTACATGTTTACAATAGGAAGGCTCAATATTTTCAAACATCAGTTCTTCCCACCTTTATCTATAGATTCAATGCAACGGTAGTTATTTCATGAATGTCATAGAGCTGTTCCTAAAGTTTATAAGGAGAGATAAAAGGCCCAGAACAGCCAACAAATGTAGAAGGAAGGAGAACACACTTGGAAGACTGACACTACTCAACTTCAGGGCTTACTATAAAGCAACAGTAATCAGGACAATGTGGTTTTGGTGAAAGAATAGACAAATAGATCAATAAAAAAAAGAAAGTCCGAAAGACAGCCTCTTTAACAAATGGTGTTGGGAAAATTGGACATCTACCTGCAAAAAAATGAAACTAGACCATCAACTTACACCATTCACAAAAACAAACTCAAAATGGATAAAAGACTTAAACGTAAGCCGTGAAACCATAAGCCTCTTAGAAGAAAACATAGGCAGCAAGCTCTCCAACATCTGTAGCAGCAATATATTGGCCGATTTATCTCCACGGGCAAATGAAATAAAAGGCAAGATAAACAAATGGGACTATATCAAACTAAAAAGTTTTTGCACAGCTAAAGACAATAAGAACAGAATAAAGACAAACCACACAATGGGAGAACATATTCGACAGCACGTCTGATAAGGGGTTTAATAACCAAAATTTATAAAGAACTTATAAAACTCAACACCAGGAAGACAAACAATCCAATCAAAAAATGGGCAAAAGAAATGAATAGATATTTCTCCAAATAGGACATACAGATGGCCAATAGGCATATGAAAAAATGCTCAACATCACTAATCATTAGAGAAATGCAAATTAAACCCACAATGAGATATCACCTCACACCAGTCAGAAAGGCACTCATCAGCAAAACAACACAGAATAAGTGCTGGCGAGGATGTGGAGAAAAGGGAACCCTTCTGCACTGCTGGTGGGAATGCAGAATGGTGCAGCCACTGTGTATTCAGTTTGGAGATTCCTCAAAAACTTAAAAGTTAAACTGCCTTTTGACCCAGCTATCCCACTTATAGGAATATACCCTAAGAATACCATAGAACTGTTCGAAAAGAAGAAATGCGCCCCCATGTTCGTGGCAGCATTGTTCACAATAGTGAAGATCTGGAAACAGCCCAAGTGTTCGTCAGAAGACGAGTGGATTAAAAAGCTTTGGTAATATATACTATGGAATACTACTCAGCCATAAGAAATGATGACATCGGATCATTTACAACAAAATGGATGAACCTTGATAACATTATACGGAGTGAAATAAGTAAATCAGAAAAAAAAAAAACTGAGAACAGTATGATTTCATACATAGGTGGGACATAAAAGTGAGACTATGAGACATGGACAAGAGAGTGGTAGTTACGGGATGGGGGGAGGGAGGGGAGGGTGGAATAGGGAGGATGGGAGGGGCACAGGGAAAACCAGATAGAAGGTGACAGAGGACAATTTGACTTTGGGTGACAGGTATGCAACACAATTGAATGATAAGATAATCTGGAGATGTTTTCATTGTACGTATGTACCCTGATTTATTGGTGTCACCCCGTTAAAATTAATAATAAAATAAAAGGAAAAGAAAAAAAAAGAAAGTCCAGTAATTCACTTTCATAATACAATTAACCGACCTTTAACAAAGGAGCAAACGCAATTCAAAGGAGGGAGAAAGAAAAGGTCTTTTCAACAAATGGTGTTCTAACAACTGGATATCGACATGACAAAAATAATTAATGTAGGTACAGAACTTGTGCCCTCCACAAAAATTAACTCAGAATGAATCACAGGTCTAAATGTAAAATACAAAATAATAGCACTGCTACAAGACAACATAGGAGAATACCTAGATGACATTCAGAACAACTTTTTAGATAACATCATCAAAGGCATGTTCCATAAAAGATATGATATGCTGAACCTCATTAAAATTAAAAATTGTTGCTCTGTGAAAGGCAATGTCAAAATAATTCAAATGCAAGCCACTAGGTAAAAAAATATTTTGCAAAAGACACATCTGATAATGGGCCATTATCCAAAATATACAAAGAACACTTAAAATTCAATATTAAAAAGAAAAAATTAAAAATATGTCAATAACCTTAACAGATACTGTACCAAACAAGATATGCAGACGAGGCCCTAGGCAGTTGGTTCAGCAGTAGAGCGTCGCCTGGCATGTGGAAGTCCCAGGTTTGATTCCCGATCAGGGCACTCAAGAGAAGCACCCACCTGCTTCTCCATCCGTCTCCTCACCTCTCTCTCTCTCTCTTCCCCTCCTGCAGCACTGGCTTGAACAGTTTCAGCAAGTTGGCCCCAGGCACTAAGCATGCATCGTGGCCTCGCTTCAGGAGTTAAAATAGCTTGGTTGCCAAGCAATGGAGCAGTGGCCCCAGATGGGCAGAGCAATGGCAGGTAGGAGGCTTGCTAGTTAGGTCCCGGTCAGGGCACATGCGGAAGTCTGTCTCTCTGCCTCCCCACCTCTCACTTAAAAAAACAAAAAGATATCCAGATGACAAATAAAAATACAAAAAGATGTTCAAATAAAAATAACAATGAAATACCATTTATACACCAGTAGAATGACAAAAATCCAGAATACTGAGAACACCAAATGTTGGCAAAAAATGTGAAGCAACAGGAACTCACAATCATTGTTGGTGTGAATACAAATATGGTACAGCCACTTTGTAAGACAGTCTGGCTGTCACTCATAGAACTAAACATACTTTTACCATATGATTCAGCAACAGCACTCCTTGGTATACACAAAAAGAAGCTGAAAACATATCCATACTAAAATCTGCATGTGTAACTAAAATAGCAAAAGCATTCTGAAAAAGAAGAACAAAACTGAAGGGCCCACTGACTACTTTCCAGACTTACTATAGAACTATAGTAATCATGGCAGTGTGGTACTGGCAAAAGGACAGACAGACATATAGATCAATGAAACAGAACAGAGAATTCATAATCAAACTAGTCATATTTGGTCAACAGATATTTTACAAAAGTACAAAGACAATTCCAGTGGAGAAATTACAAATGGTACGGGGTTAATTAGATATCCATATACAAAAAAAAATATCCCATACTTCATAGTAATACACAAAAATTAATTTAAAATGAACCTCAGTTCTACATGTAACATCTAAACTATGAAAATTCTAGAAGAAAACAGAGCAAGTCTTTGTGTCTTCTCGCTAGGCAAAAATTTCTTAGATATAACACTGAAAACATATACATAAAAGAAAAACTGACAAATTGAACTTCAACACATTAAGGACTTCTGCTCTTCAAAAGACACTGTTAAAAGAATGTAAACATACAACAAAATATGCAAAAAATGCAAATTACATATCTTAAAATGAAGTCGCTAGGATCTATATAACTCAAAACTCAGCAAGTGTAAAACAATAAACTTTTTTTTTTTTCTTATGGGGATAAAGGATCTGTGATGGCAAATAAGCACATAAATAAATGCTCAACAACATTCTTCATAAGGGAAATTCAGATAAAACCACCATGAGATACCTCTATACACCCCGTAGAATGATCAAAGCAAAACAAAAACTGTAATACAAGTGCTGACAAAGATGTAAAAGAATTTGATTTCTCATAGGGAACACAAAATGATCCAACCACTTTGGAAAACAATTTGCAGTTTCTCATAAAGTTAAAAATAAAACTGTCATACTATCTAGCAATCCCTGTTGTAGGTATTTACCCAAGTGGAACTTATGTTCACATAAAATCCTATTTGAGAATGTCATCATGGTTTAATTCATAAATTGAAAACAACCTAAATACTTTCAATTAATTAATATACACAATGGAATACTACTCAATAATAAAAGAAAATACTGATATATCCAACAACATGGATGAATCACAAAATTATGCTATGTAAAAGAAACTAGACTCAAAAAGCTGATAAAATTGTTCTATATCTTAACTCTGGGTGGTGTTACACACTGTTACCATGTTTAAAAAATCAAAGAACTCTCACTAAAAAGTGCACTTTGCTGTATATATGTTATTAATTTAAAAAAGACATTGTTTAGAAAATAAATAGGTAAGGTACAGACAAGGAGAAAATTTATAAAGCATATACCTGATTTGTATTCAGAGTATGTAAATAACTCTAAAAGCCAATAATATAAGCAATTCCTTTAAAATAGACAACATACGAGCAAATACTTTGTAAAAGTATACAGTTGTCAAACGACTGCATGAAAAGACGCTCAACCTCATGAGTTATCACAGTGCTGCACATTAGAGTCAAATGAAATAACACATTTCAAAAGAAGTGCCGGAATTAAACAGCTGAACAGTGACAACACTAAGTGATGTCAAGGATGTGGAACAAATAGGACTTATATGCACCAGTGTGAAAACAAAATGACACAGCCACTACGGAAAATAGTTTGGTAGTTTCATATAAAGTTTAAATGACACTTAACTATATAACCAAGCAATCCAATTCCTAAGTGTTCATTCAAGAGAAATGAAAATAGATGTTTACAAAAACTTGTACTCAAATGTTAATATAAGTTTTAATCATAAAAATCATAAACTGGAAACAACCCATCTGTCCAACGATTGCTAAATGAGTAAACAAACTAGAATGACTATACAAGGGGATACTAATTAACAATAACAAGAAGTGATGCTCACAGCAATCCAGACAGATTAGAAAAGCTTTATGCCAAGTGAAAACCACAGACGAAAGTCTATATACTCCATGATTCCATTTAAATGGCATTCTGAAAATAGCAAAACGACGGTGACATAAAGCAGATTAGTGGTTGTTAAGGTCTGAAATGGGGAGAGAAAATTGACTTCAAAGGAGTACAAGAAGGCTTTTTGGAATAATGTAAATGTTATCCAAATTTTGGTGGTTGGTTATGTGACTGTATACATTTTTAAAAAGTTTTTTTTTGCATACATTTTTAAAACTCATCAAATTTCAAACTAAATATTGAGGAATTTCATCATGTTTAAATTAAACGTTTTCTATATTTCCCCTCAGGTTCTCATCATCACTATAAACAATCAGAAAATAAAAACAACCCCTGCAAAAGTTTTTAATAACCTTAACTCCCACCCCCAGGGAAAATAACCACTATTAGCATTTTGATATATAACACCCAGGATATTTTTCAATGTAAATAGGAACTTTTGGTCAAAAATTAAAATAAAACCACTCTTCATATTGTTCAAAAACATTAAAAAAAATTCCAAAATGGATCACAAATATTTTCTCTTTCAATAAATACACTGTGTACATTAAAATACAAAGACTATGCTATAATTATCCTAGTTTTAAGTAAACACCAAGAATTCCTGTATAATGTCCTTTGTTTCCATTAATTATTTCAACATTTACAAAACTTATTTTATTAACATATAATGCAATTTAATTAGCAAGTCTTGGATCCCGAAGAAATGTATTTTCTAGTCTTGCTAAATAACCTTCATAAAATAGAACAAAATCTTAACTTTTATGGAATGACAGAACAATAAAAATAATAGTAAACATTAAATGAACATAAATTAATTTATTTAAAAAAGAGAAAGGATTATTTGATGTGCTACCATCAACTCTGTAAATTTAGGAGATGTTGTACTCACACATAAAAAGATACACTCTATTTAAACAGTTTTTTTTTATTACTATGAAAGAAAAAAAGAAACCCCAGGGTCTAAAATGTAATGAGTGATCCTATTAGTTCCACCAGACTAAAATCATACAGTCTATGTATGTGGTCTTTTCAGCCACATCTGTCATGAACCATATTTACATCACAAAATGCAAAATACTGAGCACTGATTTAGTAGATGAGACCTGGGAAAGTATTCATCACTTGCTTTTCCCGAAAAAGAAACTCTGGCTCACAGGAAGATAGGTGACTGTTCTTTGTGGAGTATACTCGGAACTTACACACTTCAGAATCAAACCTTAATACAATCTGAACAACAAAGCAAAAACTATAATGAAGTAAAAAACTGAATAAAAAATAAATAAAGAAACACAAGAAATTTCATGGCTTTCTTAAATCCAAATATTTTTTTCAGCTAGAAAACACTGATCAATTATTTAAAATATTTATAATATATAAAACATATATAAGTGTTTATACATAGTAGTTGCTCAATAAATGACATTCTTAATATTTAAATATTTCATAAAGCACATTTTATTAAGCATTTTATATACTGATTTGATATTCCTCCTTGAAATGTTTTGTTACAGAAAATGGAATTTTTACTTAATATAAAAATCTATAATATAGAAGAGTTTTGAATTAATTATTTGCTTGACCTATCTAAAATCTCTATTAATCACTTTTTGGTAAATTTTTTATGGTATTATATTACTCTTACAAAAAATTAGACCTATAATTCTCCTTAAAGGAAAAGGTTATCATTCAAAACATTTTAATGGCTTAAATTAAGAAATAAAAGGTGATCAATAAAAAAATATAATTCTGTTTTAGATAAAAAATTGACAATGATTCTAAAACCACTGAAAAAGAAACTGCAAATCTGATATATAAAAACTCTCCAAATCTTATACACTTGTCAGTCTTTCAATAATGAAGTCTGGGGGAAAATAAATTCACAGACACCCGAGTGAATTGGCAACTGTAAGTGACAGAAGCCCTTCTAAATCCTCTGTTTACACTGGGGATTAGTGGAGTAGATTTTGAGTTGCAAACTGAACAGTCCATGGTCAAGGGAACCTGCTCCCTGTCAGCCCACAGGGTATAAGGATAAAGCATGGTCCTGGTAGGAAGTGACCCATAAACGTATTCCTACGCAAGATTTATACAAAGCCAGTCTGCCTCACAGAAACTCCATATGACCATTAACTGGCCTGCAAGGCCTGCCAGGAGGCCTAATTACAGGTCTACAGAGCCCAATAACAAAAGCTGAAGGGCTTTAGCCTAGGGATGATCTGCTTTATACTGACTTGAGAGAGTCCATATAGAGGACCCAAAAGAAAGAGGTTTAGCTTTAAAATTCTCCCCAGAGATCCAGCATTGTACTTGAGTCTAGAAAGACCACATGCAACATACTTCAGCTAGGCTTAAACATACCAGCCTCTCAAAATTAACATTCAACTACTGTCTGCTTAACATCTGCTCAAACATGGCAAGTTGCTGTGGTATTGTTAGACTCTAGCTGATAGCTTTCTTCTTACTAAATATTATTAGAAATAAATAATGGCCATTCAAACATAAACATGTAACTGATGCAAAAAGAACTTATACTTTTAAAAAGTGATTTACTTAATGATAGTCCTTAGGAAACAATATTATATCTTTTTGGTTTCACACAAAGCCAAAAAGCTTGTTCATATTGAAAACTGAAAGTCAAATTAACATTATCAATTTGATTTTGCATTAAGCTATTATTTTTATATAGAATTTCTGAAGTTTGTAGAAACCATATTTGCTAACAAAAAGATTTTAACCAAAGCCCAAATTATTTAAGATTTCACTCATTTGTTTCCTTTAAAAAGCATTCTTAATTCTTCATAACTTCTAACTGTATAGGATTAGGAAGATGATGCATTAGGAGGATGTGTGGCTCAGTATCTCTTCTTTCACTACCTCATAAAGCCACTCCAGTGATGCGATAAAAAGCTACTTTTCCTCATACTTGCTAATATCTATGGAACACTTCATTGCTGTTAGGTACTGTTCTAAACACTTTATTCTATTAACTCTCATAAAACTCTCATTATTATTAAAATTAAACCACATCAAAATTAGGTCTCATAAAAACTTTTAAAGATACATATTATTATTATGTCCATTTCATAAATGAAAGAAAAACTGATGTTCAGCAAGCTTTAAAAACTTTCCCATGGCTTTATCAGTAGCTAATGGAGCTGGAAATGGCACCACCAGAGTATGTTGCCTTTCAGAATCATTGCCAACATACTCACTATATACTAGGTACCGTTCTGAGTGTTTTGCATATCTTAACTCATTTAAACATCCTAACTGTAGCACCAGTAGTTATGTACTATTAGTATCTCCATCTTACAGGTGAGGAAGGGGGAACAGAGCAAAGGTGAAGTGAAATGCCCAAGCTTACAAGGTTAGTCAGTGAAGCTGGGTATGAATCAAGATTGCCAATACACAATCAAGCAGAAGACTACATAAAGAAAAAAGAAGTCTGAAAACTACTTATTTATAAAAAAAATAGAAATTAATTTTTCAATCACTTGCTCTGGTTTCTAGGTATGTCCTACACGAAAGCCTGTCTCGCAATAAATCAGGATATTTCTTGGACCCATAGATCAGTGGTTAGAGACTTAGAGAGCAAAACTACTGTCAGCTTTAAATCAGGGTAGGAGAATGGCATTCTATGCTCCCTGGAAACAGTACAGCATTAGCACGGCAATCTCATTTGTAGTTCTCAGAATCACAAATGTTTATAGTTAGACTGAACTTTAGGTAGTACCGAGACTCCCATACCACATAGCTATGAGGAGAAAAAGTCAGGACTTGGCTTCTAGGTGTTCAATAGGTAACTACTTAGAATCAAATCTAAGTAGTTTATTCTGCTGCAGAAGATGGGAGTGAGGCACTTATGGCTTATTTCTAAGCATAGCTTCCTACCTGGATATAACGTGTGAGGGTGTACCCCTCATCTGTGTTTTTAACAATACTTAACCAGCTTCTATTCTAGCAAGGATCTCTGAAAGTCCCTAGTTAGGTTAGTGACAAAAACACTGAAAGTCATAAACCATCACCCTAGATTATTCAAAGTTATCAAAATGTAACTATTATGAGCACTGTAACAGTTAAGAAAAAGAACATTTTTTAACTGAAACCTTAATCCTTTTCCATTATCAATTAGAAAAAACTCACTGCAGAATCAAAGGCTTGATTGAAGATAGTAATTATTTTATTTAAGATAATTGCAGAATTATACACCTAAAAAATAAAACTCCAGGGTCTATATTTGGTAATATTTTCTGATCACCCTTCTTTCTGCCCAACATACTCAGGGATTTAAAACATGAACAGAAATAGCTCAAGAGTCAGAAATCATTGGATTTGAATACTGGTTCTGCCACTTATTAGCTGTGTGATCTCTTATGTCATTTATGCTTTCAGGATATTTGTAAAATGAAGCTAATTAGCTCTCCATGCAGTGATGTGTGTCAAATGATAAAAGATTTATGAAAGTGCTTTGAAAACTATAAAGCATAATACAAAGGATTGTAGACATAACTCAGAAAATAAAATGTTACAACAGTTTTGATAAAGGTGATTTACCATACATGCACTAAAAATAATATAATTTTAAAGGCTGCATGGGTCAGTAATTTTATGGAAAGTACAATGTTAAGGAGATTTAAAAAAATAAATCTCAAAACTACATATACTGTAAAAAGTGTCATCTTTTTGTGCTAAAGAATATTTATGTTTTGAAAAATATCTCTCCTCTAAATTCTTCTAACCTATGAACATACTTGGCATAAGATAATATTACTCCTGTGGAAACCAAAATAAGGTTTGGAAAGGTGCTAAAATGTCAAACAACAGTGAGAGCAAAAGAGAGAAACAAGTTTTTAAACTTCTTATTCCTTCTTTCTCGCCTGTGATAATCATGTTTTATTATCCTTTTTGTCATATACTACCTTAAAATTTAAGATTAAAAAATTAGATTATTGTTATATATCTTTCATATTTAAAGCTAGAAAACCTTTTCATACATTTACTTTAAAATTCATCAAATAGTGATTAAAATGAGCACATCCCCATTGAAAGGTTCAATTTTCAATTATCCAGATCATTTGTTTCTCTACAATGACTTATTCACCAAATATAAATAGCTGGAATTCTATTTGGTATAGTACCACTAATGACAGGTACTTTTAAAACTGCTGAGAAAGATTTAAAAGTTTTAGATATGGTTCCCAAGCTTCAGTAGTTTGTCATTTCATTGGGAAAGTAAGTCCAGCACTCACAAAATAAATATTATATCAGCACTGTGTGAACAAATATCAGCATAAATGGTGTATATAGACAAGGACAAAAAGAATTCAAAGGAGGAGAGAAAGATCATGTGCTGAAATGGTAAGGGAAATCATGTGAAAATTTTATTTGAGATGTATCTTCTGTATAGGAAGAAGGGAAGAGGAAAGAAGATATTTCTAGAAAAGAGAAAATTCTGAGGAAAGATTTCAGGTAGAAAGAAACATGAGTAACTCAAAGAATAATGAGAAAGAGTACAGAAGTGAATTATAACAAATAAAGATAGTCAAGTCTGTGGATCTACCCTACAGAAACCTTAAGCATAGAAGTGTAATACTGATTTTGTAAGCAACTGAGAGCCAATGAATAATTCTGAGCGAAGGAGTAGCATGACCAAATAGTAGCTGAGAAAGAATCATCCAGCTGTTGTTTTCACAAAAAGAAATATGAAATAAACATTTTTCTGGTGGCTACTATTTGCCAGGTTCTGGATTGGGCACTTTACATATTATAATATTGTAATATTTATCTTCACAACAACCCTATAAGGTAGTTATTATCTTCTCCCTTACATATGAGGATATTATGAAGCAGAAAATTCCTATTTCTACTTTCAAACAGGTAACAAACACGCGACACAGTTGAGTTGAGACATCTTTGGCCTGCACTCATATACTGCTGGTGAGCAAGTAATGTGGTTCAGCTGCTGTGAAAAAGTTTGGTAACTTCTCAAAGAGTTAAACATAGTGTTAACAAATGACTCCACAATTATACTGGTAGGCATATACCCCCAATTTATAATGAGGTACTCAAAAAAGTATGTGTATGTAAATTTCATGGCACTGCCATTCACAACAGCCAAAAGGTGAAAATGACCCAAATTTCCATCAATATATAAATGAATAAACAAATGGTATATATACATACAATGAGATATTATCCAGCCATCAACAGGAATAAAATACTGACACATTTTACATCACTGTACCTCCAAACATCATGCTAAGTAAAAGAAGCTAAACACACAAGCCACACATTATATAATTCTATTTATATAAAATATCCGGAATAGATAAAGTTATAGAGAAATAGGGCTACCTGGTGGTCACCAGGAGCTGGAGAGTAGAGAGAAAACTGCTTAATATTCTGTTTTCCCGAAAATAAGACCTAGTACAATTTTTTTCAAGCTTAGAAATATAAGGCCTCCCCTGAAAATAAGACCTAGCGCATCTTTAGGAGCAAAAATTAATACAAGAAACTGTCTTATTTTTGGGTAGATTGTTGTACATGGAAATAGAGTCATAAGAAATTCTTGATGGAATTCAGAGTTTGGCTGGTCATACTGATGTTTGTGATGACATGACTACAGTATATTAATAAATGTTGATTTTTTTGTTCAACAATAAGTGTGAATTCTTGTTCACAGAAAAATAAGACATCCCTGAAAATAAGATGTAGCGCATCTTTAGGAGCAAAAATTCATACAAGACAGTGTCTTATTTCCCAGGAAACATGGGAGTAACAGGTTTTACTTTGGAGTGATACAAGTGTTTTAGCCCTAGATTGAGGTAGCGATTATAAAGCATTGTGAATGCAATTAATACCATTTAAAATATATAACTGTACATGTTAAACAGTTATGGTTAATTTTATATTATGTAAATTTCACCTCTACACATTATTTCTTAAAAATAGAGAACTATATAGTAAATACTAGAAAATATACATATGTTATACTCCATTTAAAAAATCTTGTTTTAGCTAACCAGATTGCTCAAGGTCACAGAATGAGAAGGAAGCAGACTTAAAACCCTCCACTATTCACTGCCAACACTCTGGAGAAGAACTGGAGCACAAGACCAATGAAGAGGAAATGGATTAGCCTTTGGTGAAATGTTTGCCATCTTGACTAAGGATAGGGCAGTGGGAAAGATGATAAAGGGATAAATATAAAAAATATTCAAAATAAGTCACTAATTCTAGGTGAATGATTGACCATACAGAAGTCAAAGAAAAATTTCAAGGGTTTGAATCTTAAATAAAGAATGATAAAATTATTTTTAAAAAGGAAAGAAATCATGACACAGTTTGTAATTGAATTTATTCAGTATCATAGAATAAATCATTAGCTGAGGTTGCAACTTAGATTCAGTTTTAAAAATTCATACAGTTTTGCAACCTTCTGTGTCTTATTGCCATTTGAAGATTTAAAAAGCAACGTTAGAGGCCTGACCTGTGGTGGCGCAGTGGATAAAGCGTCGACCTGGGAACACTGAGGTCGCCAGTTCAAAACCCTGCACTGGTCTGGTCAAGGCACATATGGGAGTTGATGCTTCTAGCTCCCCCCCCCCCTGCCCCCGCCACTCTCTCACTCTGTATCTCCTCTCTAAAAAAAATGAATAATAAAAAAAACACTTCAAATAGAAATAATAAATAAATAAAAAGCAATGTTAGATATAACCTTAAACAAGAGACATAATATTTGGTTTCTATTGCAATTTAGCAATGAACCTGAAAAAAAGATTCTACCTAAATCTGAAGATTTATCATAACAAAGAATAAAAATGTGACAGTTTAGTGCACATAAAATATAATTATAATAAAATCTGATTTCAAGTCATGTTGGTACAATAAACATGACACCTTACAGTAATATTTTGTTTAATGTTATTTTACTTTTTCAAAGCCATACCCCTAATAATAGTTGCCAAATGTTCTAAATAAACTTTACTTCCAAACCAGTAATATCAATATTATCAACATTCACTAATAAGTCAATAACAATTCACTGCTTTTATATAAAACTTTCTTCTGGGACCCACAGTAAAAGATTAAGTCTAATTAGCAGGATTCTATATTCAAACCATATCAACCCGATTATGGTAATTTTAAGGCTGAAATAAATCCTGTTTCAAGAATCATGAATACAGCCCTCTTTCCTTGTATCCAATTTTAAGGCCCCAAAAGTCAAAAGTGTTTTCCCTGGGAATTCTTCAGGTAAATTCCAATGTCACGAATGGGCATTAACAGATCCTCCTGTCCACCTACCTCAATTTCAGGACTAGGCTAAGACTTGAACTGCATACCTTACCAAACTGAGCTCAAATTACTTTATTCCCCTCTTCATTTGTTTACTTTTAATAATACAATGAACAGCTTAAGTTTATCACTGAAACAGATGTGGACTTTGTAAGTTCTACATTGCTTAGATGCTCCTCCCCTATCCGTCATCCATCTGTCTCCCCTCTCCAAGCCACAAATTCTCATTAAAAGCAATACTGAATATTTTCCAAAGGGGTATAACACAGTACATTATGAAGCAATATATTCATAAAACTGGTATTAACAAGCAAAGTCTAGTAAAAATGGTTACTAAACCAGTGGCAATGAAAAGAAGCACAGTTCTTTTGTAAAACAATTTAGCAAAAATGTATAAAAAATGCTCTAAAGATTAATACCCCCTAATCTCATAGACTCATTTCTATAGTGACCACCCTCAAGAAAATAATCTAAAATAACCAAAACACAATTTGTAACAGGATTCATATCCTGGTGTTACTGATAAGAAGGAAAAGCTGGAGAAAACATAAGCTCAGTAAGAAGAAATTAAATAATGCGACATTTTGCTAAGGTCTGTCCTTTGCTTATCCAGGTCAATATACATTTTTTAATTTGAATATTGCTATAATATTTTGAAAGACTCTCAAATATAAAGAACCTAGCATATTATCCTTAGTAACATTTTTTAAATTGAAGGTAACAATTGCAACTGATAAAAATAAGTTCTACACTGTGAGATCTGGACTGTCAGGTTTGTTTTATAATATGCTGCAAAATCATATTAAAAGATCAAGAATTAAAAGAAAACTGTATAAAACTATGAAATAAAATTCTTATAGTTGTATTGAGGAAAACAAATATTTTCTGGACTAAGCACCATAACTATTTTCCTTTAAAACAAGTTTGTCAGAACTCAGAGTATGATCTAAAAAGGTTTCTCAAAGCAGATGCCACTCAAGAGTGAATGTATATCATGTAAATAACAGTCAAACTGACTAGCTTCATCTTGTAGTATAAAATACTATAGCAAGCAAAATTTTAATGCAGCATATTTTCTACATAACTAATGATAAAACAAGTAAGGATAATACATAAAATATAAGAGACTTTTAAAGTAACACAGAAATGGTATAGAGACTCATAGTCAAAATACTTAGCAATTTTTATCCCTCTATGGTAAATAACTTCTGTTAGTGGTTTATGAAACTAGTGTATAATTTACACTGTTGTTCCCAATCTTTAGACTGTAAACATTTTGTGTCAGAATGCAAGGAGCAAAGTAGGAAACCCTTAAATTGTACGCACACACATTTCCTCAATCAAGGGTACAAACATACAGCTGCTATCATTTGGTGGCCTCAGATTACTTCTGATGGCAAAACATTAATCCCCTTTTACAGCTGGAAATTATGAATTCTTTACAGATATTTAAAAAGTAAACCAGAAAAATGTGTACTACTTTGGGGATATTATTCTAACCCTACTTCATACTTGCTCCTGACAACTTATTATCTGAATAAATTATGTACATTTTTGAAAAGCACAATAAGATTCAGAGTAAAATATTATATTCAGAATAAATTACATGGATCTTCATATTTTTAAAAAGGTAAATTATTTAATGTCTACATGAATCTGGGTATGCTATCTAAAATCAAGGTCACAGCATTATTATATCATTGAGAAATAAAACATAGTATTTAAAGATTAAATGGTATCCAGAACAAAAATACCAATTTATTAGCAGAATGTATTGGAGGAATTATAAAATGGCATTTACTGTGTTTCCTTTGATTCAATGAACACATCAATCTACAACTCACATCTTATACAAAAATTAAATTAAAATAGAATATAGTCTTAAATATAAAATGTAAAAATATAAAACTTTTAGAAGAAAATCTTCATGATGTGAGGTTAGGCAAAAATTCTTAATCATGCTACCAAAAGTACCATCCATAAAGACAAAGATCAATAAACTGGAATGAATCAAAATTAAAACAAGCCAATTTCATAAACAAAAAGGTAGGGAATGACTTTTCAGTATTTTACTACAGCAATAAATATTTAAGGTAAAATATGGCCATACATACAATCTAGATCTCATAAATTTTTGAGCATACATAAAATTATGACCCACCTGTAAGCATGCTAGAATTTACTTCAAGCCTTTTCACTGAAATTAGGTTTATTATCAGTACTTACCAGCAGCTTCAAGAACCAGCTGTAGCCTGGCCTTGGCCTGTGCAGCTGGTGGCTAAAAATCAACCAAAGACATTCACAGGTCAGTTTTAGTAGATGGAGATGGAGATTAACACATTGTCATGTGACTATCAGAAAACTTACAGAACTCTATCATAATCAATATTAACTCATATCCACAACTTAGCAAAATTCTATCACCGCAGCTCTACCAATCAGTCACTTACCTTAGTAATGGAGTCATACTTTACAGTAATATGACACAAGAATTAAGTGTTTTCTCTTTTTTACTAGAAAAGCTTTTGTTTACTCCCCAATATTGTAATGATCAGCAATAGCTTAAATAACTACAACCTAATAATCAGGCAAAATCTACCAATTTAACAATGCATATTCTCAAGAAGTGCTATTTCTCTGCATATGAAAACATGTGAAGTGACCATATTAGAATTTAAACATCAACTTAAAGTCCAATACTTCAGGCAAATCATATCCTAAAACCTGTTTCTTTAACTGTATTGGAAAGGGTAAATTATAATGAAGATAGGGCAAATATGAGTTCCATGCTTTCAATTCCTACTAACCTAAAATTGTTCTCTCAGTAAGCCTTGATTCAGTACAGTTGATAAAGTGGAAACCAAAGTACTTTCCTAACAGTGACCTTTGAGATTTTTGGATAAGGTGTTAATAGTATTCAAATGATAACATGGATTGCATCTAAGCTATTTTTATAAAAGACCTGTAAAAAGTTGTTTTTAGCCCGACAAGTGGTGGCACAGTGGATAGAGTGTCGAGCCAGAATGCTGAGGTCCCTGGTTTAAAACCCAAGGTCACAAGCTTGAGCAAGGGGTCACTGGCTCAGCTGGAGTACCTCAATGAACGCATGTATGAGAAGCAATCAATTAACTAGTGAAACAACTATGAGTTGATGCTTCTCATCTCTCTCCTCCTTCTATCTCCCTTCCCTTCTTTCTCTTTCTCTCACAAAATCAATAGAAAAAGTTGTTTTTAATACTTAAATTTTACAATACATTTACAAAGATGCCAGCCAGTGTGTAAACAACCTCATGTTTATATATGAGACCATCATTTGAGAATTAACATTTTACAAAATATATTAGAATACTTCACTATTTATAGTGCAAAACCAGCTTAGATGAAAAGAATTCAATAATTGGTTACAGAAACATGCTGTGCTCAGAAAAATTTAAGAATATGAATGATGCTTTTGAATAAACTGTAAGAAACAGGACGGGAGAGTGGTAGAGAGATAGAAGGGAAGACAGGGAGAGCCTTTCATATCAAAGAACAGGAGTTAACACACTATCACCGTAGACCAGGGGCTGGTCTCATAAATAAGGTTTATTGGAATACAGCCATGCCCATCTGTTTATATGTTCTCTATGGTGGCTTTTGTGTTCAACTCAACAACAGCAGAGTCAATCATTTGTGGCAAGAAACTTATGCGAGCAAAGTCTAAAATATTTACCATTTGGACCTTTAAGAAGTTTACTGACCCGTGCCATAGAAGATGGAGTGACTTAGAAGAATTTGAAACAGCAGGGTGATGATATGAGATTTCAACTTTGATTCATCATCCTAGCAATACACTTGAGGATGGACTGAGAGGAATGTGACCTGAGGCAAGGAGCACAGTGAGGGAGCAATTAAAGAATTCCAGGCCAGAGACAATGAGGGCCTGAGGTGCAGCAGTAGCGGTAAGTTTGAACAAAAATAGATGTGAGAAATATTTAATTGGTAATGTTTGGATGTGAGAGGAGGAGGAACTGACCAAAAAAAACAGGACTTTATGTCATATATTTGTAGAGAAAGTGTATGTAAGTGTGCATTAAAAAGTACTAAAAATATGTGACATCAAGTTACAATATCACAGCAAAATATCAATAGAAGACTGTGACATCTATTGAATATAATTTCTCTAAAAGTTATAAACAAAACTGCTTATAGGGCCAAACAGTTAATATAAAGCAGGGGTCCCCAAACTACGGCCTGCGGGCCGCATGCGGCCCACTGAGGCCATATATCCTGCCCCCTCCGCACTTCTGGAAGGGGCACCTCTTTCATTGGTGGTCAGTGAGAGGAGCACAGGATGCATCCGCACCCATAGTTCCCATTGAAATACTAGTCAGTTTATTGATTTAAATTTACTTGTTCTTTATTTTAAATATTGTATTTGTTCCCGTTTTATTTTTTTAATTTAAAATAAGATATGTGCAGTGTGCATAGGGATTTGTTCATAGTATTTTTTTATAGTCCAGCCCTCCAACGGTCTGAGGGACAGTGCACTGGCCCCCTGTGTAAAATGTTTGGGGACCCCTGATATAAACAGTTATAATGATAAACTGTAAATGACATTTGACATCCGTATCAAGGGGCATTGAGAATATGGAGAACTCTGGGACATGTGGCCCAGCCAAAGGAAGCACCCACTCAGTGTCATCACGCAGAAACGCAAGTCCAGGGTTAAAAAATTTCTTAATTTTTTTATGAGAGTTTAAGTTATCATGAAAACCAATACTGTGTGGAACAAACACTACTTCTAAAAGACAGGTTCAATCTCAATACAGTTTGTGACCTCTGCATCTACTTAATACACACAAATTAAAACATGATACTTTATGTAATATAACACTAAATAGACTGGCAAGAAGAAAATTATATTCTTACCAAGAGATGTTAAGCAAGCTAAGAATTATGAAATATACATTTCAGAGTATCCTAGTAAGTAATGTCCTTTGACAGAAAAATAATGGACACCTTATTCGTTATTTCATGAGAAAATGTTATGTATTTCATAAGGAAAGATTATTGTTAATAATCATAAAATATTGAAGACTTAGAAAAATATACAAAATGTATGCCCATGTCTCATAAAATATTAACAGTATTATTCAAGTCTCCTACAAAATCCCCTCCATAGCAGCTCCCTCTTTCTCCCATTCATGACTGTCTTGAAAATACGGTGATTACCGTTCCTGAGAAAAGATCCTCGATGGCTGATGTTTAAGATAAATACCTGTTAAAGACACTTTTATGTTTTTATTTAATCTGCTAACAATCTGTAAAATAAGGTTCATATTTCAAAGATAAAGAAAAGCCAGAGAATAAGCAGTTTAGAAGCTTGCCTTTACTAGTGAATGACAGACTGAAATTAAGACTGACTCCAATTCTCAGAATCGTTCTAACTAAATCACTAGGATTTTTCATAAAGTCAAAGCAATTAACTGCAGAAGTATGAAAGAATAAAAATAAGTTTTTGATTCTGTTCAAAAGAAAAATCTGTCCAAAATAATACATTTGTCCTGGTAAATGAAATATGATTCCATTATAAATATATTTGACTATATAAAATGACTTGCTAAATTATATTTGTAAAATATAGGAATCAACTCCAATTATGAGAATAAAAATATACTGTTAGATTCTCCAGATTTTTAAAAGTAACTTGTATTTTATAAATACTTTTACTCTTAAAAATATACGACTCATTTTTCAAGCATGAAATTCATTTACTAAACATTTTTCTTGAATAGGGAGTTCAAATGTGAATGTTCTCACACTTTTTGTCCATCTGCATTTATCTTTCTTTTGCTCTGACTGGTGAGTAAGTTGAGTGGATATGGGATTCTCAGTTGCAATCTTTTTCCAGTTACTTGACCCTCAAATTGCTTCCAAGAGGCTTGAGTTTGTCCCAGAAGAGGAAAAGCATCACAACAGGCCTCCTGACTAAAACCATCTAAGACTCATCACACTATGCAGGCTTAGATTGAAAATAAATTTGGGACTCGAGTGTCAAAATTTCTAATGCTTCAGCTATATTAGAGTATATTAGATCCCAGGGATTAGCATGAATTCCATTTATAATTGGCATATGGAAGTAATACTATTCAGAATGAGAAATTAAACCTTATATTTAATAGATAATAATACCAAATACAAAAGCATGGAATACGGTAACTTCTCTATGCAAGAATTATAAAATGAGGACATAAGTTAAGAAAATATCACAATTATATTGTGTATAGTAAACTTGCAGAGAAAAAACTGTATTCCAGTAAATATTCCTTACCAGACAATCTGGATGAAATGGATAAATTCCTAGAAACATAGGTATAATCTTCTAAAAGTGAATCAGGAAGGATCAGAGAAACCAAATAGGCAGATCAGATTATAATGATTAAAATTGAAGCAGTATTCAAAACATTCCCAACAAACTGAAGTCCTGGACTGGATGGCTTCACAGGTGAATTTTTTCAAACATTCAAAGAAGAACTAAGAACTCACAAAATTCAACAACATACAAGCAAACAATCCAATTAAAAAAATGGGAAGAGGACATGAACAGACACTTCTCCCAGGAAGAAATACAAATGGCCAAGATATATATGAAAAGATGTTCATCTTCATTAGCTATTAGAGAAATGCAAATCAAAACTAAAATGCAATACCATCTCACACCTATTAGATTATCTATTATCAACAAGACAGGTAATAACAAATGTTGGAGAGGCTATGGAGAAAAAGGAACCCTCATCTACTGTTGGTGGGAATGTAAAGTAGCACAACCATTATGAAAGAAAGTATGGTGGTTTCTCAAAATATTAAAAATACAACTATCATATGATCCAGCAATCCCTCTACTGGGTATTCACCCCCAAAACTCAAAAACATTAGTACATAAAGACACATGCAGCCCCATGTTCATTGCAGCATTTATCACGGTGGCCAAGACATGGAAACAACTAAAAAGCCCTTCAACAGATGATTAGATAAAGAAGATGTGGTACATATATACTATGAAATACTACTCAGCCATAAGAAATGATGACATAGGATCATTTACGACAACATGGATGGACCTTGATAACATTATATGGAGTGAAATAAGTAAATCAGAAAAAACTAAGAACTGTATGATTCCATACATAGGTAGGACACAAAATTGAGACTCATGGACATGGACAACAGTACAGTGGTTACCAGGGAGAGGGGAAAGGAGGAGATGGAAGGGGTGGGGTAGGGGAGGGGCACAAAGAAAACCAAATAGAAGGTGATGAAAGACAATTTGACTTTGGGTGATGGGTATACAACATAATCAAATGTCAAAATGATCTGGAGATGTTTTCTCTGAATCTATGTACTCTAACTGATCAATGTCATCTCATTAAAATTAATTGTCTAAATAAAATTTTTTAAAAAAAGAACACCTGTCCTTTGCAAACTATTTCAAAAAATCAAAGAAGAGAAGACTTCCAGGATCACTTCATGAGGCCAGCATTATCCTAATTCCAAAACCAGATAAAAATACTACAAAGAAAGAAAATTATACTCCACTATCCCTGGTGAACATAGATGCTAAAATCCTCAAAAGAATTTAGCAAACCAGATCCAGCAATACATTAAAAATATCACACACTATGACTGAGTGGAATTTACTCAGGAGATGCAAAGTTGGTGCAATACCCACAAATCAATAAATGTGGTATACCACATAAACAAGAGGAAGGATAAAAACCATAGGACCATATCAACAGATGCAGAATAAGCATTTGATAAAGTCCAGCACCCATTTTTGATTAATAAAAGAACAAAGCTCTCAGAGTAGGAAGAACACACCTCAGCACAATGAAGGCCGTCTCTGACACACACACAGCCAACACCATACTCAATGGGCAACAGTTATAAAAATTTCCCTTGAGATTGGGAACAAGACAGGATTTTCACTTTCACCACTCTTATTCAACATAATACTGGAAGTTCTAGCCACAGCAATCAGACAAGAAGAAATAACAAGGTATCCAAATTGGAAAGAAAGAAGTAAACTTCCATTATTTGCAGATGACATGATACTGTATAAAAGAACCCTAAAGATTCCACCAAAAAACTACTAGAACTGATAAATGAATTCAGTAAAGTGGCAGGATACAAGAAAAATATCCAGAAATGAGTTGCATGTTTATACACAAATAATTACCTATCAGAAAGGGAAACTAAGAAAACAATGCAATTCACAATTGCTTCAAAAAGAATAAAATACCTGGGAATAAATTTAATCGAGATGTAAGAGACCTGTATTCAAAAAATTATAAGACATTGAAGAAGATACAAATAAGTGAAAGCATATACCATGTTCAAGGATAGGAAGAATTAGTATCATTAAAATGTCCATACTACCCAAAGCAATCTATGGATTCAATACAATCCCTATCAAGATACCAATGATGTATTTCACAAAAATAAACAAATATTCCAAAAATGTATATGGGACCACAAAAGACCCCCCATAGTCATAGCAATCTTTAAAAAGAAGAGCAAAGTTGGAGGAATGATGCTACCTAATCTTAAATTATACTACAAGGTCAAAGTAATAAAAATAGCATGGTAGTAGCATAAAAACAGACATATAGATCAATAGAACAGAGTAGAGAGCAAAGAAATAAACCCATGTCTTTATGGTCAATTAATATTTGACGTAGAGGTAAAAACATACAATGAGGTAAACATACTCTAGTCAATAAATTGTGTTGGGAAAATTGGACAACTGGACATGCAAAAAAAAAAAATGAAAGTAGTCCATGTTCCCACACCATACACAGGAATAAACTCGAAATGGAATGAAGACTTAAATGTGAAATTCAAACCATAAAAATCTTAGAAGAAAATATAGGCAGTAAAATCTTGTATATTTCTTGTAGCAATATTTTTTCTGATACATCTCATCATGCAAGGGAAACAAAACAAACAAACAAACAAAACTATATCAAACTAAATTTTTTTCAGGACAAAGAAAATCGTCAAAACAAAGAGTAAAGAAAAAAGTATATTACTTATATGAAAATTAGTGGATAATTAGATAAATTTCGATCAACAAAACTGAATTATAGAGAATATAAATGTTCCCTTAAAAATAAATATTAGCATTGTCATTAACAGAATAGTAAGAACCGTATAAACTTTTACTGTTTTATTTATTGTTAATAGCAGCTTTATTTGTCATAGCAAAAATTATGCAAATAATGCAAATGTCTTTTTTGTATTCCTATATTTTCAAAATTTTATTCAAGAATGTATTAAAGTTAAAATATTATTGTGTTATGGTATAATATAAAAAAGTATATATTAGTATAGATACAGTACCATAATTATGAAATTATGGTCCAATATACATTTAAAGGAAAGTGTACTTCTGCTAAAAATTCTTATCATATAGGATTTACCAAAAAATGTTACAGGGCCTTCTTTATGCAAAAAAGAAAAGGCCATTAGCATAAATGAGAAAATACAGGGTTTAAAATTTCTAAATTAATAGGGATATATTTGTGGGGAAGAGAGAAGAGAGGGCTTGTAGTTTTGCTATTGCCATGGATTCTACAGAACTGCTCTGTTGCCTCCCCTTCCCTAGGTAGCAAAGTATTTGTAAGGTCTAATTTTAAAGAGTATCCACTTTCTTAAGACAAAAGCTCCTAAGATAAAATAAAAGGATAGGTCAGTTTCCTAATGGTTTATGGAGGTGAGCATCTCAATGTCTAGACTTTTTCCTTTGACTTGATTCTTATTTAGTCTAATCCCTTGGGTTCCTTATAAATACACGTCATGTCTAGATTCTCAAAATTATGCCAAAGCTAACATTCAAGATGAGCACAATCCTTTAAGCCATGACTATATAAAAAAAGAGAAACAAAACAAGACTATCCTTATATACATAAATCAGTTTACACAGTAAACTATTTATTTGTTCGTCCTTCCCACTTCTATTATATATTCAGATCCTTGAACCCCAGATCATCACTATGGAAAATCTGAAAGTTGATGAAGATATTAGCCATCCAGCTGCCAATAAGTTTCCAGTTGTTAAGGACAGAGAAGTAGAAAATCTGAAAGAAAGACTACGAATGAGCTAAGAGGGAACTCAAATTTGGAAACAAAATTAGACTAGCAACGTATCACAAAATCAAAATTAGGATTGGGTTATATGGTTTTCAGCTATTACTCTCTATTTCATGTTGTATATAAATTTCATATTATTTATAAGTAAATACATATATGGAGAGAAAGAAAATGATGGTATTTATTCCAGGAATATGGTGGAGTAGGTAGCACCAGGTATCTGTCTCCTTGCCTACACAATAATTTCACTGGCAGACTGTCTGATGTAACTATTTGGAACTCTGGACTCTGATGAAGGCTTGCAACTACCAAGGAAAGAATTAGACAGTAACTTGTGGTTAATTTTGGTCAATTTCAGGTATTAGCACAATATCAGCGCCCCCTCTCCCAACCATGTGGCAAGTGGCATACACTTGTTCATGGAGCAGCTTGCACACAGCACAAGTGTGCAATTTTGGTTGGGAATTAAAGTGGTACATCCCTGTGGAAAACAGCGTGGCAGTTCCTCCAAAAAAATTAATAGAACTTCCATATAATCTATCAATTTCACATCAAAATACATATCCAAAAGAACTGAAAGCAGGATGTTGAGAAGATATTTGTAGACCCATGCTCATAACAGCATCATTCACAATAGCTGAAATGAATGCAACCTAATATCCATTGATGGATGGATGAATACACAAAATGCAGTGCATAATATACATACAATGGAATATTATTCAGCCTTAAAAATAAAGAAAGTTCTATAATATGCTACAACATGAATAAACCTTGAGGACATTATGCTAAGTAAAGTAAGTGAGACACAAAAAAAACCAAACACTGTATGATTCTACTTATACCGAGCACTTAGTCACTATCATAAAAGACAAAATAGAACTGGTAGCTGCGCAGGCAGCTGGGGTGAAGGAAATGGCAGTCATCGTTTAAAAGATGCAGTTTTAGCTTCACTAGAGAATGAGTCGTGGAGATGGACAGTGGTAATGGCTGCACAACAGTGTGAGTGTGTTTGATACCACTGAACAGTACAATTAAAAATAGTTAAGATAGAAAATTTACTACAATAATAAAAACACAATTAAAAATATATACAGTAACCTTTATCCTACTTATAGGAATTGAGTTATTGAAACCTCCTCTTTGAAGAGAATGTATAATTTAATATTTCAGATGTTGTAGACAAATGGTGTTAGAACATTATATGTAGGTACTCATAGATTCTTGTCTTGTTCAAAATTCATTACTTCCATTTGTCCGAAAGTTGCATTAACCATCTTTTATATATAAGGCACCATGGATAAATAGAGGATAAATAGAGCTAAACAGGTATAGCTTCTAGTTGCAAGGATCTAATAGAATAATGAGAGAAAAAAATAATAAAACTACTATTTAGTAAATGTCTATATTATTCCAAATGTTTTTTCCTATCTTAAACTTTTTTCAAAGAGCTTTATTGAGGTTCAATGGAACTATGACAAACTGCACAGTTAAGGTATACAGATTGATGGTTCTGACATACTTACACAGCCATGAAGCATCACTACCGCTAAGATAATGAGCATATCTATTACTTTAAAATCCCCCAGCTGTCCTTCTTCAATTCTCCCATACCCTTCATGCCTCCACTCTACTTCCCAGTCTTCAGGCAACCATTGATCTGCTTTCTATCATTATACACTACCTACCATTTCTTAGTATTATGTTGATGATATCATATGCTATGTACTCTTTTGTGTCTGGCTTTTAAACTCAGTATAATTATTTTGAAATTCATCCACATTGTGTGTATATCAGTATTCATTTCTTTTTATTGTTGGTCAGTATTTCATTATATGGATATACTATAATGTATATGCATTCACCTGTTGACAACATTCATATTATTTCCAGGTTTTCTGGCTATTGTAAAAAAATATTATAAATATTCAGGTAAATTCTTTGTGTAAATGATGTACTTTCAGATCTCTTGGGTAAATAGCTAGCATTGGAATGGCTCAGTCATATGGTAAATATTATGTTTAACTTTTAAAGAAATTACCAAACTGTTTCAAAAATGGTTTTTCATTCCCACCAGCAGTGTATGAGTTCCAGTTGCTCCATATTCTAGTCATGACTTAGTATAGTTAGCCTTTTTAATTTCAAAATTATAATAGGTTCCGCACTGTAGTTTTAATCCATATTCTCATAATGATTAATGGTGTTAAGCATTCTTCCATGTGCCTACTTATTATCCATATTTCATCCTTGGTAAAATGAGTCTTTAAATCTTTGGCTAAATATTCTTTTTCTTTTTAATTTTTTTTAATTTTTTAATTTTTATTTTATTCATTTTAGAGAGGAGACACAGAATGAGAGAGAGAGAGAGAGAGAGAGAAAGAGAGAAAGGGGGGGAGAAGCTGGAAGCATCAACTCCCATATGTGCCTTGACCAGACCAGTGCAGGGTTTTGAACTGGTGACCTCAGTGTTGCCAGGTCAACGTGTTATCCACTGCGCCACCACAGGTCAGGCTTTTGCTAAATATTCTAAAATATTTTTTTTAAGTTGACATACAATATTATATTAGTTTTAGGTGTACAACCCATGATTAGACATTTATTTAACTTATGAAGTGACCACCCTGATAAATCTAGTACCCATCCGACACTATTTATAGTTCTTAAAATATTATTGACTATATTCCGTATGCTATACTTTACCTCCCCATGACAATTCTGTAACTACCAATTTGTATTTCTAAATCCCTCCCACCCATTAAGACTTCTCCCACCTGGCAACCTTCCAAATGGTTATCTGTATCCAGGAGTTTGTCTTTGTTCAGCTTGTTCATTTATTTTGTTTTTCCGTTTTTGAAAAGTCCACATATAAGTGAAATAATCTGGTATTTGTCTTTCTCTGACTTATTTCACTCAGAACAGTATCTTCTAGGTCAGTGGTTCTCAAGTAAGATTTCCAGGTGCACCCTATGGTATTCTAGAGAAATATGTGCCTGTTGGGGACGAAAAACTAACAGGGTTTTTAGAGTTTAGATTTTTGGGGGACAGAGTTGTGGGGAATTGGCTATAAGCTGACAGTCTATCCAACCCGCCCACCTCACTTGCCTGATTAGGTTGCAAAAGGCTGTTAAGCCGTGGTGCTGGATTGTTTATACTACCCCCCATGTTCCCCGAAAAGACTGGAGGTAAGTTTCTTCTATCCTTTGTTTGGTGTAAAGTTAAGATGATGTATATGGTGGGGTTTTTCTGCACTTAACACAATTAAGAGTAAAAAGAAAGAAATTCTTCAATATATTGATGAGGAAATGAGAGTTTGCCTTTCAAATATATGCTCAAACATTGAAGAAATTGCTAGGACACATCAGGTTCATGTTTCTTATAAACACAAGAATGGAAAAACTTAACACATTTGCGCCGGGACCAGCCAAATTTACTAAATCTTACTAAGGATGTATCTATATATAAAAAGATAACTTTTTTGTCTTTTTTAAATTTTTTAACCCCTCTTTTATACAATTTATAAAAAGCATAACTCAAAAAATATAACAAAGTATTTTTTAATGTCAATAAATTTAATTTTGTCATATTTATTTCATCATAAAAGCATGCATGGATTTTATTTTTCTTTAATATCTGACTTAATTATTATAACATTTCTCAGAATTTGTATATAGTGCACCTACAATTATTTGTAGGATTTTAAATGTGCCCTGACTTCAAAAAGTTTGAGAACCACTGTTTTAGGTCCATCCATGCTGGTACATATTCTTTTGACAATGTTTTACTGGGTTTTTTTTTGTTGAGTTTTCAGAGCTCTTAGTTATAATGGAAGTAATTTTTCATATACGGGACTTGCAAAACAGACACAAACACAGAACTATATATTTGTATTTACTTAGATTCTGGATAAACTCCTCCCATTGAGTGGCTTGTTTTGTTACAGTCTTAGGAGTTTCTTTTGAAAATTAGAATTAATTTTGATGGAATCTAATTTATCAATTTCTTCTTTTATGAATCATGCTCTTGTGGTGTTACAGCTAAGAACTCTTTACCAAACCTCAATTTACAAAGATTTGTCCAGTGGTTACACTTAGAACATTTACAGTTTATGTTTATAATTAATTCTATAAAATATATATAGTTAATTTTTTATATAGTATATACTAAAAACAATTTTTTATACGTTCCTATCTAATTGTTCCAACATCATCTGTGGAAAACACTATTATTTTTCACTGAAATGCTTTTGCACCTTTGTTAAAAATCATCTAGAGATATTTTAAACTCTATTTTGTTCCACTGATCTAGTTGTCAATCTTGATACCAATACCACACAGTCTTGATTATTACAATTTTATATTAACTCTTGATATCGGGTAGAGAAACTACTCCAACTTCTTTCTGCTTTTTCAAAGTAGTTTTAGCTCTTTTTTCATTCCTAATTTTAGAAAATGCTTATCAATTTCTATAAAAGAAAAAAAAACAGCCTGCTAGGATTTTGTATGAGATTGCATTAAATCTACATCAGTTTGAAAAGAAAAAACATTTTTACCATACTAAATTATAGCATAGTATATCTTTTTCAGTAATATTTACCTCTTAGTTTTTATATTTAAAATGTTATTTTTTTGTGAGGAGGGTAGATTCCCGCATGTGTCCCAACCGGGATCAACCCAGCAACCCCCATGTTGGGCTGATGCTTGAATCAACTGAGCTATTTTTAGTACCTGACGTTGATACACTAAGACTGGCCAAGCCATCCTCAGCACCTGGGGCTGATGCGCAGACCAACTGAGCCACTGACTGCAAGAGGTGAAGAAGGAGAGAGAAGGGGATGAGGGGAGGTGGGGAAGCATATTGTCGCTTCTCAGTTTCTACTCACTGGGAATCATATGCTGGCTGATGCTCTATATACTGAGATAATTGAGCAGGGCCAAAATGAATTTTTTTAAAATAGGCAGTGCATCATCGAATCTTCTTTTTTGAGGCAATCTAAAAAACTGTGTTTTAACTGGGATGTTTAAACCAATTTATACTTAAGGTAATTATTAATCTACTATATTGCTGTTTGTTTCCTACTTATTCCATCTGTTCTTTGTTTCCTTCTTCTTCTTTTTCTGCCTTGTCTTAATCTGAGTACATTTATTAATTTCATTTTATATTCTTTGTTGACTTGTTATTTATAACTTTTATTTTTTAAAAATTTTATTTATTCCTGGAAATATTTTCTATGAACATATGTACCGTGATTTATCAATTTCACCCAATTAAAATTATTAATAAAAAAAAACGAATGTAAAGAAAAAAAAAGATTTTACTTATTCATTTTAGGGAGAAGAGAGAGAGAAGAGGGAGGAGAAGGAAGCATCCACTCCCATATGTGCCTTGACCAGGCAAGCACAGGATTCCAAACCAGCAACCTCAGCATTCCAGGTTGAAGCTTTAACCACTGTGCCACCACAGGTCAGGATAGCCATAACTCTTCTTATGTTATTTTGGTTGATGTTTTAGAATATGTAGTATACACCTTTAATTTCTCACTTTTTATCTTTATTATGTCACTTGATATATATATAAAACCTTATAAAAACATACTCTCTTTGGTGGGAAGATGGCGATGGAGTAGGTGGACATACGAACTTCCAAATCTCAGAACTAAACTGGATTATAACTCAATTTTAAGAACCATCATCTGGATAAACCAACTTTGAACTAAACTAAGTGGACTCTTCGACCAAGGAACACAGGAGAAGCCACACTGAGACTGGTAGGAATAGTGAAAACGAGAAGAGGGCTGCCCAGCTCCACGGAGTAAACAGCAGCCCTGAGAGACCCGCGTGGTGGGAGGAGAGTTTGGCGGAGAGGGAGGGACCTGGGTCCCAGGAACCAAGCCCCAGCCTGCAGTCCCAGAGCCTAGAAGAGGCATTTGGACAGTATTGAGCTGTGAAACAAGTGAGGATACTATTTGTGAGAGAGAGACAGCTTTCTCAGACCCAAGATTATTTTAAAGGGACAGCACAGAAAACCTCTCTCACAACCACGCACCCGGGGCTCCGGGGAACAGGGACAGAGGACCAGAACAGCGGGAAGAGAGTGTGGACTGAAGGCACAGGGACAAACACTCTGAGGGACAGTCACCCTAACCCCTGGGCTAAGTCACTTCCCTAATCGAAAACGATATTTCCCCTGGAACTAGCAATACCAGCAAAGGGAGACAGGACATTAGCCAAACAAGCTCTCCCGTGGCAATTAAAGCAGAGCTGCTTAGAGGGAGGGAGCTCCCAAGCCTACAGTGTGGAGACTTAGGGCACTTCCTACCCTGCTGAGGGTTGCTGAAGGGATGGTTGTGGCAGGACCTGAAACGCCGTCCTGTTGGCATAGGCGGAGGCCCAACAGAAGTGAGCTTGTCTAGCCCAGCAGGGGCGGAGGGGATGGGCGAAAGCGGTCCGGCAGCTGCGGGCCCGCCTGTAACCCCACCTGCGGAGAAAACGTGGAAAGCAAGAAACGGGCAGAGATCAGCACTGCGACCCTGCACAATCCAGCTCTGACCGCAGGGACGGGACTAGGACCAGGGACGGGAGGGGGCTCGTTCGTGGCTGAGCTCACGCTACCAGCCCCGCCAGGCCGGAGAAACCGTGGTTTGCCATCCTGCGTCTCTGAACGCGGGAGCGGGATAGAGCCCGGGAGGAGCAGAAGCTCACAGCAGAGTGGACGCCAGCAAATACGCCCGGCCCAATAAACCGTGGTTTGCGACCCTGCGCAAAAGGGCCCTGGCCTTCATGGTGGGGTTAAAGCTCCGGACATGCAAAGGCTCACAGCTGAGAGCACGTCAAATGCCCCACCCAACGTGAGAAATTGTGGCGAACTGGCTCTGAATGCGGGTGCTGGGCGGAAGCCCAGGAACAGGCTGGGTCCGCAGCTGAGCAAAGGTACTCACCTCTGCCCTTGGTGCTGAGGCTTGTGACTTGAGTGACAGCCCCTCCCGCGAAGGAGAGGCGGAAATCACAGTAAAAGCCGCAGTAGGCTGGCGCTGGCAACGCCCATACCGAACCGCACTAGGCAGCAGCAGAGGGGGTGGCAGGCCTGCAGACAGACCACCCCCAGAGAACACAAAGGCAACACCTACTGGACTCCAGTGGACACAACTTGCTTATACACAGACATAATGGGCAGGCAGAGGAAAACAAACCAAATGCATCAAGAGAAGTCCCCAGAGGAGGACCTGAATGAACCAGATATAACCAAATTACCAGAAGCAGAATTTAGAATAATGATAGGATGTTCAAAGAAACTAGAGCAACAATGGATAGTCATTATGAACACCTAAATAGATAACAAGTATAAAAAACGAAATTGAAATAATAAAAAAGAATCAGACAGAAATGACAAATACAGTATCAGAACTGAAGACCACAATGGAAGGAATTAAAAGCAGGATGAATGACACTGAGGATCGAATCAGCGAGTTAGAGGACCAATAAAAAAAGGCACAGAAGCAGAGAAGAAAAAGGAAAAGAGACTCAAAAAATGTGAGGAAACTCTAAGGGAGCTCTGTGACAACCTGAAGAGAAACAACATTCGCATCATAGGGGTTCCTAAAGAAGAGGAGAGAGGACAGGAAATGGAAACTTTGTTCAAACAAATTGTAGCAGAAAACTTCCCTAAATTAAGGATGAAAAACATTCCACACGTTCAAGAAGCACACAGAACTCCATTAAAGAGAAACCCAAAAAAAATCTACACCAAGACACATCCTAGTTAAAATACCAAAGCTAAGGGATAAAGAGAAAATTTTAAAAGCTGCTAGAGAAAAAAAGGCTATCACCTACAAAGGAGGCCCCATAAGGATGACATCTGACTTCTCAACAGAAACACTTGAGGCCAGAAGGGAATGGCAAGATATAATCAAAGTGATGCAGAACAAGAACCTACAAGCAAGACTACTCTATCCTGCAAGGCTAACGTTTAAAATTGAAGGAGAAATAAAGAGCTTTCCAGACAAAGAAAGCCTCAAGGAATTCATTA
Organism: Rhynchonycteris naso; assembly: GCA_037038555.1. Taxonomy (NCBI): domain Eukaryota; kingdom Metazoa; phylum Chordata; class Mammalia; order Chiroptera; family Emballonuridae; genus Rhynchonycteris; species Rhynchonycteris naso. The sequence continues at coordinate 179,934,553 of CM072995.1, read as the reverse complement.
AAACCAAACCAATTCTGCAAGAGATACTAAGGGGCCTGTTGTCAACAGTTCAAAGGGAGGAAAGAATATAGCAAAAAAAAAAAAAAAATACAGCTTTAAAGAATAAAATAGCAATAAAAAACTACATATCAATTATAACGTTAAATGTAAATGGATTAAATGATCCAATCAAAAGAAATAGGGTAGCTGCATGGATAAAGAAACAGGACCCATACATATGCTGTCTACAAGAGACACACCTTAAAACAAAAGATGCACATAGTCTGAAGGTAAAAGGATAAAAAAAAATATTTCATGCAAATACAAATGAAAAAAAAGCAGGGGTGGCAGTACTTATATCTGACAAAATGGACTTTAAAAACAAAGGCTGTAGTAAGAGATAAAGAAGAACACTACATAATGATATAGGGAAAAATTCAATAGGAAGATATAACTATTATAAATATCTACACAACAAATATAGGAGCCCCGACATACATAAAGCAGACTTTGATGGATATAAAGGGCGAGATTAACAGCAATACTATCATAGTAGGGGATTTCAATACCCCACTAACGACACTGGATAGATCCACAAGAAAGAAAATAACAAAGAAACAGCAGACTTAAAGGAGACACTAGATCAACTTGATTTAATAGATATCTTCAGAACTTTTCACCCTAAAGGAGTAGAATATACATTCTTCTCAAGCACTCATGGTATGTTTTCTAGGATAGACCACATGTTAGGACACAAAAATGGTTTCAATAAATTTAAGAAGACTAAAATCATATCAAGCATTTTCTCTAATCACAATGCCATGAAACTTGAAATTAACCACAAAAGAAAAACTGAAAAATATTCAAACACTTGGAAACTAAATAACATGATATTAAATAATGAATGGATTAACAATGAAATAAAGAAGAAATAAAAAGGTTTCTAGAAACAAATGATAATGAGCATACATCAACTCAAAATTTATGGGACACAGCAAAAGCAGTACTGAGAGGGAAGTTCATTGCACTACAGGCATATCATAAGCAGCTAGCAAAAGCTCAAATAAGCAACCTGACCCTGCATCTAAAAGAACTAGAAAAACAACAACTAATAAAACTCAGGACAAGTAGAAGGAAGGAAATAATAAAGATCAGAGCAGAAATAAATGACATAGAGGCTAAGGAAACAATACAGAGGATCAATGAAACCAGAAGCTGGTTCTTTTAAAAGGTAAACAAGATTGATGAACCTTTAACAAGACTCACCAAGAAAAAAAGAGAGAGGACTCAAATAAATAAAATTAGAAAAAACAGTGCAGAAATAACAACTGACACAGCAGAAATACAAAGCATTGTAAGAAAATACTATGAAGAACTCTATGCCAAAAAATTAGACTATCTAGTTGAAATGGAAAAATTTCTTGAATCATATAAACTTCCAAAAATCAATCTGGAAGAATCAGAACACCTAAACAGACCAAATACAAGAAATGAGATCGAAACAGTTATCAAAAAACTCCCAAAAAAGAAAAGTCCTGGGCCTGATGGCTTCACAAGTGAATTCTTCAAAAATTCAAAGAAGAACTAACTCCTATCCTCCTCAAGCTATTTCAAAAAATTCAAGAGGAAGGAAGACTTCTAATCTCCTTTTATGAGGCGAGCATAATTCTGGTCCCAAAACCGGGCAAAGACAACACAAAGAAGGAAAATTATAGGCCTATATCTCTGATGAATTTAGACGCTAAAATTCTCAACAAAAGATTAGCCAACCGGATCCAGCAATATATGAAAACAATCATACACCATGATAAAGTGGGATTTATTCTGGAGAGGCAAGGCTGGTTCAATATTCGCAAATCAATCAATGTGATTCAAAAAAAGGAAGGACAAAAATTACATGATAATTTCAATATATGCAGAAAAGGCATTTGATAAAATCCAGCACCCATTCATGCTGAAAACTATCAGTAAAGTGGGAATACAGGGAACATTCCTTAACATGATAAAGGCCATCTACGACAAACCCACAGCAAACATCATACTAAATGGGCAAAAATTAAAAGCAATCACCTTAAGATCAGGAACCAGGCAGGGGTGCCCCCTTTCACCAGTTTTATTTAACATAGTTCTGGAAGTCCTAGCTACAGCAATCAGACAAGAAGAAGAAATAAAAGGCATTCAAATTGGAAAAGAAGAAGTAAAAGTGTCACTATTTGCAGATGATATGAGATTATATATAGAAAACACTAAAGTGTCAGTCAAAAAACTACTGGAACTTATAAATGAATTCAGCAAGGTGGCAGGATATAAAATTAATACTCAGATATCAGAGGCATTTCTATATACCAACAATGAACTGTCAGCAAAAGAAATTAAGGAAACAATCCCCTTCACTATTGCAGCCAAAAAAATAAAGTACCTAGGAGTAAATTTTACCAAGGAGGTTAAGGACTTGTACTCGTAAAATTATAAAATATTGATAAAAGAAATCAAGGAAGATACAAACAAGGGGAAGCATATACCGTGCTCATGGCTAGGAAGAATAAACATCATTAAAATGTCTATATTACCCAAAGCAATTTATAAATTCAATGCAATACCAATTAAAATACCAATGACATACTTCAAAGATATAGAACACATATTCCAAAAATTTATATGGAACCAAAAAAGAACACGAATAGCCTCAGCAATCTTAAAAAGAAAAAATAAAGCACGAGGTATCACTCTTCCTGATATCAAGGATTACTACAAGGCCATTATACTCAAGACAGCCTGGTACTGGCATAAGAACAGGCACACAGATCAATGGAACAGAACAGAGAACCCAGAAATAAACCCACACCTTTATGAAGAACTGATATTTGTCAAAGGAGGAAAGAACATACAATGGATTAAAGACAGTCTCTTTAAGAAATAGTGCTGGGAAAATTGGACATCTTCCTGGAAAAAAATAAAACTAGACTATCAACTTACACCATTCACAAAAACAAACTCAAAATGGATAAAAGATTTAAACGTAAGCCCTGAAACTATAAGTATCTTAGAAGAAAACATAGGCAGCAAGCTTTCCGACATCTGTAGCAGCAATATATTTGCTGATTTGTCTCCACAGGCAAATGAAATAAAAGGCAAGATAAACAAATGGGACTATATTAAACTAAAAAGTTTTTGCACAGCTAAAGACAATAAGAAAAGCATAAAAAGACAAACCACACAATGGGAGGACATATTCGAAAGCATGTCTGATAAAGGGTTAATAACTAAAATTTATAAAGAACTTATAAAATTCAACACCAGGAAGAAAAACAATACAATCAAAAAATGGGCAAAAGAAATGAATAGAAATTTCTCCAAAGAGGACATACAGATGGCCAATAGGCATATGAAAAAATGCTCAACATCACTAATCATTAGAGAAATGCAAATTAAAACCACAATGAGATATCACCTCACACCAGTCAGAAAGGCTCTCATCAGCAAAACTACACAGAATAAGTGCTGGCGAGGATGTGGAGAAAAGGGAACCCTTCTGCACTGCTGGTGAAAATGCAGAATGGTGCAGCCACTTTGGAAAATAGTATGGAGATTCCTCAGAAAATTAAAAATTGAACTGCCTTTTGACCCAGCTATCCCACTTTTAGAAATATACCCTAAGAACACCGTAGCACTGTTCGAAAAGAAGAAATGCGCCCCCATGTTTGTGGCAGCATTGTTCACAATAGCGAAGATCTGGAAACATCCCAAGTGTCTGTCAGAGGACGAGTGGATTAAAAAGCTTTGGTACATATATACTATGGAATACTTCTCAGCCATAAGAAATGATGACATTGGATCATTTACAACAAAATGGATGGACCTTGATAAATTATATGGAATGAAATAAGTAAATCAGAAAATAAAAAACTGAGAACAGCATGATTTCATACATAGGTGGGATATAAAAGTGAGACTGAGACATGGACAAGAGAGTGGTGGTTACAGGATGGGGGGAGGGAGGGGAGGGTGGGATAGGGAAGATGGGAGGGGCACAGGGTAAACCAGATAGAAGGTGACAGAGGACAATTTGACTTTGGGTGACGGGTATGCAACTCAATTGAATGATAAGATAATCTGGAGATGTTTTCATCATACATATGTACCTTGATTTATTGATGTCACCCCATTAAAATTAATAATAATAAAAAATACCATACTCTCATTTATCCCTTGGCAATCTCTGTATTGTCACTGCTGCGATACTGTTATAAACCCCATGATACATTGTGTTGTTTAACCAGTTATATTTTAAAGAGCTCTATCTACACATGTAGTTACTTCAAGTATTTTCTATTCTTTTATGCCTATCCAGGTTTCCATCTGGTATCATTTCCTAATGCCTAAAGGGCTTCCTTTGTTATTAAAAAAAAAAAAATCTTCATTTGTGAAAGATATTTTCCAAGAGAGCAGAATTTTACGTTTTTAAATTTTTTCTTCCATTATTTTACAGATGTTGCCTTACTGTCTTGTAGTTTACATTGCTTCTGATGAAAAATCTGCTTTCATAATTATACTTGTGTTTTCATACATAATAACAATGAGTAATTTTACTCTATTTACTTTAAAATATTTCTTCTCATAATTGGTTTTTAGCAATTTGACTATGATATGACTTGGTATAGTTTTCTTTATATTTCTGTGTTCAGGGCTTTTTGAGTTTCTTGGAACTATTGGTTTATAGTTTTTATCATATTTGGAAATACAGTGCGTCCGTAAAGCCATGGTGCCCTTTTGACCGGTCACAGGAAAGCAACAAAAGACGACAGATATGTGAAATCTGCCCCAAATAAAAGGAAAACCCTCCCAGTTTCTGCAGGATGATGTGGCAGCATGTGCACATGTACAGATGATGACGTAACTCCGTGTATACAGCGGAGAAGACCACGGCCATGCCAGTCAAGATGTGGACGCTACAGAGGATAGTTCAGTGTTGTCTGTGGCTCGCTAAATTCGAATCCGTGACCAAAGTGCAACAAGAATATCGGCACGTTTATAACAAAGTGCCACCATATAGCAATAACATTACTCGGTGGGATAAGCAGTTGAAGGAAACTGGCAGTTTGGTGGAGAAACCCGGTTCTGGTAGGCCATCAGTCAGTGACGAGTCTGTAGAGGCTATATGGGATAGCTACCTAAGGAGCCCTAAAAAATCTGTGCGTGCGTGTGCTCGAAAATTACACCTAAGCTAGACTGCAGTTCATAAGGTGTTAAAGAAACATCTCTGTTTTATGGGGTACAAACTGTGGCTGTTGCACGCTATGAAACCGGCAGATAGACCCACACGATGAGCGTTTGCTACAGATATGCTTCATGAGATCGACAATGATGCAAGATTTTTGCAGAAGATTGTGTTTAGCGATGAAGCGACCTTCCATATCTATGGACATCTTCATCGCTATAACGTCCGAATATGGGCTGCTGAACATCCTCATGCCTACGTTGAGTACGAACGTATCACCCCTAAAGTGAACATGTGGTGTGGTGTGATGCATGATAAGGTGATAGGCCCATTTTTTTTCGCGGAGCAGTCTGTGACGGCAAACACCTATCTTGATATGTTGGAATTGTATGCAGTGCCACAATTTCCAAAAGGTGTCATCTTTCAACCGGACGGCGCTCCTCCACACTACGCCACCATTGTTCGTGAGTTTCTGGATAGAACATTCCCCCTGCGGTGGGTAGGCAGGAGTTCTGTCAAGCCATGGCCACCACAATCCCTGGATCTGATGCCCTTAGACATTTACTTTTTGGGTTATGTGAAGCAACATGTGTACACTGAATGTATCAATGACATTAATCACTTAAAACAGAGAATCACAGATGTTATTTACTCTGTTACACCAGATGTCCTTACCGGTGTGTGGCAAGAACTTCACTATCGTTTGGATGTGTGTAAGGCAACAAATGGAGCCCACATCGAACTGCTCTGAATAGATATGAAACTGGGAGAGTTTTCCTTTTATGTGGTGCAAATTTCACATTTCTATCGTCTTTTGTTGCTTTCCTGTGACCGGTCAAAAGTGCACCATGACTTTATGGACACACTGTACTTTGGTCATTATTTCTTCAGTTATATTTTTCTGTTACTCTCTTTTCTTTCAGGACTCCAATTATGTGTATATTGTATATCTGGCTGCCTAAAGTTGTACCACAGCTTACAATCTTGTTTTTTGTTTGTTTGTTTTAGTCTTTTTCTCTCCAGTTTCATTTTGGATAGTTTCCTTTGCTATATCCTTTCACAAATTCATATTCTGCAATGTATCATCATCTCTATTAATCTCATCCAATATATTTTTCATCTTAGACACATAGTTTTCATTTCTAGAATTTAGTTTTTTAATACCTTTCATTTCTATGTCTAGTCTTTCTCCATGACCATAAGTAATATAGTTATAATAAATCTATTAATATCCTTGTCTACTAATTCTATTACTGTGTCACTTTGGGGTCAGTTTCAACTGATTGACTCTTCTATCATGTTACATTTTCTTGGTTTTTTGGATGCACTGAAATTTTTGATAGGATGTCAGACATCACGAATTTTATTTTGTTGTGTGCTAGATATTTCTATATTTCTATAAATGGATTGGTCTTTGTTCCGGGACACAGTTAAACTGCTCCAAAGTCATCTGATTCTTTCTGTTCCTGTTCTGTTAGGCAGAACCAGAACAGTTTTAAGTCTGTAGTTCATTTTTGCCCACTATTGAGACATTTTTTTAGTACTTGGTTGGAAACACCATCACATATGAAGTTTTCTACATATTTTGTTGGGAACAGGCACTATTTCCAACTCTGTGTGCGTGGCAGATAGGATTCCTCTAATCACTTCAAGTGGTTCTCTTCCAATCTTTAAACAGTTTCCTCACATGCAGGTACTGATGGGTAGTCTCTTGAATACATGAAGCGGACCCTCTGCAGATCTTCTGTAGCTTACTACTCTGGTCACCTACCCTGTGAACTCTAGAAGCTTTGGTCTCCCTGGTTTCAGAGTTCCATGTACTCAACTCAAAAAGACCACCAGGCTCTGCCTGGGTTCCCTCTACCTCTGAAATGACCTGGAAACTTTCTCCAGGCCTTAAGCTAGAACAAATAAAAGGTTCATCTAATTTTTTAAAATCTCTCAGGAATCACTGCGCTTCATGCTTGATTTGATGTCCATTGTCTTTGAGAACTGTTTTGTCACATAAATTGTCCACTTCTTTGTTTCAGGTCGGGGAGTACATCTGATCCCTGTTAATCCATCTTGACTGGAATAGAAACTCGAATACTTCCTTTAATATTCAATAGTATAACAACCTTATGAAGTAAAGTTACTTGCTCAATATCACACAGCCATTTTCCTTTTTTTCCCTCTTTTCTTTTTAATTTTCCATGAATTTGAAAGAGAGAGGAAGGGAGAAAGAGAGAGAGAGAAGCATCAACTTGTTCCATTTAGTTGTGCACTCACTGATTGCTTCTCATTCATGCCCTGACAGAGGATTGAACCCATGACCTCGGCATACTGGGATAACACTATATCCAAAGCCTTCTGGGCAGGCCCTCATATAGCCATTTTGTAATGTATGTCAATAAAAATGCACTATCTACATAGATAATCCTGTAAATTCTCCATATCTGGACAACTTCTATGGCCATTTCCTGATTAATCTACATATGTTCTTTCAAAGCTCTGCTCAAGTTGCAGCACCTCCTGAAACCCTCACCAGTTTCTGCTTATTTTTCCCTGACTCCATTCATGATAATTACAATTCTCTGCTTTCTGTCCCTGTAGTGACCTGGGCTTACATGTATAAGCATATCTTCAGTATACATTGCTCGCTTTGTTGTCTGTTTCCTTCTTTGAAGACTATCCATTTCTTGAAGGCAACACTGTCTCACCTCACTGCATCATTAGCACCTAGAATGGTGCCTGGAAAACAGTCAATGTTCAGTAAGTATATATTTGAAATAAACTTCCATATAAATTTTAAAATCCTTATAAATATTATACATTAATTCTGAAGTACTAATTTCACTGAATTCTACCTGTTAGAAAGATAACTTAATTCAAATAGCTGGATGTTTGAAGAATGATAATGGTATTAGGGAAGTTTATAACAAGTCGTAATAATAAACTACCTAATCTGCATATAATTAATGTTTATTAAATAACCTATTTGATTATAGAATGGCCATTGTTAAAGTGATCATATGAGCTCAAATATGTATGTGATAACCTGTATATGCGATATCTTTCCCAACCAATATGACAAACATTCCTGACAAAGAGCATAAGCAACCTGAAAAAAATCTGTTTTGAAATAAACATAATAGCTATTATTCATTGTACACTTTCATGTTCCAATTGCCATGTTAAGTACTTTATGCATATCTCATTTAACAAAATTCTCATAACAATCCTGACAAACGCAAGTTGTTCTTAAAGCTATCTTTTAGATGAGAAATACATTACCTAAAATCACAAAAATGACCAGGTAGTAAAGCATGAATTTGAATCCAAATGACAAATTCTCTGTTCTTAAAACGTTATACCGCCTCACAGATTGAGATCCATTTTGATTATTAACATAAAAAAATAACTAGTTATTTTTGAAAAAAAAATAAAAGTTAATCATTTTTGATTGTCAGGGAAGACTATATAAACTTAAAACTAAATTTTCTTTAGTCTTTTGGATGCAACTACAAATGACTTTAACAGTTGTGAGTACCATCTTTAAAGCTAATTTTAATCAAGCCTCTTCAGATGGTAACTTTAAAAATATTAAGCATATTGTATAGGTACTACGCAATTTCCTTTCAAGTAAAATGTAATCTCACTATGACAGAAGCAAATATCAACAGCTTATCATATTTCTGACAACATTTCATTTTAACAGTTACTATAATTCCAATAAAATAAGTTGGTTTTGCATCTCATTTGCATAATCAAACAACTTTCTTTGATTTGTAGTTTGCTTTTCTGATGTTCTTGTTTAATAAAAAAGAATCAAATGCTTCTTTCTTTTATCACTTCATTTTCATTTTGAAATATCCCCCAAATTTTGTAAGCAGTATATTACAAGTAACACAAAAGTAGATTTGTCTTGCCTCCAGAACTTTGCACCAAGTGGTTTAAATGAAGACCAAAAATGAAAAGAATTAAACCTACAACATGTATTCCATTGTTAATAGCAAATTCCTCTTTGAGTTGTGTTAACCATTTTCTCTAAAGAGCTTAGGGGTTTAAAAACAGTTATAGCCTGACCTGTGGTGGCGCAGTGGATAAAGCGTCGACCTGGAATGCCGAGGTTGCCGGTTCAAAACCCTGGGCTTGCCCGGTCAAGGCACATATGGGAGTTGAAGCTTCCTGCTCCTCCCCCACTTCTCTCTCTCTCTCTCTCTCTCTCCCTTTCCTCTAAAATGAATAAATAAAAATAATTTAAAAAATTAATAAATAAAAATAAAAACAGTTATATAGTATCTACTTCATTATAAACCAGAAAATGATGCCATTTTACAGATGTCTTTCATAGATGAGAAAGGTACAGAGGTAAATATAAACCTAAGGTTATAATACACTTTGGGCCTATGTAAGAAAACTCATGTTCATGAGTCTATGAAATGATGCTGCTTATATACTACACAAATACCGAGTCATGCTTCTTTGTTAATGAATAGTCTATGGTAGCAAGCAGCAGGGCTGAGTAGTTGTCATAGAGATTATATGGCTCACAAAGCCTCAAATATAGTGTGTCCGTAAAGTCATGGTGCACTTTTGACCGGTCACAGAAAAGCAACAAAAGACGATAGAAATGTGAAATCTACACCAAATAAAAGGAAAACTCTCCCAGTTTCATACCTATTCAGTGCAGTTCGATGTGGGCTCCATTTGTTGCCCTACACAAATCCAGACGATAGTGAACTTCTTGCCATACATGGGTAAGGACGTCTGGTGTTACAGTAAATAACATCTGTGATTCTCTGTTTTAAGTGATTAATGTCATTGATATAGTCAATGTACACATGTTGCTTCACATAACCCGAAAAGTAAAAGTCTAAGGGTGTCAGATCCGGGGATCGTGGTGGCCATGGCTTGACAGAAGCCCTGCCTATCCACCGTCAGGGGAATGTTCTATCCAGAAACTCACGAACAATGGTGGCGCAGTGTGGAGAAGTGCCGTCCTGTTGAAAGATGACACCTTCTGGAAATTGTGGCACTGCATACAATTCCAACATGTCAAGATAAGTGTTTGCCATCACAGACTGCTCCGCGAAAAAAAATGGGCCTATCACCTTATCATGCATCAGGCCACACCAAACGTTCACTTTAGGGGTGTTATGTTCGTACTCAACGTAGGCATGAGGATGTTCAGCAGCCCATATTCGGATGTTATGGCAATGAACATGTCCACAGATATGGAAGGTCGCCTCATCGCTAAAAACAATCTTCTGCAAAAATCCTGCATGATTGTCAATCTCATGAAGCATATTTGAAGCACACATGCATCGTGTGGGTCTATCCACCGGTTTGATAGCGGGAAACAGCCGTAATTTGTACCCCGTAAAACAGAGACGTTTCTTTAACACCTTATGAACTGCAGTCTTGCTTAGGTGTAATTGTTAAGCACACGCACGTACAGATTTTTTAGGGCTCCTTAGGTAGCTATCCTGTATAGCCTCTACAGACTTGTCACTGACTGATTGCCTACCACAACGGGGTTTCTCCACCAAACTGCCAGTTTCCTTCAACTGCTTATCCCACTGTAAAGCCAGTGGCCAAGGCCACTATCACAGCCACCTGGCCCATGCAGGTTTACATTAGATTCGGACAGTTGGTAATGAAATAACGGAGCCAAGAGCTGGTGAGCCATCAGCTTTAATTCTAGCTTGCACCCAGTGGGCAAGTAAAACACACACTGGGCTCCAAAACCCACTCATTCAGTGCTCACAAAGCTACTGACTTATCCGAGTTTCCTAGCATCAAAGGCTTCTAGCTCACCAGCCTTATTCGCCTCTGCTGCCCATCTCCTTCTCTCTACACAAACTCTGTTCAAACTGGCTTCTTCCTTAGCACTCCACCATCTTGGCTGCTTCTCCTGGCCTCTAAGTGGCCTTAATCTGCTCTCCTCTCTAATGCTAACCTCAGGAACCAAGAGAGAGCAAGCTCCCAGTTTGTCCCACTTTATAGTGTAGAAATCCAATCCCTTAATCCAATCTACAGACAAGGAAGTCTCTGATACAAAGTCACTCATCTGAGGCATAATGGATTCCTCAGGAGAGTGCACGACCCCACATCATCCAATCAGTCAAGGGTGTGGAGAAAAGCTTACTCTTAAAACTAAGCCTTAGGCTATAATGACCTGGCCTGTTTAAAGCCTGTCCCCCTGTTGGGCAGATAAAATATAATATGCTCACTTTGTTAAAGACGGAGCTGCCCACATGGAAGCCCGTCACCCAGGTGATATTATTTGCCCTTATGCTTGGGATGGGTGTGGGGGAAAGGCTGTAATGTAAGCAGGCCAGGTTGTTATGGCCTAAGGCTTGGTTTTAAGAGTAAGTTCTTCTCCACACCCTTGACTGATTGGATGATGTAGGGTGGTGCACTCTCCTGAGGAATCCCATTATACGGAGACTTCCCTGTTTGTATAATTGGATTAAAGGTTTTGATTCTACGGTATAAAATGGGAGAGACCAGTAGCTTGCTCTCTCTTGGTTCCGGAATTCCTGAGGTTAGTATTAGGGAGGAGAGCAGATAAGGCCACATGGAGGCCAGGAGAAGCAGCCAAGATGGCGGAGTGCTGAGGGAGAAGCCAGTTTGTGAAGAGTTTGTGCTGGAGGAGATAGGGAACAGAGGTGAATAAGTCTGGTGAGCTAGAAACATTTGATTCTAGGAAACTCGGGTAAGTCAGTAGCTTTGTGAGCACTGAATGAGTGGGTTTTGGAGCCCAGTGTGTGTTTTTGCTTGCCCGCCGGGTGCAAGCTAGAATTAAAGCTGATGGCTCACCAGTTCTTGGCTCCATTACCGACTGTTCGAATCCATTGCGAACCTGCACTGGCCAGGCGGCTGTGATAGTGGCCCTGTCTCCTGGCTTTACACCCCCACACCCAATAATATAATTACGCCCATCCCAAGCATAAGGGCAACTAATATCACCTGCGTGATGGGTTTCCATGTGGGCAGCACCATCTTTAACAAAGTGAGCATAATATATTTTATCTGCTCAACACCCACCGAGTAATGTTATTCCTATGTGGTGGCACTTCGTTATAAACGCGCCAATATTCGAATTGCACTTTGGTCATGGATTCGAATTTTGCAAGCCACAGAACACACTGAACTTTCCTCTGTACCATCCACATCTTGACTGGCATGGCCGTGGGCTGCTCCACTGTATACATGGTGTTACATCATCATCTGCACATGCGCACATGCTGCCATATCATCCTACAGAAACTGGGAGGGTTTTCCTTTTATTTGGTGCAGACTTCACATTTCTATCTTCTTTTTTTGCTTTCCTGTGACTGGTCATAAGTGCACTATGACTTTACAGACACAATGTACTTATGTGGCTCTTGAAAGAAAAGGCTGACTCCCATCCTAGACACCTTCCTGCTTATCCTTTTCATCCTACTGTTGTAGGGTACCAAAAGCTACAGAATTAATATATTTTAGGAAGCTTAAAGAGCATTTTATTTAATTTGGGCTAGGCTGCAGAGAGATTTTATAAATGATCTTTGTACTTGTGTGATTAGTATAAAACCACGATGGTGGATAGCATTGTATTGTAAATGTGGAGGGGAAGGAGATTTGGATTCTCTGACCTCCCCCTACACCTGTAAGGAAATAGGTGAATAACTACCCAGGTGTAGGAAGAGAAAGACTAAATTAAAACTTATATTAATGGGCTATTTACAGGCATTTGTCCCCATGGAAACTACCTCTCCCCTCCTGAAAGCATGTAGTTAATGTATGTATCTCAGGACAAAAGAATAGCAAATGAACACTAGAAAATATAGGAATATCTTTAATATGTAAAGTGACATTTTTACCATGTGTTACCTTGTAAGTTTTAATGTGTAGAAAGATCCTGTAAAGCCAATAGTCAAGGCCACCATCACAGCCGCCTGACCTGTGCAGATTCGCATTAGATTCGGACAGTCGGTAATGAAACACAGGAGCCACAAACTGGTGAGCCATCAGCTTAATTCTAGCTTGCACCCGGCGGGCAAGCAAAAACACACACTGGGCTCCAAAACCCACTCATTCAGTGCTCACAAAGCTACTGACTTATCCGAGTTTCCTAGAATCAAAGGCTTCTAGCTCACCAGACTTATTCACCTCTGTTTCCCATCTCCTTCTCTCTACACAAACTCTGCACAAACTGGCTTCTTATTCAGCACTCCAACATCTTGGCTGCTTCTCCTGGCCTCCATGTGGCCTTACTCTGCTCACCTCTCTAATATCTCAGGAACCCAGAGAGAGATCAAGCTATTGGTCTCTCCCACTTTATAATGTAGAATCAAAACCTTTAATCCAATTATACAAACAAGGAAGTCTCCAGTACAAAGCCACCCAATCGAGGCACAATGGGATTCCTCAAGAGAGTGCACCACCCTACATTATCCAATCAGTTAAGGGTGTGGGGAAAAGCTTACTCTTAAAACAAAGCCTTAGGCTATAATGACCCAGCCTGCCCACATTATAGCCTCTCCCCCAAACCCATCCCAAGCATATGGGCAAATAATATCACCTGGGTGATGGGCTTCCATGTGGGCAGCGCCATCTTTAACAAAGTGAGCATATTATATTTTATTTGCCCAACAGATCCTTTTATGAATCCTACAGACGAATGTTATAAACTTGCTAATGAGTTGTGTCCCATCCCCCCTTCATCCTTTTCCCAAACCTGTGTAGGTGAAAACAAAGGTTATAAGCTTATGCTGTGATGTCATACATTTTCCCACCCATGTATAATTAAGGGTATATAACCAGCCCCTAGACTATTATAGACGCACAGGATTTGGGACTGCTGCCCCCTGTAAGCTATATGTGGCCGCGTATTTAATAAATCTCCTCCTTTAATAAAACTCTTCAAAATTCATTTGGACTAGGTGTCTCTACATGAACTCGATGAAATGAGGTACAGTGCCTTTCAGAATCTGGGGTACAGTACTTTATAACACTATATCTAGTTGCTAAAGTTATCTTTCCAAATCAAGTTTCTAATTAATTTGCTGCTTAAAAAAGACCTCAGTGACTCTCCATTGCTTCTAGAATTAAGCACAAACTTACCACTTTAATATTCAATAATATCAACAATATCACAAGCTTATTCTTCTATCCTTGTCAGCCATGCTGTACTCATATGCAACATTTCAGCAACACATGGTCCCTATGTCCCAACCTTGTCTCTGCAGAACCCTCTTCTTGAAATTTCCTTTCCACTGGTCCTCCTTACTTATAGAAATGCTGAAAGGCCACTGTCTTTGTCTAGCCCCACCTAGTAGGATGAATATAATACAGACTATTTAATGGCTCATTCAGCACTAAAAATCTTTGTGGATATGCTGGTCTACCTCTCTATTCTTTCAAAACAAGGCCCTTTCCCTTCCTTAGTTTCCTTCATTTCTAACCCAGCTATGAAATCTCACTATCTAAACCACCCTGTAACAGAACATAGGAAAGACACTTAGCTTTGGAAATGAAGCAGCTGCATATGAAAGCCAGGTAGATGAGGTAACAATCCTTCCCTTCTGTGGAGTCAAGGAGGTCAGACAAAAGAAGTTTGGCTATTTTAATATAAATTTAGAAACACAAAACAAACAGAACATGAAAGAAACAGAAAACCAAGCTTGTCATTATTTGTGACGGCTACACAATTGTGTCACTAAGTAGAAATATTTTCTGAACATGGCCCTATCAGAAATTAAGAACTTTTTATTTTTGACAGCTAAACCAAGAAATTCTTCCTCAATAGTAGGAAATGAGGGCTTTTAACATGCATCAGTTATTTGTATGGTAGGCCTCTAAGAAACTGGAAAATGATTCCAGGTAAAGTTGTTTTTACCAATATTTCTAGACATGGCATTGAGGTTAAAGTAAAATTAGACTCAATAATATAGTTGTTTATATTTTGAAAGGTCAAACACAAAAAATGTTTCCTAATATTTTTTCTAAAATGAAAGAGTGTGATGATATTTAAGGATAAACATTCCTATAGTTCCAAACTCTGTTTTAGTATTGAGGAAAAAGACCCCTCTTTAAGTAAGAGGCTGCAAGGATATTTTATAATTTAGGTCAAGCGTTCAAAGAGTTTGTAAATATAATTTTGTACTTGTGTAATTTACAAAATCTCAAGATGGCCGATGTTCGGCAGATAAAATATAATATGCTCACTTTGTTAAAGATGGCGCTGCCCACATGGAAGTTCGTTGATATTAATGTGTGTTCTAGAACAGGCTGTGGGCAGGCCGGGTCGTTATAGCCTAAGGCTTAGTTTAAGAGTAAGCTCTTCCCCACACCCTTGACTGATTGGATGATGTAGGGTGGTGATGTAGGGAGGAATCCCATTATGCCTCAGATGGGTGGCTTTGTATCAGAGACTTTCTTTATGTATAATTGGATTAAGGGTTTGGATTTTCTATGCTATAAACTGGGGCAGTCCGGGAGCTTGCTCTCTCTCTTGGTTCCTGAGTTCCTGAGTTTAGTATTAGAGAGGAGAGCAGATTAAGGCAATGTGGTGGAGAAGTAGCCAAGATGGCAGAGTGCTGATGAAGAAGCCAGTTTGTTAAGAGTTTGTGCTGGAGGAGATGGGAAACAGAGGTGAATAAGTCTGGTGAGCTGGAAAGCTTTGATGCTAGGAAACTCAGATAAGTCAGTAGCTTTGTGAGCACTGAATGTGTGGGTTTTGGAGCCCAGTGTGTGTTTTTGCTTGCCTGCTGGGTGCAAGCTAGAATTAAAGCTGATGGCTCACCAGTTTTTGGCTCCGGTGTTTCATTGCCATCTGTCCAAAGCCAATGCGAACCTGCGTGGGTCGGGCGGCTGTGATGGCGGCCTCGACTACGGGCTTTACAGCCGATAATATTCCTGTTTAGGAAGGGATGTTATAATGTAAATGAAGAGGTTTTCATACTTAGAAGATTTTGTTTTTTTTTTTTTTTTTTTTTTTTTTACATGGACAGAGAGAGTCAGACAGAGGGATAGATAGGGACAGACAGACAGGAACCATACTTAGAATATTTTGAATAGGAGGAAGAAAGAGGCTTGGACCCCTCCCTTCTATAAACCTGGGTGAAAGAAGGTAAAACAGCCAGGAATGTAGGAGGGGGAGGGAGGCTAGACTAGCCCTTTCCTCTCCCCTTTCTTTCTCCTTAATGGGCGATTTACAAATGATTATCCTCTGGCATCCTGTAAGCCCCCTCCCATCCTGCAATCATGTGGTTGAGGACAAAGGAATCAGGAGACCCAAAAATGTAAATTTATGTTCTGTAAAGGGTATATAAAATGGAAAATATCTAATTTCGGGGAGCAAGTGCCTTTGGAGCTATAACTGCGTGCTCCGCCAGGTTAATAAAGTCTTTTTCCTTCTTATAAGTGATCTGAGTGTCAGTCCTCAGAAGTTTTGCGCTCCTGCAACAGATTTTGATGCGTTGGCTGGGTAGCGTGGAGGAAGACTTTGTGTACCCCACTGGGGACTCCAAACTGTCCTGTAGATGTGCCAACTGAGTGCACAGTAGAGATTTTTCCATGTGGAACCTCACAGAGCGAAGAAAGGAGTTCCCATCTGCCGGTCCCAGCAAGATTCAGATAACAGGAACAAAAACGGAGGCGTGTCTGAAGCACAGTAAGGTATACCAGGCAAGGGTTGCTAGCTGAGGTCCTGCCCTAATGTGCAGAGGGAGGCCTGATCATCCTCCAGAGTCACTAATTGCCCTCTATAGGTTAGGAGCGGCATCTGAGTACTCTTCACAGGTGTGGAAATGGAGCTCCACGTGTTAGTGGTGACTTGTCACCCTCTACTGGTGTGCAGGAGGTTGCATGGAAGAGAGTGAGTGTGGAGGGAACAAGACGAACACTGGTAGAGGGTTCCGACTCTCCCTCAGGGCCGAAGCCAGTGTTGGGTCCCTAACTGCGGTTCCACAGGGCACCTCATATGGCTAGGAGGAAGAATTGCATGCTACAGTTTGTTGTATCAGCCTGCCGTAAATCAAGGGACCTGCTATTCCCATGAGGGGAGTGGCTGGTGACGGATTAAAGTGAGTGGCAGACTAAAACGAGTGACGTCCCTCCCAAATATCCCTTTCCCTTTCCCCATTCCTTTGTGTGGCACGACTGTTGTCTGTCGTGGAAGGTATGGGAGGTTCATAGGGGAAACCCACTCCTTTAGCCACAATGGTCAAGGATATTAAGAGTTCTCAGGGGATTATGGAGTTACTATGTCCCCACGGATATTGAGAAACTTGTGTGAAGTTGAGTGGCCAGCGTTTGGCGTAGGTTGGCCGACAGTAGGAAGCTTGGACAAGTCTGTTGTACAGAAGGTATGGCAGGCAGTCACTAGAGACCCAGGCCACCCGGACCAGTTTCCCTACACAGACACTTGGCTTACACTAGTCTGTACCCACCCACTTGGGGTACAGTCAGGCTTCTACAGTATGGGTAGCTGAGGCAGGGAAGTGCTCCACCAGACCCAGAGATCCACTGCAGCAGCCAAAGCCAGAAACTGTAACCTCTTAGTGAACCAGAAGGGGCAGAAGCTCTGGCTTCCCCACCTCTTGTGCCGGCAAGGCTTTATCTTTCCATAACAGACTCTCTGTCCAGCCCAGAGACTGCCTCTAAATCAGGCCTGTCATTGACAGATTTATCGAGTCCCAGCACAAGCTCACCAGAGCCGGAGGTAACTCTAGTAACTCCCACTGCTCAGTCAGGAGTGGGTCCTGGCTCTCCTTCCCTAGCTGGGAGGTGACGCTCAAAAACAATACCTGGTACACAGATGCCTCTGAGAGAAGTAAGAAATACAGTAATAAATGAGCAGGGCGATATAGTAGAACCGTGGGTGCTGGTGTATCAAACATTCACCACTGCAGACCTTCTCAATTGGAAGTACCACACGCCCCCTTATACCGAAAACCCTCAGGCTCTAATAGATTTGATGCAATCCATATTTCAGACCCATAATCCCACATGGGCAGATTATTATCAATTACTCCTCACTCTGTTCAGTACAAAGAAAAGGCACAGAAAACTACAAGCAGCAATTAAATGACTAGAGAATGCTCCTGAGGATCACCAAAATCCCTAGGAATTTGCAAGGGCCCAGATGCCAGGAGAGGATCCTAAGTGGGACCCACATGAAGAGGAGGGTGTTGGGCAGATAAAATATATTATGCTCACTTTGTTAAAGATGGCGCTGCACACATGGAAGTTCATTGATATTAATGTGTGTTCTAGAAGAGGCTGTAAGCAGGCCGGGTCGTTATAGCTTAAGGCTTTAAGAGTAAACTCTTCTCCACACCCTTGACTGATTGGATGATGTAGGGTGGTGATGTAGGGAGAAATCCCATTATGCCTCAGATGGGTGGCTTTGTATCAGAGACTTTCTTTATGTATAATTGGATTAAAGGTTTGTATTTTCTATGCTATAAACTGGGAGAGACCAGTAGCTTGATCTCTCTCTTGGTTCCTGAGTTCCTGAGGTTGGTATTAGAGAGGAGAGCAGATTAAGGCCATGTGGAGGAGAAGTAGCCAAGATGGCAGAGTGCTGAGGAAGAAGTCAGTTTGTTAAGAGTTTGTGCAGGAGGAGATGGGGAACAGAGGTGAATAAGTCTGGTGAGCTAGAAACCTTTGATTCTAGGAAACTCGGATAAGTCAGTAGCTTAGTGAGCACTGAATGTGTGGGTTTTGGAGCCCAGTGTGTGTTTTTGCTTGCCCGCTGGGTGCAAGCTAGAATTAAAGCTGATGGCTCACCAGTTCTTGACTCCTGTGTTTCATTACCGACTGTACGAATCTAATGCGAACCAGCACGGGTCAGGCTGCTGTGATGGTGGCCCCGACTACTGGCTTTACAGAGGGCTTGGGGCCTGATCAGGTGGTGGCACAGTGCATAGAGCGTCGGACTGGGATGCGGAAGACTCAGGTTCAAGACCCCGAGCTCGCCAGCTTGAGCGCGGGCCCATCTGGCTTGAGCAAAAAGGTCGCCAGCTTGGACCCAAGGTCGCTGGCTCCAGCAAGGGGTGGCTCGATCTGCTGAAGGCCCCGCGGTCAAGGCATATGTGAGAAAGCAATCAATGAACAACTAAGGTGTCGCAACAGCAATGAAAAACTAATGATTGGTGCTTCTCACCTCTCTCCATTCCTGTCTGTCTGTCCCTATCTATCCTTCTCTCTGACTCTCTCTGTCCCTGTAAAAAAAGAAAAAAGAAAAAAAAGAGGAGGGCTTGGGACAGCTGAGGTGATGTAGAGAGAGGCTCTCCTCCAAGGCCTGTGCGAAAGGGGGGCCAGAAGGCTACTAATATCAACAAGGTGGCAGAGGCTTTGCAGAGGAAGGCGGAATTTATGGCAGCAGCCCTCCAACAGAGGGGAAAAGGAAAATGGGAGAAACACAGGCAAGAACAAGCCAGCACAGGCAGAGCTCGCCTGCGATGTGATCATCATGCCATCTGCTGGGGAACCGGTCATTGAAAAAATGAATGGCCCAATTGGGACAAGGGGGAGGCATGCCTGCCAGCCACCTCCCAAGGGGAAGGCACACTGTTCAACATAGCTGGAGAGTCCATCTTGGACTGAGGGTGACTGGACTCAGGGGCCCCCACTGAGTCTATGGTCTGCATGGTGGTAGGAGGCAAGCAGATGGACTTCCTGATTGGTACAGGGGCTGAACACTCGGTGATGACTCGGCCAGTAGTGCCATACTCTCTAAGGTTGAGAGTGTAGGAATCACCAGAAAACAAGCTGTGCAGGCATTCTGTCTGCCCCGTAAATGTACAATAGGAGGTCATGAAATTAACCATCAATTCTTATAAGGCCTGACTGTCCAGTGCCCTTGCTAGGATGGGATCTGTTGGGCAAATTAAGAGCTACTATATCCTTTGCTGACAATGGTCAGCTGGACTTGCAGGTACCTAAGCCTAGGCTTGTCTTAACACTAACTTCCTAGAGAGGAGGAATGGAGGATTTTTGACATGGAGTCTGGGCAGCCACTGAGCCAAAATCTAATTCAAAACTACTCTGGAGTCTGGGCGGAAGAAAATCCCCCAGGGTTGGCAATAAACCAAGTGCCAGTGCAGATAGAGTTAAAGCCTGGGACAGTGCCTGTTAGCTGGGGACTAATGATTATCAGCCAGGACAAGACTTAAGGGTTGTAAACGAGGCAGCAATGACTCTACACCCAACAGTGCCAAATCCTTACACCTTCCTAAGTCTCCTCCCTGCTCATTTCGTAGTTCACTTGCTTGGACTTAAAAGATGCTTTCTTTAGAATAAGACTGGCTCCTGGAAGCCGGGAGCTGTTTGCCTTCCAATGGGAGGACCTGGCTACAGGGACAAAGGGACTAGACTCCCACAAGGGTTCAAGAACTCTCCTACCATATTTGGGGAGGCCCTTGCTCGAGACCTCCAGGTTTCCTGCACAGGATATCAGGTGTGTCCTCCTTCAATACATGGACGACCTGTTGCTGGGTCACAAGACTCTCCAAGGATGTGCTCGAGGAACAGATGAACTTCTACACCATCTAGAGAAGAATGGATACAAGGTATCGAGGAAGAAGGCCCAGATCTGCCAGAGGCAAGTAAAAGTACTTGGGATTCATTCCCCAGCAGGGGGAGAGGAGGCTAGGGGTAGAACAGAAACAGGTAATTAGAACATTACAGTCCCCACCACTAGGAGACAAGTGAGAGAGTTCCTGGATGCAGTAGGATTCTGTCATTTGTGGATCCCCAGCTTTGTAGTACTTGCCAAGCCCCTCTATGAAGTCACAAAGGGGGGAGGAAAAGAGCCCATGGACTGGGGACCAGACAGGACTGTGCTTTTCAGACTCTTAAAAAGGAGTCACAAGCTGCCTCAGTGCTAGGTCTTCCTAACCTGGTGAAGCCTTTTGTGCTATTTCTCAGAGAGGAGCAAGAAAGCAGTGGGTGTATTAACCCAGGACTTGGGGTCATGGCCTAGACCAGTAGCCTACCTCTCCAAGCAACTAGATGGGGTTGCAAAAGGCTGGCTACCATGCTTGAGAGCCCTAGCTGCCACGGCTATGCTAGTACAAGAGGCAGACAAATTAACTTTAGGACAAGGACTTTCAGTGCCCCCGGGTGTCCAGTCCTACGGGGCAGCCCTCTTTGAGAATATATAGGTGGACTTCACTGAAATGCCCAAAAGTCAAGATTACCAGTACCTGTTGGTATTAGTATGCACCTACTCAGGATGGGTAGAGGCCTACTCTACTCAGACTGAAAAGGCTAGAGAAGTAACAAGAATATTACTCAGAGAAATTATTCCTAGGTTTTGATTGCCACTCCGGATAGGTTCCAACAATGGCCCAGCCTTTGTGGCTAAGGATGTACAAGGAACAGCTCAGGCATTGGACATCACCTGGAAACTTCACACGGCATACAGACAGACCTCAGAGCTCGGGGAAGGTAGAATGCATGAATAGGACCTGAAGTTAGGGCTTAAGTGAGTGCAAGCTTTGCCTTTAATGTTGTTTAAGATTTGGGGCACCCCCTCCAAGAACACCAGGTATTCACCTTGTGAGGTATATAATAGGCCTCCTCTAGTATTACGTAGCTTGCCAGGGACTCCCTGAGAATTAGGGGAGACAGAACTACATAGACAATTGGAAGCTTTAGGCCGGTACCATATCCAAGTGGGAACTGGATAGGGCTCTGGTCAGTTTGTTTGCCCCTGTGCATTCTTTTTCTCCAGGAATCCAAGTGTGGGTCAAGGATTGGAACCTAGCTCCCCTCCGACTCAGGTGGGACCCTACACTCTAATCCGGACCACTCCCACTGCTGCCAAGGTAGAAGGTATATCCACCTGGATTCACCACAGCCCGCTGAAGCCTGCAAGCCCCAGCAGAAACACCCTCATGGACAGAACAGACTGACTCTACCAATCTTTGTAGGTTGACCCTGAGAAGGACATCACGCCCTGCTCCAGCCACAAACCGGGAGCTGGCTGGTGGTCCATGCATGGCGGAAGTTTGAGGAATTTCATCATGGCACTCCTTTGAATTGGACCCTTGGAGGGAGGTAAACTAGGGCAGAGGACTGAAAACTGTATCTATGAATGCCAGGGAATGGCCCATTCTCTAAATGTCACCTTTTGCTATGTATGTGGGGGAACTCTGATGGGGAACAAATAGCTGTGGGATGTCAAAGAACTAGTTCCCACTAAGGCTAGGCCACATGTAAAACCCCCCAC
Organism: Rhynchonycteris naso; assembly: GCA_037038555.1. Lineage (NCBI taxonomy): Eukaryota > Metazoa > Chordata > Mammalia > Chiroptera > Emballonuridae > Rhynchonycteris > Rhynchonycteris naso. Next base: position 179,912,144 of record CM072995.1, on the reverse strand, counting down.
CCCCTGATGACAGCGAACAGATTTTAAAATATGCTATCATAGGGCAATATTACTTAGCCAGATGAAGAAGGTGAGACTCCAGTATAATAAATAAAGATCTAGAGGTCTCAAAGGGGGGAATGAGGAAGAAGACTACCCTTTAAATAAGAGGCTTCAAGGATATTTTATAATTTAGGCCAAGTGTTCAGAGAGAGTTTGTAAATATAATTTTGTACTTGTGTAATTTACAAAATCTCAAGATGACCGATAATATTCCTGCTTAGGAAGGGCTGTTATAATGTAAATGAAGAGGTTTCCATACTTAGAAGATTTTGAATAGAAGGAAGAAAGAGGCTTGGACCCCTCCCTTCTATAAACCTGGGTGAAAGAAGGTAAAACAGCCAGGAATGTAGGAGGGGGAGGGAGGCTAGACTAGCCCTTTCCTCTCCCCTTTCTTTCTCCTTAATGGGCGAATTACAAATGATTATCCTCTGGCATCCTGTAAGCCCCCTCCCATCTTGAAATCATGTGATTGAGAACAGAGGAATCAGGAGACCCAAAAATGTAAATTTATGTTCTGTAAAGGGTATATAACATGTAAGAAATCTAATTTCGAGGAGCACGTGCCTTTGGAGCTATAGCCTCCTGTGCTCTGCCGGCTTAATAACATTCTTTTTTTCCTCTTATAAGTTGTCTGAGTGTCAGTCCTCTGAGGTTTTGCTTATTTGCAACAGTATCTTCTTTTTTTTAACATCTTTATAGTCTTCTACTTTTTCTACTATAAGTATCAGCACATCTCTTAGTCCATAAATATTAACATTTTAGGATGCTCTACAACACATTATTTTTAAGGTCACCAACTTTTTTACAATGAAAAGGAGGACAAAAATGCCTGACCAGGTGGTGGCGCAGTGGATAGTGCATCGGACTGGGATACAGAGGACCCAGGTTCGAGACCCCGAGCTCACCAGCTTGAGCATGGGCCCACCTGGCTTGAGCAAAAGCTCACCAGCTTGGATCCAAGGTTGCTGGCTCCAGCAAGTGGTTGCTCGGTCTGCTGAAGGCCCGCGGTCAAGGCACGTGTGAGAAAGCAATCAGTGAACAACTATGGTGTCGTAATGCCAACGAAAAATTAATGATTGATTCTTCTCACCTCTCTCTGTTCCTGTCTGTCTGTCCCTATCTATCCCTCTCTCTGTCCCTGTAAAAAAAAAAAAAAAAAAAAAAAAGGACAAAAATAAATTGAAGAAAATATCGTAAATAAAAGAAACATTTTATTCATTGCAACAATAATACACTATAATATGATAAATGCATAACAAAAACTTTTGTAATATTTTATATTGTAATTATGCCTACATGTCTATTAATTTTAAATAATAATTGTGAGAAAAAAGCAGTCATTTAGATATAAATATGTCACATCACATGCAATGGATCAACTGTGCATCAATCGAATACGGACATTTACAGATTAGTCTTCCAATATCAAAAAGGAGGACACTTTTCAAGGGAGGACGGAACTTATGATTGGTCACCTTATTATTTTTAACTATGTTGGGCAGATAAAGTTATTTTTTTCTCACACTTATTGTGAAAGATACCATTGCCTAGGTGATAACATTAATTGCCCTTCTTGCTTGGAAGGAGTGTGGCTATGCTAATGTGTGTTGGGAGAGGACTTTCCTGCCAAAAATGTTTTAAAAGGAAGAGCTAGAAGGCCATTTCGGAGAAAGTGGCCCCGTTCTTGTAGGGAGGAGGACCCAGGCTGGAGCAGGGCAGGGAAGCCATGTGAAGGAGGCAGCCAAAATGGCAGTGTTGGGCAGATAAAATATATTACGCTCACTTTGTTAAAGATGGCGCTGCCCACATGGAAGTTTGTTGATATTAATATGTGTTCTGGAACAGGCTGTGGGCAGGCCGGGTCGTTATAGCCTAAGGCTTAGTTTAAGAGTAAGCTCTTCTCCACACCCTTGATTTATTGGATGATGTAGGGTGGTGCACTCTCCTGAGGAATTCCATTATGCCTCAGATGGGTGGCTTTGTATCAGAGACTTTCTTGTATGTATAATTGGATTAAAGGTTTGGATTTTCTAGGCTATAAACTGGGGCAGTCTGGGAGCTTGATCTCTCTCTCTCGGTTCCTGAGTTCCTGAGGTTAGTATTGGAGAGGAGAGCAGATTAAGGCCATGTGGAGGAGAAGGAGCCAAGATGCAGAGTTCTGAGGAAGAAGCCAGTTTGTTAAGAGTTTGTGCAGGAGGAGATGGGGAACAGAGGTGAATAAGTCTGGTGAGCTAGAAACCTTTGATTCTAGGAAACTCGGATAAGTCAGTAGCTTTGTGAGTACTGAATGTGTGGGTTTTGGAGCCCAGTGTGTGTTTTTGCTTGCCCGCCGGGTGCAAGCTAGAATTAAAGCTGATGGCTCACCAGTTTTTGGCTCCGGTGTTTCATTGCCATCTGTCCAAATCCAATGTGAACCTGCATGGGTCAGGCGGCTGTGATGGCGGCCTTGACTACTGGCTTTATAGGCAGAATGGGGAAGGAGAAGCCAGTTCATGGAGGAGAAGGAGATGGGGAACAGAGGTGAATGAGACTGGTGAGGTTGAAACTTTTGATTCTAGGAAAACTCGGATGAGTCAGTAGCTTTGTGAGTACTGGGTTTTGGAGCCCAGTGTGTGTTTTTACTCACTTGCCGACTGTGAATCTAGAATAAAGAAAATGGACCTCCACTTTTCAGCTCTGTTGACTCCTTACCATCTGTCGGAATCAAACCTGAACCTGCATTGGCCAGGCAGCTGTGATGGCAATCGCAGATACTGGCCATAAAAATTATTATATAAATGTCTTTCCTGATCCTTTTAGAGTTCAGTTTAAAATAATACTTCCTATTATTACACTCCTTTGTAGCATTATAACAGTTATTTCTAAGAAACTTATTCCCTGTGACTACTTTTCTTTCTGTTTTTTAACTTTGTATCAACTCAAGACTGCTAGGAAGGGAACAGCATTCTCTGCAGTATCAATTATCTAGAATAGTCTACCTATTTCTCTTTGCTTTACAGACTTCACAAAAGTTTTTCAATGTCTTGGCAAAAAATTTTCTGTTTTATTCCAGGTTATAATTTCTATGCTTGAATGCAGTTACTTTACTTTGACTTTAAAATATCTTCCAAAATAACTTTTTTGAAGTGTTTCCCCCTCTAAAGGCAAATACCAGAAAGTTTTAAAAACATATATTTTTCCTCAAAAAATTCATTAACTATCCAGTTCTTTGAACCATTGTTTGGGGTTGCAGATAAACCCACAAAAGGTGAAATAAATATTTTACTTATTTTGTTTCCATAAAGATTTTGTAGAAAATAATTTATTTAATTTGAATGATTTACTACAACATTTTCCAGATGAAATATTTGTAAGCAGGATACATTTCACATGTGCCCAACATGTGTATATAGGTGAAGGCAAAAGGCAAAATATCAGGTATGAGAACACCTGTATTCTAGTCATGACTATGTAATTTCTAAGGGCTTTAATTTCCTCATCCATGAAAGTGTGCTCGTGACAATTTTTTTGAAAACTAGAAGAATGTACCCAATAGAATAGTTAATTACAGTCTAACCTCATGATAAAAGCCTCATAGTAGTCAATTTTTCCAGTGTTTTAAAGATATTAAATAACATAAGGACACTCTAAAATTAAAAATTTATAAGACTACAAAACTATATATGTAAAATAATCCATATTTGAAAAAAATTAAAAATAAAATGCATATTCTAGAAAGAACTAGAAAAATATATAGCAAAATGGGTAATACTTTTTGTTTTTTATTGTAAATTCTACTTGTTTTTTTTGTAGAATTTCATTGAAAATTCTTTAAAGATATGTTAAATAACAAAAATTATGAAGGCTATTAATTTTTTTACAGTTCATGAAAAAGTATGTTTATGTCACACATTTAAGTATATTTACATTTGTTCTAAAAACTGTAAGAACTATTTAAGTATTGCCTATAGTCTCAAATTTGACATCCATTCTTGCTACTACCATGAGGTTAGGCACATATTTTGCTAAGAGGTAAAATTTTTGTGTGTATGCATGTGAGAGAGAGACAAACAAGAAGGGAGAGAATTGAGAAGCATCAACTTGTAATTTCAGCATTTTAGTTGTTCATTGATTGCTTCTCATACATAGCCTGACCCAGGGCTCCAGCCAAGCCAGTGACCCCTTGATCAAGTCCGCGACCTTAAGATCATGTCTGTAAGCCTGCACTTGAGCTGGATGATCTCAAGCACAAGCCAGGAACCTTGGGGTTTGAACCAGGGCCCTCAGCATCCCAGGCTGACATTCTATCCACTGTGTCACCACCAGTCAGGTGCTAAGAGGTGAATTTTATAATGAATAAATGTACTAGCCTTTTGCCTCAGAAGACCTGTAATCAATAACTGACTTAAATAAAGTTATGTAAATAGTCAAATACTAGTTTTTTAGTTAACATCAGTCTGATCACAAACCACCTGACAATTCATCAGAAAAGCCAAAAACCATGGGTGTTGTTAGTCATTATTAAAAAATAATGGCAGAGCCTTGATTTGTAACATATTGCTATTTTTCTTTTCAAACTATAACATAGAAACCAAGTCATATACATATATATATATATAATGAATACATTATTTTCAGGGCTTTTATTCTAAAATAATCAGATGCCTCTTCCTATATTGATAGTCTCCTCCTGATCCCTCTATGTTGATCTAAAATGTGAAGTAAATTAAGCCCTATGTTATTCATGAAAACGGCCATACTAATAAAACCTCACTGTCACATGTACTGCTTTATACACTTTCAAAAATACCCACTACAAAAGGGCAACTATATAATACATTATCATAGTAACTTGAGCATGATAACTGCAACTCTATCACTTGCCTAACCTCCATTTCATTCTTTTTAAAAAAAAAAATATTGATTGATTGATTTTAGACAGAAAGAGAAAGTGGGGGGGGGGAGGGATGCAGAAAGAGAGAAAGAGGGAGAGAAATATTCATTTGCTGTTCTACTTAGTTGTGCTTTTACTGATCGCTTCCCCTATGTGCCCTGACTGGGATGATGCTCTAACCAACTGAACTAACCAGCCAAGGCTTCCACTTCATTTTCTTAAACAATTGATCTTTCTGCCAAAATGGCAGCTGATTTTTCACAATCATGAAAAGTGTAATTTCATTCAATATTGGTGTTTGCATATATTTTTTTTATTTGATCATGAGGCCATGGGAAACAAAATATTCCTATAAGGAAATGAACATATTTAAAAAATTTAAGTTAAAGCCATATGAAATACTGACACATAATCATTTTAAACTATAAAATGGAATTTAATTTGATTCAAATAACAGAATCAGACAAAATTCACATGGGGTTGACATTTTAGGCTTAGAAGCAACGGAAGAAATCATAAAGGAAAAAGACTAACAGGTTTGACTATGTAAAATATTCAATTTTATATAAAAACTATCTGGTAACACAGAACCAAAATGCAATGGCAACATTGTGACAGTGAAATTATTCAGAAAAAATTTAACCAAGAGTTTACAGCTTCATTTAAAAATAGTTCCTAAAAGTTGATAAGAAAATCACTAATTCTGAAAGATAAGAGAATGAAAGATAAGAACAACTCACACAGAAATAAGACAGCTACTCAAACTCCTTAGATTTCTCTGGTAGAATTCTCTGCGATTATTAAAACATGCAAATAAGAAAATTATAAATGACAGCTAATACTAGCCAATCACGTAAAACCCTCATACTTTACTAGTGGTATTTAAATTAGTAAGACACTTGAAAGCAATTTTTAAAAAGTGAAAAGAGTCCTAAATGTACTCATAGTCTGAGAAAATATTTCCAATTTTGGGACCTGGAGGAAAATATTTAAATATGAAAGAGCTATGACCATTCAAATATTTCAGAAGTTTTCTTTTAAAAAGTGAAGACAAGAAAATAAATGAAATCTCTAACAATAAAGTACAAGTTAGGTAAATCTACTTAATGAGATATAATAAATCTATTAAAAATGATAATGTTAAAAATTGAAAGTATGCAATGTTGCCTACCAACCAGAAAATGACAGAGAACTACCTATTAAGAATATTTAAAATATTCATACTCTTTGACATAGCATTTCATTTCAAGAATCCAACCTAGATTCTCAATCATTCAGAATTGAAGAGTTAAAGAGTTTCCTGGATAAGTAAAAATTCAAAGGAGTTCATCATTAAACCAGAAAGTAAAGAGGTGAGAAAAGGTATTCCATGCAAATAGAAGCAAGAAGAAAACTGGGGTACTAATACTCATATCAGACAAAATAGACTTTAAAACAAAAAATGTAAAGAAAAGACAGAATATTACATAATTATAAAGGGGTCAATCAAGAAGACATAACAATCATAAATATCTATGCACCCAATAAAGGAGCGTGCGCACGCGCATACACACATATAAAGAAATTATCAAGGACATAAAGGGAGAAATCCACAGTATTACAATAATAGTAGAAGGTTTACTATTCCACTCATATCAATGAATAGATCACCTAGAAAAAATTAGTAAGAAAATAATGGCCTTAAATGTCATGTTAGGCCACAATGACTTAATAGATACCATCAAAATACTGAAGGATGTACATTTTTTCAAGTGGACATAAAACATACTCCATGATAGACAGTATATTAGACCATAAAACAAGCCTCAATAAATTCAGGAAGACTGAAATCACACCAACAATATTTTCTAAGCACAATGGCATGAAACTAGAAATCAACTACAGGAAGAAAACCCAAAACACACAAATATGTGGAGACTAAACACACCATTAAATAACCTTCTGAAACTATAAACATAAATAAATAAAGATCATAGATTAAAAGCATAAAAGGTAATTCTAACATGATATTCAGAAGTGATGAGACCAGGCGAGTTGCAGAGTAAAGAACCCTTTCCTTGCTAAACCAGGAGCCGTTTAAAAGGTCCCAATCCTAGGGAAAAGAAGTTTCGAGCAGCACATATGCATGCCAGTACTGAAACTTATTAGTAAATCCATTTTATTATAAAATTCATTGCAACTATTGGAATTGTTAATACTGATAATCATACAGCAAGTAAACCTAATTGCATAGAGCAAAATCTGGAGATAGAATGTAATTTTAATTATTAAGTATAGTAGAACACTATCCTGAGTAGAAACAACATAAAATGTGGTGTTTTGGTCCACTGTATATTCCGCTCACCAACAAACATTATAAATGTAGCTGGATGGCCCATACTAAAGGTAAACTGAGTCAGATACACAATTTTAGGGCTCGCCTGGTGAGCCTTGGTGTGGGCCTATCAAAAGTACAGTGCTGGACAAAGAAAGGGCTTGGGAAAGAACTCTCTCCTCAGGGAAGAATTAGTTGAAGCAGACAAGCTGAACCTCACAACAATGTTTTAGCTTTCAGATTGGTGATTTCCAAGTTCAAAATATGTATCCATCACTTCAATTTGTCTTTGATCGAGTTCTCGCCCTTACCCGTCCTCTACCTTGGGTCTTTTTGATGGGTCCCAGGAAAAGAGAGAGTTAGAATTAAAACTTAGAGTTACTTTCACTATAATCTTTTTAAAAACACTCAGGAGTACTAGGTATTCACACTTAGGTATTCTCTCATCTTCACAGAAGGTAGTTTCAATAGGGAAACGGGCCTAAAGTCTGACAGAAGCTCATGTAGGAAGACCAGTCACATGACCTTACAAATAGGGAGGTACCCTGCATATATGGCAGTTTCTAGTGGGACCAGCAGTGACATAGGGCAGAGGAGGGTCAAAGCAGAGGAGGACTTAAATGGGGAGAGGTGAAGGGCTTTCTTTTATTTTTCTTCAAACTACTGAGAACTTTACTGTGAACACGTAAGGCAACTCTCCTCAAATCTGCCACACTTGGGAATCACGGATACCTACCTACCTTAACTAAAATGGCAAAGTAAGTCAAACACCTTGTGCAAAAAGAAGTTTGGTTCTATTTTAACACTGTCATCGAAAGCAGTTCAGATTAACCAGTAGGAAAAATCTGGAATATAAAGATATTTTGGTATATCAATAGTGCTCAAATGTCACCATGTCTCTGTTGCTAGGAAACTGTCAAATGGTAACATCTCAGTGGATTAATGGCTCTATCACAACCTCTAAAGTAGAGTTACATCTGTAGTTCAAAAAGCCTGAGAGACCTTGAATATGTTCGAGGAAGACCCTTACGAAAATGTTCTTTGAAAATTTAAAATGTATTTCTGGTGACACTCTAATAAAAATTACTAACAGAAGCATATGAATGTCCCACTTATTATTAAGCAATTCAATGTAATTTCAGTGCCAGGATCTATGTTTGTGTTCATAATCAAGTTCTGTCCCATGTGATCGCTTAAAGTGCTGGTGTTTGCTTTTAATGTATTCTTAGGGATGCCCAACTGCTGCTGAGGAGGGCTGTCCAAACGTCAAATGACAACAATAGCCTCACATCCATTGCTGTACTCATGTTAAATTTTCTAGCATTTATAAAGACGGAATGATTATTATTGCAGAATAATTTGCAACTAAGTTATTTTCACAAAATAGTAAGTCTTTAGTTTCTCGAGTTATATACTGAATTGGGACTTTGCCATTTTCATGAAGGTAAATCAAAATACTCTTTGATTTAGTAAGTACCAAAAGTATTATTCTAGGCTAATGAGAAAAAAATCAGGTGCTTTGTTTGCATCAAGAGCGGGACAAACAATATCACAGCACTCTTGTATAATAGTGATGGAGTCTTGCAGCAGACTGACAGAAAAACGCAGTGGAAGAAATGAAGACTGTGACATGAAACAGAGCAGGGCAGTACAGACAGACCAAACTCAGAAAACCTAAGCTACAGCATCCCTTTCTGCACTCACCATGAAAGCTGATGATCTGCTAATCTTTGCACACACCAACTTGCCATGATTCCAATAGCAATGAGAGTATAGGTAACCTAAGTATAAATTTTTTGTTAAATAGATACTCAAAAATTTTCAGCATTTCATTACTTTTGGTTACATTATTAATGTCTAGATCAGCAAAACAATGGCTCAGTGGTTAAAATAAGCTTTACCAAAATGCAAAACTAAAATAGTTGCAATGACATAAACCTCAAAATCATTCAAGCAACATTATGAAACATAAAACATGCAAGCAAATATGTCTATCAATAAACCAAGCATTGAAAATTGAATGTAAGTAAACAATACTGTCTACATTGATTGTTAATTTATATAAAATTGGTTAAGTCGTATTTTCATTGATCTTGAATTTTTATTTTTCATTTGTAAATTTAGCTAGTAAATTTGTATTAATACCAAAATTTGTTTGAGAGTTACCTAAGTTAATAAAAAGCATGAGCTCTCGAGACCAGACTGTCTAGGTTTAAATTCCAGAGTTGACATTTATTAACTATGGGATCTTGAAAAGGTCATTTGACCTATCTGTACCTCAGTTTCCTTATCTATAAAATGCAGATAATAATAGGACTGGAAAATAAATCCCACCATAATGTGGAATGAAAAAAAAATGTCTGGGTTTTATAGCTCAATTGCTTTCTTCTTGAGTGTATTACTGCAGGATTTTATTGTCTATCTCATAGGGTTATATTGTAAGCTTATATTGTAGGCAGTGGTGCAGTGGATAGAGTGTCGGCCTGGGATGGAGAGAACTCAAGTTTGAAACCCTGAGGTCACCGGCTTGAGTGCAAGCTCACCAGCTTGAGCGTGAGATTATAGACATGACCCCATGGTCACTGATGAGCCCAAGGTTTCTGGCTTGAGCAAGGGGTCACTGGCTCAGTTGGAGCTGCCTGGTTAAGGAACATAAGAGAAAACAATCAATGAATAACCTAGGCGCAGCAATGAAGAACTGATACTTCTCATCTCTCCCCCTTCCTGTCTGTCTGTCCCTATCTGACCCTCTCTCTGTCTCTCTGTTTCTGTCTCTCGCTAAAAAGGAAAAAAATTGATTAGATGTGTGTATACATTATCTATCTATCCATCCATCCATACATCCATCCATGCATCCATCCAAACCATCTAAAACATAGCAGTTATATGTGTTACTTGACATTATTATGGTTCCTATAATTTCATTATTAATATTAGTATAATGGTTTTACAATTATATAAACACTATAAGAATAAATCTTGTTTTACATTTATACATTAAGCAACAATATAATATAGTATAAAAGGGTATAAAATAAAGGGGTAACAAGAAGTTTTTCTCTTTAAAGAGAGTCTATATATGACTAAAATTCAAGAAACTGTTCTTTTTCAAATTATATTTCTACCATCCTGCATAGAACTCCACCATTTGTTTTAACCATAATGGAAACATGTTATTTCTGAAACTCTTACAAACAGTGGCAGTCTAGCAACAGAGCAAGGCTCACTAATATTTTGATGGCCTACCCTCACCTTAAATCATCTTTCTCTATTTACAAAACACTATAGTTACTACATGCCCACAGAATGGCATCTACGAGTCAGGTAACTGCTTGACATCAGCCAAATCAAGTGTGGTCTTACTTCTGTTGATTAGATTTAAGTATTAGATTAATGAATGAAGTAAACAATAACAATAATGAACATTAAAAAATTTTTCAATAATGTAGTACAAGTTACTTAGAATAAGAGCACTACCTTTCAAACAAGGGCTGTGGTATCTTTTTATAGCACTAAAAGACAATTATCCATAGTTTAGAGACTTACTTATTAAGACATTTTTTTTTCTTATACTTTTATGGTTCCACAGAGTATTTAAAAGAATTGAAAACAAAATGCTATCTAAATTACATAGTATCAGATTTGTTTTTATAGAAGGATAAGAGTGAATATTCATTTGTATTTTGGATTATATGGGTTTTTATGTCAAACAATAATAGGTTCTTAGTTTCAATAGGCATGAGCTATCATATAAATAAACAATACAGAGATGGTGCACAATCTCTGTTTACTACGTCAGGACACAGTATCATTCCCTTTTGCTGGGATACCTGACTAAATTACTCTATTTGTTTTTACCACACCTGTGGTGGTTAGTTTTATTCTTATCTAGATTCACAAGAAAATTTTTCATAGATGAGTTTTCCTAAAAATAATTAGTGCTTTATGTTCTATCCTGTATAGTGGATACAGTTTGGATAATAGCCAATAGATGGCACTGTTCTCACTAGGTAACAAGCACGTCAAACAGGTCTCATTACAGGCACAAATTATTAAGACCCAGTATCTGCTCAAATTAGTGAATCTGATTGTGTGTGTGTGTGTGTGTGTGTGTGTGATGGAGGGTGTATATTAAAATATATTAACTATTTTAAAATTTACACTTAATTAATTAGAGAATATGGAGACCAATTTAAGGCAAACATTTATTTCTTCACTTAAAATAGTTATTGAGTACCCACTGTGACTAGGCACCAGAGATACAAAAGTGAGTATTTCCTGGTCTCAGATAAATCATACAATAATGTAATAAGTAAAATTATTAATGGAGACATGCACAGAGAAGCACAGTGAAAGATTTTTGCAAAAATGATGCCTGGGCTAATCACAGAGGATGTGAGGGATATGGGGCGAAGGGCTGGGGGTAGAGGATGTTTGTTAGTATACCATACTATAAACAAAGGAAAAAGCAACAGTAAGAACAAGAGGGTAAGAAATGATATACTAGAATAATCACAACGTGACAAGATAGAAACCTGGAAGAAGACGTCTGTTGCACTCAAAGGGTCTGCTATCATAAGAAATTTAGACTTCAGCCTTCTATAAAGGAGTAGTGGGGAACAGCATGATCAGATTGTATATTGGAGTGATCACTACAGGAGCTGTGTAACCGTGAATTTGAATAGGATATGATCGGAGGTGGGAATCCAACACAGTGGTCATTAGGGCACGACAGGAAACATGCAATGAAGCCTTATCCAGAGCAATATAGGATAGAGAGAAAGACTCAGTTTTGAGAAACATTTAAGGGACATGTGTTAGGAAGAAATGGCATTTAAACTGATGTGGGAGATAAAGAAGGAGGACTCAAGAATGACAATCAAGACATTGTATTTCACAGGTTCTTTTGAAATGCCATAGATAACTTTTTACTGTTCTGGCATCCATTTTATTGCTTTTAATATAAATTATAAATCGCTGTCTTCTTATCCATCCAGTTTTTACTCTCGGATAGCACCTGTACTTTACCTCCAAAGCCATTATCAGAATTTATAGGAATTACCAGAAACATGGTTATCCTGTATTTGTTTGTTTCTTCTACTTCTTAAATTATACTGGATGAGAACAGGTCATCTCTCCTGATCTAGATCACTATTTCATACCTAGCACCTAATCTGGTACATAGTTGATGCTCAACAAATATTTGTTGAAGAAAGGCATATTTCTGAAGTTTCAAGCTCTACTCACATTCTGCCTGACTATTTCCGCCAGGATCAAATTACTTCAGACCACATTCGGTAAAGCACAGCCACAAGAGATGCTGCCTTTTCATTAAGTGCTTTAGCTTTTTTCAGTGAAAGCTTTTCTCACCAGGGCAGGACAAATTAGAAGATACTTTCCAGTGTCATTGGTGCTCTCTGGCCAGGTCAGCTTTCTCCATCGAGGACAATGACTAAAATACCATTCTATAAAAAACAAGAAATTTCAGTCTTGCCAGGGTTTCTACCATGTCTTACTGCATCTCTTTCATGGATATTAATTTATTCAAATGGCACAATCTCTCCCAAGGTTATTTAAAGATATCATAGTTGGCCAATAGTCTCAAGTTTATCTCTTAAAGAAAAACTTCCCCCCACTCTTAAATTGTAAAATTGTATTCAGTGTTGTGTGTGAAAAGAAAGGTGAGATCAGAGACCTCAATTTGTAAAAACATGCCCAGGTTTTCCAGTCATTTCCTCTATGCCAGTTTCCTTAGAATTTTAAAGAAAAACAACTGAATGTACACTAAAGGAAATAAACAGATTTATTGTAATAAACTTAAACATAAAAACCTGAATGTCAAAATTACATAGACCTTCCATTCAGAATAAATATTTAAAGAATAAGCTGTTCTGACACATCTAAAATATTCATCCGATAGATTAAAACAAATTTTAGCACATACTTGCACAATACATGCTTGCAGTGGTGAGGTACTGTCAGGAATACAAAAATGGATCTATTTAAGTAATTTATAGTCTAATATGTTAAGTAAGATTCACATATGACTGTAACAAAGTATTCAATGTATTAATACTATTAGAGAGGTATTATAAACTGGTACAGTAGCTCAGTGCCGTGAAAGATTAATTTTGACTGGTTACATGTAAATTACTTTATAGAGGAAACAGAATTTAAACTGGTCTTTAAAGAGAAAGAGGTAGTATGTAGTCATGTCAAAATGTAATTTATAAGTATGTATTTAAAATTTTTTATTCAATTTATTTAAACTAAAAGTTCACACATTTCTCCCATCCCTCAATCCCTACGCTCTGCCTTTTATCACCACCAACCTGTTTTCTGTATCTATGAACTTGGGATGGTTGTTTTTGTTTTTGAAGATTCTAAATATAAGAGAGATCATACAGTATCTGTCTTAATCTGTCTGACTTATTTCAATTAGCATAATGCTCTTGGCGGGCATATGGTATATTTTTTAAAAAACAAAAATACTGCATAAACTGAGGCCCCCATTAATAAACTCCCAAGCATCAGAAAACACATGGTATTAGGCAAACTGTAAAGCTAGTTAAATGTAACATAAGACACTACATCAAAAAGGAAAAACAAACACAAACACACCAAGTCAAAACAGTCACAATGTCACCCTGAAACATTAAAATTAAAATAGTTTTAAAATATTATTTGGTTACCTTCTTAATAAGATCATATGTGTTCTGAATTGGATTAAACTCTTGTCTTCAAATGACTCCAAAATGTTACTGCCTCTAAATAATAAACCATCAATGATTCCGATAAAACAAGAACTTGTATTTCAATAAATGCAAACTTGTCGTAGAGTTCCTTCTAGAAATATATATTTACACAGAAACTTTGACAAACTTGAGAGGTAAATTAGTATAAACATTTTATAAATCATAATAAAGGTAGACTGAATGAATGAGAGAAAAAAAGAATAAATTATATTGGGATAGCATTAAAAGCAGCTGTTAAAAAAAGTCAGTGTAAACTCTGCCAAATAAGATAAGCACTATATGTCTATTGTAGATAACAACAGACAACATTTCAGCAATTATCTTTTAAAAGACTTCGTAACATTTTCACTGCTACTTTATACATCATGTTTATATAACATTGTTTAAAAAGAAACTGGTGTGTATTAAACAATCAGTACTGATTTGTGTTATTTCAACATATATCTTTAAAGGCTGTTTCTCTAAATTTATCAAGTTCTCAAAATATACTGTGTTTAATTACAGAATAAATCTAAATATGTGGTTAGAAAAATACAGCTAACAAACATTTACTATTTATAGTAGTTAGTAAAAATCAATAACAATTTTTATGTAAACAAATTAAAAAATGAAACATGGACTTTTTTGGTATATAAACAATTTTATTATTAAAATTTGCTTACTACATTTAAAATAATTTATTTTGCTAAAAACTAAGGTATATAAGACCCCCCCCCAAATAACATTGAAAGAAACCCACCTACAACTGACTTTTACTTCAGAACCTTGGTAAGATAGCATACAAGAACAACTGCAAGAAAAAAAGAAGGTAAATTAGTTTTCTAATTATGGAAAATACTTAAACTTTTCCCAAGAAATAATAAGATGTCTGTAAAGATAAGTGGGGTATTTATAAATTACTATAAGCCTATCTTACCTACCATATTAGACTGTAAATTCCTTAAGGACAAATCCATTTTTATATCCTTTATAGTACACCTCACCACCAAGCATCTGTGCTGTGCAAGGTTTATACTAAATTTCTTTTTAACCTTTTGAGTGAATATTTTAAATGCTCCTAAGTAGCTTATTTTTAAGGGCATTCTAACATTTCTACCAAAGGTATATTCTAAATATACTCAATAGTAACCTGTCTACAACTGATACAAAAATGCTTAAATAAAGGCAGAAAAATTATTTACAAAATCAACAGGAGAAAGATTAAATTAATGCTTCGGATTAAATCTTTGTATATCATATAGTCACATGCTATTGTGATAAACAGTTTTGAAAATATATAAATAAAATTTTGAATTACTGAAAACTTTATTGGAAGAAGGTACATCATGTAATTATTTTTAAGAATGCATCAGTATAAATCTGGGAATATATTTTTAATCCACTTATGAAAACACAAATAGAATATATTAAAATTGCATGTATTTAAATATGTTTATGCTGAACTCTAGTTGGTCTTCCATCATTTCCATCGCCATGATTACATTTTATAAAAGTATTTATTAAATGTTTTTAAATATTAAATACATAAGTTACTTTTATCATAATTAAATGACATAGAAAATCAGGCCAATAATTATAAAAATTCATTTCATAATGAAAGTTATTAATTTAATTTTGAGTACTTGGAAATATGCTTAAAACTTAGAGGTTTATAAAAGCAGATATCACATAAAGACCCTTTAAGTATATTTTTTCACAATATGCATAAAAACAGAATATGAAATCAGAAACATTTTACACATTCTCATACTTCAGAGAGCGCTAACAGCATTTTACTAGTCGAAAGCACTTTATCTTCATGTCTCTATAAGGCAGAGTTGGTGCATAATAATGTAATTTATATTGCCTAAATGTTATTTTGGGAGCACTGCATCATTTCTCAAACTTCATGACCTTTACAATTTTCTAAACTTTTATTTCCCTCATTATTCTGAACAGATTTCATTACGTATTTTGAATGTAAACAGCGCTGAATAATGATGGGGCCGTTATGCATGCACAGCTCTGAAAACCGTGCACGGGGCCAGACAGAGACCCAGCGCATTAATTTACCCTCATCTTCCGTAACTGCGCTCCTATAAAAAGTTTTATACTCAACGCACATCAATCATGCAGAAGAAAAATGAGAAAATCTGGTGGCTAACTCATCTTCCACCATTCTGCGAAAATGAAATTCACTGAAATACCTATCAAAACTGCAATCATCAAGAGATAATGTCTTCTTAGGTCTATCTGCACTTTCCGATTTAATTTCCTCCATGCCCTTGACATCCACAGATACCATTAAGATTAAGCGCATATAGTAACAGCAGTTTTCAGATTTTGATATATGGGGCCTAGGCACTAAATGTAATATCATCATTTGAAAATTAATGCAATATTTCTTTTGTTAGTTTTTTGACTGGGAAAGCAGGATGAATACTTTGGTTTCTCTCAAGTAATTTCCCCATCAGAATGACATGCAATTATGAACAGATATGCACCTGGTCAGAGGTCAGTCAAATTACTACATCATTTAATGAGTAGAAAGATCAAAATGTAGCACACTGTTGCCGCCGAGAGACGCCTTGCAGCCTGCTACATCAAATATGATGGAATCATTAGAGTAATAAGCATGAAAATCTGTTTGCAGATTAACCTGTGGTTTCATGCTGCTTTCATCTAATGGGGCACTGTGGAAATCTTGTCAGCTTTTCATCAGCTACGATCAAATTACTGAAATTGCATACAAACCACTGGTGCAATTGGAAACAACATATACAAGTACAATTTCTTTATGATGATGCCAAAAAAAATAACAGATTTTATTTTTTACAATTTTATTTATTGTTCGGCATATGATCATTCAGGTAATCTGTGTACAACAGTTTAAAACTTATGTATATACCAGGCTCTTTTACATATGAACAAAACAAGTCAATCTAAATTGTGGAACAAATATTATCATTAGCAACAGAGAAAAATGTAAAGCATTTCAGCCAGAACCAAAAAAGGGCTACAGTTCTCAGAAATGTCAGCTTAAATATTTATCCATTTGGAAACAAAAAGGTATCTTTTAATCAAAACTCTCATTTCTTGTTATTACATTAAAAAATTCCTCTAAAAATAGTGAAGCATCTGTTAAATCTGGTCTGTGGGTAAATGGTGATCTGCTATATTAGTTTTGTATGTTTAAAGTTCCATAATTGAAAACTGGAAACTAAAAATAAGAAAAGTAAAGTTTATATTTTAGTTCTCCCCTCTTCAAGAATAAAACTGATAAGGCAAAAATTAAATTAAATTACAGGAAAGAGTTTATCTGCAACTGTCCCCTTTTTATACTAGCAGTGCCCTTTTAATTTTAATCTGCTGAGCTGATATTATTATATTCTTCTTAGCATAAATATTATTAAAATATTTAGAACAAATAAAATATCAATATGGTCTGTCACCAAAAAATGATTTTAAATAAAATATTCATTTACAGATAATTTTACATTTGCAAAATTGTTTATGATTCTCTAGTGTAGACATATATAACTTAATACATCTGATACATCTCAATTAAGTCAGTCATCCAGAGTAAGCACTGAGTTAAGTATACAAGATAATTTACTTAAATTTATTTTTAAATTACAGTTGACATATAATATTTGATTTCAGGTGTGCAACACAATGGCTAGACATTTACATACTTTATGAAATTTTACCCCAGTAAGTCTAATACCCATCTGATAACCATACAGTTATTATAATATTACTGGCTTTATTAAGGATATAACACTTCCTCTAAGCATGTAGAAGTTTTTCTTTCAGAGAATTATGTACTGAAGGCTAGAAAGAGCCTTTGCTATCATCTAGTCCATACTCCATACCTTACATATGAACAAGCTGGATCCTCTGAAGGGTTAAGCACCAATGCTTGGAACCATTTCACCTGTTCTTAACCAATACTTTTATAGCATCCTGCTTATTTTCCCAATAAAAGCACTAGGAAAAGTAATTTTTACTGGGCAATAATATCCATATGTGCTCAGTTAAAAAGTTGTGTATAAAAACAGATCATGGAAGAGAAGTTATTAAAGATTTCTACTGTAAACTCAAGCTTTTGGCATCTAGTTTTTTGCCATTCATATCCACTGAGCACAAAAACCTTAAAAGTAAACTGAACCCCTCCTCCTTAAAATAATAATTGTAATAACTTCCCTAAACAACATGTTAATTTACTTGTTCTCCTATTTTTTAAAATTCAATGAATACTTAATATTTGCAGGAGTAGGTACTGAAAATACAAAGCTGAATATTTAGATAAAGGGTAGATAGACTCAACAAGAAGATAAATTATAGTTTATGATACAGTAAACACCAAGATTGAAGTCTGCAATAAATATCACAGTTACAACAAAATTTCAAATTTAAAAATATTAGTATATAATAAAACTGATAAATATTTAAATATGCCACATGGTCCTTTTCTAATCTAAAGATCTTTACTTGTTTTTTACGAATTTCAGATAGGTTTTCCTTAATAAAGTCACCCATTTCTTCCTCTCTTGGCCACTGTAAATTTTATCATAAGTCTGTTCTTTCATATAGTAATAATCAAGGTAGCCAAAGTAGAAATAAAACTTAATTTGCCTGGACTCCTTAAAATACAAACTGTGCTCATCCCCTATAATTGCTTTAAGTAAAATGGTAATAATAGTAACTTCCAATGTTTTGGCAGACTTACAGCAAAAACCAGATTCATGTGTGTATATATGGATACTTTTTTATATTAACAAATAAAAAGTAAAATATAAAAAATATCATATGTAGTATATGATTCTCTTTTTAAAAATAAGCAAAAAGCTTAGTAATATATGCATATGTATATCTAGGAATAGAGAAAGATATAAAAATAAGCACTAAACTATTAATACCTGATTGATGGTAGATAGAAGATATATTCATTTTTTCTCCTTTTAGATTTTATTTATTCATTTTAGAGAGGAGAGAGAGACAGAGAGAGAGAGAGAAAGGGAAGAAGAGTAGGAAGCATCAACTCCCATATGTGCCCTGACCAGGTAAGCCCAGGGTTTCGAACTGGCGACTACAGCATTCCAGGTCTGCACTTGATCCACTGCACCACCACAGGCCAGCACTTTTTTCTTGATGTATCAGTTTTGACCCATTAGAATGAATATCTATTACTTTATAACTTGTAAAAGTACATGAAGACATCTTAAAAAGGGGAAGAATTAGAGTTGATAAAGGACAAATTTTCTTACAGCTTACTGTATCTTAGAACTGAGATTGTTTTTAGCAATCTGAAGTTACATAACTAGAATAGTTTTCTTTCTCTAAAAGAATAATGATATACTTGTAGAAAGCCTTATGCATCTATAAATTTCACCCTATGAATAGGGAGAAAATAGAAAAACTGAAACAGAGGCTGTGAGTATTGCTGGAGTTCGCTTAGTAAAATCCCATTCTCTTGACCCCTCATGCTATGCTTTTCCCAAAATAAACAGTATGCATATGATAACCTTAAATACAGATGCTATGATTCTGTGGCAAATGGTAATGAGTGTGGCCAAAGATACCACTGTGGCAAAGGTATTCTCCATCTTAACTCCTAATGCTTTGCCTAGAGAAACAGAGAGCAACCTTATTACCTCTGCTGCCAGTTCTTTGCCTGCAGTTACAAAGGCCAGACCCTGAGAACGCCATGAAGTAATTAGCATGTGCCTGCGGGACGCCCTGCACTGAAGCAGACCCTTGGCATCCTGAACTAGAATACAAAAAATATAATGTAGCTACTCTGGTGGTTTAAGGATTTAATTTTCAGATTCCTGAGTAATGGGTGGGGGTTATTTAATGATGTTAGAATATTCAGTTTTACTTTATAAAGCTTTAATAAGCACATGTGCATAAATGTCAGAAAATTAATTTTAACTAGATTAAACATAAATCTGAGACTTATGAAATAGTAGAATCATGAAAATTGCATAACATCTTGTTATTTGTTTTTGTACCATTTGCTTCTGACATCACTATGTCTTAGAACTGGAACAAACAGAGCTTTCTTTGAAAGAGGAAACGGAGGAGAGTGGAAGGGGTCTACATTCATACTGTTTGCATGACTGGGTGATATTTATTAATCATTCATTGCAAAAGCAATTTCTAATAAACTTGTAACTGATCAAAATGTGTCAGAAAAATGGATCGCTGACAACAGCACTACTGTTTCTGACTGGAATGTGAACTGGTCCTAGGTTGAAGGCCAGTAAACTCCCTAGGAAATCACGACAGCAATATTGCATTTACATTCAATCCACCATAGAGGTATTTTAATTTGCATGCATTCACAGAACACAGTTGTATGTTACAAGGAAATAGAGAAGATTTATGAAACTGATGTTCCAGAGAAAAGAAAAACTTCATGCTGTTTTATCTCATGATCACAGTTTAAGAAAAGTGTTTGTTTAAATATAGACATTTACCCTAAACCCCAAATATATTTTGGCTTAGGAGAGAAAAATTAATTAAAATGTTGGGAGGAGATAGATCCATTATGTTGAAGTCCTTAAATAGTATATGAGCTAACAAACATTTTTCATCAGTATTTAATAAATATGTAGAGAGTATACAAGTAGCGTCAGTGTATTCTGAGATAATTATGTTCTCAAATTCATTTGGGCAAATGTCAAGAAATAGTTTTCTGAATACAGTGCAGAAATATTAAAATAAAACAAATTTTAAAATACAACAGATGAGACAAATGACTTTAGAAAAGGGTTCATAACCTCTGTTGGCACTTTGTAGTTCATGTTGTGTTAACCAAATCTTCAAAAACATGACAATAATATTTTAACTGTGTTTATGCTTGTGTTAAAGAAAATTATTTGTCAATAAACTGAAATGCAGTGCATTTATTTGCAAGTTCTATGCAAAATAACCTAAAACAAAGAGTAAAGTGTTTTTATTAAAATTTGCATGTAGTGTTATTGATGAGTATGTATTAGCAATGGGCCTGCCTACATTTCTGGCAAGCAGCAACTATATTCTACAAACCTCTGATGGGCTAAACAAGTTATTAATGACAGTTGCTTTTCAACACTTAAAATGGCCAGACTGTGTCGCCTGACCACAAGGACAAGTGGTTCATCACTCTCAAATGTTATACAATATAAGAAACATAAATAAGATCGCTGTGGGGAGAAAAACCCACAGGTATGGCTACAGAGTTCTTTTGTTATTCAACTATTAACAGAAAGCAAATCCCATTTAAAGCTGTAAACTCTTATAATCCTTTTTACTAAAAGACTTATCGTTGCTTATATAATTTTACACTACGGCAAAATAAGGTACTATTAATCCTGGTGTCCAGCTTCACCCCACAAATATACAACTTAATATCTGGAACAAAAATAAAGAAAATAATTATCCTGTTACTCTTATGGAATAAGGCGATGAACTTTTTGCCCCCATATAAATCTGTGGAGTATCTGTCTCTCTGGGTTTAGTAATGCCCAACCAATCATTCATATGTTGCAGAATCATACCCGATGAGTACATGAGGGAAATATCTAGATCTATCACCAGAAGCAGAAGGTGTTGTTCACTGAACACATGTTGTTCAAGTCAATGCCTTTCAATGTACTTTTGTTTCTCGGTCCCTGGACCAGAAACACTAGCCTTAAGCTTGTCAAAGAATTTCAGGCCCCACTCCTGAACCAGAGAATCAGAACCTGTGTTTAAACAATAACTTCAGGTACTCATACGCACACTGAAGCCAGAGAAGCACTGAACTAGATCACCATGCCCCCCTAATCCCAACCCACCTCCAATTATTTGACTTTCAGAAAAGAGAATGAAGGAAGCTTTAGAAACATCAGACTGATTAGAATAAATCCCCTCATTCCCTGCCAAAGAGGGCATAGCACAGCAGTCCTTCTTTCAAGCTAGAAATAACCCAAAAACTATTTTGACCTAAAAGTGACATTTTTCATATAGCTCAGCCTAATATATTCTAATCTCAATCCCTCTCCCAAGGAAAAAGAATAGTATTATTTTATAGATTATCAACAGAAAGGTTTATACTGTAAACAACTAGCAAGGCTCTATCCAACTCGTATACATTTTCATGAGTATAACAATAAAAATGCCTGTTAACATCCCTAATCTTCTTTGACTGTATTAAAAACAATCTATAAAGTAAATATTTTAATGCCTATTCATAAATTCAATAAGGGCTTTTACTCACTACACTATTCAGAATTTTAAAACATAAAATGGTAGAAAAATATGGAGTCAGCTCCCTTTGATACAACAGAGAAGATCTTAAAATCAATTTCCTACAACTTTAGAACATAATTAATTTAAAAAAAAGTCAAGAACCACCATCTAATAACCACCCACCTTGACTTTTTCAACCCTGTGTTAAAAGACATATTCTGGGTTCATATCAAAAGGTCTTGCCTGACCAGGCGATGGTGCAGTGTTGGACGCAGAAGACCCATGTTTGAGGCCCTGAGCTCACTGACTTGAGCACGGGCTCATCTGGTTTGAGCACAGCTCACCATCTTGAGCCCAAGGTCGCTGGCTCAAGCAAGGGGTCACTGAGTCTGCTGTAGTCCCCTGGTCAAGGCACATGTGAGAGAGCAATCAATGAACAATTAAGATGCCAATTCTTCATCAAATAAAAAGTATTATTTCCTTATGTTCATTATAAAATCTAAGCATAACATTATAAATAGTGCTCTCACTTGTTTTCTCTAAATCTTTAAGTAAATACAGGCACTGAGCTCTTTAATGTATTTAATGTTTAATTTGCTGACGAGTCCTGCAGGAATCTGTAGGACTCTTTCAAATTCAAGATCTAGTCTACACTGATTTCCAACATCTTCCATTATGAATTTCTCTTTTGAGGTAAAAATTTACCTAGACTCCTCCCCACCTCTGACAGTAGCTGTAAGTTTAATACATAATGTATAACACAAACAAAGCCATCCTAAGAAAAACAAAGTACTACAACACTAAATGCCAAAATGGTGAACACAGGTTTCAGATTGGTGTTACCACAGGACCAGGTAGAGGGAAGAAACTTGAAAGTGAGTGGTACTAGAGTGGCAGCCACAGGAAGCATTACTTCTGGAAGAAAATCAGATAAATATAATACATGGTAATAATAAGAAAGTAGAAAGAAAAACAAACAGCTAAAGAGAAACAAGATATGCCAACCCATATGTCCCCACCTGTCACTATCTTCCGTTAAAGAAACTACACTTCTCGCCTGACTAGGCGGTGGCGCAGTGGACAGAGCATCGGACTGGGATGCGGAAGACCCAGGTTCAAAACCCCGAACTCGCCAGCTTGAGCGCAGGCCCATCTGGCTTGAGCAAAAGCTCGCCAACTTGGACCCAAGTTCGCTGGCGCCAGAAAGGGGTGGCTCTCCAGCAAGGGGTGGGTCGGTCTGCTGAAGGCCCGCGGTCAAGGCACATGTGAGAAAGCAATCAATGAACAACTAAGGTGTCGCAACGGCAACGAAAAACTAATGATTGATGCTTCTCACCTCTCTCCTTTCCTGTCTGTCTGTTTCTATCTATCCCTCTCTCTGACTCTCTCTCTCTCTGTCCCTATAAAAAAATAAAAATTAAAAAAATAAAAAAAAAGAAACTACACTTCTCTATACTGAGGAAGAAGGCACCCTTGAACTAGGAACCCCATCTAAAAAGTACCTATGATTTAAAAAAAGAAGGACCGGAGGAAGGAGGTGTAGAGGGAAAGGGGGGAAGAGAAAGAGAGAGAGAGAGAGAGATATCAAATCACCTTTATATAAAGCTACTATAAGAAGTAAACAAAAAATGCAAATCAGTAATTTCAATTGATAAAAATTCTTTCCCAAAAACCAACCTCGAAAAAACAACACACTTTTAAAAATAACAAAAAGAAAACCTAGAATCAGCTTTTAAAAAGTAAATGTAAGGAAAAAATATTTCAGAACTGAAGAATTATAAGGTGTCCAAGAAAAAATAAATTTGAATCAAAATAAAAAATAATGAGAAAAACCAGGAAAACTACTGAGTGACTGAACACAAAGTAGTAAAAGACGAGAAAGAGGCACTGAAATACATGAGTAGAGAAAAGCTTTATATATAAAATTATAGAGAATATACATGTGTAAATAATTGAAGTTCCTGAAGAAGAAAATTAAAGGAGTAAAACTAATATTTAATAGTCCACAAAAATTATTTCCAGAAATGAGAAAACTTAAGTCTACATATGAGAAAGCCCAGCAAAATTAGTCAGAAATAACCAACTTTGAGAATTGCCTAGTAAAAAAGGACAATAAAAAAAAGCAATGCCTCAAAGCCAAAAGAACAGTATTAAATTCTGTATAAGGGTAAGAAAATAAGGCTGATACAACAGCTACCAGCAGAATATTTTTTAAAAAGTTAATAAACTGTAAGTCAAGGATTTCATGTATAGTCAACCTGCCATTCTAGTGACAGGCCAAAGAAAAACAGCTTGGAATGTGCAAGATCTCAGGGACTACTGTGCACAGCAGTCTTTACTGAGGAATATATTAGTGATTGAGTTCTTTACAAAGAAGAAATAAGTGAGGAAATATCAGCAAAAAAACTGGTGTAAATATATATATATATTTTTTTATAGGGACAGAGAGAGAGAGAGAGAGAGAGAGAGAGAGGGATAGATAGGAACAGACAGGAACAGAGAGAGGTGAGAAGCATCAATCATTAGTTTTTCGTTGCCGTCGCAACACCTTAGTTGTTCACTGATTGGTTTCTCACATGTGCCTTGACCGCGGGCCTTCAGCGGACCGAGCAATCCCTTGCTGGAGCCAGCGACCTTGGGTCCAAGCTGGCGAGCTTTTGCTCAAGCCAGATGGGCCCATGCTCAAGCCAGATGGGCCCAGGCATGATGTAAATATTTTTTATTTAATTTTAGTATTGACTTTAAAACAAGGTGACAGCATGGGTGAAAAAAATGGTCTGTATATGCATAAAAGTACCAAGAAGACAAAAATAAGAAATATGAGAAAAAGGAAGTAAAGGAAATTACAAGAGGAGCATGGGCTATGAACAGTAACACCTGGGAGTCAAGGATGCCATTAAAAGGTTAAGTAGCCTGACCAGGCGGTGGCACAGTGGATGGAGCACTGGACTGGGATGCAAAGGACCCAGGTTCAAAACCCCGAGGTCGCCAGCTTGAGCACGGGCCCATCTGGCTTGAGCAAAAGCTCATCAGCTTGGACCCAAGGTCGCTGGCTCCAGCAAGTGGTTGCTCAGTCTGCTGAAGGCCCGCGGTCAAGGCACATGTGAGAAAGCAATCAATGAACAACTAAGGTGTCACAACGGCAACGAAAACTAATGAGTGATGCTTCTCATCTCTCTTTGTTCCTGTCTGTCTGTCCCTATCTATCCCTCTCTCTGACTCTCTCTCTGTCCCTGTAAAAAAAAAAAAAAGGTTAAGTAGAAATAAGGGAGATTAAAGCATTATAAAAGGTATAAATACAAAGGTAACCACTAGAACAAAAACACATACCTTTCAAAGTTTCATAATAAAAACTTCAGAGACAAATATCTATACCATACTACATATATATCTTACATTAGCCATTAGCCTTTGCTCAAAACTACCTTTAAAAGATGTTTTGTAAAGCAAACATTCTTGCAAGATAGAGATAGGATCTGCCTATGGAGCAGAAGGCAGTTTTGTTATCTAAACAGGACAATAAAAGACAATGTCTTACCCTTGGCAAAGTTTGGGTAGATTTTTTCTTTTTCCTTTTTTCCAAGTGAGAGGAGGGGAAATAGAGACACAGACCCCCGATCCACCCAGTGACCCCTGTCTGGGACCAATGCTCTGCCAATGTGGGGCTATGCTTGCAACTTTAGCATCTGAGGTGGAGAGCACAAGGAGCCACACTCAGCGACTGGGCCCATGCGCTCGAACCAATCAAGCCATGGCTGCAGAAGGAGAAGGGGGGTGTGGAGAAGCAGATAGCTGCTTAGCCCTGACTGGGAATTGAACATGGGACATCCACATGCTGGGCCAACGCTCTACTACTGAGCCAACGGCCAGGGCCAAGTTTGGGTAGATTTTCCATAAGCTCCTTAAAAAATTCTTAAACTTGGGAGTCCCTCAGTGAATGGCCAGTATCTGCGGCCACCATCACAGCCGCCTGGACTGTGCAGGTTCAGGTTTGAATCGTACCGATGGTAATGAAGCAACAGAGCCAAAAACTGGTGGTCCATTTTCCTTTATTCTAGACTCGCACTCAGCAAGCGAGTAAAAACAAACACACTGGGATCCAAAACCCACTCATTCAGTGCTCATAAAGCTACTGACTCATCCGAGTTTTCCTAGAATCAAAGGCTTCCACCTCACCAGTCTTTTCACCTCTGTTCCCCATATTTTTCTCTTCAACAAACTGGTTTATCCTTCCCCCATTCCACCATTTTGACTGCCTCCTCCATGTGGCTTCCTTGCCCTGCTACAACAAGGGCTCCTCCTCCCTACAAGAATTTGGCCACCCCCTCCAAAATGGCCTCCTAGCTCCACCTTCTAAAACCTTTTGGCACAAAAGCCCTCTCCCAACACACATTAGCATAACCACACCCCTTCCAAGCAAGAAGGGCAATTAATGCTATCACCTGGAAGGCGGGCAATGCCATCTTTAAACAAAAAGAGTGAACAAAACCAGAAAATACAGATTTTACAGCTCACTTGCCCAACACTCAGCTCTGACACAAACATACTGGGTATGCAGCACTGCCACGTGGAACTTGAAAGTCAAGTGGAAACTATACAACCATAAAGCACTTACTACTTTTTGTGCTTTAGTAATAATGCACTTTTGTCTGTGACCCAGGAACCTCATGTCTTCTATCAGTATCTATGAAAGTATGGCAGGCATACAAATAGGCTAAAATTTCATACCCTTAGTAAAGAAGACATAGCCAAATAGATAAACATATAAATATGATATACACAGTAATTATAAGCAATTCCCAGTATATAATATTACATTTTATAAAAAACTAAAGTATAGCTTGACCAGGCAGTGATGCAGTGGATAGAGCATCGGACTGAAACATGGAAGACCTAGGTTCAAAACCCCAAGGTTGCCAGCTTCAATGCAGGCTCACCAGCTTGAGTGTAAGGTCACTGGCTTGAGCATAAGATCATAGACATGACCCCATGGTCACTGGCCTGAAGCCAAAGGTTGCTGGCTTGAGCAAGGGGTTACTCGATCTGCTGTAGCCCCACAGTCAAGGCACATATGAGAAAGCAGTCAAGGAATAACTAAGGTGACACAACAAATTGATGCTTCTCATTTCTCTCCCTTCCTGTCTGTGTGTCCTATCTGTCCCTCTCTCTGTCTCTGTCACACACAAAAAATTTTTAAAATACTAAAAACATAAAAGTACAAACATGTATATGCAATATGCTACTTTTTATAAGAAAAAAATAAAAATACACATACACACATATGTATATGTTACAAAAAGTAGCACAGGAAAGATAAACCAGAAGTTAATAAAGTTGGCTACCTACAAAGAGTAGATGGGCTAGAAAGAGAGTGCTACCTCTCTGAAATCTTCATTGTATATAATATTTTTACTTTTAGAAGCATGTTAAAGTACAGATTTTCAAATATATAGTTAAACCAATAAAGTCAAAATCACGTAAAAGTCAATGCAAACAGAAAAAATGAATACAACTATATATTCAAATTAATAATCTAACTACACCCAAGGAGGAAAGTAACTCAAATGAACCTTAAACTCTTTTAATTAAATGAATTTAATTAAACATAGCAATTTTGAAACTACATATTTTATGTGTTATTATATGACTGAGCAAATGGGAAAATGTATTGATATTGTTAGTAGTCAGGGTTCTCACTTTGAATGAAGAGAAATACAAATATGGAAAGGGGGAACATGGAAGAATTTTGTAGCTTGAGTTGAAACTGTAAATATTATTATGACTCATAATTTCTTAAAAATATTTATCTACCTACCTATTTTTCTAATCTAATACTAAAGATCCTAGAAGTAATAAAATCCCAGAGACAAAGAGCACATTGCATGGTAGATCCTCAGATCTAAATGCTATTTCCCTCAAAAATGAAACAAGATAATTTGAAGAAATGACTATTCCAGGACTGGTGCAAGGAAAGTATACGAAGAGGATGGAATATATTGTTGTACCAGATCGTAAGGGAGAACTTAAAAAATGAGGTAAGCCAAAAGGACCCAGAAGCCAACTTGAGAGCATACCCCCTAGACAAACCTGGAACAACTTGAGAGCGTACCCCTAGACAAATCTGGAACAACTTGAGCATCAAAATAATTAAGAAAAATAATTCATAACCTGTTTAGTATAATAAAAATCCATTAGTCCTTGCCCACAATATATACAGTGTGTCCATAAAGTCATAGTTCACTTTTGACCGGTCACACAGTCAAAAGTGCACCATGACTTTATGGACACACTGTCTAAATAAAATAAGAAAGAAGGATAGGCTCTTCCTTACAGTAGATTGCTGCCTTCTAAACATAGGGGGAGCAAAAGGGTTGAATACTCCACTTTGCAATTATCAGGCCTGCAGCATCAATGGATGATGGAGCACCAAACTTCACAGGCTCTGTCTAGAACTTAAAAGAGACATAGACTTTACCGGTAAGTCGATGAGTTGTGAAAAGAAGAAAAAAAGGTCCTGGTCAGTATAAGCATAGTAAACTATGAATAACATGCTAGGCAGTTCCCAAGAAAAGTTGGCAACATAGAAATAAAGGAAGGATAGAACAAAATAAATCTGAAAAGGTAAAGGCTACATAAAGAAATTATTTCAATGTGTGTAATGCTCTTCTCATTTTAATTTTATACCATATATTTCATAAAATCAATCTATTAGAAATTATACTTCTAATTGTATTTGGCTATCCAGCCAATTCAAAGAAGGGCTATCTGTGTGCTGGATGATAAGGGCAGTAAGTACTGGTATCTGCTCAGCGGGAAGTAAAGAGATACAGACCTAAGGAGCCCACAGTGTTACAGATAGATTTCATTAATGCTCAACTGATAAACTGAGTTTACTTTCTTCTCAGGTTGTTATGAAGAAAGTCACTGACTTTTCTGAATATTGCTAGTGCTCAAAGCAACACATATGTAGATATGTTATATACATGTATGTATGTATCTGTATGGTATTATGTTTAATAGTCATATATTCATATTATTAATAATTCAGAGTTGAGTCAATTTTACAATAAGTTAGTCTTTTGCACAACTTAGATAAAATGAATTAAAATCACCCTCTAAATGTAGTAATTCAGACTCTGTCATTCCTAAAATCATTGTTTAAATATATTTTATGTACACGACATAGATAAAAATAAAGTACAACTTAGGTTCAAAAATAGAAAAGAGTAATTAACAAACATAAGAAGCAGCTAAGCTTCACCAAAGGTTTAAATTTTTTTATCTGGAGAACTCTTTCTTCAGATGCAATCTTATTTTAGAAGTTTAAAATTTTACAAAATAACTAGAAATGGAACTACTCTGTTTAAAGTGGTCAGAAAAAGCCTGGAGTGCCACCTGCTTTTGTTTTCTTTTTTTGTTTTATCTATTTATTTATTTTTAATTTATTGTGATGACATGGTTTCAAGTGTTGCACTCAATATATCACCCTTTACCCCCTGAATCATGCCCCCATGCTCCATGCAAAAGTGTCTTTCCATTCCCCTTTCATCCTCTTTAGACCCCTCCAGTTGTATCCCCCTTTTCCCTCTGTGAATTGCTACCCTGTTGTCTATATCGATGAGTTATATGTATATAATTTGGCTAATCACTTTAAACTTTTTGTGTGTGTGTGACAGAGAGAGACACAGAGAGATGGACAGATAGGGATGGACAGGCAGGAAGGGACAGAAATGAGAAGCATATATTCTTTGTTGCAGCTCCTTAGCTGTTCATTGATTGCTTTCTCATACATGCCTTGATGGGGGGCGGGGGCTACAGCAGAGCGAGTGACCCCTTGCTCAAGCCAGCGACCTTGGGTTGAAGTCAGCAACCTTTGGGCTCAAGATAGCAACCATGGGTCATTTCTAATTCTGATATTAAACTTTTATCAGACCTATCAGCAAGCATATGATCCCATGCTCAAGCCAGCAACTTCACACTCAAGTTGGTGAGTCTGGTGTTCAAGCTGGCGACCTCAAGGTTTCGAACTTGGGTCCTCTGTGTCACAGTCCAATGTTCTATCCTCTACACCACCACCTGGTCAGGCCCCTTCAACCTTCTCTGATCCTGTCCCCTCTTCTACCTTCCCTCCAACAGCTGTCCACCTGGTCCCTGTGACCCCGCCTCTGCTTCTGTTCTCTCCCTTGACTTACTGTGTTCTTTAGATTCCACATATGAGTGAGACCGTATGATAGTTGTCTTTCTCTGCCTGGCTCATTTCACTTAGCATAATAGTCTCCAGGTCCATTATGCTGTTGCAAAGGGTAAGACTTCCTTCTTTTTCACAGCCATGTAGTATTCCATTGTGTATACGTACCACTGCTATTTTATCCACTCGGGCTGTTTCCAGACCTTTGCTATTGTGAACAATGCTACAGTGAGCATGGGGGTGCATATCTTCTTTTGAATTAGTGTTTTGGGATTCTTAGGATCTATTCCTAGAACTGGGATAGCTGGGTCATAAGGCAGTTCATTTTTTAATTTTTTTGAGGAAACACCATACAGTTCTCCACAGTGGCTGCACCAGTCAGTATTCCCACCAGCAGTGCAGGAAGGTTCCCTTTTCTCCACACCCTCGTCAGCACTTATTATGTGTTGTTTTGTTAATGAGCACCATTCTGACAGTTGTAAGGTGATATCTCATTGTGGTTTTAATTTGCATTTCTCTAATAATTAGTGATATTGAACATTTTTTCATATGCCTATTAGCCATCTGTATGTCCTCTTTGGAGAAGTGTCTATTCAGGTTCTTTGGCCCATTTTTTAACTGGATTGTTTATCTTCCTGGTGTTTTTAGAAGTTCTTTATAAATTTTGGTTATTAAACGCTTATCAGATCTATCAGCAAATATGTTCTCCCACTGAGTGGATTGTCATTTTATTTTGTTAGTGGTGTCTTTTGCTTTGCAAAAGATTTTTAGTTTGATATAGTCCCATTTGTTTATTCTGTCCTTTATTTCACTGGTCCACAGAGATATATCTGCAAAAATGTTGCCAACAAAAGATATCTGACAGTCTACTGCCTATGTTTTCTTTCAAGATTTTTATGGTTTCATGACTTACATTTAAATCTTTTAACCATGCTTGTTTTTGTGAATGGTATAAGTTGGTAAGTCTAGTTTCATTATTTTGGATGCACTTGTCCAATTTTCCCAACACCATTTACTATAGAGATTGTCTTAAGTCCACTGTATATTCTTGCCTCCTTTGTCAAATATTAATTGACCATAAAGGCACGAGTTTATTTCTGGGTGCTCTGTTCTGTCCCATTGATCTGTATGGAGCACCACCTGCTTTGGGGAGCCTCCCTTGCCGCCCAAGGCACAGCTAGAAAACCACTGCTACAGATTAGAAGTAAAGTATAAACATATAAAATAGTCACTGAAAATAAGGTCATACTGGTAAGTTTTAAAAAATATAAAATTTAAAGTAAAAATATCTAACTCATTATTTACTGATCAATATGAACCAAGTATATATAAAATCTTTTTAATAAATAATTCACAAGAAAAGTATAAAAGACAGCTCATTTTGACACTATGGTAGGTGTTCTTCCTTATTATAAACTCCTCAACTGATACTGAAATTTGATGTCTTAGATTAAAATTTTTATTCTAGCCTGACCTGTGGTGGCGCAGTGGATAAAGCGTCGACCTGGGAATACTGAGGTCGCCAGTTCAAAACCCTGCACTGGTCTGGTCAAGGCACATATGGGAGTTGATGCTTCCAGCTCCTCCCCCCTTTCTCTCTTTCTCTATCTCTCTCTCTCACTCTGTGTCTCCTCTCTAAAATGAATAAATAAATAAAATAATAAAATAAAAAAACCTTAAAATTTTTATTCTAACGCATATATGTCCTAA
This sequence comes from Rhynchonycteris naso, assembly GCA_037038555.1. NCBI lineage: Eukaryota > Metazoa > Chordata > Mammalia > Chiroptera > Emballonuridae > Rhynchonycteris > Rhynchonycteris naso. The sequence goes on along the minus strand of CM072995.1, from coordinate 179,880,063 downwards.
ATATATGTGCCACTATGATGTTGATTAACAGGGGTTTAGGATATAATTTTTTAATAATGGGAATAATAATGTTATTTATTTACTTCTAATGTGGACAAATACATAGTAAAAATTTCTAACTAGGTTTTTATGTCCTGCTTTTTAATAATTATCTTTAAGTTTTAGGATCATTTTCTTTTTAAAGCTAAGTTTCCTTGGTTTCCTTTAGCTATTGAAAGGAAACCCCAAAATCCCCTACACCTCCTACTACTGTAAGTCAAAATGAAGCTGACTCTTGCTACAGTTTGCTTTTGTGGGAGAAGAACAAACACACATTAATAGTTAACAAAGCTATGATATGATATACACATGAGGTCTTACAATTAAAAAGTACTTAGGTTATATTTACAAAAGACTCTCTCTCATTAATTATTCAACATTTGGATTTGACCAGAAACCAGAGCATGTCTTTATAACGCTCTGTTTAAATGAACTACTTAATGCTGTAATGAACACTCATTGTGATAAGCTCAATGAATTTTGGACCTGTTATAATACAACAGTTTTTCCAATTTTCTGATCAATGGACAGAATTGAATGTTCAGTCAGTTTGAATTTCACTTATGCTTTAAAAATGTTTACTTAAACCAAAAATTTTGCGTCTCAATTATTTTATATGCTAAACTGAATGTAGTTTAAACCAATGCATTATTCATAAAGCAAAGACATTAGGAAAAACAAAGCTGTGCACTTCTTTCAAAGCCGATAAATTGCTAAAACATACCATACTTATGTATGCAATATTTGATTGTGTGTTTCTTAGAACACAAGCTTGTTTTTGTCAGATCAAGATATGCCAAAAATTCTACACCAAACATTTTTGTTTATAATTAAAGCAATCATCAATCCAAGGATTGTCATCCATTTTATTTCATCTCTACATCAAAAAAAAAGTAATTTAAAAATATTTAAATTCCCTTGAAATGATAAGATAAATGAAAATGTAAGTGCCTTCACATAATAACAGTAAGCTGACCCTTTGGGAAATGGTTGACTTTCTCAATACAAGGTATTCAAAGCTCATTCAAAAGTGTTCATTTAGAATGCAGATATCAAAGATGATGCAAATGTTCAAGAGAAAATTAGAACTTACCAGATGTTCTAATCCAGCTTTGATGTTTCCAGATTCCCTAAAATAGAAGAATAAAAGTTCTAAATAGTTGCTAAACCCTTGCCTGCTATACTTTATGTTTACCTCAAAACTGTTTTATAAACCCTTAGTATTTTTTTATGTATCTTTACTAATAGTCATATAACACTGTTTTTAAGGACAAAGCAATTTCCATAAAAAGAAAACAGATTATTTATACTACTAGTAGTACCACTAAATTGGTATTCCACTAAAAGAAAGACTGCTTCAGATTTTTCAGTCAGTATACAATAAAATGTATACTATTATTTTATTATTACTGTACCTTTTTATTTCACATTAGCTTTTCCATTAGTTTGTTTTTTCTAACATTTATTAAAATGTTGAAACTTATATTCTATCTACCACCTAGATTCTATAATTGATATTTTACTATATCTGCTTTATATCCATCATCCATCCATCGATTACATTTTTATGTAAAGAATATACTAACAAAGAACATGTTTATAATTTCATAAACAACTATATTATAACAAGTTTTTCTTGACATTAATTTTATTAACTTAGTGCACAGTACAAAATCAGGACCTAAGAATATTAAAAAATAAAATAACTCCAAAAGAAAACATGAACATAAAATATTACGCTATATTTCAAGTATTCAATTTCTTGCTCTTCACTGTAAACAAAACACTGCTAATGGAATTTAAAGTAGAAATACCTGTGCAAGTAGCAAAGCTAATTTAAATATGCATTTAGTAAAATGTGGTAAATAGTTACATTTTAATCCTGATTTCAGTCTACACTAATTTATTAGTGACAAATTAACTTAGACTTTTCTCACTCTGATCAAGCAATATTATAATTCCATCATAAATGCCAAGCCTTATTTTTTTAACATGAAATTCCACTTCCACCACACTGCACACACACAAAGAAAGAAACGAAGCATTCAACAACCAAAAACAGTATTGAGGCCTGACCAGGCGGTGGCGCAGTGGATAGAGAGACGGACTGGGATGTGGAGGACCCAGGTTCAAGACCCCAAGGTCACCAGCTTGAGCGCGATCCCATCTGGCTTGAGCAAAGAGCTCACCAGCTTGGACAAAAGGTCGCTGGCTCCAGCAAGGGGTTGCTCAGTCTACTGAAGGCCTGCGGTCAAGGCACATGTGAGAAAGCAATGAATGAACAACTAAGGTGTCGCAATGGTAATGAAAAACTAATGATTGATGCTTCTTTCTCACCTCTCTCCATTCCCGTCTGTCTGTCCCTATCTATCCCTCTCTCTGACTCTCTTTCTGTCCCTGTAAAAAAAAAAATAGTATTGAGTTTCCAATGTTTAATATTTTCCCCACACTTCTTTCTTTCTCTGAAGGGAACTTTATTTCTTTTCTCTTTATTTCTGTCTCCAGTTTTCTTTGCTACAAATATGTTTCCTTTGTCTTGATATACAATCTTTCCAAAATTCCCTGTTTTCCCTTCAAATCCGCTGTTTGAAAACTAAACTCATGGCTTCCAACCCTTGCTCTCACTCAATGCCCAATATGACCAACTGGGAATAAATTCTAGCATCTACTGATTAGCAAAGCATTCATCTTTAGCCAATCTCTTCTCTACTTTCTGCTTCTGGCAATGTTAGCAATGCTACGTATTCAACGTTTTAAAATACACAGATTTCGGAAACTCTGGATGCAGTCCTAATGACAAATGATAGAAATAATTTACAACAAAGTGTTAGAAGAGGCTAATAGCTACTTAAGTAATTATTTTAAACTTTATTATTATAAAACTAATGTACTTATTGGCACTGGAAGGCAAAGGGATCTTTAAGCTTTCACAAGGACATTCTAATATAGTAATTTGTGTAATTTAAAATCTAAGCAAAAAGGAAAATGCATATGGTGAAACATCTGACAGTACAATGTGTATGTGTACATGAAGTCTTCCTCCTATCACTGACTCTCAGTTCTCAGTATCTCATGTTAGCTCTTTGTCCTTCTAAAACTATCGTGTGTGTGCTCGCGCACATCTTTCTTTCTCTTCCTGGTATTTTTAAACCCAAACAGAAGCATACTATATACAGTTTTATACCCTCACATGGCAGTCTTCTTAGAGTTTGCTTTATATAATACACCTCTACCTCATTTTACTCCATGGCTACATTGTCACATAATGGTTCTTATTAGAAAATAATATTGCATAATAATAAAATGAAAATGTTTAGATTCAAAGTACTAGTCCATAAATTACTTACCCGAAACTACTAATGCCAGACATGCTTCTTAAGAATGCTTTAGATTTTAGAAAGGTAATTATATACATTATATGTAATATAACACTGACAACATTGCCTGAGGCTGCATCTCATCATACACATTAATAATTTTAAAAGAAACATATGAACGTCCCCACAAAGTGGCGTAAATAAAGGCTATTTATTTCAGGATAGGTTTTGCTGTCAACCAAATTTATCACAAAGTTAGGGAAAATCTCAGTCTCTGAGCTGTTTGCATTTTGGAATCAAGGATAAGAAACTATTCATTAAAAAAATAATAAGAGGTTGGCTAGGCTACTGTTTTGCTATGTTTCTAAGTGACTATTTTTTCTTAATTAATAAGCAGGGAGGCAGAAAGACTCCTGCATGCACCTCGACTGGGATCCATCTGGCAAGCCCGCTATGGGGTGATGCTGTGCCCATCAGGGGCTGTTGCTACGTTACTTGATAACTGAGCTATTTTAGTGCCTCAGGCAAGGCCGTGGAGCCATCGTCAGCACCTATAGCCAACTCGCTTGAACCATTCGAGCCATGGCTGTAGGAGGAGAAGAGAGAGATAGAGAGAGAAGACAGAGGGAGAAGCAGATGGTCACTTCTCCTGTGTGCCCTGACCAGGATTGAACTCCTAACATCCACACGCCGGGCCAGTGCTTTACACTGAGCCAACTGGCCAAGGCCTCTAAGTGACTCTAAATTATGTGATAGGAAATATGCTTTCAGAATGGTATGCATGAAAGAAAACTAGGCATCATTCTTAACATAACCTCTGTCCTTCGTGACCAGGTTTGAACACAGGTATTCACACACAGGGTCTTGGTTCTCTATACCCTCCACTGTCACTTAGATTCCATCACTATCTTCTCTGGCACTGCCTTAGTTTAGGCCTTCTCTTTTCTCTCACTTGGAGAGGTTACTAGCCTCAGCTTCTGTCCTGCAGATTACTACAAAGACTCTTAATGGTTAAAAATGGTTCCTGCCTTGAACAATGTCAATTCATTTTCAATATTACAGCAAAATCTTTCTAGAATATAAGCTTGATGACTCAATTCTCTTAAAATCAATGATATTCTACTCCACTTCTGTTTATTCATTCCCCCATTTTCTTTCCAAAGTTACATCACATGGTGATAGCAACAGCCTTAGCAAACTACTAACCTGGCTTTACTCACTACTGAGCCACTTGCTCTCTCACCAGAAATGCTCCTATTCTTCCAGCCTCTAATTCAGTGGTCCTTAACCTGGGTTCTATCGAACCCTAGGAATTCGATGAGTCGGTCTCAGGGGTTCAGAGAAGCCTCTGCCGTGGAGGCCAGAATAAAGTAATACTGTAATTTGTTGTGAGTTCATGCACTTTGTTGGTTTTGTTCTTTGAGCAAGGTGATGTTCATGCACAGCTCATTTTGTGCACCAGTAAAAAAACATATACCTATGTCTTGAATTTGGAAAAAAAAATCATATTTTATTTATCACTAAAGAAGGGTTCGGTGAATGCGCATATGAAACTGGTGGGTTCGGTACCTCAAAAAAGGTTAAGAACCAGTGCTCTAATTCTACGCTTCATGGACTCAACTTGAATCATACCTTCATTGGGGAAACCTTTCTTGATCAAAAATTCCCATCCGCATTTTTTCTTAGCAAGAGAGAGACAGAGACTGACAGAAAGGGGGAGAAATGACAAGCATCAATTCATACTTGCTTCACTTCAGTTGTTCATTGATTGCTTTCCTATATGTGCCTTGGCCAGGGGCTACAGCTGAGTCAGTGACCCCTTGCTCAAGGCAGTGACCTTGGGGTCTTGTCTATGAACCCATCCTCAAGCTGGTGAGTCCATGCTCAAGCCGGATGAGCCTACACTCAAGCCAGCAACTCGGGATTCCGAACATGGGTCCTTAATGTCCCAGGTCGATGCTCTATTTCTGTGCCACCGTCTGGTCAGGTTATCACACTTTATTATAAATAACTGTTTACTTGTCTATTGACACCACTAAAATGAAAGCTCCCTCCAGGACACAGATTGCATCTTTTTCAGAGTATGTATTCACCTAATAAGGGTCTAATACCTCACTGTCAAGAGGACAAGACTGGATGGAGAGTCAGTGGCAACCAGCTCAGTTCTAAATGGTCTATCCTGCCCAGCTGCACTCCACCTGCACAACACACAACAAGCACGGCAAATGCAGCAATGGAATGGCTGTCTGAGACCGTAGTATTAGCAGTTGTATGTATGTGTTTGATGAATGGTTGTTTTGCTTTGCTTTGTTTTGTACTTCTTCTGTTGTTCTTCTTATGTAACTTATTGGAGAGACACTGGTTAACAAAATTACTATATAATTTCAGGTATACAATTCTATAACACATCATCTGTATACTGTATTGTGTGTTCAACTCCCCAAGTCAAATCTCCTTTCATCATCATTTATCATAACAATCTTTACTCCTTTAAATGTCCCCCACCTCCTTTTGCCTTTGATAATCAATCACCATTGTTGTCTGCGTCTGAGGTTTATTCTCTTTTATTGCTTAATCCCTTCAATATTTTCACCCAGCCTCTCAACATCTCTCATTGATAGCTGTCAGTCTGTTCTTTGTATCTATAAATTTATTTCCATTTTGTCTTTAAGTTTATTTGCTCATTAGTTTCCACATGTAAGTGAAATCATATGGTACTTGTCTTTATCTGGCTGATTTCATTTAGCATAATAATCTCCAGGTCCATCCACACTATTGCAAAAGGTTAAAATTTCCTTCTTTTTTACAGCCAGGTAATATTCCTATTGTATGAATGTACTACCACTTTTTACCCACTCATCTTTTAATGGCAGTTAAATTGCTTCCATATCTTGGCTATTGTAAATAATGCTGCAATGAATATTCTTTAGAATTAGTGTTTGGGTTTCTTCAGATATATATCTAGAAGTAGAATCACTGGGTCATAAAGCAGCTCCATTTTTAATTTTTGAGGAACCACCATACTATCTTCTATAGTGGCTGCACCAATCTGCACTTCCACCAACAGTGAACAAGGGTTCCTTTTTCTCTACATCCTCACCAACATTAATTGTTCCTTGGTTTATTGATAGCCATTCTAAGAGGTATGATATCTCATTGTGGTTTTAATTTTCATTTCTCTGATGATTAATGACACTGACCATCTTTCCACATTCCTACTGGCCATCTGTGTGTCCTCTGTGGAGAAGTGTACATTCAGATCCTTTGCTCATTTTTAAATTGGACTGTTTCTTTTTTTGTGTTGAGTTTTGTAAGTTCTTTATAAATTCTGGATATTAAACCCTTACAGATGTATCGGAAAATATGGTCTCCATTCGATGGGTTGTCTTTTCATCTTGTTGATGGTTTGCTGTACAAAGTTTTTAGTTTGATGTACTTCCACTTATTTTTTCTATTGTTTCCCTCACCTGAAGAGATACATCAGAAAAAGTATCACTATGAGAAATGTCCGAGATATTACTGCCTATGTTCTCTTCTAGTATTTTTATGGGGACAGGACTAACAATTTAAATCTTTTATCCATTTTGAGTTTATTCTTGTATATAGTGTAAGAAGGTAGTTTAGTTACATCTTTACCTCATTGTATGTTCATGCCTCCATAAAGGTGTGGCTTTATGTCTGGGCTCTCTATTCTGTTTCATTGACCTCTGCTTCTTTTTATGGCAGTGTCATGCTTTTTTTTATTATTATGCTCTTGTATGATACTTTGATGCCAGCAAGCACAATTCCTCCTACTTTGTTCTTCTTCCTTAAGACTGCTGTGGCTATTTGGTGTCTTTTATTGTTCCATATAAATTTTTGTTCTAGTTTTATGAAATACATCATTGGTATCTTGATAGGAACTGTGTTGAATCTACAGATTGCATTGGGTAGTATGGGCATTTTAATAAAGTTAAATCTTCCTATCCATGAACACAGTCTATGCTTCCACTTATTTGTATCTTATTTAATTTCTTTCTTCATTGTCCTGTAATTTTCCAAGTAGTGGTTTTTTACATCCTTGGTTAAATTTATTCCTAGATATTTTATTCCTTTTGAAGCAATTGTGAATGGGATTCTTTTCTTAGTTTCCTTTTCTGATAGTTCATTATTGGTGTATAAAATTACAACAGATTTCTGAATATTTATTTTGTTGCCTGCTACTTTACTGCATTCATTTATCAGTTCTAGTAGTTTTGTGGTAGAATTTTTATGGTCCTCTATATACAGTATCATGTCATCCGCAAATAAGGACAGTTTTACTTCTTCCTTTCGAATCTGTATGTCTCTTATGTCATCTCCTTGTCTGATTGCTGTGGCTAAAACTTCTAGTACTATGTTAAATAAGAGCAGTGAAAGCAGACATCACTGTATTGGTACTAACCTTAGGAAAACGCTTGTAGTTTTTACCCATTCAGCATGATATTATGTTGGCTGTAGGTTTCTCATATATGGCCACTATTGTGTTGAAGTATGTTCCCTCTATTCCCACTTTATTGAGTTTTATCATAAATGGGTGCTGGAATTTATCGAATGCTTTTCAGCATATATTGATATTTTCATGTGATTTTATCCTTTATTTTGTTTCTATGGTGTATCACATTTACTAATTTTAGATATTATACCAACCTTGCATTCCCAAAATAAAGCCCACTTGATCACAGTGTATGACCTTGTTAATGTATTGCTGGATCTAGTGTGCTAACACAATATTTTGTTGAGAATTTTAGCATTTATGTTCATCAGGGATATTGGCCTATAGTTTTCTTTCTTTGTAGTGTCTTTATCTGGTTTTGGAATTAGGATAATGCTCATCTCATAAAATGAGCTTGGGAGTCTTCCCTCCTCTTGAATTTTGTGGAATAGTTTGAGAAGGTAGGGATGAGCTCTTTGAATGTTTGGTAAAAATCGCCTGTAAACCCAACCAGTCCAGAAATATTATTGTTGGACGCTTTTTGATTCCTGTTTCAATTTCATTAGTTGTATTGTGTCTAGTCAAATTCTCTGATCCTTCCTAATTCAGTTTGGAAGATTGTATGTTTCTAGTAATTTATCTATTTCATCCAGATTGTCCAATTTGTTGGCATATAGTCATTCATAATATTTTCTTACAATCCTTTGTATATCTGCGATGTCAGTTTTTACATTTCCTCTTTCAATTCTGATTTTATTTATTTATTTATTTATTTTACAGGGACAGAGGGAGAGTCAGAGAGAGGGATAGATAGGGACAGATGGACAGGAATGGAGAGAGATGAGAAGCATCAATCATTAGTTTTTCGTTGCTGTCGCAACACCTTAGTTGTTCATTGATTGCTTTCTGACATGTGCCTTGACTGCAGGCCTTCAGCAGACCAAGCAACCCCTTGCTGGAGCCAGCAACCTTGGGTCCAAGCTGACGACCTTTTGCTCAAGCCAGATGGGCCCACATTCAAGCTGGCGAGCTCGGGATCTCGAACCAAGGTCTTCCGCATTCCAGTCCGAAGCTCTATCCACTGCGCCACTGCCTGGTCAGGCTTGATTTTATTTATTTTTAAAAATAAATAAAAATTTTTCTTGATTAGTCCTCTCTTTTTTTCTTGATGAGTCTGGTTAAAGGCTTTTCATTCCTGTTTACCTTTTTAAATAACAAGCTCTTGGTTTAACTGATCTTCTGTACTGTTTTTGTAGACTCTATTTCATTTATTTATGCTCTGATCTTTATTGTTTCCTTTCTTCTACTCATTTTGTGTTTTGTTTGCTGTTCTTTTAAAGTTCCTTTAAGTGTAAAGGTAGATTGTTCATTTGTGATTTTTCTAGTTTCTTGAACTTAGCCTGTAATGCTATGAATTTATTTTTCCAAGCTGCTTTCACTGTGTACCACAGATTTGGGGGTGTTATGTTCTCATTTTCATTTGTTTCTTTTTATTTTATAAAATTTTCTTAAGTGAAAAGCAGGGAGGCAAATCTTAAGTGAAAAGCAGGGAGGTAAAGAGACATATTCCCACATGCATCCTGACCAGGATTCACCAGCAAGCCCCCTATGAGACAATGTTCTGCCCACCTGGGGTTGTTGCTCAGCAACCAAGCTATTTTAGTGCCTGAGGTGAGGCCATGGAGCCATCTTCAGCACCCAGGGCCAAATTGCTCCAACCAAGCCATGCTGTGTGAGGGGAAAAGAGAGATAGAAGAACAGAAGGGGTGGAGAAGCAGATGGTTGCTTCTTCTGTGTGCCCTAATTGAAAATCAAATCCAGGACATCCACATGCCAGGCTGATGCTCTAACACTGAGCCAACTGGAAGAGCCTCATTTTCATTTCAATGTGTCTTTTGATATTTTCCTTGATCTTACTGTTAATCCATTCACTGATTAGTAACCTGTTATTTATCCTCCATATCTTTGGTTGTTTTTCAGTATTTTCTAGTTTCACAACATATGGTCAAAGAAGATGCTCAACATGATTTCAATCTTCTTAAATTTATTGATACTTGTTTTGTATCCTATCCTAACATGTGGTCTATCCTAGAAAATGTTCCATGTTCACTTAAAAAGAATGTATATTTTGCTGCTTTAGGGTAAAATGTTCTGAAGGTATCAATTAAATCTATCTGACTTAGTATGTCATTTAGGGCGGCTGTTTTCTTTTTTCTTTTCTATCTGGAAGATCTATCTAGGAAGATAGATAGAAAGAGGTCAATGAGATATTAAAATCCCCTACTATGACTGTATGATGCTGATCTCTCCCTTTATGTCTATCACAGTTTGCTTTATATATTTTGGTGCTCCTTTGTTGGGGGCATTTATATTTACAATGGTTATATCATCTTGTGGATTGGTACTTTTATCATTATGCAATATCCTTTGTCTTTACTGTACTCTTTGTTTTAAAGCAGTGGTTCTTAACCTGGGTTCTATCAAACCCTAGGGGTTCAATGAGTAGGTCTCAGGGATTCGGAGAAGCCTCTGCCACGGAGGTAAAGACAGACTTGTGTAAAGTCGTGATGACACGCTCCGCTTGGCCATCACTTGCTGCAGAGGATCACGTTACATTGCTTGGCCACCCAGTGCTGCGGGGAATTTAGTACGTGCAGTAGTCAACGGCTGTCATAGTTGTATGTCATGTGGTTTCTTTCTTAATATTTTAATCCATACTAAATATGTTGAGCAAAAAAAGAAAGTGATCGAACGAATATGTACAACATGGATTCACATGTATCACGGAACGGGATGGGAGTCAGCATCCTATCTGCATGATATGCAATGCCAAGTTGAGCAACTCTAGTTTCGCACCGGCTAAACTAAATTTGGGGGAAAAAATCATATTTTATTTATCACTAAAAAAGGGTTGAGTGAACGCGCATATGAAACTGGTGGGTTCGGTACCTCAAAAAAGGTTAAGAACCACTGTTTAAAGTCTATTTTGTCAGATATAAGTATTACTACCCCAGCTTTTTTTTCACTCCATTTGCATAAAACATCTTTTTCCATCAGTTGGTGTGTGTATATCTTTTGTTCTGATGTAGGTCTCTTGTAGAACCATATATACAGGTCTTGTGTTCTTATCCATTTAGCTACCCTATGTCTTTTTATTAATGCATTTAAGCCATTTAAAATGATTGACAGTATGTTTATATTGCCATTTTCTTTTAAATGTGTTCCTCTGTTTGTTTTCTTTTTCTTCTTAAAAAAAACCTCTATTTCATTTCTTGTAATACTCCTTTGGTGGTAATGAACTGCTTTTGCTTTTACTTATCTGGGAAGCTCTTTATTTCTCCTTCAATTTTATATGAAGCCTTGTTGGGTAAAGTAGTCTTGGTTGTAGACCTCTGCTTTTCATCACTTTGAATATTTCAAGCCAATCCCGTCTGACCTAAAATGTTTCCATTGAGAAATCAGCTGAGTCTGGAGATCCCTTTTAGGTAACTGTCTTTCTCTTACTGCTTTTGAGATTATCTCTATCTTTAACCTTTACATACATTTTAATTATGTATCTTGGTCTGGGGCTGTTAGGGAAGTTTTCCATTATTATTTCCTGAAATAAGTTCTTGATCTCTCTCTTCTCACTCTGGTACCGCTATGATCCAATGTTGTTACATTTTATGTTGTCCCAAAAGTCCCTTAAACTATTCCTCATTTTTCTAATTCTTTTCTCTTTTTGCTGTTCTATTGGGTGTTTTCTGCTACTTATATTCCAAATTGCTGATTCCGTCCTCTGCTTCATCCAACCTACTGTTTATTCCTTCTCATATACTCTTAATTTCAGATATTATATTCTTCATTTCTGACTGGGTTTCTTAAATGTAATTTTCATGTCATTTTTCATGTTGTTGTAGTTCTCACTAAATTCCTTCAGCATCCTTATAATTGTTTTCTTGAAATCTGTATCTGATAAAGTGCTTACCTTCATTTCATTTAACTCTTTTACTGGAGATGTATCCTGTTCTTTCACTTGCAGCATGTTTCTTTGTCTCCCCATTTTTGCTGCCTCTTTGTGTTTGTTTTTATGTATTAGGTAGATCTGCTATGACTCCCAGTCTTGGTAGGGAGGCCTTATTTAGCACATGTCCTCTGTGTAACAATGGTAAAGTCTCCTTGGTCACCTAAGCTTGTTGCTCCTGGAAATGTCCCTTATGTGTGTTATGTGGACCCTGCTGTTGTAATTGAGTCTTGATTGCTATTGGCCCATTTGTGCATGGGTTAACCCTCAGTCTGACTATGACGGTCTACCCTGACCATAGTGTACAAGCTGTTGTGCAGCTGACCACATGTAGTGAAATTTGACTCAGCAGGATCTGGTACCTGCCAAAATTTCCCTTTGATATACCACTTGTGAAGCTAATTGTATCCTGCTCTGATATTGTCTGAAGCTGGCCATTATGTGTGTTTATGTCTTGGGCCACTTGGGAGGGGCTCTGGTGTTGGTCAGTTCAGATTCTGCCTGTGACTGGCCCTGGGCAACCTGTTTGGAACTACAAAGTGATTCTTCATTGTGACTGCCACTGCTGGGCCTGAGTGTGTGTGGTAAGGACAAGCTGCATACCAAGGCTGGCTTTTACCAGCACTTCTCCTGGAGGTAGGTCAGCAAAAGTCCCAAGGAACCCGAAGATCCACTTCTGAAGCCTCTACCTGCTGGCTGTCTGCTAAGCTCAGTCACTGAAACAGTCTCTGTGAGCTGCATGACGCAGGTTGTCGGTAAGTCACCAGTTAGAGGCAAGTGTTGTTCATCAGACTGATACAGGTTCAAAGTTGTTGCTGGTGCTTGGTCTGAAGACACTCAGCAAATGTCCCCAGGTGTACAGTCTAGCTGCCACCTGCAAGGTGCTTGCACACCTCTGTGATGAGGCAGGGTCTCAAGGAGTCCCCAGAGTGAGGCCAGCAGAATTTATCAGATCAAGATTTGGCTGTATGAAGAGAGGGCTTTGCACCGGCGAGGCGTGAGACGGAAAAATGCCCCTTCCTAGATCCACACAACTCAGCCTGTCCCAGCTTCTGCCAAGAGAATGATCTCAGCAGGGTGAGGCCTCTGGGAGTTGGGAAGATTGGGCTATTAGATCTCCTTTTATGTGGAAGTGCCATATAGGCTTGGGTGAAGATGGAGAAAAATAGCTCCCAGCCACAGAGCCATACAACTCAGTCTGTCCAGGATTCTACATAGGCCCCAGTAGGGTAGAACCACCAGAAATCAGGATGGTAGGACTTCCAGGAACCTGGAAAGGGTGGCTACCAGATCTCCTGTGAGGGGGAGGCACTAGTCATACTCATGGGAAATTGGCGGGTATGTCCTCCACCTCAATGCCATATAACAAACTCAGTAACTGATATTCCCTGAGTCTGCCTAGACCTCTACACCCCCGTCAAGGTAGCTGACTCCTCAGCAAGACACAAGCTCTACACTGGTGGGGCAACAGGGAGTCTAGAGCATCGAGCTACTGCATTTCCCCTAGGTTGAGGTCATATGGAGGGGAGTACTCCACCCAAGAATGATGGTGTCTGCGATGCAGGAAGTGATTGTGCACAGAGATTGTGACAGCTGTCCTTTCAGTTCTCTCCCCAGAACAACAAACCCTAGTCTCTCCTCACAGGACTCTAGTCTACTCCACCCTCCCTCCACCAGTCCAGGGTGAGTGGCTGCAAATGAGATTTTGTGTTTTCCCTTGAAGAGGATGACTGTGTCTCTAGCTGTTACTCTATCTCCAAGGTGGATAGAATTCTTAATGATTTCATAGCTAGATGTTATATGGGAGCCTATTCCCAGGTCTAGAGCTCTGGACAGCAGAGCCCAGCTTGGGGTTGGGACCCCAAGCTTCTCAGGGAGAATCTTTGCAGCTGAGATATTCCTCCAGAAACTTAGCCTGCTGGGGTGGGTCTAGCCCTTTTTATGTCTTCTCTCTTCCTATCAGCCTTGATGTGGCTTCTTCTGTAAATCCTCGGTAATAAGTTTGATTATTTTTGATGGAGTAGGAGAACACAAGGAAAAAAATAGTTCAGGCCAGAGAACACTAGAGCCTCTACACTCTAGTTTTCAAACTAACCTGGAGCAGCACCACCCAGAATCGAAACTTTAACCCTCCCCTTAGATTTTTAGCCAAGGCAGCTAAATGTTGCAGGAAGCAAAAGAAAATCCCATGAAGAAAAATTTAAGGCCTCTGAAGTATGTAAACATGAAATTGGAAAAATTAAAACAGAGAGATTTTATCCAGAGTAAACAGAACACACTGAGCAAGAATGTAAGGTAAGCATAATGACATCTTGAAAAGGAAGATTTTTAGAAATTAAACATGTAGAAACAGCTATGAAAAGAGAATTAATATGAGATACTGGGTATTAAAAATACAACAGTTTGAAATAAAGAACTCAGAGAATGGGTTGAAAGTCCCTTTTGCTACAGAATAGGCATGAATAAATGAGCTGGAACATTGGGTAGAAGAACTCCCAGAAAGGGATGAAAAACTAGAACAAACCAGATATAAAATTAAGAGTACGAGTAGATTTGTGAACATCTATGTAATGGAAAACCTAGAAGGAAAGTAAAGACATTGGCAGAAATGACAAAAATTTCCCAGTACCGAAATATTCAGCTCTTATATTGAAAGGGTACATAGAGCAGTGAACAGAATAATTAAAGAAAAATCCATAATGTAAGGATAATGAGAATATTATAGATCAATTCTAAAAGAACCCAGAAAGAAAAACATAACCCTCAATAAAGGAAGAATAACACTGATATCAATTCTAAATACTAATGCTGGACAAGAAAGTATTAACTTCCAAGATAAAGTATCTGTTCAGGTAAAACAACTGTCAATGTAGAATTTATATACAGCTAAAATAAACTATTAAATTGGGAAAAAATAAAGAACTTTTCAGCATACAAAATCTCAAGAAATTCACCAAATAAAGACATTATCTGAACAAAGTTCTGAAGAATATAATGCATTAAGATGAGAAATAAATGAAGAAAGAAGCAACAAGACAAAGCAAGTAAAGTTTGGCACAGAACATAGCAATTATAAAAATCAAAGCATCAATGACTAAAAACACTAAAGAAAATTTACCAATAATGATCTGGAATTAAAATGTCAGAGATTTTTAGATGTGTAAGAAACAAAATCTGTAAGGACATGGGCCCAGCCACATGCCAGCTCATGTCCAATACTGCCTTGTCCAGTGAGAATGACTGGGTCCTGTCCTCCAGCACAGCTTCTGTGGCTGATTGTAACACTGTACAACTGTATCTGACCATTAAATGCTGTTGTACTCTGAAAAAAAAACAAAAAAACCCCAAAATCTAGCAATGTAGCCTGACCAGGCGGTGGCGCAGTGGATAGAGCGTTGGACTGGGATGCGGAAGACCCAGGTTCGAGACCCAGAGGTCGCCAGCTTGAGCACAGGCTCATCTGGCTTGAACAAAAGCTCACCAGCTTGGACCCAAGGTCGCTGGCTCCAGCAAGTGGTTGCTCAGTCTGCTGAAGGCCTGCGGTCAAGGCAAATGTGAAAAAGCAATCAATGAACAACTATGGTGTCACAACGGCAACGAAAAACTAATGATTGATGCTTCTCACCTCTCTCCGTTGCTGTTTGTCTGTCCCTATCTATCCATCTCTCTGACTCTCTCTCTGTCCCTGTAAAAAAGAAAAAAATCTAGCAATGTATAATTTATAAAAGACACACAAAACAAAATGATTCAGAAAGGTTTCCAGATAAAGAGATAGTAAAATATAAAAGGCAAACATGAAACAAAAGAAAGTTGGGGTGGTAATTTTAGTGACAAAATTAAACCACTTCTCTCCTACCCAAAATGTATTTTTAAGATATAAAAAAGGAGAACATTCTACTCTACTAAAAGATACAATAAAGAAATTTTCATTTATATTCAGGTTAGTATATTCATAAAGCTTAAAAAGTATCACAGATTGCGATACCAAAGCTTCAGCAAGTTCTCCATGAACATCAGTTTTCTGCAGCTTTACTTTGGACAGAAACACAGAAAGGGTGGCCAGCATAAACAATACAGATAAAACATCCTGAATACATAAATACTACACAAGACAGCATGATGTGTAATCCTGGTTCTAGAAACAGAATACCTACACTCAAGGTTAAGCTCTTACAAAATGGTTGCATGAACTTGGGTAATAAGCCAATCTCTCTGATGTTCAGATTGTTCATCTATGATGAGAAGATTCTACGAAACCTGCCTTATTCAACATATAAGGTTGTGGTGAAAACAGCAGCAAGGTAATGTACCTGAAGTTACTCCATAAATGGCAATGTGCTTTGGAAATGTTAGTAAAATAGATATTTAAATATAAAAGTCTTAAAAGCGGTAGCAAAAGTCTTAATAAATTTTTAAAAATAGGCAAGATCCAAGACATTGACAGAGGGTCCTTGCAACAAATGGTCCTCTTTAAAGGCTTGTCCTCTTTAGTGGTCTGTCTCTGGGGCTGCCCCTGTTGTGACTTCATCAGTATTTGTGCAACTCCTTTGCCCTGTGCTGAAAGCAGACTTAATTCAATTATAGGTCTCAAAACTGATAAAATGGTCCTGAAGTGGAATGGGAAGATATTATTGGCAAATGAATAAAGATTTGTATCGAACTAACACACAGGAGTATAGCAGGTTTTTTTTAAATCATTCTCTGTCTTAAATCTTCTGGGAACCATGAGTTTCCCTTTCCCTCATGCAGCACATCGATTTCTGAATTAGACTGCAATATTAAATAATTAATATACTTGCCATGATTGATGTTTTGCATTAGTTGAATATTAGGTTATCAATCAAAATCCACTTGGTTTAATGTAATAATATTGAAAAAGTGTCCTGGGCTGTTCATCCAATTTGTAGCTGAAGCAGCACAGATAGGAATGTTGGCATAACACAGGCTCTCAAGCAGAAAATGCAGGGGCTGAACATATATAAGGGAGACATTTGAAACTAACTGGGACAAGATGAGGTTGTAGTAAATAAACCTTGTGGCACTTGCCAGTTTCAATATTAGGTCTCCTTCCAGCAGGACCACACTATGCATCCATCATATCACAGCAGGCAAGAAAAAAATTAAAATACAGATACTGATTTACCTTTCTGACAAACTGATATCATTATTTTGCCAAAGGAAACGAAACAGGCTGTAAATCCAGAAACTTGCTATGATAAAGCTATCCCTTAAAAAATTACTAAAACAAAACAAAGATTTTTTTAGATCTAGTCTTACTAGGAAAGGGATCAACTTTTTAAAAAATATGATAAAATATTACACTAAAGTGATCATTCAGGTTTTAAGTGGTCTAAGGGACCCATGCCAGGGAGCCACAGTAATAATGGCATTTGGGGGGGGGGGGCTTATTCCTTTTGACAATGGCATTTTTCTTTACTCACAATATATATATTTTGCATCTACACTTGTCAAAACTTTAGAAAAATATTTAATTAGTTGCTTTTTCCAGTAAAAGTACATGATTTTTCTCATCACTCCCTATTATATCAATTCAATATCTATTGTGGATTAACTTATAAAAGTTTAAAACAAATTAAATAAACAAAAGACATCCAAAATAAAAGTGACATTGTTGGTAGAAAGTATAAAAGTAACAAAATAAATATAAACCATAACCATTTCACAGAGCTAGTCAAAAATCCAGTGAGTGTTAAGTTATAAAATACTCAGTAGCCAAAATGCAAGCAACTAACTGATGTAGCATCAAAGCATCACTTCATGAACCAAATCTTTAAGAAATAAAAAATTAAATATATTTATAACCATTAACATATATGTATTAGCCCATATATAATGTGCACACACAGTAATTATAAAAAAGAAAGTGATTCCTATAACAGTATAAAACTTTACCAGTTCCTTTTTGTCATGGAGAAAGAATATTATTTAGTTTTAGAAGATTCCTATGCTGTCATTTTCTCCAGCTAAAGAGATAC
This sequence comes from Rhynchonycteris naso, assembly GCA_037038555.1. NCBI lineage: Eukaryota > Metazoa > Chordata > Mammalia > Chiroptera > Emballonuridae > Rhynchonycteris > Rhynchonycteris naso. The sequence goes on along the minus strand of CM072995.1, from coordinate 179,862,255 downwards.
TATCACAGTTAATTCTATATTCTCTAATATAAGCAAAAATCTACGAGTTGGGTTTTTATGATATAATATCAGTCAAGGTTTCTAAAAGCTTGATTTATAAATTATAAAAATACCTACATCTCCCATCTCAAATAATAATTGATAAATTTTTACATTTATAATACCTTTTCTGTTAAATATCAAATGTTATTAATGTAAAATTTTGGTAATACATAAATATAATAAAAATCTGAGTTCAGATTACAACACTACTACTTACTAAATAACTTTGTCAAGGTAATTATCTTTTTTTTTTAATTCAAGGCAAAAATTTTAAGGAATCAGTAAATATATACCTAAGTCACTTAATAAAATACTGGTTCAATACAACAGACTAATAATGGACTTAACTGACTGCATTCCACTTACAAAATCAAGAAATATCTTTATAGATTTAGCGTTTTTAACAACCTTAAATTTTGTTTCAATTGTAACACCTGTAAATGAAAGTCAGTCAACTTTTCAAATAAAATGCTTATTAAGAGCTTGACCGGATGTACCTTGATAACATTATACGGAGTGAAATAAGTAAATCAGAAAAAAAGAAAAACTGAGAACAGCACGATTACATATATAGGTGGGACATGAAAGTGAGAATATGAGACATGGACAAGAGAGTGGTGGTTATGGGATGGGGGGAGGGAGGGAAGAGTGGGATAGGGAGGAGGGGAGGGACGCAGGGAAGGCCAGATTGAAAGTGACAGAGGACAATTTGACTTTTGGTGATGGGTATGCAACACAATTGAATGATAAGATAACCTGGAGATGTTTTCATTGTACATATGTACCCTGATTTATTGATGTCACCCCATTAGAATTAATAATAATAAAATATATATATATATATATATATATATATATATATATATATATATATATATATATATAAAAAGAATACACAATAAAAAAAAAACAAACAAACAAACTCATCCTTTTGGAGAGTAGTTGGATGAGTTTTGACAAATGGATATGGTCATGTATTTATACATACTTGTGTATCATAATCAAAATAAAGAATGTTTCTTATCAAAAAAAAAAAAAAAAAGAGCTTGACCGAATGCTAACATTTAATAAAATTATGTATATCCTGATCTAAGCAAATTCTCATATTTTAATCTCTGAAAGGCAGTAGAATAATAAAGTACATTGAAAAAAGAAGGAAAAATATGCCAATTACCTTCTTTTTTTTTTAACATTTTAACCCGAATAAGAAAAATAAAGAATAATAGCACTAAATTCCAAAAAGGTCTTTCTGGAATTCTCAGTTTTAACATACCAAGTTTGGTTAGAATAATCAGCATTTATTTCCTAATTGATGAATATGTTACAATTTAGTGGCTCTAACTACATATTCTTATGTTACTCCAGTTCTGAAGATAGGGTCAGATGTTTGCATTGTTTCACAAGTAGTTTGTGACCTATTATTCACAACATATTCTACTCTCAAACTTATAAATCATTTGCACAGACAAGTGTACCATGATTACTGAATTTTATATGTACTATTCTCTTTTTAAGATTCTTTAGTTAGTTTTACAAATATTAGTGAGCACCTACCATATCAAGACAAGTTTAAATTAAACAGATTGCCCTGGCCAGGTAGCTCAGTTGGTTAGAGCATCATCCCAATACACCAAGGTTGTGGGTTCAATCCCTAGTCAGGGCACATACACAAAACAACCAATGGATGTACAACTAAATATAACAACAAATCAAGGTCTCTCTCTCTCTTTCTCCCTCTAAAATCAATCAATACAAAAATAAAAAAGATATTAAATAGTTAAATATTTATAATACACACTGAGCTTATTCCAAAGGGACAGGAAGATTTAAGTTGGTAAGAATGAGGTAAGCCATTTATAGTCATTCAGGTAAACAGGTTCTAGAGTTCATAGAAATGGTCTACAAAAGAAAGAAAGAGATTTCAATATTTTTGAAGCTTTGCTCTAGTCTCAGATGAAGAAACACTAAGAGAATTCACTGTGGACAACAGGCTGTAAACTAACAAAGTCCTCACAGCCCTCCCCCACATTCCTTGCTAAAGGCAATCTATATTCCCTTCTTACCTTTTATTAGAGGAACTGCTAATTAAGATGTTATGCATAACTTTGTGTCTGAGACATCCTTGCTAAAGTTCCTGCCTCCTTGCCAAAGTTCTGGGGAACACCCAAACGGCAATCTACTTTGTTCTCTGCATTTAAAATAAAGTTGTTTGTGAGTATCTGGGCCTTTGGTAGGTCATCAGCTTGCCTGCAAGGATCTCCCCATCCCATTCTTTCTCTTTCTGTGTTTATTTCTTAATCTCCCATTGTTCTCACTCAAGACTGGATCTGGTTCGTGACAATTCATCACTCGTAGATCTGATCTAAAAGAACTGCTAAAGAAAATCCTTCAGACACAAGGAAAATTATTCTAGAAATAGATCTGGAACATCAAAAACTAAGAAAGAGCAACATAAATATATTTATTGAGCACCTAGCTCTATGAAAAATTTATAGTGAATAATAATAAAAACATAAATATTATAAATATCATCAACAAAAAGTGTGTTATGTACTTATGTATCGCTATGGTATCTATGCCTTAGATGTTTAAAATTGTGTTGTCAAACCAAGACTAATGCATGAAAGAGTTAATGTACAAGCCAGGCAGGAAAAAATGCATGTAAATATGCTAGCTGTCTGCTATTTCCCACATGCAGAACTAACATTTCTATTCACTGACAACCTTCTTCTCACCACAGTTAGTTGCAGTTCAAGAATCATAATACTTCTGACCCAATCCCACTTCTGGAAATAAATCCTAAAAAACTAATTTGAAAGAATATATGCACCCCTATGTTTACTGCAGTGTTATTTACAATAGCCAAGATTAGGAAGCAGCCTAAGTGTCCATCAGTAGATGAGTGGGTAAAAAAGCTGTGGTATATTGACACAATGGACTATACTGCTCGGCTGTAAAAAAAGAAAACTTACCTTTTGCGACAGCATGGATGGACCTAGAGCAGTGGTTCTTAACCTTTATTGAGGTACCGAACCCACCAGTTTCATATGCGCATTCACCGAACCGTTTTTTAGTGATAAATAAAATATAATTTTTTTCCCCAAATTCAAGACATACAGGTATACATTTTTTTACTGGTGCACAAAATGAGCCGTGCATGAACATCACCTTGCTCAAAGAACAAAACCAACAAAGTGCATGAACTCACAACACATTACGGTATTACTTTATTCTGGCCTCCGCGGCAGAGGCTTCTCCGAACCCCTGAGACCGACTCATCGAACCCCTAGGGTTCAATAGAACCCAGATTAAGAACCACTGACCTAGAGATTATTATACTAAATCAAATAAATTAGTCAGAGAAAGACAAATGCCATATGATCTCACTTACATGTGGAATCTAATGAACAAAATAAACTGATGAACAAAATGGAAATAGAGGCATGGCTACATTAAACAACTGACAGCTGTCAGAGGGAAAGGGGGCTGGGGAACTGAATAAAAGATGATGAAGGGATTAAGGAAAAAACATGTCTACTGCTCATAAAAATTTGAGGATATTTCAAACTGAATATGCTGCGATAAAATATCCCCTAATTTTTGTGAGCAGTGTATATATAACACATAGACAAACACATAGACACAGACAACATTATGGTGATAGCCAGAGGGAAAGGATGGTAGTGAACAGGTGGAGGTGGGCAAAGGGGAGGAAATGGGGCAATAAGTGATGTTTTACTTAGTTGTAACCTTGAAACCTTTCCCCAATAATTCAATAAAAACAAAGTAAAAGAATCTTAACACTGTGCTCTAAGTAGTCATTGCCAGTCATCTGGAGTTAGTAGGTGAGATGCGACCCATTCACCACCAATCCCTTCAATCCATGTTCTTAACCCAGTTCAAGAGAAGTTCAGGAGATGAAAATGCCATATGTGTTAGAGTGGTTGAGAAATATTTCAAAGAGGAGGGTAATTTTAGCTGCATCCTGAAGGATTGATTGCATTTGAGCACAGCGGGTAAGTAGAAAAGAAGAGGCAGGAAGAGTGAGCTCAAAGGTCCCACACGACTTGAGAGAGGTCAAGTAAGGAGAGTAGCCTACCCAGAATAGATGCATTAAAAGGTCAAATTACTTTTAGTCTATAATTTTAAATAATTTTTATTATGTAAGTTTTCAGGGTCATCATGTACAATTGTGCATGTTGCTCATTACGGGGATAAAAAAGAAAGAAAGAAAAACCTAACAGGGCAGTGGAAAATTAAAGCTGTGTGCCCTGATCAAACAGAGCACCTGGTGTGGTACTGCCACCACAGAAAGAAGGGACGTTTTTCCCTAGTATCTACTAAGGTGCCACATGGACTAGAAGTGGCCCTGCAAATAATAAATGATTATTGTAGAAAATTTCTAAATTACATTTGGTTCTAATGAGGAAGAAGATAAAAATCACCTGAAATCCCACCAGCCAAAGATAAACCTCAACATATTCTAGTTTTTTCCTCATTTCTTATGCATATACAGAAATACTTATTTTTTTCTTACAAAAATGAGATCACAATTGATTTCTATTATGTAGCTTAGATATTTTCATTATTTAAACAGCTTCTCAGGTGTCATTAGTATATTACATATACTATTTTTACTGATACATACTATTCGGCTCATAGGTGTACATACAATAAGTTAACTTACTCATTATTGTTGGACATTTAGATTGTTCCTGATTTCTTGTTCTAAGTAAAACTGGGATGTAAAAAGGAATAATTGATCATTAATTAAATAAGCACCCATTTATGAGTATTATGTGGTTTATTTCACTTGGAGGATTGAGGTTAAATAATTTTCAGTATTTAAAACTAAATTTAAATGTATACATTAGTTATATTTATATCAGTATATATATTTAAATATAAAGCATCATTATTTGTAATAATTCAAATTTAGGTACAATTAAAAATAAATTTCTACTTTCAAGAAAGTCCATGTGAGAAAGCAATCAATGAACAACTAAGGTGTCACAACGGCGACACAAAACTAATGATTGATGCTTCTCATTTCTCTCTGTTCCTGTCTGTCCCTAGCTATACCTCTCTCTGACTCTCTCTCTGTCCCTGTAAAAAAAAATAAAATAAAATAAGAATAAAAAGAAAGTCCATTATCACAGAGGCAGGATCAAAGGATCCAGAAGGAAAGAGGATGATAGGGTGATAGGATGGGAGAGAGCATAAAAGCAAATCCTGGAGGGAAGGGGGGAGGGCATTTTTGGGGAGGGGGACAGGGGGATGTACTTGGGAACACAGGTGACATTAGAATATGTAAACATAATAAAAAAATATTCATTAATATTGTTTATATTTACTCTTTTCAATATGATAAATTAAAATATATTTTATGTTAAAAAAAAGTCCATTATCATAAAAATTATGTCAAGACAGCTTCATAAAAGCAGTATCTGCTACATAATATAGTATTTACAATCCTAAATACTAACAAATTTAAGTATTCAATTAATGCCTTTAAACTGCTAAAACTAGGAGAAAATGCAACGTGTATATTTTTCCTAAGGACAGCAAACTTTCAATAACTCAAAATTTGATTATTCAATTCTCAATTATTGAAGTCTTTAGATGTTTTTTTCCTCTTCCCCTTGATATTCTATGTAAATACAATGATAATCCAGCAGATACAAAAAACTAAGGTGAGTTGCTATTCTGGTGAGTACCTCATAGTGATAGGAAATAAAACTATTAAATATTTTTTCTTTGCGTAGTAAAGCGAAATAGACTCCTTAGCATAGAATTCAAGATTCTCGCCCAGTCAAACCACCTGCCATCACTTCCTAGAGATCAAATCTTTGGTTATATATATCCAAGTAAGCTAGCCTTTTCAGATATCTCACCTCCAAGAAAATGAGTAATAGTATGCAACAAGCAAGGTAGTAAATGCTTTACAAAAATTAGCTCATTCAATCCTTGTAGCTTTATTATAAGGAGATAAAATTATTATCCTTATTATATACAGATAACTGAGGCTAAGAGACACTAAGTAGACACTACAGTATACCTCTCAGTTGATAAAAGGCAGATTTGAAACCTGGCAGCCCAAAGTTTACTGTTCAAATTTTAATAAAAAGAGAATTTATTATTGTCAATTTTTAAAAACTATAACCTCAACAATGAAACAAAATTTTACAGTATTCTCCTACTCCTTAATTGGAACCATGACTGGGAAGAAGGCTGCAAAGGGGTGAGGATTTCATTAAAAAGAAATACTGATCCTTAATGACATGCTCTATTAAATTCTCACATAGTAAGAAAAATAAAAATCTGTGTAAATGGCTAACAAACGTTTAGGGAAATAATACAGTACACAGATCTGCAAGATTAAACTAAATCCCATTTTTCACCTTGCAAACAAGCAAAGATTAAAATAAGTGATACCTCCAGTGTTGTCTAGGATTGTGGGAATTGGTACCTTCTTCCATTGCTGATAAGAGCAGAAAATACAAGTTTTCCAGAGAGCAATTAAAAAATGTTAAATTTCAAAATAACACACATAAAATAGCCTTTGATCTCACCGTTCTACTTCTGTATTAATCACCCCATTGTATTTAATAAACAAACAAACAAATAACTGGGAACAAACTAAATGTTCAATAATGGCAAACTAGGAAATTAAATTAGTAAATTAAAAGTCTATAGCTTAAAGTAAAAAGTCACTTGCTAAAATGGCAAAAAATGCTCTATCTGAAATCAAAGCTCATACTTTTTTTCTTTTACAATAGAAATTTTTCCTGCTGTATTAAATGAAATAAGGCTAGGTCTCTTTCAGCCCCCACTTTTCCTGTTCTGTATACCCCTGAAAAACTTTCTCTTAAATTAGGTGTGCACATTCCTATCATCTTCAATGTTCATTTTAAAGATTCAATCTACATTTTGTTCATCTTTATACCATCTACAGTGTTTAATAATAAGAGAATCTCCCTAAGTTTGATACATGACTATATGATACAGATAAATTCGATTTAGAGTTGGAGAGTATGACACTGGAGTAGTTAATGGACATAGTATGTCCATAGGCATGAGACAAGCGGCAATGGTGAACCCTTCAGGAACTGGTCCAGATTGTTCCAAGTTCTGCTACATTCTCTTCCTTCCCCACTTTGTCTTCCTAGTTTGGGTTCCTACCACACTTCACTCCAAAATTCCTCTAATTTTTCTCCCTAATATCACTGCTTCATGCCCCAAGTTCATGTCTCTGCTTTGTCATCTACAATGTTTGGCTAATAATTTTCTACTACTATCCAAAATGTACCTTCTTCTCAGACCAGTTCATTATCACCTCCATGATTTTGCTCATATATTTATCTACTTAAAACAGTTTTTTCTTCTTTACTATACCTTCAAAGTCTATACACTTACTGTGTAAGAACCAAACTCCACTTCTGCTTTGCTGATAATAATTCCTTTAATCTCCACATTTATAGTCACTCCTTGACAGTCAATGGTTAACTCCCAGGAACTTCTAAAATCCCTCAATTGTGAATGTAATAAAGATGCAAAAAATACTTAGCATATATTACTAATTATTATCAACATTTTCATTATTATGTGGACCCTTCAAAATCATTATTCAATACATCAAGATCAGAAGGGAACGAAGCCACTATGAGATACAATACTGAGCCATCAGCTGACCTCTTTCATGAGCTAAGTGGTATGGTCCTGAACATCATCCACACAAAACATGTTTTACCGTCATGTCACATGAAAATTATACCTCACATGCAATGGGTCATAATAGGCCCCTTTTGAAAAGACATAACGTTAAATCTATGGCTACCAAGGTCAACTGCACTGCCCTTATAAAAACATTCTTTGCAGTTTAGCACTTAATATTCAGTAATTATTTTATGCATCTTCTATGAATACATCTATCCCCAAAGTTAATTATTTAAGTAAACCTACTACTTTGTTATCACATGGCATTTTTGTTAAATATAGATCCTTGGTGTGCAATGTCAAAGCTATACAATAAAGATAAAAAGAAAAATCCTTATGTCTTTGGATATGGTAAATAAAACTATTTTATTTTTATATCACTAACATAGGCTATTGCTTACGAAATTAGAAATGGAAGGTCTCATTATGAAAAGCATAGAAGTAAACAGCACAAAATATTGTAACTGTTATGTTAGAATGCTAACTTCATGCGAGTATGGGGTGGGGGACTTACAGGGTGGGGAAGAAGTGGAAGCTGTGGGTAGAACAGTTCATAAAGGTGATGCTTGCAGTTCCTTCTAACAAGGCCCTTCCCATCATATGGGCTTTGGTATCATCTCCACTGGGTTCTTCAAATACTTCACTCCTTCACTTACCTGTTTCTTCTTTCCCCAGCCTGTACTGCTATGCTACTGTGAAGCAATTAGGGGTTGAGACCATCAATTAGGACTGAAGAGTCAAACTGAAAGTAACAGTGAAACCTTTATTCACTTATTTGTAACAATGTAATCAAGAAGCAAAAAGGAACAGTTGCTCTCTAATATTTCATTTTTCCCTTAAAGAACAGCATGGGCCAGGAGGATGCAGTGCAGAGGACTGGGGGTGGGGTGAATAGAATTAAGAGGAGGGAGGTTCCTCTCACTGCTGAGGAGCCCCAAGCAAAAGTCCATACTTGCCTGTTTATTGACAAGTGGACCATGGGAGGAAAGAGGAAAGGGCTAAGAATGGAAACATACTGAGCTGAGAGCACCTGGGCTAGGTGGGAAAGCCTATGGTTGGGTCTAAAAGATCACACACAGGATTTTGGATTGGAGCCAGACTCCTCAGCTACCACTCTCTTTACTTCTCTGCTTCCCTCAGTCAAACTTTTCAAAAAATTACATTCTTGCTGGCTGTTCCTGTGTCTCTCTCCCAGGTATACAGGAGTAGTACATGTTAACAAACTTTAATTTGTTTTTCTCCCATTAAAAAAAAAGTTACTTTTGCTAGTCATCAGTGGTTTCTCTATGTTAACCAAAACCTATCACTTTTCTCTTCATGTACTTCTCAAAAGCATTTGTTACTGTCTAACACTCCATCCTTCATGCTCTCTCTTTACTTGTCTTCTATATTACTTCATTCATCAAATTAAAGTCAAGAACACAAAGATTATTCTAGGTGGTGGTAACAATGGGACTCCAAGTCCAGTAGCAAAAATGTCGGTGCTGAGAGTGGTACCAGTTCCTGCATATTAACTATAATAATCCCATGGTATAGCTGTCTTAATTCCCATTCATTTTCACAACTTGGTTTTTCAGAGTTGCACTGATTATATAAACTACCCAAGAGTCTGGCATAATCTGCTTGTTTACTTTCAGTCTTTTCTAATAAAATCTAAGTTTGATGAGGACAGTTTACATACAGACAGAAAGAAATGGTACATGATAAGTCCTGGAGGTTTGAGATACTCTTACATTAACAAAAATATTTGTTTCTTCTAATTCATACAAAGTGACCATACAAATGATGATTTTTTAGGAGTTACTTTCTTACCGTAAGTGGTTTTATAGTTGCCTGCATAAAATAATAAATACCATGTTCAATTCATGAACACTTTACACTAAATATTTATTAGTAGTATTTGAGGGTCAGGAGAGAGTTTAAAGAATTCCCAAAATTTTTCCTTGAGCTGAAAGTCCAAATCAGGTGTCAACAAGCTATGGCCCATAGGCCAAATGCAGCCTGCATGAATTAGAATAGTTTTTATGTTCTTAAATGGGTAGAGAAAATAAAAAATATTTTGTGATATGTGAAAACTACTGGAGTTCAAATTTTAGTGTCAATATATAAAGTTTTGTTGGGACACAGGCACATTTGTCGGGACATAGGCACACTAAGTTTTGTACGTATTTCTGACTGCATTCGTGTTACAATGAAAGAGAGTGGCTGCAGCAGAGATTACACGTGGCAGTTTAAATGATTTGCACTGCTACTCAGACAAAAGTCAATGACACATAACTCAACAGTTTCAAGAGCTTCATGAATTGCTGTAATGTGCCGTTTAATTTTTGTTTTAACACCAGTGTGCAACTATAATGTCAAAACTAGAAAATAGAAAAGGGAAGTTTAAATGACATGCTTTTAAGGCTCAGTGGAGTGTATATTATGCTATCAAATTAAATAGCAATGCATAGTGTTTATTATACAATGACTCTAGCCATACTAAGAGAATATATGCTGACATATCAAATTAAGCAGTCTTCACAATATTTCCAACTTACAGGAAAGCAAATGCTAGAAATATTAAAACATTTAAAATAGAGTATCTCACCACAACAGAAGTCCTTATTAAAAAAGAAAAAAAACGAACTTGACCTGTGGTGGCAGAGTGGGTAAAGCAAGAGACCGAGAGCACTGAGGTCGCCGCTTCAGGGTCCTGGGCTTGCTCGGTCAAGGCACATAAGACAGTTGATGCTTCCTGCTCCTTCCCCTTCTCTCCCTCTCTCTCTAATATAAATAAATAAAGTCTTAAAAATAATAATAACTTCTTTAAAATTATTACCAAAAAATAAAATAAAAATACTGTAAGACCAATTCTAAAAGATAGAAACTTTATCTTCCATGACATCAATTCAACTCTTTATAAAATGAGAGTTTAAGAAGAGTAACATGATAATATACAAATGTAATTATTCCATTTAAATACTAATGTTGGCATAATCTGAAAAAAATAAAAACAGGGAGAGAGAGTCTATCTAGTACACTGGAGAAAAATGGCTTTTAAAAAAAAAATTAATTAAAGTTAGCATAACCTTGAATAAACAGTATTTCAGGCACTGAATTTTTTGTTTTTTAATATAAATCTTTAGTCCATTTTTTTTTATTTTAATTTTTTTATTTTTATTTTTTACAGGGACAGAGAGAGAGTCAGACAGAGGGATAGATAGGGACAGACAGACAGAAACAGAGAGAGGTGAGAAGCATCAATCATTAGTTTTTCGTTGCCGTGTGACACCATAGTTGTTCATTGACTGCTTTCTCACATGTGCCTTGACAGTGGGCCTTCAGCAAACCAAGCCACCCCTTGCTGGAGCCAGCGACCTTGGGTCCAAGCTGGTGAGCTTTTGCTCAAGCCAGATGGGCCCTGCGCTCAAGCTGGCGAGCTCGGGTCTCGAACCTGGATCTCCTGCATCCCAGTACGACGCTCTATCCACTGCGCCACCGCCTGGTCAGGCTCAGGCACTGAATTTTTATAAAGCAGGATTATATGAAATCATAAACCATTAAGAGCACTTCAGCATAACCTCTAAATTAATAATTCTAAATATTGAGTGCTTAAATCTCATGCATCATAGGTATACTATTTGTGTATTTAGAGAGCAAGTAAATGGGATTGTTAAAAGATATAAACAATATAAAATAGTTCCAGGTTTCACCTGACCAGGCAGTGGCACAGCAGACAGAGCGTTGGACTCGGATGCAGAGGACCCAAGTTCAAAACCCCAAGGTCGCTGTTTGAGCTTGGGGTCGCTGGCTTGAAGCCCAAGGTCTCTGGCTTGAATCCAAAGTCACTGGCTTGACCAAGGGGTCGCTCGCTCTGCTGCAGCCCCCAGGTCAAGGCACATATGAGAAAGCAATCAATGAACAACTAAGGTGCCACAACGAAGAAGTGATGCTTCTCATCTCTTTCCCTTCCTGTCTGTCTGTCCCTATCTTTGTCTCTCTCTCAAAAAGAGAAAAAATAGTTTCAGATTTCAAGTTAGACAACAATAAAATCATTCTGAATGTCTCAAATTTTAAATTATTGTACAGGGTAATTATGTTTACATTGAGATTTTTAGCATTTAAATCTGTGTGGTGGTTATCATTGTAAAAACAGAAACACTGCATTTTCATAAGTGTGATATGGTGATATGTGACCAAACATATATCCTCTTTCTGTTTGGGATAGTTCTGGTTTATTTTTAATATCCTGAGAAAACTATCTACAGAACCTCCTTTCACTTTTAAAGTGTCAAAGTCAGGATAATATATTCAATGGTCACCAATTATATAAAGAAATGCCAAACTTAAACATACCATACATGCATAATACACAAAGTAAACATGGGCCAACCCAACTACTATGTCAAAGAGAGAAATTGAGAGACAGGAGTGGGGAATCAAGGGTAAGATAGAGTGAAAAGATGAAATATGAAGAAATGGCCCTGCTTTCTTCTCAACTGATTCCAAACAGTTCCCTGCAAGGCTATTTACCATCTCTTAACTAAAAGACAGTAGGTGTTGAATAATACTTGTTTAGTTTCGTGATGCTTACCAATACAATTATCCTTATCTTTAAAGGACTGGCACTTTTATAAAGTTCTCAACAGACTGTATCAATATAATATATATTATGAATGCCTGAAGTTCCCATTAAATAGGCCTCAGCACCAATGCTCATGTTGAAAAGCTATAGTGGTAAAACAAGAAGTTCTATATTTTACTAAGATCTGTACAGCAGAACAAAATATAACTTTACAATGATTAAAAAAATTACAAAACCTTAAATTTTGAATTATTCAATATTAAGGAATAATTTAAAGATCTTTAAAATTACATCAGTATATGAGTGTGGGTGTGTAAATAAAGTCATTTTTTAATGGAAAATGCATATTACTTAAGTGGAGAGGGTTATGGTAGCTATTACTTTAAACCGTTAAATTAAATGTAACGTACCAGTTGTAACTATATTAACCTTCCAGTAGTAAAAACTACAGTACTTAGACAAGTAAAAAAAGGGTCAGGTGAATAAGCTATGTATAAATAATGCTTTAAAATTGTCACAATTAACTTAGATGATTAAAGAATATAAAAATAAAACCATTATGACATCATGGATAAAAACAATCTATATATTGACTTCTTACTAATATTAGGATTTTAAAAAGATGAAAATATATTTATTTTCCTCTGAGTTCTCAAAAGATAGTTACTTATAGGTATGTAAGAAAATGTCTTTGTTCTCAGAATATGTACACTAAAGTACTTCTTGGAAACAGTTTCCAATATACTCTCCTTTGGTTCAAGAAACAAATACCGTATTTTTTGCTCCATAAGACGTGCTTTTTTCCCCAAAAACTGGAGGGGAAAATGCCCCTGCATCTTATGGAGCTAATGTTCTTTTTCCTTTTTAGCTGCTGCGGGTTCCCGGACAACTAGAAGAGTCTTTGATCATTAAAGTCTTCTCATTTGTTAATAACAGTGTTAATGGTTGTTAATACTGCTGTTGAGTTTACATTGTTGAAATATTATTGTGGTATATATTATTAAATATTTTAACACAGCATTTGGTTCAGAATATTTTTTTCTTTTTTTTTTTCTTTTATTCATTTTAGAGAGGAGACAGAGAGAGAGAGAGAGAGAGAGAGAGAGAAAGAGAGAGAGAAAGAGAAAAAGGCGGGAGGAGCTGGAAGCTCAATTCCCATTTGTGCCTTGACCAGACCAGTGCAGGGTTTTGAACTGGCGAGCTCAGTGTTCCTAGGTCGACGCTTCATCCACTGCGCCACCACAGGTCAGGCCAGAATATTTTTTTTCTTAATTTTCCTCCTTAAAACCCTAGGTGCATCTTATGGTCAGGTGCGTCTTATGGAGTGAAAAATATGGTACTTTTACAAATATGTGTGTGGAGGAAGGCAGAAAGAGGGACGGAGGGCAGATAGAGAAAATGGGGGCAACCTGTGAACAACTGGTAAATCTGTGTACCTGGTATAAGGGAGTGTCTGTACAATTACTGAAACTAAAAGTTTGAAGTTATATCAAAATAGTTACTAAGAAAAAAGGCTAATTCTATTAAAGTTAGCCAAAAGTTTTTGTTTTTACTTTTTAACATTCTGTTTGTGGGTAATGTTCTACTTAAAAGCGAACAAATTCTTCTCTTTCATCCATTACTACTATACTTAAGTTAATCAAAATTAATTCTGACAAAAACAATAGTCTTAAAACAAATTTTTGAAAAATATAAGATTAAAAATTTCTACACAAAGAATAAACTCCAAGAGAAAAAATGCAAATAAAATGACTATCATAATCTTTTGTTTTCTTTTATTTGCAAGTAGAAAAATGAAGAAAAACAAAAGCCTGGAACACAGCATCTGTCATATCAGAATATAAAAAGATGATCCTGGCACAAAATGAAAAAGCTCTAATTCATTTGCAAATCAAGCCTGCTGGTTCCATTTCAAGCTGGCGGTAACTGTCAAGAGTTAACAAGATAATCACTTTCAATCCTGCTGTCAATGGTACATTACACTGTAATTCCATTCAATAAAGCCATTCTTTGGGGCACTAGATGAATGGTTTTCATTTCTAACTCACACAAAAAGTTGTGCGGGGAAAAATCCACGGGGCTTAAGAAAGAAATCCCTTTATGGCATTTATCTGCCGGTACTTGCTTTTAGGCAAAATGAGATATTTTGAAACATCAGTGTCCATTCACTTCCTCTATTCCTTTAGGCCCTTAATCCGCTAAAAAAAAAAAATTGGCATATGAGATAAGTGAAAAATCAGTCTCATTTTCTAAATTATCAATGCACATAAAAATTTTCTATTAAAATGATTTTATGCAAATATAATACTATTCCACACAAGAAATAAATATTAAACAATATCCTTATCTCAATGTAACTCATGTGACTTAGATTACTCACCTATATTTTAGATGAAATGGAGGTATTTTAAATTTCATATTTTCCTCCCGTTTGACTTATAGTGATATGCATGCCTAAAAAGGATAATTCTTTCAAAGCCTTTCCAGATTATTCATGAGGTTTATTAATAAGTGTATCTTATAATGTATTTATAAAAAGAAATTATAAATGATTTTACTATTTTATGGTTTATTTTTACAAACAAATGTAACAAAGGTATCTGCATAGTTGTTTTTGCAAAAATACTGAAAATGTATAAAAAGAAACAAATATATTTTGTGTTTAACCAAAGAAAAATACAAATTAGAAGAATTTAAATGAATCAACTACTAAAAGACAATTAGGTCACTTTCAAACTATAGTCTATGAGAATAATCAAGACCCTTAAAATCTCCTCCTATTAAAATTAATAAAAAATAAAAATCTCTTCCTGGCTGCATATACTGCCCTATATCCATCAATGTCATCCAATATCAAAGTATAAATTTATAAGAATCATCTATTCATAAATTACAACTTATAATTCAGGTCTATTTAGCAATAGCAACAATTAATCTTCCCTAGCAACACCCTCAATTCAGGAAATAGTACTGCTGTATATTTCAATGTAAATCACAACTCCAACCTAGTCTTTTAATCCTTTTATAATGCCTAATTATCAAGGATAAACTTGAATTTTTAAAACTCACATGTTTACAAATGTTTAAAGCCCTTCTAAAATTACTTTTAAAAATTCACTTATATTCAAAGGCTTCAAGAAGTTGTAATATAAATGTTTATGACCGCAAAAATTATGTATACTTAAATTTTAGAAGTCAGATATCTTCATGGATTCACACAGTCTCTAAGGAGAACTCCTTTTATACTAAGAAAGAAGTCATCATTTTTTGCAGTAGTACAAATTCATCCAAACTCTGGTCTGACTACTCATTTAGACTCAAAAAGGAAAATATATGCCTATTTTTAAAGTATGGAAAAATAAAGTAAAATATTTATGGGGGAGTATTCAGAAAGTTTTACATTATCAGACTTGGTCATTAATCTTGAAAATTTAAAATAGCATCTGAACTAAAATTTGTCATTATGAAAAAATTATAATATTTAATTTGATAAAGTCCTTAATAAAACAAGCTATATTAGAAAACTAGGAAATTAACACCATAAATGGCTTATGTTGAATCAACTACACAAAAAAAGAAAAGCTACATGGTATTGTAAAATGACACTAATATTGAGCCAATTTTATTTTTTTAATTTTAAAAAACGTAATAACAGACGTTAAATACATCACAACAATAGTAGTATTTTGGTATGCTCAATAAATTAAGACTGAAATGCATGATTATGATGTGTAATTTAAAACCAATTGGTGACAACACCAATAGAAATTCCTAAAGAACTTTGTAAACACATGGCTATCTGCAGAGCACAATTCTTTTTTTATTTATGATTTTAATTTATTGTGTTTACATAGATTCATGTGTCCCACCAAATATATCTCCCCCTACCACCGTGTCACAATTCTTCTTAGAAGCTATCATTGTGAATCAGTCCCCATACAGTGTGAGGACACTAGAGTCATTCTATCAGGGGTACCCTACCCTTTTGTTGGGTTCCAGGATCATGGTTAACGCAAAAAGTAGAAATGTTTGATCTTTCAGCTTCAAGCTGCCCTGCTGCAACTCTTTCCCTCATTAGATCCCTGGGGTTGCTCTAAGCAAACACAGCAGCAAAGACAGCAGGGAGTATGAGGCATCTCCCACACATCAACTACTGGAATAATGACAAAGACTGCTTGAAGCCTAGCACAAAAGAGTCTTTATAAAGAGTCACACACAGG
Source organism: Rhynchonycteris naso (assembly GCA_037038555.1). Classification (NCBI taxonomy): domain Eukaryota; kingdom Metazoa; phylum Chordata; class Mammalia; order Chiroptera; family Emballonuridae; genus Rhynchonycteris; species Rhynchonycteris naso. The sequence continues at coordinate 179,845,710 of CM072995.1, read as the reverse complement.
TTCCAACAAGCAACCTGGTGCCTGAATTATGTATACAGTGAATCCTTACTTACACTGATATCTGACAATAAACTGCTCTGTTTACACAAATACAATTTTTACATTATAGGAATATTTATTTGCAAAGAGAGCCTTTGCTTTTGATATATGATTGCCTGAGTCCCCTAGAATCTTTCAACATAAACTATGAACACCTATTCCACAAAACGTGTTTTTTAACATCTGTAAAGTTTATTTTACCTATTGTAAATTAACAAAAATGTAATAAGGAATTCAAATTATTGCTATACATAGCATACATAATTTTTTCATATTGGCAAAAGTACCTATTTGAATTTCTGAATACTTGGCAATAAATTTGGCATTCCAAAATAATTTCCTCAGTTATAAGGAGTTTTTCATAAGTTACATTAAAAGTCAAGAAATGTGCCTTTATTTTGTTGTCATTCTTGTTTGAAATCTTCAAAGTATCAAACAAGATACTTCATAAAGGTAACTCTTTAAAAATAAATAAAACAAAAAAATGTCTTACCAAAAATATTAGAGAACATGGTAGTGGAAGAAAATGAACTTCATTATCAAATGAATAAGACAGAAAAAAGAGAAATTTAACTAGCATATAGAAATGAGATATTTAAAATGCTTCAAATTTAGAAAATGTAATAAAACTTCCTTCAAGATGATTCTTATTTATCATGCATAATTAAGTACAGTAATATTAGCACAGTTAAAATAGGGTAAACTGATAAAATAATTTTATAGATATCATTTGAGAACATATTTAAATACTTTATACATATATATAATTAACATCCATAATTCAAAAAGAGCTTCTAAAAATCAGAGTAATATTAAAAATATGAACAGCAATAAAAACAATAATAAAGAATGGAAATAGATGGCAATTCATCAACAAAATGTAAGTGACCTATTTATTACTCTATAAATTCAACCCTAATGATAGTTTAAAAATTAAACTCAAGAGAAATGTTCATTGAGAGATACTCACGATCTCTCCCCTTGAAATTTCATCAAATTCTACAACTACACACAGAGAAAATACCCCAGATGAAACTGAAATATATACACACCACATAGACAAAGGTATGATTGTGGAAGAAGGCTGGCCAAAGATAGAATCCGCTCATGGAAGAAGAAAAACCAGAGGACTGAGTCTTTCTCTTTCTTCACGGACTTGAGGGTAGAAAGCACTTTTAGAGCAGGCTTTGTCAGGGAGGAGAGTCTGCGGGGAAAGAGCTGAAATAGGGGCAAGGGCCAAGAACAGGAGCAGAGGTATTTCCAGCATCTGCCGCAGCCCTTCATGACTGCAGGTACTGAACGCCCACAAACCCCATGACGTGCTCCCAAAAACTGTGTGAATAGCTTGTGGAGATTGGTCCACGGGACACTGGGGTGTGCTTGATCTGCCCACCCAACCAGTGGACTCTAGCTTGTGTAGCACAGAAAGTGCTTGATCTGCAATCTCCGCCCCACCAGCTTCAGAAGCCTGGACATCGGCACGCCGTGCGCAGCCCCTGCCCTGCCGAGGGCTGCGGTTTGAGTGTTTGGAGAGGTATCAGAAGAGGGACCAAACTGTGTCACCCCAGTCGCCCCATCTGGCATTGCTCCTCTTGCTGTGCAAACAGTAGCAGTGGCAGACCTCCTTTAGCTAGGTCTACAGGCTGCTCTCTCCTGTGAGAGGCAGGGGTACCTAGGGGTACCTAGCTCTTAATCGCCTGCTCAGTTGGGGCATTGGAGAGAGGGGGGCAGAGGAACACTGGTTGGCCATTGTTAGAGCCATAAAATTGCGAAGCCCTAACAACAAGACCCTCCAACCAACATGACTGTGGTCCTGACAGCGATGCCTTAGCAAAACACCACCAAAGAATCTCACAGAGGCAAATCTCGTAGTATAGTGCTTCCTACTGGAGAAAGGAATGTTACCTCTTAAAACTGGAAAAAAATACTGTCTTTTTCTTTTCATTTTCTGCTTTATACCACTTTTTCTTTTCTCCTTTCTCTTTTTCCCATGTGAACTTCATTATCCTTGTTACATTTTTTATTCTTGATTTTTGGAAGAGTTTCATTTCTGACACTTTTTCTTTTTTTTCTTTCCTCCTCTTTCTCTCCCTTCTATCCCCTTTCTTTTTTCTTTTTTTTTTCCCCTCTCACCTAAACATTTTTCATCAAATTATTATATTTTGGGCTCATACTTCTTTCTGTGGGATTTTCCTTGATTTTTACGTTATTTTTTTGCTTTTTTATCATTTTTTCTCAGTTTCTGCTTTTTGTTATCTGTAATTTTTGTCCTATTATCATTATTTATAGAATTTTCATTTTCAATGTGTTTCTTTCTATTTTTTTATTATTTTTCAGATATCTCTTGTTAGTGTTATTAACAGAGTCACCCGCAAATGCCATCAAGGAAAAAGAAATCAAATATGGATATACAAGACAGACACATAACTAGATAGATGATAAAAAATCTCCACAAAAAAAAATCTCTCAATTACATGGAAACCTTGGAGCTTAATAACAGAGAATTCAAAATTGAAGTTCTTAAAACACTCAATAAAATACAAGAAAACAGTGAAAGGCAATTTAGTGAGCTCAAAAAACAACTTAATGAACAAAAAGAGTACTTCACCAAGGAAACTGAAACTAAAAAGAGAACCAAACAGATGAAAAACTCAACACAAAAACTGAAAAATGAGGTAACAAGCTTAGCTAATAGACCAGGCCAGATAGAAGAATTAGTGACATTGAAGACAGGCAACTAGAGATACTACAGAGAGAATGAGAGACTCATGAATTTGAAAAAATGAGAAAGCCCTATAAGAGCTGTTTGACCCCATCAGAAAGAGTAATATAAGAATAATGGGCATAATAGAAAAGAAAGGGCAAAAGGAATGGAGAACTTATTGAAACAAATACTTAGTGAGAACTGCCCAAGCCTGTGGAAAGATTTAGAGCCTCGAATCTAAGAAGCAAAGAGACCACAGAGTTTACCTCAACCCAAATACACAAAGGCACATTGTAATAAAACTATCACAAATCAATGACAAAGAAAGAATCCTCAAGGCAGCTAGGGAGATGAATAATTTAACATATAAAGGTAGACCCATGAAGCAATCATCAGATTTCGCAGCAGAAACTCTACAAGCAAGAAGAGAGTGGACTCCAACATTTAAAGTACTGAAATAAGGAACTACCAGCCAAGAATACTATATCAAGCAAAGATATATCCTTCAAATATGAAGGGAAAATGAAAACATTTACAAACATACAGAAGCTGAGGGAATTTATCACCAGAAATACCCACTACAGGAAATACTAAAAGGGGGTTATCGAACCAGATACAAAGAACAAAACAAAACTAAAAGTAAAAATTTTAACAAAACCACAATCAAGGATAATCTGTAACAACAATAACATAAAAGGGGCGAGCATAAAGATCAGCGGTAGCAAAGCAGGATGGAATGCAGAAACTAAACACTCATGAGATAATGGACTCTAATAAATATGATAATTTTTCTTTTAATAACCTAATGGTAACCACCCCTGAAAATGCCACTACTGAAACACATACCTTAAAAAAAGAAGAGCCTGACCAGGAGGTGGCGCAGTGGATAGAGCGTCAGACTAGGATGCGGAGGACCCAGGTTTGAGACCACGAGGTAGCCAGCTGGAGCACAGGCCCATCTGGCTTGAACTAAAGCTCATCAGCTTGGACCCAAGGTCGCTGGCTCCAGCAAGTGGTTGCTCAGTCTGCTGAAGGCCCACGGTCAAGGCACATGTGAGAAAGCAATCAACGAACAACTGAGGTGCCACAACGAAAGAACTGATGATTGATGCTTCTCATCTCTCTCCATTCCTGTCTGTCTGTCCCTATCTATCCCTCTCTCTGATTCTCTCTCTGTCCCTGTAAAAAAACCCCAAAAAACCAAAAAAATGGTAGCAAAACCCAACAGTATGCTGCCTTCAAGAGAAACATCTCAGTTACAGGAATAAAAATAGATTCAAAGTGAAAGGTTGGAAAAAGATTCTCCAAGCAAATAATATCTAAAGAAAAGCAAGTGTAGCCATACTCTTGCTTTTCTTTAGATATTATTTACTTGGGAGAATTTTTACAACAAAGGTAACCAGAGAAAAAGATGGACATTTAATACTGATAAAGGGAACATTGTATCAAAAAGATATAACACTTCTTAATATATATGCACCAAATCAGGGAGCACCAAAATATATAAGACATCAACTAACTGATCTAAAAGTACAAACCAAGAAAAATATAATATTTGGAGACCTCAATACACCATTGATGACTTTAGTTCGTTCATCCAAACAGAAAATCAAAAAGAAATACCAGCCTTAAATGAAACACTAGAACAAATGGACATAATAGACATGTACAGGATATTTCATCCCAAAACGTCTGAGTATACATTTTTCCCCAGTGTACATGAACATCCTCAGCAACAGACCATATGCAGGGCCACAAAACTAACATTAACAAATTCAGAAAGACTGATATTATACAAAGCATATTCTCTGACCACAAAGCGTTAAAACTAGAATTCAACCACAAAAAAGAACTAAACAAACCCACAAACGTGGAAATTTAACATCATATTTCTAAAAAATGACTGAGTCAAAGAAGAAATAAAAGCAGAGATCAAGAAATATATACAGACACTCAGTGACAGAGTGTCAGCTCAGCATGTGGAAGTCCCAGGTTTGATTCCTGGCTAGGGCATACAGAAGAAGCGTCTGTCAGCTTAATAACCCTTCCTCCTCTCCTTTCTCTCTTCCCCTCCCACAGCAAAGGCTCCATTGGAGCAAAATCGGCCTGGGCACTGAGGATGGCTCCATGGCCTCTGCCTCAGATACTAGAAAGGCTGAGGTTACAGTGGAGCAACACCTCGGAAGATCACAACATTGCTCTCTCGTGGGCATGCCAGGTGAATCCCAGTCAGGTGCATGCAAGCGTTTGTCTCTGTCTCCCCGCTTCTCACTTAAAAAAAAAAGATATTTACAGACAAACAAAAATGACAACACGACATATGAGAATTTCTGGGATGCAACAAAAGCAGTAAAAAGAGAGAAGATCATATTATTACAGGATTCTATGAAAAAACAAGAGAGAGCCCAAGTAAATAACCTAACATCAAATCTTAAAGAACTAGAAAAAAAGAACAAAGGCAAAACATAACCAGCAGAAGAAAAGAAATAATAAAAATTAGAGCATAAATAAATAAAATACAGAAGACAAACTATCCTTCTCAATCTTACAAAAAATTGAAGAAGCAATACTTCCAAACACATTTTTTGAGGCCAACATAACCCTCATACCAAAACCTAGCAAGGACAACACAAAAAAAGAAAACTACACAGATATCTCTAATAAATACAGATTCAAAAACCCTAAACAAAATACTAGCAAATCAAAAACAACAACACATTAAAAAAGTAATTCACTGAGAGTGGCAAGATGGTGATGGAGTAGGCAGCCTTACAAACTACCACCTCCCAGAACCAAAGTGGATTACAACTTAATTTTAATAACAATCATCTGCTAAAACCAACTTTGGACTAAATTAACAGGAATCTTTAACCAAGAGTCACTAAAGAAGCCACATTGAGACTGGTAGGAAAAGGAGAATCGAGGAGATGGCTGTGCAGCTCCTGGGAGCAAGAAGTAGCCTGCAAGGACTCATGTGGCGGGAGCAATACCAACAAAGGGAAGCAGGTCACCAGCTAAGCAGAAGCTATTCTGCTGCAGTCAGAGCAAGAATACCTTAGAAGCAGAAAGCCATCAGGGTTACAGTATTGAGTGATGAGGTCTAAGCTACATTGCCACTCACACACTACTGAGTGCTTCCCAGAGGGCAGGCGGGACACGAAAGCTCGGTCCCTTTGGCAGAGGACAAAGCCGGGTGCTGGCAGTGGCTGCAGCCAAGGTGCGAACAGAGTCCCGCTCCGCGAACGTGGAGGCCAAAGACGGCCACAGCGGCAGAAGGGGTGCACAAAAGCGGTATGACCCCAAACTGTGGGCCAGGCCATGAGAGCGGTCCTGCCTGCACTCCTGCACTCAGGGAAAAGACAAAAGTTGGGGAACCAGTTAAGCTTTGCAAATGGGTGCAGGAGCACAGTCCTGCCCACAGGGGTGGAACAAAGGCCAGGGGCCAGCAATGGCTTCAGGCTCAAACACGTGAACGCAGTGTAACCTATGGGGGCAGGGCTAAGGCCAAGAGCTGGCAAAGGCTTGGAGCCCAGGCACGCGAACACAGTCCCACCCACAGAGGCTAGGCAGAAGTGACAACAACCACCTCAAAACCAAACACCTCAAAACCAAACACCAGCAATGCCTATAACCAAACACCGGAGGTGGCAGCAGAGGGGGTGGTAGAACTGCAGACACACCACATGGAGGGAACACAGGCCACACCCATTGAACTCATGTGGCCACATCATCGTTATACACAGATAAAATGGGAAGGCAGAAAAATGTAACCTAAATGAATAAAGAGAAATCGAGAGAAAAAGAATTTTTTTTTTACAAGGACAGAGAGAGAGTCAGGGAGAGGGATAGATGGGGACAGACAGACAGGAATGAAGAGAGATGAGAAGCTTCAATCATTAGTTTTTCGTTGCCGTTGGGACACCATAGTTGTTCACTGATTGCTTTCTCGCATGTGCCTTGATCACGGGTCTTCAGCAGACTGAGCCATCCCTTGCTGGAGCCAGCGAGCTTTCCTCAAGCCAGATGGGTCCACGCACAAGCTGGCGACCCCCGGATCTCGAACCTGGGTCTTCCGCATCTCAGTCCGAAGCACTATCCACTGTGCCACCGCCTGGTCAGGCGAGAAAAAGATTTGAATGAGACAGAAATAACCAAATTACTGGATGCAGAGCTTAAAATGATTGTTAGGATCTTAAAAAGATCTTAGAGCAACAATGGGTGGATATAACGAGCATCTAAATAAAGAGATAGCAAATATTAAAAAGGACACTGAAATAATAAAAAAAAAAATGCCACTCAGAAATGACAAACACAGTATTAGAAAAGAAGACCACACTGGAAAGAATTAAAAGCAGGATGGATGAAGCTGAGGATCAAATCAGCAAGTTAGAGAACAAGATAAACTAAAGCACAGAAGCAGAGCAGCAAAAAGAAAAGAGGCTCAAAAATTCTGAGGAAATTCTAAGAGAGCTCTGTGACAACATGAAAAGAAATAACATTCGCATCATAGGGCAGTGGTTCTTAACCTGGGTTCTATCGAACCCTAAGGGTTCAATGAGTCAGTCTTAAGGGTACGGAGAAGCCTTTGCCGCGAAGGCCAGAATAAAGTAATACCGTAATTTGTTGTGAGTTCATACACTTTGTTGGTTTTGTTCTTTGAGCAAAGTGATGTTCATGTACGGCTCATTTTGTGCACCAGTAAAAAAATATATACCTATGTCTTCAATTTGGAAAAAAAAATCATATTTTATTTATCACTAAAGAAGGGTTCGGTGGGCCTGACCTCTGGTGGCGCAGTGGATAAAGCATCGACCTGGGAACACTGAGGTCGCCAGTTAAAAACCCTGCACTGATCTGGTCAAGGCACATATGGGAGTTGATGCTTCTAGCTCCTCCCCCCTTTCTCTCTCTCTCTCTCTCTCTCTCTCTCTCTCTCTCTTTTTCTCTCTCACACTCTGTGTCTCCTCTCTAAAATAAATAAATAAAAATAATTTTTTTTTAAAAAAAAAGAAGGGTTCGGTGAATGCGCCTATGAAACTGGTGGGTTCGGTACCTCAAAAAAGGTTAAGAACCACTGTCATACAGGTTCCTGAAGAAGAGGAGAAAGAACAAGGGATACAGAATCTGAAAAAGAAATCAAAGCTGAAAACTTCCCTAAACTGATTAAGAAAAAGTCACACAAGCTCAAGAAGCACAGAGAGTTCCATTAAGGATGAACCCAAAAAGGCCAAAACCAAGACACATCATAATTAAAAGACAAAAATTAAGAGATAAAGAAAGAATACTAAAAGCTGTAAGAGAAAAGCATGTCGATTACCTATAGAAGAGCCCCCATAAGGATGACATCTGATTCCTCAACAGAAACATTAGAGGACATAAGGGAATGGCAAAAAAATATTGAAAGTAATGCAAAACAAGAGCCTACAAACAAGACTTCTCTATCCAGCATGGCTATCATTTAAAATTGAAGAAGAAATAAAAAGCTTGACAGACAAAAACAACTAAAGGAATTCATTACAACCAAACCAATGCTGCAGGAAATGTTGACGGGCTTGCTATAAACAGATCAAAGACAAGAAAAAGAATCCAATAAAAGAGGAATGTAGATCTAAAAAAAAATATGGTAATAACTACATATCAATAATAACAATGAAAATTTTTTTTTATAAAGACAGAGAGAGAGTCACAGAGAGGAACAGATAGGGACAGACAGACAGGAATGAAGAGAGATGAGAAGCATCAATCATTAGTCTTTGTGACACCTTAGTTGTTCATTGATTGTTTCTCATATGTGCCTTGACCGTGGGGCTACAGCAGACCGAGTAACCCCTTGTTCGAGCCAGCGACCTTGGGTCTAAGCTGGTGAGCTTTGCTCAAACCAGATGATCCCGCGCTCAAGCTGCTGAGCTCGGGGTCTCGAACCTGGGTCCTCTGCATCCCAGTCCGATGCTCTCTACCCTGCGCCACCGCTTGGTCAGGCTATAACCATGAATTTAAATGGATTAAATGTTCCAATCAAAAGACATAGGGTAGTCACGTGGATAACGAAACAGAAACTGTGCATATGCTGTCTACAAGAGAGACACCTCAAAACAAAAGAAACACATAGATTGAAAGTGAAGGGATGGAAAAAAATCTCATACAAATGAAAATTTTAAAAAAAGCTGGTGTAGCAATACTTATATCAGAAAAAAAATAGACTTTAAAGCAAAGGCTATATAGTAAGGGATAAAGAAGGTCACTACATAATCATAAAGGGAGCGATCCAACAGGAAGATATAACCATTATAAATATCTATGCACCTAATATAAGAGCACTTAAATATATATAGTAAATATTGATGGATATAAAGGGAGAGGTCAACAGCAATAATATAATAGTAGGGGATTTTAATACCCCACTAACATCACTGGATAGACCCTCAAGAAAGAAAATTAACAAAGAAACAGCAGACTTAAATGATACACTAGATCAACTCAATTTAATAGATATCTTCAGAACCTTTCACCCTAAAGAAACAGAATATACATTCTTTTCAAGTGCTCATGGAACATTATCTAGGATAAACAAGATGCTAGGACACAAAACGAGTCTCAACAAATTTAAGAAGACTGAAATCATATCAAGCATCTTCTCGGATCACAATGGCATGGAACTAGGAATCAACTACAATAGAAAAACTGAAAAATACTCAAACACTTGGAAACTACATACAATGGTACCTGAGATACGATTTGAATTCGTTCTGTAACTGAGCTCGTAAATTATAAAAAAGACATGTTTTTAATTAAGAAACACATGTATACTTTACCAATACATAAAAAAATATATAAAATAAAATAAAAAATGTTATTTAGTACTGTATTCTTACCTTGGAGACAGACGAGAACGGCAAACGGAGATGAATGTCGGAGGAGGAAGGAGGGAGGATGGGATGAAAGTACTATAGAACATAAACTAAAATTGCATTTTCGTAACACTAAATGAAAACTAAAACTGCATTTTCTTTACTTTAAACAAAATTAAAACTGCACTTTCTTGACTTAAAATGAAACCACAAAAAGTTAATTGTAAAAAAAAAGGTTCCTTTTTTTATTTATTTTATATATGTATATTTTATTATTATTAATTCTAATGCGGTGACACCAATAAATCAGGGTACATATGTACAATGAAAACATCTCCAGGTTATCTTATCATTCAATTGTGTTGCATACAAAAAAAAATAGTTTCTTAACTTTAAACTTAACCTAAGTTTATTTTAACATTACGTATTTTTCATTTCATCACCGTTTTTGCCTTTTTGATTGTACATTTGGCACTTTCACTTGCAGAACTTTTGAATAAAAATGAATCAAAAGAGGATTGCTTTTGCCTGCCTATTAAAATGTTATGGAAATGTGACAAACAAGTGTCATTAAAAAAGTGCTGAAGCTGGAGGAGCAAGATGGCGATGGAGTCGGCGGACGTACCAACTTCCAACTCCCAGAACCAAAGTGGATTATAACTCAACTTTAAGAACCATCATCTGGATAAACCAACTATGAACTAAACTAAGTGGACTCTTCAACCAAGGAACACAGAAAAAGCCACATTGAGACTGGTAAAAATAGCGAAAACGCAAAGAGGGCTGCCCAGCTCCCCGGAGAAAACGGCAGCCCAGAGAGACCCGCGTGGCGGGAGGAGAGTATGGCGGAGAGCGAGGGATCTGGGTCCCAGGAACCAAAACCCAGCCTACAGTCCCAGAACCTAAAAGAGGCGTTTGGACAGTTTTGAGCTGTGAAACAAGTGAGGGAGCTCCCAGGCCTACAGTGTGGAGTATTAGGGCCCTTCGTACTCTGCCGAGGGTTGCTGAAGGGTATGGTGGCGGCAGGACGCTGAAACGTGGTTCTGTCGGCGTGGGCGGAGGCCAAGCCGGTGTGAGCTCGGTCTAGCCCAGCAGGGGCATAGGGGACGCGCGAAAGCAGTCCAGGAGCTGCAGTCCCGCCTGTAATCCCACCTGTGGGGACAAAGCGGGAGGCCAGGAAGGGGCAGAGATCTGCTCTGCGACCCTGCGCAAGACGGCCCTGACCGCGGGGACGGGGCTAGGACCAGGGACAGGCGGGGGCTCGTGGCTGAGCTCACGCTACCAGCCCCGCCCGGCCGGAGAAACCGCAGTTTGCCATCCTACATGTGCGAGCGGGCTCCGAGCGCGGGGGCGGGGTAGACCCCGAGACGAGCAGAAGCTCGCAGCTGAGCCCACGCTACTATCCCCGCCTAGCCGGAGAAACCGCGCTTTGCAAACCTACGTGCACAAGCGGGCTCCAAACGAGGGGGTGGGGTAGAGTCTGGGACGAGCGGAAGCTCGCAGCTGAGCAGAAGCCAGCAAACACGCCCGGCCCAATAAACCTGGGTTTGCGACCCTGCGCAGAAGGGCCCTGGCCTTGAGGGTGGGGCTAAAGCTCCAGACGGGCAAAGGCTCACAGCTGAGAGCACGTCAAAAGCCCCACTCAACCCATGAAACTGTGGCGAGCAGGATCTGACTGCGGGTTCTGGGCGGGAGTCCGGAAACAGGCTGGGTCCGCAGCTGAGCAAAGGTGCTCACTTCTACCCTTGGTGGTGAGGCTGTGGCTTGAGTGACAGCCCCTCCCACGGAAGAGAAGCAGAAATCAAAGCAAAAGCCACAGTGGCCGGCGCTGGCAACGCCCATACCCAACCGACCTAGGCAGCGGCAGAGGGGGTGGTGGGCCTGCAGACAGACCACACCTAGAGAACACAAAGGCAACACCTACTGGACTCCAGTGGACACAACTTGCTTATACACAGACAAAATGGGCAGGCAGAGGAATGCAAACCAAATGAATCAAGAGAAATTGCCAGAGAAGGACCTGAATGAACCAGATATAACCAAATTACCAGAAGCAGAATTTAGAATAATGATAGTTAAGATGTTCAAAGAAATTAGAGCAACAATGGATAGTCATTAAAAACACCTAAATAAAGAGATAACAAGTATAAAAAACGAAATTGAAATAATAAAAAAGAATCAGACAGAAATGACAAATACAGTATCAGAACTGAAGACCACAATGGAAGGAATTAAAAGCAGGATGAATCACGCTGAGGATCGAATAAGCGAGTTAGAAGACACAATAAACAAAGGCACAGAAGCAGAGAAGAAAAGGAAAAGAGACTCAAAAAATGTGAGGAAACTCTAAGGGATCTCTGTGACAACATGAAGAGAAACAACATTCGCATCATAGGGGTGCCTGAAGAAGAGGAGAGAGGACAGGAAATGGAAACTTTGTTCAATCAAATCATAGTAGAAAACTTCCCTAAATTAAGGCTGGGAAACACTCCACACGTTCAAGAAGCACACAGAACTCCACTAAAGAGAAACCCAAAAAGATCTACACCAAGACACATCATCGTTAAAATACCAAAGCTAATGGATAAAGAAAAAATCTTAAAAGCTGCTAGAGAAAAAAAGGCTATCACCTACAAAGGAGCCCTCATAAGGATGACATCGGACTTCTCAACAGAAACACTTGAGGCCAGAAGGGAATGGCAAGATATAATCAAAGTAATGCAGAACAAGAACCTATAACCAAAACTACTTTATCCAGCAAGGCTAACGTTTAAAATTGAAGGAGAAATAAAGAGCTTCCCAGAAAAAGAAAGCCTGAAGGAATTCATTAAAACCAAACCAATTCTGCAAGAGATACGAAGGGGCCTGTTGTGAACAGTTTAAAGGGAGGAAAGAATATAGCAAAAGAAGAATACAGCTTTAAAAAATAAAATGGCAATGAACAACTAGATTTCAATAATAATCTTAAATGTAAATGGATTAAATGATCCAATCAAAAGACATAGAGTAGCTGCATGGATAAAGAAACAGGACCCACACATATGCTGTCTACAAGAGACACAACTTAAAACAAAAGATGCACATAGACTGAAGGTAAAAGAATGGAAAAAAATATTGCATGCAAATGGAAATGAAAAATAGAGCCGGGGTAGCAGTACTTATATCTGACAAAATGGACTTTAAAACAAAGTCTGTAGTAAGAGATAAAGAAAGACACTGCATAATGATAAAGGGAACAATTCAACAGAAAGATATAACTATTATAAATATCTATGCACCAAATATAGGAGCCCCGACATACATAAAGCAGACTTCGATGGATATAAAGGGCGAGATTAACAGCAATACTATCATAGCAAGGGATTTCAAAACCCCTCTAACAACACTGGATAGATCCTCAAGAAAGAAAATTAATAAAGAAACAGCAGACTTAAAGGAGACACTAGATCAACTTGATTTATTTATTTTATTTTATTTTATTCATTTTTGAGAGGAGACACAGAGTGAGAGAAAGAGAGAGAGAGAGAGAGAGAGAGAGAGAGAGAGAGAGAGAGAGAAAGGGGGGAGGAGCTGGAAGCATCAACTCCCATATGTGCCTTGACCAGACCAGTGCAGGGTTTTGAACTGGCGACCTCAGTGTTCCCAGGTCGACACTTTATCCACTGCGCTACCACAGGTCAGGCTAGATCAACTTGATTTAATAGAAGTCTTCAGAAGTTTTCACCCTAAAGCAGTAGAATATACATTCTTCTCAAGCGCTCATGGTACGTTTTCTAGGATAGACCACATGTTAGGACACAAAAATGGTCTCCATAAATTTAAGAAAACATAGGCAGCAAGCTCTCTGACATCTGTAGCAGCAATATATTTGCCGATTTATCTCCAAGGGCAAATGAGATAAAAAGCAAGATAAATAAATGGGACTATATCAAACTAAAGTTTTTGCACAGCTAAAGACAATAAGAACAGAATAAAAAGACAAACCACACAATGGGAGAACATATTCGACAGCATATCTGATAAGGGGTTAATAACTAAAATTTATAAAGAACTTATAAATCTCAACAACAGGAAGACAAACAACCCAATCAAAAAATGGGCAAAAGAAATGAATAGAAATTTCTCCAAAGAGGACATACAGATGGCCAATAAGCATATGAAAATATGCTCAACATCACTAATCATTAGAGAAATGCAAATTAAAACCACAATGAGATATCACCTCACACCAGTCAGAATGGCGCTCATCAGCAAAACAACACAGAATAAGTGCTGGCAAGGATGTAGAGAAAAGGGAACCCTTCTGCACTGTTGGTGGGAATGCAGACTGGTACAGGCACTGTGGAAAACAGTATGGAGATTCCTCAAAAAATTAAAAATCGAACTGCCTTTTGACCCAGCTATCCCACTTATAGCAATATATCCTAAGAACACCATAGCACTGTTTGAAAAGAAGAAATGCGCCCCCATGTTCCTGGCAGCATTGTTCACAATAGCGAAGATCTGGAACCAGCCCAAGTGTCCGTCAGAAGACGAGTGGATTAAAAAGCTTTGGTACATATATACTATGGAATACTACTCAGCCATAAGAAATGATGACATTGGATCATTTATAACAAAATGGACCTTGATAACATTATACAGAGTGAAATAAGTAAATCAGAAAAAAAGAAAAACTGAGAACAGCATGATTTCATACATAGGTGGGACATAAAAGTGAGACTATGAGACATGGACAAGAGAGTGGTGGTTACAGGATGGGGGGAGGGAGGGGAGGGTGGGATAGGGAGGAGGGGTGGGGCACAGGGAAAACCAGATAGAAGGTGACAGAGGACAATTTGACTTTGGGTGACGGGTATGCAACACAATTGAATGATAAGATAACCTGGAGATGTTTTCGTTGTACATATGTACCCTGATTTATTGGTGTCAACCCATTAAAATTAATAATAATAAAATAAAAAAATTGCTAAAAAAAAAAAAAGTGCTGAAGCAAGGGGTAAGATGGTGATGGAGTAGGCAGATATACCAACTTCCAAATCCCAGAACCAAAGTGAATTATAACTTAATTTTAAGAACCATAATCTGGAAAAAACAATTTTGAACTAAACTAAGAGGACTCTTCAACCAAGGAACACAGAAGAAGCCACATTGAGACTGGTAGGAAAAGCAAAAAGGCGGAAAGGGCTGCCCAGCTCCCTAGAGCGAACAGCAGCCAGGAGAGACTGGTGTGGAGGGAAGAGAGTTTAGTGGAGAGGGGAGGGACCTAGGTCCCAGGATCAAAGCCCCAGCCTGCAGCCCTAGAGCCTAGAAGAGGTGTATGGACAGTATTTAGCTGTGAAAGAACTTAGGATACTGTTTGTAAGAAAGAGACAGTTTTGGCAGACCCAGGATTCTTCTTAAAGGGACGGCGCAGAAAACCTCTCTCACAACAACTTACCCCAGGCTCTGGGGACGGTGAGAGATTAGAGGACCGGAGCAGCAGGAAAAGAGTGTAATCAAGAAAGCACAGGGAGAAACACCTTCAGGGACAACCACCCTAACCCCTGGGCTGAGTCCCTCCCTAAATCTGAAGTGAATATTTCCCCTGGAACCAGCAATACCAACAAAGGGAAGCAAGAAATCAGCCAAGCAAGCTCTGCCACGGCACTCAGAGCACTGCCATTTACAAGGAGGAAGCTATCAGGACTACAGTATAAAGTATTAGGGTCTGAGATGCAGCGCCCCAAAACACACTGATCAGGGATTGCTGGAGGCCGGGTTGCAGTGGGACACAGAAGTGCAGTTCCATCGATGGGGGCGGAGGATGGACCGGCTGGCGTGAGCTCAGCCTAGCCTGGCGGGGGTGGACCAAGACACATCATAATTAAAATACCAAAGCTCAGTGATAAAGGAAATATTAAAAGCTGCTAGAGAAAAAAAGTCTATTATCTAAAAAGGAACTCCCATATAGATGACATCCAACTTCTCAACAGAAACAATTGATGCCACAAGGGAATGGCAAAAAATATTCAAAGTAATGCAGAAAAAGAGCCTACAACCAAGAATACTCTATCCAGCAAGGCTATCATTTAAAATTAAAGGAGAAATAAAGTTTCCCAGAAAAAATAAAACTGAAAAAATTCACAACCAAACCAATACTGCAAGAGATGCTAAGGGGCCTGTTGTGAACAGATCAAAAAAAGAAAATATAACAAAAGAGAAATACACTTTAAAGAATAAAATGGCATTGGTGATGGGTATGCAGCACAATTGAATGATAAGATAACCTGGAGATGTTTTCATTGTACATATATACCCTGATTTATTGGTGTCACGCCATTAGAATTAATAATAATAAAATATATATATTAAAAAAAAGAATAAAATGGCAATAAACAACTACTTATCAATAATAACCTTAAATGTAAATAGATTAAATGATCCAATCAAAACACATAGGATAGGTGCGTGAATAAGAAAACAGAACCCTAGCCTGGCCAGGTGGTGGCACAGTGAATAGAGTGCCGGACTGGGATGCGGAAGACCAAGGTTCGATACCCCGAGCTCGCCAGCCTTGAGCACAGGCCCATCTGGCTTGAGCAAAAAGCTCACCAGCTTGGACTCATGGTCGCTGGCTCCAGAAAGTGGTGACTCGGTCTGCAGAAGGCCCGCGGTCAAGGCACATGTGAGAGAGCAATCAATGACCACCTATGGTGTCGCAACGGCAAAGAAAAGGTAATGATTGATGCTTCTCATTTCTATCTGTTCCTATCTTTCTGTCCCTATCTATACCTCTCTCTGACCCTGTAAAAAATAAATATTTAAAGAAAAGAAGAAAACAGGACCCATACATATACTTTCTATAAGAGACATACCTTAAAACAGAAGAAACAAATAGAATGAAGGTAAAAGGATGGAAAAAATATTTCATGCAAATCAAAATGAAAGAAAAGCCGGGATACCAATACTTATATCTGACAAAATGAACTTTAAAACAAAGGCTATAGAAAGAGATAAAGAAGGACACTACATAATGATAAAGGGAGCAATCCAACAGGAAGATATAACCATTATAAATATCTACGCACCTAATATAGGAGCATCTAAATATGGAAACCAGACTTTTGTGGATATAATGGGCGAGATCAACAGCAATACTTTAATAGTAGGGGATTTCAATACTCCAATAACATTACTGAATAGATCCTCAAGAAAGAAAATGAACAAAGAAATAGCTGACTTAAAGAATACACTAGATCAACTCTATTTAGTAGATATCTTCAGAACTATTCCCCCTAAAGCAGCAGAATATACATTCCTTCCAAGTGCTCATGGTACATTCTCTAGGATAGACTACATGCTAAAACACAAAAGCGGTCTCAACAAATTTAAGAAGATTGAAATCATATCAAGCATTTTCTCTGATCACAATGGCATGAAACTAGAAATCAACAACAGAAAAACTGAATTAATACTCAAACACATGGAAACTAAACAGCATGTTATTAAATAACAAATGGGTTAACAATGAGATCAAAAAAGAAATTTAAAAAATGTTAAAAACGAATAATGAGGATACATCAACTCAAAATTTATGAAACACAGCAAAAGCAGTACTGAGAGGGAAGTTCATAGCATTATAGGCATACCTTAAGAAGCTACAAAAAGGTCAAATGAACAACTTGACCCTGCATCTAAAAGAACTAGAAAAACAACAGCAAATAAAGCCCAGGGGTAGTACAAGGAAGGAAACAATAAAGATCAGAGAGGAAATAAATGAGATACAGGCTAGAAAACAATATAGAGGATCAATGAAAGCAAGAACTGGTTCTTTGAAAATGTAAGCAAGATTGATGAACCTTTAACTAGACTCTTCAAGAAAAAAAAAGAGAGGACTCAAATAAATAAAATTAGAAATGAGAGTAGAGAAATAACAACTGACATAACAGAAATACAAAATATTGTAAGAAAATACTATAATGAACCATATGCCAAAAAACTAGACAACCCAGTGAAACAGACAAATTCTTGAAACATACAATCTTCCAAAATTCAAAATGGAAGAATCAGAAAACCTAAAAAGACCAATTACAACAAATGAGATCGAAACAGTTATCAAAAAACTCCCAACAAAGAAAAGTCCTGGGCCTGATGGCTTCACAAGTGAATTCTACCAAATATTCAAAGAAGAACTAACTCCTATCCTTCTCAAGCTATTTAAAAAATTCAAGAGGAGCCTGACCTGTGGTAGCGCAGTGGATAAAGTGTCAACCTGGGAACACTGAGGTCGCCAGTTCAAAACCCTGTACTGGTCTGGTCAAGGCACATATGGGAGTTGATGCTTCCAGCTCCTCTCCCCTTTCTCTCTTTCTCTCTCTCTCTCTGTCTCTCTCTCACTCTGTATCTCCTCTCTAAAATGAATAAAATAAAATAAATAAAATAAAATAAAAAATTCAAGAAGAAAGAAGACTTCCAAACTCATTTTATGAGGCAAGCATAATTCCATGTTTGTGGCAACATTGTTCACAATAGTGAAGATCTAAAAACAGCCCAAGTGTCCATCAGTGGACGAGTGGATTAAAAATCTTTGGTACATATATACTATGGAATACTACTCAGCCATAAGCAATGATGACATCGGATCATTTGTAACAACATGAATGGACCTTGATAACATTATACTGAGTGAAATAAGTAAATCACAAAAAAACTAAGAAGTATATGATTCCATACATAGATGAGATGTAAAAATAAGAATCAGAGACATGGACAAGAGTGTGCTGGTTACTAGGGGTTGGGGGGAAAGGGGAGAGAACCAGAAAGGGTTAGGGGGAGGGGAGGTGCACAAAACCAGATAGAAGGTGACAGAAAAATTTTGATTTGGGGTGATGGATATGCAACATAATCAAATGTCAAAATAACCTGGAGATGTTTTCTCTGAACATATGTACCCTGATTTATCAATGTCACCACATTAAAATAAATAAAAACAATTAAAAAGAAAAAAGGAAAAAAAAAAAACAAAGTAAAAAAAAAGAGTGCTGAGACAGGATCAGTTGAAACTTTTTCTGGGTGTTTCTTTTTAATGAAACTTGAAAGCTTCTCCCACATTGCCAGCATGTCTTTAATTTCACTTGTAGAAATCACTTCCTCAGACTCTTTATCTCTTCCTCACTACTAATCTCTTGCAGAAGCTCCGTATGCTGCATCATCTGTAGCTCCTTCAAATCCTCAATTGAGAATTCCTCCTTATGTTCTTCAACAAGCTCATATACGTCACCCTCATCTACTTCCAGACCCATGAACTTTCTGAGGGACACAATCTCCTCCAATGCTTCTACCTCGGTTTCGGTCTCTGCTTCCAATCCTTCAAAGTCCCTGTCTGCAAAAATATCAGGCCATAACTTCTTCCATGCCGAGTTCAAGGTTCTTCTTATAACCTCTTACCATGCCAAGTCAATGATGTGTAAACATATCACGATGTTGTAGTGATCTTTCTAAAACTTGCAAAGGGTTAAAATTGTATTCTCAGTCACCTCAAAGCAGCAGCAGAACAAGTGCTTTGTGTAAAGATTTTATTTTTCTTTCTTTTACTTTATTTAATTAATTGTGCTTACATAGATGCTAGGGTGACCCCAACTGTATCCCCCTCCCCCATATTCCCCTCAACATCTCCCTTACCCCCTTCCCTATAGCGCCCTGCCCCCTTCTCTTCAGATTTATCCCATCCTATCATCCCCTTTCCCTCTGTCCTCTTTTCCTCTGGTCCCTTTGATTTCTCCTCTATCTCAATTCCTTTCCTCAGTTCTCTGTGTTCCTTGGATTCCTCAAATGAGTGAGGCCATATAATCTTTTTCTTTTTCTACCTGGCTTATTTCACTCAACATAATAGTTTCCAGGCCCCTCCATATTGTTGCAAAAGGTAATATTTCCTTCTTTTTCATGGCGCCATAGTATTCCATTGTATATATGTACCACTGCTTTTTAATCCACTCGTCCACTGATGGACACCTGGGCTGTTCCCAAAGTTCTTCGCTATTGTGAACAATGCTGCCATAAACATGGAGGTGCATTTCTTTTTTTCAGGCGGTGATATGGTGCCCTTGGGATACATTCCTATAAGTGGGATGGCTGGGTCAAAGGGCAGTTCCATTTCTAATTGTTTGAGGAACCTCCATACTGTTTTCCACAGTGGCTGCACCAGTCTGTATTCCCACAAGCAGTGCAGGAGGGTTCCCCTTTCTCCCCATCCTCGCCAGCACTTATTCTGTGTTGTTTTGCTGATGAGCACCATTCTGACTGGTGTAAGGTGATATTACGTTGTGGTTTTAATTTGCATTTCTCTAATGATTACTGATGTTGAGGATTTTTTCATATGCCTATTGGCCATCTGTAGGTCCTCTCTGGGTAAGTGTCTATTCATTCCTTGTGCCCATTTTTTGACTGCATTGTTTGTCTTCTTGGTGTTGAGTTTTAAGTTCATTATAAATTTTGGTTATTAACCCTTTATTAGATGTGTTGTTGAATATGTTCTCCTATTGTGTGGTTTATCCTTTTATTCTGTTCATATTGTCTTTAGCTGTGCAAAAGCTTTTTAGTTTGATATAGTCCCATTTGTTTATCCTGTCTTTTATTTCATTTGCCTGTGGACATAAATCAGCAAATATATTGCTTCAATAGATGTCGGAGAGTTTACTGCCTGTTTTCTTCTAGAATGCTTATGGTTTCATGGCTTACATTTAAGTCCATTATCCATTTTGAGTTTATTTTTGTGCATGGTGTAAGTTGGTGGTCTACTTTCATTATTTTGCAAGTAGCTGTCCAGTTTTCCAAACACCATTTGTTAAAGAGACTGTCTTTACTCCACTGTATACTCTTTCCTCCTTTGTCAAATTTCAATTGTCCATAAAGATGTGGGTTTATTTCTGGGTTCTCTGTTCTGTTCAATTGATGTGTATGCCTGTTCTTATGCTGATACCAAGTTGTCTTGAGTACAATGGCCTTGCAGTATAATTTGATATCAGGTACAGTGATACCTCCCACTTTATTCTTCCTTTTCAAGATTGCTGAGGCTATTCGTGTTCCTTTTTGGTCCCATATAAATTTTTGGAATATTTGTTCTATATCTTTAATGTATGTCGTTGGTCTTTTAATTGAAATGCAATGAATTTATAAATTGCTTTGGGAAATATCGACATTTTAATGTTGTTTATTCTTCCTAACTATGAACACGGTATATGCTTCCACTTGTTTTTATCTTTCTTGATTTCTTTTATCAATGTTTTATAATCTTGTGAGTGGAAGTCTTTAACCAACTTGGTTAAATTTACTCCTACTTTATTTTTTTTTTGTTGCAATAGTGAAGGGGATTGTTTCCTTAGTTTCTCTTTCTGACATCTCATTGTTTGTGTATAGAAATGTCTGTGATTTCTTTGTGTTAATTTTATATCCTGCCACCTTGTTGAATTCATTTATTAGTTCCAGTAGTTTTTTGACTGAGCCTTTAGGGTTTTCTATATACAGTTTCATATCATCGGCAAATAATGATAGTTTTACTTCTTCTTTTCCAATTTGGATGCCTTTTATTTCTTCTTCTTGTCTGATTGCTATAGCTAGGACTTCCAGTACTATGTGGAATAATAGTGGTGAAAGGGGGCACCCCTGCCTTTTTCCTGATTTTAGGGGAATTGCTTTTAATTTTTGTCCATTGAGTATGATGTTGGCTGTGGGTTTGTCATAAATGGCCTTTATCAGGTTGAGGTATGTTCCCTGTACTCCCACCTTGCTAATAAGAGTTTTGATCATAAATGGCTGCTGGATTTCATCAAATGCTCTTTCTGTATCTATTGAAATTATCGTGTGTTTTTTCTCCTTCCTTTTGTTTATGTGGTGAATCACATTGATTACGAATGTTGTACCATCCATACCTCCCCAGAATAAATCCCACTTGATCATGATGTATGATTTTTTTCATGTATTACTGGATCCTGTTTGCTAATATTTTGTTGAGGATTTTAGCATCTAAATTCATCAAGGATGTTGGCCTATAATTTTCTTTCTTTGTGTTGTCTTTGCCTGGTTTTGGAATCAGAATTATGCTCGACTCATAAAAGAAACTTGGTAATGTTCCTTCCTCTTGAATTTTTTGAAATAGCTTGAGAAGGATAGGAGTTAGTTTTTCTTTGAGTATTTGGTAAAATTCAGCAGTGTAGCCATCGAACCCAGGGGTTTTGTTTTTTGGTAGCTTTTTGATAACTGTTTCAATATATTTTGTTGTAATTGGGTTGTCTAGGTGTTCTGATTCTTCCAGATTGATTTTTGGAAGATTATATGATTCAAGAAATTTGTCCATTTAACCTAGATTGTCTAATTTTTTGGCATAAAGTTCTTCATAGTATTTTCTTACAATACTTTGTATTTCTGTTGTGTCATTTGTTATTTCTCCACCCTCACTTCTAATTTTATTTATTTGAGTCCTATCTCTTCTTTTTTGGTGTGTCTCGTTAAAGGTTCATCAATCTTGTTTACCTTTTCAAATAACCAGCTTCTGGTTTCATTGATCCTCTGTATTGTTTCCTTAGCCTCTATGTCATTTATTTCTGCTCTGATCTTTATTATTTCCTTCCTTCTACTACCCCTGGGCTGTACTTGCTGTTCTTTTTCAAGTTCTTTTAGATGAAGCGTTAGGTTGTTTATTTGAGCTTTTTCAATCTTCTTAAGGAATGCCTGTCGTGCTATGAACTTCCCTCTCAGGACTGCTTTAGCTGTGTCCCATAAATTTTGAGTTGTTGTATGTTCATTATCATTTGTTCTAGGATTTTTAAAATTTCTTCTTTGATTTCATTGTTAACCAATTCGTTATTAAATAACATGCTATCTAGTTTCCATATGTTTGAGTATTTTTCAATTTTTCTGTAGTGTTTGATTTCTGGTTTCATGCCATTGTGATCAGAGAAAATGCTTGATATGATTTTAATCTTCTTAAATTTGTAGAGATTGCTTTAATGTCCTAGCATGTAGTCTATCCTAGATAATGTACCATGAAGACTTGAAAAAATATATATATTTTTCTGCTTTAGGGTGAAAAGTTCTGAAAAAATCTATTAAATCCAGTTGATCAAGTGTGTCCTTTAAGTCAGCTGTTTCTTTGTTGATTTTCTTTCTTGAGGATTTTTTTAGTGAGGTAAGGGGGGTATTAAAATCTCTTACTATTAGAGTATTGCTGTTCATCTTGCCCTTCATATCCATCAAAATCTGCTTTATATAGTTTGGAGCTCCTATATTAGGTGCATAGATATTTATAATGGTTATATATTCATTTTAAATTGCTACCTTTATCATTACGTAGTCACATTCTTTATCTCTTACTATAGCCTTGGTTTTAAAGTCCATTTTGTCTCGTATAAGTATTGCTACCCCAGATTATTTTTCATTTTCATTTACATGAAATACATTTTTCATCCTTTGCCTTCAGTCTATGTGCATCTTTTGTTTTAAGGTGTGTCTCTTGTAAATAGCATATGTACGGGTCCTGTTTTCTTATCCATGCAGCTACCCTATATCTTTTTAATTGGATCATTTAATCCACTTACATTTAAGGTTATTATTGATATGTAGTTGTTTACTGCCATTTTATATTTTAAAGGTATATTCCTCTTTTGCTATATTCTTATTGCACTTTGATCTGTTTACTACAGGCCCCTTAACATTTCCTACAGCACTAGTTTCGCTGTAATGAATTCCTTGAGGTTTTTTTTTTTTTTGTCTGTGAAGCTTTTTATTTCTCCTTCAATTTAAAACGTTAGCCTTGCAGGATAAAGTAAACTTGATTGTAGGCTCTTGTTCTGCATTACTTTGAATATTCCTTGCCATTCCCTTCTAGCCCCAAGTGTTTCTGTTGAGAAGTTGGATGTCATCCTTACAGGTGCTCCTTTGTATGTGATAGCCTTTTTTTCTAGCAGCTTTTAATATTTCCTCTTTATCACTTGGCTTGGTGTTTTAATTATGATGTGTCTTCATGTAGGTTTCTTTAGGTTTCTCTTTAATGGGATCTCTGTGCTTCTTGAACTTGTGAGACCCTTCCTTGCATCAATTTAGGGAAGTTTTCAGCTATGATTTGACTGAATAAAGTTTCTATCCCTTTTTCTTTCTCTTCTTCTTCTGCGACCCCTATTATGCAGATGTTATTTCTCTTCATGTTGTCACAGAACTCTCTTAGAGTTTCCTCAGACTTTTTGAGTCTCTTTTCATTTTTCTGCTCTGTTTCCATGCCTTTGTTCATCTTGTCTTCCAACTTGCTGATTCAATCCTCAGGTTCATCCATCCCGCTTTTAATTCCTTCCATTGTGGTCTTCATTTCTGATATTGTATTTGTCATCTCTGATTCATTTTTAATATTTCAATGTCCTTTCTTATACTTGCTATCTCTTTATTTAGGTGTCCATAATGACATCCATTGTTCTAAAATCCCTAAGCATTCTAACAATCATTATTCTAAACTCTGCACCTGGAAGTTTGGTTATTTCCATATTGCCCAGTTCATTTCCTGGAGAATTCTCTTGTGGTTTCATTTGGATTGCACTTTTCTGTCTTCTCATTATGTCTGTGTGTTTGGGTGTGTAGTTTGTAGAGCTGGTTGAGTCTAGACTTGGTGTTGTCTGCCTCTAATTTTCAGTTGTATTATTTTTAGGTGTTCTTGGATTGGTTTCAGCTGTAGTTTGTAATCCACTGTGGAATTTGGCTTTTCTAATAGAGCCCCTTTGAAGTCTTGATTTCTTTGTATTCTTCTCAGTTTTTTTTAACTCAGTGGTAGTCTGTTTTATTGGTCTCAGCAGGGAGCTTATTTTAAAGAGTATCCAGGAATGTGGTGGGTGTAACCTGAGATTCTGAACACCTGATCTGGCAGTTACTCTCTCTGGGGGTGGGGAGCTTTCTCCACTTCAGTAGAGGGAGGTGTATCTCAGATCTCCACAGAGTCCTGAGTTACTGCCCCCCTCCCCACTTCTTGTTTTCAGCTCTGTATATTTTGTGCTGAATGGAGCTGGAGAAATATCTTGAGAAAGCTGACCCAGAGCCACTTTAGTCTTGTGTTATGTGGAAGGATCAATCCCACCCCTTGCAATGGCCACCTCCAGCACCTCCGCCAAGTATGGCTATTTCTGGCACTGGATTAGTCCCGCTGCTCAGGTCATCCCATGCATTCCTCTGTTTGTCACCGGCTGTCTCTCTCTCCCCCTTTCTTTTTGGAAAACAAGCCAATTTTTTCAACACACCTTGTTCCCAGGTCCCCAGGAAAGTGGCTGTGAGTGATATTTTCTACTGTTTTCCTTAAATTGAGAGCTTTTCTGGGCTCTCAGCCTCACCCCCACCCCTTTGTTCCTGTAAGCAAGGGAGGCTCACCACTCCTCGGCACTCCCCACCAGGCTCAGTGTGGCTTCGTCTTTGCTCCTTGGATTTTGAAAGCAGTTCTTGCACTCCAAGGTTGGTTTTGTCACACTGGTTGTTTCTAAATTAATTTGTAATCCAGTTTAGTGGTGTTAGCTGGGAGTCTCTGTGTCTGCCTATTACGCTGCCATCTTGTGTCCTTAGCTGTGTAAAGCTTTTAAAGTTGGAAATGACCTGCAGGTTCATTGCCTGCAAGACTGAAGTTGTGTTGGCTGGGAGGTAGAGGACTTTCACAAATTTCAACTCACCGAGAATGTCATCTTCAAGACAGGGGGGTGGGTTGGAGCATTCTAAAGGGTTATTAATGCTTTCATTGAGAGTTTATTTCCTTGAAGATATTTCTTCAATGTAGGATCAAAAACAAGATTAATCCAATCAATAAAAACCTGCCACCTAACCTATGCCCTAGGATTGGCACGCCACATAACCTACAGTTTTTCTTTAAGAATCTTGTGAGTCATAAAGGCTTGATGATTTTCGGAATGATACACTAGCAGTGGTTTTACTTTACAGTCACCGTTAGTATTTGCACACAGTGCAAGGGTCAGATGGTCCTTAATGCTTTTATGGTCTAACAGCTTCTTCTACTCTGCAGTGATGAAAGACCTCCAGGGCATTTTGTTCCAAAACAATCCTCTTTAGTCACAGTTGAACTCTTGCTGAGGGATGTAGCATTCCTTTGTGATAAACACAGCAAAACGTGCTGAGTACTCCTCAGCTGCCTTAACATCAGCACTTGCAGCTTCACTGTGCCTCACCAGCGAGTGATGGATGCCAGATCTCTTCTTGAAATTTTCAAACCAGCCATGACTTGCCTTAAACATTATCTTCTGCTGCCTCTTTTGAGGTTTATGGGTTTTTTTTCTTCAAGTTGTCGTAAATAATATGACCCTTTTCGCATATTACAGTCTCCATCAATTTATCTCCTACCAGCTCTTTTTCTTTCAACCACACCAGCAGAAGCTTCTCCATCCCCATGGCTATTTTTCTTTAATTGAGAAAGAATTTTAGTTCCTTTCACTGGATTTGCGCTTTTCATGGCATCCTTTTGTTTAAGGATAGTACAAATGGTAGATATATTGCGGTTGTACAGCCTTGCCAGTTCAATCATTCGTATACCATGCTCATGTTTTCTTATTATTTCTTGCTTTACTTCTGTCAACATCATTCTTTTCTTCTTCTTACCACTGTCCTTTACACTCACTTTCTTTGGCTCCATGATTGCACACAAAAAAGTTAGTAAAAAATGCAAAAATGATGCAAGAACAAGTACAGCACATAAGATTCATCTTGATTCTGTGGGTAACACATGAGAAAGAAGGGATGCTGGTGTTGTGCTGCTGATACTGGTGCCTTGAGCCATCGTGCCAACTAGCAGCAGCTTTCCGAATCACGAGTAATATCTCAAAAGTTTGCTCAGATCTTGAACAAAAATAGGGACAGAGTCGTAGCTTGTATCTTAAAAAATGCATATATTGGCCTGAACAGGTGGTGGCTCAGTGGATAGAGGGTCAGACTGGGATGCGGAGGACCCAGGTTCGAGACCCCAAGGTCACCAGCTTGAGTGCAGGCTCATCTGGTTTGAGAAGAAGCTCACCAGCTTGGAACCAAGGTCGCTGGCTCAAGCAAGGGGTTACTCAGGCTGCTGAAGGCCCGGGGTCAAGGCACATATGAGAAAGCAATCAATGAGCAACCAAGGTGCCAAGAAAAAACTGATGATTGATGTTTCTCATATCTCTCCACTCCTGTCTGTCTGTCCCTATCTATCCCTCTCTCTGACTCTCTCTATCCTTATAAAAAAAACACAAAAACAAAAAAACAGTTCGTATGTTGGTCACCTTGTATCTCAAGGTACCATTGTAGTATGATATTAAATAACAAAAGGGTTAAAAATAAGATCAAGGAATAAATAAAATTTCCTTGAAACAATGAAAACAAATGTACAACAACTCAAAATTTATGGGAAACAGTAAAAGCTGTCCCGAGAGGGAAGTTCATAGCACTACAGGTATAACTTAAAAAGCTAGAGAAAGCTCAAATAAACAATGTAACTCTGCATCTAAAGGAACCAGAAAAAGAACAGCAAGTAAAAACCAGGAGGAAGTAGAAGAAAAAAAATAATGAAGATCAGAGCAAAAATAAATGACATAAAGGCTAAAAAGACAGTATAGAGGATCAATGAAACCAAGAGCTGGTTCTTTGAAAAGGTAAACAAAACTGATGAACTTTAAACCAGACTCACCGAAAAACAAAGAGAGAAGAATGAATAAATAAAGTTAGAAATGAGAATGGAGAAGTAACAACTGACAGCAGAAATACAAAGGATTGTAAGAAAATACCATAAAGAACTGTATACCATAAAATTAGACAACCTAAGGAAAATGGACAAATTCTTCGAAACATTTAATCTTTCAAAAATCAACCTGCAAGAATCAGAAAACCTAAACAGACGGATTCCAACAAAAGAGATTGAAAGTTATCAAAAAGCTCCAAAAAACAAAAGTCCTGGTCCAGATGGCTTCCCAACCGAATTTTACCAAATATTAAAAAACAAACAAACAAACAAAAAAAAACTAACTCCTATCCTTCTCAAGCTATTTCAAAAATTTAAGAGGGGGGAAGACTTCCAAAATCCTTTTATAAGGCAAGCATAATACTGATTCGAGAACTAGGTAAACACATTACAAAAAGAAACTATAGAACAATATCCCTAATAAAATAAGATGCTAAAATTCTCAACAAAATATTAGCAAATCGGATCCAGCAATACATAAAAATAATCATACATCATAATCAAGTGGGATTTATTCTAGGGAGACAAGGCTGGTACAATATATGCAAATCAATCAATGTGATTACACATAAACAAAAGAAAGGATAAAAATCACATGATAATATCAATAGATGCAGAAAAAGCATTTAATAAAATCCAGCACCTATTTATGATCAAAACTTTCAGCAAAATGGAAATACAGGGATCATACTTCAACATGATAAAGGTCATCTATGACAAACCCAAAGCTAACATCATATTGAATGGGCAAATATTAAAGAAATTTCCTTAAGATCAGGAATAAGGCAGGGTTGCCCCCTTTCACCAATCTTATTCAACATAGTTCTGAAAGTCCTAGCCACAGCAATCAGACAAGAAGAAAAGATAAAAGAAATCCAAATTGGAAAAGAAGTAAAACTATCATTATTTGCTTATGATATGATACTGTACATAAAAAATCCTCAAGCCTCAGTCAAAAAACTACTGGACGTGATAAATGAATTCAGCAAGGTGGCAGGATATAAAATTAATATTCAGAAATCAGTTTTATATTTATACACTAACAATGAACTGTCTGAAAGAGAAGTTAAAATAAAACTCCCCTTCACTACAGCAACAACAAAATAATAAAGTACCTAGGACTAAATTTAACAAAAGTGGTTAAAGAAATGTACTCAGAAAATTATAAAACATGAATAAAAAAAATCAAGGCAGATACAAACAAGTGGAAGCATATACTTAGTTCATAAAAAGGAAGAATAAACATCATTAAATTGTCTGTATTACTCAAACTAATCTATAAATTTAATGCAGTTAGTATTAAAATACCAATGACGTACTTCAAGATTTAGAACAAATATTCCCAAAATTTATATGGAACCAAAAGAGAACAAAAATAGCCTCAGCAATCCTGAAAAAGAAGAATAAAATGGGGTTAGGGTATCACATTTCATGATTATCAACTTATACTACACTACAAAGCCACTGTACTCCAAACAGGTTGGTACTGGCATAAGAACAGACATACAGATTAATGGAAGAGAACAGAGAACCCAGGAATAAACCCACACCTATATGGACAATTGATATTTGACAAAGGAGGCAGAGGAAGCAATGGAGTAAAGACAGTCTGTTTAACAAATGGTGTTGAGAAAATTGGACAGGTACTTGTAAAAAAATAAAACTGGATCACCAACTTACACCATTATCAAAAGTAAACTCAAAATAAATAAAAGACTTGAATGTAAGTTGTGAAACTATAAACATCTTAGAAAAAAACTTAAGCAGTAAGTTTTCTGACATCTCTCACAGCAATATATTTGCTGATTTATCTCCACGGACAAGTGAAATAAAGGACAGGATGAACAAATGAGACTATATGAAACTAAAAAGCTTTTGCACAGCTAAAGACAGTAAGAACAGAATAAAAAGACAAACAACACAATGGGAGAACGTATTTGCCAATATGTCTGAAACAAAATTTATAAAAAACTTGTAAAACTCTACACCAGGAAAATAAACAATCCAATCAAAAAATGGGCACAAAAAATGAATAGACACTTCTCCAAAGAGGACATACAGATGGCCAATAGGCATATAAAAAAATGCTCAACATCACTAATCATTGGAGAAATGCAAATTAAAGCCACAATGAGATACCACTTCACACCTGTCAGAATGGAGCTCATTAACAAAACAACACAGAGTAAGTGCTGGTGAGAATGTGGAGAGAAGGGAACCCTCCTGCACTGCTGGTGGGAATGCAGACTGGTGCAGACACTGGAAAACAGTATGGAGATTCCTCAAAAAATTAAAAATGAAACTGCTCTTTGACCCAGCTATCCCACTTTTAGGAATATATCCTAAGAATAACAAATCACTTATTCAAAAGAAGAAATGCACCCCCATGTTTATTGCAGCATTGTTTACAATAGCCAAGATCTGGAAACAGCCCAAGTGCCAATCAGTGGACGAGTGCATTAAAAAGCATTGGTACATATACACAATGTAATACTACGGGGCTGTGAAGAAGGAAATCTTACCTTTCACGATAACATGGATGCACCTGGAAACTATGATGGAAAGTGAAATAAGCCAGGCAGAGAAAGAAAAATATATGACCTCACTCGTTTGAGGAATCCAATGAACAATGTGAACTGAGGAACAGAACACAGGCAGAGGCAGGATCAAAGGGACCAGAGGGAAAGCGGTCAGAGGGAAAGTAGAAGAAAAGATGGGATAAGAGAAGGGAAAGAGATTAATGAAATTATATATACATAACACAGCATTATACAGAACAGGACAGCAAACCCTGGAGGGAGGGGGGGAGGAAATTCGGGAGAGGAGGCATGTATGGGGTAGCTGAGGGGAATAAGGGGGTGGGGGGAGATATATTTGATGAGACACTTAAATCTATGTAAACACAAATTATAATCATAAAAATAAAAATAATTGTGATGAGAAAAAAATTGTAACTTTGTTCAGTGATACTATCTTAAGGAAACTGACTTTACCTTGGAATAAACTAAACACCTAATAAGATCCTTCTAAAAATAAATAAATAAATAAATAAATAAATAAATAAATAAATAAATAGTTCATCATGATCAAGTGGGATTTATCCCAGAAACAGAGATGGGTCAACACATGTAAAATGATTAATGTAACACACTATATCAACAAAACAAAAAAACCATATGATCCTATCAATAGATGCAGAGTAGGCATGTGATAAAATACAACATCTTTTTATGTTTAAAACACTCAACAAAATAGGTATAAAAGGAAAATATCTCAACATAATAAAGATCATTTATGACAATCTATCAGTTAACATTATACTATATGGTAAAAAACTGAAAACTTTTCCTTTAAAATCAGGAACAAGACAAGGCTGCTACTCTCTCCACTCCTATTCAACATAGTGCTGGAAGCTCTAGCTAGAGTAATCAGACAAGTGAAAAAAAATAAAAGGCATTCAGATTGGGAAAGAAGAAATAAAGGTTTCACTTTTTGCAGATGATATAATCTTGTATATAAAAACCCCTAAGACTCCACAGAAAGGTTATTAGAAACAATAAACCAATACAGAAGGTCGCAGGATACAAAACTAATATACAGAAGTCTATTGCTTTCTAATTTGCAAACAATGAAACTTCAGAAAAAGAACTAAAAATATAATCCCTTTGAAAGTTGAAACAAAAAAAAATAAAATACCTAAAAATAGACATAACAAAGAATGCAAAGGACCTATATACTAAAAACTACAAAGCATTATTAAAGGTAATTAAAAAGACACAATGAAATGGAAAAATATTCCTGTTCACGAACAGGCAGAATAAATATAGTTAAAACAGACATTATTATCTAAAGCAATATACAAATTTAGTGCAATTCCCATCAAATTTCCAATGTCATTTTTTAAAGAAATAAAGGAAAAATCATCAGGTTTGTATGGAACCATAGAAAACTATGAATAAGCAAAATAATTCTAAGGAAAAAAAATGAAGCTGGAGGCATAAAACCTGACTCTAAATTATACTACAGAGCCACAATAATCAAAACAGCTTATACACACAGACCAATAGAACAGAATAAAGTCCAGAAACAAAACCAAATATATATCATCAAATCATCTTCAACGAAGAACCAAAAACAGGCAATGGAGAAAAGAAAGCCACTTCAATAAATGGTTTGGGATAAATTGGAAGTCACATGCTAAAGAATGAAACTTGACTAGTTTGTCTCCTTGCACAAAAATTAATTCAAAATAAATCAAAAACTTAAATATAATATCTGAAACAATAAATTACATAGACGAAAACATAGGTACTAAACTCATGGACCTTGGCCGTAGAGAACATTTTATGAATTTGACTCCAAAGGCAAGGGTAATAAAGGCAAAGATAAATGAATGGGACTACATCCGACTAAGAAGCTTTGGCACAGCAAGAGAAAATGAGAACAAAACAGACACCCAACTAAGTGTGAGATGATATTTCAAAAAACAGCTCAGCTCCTCAGAAAATTAAAAATCGAACTGCCTTTTGACCCAGCTATCCCACTTATAGGAATATACCCTAAGAACAACATAGCACTGTTCAAAAAGAAGAAATGCGCCCCCATGTTCATGGCAGCATTGTTCACAATAGTGAAGATCTGGAACCAGCCCAAGTGTCCGCCAGAAGTCGAGTGGATTAAAAAGCTATGGTAATATATACTATGGAATACTACTCAGCCATAAGAAATGACGACATCGGATCATTTATAACAAAATGGATGTACCTTGATAACATTATACGGAGTGAAATAAGTAAATCAGAAAAAAAGAAAAACTGAGAACAGCATGATTTCATACATAGGTGGGACATAAAAGTGAGAATATGAGACATGGACAAGAGAGTGGTGGTTATGGGATGGGGGGAGGGAGGGAAGAGTGGGATAGGGAGGAGGGGAGGGACACAGGGAAAACCAGATAGAAGGTGACAGAGGACAATTTGACTTTTGGTGACGGGAATGCAACACAATTGAATGATAAGATAACCTGGAGATGTTTTCACTGTACATATGTACCCTGATTTATTGGTGTCACCCCATTAGAATTAATAATAATTAAAAAATATATATTAAAAAAAACCCAGTTCAGATAAGGGCCTAATATCCAAAATATATAAAGAACTCACAAAACTCAGCAACAAACAAGGAAAAAATCCAATAAAAATGGCAAGACAATATGAACAGACACTTCTCTGTATTTCTTCAGGAAGAAATACAAATGGCCAACAGATACATGAAAAATGCTCATCTTCACTAGCTATTAGAGAAACACAAATCAAAACTACAATGAGATACCACCTCACACCTGTAAAATTATTGTCAACAAGGCATGTAACAAGTGTTGGAGAGGCTGTGGAGAAAAAGGAACCCTCATCTACTGTTGGTGGGAATGTAAAGTAGTACAACCATTATGGAAGAAAGTATGGTGGTTCCTTAAAAAACTAAAACTATAACTACCATATGACCTAGCAATCCCTCTACTGGATATATACTCCCAAAACTCAAAACATTGCTGCATAAAGACACATGCAGCCCCATGTTCATAGCAGCTTTGTTCACAGACATGGAAACAACCAAAAAGCCCTTCAATAGATGACTTGATAAAGAAGATGTGGTACATATATACTATGGAATACTATTCAGCCATAAGAAATGATGACATCGGATCATTTACAGCAAAATGGATGGACCTATGGACCTTGATAACATTATATGGAGTGAAATAAGTAAATCAGAAATAGCTAAGAACTGTATGATTCTATACATAGATGGAACTCAAAACTGAGACTTATGAACACAGATAAAAGTGCAGTAGTTACCAAGGGGAGGGGAAAGAAGGATGGGGGAGGGTCAAGGCATACAGAGAAACAAAATATAGGTGACAGAGAATGATCTGACTTTGGGTGATGGGTATATAACTTAGTCGACTATCCAAACGATGTGGAGATGTTTTCTCTAAATCTATGTACTCTGGTTGACCATTGTCACCCTGTTAAATTTAACTGTCTAAATAAAAAAATTAAAAGAAACTCAACCCCCTCATGAAATGTTTGTTTCTTTCTTTGCCAACTAGAGTTGCAAATCTTTCTTTAAGATTATACTGTTTTTAAAGTTGGTTTTGGGGAAATGAACTGACTTATACAGTACTTTTGGGTTTATGAATTATACACCCATGACAGAATACTAATAAGAAACATGTACTCTTAGACAAATCAATCCACTTCTAGACATAATAATAAACAAAAATTTAAATAATTTTATACAAAGTTTTACACCATAAAACTGACATAATTAGATCTTTGTTAATCAGACTAAGGACTAAATATGTTAAAGACTGAACACTGAGGACTAGGAAAAGAGAAAATAGAATATTATATTCATATGATGGAATAATATGTTAATCGGTCATTAAAAGCAATATATTAGGAACACGTTCCTAAAATATTCTTTTTTTTTTTTTAACACAGGGACAGAGAGAGAGTCAGACAGAGGGATAGTCAGGGACAGACAGACAGGAACGGAGAGAGGTGAGAAGCATCAATCTTAGTTTTTCATTGCCATTATGACACCTTAGTTTTTCATTGATTGCTTTCTCACATGTGCCTTGACCGCGGGCCTTCAGCAGACTGAGCCACCACTTGCTGGAGCCAGCGTCCTTGGGTCCAAGCTGGCGAGCTTCTACTCAAGCCACATCGGCCTGCACTCAAGCTGGCGAACTCGGGGTCTCGAACCTGGGTCTTCTGCATCCCAGTCCGACACTCCATCCACTGCGCCACCACTTGGTCAGACCCTAAGATATTCTTTAAGTTGATAAATTAAAAGTATATACAGTAGGAGGACAGTTTTGTAAAAACACCAACACTGAGAAAAATACTGTGATACTACTAAAATGTAAACAAGTATTTTTGTGAAAGAGAAGTTATAACTGACTTCTTACCCTTTTTTAATACTAATGTTATGAACTCGTTATTTTGAATAAATGATAAAATACCTCAAGAGATTATATTTTCAATTCTTCAAACAAAAGAAAATACTATAATTAATAAAATGTATAAGAATTTCATGCATTTTGAAATTAACAGCAATACATACAAGTTAAAATTTTAGTGTAAAAATTCTCCCAGGTAACAGGATCTTTATTTTCAAGGTAATGTTACAATGCAATTTTAGAATTAAAATGGAAAATACTTCTAAAAATAATGAAGGAGTGAATGATGGGACAAAAGTTTCAACAAAAAACAACTGTAAAAACTGAATAACATGGTAAAAAAAAATCTTTTTCAAATACATTGAAAACTTTCAAAAAGCTATTGAGGATATTATGACCTCAAAAGTCTCTCTCAGAAGTAAAAAGAATTGACATTTTGTGACTTTCTAGTGTGAAGGTAATCTCTAACTTCATAGTTGTAGCTGTAGAAACACAAAGGCAAACAACAACTACTTTGTAAGTATGAATAACCCAGATATTAGTTTTAACAGATAGAGATTTCTTAGAAGCTATTAAAACTGTTCCAATAGTGAGAGAAAATAGTGTCTATATATGAACAGAGAAAAAATATCATCCAAGATACTGAAACTATCATTTTTAAGAATAAAATTCAAAACCTAAAAGTAGCCCTGGCTGGTTAGCGCAGTGGTAGAGTGTCAGCCCAGCGTGTGGAAGTCCCGAGTTCGATTCCCGGGCAAGGCACAGAGAAGTACCCACCTGCTTCTTCACCTTCCCCCCTCTCCTTCCTCTCTATCTCTCTCTTCCCTTCCTGCAGGCAAGACTCCACTGGAGCAAAGCTGGCCAGAGCGCTGAGGATGGCTCCATGGCTTCCACCTCCGGCAATAGAATGGCTCCAGGCGCAATGGAGCAATGCCCTAAATGGGAAGAGCATCGCCCCCTGGTGGGCATGCCAGGTAGATTCTAGTCAGGTGCATGAGGGAGTCTATCTGACTGCCTCCCTGCTTCTAACTTCAGAAAAAATACAAAAAAAATAAAACCATAAATGTGAAATATCAAAATTATAAAACTCATGAAATGTGCTCAAGATGAAATAGAGTAAAAGAAAAAATCAGTGAAATTAAATGACAAAGCAATATAAGTTAATCAATGTAAAGTACAGAGAAAAACAATTTATAAAAATGAATAGTATCTCAAGAGATCTACTGGACAAGAAGAAGTAGTCCAACATCTGTGTAAGTGAAATACCAAGAGGAAAATGAACAAACAATATTTTTTAAATAATGTAAGAAAAGTTCCCAATTTGGTCCAAAACACTGGCAAAAGCTCGCTGAACAACAAATGGGAAAAACACTTTAAAAAATCAGTCTCACATACCTGACAGTAAAATTTCTAAAAGCCAAAGATAAACAAAAAAACATGAAAGAAGCCAAAGAACAACACATTATATAATGGAACAATTATAAGATTGTAGATAGCTTTACCACAGAAATGATGAAAGTCAGAAGAAACTGAAAAACATTTAAAGTGATGAAAGAAAAAAACTGTCAACTATGAATTGTATATTAAGGAAAACTATCATTAATAATTAAATATAAAATAAACATACAATTTAAAGTTATGAAAATGAAACTGTCAGCCAAGAATTGTATATTGAGAAAAAATATTTAAAATTAAAGGTGAAATAAAGATACTATTTCTTAGAATAAACAGAATGAAAATAATTAAAGCAGAATGAGATCACTTAAAGATGGACTTTAATGGGATAACTTAAAAATATAATCTCTAGTACAGCAACTAAATGTAAACAAGAAGATATACCTTTAAAAACAATGAAATTTACATGAAATACTAAAAATTACTAGAGTAACAAAAAATAAAAATAGGACAAAAAACGTGACAATTTTTTAAAATCTAAGCAAAATGTAAGATATAAACACAACTGAATTAATAATTACATTACATAAAAATGGATACAACAATCCAATTAAAAAGCACAAAGAAAATTTTTTTAACAAAACACTTAAATTAAGCACTGACAATCAAAAATAATCCCAAATCAAATATAAAGAACAGAGAAACAATGAAAAAGCATTGAAAAAGATGGACTATGCAGTCGGTAAGAATAAAAAAAGCTAAAATAAAGTGCTTATTGCAGACTTACTTGCCTCAGGAACCAATGCAAAAGCAGCAGTTTGAAAACCATCTAAATTACAAGTGAAAAAATCATTTGCCAATTTTAGACAAAGATCCTGGTGGGAGCCATTTTTTGCTCTCTCTCAACCTTGCTAGTACCACACTGAGATGTACCATTTTTGTGTTACCTCTCTACACTGATACCATTGGCAACATACAAATCGCAAAGCACTGTCCTGCTACCCTGCTAATGTCAACAGGAATGAACCAGTCCTACTCTCCTGCTCATTCACTAAAACCAGCAGGTGCAAACTGGCCCCATACTCTTCCTCTCCCTCACTAAAACCAGCAAGCATGTATATACTGTACAGAGGGAATAACTCTTGATCCCCTGGTGCTGGTGGCAAAAGGCCATGTGTTTCTGGACCTCACAAGATGAAAACCATCAGAGTGAGTTCTTGGCAGGCTACCAGCCCCAGGGCAATGTGGAGACAGTAGACTAAAACTTGCCCCCAGTCTTACGTAAAAAAAAAAAAAAAAAAAAAGGCTATTTACTTGTCCTTGAACTTCAGCCTGAGACAGGCTTCAAGTTGCCCACACTTCTAGTGGCTAGGAAGTTCCTCTCAGATAAAATAGGCCAAGGGACACCATTTTTCACTCTCCCTTGCATGAATACAGTGAGGAAGAGATTTTATATATATATATAATTACAAAATAGATGTTAACAGAGCAGAAATTGACAATAATTAATTAAATAAATACAAAGCTCATCAACAGACTCAATGAAGCAGAAGAAAATATCAGCGATCCGGCCTGACCAGGCGGTGTCGCAGTGGATAGAGCGTCAGACTGGAATGCAGAGGACCCAGGTTTAAGACCCTGAGGTCACCAGCTTGAGTGCGGGCCCATCTGGCTTGAGCAAAAGCTCGTCAGCTTGGACCCAAGGTCACTGGCTCCAGCAAGGGGTTACTCGGTCTGCTGAAGCCCACGGTCAAGGCACATGTGAAAAAGCAATCAATGAACAACTAAGGTGTTGCGACGGCAAAGAAAAACTAATAATTGATGCTTCTCACCTCTCTCCGCTCCTGTCTGTCTGTCCCTATCTATCCCTCTCTCCGACTCTCTCTCTCTGTCCCTGTAAAAAAAAAAAAAAAAAAAAAACCTGTATCTTAAAGAAAAATACTATAATCAGATTTGAGATCAGCACACTTGAATTTGGTAAGAAAAAGTGTTTCTGTGGATGCAACAAAAATTTTGTTTCCCAGTGTAGTAAATGTGCATCATGATCAGTAACTTAATATGCTTTCAGATCCTGTTTTCAATTGCTTTGTGTGTACCTGTTATGCAGGTCACCCTTAGCGAGGTTGTGTAGTTGTATTTGCCTCTTTGTCTATTCTCAAAAATGAATAATCAATAAGGGGAAATTACCTAAGAAAGATGAAATTGCTGGATTTTTTTTTTTTTTACAAAGACTTGTATGAAAAAGTCCACGGCAGCTTTATTCATAATAGCTCCAAAGTGAAAACAACCTAAATATTTTCAATAGAATGATCTGTGGTACATTCATAAATGGAATACTAGTCAACAATAAGGAGAACAAACTACTAATACATACAATGACATGGACAAATCTCAAAAACATCATACTGAGCAAAAGAAGCAAGAAGATTTAAGTTTTAGAACTAAGCTATTGTAAATGAAATAATAGTGGTTGCTGAAGCTGAGGCAGGCATGGACTACCAACAATCACATGGAAATTATTGAAAGGCATGGGGTGTGAATTACACAAGTGAATTTATTTGTTAAAACTTACTGAATTCCATATATAAGATGTGTGTATTTTACTGTACAAAAATTAGACCTAGAGAAAAACTCTAAATTATATTATCAAAACTAACTAAAATGGGAAAAACTCTTTTAACCTATTGCTATAATTGTATTCACAAACTTCAGGTATTGGATTACCTTTGTATTCCTAGAATAAGCCACATTTAACTACTGGTTTATTTTTCAAACTTACTGCTGAATTCTCTGATAAAGTTCTAAACTTTTTGCATCAATATTTTTTAGAAACTAGAGAACATTATTTTTATATTTTTATTATTTTAAGTTTTACTTATTTTTATTATTGAATGTAGAGAGAGAGAAAAAAGAGAGAGACAGAAATAAAACCTGTTTCTATATGTTCCTTGACCAGGGATAAAATTGGTAACCTTTGCATATCAGGACAATGCTCTAACCAACTTATCAATGCAGCCAGGGCGAGAACATTACTTTTAAAAGCATTTCAGGCCCACTGTAAAATAAAGCAAGTAAATAGTTATCTTAATATTATTAGAAACACCTTTACTGAAAGAGAAAAAACACATGCATTGATTAAACCTTAAGTAAAAATACCATAATATTAAATTTCAATTTAAAATATTAATATGAAAATCATGATTTACTATATTATTTTTATTGATTCTAAGATGCATATTTTATATTCTATTTTAACAAATCTGTAATGAGAATGTATCTTGCATTAGAGGGTGCCTTAAAATTAACTGGCAGTGTTGTTTTTCTTTCTTACTAGTATATAAAATTGTTATGTACTTAGTATTACATCCACTTTTTATACACATATTAGTTTAGGTAAAACAAAACACAGTATGTTTCTAGTACAGTCTTTTGAACTAAAACAATGACATCCTGTAGCAACATTACTAGCATCATAAATACCATTCCTGACTAAAAGGACTTTAGGACAAAATATATTCATTTGAGACTGGGACAGAATGAAAAGATTCACTTTAAAACTAACAGTGTCATGTAGAAAAGAACACAGGAGCCAATCTGAAGAGGTTCCTGGTGATTAAACTTACTACTATTTGAGCAACAAAATAATAACTCCTTGAAACATGTTGAAGAAAAACTCCAAGAATTGTGTTAATGTTCAAAAAGTAGAAAGCGAAAGACAAAGAACAGACTACTTCTGGAGGGCACTATTACAGTAATTATTCATTTTAAAAATTGCTTCTATTATAGAGGTTTTAGTATCCACTGTCTACAGACAATTGACATGTACATCAAAATATAAGCCATCAAACACAGAAACCTTAGCATGACTTAGTATTATTAGAAACACCTAGAGTTAACTAGGACACTTGGAAAAAAATTAAAAATTTGCACAAAAAAATTTAAAACTTGTTTCTGTTTGCCACTATGATTATATTATTTCTTCTAGAACATATTCAAAGTACAGAATGGTCAAGTGAAGAAAAAAAAGGGGGGATCTGAGGAGAACAGAGGAAAGAAGAAAAGAGAAGACAAGACAAACGTCAGCCTCCACCTAAAAGCCACATCCTTTTGGCTAATATCAATTACCTTTTTCTTTTGATCAAAACATGTGTCATCAAAAGACTAAAATAGTTCTAAATATGGTTTTTATATTTATACATAATATCTACAGTTAAAGACTTAAAATGACACTGGATTTTCATTTTTTTAAAATGTGCATTATCATTACTATCACAGGTGGAAGCTAACCCGCATTTCTGATGATCAGTTTAACCTTTAAGTCACCTGATTAAACCCTGCCTTTCTTCTTAAAACCCCAAATTAGCAAACAAACCACAATATATAATATATGCTATAGCATAGGTCTTCCATGAAGAGGTGGAGTCTTCAACTGCTTCAGCTGCAACACAAGCCATTCAGCCTTAGCCAATACAAGCCAATTTGAATAATCAATATGACAACCTTATTTTTCTAATGCAAATAGGATTGCTACAGTAAGGTGTCTCACTGCCACATCACAGCCATGGCCTCTTTTAACCCCTAATTAGATTTAGGCGATTATCCCTGCTCTTCCTTACAAGTGTACAGCTTGGATAAGGGATGACAAAAGCTATGTGCCACTTATTCAGCCTTCGCAGACAGCAGGTTATCCAGGGAGATAGAGAATAAAAATCAAGAAACAATTGTTATTCATATCATCATCTAAAGTGTTAAGATAGTCAGTTTCCATACATGCAGAGTGAATATAGCCTAGAGCATGAGGTAACTGCAGACTGCTTAAGCGCATCAGGGTTACACAGATGGAAATTCACGGTGATGTTGGGGAATTATGTCTAAATAAAACTCATTTGTGTAAAAAGAAATGATCGGGGATTTGTCTTTTGTATATATCAAGATTTTATTGTAATTCTCTCATGAATTATTTGAAGCTAAATTTTAATATTGGTTTTTCTAAACACGTGTCGTTTAGCATGAAAAGAACGCCACAGTAAATGGTTTGCAGAAACTTACACTCTTTAAGATTCAATTACAGTGCTTTATAAAATGATAACTTCTTCTCACTATGATGCTGCACTAGTTCTTGTGTTAACTTTAGATAATCAAAAGTTATTTCATTAACTCCGTGAATTCCAAATATTTTTCTTAATGTACATAACAATTAGCTTCTGAAATCTTGGTCATCACATTGGACCATCACTAAGAAGATAACATGTGGTCATTAGAAAACTGCAAAGACACCAAACTGATAGCTTCCTAGTAAATTTAACTCAGCTAAACTTGAGAACAATATAGAAGGCAGGGCCCATTGATAAGAAAAAACTTTGGTGAGAATATCTGGGTATATTCTGAAGATAGTTACAGTGGAAGTAGTAAGAAACAAAATGTTGAAAATGAATTTGTATCTTTTCCTTTTAACTTACAAGGATCAATGGGTATCTGTTTTAAAGATCATAATTACTTTGCTGGAAGAAAAAGAATAGTAAGGCCACCATCAGTTCTACTGAATTGTTTCTGTTTTATATTATTCATTCAGTCACTTTACTCAATCAACTCTGTTGCCTTTAAAGCAGCCAACTAGAAGTATAGTCTTTTCCTAAAAACTGAGGTCTCAGCTCAAAATTTCAAGCAATGTCATTTCAAGAACTACAACATTTTAAATGTCTCCACTGGTAGCAAAAATGTACCATATAGCATAACTTTTGTAGAGTCATGAATTACTGAACCCAGATTCTCATGTGGAGTGTTGTGATTACTTGGTTATCAGTGAATCATTCAGCCAAGCTGTACAAATAATGTTTTAATTTAGTGATTACCAACCTGTCTAAGCAGTGCAAAATTACCTAAAATGTGTGCCTTGTTCATCTGACATAGGCTGAAACTTGACTTCATACATAAAGTTGCACAATCAGACTACTGGGCATGCCCAGACATAGGAGTCATAATTAACTTCTAGAGTTGTCTCCAGAACACCACCCTTGGACACAGAAACCTAAGGCTTGTAGTACTGTATGTATTGTTTTCAGAAGGTTTTCAGTCGATGATTCATTTTAAACACCTGATTTTAAGCAACATACTTTTCTTATAATAGCCCAGATACTATTTATTTTGTAAAATGAGACAGATTAAAAAAAACTGTTATCAAAAGATATGGAAATACTTACATAGAGATAATAAAATGCATTAAGTTTAGATTACTTAAACTAAATGTTAAGATTGGAATCAGTTATGATTTTATTTTTCTAATCCATATATATGGAGAGAGACTAAATATAAATCATACATATCTTCTATAGATTTTAGACTAAAATACTTCAGGGATTTAGTAAAATATATGCTGGTAAATTGCATAAACCCAAACTAGAGTAAACAAAACATAAACAGTTGCTTTAAATTACCTTGCTATTCATATAGAGTTAAAGCATCAGTGCTTAAATTCAGAAACATCAAAGGGAAAGAAATAGCAAGGTACATTTTAGCCAATGGGTAAAAACAAGCTCACTCTTCCCATCTTATTTTAACCAATCTTTTTTTTTTTTTGCACTATTTTACTTATCAAGTTTTCTTCATTCTTTCACTCAGAACATTGTATGTCCTTGGAAACTGACTAGTAACTGTTCAATAAAAGTATAATAAAGTTCTATATCCTTTAATAATTTCAGAAATGTGAAGTGAAAACTTAAACTGTAACATATAAAAGTATTGTTTTTCAAACACTCTTCTACAGTCCACTTTTATACAAAACTCCAATATTGTCAGTACATCCCAATAATATTCCCACTCAAAAGAAATAATGCATTATTGGGGTTTTTCTTTGATTAAAGCAATGCAGCATACTCTGAGTTGAAAAACATATAAGTTAAGGCCAATAAATAGAAGGTCAATGGATCTTACCCAATTCTGGATTTCTAAATAAAGGATAGCATGATGGCTACCGATGAGTCCCATATGTGATTAGAAACTAAAAAATGGTATCTTTGAAAGCAAGTAACTTATTCAGGATATACAACTTTGTAATTTTGAAGCTGTTTTTACACAAAGACTAATACATGTAATTATTAAAAACATAATATAAATATTCTTCATCTCTACTACCAGACAAAGAAGAAACAGGACAGCAGATTTAGGTTAACTGCAAGAAAGCATTTCTAGAAGGTGTCTATTAAGTTACAAATAGATTCCTAAAGGAAGCTGGAATTCTCTTAAGTCAGGAGACTTTAAAAGGATATATTCTAATTTTTCAGAAATGATTTCTGAAAGGCAGGGTAAATGACTTGTAATAGTCCTCTTCATCATAAAATAAAACTCTTCCTAAAACCATGTATTTATGTCATATCATGCTTTTGTATTGTTTCATTCATAATTTAAAATTTATCTAAGAGTATTTCATGTTTGATTTGAAAGAGTGCTAAAACACTGGGATATATGAATAGTGCTAAGCACTGCTTGAGAAAGGAAGTGTTAAAGCTCTTAAAATGACTATAAAATATGAAATTCTATATACACAACTCTTTAGATAAGCCACAAAATATAGTATCATCCAAGACAGTCTGTATATACAAACTATAAAGAAATTTCAAGCTAAACAAAGATAAATTAAACTCCCTAAAATTGATATAAATCAAGTAATAGAAATTTTCTATTTAATTTCTTTACCAGTATTTATAAACAAACATGTTTTGTTTGTTCCCCAAATGGGATGTAGAATACAGCAATTATTTACTCTGACAAGAATGTGAACCTTTGGAAAAATAACACCACTATAGAAGTTCTCTTTATTTGTCAAGTCAAATTTTGATGCGATTCCACCAAAATGATCAAATTTAACACCACCAATAGAGGAACAAACCAAAACTCTGTAATTCCTGATATATGTTGAGAAAGACAACATAATTCTATGGTATTCCTGGTAGAAAATGTACAATCTGAGTCTAATTATTAGGAAACATGAGGCAAATTCAAATTGAGGGACAGTCTATAAAACAATTGGCTATATAGCTTTAAAAAATGTCAAAGACATGAAAGACAACCACAACAAAAACAACATGAGAAACTGTTTCACAGTAAAGGAGACTTGATATGACAACTATTGACTCTGGTCTAGATTCTAGATGAAGAGTAGAGGTGGGTAGTGTGCATATATTAAGTTATATCATGTAACTGGCACTATGGATACTGATCAGATAATAGTGTTGTATAAATGTTAAACTTCTCTAGCCTGACCTGTGGTGGTGCAGTGGATAAAGCATCGACCTGGGAACAATGAGGTCGCCATTTTAAAACCCTGCACTGGTCTGGTCA
The DNA here is from genome assembly GCA_037038555.1 of Rhynchonycteris naso. NCBI lineage: Eukaryota > Metazoa > Chordata > Mammalia > Chiroptera > Emballonuridae > Rhynchonycteris > Rhynchonycteris naso. The sequence continues at coordinate 179,801,704 of CM072995.1, read as the reverse complement.
AGGCACATATGGGAGTTGATGCTTCCAGCTCCTCCCCCCTTTCTCTCTTTCTCTCTCTCTCACTCTATGTCTCCTCTCTAAAATGAATAAAATAAAAAAAATTTTTTTTAAAAAGTTAAACTTCTTGGGGTATTTTTTGTTGTTTTTTTTTTTTACAGGGGCAGAGAGAGAGTCAGAGAGAGGGATAGATAGGGACAGTCAGGAACAGAGAGAGGTGAGAAGCATCAATCATTAGTTTTTCGTTGCCATTGTGACACCATAGTTGTTCACTGATTGCTTTCTCACATGTGCCTTGACCGCGGGCCTTCAGCAGACCGAGCCACCCCTTGCTGGAGACATAGACCTTGGGTCCAAGCTGGCGACCTTTTTGCTCAAGCCAGATGGGCCCACGCTCAAGCTGGCGAGCTTGGGGCCTCAAACCTGGGTCCTTCCAATCCCAGTCCGATGCTCTTATCCACTGCGCCACCGCTTGGTCAGGCTAAACTTCTTGGTTTTGATTATTGTACTATGGCTATTAAAAATTCTTATGCAATATTTAGGCATAAAGGTACTGATGCCTGCTACTTACTCACAAGTAATTCAGGGGGAAAAAAACTATGTGTTGTACATTGAGAGAGAGACAGAGAAATAGAAAATCTGCTAAATCAAATGGAGAAAAATGTAAATCTAAACAATTGGTAAATCTGGATAAAGAGTATATGAGTTCTCTTTACTCTTCTTGTAACTTCTTTGCAAGCTTGAAATTATATCAAATAAAGAGTCTCAAAAAGAAATCTCAGCTGGGCATATTAATTCCTACACCATGCTTTCAGTTCAAGCCAATAATTTATCTCTTTCAAATTTGACAGTACAGAAAAAAAAAAAGAACTCACATTTAATAAGCAAGAAGAAGCTATCCTTAGCTTGACCAGGCAGTGGCACAATGGTAGAGGCATCGGACTGAGATGCAAAGGACATAGGTTCAAAACACCAAGGTCGCTGGGTTGAGTGCAGGCTCATCTGGTTTGAGCACAGCTCACCAACTTGAACCCAAGGTCACTGACTTGAACAAGGGGTCACTCAGTCTGCTGTAGTCTACCTCCCCATCCCACCCCCATCAAGGCACATATGAGAAATCAATCAATGAACAACTAAGGTACATCAACAAAGAATTGATGCTTCTCATCTCTCTCCCTTCCTGTCTGTCTGTTCCTTTCTGTTGCTTCTCTCTGTCTCAAAAAAACAAACAAACATGTATATATATTCACAACTAAATGGAACAACAAAGAAATGACTCTCTCTATCTTCCTTCCTCCCTCTCTCTAAAAATCAATCAATGAATAATAAAAAGTGTATATATATATATAGTTCTAAAACACAACTTACTATATTTAGAATTACAGAGTTTATAAACCTATACTGGAAAGCACAAATAAGTTTAAAACTACAATTGATTTGAGTATTTGTGAGTATTTGAGTCTTAAACTACTTTCATCTAATAATAATTTGACAAATCATACTTACCTTATTTTTTAGGCTTTCCATTTTAAGGTGATGCCAACTCAATTTTCCCAGAAATTTTATTAATAATGACATCAGAACTTAGATACTATTATAGGAAAGTTAAGGCATATGATCTAAAAAGAAGGCTTCCCCCCAATAATTTCAGAATATAGGAAGCTAAAACCATCCAGTTTTTTGTTTTTTTTTTTAATTTTATTTACTGATTTTACAGAGAGAGGAGGGGAGAGAACAAGAAGTAGCAAGTCATAGTTGCTTCACTTAAGTTGTTCCTTGATTGCTTGTTGTATGTGCCTTGACCGGGCAAGCCCAGGGTTTTAAACCAGCGACCTCAGCATTCCAAGTCAATGCTTTATCCACCGCGCCACCACAGGTCAGGCAAAACCATCCAGTTTTAAGGTATACAGTTCTTAACGGTTTACTACTTCATATAAATGACACTCTAAAAGTGAAAATAAGTTTAGATATTACTACAGTTCATGGCCCTCCAAAGCTCAATTCAGCTCAACAAATCTTATCCCTTATGTAAAGCCAGTAGCCATGGCCACCACCACAGCCGCCTGGCCCACGCAGGTTTGCATTAGATTCGGAGAGTCGATGTAAAGCCTGTGGCCAACGCCACCATCACAGCCGCCTGACCCATGCAGGTTCGCATAGGATTCGGACAGACAATAATGAAACAATGAAGCCAAGAACTGGTGGGCCATCAGCTTTAATCCAAGCATGCACCTGGCGAGCAAGTAAAAACACACACTGGGCTCCAAAACCCACTCATTCAGTGCTCACAAAGCTACTGACTTATCCGAGTTTCCTAGAATCAAAAGTTTCTAGCTCACCAGACTTATTCACCTCGGTTTCCCATCTCGTTCCTTCTCCCTGAATAAACTCTGCACAAACTGGCTTCTCACTCAGTACTCCACCATCTTGGCTGCTTCTCCTGGTCTCCACATGGCCTTACTCTGCTCTCAGGAACCAAGAGTGAGCAAGCTCCCGGTCTCCCCCGCTTTATAGTGTAGAAATCCAAACCTTTAAGCCAATCTACAAATAAAAAAGTCTCTGATACAAAACCACTTATCAGAGGCATAATGAGATTCCTCATGAGAGTGCACCACCCTACATCATGCAATCAGTCAAAAGTGTGGGGAAAAGCTTACTCTTAAAACTAAGCTTTGGCTATAATGACCCTGCCTACTTACAGCCTGCCCCCATCCCCACAATAATATAATCACAGCCATCCCAAGCATAAGGGCAACTAATATCACCTGGGCCACGGGCTTCCACGTGGGCAGTGCCATCTTTAACAAAGTAAGCATAACATATTTTATCTGTCCAACAGACAGTAATGAAACAACAGAGCCAAGAACTGGTGGGTCATTACCTTTTATCCTAGCATGCACCCGGCGGGCAAGTAAAAACACACTGGGCTCCAAACCCCACTCATTCAGTGCTCACAAATCTACTGACTTATCCGAGTTTCCTAGAATCAAAGGTTCCTAGCTCACCAGACTTATTCACCTCTGTTCCCCATCTCCTTCTCTCTGCACAAACTGGCTTCTCCCTCAGCACTCCACCATCTTGACTGCTTTTCCTGGCCTCCTCCAGGTGGCCTTTCACTGCTCTCTTCTCCAATGCTAATCTCAGGAACAGAGAGAGAGAGCAAGCTCCTGGTCTGCCCCACTTTATAGTATAGAAATCAAAACCTTTAATCCAATATACAAATAAGGAAGTCTCTGATACAAAGTCACTTATCTGAGGCATAATGGGATTCCTCATGAGAGTGCACCTCCCTACATCAAAAAGGGTGGGAAAGGCTTAGTCTTAAAACTAAGCCTTAGGCCCGTGATGGTGAACCTATGACACACGTGTCAGCACTGACACATGTAGCCATTTTTGATGACGCGCGGTCACATGCGGCCGCATACCAGAGAAATATGAGGCTCCAATGCTGAGAAGAACGTTTCATCCTCGGCTCTTGCACGGCCAGGTGCAGTAGCCGAGGATAAATATTTGCTGTAGTGTGGACACTCTGTGTTGGAGGTCTGTAGGCCAAAACATTTTTGTTAAACTATAAATATTGCAAAATCATGTATTTTTTTCTCGAAGTGACACACCACCCAAGTTATGCTCAGTTTTTTGGTGAATTTTGACACACCAAGCTCAAAAGATTGCCCATCACTGCCATAGGCTATAAGGACTTTGCCAGCTTACAGCCTATCTCCCACACCCCATGCAAACTATAAGCCAGCAAACATATATATCATATTTACAAACTTATTTGACCTACAGGGGGCAATAGTGAAAAAAACGAAACCTTTAGAACATTAGTGTAAAGCCAGTAGCCGAGGCCACCATCACAGCAGCCTGGCCAGTGCAGGTTCGCATTAGATTCGAACAGTCGGTAATGAAACACAGGAGCCAAAAACTGGTGAGCCATCAGCTTTAATTCTAGCTTGCACCCAGCGGGCAAGCAAAAACACACACTGGGCTCCAAAACCCACACATTCAGTGCTCATAAAGCTACTGACTTATCCGAGTTTCCTAGAATCAAAGGTTTCTAGCTCAACAGACTTACTCACCTCTGTTTCCCATCTCCTCCAGCACAAACTCTTAACGAACTGCCTTCTTCATCAGCACTCTGCCATCTCGGCTGCTTCTCTCCTTCATATGGCCTTAATTTGCTCTCCTCTCTAATAACCTCAGGAACCAAGAGAGATCAAGCCAATGGTCTCTCCCACTTTATAGCATAGACTCAAAACCTTTAATACAATTATACAAACAAGAAAGTCTCTGTATAATGGGATTCCTCAGGAGAGTGCACCACCCTACATCATCCAATCAGTCAAGGGTGTGGGGAAGAGTTTACTCTTAAACTAAGCCTTAGGCTATAACAACCCGGCCTGCCCACAGCCTGTTCCAGAACACACATTAATATCAACAAACTTCCATGTGGGCAGCGCCATCTTTAACAAAGTGAGCATAATATATTTTATCTGCCCAACAATTAGTATACAGAAATATCTCTAGATATTAAGTTCCCCTTACACAAAATTTTAAAGGGATCTTATTTACTAATATGCACAATTCAAGTGATCATTTTTGGTTCCAGTTTGCACAAATTACAAACTTGTAGGGGAAAGTAAAGTCAAGATTTTGAACTGTACACCCTACCTTTAATAAGTAAGAAGATGCTGAACCAAGTGACTTATCACAAAGTTATCAGGGCTAAAACCTAGATAACCTTACAGAATACTCCCACAGGGGACACAGATTAAGAAAGACCTAATCAGCAAACTCAAATATCCAAGTTACTTGTTATCTCTTGAACCACAGTGGAACCAGTGGATATCAAGAACTATCAAAACTCCAGGGAAGATATAAGGAAAGTTTCTAGTATAAAGGGATGAAAATGGCAATTTATGGCTGTGCTAGTTACTAAGCCATTGCCTCAGCCACTATATCTAGTATATCTTGCAAAAGACATTTTTCTTTCACCAAATACCTGCCTTTTAGGCTATGCTAGTAAGGGGTATTAGAGGGAGACTGGATAGTTTCGAGAAAGTGAGAAGGGATAACCTGTTTTAATTACAGCTCCAGTCAGAGATGCCCGAGTAACAACTCTTTCCTGGAGAGGAAGTAACTCTTTAGTAGAGTTGGTTCCAATTTCTAGGATCCCTCCCCCTATTCTCCCAGAACCAGACCCATCACATGCCCCTTCTCAAAGATGTAGATCAGGGGTCCCCAAACTTTTTACACAGGGGGCCAGCTCACTGTCTCTCAGACCGTTGGAGGGCCAGACTATAAAAAAAAAACAAAACTATGAACAAATCCCTATGCACACTGCACATATCTTACTTTAAAGTATAAAAACAAAACGGGAATACAATATTTAAAATAAAGAGCAAATAAATTTAAATCAATAAACTGACCAGTATTTCAATGGGAACTATGGGTGCAGATGCATCCTGTGTTCCTCTCACTGACCACCAATGAAAGCGGTGCCCCTTCCGGAAGTGCAGCGGGATGGATAAATGGCCTCAGGAGACCGCATGCGGCCTGCGGGCCATACTTTGGGGACCCCTGATGTAGATCTTAGATCTGTGCAGCCCCTCCCATAAGCCCCTGAGGTACCAACACCAGGCAAGCAACACCTTCCAGTTAGAGGTCTGGGTCTCAGCTCTGCCCTTCTCTGAAATACTAAATACTAACAATCCCAACCTCTCCTCTTTGTCCCCCTAGGAGTAGTACCTGATTCTTGCTATTACTATAGCTGTTATCTAAATGTCCCCTGTGGCACCATCCTGTCATACTTATTTAACCAATTCCCCATATGAAATTCTATTAAGATAACTAGCGTGGTTTCACATTCCTGACTGGTTCTTGACAGATACTATGGTATCCAGTAGTCTTTATTTTAAATGTAATCAAAACTCTCCTTAGCTGTTATTTTTAGTGTTTAATTTTAGTTAGTGAAAATAACATTTTTAAGGGCTCTCATAGGTTTACTCACAATTTGGTCTCCTTAAAGTTTTTGTTTTCTGTTAGGTATAAGATTCCCCCCAACACACACACAATTCTTTTAGTTCTAACTGTGAGAAGTTTCACTAATAGTCTGTGATATTTCTACCTTAATCTGTCCTATACTTCCTAATTGTAATTAAGCTAAAAGAAATGCAAATTTTAGCCCTGGCCAGTTGGCTCAGCGGTAGAGCGTTGGCCTGGCATGTGGAAGACCCGGGTTCGATTCACAACCAGGGCACACAGGAGAAGCGCCCATCTACTTCTCCACCATTCTCCCTCTCCATCCTCTCTATATCTCTCTTCTCCTCCTGCAGCCAAGGCTCCACTGAAGCAAAGTTGGCCCGGGTGATGAGGATGGCTCCATGGCCTCCACCTCAGGCGCTAGAATGGCTCCAACTGCAGCCAAGCAACACCTGAGATGGGCATGCTGGGTGGATTCTGGTTGGGCGCATGCGGGAGTCTGTCTGCCTCCACTCCCCCCCCCCAGCTTCTCACTTCAGAAAAATACAAAAAAAAATGCAAATTTTATTTTTTAACAAGAGCAAACCCTTTATTTCCAGGCAGCAGTAACTGGAACAGCCAGTGACAGTTGGGGGAGTGATCTTTAATGAGTTATCAAAAGGCAGCAAGTATAACAGGACATACAGAAATTAATTTAAACCTAAAATCTGGGGAAAACATCTCATGTTTATTGATTAATACATATTTATTTAATATATATACTAGGTTAGTCACAGTGGCAAGATTCAAAATCTCTAAGTATAAAACATTTACTTGGCTTCAATAGGATGAGTTATTTATACAACTACATAACTATTAGCATGTGAAAATCTCACCTTGCTGTCTATCTTTGGAAAATAAATCATTTCATCTCTGATAGCCTGTTTACTTATCTGTAAGAAAAACAGGCTGAACTACTTCTGTTGCAATATATCTACTATGACAATCTTCCAAATTTCATTTTGTAGTGAAGCATAAGGAGCTCAGCATCATTATCAAGAGAGCCTAAGACTGACTGATCTTGTAAAGTGAAGAAGTAAAGAGATAGGAAAAAATGCATCAAGGTAAGTAGTTTAAAAACATAATTTGAAATTCAAATCATGTAAGGGAATTCTTTATTTTCCTCCTGTAAGTCAAAGTAAATAAAAATGCCATAGGAAAATTATCTAGTTAAAAAATAAAAAAGCTTATTTCCAACATCATAGTCTTTGAAATATTCACTAAATCAGAAAAAATACTTCTTAAATTCTCTTCAAGATAAAAAATAACAAAATATTTTGTTGTTTTTCAGTTTTAAAAACTAAGTTTTGATACTCCTCTCTCAAAATAAATTTCTGATCACCAGCCATATGGTGGACAAAAAGCTTTCATGACTTGTTTATATAAAAAAATTATATTTAAAGTACTAGTTAAAAGTACATGGTATAAGCCAGATCACTTATCACTTTGTAGCTACCACTTAGTACAACTGGTACCTTTTGATGCAAGAGACATTTGGTAAAAACAACATTTAAATGTTATAATCAATTAGAGCAGTGGTTCTTAACCTGGGTTCTATCGAACCCTAGGGGTTCAATGAGTCGGTCTCAGGGGTTTGGAGAAGACTCTGCCGCGGAGGCCAGAATAAAGTAATACCGTAATTTGTGAGTTCATGCATTTTGTTGGTTTTGTTCTTTGAGCAAGGTGATGTTCATGCATGGCTCATTTTGTGCACCAGTAAAAAAACATATGCCTATGTCTTGAATTTTGGGGGAAAAAAATCATATTTTACTTATCACTAAAGAAGGGTTCGGTGAATGCGCATATGAAACTGGTGGGTTCGGTACCTCAAAAAAGGTTAAGAACCACTGAATTAGAATTACTCACATATGAATTAGAGTTACTCACATATAAATTGGGGGGCTTTAATTCTGATTATTTACTTTATATCTTACCTGCATTGCTACAGTAGCCTTGATAATTGCCTTCTAAATGTGATAAAATTCACTACATTTATACAGAAGAGATGAAAAGGGGTATAGTTTTAAAATACGTATTGAATCATATACTCTTTAAAACAATTAAATTTTGTGATTCAAAACTTTAAGCATCACACTGTAATACTCAAGAGATACCTTAACTACAAAATTCAGTGTGCAGAAATCTGTACATCACAATCTCATTAATATAATACACTGTATATCATTATAAGTACATAGATGAAAGTATGTAAATGTTAACAATGGCTAATTGTGAGGAACAAGATGAAGGGGTGTGAAGAAGAGTGAAGAGTTTTCACTGCTATATCCTAAAACCATAAAAATATATTTTTACAAAGTATATACCTATAATGATTTTTAATTAAAAATTGTATTTAAAATGAAAGTAACAGATAACCCACTGAAAAAAGCTGAGCTTTAAATTCAAGAATCAAATTTATTCATTTAACTCATTTATAAATCTTCCTAAAGCACCTTTCATGTGTGAAGTCTTGTTGTGAGCACTGAGAATACAGCAGTGCACTTTTCAGGCTTATATTCTGGTGAGAGTACAAGAGGATGACACTGTGATAAGTATGCTGAAGTATGTAAGTCGGGGTACAGAGTAATAGGGCGTGAAGACATCTAATTTAGACTGAGAGTTCAGGAAAGTCCTCTTTAAAAAGACATTTGAACTAAGAACCTAAATAATGAGAATGAGAAGCCACATGAAAAATATCCTGGAGGAAGCATTCCAGCCAGACAGAAGCAACAGCAACTGCAAAGACCTAGAGCAGTGATTCTTAACCTTTTTTGAGGTACCGAACCCACCAGTTTCATATGCGCATTCACCTAACCCTTCTTTAGTGATAAATAAAATATGATTTTTTTTCCAAATTCAAGACATAGGTATATGTTTTTTTACTGGTGCACAAAATGAGCCGTGCATGAACATCATCTTGCTCAAAGAACAAAATCAACAAAGTGCATGAACTCACAACAAATTACGGTATTACTATATTCTGGCCTCCGCGGACTGACTCATCAAACCCTTAGGGTTCGATAGAACCCAGGTTAAGAACCACTGACCTAGAGGGTGTAAAGAAGAGTGTGGCTAGCACAGAGTGAGTGGCAGGAGGAAAGCTGGAGTACATGAGCCTATGTGACTTTGATTTCAAGGCAAAAAATTTAGTAAGTCACTAAACAGCTTTATGCAGAGGGTGACATAACATGACCTATATTTTCAAGAGACCCCTTTGGATGCTGGTGTGACATTTTTAGAGGTCCCTCTGGTTGCTGTGTGCAGAATGGTTGGGGGTGGGATGCAAGAGTGAAAGTAAGAAGACCCATCATGAAGCCAAGCTGTACTCCAAGTAGACACTGATGGTTTGCTCTGCATCAGTGGAGCTTTCACTTTATTCAGACAGCAGCAGAGATAAATAAAAGAATAAAATGATTATTATTATATTTTAAATTTGATCAATTTTTAAAAACTATGTGAAAATGTTTTTTTCTTGGTTGTAAGTGTATGTATGCTAAGAAGACCTGATTGGGGGTAAAGCTGGTGATGATGACAAGCTTTTTAAGATGTGACTACAGGAGTAGGCAGCTTAGAAAGGATAGAGGCAAAGATAGTTACAAGTGAGAAGATGGAGGCTCTATGAATGGCAAGTAATGTTATCATTATTAACAAATGCCTGGATGTTCCACCACAAATATCTGTTGGTTCAAATGTTTTACAGTGTATACATAGTGCACTGTATGTAAATGAGGTTATAATTGTTCTTAAAATGATCAATTTAGAACATCCCCCTTAATATTATTTACCATTAATCTAAATATATACCCAAATTTATCAATGCACTAAAACAGCAATGACTTTTAGAACTTTCATGGAGACATTATACAATAGTTTTTCTTTTCTTTCTTTTTTTGTAAGTGAGAGGAGGGGAAATAGAGAGACAGACTCTCACATGCACCCCCCTGGGATTCACCTGGCAACCCCGGCTAGGGCCAATGCTCACATCAACCAAGCTATTCTTAGCGCCTGGGGCCAATGCTTGAACCAAGAGCCACCAGCTGTGGGAGAACAAGGGGTAAGAAGGGGAAGAGAATAAGGGAAAGAAGCAGATAGTCACTTCTCTTGTGTGCCCTGACCAGGAACCAAACTTGGGACATCTATATTCTGGGCTGACGCTCTATTTTTACTGAGCCAACCAGCACCAGGGATGCAATAGTTTTTCAAAATGACTTATATACCGCATATCTAAAACAATGTATTGCAAAGTGGAAGATGGATAAACTGGACTTACATGAATCTTGTACTTGTTTATGTTTGAATAATTCTATAATAAAACGTTTACAGAAAAACTAAGTATTGAGAATGTACACTGGCAACCACAGTCCCCAGAATCTATACATTTTTAACTTATATTTATTATCATTTTTAGTTGAATTTATTGGGTGGTACTAGTTAAATTAAATAGGTTTTGGGGGTACAATTCTGTAATACATTATCTGTATGTTCTACTGCATGTTCACCACTTCAAGTCTCTTTCTATCACCACTTACCCTTTCTCTACTCTCTTCTCCCTCCCTCCACTCCCTCTATCCCTACCACTACTCCCTCTTGTAATCAGCACACTGTTGTCTGTGTCTATGAGGGCTCTTTCCTTTGTTTAATCCCTTCATCCACGTATTTGATGAAAAGTGGACTTCTCTACTTTGAAGGACTAGTATGTTGACCTCTATAAAATAGCCTGAGGTAAAGTGATAAACACAGGAAAGGCATCTACTTTGTGAAACCTTTCTTCTGGATTAGGCCCAATGAATCTTTCAAAACAAAAGAGTTCAAGTTTGCTGTTCACAACAAGCACTGATGACTTATGAACTCCTAATGTAGCATGAATCACGCCAACAAAACACTAGGATATTGGTTTCAACAAAGAGCCTATTTTATTTTATGAACTTCACCAGAATATTATCAACATCGGTATAAGAAAATGGAAAGCTAATGAATTTAGGAGACAGCACCAGAATACTGCACAGTTTCTCATCACTCTAATGCGGAATCCAATGGATGAAAGATCCATCTTTTAACTTAAAAAAACAGCAGCCTTATAAACCTAGAAAATAGACCATGATTTGACAAAGTTATTTAAAGAATATTTTGTTACCTAAATTCAATAAACTGCATTAGTGGAACCAGTTTCTTTCATAAGTAAAAAGAAGGCAGCATACCTTCGTTTGTTTTTTTTTTTTATTACAGTTTGAAAGCCTGATTATCTTAACAGTTCCTTGTTTTCCCTTAGTGATATCTGAAGTAGAAGACTGAAAGATTAGAGGCTAATAAATATTCTTTCTATAAAAATATTTTCCTGCCTAACCTGTGGTGGCGCAGTGAATAAAGCATCGACCTGGGAACACTGAGGTCGCCAGTTCAAAACCCTGCACTGGTCTGGTCAAGGCACATATGGGAGTTGATGCTTCTAGCTCCTCCCCCTTTCTCTCTTTCTCTCTCTCTCACTCTGTGTCTCCTCTCTAAAATGAATAAAATAAAAAAATTTAAAAAAAATTTTCCTGACTCTGTCATAGTCAGAGGATATTATAAATGCTAAATAATGTAAAATTTTCCAAAATCAATGATTTTCACAAACGCTGCGTTGCTTACCTGTGAAATATAGCCTTTAATATCTAACCCTGATTTTATTTGCTATCATGACAAAATGTTTTTATGAAAAGTAAATGGTTGTTAGTGATTTCTACTCTAGTTGCACAAGAGCAGAGGCAGAATTCATTCTTAGGTGATTACTATATGTTTTGATTCAGTTATCTGCAGGGTGTCTGCATGGTACTCTTACTATTTAAAGCCAGCAAAAAAGATTACAGCTCACACTAACTGGATTTTCACAGCTCCCTATCATTTGGCTGGAATTCCTCATGGACAGATTAAAAGGGCCTAGGCAGACAATAGTCTTTTTACAAAGTGGTTATTGAAAAAAAAGAAGAAAAGAAAAAGGTATCTTTTATGATCAAAACAAAATTACTTAAAGAAGAAGCCACAGAAAAACAAATTTAAATGTATAACAGAGGTAAAACTCTGGGTGCTACAATATAATACATCTAAATCAAATTTATAGCATCTGAAAGAACTATAGTTTTTATTCTGAAATCTGAAATATAGATGATATATATGGTTTTGGAGTTCAAAGATGGCTAGGTATGGCATTCAAAGAACACAGTTGGAAGGACCTTATCTTTTACTTCAACTTACTGTACGGATAGACTGAGGCCCAAAGAACTCACATGACATTTCCAAATCAACTATTGGCAGATTATCAAAGTAACTATATATGTATAAGTAGTTCATGTTCTTTTGCACTTGGAGGTAACCACCTTTTCATTCACTACTTGTTTCCCACCTTCTCTCACTTGAAAGTATCAAACTTCTCAATCTATGATTCACTTTTCTAGGTTTTGAGTACAGGATACAAGATTTTCCTTATGCATTATCTCTATTCTTCCCACAATCCCAGGAGGTAGTTAAGTTTACCATGACAACTGTACCAAGACTTGGAGAAATTAAGTAACTTGCCCCAGACCACATAGTTAGTAAATTAAAGAGATGGATTTATAATCAGGTCTACAGGACTCTAGTGGATGAGCTATTAATCACTATGGAACCCCCTAACTTCTCTATTTGCTTCTTGTCTTCATTTCATGTATGAGCTCCCCTGATTTACACTCTTCCTTCAACACACCATTTATTCACACAGCTCATCCAAACTTGACCCTCAGTGTCTTCAATTGTTTAGTATTAAATAACTGGTTAATTTCTGAGCCCAAGTCCTTTAAGTAAGATCAAGATACAACAGAATTAACATTCTTCTCCATTGTGACTTACGTAACTAAGGCTTCATCATTGCTCTCTCAATATTACTTAACATAAGACTCCTAAATGGCTTCTGTTGGGCAGATAAAATACAATGTGTCTGTAAAGTCATGGTGCACTTTTGACCGGTCACACTGTTAAAGATGGCGCTGCCCATGTGCAAGTCCGTTTATATTAATGTGTCTTGGGGGGACAGCCTGTGGGCAGGCTGGGTCGTTATAGCCTAAGGCTTAGTTTTAAGAGTAAGCTTTTCCCTACACCCTTGACTGATTGGATGATGTGGGGTGGTGCACTCTTATAAGGAATCCCATTTATGCCTCAGATAAGTGGCTTTGTATCAAAGACTTTCTTGTTTATAGATTGGATTAAAGGTTTGGATTTCTACACTATAAAGTGGGGGAGACCAGGAGCTTGCTTGCTCTTGGTTCCTGAGATCACCATTAGAGAGGAGAGCAGAGTAAGGCCATATGGAAACCAGGAGAAGCAGCCAAGATGGTGGAGTGCTGAGTGAGAAGCCAGTTTCTGCAGAGTTTGTGCTGGAGAAAGAGATGGAAAACAGAGATGAATAAGACTGGTGAGCTAGAAACCTTTGATTCTAGGAAACTCGGATAAGTCAGTAGCTTTGTGAGCACTGAATGAGTGGGTTTTGGAGCCCAGTGTGTGTTTTTGCTTGCCCGCCAGGTGCAAGCTAGGATTAAAGCTGATGGCTCACCAGTTCTTGGCTCCGTTGCTTCATTACCGACTGTCCGAATCTAATGTGAACCTGCATGGGTCAGGCGGCTGTGATGGTGGCCACAGCAGCTGGCTTTACAGACTCTCAGTCTTCAATCCATTCTCCCTGGTGCTGCTTTTCTAATTTAAAATTCTTCAACTCAAAACTCCTCTGGCACATTCTCTTATAACCCTTCCTTACATTTTTTTAAGCAACAATGAACTGAAGATTCCAAGAGAAATAAATGTTTAAAAATATATTTGCATTTACTTACAATTTTTCTTAAACCCTAGAAGGATATACAGGGATCAGCAAAAGTAGGTTTACAGATGTGAGTACACAAAATAGACTTTATTCTCGTGTTATTATTGAATAAGCATTGTATTACAAATATAAGCCTACTTTTGCCCACCCCTGTATAAGAAATTAATAAATGTGGTTGCCTGGACTTGGAGGAGGTAAGGGATAGTAACTGGGTCAGTGGGAAACAAGGTGAAGAGACTCTTTACTGTCTATGTATCTTTACATAATGCTCAATTTTGAACTAAATATTATCTATTCAGAGAAGGAGAGGAAAGGGGAGAGGAAGGGATAAAGAAAAAGAAAAAGAAATGGAACAAGAAGAAATAAAGAAGAACCAAGAAATCTATCACCCTCTTGTTCCAGAAGGCACCTTCTGCATTTTCTGTTTGACAATAAAGTGGTAATTTCACCCCACAAGAAGAATAAAAGTTGGGTACCCAAGTACGCTATGATCCTTCTTGCCTTAACCCTTTTGCTTTTCCTTCTCCTTCCTACTTCCTCTTCCATGTTTTTCCAGACAGCTTAAGTAGAAACACTTTTAGAAAATCTTCCTTGACTGACTCATTTTAGGTAAAATGTCTCTTCCATATGCTCGCCTGTTTAGTGGGCATCTCTCTGTCACAGCACACATCTGCATCTTTATCATCTGTTTGTGTGTACTTCTAGATGGAAGTTTCTTGAGATCAAAGACCATGTCTTACTCATCTTTGCTACCTCCAGTAACTAGAATAGTGTCAGACACATTTTAACAGAATCCAAAGTAATCCATGGCACAATTTATCATTGCTATGGTTCATGGGTCAGATCTAGCAGTCATTGTGATTTAAACTTGCCATATGGGAAATACTGCTTTGGTCACTATAGCCTCCCCTTTATAGGTCTCTATAGTTGTCAAAATCTAAGCAAAATATCTAAAGAGTTAAAGATCTCAGAACTCTCCCAAGTTTTGCACCTATACATTCTCTAGCCTACTTTGTATCTCCTCTTGAATCTTCCAAGGGCTTCTTAAATACCATAGCCTAAAGAAAAGTTATAATCCTATCCCTACATCATATTTTCTTCTAGTATAACCCTTAGTTAAAAATTATCACCATCACCCTGACGGGATAGCTCGGTTAGCTAGAGCATCATGCTGAAAGCACAGAGGTTGTCCATTCAATCCCCAGTCAGGGCACATACAGGAACAGATCAATGTTCCTGTTGTCTCTGTCTGTCTGTATGTCTGTCCCTCCTTTCCGCTCTCTCTAAAATCAATAAAATAAACATTAAAAATAATTTTTTAAAATGGTGTCATTTCAATGATCAAATAAGAAAACCACTGGTTGTCCTTAATATCATCTTTTTTACCAAATCAAATCCATCATTAAAGACAAAAATATGTCTCATATGCATCACCTTGTATATGTCCAAAGCTAAATCCCTGGTACAAAGCTACAATTACATCCCTCCTGGACCACTGTGCTACTTATCTGCTTCTCAGTATCCAATCTTATCCTCTGCAATCTGTTTTCCACACTGCAGCTGGAGTGATCTTTTCAAAACACTAATCTGATCATGACACCCATCAGATTAAAACACTTCAAAGGCATCCTGTTACTCTTAAGATAGAGACCAAAATCCTTAACCATGTTTTCAAGGCCCTGCAAATTCTAGCCCATATCTGCTTTCTCTGGCCCCATCTTATAATGTGCTTTCCCTCCTCTCCATTCTAGCTACTCTGACAACCTTTCAGTCACTGTTTGTAACAGTCTCCCTCCCATCTAGGGACTTTTCTTGATGGTTGATGTTGTTTCTTCTGTCTGTAATGTTCCCCTTTCTTCCCTCACTAATTTTTATTCATCTGTCTTTCTTCAGAAAAGTTTGCCTGACTATTCTAAGTCAATGCCCACACCCCTATTATATGCTGTTTAAAGCATTATGTACCCTTGACATTTATCACTACTGAAATTTTATATTTATGTAATTACATGATTGCCATTTGTTATTTCCCCTCACTGTACCTTAAGTTCCATAGAATCAGGCACCATAACTGTTATTGATCACCATGAGGTCTCCAAGACCCAGCTCAGTTAGGCTGGCACAGTAGGTACTTAATTAATATTTGATGAATGAGTGGCAAAAGGAGAGAGGTCATCCATTAGGTGGTAACACCTACGCTGCATTAAGTCACCAATGTCCTTGCATGTGGAAAAGATAGAGACTGCATACCAGGATAATAAATTTAATGTGAGGAACCTAATAATTTATGAGTGATCCAAAGACCTCTCTCTTCCCTTCAATCCCTGGTATTATACTCTTATTCATTCAAGACGAGGTAATTAATCTCTGCCTCAAAAAGACTTCAGAGATCATTTACTCCATTCTTCTCATTTAACAAGTAAAGAATATGAACCCAGATATGTTAAGTGACCAGCCCAAAGTAACACGCAAGTTAGAAGAAGAGCCAAAACTAAAACCCAAGCTTACCAGTCTAATGTGGTATCCACTACATATCTACTTCAGTCACACATCAGGATTTGTTCAGGAAAAAGGATACAAATTCATTACCAATTTATAACATAGTAACCCTATAAGTACAAACAAGTTTGTTACTCTCATTCTGGGTTGAGTTGAGAAAAAGTGGTAGTCATAACTGTACTTCTAGAGGCCCATGTGAGAATAGCTATGGGATGAATGGTCTAAAACAGTGGTCCTTAACCTTTTTTGAGGTACCGAACCAACAGTTTCATATGCGCATTCACCGAACCCTTCTTTAGTGATAAATAAAATATGATTTTTTTTTCCAAATTCAAGACATAGGTATATGTTTTTTTACTGGTGCACAAAATGAGCCGTGCATGAACATCACCTTGCTCAAAGAACAAAATCAACAAAGTGCGTGAACTCACAACAAATTATGGTATTACTTTATTCTGGCCTCCGCGGCAGAGGCTTCTTTGAACCCCCTAGACTGACTCATCGAACCCCTAGGGTTCTATAGAACCCAGGTTAAGAACCACTGGTCTAAAAGCAGTTACCTTGACATCTTTAGAAGTGGAACCCCATGGGAAAATGTTAAAACTTAATTGTTTCATGAATGTAAAAAAACTTGGGGGGGGGGGCAGGAGGTGGATATTACTGAGATTAGTTTTGAATATGCTGGAGCTGAAGTTTTAGACATCTGCAACAAGCAAGTGTACTAATATATCTGATGTTCCAATAACAGTTCTGGCCTACAGACAACTTGGATAGTAGGTTCAAAGACAGAAAGACTATGAATGAGTGGCAAAGGAACCTGTGCATTATTATGGAGCCAGATGTCAGTCTTTAGTGAAAAAGGAGTATATTATAGAAAATATGTGGAAGAAAAGAAAGTTTTAGGTTAAATGGCACAAGCCGCAAAGGAATATATTTCAATTTACTTCCCACCTCCTTTCTGTCTCTCTCAAAAAAATTGATGCCAGGTACCACAACAGTAACAGAACTTTTTGTTTTCAGGGGTTTTGTGTTTTACCTTTTTTTTTTTTTTAAATAGAATACGGTAGATGTCTCTATAATTTTGTTGAGGTGACTTCAGAACCTGGAAAAGCGGTTGCTGCTATTGATATATAACACAGTGTTATTAAATGTCCTTCAACAAGTAGAATAATAAATAATGGAAGTAACACATCAATGCAATGGAATATTACTCAGCAAAAAAAGGAATAAACTGTTGAGCTTGCTACAACTTGAATGAATCTCAAATGCATTATACTGAAGGAAAGGAATTAGTTTGAAACGTATATTTACTATGTGATTCATTCATATGACATCTTCAAAAAAATAAACCGTTAAACATATAGTGCCCCTACAAAAAAAAGTGGGTGTCAGGTGCTAGAATGTCCAGAGAGTATAAATTCAAAGGGGTAACACAAGGGAGTTTTTGGGGGTGGTGAACTTGTTCTGGGCCTTGATTGTAGCAGTAGTTACATAAATCTATAAAAATGTGTTAAAATTCACATAACTGTCCACCAAAAAAAGTCAATTTTTACTATATGCTAACTTTAAAATTAAACATAACAAAGATAATTAGGCAAGTGCTTATATATTTGCAAACTAAGTAATGTTCTTCTAAATAATTCACAAGTTAAAAGATATGTTACAATATAAATTAGAAAATATTCTGAATTAAATTATAATGAAATATTCTATACCAAACTTATGGTACATACTTAAAGCTATGATTAGAAGAAAATTTATAACCTTAAATAACTATATTAGAAAAGAAGAAAAACTCAAAATAAATGACCTAAACATCCTCCTGAAGATGGTAGAAAATGAACAATACATTAAACCTAAAGAAATTAAAAGGAGAAAAGAATTAAAAGAACAATAATAATTAATAAAAGCAAGCACATTATACAAAGAATCAACAAAGCCAAAGGTTGGTTGTAAAAACTAATAAAATTGATAAATTTCCAACAAGATTGGTTAAGAAAAAGAGAAAGCACAAAATTGATATTAGGTTAGGAAAAAGCATCATCGCCACATAATTAATGATATATATAATAAATCTTTATAGAATTTTACAAAAATTTTTATGTAAAATATTGAATATTTAGAAGAAATGAACAAATTCCTAGGGGAAAAACACAGCTTACCAAAACTGACATATAAAGAAATATAAATCTGGTCCTATTATTTAAAATTTATTTAACTGTTAAAAAAATTAAATTCACAACATAATCTTTATGTTAAGTGGCTTCATTTGTGGACTGTACCAAACATTTAAGGAAGAAATAACACAAAAATTACACAAACTCTTCTACAATATAGAACTTTAAAAATATACTAACTCAAGTAACTAAATAATAATGGAATACTACTTAACAATATAAAGAAACAAACTGATACATGAATAGATAAATTTATCTCAAAAGCATTATGCTAATTGAAAGAAGCCCTATATAAAAGACTACACACTGTATGCTTACATTTATATGATATTCAGAAAAGGTAAAACTTTCCAGTTGGACAAGGGCTGGCAGTGAGGGAATGAGATTACATACGGCGTATGAGAAAACTTTTTAGGGTGAGAGAAACACTTTATATATCTTGATTGTGATGAGAATCACATGACTGTATAGTTTGTCAAAGCTCACTGAATTATATTTCAAATAAGTAAGTTTTACTACAAATAATTTATATCTCAATAAATCTGACTTAAATAAAAAAACTAATAGAGAAAAAAGTATGTGAAAATTTCTAAAAACAGTATCAATGGTAGATATTTTAAGCAGACACTTCAGAAGCACACATCTTGTGATACAATATCAATATAATTCTTTAGGGCTTAGTTTGAGCCTTGACAGATATTCCTTTTTCTTTTTTTTTCATCTTTTCCAAGTGATATAAGGAGAGGTAGAGAGACAAATTCCTGCATGTACCCTAACCAGAACCCCCATCTGGGGCCATGCTTGCAACCAAGCTATTTTTAGTGCCTGAGGCAGAAGCTCCATGGAGCCATCCTCAGCACTTGGGGCTGATGTGCTCAAACCAGTTGAGCTATGGCTTCAGGAAGGGATAAGAGAGGGAGAAGGGGGACGGGAGGAGTGCAGAAGCAGATGGTCACTTCTCCTGTTTGCCCTGACCGGGAATGGAATCCAGACATCCACACTCTACCACTGAGGCAGCAGCCAGGGCTGACAATTTTTCAAATTACCTTTGCAGTTGCAAATTTACTAGATCTAGCACTACTGACTGATCATTGTAACTTAAATACCTTCACTTAAAGAGTAAATAATCTGCTACTTACAATTTGAGCAATTTTAAAAATATATTTACATACAAGCACTACTCTTCAAGAGAGTAAGAAATTGAAAACTACTTGAAAAAATGACAGAAAACATCCCTAACCTGGTAAAGGATACAGACCTACAAGTTCAGAAAGCACAGAGTCCCAAACAAGGTGAACCTAAAGAGGCCAACACCAAGATACATCATAATTAAAATGAAAAAGGTTAAAGACAAGGAGAGAATCTTAACAGCAGCCAGAAAAAAGCAGTTAGTTACCTAAAAGAGAGCTACTTACTATAAGATTGTCAGATGATTTCTCAATAAAAATTTTACAGGCCAGAAGGAAATGGCAAGAAATATTCAGTGATGAAAAGCAAAGACCTACAACCAAGATTACTCTACCCAGCAAAGCTACTGTTTAGAATCAAGGGATATATAAAGAGCTTCCCAGACAAGAAAAAGGTAAAGGAGTTCATCACCACCAAACCAGTATGACATGAAACATTAAGGGTGTTTCTAAGAAAAAGAAAGTTTAAAAATATAAACAATAAAATGCCAATAAATAGATATCAATAATATAATCTAATAAACAAACAAACCAAACAGAAACGGACTTATAGAGAATATTTTGATGATTGCAAGATGGGAGGGGGCTTGGAGGATGGATGAAAAAGGTTAAGAGATTAAGAAGTACCAGAATACTGTTACAGAATAGTCATGAAGATGTAAAGTACACCATAGGAAAAGTAGTCAATATAACATTCTAATAACTATGTATGATGCCATATTGATATGAGATTAATCAGGATGATCACTTAATAAGTTATATGTTTAATTACTAGGTTATACACCTGAAACTAATATAATACTGTATTTCAACTGTAATTAAAAAATAAAAAAGCA
Source organism: Rhynchonycteris naso (assembly GCA_037038555.1). Taxonomy (NCBI): domain Eukaryota; kingdom Metazoa; phylum Chordata; class Mammalia; order Chiroptera; family Emballonuridae; genus Rhynchonycteris; species Rhynchonycteris naso. Next base: position 179,781,165 of record CM072995.1, on the reverse strand, counting down.
CTACTCTTCTTTGTCTAGATAGCTTTGAATGATAAAAATATTTTTCTTATACTCGTCTTTATCATTTTTCTTAAATGGATTTAATTTCTAAGTAGTCAAAATATATGCTTTCACCTCTGGCTTATTCCATCATTTTTCAAATTTTTTATCCCTATTCTTTTCTTTTTCTAATGTGGAATGCCTTCCTTTATCTTTCTTTCTTATGAAAAAACAAGCTAAGATTGCAACATGACAACCAAACTGATTTTCATGATCCACTTCCAGGTGGCCTGTCAAAAGGCTGGCATATCCTGAGGGGCCAAAGACTGCCATTTCAAAATCACCTCTAGGAGTTCAGTAAGAATTAGAACAGCAGCACTCATTACTGCATTTCCCTAACTGCACCTGCTGTGTTAGTGTCATCACGTATATAACAGCATTTAGAAAGTGCTTTGTGTTTATACCCACAAGGTCCAGATTCTTTCTGCAGCAATCTTAGAACCCAAAGACTACATCCTTAGCACTAAAATGAAAAACATTAACCCAATGACACCATCTGGAGTATTTCTTTTATTATATACTTTCACTGCCTTGAAATCTAAGATATGTTAATAACATCTACACAAATGGAATATATTATTACCACTTACTCTGTTTTAGTGGTAAAGTATACCCCAAAACTACATTTATCCATAAAAACATAGGTTATTCCTGTAATCTGGCTATTTACACTCCATTTACAAAGATATTAAAAAACATTTAAGTCAGCCATTTTGAAACTATTTATAACATCACATTAAAATTTAAAAATTGATAATCATGTATTACATATTACCCAACCTTTGCTGTTTAAGCAAAGGAGGGTGAGCTTCTGCTTCTCTACTTGTGCTCACCAAGATTTGTCTAACATGTCAACCATATATTATGGTTTGTTCCAATCTGTTTTATTTTGAAGATGCTACTCCAATGATCACCAGACTGGGAAGAAAGCCTCTGAGAAATGAAACTTGAATTTTTTAAAAAAGGCTGAACAGATTGTTTCTATGTAGATTAACATCATTCATATCTGGGATACTCAAGGTGCTTTACAATGTGGTAAAAATTAGAACTATAATCAGTAATTATAATCAGCAGCTTAGTTTGTAGGGAACTTGCTTGTTTATTTAGAAAGAAAAGACTTGGCTGATACTCCAAGTTTATTCTCTCTATATTACTCTAACAACAGTACTGAAGTTTTAGCTTACAAAAGCCATACATAACATATCTGAAGGCAAACACCAAGGTCTTTAGAAAAAGATCTCTATGGATAGTATATTTAAGTCTAGTAGTTTGCCCTATAGCCACTGTACCAAATCAACACAGTAGGTGATACCAATTAAGATTCAGAAATAAATTAGATTAGGCATGAAGAGTCATCAGTGAGGACTGAAATTTTAATCAGTATTTTAAGTATAAATCCTAGAGATGACACTCATTTTTTAAAACAACTGATGCTAAGTGATATTAATTGCAGCATGCTTGATAATATTCAAAGTACAAAAATAAGATAGTGGAAGTTTATGCAGACTTTTAAAAACTGTAGTCTGAAGACTCTGATGGAGTAGTGTATACATATATGAGCACACAGGCACACTAAAACCAGGTATAAATAATAGAAGGAAGTTATTGTCCTAATAGAAAAGTTCACTTTTCACCACTTTTAAGTGCTTAAAAGCTGGACTTTATTACCTAGAAACAACTTCTTTTTTTTTTTCTTTTTTTTTTTTTTACAGGGACAGAGAGAGAGTCAGAGAGAGGGACAGATAGGGACAGACAGACAGGAATGGAGAGAGGTGAGAAGTATCAATCATTAGTTTTTCATTGCCGTCGCAACACCTTAGTTGTTCATTGATTGCTCTCTCACATGTGCCTTGACCGCGGGCCTTCAGCAGACCGAGCAACCCCTTGCTGGAGCCAGCGACCATGGGTCCAAGCTGGCGAGCTCGGGGTCTCGAACCTGGGTCTTCTGCATGCCAGTTCGACGCTCTATCCACTGTGCCACTGCCTGTTCAGGCATAGAAACAACCTCTAAAACCATCATTTACTCATTTATTCTACAAATACTTAAATACTTGTTATGATCCCAGTAAATAAAATGTTGAGTAAGACAGATAAGGTGTATATAATTTGGCAGATTTAAAACTTTAGATACAAAATGAGTAAGTGTTCTATTCAGATTAGGTACAGATACTGTGGGCTACAGGGCACACTGGTGAGAGGTAGGGAATACTTCATGAAGTGACATCTAAAGTGAGCCCCAAAAAATAAATGGAACTGGCAGAAGAGGTAGAGAAGAAAGTTCTTCAGGTTGAGGGTACAGCCTCTAAAAAGACACAAAAGGAAGAAAAAAATGATAGGTGAGAAATGGGTAATCATAATAATCAATCATTAAATAGGAGTGCCTAATAAATAAAATAACTTGGCCAGGAGGTGGAACATTAGATGGGAACATAGAAGACGCAGGTTTGAAACCCTGAGGTTGTCAGATTGAGCACAGACTCATCAGTTTAAGTGCGGGCTCACCAACTTCAGCGTGCCATCACTGGCTTGAGCATGGGATCACTGACATGACCCGATGGTCGCTCGCATGAGCCCAAGGCATGAGCAAGGGATCACTGTCTCTGAAGTAGCACCTGGGTGAAGGTACATTTGAGAAAGCAAATATTGAACAACTAAGGTGACCCAATGAAGAATTGATGCTTCTTATCTCACTCCGTTCCTATCTGTCCGTTTCTATCTGTCCCTCTCTCTGTCTCTGTCAAAAATAATAACAGCCTGACCAGGCAGTGGTGCAGTAGATAGAGCGTCAAACTGGGATGCGGAGGAGGACCCAGGTTCAAGACCCCGAGGTCGCCAACTTGAGTGTGGGCCCATCTGGCTTGAGCAAAAGCCCGCCAGCTTGGATCCAAGGACACTGGCTCCAGCAAAGGGGTTGCTCGGTCTGAAGTCCCGCGGTCAGGGCACATGTGAGAAAGCAATTAATGAACAACTAAGGTGTCGCAACGGCAATTAAAAACTAATGATTGATGCTTCTCACCTCTCTCCATTTCTGTCTGTCTGTCCCTATCTATCCCTCTCTCTGACTCTCTCTCTGTCCCAGTAAATAATAATAATAATAATAACAACAACAACAATAATAATATAACTACCATTTCTTAAGGTCTTACTACATAGTGCTTGTCTTATTATACACATTGCTTCTAGTACTTACAGCTTTTCAATGATCATTAACTCCATATTACAGAAAAATAAACTTAAGGGTCAAAAAGAGAACTTACTCTGTCAGAAAACATTTTAAATGATAGAGATGAACAAAGATTACTGGGAGTCCTGTCCAGGGTGCCTTTCCAAGTTTTTTCAACCTTCCCACCTTTCTTTGTCAGAGATATTTTTTAATTTCACAAACCACAGATAACACTGGCAAACAATTTATTTTTACATTTTCTGCTGCATGACAGGTTTTAGAATTGTCTCTATATACTTATGCATCGCTGATTCCAAATCTGAAATCCGTTTTTTGGTGCATGCTCTAGTTTTTATGCAATTTTAATCTCTTTTTGTTACACTTAATGGCATGCACTGGTTTTCAAATTGGAGTTAAAGGACAATGACTCTTGGATTGAAGATAACCACAAGGCAATTAATGTTTTACAAACATCACTTTTACATAATAGTAGTTGTTTTAAAATGTAAAAAATTATTATCTGATAAAAACACCCTCTTATTTCATTTTAAAATTGAATCATGGCTTCTTTGAGTAGGCGTAAATGTAAGAAAAGCCTTGACACCTTCTGTTATGTATGTGGCTGATACACACTTCAACGTCAAAGGGGCAAAATATTTCATCATTTGTGACACATGCATATATTGCCCATTTTCTAGTTCCCCCTGGCGATCAAGACAAGAATTGGGCTCATCATATTGTGTGTCATCATTGTGAGGAAACGCTTGGTGAGTGGACAAAAGGAAAATGCAAAGGAATGCCTTTTGGTATTCCCATCGTTTGGTGTGAACCAAAGGACCACAGCAGTGACTGTTATTTCTGTCTGATCCATACAAAGGGCATTGGCAAGAAAAAACAGAATATGTTCACATATCCTAATATTCCTTCAGCAATATGACCTATCCCACACTCTGAGATACTCCCGGTTCTAGTTTTCAATGGTTTTATTTCTTCTAAGGACAAAGAAAGTGAACATGGTGATCAAGTGTATTTTGATAAGATGCATGAGGAAATGGTTGTAGAATCTGAAGGGTCTTCTTCTGATGCCAAGCAGTCATTAACCCCTCAGCAGTTTAGCCAACCCAAATTGAATGACTTAGTAAGAGATTTGGGCCTATCAAAGAAAGCAGCTGAGTTATTAGCCTCCAGGCTTCAAGAAAAGAATGTACTTCACCGGTCAGCTAAAGTATTCCGTTTCAGGAAGCGTGAACAAATTTTTGTGGACTTTTTTTTACGAAGACACTTTATTTACTGTCATATCAGTAGTCTTCTCAGCCAGCTAGGTGTTACCACTTACAGTCCAAGAGAATGGTGGCTATTTCTTGACAGCTCTAAACGGAGTCTGAAATGTGTTCTCCTACACAATGGAAATGTTTATGCAGCAGTTACAACTGGTTATTCAACTCATCTGCGACAAGATTATAATGACATAATAATTGTCCTCAACTAAACGAATTATAAGGAGCATAACTAGCTCATTTGTGTGGATCTTAAAATGGTAAATTTCCTGCTAGGACAACAGAGAGGTGTCATAAAATATCCTTGCTTTCTGTATTTGTGGGGCAGCCGAGCTCGCGAGAAACACTGGAGACAGAAGGAGTGGCCGAAACGTGAAGCTCTGGAAGTAGGAATGCAAAATACTGTGAATGAACCTGTACTTAATTGAGACAGGATCATTTTTCCCCCACTTCACATCAAACTTGGCTTATTGAAACAGTTTGTTCAGGCTTTGAATAGAGAAAGTGAATGCTTTCAACATATTACTTCTGTTTTTCCTGCCTTGTCTTTTAAGAAGATAAAAGCAAGTGTATTCAATGGACCTCAAATTGTTATATTTTCACAAAGATGATGCCCAAGAAGACATTCTACTTTATTATGCGTTAAGATTCACTTCCTGAACAGTCACTTGATAAGTTTCCCGAAAATCTTGGAGCTGTTAGTGATGAGCAGGAAGAACACTTTCATCAAGATCTGAAGACGATGAAAGAGCATTATTATCAGGGACCATGGGACAGAAATATGATGGCAGAGTACTGCTGGAGCATCAAATGAGATTGTCCTCAAAAAGTACACAAACACAAGAGCAACCAATGCAAATTTTTGCCTGAATAGAATTTAAATAAGTTTTTCACAAATTTTATGATTAAAATAAGTTTTAATGTGTTTTATTTCGAAATTGTAGACAAATTCTGATGCAACCATATTTTAGTGTATTAGTGTATTTACTGCATTATATAAATTATTATATTTTCATAAAGATGATGCCCAAGAAGACATTCCACTTCATTATGTTAAACTAAGTGTTGAAAATTTTACAATAAGATGAAAACCTAAAATCTTGAATTGCAAAAAAACCTAGCTTACAGAGAAAAACTAATGTCAGCTTTGAGACCAGCACATTCAAATTAGGTAAGAATAAGTGTTTTTGTGGATGCAACAAAAATTTTGTTCCCCAATGTAATCGATAGCAAGTAAATAATTACTTTTTATATGTAAGCAAATTCATTTTGCCCAGTGGAGCTATAACTGATTCCCTTGTCCACATGGAGAAAGTCAGCTTTAAATCTATTAAGCACCTGTTTGTTTTCCTGGTGGCCTACATAGGTGTCCATTCTTTGGTTTCTTCTTTGAGCTACTTATAAAATATCACTAATTATTATTAATTAATAAGTTAAAAATACCTTTGGTGTGTGTTTATGTATATTTTTGTGAGTCACGATTTACCATTTTAAAAAATTATCCTTTAAAAGCTCCAAAGCACAGTAAGTCAGAATTGGAACGTTTATGTAGCTTCTATATGGTTCCTAAAACAAAAGTTCCCTCCTTTATCCACAACTCATTCTCTCCTTTTACTCTTAAACATTAATGCAAACAGAATTTTTGTAGTACCTCTTGAAAAGTGTTTCACCAAACTTTTTTATAGTTCATATGATAAAACTTACTCAAAAGTCCAACATGAGACTTTCTCTCACTAACTTCTTCACATAACTATAATTCCTCAGCCTCCTTGTAGAATGAAAAAGGAAAATAAAAGTATCTCTTCTCATTCCAAGGCCTTATAAAACCAGATAACCACAAAAAGAATGAGACTACAATTCAAGTAGTGCTCTATCAAGCATAATCCAAATCAAATCCCATCAGGAAAACTCTGGGATAATTTAAATGTATTGATATAATAAATAAGAGAAAGGTGTTGACCTTGAGAAGAACTGATGTAACCCTTATTTCCAGCTTTTGCTGAATATTCCTTTTGTTATGTTAGTTTCCCTTTCTGAACCTTGCCTTATTTTTTTAAATTACAGATTGTTTCTGTTGAACAAAATAATACACAGTGACAAATACTCAAATCTATACAATAGAAATTGGGTGCTAATTTCATTGTAATACAAAATATCCAACAACATAATGTGCTATTGTTATGGCATTCATTCAATTCACAAGGAAACTGTAAAAACTTTAATTCAAAAACAGGAAGAAAAATGCAACGCACACACTTATATAAAGTTGTATTTGTTGTTAACCTGTTTAAAAAAATTGACAGAAGAAAGCATGGTTTTCATGTTACGATAACACGTGTTAAAGGTATACATCTTTCAAACCAAACATTTACCCTTCACCACTGGTGAAAGGCAACAAGATCTCTTTACAAAATCTCGTCTTTTTCAATAAATTTTGTATGAAAACATGTTATCCTGGCACAAAGTTGCCTGCTGTCACATTCGAAGTGTGATAAATGTTTAATGAAAACAACACCACACAGCTTCGTGTCAGACAACAGCTATCACATAGCCCTGCTTTGATCCAAACAGACACTTAAAAGGAGTTCCACGCATATTCTGCACCAAAGAACTCTATAACCTATATGCAAATAGGGGTAAATTAGCATAAATTACTTCCTGCTGCATAAAGAAATAAGAGGTAAGGAAAAACATGACAGGCTCTAAGAGAATGTAACTGCTGTTAAAACTCAAGGGTCCAGCATTCTCAAATCACATATCTTCTGTCAAGCACTTGGGTAGAAAAACCTCCTCAACAGGAATTTATTACATGAAACTCTACAATTGAAAACGCTGGAACACTGCCAAGTCAAAGCTATAACAACATATCTATAAAGCAGTGGTTCTTAACCTGGGTTCTGTAGAACCCTAGGGATTCGATGAGTCGGTCTCAGGGGTTCGGAGAAGCCTCTGCCGCAAAGGCCAGAATAAAGTAATACCGTAATTTTTTGTGAGTTCATGTACTTTGTTAGTTTTGTTCTTTGAGCAAGGTGAGGTTCATGCACGGCTCATTTTGTGCACCAGTAAAAAAACATATACCTATGTCTTGAATTTGGAAAAATAAATCGTATTTTATTTATCACTAAAGAAGGGTTTGGTGAATGCGCATATGAAACTGGTGGGTTCGGTACCTCAAAAAAGGTTAAGAACCACTGCTATAAAGTATGATTACTACATGGTATTGGACTTCTCATACACACTGTTTCTAATACTTAATAGTTTTTGAAATATCATTATCCTCATTTAACAAAACAGTAATTTAAGACTCAAAGAGAATAACTTGTCCTGTAAAAAAAAATTGCAAATGACTTTAAAATAAGTGAAATTTGTAATTTTTGCAATTTAACTTTCTTAATATGTAAACACATTAGGACACTTTTGTTTTAAAGATATACCATTCAAACTGGCTATATGGTCTGACCAGGCAGGGGTGCAGTGGACAGAGCATCATACTGGTACGTGGAGGACCCAGGTCCAAAACCCCAACTTGAGCGCAGGCTTATCCAGATTGAGCACAGGGTCGCTGGCTTGAATGTAGGATCATGTACATGACCTCAAGGTCGCTGGCTTGAGTAAGGGGTCACTCACTCTGCTGCAGGCCTTCCCCCCCACCCTAACCCCAGTCAAGGCACATATGAGAAAGCAATCAATGAACAACTAAGGTGCCACAATGAAGAATTGATGCTTTTCATCTCTCTCCTTTCCTGTCTATCTGTCCCGATCTGTTCCTCTCTCTGTCTCTGTCACACACACACACACAAAAACAGCTACATGTTCAAAGGTAGCAAATCCTATGAACAAAAAGTATGTGTTGCCTCTGTTGATATGCTTTCTGCATTATTAGTGTATAAAGATATACCTAAAATGTTTGTGATACAACTAAAATAACTTCTAATTACATTGCATAGTTAACTTTTTAATGAAATATTTTATAAATAGGTAACTACAGGCTGTGGGTTATATTTGAAGTCACATTTCACTGCTATCCAGTGGCTTCTATACATATCCTCAAAAAGATTTAAAGACAACTGATTTTGTAAGAATCACTTTTCAGCATAAGAAATTTATTTAAATGTATTCCCCTCCTAATACCAGATGTGGGGCAGGAAGATTCTTATTTATCTCTAAAATTACCGTTTCAGAAACTAATGTCGCCTGACCAGGCGGTTGCACAGTGGATGGAGTATCAGACTGGGATACAGATGACAAAGGTACAAAACCCCAAGGTTGCCAGCTTGAGCATGGGCTCATCTGGCTTGAGCATGGAATCACAGACATGGCCCCAAGGTCACTGGCTTGAGACCAAGGTCACTGGCTTAAGCAAGGGGTCACTCACTCTGCTGTGCACCCCCCACCCCCGTTAAGGCACATATGAGAAAGCAATCAATGTACAACTAAGGTGCTGCAATGAAGACTTGATGCTTCTAATCACTCTCCCTTCCTGTCTGTTGGTCCCTCTCTCTGTCCGTCTGTCTGTCTGTTGGTCCCTCTCTCTGTCCGTCTGTCTGTTGGTCCCTCTCTCTGTCCGTCTGTCTGTCTGTTGGTCCCTCTCTCTGTTACAAAAAAAAAAGAAAAGAAAAAAAAGTTAGGTAAAGGAAGAAAAGTATAAACTCAACTGTCTGAGCAAAATATTCCAGAAGTCTTGATGGCTACATTTCTGAAAAGGGCTTCCATTTACTGGAAACTAATAACGGAATAGTAAAAGTTAAAATGTTTTATAGTAGCAAATCATAAAGGAGAAAACAGAAATACTAAATTAGGTTCTTTATGGATCCACAAGTTACTCAAATTAAAAAAAGTATTTTACTAGAAAATCACTGCTTTAAACCAAATTTTCCTGGCTGGTGATTTAAATCATAATTAAAAATAGATTTAAATAAAAACCATCCAAATTCTACTCTTAAGGATAGCACTGTGATTTATAATAAATTGTGGAATGTCACTAGTGGTATTGACATATCTATTGACAACTAATTATTCAAGTAAGTCTCTAAAATATGTTTTATAGTAGCCGACTATATTTTATGGAGTTTGATCAAAACATTACTAAACAACACCCAATAATATAATAATCCACAGAAGACACAGATAGGGAATACAATGTTCATAATCATCAATTATGTTACGATTATGAGATGCTATGACAAATTTCATATTTCTAATTTTTGACTCTCAAAAATTAGCCATAACAAAATAACATTAAGTGTCCAATTTCAACCTAATAATTCTATTCAGAAAATTTGTTTTCATATTGCAAAGATGCATCCTTATAAAAGAAATACAACTAACAATATGAGAAATATTTAAGTTTTAAAATTTGAGAGTAAACCTAATAAAAACAAGAAAAATCTGTATTAATGTTTAAAAGATAAAATATTCCTAGAAATCAAAATTTATAAATGTAAAATATTAAAAATTATACTCATTAAACCTTCTTGATAAAATCTAAGATAAGACTCAGTGTCCTTCTTATATTAATCACTCAAATAGTGTTGTAAGACAGGGCACCTACCTTTTAGTCCAGTGGTTCTTAATCTTTTTTGAGGTACCGAACCCATCAGTTTCATATGCGCATTCACCGAACCCTTCTTTAGTGATAAATAAAATATGATTTTATTTTCCAAATTCAAGACATAGGTATATGTTTTTTTACTGGTGCACAAAATGAGCCGTGCATGAATATCACCTTTTCAAAGAACAAAACCAACAAAGTACATGAACTCACAACAAATTACGGTATTACTTTATTCTGGCCTCTGCGGCAGAGGCTTCTCCGAACCCCTGAGATCGACTCATCGAATCCCTAGGGTTCGATAGAACCCAGGTTAAGAACCACTGTTTTAGTCCCTACACACTCCTGATAGATACCTTTCTAGTTTATGTTAGGTCTCTCTTATTCAGTAGATTAATAAAATGAATAGATCATTTTTTAACATTATAAGACAAATTCTAATTATAACCACTCAAATGCTTCAGGAATCTCTAGAACTGTGCTTAATTAGCTGCTATTTATAAAAGATTTTCCAGAATTATCTAGTTACATATTTTTTCCTCAAAAGTCCAATAAAAAAGCTCTTCCTCATTATTTAGGCTTATTAATTCCTACTTGCACATTCCTCCCTTTTTTATTTTTCCCAATTTATAAAATATTCCTCTATCATCAACATACTTAACTCTCTTTGAGTTCTACTTTTTAAATGTAATTTTTATGTTCTATTAATATTTATATTATATTGATATTTTTAAACTGGTTGGATTAAAAACAAAGCCTGTTATCACAAAGAAGCAAAAGTACATGGGTTGTTGCTTTGGCTAATGTGAGGGAGCACCTAGGTTATATAACACTATCTAAAGTACTTGTTATCAGATTGTACAATCACAATAAAGTAATATAAGTCCCAAATAAATTCTTTAAAAATATGTTTTACTTTTTCTCTAACCATGTGTTGTTCTTTTTTTTTTTTTCCACACCATTTGGAAAGAGACAGCTAATGAAACCATTATAGAAAATTTCTGTGGGTTTATTAAATAAAGTTAAATATACAAATGAAAGCTGGCCCTGGCCGGTTAGCTCAGTGGTAGTGCATTGCCCCAGCATGTGGATGTCTCACGTTCAATTCCCAGTCAGGGTACACAGAGAAGTGACTATCTGCTTCTCTACCCTCCCCCTTCACATTTCTCTCACTCTCTCTCTTCTCCTCCCACAGCCACAGCTCAATTGGTTCAAGCAAGTTGGCCCCCCTGTGCTGAGGATGGCTTGGTGGAGCCTCTACTTCAGTCACTAAAAATAGCATGGTTGCGAAGCAATGTCCATAGATAAGCAAAGCATACCCTGTAGGAACCTGCCATGTGAATCCCCACTGAAGTGCATGCAGGAGTCTGTCTCTCTGTCTCCTGTCCTCTCACTTAAAATATGTACACACACACACAACTGGAAACTGATGGAAATGTAAGCAAAGAAAAAAGAGGAAGAAAAAAAGGAACCTTTTATTAATGACAGATTTCTGGCTTGATTAGAAAAAAGTTAAGGCATAGAAAGTTCTTTTAATTCTCTTTAACATTTTCTAGTAAAATTTAAATAATAGTGTATCACTTAATTTCAAACACTATTTCTCATCATCAATAATTATGGATTACTAACAGAAGTGAGGACAGTGAACTGTTAAGAAATCAATGTGCTGTGATCAGTGAATTTGAATTAGAAGCCTTGCCTGCCATTTACTAGCTCAATGACCACAAACCTTCATCTATAGAAATAGGGTAACAAAAGTACCTATTTCATTAGGTTATTATGAAAATGAAACGAGATCATGCAGGTCAATTGCTTGGCAAAATTCCTAATACTTGAAAAATGTATTTAAATATTGGATGATTACTATATCCACTGTAAGTAAAGTGTTTTGTTCATATCTCATGTAGTAATGATCATATCAGTACTCTATATGAAATTGCATTGGCTCTTCACTGCCTTTAGAATTAACTCTAAACTCCTTAACATAATTTGTAAGGTATTCCAATAATCAACTCTCATCATTATTCTCTTCTACTCTAAACCAAACTCCATTAGACTTCAATTCCTCAAATACACCATACCTACACTGCTTGCCTCCAAGTCTTTCCATATGAAGTTCATTCTGCATACAACATTCTTTCCTGTCTCTTCCTTCCTTCAAGGTTTAAGCATCTCCTTTTGAGAGTCCTTTTCTGACATGTTGTCTAGTCTAGATCAGCCAACTTAATGTTCATGGAAATCTTTCAAACAGAATGTGTCAAGGCTGAGGATCAAAGCCAACATGTTGAGACTGGCCTGTTGGAAGGATAAAGAGAACCTGGGTCCACTTACCTTCATCTATTTGTTATACTAGCAATAAATGTACTTACAGCTTAAGTCAGATATTGACAAACTACAACCCTTGGGCCAATTCTAGCCAACTGTCTATTTTTTTTTTATTCATTTTAGAGAGGAGACACAGAGTGAGTGAGAGAGACAGAGAAAGAGAGAGAAAGGGGGGAGGAGCTGGAAGCTCAACTCCCATATGTGCCTTGACCAGACCAGTGCAGGGTTTTGAACTGGCGACCTCAGTGTTCCCAGGTCGACGCTTTATCCACTGCGCCACCACAGGTCAGGCCCAACTGTCTATTTTTATAAATAGGTTTCTTTATTGGAACACAGACATGCCGCTTATTATCTATGGCTGTTTTTGTGTTAAAAGGGCAGAGTTTAATAGTTACAATGAAAACATATGGCCCAAAAAGCCTAAATTATTTACTATCTAGAACTTTACAAAAAATTTTGCTGCCCCTGATTTAAGCTACTGTTAGATTTTGCTACTTATGGCCAAAGCATCCTAACTCATATGATGTTACTATAATTACTTATATATCTTCCTTCTACATATGCTTATTTATGTCACCCGCAAGAAATCCCCTAGAAGGATCAACCCTATTACCTTAACAGTACTTGACAAATAGAAGCCATTTACATACTGTTGACTGAACAAGTGAACAAATGAATGAATGAGCATATCTGATCAATAACCAATAAATATTTATTAACAACTAACATATACATTAGGTACTCTGAATGATACTAGAGAGTATTAGTCACTGAGGTCCCCAAACTACGGCCCGCGGGCCAAATTGCGGCCACCTGAGGCCATTTATCCTGCCCCCGCCACACTTCCGGAAGGGGCACCTCTTTCACTGGTGGTCAGTGTATGGAGTACTGAACGTGGCAGCCCTCCAACGGTCTGAGGGACAGTGAACTGGTCCCCTGTGTAAAAAGTTGTGGACCCCTGGAAGACATTCTCCACCCTAAATGACTTAAAAATCAGGTTTAGGAAATAAACTTTTAAAAAATAAATTTTTGGAGCAAAACAGGGTACATCTGTACACATATAAATACTACCATATTAAATATATATAGTGACCTCCCACAAAAAACAATCCTGATTTCAAGTCATACCAAAAGATATGAGTCTGTATGCCTTTCAGCACTAACCAAGAGAAAGGGCACCTTGATACAGCACCAATCTTTACTATGGTCTCCTAAAGTCATGGAAATAACAGAATCAGGATACTTATAACTTTCTGGTATCAGTACCCAGAGCCCTTCAATTGACCCCTCTTGTTTTGACCTTGTTCAGTTCCTGCACTGAGATGTAAGAAATAATGACAAATACTTTATTGTCATATGAACCTGTTAACCAGGAACCAGTCCCTTGCAACAATTAACTCTAAGTGGAAAAGAGTCTAACCTGTAAAGCTGGTCCAGACTCTCAAGATTAATGTCACCATTACTAGAACCTTTCCTAAACTCACCTGACCTCCATTTTTTAATTTCTTATTTTTTTATTTTATTCATTTTTAGAGAGGAGAGAGAGAGAGAGAGAGAGAGAGAGAAAGGGGGGAGGAGCTAGAAGCATCAACTCCCATATGTGCCTTGACCAGACCAGTGCAGGGTTTTGAACTGGCGACCTCAGTGTTTCCAGGTAGACACTTTATCCACTGCGCCACCACAGGTCAGACACCTGACCTCCATTTTTATTCACACTCTAATTTTCATACCTTTAAAATTTGCAAAATAATGCTTTGTGTAATATCAATTTTACAGAACTGTGCAAATATTACTCTAAACAATTAAAAGTTAGTGGGATGGAAAGCAAAAATTTAATGACCACTAAATATCAGTCATATTTCTCAGTCATGTAATATCAAAAGCATAATCAAAAGGGGGAAAAAACAAGAAGGCAATTCCTTGATTGACATAATTTACTGATCCTTTTAGTCTGTATTTTCCAGTCTAAGAAACCAAATCTACATCCTCTCTTCAAATCTATTACCCTCCTAACTTTCTCCCTTCATCAATAGATTTCCCCATACTCTCTCTGATCCTCATTCCATTCTACCAACTCTGGTAAACTCAGCCTCCCTATACTCATAGCCATATACCCAAATCTATCTCCTCCCCTCTAACATTCAACAATCCTTAAAACTAGGAAAGGACAGAACTCAGAACTTTGCAGGATCACAACTGCTCAGTTTGTATTAATGGTTGTAGAGTGAACAGGAGAAAGCTACATAATAATGTTATCCTCTTCCAAAATCCACCACAAATTCATTATTTCAACAAACATTTAAAAGCCAATCTAGGCAGGTTTACAAAATATCACTGTAAATCTAGAAATAAAAAATAAACACACAGACAATGGGAAAAGAAAAGGATTACAGAAGAGTTCCATATCCTTTGATAAACTTAATTCTTCATAGAATCCAGATCTCAAGGAACCACATCCAACATCATAAGCTCTTCAATTTAACATTGAAATCTGATCAATACATTAAAAATAAACACTTTTGACTGAAATATTAAAGTGAACACATGCAAAGTGTTGAAAGACTGATGAAAGGCAATAAATTCCAAGATGTTATACTTCATAAAATAAAACATCCAATGTCAGTTTTGAATAAAACAAATAAGCTATAATTTAAGGTACTAACCATCCTTTATTTCATTTTAATAGCTTGTAATTTAATAAACAGTTATGAGTGAATTTCACCCTCCAAATGGACAGAGCTAGAATAATTATTTCAATAACATCAATTTCAGAAAAAATAAATTCCAGGTCTCGTATGCAATCACTCTAATGTACATACACATTTTAATATTGACCAAGTCCCCATTCTATACTGAAAGAGGCCTAACCAATGGTAAATCACATGGTTCATTCCCTTTATCCTTTTCCCGTAACATCTTTACAGTAATGAAATAGACACCTTTAATCAATAAGTAGTCTTTAAATTATGATAATCATGATAAAAGTGATCAAATGTAGAACCTTCCTAAAGAATTTTGTAAAGTTTCCTTTACTGACATATTATGACAGTGCTGTTTATGTTTTGTTTCTAAGATTTGTTATATAAGTATTAAATAGAAATAGAAATAGAAAACACAGTAAAAATTTGACAGAACTATTTTGATTCATCCTTTCCTTTCTCTATTGTATGCTCCTCTCTTTTCCATCTAAAAAAACCTCCAAGGAAAATTTAGTTTGAACATTGCCATGGAATCACTGAGTCATCACTGTTTAAGGTTTGCTTAATGTTCATGGAATTAACAACTCACCCACGTTTGATGTGTAATTCCTTGTCCTTGCCTTTATCCTTCTCCTTTTCTCTTTTCTCCTTATCTCTACCTTTACATCGTTCTCGATCCCGAGATCGACTACGGGTTCTTCTGTGACTGGATCTTTCACTGCTTTGACTATGAGAACGAGGACGAGGTCTTGACCTGGACCTATATAGTAAATAGAATTTATTAAATACATTTAATGTATATTTTGTATTATGAAATGAAAATATCCTTAAAAATTAACTGGAAAGGCCTGACCAGGCGGTGGCGCAGTGGATGGAGCATCGAACTGGGATGCAGAAGACCCGGGTTCGAGACCCCGAGGTCGCCAGCTTGAGCGCGGGGGCCCATCTGGCTTGAGCAAAAAGCTCACCAGCTTGGACCCAAGGTCCCTGGCTCCAGCAAGGGGTTGCTGGGTCTGCTGAAGGCCTGCGGTCAGGGCACATGTGAGAAAGCAATCAATGAACAACTATGGTGTCGCAATGGCAATGAAAAACTAATGATTGATGTTTCTCACCTCTCTTCATTCCTGTCTGTCTGTCCCTATCTATCCCTCTCTCTGATTCTCTCTCTGTCCCTGTAAAAAAACAAAAAAACAAACAAAAAAAATTAACTGGAAAGGAATTAGTTTTAGTTATGGATTCAGTAATTACATAGCTCTGTGAAGCAAGCATCTAAATAGGATAATTTATAAATAAGTAATGTCAGTTAAAATGATTATCTGAAGGATAAATATGTTGTCAAGTTTTTAAGAAATTAAAATTTAATTAAAAAGTGTTTGCAAGTAAAAGTCTCAAAGGTTCAAATCAAGTGCTGATTATTCAAGTCTCCTCAGTTAATACATCTAAATATCTAATATCCAAGGACAGTCTTCCCTGTCCCTATAATCTCGGCTTCTATATATAGTCAAACTTATTTCTAATTATTATAATAAAACAATTCCTTCACTCTAATCCAGCTATTCTTTATATTAAATGACAGGGTTGGTTGGATAAGATACACTGTGTGCTTTTAAAAAGTTAAAATTTGAGATCCTGCCTCACAATATTGATAAGAAACTCTCTACCAGGCTGATGATCTTACAAATAACTATAAAAAGCAACTATCTGAAGCACTGGGTAGCATCCAAAAGAAGAAAGAAGCTAGAGCCAACACTTGGGGGAAAAACACCGCAATAAGAAAGTTCCCATTTTATCAGCTTCATTTCTGAGTATAAGTCCATGTCTGTACCATGCAAAACAACTATAATTCCAACAAAAAAAACTTCTGGACTGAAAAACCAGAAAAGACTCAGGGCATACTCTACAAAAGAAAAACAAAAGGGGAATTTTGGAAAGGAGTCAGAGGAAGGAGCTAAAATTCTTTATGTCAACTCTATTCAAATCTCTGGCCAAACCCTATATTGTGTAAAATAGCTGAGGACCAAACAAAAAAAATTAATTAAAATTTCAACTGCCACCCCAAAACACAGAATTATTACAATTTTAATTTACAGTGGTCCCTCGTCTATCGTGGGGGTCAGGTTCCTGATCCCGAACCCCTGGCAATAGGCGAAAATCCACAAAGTTGCCACCTTCTAGTTATTTTATTATTTATATATATATTTTAAGATTGTATAAACCCTTCCTACACTCTTATAAACCTTTCTCACACTTATTTTGCTTATTTTACCACAAAAATAATTAATAAATATACAAAATTACCTATGTTCCGCAATATCTGCAATATAGTGAAAAATCCGCGATACAAAATTAGATATATACAATTTAAAAATCCCAATACAGTGAGACTGCAGAAAGTGAATTGCAATATGGTGAGGGATGACTGTAACTAAGTTAATTTCTGCTAAACCAAACAAGTAAAGAAAAAACAATATTCTTCAGAGGAATATAACAGAATCCAGAGTATTCAAAACATGACATTCACTATGTCCATGATAAAATCCTAAATCAGTAAATATACAACAAAACATTAAAAATGGGATCTATTATTGCCTGACCACACAGTGGCGCAGTAGATAGAGCATAGAACTGGGGCGCAGAGGACCCAGGTTCGAGACCCCAAGGTAGCCAGCTTGAGCACGGGTTCATCTGGTTTGAGCAAAAGCTCGCCAGCTTGGACCCAAGGTTGCTGGCTCGAGCAAGGGGTTTCTCAGTCTGCTGAGGGCCTGCGGTCAAGGCATAAATGAGAGAGCAATCAATGAACAACTAAGGTGTCGCAACAAAAAACTGATGATTGATACTTCTCATCTCTCTCTGTTCCTGTCTGTCTGTCCCTGTCTATCCCTCTCTCTGACTCTCTCTCTGTCCCTGTAAAAAAAAACAAAAAAAACACAAATGGGATCTATTTTCAAGAAAATAGTCAATAGAGATTAAGCTTAAGACAAATCAGATGTTGGAATTAGAAAGCTAATATTTTAAAGTAGTAAGGATAACTATGCTTGCAATAAATATAGAGCTAAGTGCTGGTCAGTTGGCTCAATGGTAGTGTGTCAGCCCGGCATGTGGAAGTCTTGAATCTGACTTCTGGCGAGGACACACAGGAGAAACGCCCATCTGCTTCTCCACCCTCCCCCTCTCCTTTCTCTCTGTTTCTCTCTTCCCCTCCTGCAGCCAAGGCTCCACTGGAGCAAAGTTGGCCTGGCGCTGAGGATGGCTCCGTGGCCTCTGCCTCAGGCGCTAGAATGGCTCTGGTTGCAATGGAGCAACACCCCAGATGGGCGGAGCATCGCCTCCTAGTGGACATGCCGGGTGGATCTCGGTCAGGCACATGCGGGAGTCTGTTTCTCTGCCTCCCTGCTTATCACTTCAGAAAAACAATAGATAGATAGATAGATAGATGATAGATAGATAGATAGATAGATAGATAGATAGATAGATAAGAAACAAAAAAACTAGAAAATTTTAGTCAATTGAAAGTACCCAATTTGAAGAACTAGGAAGAAAATGGTTGTTAATAAGAAAAGAAAAACAGATCCTCTGTTATCTGTGTGACAATATTTAAATATGTCCAACATATTTATTTAAACCCAGTAGAAAAAATAATGAAACAGAAAGCAAAAATTTTAAGTAGTGGTTAAAATTTCCCAATTTATTGAAAGACAAATGTATAGGTTTTAGAAGTTCAGTTAAGTCCAAGGTAAATATAAAGATCATAACTAGTAACACCGTGGTCAAACTGATGAAACAAAATATAGAGAAATCTTGAAAGTATTCAGGGAAAAAGAAACCAACACATTACATGTTGGAGGGCAATGATATGCACTACTGCTGGCTTCTCATCAGAAACAAGGCAGATCAGAAAACACTGGAGCAAAATTGTTAACATGGTGAAAGAAAAAAAAAAAATCACAAAATTTTATACCACCAAAAATTAAAGCAAAATTAAAACATTTTTGAAATTAAAAAAGAGTAAAACATAATCATCAACTGATCTGTATCAGAGTAGATACCAAAGTAAGTTTTTCAGGCTGAAGAAAATAATTACAGATAGAAATCTGGATTTTTAGGAAGGAATGAATACCACTAGAAATGTTAAATATATAAATAAATATAAAAACTACTCCCCTTAAGTTATTTAAAATACATATGAATATATGCTTAAAGTAAAACTTACAATGTCTTGCTAAAGGGTTATAATGAAGGTAGACATAATATATACTGTACAAGTCTATAAAACAAAGTATGGGGCAGGTAAATGGACCTATACAGTTTTAAGATTTCTACATTTCATACAAATGATGAAACATTAACTTTAAATACACTGAAATGACAAGGGCATACAAGAAATGCTTAGAGCAACCACTTAAAGAAAAAATGCAAGTAAGTGTAGCTAAAAATAAAACTATAGAGAATTCTTAAAAACATGCATTAATTCAAAAGGAGGTTGAAAAGAGCATACCAAGGAACAACAAATTGAAAACAAAGGATCAAATATAAAACAAACAAACAAATGGTTGACTTAAATCCAAACATATCAATAAATTCATAAAGTACTAATGGACTAAATACTTTAATTAAAAAACAGAACTTATCCAAATGAATTTATAAACCATGCACAACTATCTGCTGTCTACAGATATATAGTCATAGATAGGTGGAAAGTAAATGGCTAAAAATTAGATATATCATGCAAACAGTAAATATAGAAAGACTGGAAAGAATGAATGAATATATTAATATCAGATAAACTAGGCTTCTGAAACTAAGAGTGTCAGCCAAAATAAAAATGGGTATTTCATGAGGATC
This sequence comes from Rhynchonycteris naso, assembly GCA_037038555.1. Classification (NCBI taxonomy): domain Eukaryota; kingdom Metazoa; phylum Chordata; class Mammalia; order Chiroptera; family Emballonuridae; genus Rhynchonycteris; species Rhynchonycteris naso. Next base: position 179,761,269 of record CM072995.1, on the reverse strand, counting down.
AAAGGGTCAAATCATAACAAAATCACATAAAATATATGTTATCTGACTACAACAGAATTAAATTAGAATTCAACAACAATAAAATATCTAAAAAAATACCAAATATATAAAATTTAAATAATACATTTCTAAATAATTCATGGAACAGTAAGAAATCATAAGAAAAATTTAAAAAATTTAAAACTAAATGACAAAAAAACAACATAGAAAAATTTGTGGGATGCAGCCATGTTTAGAAGGGAAATTTATAGCTTTAAATGTTTGTATTAGAAAGGAAGAAGGGTCTAAAATCAATTACCTTAAGAAGCTAAAAGAGCAAAATAAACATAAAGTAGAAGGGAAGAGAACATTAAAGAGTAAAAATCAATGGAATAGAAAGCAATAAAGAAATACAAAGCCAAAATCTGGTTCTCTGAGAATATCAACAAATTTGGTAAATCCCTAGCTACACTGATCAAGCAAAAGAGAAAAGAACAAACACAAATTATCAAAAATTAAAATGTGGGTGATAGAAAAATCACATGAACCCGGAAGGCCTGGGTACTTGGGAACATTGATCTTGAAAAGAATTACATGGGTTTCAGTGGTAGTAACATCTGTCCTCTTTCATCCCTAACTTGTTCACTCAGTAAATGAAGAATAATATGATCACAAACTTTTATATATTAATATATATGCTATTCTGAGAGGTTACAATATTTATTACTAGGAATGTCAATATAAGCTTATTATCTTAATTTACAAAAAATTAAATTTCTATAATTTTTCTTTCAAGTTTGACTACTCCATCTCTTAATTTTCACACATGATTTCTTTCCACATAAAATAAAGTTTTAATACACATAAAAACAAATTCATACAGACAACAGAATGGTGGTTACCAGAAGACAGAAGGGGTTGGGGAAAGACAAAAAGGATAAAAGGTGTCAAATATATGGTGACAGATGGAGACTAGATTTCAGGTGGTGAGCACATTAACAAAGTATACAGAAGTCTTATTACAAAGTTGTACACCTGAAATTTATATAATGTTATTAACCATTGTTATCCCAATAAAGTAATTTAAAATTAAATTTTAATTTATCATAAAAATTTATTGCCGCCACAACTGTTACCTAACTCATTTATAATAATATCTTCTATTGTATGTATATATTTAACAGATTATTCTAAAACCTTTGAAAAACAGTCAGGATTTAAAGTTTTCTGATTAAAAGAAAGTAATAATAATAAAAATAAAGGCGGGTCATTTTTGTGATAACCTCAGCTACTACATACAAATTATGTGTATATATACAATTCAATTCATTATCTTAATTTAGTTCTAAATTGTTTAGGAACAAAATATGATTCTGGAAATTAGTTTTCACTCAACTAGTCAACAAACTCAAAGAGCTTTTTTGAAAAAATAATAAATCTTTAATGAAGCTCATTTTTGGCAGCTAGTCCTTTTCTTTTTTTAATTGTTGGACAAAATGTGCAACCATTCGTGGGTTACAGATAAAATGGATTTTGGTGAAATTCATGTTTTTACTGTATCTTAAAATTGAGATGTATCGTTTATTAATATACTGAAAGTTATAGAAATACTGTGTTAAAAAGTAATAGTTCTTCATATCATGGTGCCCTCAAACAAGTTCTTTCCTCTCTGGGCATCTGTTTCCTTGCCCACAAAAGGAGAGTAAAAACTATTTTTTAGGGTTACTGCAAGGATTAAATAATAGTACCTGATTAAATTGTGACCTAGCAGACAAGTGATTTAGGAGGAGGCAGCCACAGAGGAAGAAGTTACTGAGGAAGGTGCTGACCTGAATGAATGAGTAAAATCTGAATCAGTGGCATATAAAATATGTCTCCCTCAATCCACAGCTAATACAGTAAAGAGCAGCATTCTAATTTTGACAGACCTTTCAAAACTTAAGGCTGGCATAAAGGTTGCTCAAGTTTTAATTTTCAGTATTTTTTTCTTTCGTATAGAAAGGTAAATAATTATATTCTTGGCTAATGACCCATCTCTCCTCTACAGGAAAACCCTCAGCAGCCAAGTACATGATCTTCACTAGTTTCCATTTCACAGAAAAATCTTATCATTTATTATCCAAACCTTTGGAGAATAAAAGGGCAGATTTCTTAGGTCAACTAGGGAATTATAACATAAGAAAAACAGGCCTAAATTGGTACTGTCCCACAAAAACCAGCAGTATGATTACTCTATCACATATCATAGCAAAGGCTGACACTGAAATTAGGACCCTTCTATCAATTACTATCTTTCCTGCCCTCCGCATAGCACCAATTTTCTATCTTTAATCTTCCCAACTTATCCAATTCATGAAATAATCAAATACCTCCAAACTGACCTCATGGTTTTCCCTAACACAAAGATTCCACTGCCTGACCAGGTGGTGGCGCAGTGGACAGAGCGTTGGACTGGGATGTGGAGGACCCAGGTTCGAGACCTCAAGGTCGCCAGCTTGAGTGCAGGCTCATCTGGTTTGAGCAAAAGCTCGCCAGCTTGGACCCAAGGTTGCTGGCTCCAGAAAGGGGTTACTCAGTCTGCTGAAGGCCTGCAGTCAAGGCACATATGAGAAAGCAATCAATGAACAACTAAGATGTTGCAATGGCAACAAAAAACTTTTGATTGATGCTTCTCATCTCTCTCCGTTCCTGTCTGTCTCTATCTCTCTGACTCTCTCTCTGTAAAAAAAAAGATTCCACTCTAGAAAATAAATGCCTGCCTTCTCCAAAAAGATCTTGCTCATTATTCACCAAATGCTTCATACAAGCAAGTCAATGCTATTCTCAAATATTCTCCTAAAAATGCTGCTGGTGTGGCTCAATGAACTCTGAGAGAAATAGCAGATATGTAAGTTAAGTCATCCATTATATAAAATTTAAAGAACATAATAAGTTTTAAAATATCACAGTATGCAGTACAAACTACTGGGTCACTCTCCCCAATATGTTAATATTTACTACACGTATTGATCGACTTATGACCTATGCAACTTACAACCATTCAACTTTACGACCACAATCACTAGCCACGACTGCTCCGCATCTGGAGCAGTTTTTGTATGTGCCTGTATTTTGTAATTTTGTATGTTTTGCAAATATTAAACCAGTTGTACTGGTAATGCAGTGTTTTACTTAAACCTGACGAATATAAAAATAAGAAACAAAATGGTGTAGAGATGATACAAATAGCATAAAATTAACAAAGAAAATTATTATATATAACAATAATGAAAGAAAATTATGATAAAATATGACTTAAAGATTTTTATAACATCATTTCACAGTACTGTACATATAGCCTACTCAACTTACGACCAAATCATGTTACGACCGCCTTGTCGGAACCAATCCTGGTCGTAAGTCGAGCACTAGCTGTATTTTAATCCTGATATTATAGGCCTCTTAATCTTGCTATAGGCTACAAGAAGAAATAAAGAGTGACTGAAAAGAATGCATGGGGAAAAGAAATTAAATCAAAACATAGGCAAAACAATATTAACAGCTATTATAAAGGACCAGAAAATCACTAATAAAAATCAATTAAGCTACTGACTTTGTTGTTGTCATGAGAATTACTTTACAAAATTCTGAGTAAAGCTCATATCCTAGACACATGAACAATATCATTTACTTTACTAAGTAACTTTTAATTAGTTATTTGAAGAATCTTCATCAAGAAGTATCAGATCAGAGTGAAGATAGTCCTACCCTGACCAAAGACAAAAAAATAAAAATCAGAGAAACTATATAAATTTAAGATGTGAATTTATTTCTTGTTCCTTAAATAAATACCCTTCTGATAAATCACTCTAGAAGTCTCTAGAGTACAAAAGCCAATATAGAGATATATTATAAGCAAAGAAACATTTGATAAAAAATGTGACACTCTAGAACACACAATATATAAGCCATAAGTGGACAGCAAGATGTGCTATTATACCAGCTAAATGTTTTCAATATCTACAAATAGGAAGAATCACCACAAACCCTTACATAAAATGAATTACTGCCCTCAAGAATCAATTTGTCAAATTTCTTACTTGGCTAATAAGTTCTAAACACATGCAATCAAAACAAATATCCTAATATTTTATTTTTAAAAAAATATAATACTTCAAATAGACTCTTAAAAGTAGAGTCCTACAGAAAAGAAAAGCTGTATTTGCTATAAAACAAAACTGTCACAAAAATTAAATTTAAATATTATACATGGAATAAACTAACACAGATTACATGTCAGGATGACATTTTGAACATAAACATCTACTTTCATCCTCAACAATATCTAACTAAAATCATTAATGAGGGGAATTTTTTAAAAGAACCTATACTCTATGAAAGCGATAATCTTTTAAAAGGGAAGTGTCCATTGATGGTGAAAGAAAACTAGAAAACAAAGTACTGAAGCTCAGGGCTCTATAAAAACAAGATAGCATCAAAGTTTTTTAAAAACAGATCTATCTTTCCCCATAAAGTTCCCTATTTTAAAGAAACTTCAATTCACTGTATTAGTAAACCTTGTAAGTCACACAAAACCTTGAGTCCATCCATAAAACTGTCTGTTATTGCTGATTCAGGAAAATCCTTCACATTATCATGAACAACAACAAAAATGAATCCAACATCCATGCAAAGCAACTCAAAGAAAAAAATTAGAATCAAACTTCTCAAGTGATACAAATATGCCCAACTAAAAAAAACCCATAAAGCAGAGACCCTAACACAACACTTCAACATTAAATACAGAATAAAATAAGAGACATAGATGTTAATGATAAAAGATGCAAGAAAAATAAACATTTAATGAATAAAATTAGTAGAATCAGAAAATGTAAAGAAAGATGAGAAAGAAAACGGGCATCCAACCTGAGATTCCAGAAGAAAAAACAGAATTATAATCATAGTCCAAGAACACTTTTGTAACTAAAAGAATCTACACGTACAAAAGGTCCATCGTGTGTATAGAGAAATGTATTACCATAGTCAACTCTGAGATATATGCTGATCAAGTTCATATGTACAGAAATGATAAAAGAATACTCTGATCAAGTCACCAATAAAGGAAGTCAAGTTTGCATTAGTCTTCTAAACTACAACATACAGAGCAAAACAAAACGTTAATTTTCCTTGAGGAGCTTAAGGGGGAAAAAGATGTTCACAATGGTACATTTTCTCAAGCTATCCTTCAGGCTTCAAAGCTATAAGAAACAAAAGTGATGGAAGTACTAATTTATGTTAGATTCTAACAAGTCAAGGACATGCTGTAATTTCTAGGTTAAGCATGTAAATTAGAATATTAAAAATGTTTAACAAGCTAATATAAAAGAAAATGAAATATAATTAACCAAAGGAGAAAGTAGAAAAATTGAACTGGCCAAGTAAGAAAAACAGAATAAAATGGGAGACCTAAGCCCAAATATAACTGTTATCAATAAACATAAACTAAATAATGCAACTGAAATAAAAAAGACTCTCAGACTGAAAAAAGCAAACTACAGATGGCTTTCAAAATGAACATGTTAAATATAAAAACTAAGAAAATTTTAAAGTAAAGAAATGGAAAGATATATGCAAACACTAACAAAAAGAAAGATGAAATTATGTCAATATCAGACAAAGCACACCTCAAAGTAAGAAACATTTCTAGAAATAGAGACATTTCATGATGATAAGATGACTCCAGAAAGAATATAAGGCAATTCTGAATTTGCATACTTTTAATAACAGAGCCTCAAAATATATAAAGCAAAAGCTGACAGAACTTGAAATTAAACAGAAGGATTTGCCTGTGAACTCTTGCAGTAACTGATAAAATAAGCAGGATTTAAGAAGGGAAAAAAAGTGAAGACACAGAAGATTTGAAGAAGTGATTAAATTTGCCTAATTAACTATATCCCAAAACTGTGTGATACTCATTTTTATAACTTGTATCTGTAATACTTTCTAAAATATACCCTATGATAGAAAATAAAACTAATTTCAACACACTTCAAAGATGAAAGCTATTCAGAGAATGTTCTTTGACTACCGCAGAATTAAGTAAGAAAAAGACAACTAGAAAGGCAAAAAATGTTTTAGAATTAAGTAATGTATTTCAACATAACCTATGGGAAAGATAAACTCACAATTAATATTATAAAATTTGGGCTGAATGGAAACTAAAAATGGGTGGTCTATAGTTAAAGCAGAGTAAAGGGGAAATTTATAACATTAAATACATATATTAAAAAAGAATAAAAACTAAAATAAATGATCTAAGTATCCATATATCAAGGATTTAGAAAAAAGAACAGAAAATTACATTCACAGAAAGTAAAGGGAAGGAAATAAAGAAAAAAAGCAAAAATAAATCAATCAGAAGATTAAGAAAAAGATGAATCTTTGAAAAGAGTAATAAAGTTTATAAACCCTTGGTAGAAATGATGAGGAAAAATAGAGAAATTACAGATAAAATAATAAATGCTGTAATTAAATGGCCTTTGGCCCAAAGGAGTTAAAGGCTGTGAGAAGAGCCCTCCCATGAACAACTAGAAAAACCAACAAATTGTATGAAACAACTATTGCAGATATTAGACAACAAACAGCACAGAACCATGATTTCCCCAAGAAAAGGGAAACTAATAAGAGATCCTAGGACTGTGCCAGCTTACTGCCGTGAGGAAGTTTACAGCTGCAAAGAAAGGAAAGGAAGCCCAAACAGAACCTTGCAGACTTGCTGAGTTGAGATACAGACCTTCAAGGACACCAAAGTGGCTAGAATTTATAAGACATTAGATCAAAGAAAAGGAAGTTGGACAGAGAGAGGATTCTAGAAATCTGCAATGAGCTCCCCTAGATCATCTGACAAATGCTAATCCATAAATATCTGTGTGAGGAGAAAGTCCATGGGACCAAGTAAAAATACACTGGAAAGTAATAGAAACCCTGAATATCCCACAGGACAAATAGTGCCCCACTAACCTGTGTGGAGGCACCCGGTACGTAAGACATTATATAGAATCAAGTATTGATACTGAAGCTAAATTAGACACAGAGCAAAGGCATTTGAGACTCATCCTAACAAATCTTAAAAGTAAGCCTTCATATTAGCAAAATACTACCTGGTGAAGTTAGATCACGGCAACATGAAAGATTTGTTAAACAATTCTGTTTTTAATGGATGCTTAAAATTTTTAAATCAGAAGCTAAAAAAATTATTTGAAACTTTATGTATAAATAAATCTGTCATCTGAAACTCACCATAAAATGGTTTTTCAACACAATCCACATAAACTAATTGACAGAGAGTATGTGAAACCTTACAAAATTAAAGATTATTTTAAAATACACCCAACAATAACAATGCTATTTCTTTGCACACTTTAAATTTTAACTAAGGTAAATTAAGGGGGTTAATATTCTTCAGCTTTGTCTACTAACTGACCTTACATCTGTCTTAAGAGAAATCTGTCTAGATCAGTCTAGTTGCCATGTGTTCAAAACTACAGAATGAAGGTCAACTGTCCTCACTAGGGGCAGATGATCAAGTTTCTGGAGATCCAAATGTTTGTAAACATCTTTTATATATTATTGAAGTAGTAATTCCCTAGGTATAAGTGTCCCACTGAAATAATTCTTTTTTCCCCCCCACAGGGACAGAGAGAGAGTCAGAGAGAGGGATAGATAGGGACAGACAGGAACAGAGAGAGATGAGAAGCATCAATCATCAGTTTTTCGTTGCAACACCTTAGTTGTTCATTGATTGCTTTCTCACATGTGCCTTGACCATGGGCCTTCAGCAGACCGAGTAACCCCTTGCTCAAGCCAGCGACCTTGGGTCCAAGCTGGTGAGCTTTTTGCTCAAGCCAGATGAGCCTGCGCTCAAGCTGGCAACCTCGGGGTCTCAAACCTGGGTCCTCTGCATCCCAGTCCGACGCTCTATCCACTGCGCCACCACCTGGTTAGGCCCACTGAAATATTTCTAATCAATATTCCAGATACCTTTACTTAGACTTATAACTAACATCAAGTTTTACAACTCAGTTATCAAAATTCAAAGGTGGTAAATAAAAATCAAAACCAATCTTTCACTTTCCATGATAGCTAATGCTCTAAAATATGTATGCATAATAACATACTTGCTTAGTATTATCTCTTATCTAGCAATATTACAGGGCATAACATTTAGCCCTACTATTACTAAAGATCTATGTGCTAAGAGGCATGTTAGCTGTATTTCTCTTTTCTTACCTTTTTAAATTTTCTTAAGTATTTAAACATATAATTGTTATTGTCATCTCCTTTTGGTATTTTGGGAGATTTTCTTCTCACTTTGGGATGAAGCAGAATTGGGGTGTTTTCTGGTTTGGTTTGGTTTTCCTTTTGAGGGAAATGAACTCTTAAAAGTTCAAAGGTCACAGAGTCAATGTGTGATAGAGCTGAAATTTGAACCCAGGTTTGTCCACAGCCTTTCAACTATAGCACACTGCCAATAAGATCTGATTGCAGTATCATTTTCAAATAAAATCTATAAAACAAAAAATAAATATCTATACAGACTCATTTCTGAATTATTTTCAAAAGATTTACCACCACCTATTGCAGGTAGATCCAACCAAGAATGTATCTTGGAATTCTCATCACATCAATATTTAAAAATTCCCAATCACCACCTCCAGTCACCGCATTTTGAAAATATTAAAGGTGGAATTGGGAAGAGGGAAAAAAGCAAAAGAGAAATGCAGAATGCCAGTGCCTCCCCCCTAAAAAAGCATATAATCCACCCACTATGCCAAAGGTTAAGTCATTTAGTCAAGTTCAAAGATCTTCAAAGACTTCTTAGATCCAGATAAGCCCATATGTTACCAAAATTCTGTGAAAAAGCCATTACTTTCCAATCTGCTTCTCATGTTTAAGGTTCAGAACACACAGATGCTTGGCATCACTCATCAGTCTTCCTAAATTTTCACACCAGATAATCAAGGTCCACCAATAACCTTCCTATCTAAAAATCCTAGAAATGTCTTTATTCCATCAATGGTTGGCTAACTTGTTAAATCTGAAAGTAACCATAAAAGACTATTCAATTACTGTACAATAAGTGTTAATTTGCTAATTTCTTCACAGGTAATCAATTAAAATGTAAAATATTGGATAAAATTAGTTGCACTAAATTTAACAGCTGCTCCATAAGAATAATTAGTTTCACAAGGGCCATATGTATTCTGAACAGAGACGTAGTTGAAACAAATAGATTTTAAGCAAGTTTGAGCAAAATCTGCATTTAATTAGCAGGTGGGCACTACAACTGCATAATGTTTTTATACATTTATATTTATGAAGTGACAGAAGATCTAAAGGCTTTTTAAAATGGCGTTTATTGTTTGAATGGGAACTGTTTTGCTGCATGCTAAAGTGATTTAAATCCTTATAGCTCTGCTTTGAAAAAAAATCATAAATGGTGAAAGAAAACATGTGGAAAACTGTAAAACTAGAAAGAATTTGCGACAAAAAACAGATACACATACCATAACTAAAAGGAAACTACACTTAATTAAATGTACACTACATCTGGAATATCAGCCTAATAAAATGTGAAACTATTAATTTTCATTGTTCTAAAGGAAATGAGGTCAGTGTCATTTAATAATTCCTCCAATTACATTGGACTAACTCATTGAACTATATGTTCTGGATACCATCTAATCTTAAAATGCTATATACTTTACAATATCCTTAAGTTAAACTTTTTAAATAAAGGCATTTAAATTACAAAGAAGTAAAAAAAATAAAATCAGCAAATAAAATTCTTCAGCAGCTGGTAGCTACTGGCATATTTTAAACTTTACAACTTTTGGATGAGATTTTTCATGAATGTCCATAATAAGTATGAGCTCACACTTGATAGTTCTAATTAGCACTAAAATCACCACTTTAAATATAGAAGTAGAATACATAATTTTAAAAACTAAAATGATGTTTACCTGGCCAATAATTTCATTAGTAGGCTATACTATTTTAATTTTTAAATATATAAAAAATAAATCAGTTTTTCAGAGGTAAAATGTTTTAAGAAGTTCTTAATAAATAGAGCAATAGCATTTGTAAGAGAAAATTATAATTTTCCAAAATAAAATAAAACGAAGCAAATTCCTGTTTGTCTGTATGTTTTGGGGAGATTTAGAGAGGAGAATGCTTATCAACCAAGTGAAGCAGTACCTTAAAATTTTAGTATTTCTCCTCAAAGTTAAATAATGTACTTAAGTATCAAAGACATTAAACTTAAATGTTTATTTAAATAATAAGGTGCAAATGTACAGAGAAACTTAAATTATTAAGCAACAATATTTATTCTGACATCCTATTTTTGAAAATAAAGATCATCAACATACTTTCTAATTCGTAAAACTTAAATCTGTACATGAAAATTTATGAGTTCATGAAATCGTTGAATCAAAAAAAATTTTAAGCAACAAATGATTGTAAAATCAAACTGATTACTTTATTGTTGTATAACCATTAATAATTATTTCATATTCAAAAATAAGAGAAAAATACAGATCACTGTGCCCCAAATTATTAAAAGTTGGTTTAATTAAAAATCATTTTTTAAATTCATAATAGATAAAAACTAAAGGGAGCTAAAATCTTAATATCTATTAATTATATAGCAAATTCTATGATTATAAAGCTGGAAGAAAAACTTAAGACTCGAAACAAATCTAAAGTTATTTTATACTAAAAATGGTTTAAAACTATTAATTTTAAAAAGCCTCAAGTAACATGCCACAAGATTTATTTCAATGCTTAAGTAACTTAAATGGACAAACCAAGAGTTTACAGATCAGATTGCATTATGCTGCCTTTAAGTAAGATTTTCAATTCCCTTATTTTTTTGCTGCTCTCACAAATCTGTGAACAAGTTCTAAATTGTTTATGACAACATTTTAAGCATCCAGAAAAGGTTTTAATAGTAATAAAGAAAATCAGAGAAAGCTAGAAGCCTAGGACATGAAACTTATATCAATGGTCAGCATATTTTATAAATGAAAAACAGGATCAGGTACACCCAGCATTACTGTGTATTGTATTGAGTTTAAGAGAGAATACTTGAAATGGAGGCGTATGTTAGTTTATTTCTTGATTTGGTGTGAGTAATTAAAAAATAATCCCAGTGGTTTTTGGACTATACAAAAAGAGAGTTATGTCTTTAAGGTCTTGTTCCAAACTAGAGGAAACTAAGATCATCTTAAACAGTTAACTGAAAATTCAAAAATCATACTTTTCCCCTTGTTTTCCCCCGACTCTTTACCTTGCATGCTGTCAGAGTGATCCAAATGTACCCCAAATTCAAGTTCTGGAGACAGTATAAATACAGTATACTGCTGGAAACAGCGTCAGCAAGTAAAGAAAGTAACATTAAAGAAGGACCTTACCTCAAAAGCACCTAGAGTGTGTGGATTTTTATCAACATTAAAAATAATCTTTAAGCTCATATTCAAACTTACAAATTATCATTTCACTTTTTACTTTTGATATAACTCCTTTTTTTAAAGTCCTTCATAAAAATAAATAACATATATTTAATTATGTCTATTTTAAGCGGCTATTTTCCATTTTTAACAAGACAAACAAAACCATAGCTTTCTAACTAAGTCAATACTATAATGAATGCTTATAAGTTCACTAGAAGATAAATTTACACAGATAATACAAAGGTACTTCTTTTTTTAACCATCATTCATTTCCCTTTCACTACTAATTAAGGGAAGAAGAGGTTACAGATTTTTAAAAATAACCATGCAAGTCTCATTTACTTTAACTTGGTGTGGAAAAAATAAGAATGTTAAAACCCAGTTTATTCTTTTGAAAATAAGATAATAAAAACCAGTTTATCCTCTTGAAAAGTATTTTGTAAATCCTCAAATTATCACCCAGAGCTTTCCTTACAGATAATTAAATAGAAAGTAAGTTACTTTCTCATTAAATCACATTTATCTGTATTAATACATATTATAGTAGAAGAAATGTTAGGACTGGAACAGTGACAATTGACAAACTGATAATGAAGAATACAAGATAAACTTTAATATAAGACATTGGAAACTATCAAATCAGGATAGTGTGGGACCATATAGCCTACTATTCAAAAATGCACTTTATAGCATTACTATACAGCTCAGTATACCAGGCCATAAAGTACAGCATATTCATAAAGGTCTCAAGTCATTAACAAAAACAGAATACAACTGGACTTGAAGTTCCTTTAAAGAAATAAACTAAAACTGCCTCTCATGAAAAAAAGAAACCTATAAATATAATCTATGCTGAAATACATATTCTTTAAGAGAGGAATAATCGTTATTTAAAACATATTAAATGAAAAAAATTCTAATCTTTCCTTGAACATAAAGCACTCAATCTGAGCAAAACAGGCTTAAAAAAATGTTCAAAAAATTCTCAAAGTACTTTCCATTAACACTTAGCCTATAACATTAACTCTGGGAGTTTGAGGATATCTAAGACTGCCTTAAGTACTATACTCATTTGGGGTCTAAGTAAGCCTAAGTACAGAATATCAAGAAAAAATCTGCTGTGAAGGGAAAAACAAAGTTTGTAATCTCAGACTTCCTCACAAGCTAATAATGAACCCCAGGAAGGGAGTTTCCCCAGCACCCTAAGAAAAGGTACTTAAAAATTAGCTTATGTTCCCTAAGTGTCAGTTATATATTTCACATTATGAACTTTATAAGTGACTTTTGATTAACTTACAAAATTCAGGTGACAGAAACACACCAGACATTTTATTGCCTATTCCCTTTGCACAGACTATTATCCCTGTATTAACCACTATTCTCCAGACATCTCAGACTCCCTCAAATTCCTTCAAATCGATGCCCAAATACCATCCTTTCATTAGGCTCTATTACTTTCACTCCGTTAAATACTGAAACCTTACCTCTCCCCTGGCTTCCACAATTCCCAAAGCCCTATACCTTATTCTAGTTTTCTTTTATTAACTGAATTAAAACTAAATTCTATATAATTTATTTTTATATTTATTTTTATCGATTGTCCTCTTTGCTAGAACGTAAGCTTTACTAAGGCAATTTCTTTTAACTGACATATCCCAGAACTTGCCTGTCACCAAGACTCAAAAACATATATTAAAAACAAATAAATACAAGACCCTAGCGAGTGGATCAGCGGTAGAGCATCAGCCACACGTGTGGAAGTCCCGAGTTCGATTCCTGGCCAGGGCACACAGGAGAGGCAGCCATCTTCTTCTCAACCCTTCCCCCTCTACTTTCTCTCTATCTCTCTCTCTTCCCCTCCTTCACCCAAGGCACCATTGGAGCAAAAGTGGCCGGGGCACTGAGGATGGCTCCATGGTTTCTGCCTCAGGCTCTAGAATGGCTCTGGTTGCAAGAGCAATGCCCCAGATGGGTAGAGCATTGCCCCCTAGTGGGCATGCGGGTAGATCACAGAGGGGCACATGCAGGAGTCTGTCTCTCTGCCTCCCTGCTCATTTCAGAAAAATACAAAAAACCAAAAAAACAAAAAAGTAAATAAATACATAAATAAACATACTACGTTCTCATTTTTCTATCTTCTAATCTTAGTCTTAAATGATTATTTAATATTTCCTTAATAAATTCATCCAAATATGTATCTAATTTGCTTTTTCATTTATCTAAATTATCTTAATATTAAAAATTAATGAGATTTCTCTTCTAATAAAATGGCATATATATAATTAACAGATAAATTACAATAACACCATAAACTTTTTTGTTCAAGTTTACATTGTTTTGTATCTCTCACAATGGTAACACCTAAGGAAACTCAAAGAAAATTTCAATAAAGTGAAACGTTTTATCATTAGTTTTTTAATAAAATAACTTTCCAATTTTATGCAAGAATTTAAGAAAGTAATCCAGCCCACAAAAACCATAATCTGAAGTATTTTCTCAACATTGTAAACACTCTGCCCTCACACCCTCCAAAATACTCTCTCACTTCCCCAGACGACAGAAATTTCTCTCATGTAGCCAGCATTCCGACTCTAAGCAGTCCATATTATGAAGTTCCAAGAATTCTTTTATTATTCTTACTATGCTACCAAGTGAATTTTGCTCTTTTTTTCCTTAGAGCCCTAAATAACATCTAATCCTTCTCAATACAGTTTCAGAAAAGCTTTCAGAAACTTTCAGGGACCTAAAAATGTTTTCCCTGATCATCTAGTTAAGTGATTCCTAACTATGACATCTCTTTCATCACCTGAGAATCTGTTACAACTATATAGTAATCCCACTTCTGGGAGTACATCCAAAGAATCCTGAAATACCAATTCAAGAGAAGATATGCACCTCTAGTTCATGGCAGCATTGTTTACAATAGCCGCAATCTGGGAACAAGCCAAGTGCACATCAGCGGACAAGTGGATAAAAAAGCTGTGGTACATTTACACAGTGAAATATTACTTGGCTGTAAAAAAATAAGGAAATCTTACCTTCTGCAATAGCATGTATGCCCTGGAGATTATTATGCTAAGTGAAAGAAGCCAAAGACAAATGCCATGTACCTCACTTATATGCAAAATCTAATGAACAGAAGAAACTAATCAATAAAATAGAAACAGATACATGGCTACATAAAACAGACTAACAGCTCTAAAAGGGGAGGGTGGTTGGAAGGGGGCTAAATGAAAAGAGATCAAGCAAAAAAAAAAAACCCCACACATACATACACAACATACATGTAACACACAGACAGGAACAACAGTCTAAGGATAGAGGGATGGGCAAAGGGGATATAACTGGAGACAGAAAGAGACTTTGCTTTGGGCAACAGGTGCAGATGATGTTTTGTTGATTTGTACACTTGAAACATGTATAGTTTTGTGAACCCATGTCATCCCAATAAATTTAATAAAAAATAAAAACAAAAATATACATATGGCAAAATGAACTTTCACCTCTTAGGAGAAAAAGTTTTGAGATATAGTTATTCCCAAAGAGTTCCCAGACTTAATATCAAAACACAACCCATGAGAGAAAACATTGATAAACTGGACTTCATCAAAATTGAAAATCAGTTCTGCCTGACCGGGCGGAGGCGCAGTGGATAGAGCGTCAGAATAGGATGAGGAAGACCCAGGTTTGAGACCCCGAGCTCGCCACCTTGAACACGGGCTCATCTGGCTTGAGCAAAAAGCTCGCCAGCTTGGACCCAAGGTCACTGGCTCCAGCAAGGGGTTGCTCGGTCTGCTGAAGGCCCACGGTCAAGGCACATGTGAGAAAGCAATCAATGAACAATTATGATGTCGCAACGGCAACAAAAAGAGACTGATGATTGATGCTTCTCATCTCTCTCCATTCCTGTCTGTCTGTCCCTATCTATCCCTCTCTATGACTCTCTCTGTCTCTGTAAAAAACAAAAAACTAGTTCTGTAAAAGACCCTGTGAAGAGAATGCGAGCACAAGCTGCAGACTGGAGAAAATAATTGCAAAACAAGTATCTGCCAATGAAGTAATATCCAGAATATATAAAGAACTCTAATCACATCAGTTAAAAGAAAACAAAACAAACTTCAAAACTCATCAGTAAAAAGAACAAACAATTCCATTAGGAAAATAAACAGAAAACATTAACAGAAATTTTACCAAAGAGGATATATAAATAACAGATAAACACATGAAAAGATATTCAAATTCCTTAGCCTTAGGGAAATGGAAATATAAATGAACCATAATAATATATCACTATACATCTATCAAAAGGTTTAAAATTTTAAAAATAAAAAGAATATCAAATGCTGGTGAGCATCCAGAGAAGAACCTGACCGGTTCTTATAGTGCTAGTTGAAATGTTAAATGGTACAGCCACTTTGGAAAACAGTTTAGCAGTTTCCTATAAAACTAAACATGCGACTATTATAAACCCAGTAACTGTATTCTGAGGAGTTTATCCCAGAGAAATGAAAATTTGTGTTCACACATAAACCTATACATGAATTATCTTACCAGCTTTTCTCGTAACAGCCAAAACCTGAAAATAACTTAGATATACTTCAGTAGGTGCAAACTATGGTACAACTAAACTATGAAAAGCTACTCAAAATAAAAAGCCCAATTACTAATAACTGCAAAAACTTGGATAAATCTCCAGGGGAATAATGCTGAGTGAAAAAAAGCCAACCCAAAGGTTACAAATTGTAAAATATTATTTATACAATAATATAGCATTTTTAAATGACAAAAATTATAGTAAAGAATAGATTGGTAGTCATGTGTGAAGAAGGGGGTACAAGTAAAAGAGAAGGAAATAGATGCGGTTATACAAAAGTGACATGAAGAATTCTGGTGATATTACAGTTTCCTACTTTGACAGAATCAATGTCAATATTCTGTTGTGATATTGCACTACAGTTTTGCAAGATATTGCTATTGGGGAAACTAAGAAGGGATGCATAGGGGTCTATTATTTCTTACACCTGCATGCAAAGCCACAATTATCTCAAAGTAAAATGTTCAATTTAAAAAATAATATATAGACATATTGTTCTGGAGGTATGCAATTAGAGTAGTTAAATCAATAAGAGGCATAAAATGTAAAAAGAAACCTCTCACTACCTACAGATATTATACTTGAAAAACTCTAAAGGAAAAATATAAAATCAACTGAAACCATTCAAAAAGAATTTCAAGAAGAATTCAGC
Source organism: Rhynchonycteris naso (assembly GCA_037038555.1). NCBI lineage: Eukaryota > Metazoa > Chordata > Mammalia > Chiroptera > Emballonuridae > Rhynchonycteris > Rhynchonycteris naso. The sequence goes on along the minus strand of CM072995.1, from coordinate 179,744,552 downwards.
AAGGGATTGGCTCAATTCATAAAGAAATAAGCAAGGTAAAGCATATAAAATTAGTATTTAAAAATGAATAACATTCACATCCACAAATAACCAGTAAGAAGATATAATGAATAAAAAATCCATTTGCAATAGCAATTTTTAAAAAACTTTAGAGGGGAAAAGACTAAAAACCAATGATTTAAGCACCCATCTAAAAATTTTATTAAAAAATGAACAGTGAATTAAATCCAAAAGAGAAAGAAAATAATAATGCAAACTAAAATTAATTATTAGAAAATAAATAAGAGAAAGGTCAATAAAACTAAAAGTTAAAGCCTGACCTGTGGTGGCACAGTGGATAAAGCATCGACCTGGAATGCTGAGGTCGCCAGTTCGAACCCCTAGACTTGCTTGGTCAAGGCACATATGGGAGTTGATGCTTCCTGCTCCTCCCTTTGTTCTATCTCTTCCTCTCTCCCTCCCTTTCTCTCTCTCTCTCTCTCTCTCACTTTCTCTCTCCTTTCTCTCTAATAAAAATGAATAAATAAAATTTAGAAAAGCCTGACCTGTGGTGGTGCAGTGGATAAAGCGTCGACCTGGGAACACTGAGGTCGCCAGTTCAAAACCCTGCACTGGTCTGGTCAAGGCACATATGGGAGTTGATGCTTCCAGCTCCTCCCCCCTTTCTCTCTTCCTTTCTCTCTCTCTCTCTCACTCTGTGTCTCCTCTCTAAAAAAAAAAAAAAATGAATGAATAAAAAGAATTAAAAAAAAATTTAGAAAAAAACTAAAAGTTAATAGTATGAAAATATTTATTAAATTTATTGGGTGACATTGGTCAATAAAAGTTATTCAGGTTTCAGATGTACAATTCTACAATACATAATCTGTATATTGCATTGGGTGTTCCCCAAGTCAAGTATCCCTCTATCACCTTTGATTCTTGATTCCTTGGTGACACTGATCCAGAAAAATAGAAGTCTCAGATAACTACTATGAGAATTGGAAAAGGGGTCATCAAAACAGCATCTATGATATCAAATATCTAAGAAGGTGTTAGAAATAACTTGCTATAAATTTCAAAAATTAAATAAATGAAAATTTTTGAGAAAGTATACAAGGAAGTTCTTAATACTTTACTTCTTGACCTCAGTAATGTTTAAACAGTTATGTTCTTTCTCTGATAATTCACTGAGCTGAACACTCAAGATTTACGCATTTTATCCATAACACTGGAAACAATTTTATTTTCATTTCCTGTTGCATGAGGTTTTAGAACTGTTTCTATATATTTATGCATTGCTGATTCCAAATCTGAAATCCGTTTCTAGGTGCATGCTCTAGTTTTTATGCAATTTTAATTTCTTTTTGTTACACTTAATAGCATGCACTGGTTTCTAAATTGGAGTTAAAGGGGGAACGACTCTTGGATTGAACATGACCACAAGGTAATTAATGTTTTACAAACTTCACTTTTAAATAATTGTAGTTGTTTTTAAATGTAAAAAATTATGATAAAAACACCATCCTTTTAAGATTGAATTATGATTCCAAATCCAGGCAAATACAACACAAAGAAAAAAAAAATTATTGGCCAATGTCCCTGATGAAATTAGATGCTAAAATTCTCAACAAAATATTAGCAAACCGGATCCAGCAATACATGAATACAATCATACATCATGATCAAGTGGGATTTATTCTGAGGAGGCAAGGATGGTACAACATTCTTAAATCAATTAATGTGATTCACCACATAAACAAAAAGGAGAAAAACCATATGATAATTTCAATAGATTCAGGAAAAGTATTTGATAAAATCCAGCACCCATTTATGATCAAAACTCTAAGCAAAGTGGGAATACAGGGAACATACCTCAACCTGATAAAGGCCATCTATGACAAACCCACAGCAAACATCATAATCAATGGACAAAAATTAAAAGCAATTCCTCTAAAACCAGGAACAAGGCAGTGGTGCCCCTTTCACCACTCTTATTCAACATAGTACTGGAAGTCCTAGCTACAGCAATCAGACAACAAGAAAAAATAAAAGGCATCCAAATTGGAAAGGAAGAAGTAAAACTATCATTATTTGCAGATGATATGATACTGTATATAGAAAACCCTCAAGGCTCAGTCAAAAAACTATTGGACCTAATAAATGAATTCAGCAAGGTGGCAGGATGTAAAATTAACACACAGAAAACACAGGCATTTCTATACAAGAACAATGAAATGTCAGAAAGAGAAATTAAGGAAACAATCCCCTTCACTATTGCAAAAAAAAAAATAAAGTACCTAGGAGTATATTTAACCAAGGAGGTTAAGGACTTGTACTCGGAAAATTATAAAACATTGAGAAAAGAAATCAAGGAAGACACAAACAAGTGGAAGCATATACCGTGCTCATGGTTAGGAAGAATAAACATCATTAAAATGTCGATATTACCTAAAGCAATTTATAAATTCAATGCAATACCAATTAAAATACCAACAATATACTTCAAAGATATAGAACAAATATTCCAAAAATTTATATGGAACCAAAAAAGAACACGAAAAGCTTCAGCAATCTTGAATAGGAAGAATAAAGTGGGAGGTATCTCATCACTTCTTGATATCAAGTTATACTACAAGGCCATTGTACTAAAAACAGCTTGGTACTGCCATAAGAATAGGGATATAGATCAATGGAACAGAACAGAGAACACAGAAATAAACCCACAACTTTATGGACAATTGATATTTGACAAAGGAGGTAATAAGAGCATACAGTGGAGTAAAGACAGTCTCTTTAAGAAATGGTGTTGGGAAACCGGACAGCTACCTGCAAAAAATGAAACTAGACCACCAACTTACACCATGCACAAAAATACACTCAAAATGGATAAAGGACTTAAATGTAAGCCGTAAAACCATAAGCATTTTAAAAGAAAACATAGGCAGTAAACTCTCTGACATCTATCGAAGCAATATATTTGCTGATTTATCTCCACAGGCAAATGAAATAAAAGACAGCATAAACAAATGGGACTATATCAAACTAAAAACTTCTGCACACAATGGGAGAACATATTCGACAACACATCTGATAAAGGGTTAATAACCAAAATTTATAATGAACTTGTAAAACTCAACACCAGGAAGACAAACAATCCAATCAAAAAAAGGGCACAAGAAATGAATAGACACTTTTCCAAAGAAGACCTGCAGATAGGCGTATGAAAAAATGCTCAACATCACTAGTCATTAGAGAAATGCAAATTAAAACCACAATAGATACCACCTCACATCAGTCAGAATTGGCACTCATTAAAAAAACAACACATTATTGGTGGTGGCCAGGATGTGGAGAAAGGGGAACCCTCCTGCACTGCTGGTAGGAATGCAGACTGGTACAGCCACTGTGGAAAACAGTATGGAGATTCCTCAAAAAAATAGAAATGGAACTGCCCTTTGACCCAGCTATCCCACTTATAGGAATATATCTCAAGGACACCATATCCCATTGAAAAAAAGAAATGCACCCCCATGTTTATGGCAGCACTGTTCACAATTAGTGAAGAGCTGGAAGCAGCCCAAGTGTCCATCAGTGGACAAGTGGATTAAAAAGCTTTGGTACATATATACAATGAAATACTATGGAGCCATGAAAAAGAATGAAATATTACCTTTTGCCACAATATGGAGGGGCCTGCAAACTATTTTGTTGAGTGAAATAAGCCAGGCAGAAAAAGAAAAATATTATATGACCTCACTCATTTGAGGAATCCAAGGAACATTGAGAACTGAGGAAAGGAATTGACACAGAGGAGGGATCAAAGGGACCAGAGGAAACGAGAACAGAGGGAAAGGGGATGATAGGATGGGATAAACCTGAAGGGAAGGGGGGGGAGGGCGAAGTTATTATTATATAAAGTCCACTTCTGTATCTCTGTTATTAGTAAAATTTTCTAACCACCCACCAGTTCCACAGTAATGGTGATTTATAAAGTAGGAAAATAACATTATGAAATTTATAAAGCAGAGTTACAGCAAGTGAAAGCATATAATAATTACTTACCAAGTACTTTATGTCAGATTTTTGCTAAGTTTGGCAGAATAAATCTTTATAAAACAACTTACTAGAGTTAAATTGATGAAATCACAGCCTTTTGGTTGCTCCGAGTGGGCGGTATCAACCAGGTTGACTACCACTGAACTAAGGTGCTGCAACAAAGAATTGATGCTTCTCATCTCTCTCACTTCTTGTCTGTCTCTATCTGTTCCTCTATCTCTCTGTCTCTACCACAAAAAGAAAGTCTTCATAATTACACAAGAAACACTTGTTTTCCTCATTTCTTATTTTTTCTATTTAAGCAAATAGAAAATATATTAATGAATATTTAAGTGTCAAAGTATAATATACACAAAACAAAGACAAACACTTCATTCAACAGTAAATGATGTCAGTTCAAACAATTCTTCACTTGTTTTAGCAATTTCAATAAGATAAGTCTAGGTGTAGTTTTCTTTAAATTTATTCTACTGGGATTCAATAAGCTTCTTAAATCTTAAAGTAAAAGATGAAATACTATGAAACTGTACAACTGACACCTACATAATTCTTTTAATAAAGATTTTATTTACTGATTTTAGAGAGGGGAAGAGAGAGAGAAAGATGGTGGTGCAGAAAGCATCAACTCTTAGTAGATGTTTCTCGTAGTGCCTTGACTGGGCAAGCCCTGGGTTTCGAACTGGCGACCTCAGCATTCCAGGTTGATGCTTTATCCACTGCGCCACCACAAGTCAGGCAAAACCTGCATAATTTTTTTAACCACTGTCACCCCAATAAATTCAATAAAAATAAAAAATTAATTAAATTGTGTCTTTCACCAACTTTGTGAAAATTTTGACCATTACTTCTTGAATATGTTTTCTACTAGATTCTCTCTTTTATCATTCTGAAACTATAATTGCATGCATGTTAGAAAATTTGTTATTTCTTCCATACTTTGTGCTTTCATTCATTTTTTAATATTCATTTTTCAATATTTGCCCAATAGATATCTGTTTATCTTTCTTGAAGTTCAATTACTACTTGTTATTTCCATTTTAATACTGAATCCATTCAGTAAGTTTTTCTTTTATATCAGATACTGTATTTTTTCAGTTCTAAAATTTCCATTTGGTCCTCTTTTATATTTTCTATTTCTCTGCTTAAAATTTTTAGCTTTCTATTCATTTCAAAAGGGTTTACCTTTACCTTACATGCATAGTTATAATAGCTATTTTAAGTGCTCATCTGACTTTAATCCCAAAATCTGGCTCATTTTGGAGTTGGCATCTGTTGGTTGTCTATTCCCTTTAATATTGGTCACATTTTTCTGGTTCTTTGTATACTGAGTACTTTTGGCTTATATCTTGAACATTCTGAATATTATACTGCAAGACTCTGGGTTCTGTTAAAATCATCTGCAGAATGTTGATTTTGTTCTTTTGTTTTAGCAAGCAACTAACCTACTAAGATTTAGATCAAAAGTTCTGCCTTACTTTGTGTGGGTTGTGGTTCCAATGTCAGTTTGGTTCTTAAAGTTTTTGTAACACTGCTTTGAGTCTGTCAATTCATGTGCAGCTCAGAATTGAATCTAGTCCTTGTGCCAGTCATACATAGAATAAGAGGGTCTGACTCCAATTTTCCTCTTACTGGGATTGATCTTGTACTCTCCAATTCCCAGGATCTCCTTTATCCAGTCCTCTGGAAGATGAGATGGGTTTTTCTTGGAGTTTTAGCTGCCCATGTTGTCATCATTTATTTCTAAATGAATAGAATGTTTCTTGAGGTGAACAAAGCACTGAGAGAAAAGAGGAAGGAAAAAAAATAACAAGGATCCCACAGTCCACAACTGGGGCTGACAATAATGCTCACAGAATAAAAACAAACTGGGTTATCAAATCAAATACTACTATCCCTAACCCTGAGATCATTCTTAAAATAAACCCTCTAATTAATTTCATAGGACAATTTTCAATAACTTCACCAAATATAGGCCACATGTCAAAAGATAAGCAGTAATCAATTCCAGAGAAGGTTGATATGATGTGTCCAGATATAAGACTTGGGCTTAAATAAGAGGTAGATTCTAAACTAAAAATGAAACAGATATCCTATATATCCTTCAAGCATTGTTTAATAATATTCTTCTTCTTGGCAAAGCTGTTAAAAGATTCTGCATAGCAATGAATTTGAGGTCTTGTATCCCCTGACAAGTATCTGGTGGGCAACTATTTTATCTGGCTACTGTAAATACATATAACTATATCATAATAGTCAACCCAGACAGAAATAGAAGTAGCACTCTTATAAAAAGGGAACATCCTAATAAAAAGAAACTAGAGTCTGAACAAAAGAAACAATACCTACTACCCATTTATTAGGTAAACCAAGAGAGACCTGGAGCTAAAACCAACTTTTCTTTCGAATGTAATTCTGAATCTTCTCGACATAAAATAAAAAAGACAATCAAAACAGAAAAATATGGCAGCAATACTTTTATACTAGAGAAATTTATAAAAACTGAATTCTAATGTTCACATGAGCTACACAAGAAATCCAATAAAGAACCCCAAAATATTTTAGAGCAATGATAACTACTTAGTACATCCTCCAACATACAATTAATAAATAAATTACAAGTTGTATAGCCAAGAAACTAAATATGGTAATTATCTAATAACAACTCCTGAGTCACTAGTACCAAAAAATAATAATCAAAATTGCAAACACTGGAATTTAAATTAATAAAATAAATTTTTTGCACTGCTCATTTTAATAAAATTTTTAAAACTTTGCCAAAGTTTAAACAAATCTATAAATAAAACAATGAAAATCAATGAGATATTTTAATATGAATATCAAATTATATGGAAAAATCACTCATCTTACAGGTACACAACCATATTAATATCAGTTAATTCTGCTGCATAATAAACCACTATAACTTAGAAGCTTACAACATTTATTATTTATTATTGTTCATAATTCTCTAGATCTGCTAGGAATTACATCTGATCACAGATGGGAACTAATTTGAGTGATCAGTGGGATCAGTTAGGTCACCTGATGGCTAAGTTGTGCGTGGGATAGTGTAGGACAATAGTCAACAAACTTTTTCTTAATAGGCTTATAGGCCATGAGATCTCTGTAGCAACTACTAAACTCTGCCACTTGTAGCAGACATAGACAACACATAAACAAATAATTGAGCGGTGTTCAGGGAAAACTGAAGTGACTAAAACAGGCAGCAAAGCCAGTAAACTCTAGTCTGCTGACTCCCAGCTTAGGATGGCCTTATTCATGCATATGATAGTAGGTGGGTTGACAAATTTACTGGGACTCAGCTGGATGTCTCCCCTCTTGTCTAGTAGCTTCTTACCTTCCAGTAGGCTCCAGAGTTGCATGACATAGTTGTACCATAGTTCCAAAGAACAAGTAAAGGCAAGCCCCAATGTACATTGCTGTCTAGATTATGTCTATGTTCTTCAAGAAATTAAAGTATATAGAATCCTTCAGTAACATTTTTCCTCCCATAACATTATAAATTAGAAATATTAACATTATATATGAGTAAAATTATAGAACAACATTTTACAGTGTACCTCAATCTGCAGATTTAAAGCCAACAATATACCATTAAAATACTGCCCTATTTTCATGGAACTCTGTTGATAATTTTCATAATGCAGTCTTCACAAACATATGAAAAATAAAAAAGATTTACTTGAACTATTATAACATTAACATTTTGCCCATTAATGTTTATCAGTAGGAGTCTCACAACTACAATTCCCTAAAATAATCACCTAAAATTAGATTTTGAAAATGTACTACCACACAAATAGAACAAGCCCTTTTTCAAGATCTAAAATTTCTATTTTAACTTATGAAATCAAAGAATTAAAACAATTGTGACAAGTTGAATAATATATAGAATGTGAATTTCTAATTTTATAAAAAGACAATTCTATCCCAATCTTTAAATTATTATTTTATTCTATGATTTAAAAACAGAATATAATTTAATAACCCAGACAAAATAAATTCTACTAAGACACAGTCCAAATTTGTAGAATTTGAAATACTTATAAATAAATAACCCATTTACTTTGTTTCCTCTTTCTCTTAAAATATGTTCAACTTACAATAGGTGTTAAAAACACTCAAAAAGACACTCAAAAACTAATAAAAAGTTCATAATTTTAGCAGGGAAAAGGGTGATTGATTTGAGAGATTAGTTCAATTCATTTGTTTCTAAATTCTGAAACAATAGACTAAAATTCACAGTAATAAGTCAGTTCCTAAGAAATATGTACTGCCTGACATTAAACTCTTGAATACTGAAACTATTAGGATAACTAAATACACAAATCTAGTTTCAATCAAGTTGGCAATACCTTAAAATATTCTGCATAAATAATTTTAGCTTTAAGCATTAAGATGAAGGGAAATTATTAAAACCACATTTTTCATTACAAAAAGGTATAATTGGCCTTTATTTTATTAGCCTACAATTTGCTTTACCGCTGTTTTCTTAAACCACTCTAATGGCATATATACCTTGGCAAGATCCCACAGATGGTTATGATTATGTGGAACAAGACAACAAGCTCCTTGAAAACCATTACAGATGCTTAGCTAATGGGATGTCACATTAAATCTGATATAAAATTAAAAACTTTCTATCAATTATATTATAAACAAAGATATATAATTTGAAATTGACATTCAAACATTTCTAAATTAATTCCATAAAAGTACTAGATTAGTAATATGCTTAAGAATGAGCTTCAAAACAAGTGTAGACATTACACAGCTTATCCCCATCGCACAACTTGCTTGTATCATGCCCTTTGTGGGAGGGAGGTATATATATATATATATTTTGCTTTCAACATCTTAGATATAGATGCTTCTAATTACAAAACTCTGGTAAATGTCAGAATTCTATTTGACTACCTTTTACTTCCTCTCTTAATGCTTAATAACTAATTCCTTAGAGATGTCCTTAAAAGCCCTAAAATGTTGTCCTACGGTAGAAACTTTCACCAGCAATCAATCAGGAGGAGCAAATTAGAGGATTGTGGTGAAGTGTACTACACTGTTTAGCTAACAAATGAAGAAAGGTAGTATATCGGAACATATGCCACTACACTGAAGTTGCTAAAAGGGTTTGTTGGAAGAATCTTTGGTTTCCAGTGGAGCAAATATGGAATAAGAAGGGACAGTGATAAAAGAATACTAAGTCATATGGAAATCCAAATATAGTGAAAGACAATGATTTTACTAATTACTAATGAATACAGTCAAGTGGATTCAAAACGCAAAGCTTTGTTTGGACTATTCAGGTTTCGACCTCTGCATGAGGCAAATGCATTTAAACTGAAGCCCACCAAAATTGATTAAGGGCGCCAGCCAAGGCCAGCATGTTAGTTGAAGCTTTTTCCATCTATCACATGGCCCCAAGGATAGTTAAATGAACCTTAAAATGGCTACAAACAGCTCAATGTCTACACAGAGTCCTGCCAATTAGAAATAATTAGGCAGTCATTTTGGTTATAAGTCTTTGTAAGTGCATACAAAACGATGCAATGATGCTTATTAACGATCTCATATGAGCTATGCTCAAACAGCCTGAAATAATTATGCAACTATCACAAAGCCTTGCTCATCTCTGTACTTCACCTTAATGTATTTAAAAATCCACTTCATTACCTCCAGTAATTAATCTCCATTAATTGCAGGAAAAGCTCAGTTTACCAAGATTCATTTCTAATTATCTTATAAATAGTTATGGTTCTAATTAATGTGTTCATTAAGATGAATATCTTTCTCAAAGCAATGCTCAGAGCAAAGGTTCCACTTATTCTCTCAAAAGTCTAACTAGCCATAAGGTGAGGCCATTTTGGTTGCATTTACTTTTATTTTCGTATACTCAACTTACTAATTGACATTTAAGATCTAACTTAGAGAAAGTTCAAAAAGGAAAAATGGGGGGGAATGGGGCAAAAGTATATTTTCAAGCTCTTTTCCAATCAATAATCTTAATACCTTAACAGGAAAACTTCAGTGTATCTTTTTTGACAAAAATTGACCAATATACTTAAGTACTTCATCCAAGTGAATTTAATTCCATACAAACAAACATAGCTTTTGCCCCTTCTCTTCAATTAGAAAATAAGACAAGAAAGATAAAATATGCTATTAAAACAAATGCATTTAAATTTATATTAGATTACCTAGTTAAACTGCCACTATAAAGCAATGACTCAATATAAATTGTCAGTCTTCAAAGAAAAAACTTACACATAGCCTGGGTTTACCAATATTTCATATCATTTTGGAAACATAGTCTATCTACTTTCTAAAACCTGAACTCTAATTCTGTGCTACAAAGTATATAGTACTTAAATACTTGCTATGATTAGAGATGAAATATGATGCAAAATAATTGTTTGCAAACAAATTTTTTTAATTTGTAAATTTTTAAAACTGTGTAAATAGTTTAGAAGCACAAAAGCAGTCTTAATTATTTAAATCAAATTTTATTTTCCATGAATTTTATAACAAAAACAATTTCTTTGGAAAATCAAGTGAATAAAATCCAATAATAAAAAAGTAAGCTATTTTATAATAATCTTGAGTTAATAATAAAGCAATAGTTCTACATATGATAGATGTCTCCTGCTTCTCTGTAATTTGCTATTGCTTGTTAATCTTACCCCTTGTCTTTTTCCATGTAAGATAGTCCTATAGAAAAATTTCATTTATAATTTTTTTTTAAATCATATTCATTGTACTAGCAAAACTCTAAAGAAATATTTTCTTCATACAAAATTATAAGGGTAATATCTGGCATAACTTTCTCTAGAATAAACTTTTTAAAATATGCTTTACACAAAAACACTGTATCTTGTGTTACCAAATTAAAATTTCTGATTATGGAGACTAATAAAATTTACTAGAAGGGTAGACAGAGACTCTGAATGAGAGAAAATCCATATATTATACAGTAACATTTATTTATTCATCCATTCATCCATCTATGTTCTAGGGCACTTTTCAAGGTATTAAAGATACAGGAGTTAATAAAACAGGCCTGGGCTATCCCATAATGGAATTAAGAGTCTAATAAGTCTTTTAAAGTAAAACAATCCTGCTAATTTAAAAAGAAAGATTGCTACAACACAGATACGATTTTGCTACATTTTAAATTACTGTAATATATATCTATATCAAGAACTCCTTAACATCCAGAGAGAGCATCAAGCCTCTACTACATCCAAAAGAATCTTGAAAGAAGACATCTTGGCCCACCTATCTGTGTATTGTTGAGCCAAATACCACATGGGCACCAAGTTGTACTATCATAACAAAAAGTGTATGTAACATAGAAATAATATGAATATAAATAAATATATGAGGCCCTGGCCAGTAGGCTCAACGGTAGAGCATCGTCCCAGCATGTGGAAGTCCTGAGTTCGATTCCAGGTCAGGGCATACAGGAGAAGCACCCATCTGCTTCTCCACGCTTCCCCCTCTCCTTCCTCTCTCTCTCTTTCCCTCCTACAGCCAAGGCTCCACTGGAGCAAAGTTGGCCCCCGACTGGCTCCATGGCCTCTGCCTCAGGCACTAGAATGGCTCCGGTTGTAGTGGAGCAACACCGCAGATGGGCAGAGCACCGCCCCATGGTGGGCATGCCAGGTGGATCCCGGTGGGGTGCCTGCAGGAGTCTGTCTGCCGCCCCCTACTTCTCACTTCAAAAAAAATAAAGTAGATCTATAAAAATATTATATTTGGTGTACCTTTTTTCTAAACTTTATATCAATGACACTTTAGATGTCTCCAAAAGGTTCAAAATGAGAATCATAAAGGGCTCACCACAAAATTTAAATTAATGAATTCATTTTTTTCAAATAAATATTATTTCAAGGGTGACAACAGGCTATCCAAAAGATTAGAAATAATTCTTCCTTTTTATCTAGAGGATTTAAGGAATATCACTTCTGTTTATTCCAAAAGTATTCAAATTTTAGAATACTGACATTATTTATCCTCACTTTTCCCTTCACTACCCCACTGCATAATCAAGTCTAAAGAAATAAAATCAATGAGCATTTTTAGTAACAAAGAAAGCTTCCTATAATTACCTGACCAATATCACAAAAGTAATGCTAATGTTAGCCCATGAGAGTACATTTTCTCTTTGGTCCAGGCAAATTTCTTCACAAATTTCTGTCAGGCAAACAAATTTCTTCCTATGTCAACAGTCTCATCCATTTAAGTTGTAAAGCCAGTGGCCAAGGCCACCATCACAGCAGCCTGGCTCATGCAGGTTCACATTAGATTCGGACAGTCGGTAATGAAACAACAGAGCCAAGAACTGGTGAGCCATCAGCTTTAATTCTAGCTTGCTCCAGGTGGGCAAGTAAAAACACATACTGGGCTCCAAAACCCATTCATTCAGTGCTCACAAAGCTACTGACTTATCAGAGTTTCATAGAATCAAAGGTTTCTAGCTCACCAACTTATTCACCTCTGTTCCCCATCTCCTTCTCCAGCACAAACTCTGCTCAAACTGGCTTCTCCCTTAACACTCCACCATCTTGGCTGCTTCTCCTGGCCTCTTCCACGTGGCCTTACTCTGCTCTCCCCTCTAATGCTAATCTCAGGAACCGAGAGAGAACAAGCTCTCAGTCTGCCCCACTTTATAGTGTAGAAATCCAAACCTTTAATCCAATCTACAAACAAAGTCTCTGATACAAAGTCACTTATCTGAGGCATAATGGGAGGATTCCTCATGAGAGTACACCACCTTACATCAAGCAATCAGTCAAGGGTGTGGGGGAAAAAAGCTTACTCTTAAAACTAAGCCTTCGGCTATAACGACCCTGCCTGCTTACAGCCTTTCCCACACACACAATAATATATAATTACACCCATCCCAAGCATAAGGACAACCAATATCACCTGGGCAACGGGCTACCTTGTGGGCAGCACCATCTTTAACAAAGTGAGCATAATATATTCTATCTGCCAAACATAAGTGAACTGGAAGCAACTGCCCCTAACAGGCAAAACTGAAAAATTGAAAAAAAGCAAGCGATCCAAAAGTTTGGATCCTAATGAACCAAAACTGAATGGATTGATATTTGTTCACATGCCTAATAAATTTGAGTAGGCTTTAAACTGAGATCTAAATAAAACTGTGAACTTCCCCTAACAACTGGATTGGGAGTAGTTTAATTCTTTATCATTACACAGATATGAATGACACAAATAAAGATGATGTATTACATGGCATTAACATGCCCTTTCTTAACCCCAGTTAGTAAAACAGAGGAGAGCACATACCAGTAAGCCAGACTAAAAACAGTATCAGAAGAATTCTGATAGCCACAGCTCAGCAGAGTGCCAACTAATGATGTTAATTCTCCAGGCACCTTACTTTTAACATGTAAAAATCTAAATATCACCTGACCAGGTGGTGGCGCAGTGGATAGAGCATCGGACTGGGAAGCAGAGGACCCAGGTTCGAGACCCCGAGCTCGCCAGCTTGAGCGCGGGCCCATCTGGCTTGAGCTCACCAGCTTGGATCCAAGGTCGCTGGCTCCAGCAAGGGGTTGCTCAGTCTGCTGAAGGCCCGCAGTCAAGGCACATGTGAGAAAGCAATCGATGAAGAAATATGGTGTTGCAATGGCAACAAAAAACTAATGATTGATGCTTCTCACCTCTCTCCGTTCCTGTCTGTCTGTCCCTTATCTATCCCTCTCTCTCTCTTTCTGTCCCTGTAAAAAAAAAAAAAAAAAAAATCTAAATATCTTTCACAGACATTATTAACTTATAATATTTAGAAAAACCACAAAAGACATAAAACTAAAAAGAGAGCTTCATTCATCTATTCTATTGTATTTTCTTTATAAGGTCCATCAATGTTTGGCAGTGTTAATTATTATTCAGAATACAGTCATTTCCTCTACGGATACCATAGGTATTCTTCCTCATCCTTGACAGTGAGCTTAATCACATGATTTCATCAAGCCAATGAAAAACTGACAGAAGTAACACTGAGCAGAGGATTACATCCCTTCCGCATCCTAGTCCAACGCTCTATCCACTGTGCCACCGCCTGGTCAGGACTTACAAGGTTTTGAATAGAAGGAGGCAGGAATCTGACCAGGCGGTGGCGCACTGGATAAAGCATCAGACTGGAATGCGTAGGACCCAGGTTCGAGACCCCAAGGTCGCCAGCTTGAGCAAGGGGGTTGCTTGGTCTGCTAAAGGCCCGCAGTCAAGGCACATATGAGAAAGCAATCAATGAACAACGAAGGTGTCACAACAAAATATTGATGACTGATGCTTCATATCTCTCTGTTCCTGTCTGTCTGTCCCTATCTATTCCTCTCTATGACTCTCACTGTTCATGTAAAAAAAAAAAAAAAAAAAAAAAAAAAAGGAGGAGAAAGGAAGCTTGGACCACTCCCTTCTATACACCTGGGTGAAAGAAGGTAAAACAGCCCGGAATGTAGGAGGAGAAGGGAGTCTAGACTAGCCCTTTCCTCTCCCCTTTCTTTCTCCTTAATGGGCGATTTACAAATGATTATCCTCTGGCATCCTGTAAGCCACCTCCCATCCTGCAATCATGTGATTAACGACAAATAAATCAAGAGACCCATGAATGTGAACTTATGGTCTGTAAAGGGTATGTAAGATGTAAAAAATCTAATTTCGGGGAGCACGTGTCTTTGGAGCTATAACTGCGTGCTCCACCGGCTTAATAAAATTCTTTTTCCTCTTATAAGTGATCTGAGTGTCAGTCCTCCAAGGTTTTGCTCTCCTGCAACAATACTTCAGGGGACATTTTAATAAGTACCTGTGGCAGATCTCTCTCATATTCATTATAAAATTCCCAAGGCAGACTGCTTTCTCATTCATACTCACAAATATACAAAATGGAGACTTCTCATTAAATGTATTGTAAGTAGACGCATTTAAGTAACAGTTGTTTTATCACTGCATTCATCAGTTTGTAGTCAACAAGATAAAAGCTTCATATGAATAAAGTAAACAAAAAATGCACACATGTGCAGGTACACACACATTTACATGGCATTAAGCAATGGTTATTGAGGCTATGTAATGTTCATGTTTATTTTTAAATTCCTGTATACAAACAATGACTGAAAAATGGCCAACTCATGAATCAAGTAAGGATCTCACCTCTGCTACAAAAAGGCAGAAGAAGGTTTAAACTTTTTAAAAGCTCTCATCAAAAAAGGCATATATACAGAGTAGGGCAAGAGTAGATTTACAGTTGTTCGTATGGAAAATAATACAATAATTAATAATAATACAAGAATAAAATGCTTTGTGTACTCACAACTGTAAACCTACTTTTGTCCCACCCTCTATTTATATTGTATTTGTTTGTTTAGTTACATGACTTGGAGTAATGAAATAATCATTTACTTAACTCTATTGCAGATTTTCCATTTAAAACACTCTCGAACCCAGTGGCTGTATTTCTTCTTCCTTCTACCTGCAGAAATATGGTATTCTCATCTGAATTCTGCTGCTCCTCTCCCAGCAAAAACACAGATACAATCCAAGTGGGTTTTCAGGGCTTGAATTAGACAATGTAACTTGCCTTCTCTACCTATAAAATGGAGATAATCACAACTCCTTCAATTATTAAGAGCCAGAAACCAAAAGTGTAAGTATACTCTGTAAATCCTAAAGGGCTATACTGATACTCCTTTTGTGTATGTGCTGCTGCATCGAGCACTATATTAATATTCCTACAATCACTTACTGGTTTTCACACTGACTCTATTGCTTCAAATGTCCCTTTAGATAAATCAAACTTGCCAAACAAACTGCCATCATATTCTGTTCTGGAATTCTCTAGACCACCTGCAATTTGCCCTATTTCCTCATTTGCATGGTTTTATAGCCCATCTCAACCACATCGTGCTTGGCTCCTAGAATTGGTATCCTGGCTTTAACCTTGTTATTTACACAAAGTCCTTCTTTATACTACTCAAACTTACATCTTACATTCTCTGGACTCTAGTTCACACATTACAATGTCAGACCAGGCCAACCAAGACCATAGCTGTGCCTTCCTAGACAAGAGAGGGTCTCTGGGCAATTGCTCCTCTGTACCCAACATTCTTGGTTTCTAAGTAAGAAAAAGTAAAAGAGATGGCATCAAGTTTTTGAGGCTATTGTTTTGTAGGAAAAAGACACCCCTATTTCTAAAGAGACCAAAAATACTCCATAGTTTTAAAAAATAGTGATCCAAGTTTGTTTCTCATTCACTGAGTTTTGCCAGCCCAAAATAAGGGGGATGGGTGTAATTTCAGGTAGACATTTTATCTCAAGGGAGAAAAAGACAATTCTAAAGAAAATGTAGATAGTCTGCTATCTTAGAGAAATTTTATAGAAATGTTTAAAATGAATATTAAATGGAGTAAGTCTTTAAAATATATATTATTATTTTAAGGCGCAGCTCTAGATTTTCTTCCCCAAATGTAAGCTAACTGCTACATGGAAAGCAAAGGTAAGAATTCATATAGTACTTTACCAGGGCTCTGACTATATTTGTACATATTTCAAAACTAAAACTCATTAAGTCAACAGACTACTCAAAATATTCTATACATTAATATTTCTGAAAGCATTTTTGCACTCCTCTGAATGTTAACTTCATCTTACTTTTTGAGCCTGTGATGGTCAGTTTTAAAAAAAATTGTGGTAAAATATGCATAACATAAATTTAGTGTACAGTCCTGTAGCATCCACTGCAGTCATATTGCTGTGTGCCCCTCAACTCCTGCCTGACTTTCTGGCCGACTGGTCTGTCTTGCAAATTTTGAACTCACCACCCACCTCTCTCAATCTCTGTCTCATTATTGCTTCTCTTTCTCGCTGACTGACAGTGCCCATCTTTCCTATGGGACTATAAACTCTCTGAAGGCAGGAGCTGCCTTTTCTTGCAGTTGTATTCAATCAGCATAGTACATAGTAGCTGCTTAATAAAAATGCATTTACAGCAATATTCACATACACTGTTATCTCTCTGCGAATTGCCGTGTGTTCTGGTGAGTAATCAGCAGTGGCAACATCAGAGGGTCTGTCTTCAGTTCCAGCACTCACCTTCCCCCTGGCTTTAAGGACAGCACGAAGTTCCCCTCAAGGCGTTATGGTCAGTGTTATGTGCCAACATGGCTGGGCTATGGGGCCCAGTCATGTGGTCAAACACTAGTCTAAAAGGTGTTTGTAGATGAGAGGAACACATTAATCAGTGGGCTCCAAGGAAAGCAGATTACTCACCATAATGTGGGTGGGCTTCATTCAGCAGAAGGCCTTATGGACAAGGACTGAGTTTCTCAAAGAAGGTTAGCCTGACCAGGCAGTGGAGTAATGGATAAAGCATCAGACTGGAATGTAGAGGACCCAGGTTTGAAACCCCGAGGTTGCTGGCTTGAGTACAGGCTCATTGGGCTTGAGCATGGGCTCACCAACTTAAGTGCAGGGTCTCTGGCCTGAGCCTGGGATCATAGACATGTGGAAATATTTTTGTAGAAATAGAGATAGTGAAGAAAAGTCAGTAAAACCAAAGCACTGATAATCCAAATAAGGTATATATCACTTGCTTTTAATTATTTCTCATGTAGTAGAAAAAGACTAAACCTACAGAGCCAAGAGGGCACTGCCAGAACTTCATGGTCTATTATGAAAAAGATCTGCTCTGACTCAATCCAGTTCTCTCTCTGATCAAGATGGTTGGAAATGAGAATTTACAGTAAGTCATCACTTAACACTTTCGATAGGTTCTGAGACTGGAAGCAAAATGACATACCATAAAACCAACCTTACCATAGGTTCCTACAGCATCTCAATAACTTAGTAACAAAACAGCAATGAACAAAAGTGACATGTTATTCGGGGACCTGCTGTACTCTTCTGCTACCACAAAAGAAGACACTTAATTATCCTATTCCCACTCTTGAGTCATGACCTGAGAATAGACTTTTGAGCAAGGAATACTGTTTGTCTTTAAAAAGCCCAGTTCTACTATGTTTTTTCTGTGAGTCCATGATACAAAACCATTTTCCTAGTCAGCAAATCATGATGCCATACCTGTCCCTGCGATTACTCTTAGGAGTAAATGAAAAGAACCCATGTTGAGCATTCTGAATTAGTACCTGGTCCTTCTAAGTACCAGTTTAATTGGTATTTACTATTACTACTATTGTTATAGCTCAATATTAACAATCTAAATTTTTAATTATCCAATCTTTCTTCACTTCTTACAACTGTGCTAAATTCCTTGTAAAGTTACAACAATTACAAACAAGAGGCATCTAACTTTTAAAAATACGATACAGTTAAGGATTCAAGTTGTTTGAGATTTTGGACTCTTTGTTTCATTGTGGATATGGCCAAAGAAGAAAAAACTTAAAAGCTGTATTTTTACAAAAAAATATATATTTTGCAAACACATATCTCAATATCATAACAACCCTGGGATTTCTCACCACCTAAATATAATCTACCTGCCTGACCAGGTGGTGGTGCCATAGACAGAATGTTGGACTGAGACACAGAGGGTCCAGGTTCAAAACCTCAAGGTCGCTGACTTGAGCACGGGCTCACCAGCTTGAATGTGAGGTTGCTGGCTTGAGAGTGGGATCATAGATATGACTCCATAGTCGCTGGCTTGAGCCTAAAGGTTGCTGGGAAGGGGTCACTCGCTCTGCTGCAGCCCCCTGGTTAAGGCACATAGGAGAAGGCAGTCAATGAACAACTAAGATGCCACAATGAGAATTGATGTTTCTAATCTTTCTCCCTTCCTGTCTGTCTGTCCTTATCTGTCCCTGTCTGTCACAAAAAAATAAAAATAAAAATAAATAACAGATTAGCAACAGACTAAAAATAAAGATTTTATATACCAATGATAATCGAGACTTATAAAGTCTCTCAAAACATACCCCTATATCTGAGAATACTATCTTGGTTCATAAAACTTTAGTAAATGTTCAAGATAATCAACATGATGTTTGAGGTATTCAGCTTTCCTTAAAGGTCACACCTATTCAAACTCTGATCAAAGCCAATCTTTCTTAGATTGTAAAATCCAAAAAGATCCAAGATCAAGAGGGCAGGATTACCAAGTAACTCCCCCATCTACTTATCCCTAATACAGTATCTTCTGAATCATGTTCCCTAGCTTTCTAGCAATCACAAGGGAACTATCAAAGACATTCATTAAGTGACAGCACTTGTCTCTCTCTCTCTCTCTCCCTGCCTCTCTAAAATTAATAATACAAAAATAATTTTTTTTAAATCATACTAAAAGAAAATGCCTAAGACTAAAGATTCACAATGCAATTTCTTTTTCAAATCTCATCTCCTTCTTGGAAGAAAAGTAACTTTAAAAAGTAACATAAGGTCACATGTACCTCACTTTAGGTAACAGATACAAAAATAAATTATGAGTAACCAAATTTTTGTATACCAAATTATTTCCCCACACAAGCTCAGAGATGAAATCCAAGAGAATAATGATGGGAACAATACCAATTCCATTAGTACAGCTTTCACTGTTTTCAAAGTACTTGTACAAGATATCATTTGATCCTTACATCAGCTTTGTGAAAAAGGCAAAGGAGACATTCAATTCCAGTCACTTAACTACTATCTAGCAGCTACTGAGTAATAACAACAATAAAGTGAAGAACCATCCAGCTTTGCCCAAGATTAAAGGGTTTCTTGGGACATAGAATTTTCAATATTAAACAAAGAAAGTCACAAGCAAGCCAGTATGGTTTGGTCACTCTTGGCAAAAAGCACTGACATTGTCCTCAAGGAGCCTCCTATTTACTACAGGTATTGATTGACTTAGGACCTAAGCAACTTACGGCCATTAGACTTTACGACCACAATCGCTAGCCACGACTGCTCCACGTCTGGAGCAGTTTTTGTATGCACCTGTACTTTGTAATTTTGTATGTTTTGCAAATATTAAACCAGTTGTACTGGTAATGCAGTGTTTTACTTAAACCTGATGAATGTAAAAATAAGAAACAAAATGGTGTAGAGATGATACAAATGGCATAAAATGAACAAAGAAAATTATGATAATAATGAAAGAAAATTATGATAAAATATGACTTAAAGATTTTTATAACATCATTTCACAGTAGTGTACATATAGCCTACTCAAAACTTACGACCAAATTGTGTTACGTCCGGTCTGTCGGAACCAATTGTGGTCATAAGTCGAGCACTAGCTGTATTCTGATTCCCAAGCTGCAGATATTTAAAAAATGAAGTTCACCTAAGTTAAATTATTTAGCTAAAGTCAAACAGCCAATAAAAGAAACCTAACCTGGCATCAATTCCTATATTCTGTCGTATCTGAAAAAATAAAATTTGCCCCTAAGATATGTGATTATCATAATGAGAAAAGTTTTGGTAATTATAGAATATTAAGTATTCATATTATATTACATTACAAAGAATGAGATTTAATACTTCTACCCAAAGTCAGAGGCTATAATTTATTGATTGTCCTTAAAAAAAAAAGAGCCTAACATGTTTTATTTTACTCCACAATATTAAATATGTTATATAGTTCTATAGTTAATTAGTTATACTATAATTATGTTATAAAGCATAATGCCAAGGACTTGTTAGGTTTCTTATATTATCCTATGATATTCTAATTAATATTCATTCATTCAACAATACTATGTAGTGCTTACTTTGTGTCCTCCCAGCACTTTCCTGCGACGTAAAAGTGTAGCATCTATATACTATAATCATAATCATGTCTACGTATGTTCTCTCACCATAATCTGAGCTCCCTGAGAATACTGTCTCTGTATTCAGAACATATAGCACAGGACCAGGCACCTAGCTACATGCATTCAAAGGATAAATATAAAGTATATGGCCAACATAAAAAATAAAACTATAAGAGTTTTCAATCCAGATAGAGGTGGACATGAATTATACTAAAGTAATTCAACATAAATATAATATGACAGGTATTGATGGTGAAGTTACTCAGAATTTAAAGAAAAGAAACACTGAAAAAAAGCTTTGTAATTCTGATATTCTATGAAGTGATGGCTTTTCACTTTTTTATTAAACAAAAAACCCTACCCCCAAATGATATCCCACACAGAACCCCAATATGTAAGGCAATTAGATGGAGATCTGCTCCAGTTAAAGCAGTAATAGCCACCCCCATCTAACAAAAAGGAAAAAGAAAATCGCATGGTAGTCTCAAATGTACCTCCATGAACTTCCAAAACTCCACAAATTAAGGATCAGTTCTACCTCCAAATATTTCTCAAAAAACTTTCCACTCAACACCACTAGACCAACCTAATAAGATATGTTAAAGTGACCTCTTTAAGCTGAAACAAGAGAGCACCAGTTAGCAACAGGAAAACATGAAAGTATAAAATCTCACTGGTAGAGGTAAACACATACTTAAAGTTAGAAATAATCTAATGTTGTAAAGGTGGTAAGTTAATCACTTACAAATCTAGTATGAAGGTTAAAAGACAAAAGCAGTAAGAATAACTATACTGCATTTATTAACAAACACACAAGATAAAAATAAGTAAATTGTGACATCAAATACATAAAATGCGGGGGTGGAGAGAAGAAAAATGTAATGCTTCAGAACACTTTTGAACTTAGTTATTAACTTAAAATACACTGATAAATATAAGATGTAGACTCATGGTAACATCAAAGCAAAAACCTTAAGCAGATACAAAAATAAATATAAAGAAACTAAGCATACAACCACACATAGGCATCAAATCAAGAAAAGAGGAAAGGAACATAGGACTTACAGCCCCAAATCAATTAGCATGTCAATAAGTCTATACCTATTCATACTTTTTATGTAAATGGAATAATTCTCCAATCAAAAGATACAGAATGGCTGAAAAAATTAAAATAATAAAAAGATCCAAGTATATGTTGCTTAAAACAGACTTCCTTCAGCTTTAAAAACACACACAGACTGAAAGAAAAGGTATGAAAAAGAAAACTAAATGAAAGCTGGAGTTAGCTATACTTAAATCAGACAAAAACAGACTTCAAGACAAAGACTGTAGTGAAAAATAAAAGTGGGGATCAATCCCAAAAAGAGGATGTAACATTTGTAAATATTTATGCACTCAAAATTGAAACACCTAAATATATAAAGCAAATATTAACATACCTAAAGGGGGATATAGGCAGAAATACAGTAATAGTAAGAAACTTCAATACTCTATTTTCATCAATAAATAGATCCCAACAGAAAATTAATAAGAAAACAACTTGACTTAACACATTAGACCAAATGTACTTAACAGATATTTACAGAACATTCCATCCAAAAGCAACAGAATATACACTTTTCTCAAGTGCACATGTAACAATCTCCAGGACAGATCACACGTTAGGCCACAAAATAAGTCTTAACAAATTTAAGAAGGCTGAAATCCTTTCAAGCATCTTATCTGACCACAATCAGAAAAAAATAGAAATCAATTACAAGAAAACTGGAAAATTCACATATATATGGAGATTACATAACATGCTACACTCACAAAGAAGTGAGAAGTCTCAAATAAATAAAACTAGAAATGAAAGAGCTATTATGTTATAAATGATACCAGAGAAATACAACAGATCATAAGAGAGGCCTATAAACAATTATACACCCATGAATTGGAGAACCTGGAAGAAATGGATAAATTCTTAGAAACATACAACCTACCAACACAGAATCAAGAAGAAATAGAAAATCTGAACTGAACAATTGCTAGTAAAGAGATTTAATTAGTAATCAAAAATCACCCAAAACATAAATGTCCGAGACGATGGCTACACTGGTGAATTCTACCAAATATTTAAAGAACTGATATCTATCTTTTGTATATCTTCCAAAAATAGAAAAGAAAATACTTCCAAACTAATTTTATGAAATCAGCATTTCCCTAATAGCAAAACAAAAGACACTACTTAAAAAAAATAAAATAAAGTATAGGCCAGTATCCCTGATGAATATAGATGCAAAAATCTTCAAAAAAATATTAGCAAATTGAATTCAAGAATACATTAAAAGGATCACACATCATGATCAAGTGGGATTCATTCCAAGAATGTAAGGATGCTTCAACATTCACAAATAAATTAATACTGTACACCACAATGACAAAATGAAGGATAAAAATCATATGATCATCATAATAAATACAGAAAAAGCATTTTACAAAATTAACATCCAGTCATTATTAAAAACTCTCAAAAAAGTGGGTAAAGAGTGAATGTACTTCAGCATAACACATGCCATATATATGAGAAGCCCACAGCTAACATCATACTCAATGGTGAAAAGCTGAAAGCTTTCCCCCTAATATGTGAAACAAATCCGAGACACCCACCACTTTCCATTTTTATTAAAAGTAGTATTAGAAAGCTAAGCCATAGTAATTAGACAAGAAAAATATCATATTTTTCACTTCATAAGACTCACTTTTTTCCCCTCAAAAGTGGAGGGGAAAATGCCCATGTGTCTTATGGAGCAAATGTTCATTTTCTTTAGCTGCTGTGGGGTGCTGAGCTGGTAAACATATGTAGAAGGAACATCAGCAGGAGCATAATCACACCTGCCACGGCAGAGTGCGAAATCCCGCATCTGCTGATTGATCTGGTTCCAGTTTCCACAGTTGCAGCAGCGCAGGAGGGATGGCAACGGACGTTGTGTGGGCGCATTCATCTGGCATCATGGAGGGCAGACGTGAGAGGCATGCTGCAGTGGTGGAGGGCTGTGCTGCAGCTGCTGGAGCTCTGTGTGAAGTGCTGACGTCACTTGCTGCCAGCCTCATAGCATTTCATTGGCTGGCTGGCTGGCAGATAGGGGAGGGGCCGAGGGTGCGAGGCACGTGCAGTGAGCTAGGAGGCCAGTGCGAGCACAGGCAAAGCACTGGCAGAAGAGCAGGCTGTGCTGCTCATCTCCATCAGTTTATTCCAGCTGTAATCCAGGCAGTTTACCTGTAGTGACATTAGAGTAAAAAATAACCGGACTTTCCCTAGTGCAGCAGCAGGGGCTATCCTGAATTAAAGAACAACCTGAATGGGCGGTCCTGGAGTCTAAAAGACTCTACAGCCAGCAGATTTACTATCCCTAAATCACCCATAAACACTCATCTTTTCCAGGGGTTTCTTCGCAGCTAAATCGCACTCCTGAGCCCAACCATTCAGATACGCGAGACGCCTGAGCATGCTGCAGACTGCAGTGATATCGGGGATGCGGCCGTTCCCTCCAAATACTGGAGCTCTGTCTGATACAGGGCCTTAAGGCATGCACAATATGCACGGCATAAAGCACCGATTGGACCAGAGCCCACACATGTGCCAGGGGAACATGGGAAAGAAACATTTTATGAACAATCCAGGAGGTTTCATATGGCTGGGTATCCCGTATCAGGATGCCAAAAAAAACTGGACCAAAACCCCGTATTTGGTCTACTTTAAGTCGCCCCCTGGTAGCACTGGTCCTCCGTACGACCAGGAACTGCTGATACTTACAGTAACTCTTCTGGAAGCATTCTATACCAGCCACAGAGCAGCCCATGAGGCTTGCAGGGTGCGCAGTAATGTGCACAGCTGTACAGCGAGCATGATTTAACTGTCTGCGGGCATATAGGGCACAAACAGCAAAGTGGTAAGTATCAGCCACCCTGTTCCAGTGGTACGGAGGTCCAGTGTACATGGGGGCATCCCAAATCCCAATTTGGGATGGCCCCTGCTGTGGACTAATGGGAAGTCCAGTCATTTTTTACTGGATTTCATCTGTAAAGCAAACAACACCAATTTGTAAGAAAACGGTCTTAGTACCCACGCGCTTGGCTCAGGGGGGCATCCCCATTGCAAGGAACCGCTCTCCTCAAAGGCTAGTTTCACTTACCTGCACCACGCTCCCCCAGCGAAACTGCACCTGCACACCTGCAATAGGCCTGCCATCGCCCAATTACAGATGCCAGTTTTTCAGGGGGGCTAAGTGCAAGTAAGCCTAGTATGCGAGTACCAACATCCATTTTCCTAAAAAGCATAATTTTGGGACACACAGTGGCCTCACGCATGTACCATACATATAAAAAAATGATGCTCATACATGAAAAAATAGGATGGAACTGTAAACTGCACTCCCCAAGCCCACCACTGTGTTTCACCCTGCAGCTGCTGAGCCGAACCTGCTGGATGGTGTGACAGCCTGCCGGCACCTCACCAGCCATTGACGCAAACCCTTACCTAACCCTCTGTCCCTGGCTTCTGACATTAACCCCCTCACCTACCCGCCTACCTGGCTTCTGACATTAACCTCCTCACCTAACCCCCAGCCGCTGACCAGAACCCCTCATATGTCCCCCTCCCCAGTCTGTATATGGTGCTCTGTATATTAATGTTTGGATCAGGGGATAGGATTTAGTGGTGCTCTGTATATTACCATTTGGGTCTGGGAACAGGATCTGATGATGCCCCCCTAAGGGTCCATTCACACAACCATATCCTTGAGAATCCAAAGAAAACACTGATGATGTCCGTATTACGTCCATTTTATTTCAAGACCCATTGACTGTAGAAACAAAATATGGTCGTGTGAATGGTGCCTTCAATAACATGACCCTTGTAAGGGTATAAACCTAATGGTGTCACCATAGCAGTGCGTCAGCAGTTAAAGTATTATTGTGGTATATTTTATTAAATATTTTAACACACCATTTGGTTCAAAATATTTTTTTCTTATTTTCCTCCTTAAAACCCTAGGTGTGTCTTATGGTCAGGTGTGTCTTATGGAGCGAAAAATACGGTAAATAAATAAAGGGTATCCAAGCAGAAAAGGAAATTGTAAAACTATCTCTATTTGAAGACATGACAATATATAGAAAATACAAAAGACACCACCAAAAAACTATTAAAAGTAATCAACAAATTCAGCAAAATTACAGTACACAAAATCAATATACAAAAATCAGTTTTGTTTTTATACACTAATAAGGAACTATTAGAAAAAGAAATTGAAGGCCCTGGCCAGATAGCTCCATTGGTTAGAGCAGTGGTAGCCAACCTAAACCATACCGCCCACTAGTGGGCGTTCTAGCTTTCATGGCAGGCGGTAGTGGAGCAACCAAAGTATAAATAAAAAGATAGATTTAACTATAGTAAGTTGTTTAATAAAGATTTATTCTTCCAATTTTAGCAAAAATCTGACATAAAGTACTTGGTAAGTAATTATTATTATATGCTTTAACTTGCTGTAACTCTGCTTTATAAATTTTATAAAATTACTTTCCTACTTTATAAATCACCATTACTGTGGAACCGGTGAGCAATTAGAAAATTTTACTACTAACAGAGATACAAAAGTGGGCGGTAGGTATAAAAAGGTTGACTACCCCTGGGTTAGAGCATCATCCTGAAGTACAGAGGTTGCTGGTTCAATCCCCAGTCAGGGCACATACATTAACAATTCAGTGTTCTTGTATCTCTCTCTTTCTTCCCCTTCCTCTCTCACTGAAATCAATCAATAAAAATTTTTTAAGAGAGAAATTAAGAAAACAATCCATTTACCATGGCATCATTAAAATATCTAAGACTAGCCTGACCTGTGGTGGCGCAGTGGATAAAGCATCTACCTGGGAACACTGAGGTCGCCAGTTCAAAACCCTGCACTGGTCTGGTCAAGGCACATATGGGAGTTGATGCTTCCAGCTCCTCCCCCCTTTCTCTCTTTCTCTCTCTCTCTCTCTCTCTCTCTCACTCTGAGTCTCCTCTCTAAAATGAATAAAATAAAAAAAAATACCTAAGACTAAATTTAAACAAGGAGGTCAAATACTTGTATACTAAAACCATAACACACTGGTGAAAAAAAATAAAAGTAGATACAAATAAACTAACACATATTTCATGTCTATACGAACCAAAGCAATCTACATATTCAATGTAATCTCTATCAAAATTCCAATGGCACTGTTCAAAAAAATAAAACACACAGTCCTAAAATTTGTATGGAATCATAAAAGGCGCCAAATAGCAAAAGGAATTTTGAGAAAGAACAAACCTAAAGGCACCACACTTTCTGCTGTCAAACAATATTACAAAGCTACAGTCATCAAAACAGTATGGTACTTGCATTAAAACAGTCATTATAGATCAATGAAACAGAACAGAGACACCCATGATCCCACACATGGGTTTAATGCTCAATTAATTTATGACAAAGGAGTTGAGAATATACACTGAGATAAGGACAATCCGTTCCATAAATAATGCTGGAAAACTAGACAGCCACATGCAAAAGAATAAAACTGGACCACTATCTTATAACATAAAAAAATCAACTCAAAATGGACCAAAGATTTTAATGTAAGTCCTGAAACTATAAAACCCTTATAAGAAAACAGGGGTGGGGAGGTGGAAATAGGCAATCTCCTTGACATTGGCCTTAGCCATCATTTTTTAGATTTTTGAAAACAAACCAAAGGCAGTAAAAGAAAACATAAACAAATGGGACTATATCAAACTAAAAAATTTATGTATAGCAAAGATAACAATCAACAAGATGAAAAGGCAACCGACAGAATGGAAGATAGTATTTTCGTATACCTGAGAAGGAGCGAACATCTGAAAAATATCATTGAGTATGCCATATTTTAAGCATTGGTTAGAAATATAGGTAAATTCCCAAAAAAGAAGCTATCATTAAAGAAAAGATATACGAACTTAGTAACAGGTGAAGAAGTTAGAAAGTGGTAAATTGAAAGCAAAGAAAATGTATACATAGCTGAGGCAATTCCTTTCTGGAGAACTAAAATAAAACTCACAAACATCTTGTTGCTGAAGACCTACAGAGAAGAAACAAGAAATTAAAAGGCAATATTATGATCCTCCACATTTTGCAAAGTAGGCAAAGTAATCAGTAATCACAATTTACAGATGACTAAACAAAATACCAGATAGAGGTCAAGATCATATTGCTTCTAAGTCATAGAAAAGGGATCAAAACCAGGACCTGTGAATCCTCATCTACAAGATTTCTATTTTATTCTGCGGTTTTTCTGGTTTATGTCTAAGTCTTCCAACCATACCACCTAACTCAACAAATACACCTTTCAAGAACACATTTAGATCTTGTACATTTTATAAGGAGAAAGATCAAGTTGCTCCGTCAGCGCAAATGAACAACCCAATGACACATACAATTACTGATACACTGCTTGCAAATAGTTTTGAACCCACAAAACAGGAGAGCCAGAAAGCTAACAGATAAACAGAAATGTGTAAGAACCACATAGTTTATTCTTTCCAAGAAAGTATCTCTAAAATAATCTCAGATGATAAATAAATATCAATTTCCATGTTTAATAGTAATAACATTTCAAAACTAATAAAAAATAGACCTGTGCCAGGTCCATGTACCATTATACTTCAAAATAAAAGATAAACAAAACTGAGAATAAGAATTTGAAACTTTTACAGTGATTTACTATATATAACTACAAGATTTTATTATATTTTTTAAAATATTCTGCAATAGAGCCTGACCTGGTGGTGGCGCAATGGATATAGAGCATCGGACTGGGATGCAGAAGACCCAGGTTCGAGACCCCAAGGTCACCAGCTTGAGTGCAGGCCCATCTGGCTTGAGCAAAAGCTCGCCAGTTTGGACCCAAGGTCGCTGGCTCCAGCAAGGGGTTGCTCGGTCTGCTGAAGGCCCGCAGTCAAGGCACATGTGAGAAAGCAATCAATGAACAACTAAGGTATTGCAACGGCAAAAAAAAAAACTAATGATTGATGCTTCTCACCTCTCTCCGTTCCTGTCTGTCTGTCCCTATCTATCCCTCTCTCTGACTTTCTCTCTCTGTCTGGAAAAATATATGTATTTTGCAATAGATTGAAAAGGTAAAGTGGTCAAAAAAACCTTTATCACCGGTAATTTGAGAAACACTGCTATACTATATAAAAAAGAATGTTTTAATATACAGCCATATGAAAATATAGAAATTTTTCATATTGCTCAACAAAATTAGTTCTGAAAACTACATTTGTGAACTTGAAAAAAATTATGAACAAACCAGCCATGTAATAAGAAACTACAATATATCAGTCAAGAATGAAGATTTTTTAAATCTGTTCTTTGGAGTCTGGTTTATACTGTACACTACTTAGTTACATGGAAAATTAGTCTATTTTCTTCTAGGCTATAATAGAAACCAATACTGATATCTTGTGGTCAAGAATCAATTTAGATAATAGAAAATGGCAACAGTCTAGGCAGGTGTTACACCTCCAACCTCCCAGAACCAAAGAGGATTACAACTTAATTTAGGAACAATAATATTGAAAAACTAAGAGGAATCTATAACCAAACATCACCAAAGAAACCACACAGAGATTGGCATGTAGGGTGGATGCATGGAAAGGGCTGCCCCACTCCCAGGAGCAAGAGGCAGCCTAGAGGGTCCCTCATGGCAAGGTAGGTTCCCCAGAGAGTTGTGAGTCCTCAGCCCCAAGACCAAAATCCCATCCTTAGAGCCCCAGAGATTAGAGGAGGTATACGGACAGTATTTAGCTGAAAGAAGAGCTGGATTACTGTTAAGAGGGAGACAGAATTCTCAGACCCAGGCTCCATCTTAAACGGATCATGCAGAAAACCTCATTCAGTTCACAGCCACATACCAGGGGCTCCGACAGCGGAAAGCGCTGAGAAGAATGGAGTTGTGAGAGAAGAGAGTAGTCTTCAGAGCACAGGGAGAGACTGTGGGGACAGCCACCCTGACCCTGTATTGGGTCACTCCCCAAGCCTAAAGTGGCCATTTTTCCTGGGAAAACCAATACCAGAAAGGGAAGCAATTACTACACCTACCAGAGAGGCTCTCCTGCTCTAGTCACTGCAAAATGTCGCTAAGAAACAGGAGGCACATCAGAAACACAGGTTTTGAGTGCTGAGATCTAGGCTACACCATCCCCTCAAACTCTCCCCTCAAAAGGGCGGAAGGACCCAGCTGCAGAGGAAGCTAAGGCGCTCAGGCCACCCAGTGGGCTGTGGGGGTTGGGGGCTGGAGTGGCTCTAAGCCCGGTGACCTGTGTGATGATGGCGAGGGGTGGAGCCCGGCAAAGAATCCCATGCCTGCAGCAGGGAGGAGACCAATGGCCCATGCAGTGGAGGCAGAGGACGAAGCCCAGTGAGGTGTGCCCATGTCTGCAGTGGGGAAGAACCAAGCAAGGAGAGGCATTCCCCTGCCGAGGGCATGGAGCCAGGCAAGGTGAGGAATCCCCACACCACTAGGGAGTGGGACCCAACAAGGTATCTCACGTGCCTGTGGGGGGCAGGGCCAAGCAAGGCAGTCTGAAATGCCCTCCACCAACCAGGCACCCGGTAGTGTCGGTGCCCGAGGGCCTGAGGAGGTGGCGGTGACGGCAGGACAGTGGGCTGACCACACCTCAGAATGAAGAGGCCACACACACTGGCCAAGACTAAATGAAACCAGGTTAGGATTGCACCTGATATTTACAACAGCATCTGGGCCCAGCGGAGGCAGCCACAAATTCTGGATCGCCTGTAGCTCCAAGAAGGTTGCTAAGAGCCAGTCATAAGCAGTGACACCTCCCCCCGCTCCTGGTATGCACCAGATTCTGGCCAGGGAGGTCCAGGGCTGTTATATCCAGTGACCAGATACGAAGAGCATAAGCTCAGGACCTAACAATTAAAGTTAGAGTAATATCTTAAGGAAACGCTACTCACACCTGACCGAGCTAAGGCACAAAAAATGCTGACACAAATAACAAAAAGACAAGTAGCTCACATCATATTACAAACAACAGCTGAGGCCAACCCAAGAAGATCTAGAAACAACAAAATTAAAGCCTAAAGCTGGAGGCAGACAACATCAACCCTATACTCAAATAGCTACACAAACAGAATATCCAAAGGACCAGGCTATACAGACACAAAATGGGAAGACAGAGAAATGAAATCCAAATGAGTTAATAAGAGAAATCCCCAGAAGAAGAACTGAATGAGATAGAAATAACCAAGATACTGGATTCAGAGCTTAGAATAATGATTGTTAGGATGCTCAAAGATCTTAGAGCAACATTAGACGGACATAATGAACAACTAAATAAAGATAGAAAGCATCAAAAAAACCCAATGATATAAAAACAATCAGAAAGAAACTACAAATACAATTGCAGAAATAAAGACTACAGTAAAAGAAATTAAAAGCAGGCTAGATGAAGCAGAGGATAGAATAAGCGATTTAGAGGACAAGAAAAATGAAAGCATGGAAATAGGACAGTAAAAGGAAAGAGAATCAAAATGTCTGAGGAAACTCTAAGGGAGCTCTGTGACAACATGAAGAGAAACAACATCCACATAAAAGGGGTTCCTGAACGAGATAAAAAAGTGCAAGACATAGAGAACCTGATTGAAGAAATCACAGCTGAAAACTTAACTAAACTGATGAAGGAAAAAGTCACACAAGTTCAAGAAGCACAGAGAATCCCATTAAAGAGGAACCCGAAGAGACCTACACCAAGACACATCACAATTAAAATACAAAAGCTAAGAGATAAAGAAAGAATACTAAAAGCCGCAAGAGAAACGCAGTCAATCACCTAAAAAGGAGCCTCCATAAGGATGACATCCGACTTTTCAACAGAAACACTTGAGGTCAGAAGGCAATGGCAAGAAATTTTCAAAGTAATGCAAAACAAGAGCCTACAACCAAGACTTCTTTATCCAGCAAAGCTATAGTTTAAAATTGAAGAATAAACAAAAAGCATCCAAGACAAAAAAAAAAAAAAAAAAAAAA
This sequence comes from Rhynchonycteris naso, assembly GCA_037038555.1. Taxonomy (NCBI): domain Eukaryota; kingdom Metazoa; phylum Chordata; class Mammalia; order Chiroptera; family Emballonuridae; genus Rhynchonycteris; species Rhynchonycteris naso. Next base: position 179,712,636 of record CM072995.1, on the reverse strand, counting down.
AACTAAAGGAACTCATTACAACCAAACCAGTACTGCAAGAAATGTAAACAGGACTGAGGGGAAAAAAACAATCCAATAAAAGAGGAATGTAGATTTAGTGAATAAAATGGCAATAAACAACTACATATTAATAATAACCTTAAATGTAAATGGATTCAATGCTTCAATCAAAAGACATAGCGTAGCTGCGTGGATAAGAAAACAGGAAGCGTACATATGCTGTCTACAAGAGACATACCTCAAAACAAAAGATACACAGACTGAAAGTAACTGGATGGAAAAAAACATTTCATGCAAATGGAAATAAAAAAAAACTGGAGTAGCAATACTTGTATCTGACAAAAGAGACTTTAAAACAAGGCTATATACCAATGAATATAGAAGGTCATTACATAATGATAAAGGGAGCAATCAACAGAAAAATATAACCATTAGAAAATATCTAGGTGCCTAATATAGGAGCACCTAAATATATAAAGCAGATTTTGATGGACATAAAGGGTAAGATAAACAGCAATACTACAATAATAGAAGATTTCAATACCCCACTGACATCACTGGATAAATCCTACAAAAAGAAAATTAACAAACAAACAGCAGCCTTAAAGGACACACTAGCCTGACCAGGTGGTGGCGCAGTGGATAGAGCGTCAGACTGGGAAGCGGAGGACCCAGGTTTGAGACCCCGAGGTCACCAGCTTGAGAGCGGGCTCATCTGGTTTGAGCAAAAGCTCCCCAGCTTGGACCCAAGGTCGCTGGCTCCAGCTGCAGTCAAGACCATATGAGAAAGCAATCAATGAACAACTAAGGTGTTAAAATGAAAAACTGATGATTGATGCTTCTCATCTCTCTCCATTCCTGTCTGTCTGTCCCTGTCTATCCCTCTCTCTGACTCTCTCTCCGTCTCTGTAAAAAAAAGAAAATAAAAAAGGACACACTAGATCAACTGGACTTAATAGATATCTTCAGAACCTTTCACCCTAAGCAGCAGAATATACATTCTTTTCATGTGCTCATGGTACATTCTCTAGGACACTGGTCGACAAACTGCGGCTCGCGGGCCACATGCGGCTCTTTGGCCCCTTGAGTGTGGCTCTTCCACAAAATACCACAGGCAGGCGCTACTTCAATAAAAAATGTACCTACCTATTTGGTTTAAGTTTAATAAATTTGGCTCTCAAAAGAAATTTCAAACATTGTAATGCTGATATTTGGCTCTGTTGACTAATGAGTTTGCTGACCACTGCTCTAGGATACACCACATGTTAGAACACAAAGCGAGTCTCAATAAATTTAAGAGAACTGAAATCATCAAGCATCTTCTCTGATCACAATGGAATGAAACTAGAAATTAACTAAAATAAAAATACTAAAAAACATTCAAACACTTAGAAAGTAAATAGCATGTTATTAAATAACGAATGTGTTAACAATGAGATCAAGGAAGAAATAAAAAATGCTTGAACCAAATGAAAATGAACATACAACAACTAAAAATTTATGGGACACAGAAAATACAGTCGAGAGTGAAATTCATAGCATTACAAGAATACCTTACGAAGCAAGAAACACCTCAAATAAACAATTAACCCGGCATCTCAAAGAACAAGGAAAAAAAACAGCAAGCAAATCCCAGAGGAAGTAGAAGAAAGAAAATAATAAAGATCAGAGCAAAAATAAAAGACATATAAGCTAAACAAACAATACAGAAGATCAACAAAACCATGAGCTGGCTCTCTGAAAAGGTAAACAAGATTGATGAATGTTAAAATTGATGAATCTTTAACATGACTCATCAGAAAAAAAAGAGAAAGGACTTAAATAATATTAGAAAAGGAAGTGAAGAAGTAACAACTGACACCGCAAAAATACAAAGGATTGTAAAAAAAATACTATGAAGATCTGTATACCAAAATACGGGACGACCTAAGTGAAATGTATAGATTCCTAGAAACATACAATCTTCCAAGACTCAATCTAGAAGAATTAGAAAACCTAAATAGACCAACTACAAAAAATGAAATTGAAACAGTTATCAAAAACTTCCAGCAAACAAAAGCCCTGGACCAGATGGCTCCACAGGCAAATTTTACCAAATATTCAAAAGAGAACAGCTATCCTTCTCAAGCTATTTCAAAAAATTCAAGAGGAGGGAAGACTTCTAAGCTCCTCTTATGAGGCGAGCATTATCCTCATTCCAAAACCAGGTAAAGACACTGCAAAGAAATAAAACTATAGGCCAATATCACTGATGAACTTAGATGCTAAAATTCTCAAAAAAATATCAGCAAACCAAATCCAGCAGTACATCTAAAAAATCATACATATGATCAAGAGGGATTCATTCTGGGGAGACAAAGCTGGTACAACATTTGCAAATCAATAAATGTTATTCATCACATAAACATAATGAAGGATAAAAACCACATGACCATATGAATAGATGTTAAAAAAGTTTGTTAATATCCAGTATTCAGTTATAATCAAAACTCTCAGCAAAGTGGGAATACAAGAAACATATCTCAACAAAATAAAGGCCATTTATGACAAACCCACAGCCAACATCTTATCAATGGGCAAAAATTAAAAGCAATCCCCTTAAGATCAGGCACAAGGCAGGGGTGCCCCCTTTCACCACTCCTACTCAACAATTCTGGAATTCCAAGCCACAACAATCAGACAAGAAGAAGAAATAAAAGTCATCCTAATTGGAAAAGAAGTAAAACTATCATTATTTGCTGATGATATAATACTGTACATAGAAAACCCTAAAGTCTCAGTGAAAAAACTACTAGATCTGATAAATTAATTCGGCAAGGTGGCAGGACATAAAATTAATATTCAGAATAAAGTGGCATTTTTATACACCAACAATAAACTTTCTGAAAGAGAAATTAAGGAAACAATCCCCTTCAGTATTGCAACAAACAAATAAAGTACCTAGGAGTAAATTTAACCAAGGAGGTAAAAGACTTATGCTTGGGCCTGACCAGGCGGTGGCGCAGTGGATAGAGCGTCGAACTGGGATGTGGAAGACCCAGGTTTGAGATCCCGAGCTCGCCAGCTTGAGAGCGAGTTCATCTGGCTTGAGCAAAAGCTCGCCAGCGTGGATCCAAGGTCGCTGGCTCCAGCAAGGGGTTGCTCAGTCTGCTGAAGGCCCGCAGTCAAGGTACATGTGAGAAAGCAATCAATGAACAACTAAGGTGTTGCAACGGCAACAAAAAACTAATGACTGATGCTTCTCACCTCTCTCCGTTTCTGTCTGTCTGTCCCTATCTATCCCTCTCTCTGATTCTCTCTCTGTCCCTGTAAAAACAACAACAAAAAAAGACTTATGCTCGGAAAATTATAAGACATTGAAAAAAGCAATCAAGAGAGATATAAACAAGTGGAAACATATGCTGTGTCTATTAATAGGAAGAATAAACATCATTAAAATGTCTATACAACCCAAAGCAATCTATAAATTCAATGCAATTCCTATTAAAATACCAATGACATACTTCAAAGATATAGAAAAAATATTCCAAAAATTTATTTGGAACCAAAAAAGAACACAAATAGCCTCAGCAATCTTAAAAATAAAGAATGAAGTGGGAGCTATCACAATTCCTTATATCAAGTCACACTACAAGGCCATTGTACTCAAAACAGCTTGGTACTGGCATAAGAAAAGGCAATGTTACTGAACAGAGAACCCAGAAATAAACCCATATCTTTATGTTCAATTGATATTTGACAAAGCAGGTAAAAGCATACAGTGGGGTAAAGACAGTCTCTTTAATAAATGGTGTTGGGAAAATTGGTCACGTACATGCATAAAACTGAAACTAGACCACCAACTTACACCATTCACAAAAGTAAACTCAAAATGGATAAAAAACTTAAATGCAAGTCGTGAAACCATAAACGTCTTGGAAGAAAACATAGGCAGTAAACTTCAATATCTCTTGTAGCAATATTTTTGCTGATCTATCTCCACGGGCAAGTGAAATAAAGGACAAAATAAACAAATTGGACTATATCAAACTAAAAACTTTTGCACAGCAAAAGACAACATTTACAAAATAAAAAGACAACCCACACAATGGGAGAACATATTCAGCAATACATCTGATAAGAGGTTAATTACTAAAATTTATAAAGAACTTCTAAAACTCAACATCAGGAAGGTAAACAATTCAATTCAAAAATGGGCAAAGGATCTTAATAGACACTTCTCCAAAGAGAACTTAGTGATGGCCTTTAGGCATATGAAAAAATGTTCAACGTCACTAATCATCAGAGAAATGCAAATTAAAACCACAATGAGATACCACCTCACACCTGACAGAATGGTGCTCATTAATAAATCAACACACAGTAAGTGCTGACGAGGATGTGGAGAAAAGGGAACCCTCCTGCACTGCTGGTGGGAATACAGACTTGTGCAGCCACTGTGGACAACAATATGGAGTCTCCACAAAAAATTAAAAATGGAACTGCCTTTTGACCCAGCTATCCCACTTTTTGGAATATATTCTAAAAATAACAAATCACTGATTCAAAAGAAGATATGCACCCCATGTTTATTGCAGCATTGTCTACAATAGCCAAGATCTGGAAACAGCCCAAGTGACCATCAGTGGACGAGGGAATTAAAAGCTGTGGTACAATATACACAATGGAATACTATGGACCATAATAAAGAAGGAAATCTTACCTTTTGCGATAACATGGATGGAACTGAAAACTATTATGTTAAGTAAAATAAGCCAGGCAGAGAAAGAAAATACTCATATGACCTCACTCATTTGAGGAATCCAATGAACAATGTGAACTGAGGAACAGAACAGAAACAGAGGTGGAATCAAAGGGACCAGAGGGAAAGAGGACAGAGGCAAAGGAGAGGAGAGGATGGGATCAGAGATGGGAAAGAGATTGGTGAAATTATATACACATAACACAGTGTTATAGAGAGAAAGAAAGGAAATCCTGGAGGGAAGGGAGAAGGGCGTCGTGGAGAAGGGGGCAAGAGAGATGGTGAAGAGAACAGGGGGATGTGGTAGATGCATTCACGGGGACACTAGAATCTATGTAAACACAAATTAAAATCGATTAAAAAAAAGCTGTGGTACATACACACAATGGAATACTATATGGCCATAAAAAAGAAGGAACTCTTTCTTACCTTTTGTGATGGCATGGATGGACCTGAAGATCATTATGCTAAGTGAAAAAAGCTAGGCAGAGGTGGGGTCACAGGGAGCAGAGGGACAGCAGTCAAAGGGAATGGTGATGAGGGGATGGGATCAGAGAATGTGAAGGGATTAGTGAAATTATATATACATAACACATAGATACAGATAACATGACTGGGAATTCCAGAGGGAAGGTGGGAGGAAATTAGAGGGAAGGGAGCAAAAGGGTTGCATTGGGGGACACAGGGGTGAGAGGTGAGGGTGTTATATTGAGTGGGACCCTTGAATCCATGTCAACACAATAAATTAAAATTATTAAAGATTTTTAAATCAGTGAATTAGCTGGAAATATTTATATTTCTGAAAAGTCGTTTTAGGAATGTTATTTTATTTTTTTCTACAAACCCTTAAAATCTAAAAATAAAACACATGAATTCATATTCTTTGATAGATTTTACAAAGTGTCAACAAGAGAAACACTAAAAAGTACTTCTAAAAGGAACATTAGGAAGCCATGTAGATAGATGTATGTAGTTCAAAGAATAACTACAGGAATTCACGGAGTCATATTTTTAGCTTTTGTAAAGCTAATAATAATAAAGCCATCAAAGTAGCAGACATGTGCATTTAAATGATAACTTAAGAGCCTTTGGCTTTGCCATATGAAGTTTAATTTCCCAAAGCAGTCAATTAGAGCTAAGTAATATCCTCTTTAGTGGATATAGCTTGGATATATCATGCTAGACCTCTCTATCACCTTGTTTCCTGCTGTTAGCTATGATTCAAGAAGGTCACAGTTTTTTGGTTTTGTTTCTTTCACTTCCTTTAAGAGTATCAGAGATTGTGACTGCTACAAACTGAGAGAATACTGTAACAGTAACACAATGCAATCACTATTGCCAAAAATCTTCTTCCAAATTACCAATATCTTGATAGACATGAACCTAGTCACTTACAAACCTAGTTTTCTAAGACTTTATAAATAACAATAAAAAGTAAATTCTAAAATATTCTTTATTTAAGAGAAAAATAATGCTCCAGCTATTTTACTTTTATTTACCCTTAAAGTGGCATAAAAGAGCTGCACCATACCACCTTCAAGAAATAAAAATGTTTTATGTATAAAATTTAATCCACTGTTTTTCCAAATAATACCATTCTAGAATCTTTTCTAAATAAGTGATAAGGCCATATAGTATACTGAATAATTTTAAAACTAATCTGAACCTCCTTCAAAGACTTTATCTTACAAGCTTTAAAGACATATCATTATTTTTCTGTAATGTTCCCTCCCAAGACTCCAAACCACCAAGCATAATTTTAGAAACCAATGTCCTGAAAATCAGGCTTAGAGCTGACTTGGTCTAGCATATACTTGACAATACACACAATTTTTCTTCTGGAGGTAAAGAGGATCGAACAAAGGTCATTTCTAAGACTTTCAAAAAGCCACCTAAAGACAGGTCCCATGTAGAGTATTTTTTAAAAATAGCTATGGTGGAAATAGATAAGTTAATCATTCATTCAATCCACTGAACCAACTATTAGAATTTACTGAAATATACTATTAGGCAAGTTCCACCAGCTAGACCAGTGATGGGCAATCTTTTGAGCTTGGTGTGTCAAAATTCGCCAAAAAACCAAACATAACTCGGGTGGTGTGTCACTTTGAGAAAAAAAACATAATTTCATGATATTTATAGTTTAAATAACAAAAACGTTTTGGCCTACAGACCTCCGGCACGGAGTGTCTACCCTACAGCAAATATATTATCCTCGGCTACTGCACCTGGCTGTGCAGGAGCCGAGGATGGAACGACCTTCTCGGCATGCGGCTCCATACTTCTCTGGTATGCGGCCGCATGTCATCGAAAATGGCTACACGTGTCAGTGCCGACACACGTGTCAGAGGTTCGCCATCACGGAGCTAGAAACTGATGATACAAAATTAGTAAGACTACATCCCTCTAAGGGGAAGCTCAGGTAAAATGAGATACAGTGGAGGAAGATGAGTTTGAAAAACTGGCATTTTCTTCAACGGTTGGTATAAAAAATAAAATACAGTTGGCTCTTGAACACCACCACTTTGAACTGCATGGGTCTACTTATATGCATTTTTTTTCAATATATACTATAATTGGTATTTTCTCTTCCTTATGATTTCCTTAATAACATTTTCTTTTCCCTACCTTATTTTATTGCAAGAACAAAGCATATAATACATATACAAAATATGTATCAACTGTATACGTGATTGTTAAGGCTTCTGGTAAACAGGCCATTGACAGTTAAGTTTTGGGGGAGTTAAAAGTTAAATGCATACTTTCGACTGCATACGGGGTTGGTGCTGGTAACTTATATTGCATTATTTAAGGGTCAACTGTACTCCAAAAGAACTCCACAATAAACTATTCTAAAATCACTTTAGAATTAATCTCATTTAATACTTAAGTTATCTAGAATACTAAATACCGAAATCTAATATAGAAATGTCAGGGAAATGCCAAACCTAACAGAATTCAACAGGTAGAACAACTAGAGGTTATATAAAAGAACAAAAATCTATAATGAAGGTAAGTACAATATAAAAGAATTAATGGATAAAAAAGTATTCTCTCAAAGTCAGAATTAACTTCTTAAAAATCAACATGGTAGGAGAATTCTTAGACAAGGAACTCATAAATTTATTTTTTAAATCAGATTGGAAGACAATCTATAAAGCTTCATAAATAATGTTTCACATTCACTAAAATAAAAATATAGAAAACAGAACACACTAGCCTGGCCTGTGATGGTGCAGTGGATAGAAAGAACATCAACCTAGAATGCTGAGGTCACCAGTTTGAAACCGTGGGCTTGCTCAATCAAGGCACATATGACAAGCAATCAATGAATTACTAAAGGGAAGCAACTATGAGTTGATACTTCTTGTCTTATCTCTGTAAAATCAATAAATAAAATCCTAAAAACACACACAAACACACACACACACTACATAGCTATCAAAGTCATTTCTCTAACTTCAATTGGAAATAAGCTATAGTTTTCAATTTGTCTTTTAAATTACTGGGGCTAAAACAGGAAGGAAGGAAACAGATAATTACTTGGGTCACCTCCCTTAGCTCATAGATGTTTATACTTGCATAGTCATTCAAGTTCAATTCTGAAAGTTGCTTAAATGTTTGTGACAATGGCATAAATGTTCTCACCTAGTGACTCCATGGATGTTAGTTTGAGTTTTAGTATGTCAGTGAACCCCATACACAAAAAGGCATGAAAAACTATGTATGTAAATATATCAAATTTTCTGGGAAAGAAGAGGATGGTTTTCATCAGATTCTCCCTTTGATAACCCTCTTTACATCTGATATAATGAAAGAAAGGTTAAGAATCAACCACTAATTAGATTGTCCTGCTTTTGACAAGCCAATAAACCTAGAATTTTCTCTATCCTTTGAATAAACCATTGAATATAAGCTGTGGACTTCTTTTGAAAGCCTCTCCACTTCATTATTGGTTACAGTAAATTCATTCACACCTCATCTGAAGGTTGCTTCTTAGACTTTGCTTATATACCTTCTGAAATTAGAGACCTCCTGACCATGCGGTGGCGCAGTGGATAGAGCATCAGACTGGGAAGCGGAGGACCCAGGTTCGAGACCCTGAGGTCGCCAGCTTGAGCGCGGGCTCCTCTGATTTGAGCAAAAGCTCACCAGCTTGAGTCCAAGGTCGCTGCCTCGAGCAAGGGGTTATTCGGTCTGCTGAAGGCCTGACGTCAAGGCACATATAAGAAAGCAATCAATGAACTAAGGTGTCGCAACGAAAACCTGATGATTGATGCTTCTCATCTCTCTCCATTCCTGTCTGTCTGTCCCTATCTATCCCTCTCTCTGACTCTTCTCTCTCTGTCTCTTTAAAAAAAAAAAATTAGAGACTTTAAAAACCAAATACGTACCCATTCATTTCTATAAAGAAGTTTTGCTTTTTAAAAACATTGATTACAAGCCGTGACCAGGCAGCTAAATTGGATAGAGTATTGTCTCAATATGCCAAGGTTGTAGGTTTGATTCCTGATGAAGGCACATACAAGAATCAACCAACCAATGAACGTATAAATAAATGAAACAATTAAGTTGATGTCAGTTTGTCTATCTGCCTGTTGCTCTTTCACAAATCAATTAATAAATTCTTTTTAAATTTGTTACAAAATTCTAGTCACTGGTTTTACAAATTAATAGGAATGCTTTGTTGTGCTATATTTACCTGGTCTCTAACCTGAGAGCTTTGCTTCCTCAGTCTGTATTCTACAAGCTTGGTCATGGGAGAGTCATTTTAAACCCCTTTTGGCAAAAAGTCTCACAATCTCTGGAGGCTGAGCTGACAATATGCCTTTTACTTTACACTGCCATGGCACTTTATGTGTAGCAATACTAGACATCTACCTTGGTAGCAATAGCTCTGACAGCACAAACAATATACTTTTTAATCTCTTCTTGCCTATTAATTTGTAAAACCAGTGACTAGAATTTTGTAACAAATTTAAAAAGAATTCACTAATTGATTTGTGAAAGAGCAACAGGCAGATAGACAGAATGACATCATAAGGGTTACAAATACCACATGGTAATACACATAGCACAATGATAAAATAAAATATATTTTCATGACACTTAATATATACGTGACCAATCATCTAAGAAGCAACTGGCAAAAGAACAAAGGTGGAAACAAGTGACCCAGATGTCCAGCAGAGGTTTAAAAACATATACGGTACAGAAGTAAATCTACACTATATCGGAATTTCAAATAAGGCAAACTCATAAATGAGAAGGGATTACTATACTCAAAAAATAAGAGTGATCTGGAAAGAGATCTGGTAGTCATTATACACTGTTTCCTGAAAAGAAACATTTCCAATGTGCTGTTATATTCAGAAAGGCCAACTGTAATAATGGCCATTAACAGAAAGCATATTGGAAACAGGAAAGATAATACTACCTAAATCTATTTCTTTTGACAAGAACCAGACAATGCTTGTATGTGAAAATAAAATTACTAGAACGGTATGGGATGGAGGCTGTCCATATGAAGGTGAACTATAAAACTTCAGAATCTTCAGCCTGGAAATAATGCTGAAAGGTAACTGGCACAATATGGATAAATTCCTAAGGTAAGAGGCAGGGACAGGGTGTGAACATGGATTATTTTCACATACACACACACACACAAACACACACACACACACACACACACACACACACAAAACTAGAATAACAGAACCATTAGAGACCAATAGAAATTCTAAAAAAATCTAGATTGAAGAAGAAAGTAATTTATGGAATAGAATAGATCATATACCAAAAAGATCTTTATTTGTCACAATAATCCTATGGGATGCCTGACCTGTGGTGGCGCAGCGGATAAAGCATCGACCTGGGAACACTGAGGTTGCCAGTTCAAAACCCTGCACTGGTCTGGTCAAGGCACATATGGGAGTTGATGCTTCTAGCTCCTCCCCCTTTTCTCTCTCTCTCTCTCTCTCTCTCTCTCTTGTGTCTCCTCTCTAAAATGAATAAATAAAAATAAAAATAAAAAATAATTCTATGGGAAAAAGCTTACTTATAAATTTCAACAAAAATTAATGGGAGAGTGATTAGAGTACAACAATATCCTTCCCATATTTAACTTTTAAAAATAAGACAATCCTTCACTGTCTTCTTCATTTAAGCACCAATATTCATCCTAAATCAGGGCCTGTGTAAAAATGAAGTTTGTGCACTGTAAAATTCTAGATGGCTCCATTCTTTCCATTCTTAAAATCCTTTCCTCACCTCAGCTTCCCCCACTTCTAATCCATCAGAAAGCTCTGTTGGGTATTCTCAATGTATAATCAAGTTCCATTCATTTCTTCAAATATTTCTCTCCTATGAGATACCAGCTCCTTCATGGACTTTACACAACTGGTGTGTTTGCTTCTAAACCCTTTCCACATTTACTGCTCATTCTTTACAATCACCAGAGCTCTTTATTTATTTTTTAATTCTTTATTTTTTTGGTTTGAGAGAGAGAAAGGAAGAGAACAAGAGAGATAGGAACATCTATTCCTGTATGTGCCCTGACCAGGGATCAAACTGGCAACCTCTGTGCATCAGGAGGATGCTCTAACCAACCGAGCTGACGGGGATGGGGGAGTGGGGGGAGCTCTTTAAAGCCACACATCAGATTATGTCATTCCCCCCCCTCGCAAAATAAATAAATAAATAAATAAATAAAAATAAAGACTAATTGATTTGGCAAAAGTAGCTTTTAGTATTAATTTCATATTTAGTATATGTGAATGTGCATTCTAATTATTTTTCTTTTTAAACCCACAAGGAATTACCAATTTAATGAGTTTACTGACTATTATTTACACTTCCTGTTGTAGTTGTAAGTTATATGTGTTTATTTATTTTTTATTTCAAAGAGAGAGGAAAGAGGGTGAGGGGAGCAGGAAGCATCAAGTTGCTTCTCATATATGCCTTGACTGGGCAAGCCAGGGGTTTCGAACCAGCGAACTCAGCATTCCAGGTCAATGCTTTATCCACTGTGCCACCACAGGCCAGGCTGTAGTTGTAAGTTATAAAGCTTAAAGTATCAACAAGATAAACATGCTTATGAAAATAAAATATTCATTCTCAAAAAACATAGTTCTAGAAAAAGTCATAAAATATTTACTGTTCCTAAAAAACAAAATACAATTTTTTAACAAATTTATAAATACATACTTCTAGATCCTCACCGAAAAATGAGTTAAATACAGAAGAAACAAAATAAAAGTAAAGAGTATAATTAATGACTCCATTACTTATAATCAACAAAACATAAAACAGTTTACATACTTTTAAATTACTTAGATATTTTATGCAATCATTATCAATTCTGGGAGCAAGATTCCACAATTCTGCAATTCCGTAGGAACAAATGCAAGGAAATAATAATGGACAGAAAAAATAATTTCATCCTCAATAAATTATCCCTATCCACTATACAAGTTATGAGATATAAAAAATATTACTTTCCAGCTTCGGTTTTATCATGATGATGTAAAAGAATAAGTAAAAATGACAATAAACTCATCTAGGGCAGTGATTAGTTTAAGTATCTGCCAACATTCAAAGAGCCACCCAATAAAACACACTGGCAGTTAGTTACATCCAATAGAATGTGTATGGCAACCCATCAAGGTAAATTCTGGCCTGGGATCTTCCCAGGAAATAAAACATTCCCTACATAGCATTCTCCTGATTTTCCTCTATTGCTCCACTATAAATGAAGCACAAGAAATAGCAAGAAATTCAGCTACTGCTATAATAAAATTACCTCAACCAAAAGCAGGTATGAATGTCTTTAACTTGATAATGTAGTAAATGTTGCCTAAAGTACAGTAAATTGCTGGTTATACACACCAGTGAAGAGGAGCAATGAAAAATCAAAATGGACAGATCATCACTCATCTGCTTGGAGTCAAGACCCCATCCTGTACAACAGTGAAACTTGGCTAACACCCAGAAAAGTAACAGAAATAATAGGTGAATTCAGTGGATTCAGGACTCCCCAGACAGGGTTCCCCACACCACAGCTGCCTTACAGGTGAAAATCTGGGTCCTGATTTTAACTGGACATCAAAATACTCCTAGAATGCACTGCAGTTAAATGGATGAGAAGGAATATCTACAAGAAAGTAATCAAAAAAAAAAAAAAGAAAAGAAAAAAGAAAGTAATCAACTTCATCACTAGAGAACACAGTTTTTATTTATGCCACTTAAGAATCTGGGTATTCTTAATGCAATTTTTGAAGATGAAAAAAACTAATTTTTACTGTACTGTTATAGACCTAAACAAAAAATTTTGAATGTGAAAGTATTAAACCTGATTTAAAATATCTGAAAACCAGAAGGACATGTCTTAAAGCGAAATATCAAAAAGAAACAACATTCAACCTAATACTACAGCACTAAATAAAATCTTTTATTAAAAAATGGGGAAAATTCATGACTAATATTTTATTAAATATTAGTTCACCTTTGCTCAGTTTGAATTATGTTATAAACCTAGAAAAAAAAATTTTTTTAAGCAAGAGAGACAGACAGACAGGAAGGGAGAAAGATGAGAAGCATCAACTCGTAGTTGCAGTACTTTAATTGTTCACTAATTGCTTCTCAAACATGTCTTGACCAGAGGGCTTCAGCCAAATCAATGACCCCTTGCTCGAGCCAGCAACATTGGACTCAAGCCAGTGACCTTTGGGCTCAAGCCAGGAACCATGGGATCATGCCTATGATCCCACACTAGCCCGCACCCCTGCGCTCAAGCTGGTGAGCCCGCGCTCAAGTCGAATGAGCTCACGCTCAAGCCAGCTACTTCAAGGTTTCGAACCTGGTTCCTCAGCGTCCCAGGTAGATGTTCTATCCACTGAACCAACACTTGGTCAAGCTAAACCTAGAAAATCTTAATTTAAAAGCAACTTAACAGAGAAGTAGAAAGTGGAGTGAGAAAATATCTTTTTTTAAAAAGATTAATTCATTAATTCCTTAGGATTAATAATTAAAAATCCATCTGTTTTGAATGTCCAAGTAAAATAGCTGTTCGTTCCAGTCAAGGACATACCAATAATAACAAACAGTGGCCTAGATGAAAGTGTTAACTTATCCAGGATTAGACCTCATGCCTGGGCTCCATCGTTATTTTGCATAAATTCTACAAATATACACCACCTAAAGTAAATAAAGAAACAATAGACACATTTATTTAACTATGTCCCTAGAGAAATACAGGTTTTTAAAACAAATTGATAACCTCTTGTATTTATGTACAATGTTCATTTTATACTTATTACCCCAAATTGGAGAGCACTTTCAGACTGTGTAAGAACAATGATGTCAACTTTGCTCCTCCAGAATTTTCTTTCATTGATCGTGCACGATCTACAACCATTTAAAAACCAGAAGGGAGGGGAAATAATTACCTTGTGAAAAGAGAAGCCAGAGAATCACCACACAATTAGAAAGCCATTTCTGCCACCACTATTTGGTTACCTTGGAATTGACTTCTCTAGTCTCAGTCTCCTCATCTAACAGAAACAGTAATAACTTCCTAGCCCTACAATTCTACATCTTTACCTCTCCAGACCTCACAACCACCTCTTAAAGCCATAAATCAAATAAATAAAAATTTTCATTAGATCATTTCCAACACAAAAGAACAAAAGCTCTAGAAAATCAGAGCAAACTAGAGCTCTTCAAGGAAGCAAGCAGAAGCTGACCAAGAAGGCAACAATACCAATGTGAATAAATGTTCAATTCCTTGAAATAGGTTTAAGTATTCTTTTAGAGCATAATTACATGGAAAAATAGCAAGTAGACCCATTTTTTAAGTCAAAGTGAAAAATGATAAAGTTTTTGATTATATGACTATACAACAGGGGTGTCCACACTTTTTCAGCTTGCGAGCTACTTAAAAGATGACCAAGTCAAAATGATCTACCTACAATAAAAATGCAAAACATAAATTTATTTCTTCTATATTATCATTATTTAAGTTACTATTATTACTATTTAATATTGTGTATTCTTCTTTCACCTTTCTCCTTCTCAGCTCTCTTTTCGGAGGAAAGTCAATGTCATAGTTTTTATGAACAGTCCGTAAAAGCCACTCCACATTTCCCTTCTTTGGAATAGCAATGGCACACAGACAGATGAGGCAAACGCACTTAGAATATGACATAGTGAAAAAAATTTCCTCCCATTCTATATGAAAGTGGTAGGTTTTAGGCTTCTTACTCGGACCAGCTATGGCACTCATTTTTATACCCTTTGTTGTATTTAGTTTAAATAAATTGAAGGCTAACTATACAGCAATGTAACTGAACAAGTTAGCGGGATTTAAGGCGCATGCATAGGGTGTCAAAAGTTCAGACGTCAGATTGGCTACCCTGTATGCCAATCAAAAAACAAATGTCTTCTTTATTTATTTATTTATTTATTTTACAGGGAAAGAGAGTCAGAGAGAGGGATAGATAGGGACAGTCAGGAACAGAGAGAGGTGAGAAGCATCAATCATTAGTTTTTCGTTGCCATTGCGACACCATAGTTGTTCATTGATTGCTTTCTCACATGTGCCTTGATCGCAGGCCTTCAGCAGACCCAGCAACCCCTTGCTGGAGCCAGCGACCTTGGGTCCAAGCTGGTGAGCTTTTGCTCAAGCCAGATGGGCCCGCACTCAAGCTGGTGAGGTCTCAAACCTGGGTCTTCCGCATCCCAGTCCGACTCTCTATCCACTGTGCCACCGCCTGGTCAGGCCAAATGTCTTTTTACTGTCATGCGATCTACCCACACTTCCTTCGCGATCAACCAGTAGATCGCGATACACGTATTGAGCACCCCTGCTATATACTCATTAGACTTAATCATATACATATACCGTAATTAGGAAAATAATTAGAACTAGAAAGAGTTCAATTCTCATTTTGCAAATGAAGACACATAGATTCAGAAAGGCTGATTCAGAACTTTTTCTGTGCTATTTCTTTTTTGTGTGTGTGACAGAGACAGAGAGAGGGACAAATAGGAACAGAAAGACAAGAAGGGACTGAGATGAGAAGCATCAATTCTTTGTTTCAGCACCTTAGTTGTTCATTGATTGCTTTCTCATATGTGCCTTGCGTGGGGGAGGGGGGCCTACAGCAGAGCAAGTGACCCCTTGCTCAAGCTAGAGACCTTGGGCTCAAGCTGGTGAGCCTGGCTCAAACCAGATGAGCCTGTGTTCAAGCTGGTGACCTCGAGGTTTTGAACCTGGGTCCTCCACGTTCCAGTACGACAATCTATCCACTAAACCACTGCCTGGTCAGGCTCTGTACTATTTCTAATTTGTCATTAATATCACTTCCTATAATTTCAAATTAGTCTCTCCATGACAGAAATGAGATTCAAGCAAGAAGTAATTAATATCAAGCTTAAAGTTCAATCTCTAAGTTGAAAAGTAATTAAGACCGAAGGTACAGTATATCAATGTTTCTATAACAGTAACTAGGATCAACTTTAGCAAGCTTTCTAAAATACAGGGTTACGAACTGTGAATATTGTGTATGTTGAGAGAATGTATCCATGTCTGGATGGACAGAGAAGGCCTTTTAAGAAAATGTCTTTAAATCAAGACCTCTAAGATGAGTAAAAGATGAACGAGAGATAAGAACATTTTAAGCAGAAGCAACCACTTGTTCAAGGGCCCTAAGAAAACTGTGGAGGAGCTCTAAGTATGACTGAGATTAGAAAGATATGATTAAAAATGCAAAGAGAACCATCAGATCACAGAGGGACTTCCAGCTACATCAACATTTGGATTTTATTCTAAACCACTGAAATAAGGGAGATACTAGACTTGCATTTTGGTTGCCATATAAAGAACAAATTGAAGGTAAACCTCCAGAAAACTATAAAAAATGTATTTAAAATTTGGAAATGACTATTTTTCCTTTACAAATATTCAGAATCGCATCTGGGCCTCATGAAACAATTTGTGGCATAACAGCACAGTTAAGAACTTATACTGCCTGACCAGGCACTGGCGCAGTGGATAGAGCGTCAGACTGGGATGCAGAAGACCCAGGTTCGAGACCCCAAGCTCACCAGCTTGAGTGCGGGCCCATCTGGCTTAAGCAAAAGCTCGCCAGCTTGGACCCAAGGTCACTGGCTCCAGCAAGGGGTTGCTCCGTCTGCTGAAGGCCTGCGGTCAAGGCACATGTGAGAAAGCAATCAATGAACAACTAAGGTGTCGTAAGGGCAATGAAAAACTAATGATTGATGCTTGTCACCTGTCTCCATTCCTGTCTGTCTGTCCCTATCTATCCCTCTCTCTGACTCTCTCTCTGTCCCTGTAATAATAATAATAATAAAAGCTTTAAAAAAAAAAAAGAACTTATACTAAGTTCTAATACTATGTTATTTAGCTGACACAATAACATTGGTTGTCAAATACTAAGATGATAAACCCCAAAATAACAATTTCCATTTATTTAAATGAGTTTTAAGAAATCCAGGAATACTATACCAAGATATAAAGGGTTAGAAAATAATTATCAATGAATTCATTACTACTGGTTTCAGTCACCTGAATAGTTAGAAATACCTCATTTCAAATGTTTTCTATTATACAGTTAACAAAAAATATGCCATAAAGTGTAAATTCTTAAGAGAAAAAAAGGCATTGTATATAAGAATTAAATATTATAATTATAATTTTTTCATAACTACACATCTCTTTTCTCTCATATACTGTATAATCAAAAGTTAATTGAATACCTTTCCAAAGAGCCTCTTATTCTGACAATGTTAGATACAGAACTCTTCCAGGGAGAAAGCAAAAAACAGTCCGTCCTACTTATATATACAGTGTCAAGGACAAAAGTAGGACTAATCAGAAGATTCCCACCTGACATCAACTAATATTTCACTGATAATCCCGTAAAAGAAAATTCAGTCTATACAGCCTTGATCTTTGTGAAATGGCACATCTGTCAGGGATCTTTCATTTGCCATGCAAAATGACTAACATAAAACATGCCCAAAACTGTGCAATGCAAAATTTTCACTTAAAATTAACAATGTAGCCTGACCTGTGGTGGCGCAGTGGATAAAGCATCGACCTGGGAACACTGAGGTCGCCAGTTCAAAATCCTGCACTGGTCCGGTCAAGGCACATATGGGAGTTGATGCTTCCAGCTCCTCCCCCCTTTCTCTCTCTCTCTCTCTCTCTCTCTCTCTCTCTCTCACTCTGTGTCTCCTCTCTAAAATGAATAAAATAAAAAAAAATTTTTTTTAATTAACAATGTAATTGTATAAGTCAAAACCAATGAGTAGAAAATACTATTTATACATACAAATTCAGTCTCTGAATACATAATTCTATAAAGTCAAGATGTGAAGGTAAATGCTCTTTAGAATAGTCTTAAAAAATGTTTTAATTTTCTAGTAGTTAGAATGCATATAACAAGTGCTTTAAGAATTAGTCTGGAAAAACAAGGCTGAAACTACCTTAATAAATAATCATGAATGAGTCTTCAAACATAGGTTAAAATATTCTTCTCACAAATTTTTTCATAATTGCACCTTTACCATTCTAACAATGTATTATGCTCTAAAAAGGACTATCCTAATCTTCATCCAGTAATATTTTCAGGCTGATATTATTATTTTCATTTCCTTAAATGATATCCATACTCCAAGGCCACTTTCCTTCTCATATTCAATATCATGCATGCTTGTATCAAGGTTCCTTTCTTCATATCCTGTCACAGTATCAATCACTGACTCCTGTCCACTCAATCCACTTTTGATTTATCAGCAGCCGTCTTTCTGGACTCCATAACTCGACCCAAACCATTTTAACAAGACATTGACAAATAGCACCCAGTATCACATCAACCTGTTCCACTTAGTAAACTAAGAAACAGTA
This sequence comes from Rhynchonycteris naso, assembly GCA_037038555.1. NCBI lineage: Eukaryota > Metazoa > Chordata > Mammalia > Chiroptera > Emballonuridae > Rhynchonycteris > Rhynchonycteris naso. The sequence goes on along the minus strand of CM072995.1, from coordinate 179,693,965 downwards.
ACTGTGACATCTCTGCATAAGTATTCCATTCTATTCCCCAGACTGATGTATATTAATGAGGAGATCGTATTTGAAATGCTTCTTCCACATCAGCATCTAATATGATCAAATTAGGAAATGGGATGATTTATTAAATTTTGTAGAACTGAAATATTTCTTTATATCGCTATATGTGTGGTTTCAGAAAGTGAGCTGTTGCTTTCAATTTTTCTACTGAGGATATGCCTGCATTTCACAGACGAATTATTGTCTTTAAAAAGATTGCAAGAAGGCAAAATGTTATTAAGCAAATGCTCAGTAAAACAAACTAAATCAGTTTTAAAATTCCTAATTTAATGTAAATCTTGGTTGTTTCACTGAAATTCAGTTTGTGATCTTATTAAGCCATATTTGCATTGTACTGTCTTGCTGTAAGACAGTTTTAAATTTATAGCATTACCAAGCCAGCTTCACTTCTTGACTTTTAAGATATGTACTCAATAAAATAATTGCTCTATAAGTATGCATTTTGTTCTTATTTTCAGGTATAAGACAAAAATAAAGATCAATGGTTTAATAAAAGAATAAAATAAAAACACAAAATCAACTATTTGGATCACTTCTATACTTTTCATAATTAGATGCTAAATGTTTTTATTAAAGTGTTCCCCAACAAAAGATCAATAACTGTGTCAGGGGCAGTTTAAACTTCAAACAATGAATTAGTTTTTCAGTATATTTGTATATAAAATGAATATTTAATATGTTCACCCAAATGCAAACTGAAGATGAGAAAGAATAAATGTAAAACTCATCTGTTTTCCATAAACATTTCCTCTTACCTCATCTTCTATTTTCTAGATAGCCATATATTCCAAAAGTTAAACTTTGTTCATTTTTAAATTACAGAACTTCCAAGTAACAAAATACAAAATCCATATTTAAGTGTAGATATATAACCTCAGCATATTGGGCTTATATACTCAATAGTTTTTTAATGGAGCTACCAATGACTTATTTTGGTTCATAGACTAATCAAAAGGTTATAAATAAATGAATTCTGAAGTAGCTCTGATTTCATTCATTGACAAAAAAATACCTGTAAAACTCAATAGAGCAGTACAATACAGGTAGTGTATGAGGAGGAAAACATTACAAAAACCAAGAAATGTACACATCACCCAGTAAAGAATTAATTGTGATTCCCAGATATTTACTACTTAGATTTTATATGGATCATTTATTTATTTGATTACTTTTATGTGGAGTAATAACCTTACAATTTCAAAGAAGCTAATTTCACTTTTAAATTAAAAAAAGAATGCAATATCAATCAAGTTGAAGAAAAACTTCATTGTTAAAATAAAGTACAATCTTTCTCTTTAATACTCAAAAAGAGACACCAGAAAAACTAAAAACAACAGAAATGCTGTCCTTTGTTCCTTAAATGGGTAACCAAGGCAGACGAAAATAAGAATTAAGCATTTTTAAATCTATTGAATTAGTAAAATATGATAAAAATAGAAACAAACTCACAAATATATTGTAGTATATAGTATATAAAACTAATAATTAAAAAACCATTTTTAAAACATTTTTACTGACATTTATAATTTACAAAATATTTTCAATGATTTTCAGAAATGTTACTCTCTTTCCAATAACTATTTACTTGTTCTAATAATAACGCATTCTTAATAAAAACTTTCCTAATTTTCTCTAATATCAATAAGATTAAAACGTATCAAAAATAAGCCAGAATCATCTCAATAGATAAGAAAAGGTATTTTGACAAAAATCAACATCCTTTCTTTTTCTAAATAAATTATCAGCAAACAAGAAATATAGAAGGTTCTTCTTCAGTTTTATAAAAGGCAATCACAAAAAAACCTACAGCTGCCTGACTGGTAGTGGCACAGTGGTCTGAGTGGCAGCCTGGGGCACTGAGGACCCTGATTCAAAACACACAGGTTGCTGGCTAGAGCACTGGACTGGCCTGTCAACTTGAGCTTGGGCTTGCCAGCTTGAGCATAGGATCACTGACAATATCCCAAGGTTGCTGGCTTGAGCCCAAGGTCCCTGGCCTGACGCCCAAGGACACTGGCTTGAACAAGGGGTTGGTCACTGGCTCAACTTCAGCAGCTGGTCAAGGAACATATGAGAAGCAATCAATGAACTGAAGTGACAAAATTACTAGTTAGTGCTTCTCATCTCTCTCCTCCCCGCCTCTCTCCCTTCCTGTTTCTCTCTAAAAAAAACCTATAGTTCATCTCAAATTTGAAGGTGACAAGGTGGAAGGTTTTCCTTCAATGATAGGAAAAATGGCAAGGATGCCCAATCCCATCACTTTTCTTCAACACTGAACCAAACATCCTAAACAATGCAAAAAGCCAAGAACTCTGAATGAATGACACATAGTTAAAAGAACAGAAGTAAAACTCCCAATTTTCAGGTAATACGATTGCTTTTACAGAAAAACCCTAAGGTGTACTCAAAACATCTATTAGAATTACTGCAAGTAGAAAGGTTACAAGATTTAAAATAAATACTGTATATAAAAACACATAAAGGATACTGTGCAAAATATATATAATATACATAAAATATAAAATATAATTATATTTCTATATAATGGCAACAAATTATGGAAAACTAAAATTTAGAAATAATTCCTTTCCAATAATATCAAAATATTTAAAATAATTTTTGATAGGGTAAAAAGAGAAAATAAATTTAACAAAGAACCTGGAAGACTGCTACACTGAAAACTACAAAACGTTGTTGGGAGAAATAAAGAAAATCCAAATAATAAAGAAAGAGACCATGTTTAAAGATTGGAAGATTCAATTTGTTATGATGTCAATACTCCTATTCTGTTGATTCAATTAAATCTCAAAAAAATGTCCAGTAGGATTGTTTGAGAAACTATCAAGCTAATACTAAAATTCACATAGAAATATAAAAAAATAATTCCTGATTTTAAGACTTATTATATAATTAAAGCAATCAAAATGATGAGGTACTGGTATAAAAACAGACAGCTCAATGGAACCAAACAGTCTAGAAATAGAATCATTTTGATATCATCAATCAAAGTTTTAAAAAGGCACCAAGATTATTATGTAGAAAATTAAAACTTTTTAAAAATGATGCTAGACCACTGATGAACCTCGACCCACATCTCATGCCATATACAAAAAAATCACTTGAGAATGATGTCAGCAAGATGGAAGAATAAGAAGTCCAACCCCTACTCACCCTATAAAGAGAACAACATAAAAAATAAAATATAGTCCTGCTGGACAGGTTGGTTGGTTAGAGCTTCATCTCAAAGCACAGAGGTTACCAGTTCGATCCCCAGTCATGGCACATGCAAGAAGAGACCTATGCTCCTGTCTCTCTCAAACAATAAGTTAAATAACATAAATAACATACAGACCAAAATATCTCTATGAGAACTCCAGAAACCAATAAAGTTGTGGTACCCCAGGCAATTGCAAAGCCAAGAATAACCATATTGAAATAGATCAGAGGAGCCATCACTTTATCCATAACTCCCCTTCCCCAAAACCAGGCACAGCTCAGCTTGGCTCATGGCTTCTTCTTTGGGGAATGGGGGGGGGGGTGGTAAAGAAAAGTGGAACATGCATCTCCAATATTTCAACTTTAAAAACAGCTGCCCAAGGGCCTGGTTTCTGTCTTTCCTGATTCAGAACTCCACAGGAACCACAACAGTTGAGACGACTGTTGGCTGCTGAAACAAGGGAGAAAGACAGTGACTTGTCAGGGAACCAGAAAACCAGTGATGCAGCAAAAAGTGGTCAGCATAGCTCAGTGCAACCAGAAGATGGTGCCTAACTCAAAGTTTCTAATTTGGGAAGAAGGGAAGAGAGTGGAGCATACATCCAATATTCCAAATTTTTGAAGACTTACCCAAGGCAAAGAAACATATCTTGCCTATTTCAGAATGCTGATGGGGAGTTAGCATACTGTGGATACCTGAGGACCACTGACAGAAAGGAAAGCAGAGCTCTTGTTGCAGTAGCAACAGGAAACCTGAATTACCAGACACACATCAGAGGGAGAAAAAGATTATAAACTCTTACAAAAGAAGTTGGCAAACTACAAAATGGGAAATTACATGCACATGTCCAGAGTAAAGTTTACAACATCCAGAGTAAACTTTAGAGGCCCCCAAAATCTATAATAGGACAAACTGGTGGCAGTTTCTCCTCTATGAAGCCAGTTCACAAAGAAAAAGAAAAAACAGAACACAACCAAAGTAACAAATCACCAAATATCAATCTGAAAAGAAAGGCCTATGATTTAACTGAAAAGAATTCAAAATAATTGACACAACACATTCAGTGACATCCAAGAGAACACAAATATACAACTAATTGAAATCACTGATATTTTTCATGAACAAAATGAAAATATCAACAAAGAGACAAGCTATAATAAAGAACCAAACAAAATAGTAAACTGAAGAATACAATAACTAAATTGAAAAATTCTCTAGAGTGACTGACTCAACAAAGAACAATGGAAAAAGAGAAAAAAGTCTAAGAAAATTATGGGTCACAAAAAAGTCAACTAATATATGCATTAAGAAAGTTCTAAAAGGAGCAGAGAGAGAGGAAAAAACAAAAAGCTTATTTGAAGAATTAGTAGATGAAAACTTTCCAAATATGAGGAAGAAAAGAGACATCCAAATTCAAACTCAAAAACTCCAACTAGGTTGAACCCAAAGAAGCCTACACAAAGCAGCAAGAGAAAAGCAACTCACATCAATTACAAGGATACTTCCATAAAATTATTAGTGGGTTTCTTAGAAGGAACCTTACAGGCCACAGTGGCATAGGATAATATATTAAAAGTGCTATAAGAAAAAATACTGCCAAAAGACAATACTAGATTTGGAAAAATAAGCCTTCAAAAAAGAAAAGAGATATAAAAGTTTTCCCCAATAAAAAAGAATTGACAAAATTCATCAGCACTAGAACTGCAAAGAGTCCTAAAAGTTAAAATGAAAGGACACTACAGAAACACAAAAGCATCTGAAACTATAAAGCTCACTGGTAAAGGTAAATATATAAACAAATATAAAATACCATTATTTTGTGATAGGTAGAGCACTTTTAATTCTGGTATAGAATTGAAAAGACAAAAGTATAAAAAATTATAAAACTGTATCAATGCATGCACATTATATAAAGATATAGCTACTAAAATGTCAACAATTAAGGTAAGTAAAGAGTTTACAGGAAATCTTTATACTATCCTTGTAATATTTTGTTAAACATGAAATTATCACAAAATTAAGTTTCCTTTGCAGCAGCAATAAATAGGTAGAATATAAACAATACCATTGACATAGCACCCCCAAATTAAGTACTTAGGTATAAATATAGCCAAATATATATAATACCTACTTCAGGAAAATTATTAAACTCTGATGAATGAAATTAAAGCAGAACTAAATAACAGAAAAATGTTCCATGTTCATGGATATGAAGACTCAATATTGTCCAGATGAAAGTTCTTCCAAAATTGATCTATTGATTCAGTGCAATTACAATCAGAATCCAGCAAGTTATTTTACAGATATCAACAAACTGAATCTAAAGTTTATCTGAAAAGACAAAAGATCCAGAATAGCCAATAAATATTGAAGAAGAATAACATTGGAGGACTGACATCACTCAATTTCAAGGCTTAATATAAAGCTACAATAATCAAGACAGTATGGAATTGAAAAATGAACAAATACAACAATGGAACAGAATATAGAGTCCAGAAATAGAGCCAAATAAATAGCTGATTTTTGGCAAAGGAACAAAAGTAATACAATGGAACGAAGATAATTTTTTAACAAATGGTGCTGGAAAACCTAGATATCCACATGCAAAAATAACCCCTAGACATTGACCTTAGTTCTTCCACAAAAATTAACTCAAAATGGATTACCAGACCTAAGTGTAAAACACAAAACTATAACACTCCAATAAGATAACAGGAAAACTCTAGATGACCTTGACCTTGACCTTGAATAGGACAGTTATGTTTTAGATACAACACCAAATGAATAATCCATGAAAGAAATAATAGATAAGCTAGAGTACATTAAAATTTAAAAATTCTTAGAAATACGTGAAGGAGGTCAAAAGTACAAATTTTCAGTTATAAAATAATTAAGTTAGGGGAATGTGATATGCAGCATGGTGACTATAGATAATAATCCCTGTTGCATATCTGAAAGTTGCAAAGAGAGATCTTAAAGTCCTAATTACCAGAAAAAGAATTTTAAAAAGCAATGAAAATATATAGAATGAGGTTAAAGATTTTGAAAATTTTTATAAAATGCCACATACTTTTCCCTTAAAGATATCAGTTACGGCCCTGGCTGGTGGGCAGAGCAACGGCCTGGCATGTGGAAGTCCTAGATTTGATTGCTAGTCAGGGTACACAGGAGAAGTGCTATTTGTTTCTCTACCCCACCCCCTCTAAGTTCTGTCTCTACCTTTCTCTGTCTTCTTCTCCCCTGCTGCAGCCATGGCTCCATTAGAGTGAGTTGGCCCAGGACACTAAGAATGGCTTCATGGCCTCCGCCTTGGGCTTCAGTTACAATGTAGCAAGGGCCCCAGATAGGCAGAGCATTGCCCCCTAGTGGCCTTGCCAGGTGGATCCTGGTGAGGGGGAAGGTGGGGTCTCTGCCTCCCCTCCTTTCACTAAAAAGTGAAAATATATATACCAGTAACATACACAAAAAAGACAATCTCCACAGAATAAGTAGACAAGCCAGAGACTGGGGGAAAACTTTGCAAAAGACACATCTGATAAAGAACCTTGTAAAATACATTAAGACCTACAAAAACTCAACCTTAAGAAAATAAACAGCCCAATTAAAATATGGGCCAAAAACCTTAAGAAACAACTCACGAAAGGAGACACACAGATGGCATATAAACATATGAAAAGATGTTTCACATCATAAGTCATTAGGGAAATGCAAATTAAAATAATGAGATATCAAAAAACCTATTAAAATGGCAAAAATCCGGGAACACCAAATGCTGGTAAGAACGTGAAGTAGGAAGGCAAGATGGCAATAGAGTAAGCGGACGTACCAACTTCCAACTCCCAAAACCAAAGTGGATTATAACTTAATTTTAAGAACCATCACCTGGATAAACCAACTTTGAACTAAACTAAGTGGACTCTTCAACCAAGGAACACTGCAGAAGCCACACTGAGACTGGTAGGAAAAGCGAAAACGCAAAAGGGCTGCCCAGCTCCCCGGAGCAAACGGCAGCCCGGAGAGACCCGCGTGGCGGGAGGAGAGTTTGGAGGAGAGGGAGAGAACTGGATCCCAGGAACAAAGCCCCAGCCTGCAGTCCCAGAGCCTAGAAGAGGTGTTTGGACAGTATTGAGCTATGAAACAAGTGAGGATACTGTTTGTGAGGAAGAGACAGTTTTCTCAGATCTAAGATTCTTCTTAAAGGGACAGCGTAGAAGACCTCTCTCACAACCATTCACCCGGGGCTCCGGGGAACGGGAAAGAGAAGCAGGAAAAGAGTGTGGACTGGAAGGCACACGGAGAAATACTCTGAGTGACAGCCACCCTAACCCCTGGGTTAAGTCACTTCCCTAATCAAAAATGAGTACTTCCCCTGGAACTAGCAATATCAGCAAAGGGAGACATGACACTAGCCAAACAAGCTCTCCCGCTACACTTAGAGCAGAGCTGCTTAGAAAGAAGGAGTTTCCAGGACTACAGTATGAACTGTTAGGGTCTGAGCTGCAGCGAACCCACCCACACTGCTGAGGGCTTGCTGGAGTAACTAACAGTGGCGGCCGGACGCTGAAACACGGTTCACGGTCCTGTCGGCAGGGGCGGAGGCTCAGCCAGTGTGAGCTCGGTTGAGCCCAGAAGGGGAGGAGGGGACGCTCGAAAGTGGTGGGGCAGCTGCGGCCCGCCTGTAGCCCCACCTGCAGGGGGGGAAAAGCGGGAGGCCAGGAACGGGCAGACAGCTGCTCTGCGATCCTGGACCCTGCAAAAGCCAGCCCTGACCGTGCGGGAGGGGCTAGGACCAGGGACAGGCGGAGGCTCCAGCTAAGCACACACCAGGAGCCCTGCCAGGCAGAGACCGAGAAACTGGGGTTTCCCATCCTGCGTGCATGAGTTGGCTGTAAACGCGGGGATGGGGCTAAAGCCCCCCATGACCGATGACCCAAAGCTCGCACCTGAGCCCACGCCAGCAGCCCTGCCGGCCAGAGAAACCGCTGTTTGCCGTCCTGCATGCGTGAGTTGGCTGTATATGTGGGGACGGGGCTAAAGCTCTGGATATACGGAGGCTGACAGCTGAGTGCACGTCACAAACCCCGTCCAACCCGAGAAACTGTGGCTAGCAGGCTCTAACCGCAGGGGCTGGGCAGAAGCCCGGTAACAGGCTGGGTCCGTAGCTAAGCAAAGGTGCTCACCTCTAGCCTTGGTGCTGAGGCTTCTGGCTTTAGTGCAGTGCATAACCCAACCTGTGGGGGCGAGCCGAAGGCACAGGCAGGTAAAGGCTTGTAGAGGCGGGCACAAGAACACAGCCCCTCCAGCGGAGGACTGGCGGAAATCACAGCAACAGCTGCAGTGGGCTGGTGCTGGAACGCCCATACCTAACAGCCCTAGGCAGTGGCAGAGGGTAAGGCCGGCTTGGAGACAGACCACACCTAGAGAACACAAAGGCAACACCTAATGGACTTCAGTGGCCACAACCTTCTTATACACAGAAAAAATGGGCAGGCAGAGAAATGCAACCCAAATGAATCAAAAGAAATCCCCAGAGAAGGACCTGAATGAGATATAACCAAATTACCAGATGCAGAATTTAAAATAATGATAGTTAGGATGTTCAAAGAAATTAAAGCAACAATGGATAGTCATTACGAACACCTAAAGAAAGAGATAACAAGTATAAAAAACGAAATTGAAATAATAAAAAAGAATCAGACAGAAATGACAAATACAGTATCAAAACTGAAGACCTCAATGGAAGGAAATAAAAGCAGAATGGATGAGGCTGAGGGTCGAATCAGTGAGTTAGAGGACACAATAAACAAAGGCACAGAAGCAGAGCAGAAAAAAGAAAAGAGACTAAAAAATGTGAGAAAACTCTAAGGGAGCTCTGTAACAACATGAAGAGAAATAACATCCGCATCATAGCAGTTCCTGAAGAAGAGGAAAGAGAACAAAAAATAGATACTGTGTTCAATCAAATCATAGCAGAAAACTTCCCTAAATTAAGGCTGGAAAACATTTCACACGTTCAAGAAGCACACAGAACTCCATAAAGAGAAACCCAAAAAAATCTACACAAAGAGACATGATAGTTAAAATACCAAAGCTAAGGGATAGAGAAAATTTTAAAAGCTGCTAGAGAAAAAAAGGCTATCACCTACAAAGGAGCCCCATAAGGATGACATCCAATTTGTTAACAGAAACACTTGAGGCCAGAAGAAAATGGCAAAATATATTCAAAGTAATGCAGAAGAAGAAACTACAACCATGATTACTTTATCAAGCAAGGCTAATGTTTGAAATTGAAGAAGAAATAAACAACTTTCCAGACAAAAAAAACCTCAAGGAATTCATTAAAACCAAAACAATTCTGCAAGAGATACTAAGGAGCCTGCTGTGAACAGTTCAAAGTGAGGAAAGAATATAGCAAAAGAAAAATACAGCTTTAAAGAATAAAATGGCAATAAACAACTACATATCAATAATAACCTTAAATGTAAATGGATTAAATGATCCAATCAAAAGACATAGGGTAGCTGCGTGGATAAAGAAACAGGACCTATACATATGCTGTCTACAAGAGACACACCTTAAAACAAAAGATGCACATAGACTGAAGGTAAAATGATGGAAAAAAATATTTCATGCAAATGGAAATGAAAAAAAAAAAGCCGGGGTAGCAATACTTATATCTCATAAAATGAACTTTAAAACAAAGGCTGTAGTAAGAAATAAAGAAGGACACTACATAATGATAAAGGGAACAATTCAACAGAAAGATATAACTATTATAAATATCTACGCACCAAATATAGGAGCCCTGACATACATAAAGCAGACTTTGATGAATATAAAGGGTGAGATTAACAGCAATATATAATAGTAGGGAATTTCAATACCCCACTAACATCACTCAATAGATCCTCAAGAAAGAAAATAAATGAAGAAACAGCAGACTTAAAGGATACACTAGATCAACTTGATTTAATAGATGTCTTCAGAACTTTTCACCCTAAAAGCAGTAGAATATACATTCTTCTCAAGCGCTCATGGTACATTTTCTAGGATAGACCACATGTTAGGACACAAAAATGGTCTCAACAAATTTAAAAGGATTGAAATCATATCAAGCATTTTCTCTGATCACAATGCCATGAAACTAGAAATTAACCACAAAAGAAAAACTGAAAAATACTCAAACACTTGGAAACTAAACAGCATGTTATTAAATAATGAATGGATTAACAATGAGATCAAAGAAGAAATAAAAAAGTTTCTAGAAACGAATGCTAAGGAGCATACATCAACACAAAATTTATGGGACATAGCAAAAGCAGTACTGAGAAGGAAGTTCATTGCACCACAGGCATATCATAAGAAGCTAGCAAAAGCTCAAATAAGCAACCTGACCCTGCATCTAAAAGAACTAGAAAAACAACAGCAAATAAAGCCCAGGATAAGTAGAAGGAAAAAAATAATAAAGATCAGAGTAGAAATAAATGACATACAGGCTAAGGAAACAATACAGAGGATAAATGAAACCAGGACCTGGTTCTTTGAAAAGGTAAACAAGATTGATGAACCTTTAACTAGACTCACCAAGAAAAAAAGAGAGAGGACTCAAATAAATAAAACTAGAAATGAGAGTGGAGAAATAACAACTGACACAACAGAAATACAAAGTATTGTAACAAAATACTATGAAGAACTCTATGCCAAAATATTAGACAACCTGGATGAAATGGACAAATTTCTTGAATCATATAATATTCCAAAAATCAATCTAGAAGAATCAGCACACCTAAACAGACCAATTACAACAAATGAGATCGAAACAGTTATCAAAAAACTCCCAAAAAAGAAAAGTCATGGACCTGATGGCTACACAAGTGAGTTCTACCAAAAATTCAAAGAACTAACTCCTATCCTCCTCAAGCTATTTCAAAACATTCAAGAGGAAGGAAGACTTCCAAACTCCTTTTATGAGGCGAGCATAATTCTGATCCCAAAACCAAGCAAAGACAATACAAAGAAAGAAAATTATAGGCCCATATCCCTGATGAATTTAGACGCTAAAATTCTCAACAAAATATTAGCCAACCGGATCCAGCAATATATGAAAAAAATCATACACCATGATCAAGTAGGATTTATTCTGGAGAGGCAAGGCTGGTTCAATATTCGCAAATCAATCAATGTGATTCATCACATAAACAAAAAAAAAGGTCAAAAATCACATGATAATTTCAATAGATGCAGAAGAGGCATTTGATAAAATCCAGCACCCATTCATGCTCAAAACTATCAGTAAAGTGAGATTACAGGGAACATTCCTTAACATGATAAAGGCCATCTACAACAAACCCACAGCCAACATCACACTAAATCGGCAAAAATTAAAAGCAATCCCCTTAAGATCAGGAACCAGGCAGGGGTGCCCCCTTTCACCACTCTTATTCAACATAGTTCTGGAAGTCCTAGCTACAGAAATCAGACAAGAAGAAGAAATAAAAGGCATCCAAATTGGAAAAAAAGAAGTAAAACTGTCATTATTTGCAGAAGATATGAGATTATATATAGAAAACCCTAAAGTCTCAGTCAAAAAACTACTGGACCTGACAAATGAATTCAGCAAGGTGGCAGGATATAAAATTAATACTCAGAAATCAGAAGCATTTTTATATACCAACAATGAACTGTCAGCAAAAGAAATTAAGGAAACAATACCCTTCACTATTGCAAACTAAAAAATAAAGTACCTATCAGTAAATTTAACCAAGGAGGTTAAGGACTTGTACTCGGAAAATTATAAAACATTGAGAAAAGAAATCAAGGAAGATACAAACAAGTGGAAGCATATACCGTGCTCTTGGCTAGGAAGAATAAACATCATTAAAATGTCTATATTACCCAAAGCAATTTATAAATTCAATGCAATACCAATTAAAATACCAATGACATACTTCAAAGATATAGAACACATATTCCAAAAATTCATATGGAACCAAAAAAGAACACGAATAGCCTCAGCAATCTTAAAAAGAAAAAATAAAGCAGGAGGAATCACGCTTCTAGATATCAAGGTTTACTACAAGGCCATTGTACTCAAGACAGCCTCGTACTGGCATAAGAACAGGCACATAGATCAATGGAACAGAATAGAGAACCCAGAAATAAACCCATACCTTTTTGGACAACTGCTATTTCACAAAGGAGAAAAGAACATACAATGGAGAAAAGACAGCCTCTTTATCAAATAGTGTTGGAAAAATTGGACATCTACTTGCAAAAAAATGAAACTAGACCATCAACTTACACCATTCATAAAAACAAACTCAAAATGGATAAAAGACTTAAAGGTAAGCCGTGAAACCATAAGCATCTCTTAGAAGGAAACATAGGCAGCAAGCTCTCTGACATCTGTAGCAGGAATATATTTGCCGACTTATCTCCACAGGCAAATGAAATAAAAGGCAAGATAAACAAATGGGACTATTTCAAACTAAAAACTTTTTGCACAGCTAAAGACAATAAGAACAGAATAAAAAGACAAACCACATAATGGAAGAACATATTCAACAACATGTCTGATAAAGGTTTAATAACAAAAATTTATAAAAAAGTTATAAAACTCAACATCAGGAAGACAAACAATCCAATCAAAAAATGGGTAAACAAAATGAATAGAAATTTCTCCAGAGAGGACATACAGATGGCAAATAGGCATATGAAAAAATGCTCAACATCACTAATCATTAGAGAAATGCAAATTAAAACCACAATGAGATATCACCTCACACTAGTCAGAATGGCACTCATCAGCAAAACAACACAGAACAAGTGCTGGCAAGGATGTGGAGAAAAGGGAACCCTCCTGCACTGCTGGTGGGAATGCAGACTGGTGCAGCCACTGCGGAAAACAGTATGGAGATTCCTCAAAAAATTAAAAATCGAACTACCTTTTTACCCAACTATCCCACTTACAGGAATATACCCTAAGAACACCATAGCACTGTTCGAAAAGAAGAAATGCGCCCCCATGTTCGTGGCAGCATTGTTCAGAAAGCGAAGATCTGGAAACAGTCCAAGTGTCCGTCAGAGGACAAGTGGATTAAAAAGCTTTGGTATATATATACTATGGAATACTACTCAGCCATAAGAAATGATGACATCGGATCATTTACAACAAAATGGATGGACCTTGATACATTATAAGGAGTGAAATAAGTAAAACAGAAAAAAAACTGAGAACAGCATGATTTCATACATAGGTGGGACATAAAAGTGAGACTATGAGACATGGACAAGAGTGTGCGGGTTACGGGTTTGGGGGAGTGCAGAGAGGGTGGGAGAGGGGGGAGGGGATGGGCACAAAGAAAACCAGATAGAAGGTGCCAGAGGACAATTTAACTTTGGGTGATGGGTATGCAACATAATTGAATAAGATAACCTGGAGAGGTTTTCTTTGAACATATGTACCCTGATTCATTAATGTCACCCCATTAAAATTAATAAAAGAAAAAAAAAAGAATGTGAAGAAATAGGAACTGTCATTCATTGCTTGGGGACAATAAAAAATAGTATGGCCACTTTGGAAGACAGTTGGGCAGTTTCTCATGAATCTAAACCTACTCTTACCATATGACCCAGCAATCACACTCTTTATTATTTACCTAAAGGAGCTGAAAACTTGTGCCCATACAGAAACCTACACACAGGTATTTATAGCAGCTTTATTCATGATTGTCAAAAACTGGTAGCAACCAAGATGACTTTTAGCAGGTGAATATATAAATAAGCCGTGGTATATCCAGATAATGAAATATGAAACAGGAATCCCTCACTTTCCAAAAGTTTGAGTTAGACCACTTTGCTTTTACTAAAGATGTACATTAGTACATAATGATTTTTATCTAAAATTGAAATCTCTTATTTATTTTCATTAGCAAAAACAGGTTCTGATATATGTCTTCATAAAAGCAAAACGCCATAACTCAAACTTTTGAAAAATGGGGGACACTCTTCTCTTTGCATAATTAGAAAATGTTTTCTAGGAACGTTCTACTTTTGGATTGTGGGAAAACTACACATAAGTACATGAAAGAAGCCAATCTGAAAAGGCTAAATAGTGTATAATTCCAACTACTGTATACTACATTCTGGAAAAGGCAAAACTATGGAGACATTAAACGATTAGTTAGGGAGATGGGATGAAACAGAGCATAGTAGTTTCAGGGCAGTGAAATTTTTCTATATGAAACTACCCTGAATACATGTCATTATACTTTTGTTTAAACCAGCAATTTTTCCAACCTTTTTCATATCATGGCACATATAAACTAATTATTAAAATTCTGCGGCATACCAAAAATACATTTTTTTGCCGATCAGGCTAAAAGAAATGGGTGTAATTTTGATTTATTCACACTGGACAGCTATTGTGTTAACAGTTCTCATTTTTTTATTCGACAATCTAAGGGAAAAGAAGTCAGTGTATTTGTTAAAAATTCTTGCAGCACACCAGTGTGTCATGGCTCACCAGTTGAAAATCACTGGTCTAAACCTGTAAATACAACACCAATAGTGCACTATAATGCAAACTATGGACTTTGGGTGATTACGTATAAATATAGGTTTAATCAATTATGATAAATGTACCACTCTGGTGTGGGAGACGTAGAAAGCTATCCATGTGAGATCAGACAGTATATGGGAAATCTTTATACCATTCTTTCAATTTTGCTATAAGCATAAAACTACTCAAAAAATATAGTCTTTGAAAAATAAAACTAGGTTAATAAATACATAATATATAAAAATATAATTTGTGACATCAATAACAAAGTGGGAGTGGGCAGATGTAGAGTTTTTATATATGATTAAATTAAGTCATTATCAGCTTAAAGTAGATTTTTCTAATTATAACATGTTCTATATAAGTTCCATGGTGGCCTCAAAGAAACATTAAAGAAGATACATTAAAGAAAATAAGAAAGAACTCAAGCACATTAATGGGGGAAAAAACAACAAAAATGAAGGCAGCAAGAGAGGAAAAGAAAGACAAAATAGGTACAAGATAGACAGAAAACAACTAACAAGATAGCAATAATAAAATTTTCATATCAGTAATTATTTTAAATGGTTTAAACTCTCCAATCCAGATACACACCAGCTGAGAAAAAAACAAGATGCAATTACATGTTGTCTAAAAGAGACTCACCTTAAATATAAAGATAGAAGTTGGCTTAAAGTGAAAGGATGGAAAAAGATATTCCATGAAAATGGTAACCAAAAGAGAGTAGAGGTAAATATATTTATATAAACAAAGTAGAGTTTAAGTAAAAAAATCACAAGAGGCAAAGAAGACACTGGATAATAATAAAAGGGTCATTTCACCAGGAAGATGTAACAATTATATATTTATAATATTTATAATTATATATATATATACACACACACACACACACACACACACACACACACACCCCTAATATCAGAGTACTCAAATATATGAAGCAAACACATAAATATATGACAGAATTGAGAGAGAAATAGAAAGTGACTAATAAAAGATTATAATACTTTTACTTTCAATAATGGATAGAAAACCATACAGAAGATCTATAAAGAAACAGAGGACTTTAACAACACTGTAAATCAATGAGACATAACAGATACAATAGAATATGCCACCCAACAGCAGCAGAATGAACAAGCTTCTCAAGAGTACATGGAACATTTTCCAGGACAGATTACATGTTAGGTCACAAAACAAATCTTAACAAATTTAAAAAAGACTGAAATCTTACAAGCTATCTTTTCTGACAACGATAGAATGAAACGAGAAATGAACAGAGCAGAAAAACTTGATAATCTATAAATATGTGGAAATTAAACAACATAACTGTTGGAAACCAATGACTCAGAAAAGGAATCATATGGAAAATTAGAAAATACCTTAAGACAAAGAAAAATAAAATCATAACATACCAAAATATACGGATTGCAGCAAAAGCAGTTTTAAGAGGGTAGTTAATAGCTGGAAATGCTAAAATCATAAAAGATGAGAGATCTCAAACCAGTAGTCTAACTTTATATTTTAAGGAACTAGTAAAAGAAGAACAAACTATACCAAAAGTTAGAAGAATGGAGGAATTAATAATGATTAAAGCAGAAATATTAAAATAGGGTACAGAAAAACATTAAAAAATCAATAAAATTTTTTTCTTGAAATGATCAACAAAATTGGTAAATCTTTAACTACACTAAGAAAAAAAGGAAATTCAAAAAACTACAATCTGATTAATATAAAACCAGAGAAAAGACATTAAAACTGATGCCAAAGAAATAAGATTGAGACTATGAACAGTTATATACATATTAGATAACATAGAATAAATTAGATAACATAGCAGAAATGGATAAATTCCTAAATATATGTAACCTACCAAAATAAATCATGAAGAAACAGAAATATAATATAAACAGAACTATAATAAGGAGATTGAATCAATAATCAAACCTTCCCAACAAATAAAAGCCCATGACCAGATGGCTTCACTGGAGAATTCTAACAAACTTTTAAATAAGAATTAATGCCAATTCTCTCAAACCCTTCCAAAAAATTGAAGAGGAGGGAGAACATACAAACTCATTTTAAGAGCTAGCATTATGATCCTGAAACCAAAGCCAGATAAATATACTAGAAGAAAACTACAGACCAATATCCATGATGAATATTAATGAAAGAAGCCTCAATAAAACACTAGCAAACTAAATTCAACAACACATTAAAACAATTATACACTATAACCAAATGGGATATATCCCTTGAATGCAAGAATTTTTAAATATACAAAAATGTAATATACCACATTAACAGAATAAAGAACAGAAACCATATAATTATCTCAATTGATGTGAAAAAATCATTTGACAAAATTCAATGCCTTTATGTGATAAAAAAAAAAGTCAACAAATTAGGATTAGAAGAAAACAACCCCAACATAATAAGGGACATATATGAAATGCACAGAGCTAAGATTATAACCAACAGTAAAAAAACAAAAGTTTTTCCTCTAAGATCAGAAACAAGGCAGGGATGCCCACCTTGTCACTTCTATTCAACACAGCACTGGAATTCCTAGCTAGAACAATTACCATATTACCCCACGTATAAGATGCTCCCATGTATAAGACGCACGTTAATTTTGGGGTGTGAAATTTGAAAAAAAATGTATAACATAAAGTTACTGAACTCAAGTTTTATTCATCATAAAATTCATACAACTTCTCATCACTGTCAAAACTTCCATCCACTAGTTTGTCCTCGTCTGTGTCTGATGACGAATCACTGTCTTCAACAATGAGTGCAAAAACAAGCATGAAAAGCAGAAATGCAAGTAAAAAAAATCTACAACCACTGTATAAGACGCACCCAGTTATTTTAGACTCCAATTTTGGGGGGAGAAGGTGTGTCTTATACATAGAGAAATACGGTAGATCAACAAAAAATTAATAAAAGGCATCCAAATTGGAGAGGAAGAAGTAAAATTATTTGTTTACAGATAACATGATCTTACACCCCAAGATTACACACAATACAACGCAGACACACACAGACAATCAATACTCAAATCAGTTGCTTTTCTATACACTAACAATCCAAAAAGGAAATTAAGAAAACAATCCCACTTTCAAGAGCATTAAAAAGAACAAAATACTTAAGAATAAACTTAACCAAGGAGGCAAAAGGTTTGCACACTTTAAACTGTAGAAAACTGGTCAAAGAAATTAAAGGTGACACAAATAAATGGAAAGATTTCCCACATTCATGGCTTGAGAAGATTTAATATTGTTAAAATATCCATACTACCAAAGTTATCTAGAGAGTCAATGCAAATTGTATCAAAATCTCAATGGCATTTTTTTTTCAGGAAGAGAAAGAAATTCTAAAATTGATATGGAACCTAAAGGACCCTAAATAACCAAAATAATCTTGAGAAAAAAAAGCTGGTGGCTTCACACTTTCTGCTTTTAAAATATATTACAAAGCTAGAATAATCAAAATTGTATGATATGACATACATACAAACACATGGACAAATGGAACAGAATAAAGAGCCCAGAAATAAACCCTCAAGTATACACTCAAATGATCTTCCACAAGGATAACAAGACTACACAAGAGAAAATAATAAATGTTGGAAAAAATGGATATCCATATGCAAAAGAATAAAAATGGACTCTTACACCATATATAAAAATTAAATCAAAATGGATTAAATACTTAAACATTAAACATAAGGCCTAAAACTATAAAATTCCTAGAAGAAAACAGAGAGATTGGAATAGGCAATGATTTTTTGCATATGACACCAAAAGCTAAGGTAGCAAAAGAAAAAACAAACAAATGGGACTACAACTTCTGTACAAGAAAAGAATCAAGAGTGAAAAGACAAGTCTATCAAGACGGAAAAAATATTTGCAAACCATACACTGAACAGGGGTTAAAATCCAGAGTATGTAAAAAAATATTCTTACAACTTATTAAATAAGGAACAAATAATCAGACTAAAAATTGGTAAAGAACTTGAATAAATATTTCTCCAAAAAAGATGTTTAAATGGCCAATAGACTACTCATGAAAAGATTCTCAACATTGCTAAATCATCAGGGAAATGCAATCAAAACCACAAAATATCATACTTGTCGGATGACCAACATAAAAGAAAAAATCAAGAAGTGTTGACAAGGATGTAGAGAAATTGAAACACTTGTGCACTCTTGGTAAAGTTGTAAAATGGTGCCATTGTTATGAAACACAGTATGGAAGTTTTTCAAAAATGTAAAAATAAAACTACCATTTGATTCAACAATCCCACTTCTGGGTAGATAGCAAAAAAAAAAAAGGAAACTTAAACACAGAATTCTGAGGCGATATTAGCATATCCACGTTCATTATAGAATTATTCACTATATGCAACATGTGGAAGCAACCTAAAATAAACGTCCATCAAGACTGACCAGGCAGTGGCACAGTGGATAGAGCATCAGCCTGGGACACTAAGGACCCAGGTTTGAAGGCGCAAGGTTGCCAACTTGAGCACAGGCACACCAGCTTGAGCACGCGGTTGCCGTGTTGAGCGTGGGATCATAGACATGACCCCATGATCGCTAACTTGAGCCCAAGGTCGCTGGCTTGAAGCCCAAGGTCGCTGGCTCAAGCAAGGAGTCAGTGGCTGAGCTGGAGCCCTCCAGTCAAGGCACATATAAGAAAGCAATCAAGGAACAACTGAGGTACCACAACTATGAGTTGATGCTTTTCATCTCTCTCCCTTCCTGTCTATACCTGTCTCTCTCTCTCTCACTAAAATAAAATAAAAGTAAAGTCCCATCAATGGATGAACAGATAAACAAAATGTAATGCATATCTATAGAAGTAAAGCACAAATATAAATTCCCAGTTCAAAAGATTAAACAAAGACTAACAAAGTAAAACAACAAAAAAAAGGCACAATGCAGAAAGTAAGAATAAAAGAAAGAATTAATGAGGTAGATAACAGAGAAACAGATCTAAATAATAAATCAAAATCAATTTTTTAAAACATTAACATAATTCCAGACAGCACAGTTGCTATTCACCAAGGTTGAGAGTTAGACCCCTGGTCAGGGCACATGCAGGAGACAACCAGATGACTGGGGAAACAAATCTCTCTCGCTCTCTCCTTCTTGCTCACCCCCTCCTCTCTCTCTTTAAAATCAATTAAAAATATTTTTAATTAAGAAACAATCCACCAGCTAACTTAAACGAAAGAAAAAGCAAAAATACACAAATAAATAAATGAAAGAAAAATAAGCACTGAAACAGAAAAACAATTTTTAATCATAAGAAACTACTTTGCAGACTTCTAGGCAAATACATTTCAAAATACAGATGAAATAAATAATATATTAAAAAATTACAGTTTACAAAAATTAAACCACCTGGCCAGGCAGTGGCGCAATGGATAAACCTCGGGGTTTGGAACACTATGGACCCAGGTTCCAAACCCCGAGGTTGCTGGCTTGAGCATGGGATCATAGACTTGAGCCCATGGTCACTGGCTTGAGCCCAAAGTCACTGGCTTGAGCAAGGCACCACTGGCCCACCTGGAGCCTCCCGGTCAAGGCATATATGAGAAAGTAATCAATGAACAACTAAGGTGCCACAACCACCAGTTGAAGCTTCTTGTCTCTCTCCCTTCCTGTCTGTCCCTGTTTGTCCCTCTCTCCCCCACCCCTTTCACTTAAAAAAAAATTAAACCTACATAAAATATGAAGTTTAAATTGTTCAATTTCTGTTGAATAAATAAAGTTATCAATAAGCCATTCACCAAAAAAGCACCATAGCCAGATGATTTCACAAATCTACCAATGCTTCAAAGACCAGATAATCCCAATTCTCTACAAATTGTTTGATAACATCAAAAATAATGGAAAACTTCCAAATTCTCTTTATGAAGCAAGGATAATGATGATACCTAAACTTGATAAACACACTACAAAAAAGAAAGATGAGAGACCAATATCACATATGAATATCAATGTAACAGTATTAAATTGATAAATTAGTTAACAGATCCCACACCACATTAAGAAAATGATAAATCAGGGCCAACTGACATTTATTCCCAAAATGCAATATTACTTTTTTAACAGATCTATAAACATAATTATATCTACAGACAATTAAATAAAGCCATCAACAATAAATAAATAAATAAATAAAGCCATCAACAAAATTCAATGTCCATTCCTGAAACAAAAATGAAAACTGATAAAAACTCTTTCTTAACATAAAGAAATATATACAGGATGGGGCAAAAGTAGGTTACAATTGTTCACATGAAAAACACTATTTTGCATACTCACAGATGTAAACCTACTTTTGCCCCACCCTGTACACTTCAGTCCTAGAGCTGGCATACTTTTTTATTTTTTAATGTTTATTTTATTGATTTTAGAAAGAGAAAGGGAGAGAGCAGTAGAGAAACAAGAACATCTGTTCCTGTATGTGCCCTGATGGGGGATCAAACCAGCAACCTCCATGCTTTGGGATGAGACTCTAACCAACTGAGCTATCCAGCCAGAGCAAGCTGGCGTATTTCTTAATGGGGAAACACTACAGATATTTATACTAAAATCAGGAAAAATGGATTATGTCATTTCCATTGCTAATATTTTACTGGAGGTGAAGGCCAATGCAATAAGATAAGACACAGGAAATAGAATAAAAATTGAAAAAAATGTAAAACTTATTATTTACAGATGATATGGTAGCGAACCAGATAAACCCTAAACAATCAATGCTAAAATTAATTCAAATGTAAAGTAGTAGTATATAAAATTAACATAATACATACTACCTAAAGTAATCTAGAGTCACAGAAATCACTATCAACATTTCAATGGCACTGTTCACAGAAACAGAACAAAGAATCCTAAAATTGTATGACGCCATAAAAGACCTCAAAGCAATCTTGAGAAAGAAGAACAAAGTTGAAGGCATCATGTATACTGATTTTAAGATATATTACAAAGCTATAGTCATCAATACAGTAAGTACACAAAAACAGGCAGATAGATCAATGGAACAGAATAGAAGCCCAGAAATAAACCCACATATGTATGGTCAATCAACTTATGACAAAGGATCCTAGAATATACAATGGAAATGGATTCACTTCAATAAATGTTGAGAAAACTAGATAGCTACATGAAAAAGAAAGTAGACCAATATTTTACATCACACACAAAAATAAACTCAAAATGAATTAAACACCTGAATGTAAAGTAAAACCTATAACCATAAACTCCTAGAAAAAACATAGGGAGTAATCTCTTTGAATTGTCTTTGCAATAATTTTTGGGTTTTGACACAAAAACCAAAGGCAATAAAAGCAAATAATCAACAAGCGGGGCTATGTCAAACTAAAAGTTTTTGCACAGCAAAAAAAGTATTAACAAAATGAAAAGGCAACGTTACTGAATGGGAGAAAGTATTTACAAATCATATATCAAAAAAGACGTTAAGCCCTAGCCAGATAGTTCAGTTGGTTAGAGCAATCATCCTGAAGCTCAGAGGTTGCAAGTTCGATCCCATCAGGGCACATACAGGAACAGATCAATGTTCCCATCTCTCTCCTGCTCTCTCCCTTCCTCTCTCTAAAACAAACATTTAAATAAAGAGAGGTTAATATCCAAAATATATAAAGTATTCACACAACTCAATAACAAATAAAACAAAACAAAAACAATCCAATTTAAAAATGGGCAAAGGATCTGAACAGATATTGTTCCAAAGAAAACATACAAATGGCTAACAGGTATATGAAAAGAGGCTCAACATCACTAATCATCATAGAAGTGCATATCAAAATCAAAATGAGATACATTAATTCACACCTGTTAGAATGGCTAACATCAGAAAGACAAAAGATAACCAAGGGCTGGTAATGATGAGAGGAAAAGGGAATCCTTGTACAACAATCCTACTTCTGGGTATATATCTAAAGGAAATGAAAACAGGATCTTAAAGCAACATCTGCGCTCCCATATTCATTGCAGTATTCATAACAGCGAAGATATGGGAACAACCTAAGTATCTATCAACAGATGAATGGATAAGGAAGACATGATATACACAGCACACACACAAACACTGCAATATTATTCAGCCATGAGAAAGAAAGAAATCCTGCCAATTGCAACATGTATGAACCCCAAGGGCATTATGCTAAGTGAAATAACTCAAACACAGAAAGACAAATATCAAATATTGTATGATATCACTTATATGTGGAATCTAAAAAAGTAATACTCGCTTGACCAGGCGGTGGCGCAGTGGATAAAGCGTCGGACTGGGATGTGGAGGACCCAAGTTCAAGATCCCAAGGTCGCCAGCTTGGGTGCAGGCTCATCTGGTTTGAGCAAAGTTCACCAGCTTGGACCCAAGGTCGCTGGCTCAAGCAAGGGGTCACTCGGTTTACTGCAGCCCACAGTCAAGGCACATATGAGAAAGCAATCAATGAACAACTAAGGTGTCGCAACAAAAAACTGATGATTGATGCTTCTCATCTCTCTCTGTTCCTATCTATCCCTCTCTCTGACTCTGTCTCTGTAAAAAAATACATAAAAATAAAAAAGTAATACTCAAAAACAGAGACTAACCCTGGCTGGCTTGCTCAGTGGTAGAGTGTCGTCCTGGCTTGTGGAAGTTCTGTGTTCAATTCTCAGCCAGGACACACAGGAGAAGCAACCATCTGCTTCTCCACCCTTCTCCCTCTCCCCTTTTTCTCTATCTCTCTCTTCCCCTCCCACAGTCAATGCTCCACTGGAGCAAAGTTGACCCAGGCGCTGAGGACAGCTCCATAGCCTCTGCCTCAGGTGCTAGAATGGCTCCGGTTGCTATGGAGCAACGTCCCAGATGGGCAGAGCATCGTCCCCTAGTGGGCATGCCAGGTGGATCCCTGTCAGGGGCATGCAGGAGACTATCTGCCTCCCAGCTTCTCGTTTAGGAAAAAGACAAACAACAACAACAAGAACAAAAATACAGAGACTAACGTGGTGGTGTTTACCAGGTCTGAGGAGTAGGGGGAAAGAATACAAACTTCCATTTGTAAGATAAATAAGTTCTGCGGATCAAATGTACAACATGGTGATTACAGTTAGTGGCACTGTGTTATATGTATACTTGAAAGTTTCTAAGATCAATTTTAAATGTAGTTACCACAAAAAAGAAATGGTGATTATGCGATGTGATGGAGGTGTTATTAGCTAAGGCTATGGTAGTAAAAATTCTGCAGTTATAAAAGTATCAAATCCATACACTACATACCTTAAACTTACATTATATGTCAATTATATCTCAATAAAGTTGGAAAAAATAAAGACCTCTATGAATTTTATATATAGAAACAATAACTATTTATATATTATAATGATAGGAAAAACCTTATCTACATCATCTAGAGGTAAGGAAAGAATTTTTCTATGTTATGAATAGAAGGAAAGATGTGATCAAAGGAAAATGATAAATTTAACGGCGTAAAACAAAAGAACTTCTGTATGGCCAATACATATAATTAACAAAGTAAGAAGACAACTGAGGAACTAAGAGAAAATAATTGCTGTATGTGTCGCAGTTAAAGAACTAACATTTGAGGGCAGCATGTTACAAAGCAGTAAGTATCTGATGTGGCATACCTTCTAGCTCTGCTTCTTGATCGAGACCTCTGAACTCTACAGGGTTTCCCTCGACCCCTGGAACGACTTCGACTTCGCTTTCTTCTAGAGCCATAAGAAGAGCTACTGCTTGATCGATGCCTGCATCTGAAATAAAATATAATCAAATGTCATTGCTATAAAAAAATTATATGAGGTTTCAGGAGAAGTCATCTGGATTGTAAAGTATCGTCTCATTTTCACTATCTTATGCCTTTCTAAAAGCAAAAAGACAAAATGTTATTCCTCAGATTCTGATGAATGTTATTCATCAGATTACTGATGTAATAATTTAGTGACTGAATCAGCTATAGATCAAGAAAGTAGGGGAGGTATTAAGTAGTATACAATACTTCCAAATAATATCAGATAATATACTATGGGAACTACAATGGTTTACCTCTACCTGTCTACAAAGAATAGACAAAGGAGGAAGATACTGAACCCACGGGCTGGGCCTAAGTAAAAAAAGAGCTCTAGGTTGGGACTTAACCCTCATAAATATATAACTACTAAAAGAAAAATTGTTTACCCTGAAAAATTAAAAATACAAAAGTATAAGAACTTTAAGGATTGTCACTCTCTTTACTAAGTAAGTAAAAAATTATTAAAATCACCTCCGGTCATAAGAATGTGAGCGAGGCTGAAGATCTCTGGACCAAGATCTTGACTTTGACCTTGACTTCCTGCCCCCTTTCCGGCGGCTGTATGTTCCACTACCTGAAGAGTTACTTGAAGATGACCTTCTGCGCCGTTTCTTTTTTCTCTTGCTTCTGTTTTCTTCTTCACTATCTGATGAACGGCGTCCCATTTCTACAAGTTCAAATTCAAAGAAAATTATTACTAACACATGGTACCATTGGTGAAATAAAATATACTAATTTTTTTTTAACTCTGTAAAAATTTTTAAAGCCTTAAAGTAAAATTTTAAATACCTGTCTTCTTGATAAGAATACAACAAACAGCTATAGTGTAGTACATCTTCCAGGATTATGAATAAACTTTTCATAATTTATGAACAAATTAAATTTGTCCTCAAACTTCAAATGTCACTCAAGTGAGTCAATCCTAAGGACAGCTATTATAACAATTTTGTTAATATTTTAAGTTGCATTTATCATTAATTATATAATATTGCTTTCAGAATCAACTACCTAATCTTTCACATTCTCTAAAGAGAAAACATATTTTACTATCTTTTAGAATGATATTTTTCTAACTAAAATATCTAAGCTTTTTTTTTTTTTTTTAATTTTTCCAAAGTTAGAAGTGGGGAGGCAGTCAGACAGACTTCCTTCCGCATGCATCTGATCGGGATCCACCCGGCATGCCCACCAAGGGGCGATGCTCTGCCCATCTGGGGCGTTGCTCCGTTGCAGCCAGAGCCATTCTAGCACCTGAGAGGGAGGCCAGCACCCAGGCCAACTTTGCTCCAATGGAACTTTGGCTGCAGGAGGGGAAGAGAGAGATAGGAAGGAGAAGAGGAAGGGTGGAGAAGCAGATGGGGGCTTCTCCTGTGTGCCGTGGCCATAAATCGAACCCGAGACTTCCTCAAGCTGGGCCAACGCTCTACCACTGAGTCAACCAGCCAGGGCCAAAAATCTAAATTTTTTTATGGATAAGAACTCATTAGTCACCAGCAAAGTACAAAGTGAAATAAGATACTATCATCATTTTATTTGTGAAATTTGGGGGAGGAAATGTTAACTTAACTACCAAAGTAAATGGAGTTATTGTGAAGTCTGTTAACTCTTCATACTGTTAGTACCCCTATATAAAGTGGTGGTATAATCCTTCCAGAAAGCAATTAACAACTTAAGTAAAGAGTCATAAAAAATGTTAATGCTTTTTTTGTTGTTACTGATCCTTTTTGGACAAAGCAATTCTACTTCTAGGACTATATCTAAAATGTTTTCCTTTAAAAAAAAAAGAAAGAAAGAAAAATAGCCTAACCAGGTGGTGGTGTAGTGGATAGAGTTTCAGTCTGGGATGCAGAAGACCCAGGTTCAAACTCTCCGGCTTGAGCACAGGCTCATCCAGCTTGAGCGTGGGATCATAGACATGGTCCCATGGTCACTGACGTGAACCCAAGGTAGCTGGCGTGAGCATGGGGTCACTACTCAGCTGTAGCCCAACCCCCCGCAACTCATGCTCATATGAGAAAGCAATCAATAAATAACTAAGGCGCGCAGCAAAAATTGCTGCTTCTCATCTCTCTACCTTCCTGTCTGTCTATCCCTATCTGTCGCTCTCTGTCTTTCTCACTAAAAAAAAAAAAAGATATATTTGATATATCCACTACAATTTTTTTAAATATCAGCATAAGAATAAGAGCAAAAATAAAAATTAATATTATTTAAATGATGAAACTGGGTAATTGTTTTCTTTTTTTAAACTATTTTCTATATGGCTATGGAAATGTTTGTACATTTAGTATACAAAAGGAAAAAACATACAAAAATAAAACTTATAATTTTTATATTTAGGAATCACCTCAGCAAATAAGAAACTTACTTATCCTACTTTAAAGTTAGCCTTTAGGCCTGACCTGTGGTGGCGCAGTGGATAAAGCATCGACCTGGAATGCTGAGGTCGCCGGTTCAAAACCCTGCACTTGTCTGGTCAAGGCACATATGGGAGTTGATGCTTCCTGCGCCTCCCCCCTTTCTCTCTCTCTCTCTCCTCTCTAAAGTGAATAAATAAATAAAATTTAAAGTTAGACTTTAGATTCTCATATGCAATCCTTTATTTTTTTTACTGACATACTTATTAGATATCTTTCAATGTCACATAAAAGGTCCACCCTATGTAATAGTAATAAGTGGTTAATGGATCAAATAAATAAAAATCTCACTTTCTTTTAATATTTATTCAAAATAAGTTAAATATCATTAATATACACAAAGCAAAATGTTAAATTACAGCTGTGTTTTCAGAACTGGCAGGTGAAACTTCCCCTCCCTAACTCTAATGAAAAAACTGCTGTTAGAATTTAATTCAAAAAACTTTATGCAATTCCCCTAGAGCCAGAATTAGACTTTCAATATAGTTCTGAACCTCCAAGATGTTCATATTTCTAACATTTTATAGTTCAATAAAATATTTAGAAGAATTTGTTTTGAAACTCTCAGCAAATCACAAGTATAACTAAGATAGTTTCCTAACTGAAAAATGAAACTTCCAGCTTCAAAATACTATGATTATGAAATGACAAACAGTACTTATGTACATATGCACATATATTTTATACGTGTACAGGGGTCCTCGGGTTACAGCACAGTTTCACTCCTACAACAGTAACGTAACCCAAATTTGGGTGTAAGTTGAAACACACCCTAGCCTAACACAAACAGAACACTTGTGCTTAGAGAAGATATAAGATGGCGACGGAGTAGGAGGGCGTTCCAACTGCCACCTTACAGGACCAAACTGGATTACAACTTAATTTAAGAACAATCATCTTGAAAAGCTAACTTTGGACTAAACGAAGAGGAGTCGATAACCAAGAATCACAGAAGAAGCTACACCGAGACTGGTAGGAAGGGTGGAGACGCGGACAGGACTGCCTTTCTCCCAGGAGCAAGCGGTGACTGAAGATCCGAAGGGACTCTCACTGAGGGGAAGGTTGCCCTGGGAGGTGTGGGTCCTCAGCCCCAGGCCTGGAGCCCCAGCCTATAGCCCCAGAGCCTAGAAGAGGAACCCAGACAGCATTTAGCTGTGAAAAGAGCCGAGTTTCTGCCAACAAGAAAGAGAGAGATCTCTCAGAGACGAACATGCAGACTCTGTCTTAAAGGGCCTGTGAAGAAAATCCCATTCACAGCCACCTACCTGGGATTCTGCTGAAGGGAGAGCTGAGAAGACAAGAGTTACATGAGAAGAGTATAAAGTTGGAGGCCCCCAGGGAGAGACACTGTGGGGGACGCCAGCTGTGCTGAGTCATTCTCCAATACTGCAGTCACCATCTTTTTTGGGTGCAGCAGTCCCCTGAGAGGCACCAGGCTGCGGGAGAGCAAATGCGCCACCCCTTGGGAGTTCCTCCTACCCCAGCCATGTGGAAGGGTCCTTTCTGAGATGCCAGGAAGCAATGGGTACATCAGTGACTCATTTTTCTGGTGTTGAGGCTGGAGCTTCTCCCCACACGCTCCCAACTCTAAGATTGGTGCTTCCACTTCAAGGTAGACTCAGTAGAACCTGTCTGGAGGGCGGGCAGATCACACCTCTGGGTCTCCTGACTCAAGGGAACACACCCTACTGAGGAATTTTTTTTTTTTTACAGGGACAGAGTCAGAGAGAAAGATAGATAGGGACAGAAACGGAGAGAGGTGAGAAGCACCAATCATTAGTTTCTCATTGCCATTGCGACACCTTAGTTGTTCATCGATTGCTTTCTCACATGTGCCTTGACCACGGACGGGTCTTCAGCAGACCGAGCAACCCCTTGCTGGAGCCAGCAACCTTGGGTCCAAGCTGGTGAGTTTTTTTTGCTCAAGCCAGATGGGCTTGCACTCAAGCTGGCAACCCCAGGGTCTCGAACCAGGGTTTTCCGCATCCTAGTCCGACGTTCTATCCACTGCGCCACCACCTAGTCAGGCCCTACTGAGGAATTTGAACAAAGTCTGGACACACTGACACCTGGGGCCGAGGGGCAGAGCCACACCCACCACCCTTCCAAATCCCTGAATTGCCCCAGGTTCCATACCAGGTGTGGAAAACAGTTTTTGCCCCCAGGCCAGATTAGAAAGAAAACTTTTTCCACTGGTTGGACGAAATATTAAAATTTAAAAATGTTAAATACAAAAAACAATTCGTTTAAACAAAATTTTATTATGTAATTTGTTTATGAATAAATGTAAATGAGTGAAAAACATTTTAATATACAATATTATTTTAATAAAAATATAATTACATACCATATAAATACCCAAACTGTATCACAATCAATCAAAACAATATTTATTTAATAGAGTGAGCTTGAAGGGGTTATATTGCAAATAAAACAATTATTTCATTTTACAAACAGCCTGGACATGTTTTCAGTTATTAAGTGCAGCTATTGTCTGTGCTACAATGCCACTTGATACAGCACACTTGACCACAAAAATAACAAATTGTTTGACCGTAGGAGCACACTGGCAAACTCTTCCTACAAGAATGTGAGTTTCACATCGTTGCTAAATGTCAAACAGTTCACATCGAGTACAGAGGAGTACAAAAGTTGTAAATCTTTATAATGGAAATTTATTTAAAAATAAAGTATTGCAAAACCATTCGACCAATTATTGGAGGTTAACCCTCCTAGATTAGTCATACGCGGAATTCTTTTCCACATATTACTATCTTCTTAAATATCTCAATTTCCAATAATCAAAGACCTTTTCTGTTTCTGAGTAGCTGAGATTTTAAAGTAGCGGAGAATATTAAAAATTTAATCGCGGGCAGCATAAACTCATTGTGTAGGCCAGATCCAGCCCACGGACTGTATTGGCCGTGTCTGCTCTATATTCTACCAGAGATTTTTCAGTAGCCTAGCCCAGCCTAGCCAAGACAGAGGCTGCAGGAGGTGGGACTAAGGGAACCCCGGACTTTTAAGGGGACCTTCCCCCAGGCCCAGAGTGGGTAAAAGGAAACCTAGGTGATCAACTCATATTTCCATGTGCACCTGGGCCCAGCAGAGGCAGCCACAAACTCTGGATTGCTTGTAGCTCTAAGAAGGCTGCTGAGGGCCAGTCATGGGCAGTGTCACCCACTGGTCTGTGCCAGGTTCCTGCCAGGGAGGTCTGGGACTGGTAGATTCAATGACCAGCTGCGGAGAGTATCAGTTCTAGACCTAACAACCCTTACTAAAGTGATATCCTAAGGAAGAGCTCCTCACACCTGGCCCTGCTGAGATGAGTTCTGCTCTCTGTGTTCAGCACTGGCATAGTGGCTCATGTGCAGTGGATAGGGTGGAGCTTCACAGTGAGCCAGCCCAGGGGGTATCCTGTCCTGCTGGACTAGATTCAACAGGGGGAAGGGAGAGAGGCTTGGAACATAGACATTTAACAAGTGGGTTCCTGTGAGCATACTGTTGGATCTGGTTGAGGGGTTTAGCCACATTTGGAGGGGGGGTGCACAGTCATCCCCAAGAGAGGAATCTCTTAGTCTTCGTCATGAGACCAGAGTCTCACCAGCTGTAAGAACTTCTGCAGAGGGGACTGCTGGCCACACTTGATCTGAACCTGCTGCTCACCTTGTATGGAGAAATAAGATTTTAATATCCAGTAGTGGCTAAGGGATTATTAGACTCTGAAGTAGGGGCTATGTTATTCGTATTAAGCTCCTGACCAAGAGACCCCTGAAGTAGCAGGTTCTACTAACGTTGTATTTCAAATCTCAGCTGCCAAACCCTCCAGCGTGCAACCTATAGAGGGGTTGGTTGGGTAAGGCCAGTCAGAGACCACACTACAGTCTTTCTATAGAAGGCTCTGTAGGAAGACAAGGCAGCTACAAGATGAGGAGGAGCAGCTGAAAAGTGGAGACAAATTTTAAGGAGCTTGGGCTTTTACAGAGCTGCTATCATCTCTAAGTAGGACGTTGCAGATCGTTATATAAAAGTTGGCCTCTCCTACACTACCCTGGCACAGAAAAGACAGACACAAATAGCAAGAAGTGTTGTAGCTGCAGACAGGTAGCCCACAGTGGGTTACAAAAAACAGCTGACGCCAACCCAAGAAGATGCAGAAACAACACAACTGGTAGTGGGTGGCAGACAGCACCAACCCTAGAGTCAGCTAGCTACATGAGCAGCACACACAACGGAGGAGTCTAGCAGGCACAAAACACTGTGGAGAATAAATAAGCACATCAGGAAATACATTCCACAGTGTGTATTACACATGATCAAGGTTCACACTTAAAGCCAGCCAGCCTGAAGAGATAACCGTACCCAGTAAAGAACCAACTGCATCTAATACTCACATACAACAAGAGGGAAAATAGTACCCTCAAGAAGCATTCCTAGAACAAGGAAAACAGTTGGCATGGAGGTCAATTCTACCAAGCCTACCTTCCTGATAAAGAGAAACAAAATATTTCAAAGTCAGACAGTTGTAACTAACACTCGGACAAAATAGGCAGACAGAAAAATACAACCCAAATGAATCATCAAGAGAAATCCCCAAAAAAAGAACTAAATGAAATGGAAGTAACGAAACTACCAGATGAAAAGTTTAAAATAATTATTTTTATGATGCTCAAGGATCTTAAAGCAACAGTGGATGGAAATAATGATCACCTAAATAGACAGCAAGTTATCAAAAAGGACACTGAAATCATAAAAAAGAAACAGTCAGAAATGACAAATACAATATCAGAAATGAAGACTGCATTAGAAGAAATCAACAGCAGGCTGAATGAAGCAGAGGATCGAATCAGCGATTTAGAGGACAAGATAAACCAAAAGACAGAAGCAGAGCAGCAATAAGAAAAGAGGCTCAAAAAGTCTGAAAAAATCTAAGAGAGCACTGTGACAAAACGAAGAGAAACAACATGCGCATCATAGGGGTTCCTGAAGGAGAAGAGAAAAAAACAAGAGATAGAGAATCTGTCTGAAGAAATTGTAGATGAAAATTTCCCTAAACTGATGAAGAAAAAAGTCACACAAGTTCAAGAAGCACTGAGACTTCCATTAAAGAGAAACCCAAGGAGGCCTACACCAAGACACATCATAATTAAAGTGCCAAACTTAAGAGACAGGAAAGAATACTAACATAAGGTGAACAGGTGGGACAGTCCCAATTTTTAACAATTTGTCCCGAGTCCCACGGCATTTTATAAATGTCCCAATTTAAAAATATATATTACAATACTATTTTTGTATTCTTTGAAAAATATTTTTTATCCATATAGACCAAATTTTTAATCAAGACCACCCCCTCCACCATCAATGGTTTCCCACTTTACCAATTTTTAAATCTGGGCACCTTATACTAAAAGCCGCAGGAGAAAGTCATTTAATTACCAACAGAGGAGCTCCCATAAGGATGACTTTTACTGTTTAACAGAAACACTTGAGGCCCAAATGGATGGCCAAGAAATATTCAAAATGTTGCAAAACAAGAACCTACAACCAAGACTTCTTTATCAAGCAAAGCTATCGTTTAAAACTGAAGGAGAAATAAAAACCTTCCCAGACAAAAACAAAAAAAAAACCCTCAAGGAATTCATTACAACCAAATCAGCACTGCAAGAAATGTTAAGGGGCCTGCTGCAAAAAGAGCAAAGGAAAAAAAAGAAATCAAGAAAAAGAGGAATGTAGATTTAAAGAATATAATGCCAATATATAAGTACATATAAATAATAACCGTAAATGTAAATGGATTAAACGTTCTAATCAAATGACACAAAGTACCTGCATGGATAAGAAAACAGGACCATTACCTATGCTGTCCACGAAAGACCCACCTCAGAACAAAAGATTCACACAGACTGAAAGTGAAGGGATGGAAAAAAGTATTTCAGGTGAATAAAAATGAAAAAAAGCTGGGGTAGCAATATGTATATCTGACAAACACCCTTTAAAACAAAGGCTATATATAATATGGAATAAAAAAAGTCACTACTTAATGATAAAGGTAGCAATCCAACAGCAGGATAGATCTATTTTCCATTTTAAATATCTATGCACCTAATATAGAAGCACCTAAACATATAAGCAGATTTTGAATGATATAAAGGGTAACATCAACAACAATACTATAATAGTAGGGCATTTTAATACCCCAAAACATAAATAAATAGATCCTCCAGACAGAATATTAACAAAGAATCAATGGCCTTAAATGACACATTAGATTAACCGGATTTAATAGATATCTTTAGAACCTTTCACCACAAAGCAGCAGAATATACATTCCTTTCAAGTACTCATGATACATTCTCTAGGATAGACCACATGTTAGGACACAAAACAAGTCTCAATAAAATTAAGAAGATTGAAATCATATCAAGCATCTTCTCAGATCACAATGGCATAAAACGAAACATCAACCAAAATAGAAAAACTAAAAAACATTCATACCGTTGGAGACTAAATAGCATGTTATTAAATAACAAATGGGTAAACAATGAGATTGAGGAAATCAAAAATTTCCTTGAAACAAATGAAAATGAACATACAACAACTCAAAATTTATGGGACACAGCCAAAGCAGTCCTGAAAGGGAAGTTCACAGCATTACAGTAATACCTTAAGAAGCAAGAAAAAGCTCAAGTAAACAACTTAACCCTCCATCTAAAAGAACTAGAAAAAGAACAACAAATAAAACCTAGAGAAAGTAGAAGGAAGGAAGTAGAAATAAGGATCAGTGTGGAAATAAATTACATAGAGGCTAAAAAAACAATACAAAAGATCAATAAAACTAAAAGCTGGTTCTTTGAAAAGGTAAACAAGATTGATGCACCTTTAACCAGATTCATCAAGAAAAAAAGAGAGAGGACTCAAATAAATAAGATTAGAAATGAAAGTGGAGAAGTAACAACTGACAGCACAAAAATACAAAGGATTGTAAAAAAATACTATGCCAAAATATTGGACAACCTAGGATAAATGGATAAATACCTAGAAACTTTCAATATTCCAAGACTCAATCTGGAAGAATCAGAAAACCTAAACAGACCAATTATAACAAATGAAATTGAAGTAGTTATCAAAAAACTGCCAACAAACCAAAGTCCTGGACTGATGGTTTCACAGGCGAATTTTACCAAATATTCAAAGAACACCTATCCTTCTCAAGCCATTTCAAAAACTTCAAGAGGAGGGAAGACTCCCAAGCTCCTTTTATGAGGCAAGCATTACCCTCATTCCGAAACCAGGAAAAGACACTACATGGAAGAAAACTATTCCCACTTGTTTATAATAGTGAAGATCTGGAAACAGCCCAAGTGTCCATCAGTGGATGAGTGAATTAAAAAACTGTGGTACATATATACAATGGAATACTATGGGTCTATGAAAAATAAGAAAATAATACCTTTTGCAACAATATGGAGGGAAACTATTATGTTGAGTGAAATAAATCAGGCAGAGAAAAAAAATATCATATGACCTCACTAATTTGAGAAATCCAAGGAACAATGAGAACTGAGGAATGAAACTGAGACGGAGGGATTAAAGGGACCAGAGGAAAAGAGAACAGAGGGAAAGGGGATGATAGGATGGGATAAACCTGAAGGGAAGGAGGCAGGGTGCTGTAGGGAGAGGGGGGCAAGGGAGATGTGGAGGGGAATATGAGGCAGGGGTGATGCATTCAGGGTGACCCAAGAATCCATGTAAACACAATTAATTAAATTTTAAAAAAATGTTAAAAAAAAAACTATAGGCCAATATCTCTGATGAACTTAGATGCTAAAATTCTCAACAAAATATTAGCAAACCGGATCCAGCAATACATGAAAAAAATCATACATCATGATCAAGAGGGATTTATTCTGGGAAGGCAAGGCTGGTACAATATTCACAGGTCAATCAATGTGATTTATCACATAAAGAAAAAAAAGGATAAAAATGACATAATCATATCAATAAATGCAGAAAAAGCATTTGATAAAATTGAGCCCCCATTTATAATCAACTGTCAGTAAAGCAGGAATACAGTGGTACCTTGAGTTATGAACAGAACAACATACAAATTTTTTAAGATATGAGCTGTGACTCAGTCCATATTTTTGTTCAAGATCTGAGCAAAATTCAGAGATACAAGTCGTGATTCAAGAAGCTGCCGCTAGCTGGCATGCTGATGCATGGGTCCAGTAACGGTAGTTTGATATACGAGTTGACTGTCTTCCGAATTCAGTTATAGAATGAATTAAATTCGTATCTCAAGGTACCACTGTAAAGAAAACATACCTCAACAAAATAAAGGCTATCTATGACAAAACAACAGCCAACATCATACTCAATGGGAAAAAATTAAAAGCAATCCCCTTAAGATCAGGAACAAGGCAGGGGTGCCCCCTTTCATCACTCTTATTCAACAAAGTTCTGGATGTCCTAGACACAGCTATCAGACAAGAAGAAATAAAAGGCATCCAAACTGGAAAAGAAGTAAAACTATCATTATTTGCCGATGACATGATACTGTACATAGAAAACCCTAAAGTTTCAGTCAAAAACTACTAGACCTGATAAATGAATTCAGCAAGGTGGCAGGATATAAAATTAATATTCAGAAATCAGTGGCATTTTTATACACCAACAATAAACTGTCTGAAAGAAATTAAGGAAACAATCCTTCACTATTCCAACAAAAAAATAAAGTATGTACGAGTAAATTAAACAAAGGAGGTAAAAGACTTATACTTCGAAAATTATAAAACATTTAAAAAAGAAATACAAACAAGTGAAAGAATATACCATGTTCATGGATAGAAAGAATAAACATCATTAAAATGTCTATACTGGGTGGGATAGGGAGGAGGGAAGGGACACAGGGTAAACCAGATGGAAGGTGACAGAGGACAATTTGACTTTTGGTGACGGGTATGCAACACGGTTGAATGATAAGATAACCTGGAGATGTTTTCATTGTACATATGTACCCTGATTTATTGGTGTCACCCCATTAGAATTAATATAAAAAATAAAAAAATTAAAAAAATTAAAAATAAATTTAGAACCTATTTAAAAAAAAAAAATGTCTATACTACCCAAAGCAATCTATATATTCAATACAATTCCTATTCAAATACCAATGGCATACTTCAAAGAGACTGAACAAATAATATAAACATTTATATGGAACCAAAAAGAACACGAATAGCCTCAGCAATCTTGAAAACAAAGAACAATGTGGGAGGTATCACACTTCCTGATATCAAGTTATACTACAAGGCCACTGTAATTCAAACAGCTTGGTACTGGCATAAGAACAAGCAGACAGATCAATGCGAAAGAACAGAGAACCCAGTATGGCATTTGCCTTTTTGGTCAATTGATATTTGACAAAGGAGGTAAAAGCATATAGTGGAAAGACAATCTCTTTAATAAATGCTGTTGCAAATATTGGACAGGAACATGCAAAAAAATGAAACTAGACCATCAACTTATACCATACACAAAAATAAACTCAAAATGGATAAAAGACTTAAATGTAAGTCACAAAGTCATAAATATCTTGGAAGAAATCATAAGCAGTTAACAAAGGGTCGTCAACCTATGGCTCAAGCCAGATGTGGCTCTTTTGATGGCTGCATCTGGCTCGCAAACGAATCTTTAATAAAAAAAATAACATTAAAAATATAAAACATTCTCATGTATTACAATCCATTCATTTCCTAGCGCTCATGTTCATGGCTGAGGGTGGCTGGAGTCAATCACAGCTGTCCTCCGGGACAACACCAAATTTTTATTGGATAATGCAGAATGTACACAGGTCGTTGTGAGGTCAGGAAGTAAACTTCCCTCCTTTTAATAAAGTAGTCAGCTAACTAATTGCAGAAACCCTTTTTTTAATTTTTTTTAAGATTTTATTTTTTTTATTTTATTCATTTTAGAGAGGAGACACAGAGTGAGAGAGAGAGAGAGAAAGAGAGAAAGGGGGGAGGAGCTGAAAGCATCAACTCCCATATGTGCCTTGAACCAGACCAGTGCAGGGTTTTGAACTGGCGAACTCAGTGTTCCCAGTTCGACGCTTTATCCACTGTGCCACCACAGGTCAGGCGCAGAAACCTTCTTGATGATGAAGATGGCTAAAAGAAAAAAGATGAGGAGTATTGTACTTTTCAGCAGGAATGAACAGAGGAATTCACCTTTGTGGAGAGAGCAGGTTCAGCAGTGTGTCTAATATGCAATGATAAAATTGCATCGATGAAATGGTCAAATATAAAGCGGCACTTCGAAACACGCTATACTACATTTGAATAGAAATATCCAGCGGGGGACAGCAGGAAGAAAGCATGTCAAAAGCTACTGTGCAGAGTGCAAGCTAGTCAGCAGCAACTCCGTGTTTGGACCCAACAAGGTGACTGGAATTCGGCTAGCTTTGCTGGTGCTTTAGCAATTGTGAGAGACGGAAAGCCATTCACAGATGAGAAGTATACCAAAACATTCATGCTTGATGTTGCCAATGAATTTTTTGACAACTTTTTGGATAAAGACAAGATAATCAAACAAATCAAAGACATGCCTCTGTCGGCAAGAACTGTTCATGATCGTACCATCATGACGGCAAATCAGATTGAGGCAACACAAGTGAAGGACATAAATGTAGCACCATTCTTTTTTCTCGCTTTGGATGAGTCAACAGATATAAGCCATTTATCCCAGTTCAGCGTGTTTGCAAGGTATGCTGTCGGTGACACACTACCTGAGGAAAGTCTTGCTGTTTTGCCCATGAAAGAGACAACAAGAGGGGAGGATTTATTTAAGTCTTTCACTGAGTTCGCAAAAGAAAAAAAATCTACCGATGGATAAACTTACTTCAGTGTGTACTGATAGTGCTCCGTGCATGGTGGGGAAAAACAGAGGATTCGTAGCGCTTCTTCGTGAACATGAAAAGAGACCCATCTTAAGTTTTCACTGCATCCTAAATCAGGAGGCACTTTGTGCTCAGATGTGTGACAGCAGCTTGGTGAGATGATGTCGCTGGTCATTTGGGTGGTCAACTTTATTGTTGCCTGAGTTTTAAATGATCACCAGTTTAAAACACTGCTGGATGAAGTTGGGAATAATTATCCTGGTCTGCTTCTGTACAACAATGTGTGTTGGCTGTCAAGAGAGAAGGTGCTCAGCCGTTTCGCGGCTTGTCTGACCGAATCCAAGCTTTTCTTGAAATGAAAACATCGAGCATCCTGAGTTAGCTAACACTGAGTGGCTCCTGAAGTTCTACTATCTCGTGGACATGACTTCACCTCTGAACCAGCTCAATGTGAAAATGTAAGGTGTTGAAAACACAGTCTTATCCCTTCAACAACCAGTGTTTGCATTTGAAAACAAGCTGAAACTCTTCATCGTGGGCACTGAAACAAATTGTTTACTACACTTTGAAAAACTGGGAGAATTTAAAGATGCATGCACAGCAAATGACCCTGCTCAACATCTTGATTTCCAGCAGCTAGCGAACTTCACATCTAATTTCCTGAAGTCATTCAGAGAATTTCGTGAGCACACTCATCTTTTTAAGTTCATCACCCATCCACACAAGTGTGCAGAGTTACATTCCTGGTGTCTCCGTCAGAGATTTTGAGCTACAAGCTGCTGACCTG
This sequence comes from Rhynchonycteris naso, assembly GCA_037038555.1. Taxonomy (NCBI): domain Eukaryota; kingdom Metazoa; phylum Chordata; class Mammalia; order Chiroptera; family Emballonuridae; genus Rhynchonycteris; species Rhynchonycteris naso. The sequence goes on along the minus strand of CM072995.1, from coordinate 179,655,189 downwards.
AAGGCCTCAGACATGTCATGGAATAAGTTCAAGTCAATGAATGAAGATTTGGAAAGACTTGCATGACAGCAAGTAGAGTTAGCGGGCAAACACAAGTGGGGAAAAATAAAAAAACTTCAATGCGTGGACCAGCTGATTTGTCAAAACTTGGAACGCGCTTCCCGTCACATACCACACACTGCAGCATGTGAGTATTGCTGTACTGACAATGTTTGGCTCTACATATGCATGTGAACAGTCTTTCTCACATCTAAAGAACGTTAAGACCAACTTACGATCACGTTTAACAGATGGAAGTTTCAACGCCTGCATGAAGCTTAACCTCACCACGTATCAACTAGACTACAAAGCATCAGCAGCACCAGAAGTCGCATTAATGGTAAGAAGCACTTTATTCATCATTGGTTAGCAACAGCATAACAATGTTATTAAAAAGAATTCAGAGACTTATTGTACTTTAAAAGTGTTGGTCTTAAATAAAATGCAAACATTTACTTGTACATAGTGTTAAACATATTATATAGCTCTCATGGAATTACATTTTAAAATATGTGTTGTTCATGGCTCTCTCAGACAAAAAGGTTCCCGACCCCTGCAGTAAACTCTGATATCTGTTGTAGCAATATTTTTGCCGATTTAACTCCATGGGTAAGTGAAATAAAGGACAGGATGAACAAATGGGACTATATCAAACAAAAAGCTTTTGCACAGCAAAATATACCATGAACAAAATAAAAGGACAATCCACACAATGGGAGAACATATTTGCCATAACATCTGACAAGGAGTTAATAGCTAAAATTTATAAGGAAATTCTTAAACTCAACACCAGGAAGGTAAACAATCCAATCAAAAAATGGGCCAAAGAACTGAATAGACACTTCTCCAAAAAGGACATACAGATGGCTAATAGGCATATGAAAAAATGTTCCAATGTCACTAATCGTCAGAGAAATACAAATTAAAACCACAATGAGATACCACTTTACATCTGTCAATTGCACTCATTAACAAATCAACACACAATAGGTGCTGGAGATGATGTGGAGAAAAGGGACCATCATGCACTGCTGGTGAGAATGCAGACTGCTGCAGCCACTGTGGACAACAAACAGTATGGCATTTCCTCCTAAAAGTAAAAATGGAACTGCCTTTTAACCCAGCTATCCCACTATTAAGAATATAGCCTAAGGCCTGACCTGTGGTGGCGTAGTGGATAAAGCATCAACCTGGGAACACTGAGGTTGCCGGTTGAAAACCCTGCACTGGTCTGGTCAAGGCACATATGGGAGTTGATGCTTCCAGCTCCTCCCCACTTTCTCTCTCTCTCTCTCTCTCACTCTGTGTCTCCTCTCTAAAATGAATAAAGAGAAATATTTTTAAAAGGCAAAAAAAAAAAAAAGAATATATCCTAAGAATACCAAATCACTGATTCAAAAGAAAATATGCATTCCCATGTTTATTGCAGCATTGCTTACAGTAGTCAAGATCTGGAAACAGCCCAGATGTCCATCAGTGGACGAGTAGATTAAAAAGCTGTGGTACATATACACAATGGAATACTACACGGTCTTGAAAAAAAGGAAATCCTACCTTTTCCAATGGCTCTGATGGACCTGGAGATCATTATGCTAAGTGAAATAAGGAAGCAGAGAAAGACAACTATCATATGAACTCACTTATATCTGGAATCTAATGAACAAACTGAACTGAGGAACACAATAGAGGCAGAGGCAGAGGTGGAGTCACAGAGACTAGAGGAACGGCAGTCAGAGGGAGGTAAATGAGGGAATGGAATAAGAGATGGTAAAGGGATTAGTGAAATTATATATACATAACACATAAATACAAATAACAGGACAGCAAATCCCAGAGCGAAAGAGGGATAGAGTTATGGGGAGGGCAGCACAGGGGGTTAGGGAGACAAAGGGGGCATAACGGGGGATACAGAGGTGGAGGGTGAGGGAGTTATATTGAGTGGAAATCTTGAATCCATGTTAACACAATAAATGAAAATTAATATAAATTAAAAAAAAAAAAAAAAAAACACATGTGCTTTGAACAGTCCAAAATGGTGTAGGTAAGCATACTAGGAGACGCCAACTCCCTCACTCATACATCGCATTACTGTGTACTCTTCTGCTGCATGCAACTACACTAGTTCACCTATGTAGACTGTGAGTTTGATGCTAATGGCATAAGCTGAAACACATCACAATTTTTTGTAAACTGGAAACATTATAAGTTGAAACTGTCATAACCCAAGGACACCCATATATAATGCTGATATATAAACCCATATATCCATTTTATACAACCACATGTGTGTGTATTTCTATTAAGAAATTTGTACAAGGGAGGGCAAGATGGCAATGGAGTAGGCAGATGTACCAACTTCCAACTCCCAGAACCAAAGTGGACTATAACTGGATTTTAAGAACCATCATCTGGATAAACCAACATTGAACTGGACTGAGAGGACTCTTCAACCAGGGAACACTGAAGAAGCCAAATTGAGACTGGTAGAAAAAGCAAAAACGCGGAAAGAGCTGCCCAGCTCGCCAGAGCGAAAGGCAGCCCAGAGAGACTCTGGGGCAGGAAGAGAGGCTAGTGGGAGGGTAGGGACCCGGGTCCCAGGAACAAAGCCCCAGCCTACAGCATCAGAGCCTAGAAGAGGCGTATGGACAGTATTTAGCTGTGAAACAGGTTAGGATACTGTTTGTAAGAAAGAGACAGTTGTCTCAGACCCAGGATTCTTCTTAAAGGGACGGCACAGAAAACCTCTCTCACAACCACTCACCCAGGACTCTGGGTAATGGGGAGAGAGGAGAGGACCAGAGCAGCGGGAAGAGAGTGCGGTCTGGAAGGCACAGGAAGAAAAGCTTTGAGGGACAGCCACCCTAAACCCTGGGCTGAGTCACTCCACAAATCTGAAACAATATTTCCCCTGGAACCAACAAGGGGAAGCAGGACACCAGCCAAACAGGCTCCCCTGCGGCAATCAGAGCACAGTCGCTTAGAAGGGAGGAGATATCAGGACTACAGTATGGAGTGTTAGGGTCTGAGCTGCAGCGCCCACAGCCACACTGCTGAGGGCTTGCTGAAGGGCAGCAGCGGCAGGACACAGAAGAGCGATTCCATCAGCGGGGACAGAGGCCAAGCCGACTGGCGTGAGCTAGGTCTAGCCCAGCCAGGGCGAAGGGGACGCACGAAAGTGGTCCGGCATGTGAGGCCCCGCCTACAACCCCACCTGTAGGAAAAAAGCAGAAGCCCGGAATGAGCAGAGATCCAACACTGGGCAGGGGCGAGCAGCGCGCAGCCTTACCGGGCCTCCAAGGCTTGAAGCCCTGCCCAAACTGGCTTTGCCCATGGAGGTGGGGCGAAAGCCCGGGCTCACAGCAGAGCACGCACCAGAAGCCCCTCTCGGGCAGAGGAACGGGCTGACGGGGAACCGCAGCTGAGCAAAAGTGATCACCCTTGTCCTTGGTGCCCAGGCTTCTGGCCTGAGTGTGGTGCACAATCCCGCCCGTGGGAGAGGGGCGAAGGCCGAGACCGGCTGAAGCTTATAGAGCGTGGTACGAGAACATAGCCCCTCCCACAGAAGCGAGGCAAAAACAGCAGCAACAAGCGCAGCGGCCGGCGTTGGCAATACCCATACCCAACTGCCCTAGGCAGCGGCAGAGGGGGTGGCAGGAGTGCAGACAGACCACAGCTAGAGAACACAGAGGCAACACCCATTGGACTCCAGCAGCCAAACCCTTCTTACATACAGACAAAATGGGCAGGCAGAGAAATGCAACCCAAATGAATGAAGAGAAATCCCCAGAGAAGGACCTGAATGAATCTGATATAACCAAACTACCTGATGCAGAGTTTAAAAAAATGATAGTTAGGATGTTCAAAGAGCTTAGAGCAACAATGCATAGTCATTACGAACATCTAAATAAAAAGATAGCAAGTATAAAAAAAGGAAATTGAAATAATAAAACTAGAAATTAACCACAAAAGAAAAACTGAAAAATACTCAAACACTTAGAAACTAAATAGCATGATATTAAATAATGAATGGATTAACAATGAGATCAAAGAAGAAATAAAATAGTTTCTAGAAACGAATGATTATGAGCATACATCAACACAAAATTTATGGGACACAGCAAAAGCAGTACTGAGAGGGAAGTTTATTGCACTACAGGCATACCATGAGAAGCTAGAAAAAGCTCAAGTAAGCAAACTTACCCTGCATTTAAAAGAACTAGGAAAACAACAGCAAATAAAGCCCAACCAGTAGAAGGAAGGATATAATAAAGATCAGAGCGGAAATAAATGACATAGAGGATAAGGAAACAATACAGAGGATCAATGAAACCAGGAGTTGGTTCTTTGAAAAGGTAAACAAGATCGATGAACCTTTAACTAGATTCACCAAGAAAAAGAGAGAGGACTCAAATAAATAAAATTAGAAATGAGAGTGGAGAAATAACAACTGACACAACAGAAATACAAAGTATTGTAACAAAATACTATGAAGAACTCTATGCCAAAATATTAGAAAACCTAGGTGAAATGGACAAATTTCCTGAATGATATAATCTTCCAAAATCAATCTGGAAGAATCAGAACACCTAAACAGACCAATTACAACAAATGAGATTGAAACAGTTATCAAAAAATTCCCAAGAAAGGAAAGTCCAGGGCCTGATGGCTTCACAAGTGAATTCTACCAAAAATTCAAAGAAGAACTAACTCCTACCCTTCTCAGCTATTTCAAATAATTCAAGAGGAAGGAAGACTTCCAAACTCCTTTTATGAGGTGAGCATAATTCTGATCCCAAAACCAGGCAAAGACAACACAAAGAGAGAAATTATAGGCCAATATCCCTGATGAAATTAGATGCTAAAACTCTCAACAAAATATTAGCCAACCGGATCCCGCAATATATGAAAAAAATCATACACCATGATCAAGTGGGACTTACTTTGGAGAGGTAAGGCTGGTTCAATATTCGCAAATCAATCAATGTGATTCTTCACATAAACAAAAGGAAAGACAAAAATCACATGATAATTTCAAAGATGCAGAAAAAGCGTTTGATAAAATCTAGCACTCATTCATGATCAAAACTCTCAGTAAAGTGGGAATACAGGGAACATAACTTAACATGATAAAGGCCATCTATGACAAACCCACAGCAAACATCATACTAAATGGGCAAAAATTAAAAGCAATCCCCTTAAGATCAGGAACCAAGCAGGGGTGCCCCCTTTCACCACTCTTATTCAACATAGTTCTGGAAGTCTTAGCCACAGCAATCAGACAAGAAGAAAAAATAAAGACATCCTAATTGGAAAAGAAGAAATAAAACTGTCATTATTTGCAGATGATATACTGTATATAGAAAACCCTAAGCAGTGGTTCTTAACCTTTTTTGAGGTACCGAACCCACCAATTTCATATGCGCATTCACCAAACCCTTCTTTAGTGATAAATAAAATATGATTTTTTTTCCCAAATTCAAGACATAGATATATGTTGTTTTACTGGTGCACAAAAGAGCCGTGCATGAACATCACCTTGCTCAAAGAACAAAACCCACAAAGTGCATGAATTCACAACAAAGTACGGTATTACTTTATTCTGGCCTCCGCAGCAGAGGCTTCTCCAAACCCGAGACCGACTCATCGAACCACTAGGGTTCAACAGAACCCAGGTTAAGAACCACTGCCTTAAAGTCTCAGTGAAAAAAAACTACTGGACCTGACAAATGAATTCAGCAAGGTGGCAGGATATAAAATTAATACTCAGAAATCAAAGGCATTTTATATACCAACAATGAACTGTCAGCAAAAGAAATTAAGGAATCAATACCCTTCACTATTGCAACCAAAAAACTAAGGTACCTAGGAGTAAATTTAACCAAGGAGGTTAAGGACTTGTACTCTAAAATTATAAAACATTGATAAAAGAAATCAAGAAAGATACAAACAAGTGGAAGCATATACCATGCTCATGGTTAAGAAGAATAATTATTAAAATGTCTGTATTACCCAAAGCAATTTATAAATTCAGTGCAATACCAATTAAAATACCAATGACATACTTCAAAGATATAGAACACAGACTCCAAAAATTTTTATGGAACTGAAAAAGTACATGAATAGCCTCAGCAATCTTAAAAAGGAAAAATAAAGCAGGAGGTATCACTCTTCCGGATATCAAGGCATACTACAAGGCCTTTGTACTCAAGATAACCTGGTACTGGCATAAGAACAGGCACATAGATCAATGGAACAGAACAGAGAACCCAGAAATAAACCCACACCTTTATGGACAACTGATATTTTACAAAGGAGGAAAGAGCATACAATGGAGTAAAGAGAGCCTCTTTAACAAATGGTGTTGGGAATATTGGACATCTACCTGCAAAATAATGAAACTAGACCATCAACTTACACCATTCACAAAAACAAACTCAAAATGGATAAAAGACTTAAATGTAAGCCATGAAACCATAAGCATCTTATAAGAAAACATAGGCAGCATGCTCTCCGACATCTGTCGCAGTAATATATTTGCCAATTTATCTCCACGGGCAAGTGAAATAAAAGGCAGGATAAACAAATGGGACTATATCAAACTAAAAAGTTTTTGCACAACTAAAGACAATAAGAACAGAATAAAAAGACAAACCACACAATGGGAGAACATAGTCGACAATACTTCCGATGAGGAGTTAATAACCAAAATTTATAAAGAACTTATAAAATTCAACACCAGGAAGACAATCCAATCAAAAAATGGACCAAAGAAATGAATAGAAATTTCTCCAAAGAGGACATACAGATGGCCAATAGGCATATGAAAAAATGCTCAACATCACTAATCTTTAGAGAAATGCAAATTAAAACCACAATGAGATATCACCCTACACCAGTCAGAATGGTTCTCATCAGCAAAACAACACAGAAGAAGTGCTGGCAAGGATGTGAAGAAAAGGGAACCCTCCTGCACTGCTGGTGAGAATACAGCCACTGTGGAAAACAGTATGGAGATTCCTCAAAAAATTAAAAAGCGAACTGCCTTTTGACCCAGCTATCCCACTTTTAGGAATATACCCTAAGAACACCATAGCACTGTTCGAAAAGAAGAAATGCGCCCCCATGTTCGTGGCAGCATTGCTCACAATAGCAAAGATCTGGAAACAGTCCAAGTGTCCATCAGAGGACGAGTGGGTTAAAAAGCCTTGGTACATATATACTATGGCTATGGAATACTACTCAGCCATAAGAAATGATGACATCAGATCATTTGTAACAACATGGATGGATCTTGATAACATTATACTGAGTGAAGTAAGTAAATCAGAAAAAACTAAGGACTATATGAGTCCATACATAGATGGGACATAAAAATGAGACTCAGAGAAATGGACAAAAGTGTACTGGCTACCTGGGGGGAGGAGGAGGTGAGGGAGGGGGAATGGAGAGGGGAGGGGCACAAATAAAATCAGATAGAAGGTGACAGTGGACAATTTGACTTTGGGTGATGGGTACACAATATAATCAAACGTCAAAATAACCTGGAAAGCCTGACCAGGCGGTGGCGCAGTGGATAGAGCGTTGGACTGGGATGTGGAAGACCCAGGTTCAAGACCCCGAGCTCGCCAGCTTGAGCGCAGGCGCATCTGGCTTGAGCAAAAAGCTTGTCAACTTGGATCCAAAGTCACTGGCTCCAGCAAGGGGTTGCTCAGTCTGCTGAAGGCCCGCGGTCAAGGCACATGTGAGAAAGCCATAATGAACAACTAAGGTGTTGTGATGGCAACGAAAAACTGATTGATGCTTCTCACCTCTCTCTGTTCCAGTCTGTCTGTCCCTATTTTTCCCTCTCTCTGACTCTGTCTCTGTCCCTGTAAAAAAAATAATTATAACCTGGAAATATTTTCTCTGAACATATGTACCCTGATTTATCAATGTTACCCCATTAAAATTAATAAAAATAAATAAAAATAAAAGAAATCTGTACATAATTGAGTGATAATGACCATCTAAGTTTTATTTCCTGGTTTTTTCTTCCATTCTTGTTTTCACTTTTAAGACATTAGAATTTTTCTTTTCCCACAAATAACCATTTAACGTGAGCCTCTATGTTCTTATTATCTTGTGAAAAATTCTAAGATGAGAATAAAAGGATAAAAATGTATAAATTGACAAGGCTACAGAGATGACAACAGAAACAGTAGACAAGATTTGTCAACAAATTTTTAGCAAATGAAAACAGATAAAAGATTTAGAGCCTAGAGAGCTGAACAGAGAGCAACTGCAGAGAATTCCAAAGAGCCAATTTACATAGCAAATATCAAAAAGAATCAGGAATTTAAGAAACCAGTTTCCACAGTGAGTACAATGAGTCATGGAACTAAAAAACAAGAGAAATGGTTGAAAGTATCGAAAAAAGTAATCTCCCAGGTCCCCTTTCCCATCCAACCCAGACAGGTGACTACTCTTCCCCAGTCCCAAGAGAGGTGATTTATTTTGGAAAAATGACAAAACAATAAAGCACCAGGTCCAGTAGCACAGAGAGATGCTAATATAAAAGTTAAAGGAATTACATTAAATTCTACAATGAATGGTAAATACTATAATCCTCCATGTGCTTGGATCCAATATTTCTGGCAGAGATTCATCTATGTAAAAACTGAATAATACCTAAAAAAGATACAAGTATTTGAAGTTACCCCCCAAAAAAGAAAACAGTCAGGCCTTCACCCAATTAACCTATAACAAAGCCCGTCAGTTAATAAGCCCAAACCTTAAACTTTTTTCTTAGACTATTGTTAACTTTTAGTGATTATAAAAAAAAGAAAAAAGAAAGAAAAGATAACCAATTACCTGATGAAAGCTTTCATCATAAGAGAAAGACACCAAAACAAAGAAAAAAAAGCAACTCATAAGAGAGACAAATATACAATGATGGCAAATGATATGACTTTGTGTCATGGACACACAGCACAGTTAGCAGCTTAAAGGCTACAGAGATGTCCACTGAAACCCTTTGTACTCTTGTTGATTAATGTCATCCCATTAAATTTAATTTCAAACTAAAATATTTTTTAAAAAAATAAAGAAGAAAAGTAACTTGTAGTAACCCAGGAACATGGAGAAGAAAACTTCAAGAAAAAATATCAGTTAATTTCCTTAGAAACAAATGAGAAGATGATCCAGCAAACAAGAATAGGAAGAACATTCATAGAACCAAAAAAAAAATCTTGAAATAAAAAAATAATAATTTTTAAATATACAACAGGATTAGATGATAAGTTCAAATAATTCACAGGTAGTAAAAAAAAATATTTAAAATAGAAGGTAAAAAGTCCTTGGGACAATAAATTTAAAAAATCATACATCAGATATATCTCATAAAAATTCAGACACCAGGAAAACACAGAAAATCCCAGAAACTTATAAAGAGAAACAAAAATGGGAGAATCACAATAAAAGGTATAGGACTTCTAAACAGCAATATAGAATACAATGAAGACTTGCCTTCAAAATTCTAAATGAAAATACTTTTCAACCTAGAATATATAATCACCAATCACTGATCTAAAAAAAATAAGATCAGAATAGGCCCTGGCCAGTAATCTCAGTGGGTTAAGAGCATCATCCCAAAATGAAAAGGTTGCAGGTTCAATGCCTGGTCAGAACACACAAGGGAAGCAGCCAATGAATGCAGGACTGAATAGAACAACAAAGGAATACTTCTTTTCCCCTCCCCTCTCTCTCCTTTCCTCTCTCTGTCTCATCAATAAATTTTTAAAAAATTAAGCCCTGGCCAGATAGCTAGGTTGATTGGAGCATCATCCTGGAGCCTGGAAGTTGCCCATTCAATGCCCTAGGTCAGAGCACACACAGGAGCAGCTTGCTGTTCCTGTCCCTCTTTCCCTGCCTATCTCAAAAAATAAATTAATTAAAAATTAAAAAAATAAAATAAGATCAGAATAAAGACATTTTCAGATAAGCAAAGTCTCAAAATTATACCACCACAGTCCACCAAAAGCAGGCAGTAAACCAACAAAGACAAGCCAGATTCATAAAATAAATAATCTAACAGTAGAGACAGGTAAAACATCCAAGGATTGTAGCAGGCCTATGTTTAAGGGATACATCTGTGAAGAAGAGACAAAAATCCTTGCCCTCGAGGAGCTCACAAGCTAGTTTAACAGCAGTGATCAGAACGGGGCCTCTGGGGATCACTAAGAGCCCTGAAGGGGACTCAAGAGATCAAAACTATTCTCATTATAATACTAAAATATAATTTACCATTTTCACTTTGTTGACACTATGCACTGATGGTGCATAGGCAAAAACTGCTGGTAGCTTCATAGGGATCAAGGCAATGGCACCAAACTGTACGAACAGTCATTGCATTCTTCATAACAATAGTCCAAAAACATGGGTGAGGATGGGCAGTTCACTTCTTCACTTAATAATGTCCTTGATAATAATTTTATTAAACTTTAACCCTTGAGCACACATCTCTTAATATTCTGTGTAATAAAGTGGGAAATACACATAACTGCTGCTGCATATAATGATGGTTAACTTGAGAAAAGGTATTTGTGCAACTGAACTGCAAGTTGAACCAGCTGCTTTTATCATGAAACAAGATTTTTATTTTAAGAACTATCATGCCTGACCAGGTGGTAGTACAGTGGATAGAGGGTCAGCTGAGGACTCAGGTTTGAAACACCAACGTCACTGGCTTGAGCATGGCTCATCCAGCTGAGCATGGGGTCTCTGGCTTGAGTGTGGGATCATTGACATGACCCCATGGTCACTGGCTTGAACCCAAAGGTCGCTGGCTTGAAGCCCAAGTTCGCTGGCTTGAGCCAAAGGTCCCTGATTTGAGCAAGGGGTCACTGGCTCAGCTAGAGCCCCATACTCAAGGCACATATGAGAAAGCAATCAAATGAACTAAGGTGCTACAACAAAGAACTGATGTTTCTCATCTCTATCTGTCTCTCTCTTTCCTCTTTGTGTGTGCGCGTGGGCAAAAAAATAAGAACTATCATTATTCAGATGCGTATTAGTTAATATTTTCTCGCATATTAGGTAAATATTTTCTCAAAATGAATGGAGTCTTCCAGTTCAAGGAAAGCTGACATTATTTGCTGCCAATGATAAAATTTGAACTCTTAAGCCAAAATTTTGGATAACTTTTATCTGCTACCATGAAACTGATAGCTTCCCAGGTACAGGGGGTCCTTGGGTTATGATACAGTTCCGTTCCTATGACAGTGACATAACCCGAATGTTGATGTAAGTTGAAACACAACCTAGCCTAACACAAATGGAACATTTGCGCTTTCAACAGTCTAAAATGGAGCAGGTAAGCATATTGGGGGATGCCAACTCCATCACTCATATGCTGCCTTACTGAGTATTCTTCTGCTGCACCCAACCAAACTACATAGTTCACCCAGAAAGTCTGTAAGCATGATGCTAACAGCATCCAGGGGTAGTCAACCTTTTTATACCTACCACCCACTTTTGTATCTCTGTTAGTAGTAAAATTTTCTAACCGCCCACCGGTTCCACAGTGATGGTGATTTATAAAGTAGGGAAGTAACTGTACTTTATAAAATTTATAAAGCAGAGTTACAGCAAGTTAAAGCATATAATAATAATTACTTACCAAGTACTTTATGTTAAATTTTCACTAAGTTTGGCAAAATAAATCTTTATAAAACAACTTACTGTAGTTAAATCTTTTTTTTTTTTTTTTTTTACAGAGACAGAGAGAGAGTCAGAGAGAGGGATAGACAGAGAGGAACGGAGAGAGATGAGAAGCGTCAATCATCAGTTTTTTGTTGCCATTGTGACATCTTAGTTGTCCATTGATTGCTTTCTCACATATGCCTTGACTGCAGGCCTTCAGCAGACCGAGTAACTCCTTGCTGGAGCCAGCGACCTTGGGTCCAAGCTGGTGAGCTTTTGCTCAAACCAGATGGGCCTGCGCTCAAGCTGGCGACCTCAGGGTCTCGAACCTGGGTCTTTCACATCCCAGTCCAACGCTCTATCTACTGCGCCACCCCTGGTCAGGCATAAATCTTTTTATTTACACTTTAGTTGCTCCACTACCTCCCGGCCATGAAAGCTGGAACGCCCACTAGTGGGTGGTAGGGACTAGGTCGACTACCACTGGATAAGCCAAAACATTAAAGTCACAATTTTTTTTAAGATTCTATGGGAGTGAGCGCTTGACCTGTGGTGGCGCAGTGGATAAAGTGTCGACCTGGGAACACTGAGGTCGCCAGTTCAAAACCCTGCACTGGTCTGGTCAAGGCACATATGGGAGTTGATGCTTCCAGCTCCTCCCCCCTTTCTCTCTCCCTCTCTCTCTCTCTCTCTCTCTCTCTCTGTCTGTCTCTCTTTCTCTCTCTCACTCTGTGTCTCCTCTCTAAAATTAATAAAATATAAATTAAAAGCCTGACCAGGCAGTAGCGCAGTGGATAGAGCGTTGGACTGGGATGCGGAGGACCCCGGTTCAAGACCTGAGGTCACCAGCTTGAGCACGGGCCCATCTGGCATGAGCAAAGGCTCACCAGCTTGGACCCAAGGTCGCTGGCTCCAGCAAGGGGTTGCTCGGTCTGCTGAAGGCCCGCGGTCAAGGCACATGTGAGAAAGCAATCAATGAACAACTAAGGTGTTGCGACGGCAATGAAAAACTAATGATTGATGCTTCTCACCTCTCTCCATTCCTGTCTGTCTGTCCCTATATATCCCTCTCTCTCTCTGTCCCTGTAAAAAAAGAAAAAAAAAATTAAAAAAAAAAAAGATTCTATGGGAGTGAGCATAGTAAACTCGAAACATCGTAGTCAAAACTGTCAAAACCCGAGGACCCCCTGTACAAAATAATTTCTTACAAGAGCCAAATAAAAAAAGGTTGAAAAACCACTGTCAGAAAACTTATATACTGAAGTACTAATTAATCTCGGTAAAAGAAAGCAAAAAGTCACCACATTTCTTTATTACAGTTAACTAGATCCAAAAATTGTCTTCTCTATCAATGACAGGTACTAAATAAACTCTTATTCATAACCCTCGATACATACTTAGCTCTGGATTTCCATATTGTCCCTAGCATATACATATTTGAATATAATAGCTCATTTAAGTCATGGTGGTCAATATATATTTCACACTGCTAGTAAGAAAAAACTGGTAAGGTGCAATGCATGGAAAGAAGTTAATAGCTCTTTCTGGTAAGGGCAATGATGATTGAGAACAGATTTTTAGGAATCCTACATGCTAACAAATTTCAATCTATCTATAAGGAGAAAAGGCACAGAGACAGAACTCCTACAGCTCTTGGTTTTCTGTTCTCACTCTAGTCTCTAGTATGTGCTGGTTTAGCTTCATGGTTGCAAACCTTACCCATCTACTCCTACTACAGAACTGAAGCCAAGACAGGTCATGACCACAATAGTACATCACGTTATAAAAACATCTTATTGTGCCTGACCTGTGGTGGTGCAGTGGATAAAGTGTCAACCTGGGAACACTGAGGTCGCCAGTTCAAAGCCCTGCACTGGTCTGGTCAAGGCACATATGGGAGTTGATGCTTCCAGCTCCTCCCCCCTTTCTCTCTTTCTATCTCTCTCTCTCTCACTCTGTGTCTCCTCTCTATAATGAATAAAAGGAAACAAAATATTTAAAAAATTAAATTAAATTAAAAAAAACATCTTATTGCAAAGTTTAAGTTACTGACAGAAGATGTGGAGCCAAGATGTGATGGTCATTCAAAAGAGAACTCAAAGGCACACACAAGTAGTTCCTTTGTCCAGTTATTAATAAAGGAAAAAAATGGGTATTTTTTTCCAGAAAACAAAGATTCCTAGAGGTCATGACAGTTTATAATTATTTCTCCACTACTCATTCATTAGTACATGAAACTATAGTTTTCTTTTCATCTTAGACACATAACCAAAAAACGGAAAAAGAACAGTCATTTCAATGAGAAATCCACCTCAAAGCGATAGAGAAAACTGAAAATAGAATTAATATCATTTAGCAAAAGAAGTCCACAAATAAGTATAGAACCATGCAAAGGCAGTAAAAGAACTGAGGCAAAATTCTAGCTTAACAAGCATAACAAAGCAAAACTCAAAAGTGAGAACTGTCAAAACAATCCTTCTATAACAACTAAAATTTTACAGACTAGCATATCTTCTCTTTTTTGAAAGCACACTATTAGTAATGGAACTTTTCTCCAAATGGAAACAGAAAATATATCTATACATTTACTATAACAATCTTATTAAGAATTTTTCCAACTCATAACACAACTCTTTCCTTGAAAGGTCAAGTTGGTAAGGCAATTAAGCAACAAGTGCACATTTTTATGCCTCTTATTGAAGAACATCCAGTAATAAGGTGTTTATTTTATTTATTTACTTAGAAGGAAATCTCCTTTGAATACTTATACACTCTAAGGCTAGCGGGGCCTTCAAAGGATACCCAGTTTCCCCACAAGGTTGCACCTATAATAACTGCTCCAGTACTTAAACCTGAGAACTCTGCATTCCTCCACTTAGAGCTTTCACTTCTAAGTTCAAAGATGATAACTTGAATAGATTTTTGTGACAACACAAGACATTTGAATGTAATTACCTAGAACCTGTTTAGTTGATTCACACATAGGTTACTACTAATTCTGAAAATACAAAAAGAGAAAAAAATGTATTAGGCTTCCAGTATGCATTTAAAGATACATAACCTGAGAAATTATTTTAAAGTTTACCTAAAATCAAGAGCATTCAACTTATGTAATAGTGCATTATAACTTCTCACAAAAGTAAACAGCTTAAGAGCAGCCCTGTGCTCTTGGTCTAGCACCACAAGGCCACAAGTCCTGAAGTCCAGGAAACGGATTGCTTAAAGGGCGCATACAGGGGTGGGCAAAAGTAGATTTACAGTTGTGAGTACACAAAACATAGTTTATTCGTATTACTTAATTATTGTATTGCTTATTTGTATTACAATTGTAAGCCCAGTTTTGCCCACTCCTGTGTTTATGTTAAGCAAGGAAGTCTATTTTACAAGGCAACACCTCTGCTCTCAGCAGGCGAGTGTGAGCCTGGAGCAGTAGGGGGAAGGGGGATATCTAAAGCTGAGACAGCGGAGTGGGGGGCAGGGTGCCCCAGGTTGGGTCTCTTACCCCGTACCTTACCTAGAGCTAGCGACAAAGCACCAGCACTTACTGCAAGGCCGACCATACACCCAAAAGCAGCGATCAGCTGGGTTGGGACAGGAAGGGAAGGAGGAGCGAGCGGACTCTCTTAGCACCCCCAGACTGAGGTTTGGCTACAGGCCTGCGAGCTCGCACCCCAGAGCCTACCGCCACCCGAAAGCCGGGCTCAGACCGAGGGTCAGAAGCCTCCGGGTGCGAGACGCATGCGCACTGCACGGTTCCGCGCCCCCACCCCCACCTTCAGGCCGGCCAGGCCCGCGCGGCCTCACGCCGAGGCAGGGCCTCGGAGCCCCGGAGCCAGGTCCGCTTCCTCCCAGGCCGCGGACACGGTCGCCACCTGGCTCCCTACCTTTGGGATCACAAGTCCCGAAGACTTGCGGGCGCGGCAGTCCTGGAAACGTTCCTTCCAGGCGGGGCGCCGCCGGCGCTCACCGAACTTGGTACACTTTAAGCTCACCGCCTTCCTAGTTCCAGCGCCAGGCAGCTCCAGCCGAGCTCTCGAAAGCATCGATGGAGGCGGCCAGGCGTTAGGAGTGCCGAGAGAATAGATTGTCACGCCGCCAATTTTTTGTTTGGTGTTGGTTTTGCTCGCTTATTTGGTTATTAGATTTTCTTACAACCAAAAAGCAATAAAGGTGGGGATTGAAGAATGTTATTGCCTTAGTAATTGTCGTTATCATCACAAATAATCAGTAAACAAATATGCGTTGTAGGATTTTATGTTTAAGACACCCACACGTAGCAAAATTGGTTATCTCAAGCTGGGGGAGGAGGAAACTCGCCCAACAATAATAAATCATGAGAGTGTGTCTGTATAGAGTCGTGTGTGATTAAAATGTAATGATTTATTTGCAAGAATGCATTAAAAGTCGGTGTTTCTTCTGCCCTGAAGGTGAAGACCCTCACAGGTTGGGTGCAAATTAGTTTCCCACATTACAGTAACTGGTTGGTGAAGGAGTGGGGGAAGGCTGCCCGAGGTTGGGAGAGGTTTCTTCTAAAAGAGAAATTGTTTAGGTTTTTGTTGTTACTTACACCAATAGAAATTAAAGCGATTCGGCATTTTCTGAAACGCATATTATATTATCTGTCCTTTCATAAACATTTTTTTTCCTTACGTGCTATAAGCACGCAAAGATATGGAGGTAAAAAAAACGGCCTTAGTTTTGGATCGACTGTGAGAACCAACTTGTTCAGAACTGCTAGATATCCGAGCTAGTTTTCTGCGGATATTTGAAATGGTGAAAATCAGCTCTAGAAATATATTTGTCATAAATGACTGTATCTTAAATAGCCAGTATTGAGGGACCGTTTTAAAACTTAACTACAACACATGTTTATTTTAAATAATTCAAGAAGTAGGAGAATGCTTAGGGTCCTGAATTTTATTGGAACTTGTATATCTGTCTGCAGGTTGTCAAATGAGCTTTACTATCAATTTTTTTAAACCAAAACTGCATTTTGAAATATCCTGTTTCCGGAAAACATTTACTATTTAGTGAAACAACAAAGTTAGAACTCCATAAGCATTTATAGGCATATGATTTCAAAACCTTGTTCTTGTTGTTGTTGTTGTTGAACTAGATTTGCCTTAGTCCAATGAAATTTATGCTCAGACACTGCAAATCAATCATAACTCCATTTGATATAAATAAACATCACTATTCCTAAATAAACAAAGGGCCAACATACCAGGAAAATCTATTAGGTGTGAATCACGATTGTCTGAGCCTTCCCTGATTACCTTTAAAGTGGTCATCTTTCCCTCAAGCTCAGTGGATAGAATTTGGTATCAGACTTACAAATAATAGCGAAAAGTTTTTTAAATATTTGGTTAGTCTCTTGAACCTTTACCATATTTCTAAAGTGGTTATTTTGGAAGTGTTTGTAGTGTTTGTGTATACTATATAACACCTCATTTTGAGAGCTCTTTCTGATCATTCTGCTAAATAACCTTAAAAACGGATTTTCATAAAGGTTTGAAGGTTTATGGTTATTCCACTCTGATAATATCAAAATTAAAGTGGTTCCAAATAGTAACCCAAGACTAAATGTAAAATCATGTTCCTAAATTAGTATAACTTTGGAAAGTGAGAGTATCTGAGTCTCTTGTAGCATAATAAAATAAAAGCAAGCACTCATATAATTCATTAGTACCTAAAAGCTATTGCACTGGAAAGACAAAGATCTTAATTATTTCTCCTAAAGTAGCAATAAGAAATGTTTTGAGAGCAAATGATAACTTCAGAATTCAGTAGAAAAGAAAGGCAAAGTGAATAATACTTCTCGAAAGTATGATTTCCATCTTAAGTTTGCCAAATGTGGACATTTTAATCTGAAACATAGCCTGTATTTACATATATTATAGAAACACTAATATATTGTTTTAATTGTGTTCTTTTTGCAAATGTTTCCGGTTGCTTTGATGGAACTTTACAAATTATCTGTTAACTTCGTGCTGATGCCTTACTTAACCAATGGGTGGGTACATATTAAGGTTCTGTAATTGCTTTTAGTTTTATGTAGAGTATTAAATTCAAGAAAATGAACAAGTTACCTCTAACATCAGAAAGCCTTAACATTCAGACTACTTGCAAATGTCCTCAAAGCTACACTTGAAGAGGTATATTTGTTTACACATTCAAACAATATAACTTTCCATATGTAAATACTATTATGTGAGTAGTGGTACATATGTGGCCACACTTCTCAGAGCAAGCTTTGTCCTATGCAATACAGACAAATGACTCAGGAATACAGGCATTCCTTCCACATAACTGTTTCTATTAAAACACACCAGGGAGAGAGCTAGAGACCTTTCTCCTGGCAAGCATCTCTTTTTGAATAGTCCACAAAAAACTAAGAGAGGCACAAATATAACGTCTATAATTTTTTTCAAACTCAAAGACAAATAATCATTTGCTTTTCAAAATCAGGAAATCAACTAGAATGTTTGCCAGGATGCTAAAGAGGAGCTCCTGCAGCTCATTTTGGGAAGGGTACGGATGCAGGGAGTTAGTTACAAGGGATATGGGGTGAGGGTCCTGAAACCTCAAAGAGAACGAAGTCTAAAACTGTCCTTGATCGGGCGCTAAGGAAAGACTTTAAAATGGAATCTGTCAGGGAACCGCTGCTCGGGAAATGTGTTAAAATGACTGGCCCATCGAGTGGGGTCGCCCCGTAGAGGAGTAGACTTGGGCTCCAGGACGCACTTAGTGGGGTGAAACCACAAATTCACCAGGGCCAGGTGGTCAGTGAAGACCCAATCTCAGTTCTGGCTGCGGGCCGGGATACCTCTCAAGGAGCCGCAGAAGATAATGATTCTGCTCTAGGTGGTGAAGCCAGGATGCCGGGCTGCGAGGTGTAGGTGGGGTGAGGCTGGCAGCAGCGATGTAGAATTGCAATACCGGGCCACGATATGGAACTGGGTTGGGGGCGTCTGACGCAGCGCAGGGATGCTGGGCAGCAGTGTTGGGCCGAGCAGTTACGCCACTCCCCACTCGGGTCAAGGACGTGGGGTTTGATGCGCTGTCCTGGTACCGGACTCACTCCAGGAGCGGCGCACTTGACCGTTTCCTTTTAGCCACGCCGGGCAGAGTAGGTCCAGCTCCCCCGTGTTTAACTAAGTCTTGACACCAACGCAAAATCCACGCCTAATTAAGTTAATTAGGAATTCTTGTCAATCTTGGATTAATGGCCAAGTGTGCCGGCGATCGAGGCTATCTGAAAACCCGGAGAGCCTGGGACCTGCCTCCTCTTTCCGCCCCCTCCCGTTCCCCTTCGCTGCCCTCCCACTCCGGGCCCAGTTTGCTTGGACTCGAGCTTAATCCCTCTCTTCCTCTCTCTCTCTCTTCCTCACCCTTGCTCTCCCTTGCTCTCTCTCTCTCTCTCGCTCTCCTCCACTAACCCCCACTTTCCCACCCCCACCCCAGGTAGCCGCGCTGGTGCTTCCCGGGAAGCGGCTTCCTCGGAGTTGCGAAGGGAGGTAATTTACTCAGAACAAGGGGCCGCCTTGGAGAAGTATAAATAGTGAGACTTCAAGCGCAGCGTTGCTATCAGATCTGAACTCTTCGCAGGAAGAATTGTCAAAGATCTTAACATTGAACAAGCGCGCTCCGGCAGGGAAGCATCAGTTCATATTTCCCTCTTTGCCGGCCCCCACCCCTTCTCTCTTCCTCCTCCTCCCCCTGCTCCTGCTCCCACTCCTCCTCTTCCTCCTCCTCCTCCTCCTCCTCCTCCTCCTCTTCTTCTACTTCTCTTTCTTCTTCTCTTCTTTTTCTTCTTTCTTCCTCCTCCTATCTCTCCACCCCTACTCCCTGCCCCATTGATGTGTTATTATTGGGGGGGCTGGAGCATTAAAAAAAGAAGAAGGAAAAAAAAGAGCGGGGCTCGGCTGTGAGCGGTTGAGCGCGGAGCTGACGGGCATCGGCGGAGATGGAAGAACTTACGGCGTTCGTCTCCAAGTCTTTTGACCAAAAAGTGAAAGAGAAAAAGGAGGCGATCACCTACCGGGAGGTGCTTGAGAGCGGGCCGCTGCGTGGGGCCAAGGATCCGACCGGCTGCGCGGAGTCGGGCCGCGACGACCGCAGCAGCCCGGCAGTCCGGGCGGCCGGCGGAGGCGGCGGCGGAGGAGGAGGCGGAGGCGGAGGCGGAGGAGGCGGAGGAGGTACAGGAGGAGGAGGAGGAGCAGGCGGAGGAGCTGGAGGAGGGCGCTCTCCCGTCCGGGAGCTGGACATGGGCGCCGCGGAGAGAAGCAGGGAGCCGGGCAGCCCGCGGCTTACCGAGGGTAATGGCCTGACCCCCGGCCGCGACTTCCCTTCCCGCCTTCTTTACTCCTCTTAAGCGGGCGCGGACCCCGAGGCCCAGCGGGGTGGGGGCGGGACGCAGAGAGGGCCCTTGGATCCCAGTTAGGAAGCTAGGGTGATGATAGAGGGGTGGGGGTCCGGTGCTGTGCACGGTCGTGGGTGGGGTCCGAGTGTCTGTGGGGAGGAGGCATGCGGGGTTTGTGCGCGCCCTTCTCAAATGCTCTCGCTATTCCCGTTCCACCAAAACGCATTTTCACCAGCCGGAGGACGGGGCCTCAGCCCAGACGGCTCGAGGGCGGGTGGGAAAGTTCGTGCGGCCCAGTGCAAACTGGGGTACTAGCAGAAGCTGAGCCAGGCGGCAGGATTACGGTTAGCATCTAGCGCCGAGTTTGCGGGGATCCCTTTTCTAGGCCGGAGAAAGAAAAGGAGGGAAGAGAGGAGAGAGAGAAAATATCATTCGTTTCGCCCCCGGATTTCAACCGGCTGCTCAGAACCACTAGAACTCCGCGAAGACCCCGGATCCCTGGATCTTGGGAGCCAAAGTTCCTATTTTCTTTGAATTATGAAGGGATAACGAGGCCAAGGCAGGCTAAGGTCCAGTATATGCTGTTTCTCTTGCTCCCAAGCTGTCTTTCTCTCTCTCTCGGTTTGTTTTACAATATTTACACAATTCCGTTTCTGCTTCGCATCATCTAGAACTGTGATTTTGTGCGGGGAAAATCCTTTGGTGCCAAGAAAGTGTTAGGAAACGGTTTTATCTAAATGGTGAAGAGTGCTGTACCAATTGAAAAGAGTTCAACAATAAAATTAATTTGGCACTTAGTCCCTGCAGTAACTGGTGTGCTGCCATATTTTTCCAATTAAGAAAATATGTGACATGCGTAGAATCACATATTTAAGCAAGCAATTAAGTTGTTTATAACACGGTCTGTTCCTGTTTAGGCCAGTAAGTGGAAATTTGGGGGCGAAATAGAAATTATATTAAGTCTATTAATCAACTGGAAATGTTGGCATCCTTCTCTTTGAAGTCCTAAAAGTTTGAGAGGTAGCCACTGTGGATGACACAAAATAGATAAAACTTCTCACCCCTTTGGCAGAATGTGAAGGGTGTGTTTTCATATTTAAATTTCATTACACTATTAGTGGAAATATTTTCTTATTAACTTGGCTACAAATGTTTGCTATAATGTTACTCACTTCCTTCCCAGAGGTAGGACACACGTCCACAAAACGAACTCTGAGAACTAGAATGTTGGCATCACTTAAGATCACATAGTAAGACTGGCAGACTGGGCTGAGATGTAGAGGTTCTTCTTCTCCCAGACTGGGCACCAGGTCCTCCTAAATTTGGTGAGTGTGGCATAGCTGGCAGTTCAGTGCAGCCTTCTGAAACCTCAGTGTAGCTGCAGCTCAGGGCTCTGGATGTGACAGCGCGCTAGACCGACCTCAGCCCAGTTAGGGTCTGAACCCAGGGCAGGTCCATTCTTAGGATTGTTAATTTCCAATACCAGAGCAAGTATTAATTTTTCTGCAGGCCAGCTTTCCCGGAATTGATTTTTAACACCCGTGTTTATCAGAAACCTGGGCTGGCAAAAACTGCAAACGGCCTCCACTATTCAAACTCAGCTTTGACACTTTAAAAATCCAAGTCTCCGACTCAGGCGAAGAGGATGAAGGTTGCAGAGGGCAGTTTATGTTGATGTGGTTCCCCCTGATCACTGCCCCTTGGCCTGTATACACACACACACACACACACACACACACACACCTCGAATGTCTTTGTATGCTCACATTTGCAGAGCTCATGTTTTTAAAGGGAGGAGAAGAAAGGACAGGATTGTAGCAACGGATGTATGCAAACCCGAAGCAGAAAAATGCATATTTTATTAAACATCCGAGCTGGTGGAGGTATGAAAAGGTTTTGAGCAACCAATAGAAACCGAGAATCACGAATGTTCCTCTCGAACCTGTTGATCTCTGTGGATTATAGCGTTAAGGGTCCACTCGGCCTTTCCAATGAAGGAGACAAGGAGAGAACAGAGGGAGCGGTCAGTTCCGCGGGCCATCGGAGGCAGGTTTTCTGCCTCTGCTTTTCTAGCGCGGCGTGAGCGGCAAGCCCTCCAGGCTGCCAACATGGCGTGGACGCCTATGCTCAGGCGACCCCGGTCCAGCAGAGAGGACAGGGACTGCCTGGCGGCCGTGGGCTGTCCGCGGGGTTTTGCCCAAGCCCTGGGTTAGCTTGGAGCGCCCGGGGATGCGACTCTCAGAAAGGCGTAGCACAAGGGTCTTGTTCTCCTGCTGGAACCCTTTGGCCCAAACCTTACCAAATTAGACCATCAAGTTTGAAAGAGACAGAGAGCCATCGCGGGACACAGCTGGCCTCCAACGGCCCAGCACTCTCTGAATGGCGCATGTGATAGACCAGAGTGTGGCCTCGTCGCGCCCTTCTGCCCCGACCCCTTAGGTGACCCCGCGGATCGTGGCGCTTTTGATTTCTGTGCGTGCGTGGCAGAGAGTGAGTGGGTGTGAGTGGGCGAGAGGGTGAGTGAAAGGGATTTGGTGTTCGCTGGAGAGGGCAGGGTACAGTGGGGAGGCTAGTAAGCTGAGGCCACAGTTGAAGAGGCAATGGGTGGGTGAATACACATCTTGCCCGTGGGCGGCCACCTAGAGTTGATCTTTGCGTGTCTCCAGGACCCGCTTCCTCCGGGCGGGGTGAGGAACTGGACGCGAACTCCGGGAGGGGGCAGGATCCTCCATCCTTCTTGAGACAAATCTGGTTAATGGGATTTGTTGTGTTGTTTCTCTCTCTCCGCGCGTGGGCGTACGTGTGGCCCTGTTTGTGGTGCCCACTCCAGTGTCCCCAGAGCTAAAGGATCGCAAAGAGGATGCGAAAGGGATGGAGGAAGAAGGACAGACCAAAATCAAGCAGAGGCGAAGTCGAACCAATTTTACACTAGAACAACTCAATGAGCTGGAGAGGCTTTTTGATGAGACCCACTACCCAGACGCCTTCATGCGTGAAGAACTGAGTCAACGGCTGGGGCTGTCAGAGGCCCGAGTGCAGGTACCTGGCTGTGAGGAGGTCAAGGCAGGGCCCAAGGAGGGAGGAGAGGCACGCCCGCATCCCTGAGGTTGGAGAGGCAGCTTTCGGTACACACACCAAGGGTGCAGGTCAGGGGTTTGGAGTGAGGTGAGAAAGGAAGAGATGTGTTTTAATAGAGGTCTTATTTCCCAAAGCAGATTTTAGTCTTAAAACGCCCCCCCCCTCGTTCCTTATCCCAACATATGTTCCCAGCAGAAGAAAGCTGTGCTGGGCTTGCGCCCAGAGTTTCTATAAACCACACCCCCCTCCTTGCCTCACAATGCCTTTAATGTGGTTTAATCCTAATGGGCCTACTTTTTATAACCCTTTTTAAAAAATCTCACAGAAAACGTTTTATCTTCTGGATCCTTAAAAGTTACAACGAATATTTTGTTCGCTGGAGTTAGGTTTCCTTAAGGGTCTGCTCCAGGGTCTAGATTTGCCAAACGGATATGCCAATTAAGTTTATAGACGTACAGACTATAAAGAAAATTAGCAACTGTTAAATGCAGAAATTTACAGTCTGCTGTTAGCAGTCAATCTCAAACTGTGTGTGAAACAGCAGATAAATAAATGCATTTTGGTCATTCTTTGTTTCCTCACTTAACCGAGGCAGAGAATCTGACCCTACAGAACCTTGATTTTAAAACCCACAGATCTTAATGTTGACATTTTCAAAGTCGGAACCCCAGCGGATTCCATACCCAATGAAGTTAGGATTGAAGTAGGTTTGTTTGTTTGTTTGTTTGTTTTTTACTGGTCATGAAGGTGAATGTAATGGCAAAAGTAGGCTTTGAGGGTGGTTACTTTGAAAAATTATATACATACATGCATACATATCCTAGGTTTGTGGAGAACAAATTTAAATGTTTTAGACTGTATTTTCACTCATATAATAAAATAGGAGAAAATGATGGTCATTATTTGTTTGAACACATGGAGCAGTTTTAGGCCTGAACATCTACAGCTGTTACAGAGTATCACTGTAACAGATACTCCCTGGGTCTCTGGATGCAGAGACCACCATCTGCAGGGAACTATGCAATTCTTATGGGGCTTCCACACATCTTGTAATAGGATCAGGACAAAAACATAGAAGTGGAGTTGAAGGGGAAAAGTAATAATAGGCTGCCTTGGTCATCACAGCACCAACAGCAGAGCCTTCTTTTTTAAGCTTCTCCTGCTTTGCTCTGTGTGCTGAGATCTCTAGAGGCTCAGCAACCCCTTAAAGACATGATGATAATTATTACAGTTATGAGCATTAGTATCTCAGTTCCAACTCTACTAGGGGCAAAAAGAGGCAAGAAGCCTCAGGCCATGTGAGTTATACAAATGCCACCTTGACATGAAATCTACTCTTCTATTACATTAAATGGCAAGAGAATTTTCAAAGATTTACACTGACTATGATATTTGCTTTTAAAAACAAAACAAAGCTCAGCAGCAATATTTTACTTTCATTTTTTAACATTAATTTGTGAATCAATCAATATGCTATATTTTTGGAACACAATGGTATATTATTAGAGTAAAAATTATCTGAATTTTTAAAAATCTGTCATTGATTCTAAATGTTGGCAAGTTTATTTAAGAAGATAATATCTAGAAGAAGATTGTATCCAGGAGTTACTTGATTCATAACCCACCCTCTTTTCACAGAATTTTTTTTATATAAGCAGTGAACTTTATTGCTGGTCTTTATGTTTTCATTGTTAAAAATATTTTTGAGCTATTTTCTGGATGCTTCTTTACTACCTTAACTGCAAGCATCAGATATTTCTATGGAAGCAAATTAGATTATCATAATAATGGCACAATTATTCTGCTACTATGTTACACTCTATTGCACAGAGGAACAGAAAAATTCTAAACTTCTTTGTAGTGAGGCTTTTATGACACTAATTACCTCTTCCCCTACTTTTATCCCCCTTCTCCCAGCCCCCAGGATAAAAAAAAGTCACTGTTTGCTTTGGTGTTTGGTTTTCTTGAAGATGAAGCTAATTAATATTACAGGCTATTAATGAGCACATTTGGCTCAGGTCTTACTGGGCAAACATCTAAACCCATTATCACTTTGGTATCAGGTATCAGCAAGAGTTTTAGGCCTTGGGAACTCTGTAATGTGGAAAGATGAAACCAGGACTAATGGTAATTTATCAATAAACTATTTATCTTAAAAAAGCCTATGCATCTATTTTTGTCATTGATTTACATTTGTAACTTTGAAAATTTAGCTTGTTTTATTAATGTAAAGATTTCTTGTGACATCTAATTCATGCCTAAAACACTACTCTTTTCCCATCATACTCTTGTAATATTTTTAAAGTTTTGATTCATAACATCTAGTCATAACATTTTCCCTCCAATTTGTAGGTTTGGTTCCAAAATCGAAGAGCTAAATGTAGAAAACAAGAAAATCAACTCCATAAAGGTATGCTTCTCAGACAAAGAACATTTGAATTCTAAGTGAAAAGAGAATGAGGAATATTATTATTACAAATACAGAAAAATCTTCTCAAAGATAACATGGTCCTTACTTAAAAATCTGCTCTGATGGCAGTTAATGAGTCCTAAAGTTTGGAGATGCATTATATTTATTTTAATTATGGCAGTAATATAGGAAGATGAGAGTTCATTTCCAAAGAAATTAGTTCTATCTTGGTAACATTTGAAACCCTGGAAAACAATGCTGAAAATATTACTCTCACATTATTGTGTTTTGTTTCCCAACTTTTGTTTTATAGGTGTCCTCATAGGGGCTGCCAGCCAGTTTGAAGCTTGTAGAGTTGCACCTTATGTCAATGTGGGTGCTTTAAGGATGCCGTTTCAGCAGGCAAGTACAGCCTAGTTTCAGCCTGTTTTTAACTTTAAAAGGATATGGAGGTTTGCTTGAACTGTTGACTCCCTTTTCTCTGAGCCCCAGTGTTGGTGTTCGTTAAGTTGAAAAATCCATTCTGAGATGATATAACGGACCTACACCCCTTTAAAAACTTAAGAGTGTCAGGGGCCCACATATCTAGTCCTTTCTGCCCTCATGGGAAACCCACAGAGGCCTGAGGGCAGAAACCAGTCCTTTAAAAATGCACTAAAGGTTGAGCTTAGGGAGAGGAAGGAAAAGCCTTTTGATTAAGATTTTTGTCAGATCCAATACAAAGGTTAGTCCTAAGGTGTTTCTAAGGCAATCTCTAAATATTTTGCTATATATTTTCTACCTCTTAGTCATATTAACTGTCTCTGACAGAAGAAAAATAAGTAAAAGTACTCCCAACTCAGACTTGATTTTTAAAAGATATCTGCAAACAAAGCTTCATCTCTAGTAAGAAGGAAGCTTTGCCTTGGTCTTCCCAGAGATGCCCTGCCTTTGCAATGCCTTTCTTAGCCATAAAGAAACCTTTAAGACTACATTTAAAGGACAGCCTGCAGCAATGATTTAATCCTGGGAAATCCCTATGCTCTGAACTCCTTGCTTTCCAAGCCTAAGGGTGCAATTCTTTCCCAACTAGTGTCTAACCTACCTCATCTTCAGCCAGGACCCCTGCCTGGTAGAGCTGTGAAGTCATGAATTAGTGCTCAGTTGCCAGTGCCCTGGACTGGGGAGACACATGGGTGCGCCAATGTATTGAGGGTTAGTGTTAGGGAGATCTTAGCTTTCTTGGCACCACAGGACTCCGGTATCTTGATGATAAACTTTTGAAGCCAGAAAGAATGACTGGAAAAAGGGAATGGGGAGGTGTCTAGAAAGGAGACCCTTACATCTCAAAGGGTGATCTGCAGGTCTGAAGTATCAGCAGCACCTGGGAGATAAGTAGAAATTCAGAATCTCTGGCCCTAATCTAGACCTTCTGAATGAGAATCTGTGTTTAAAACAAGACTCACAAGCAATTCTGACAGCAATACAGGTTAGAAGTACTTACAATTGTGCCATTTGTGACGAAGATGCAATAATTTCCCTAAGTGACGAACACAGTTTTGTGGTTTGCTTGTTGGTACTTCAGTGTTTTAGTAGTGAGGTAAGATATTTAAGACAATAGCAAGAGAGGAGGGTAAAAACTGGCCCTCGCTCATTTTTGCCAATACAGAATTGTTATTTTGAGGAGGGCGATGCTTTTAGCTCAGTAGCAATGTTGCCCTCTGATGGGCCCAGGTTTCCGAGGGCCGGCCATATTCCTGCAGTAGTCTGTCCCTTGTCCCCTGGGCCCTGGGAGATAAACCGAGCTGAGTGCGTTGCAGAGACTCAGAGGCACTGGAGTATCCCTGTGGCGCCCCAGATTCAGTAACAAACTGAGGTCACCCAAAAGCCCCTTTCCTGTCCCCCGCCCCAGCCTTCCCTGGAGCCTAGATGGACGCCGTTAATGCTCTGTTTCTATTCTGTTGTCATCCTAGGATAGTCATTGCAACGTGACGCCCTTGTCCTTTCAGGTTCAGGCGCAGCTGCAGCTGGACAGCGCCGTGGCGCACGCGCACCACCACTTGCACCCGCACCTGGCCGCGCACGCGCCCTACATGATGTTCCCGGCGCCGCCCTTTGGACTGCCGCTCGCCACGCTGGCCGCGGACTCGGCCTCCGCCGCCTCAGTCGTGGCTGCAGCCGCTGCCGCCAAGACAACCAGCAAGAACTCCAGCATCGCGGATCTCAGACTGAAAGCCAAAAAGCACGCGGCTGCCCTGGGTCTGTGACGCCTACGCCAGCGCCAACGTTGCGCCTCCAGCGCTGCGCGCGCTCCGTGCACGCCCCCTGCGCCCTGCTGCTTCTCCATAGCCGCCCTCCCCACCCCCACACACTTCCAGAGCCCAGCCTCTTTCGGCTTGGCTGATCGTCTTTTGCCCGCTTGAGCGTTTCGGACACGGGAGAGAAGAACTATCAGGACCTGTGATCCCCCAATGCGCACCAACTCGGTGGCTCCTACCCATTCACCTTCCGAAGGGCCTAGAATTGTTGTTTTGTAGGGGCGAGTTTGGGGAAGTCTGGAAAAAGACTGGACAAGGGAGTACTGGGACAGCGGAGTGTGGTCTTGGTAAAGCTGCAGTGATGGACTCTTGCGCAGAAATAAAAATCCTGTTAATAAAAAATGAGCAAAAAAAATTTTAGAAAAGAAACAAAAAAAGAGAAAGGGATTTTATTTATCATTGCTATTTGAAAGCTGAAATTGGAGAGAGAACCAAGAAACAAAAACATTTAAAAATTGAAGTATTTTATACATTTAAAAATATGGGAAAATAACCTGGACGAATCTCGATAGAATGGGGGGTGGGCTGTTGGGAGTTACCAATTTAAAGTGTTTGTCCCCCCAGGGAGCTAAGAAGGCGAAACAGAAGGAAGAGGTATACTTATTTAAAGAGTTAAGATTTTTTTTTAATGCGCAGCTGGGAAGTTCCAGGTTTTTAAACAGACCTTTTTCTGCGAAGTTCACTTTAATACGAGAAATTTGATAAGAGAGGCGGGCCTCCTTTTACGTTGAATCAGATGCTTTCAGTTAAAAACCACCACGAATGGAAGAGCAAGAAGAGGGAAGAGAGTATAAAAACAAAAAGAAAAAAATGATATTAATACAAAAAATTATATCACAGTTATTTCTCTGAGAAATTACTGTGGCAGAACTGTCCAGACTGCTGACAGTAAATTCTGATTTGCATGTTACTTGTATTCCATTGATGATGGTGTCTCCCCACTCCCTGCTTTACTCACATGTACTTACTTCATTTTCATCTTCAATACGAAAAACAATACCAAAAGCGTCTGGAAATTGATGTATATCTATTTATATATGTATTTTGCCCCATCTTTGATCCTGGGGGACAAATGAAAAAAGTCAGAAGGGAAGAACTTTACACTCTGAATATCGTAAGAAAATATCGTAAGAAAACGGAGGTGGGCAGAAAATGTGGGGAAAGGAAAAAAGAAAGCAAGAAGACCAAATGAAATAATGAAGGTACAGCGCCTCACAAAGTGCCTGACACATAGCAGGCGCTCATTGGTCGTCCCCTTCTCTCCTCCTTTTTTTGTATACCCTCTTGCTGGTTACCTGAAGTCCTGCTTGAGGACCGTGCTTTATTACCTTCTCTATCCTGTCACACCTGAAACAACACCGAGCTAGATACAGGCACTAAGTATGTGTAAAATATGTTGATACACTCGAACAAAGTTTATTTTGGCTATAATAGTGAACTGATGGTTGACTTTCAACATTTGCATTTTATCCCACAAAGTGTATATTAAAGTGATTCTTTTGCTTCATGTAGCTGTTTAAAATGGGGTACCCTAGATTAAGCAATCTGTATCCCAATTCTCTAGAAAGCCATCTTAGTTTTATTTTTTCCCCTAATTTACAAGAAAGAGGAAAAGCTCTTTCAACTTGGGTATGCGGTTGAGCTTTGTAACTATTTGTTCTCCATGAAAACAAATTATTTATATTTGCCATATTTTTTCTAGTGTATTAAGTTATTTTAAACAAAAGAAGATGCTGTTATTTCATGACTTGTTGGTACAAAATGTTTCGGTTTCACCTCTGTTAAACCTTTTAAAAAAGTGCCAAGTCATTAATTGAAGACACTTTGCGATCAACTGAATGAAAATAGTATTGTTTCACTTGATGGGGTTCGTGTCATCTTTGTTCCTGTTACTATCAAACTAGCCGGGATAGTCTTTCCTTTTTCCTTTCTGATGAATGTGTATCTGTCGGTTACACCAAATTGGAAAGTGTTTGCCTCTTCTCCTACGTGGGGCAATCAAGGGGTGGTGAGAATAGCGGCTCCCCATTTTATCCATCCAGCATAGACACCAGATTGATTTTTACACCAAATCAATAAAGGAACAGATATGTAAAACAACAAAATAGAATAACACCTTTCCCCAAGATGGATTCTCATCATTTTGCTGCACTTTGACCCCTGAAGTTTATTTGAGGGATACTTTTGGTAGGAAGGGAAGTGGGATCGCGCGGCGCAAAATCACCTGGGTATATTGTGATATAATGGACACTCAGTCTTAGGTTGCCGACCTTCCCCAGAGGCGGGCTGGAGACGATGTTTTGGGAGTAGGGTAAGGGCCGCGGAGTGGGGCCAAGGAGCTGGTAAGGGTGGATTCCCCGCCTCCTACTCCAGTTTAGCTCTTGGACAGAAGCAACTTCTTCCTTTGTTAAATTTAGGAAAAGGTAGAAGCCAGAACAAGAACCGTGATCAGTAAAAGCCGGACCTTAGCCGTCCTCAGATCACCGAAGAGCCCTGCCCTCTCTCCTCCTCTTGGCCCCCTCTCCCAGAAGAAATCCCTATATTAAGCCCGAAGGTACGGCGGGTTTGGGGGTAGGTAGAGACGGTGAAGACTTAGCCCTGACCAGGCCCGGAACAGGACCTTCCCTTCCCGCGGAGGCCCCCTCCGTGAAGATTGTGGGGAACCCGAGTGTACCCTGGGGTCCCGTTTGGGCGGGAGGACGCGTAGCGGAGCTCCCCAAACTCCAGACAAAATCCCGCGTCTCCCGGCCGCGCTCCTAGGTTGAGTTCACTCTCAAATCTGTTCCTCGGCGTAGACGTGGGTGATCTATATATTCATATTTATCTTCTTGCTTGCAAAGTCATTGACCGTGACTTGGGACGTATTCAGTGCAGCTCCTCGCGGGTCTCCCAATAGACAAGCGTCCCTAGTTTTCATAACGGACATCTGCCGAGAGGCGGGGTGCGCTTTGAAGCGGCCGCGCTGCTCCGCCCGCCGGGGCTAGGTGGCCTCAGGCGAGCGTCCGTGGGCGCCCGGGCGGGGGTCAGACACCGCAGGCTCCAAGCCCCAACCCTAACCTCGCCCCCAGCGGCCCGAGGGATTTCTGAGGTCGCAGGAGAACTGGGGCCGGGAAGTGTGTGGTTCTGTACCGGGCCCAGCCTCGGGCGCGGTCCACGCGGAACCCAGCCTGTCCCCGCAGCTGAGTCGGGGGTGAGGGGAATCCGGGGGTCAAGGTAGACAGTGAGTCCGCGCCCGGACAAGCGGAGCGCCGGGCACGAACCGGGGGCGCGTCGGCAGGAGGCTGCGGGGCGGACGCGGAGCCCCGGGGATGGGGGACCCGCGGAGGCACACCGGGCTGGTGAGAAAGACCAAAGTTTCTTGGGAGGGTCCGCCGAACTTGAGCTGGACGCGGCCTGTGGTACCCGAGCATCAGCTCTGCGGAGCCTCAGCTAGGCGGAGGCTGCCTTTCCTGGCGGCTCCTGGTCATTCGGTGTCGGAGCCCACACGCGCGCCGGCAGGACCGGCTTTCTTGGGGCTTCACGGCCCAGATTTCTCCGCAGGCGTCTGGGCGTTCCAAACCCCGAGCTTCCAGAGCCCCGTAGAAGGGGTCTGGGGAAGTCTTCACTTTAAATTTAAATAAGGCCCATCATGCATGTTATTTGAGTCGAAACTCAATAATCGTAATAGATAATGAAAAGTTCGGCCCCCTACCAAATCTTTCAAGGTGTGCAGAGCCTTCCTGAGCTATACAATCCCTGATTGGAGAAACCGCGCTGAAACAGACTATTCGAGACATTATTAGTGTTAAGGATCCTATGACGCAAGGGGCCCAGTAAGATCAGAGGTCTTTGCTTAAAGTTGGACTGATAAATATCTATTTTGAGTTTTTCCTTAGATTTATAACTTTTTAGATCCTCAGATGGTAATACTTTAGTATATTGCAGTGCTCAAATTTCGGACTATTTTGATTTCTGAAAAATGTCTTTTTGGCTTCAGTGACATGGGATCCTGTTATTTTTTCCACAAATCAGTTTACATCATAAATTGCAAACATTTGCAATAAGATCTCAAGATTGTTTATTTTATGTAACCTCAAGCACTTGACTATGTTAAACAGTACAGAAAGTCTGTGAAATCAGTTTAATGTGTGTGAGGGAATTAAAGGATCATTCCTTTTCATCACATAAACAAAGCATTTAAGATTGTTTTGATTGTCAGTCTCTCAATTTTTAAACACTTTTAACAATTGACTATTATTTTTAGAGTCATTCTGTGAAAAATAATTACTGAGGTTATATCCCGCGTTAATTAAATGTTTCTGAGCAGAATAAAATGGTAAATGAGTGATTGTTTTGTGTTAAATTATTTTAAATTATTTTTGTTTAAATGTAAATAAAGTCTGCAATTTCCAATGGGGGGAGAGGCTTGAAATGGGTTCTTAATGTGCTATTAAAACAGTTAGTCAAAGTGCATTAAAAGAATGTAACAAATCCAGAAATAATAAATAATGTCATTCTATGAGAGTGTTAATTTATGGATAATTTATGCAAGGTAGTTTTAACATTTCATATGGAATCTGTTATTATGACCTACCCAAATACTGTGATGTTTGTGCCTCAAAATCTAATTTATATAGGCTTGGCTACATAATTCATAACGTGTTGATATACTCATCCAAATTTTAAACCTCTACATATGTTTGCATGTTTTCTTGCATATTTTCAAGTAAATTGAAATAAAAACATATAAAGTGTTCAACATTGTATTGAAAGCAAGTGCTATGCCAAGAGTGAAGAACAAGTAGTTGAAAATTAAAAATTAAAAAGAATTAGATAATTTTCAAGCTCAGATATAGAGTAAACACTGAAATAATTCAGACAGGGAACATTCTTGTATAAGAAACAGGAAAATCTCCAAGAAAGACTTACAGATGTGCGTTTATAACACTTTTGATGCCTTGGCAATTCTTTCATGTCTCTAATTCATGATACAAAAAATCCTCAAGCCTTGGGGTATTTTGTTTTGAGTATTTTATGTGTCAGTCAAGGTAACCATCACATATGCCTTCAGTAAAGGAAAATTTAGTATAATACTTACATGGAGTTCTATTGGCATGAGGAAAGGTTTTAGAATATAATCAAATAAATCACATAGGGAAGAGTAAACATACTTTCCCACCCTATTGAACAACTGTTTACTTATTCTGAGTGAGGGTCTTTGTAGAGTCTTATTCAGGTGGAATAGTGCAGTATAAGTTAGGCCCAGAATCTGGAGCCAGGTTTCCTGGATTCAAACATCATTGGTGGCATTTAACAGTCCTGTTATTTTGGATGACTTAATCTCTCTTGCCTTGGTTTCCTTATCTGTAAAATGGGGGTAAAAATATCATCTATTTTATGGGGATGTTAGGATTATAGGAGTTAATATTTATAAAGCCAAAAGAACAGTGCCTTGCATCTATATATAGAAGCCATATCTAATATTTATTTTAATAAAAAGGCCTATTGGCACTAATCCTTCTAATAAAAACTTTAGAAGAAGAAAATAACAGTGTAAGACAACTTATGAATATTTTCTGTTGTGGACAAGAAGAAAACATGGCCTACAAGTTTGTGGTTCTGGCTAATTGCTTAATCTCTGAAAGCCTTATCTGGAAGATGTGGCAAATGTCACAATTAGTTAGAGTGCTTATCATCAGGGCAATTTATAAATTGTATAGTACTATATCCATGACAGATAATATTATTACTCTGTGATGAACAGTTAATAAGGTGAGATATCAGGCATGGCACTTGCCTCAAGGGGCTTACCATCTAGGGGGGAAACGGTTCATAAGTACATATGATAGTGCTAAATGCTCCTGTTTAAAGGCATTCAGACACATGATGTGCATCTGAATGGCAGTACAACACACATACGGCCTGTTGCCCTGTTTTTGGAAGCTGAACCTTCCTTGGAAATGAGTAACCTTATGAAGAAATTGTGGAGCAACACCCAGATGTTAAGACACAAACTTTTTATTTTATTTTTTTATATTGAAAGAATTTTATTTTATTTATTTATTTTAAAATTTATTTAATTTAATTAATTGTGTTTACATAGATTCTAGGGTCACCCCGAATGCATTCTCCCCTCCCCCATATTCCCCTCAACCTCTCCCTTGTCCCCCTCCCTACAGCGCCCTCCCCCCTTCCCTTCAGGTTTATCCCATCCTATCATCCCCTTTCCCTCTGTCCTCTTTTCCTCTGGTCCCCTTGATCCCTCCTCTGTCTCAATTTCGTTCCTCCGTTCTCATTGTTCCTTGGATTTCTCAAATTAGTGAGGTCATATGATATTTTTCTTTCTCTGCCTGACTTATTTCACTCAACATAATAGTTTCCAGGTCCCTCTATATTGTTGCAAAAGGTAGTATTTTCTTCTTTTTCATAGTCCCATAGTATTCCATTGTATATATGTATATACAGTTTTTTAATCCACTCGTCCACTGATGGACACTTGGGCTGTTTCCAGATCTTCGCTATTGTGAATAATGCTGCCATAAACATGGGGGTGCATTTCTGTTTTTCAGTTGGTAATATGGTGTCTTTGGGATATATTCCTATAAGTGGGATGGCTGGGTCAAAGGGCAGTTCCATTTCTAATTTTTTGAGGGATCTCCATACTCTTTTCCACAGTGGCTGCACCAGTCTGCATTCCCACCAGCAGTGCATGACAATATAAACAGAATAAAACGACAAACCACACAATGGGAGAACATATTCAACAATACATCTGATAAGGGGTTAATAACCAAAATTTATAAATAACTTGTAAAACTCCACACCAGAAAGACAAACAATCCAATCAAAAAATGGGTAGAAGAAATGAATAGACACTTCTCCAAAGAGGACATTCAGATGGCCAATAGACAGATGAAAAAAATGTTCAACATCGCTAATCATTAGAGAAATGCAAATTAAAACCACAATGAGATACCACCTCACACCAGTTGGAATGGCGCTCGTTAACAGAACAATACAAGATAGGTGCTGGCGAGGACATGGAGACACAAACTTTTTAGAATTAAATGCATACCATATGTTGCTGTGGTTTGTGTTCCATAGGACCATCTGCATTTTCTTTGGCTGTCTGTGTTTGTGGAGCATTAGCAGTCAAATGTCAAAAGACGTAAAGACTGCTGATCAATGATCTTTCACAGCAGTTTAAAAACACACATGATACAAAGAAAGAAATGTTTAATTACTACTGTAAGGACCTGTAAAATGAACAATTGAGATCTAATTATGGACTAAATGAAGAGGTCTTCCTTTCCAATTCCTCCTAAATTTGGATATATTACTAATACTTGCCTCCTACTATTTTATATCATATTTATTAAGTGCTCAGAGCTCTTTTTTGGATTTTATAAATCTTTTTAATGACAGCAATATCAAATCCACATCAGAGCACTGTTTACACATATTACTTTGGAAGCCAGGGTGATGTCACAGTATAAAACTAATCTGTAGAGGTAGATGTTCCTGAGTTTAACTCTAATTATATTAATTTGGTGCAAAGTTTCAGGTAATTTCTTAGCTTCCTAGAGTCTATGTCCCCTCCACATCCTGTAACATACCTTGCAGGTTGTCAGGATCAAATAAAATAAGTTGTATAAAGTGTATAGCATACAATACGTTTCCACAAATGTATTTCTCTTCCCTATTTTCATTATTTGCCTTTCAAAGTATTGTCACATAGAGAGTATTTTGAATTTACCTGTATGTGATTAGAAACAACTTTGGAAAATATTGGGAAGTGGTATCCATATTTATTTCAATTTCACAATATGAGTATTGATTATGTTGTGTGGCCTGGAGTTGGAAATAAAACTTTTCAAATCCTATCAAACATTTTTTAGATAGAGGTTTTGAGGGACTATGCCTTTAGATCTGCTTGATCCCTTTGAATAGAGAAGGTTCTGTTTTTCTCCCTGATAACTCAAGGGCACTTTTAATGCAGAGGTTACCCAAAGTCTCTGACCTTCACTCCTCTATATTCCAGAACATTGGCATACAAATTGAGAACTGGTATTAACTCTCTAGTCACTTTGATATTAGATTGATTGTCCTTCTGTTTGCTTATTTATTGAGTAAATTTTTATGCTTCTGTGTAAAGAAAGAAGAAAGTAAACTACCCTTAAAATGATTTTGAAAGTCTATCAACCTTTCTGAATTTTCAGTACTTGTGTGACATTGTGTTTTATATTATGTTTACTGTCATTAGTGGTTTAAAATATAATTAGCTGTCTTATGGGCAAAATATTTATCTACTGAAATTCTCATGTCAGCACTGTTTCTTTTTTTTTAAGGTTTTTATAGTTCCACTAAAACTTAGTCTTGCCCAATGCTGATTTGAAAAGACCCAAGATCTCCTTAGGTGGGTTTTAGATCACCTTCCAAACTTTATCCATAAGCCATCAAAGGAAGATTTGCTAAGAGCAAGGCTGGTCCTTTACTTCGCCTTGGGAGTAATAGGGACACATGATAGAATAAAGGCCTTCAAACATATTCACATCCTAATCCTTATAACCTGTCAGTATGTTAGGTTACATGGGAAAGGGGAATTAGGTTGCATTGAAATTAAGGTTGCAAATCTGCTGACATTTACAATGGGGAAATTACTAGGCACTATTCCGGTGGGCCCGCTGTAATTAAAACAGTCAGTAAAAGTGGAAGAGAAGGACTTGGAAAGAGACATGAGTAAGGAAGAATGGCCAGAGGTGCAACACTGCTGGCTTTGAAGAAGGAAGAACAGGGGGATATGGTGGCCTCTAGAAGCTGGGAAAGGCAAGGAGAGAATATGCTCCAGATCACCTGGAAGGAACACAACCCTGTCAACACGGTTTTAGCCCAATGAAACCTATGTTGGACTTCTAACCTATAGAACTCTAAGGTAATCAGTTTGTGTTGTTTTAAGACACTAAGTTTGTAGAAATGTGTTACAGCAACAATAGAATAGTAACAGCGAATTTCTGAGCTGTTTGTATGTATATAAGCCTCTGGTCAGTTTTTAATGCCAGAGGGTCCTTTGAGTCAGTTCATTGGCAAGAGTCCCCCAAAACTCAGGGCTGGGATGCTTTGCTATACTCTGTAGTACGCTCTTACTCAGGCAAAAAGATCTCCATTTGCCATTCAGCAGACTTCCCCACAAATCTCTTTCATTGTACAATGAAGCCTACAGAGGAAATCTGCAAAATTATGGTATGCATATTTCTTTATGAAGAGTTAAGACAGCATTGAAAATCCTTGTTTTCTTTTATTATACTTGTTCTTATTTCTTCTTTGTCATCTTCTGCTTATTATTGTTTACTTTTTAAAAAGTATTTAATGTAGAAAAAGGGACTTAGTTTCAGACTCTGAAGTTCTTTGCTAATGTGCTGAAAAGGAACAGCCTGAGCAATTTGAGCTTGTCTGTCAAGTTGGTCAAGGTAGAGAGTAATGTGGTCTGGGGTTCCCAGAGCCCATTGGACCTTTGACCTTTTCTCTTGAGACTATTGATCTAGGTTAATAGCAGCAGTTGTGCTGTTGGAGGGGTTGTGTGCTTGTATGTGTGATTCCTCATTGAGTGCAAACAAGGCTGTGACTAACTCAGAGGGTAATTGGTCCTTTTTGTAGTTTTTCAAGATCAGGGTGAGGAATTAGAATAGACAGCTCCTGACAGGCGAGGACTGGGGGAAAATTCATTTCTGGAAACTTGTTGTATCAGTGACAAAGTAGTGGATCTGAGCACAGAGGTTATTCTCTTTCATGCCATGAACTCTGCTCAGCAGAAGGCTGCCTATGGAATCAGGTGGGTTTAGGAACTGCATGGTAACTTCTGAGAAAAGTGGAGCAGTGAAGTGGGTTTAGCTCTATTCCACCTATTCACACCCATCTTCACATTTCTCATCCCACCTTAATTGGGTGCAGCATGAAATAGATAGGTCAGTGGGCTGAATATTTAAAGAAGCTTGGCTATGTTCTTTGACTGACTAAAATGGAGACTACAGACCAGGCAGAAAATCATTCCAAAGAGTATCAGTTCTTACAGCCCTCTCTCCACTAGCCCTTCACTGCTTAGGGGACAAGCTTTCTTTTTCTACTCACTCTATAAGATGCACTCATGTTTTTATCTTGAGCAAATTCCCACCTCTTTCAGCTCATCCTTCTGTCCTCCTCCTCTCTTCCATGTTACTGATTCTAAAGAGCCTAAATATGCATCAAGGAAGACAGTGAGGACTGCGAATTGATCATTTTACAGGTCTTTGGTGACCTTGATAAGGTGGAGGCCAAAGCCCCACCAGAATTAGATGCAAAAATGCTCTAAGTGCTGAGTTTCTAGTCTCTCTTTCAAACTCATCCTTCCTATCATTGCCCCTATCTTCCTAAGCATCTGGTCATGTGACTTCCTAGCTTCTAATTCAGGAGCTCAACACTGCCTGAATAATTTAGTTCAGACTCTTCAGTATAATGTTTAATCTGACTTTGTATTATTTTTCTTTCTTCTTCTCTTCTTCTTCTTCTTTTTTACAGTGGCAGAGAGTCAGAGAAAGGGATAGATAGGGACAGACAGAAACGGAGAGAGGTGAGAAGCATCAATCATTAGTTTTTCATTGCTGTTGCGACACCTTAGTTATTCATTGATTGCTTTCTCACATGTGCCTTGACCGTGGGCCTTCAGCAGACCGAGCAACCCCTTGCTGGAGCCAGCGACCTTAGGTCCAAGCTGGTGAGCTTCCTTCTCATCTTCTGAAGCTGCCCTACCCCCTATCTGTGCTCCCATTGGATCTACCACCAGCTCCTTAATGTTGGACTATTCTCCAACTTCTGTTTCTGCTGGAACTCCTTTCTACAGATCCCCTTGCTGCTGTTATAGAATTCTGACCACATCCCTACCACAGCTTCATTACAGTGTAATGTAATTATTTATGGGATTGTTTTCTCCAACCAGAATGTGAGTGCCTTGAGGGCAAGGATCATTTCTTACTTTTTGTTACCTATCCAGAGTCAAATATATAGTAGGGACAGACATGACATATATAACAGAATGAATATATCTGTGAAATAATATATCTATGGTATATTCTTTAGATAATTTAGGAGAGACAAATCTTAGTTCTTGAGGGTGATTTTAATTTTTGGAACTTGCCAAAGGTGGTTTGGCATTAAGTCTGATAAAGAAACTGGTAAATGTAAATTTTTATTACATAGGAAGTGTAGGAAAAATTAAGCAGGGCTTTTTTGTGATGGCACATTTTCTTACAGGCTCAAAAAGTGCACTAAAGTTTACTGGCACTGATTTGCTTAAGGCGGTTACAGAGATGAATTCCCCAAATCACTTAAGTGACAGTGCTTAAGTGACAGTGAATAAGTGCTTAGATTCTCAGGGTGACTATTTTGAAGGACAAGATACTTGGGTCTGGCCTGACCAGGCATTGGCGCAGTGAATAAAGTGTCAGACTGGGATGCAGAAGACCCAGGTTCAAGACCCTGAAGTCGCCAGCTTGAGCGTGATCTCATCTGGTTTGAGCAAAAGCTCACCAGCTTGAGTCCAAGGTCATTGGCTCTAGCGGGGGTTGCTCAGTCTGCTAAAGACCCGCGGTCAGGGCACATACGGGAGAGCAATCAATGGACAACTAAGGTGTCAAAACGAAAAACTGATGATTGATGTTTCTCATCTCTCTCCATTCCTGTCTGTCTGTCCCTATCTATCCCTCTCTCTTGGACTCTCTGTCTCTGTAAAAAAAAAAAAACAAAGATACTTGGGTCTGTTAATTTATGATATCTATGTTAAGAAAAA
Source organism: Rhynchonycteris naso (assembly GCA_037038555.1). Taxonomy (NCBI): domain Eukaryota; kingdom Metazoa; phylum Chordata; class Mammalia; order Chiroptera; family Emballonuridae; genus Rhynchonycteris; species Rhynchonycteris naso. The sequence continues at coordinate 179,615,527 of CM072995.1, read as the reverse complement.
TTAGTATAATTTTTTTCTAGTCATACCTCATTTTCTGGAGTGAAGTTTTACAAACTAAATTTTATATTATCTCTTGTGCATTTAACGTTTTTGGGGAACTATCATTTTCACTTCTTCCTTTTGTAGGCATTGTCTTTCAATGCAGTGGCATTCAAAAATTTTATTTACTGTAACCTGTATAACCATGTAACTAGTGTCAATCTAATAAATTTAATAATAATAAATAAAATTCTATTTAAATTGTTTATTTTAAAAAAAGAAGCTATTCATAAGACCATTAACTAAAACCAGATTTAACACCAATTCCGGTGACTGATCCCTACCACGAATGGGTATATAACCATTTGTTATGATCTTTTATTTATTAATTTTCAAGCAGTTTTCAATCTGTGTGACACTGATAAGATCCAAACCAATTTAGACTAATTTTTCAAGTCACTTCTCATGAAGCATTGCATCAAATGCTTTACCAAGTCCAAATGTGTAACATGTGTTCTCTTTTCCCTGATAATTTTACAGTTCTCTCAAGAAGTCAACTTTATTAACCACAGAATGCGTTTTGTAAGTCTCCACTATTATTGCCCATGATTCTGTCGCCATTTAGAATTTCCTCTCTCAATTGTACTTGCCAAGTCTTGATAAAATACTTATTAGTTAGGCATCTGATACAATTATTCTTCTAGTGGTAACACTTTGTGACTATAAGTTCACTTGAATTAGATCAATATATAATCTTTTCAGTTATTATGATTTAAAAGATGCAAGCAATAAAATCTGTGCTAGTTATTTTTGTTCATATCCTGGGAGAGATGTTATTCAGATTTGCTGATTGGTATGTTTTCAAGTTTGAAGTATTCACTTACCTGCTCATTGTCATTAGCTGTTTTTTTTTTCTAGGTGCATTTTACAGTTCCCCATCTTTACCATATGCTAAAGTGATATTATGCTTGCAACAGCATGCCTTCCAGAACAGTAAAATGTCTCTGCGTGCACAGTAAGCCGATGCATGTAGCCTTGGGATACAGATTGAAGTTTTTGATGATTCTGTCATCTTACTGAAGTAGGTGAGCTGTTCTTTATAACATTTGCTTTTGAGGGCTTGGGGGTAACTGTATATAAACTGACAAAATTGTGCTTTATAATTAATTTTTCAAACAAATTCAAGAAAATTTCATGTAAATAATGCATTTTTTAATGTATTAGACCCTGAGGTCATTGTGTTTACTGATAGAGTTCACTTAATTGAATAAATATGAAGATCTTGTTTGAGTACCCTTGCACTGGTTAAAATGGAATGTCACAGATATTTTAGTAACTTTTACAATAAGTTACTGAATTAACAAACTGTATAAGAATATAATGAATGTATTTGATAGAGTCACATAAATTGAAACATTGGTTATGATTTATCAACAATTACTTAAGTATTAATTAACTGACAACTAAAACACTTTTTGACATTTGGTTAATCTTATATACATTATAGATTAGTCAATTTCTCCTTTATATAAAATATTTAGGTTTAGAAGTGTTTTGACATATGGTAAACTTTAATAAGAAGGCAGACTTTTTCAGTTTTGAGAAATGTAAATATATCATTCTGTAAGAAATTCCAAAATGTTGCCTATGGGACAATGAAAACCACATGTAGTTTTCTCCAAATCTCACTATACAAGTAACTGCTTTCAACACATCTTTTCTGTCTCCAGTTTTAATATTAACTACTTGATTAAATGTTAAACAGAGCAAAGACCATTTTTGTCATGCGTCACTAATATTCATATTGTTTCCAACGGATGGAAAACATTTAGTTCTGAGTATTTACCACTCTTTTGTGGCTTAGTGATAACTGACCTTGAAAATCCACCTACTTATATAATTCGAAATTCTAAAGAAGGGGATTAGTTGGCTGAATAAAAGCTATAATGTTTGGTTTTGTTTTCAATTACTAAGTGGCAACTTTAGATTCTTTCTGTTAAATCCACAATTCTGAATATCAATTATTAAAATATGTTCAAAATAGGGGTTTTTATAAAATCAAGGTTAAAATATTTATGTTTTCAATGTTTTATATTTAGATATTATAAATGTTCTGTTCATTAATTTAACAATTTATCAATGATCATAATACTTATATTTCTAGAAGTAAAAGAAATTACCAACATATTCAATGGGGGTGGAAGAAATATAGCACAAGTACTTCTAAGTTTAAATTTTAATTTCAACTAAAAGGTAAATCTGAATCTAGAAAGCTTTTTTCTAAGGGTAGGTTGTTTAAAGTTAGTAAGATATACTTTATAAATGAATGTATATGCCTTTGAAGTCAATGATTATAAGTCAAGAAGTGGTACTATGTCAGAGGTCAAACCGAGAGACTCAGAAAGTAAACATATTTTGGATTTGCTTTCTTTGTATAAATATTTAAAATGATGCATCAATATATATCAAATGAAGAAGAGTGCATTATTCTTTGTGTAAAGTAAAATCAGAAGCTTGCTTTTTGCTTTTTTTTTTTTACAGGGACAGAGAGAGAGAGTCAGAGAGAGGGATAGATAGGGACTGACAGACAGAAACGGAGAAAGATGAGAAGCATCAATCATCAGTTTTTCGTTGCCGTTGCGTCATCATAGTTGTTCATTGATTGCTTTCTCACATGTGCCTTGACCGTGGGCCTTCAACAGACCGAGCCACCCCTTGCTGGAGCCAGCGACCTTGGGTCCAAGCTGGCGAGCTTTGCTCAAGCCAGATGGGCCCGCGCTCAAACTGGCGACCTCAGGTCTAGAATCTGGGTCCTTCCGCATCCCAGTCCGACGCTCTATTCACTGCGCCATCGCCTGGTCAGGCTGCTTTTGCTTTTTATAAAAATATGGCAACTCTTTCTGAAGATGCAAATAACACACATGAAAGTCTTTGTAAAACTCCATTTTCTGCACAGTTCTAATTTTCTCAGTTTATATCAATATATTTCTACTGTTCTGTTGTGATTTATGGATACTCATATGTGTTTAAAAATTTTGATTTTTGTTAAAGTAATGAGTCATTCACACAAATATGGGAATACCATTAAATCAATACTTTTCCTGGTAATATACAACTTTTATATTTCTGATTTTTCAGAATTTTTTCCTCACTTATTATGAGCTAAAGCACATTAAAAGATGCACTATACAAGGATGGTGAATAGATGTGGTCAAATGAGAAGGTATAATATGAAGTAGCAACTTTCTGGTTTTTAATAGAAAATAAGTGAAAATTTGTGTCCCAAAAATGTTTGCATCTTTGTAATATAAAACATGGACAATTTCAAGATAAAAGATCTTAGATTTAGCATTTTTTAAACATCAGAGGATTATTTCTAGACACTAGATAAGCAAGGAATCTATTCTAATTACTAGGAAAATTCATTCATTGTTGGATTATTCTCAATTGAAATATTTTTCTTAAATTCAGACTAAATTCATTCTCATTTTGACATTAGTCTATTATATTTATGTCAATACACTCATACAATGTGAGTAATTTGTTAGCCCTTTCTGTTCTTATTAATATTTTTTCCAAGGAGGGAGGGTACGATTTTGGTGCGAAATGAGGATGGCATTTTTGTGTTTTGTCCACAGCAATTTGGAACTTTCTGCTTTTCAAAGTATAGGTTTTGTTAAAGTGTGAGCTCCAGTTGCATCAATGAAGCAAATCCTTGAAACGTTACTCTCATTATATATTTTGTGAGGTGTAAGTTGCTGCAAAGGCGAGGTGATACTGTGTTAGAAAACTCAGGTGTTTGATCCTATCTAGGAAATATGTTTTCAAATAAGTTATGCAAAATAAAAATAACAGAACATTTCAGGCTTCCTTGTACCTTATTAAAAATAGGCTCACATACATTGTTATGGCTTACTGATTGCCATACTGATATTCCGCTCATTAATTTGTTTTATATGTTGCAGAATTTTCAGTTGTTTGGTTTGAAACCAGGAACTTGGAGAATAGTTATTCTTTCTGTCCTAGGTAAGATAGGTATGTGAGTAGAGCTGGCTGACATAAAGGGAAAAAATCAGTTATTCTCTGTAGAGTTTTAAGTTATTACATGTAAGTGGTGTTGTAAATGCAAAATTCTTGTTTTATTTAATGTCCCTCAGAGGATAAAGACAGGGAAGACAAAGGAAGTGCTTTCTTCTTTTTGTACACCTTTTAACTTAATAATAATCTTTGAGTGAAAGTACAACTGTAGCAAAAATTTCTTTATTTGCAATTTAGAAACTCTAGTGAGAGAAGCATCATGTGCAGGTTCCCAAGACAAGGTGGAAGCCATGTTCATTGATATGCCATTCTCATTCTTCACCTATGCTCTCCTCTTTAGGTTGCCTACACAGGTATAAGCATGGAAGAGACAGATGGGTCGAGGGCAATACACAAGAAAGACTACTCCACAACAGTGTTTGAAAAATGATGGGATTTGTACAATGAACCTGCAGTTATCTTGATCATAAAGGACAGATTGTGATATCATGCCCTTTTATGGATTTTAGTAAATAATGTTTGTTTACTTTTGCACATGGACTTCAAGCATTTTTCTGTGGTATGTGGTACTAAGGTAAAGTAAATTATAAATCCAGAGTGTTTTCTTCCATTTTAAGCCAGTCTCTAGAGTTAAAGTGTGTAAATTAGTACCCAGTTACCCATTTTGTATGCCTGTGGTATTCCATGTCCTATTTAAATAATAATTAATCAGAATATTGAGTAGATTGTTTTAAATCTGTGGAAGAGTTGACTGCTTTTTTTATGGTCTTAAATTATAAAGCCAAATTAAAAACTTTAAAAATATTGAAATTAAATTAGTTTTCTAAGATATTTACAGGTATTATCTTTCATATATACATGCACCTGAATTAACTGTAATCTATTCAGTCTAGAAAACTCAAGTGTGATTTAAATAGTACTTTCTTTGAAGTATATAGTTTATAATCATACACTTCATTAGTTGTACAATTATAAGGATCTCTCCAGTTAGCACCTTTAGCCCTAGTCCCATTTCTAATTGAATTACATCTTTCATTAAGTGAACAGCATGAAAATATATGCAGTGGTACAAAAAGAGTTATACATGTGCACATATCTGTAGAGGCACATATGAAAAGCATGAAAGAAAAAGTAAAATTCAAATAAAACAAAGATATACACAGTTTAATGATTGACCCTGCTCCTCACTATGTTGTGCTCAGACATTTCCCAGGGGAATTAGCAAGGGTGGGCCCCCCATGACCAAAGTAGAATGGGCCCCATTATTAATCTGCAGAAATAGGTAATGCCGCAGAGCTGCTGCTTTACCCAGAGAGAGAAGCAGTTGCAGACATTTAGGAGCCTGAGCCTTGAGGTTTGAATTCTGCCCCATGGTCCTGACTAAATCACTTTGCTTTTGCTCTTGTCTTGAATCCCAGAATATTCATATTCTTTATAGTGGCCCGTGAGTCCAGCGAGCAACGAGTAACAGAGCTGCTGCATGGCACATGTGAAGCACCTTTGCTTTGGTACGTGACATCCTTTTCTGAAGTGTTCTTAGATTTTGGTGATCACTTATAAAATTCCTGAAAAGAGGAGACATTGTTTACGTTTCTCTGTTAATCCAAACACGAGCTCTTTCTCCTCCTTCCTTCCTTACCTCCACCTTTCCTGCTGTCATGTATTTCACTCATAGTTATTTTAAGAGAATTTCCTTCTAGTGACATAAATTTGGATACAATAGTAGGTGAATAGTGCAATGTTTTCCCTTTTGAAAACTGGTAAAAACTTTTCTTTTTAGCTTTCAAACTGGGCTCCAATTCAAAAATGTACTATGTGGTTTTATTTAGAAAACTAAAATGTGAGAACTGGAAGTGACCTAGCCATCATCTTGTCCAGTATTTCCCATTGCCTAAGAAATAAAGTTGGTTTCAGGTCAATTTGCCTAAGACTTACTGTACCAGAATGTGTGCAAGAACTGATATTTAAAATAATAATAAGCTTTTTTTCTTATTATAAAAGCAGTACATGTTCACTGTAAAAAGAATGATAATTCTATTATCTGGAGAAACCATTGTTAATGTTTTAATATATATACTTCTTTATTATACTTATGTACATAGATTTTTACTATATTGAAATAATATATTTTATATATAATATTACAATAAAGATAGTTTTAATAGTTTTGTAACAATAAAACTTCTAAACACATTGTCAAAATTCCAAAAGTACAGAAAAGTAAATAGAAGAAAGTAAAAGAAATGAACTCTTTTTTTTATTAACTTTAATGGGGTGACATTAATAAATCAGGGTACATATGTTCAAAGAAAACATCTCCAGGTTATCTTATCATTCAATTATGTTGCATACCCGTCACCCAAAGGCAAATTGTCCTCTGTCACCTTCTATCTGGTTTTCTTTGTGTGCCTCCCCTCCTTCTCCTCCCACCCCACCCCGTAACCACCACACTCTTGTTCATGTCTCATAGTCTCACTTTTATGTCCAACCTATGTATGAAATCATGCTTCTCAGTTTTCTTCTGTTTTACTTCACTCCGTATAAAGTTATCAAGGTCCATCCATTTTGTTACAAATGATCCAATGTCATCATTTCTTATGGCTGAGTAGTATTCCATAGTATATATGTACCACTGCTTTTTAATCCGCTCGTTCTCTGACAAACACTGGGGCTGTTTCCAGATCTTCGCTATTGTGAACAATGCTGCCACGAACATGGGGGCGCATTTCTTCTTTTCGAACAGGGCTATGGTGTTCTTAGGGTATATTCCTAAAAGTGGGATAGCTGGGTCAAAAGGCAGTTCGACTTTTAATTTTTTGAGGAATCTCCATATTGTTTTCCACAGTGATGAACCAGTCTGCATTCCCACCAGCAGTGCAGGAGGGTTCCCTTATCTCCACATCCTCGCCAGCACTTATTCTGTGTTGTTTTGCTGATGAGCGCCATTCTGACTGGTGTGAGGTGATATCTCATTGTGGTTTTAATTTGCATTTCTCTAAAGATTAGTGATGTTGAGCATTTTTTCATATGCCTATTGGCCATCTGTATGTCCTCTTTGGAGAAATTTCTATTCATTTTTTTTGCCCATTTTTTGATTGGATTATTTGCCTTCCTGGTGTTGAGTTTTATAAGTTCTTTATAAATTTTGGTTATTAACCTCTTATCAGACGTGTTGTCGAATATGTTCTCCCATTGTGTGGTTTGACATTTTATTCTGTTCTTATTATCTTTACCTGTGCAAAACCTTTTTAGTTTGATATAGTCCCATTTGTTTATCTTGCCTTTTATTTTATTTGCCTGTGGAGATAAATTGGCAAATATATTGCTGCGACAGATGCTGGAGAGCTTACTACCTATGTTTTCTTCTAGGATGCTTATGGTTTCACGGCTTACATTTAAGTCTTTTATCCATTTTGAGTTTATTTTTGTGAATGATGTAAGTTGGTGGTCTAGTTTCATTTTTTTGCAGGTAGATGTCCAATTTTCCCAAACCCATTTGTTAAAGAGGCTGTCTTTACTCCATTGTATGTTCTTTTCTCCTTTGTCAAATATCAGTTTTCCAAAAAGGTATGGGTTTATTTCTGGGTTCTCTGTTCTGTTCCATTGATCTATGTGCCTGTTCTTATGCCAGTACCAGGTTGTCTTGAGTACAATGGCCTTGTAGTAAACCTTGATATCCGGAAGAGTGATACCTCCTGCTTTATTTTTTCTTTTTAAGATTGCTGAGGCTATGCATGTTCTTTTTTGGTTCCATATAAATTTTTGGAATATATGTTCCATATCTTTGAAGTATGTGATTGGTATTTTAATTGGTATTGCATTGAATTTATAAATTGCTTTGGGTAATATAGACATTTTAATGATGTTTATTCTTCCTAGCCATGAGCACGGTGTATGCTTCCACTTGTATGTTTCTTCCTTGATTTCTTTTATCAATGTTTTATAATTTTCCGAGTACAAGTCCTTAACCTCCTTGGTTAAATTTACTCCCAGGTACTTTATTTTTTAGTTTGCAATAGTGAAGGGTATTGTTTCCTTAATTTCTTTTGCTGACAGCTCATTGTTGGTATATAAAAATGCCTCTGAATTCTATTTTTTAATTTTTTTACAGGGACAGAGAGAGAGCCAGAGAGAGAAATAGATAGGGACAGACAGACAGGAATGGAGAGAGGTGAGAAGCATCAATCGTTTGTTTTTCATTGCCGTCGCAACACCTAAGTTGTTCATTGATTGCTTTCTCACATGTGCCTTGTCCTTAGGCCTTCAGCAGACCGAGCAACCCCTTGCTGTAGCCAGCGACCCTGGGTCCAAGCTGACAAGCTTTTGCTCAAGCCAGATGGGCCTGTGCTCAACCTGGCAAGCTCGGGGTCTTGAACCTGGGTTTTTCGCATCCCAGTTCGACTCTCTATCCACTGCGCCACCGCCTGGTCAGGCAAAATGCCTCCGGTTTCTGAGTATTAATTTTATATCCTGCCACATTGCTGAATTCATTTATCAGGTCCAGTAGTTTTTTGACTGAGACTTTAGGGTTTTCTATATACAGTCTCATATCTTCTGCAAATGACAGTTTTACTTCTTCTTTTCCAATTTGGATGCCTTTTATTTCTTCTCTTGTCTGATTGCTGTAGCTAGGACTTCCAGAACTATGTTGAATAAGAGTGGTGATAGGGGGTACCCCTGCCTGGTTCCTGATCTTAAGGGGATTGCTTTTAATTTTTGCCCATTTAGTATGTAGTTTGCTGTGGCTTTTTCATTGATGACCTTTAACGTGTTAAGGAATGTTCCCTGTATTCCCACTTTACTGAGAGTTTTGAGCATGAATGGGTGCTGGATTTTATCAAATGCTTTTTCTGCATCTATTAAAATTATCATGTGATATTTGTCCTTTCTTTTGTTTATGTGATGAATCACATTGATTGATTTGCAAATATTGAACCAGCCTTGCCTCTCCAGAATAAATCCCACTTGATCATGGTGTATAATTTTTTCCATATAGCCAGATCCAGTTGGCTAATATTTTGTTGAAAATTTTAGCATCTAAATTCATCAGGGACATTGGTCTATAATTTTCTTTCTTTGTGTTGTCTTTGCCCAGTTTTGGGATCAGAATTATGCTCACCTCATAAAAGGAGTTTGGAAGTCTTCCTTCCTCTTGAATTTTTTGAAATAGCTTGAAAAGGATAGGAGTTAGTTCTTCTTTGCATTTTTGGTAGAATTCACTTGTGAAGCCATCATGCCCAGGAGTTTTCTTTGTTGGGAGTTTTTTTATAACTGATTCGATCTCATTTGTTGTAATTCATCTGTTTAGGTGTTCTGATTCTTCTAGATTAATTTTTGGAAGATTATATGATTCGAGGAATTTGTCCATTTCACCTAGGTTGTCTAATATTTTGGCATAGAGTTCTTCATAGTATTTTGTTACAATACTTTGTATTTCTGTTGTGTCAGCTGTTATTTCTCCACTCTCATTTCTAATTTTATTTATTTGAGTACTCTCTTTTTTTCTTTGTGAGTCTAGTTAAAGGTTCAACGATCTTGTTTACCTTTTAAAAGAACCAACTCCTTGTTTAATTGATCCTCTGTATTGTTTCCTTAGCCTCTATGTCATTTATTTCTGCTCTGATCTTTATTATTTCCTTCCTTCTACTAGTCCTGGGCTTTATTTGCTGTTGTTTTTCTAGTTCTTTTAGATGCAGGGTCAGGTTGCCTACTTGAGCTTTTTCTAGCTTCTCATGGTATGCCTGTAGTGCTATGAACTTCCCTCTCAGTACTGCTTTTTCTGTGTCCCATTAATTTTGCGTTGATGTATGCTCATTATCATTCATTTCTAGAAACATTTTTATTTCTTCTTTGACCTCATTGTTAATCCATTCATTATTTAGTAACATGCTATTTAGTTTCCAAGTGTTTGAGTATTTTTCAGTTTTTCTTCTGTGGTTAATTTCTAGTTCCATGCCATTGTGATTAGAGAAAACACTTGATATGATTTCAATCTTCTTAAATTTGTTGAAACCACTTTTGTGTCCTAACATGTGGTCTATTCTAGAGAATGTACCATGAGTGCTTGAAAAGAATGTATATTCTACTGCTTTAGAGTGAAAAGTTCTGAAGACATTTATTAAATCAAGTTGATCTAGTGTATCCTTTAAGTCTGCTGTTTCTTTATTAATTTTCTTTCTTGAGGATCTATCCAGTGATGTTAGTGAGGTATTGACATCCCCTACTATTATAGTATTGCTGTTAATTTTGCCCTTTATATCCATCAATGGCAGCTTTATGTATGTCTGAGCTCCTATGTTTGGTGCATAGATAGTTTTATCTTCCTGTTGACTTGTTCCCTTTATCATTATGTAGTGTCCTTCTTTATCTCTTACTATAGCCTTTGTTTTAAAGTCCATTTTGTCAGATATAAGTATTGCTGCCCCGGCTTTTTTTTCATTTCCATTTGCATGAAATATTTTTTTTATCCTTTTACCTTCAGTCTATGTGCATCTTTCGTTTTAAGGTGTGTCTCTTTAGACAGCATATGTATGGGTCCTGTTTCTTTATCCACGCAGCTACCCTATGTCTTTTGATTGGATCATTTAATTCATTTACATTTAAGGTTATTATTAATATGTAGTTGTTTATTGCCATTTTATTCTTTAAAGCTGTATTCTTCTTTTGCTCTATTCTTTCCTCCCTTTAAACTATTCACAACAGGCCCCTTAGCATGATTTGCAGAATTGGTTTGGTTTTAATGAATTCCTTGAGGTTTTTTTTTTTGTCTGGGAAGCTCTTTATTTCTCCTTCAATTTTAATCGTTATTCTTGCTGGATAGAGTAGTCTTGGTTGTAGGTTCTTGTTCTGCATTAGTTTGAATATATCTTGCCATTCCCTTCTGGGCTCAAGTGTTTCTGTTGAGAAGTCCGATGTAATCCTTATGAGGTCTCCTTTGTTTGTGATAGCCTTTTATTCTCTAGCAGCTTTTAATATTTTCTCTTTATCCCTTAGCTTTGGTATTTTAACTATGATGTGTCTTGCAGTCGATTTCTTTGGGTTTCTCTTTAATAGAGTTCTCTGTGCTTCTTGAACGTGTGAAACATTTTCCAGCCTTAATTTAGAAAGTTTTCAGCTACGATTTGATTGAACAAAGTTTCTAACCCTTGTTCTTTCTCTTTGTCTTTGGGAACCCCTATGATGCGGATGTTATTTCTCTTCATGTTGTAACAGAGCTCCGTTAGAATTTTCTCACATTTTTTGAGTCTCCTTTCTTTTTTCGGCTCTGCTTCTGTGTCTTTGTTTATTCTGTCCTCTAACTTGCTGATTTGATCCTCATCTTCATCCATCCTGCTTTTAATTCCTTCCATTGTGGTCTTCAGTTCTGATACTGTATTTGTCATTTCTGTCTTATTCTTTTTTATTATTTCAATTTCCTTTTTTATACTTGTTATCTCTTTATTTAAGTGTTTGTAATGACTATCCATTGTTGCTCTAAGCTCCTTGAACATTCTAACTATCATTATTTTAAACTCTGCGTCTGGTAATTTGGTTATATCTGTTTCATTCAGGTCCTTCTTTGGGGATTTCTCTTGATTTATTTTGGTTGCATTTCTCTGCCTGCCCATTTTGTTTGTGTATAAGAAGGGTGTGGCCACTGGAGTCCAATGGCTGTTGCCTCTGTGTTCCCTAGGTGTGGTCTGTCTGCAGGTCCACCACCCTCTCTGCCACTGCCTAGGGCGGTTGGGTATGGGCGTTGCTGGCGCCGGCCCACTGCGGCTGTTGCTGTGAATTCCGCCTCTCCTCTGCTGGAGGGGCTATGTTCTCGTGCCGGCTATACAAACCTCAGCCTGTCTGGACCTTCGCCTCACCCCCACAGGTGGGGTTGCACACCGTACTCAAGCCACAAGCCTCAGCACCAAGGGTAGAGTTGAGCACCTTTGCTAAGCTGCAGACCCCGCCTGTTTCTGCCCAGCCTCCCGCGGTCAGAGCTGGCTTGCGCAAGATCGCAAACCGCGGTTTCTTGGGCCAGGCGGGGCTGCTGGCATGCACTCAGCTGCGATCCTCTGCCTGTCCTGGGCTTTAGCCTCGCCTCTGAGGTAAGGGCCAGCTTGCACAGGGTCGCAAACCTCCGAGGGCCGGTGATGCTGCTGACCCACGGCCCCTGCTCAGCAACAGATCTCTGCCCATTCCTGGCCTCCTGCTTTCCCCCCGCAGGTGGAGCTGCCGGCGGGCCCGCTGCTGCCGGACCTCTTTCGTGTGTCCCCTCCACCCCTGCTGGGGTAGGCTGATCTTACGCTAGCTGGGCCTCCGCCCTTGCTGACAGAACCGTGTTTCCGGGTCCCGCCGCTACCGTTTCTCCAGCAAGCCCTCAGCAGTGTGTGTAGTGGCCATGCAGCTCAGATCCTAACACTCCTTACTGTAGTCCTGGAAGCTCCCTCCATCTAAGCAGCTCTGCTCTAAGTGCCATGGGAGAGCTTGTTTGGCTGGTGTCCTGTATCTCTTTGCTGGTTTTGCTAGGTCCAGGGGAAATATTCGTTTTCGATTAGGGAAGTGACTTAGCCCAGTGGTTAGGGTGGCTGTCCCTCAGAGTGTTTCTCCTTGTGCCTTCCAGTCCATACTCTCTTCCTGCTGCTCTGGTCATCTTCTCTGTCTCCGTTCCCCGGAGCCCCGGGTGAGTGATTGTGAGAGAGGTTTTCTGCGCTGTCCCTTTAAGAAGAATCCTGGGTCTGAGAAAACTGTCTCTTTCTCACAAACAGTATCCTCACTTGTTTCATAGCTCAATACTGTCCAAATGCCTCTTCTAGGCTCTGGGACTGCAGGCTGGGGCTTGGTTCCTGGGACCCAGGTCCCTCCCTCTCCACTAAACTCTCTTCCCGCCACGCGATTCTGTCGTTCGCTCCAGGGAGCTGGCTAGCCCTTTCCACATTTTCGCTTTTCTTACCATTCTCACTGTGGCTTCTTCAGTGTTCCTTTGTTGAAGAGTCCACTTAGTTTAGTTCAAAGTTGGTTTATTCAGATGATGGTTCTTAAAATTAAGTTATAATCCAGTTTGTTTCCAGGAGTTGGAAGTTGGTACGTCTGCCTACTCCATTGCCATTTGCCGTCTCACAGGTATTCTGATAATTAAGGAAGCCCTGCAATGGCGGCCTCCGAGAACGGCGCCTTGTGGCCAACGGGCAACAATCGAACCTCCCGCCACCGTCGCTGCTGCTGCGAGCACTGACTGCCAAGAAATAAGCTCTTGAAATCTCAATATCCAGACATAATCACTGGTCAAAATATTAAGACAGTTTAAAAGAATATACAGAGTGAGACTAAAGTAGATTTATTGTTGTGAGTATGCAAAACACAAGGTTTATTTTTGTATTATTATTTATTAATTAATTCATTATTTTTTATATGAACAACTGTAAACCAACTTTTGCCCACCTTGTATGCACTCCTATGTTCAATGCAGTTTTACTTACAATAGTGAAGATTTGTAAACAGCCCAAGTGCCCAACACTAGATTAGTGGATAGAAAAGCTATGGTACATTTGCACTATGGAATACTACTCGGCTGTAAAAAAGAAGGAATTCTTACACTTTCTAACATCATGGATGGATCTGGAAAGTATTTTCCTAAGTAAAATAAACCAGAAAAAACAAATACTATATAATTTCACTTGTATGTGGAATCTAATGAACAAAATAAACGAACAAAATAGAAACAGATTCATAGATACAGGAAACAGAACAGATGTTTTTTTGTTGTTTTTTTTTAGTGAGAGGGACAGAAACAGAGAGAGAGAGAGAAAGAGAGAGAGAGACAGACAGAGACAGAGAGAGGGACAGATAGGAACAGAAAGGCAAGAAGGAATAGAGATGAGAAGTATCAAATCGAGCACCTTAGTTGTTCAGTGATTGCTTTCTCATATGTGCTTTGACCAGGGGGCTCCGGCAAAGTGAGTGATCCCTTGCTCAATCCAATGACCTTGAGCTCAAGCCAGCATTGTTTGGGCTTCAAGCCAGCAACCTTTGGGTTCAAGACAGCAACCATTGGGTCATGTCTATGATCCACGATCAAGGTGGTGAGCCTGCGCTCAAAGCAGATGAACTCGCCACACTCAAGCCAGTGACCTTGGGGTTTCAAACCTAGGTCCTCTGTGTCCCAGTCCAATGTTCTATCTACTGCACCACTGTCTGGTCAGGCAGAACAGCTGCTTTAGCGGGGAGGCAGGTTGGGGATTTGGGAGAAAAAGGTGAAAGGATTAAGAAAAAAACAACCTCATAGAGACAGCAGTATGATGACATCCAGAGGGAAAGGGGGTAGAGGAAAGTATATGAGGGTAAAAGGAGGGAACAAAGGGTGACAGAAAAAGTCTTGAGTTGGGATGGTGACACCCAATACAATATACAGATGGTGTATTATAGAATTGTACCCTTGAAACCTATATAATTATTAACTGATGTCATACCAATAAATTCAATTAGGGGAAATAAAAAACTAAGATAAGAGATATGCTAAAAAAGTCTAGTTAATATTAATAATATTCTTCCAGATACTTGTCAGTGTACAAATATTTACAAAGTATTATGTATATATTGATATTTGAAAATAAACCTTTTTTTGACTTGGTAACATCATATGGACACACTTCTATGTTAATAAATATAGGTTTATCTCATAACTTTTGCTGACTGCATTGGATTCTGTTATATAGATGAACCTTACTTTATTCAAAACTTGTGTACTAAGATACTTATTAGCAATTTTTTTTCTTTTAAAAACAGTGCTATAGCCTGACCTGTGGTGGCGCAGTGGATAAAGCGTCGACCTGGGAACACTGAGGTCGCCAGTTCAAAACCCTGCACTGGTCTGGTCAAGGCACATATGGGAGTTGATGCTTCCAGCTCCTCCCCCCTTCTCTCTCTCTCTCTCTCTCTCTCTCTCTCTCTCTCTCTCTCTCTCTCACTCTGTGTCTCCTCTCCAAAATGAATAAAATAAAAATTAAAAAAAACACAAAAAACAAAAAAATAAAAACAGTGCTATAATAAATACTATAGCTAACAATTTGTGTACATCTTTGGTTAGTTTCTTGTGTTAAATCCCAGAAGTGATATGGCTGGATAAAAGGCTGTACTTGTTTATATCTCTGTATATGAGAGTCTGTTTTTCTGTAATCTTACCACTATTGAATATTATAACATATGTGTTTATTTGAAAAGGCATCTTACTTCTGTTTTATTTTGTATTTCTTTTACTTTCTAGTGAGAATACATCTCAAGTTTCTATTAGCTATTTATTATTCTTCTGTTTTGAATTGTCTGTGTCATTTGCCAATTCTTAAATTTACATATTTACCATTATGTATTAAATATATCAACCCTTTTTGTCATATGTGTGGCATTTTAGTATTTTGCATTATAACTTTAAATTATGCACACATTTTGTACCTATTATTTTTGTGTATATGTAGAAGTTATATAGTTTTAAGTGGGCAATTATATTAATATTTTACTTTATGATTTTTGCTATTTTAAAAATCACACTTAAGGAATCCTTCCCTATCCAAAGATTATGAAGCTATTCATTTATATTTTCTCCTGATACTTTTCTCATTTATTTAATATGTTAAATGATTAATATATCTGAAGTTAATTTCATACAAAATGTGAGGTAAAATAAAGCTTATTTTTTTCCAATATATCTTACTCTATTGACTTTGTCACGTACTAAATTTTTAATCTGTAGTTTAATGTAGTTGAATTTATTATTCTTTATCTTTATGGTTTTCATCCTTAGTGCAATATTTTATAAAATCTTTTACCTAAAGAATATATATATATGTATGCACACATACACACACACAAATATATTTTCCTAGTGCATTTATAATTCCATTTTTAATATTGAAATCACGATTTTATCTAAATTTATTTTGGTGTTTTGTGTGAAATAATGATTTAACTTCACTTTTCCCCTTCTTCATTGGTTATTTAAATCAATATAGTTATCAAATAATACATATTTTGTCATGATCTTATTGTTTATTTATTTTTATTTTGCCATTGACTTTAAATCTTATCCTTTTCACATAATACATTCTTACAACTATTTGAATATATTTCTGGATTTTTTGTTCTGTTTCATTTACCTTTCTGTTTATTTTTATACCAGTTTTATATTTTAAAAATTATAATAGTTTTATAATACACTTAAAATATTACAGCTTACTTAAACTTTTTAGTTTTTACGGTGTAGATTAGTATTGCATTGTTCTCTAATTTACATTTCTATATCTAGTGATGAGTTGGGACATTTTTTTTCATGCTTGTGGACAATTTGAATTTGCTTCACAGTAAATTTTCTCTGTGTATTTTTTTCTTTTTTTATTATTAATTTTAATGGGGTGACACCAATAAATCAGGGTACATATGTACAATGAAAACATCTCCAGATTATTTTATCATTCAATTGTGTTGCATACCCGTCACCCAAAGTCAAATTGTCCTCTGTCACCTTCGATCTGGTTTTCCCTGTGTCCCACCCCTCCTCCTTATCCCACCCTCCCCTCCTTCCCCCCACTCCGTAACCACCACTCTCTTGTCCATGTCTCATAGTCTCACTTTTATGTCCCACCTATGTATGAAATTATGCTGTTCTCAGTTTTTCTTTTTTTTCTGATTTACTTATTTCACTCCGTATAATGTTATCAAGGTCCATCCATTTTGTTGTAAATGATCCGATGTCATCATTTCTTATGGCTGAGTAGTATTCCAGAGTATATATGTACCAAAGCTTTTTAATCCACTCGTCCTCTGACGGACAATTGGGCTGTTTCCAGATCTTCGCTATTGTGAACAATGCTGCCAAGAACATGGGGGCGCATTTCTCCTTTTCGAATGGTGCTATGGTGTTCTTAGGGTATATTCCTATAAGTGGGATAGCTGGGTCAAAAGGCAGTTCAATTTTAAATTTTTTGGAGAATCTCCTAACTGTTTTCCACAGTGGCTGCACCATTCTGCATTCCCACCAGCAGTGCAGAAGGGTTCCCTTTTCACCACATCCTCGCCAGCACTTATTCTGTGTTGTTTTGCTGAAAAGTGCCGTTCTGACTGGTGTGAGGAGATATCTCATTGTGGTTTTAATTTACATTTCTCTAAAGATTAGTGATGTTGAGCATTTTTTCATATGCCTATTGGCCATCTGTGTGTCCTCTTTGGAGAAATTTCTATTCATTTCTTTTGCCCATTTTTTGATTGGATTGTTTGTCTTCCTGGTGTTGAGTTTTATAAATTCTTTATAAATTTTGGTTATTAAGCCCTTATCAGACGTGCTGTTGAATATATTCTCCCATAGTGTGGTTTGTCTTTTTATTCTGTTCTTATTGTCTTTAGCTGTGCAAAAACTTTTTAGTTTGATATAGTCCCATTTGTTTATCTTGCCTTTTGTTTCATTTGCCCATGGAGATAAATCAGCAAATATATTGCTGCTACAGATGTCGGAGAGTTTGCTTCCTAAGTTTTCTTCTAAGATGCTTATGGTTTCACGGCTTACCTTTAAGTCTTTTATCCATTTTGAGATTGTTTTTGTGAATGGTGTAAGTTGATGGTCTAGCTTCATTTTTTTGCAAGTAGATGTCCAATTTTCCCAACACCATTTGTTAAAGAGGCTGTTTTTACTCCATAGTATGTTCTTTCCTCCTTTGTCAAATATCAGTTGTCCATAAAGGTGTGGGTTTATTTCTGGGTTCTCTGTTCTGTTCCACTGATCTATTTGCCTATTCTTATGCCAGTACCAGGCTATCTTGAGTATAATGGCCTTGTAGTAAACCTTGATATCCGGAAGAGTGATACCTCCTGCTTTATTTTTTCTTTTTAAGATTGCTGAGGCTATTCGTGTTCTTTTTTGGTTCCATATAAATTTTTGGAATATGTGTTCCATATCTTTGAAGTATGTGATTGGTATTTTAATTGGTATTGCATTGAATTTATAAATTGCTTTGGGTAATATAGACATTTTAATGATGTTTATTCTTCCTAGCCATGAGCACGGTGTATGCTTCCACTTGTATGTTTCTTCCTTGATTTCTTTTATCAATGTTTTATAATTTTCCGAGTACAAGTCCTTAACCTCCTTGGTTAAATTTACTGATAGGTACTTTATTTTTTGGGCTGCAATAGTGAAGGGGATTGTTTCCTTAATTTCTTTTGCTGACAGTTCATTGTTGGTATATAGAAGTGCCTCTGATTTCTGAGTATTAATTTTATATCCTGCCACATTGCTGAATTCATTTATAAGGTCCAGTAGTTTTTTGACTGAGACTTTAGGGTTTTCTATATACAATATCATATCATCTGCAAATAATGACAGTTTTACTTCTTCTTTTCCAATTTGGATGCTTTTTATTTCTTTTTGTTGTCTGATTGCTGTAGCTAGGACTTCCAGAACTATGTTGAATAAAAGTTGTGAAAGGAGGCACCCCTGCCTGGTTCCTGATCTTAAGGGGATTACTTTTAAAATTTGTCCATTTAGTATGATGTTTGCTGTGGGTTTGTCGTAGATGGCCTTCCTTTATCATGTTAATGAATGTTCCTTGTATTCCCACTTTACTGATAGTTTTGAGCATGAATGGGTGCTGGATTTTATCAAATGCCTTTTCTGCATCTATTGAAATTATCATGTGATTTTTGTCCTTCCTTTTGTTTATGTGCTGAATCACATTGATTGTTTTGCGAATATTTAACCAGCCTTGCCTCTCTAGAATAAATCCCACTTGATCATGGTGTATGATTTTTTAAATATATTGTTGGCTAATATTTTGTTGAGAATTTTAGCGTCTAAATTCATCAGGGATATAGGCCTAAAATTTTCTTTCTTTGTGTTGTCTTTGCCCAGTTTTGGGATCAGAATTATGCTCGCCTCATAAAAGGAGTTTGGAAGTCTTCCTTCCTCTTGAATTTTTTGAAATAGCTTGAGGAGGATAGGCGTTAGTTCTTTGAATTTTTGATAGAATTCACTTGTGAAGCCATCAGGCCCAGGACTTTTCTTTTTTGGGAGGTTTTTGATAACTGTTTTGGTCTCATTTGTTGTAATTGGTCTGTTTAGGTGTTCTGATTCTTCTAGATTGATTTTTGGAATATTATATGATTCAAGAAATTTGTTTTTTTCACCTAGGCAGTTTAATATTTTGGCATAGAGTTCTTCATAGTATTTTCTTACAATGCTTTGTATTTTTGTTGTGTCAGTTGATATTTCTCCCCTGTCCTTTCTAATTTTATTTATTTGAGTCCTCTCTCTTTTTTTCTTGGTGAGTCTAGTTAAAGGTTCATCGATCTTTTTTACCTTTTCAAAGAACTAGGTTCTGGTTTCATTGATCCTCTCTATTGTTTCCTTAGCTTCTATGTCATTTATTTCTGCTCTGATCTTTATTTTTTCCTTCCTTCTACTTATCCTGGGTTTTTTTGCTGTTGTTTTTCTAGTTCTTTTAAATGCAAGGTCAGGTTGCTTATTTGACCTTTTTCTAGCTTCTTGTGGTATGCCTGTAGTGCAATAAACTTCCCTCTCAGAACTGCTTTTGCTGTGTCCCATAAATTTTGAGTTGATGTATGCTCATTATGATTTGTTTCTAGAAACTTTTTTATTTCTTCTTTGATCTCATTGTTAATCCATTCATTATTTAATATCATGCTATTTAGTTTCCAAGTGTTTGAGTATTTTTCAGTTTTTCTTTTTTGGTTAATTTCTAGTTTCATGGCATTGTGATCAGAGAAAATGCTTGATATGATTTCAATCTTCTTAAATTTTTGAGACCATTTTTGTGTCCTAACATGTGGTCTATCCTTGAAAATGTACCATGAGCGCTTGAGAAGAATGTATATTCTACTGCTTTAGGGTGAAAAGTTCTGAAGATATCTATTAAATCAAGTTGATCTAATGTATCCTTTAAATCTGCTGTTTCTTTATTAATTTTCTTTCTTGAGGATCTATCCAGTGTTGTTAGTAGTAGTGAAATCCCCTATTATGATAATATTGCTGTTAATCTCACCCTTTATATCCATCAATGGCAGCTTTATGTATGTCGGACCTCATATATTTGGTGCGTAGATATTTATAATAGTTATATCTTCCTGTTGAATTTATTTCTTTATCATTATGTAGTGTCCTTCTTTATCTCTTACTACAGCCTTTGTTTTAAAGTCCATTTTGTCAGACATAAGTATTGCTACCCTGGCTTTTTTTCATTTCCATTTGCATGAAATATTTTTTTCCATCCTTTCAGCTTCAGTCTATGTGCATCTTTTGTTTTAAGGTGTGTCTCTTATAGAGAGCATATATATGGGTCCTGTTTCTTTATCCACATAGCTACCCTATGTCTTTTGATTGGATCATTTAAACCATTTACATTTAAGGTTATTATTGATATGTAGTTGTTTATTGCCATTTTATTCTTTAAAGCTGTATTTTTCTTTTGCTATATTCTTTCCTCCCTTTAAACTGTTCACAACATGCCCCTTAGTATCTCTTGCAGGATTGGTTTGGTTTTAATGAATTTCTTGAGGCTTTCTTTGTCTCGGAAGCTCTTTATTTCTCCTTCAATTTTAAACGTTATCCTTGCTGAATTGAGTAGTCTTGGTGTAGGTTCTTGTTCTGCATTACTTTGAATATGTCTTGCCATTCCCTTCTGGCCTCAAGTGTTTCTGTTGAGAAGTCCGATGTCATCCTTATGGGGGCTCCTTTTAAGGTGATAGCCTTTTTTCACTAGCAGCTTTTAAAATTTTTTCTTTATTCATTAGCTTTGGTATTTTAACTATGATGTGTCTTGGTGTAGATATTTTTGGGTTTCTGTTTAATGTAGTTCTGTGTGCTTCTTGAATGTGTGGAATGTTTCCCAGCCTTAATTTAGGCAAGTTTTCTGTTATGATTTGATTGAACAAAGTTTCCATTTCCTGTCCTCTCTCCTCTTCTTCAGGCACCCCTATCATGCGAATGTTGTTTCTTTTCATGTTGTCACAGAGCTCCCTTAGAGTTTCCTTACATTTTTTGAGTCTCTTTTCCTTTTTCTTCTCTGCTTCTGTGCCTTTATTTATTGTGTCCTCTAACTCGCTGATTCGATCCTCATCGTGATTCATCCTGCTTTTAATTCCTTCCATTGTGGTCTTCAGTTCTGATACTGTATTTGTCATTTCTGTGATTCTTTTTTATTATTTCAATTTTATTTTTTATACTTGTTATCTCTTTATATAGGTGTTCATAATGACTATCCATTATTGCTTTAATTTCTTTGAACATCCTAACTATCATTATTCTAAATTCTGCTTCTTGTAATTTGGTTATATCTGGTTCATTCAGGTCCTTCTCTGGGGATTTCTCTTGATTTATTTGGTTTGCATTCCTCTGCCTGCGCATTTTGTGTGTGTATAAGCAAGTTGTGGCTACTGCAGCCCAGCATGTGTTGCCTTTGTGTTCTCTGAGTTTGGGCTGTCTGCAGGCCCGCCACCCCCTCTGCCGCTGCCTAGGGCGGTTGGGTATGGGCGTTGCCAGTGCCGTCCCACTGCGGCTGTTGCTGTGATTTCCGCCTCTCCTACACAGGAGGGGTTGTCACTCAAGCCACAAGCCTTAGCACCAAGGGTAGAGGTTAGCACCTTTGCTCAGCTGCAGACCCAGCCTGTTTCCGGGTTTCCGCCCAGCACCCGCAGTTAGAGCCTGCTCGCCACAGTTTCGTGTGTTGGGCGGGGCTTTTGATGTGCTCTCAGCTTGAGCCTTTGCCTGTCTGGTGCTTTAGCCCCACCCTCGAGGTCAGGGCCCTCCTGCGCAGGGTCGCAAACCGCCGGTTTATTGGGCCGGGCTGGCATGCACTCAGCTGCGGACTTCCACTCATCTCGGGCTCTACCTTGCCCCCGCGTTCAGAGCCAACTCATGCACGCAGGATGGCAAACCGTGGTTTATTTGGCTGGGCGTGTTTGCTGGCGTGAGCTCAGCTGCGAGCTCCCGCCCGTCCCGGGGTCTACACCGCCCTTGTGTTCGGAGCCAGCTCGTGCATGCAGGATGGCAAGCCGTGGTTTCTCTGGTTGGGCGGGGCTGGTAGCGTGAGCTCAGCCACGAGTACCCGCCGTCCCTGGTCCTAGCCCTGTCCCCGCGGTCAGGGCCGGCTTGTGCAGGGTTGTAGAGCAGATCTCTGCTCGTTCCTGGCCTTTTGCTTTTTCCCCCCGCAGGTGGGGTTTCAGGCGGGCCGCAAATGCCGGGCCGCTTTCGCGTGTCCCCTCCGCCCCTGCTGGGCTAGACCGAGCTCACACCGATAGAACCACGTTTCAGCGTCCTGCCGCCACCATACCCTTCAGCAACTCTCAGTAGAGTAGGAAGTGCCCTGTCTGCAAACTGTAGGCCTGGGAGCTCCCTCCCTATAAGCAGCTCTGCTCTAATTGCTGTGGGAGAGCTTGTCTGGCTGGTGTCCTGTCTCCCTTTGCTGGTATTGCTAGTCCCAGGGGCAATATTCGTTTTCGATTAGGGAAGTGACTTAGCCCAGGGGTTAGGGTTGCTGTCCCTCAGAGTGTTTGTCCCTGTGCCTTTAGTCCACACTCTCTTCCGCTGCTCTGGTCCTCTCCTCTGTCCCCGTTCCCCGGAGACCCAGGTGCGTGGTTGTGAGAGAGGTTTTCTGCGCTGTTTCTTTAAAAAGAATCTTGGGTCTGAGAAAACTGTCTCTTTCTCACAAACAGTATCCTCACTTGTTTCACAGCTCAATACTGTCCAAAAGCCTCTTCTAGGCTCTGGGACTGCAGGGTGGGGCTTGGTTCCTGGGACCCAGGTCCCTCCCTCTCCGCCAAACTCTCCTCCCGCAACACGGGTCTCTCTGGGCTGCCGTTTGCTCTGGGGAGCTGGGCAGCTCTCTTCGCGTTTTCGCTATTCCTACCAGTCTCAATATGGCTTCTTCCGTGTTCCTTGGTTGAAAAGTCCAGTTAGTTTAGTTCAAAGTTGGTTTATCCAGATGATGGTTCTTAAAATGGAGTTATAATCCACTTTGGTTCTGGGAGTTGGAAGTTGCTACGTTCGCCTACTCTATTGCCATCTTGCCGTCCCCCCTCTGTATATCTTTTATCCATTTTTCTTGTTAGTTGTGTCTTTTTCTATAACCTATAAGTATTAACCCTTTATCTGTCATTTGCATTGCAAATAGTTTGTTTACATTCTATTGTTTACTGTTTATGGGGAGTTGATCTCTTGGTCCTGATTTCCAAGGTTGGTTGTCTGTTTTGCCCTAAAGAGCGTCCCTGACATGATCTAAAAGTTCCTCATCTTTTTGTGACCCTGCCTGTTTTCTGTGGTTTTGCCTCAGAGATATCTTTTTCTTTTCTGAAAGCTGAGTTTCTGACAGTCATATCTGTTTTAGATTTCTCCAATTTCCTTGAAACAGTTTATTTCTTATTAAAATTCACAATGTGATATCCAGTCTTTCTTCTGGCTTAATAAGAGGAACAATGTTTTCTGGAGCCCATAATAGATCACTGCCTTATAGCACAATGTTGTAAATTTAGCAGTTTCTCTGTTATTCTGTTTTTCAGTGAATTAAAATTTTTTGTTTGTTTCATGAAATTAAAAAGTATGTGAATGCATTTTTTATTGTTAAAAATTAAAATACACAAGTTCAGACTACAAGATGTGAAATACCCTACTTTTTTTGTCTGACCAGGCGGTGGCGCAGTGGATAGAGCATCCGACTGGGATGCGGAAGACCCAGGTTGAAGACGGAGCTCGCCGGCTTGAGCGCGGGCCCATCTGGCTTGAGCAAAAGCTCGTCAGCTTGGACCCAAGGTCGCTGGCTCCAGCAAGGGGTTGCTTTGTCTGCTGAAGGCCTGCAGTCATGGTGCTTCTCACCTCTCTTCGTTCCTGTCTGTCTATCCCTTTCTCTGACTCTCTCTCTGTTCCTGTAAAAAAAAACCAAAGCCTTACTTTTTCTTTTTCATCCTTTCCAGTTATTTGTAAGTAACACGTTAACACTTCAGAAAATATTTTTTCAAGTGTTATTCTATGTATTATTTTGCATATTAATTTTATGTAAAATAAGTGTATTTATATTTTTAATAAATTGGGATTATAGAACACAAATTATGCCCAGACTGGCTTTGGTCACTTAATAGATGTAGAAGCTATTTGACATTGTACAATTAGATCTACCTCATTCTTTTTTTTTTTTTTTTACAGGGACAGAGAGAGAGTCAGAGAGAGGGATAGATGGGGACAGACAGACAGGAAGGGAGAAAGGTGAGAAGCATCAATCATCAGTTTTTTGTTGCCGTTGCCACACCGTAGTTGTTCATTGATTGCTTTCTCACATGTGCCTTGACCAAGCGCCTTCAGCAGACCGAGCAACCCCTTGCTGGAGCCAGCAACCTTGGGTCCAAGCTGGCAAGCTTTTGCTCAAGCCAGATGGGCCGGCACTTAAGCTGGCTACCTCACGGTCTTGAACCTAGGTCCTCCGCATCCTAGTCCGACGCTGTATCCACTGCGCCACCACCTAGTCAGGTTAGATCTACCTCATTCTTGTTCACAACTGCATAGAATCTGTATTACATTTAAAATATGATTTATATAACCAATCCACAGTTGATATCCAAAGCAAAACTCTTAGGCTTCCCCCCCAAACTTATACCTCCCTTAGTCTTCATTGCAGTTAATGGAAACTTTTTCAGTTTCTCAGGCCAATGATCTTTTAGTCATCTCGTAACTTCCAATTTCTCTTTTTCCTTTTAGCACATCATTTGACATATATTTTTCTACTGGTTTATTACCTGTTTCTTCCTTACTGGAATATCAAGAGGTCAGAAACAAGAGAGAGCAGCAGTGGAAAGGGCAACAGGTAACCCTACTGAAAGAAAAGGTGTGTGTATGTGTGTATATGTGTGTGTGTGCATGTGTGTATGTGTGTGTATGTGTGTGTGTATGTGTGTGTTTGTGTTTATCTTGCCGCCAACTCTGCACTATCTGTCTTTGCTCCTTAATCACCTGCTGCTCCTATATTTCCACAAGTGTCTATTTTCCAGAAATCTTTACCATTGACATCCATTCAGTCAATAAGGCTCATTAGTTTTTAAAAATATATCTTGGACACACATCCACTTCTCTTTAAAACTATTGCATCACGCTATTTACAAAATGATAGATCCTCTTAAT
This sequence comes from Rhynchonycteris naso, assembly GCA_037038555.1. NCBI lineage: Eukaryota > Metazoa > Chordata > Mammalia > Chiroptera > Emballonuridae > Rhynchonycteris > Rhynchonycteris naso. Next base: position 179,590,377 of record CM072995.1, on the reverse strand, counting down.
TAGCCTTTTCCAGCTTCACTTTGCACTCAGAGTGATCTGTTCATAGTCAACACCTTAAGACCCGTCAGTAGCTTCTTTCCCATGCTTTATGAGTCATACTTATGACGCCTTACATTGTCTACAGGGCTCTGCTTATCTTTCCAGCTTCGTTATGTACCATGTGCTTCCTTAGTCCCTATACTTCAGCCATGCTGAGTATAGCATGGTCTCAGGACCTTTGCACAAGCAGTTCCCTGACAGGAATGCTCTTTCTCTTCACCCTTTACCTTACATTATTCAGGTCCTATCTTATATGTTTTTTTCTTAGAAATGCTTTCTATTTATATCAGTTCTAATGCTGGTTCTGATGTGTGTATGGTGTTGTATAAAAAGCATTTTACTGGACCTGCACTTGGAGAATCCCAGGCTTTTGCAGTAAGATTTATTCAGGGTTGAGATAGAAGATTGCTCACAGGTATTCAATGTCTTATCTCCATCTGCCCTGGCAAGAAAAGTCCAGTTTTGTTTTCATTTAGTCCAGAATAGAGATCAAAGTCCAATATTCTGCCCCATGGTTTAGCCTATATCAAAGCTTAGTCCAGCCCACGTGCTGCTCAAAGCTTGTACTTGGAAGACCCTCCAGTTGCTGGGCCATGCAGCATGGCTGCTGCTTGGAGACCACATGAACAAGCTCTTTCCAAGCATGAAGAGAGAGCTTTGCTAAGCCTGGATTTATATTTTTGGGCTGGGAAAGACTAGCTTTCCTTTAAGGCAGCCAACCAGTTTTTAAAAAAAATTTGAAGGATTGCATTGGTTCCTCCCACTAATCAATTGTATTTCTTTTTCTAGGCTAGATTGATAAGCCTCTATGGTTGCCTTTCTGGCTTCCACTGCACATGCCTTAAAGTGAAATACAGAAACACCTTCCGGTATAGTCTGAGTGTGAGTTGGTTTTACACTGGGGAGATGGAAAAACCTGGCACAATGGGCTTCTAGAATGTGCAAATGGACCTATGAATACTTTAGCCTTCAAGCAAATTAAGTTAAATGGGATGCTGAAGCTTCTTACTAAGGCAGGCTTTTTAAGTTTTATAAAATATAACGCCCCACTCCATGTGTTCTTTGCCCATCAATATCTAGCTACTTGCTTACCAGCACACTCCACAGACCACACCCTGAACTTCTCCTGTGTAACATTTTTCATGCTTGTACTTATTCTGTTAATACATGTTTTCATAGGGAGATCACATGTTCCCTTAGAGCAGGGCCTGGGTCTGGCTTCGTCACTTGCAGGCAGAGACTTCTCATTAAATGTGTGCTGAATGGATGAATGCAGTCTAAACTTTGTGAGAGTAAAAATTCTCTAAAATTTCTGCTTTGGCCGAACCAAGCAGTGTCGTAGTGGATAGAATGTCGACCTGGGATGCTGAGGACCCAGGTTTGAAAACCCAAGGTTGCTGGCTTGAGCACCGGCTCATTGGCTTGAGTGCAGGGTCACTGGCTCGAGTGTGGGATCATGGACATGACCCCATGGTCAATGGCTTGAGCAAGGGGTCACTCACTCTGCTGGAGCACTGTAGTCAAGGCACATATGAGAAAACAATCAATGAACAACTAAGGAACCACAACAAAGAAGTGATGCCTCTCATCTCTCTCCCTTCCAGTCTGTCCCCCCGACCTCTCGCTAAATAAAATAAAATGTAAAAAAAAATTTCTGCTTTGGCCATGATTTAAGAAGTGATCATCTATTGTAAATTTGTATATATAAGACAGAAAGAACAAGGCAGTAGAAAATCTTGTAGGATCAAGGCAGAACCATTTTCTGTAGCCGCCCCTGGATCATGCTCCACCAGTGTCCTAGTAAAGTAGAAATTAATTGTTAAGAAATTAACTGTTTAGAAAGTTGAATGTGATTCATTCCATAGAATGGGTTTACTCCTTAGATAATCCCTTATTGGCCTCATAAATATCAGGTTAGAATGTTGCCTTAAGGATTGACACTTGACTCAGTCTCTACTGATATTTTTGGTGGCCTCACCTGGAATAATTTTAACCCTCCTGATACTTCCTACGATTAAATGATCAAATCACCCAACTATCTGAAGAAATAGTCAAAACAAAATATTTTGTTCTTATTCTTAATTTAAATTCTTCTTCTTATAAATTAGATACAGTTGAAACTAAAATGATATATATAAGGCTTTGCGAAGGTTTTGAGTGATAGAAGATAGAATATGATCTCAGCTATAATTATAGCATTGTGAAATTGAGACCATAATTTAAGGATTTAACTTTCATAATTTAAATTTGAGGTTTTTGTATAATTGCAAGAATTCACAAACAATGATGACATTCTCAAGAGGAAAGAAATTAATGTAAATGGCCCTGCTAACTTATTTTATTTAGGTGCTCTGGCAGAGAAAGGCAAATTTAGCTCTAGGATTTCTTATGACCCTCAGGGATAATGCATCAGGAAAGAAACTTATGACCATACTTGCTCTTTAATCTGCAGATTACAGCAGAATTTATAATAAGTTGAGGGTTTGACGAACTGACAACAACCTCTCTGCTCCCATTTTTATTTTCTTGATTGCTTATTTGTTGCAGGAGCATGATATTTATTCTTCATAATATGCTAATGATAATTACTAAGGAAATCACTGGTTAGCTTGTCTGGCATTACATGATCAAAAGGAAGCGCAGAATGGAAACAAAAACATTTCATTAGAAAACAAAAGGAATTGGAATGGAGCACACATTGATATCATTATGATATGGTTCTTATAAATTATTATTAACAACTTGACTAAAAATTTTACTCTAGATATATAATGCCTGGTTGCTGCTTCATGTAGATTAAAGTTTGCTTCCATCTGTGAATACGTGAAAAATGTCCCACAGAGGGCAGTAATAAATAGTGGTCACTTTAACCAGTGATGATAGCCAGTCCTAATTTAGTTCTGCATCTGCTGGTCTTCTTTATCTGCCTTTTTATTTATTTTTTGCATTTTTCCAAAGACAGAAGCAGGGGGGAGGCAGTCAGACACACTCCCGCATGCGCCAGACCGGGATCCACCTGGCATGCCCACCAGGGGATGAAGCTCCACCCATCTGGGGCATTGCTCCCTTGCAGTAGGAGCCATTCTAGTGCCTGAGGTCCTCAGCGCTCGGGTCAACTTTGCTCCAACAGAGCCTTGGCTGCAGGAGGGGAAGAGAGGGAGAGAGATAGGAGAGAAGGAAGGGTGGAGAAGCAGATGGACGCTTTTCCTGTGTGCCCTGACCAGGAATCGAACCCGAGACTTACATACCACGGGCCAAGGCTCTACTGATTAACCAACTGGCCAGGGCCTCCTCTATCTGCCTTTTTGTTTGGGGGTTTTCTGTTTATTTTAGGCCCCTGGCACTGTCTTTGTCTGTTCTCATGGAACATTTTATTGGAATATAATTTCATACATCACTTCTCCTTGGAATAGTTACATTTACATTTATTATTTATCTCTAATTGAAAAATTAGCAGTTTTTCCTCTATTTAATTTTGAACATAAATAATTAAAAGAAAAGAAACCTAAGGGGAAATATTCCAGTGTCTATAAAGATAAACTGTTATCTATTTTGCATCTTGGCAAAGAGAATTCTAGATCTAAAATAAAAGATATTCTGGAAGAAATAAGAAGATTGCTGCCCACTGAGTTATAGCACAGAACAGAGAAGGGTACAGAGAAGTTTTGAAATATTTTCATTTCAAGGTCATGTAAGTTTGAATAGTCCTTAAAATGTATTAGTGATAATATACATGGAAATGCTTTACAATGCTAGGAAAATGCAAAACACTTAAAATGAAATACAATGAAATAATTTGCAATCATTTTGCATATAATTCTGAGAAATCTCTTCATATAGTCTAGTAAGAATCTGATTTGTAGGAAAAATTTACCCAAGAAAATAAAACTGAATTTTCTCCCAAAGATAATTGATAAGAAGTAACCTAAAAAAGTATTGTTGAAATAAATAAAAACTGATCGTCAAGACTGAAATGTCATAGATGTTCTACAGTCACCAAAATTAAGAAATTATTTGAGTTTTTGGGAACTATCTATAGTAGACTGAAGATAATGGACTTGCATGTCAGCGTGGTTGTCTCTGTAATTCATAGGTAGCAGGGTCAATAATTGTTTATCCTTGGTTATTTGGAAGTTAGAAATTCCTTGGAGGGTTGGGAGATTTGCAGAAAAACACAGCCCATTATATATAAAATGGCCTGAAAAGTTGGTGAAAAGAGCTACTTATATATAACCTAATTAGAAAGGAATTAAAAAATTATATATGCCTGCAAAATGTTCTAAATAAAATGTGTTTCAGTCTGACCGTGTGGTGGTGCAGTGCATGGAGCATTGGACTGCGACGCATAGGCCGCAGGTTTGAGACCCTGAAGTCTCAGACTTGAGTGTGGACTCATCTGGGCTTGATCTTGGGCTTGAGCCCAAGATCACTGGCTTGAGCAAGGGGTCACTGGTCTGCTGTAGCCTCCTGGTCAAGGCACATATGAGAACGCAATCAGTGAACAAGTAAGGTTCCACAACAAAGAATTGATATTTCTTGTCTCTCTCCCTGCCTATCTGTCTGTCCCTCTCTCCAATTCTCTCTGTCTCTGTCATACACATATACAAAAAAATGTATATCAGAGTCACAACACCATGGTGGCCAGAAAGAGGGTATTCTTAGATCAGTAAATATAATGTAATGATTTAGTTTGAATATAAAAATAAGACTTAAAGAACTTTAAGAAACCTAATACAGGTACATTGTACAATGTCCTCACATGGGCCCAATGGAAGTACATTTTTAAATTTAACACAGTTATAAACAAAGAATTTATTTTCAGGAACAATCCACAGTTTTGCTAGTTTTTGCTTCAGTTTGGTTTCATGCTAAGTAGAACAGTGAACCTAACTTAATATCAAAATATGAGTTAAAGTCTCAACTCTGCCACTTATTAAATGTGATTTTTGGTAAATTGATAAAGCTACATTTATGAATGGGCATAATAGCACTGAGCTCACCAAGTTGAGAGGTTCAAAAGAGTTAACAGATGTGAAATTGCTATACAAAACTAAGTAAAAGTCTGCAATGGTAAAGTACTAAAAAAGTACTATTTGTTTTAGTTGACCCAAACTAATGTACCATAAATTAGTAGCTTATGTCATATTATTCTGAAATTTAACAATTTCTAAGTAGGTTTAGCATTGGAAAGTTATTTCAGCAAGGAACAACATATCTAAGAAAGAGTGCATAAGTGATGGGGATTATGTGCTTGTCAGTGCTCTGCTTTAATATATGCTCCTTGTAATGTACTATCACATAAAAAAACCCCCATTAATTAGCTTTCTGGAGGTAAATTTGTGTTTAATGCATTCAATTTTCTTCTCTAAAAATACTTTTTTGCCTAGTGTCTTTAATTTCCGGGAATAGTAATTATTAACTGTTCTTATCACTAGATCTTTTGAAGATTTCAATGTCATGGCCACTCAAACTTCCTTATAAGAAATCTTTCCAGATCTTGGTGTTAAAATGACTAAAAATTAAAATATAGCATTTACATTATAATTTATTAGGTCAAAACAAAATACTGGTAAATTAAGTTAAAAAAGAACTAATTTTTAGGGGATCAATTTAATTGAGTTAATAAGACAACTGTTAAATTGAGTTAATAAGACAACTGGTATGAGTATGTGTTGTGGATTTTTAAAAGTACTGGAAAGAGCCTGACCGGGCGGTGGCGCAGTGGATAGAGCATCTGACTAGGATGCGGAGGACCTGGGTTTGAGACCCGAGGTCGCCAGCTTGAGCGTGGGCCCATCTGGCTTAAGCAAAAGCTCGTCAGCTTGGACCTAAGGTCACTGGCTCCAGCAAGGGTTTGCTAGGTCTGCTGAAGGCCCGACCCGTGGTCAAGGCACATATGAGAAAACAATCAATGAACAACTAAGGTGTTGCAATGAAAAACTGATGATTGATGCTTCTCATCTCTCTCTGTTTCTGTCTGTCTGCTCCTATCTGTCTCTCTCTGTCCCTGTAAAAAAAATAAATTAAGTCCCCAAATTAAAAAAAAAAAAAAAAAAAAAAAAGTACTGGAAAGAATATAAATTATTCTTTTGGTTGGCATGCAGAGCCCAATCCCTTAAATTCAGTCCAGTTCTGTGTTGAATGTCTTTACTTCTGATATCTGTGTTTCAACTTGGGCTATGTCTTTCTTATTGTTGCAAGTCCCTGGGTTCTCATGTTGCCTTGATTCATTTTGTGTGAATTTTGTCATGGAAGATTGTATAAAAATATCAGTCTGGCCTGACCAGGTGGTGGTGCAGTGGATAGAGCGTCGGACTGGGATGCGGAAGACCCAGGTTGGAGACCCTGAGCTCGCCAGCTTGAGCGCGGGTCCATTTGGCTTGAGCAAAAGCTCCCCAGCTTGGACCCAAGGTCGCTGGCTCCAGCAAGGGGTTGCTCAGTCTGCTGAAGGCCCACGGTCAAGGCACATGTGAGAAAGCAATCAATGAACAACTAAGGTGTTGCAATGGCAATGAAAAACTAATGATTGATGCTTCTCACCTCTCTCCATTCCTGTCTGTCTGTCCCTATCTATCCCTCTCTCTGACTCTCTCTCTGTCCCTGTAAAAAAAAAAAAATCAGTCTGTTCAATTTTATCTGAAAATTCTGGTCCCCCTCTTCACCATGGAAGCAGAATTAGACTCAAGCTTTATTTTTTAATTATTAGACTCTTCTTTTTTATTTAGCAAATATATTTGGATATTAAAAAAACAACAACCATTAATCTTCTAAACTCCTAATCACTATGTGTGAAGAGAAGTTTTGTGGTACATTTAAAGCTTTCCTAGCTTCCAAGTGAATATATTATATTAATCTAATCATAGTAAAGATTGAGAATGTTTTTATTGATATTATCACATAATAACATAAGTGGAACTACTAAAAAAAGTAGGTCAGAATTGGCTATATTATTTCCCCCACATCATTAAAACATAACACATACATGTGTTTTGGGTTTTATTTCTTTATTTTCCCCATCATCCCATGTGTGATTGAAATAATCACTTCTAATTATTCTAGATGAAAGGATTCAGCGGTCTTTTTCTTACTTGTTGACATGGCTTTGGATATCAAGTTGTTGTTTTTTTTATTTGTTTCAAATTGACTGCTTTCTTAAAGTGATACCAGGTGCCAAATGTGTATACATGTTACATTATTCTTACCAGTTGGAGAACTCATGATTTTTTTCTTAAAGAGTAAAAGATAACATGAAATGGGTAGTAGAATATAAACTGAAAATGTAGAAATAAAGTTAGTTAAAGGGTAAAGGAAAAAAGAAATAGTGAAAATAAAACAACCCAGGTCTCAGGGAATTATTTTATTATACAATAGACAACATTATACCATAAAAACCAAAAATAGGGATTAAAGTCCGGAGGATATGTGGGAAAAAAAATAGCAAGAATATATATTTGAGGCAAGGCAAGAATTAAAAAACCAAAGGCTATAAGAAAACAAAGTTTATTTTAAAATTTAAGAAGTGTTAAAATATTTGCAACACCTTAAAGATAATTGATTTGCAAAAACACACAGGAAAAACAAAACATTAAAAATATTTTTAAATTTATTATATTTCTATTTAGATTATTTGTATTTTTGAAGAATGGCAGTAATCAGATTAACATTTACTACAAAGTCAGGTTTCTAGGGCATAGTTCAGATTCATAGAGTTTATGGGCTTAAACTACTACCTTCAGAATGGAAAAGGAAACTATTAAAGACATTATCTAAAGGTAAAGACCCAATCACAAGAACATATTTGAAACTTTCTTACTATAACATCGGCTGTCCTAATGGTTTTATAGAACATAATTATGGTTAAGCAGCACTTCTGCTGCTGCTGTAGGAGTTATAGCCAATAATAATGTATGGACATTTATATGGTTACAATTCTCTGACCTGAACTTGCTTAACTAGTGCCCTAGTAATTGCCAAGTGTTTCACATTCACTATAATGCCAAGATAAAAATAGCAAAGTTGATTAAATACAGTTAGATGTTAATATAAAAATAATAAAGTTAAGTACTTCATATAATTTTGTTCCTGACAATTTGTTTTCTTCATTGAGTAAGATAATGCAATTTATGGAAAAATAGCCCTTCATATTTTTTTTCTAAAGTTAGGCAGGTATGAATAATTAGCTTTTACTAAGCAGTTATTAAAGTTTCACTTGCCTTGTAAATCAGTGGAAAATGAACAATAGGAGAAAGCAAGATTAGATTTTTAGAATGCTGTTTTTGTGCATTTTAAACTACTGGGTATACAGGCTTTCTCATTTTTGTAATATATTAGATGATGAAAATTGATTTATTAAAACCTTCTCTTATACATTTTCACCATCTTCAATGCTTGGGACTCAGTAAAAAGTTAAATATTTACTTACAATTTTATTAAGTTTCCCTCCAAATCAGTCATTTCCCTTACTCTCTTATATTGTGATAATAAAGGTACTAATGGATGCTTTCATCGATGGGCCCCCTACTTAAGGAAAATGAAAACTAAAAATGATCCTGGTTCTTTAAAAGTTTATCCCTATGGCACCATTGTGTAAGCATACATATGGGACAGTAGAAATGGAAGACGACACATTAAATGACATTATTATAAAATGCAATACTCTTGGAATGATCCCTTATTAAATTAGGCGCTATGATCTGAGATGAATTTCCCCGATCCCTAATCCATCA